>JAPQWN010000003.1:47395000-50372458 GCA_028538565.1 Umbellularia californica
CTCACGGAGTCACCTTGAAGACTTTCTATGGGGCCCATTTATGGATCCCATCTAGGGATGGGACCAGAGGGGATGAAAAGAAGTATGTGGGACCGCCCTATGTATCATGTTTGACCTCATTCTAATGCCCCTAACCCCCTCATCCGTGGCCCACGAGTTTAATGGTGTCATATTAAAAATGATTCAACCCTCCATCCAATGGTCTAGTCTATTTGGATGGGTGCCAAACCTCGAAATTAGTGACTATCAGGGGGACTCCCTATTTGTGCACAGTTTGGATCTGTTGCTAGGTGGGCCCTACCAATAGTTCTTATGAAAGTACGGTGGTGGTTCTCCAAAATGCCCCACTTTAAAAATGGTCATTTCTTCATGCCTCTTTTGTTATTCATGGGGCACACCTTGAGTGAATCTAGTCTTTTCGAACACACTACCCTCCATGAGTAGTTACAAGTCCAAATTTGACACTCATCCAGTTTTTCCTCACCATTGGATTGAAATTATATAAAAATAATGCTTGTAAAAATCATTAAATTTTTTGGCCATAGATCAAAGAGTTAAGATAATCTCATGAAGTCCAAATTTTGCATATAGATAGGTCTCACATAGATCTTTCCATCCAACGAACTTCCATGATCATCATGCATCCCGATGAAAGGGAAGGGGGGAGTGGGGCTTTTCTCCTAAAAAAATGTGTGTGAAATGTTCAAGTGCACCCATCACTCGGCATATGGCAAGGGACACACAGTGAGGCTGACTTTATGATCCATCCAAACCATCCTCACACATTGGGCCGTTTGAATTACATTGGGTCTATCATGTTTTCATCAATTTGAATGGACTGGACCATTGGATCAAGGATTAGTTTTTTTTCCTTTAATGTGAAGTCATTAAACTAGTGGGCAACGGATGAAAGTGTTATATAGACCCATCTAGGGATAGGACCAAAATTGATATATGGACCCATCCAAAATGTCACTTTCCATGCCCCAAGTCCTATGATTTGTGGGGCCCCGGCTGGGCCCATCAAGTTGTCCCTCACTCGCGCATTGGATGACTTGTGTGCACCTCGACATCGGGCCCACATGGAAGCCCACCTAGGGACTGGGTCAAAGGGGGAGTGAAAGATCTCGCATAGCCCTTCGTGTCTGCAAAAAATCAGCCCCATCCCTCACCTCTATCATCTCCATTCGGGCCCACACAAGTTTCACGGCGTATTGTCCATTGGAATGGGTGTGCAGTCAAGCCAATAGTGTGCAGTACATCGGATGGGTGCAAAGGTGGGCCCCATGTGAAATTCAGGGGGGCTCCATTCGGATGGACCATTAGGTGGGCCCCACCCCAGTGGGCATCTTGCGCACCGGTCACACTAGATAGCCGACGTGTGGGTAGGTCTATATGATGCCCAGGCATTTTCTAAAGTACCTATTTGCAACGAGTAAGATAAGAGTCCACCTAATCGTATCACTTAAATGCTCATTAATAACTTCCATTACATCTTCTTTGGAAATAACAATGTTCTCTCTTGAAAATCAACTAATCATTTCCTAATCTTTCTCGTTCTTTAAACAAACCATTCAAGATTCACTTCCCTATTTTCTTGGAAATTTCTTATTGGTGATTAAACTTGGGAGTTAAATGGCCTTTTTCTAAGGCTTACTTTCATATAGACTATTCGCCGGAGATCATTGATGGGGCTAGCTTATAAAAAATTCATACCTATCAAAATAAATGGCCTCCTCAATTTTTTGGGTCATCAATTGATTTTGGTCAAATATGAGTTGGGCCCATCATTAGATTTAAACAGTATTGATGGTCCATGTATCTAACTGAATGCTCCATGAAAAGTGAGGGGCACGATTTTTCTTCTTCCATCTTATCTATGAGTCCAGATTCTCTGAGAATTTCCCCCACAACGACCGTGAGTGGACCAATCAAGGTCTACCACATCACTGTGGGCAGCATGCCATGCATACGGGCAGCTTGGCATACATTTGAGCAGGGGCTGCCCACGGTGACGTGGCGAACCATGATTCGTCCACTCACAGTCACCGTGGGGGAAATCCTTAGATGATCCCGATTCTCTTATCTACCATCCACTTTAAAAGAATCCCTAGAATATTGGTGTATATAAGTGAAGGTTGAATGACTCTTTCTCTCTTGCATTTATTACAAGCCAGATGGATGCTTTTAATTGGATATTAGATAGGGGTGGAAATGCCCCTTTTTGAGAGGGGCATTCTGTAAAAATTCATATATATATATATATATATATATATGAGTTATGCTATGCTAAAAAAAAGCCCCTCTTTTAGCCAATAAAATTATAACACGTGTCATCGATAACACACATATCCGATTCTTTCTCCTAAATATTCTCCTACAAAGGTTGAAGGTTGATCTCTTAAAATACTAACAAATCATTAGCTATTAGATAGGAGCAAAAACTCCCTTTTTAAGATAGGGGAGTTTTTAGAAATTTCATATATATATATATATATAAAGGGAGATGCTCTTATAAAAGATGCTCTTACCTTACTATGAGATATAAAGCGGGGGCCCTCACATCCATATTCAATGCCAACAACTTAAATGTTAGGGGGCCCACCCCTATCTCTCATATAAGGTGAGAAATATCTCTCATAAGAACATCTCCCATATATATATATATATTCATGTGCATCCTTCCCCCGTCATATGGTTGGGACAAATTTGATCATGGGACTTGGGGGGAATGGAAAGAGTCATATAAGAAGAGACTATATATTAAGTTTGAGATCAACCCAAGTTTCTAAGCCCTTCATCAGTGGCCAACAAATTTAACAACTTTATATTAAAGGAAAATTTTGACCCTCAATCTAGCGGTCTAATCCATTCGAATAAATGAAAACTCAATTGATCCATTGTAATTTAGGAGGTTCCATGTGTGTGGATGATTTGGATGAATCATAAAGTGCCCAAATATGTTGTCCCTCACCATAATGTGGTGAGGGATGGGGGGGGGGGGGGGGGGGGGATATTCAAGTGCATCCATCCCTCACCATTTGTGGTGAGGGATACCCATTTTTGAGAAGTTTCAAGTACAAAAGAGAAGTACAGAGACTGTACTTTATAGTGAGGGACTTGAAACTTGAAACTTCTCTTTTGTACTTGAAACTTCTCAAAAAGGGGTGTCCCTCACCACAATGGTGAGGGATGGATGCACTTGAATATCCCTCATATATATATACATATATATATATATATATAAAGAAATCTCTCCCTACAGCAATGTTCTGGAGCTCGAATCCTCGAATCCACGGTCGCACCTATTATACATGAATCACATAATACATTCTTCCGACTTCATTGTAGGGCCCAAATCAGGATAATTCAGACTGTTCAAGCTAAATCTCATCCCCTCTATAGATACATCCTCAAGTTTCAGTTCAAAATAAATGGAACCCACTGTCCAATTCAGCGCCACGACAGAAAAGTAATTGGAGTTGATGTGGCATGATTGCTAACGTGGTGTTAGTCATGTTTCCATGATGATGCTTTGTTAGATGGTGGGATGCACTATTTTTGAACCTGGACTTGAGGATAAATTAGTCGAGGGGTAGGAATCATCTTGAACGAGTACAATTATTACTAGATGGGTGCCGCGATGGGGTTTTAGGTGTGTGTAACACAAATCTTATGGGCTAGTGAATCCGAACTCAATGTTCTTGAAACCGAATGGCAAGGTACAATCCAAACAGGTAAAAGTCTTGCGGTTTGGCTCCAGTAGAACTGCTTGCCTTATTTAAACCATGTGAGCCATGCGATTTGGCCATTGAACACTTCGAACCATTCAAAACTAAGAAAGTCTATATGGACAAACTGGTGGACAGAATTTGGGACAAACTGTGTGAACAATGCATTCAACTTTTGAGAGAGCGGGAAAAATGAAAAGAAAGTCTATACAGTTTGTCCCAAATTCTGTCCACCAGTTTGTCCATATAGACTTTCTCTTCAAAACGGCCTACTCTCTAAAGCCACCCAACGAGAAAACTAAAGAGATGAGAATGTCAATCGAACTACATCTAAAACTTCAAGCCTTCATTAGTTCCTTGTCAGAAAAAAAAAATTACAAGGTAAAGTTTTTTACCGTCTCTTTTAAAATTTAAAATTTTCTAATTTCATTTTTTATGACATGGGCATCTTTGCAGTCTATGACCCAACAGTATTATTCTTCCGGAGGTGCCCCATAGACCCACACAATTACATATCGAGCAAATTTGAAGTAAGTTTCTAAGACGATGGGAGCAAACCCGGACCTTATGCCATTTCATCGACTCTCATATGAGGTTTTTTATTTTTTTTCTCTTTAATTTCTTTACTTTTCAACGCACTCTTTTTTATAGCTTTTCATTTTATAATTAACATTAAAGATTTACATCATTGCTGGAAGGAAAGGAACCACCTGTTGTACTCGATGGCCAGTCGTATTTTAAAATTATTTTTCCAGTGGCATTACATGCAGAGAAGGGACTTAAATCTCTAGTATTTAAGTACAAGTACAATGAGTAACCTAATCAACGGAATAAATTAATATTTTGTTGGGCATATTTGTAGGCATATGTTACAACATATTTCCTTCCATCTACATATACATGTGTAGCTGAAGATTAATGGTCTTGGGATGACTTCACTTGCTTGGATTTTAGTATTTGATCTAATTATACTAGTGTTTTGATTGGATTGAGAACATCAAGGAAATGAAGGCATTTCGATGAGGACAAAACTGATAGGAGACTACTTTCTTGGGAATTTTAATGAAGGCATTCATTTCATGTAGGGGGCAGGAGAGGCTTTTAGGTCAGAAAACCCTATAGACAGAGAGTACAATATGGTTCTTCCACCCTTTTACCATTTCTAGGAAATTCAATGAAAGCCTTTGATTGCATGAGGTGAGGAAAGACGGCCATTTTCCATCAATCATCATCTACTGCTTTTCAAATTCGAATAAAAAAATAAAGGTTTCATAAAAGTTGATTAATAACGAAAGAGAATAAAAGATGATCTCCCAAAGCTAAACAGCAAATAGATAGGATAAACTATGATGATTATGATGGACGGTTGGTACAATCTGTTGGGCCGGGCCATGATTTCTGGTTTAGGTTAGTCGACACGGCCTCAGTCCCGTCCATTTAAGTTTCTGTGAGAAAGAACAGTATCTTTTCCTAGTGGTATGAGGTACCTGTATTTATCTGTTTATATAGGGTTTGAATTTGAACAAGCACCTTATGTTACCCAAAACTGTGCTACCTCAGCAAAGGTCAACTCCCCCTCACCAGAGGATTCACCCACCTTATCCGAGGTGTACTTCCCTCGCCCGAGGGCTCCCTCACCAGAGGGCCGGGGTTCCAGCTCCCTAAAGATGGGATACCAAAAAAAAAAAAGGGGTATCTGTCCAAAATATGGTCCCTTAGAGGATAACACCAGATGAGAACAGAAGGGGAACCACTCAGCTGGGCCTGGACTGGGCTAACGCCATTTGCAACTCTAATATATAGAAGTGATGGTTTTTCTAGACTAGGTTTCCTTTTTCTTTTAACTCCAGAGAACATGCACAAACACAGAGACTTGAACTCTAAGATAGATATTTTTTTTGAAATCCTCCAAAAGAATTGTCGTTTTCGAGGGCCACACGTTGCTTTGGGATTCATAGTTCAGACCTTCTCGTATTTTTTATATATATATACGTATGCATCCGCATGAATTTCATGAATATGTCTCATACACTATATCTTTCAAAACATATAGATTAATAATTAAACTTTTATTAATACCATTGTATTATACATATCCTTCAAAAGTAATGTTAATGCTTGAAAAAAAAAAACCTGTGAGCACCCTACTTTAACGGGGTGGTTTGCAATAGAATAAATCTCTTCTTGTACTTCAACAGATTGAGCACGGATGGCGTACCCTAGAGCACTCTGGTGTTTTTTGAAAAATTAAAACTTCCAGTTTCACATGGATGCATGATAAACAAGGGAGGTATGATAATGACAACATGTTAAACGTGGATGGAGATATATGAGATATCAAGCTGATCAAATGATCCTATCCATTGAATTTAAGTCCTTGCCCAATTCAATTATTTTCAAAACTAATTCCAATTTAAGATGGGTCACTGTGAATGAACAGATTGAATTGATTACAAGCGGGCACCAAATATGAAAATTAAAAAAACAGAAGGTACTGGTAGGAAACTCTTATTAGTGATTATGTGAGGCACGACACAAAGGCCCGACCATTTTTTTTAAGAAAAAATGTCACCAATAATAAGAGAGTTATTCCTGTCTAAGTTGGTGACGTGGATCCTATGACCAAAAGGAATACCATTTTTTCTCTCTAAAGTTGTTGACAATAAAGTTATTTCCTACTTTCTTCTTCCTTTTTTTAAAGAGTATACCTTACCACTTTCCATCCCATTAGACATTAAGTTCATTCATAGGTGGGTTGTAAATTGTAGTGGTGGGCCAAAGTCCAATCAATGTGAAAGTGAAACTTGTGTAATTCATATAAATACTATTTTTGAATGGTTTCAATTTGCTAATATTAAAAGTCATGAATGAGATCATCTTACAAATTCAAGCGGCTACCTGCAAATTCAAAAGGCATAGATTTTATAAATGGCCCACTAATAACTTTATAACATTGCTTCATGAGTCATGACCACATTAAAAATCCATCAATGGGGCCCCGTTATTGAATTTAAAATGGTAAAAAAACCATTGGAGGGCCGAATTCTATTTAAGTAAAAATCCATCAACGGGGCCCTCTTATAGATTCAAACTGCTCGAAAATCATGGGTGGGTCTAATCCTATTGAGGTAAAACTTGGCTTAATGAGAATTCACAGAGGAGACGGTATATTTTAAATAATTTGGGTTTGAGAGCTCCATTGAAAGTTGATCTCTGCATATTGAAAAACTTTTTTACCAAAATACCCATATAGAAAATTACCTAAAAGGGCATCTCTCAAACTCTCTACATCCCCAATTTCTTCCTACACACACCCAACCCCCACCCCAACTCCCTCCGGCAGAACCACCGGAGGAGGAGATGGAGCGAGGGAGGGAGGGGGATAGAGAGAGGGAGAGACAAGAAGGAGGAGGAGGAGGAGGAGGAGGGAGAGCGGGCATGGGTGGCCGTGGGTGGCAGATAGGGAGAGGGAGAGAGGGAGTGTAGAGAGAAGTTGAGAGACTAGGGGTTAGATTATTTTGGGAAGTACGGGGTGTGTAGAAAGTAACCATGATTAGTGTAGAGAGTAGCAGTGTGCAGAGATCAATTTTTCAGTGTGTAATTAGCAGCTCTCTTTGGGTTTTTATAAGTTGACTCACACAGTAGTCTCATAGGGGATTGGCTTGTGGTGGTTGAAAGTGTCAATTGTAGAGTGATTAGGAAGCCTACACTGGAAATCCTAAGGCTGCACATGGGCGGTTCGGATCGGTTTAACACTAAAACCAACAACCAAACCGAACCTGTAGATTTTTTAATTAACCGATCTAATCCGAATGATGGAGAGGGCTTAAACCGAACTGAACCGAATCAAACGATTCGGTTCAGTTCAGTCGGTTAAACCGTTGTTTTTTATTTTATTTTATGTTTCGAAAATCAGACATTGAAAATTTCAAAATGATGAAACCCCATCCTTTGCATGTATTCCAATGTTTAGTGCAAATATAAAAATCAACATTCCAGACTGGACTAAAAGCATATAAAAAATAATTCTGCTCCAAAAAGAGAGTTTGGACTAAACGCAAGCGTGCAAAAAAAAAAAGAAACCGTTAACTAGCTTGCAGTGAAACATTCATTCCACATGATACCATTTGGAATTACAATAGAATAATAGTTCGTGTCAAGAAAAGTCACACACAAACGAAATTTGTATCAAAACCCACTGTATTTTTTAGAAATAAAGGTTTCCTAACACATTGATTAGGTGAGACCAAAATCAACCATTAAAAACCTAGACTCTAGTGGCTTTTCTAGCATTCTCAAGAGTGTAGCCTTCTGATAAAAACTTCATTAAAACGAGGTAGGAATTATAATGGAAGAAAAACACTCCATACAGTAATCCCTCCATCTGTAATGAAGTATCAAAAAGCATTTGAGAGATTAGAGGAGATGCACTGAGGCAGTGTTGACGGTTGAGTTCATGTAAGAATGAAGTTGTAGAATGTAACTTTGAAAGTAGTAAAAAATGAAACCCTAAGGCTAAAATAGTAAAAAAGCAATATTAAGTTACTGTATGCGGTCGGTTCTGTTTAAGTGGTTAACCGTGAGTTCAAACCGATAACCAACCGATGTAAGTAGTTTTTATGATTTTCAAACTGTTAACCGAACCGATCTAAACTAATCTGAACCACTCGGTTCGGTCTGTTCGGTTCGGTTTTGCGATGATGCCGGATTTTTTGTGCAGCCCTAAGAAATTCTGCTTATTTAAAGGATAATCCCAACCCACGTCACACATACCATGTCAAGTGGGCCATGCATGCAAAAATTGAAAATTTAAGAGCATTAGGGATTTTGGGAGTTGCGAGGTAAACCAAAGTAAAATTGTGAGGCATTGAGTGTGAGAGATTTTGGGAGTGGAAAGATTTTAGGAATTGCCCTCTGATAGGTGGCGGTGAGAGGGATTAGAGAGGCCGAGGCTATATCAGGAAATCGCCATGTGGCAATCTCACAGTCAAAGTTGATCTTCATATTATATATACTAAGCAACAAACGCTCGTGCTAAGCCTGAGCTAAAAATGAAAATATATTAAAATTTAAAAATTCTTTTAAAATATTATTAAGAAAAAATAAATATAAAATGAAGAAATCTGTTATCTTTAAATATTAGAATGTTGGGGATTTAACTGAAAAAAAAAAAAAAAAAAAAAAGATTAGGTGACCACTATACTGAAAAGGTGATTTTAAGTGCCCTTGCATCAAATCAGTCATTTTGCCCACAAATGTTTTTTTTTTTTTAATATTCTCTACTAGGGTCCCTACGACCTTCATTTGCAATGTTAAGGGTCGATTGAGACCCTGCGGTCCATCCTAACCTTTACAGAACTCCCATTTACTTTGTTTGTAGGGTCTCAATCGACCTTTATTTGTAATTTAAGGGTCTCTATCGACCCTACGATGTACGCCTATAAATGCACGAAACTCATCCCCCATTCCCTGTTCTTGGAAAAAAATGACCATACTCGACTTGTTTCCCCTCTGTAGGATATTCCCACATTTTGAAAACTATTAAAGCCACATGCCATTGTTTGATGGAGAACAATAAAGTGCATAGAGCTGTGGTCCTATAGACAATGGGATTGTTTGGGTCATTCTTGAATAGCTATAATTGGCATATGTTTCTTTCTCCTCGTAGGTTTTTTCTTTTTGGCTACCAACAACGATGGTCTGGATTCATCAATGTTCAGCCATTTACTGGGCTAGGAAGTATGCTTGTGTGATTATTTTGACCCATCATTATGTGCAAAGTCACTAACCCAGAACTTGTGTGCATATTTGGACACGCACTCTAATAAACCATTTGCTGCAGTTGATGATCACTCTACCCCTAACCCCAGGCCTTTGCATCAATCTGGAGAAAATGATGGAAATCAATGTCTTCATTTTATTTATTTTTTAATTTGTGATTTTTGTGTGTTTTGTATCCGGATAGCCTTCGGGCACAACCCACCCGACCATGAGATGACAAACGAAAATGAAGAAAAAGGTTTTTTTTTTCTGTGAATACACCTGGCAGCTGATTTGGTGTCGCATTCGATGCTGAGAAAGAAGAAGGAAATAAACAAGAGAGAAAATTGGGCTTCTAAGCCGTAAAATGTATGAACGGGTCGAACGTAGAGTCGCTAGGGACCCTTAATATGAGAAAAAAAAAGGTCAATAGGGACTCTAGTAGAGAATGTTAAAAAAAAAATTACGTTTTCGAGAAAAATGATTGATCTGGTGCAAAGGCACTTAAAATTACCTTTTCAATATGGTGGTCACCTAATCTCTTTTTTTCGGTAAAATCCTCTAGAATCTTTTAATCTGTAATGAGAATAAATATAAAATGAAGTAAACTTACATAACATGACGATTGACGACCCTTTGAATTTAAAGGCATTGACCATTACACAAGTATGAATGTGTGTCTATATGGGGCAGCTCTCCTAAATTAAAGCTTAGGATAAGGTAAGCTTAAGTGTGTAGTGGGGCCCACTTGGGGACCCACATGGGAGTGGGGATGTGGGGATTTCAAATACTCCTCGGAACCATTCTATTTGCAAAAGAATTAGTCTCAACCGTGGTTTCCACCATCTCCATCTGGCCCCAGAAGTTTAATGGTCAACAGACCATTCAGATCGGTACACAGTTGATCCAACGCTCTAGTAAATTTGGATCTGACCAAAAGTTAGTGGACATGTGCAATTTAGGGGGGGTAGTGTGTTTGGTCCATTTGGACGGACCAAGGGTGAGCCCCATAAGCGTTAGCTTACATAATTAAATGAGAGGTATGGTACGTGGGCTCAAAAAAATATAATGAAATATATGATTCTTTTCTGAGATATTATTGGAAAAGAATAGATTTTACATAAATAAATAAATAGTTTATATTTATTATATATAAATATATTTAACTTTAATAAAGAAGAAAAAATAACTTGGTGGGGTCACATGATATAACATCTAACGATGGGCCTCATATCCTAATTCCTTCAAGGTGTGTCCAATTGGACAATGAGACCTTGCTGATGTGGCATTCCGAGGATCCTTAGTAGGGCCACATGATGTAACATCTAAAAGGTAGGCCTCATTTCCAAATTTCTAAAGGTTTGTCCAATTGGACATTGAACAGTAGGCCTTTGTTGATGTGGTGTTCTAAAGAGCATTGGTGTGGTCATATGATATAATATTTAAAAGTGGGCCTCTTATCCTAATTCATTAAGGTGCATCATGATGTATTTAAAGGTGGCCTCATCTACAACAATTATTAAAGACGGGTCTTTTTTTTTTTTTTTTTTGGCAGTTGGTGAGCAAGTTCAAAGTATTCCTATTTAATATCCCAGATCAATTGATATTAACAACCACTGGAAGATAAAACCAAGTATGGTCATGCATTAATGGCCCACATGAATAATTAGGCACACCCATGTAGCAATTGGGATGGTCCAGATTGCCTTGCATTTTTTATATGGGTGGATGAGATCGCTATAAGGCCATCTATATATCTAAATCGCATATTCTACTTTTGGGCTATATTTGGATGAAAATGTTTCCAATCATTAAGAAGAGATTTTTAGGAAATCAGAAGATATTAGACCTTAGAGAGAGTTTTCAATGAAATCAAAGAGATATTATAGACCTTAGAGAGAGTTTTCAATGTTTCCTATCATTAAGAAGAGATTTTAGGAAATCAAAGAGATTTTATACGCTTTAGAGATAGTTTAGGAGTTTTAAAATACATGTACAAGTATTCTCATGTATTAGGAAGGGATAGTTGGATGAACCTCAAAGCATGCATTTTTTTTTTTCTTATATATTTTTTTAAAAGGAGAGCTCTCACCTGGTGACGTGGGGCTATGGAAAAATCTCAGAACAGGAAATTTGCTCCTGATTGAATATTTTGAATCAACGGTCAGTTTTTTTCTTAATATTAAATTGTTTTACTTATGGGCGATGAATCAAGGGGTTATGGGCATTGGATTTATCCAAATTTCAAATCTAGGGCATACCCATATGGATCTTTCCATCCCCCTGATCTCATCATCAATGGGACCCCAGGTGGGGCCTATCCACCTACCCCGTCTAGCAACCTCTCACAGTACCATGAGAGGTGTTCTCGTGGCAGCAAAGCCCTACGTAAAATAAAAGGCTTTCCTAAATCCTAAGGATGTCTCTCACGGGACATTTTTTGGATCCACCATTTTTAGGGGCATGGGACCCCCTTAAGATCAATCCAAACTCCATCTTACTCACTACCCTCCATGAACTGGCACCAACCAAAGTCTAACACAATTTCAACTGCTACCCACCGTTGGATTGAAATCCAAAAAAATGCTTCCTCTAAAACGATTAAACTCAAGGGCCATGGCCAACACACTCATGGTTGAGTGGTATTTGGCATGATGGTATCATATGCATGTTCAGAGCTCGATCCTTGGGTCGTCAAGTTTAGATCATCATTCCTTCCCAGTAGTCCAAGCATAGCCTATTTCTTTTAGGGCCATGGATCAAGGGGACGATCTATTGCGGTTGATTTCTTGCACACCAATGGGTCCCATTGAGATATTTCCATCCCCAGCTAACTATAATTGGCATGGCCCCAGGCGGGGACCCATAAAGTTCTCTCACGATTGTCTCATGAGACACATCCTTGGGAGAGTTTGTGGGAACCATCTGGGGCCATAAAAAACCATCAGGAACCTCCAGGACCCTCATTTAAATAACCAAGTTCTGTAGATGAAAATGAGAGCAACTTTTTCCGTCATTCAGATAAGCATATGGGGGTTTTATATTATCACAATCAAGTCATAGATGTAGTAAATACATGCGTCCAACCATCAATCTGTACAGAAACTAAATATAACTTGTACAAAAACACCACTCCTTTTAAACAACACAGCTGGAAAAGCTAAAAAGAGAGGAAAAAGAAACTCTCCCAAGGTGTATAAGGTAAGACTTACTGATTCGCCGATGGATTGGTCAGCAATTCGAGCGAGCGGATCAGAAAATCCACAGCAACTGGTACATCATCAAATGCAAGTGCCCCAACAGCAAACCTTGCTGCCTTGTGAGCTTCAGCAATCTTATCTGGTGGTGGCTGATAATTGCTGTCGTATTTGAAACCGGTGGTGGGAGAGAGTGTGGGTTCTGAGCGGGCTCCATTCGCACCTGAATTGTACTGTGGAAGCGGTGAGTAGTTTGATCCTGAAACACCTGATTGTTGTGGCTGCTGTGACAGGGTTGATGGATAGTTTGAAGCTGGTAGGGTGGACTGGTGTGTGTAAGCAGCATCATATCCTTGATAGTAGGAAGGATGGTGTCCAGGAGCTGTGGGCACACTGCTTTCACTAAAGCTAGGATAAGACTGGAAATTGGAATAAGATATAGAGGAAGAAGTTTCAGGAGGGGGATAATTTTGCGGAAAGGATTGTTGCTGTTCATGTGAGTATGGCTGCTGTTGATCATGTGAGTATGGCTGGTGGTGGTAAGGCTGAGGGTAAGCAGAATCTTCGGCTCTGCTCGTAGGTGGAGGTGGAGGTGGGAAACTATTTGAAGGGTGGTCATCAGCGGAAAAGGATGATGCAGAAGTAAGGCCTCTTGCAGATGGCTGCTGATTAAGCTTACCCACCAGTCTAGATGATGTATCAATTCCTGTCTGGCTAGGCTGAAAGCTCTCATTCTGTCCCAGATCCTGCAAAGATTAAACAAAACAAAGGCACCAAAAATGAAAAGATGAAGGAAAGCACTCTTCTGTAGCATCAGACAATCAGTAAGGGATTTAGCTACTAGATTGAGAACCAAATTTAGGCAAAGCAAAATATAAAACTTGCAACATCTGTAACAGAAATGCAGGAAACAAATGCTGGAAACAAGCAAGTAAATAGGTAGTCGTGACTGAAATGAACTTCCTGGTAACTGCTGTTCAAAAACTTGCTCTGTAGTGACCATCATACAGAGAATGGACATTCAATGTTCTAACGTGTCCTAATGCAAGAGGGAACACTGACCGTAACACACCCAGTGCACTAAATCAACTCAAGTAAACAAGAGGTCCAGCCAACATCAATCATATAAAATCATCTCCATCGAAGTCTTGTTCCATCTATGCGGGTTGGCAATACAAATTCTCCTTGTCCAATCTACCTATTTACAGCCTTATTCTGTCACCACTCGAAAATCTAGTTTCACTTTTCTAACTACTTCATTCCAAGTCATTATTGGTCTCTCCCTTTTAGTAACTAGAAGTAGAACTTAAACTTCAATTCTTCATACTAAGGCTTTTCCTGTTACTTACCATATTAACCAAACCATCTAAACTGGCATTTGTGCCATTCTAAGAAACCACCCCCCACCCTCAAAAAAAATAATAATAATAATAAAAAAAATAAAATATAAAAAATAAAAAGTAAAGTGAAGTGACGTGAAGAGTCAAATTAAGAGACAAAAAAAATAAAGAGGGGTCAAATAAAAAATGATGGCCTTTTGTCATTTAGTGAATTGAGAATGAAGCTTTTTGACTTTTTTAAAAAAAGGCAATGGTTTTTTGTAATTTAGTGCATGGGAAATCAACTTTTTGACGCTTCTTTTGTAAAACTAGAGATGTTTTTTGAAATATGGAACTTTTAATTTGACCCCACAAAAATAGCTCAATGACTCAGTATGCATTCAAGGTTCTGTGATTAGAACTCTCTGGAAAAACAGGTCCCTTATTTTATTGTTGACAAAATTAGACATAAGTCTTGATGCCAGTCTTTAGGAGAAGTTGCACAGTACTAGCAAGGTAACACTCTATGTGTATGCAAAACCCATTATTTCATGAGAGAACAAAACATATTGAGATCGATTTTCAGTTATCAGGAAAAAAAAGTGCGCTAATCTGATTTGCCCAATTTATATGACAACTGAGAACCACGTAGCAGATCTTACCAAGGCCTTTGAAAAAAGCATATTTTACACACAGGCCTTTGAAAATAGCAAACTTCAAGAAGAAGCAAATGAAAAACAAAAAAGGTCTGAATAATAGCCAACATCGGGAATTCCTAGGCAAGCTAGAGGTCTGAACAATATCAATGTTCAAAACTGAAGATTGTAGTATAGTTAAGCTATTATAAGTTTGGATTTTATTTATTCATGGTATATAGGAAGGGGTTCCATTAAGTATGGAAGAGTCACTTAAGGTTTTTATTACTTCAAGTTATTTCACAAACAGTGTGTGTGGCGCTTGGATTTTATTCAATATATAGTAAATAATATCTATGTTAAAAATTGAAGATTGTAGGATTTAAGTTATTATATATTTGGATTTTATTTATTCACAGCATATAGAAAGTTGTTTTGGTAATTATGAAAGAGTATTGGATTTTATTTATTCACAGCATATAGCAAGTGGTTCTGGTAATTATAGAAGAGTCATTAAAGTCGTTTTTATCACTTTAGGTTATTTTAGAAACATAAATCGAGGAGTGTAGGATACTTAGCAGTCACTTGTTTGTAGTCATTTAAGCATCATCACATTTGTTTGCGCTCATTTATGCATGTAATGTGTAAATAAAGTGTGAAAATAGAGTGTGAATGAGGCCATTTTCGCATAAAATTTTCACACCTAAATAGGTGCTAATGCAGTATCATACGGTGATTGCATTTGGTTATGCAATTGGTCATGGGATCAAATCCCATCAACCACTCTTATTTTTCATATTCATGCGGGTGCCCCAAAACCTTTAAGTTTACTATTATACTAAATCTTCAAAGATTTTGAGTCAATTTTACTATTATAAAAAAAAATTGAGTAATTTGTGAAAAAGTCCAAAAGAATCCCAAGCTATAGATCTAAATTTTTGCACTTCTGTGGTCCCCCAATTCATGACCAAACTGTTCAATATTCTCAAATTAGTGATAAGCATCGACACATTTAGCTCCATGGATCTTTAGAAAATTGTGAAAAACGTCTACAAATTAATAAACCTATCGAAAATTGTTGGACGTACTCATTTACTCATGAAAATGGTGATTTTAACAAAAATGATAATGCGTTTCACATATGAAACATTTGTGATGCAGGACAGACCAATAGTCCCCCTTGGTATCAAAGCAGAAGATCGATCCATCCCGAATTCGATAATCGACACTCCATCACCCCTGCCGTACCATCACCATCACCAATCGGCAGTCCCTGCCATCACTCGAAACCCATCACAATAACCAAAACACCACCCCATCTTCAATCCCATCCTACCATGGTTATTAATTTCGTATAGTTTTAAGACGAAATGGCCGAAATTTTTCATTTCGGTCAAGTGACTGAAACGAAATTTCGCATAAAACTTCTTGTTTTAAATTTCGGTCCATTTTGGCCGAAATCCTAGATTTCAGCCAAAAAACCACATTTCGGCCCAAATAATATTTTGCAGAATTTTTTTTTTTTTTCTATAGTTTTTATACATCTTTTTCTTTGTATTTCTTATATTTCCCCAAAATGTAATTCCGAAAAGTTGCACCAAAATTCCGAATCAGTCAAAACTTTTCATTTTGGAGGCTAGACAAAAATGGGGTCCAAAACGATATTGACAACCATGCATCCTAGCCCACGCTGACGCATAGGAGTCAATTCCGTTTCGTTTCAGCCGGAATGGCTGGATTTTTCATTCCGGTCCTCCTACCGAAACGGAACGGGGCCAAAAAAATTTTGGATTCCTATCCATTCTTGTCATTTCAGCCCATTTCGATCATTTCAGTTGTCCTTTCCGGTCCATTCTGGTCCATTTCGTTTTGTAGCACAATTTTCATTTTTTAAAAATTTTTATCTCAATCTTTATATTAAGAAATATGCATAATTTATATTTGATTTATATTTTTCTATTTTATATATATATAATTTTTTCTTATTCCAAAAAGTTACTCCGAAAAGTTTTGCAAAATTATTCCATCTTGGATGCCAAGACCGAAATGATGACTGAAACAGAATTGACAACTATGCCTTGAAGTCCATCAGAAACCCTAAATCTCATATCCAATTTCCTCATTCCTCCGCCAAAACCATCCCAAGTTACCTCAACCCTAGTAGCCACCTGTTAACCTCCACCAAAACCCTAATCCTAAACACCGAGACGAGTTTGCAAAACCCTAAACCAAAAACCTCAATCCTACCATCAATACCCAAAACCCAGATTCCCCAAATTTGAAAACGTAAATTCCAAACCCAAATCCCTAAATCCCGTTCAATCAAAACCTAAACCCTAATATCTCATAACCCTAATTTCCCAAAACCCTAAAAGTCCAAAAAACCTAAATCCAAATCCGAATCAATTCTTCACAATCCTAGCTACCATCCCATTCAGCCTCACAACCCATCCAACCCAAAATTGATACCACCCGACCAAACTTCTTGTCTCCCTAAATCAAACTATCAAACAACCTCAGCCGTCAAATCCCTCTCGGTCGAACCTTCCAGACCCATGAGAGAGAGAGAACATTGTTTAGGGGGACCGATATTATGCTTTAAGACAACGACAGAGGATGTGACTTAGGGAGGCTGATATTTTTCTTTAAAGTGTTTACTAATAGGAAAAAAAAAAAAAAAAAACACATTATTTTCTAGCAGTTTATAATATTATGGTTTTTTTGGATTATTTTTCAGATTTTTTTGGACAAAATAAAATTTCGCATCGTGATACTGCGTCATAACAAATTTTAGAGTCGATCGCAACCACAATTTTGAACCATGGACATAGGGGGATGGAAAGATCCAATCATGGTTAATCTCATGCCTCTAACCCCTTGATCTATGGCCCACAAGTTTGTAAACTTTATATAGAAAAATAAAAAAATTGACCTTCAATCCAACAATATAATCCATTCGTGGGTGCAAACCCCAAGGTTTAGTGACTATCAAGCGGGGTCCTTCGTATGGAACTTAATGTGTGCCCTACTATGTTTCCCTCACCGTAAGACGACGAGTCCTCACAAGATTTGCCTATATGTAGAGGGATTTTCCCCGGCACAATAGTTGCTAGGGGGTGGGGGCGTGCGCACCTTTACGTAGGGCCCACCTGGGGTTCCCCCCCCCCCAAAACACACACAAAAACAATGGGGGTGGGGGTTTGGGTGAGAGTAATTTGAAGGATGGGCTGTTCACAAGTTCAGAAGCATACATATGGACTAGTTGTAGTGGAAGGGATTGAAAGATCTTTATCACCACCGGGAGGGCCTGACTCAGGCCTCCGCCCTTCCTTCAGTGCCTTCCTTATATCTGCAGCCTTCCAAACAGCATACTTTTGTTTCTGCTCAAGCTGTGAAAGAAGAGAACAAAAAACATGTCTACTAGTGAACAAAGTTGCCAGTGGTTAATAAAACCAGAATCAAACATCAAATTAGAAAATAAAATTTAAATAATAAGAAAACCATCTATTCTCATATAAGATATATTCAGCATGTATTTATTAGCCAACAGGTTGTGGATAGTGATCTCATGTACATTGGCCCTATGATGTAGGCTTTCTTTTCCTTTTATTCTTCTTCATTGTTTCTCTTCTGCCCCGTCGCTCAGCTTGGTGTGGTGCACTAAGTTTATCACAGAACAGTGTCTGATCTACTGTACTTAGGTTATGTTTGGTCCACACATGTCATGATTGTATTGCAATACAACAGTCATCACAGAACAGTGTCTCAAAATTCACATTGTAGATGTGACATAAGTTTTACACCGTCTGCCAACCTGATCCAACTCTCCATCACAATTCAACAGTCAGCATTATAAATATAACTTTTTTCTGATATTTGGATTATGACAACACTATATAAATCTATCAGAGCATCTTATCATGATTTGCATACTTTCTAGTACAAGTGGAAAAAATCCTTTTAATGATTCTCTTATCAGTTGGGTTTGAAATGATACTCCAATGACTTGTACAAATGATCTCTTTCAAGAAAACAAAAATTCAACCATTGAGTTGCTCTTTCATTTCTCAATAAATCATCATCATAAAAGCCTTGTCCCAACTATGTTTAGGTTTTCATTTCTCAACAAATATGTTTTAAAAATTAACTAACCAAACAGTCTCTAAGAATATAAATTTTTTTAAAAAATTTATTATTTCTTAAAGTTTGTATTTATGATGTAACAAATTTAGTAAGCTGCCATATGTATTCATTTTCTCTAAGGACTTGTTTGTGCTGCAAGAGGATTTCCTTCTCCGTGGATTTGTGTTTTCATGGAAGAGAGGATTCCTGCATTCCTATTCCTCCCATGATGAAATTGAAATCCATTCTATCGAGGAAAATCAGTTATTTTATTTCCTTTTCTGCCAGAAAAATGTGTTGAACCAAAAGGAGTGAGCTGCATGGAAAATTAGAACAATTTTCCTCTCTATCACATAAACCTTTTGTCACAGAAAAGCACCTCTGATGAAATTTTATATGGTTATATGGTCATGGTCAAAATAAAAAAGAACTACTTGACATGGAAACTGATAAAACCATTGCATACTCACTTCAGGCTGGAGTTCGCCGAACTGATTAAGAATTTCGAAGAAGATGCTCGCAGCATAGAAAGTTTTTGCAGTATTCCTATAACATAAAAAATGTGTCGTCCAAATGAAATCATGATGAGATTAGATATGCAGAAAAAACAGTATATTTAAATATATAATGCAATGTTAAAGAAGGGAATTTTGTTTTACAGGTCGGCTCGCCCAGCCCGGTCTTGCTTATCTGCCTTCGCAAAGACGTTTATGGCAAATCCCTCCACATACAAGTTGTCTTCAGGTCCTAATTTCAAAGATTTCTTGTCCTGTGAAAAATAATACTAAATCAAAACACAAGTGTAGAGCTCAATCAGATGTGAAGAAAACTCCAAACTTCAGAGAAAAGCATCCGCAGTTCAAACTGATGCAGCCCAAGAGGGGCCCCCACAGAATGGGTAAGATCCAGCCCAAAATTAATGGACCAGGGGCAGGTCATTTAAGCCCAAGCTGTGTACAGCAGTCAACAGGACCTGATAAAAAGAAATAAACCATGTCCTTTCATATCTCTATTAGTATAACTATCCCCCTGAGTAGCCCTCTTTAATTTAGTTTTTCTATTTTTTAGAGTCTAAATTCAATTAATGTTTGTTTCAAGGAAAGAAAAATCCATGTACAATAAGCAAATTATTTTATTTGAATTCACAAGAGGCCATTTTAAGCACCTCAGTAATATACAGAATTTCTCCTCTATGGGGTAGAACCATAAAATTAATTGTGCTAGCTTGAAGGTGCCAATGATTCGGCAGTTAGGATTGGTGTTAAAGGATACACCCAACCGTAGGCACCTTCAAGCTAACACCTATGACTTGAAAAGGATATACCAACATGCCTACACCATTGCAAAACTCATCTACTTAGGGGTCACCTTGTGAATTACATCCTCCCATCTTATGAATCACACCCAAGCGTCAGTCACTCCAAATGATGAAATTTCTTTCTCACTTCATCTGAGGTCTTGCCTAGCCTCCCTCCTCGCCTAGCATCCCTCAATCCACCTCACAAGGACAGTTTTTGGCTTTTCGTAAACGTTCTCAAGCCCACGTTCCGAGTGACCACATCCACCTTGTTGAGAGAAAATGAAAGTTGGTACAGATTGTTCTATTTATTATTATTTTGGTATTATTCATCTGAGTTCTTCAACATTGTTGGCAGTCATAGCTTAAGATGAAGAGGAGGTAGCAGTTACGGCAGTCCATTATGGTGATCTTTTGAGAATGGGGCATTTGGTGCTTCGGTGAAGGATGATTCCTTTTATTCAATCCAAACAGCTTCTACAAAATTAGAGTCTGTGTCTTTTTTTTATTTCTTTTTTGTGTGTTTGGTTGGGTTGGGTTGAGGTTGATCAAAACTGGTAAAATTATATCAAATTTTTTTTTTTTACCAAAATTATATCAAAATTAGAAAAGTACAATTAGGACAATGTCCATAGCCAAGGGTATGGGTATAGGAGAATTATACCCTACACCAAAACACAAATATTACATAATAGAAGCTACAAAGGACTATTCCTATCCATCCCATGTTATGGCCAATGAATCTCCAATCCTATTCATCAATCTTCCCACTGTAAAGAAATAGTCCAACAGGTCAGCTTGACCTAATGGGTCAGCAACCCATGTATTGGGTCAGCCCATGTATGAGTTGTCAATAGATTAGATAGATATTAATTTCCTTAGTTAAGCCTGTAATCATGTAATCAGATCTCTAATGAGATCCACTAATCTAGGCTACAGTGTATAAATGTATCCTTCGACCATTCAATCAATACAGAAAATCTCTTGCAACTTCTCTCTCTCTCTTGTATGCTTCGTATTCTTCTGGCTTGGTTCAAGTAACTTTCACATGGTATCAGAGCTCTGTCCATCTGATCGTCTGTCCATTCAAGTTTGAGAGAAGTTTTGAAACAGCGCTATTCGTCTGATCAAGCACTGGAACATACTGTGATCAAAGGTGGCCCACCTGTTGATCACCCGGCATCAGGAAAATCTTCACATCTTGGTCGTCCATCTTCCCTGGGAATTCTGCACATTTTTTCCAGATTTTTTTATCATCTGAGCACTCATTTGTGCTCCGATTCAAGTCACTTGGACCTTCCTTATTGGATTTTTTTTAGATCTGGTTAGTTGTTGTGGCTGGAATTCACATCTGACTTGGCTTCTAGGGCTGGATTTCTTTTACATTCAGTCTGTGAGCAATTAGTTTTGTACCAATGTCTTCTGATCGAACTGTATCGGGAATTACTGTCAAACTAGATGGCTCAAATTATCCCTATTGGTCCCATCTCATGCAAAATTTCCTCAAAGGTCAAAAACTATGGAAATATGTTGCTCAGCAAATCCCTACATCAGATAGTAAGGATGCTACGTTTGAGGAATGGGAAGCTTCTGTCGGGAAAATAAACTCTTAGATTGCCAATTCAGTCACTCCATCTATTGGGAACTAGTTGGCTAAATTCAATTATCCTAAGGCTGCTTGGGATTATTTAGCACGATTATATACTCAGTCTAATGCTGCTCGCCGGTATCAGTTAGAATGGGAAATCAAAAATGCAGATCAAGGCACTGACTCCATTCATGATTTCTTCATCACAATGACCGCCTTATGGGATCAACTGGCTCTAATGGAACCCACTTTTAAAACAACTGATGATGCTCACACCTTTGAAGTCTATAGGCAGCAGACTCGCCTAGTTCAGTTTCTTATGGCCCTCCGCCCTGATTTTGAACATGTTCGTGGTCAGTTATTACATCGGTCACCACTGCCTTTCGTTGATACGGCACTCTCGGAACTTCTGGCAGAAGAGCAAACTCAGCTTTCCCTTACAAGGAAGCAACATGTGGAACCCACACATGTCCTGTCAGCAAATGTTAGTACCCCGCAGAATGGTCGCTCTTCTGGTACTAATGACTTTTGCAACTATTGTAAGAAGAAAGGACACTGGAAACGGGACTGCGCAACCAGACCTCAAAGGCCAAACAATAAGAGCAAACAATCTGGTCAGCAACCCAGTCGTGGTCCCATGCAATCTTATCCCCAGCGACCCTATGCGGCCAATGTTACTGAAGATGATAGTTTTGTGCCTCCGCAAATGGATCTTACATCTCAGACTCAGGCTATGGTTGATAAACGCATGCAACAGTTATTTCTGGCTTCCTCCACTGGTTCTGCCTCTCAGATGGCCACTACACCCTCAGCCTCTGGTTCTGCCATGACCATTTCTGGTCCGTCAGGTGATCTTGATACTACTTGGATTTTTTATTCTGGTGCATCCTATCATATGACAAATGATGTTTCCAAACTTCATAATTGTTATACCCCTACTAGCTCTCCCACCATCCATACAGCTGATGCCACTCCTCTACCAGTCTCCCTTATTGGCTCTGTTTCTAATAAGTTGATCTCTCTCATTAATGTTTTGTGTGTTCCTCACCTGTCTATCAACTTAATCTCTATTAGTCAATTGACTTCTTCTGGATTTCTTGTCTCATTTTCTTCTACTGGCTATTTTGTGCAGGATCCGCGCACCAGGAGACAGATTGGGACAGGCCTTACGTCAGGAGGACTTTACTATCTCCACTCGCTGCATCTTCCCTCATCCAGCATAACCCCTGCCGCACTCGTTTCATCCACATCACCCTTTACCCTTTGGCACTCTCGTTTAGGCCATTTATCTTTAAATAAAATGAAGTTTTTATTTACTAGTGGTGTCTTTGGAAACATTTATGTATCAGACATTTCTACTTGTTTTGGTTGCCAATTTGGTAAACATGCATTCCCTTATAATAAAAGCACTTCTTTTACTAATGCTCCTTTCGCTTTGGTACATTCTGATGTCTGGGGACCTGCCTCTCAGCCAACGAAAGGTGGTTCCATTTATTATCTGTTGTTTATTGATGATTTCACTAGATATACATGGTTGTATTTAATGAAAAAACGTTCTAAGTTATATACTATCTACACTGCTTTTTCCACCATGGTTTCCACTCAATTTGACACAAATATTAAAATATTCAGGTCTGACTCCGGGGGAGAATACATGTCCCACAAATTTCGTTCTTACCTAACCAGTCAAGGGACTCTAACACAATTATCCTGTCCTGCCACACCACAGCAGAATGGTGTAGCAGAACGAAAACACAGACATATCCTCGAGACTGCTAGATCCTTGATTTATTCCTCACATGTTCCTCTGCAATTCTGGGGGGAAGCGGTCCTGACTGCAATCTATCTGATTAACAGAACACCATCCTCCGTTTTATCTGGCACATCTCCCTATGAAAAATTGTTTTCCTGTAAACCTGACTTATCCTATCTCAAAGTTTTTGGCTGCACCTGTTTTGTTCTGAGGATAATGAGAGGACCAAACTTTCCCCAAAATCCACTGTCTGTCTTTTTAGGATATGGCATCGAACAAAAAGGCTATCAATGCTATGATCCTAAAACCAATAGGTTACGGGTCCCTCGTAATGTCACCTTCTTGGAACATATACCTTTTTATACATTACCTACACAATCCCCTTCTCCTGAGCCACCTACAGTCTATCCTCTTGATCCATTTCCAGACCTGTTTCCATCCGATACCCCTTCTCCTCCCCCCCTGCAGGTATATCATCGTCAACCCAAACCTCTGTTTGCTCCTCCGGAATCTGCCGCCCCACCTCCTACTTCTGACCATGGGCCTATCTCCTCTGCTCCAGATGTGCATGATCATCCTCAACCTCGAAGGTACCCCTTGCGCACCAGAATTCCTCCATCCCGTTTTGGCTTTGTTTGTACTGATCATTTTTCTCCATCATATAAGTCCTTCCTTGCAGCAATTCATACTTTGGCAGAACCACAATCCTATAAGGAGGCCATTACTCATCCGCACTAGAGAGCAGCCATTGCCGAAGAACTTGCAGCTCTACAGAAAACTCACACATGGGACCTTGTTTCTCTTCCCTCCGGGAAACGGGCTATCGGCTGCAAATGGATTTTTAAGATCAAGACCAAATCCGATGGTTCTGTTGATCGTTATAAGGCTCGCTTGGTTGCAAAAGGCTACACACAAGAATATGGGGTAGATTATGAGGAGACTTTTGCTCCAGTTGCTAAGATGACCACAGTCCGTACTTTTATCTCTGTTGCCGCTGTTAGACGTTGGCCCTCTATCAGCTTGATGTCAAGAATGCATTTTTGAATGGATTCCTTCAAGAAGAAATCTATATGCATCCTCCTCCAGGCGTTGTGAGACCTCCTCATTCTGTGTGTCGTCTCAAACGCGCTTTATATGGACTCAAACAAGCCCCTCGTGCTTGGTTTGAACGGTTTAGCACCAGCATTATTAGCATTGGTTTTTCTCAGAGTGCTCATGACTCCGCTCTCTTCACTCGCCATTCACGATCCGGTTGTGTTTTCCTGTTACTCTATGTCGATGATATGATTATCACTGGCAATGATGCTTCTGGTATTCTATCCTTGAAGCGTTTTCTTCATCAACAGTTTGAGATGAAAGATTTGGGTCATCTGCAGTACTTTCTTGGCATTGAGGTTGCCTACTCTCCCACAGGATATCTTTTATCCCAAACGAAATACTGCAATGAAGTTCCCCAAAGAGCTGGACTCACAGATCTTAAACCTGTCTCTACTCCAATTGAACATAATCTGAAGCTCCGAACTACTGATGGAGATCTACTTTCTGATCCAACTCGTTATCGTGAGGTGGTTGGCAGCTTGGTTTATCTTACGATTGCCAGACCAGATATTGCCTTTGCGATACATGTGGTAAGCCAATTTGTTGCGCATCCAACTCATATTCACTGGGCTGCTGTACTGCGCATACTGCGATACTTACAAGGAAGTTCCAACCGTGCCCTCCTTCTTTCCTCCAGTCAAAATCTTACCCTATATGGCTTTTCTGATTCCGACTAGGCAGGAGATATCAATGATCGGCGCTCTACAACAAGTTTCTCCATTTTTCTTGGCTCCTCTCTTATCTCTTGAAAGAGCAAGAAACAGGAAGTTGTCTCACGATCTTCCATTGAAGCTGAATATCGTGCTGTATCTCACACCACTACTGAAATTATTTGGCTTCGCCGGTTACTTCAGGATTTAGGAGTTCTAGTTCCTAAATCTACCCCTTTTTACGGACAGTGAAAGTGCACGGAAACTGGCAACAAATGATGTCTTCCATGAACGATCCAAACATCTTGAAGTTGACTGTCATTTCATCCGTCAACATGTTCGGAGTGGTACTATAAAGCTTTTTCACATCTCATCTGCTGCTCAGATAGCATATTTTTTCACCAAGAGCCACTCCACTTCTCGTTTTTCGGAGCTAGTTTCCAAGCTCTTGATGGTCACATTCTCCCATCCAAAGCTTGAGAGGGGGTGTAAAGCAATAGTCCAACAGGTCAGCTCGACCTAATAGGTCAGCAACCCATGTATTGGGTCAGCCCATGTATGAGTTGTCAATAGATTAGATAGATATTAATTTCCTTAGTTAAGCCTGTAATCATGTAATCAGATCTCTAATGAGATCCACTAATCTAGGCTACAGTGTATAAATGTATCCTTCGACCATTCAATCAATACAGAAAATCTCTTGCAGCTTCTCTCTCTCTCTTGTATGCTTCGTATTCTTCTGTAATACTTCTGGCTTGGTTCAAGCAACTTTCACACCCACAACCTAGGTCGCTTGTTGGCAATCATTTACATATGTAAATGATTCACGGGAGTAATGGTTATGCACTATCACGTTTGTTTCTGCTGATTTATGGAGGTGATACATAAGGTGTGAAAATGGTGTGTAAATATGACCATTTTCAGCATCAAATTTACGCAAACGATTACACACCTCCAGTTGCAAAAAGCAGCAATACAAATCCCACACTTCCTTGCATGTAAAAAGGTCACAGGTTTTGACACCCTCAACAACCTTTCATTTTTTTAAGTCTTGTGGGTCCCAAATTCGAGATTCAAACCGTTCATTTTTTTCATGAAACTAATAATTCTCGAGACATTTAATTTCATATCTTAAATCACCATCCGTTTTAAGTTGTGAAAAATGTCCAAAAATTCCCAACCTATAAAAGCTAGTGTTCTGCACTTCTATGGGCCCTCAATTCATGATCCAAACCATTCAATATTCTCATATCAATTATAATCATTACGACATTTAGTTTCATATCTTAACCTCCGTGGAGTATGATAAATTTGTTAAAAAAGTCCAAAAAATCCAAACTCAACTAAAATTATTACATGTACTCATTTGCTCATGCGAAAATGGTGGTTTTGACAAACATGGTAATCTGTTTCACATGTGTAACATTTGAACGTGTAACATATGCACATGTAACATTTCCATATGTAAAAACCCATTTTACTAGCCCATGTGTAAAAGCAAACCCCTTACAGAACACTTAATAGATGAAGACAAAAACTTGATATTTCAATGAGAATAGAGTTAGTGCCATAGTCATATATGCACACCCTTCGGTTGTCAATTCCATGTCAATTAGTCCAAGATCTTGCCTCTAAGAGTCACTTGAAGGAAGATCATGTTCGAAGGCATCACTTCAAATCTTGGAAGGCCCGAATTCATCAAGGAAGATCTCCATGTTGTGCCAACCTATTCAGGTAAACCGGACCATAGAGCAACCAAAAAATGGCCCCTAGAACCCTTAGATTAATTGGTAAATTTAATAGGGTTTAACTGGCAATTTTGAGCATTGTATATGGCTCAATTAAGTGCAGGGGGTCGGCTAACCGCAGGTCATTACGATCAGCTCGCGGTTACTTTTCCAGAAGCTGAACCTGACCTTCACCCTGCATTACGGTTGGCCCCACGGCTAGCCTTGAAGCCAGCCGCAGAGCGAAAATGGCATGTTTGACTACGGTCAAACTAGCCATTGAACCGTAAATGGTTGTAGGCTAGCTGCCAACTAGCCGTTGGAGAGCATTCTATAAATACAAGAGTTCATTCCAATGGCCCCAACTAATGTGATCTTGAGACCTTGCCCGCACGTTGTGCCCTCATAGTAAAACTATCTTAGAGCTCCCAAAGTACAATTCCACTCACACTTAGGCTTCTATTAGGCATACTTAAGAGCTTTCAAAGCTCTAGTTAAGTGTGATTACTGGAATCAACTTCTAGGGAACCTAAAGCATACCAAGTTAAACCTTCTAATCCCTAGATCTAGACTCCCAAGCCCCCTTGGTTGCGCACATCTTGGAGCATCATCTTCACCAAGGAGCAAAGGAAGTAGTCAAAGCTTGGAGCATCATTCAAGCATCAAAGGAACACTCTCAAGACCAAGTCAAGAGGCAAGTGTTCTAGTTTTTCAGTTGTAAAATTGGGTTGTAAAGTGGATTAGGCCTTCGTGATCGAAGCACTATAAAAAAAGAAGTTGGTGGATTAGATCTTTGTGATCGAACCACCGTATCAAAAAATTGGTAGTATACATGATTGGAGGTGTACCTGTATGGTTGCCTCAAAATAGTGGAACGAAGAGTGGAAACTCTTGAGAGTGAATGTAGGTCCAAGACCAAACCACTATAAATCCTTGTGTCTCTATCTCTCTTTGTTTCATTTGCATATTTAATTGTGAGATACGTGTTCACACATTCACATACACTTCAGATGTGGTAGGCGATATTGATCAATTTGTATATTCTTGATCGTTTAGCACACACACTTTTACATCATTTCACTTGAGTGTTTTTTATTTATAGTCATCCTTATATTGTTGTACACTTCAAGTGAACTTATGGGATTGCTTAGATTGGATTAACTGGTTTAAGTTAGTTAGAATTATTGATTGTACAAGTTTTTCCATTGGCCGTAGCAATTGATGAATTTATGTGGTCAAGGAATTGAATTGGGATAAGACCTTCATTAATAAAGTTTATGTCTGCTCCAGAGTCAATTCAAGGGTTCGAGCATTCAATTCTTGTGAAAACTTATTGGTTTTTAAAGTGACTGTGGTATACCATTTTTGGACTATATTGTCCATTATAGAACCACAAAAGCTCACTATATTTCCTGAAGTTGATTCTTGCAGAGTTTGTTCTAATAAATCAACTTGACTTCTTAAAGAATTAACTTCAATGGTTAAGTTGTGAAATTCATTTTTCAAAGTAGTAAATTCTTTAAATAAATAAAGTATTTGTAATGGAGTTTGGGGAAATTGAACTTGATTGTAGTCTATCATAGACTTGTTGCATGTTAAAGACCGGGGTAGTCTAAGGAATTTGCTTTACTTGCTTGCTTTTAATATTCTGAGAGATTAATAGATCAAAAAACTTATTCTTTGTGATGGGGTCTGGATTATTGTTAATCATTTCCAGAATTAATTTCTCATTTGCAGAAAGCATATTTATTGATGGTGTAGAAGAAGATTCATATTTAGAAAAGGATTCTTGGCATGAATAACAAATGTTAAATTTTCTTGATTGGAGTCATCAGAATTGTCTACATTGATTTTATTTTTTAACTTCATTAACTTTCTTCTTTGGAGGTTTTTTTTTTTTTTTTTTTTTTTTTTGAATGGCTACTTTCATTAAAAGAACACACAATCAGTACAAGAGAAATATACTAACAAGCAAAAGCATGAAAACAAGGACTTCTTTGGAGTTTTTGCAAAGCATTTATTGGCAAAATGTCCATGTTTATTACATTTATAGCACTTCTGACTAGATTGCGGATCTTTGTTTTGAGTTTTATAATATTTTTGCGATCTATTTGGTCAATTAGTCCTCTGTTTAGATTTGAATTCTTCATTAGTGTTTCTAAATTTCGAAGATGTTCTTCATGAAGGACTTATTATACGGTCATATCCAAATTGATAACAAAAATCTCCTAATTCATTTTGACATTTTGATTTTTCTCTGCACATCTGATGCTTTAATTTAAGATCATTGCAGAAACTTAATCCAACCTTATTTATGACTTGTATTAGCTCTCCATAAGTGTAGCGGTTATAATTGAGATTTCCGTTATTTTGATCGCAAAGGTAATTGCGTACCTTTTCAGCGAACAGAGTGGCTAATCCATAGATGATTTTTTTTTTTTCCAGGAGGCTTTACAATTGTTGACTCAGAATAGAGACATCTTTATACCACCTAAAGTCTGTTAGGGTGTTACATTTTAGATTTATTAAATGCGCTTTATTTTTCTCAGAAATATCTTCTATTTTGCCGAGAAAGTGTTGAATGATATTAGTGATTAATGCAAGTACTTGATCTCCTTGCATTTCGCCATTGTCACTGAGAATTGGTTCTCCATTTGCATCTCTTCTTATTGCTGCTTTTATCTCGTCTCTTTGTAGTTAAGAGAGATAATCATGCTACCAACCATTGAGCTGACCCGTAAAACTGGATGTGATGGCAAGAATTATATGTTCTTGTTTCCAATTATGAATGTAGCGGGCATTAGAATAGACTAATTTCCAATTATGAATGTAGCAGGCATTAGAATAGACTAACATGTGATTCATCATATTGAGGATTTGGTACTTGGACAGTCCATCAATATTCCATTCACAGAGGACATTTCCTTCAAAGCGTATTTTAGGCATTTCAGAGATTTCTTCGAATTGAAGATTGACTGGAGTCGGCCTTCGGTAATAATTTTTTGTTTTAGGCGCAAAGGTTTTTGGCCTAAACGTTGATCTATTAATTTGAGTTTGGTCAGCTTCATTGTCAGCAGATGCTGATTGATGATCGACAAAATGGATCATTATTTGGTAGTTCCATGTCTTCAGTTATCATGGATATTTCTGGCCTTTTGCCATCAGGGTCAGAAATATTGGTAGATTTCATTGTTTTGAGAAGTTCCTCTTAAAATTCATTTGATAGAGGAAGATGATGGTTAGATCTTGGGAAGATTTGCCTGAATAGTTTGCCTAGGGAGGAGGAATTGTTTTGAAGATGAATCGGGATTGGTTTCAGGCACAGATTTTATTTTTTCTATTTTATTTCCAATATAATGAAGTATTTGTAATATTATTTTGTTCAATAAGATGTGAAATATCTTTTAAAGTGGCTGGCTTATCTTCTTTGAATAAGGATTCAGATTCTAGTGGAGTAGCTACAGCCTCCATTATTTTTAGTGATCTGAACGGGGGTAAAGGTTGGGTTACTGTAATTTGTATCACCTTTAGTGGTTTCCCATTTTTGTTTATTTAATTGTTGATGTAACATCATTATATTTTTCGGAGTATCATCTTCCTTTGGCAAATTGAAGTGAAACCATTCAAAGAAAGGAGTCTCCCCATTTGGATTTTAATTCATCTTGTTCCTCTTTATTAAAGTTCTTAAAGAACCAAAATCGTAGAGGACATTGTTTCATATTATTTATTATAAGTTGATTATCAATTTTAAAAGCAATTTCTTGCCAGCCACTTCAAAGAAGATTGCCATGAAAACGAAGACTCTATTCACACTATCCATGAAAATGAAGACTCCAATAGTCATGGCAATCTACATAGTAGCCACATTATTCCTAAGAATGGTAGCCTACTATTTACAATAGTAAAGGTCATTCTTTGGTTAATACGGTAGCATTCAATGACAACCCATCCACCCATACTATAGATTACCATAGGTAATCTCTTCTATCTCATTTTTGTTGAGTTGGAGTCCAAGATCCAGATGTGAAACGAACGATCTGTTTCGTTATTATCTTTTTGCTGAAGAACGATACCACCATACCCTTTTTCAGAGGCATCAGTTTGAATGATCTTGAAAAGATCAGAATTTGCTATGTTTAAGCATGGAAGAATTATGACCTATCCTTAGATTTTCTGAATGGCTAAAGTGTGAGCTTCAGACGATTCTTCTTTATTGTCTTTCAAAAGGCACGTTCGAAGAAGTGTTCTCTCAGTTGCATGATTCTTAAAGAAATTGGAGATATAATTTAAGCAACCTAAGAATCCTTGTTATTGAACCATATCCTTGATTTCATCAGGAAGTTTGTCAGCGAATTGGATTACGCAATTGATTGGAATAATTGTTTGATTCTTGATTTTGTAACCAAGGAATCTAATTTCAGTTTGAAATAAGATTATTTTTCTTTGGGATAGGACAAGACCATTTGATTTGATTACTTGATGAAAAGTTGAAAGATGTTTCCAGTGTTATTCAATGTTCTTAGACAAAATTAAGATATCATCGATGTAGACAATGGAAAATTCTTTAAAAGGATGAAATATGTCATTCATGATTCTTTGAAATTCTGAAGGTGCATTTTTTAGCCCAAAAGGCATTACATTCCTTTCATGGCCAAAGGGAACAATGAATGTTGTTTTATAACGATTCTTTACTTGGATTTGGATTTTCCAAAATCCAGACTTTAGATCAAATTAGAAAATATATTTGCTTCATAAAGCCGATTTATTAAATCTTGTTTATTTGGGACTGGGTATCTTATAGATTGAAGTACTTCATTTAATGATTTATAATTTATTAGAGTCTTGGACCTCCTCTTTCTAATTCTGCTGCATTTTCAACATCAATAGCTGCACAACTGCAACGAGATTGAGATTTGCGAATTAGATTTTTTGAAAGTAAATCTTTGATTTCTTTATCGCAAATATCCTTTTCTTTCTCCCCAAGCTAGAGACTCTCCCAAAACCTTGTCAAGCTTGGAAACAAAGTAACTCAACACCATTAAAAAAAAAAAAAAAATCCCACATGGAGGAGTGAATCCAGAGGCAACCACAAACACAATCCCATGCCCCACTCTCCCATCCAACGTCCCACCCCCCTTGTTCTCTCTCTCTCTCTCTCTCTCTCTCTCTCTCTCTCCACCACCATCCATTAGCCTCTTCTTCTAGCTTCTTGAAGATCAATGGTGCGGTATTCTTAGGAGAAAGATGAAGATTAAGACTATGGAAGGCTAGTTCTATTTTTTCAAGGAAACAGGTGAAGCTTTTTGTACTTTTATTGGTTATATGCATAGACAGGATTAAAAGTTAATGTATTTAGCAATTTTATGTAGAGGAATAATTTGGGTGTTAATTGTTATGGCATGCTTAGAATCGTTGTGTGAGTATGTGCAAAAGAACTGATGGGAGGTAGTAATTGTTTTAATAATTATTTGCTTAAAAGACATCACCTTTGTTCCTATTCTAGAATAGCCTGACAACCTATTTCAGAGGGGATATCAAGAGCTATTCGTACCGCCAATTATTAGGAAGGTGGATCCCGGATCCTTGGAAATTCTATTTTCATTGTTATTGTTATTTCAATTTCTTTTAAAGCTGATTCTTATTATTTTAAATTGGTTGTTTTAATCTCTTCTTCTTGTGGTTGCAGTAATTTAGTTTAATTTAAAATTCTTCTAGATTTAGGATTTTTAGATTAGGAGCTTTTTAAAAGGGGTGTAATTGTTGTAATTAATTTTTCATTAAAACTACATTCAGTTGTATAGATTTTTTCTTTTAAGTCGGATTGATTTAAAATAGATCAGCATTAAATAGATCTATTTCAAATGGGCCATGTTTAAAATAGATATTCTTTATTCTTTAAATAGAGTGCTTGGTAATCCTACGTTATCCCAAAAAAAAAAAAAACATAGCATGTTTGGTAACCATTTTTTTTTTTTTTTTTTTTGTAAACAAGTGTTTGGTAACATAACATAACTGATTGAAATAGATGTTTTAAATTTAACCATAAATGATTTTTTTTTTAATTTCTCCATATCTAAAACTAAAAGTAATAAGGAGTTGACTTTTACCCCATGGATGACCCAAGTATTATTAAGAGAATGGACAGTTGGGATCTTCAAATAGGAGCCCACAAATTTTAGAAACTTATATTATATTAAGTCACGCTTTTTTGCAAATTTCTCAATAACCGTGATGGATCAACAGTTCAAATTTGGTGCCATATTAATTCTTACACTCATACAGCTATCCAACGGTTTGGAAGGTGGTTTGGTGGTCCCACAGTCAAGAAAAAAAAAAACCGGACTGTTCAAGTTTCATTTATTCTACTGTGATAATGTCACATGTGAAATCAACGGTTCTAAGGTTTTTCTTCATTTTTGGTAGCTATACATTAAATCAGAGGCTGAAAATTTTATCGCTAGCCGTTTTCAGTATTTCAAAGAAGATTAACGATCTTGATTGTGAATATGGGGCCCACAAAAGTTCAAAAATAGATGTGTTGTTATTCGGTTTCTTTCAAATATCTCGAGATCCGAGACAAATCAACAGTTAAAATTTGGTATATGGGCCGTGTATGACCGTATTAATGTTTACAACTATTTGGATAATCGTTAATGGTCACATAATTTAACAAAAATTAAACAAAGCATTGAGGGGAGCATTACTATCCATGGCACTATAGCTCCGAAAGTCTTCCCCGCTTCAGACGCATGCCTCTATTTCGATTCTGATAATTTTCCTTCCCATTTGAAAAAGAGGCAATTCCTCTTTATGCAATTTGAAATAGAGGTGGACATAATCTTTCCCAAATGCTCTAAATGCGTTTTGAACCAGTTTTAAGCCAATAAGAGGCTGAAATAAGACTGCCCAAACACTACCTAAGACAAGTGGGGATCTACTTTCCATCCCTATGGATCAAACTCAGACTTACTGACAATTATTACTACCTTTCAACCCTGCACTTGGGGATATCTACAACATCAAGGTTGTAGCAAAAACTCAGATAAATCTTTGATTAATTCAAAATAGCATGATTTACAAAGAGACTTGTCCATCTATATATAGGATCGTTTCTATTACTTGGCAATTAAAACTTTCCTAATAATTAAAGAAACCTAATTAAAAGAGGATACTTAGAAATTATCAATCCTACTCAACTAATAACGAAAATTAGAGATAAGAATTGAAACTCCACGGTAGCAATCAGTCTAATTGGGCCTGTGGGCTAAACCCAATGGACAGGGTTGACTCATGGTCAATGTGTTGGCCCAGTTGACTTGGGCCTAGTCCGCACTGTATCATAGACCCAACCCCATTAACATTGAAGCCCTTTTTCTCATTACAAGGACCGCATTCCAATAAGCTTCCTGCTTTTAAAGAACGCTATCCAACTACAAATGTGTATTTCATTTGTAAGTAGAAAATATGCAGAGATATTCATAACTTGGCACATCAAGATCATTTCTCGTTTCAATGCCTAAGGCGAATAGTATGGTAGGTCAATAAGTTGGCCAATGGATCTACTATGTTATATAATGCTTCAATTTTATTTCATGCATTAGCTCCAAGTATTAGTTACCATTTCAAAGAAGAGGGGGTGGGAGAGTTGGGGGTTGCTGCAAAATTGTCGAGTAAAACAGGTATAGACAACCAATTGGTACTCTTAGTAGTTTTGAGTGCTTTCTACCATATGTAGAATACATGTAAGTGTTCGACAAAACTAGTAAGGCATCAGGTACTAGTATGATGAGCCAAAGGCTAGTGTAACACTAGGGAGTTGTTTGTGTAATGAGAGGATTCCACAATCCACGAAAATCTGTTTGCACGAGAGAAAGGAATCATGCATTCCTACCCCTCCAATAGGTACTCAAAATCCTCCCTATTGAAGAAAATACGTTCATTTTCTTTTTCTGCAATGAAAATGAGTCGCACCAAACAATGAAATAGTGAGCTGCATGGAAAATCAAAACAATTTTCCTCTCTATCGCGGAATCCTCTCGTTGCAAGCGCACCCCAAAAGTTCGGAAGCAGTGACTTCATAGTGTTTGGAGCTTACAAATCAAGGCTCACCTTAAGGCAAATCATCCCAAAAATGCCCAAGGGCTCAAGTATGAGGCATGGCTAGCATTGGAGATACACCTCAATAGATGAGGCATATGCACATGCCCCACATAAAGCATGCATTTCAACAACATTTCATATCAAGGGGCATGGCCCAATTAGCACAATATTATTTTTAAGAAAAATGGTGAGACAACTTGTAAAATTAGAAAAGAATTTATAAACTTAAGATTGATGTAATCAGGTTTTTCTCCCCCTTGAAATGGTTGACTTAAGTCAACCATAGTTAACTCAAATAAAATATACAAATGTTTTCTATTATGTTTTTTTTTCTTTTTTTTCTTTTATTTTTTTATTTCTATTTATTGGTGATTTGAATTGAACCCAAAACCTCAAGGTCACAATAGTAAGCACATTCTACTGTGCCACATGCTATTAGTACTTTAAGGGTGTGTTTGGTTCGGCTGAGCAAGAGCCCTTTTAGGGCTTTTGCGTTGTCAAAGCTTAAAAGTGCTAAAAAAATGTGTTTGGTTAACAGGATTTCAGAAGTCCTTTAGAAAAGTAAAAGCTATTATATGGCTTTACCATTCAGCAGGTAGGGGACCACTTCACGTTGGAGACGTGACTTCCTTGATTTTGCGGGAAGCCAAAAGGGCGGACGGAAATTACCGTCTTGAATGGATCTGGGTTCAAATCCCCTCTCCCTTATTATTTGGGTTTTTTTTTTTTTTTTTCACAAGTTGTTTGCTCTCTTCTGACGAGATTTCTGTTTGTGCCCAAAATATATCCTCCCCCAAAGCACCGGTCTCGATATGCCCACAATATATCCCCTCCCCCTCCCTCCCTATCTCTGTCATTGGTAAATATTCCACTACCCTTCTCTCTCTCTCTCTCTCTCTCTCTCTCTCTCTCTCTCTCTCTCTCTCTCTCTCTCGTCTGACTGACTACAATAAATGGGTATAATCTGCATGAGCTTTCTTTTATGAAAGAGGGATGTCTACTGATCTTGATCTTTTGAGCCTATTTTTGAATAAAGTGATTGATTCATTTGTGGTAATTTGGATTAGATGGAGGCTTCAGATTGTATATGTGGAGATTGTATGGCATTTTATGTTTAGATAACAAAATTCTGTTTTTTGGACTCTTTTCGTGGGTTGAATTGAATTTGGTCTCTTGTTTGGGTATATGCTTTTGATAAATATACACTTTGTGATATACATTGAAGGAGACATCAATTTATAAACTAGTACAGTTTATATGGGTAAAAGTAATATAAATCTATAAATTTCTGGACGACGATAGAATCTTGTTTGGGATTTCTTTAATATTTGAAATGTTAACTTCATATGTGTAATTTTGTATAGGCTTTATTTAAATTTATTTGAATATATTTTTTACAGATGAGTTTATCATATTTACTCGTGTTGTTCAGACAAACATGGTAAAATGAAGAACATGAGTAAATGATGTGAAAATGATGATAGCAAACAAACATTGTAAATATTAATGCATGCGTACATCTTACATACTCAACAATTGCATATTCAACAATTAAGTATAAAAATTATATTTACGGAATATATACATAAAAGACGAAGATGCCTTTAACCACAAATCGCTTGTCTCCTCTTATTCTCTCCCGTACATCATTTGTACTTACATTCTTTTTTCGAAACATATTGAGTATTTTTTTTCAGAAAATGTTAGTTTTTTTAAGAGACTTCAATATAATAAAATTAAAATGTTGATTTTCCTTAAAAAATGTAGAAAAGGTTAAAACCAAGTGGCTTTGAGTAGGGGAACATAGAGAATGATACATCTACGATTTTATTTACCAACATGGCACCTACAAATTATATAAGTTTTTATAAAATAATTATATGTTTTATTTGATAATTTTATATTAAAAGTTGCTTTTTGTATATCTAACCAAACAACATGTGATACTTTTGTTGTTAACAAGTTAGTATTGAAGTTGGACTAACCAAACAATTATTTCTCTTAAAAAGTGGCTTCCATGAAGTAACCTTTTTTAAATTACTTTTAGAAAAGTATGTTTGACTTTATCCAAGCCGAACCAAACACAGCCTAAGTAATTATCTACTTATTAAAAAAGGGTAGGAATTTGTGTTGAGGCTTAGGCCTCATGCTTTTGGCAGTTGGAACACCTAGCCTCATGCTTTTGGCAATTGGAACACCTTGCCTCATGCCTCAACGTTTCAAAATATTATTTGGGATCATCGCCTCAGCTGTATTCTAGTAGATATTTCTATGGGGCCAAAATATACCTTCTAATATTAGTGGTTATCCAAAAAATAACTAATCAAGATCACCCCTTATAAGGTAGCTACAAAAGATTAATGCACAAATGGATTAGGCCTTACAGCACTATCCGCTCAACCACAAACTACAGTTAACAGAGGTATTGCGGAATTCTTTGTAAGCTCCAACCCAAGAAAGCACTGAAACTTGACCGTGCCAACAAGATAAGTGAAGCAACCCCCCAACCCCAAAATCTCCCTGAAGTGTAAGTTCTAAAAGCACACCTTGACCTTGTATCACTTCCTTGGGGTTAAAGCATATGATATTGTTTTGAAAATCGAAAGCATACCGTAAATCATTTTTGGTGATGAATCAAATCGTATCGTGAATCCATAGGTTTTTTTTAATTTTCCAATAAGAAATTCAAAAATTAAACAAGAAACAAAAAGAGTCATCAGTCATAATCCATTCATAGTAGCATAATTACAATGACGAATAATATTAGCATCATATGAAGAAAGCCGCATATACTAATATATCATAAATGATATATGTGAATAGTTAAATATGTTTAAGATATCAGCATTATTAGGAAAAATAAACAAGTTACACTACTTTTCTTTTGTTTTCTTTAAATAAAAACAAAAATCAAATCCAAATAATCAACCTTACATGGTTAGGTGTCGCTTTTAAGTTCAAAAAGTATTCTCAAATAATAATAAATAAATAAATAAGTAAATGCAGGATAAAATCCTATACATATAGTTGAACACTCTATCATATGCCTATTCCTAGTTAAACTTTAAAATCTCCCCAAAATCGTAAAATCCTCAAGAGGTTTCATCAATCACTATATAACCTTCTAAAAATAGAAATGCTAACTAAAAAGGATAAAAAGAAAGTAAAAATAATACTAATATTAAACACTCAACTATGGTTATTCCCAATCAGATGAATCAGTTGAATTGTAAGATTCAACAATACAAAAGCATCGAATCTTAAGATTTATGCCTAAAACCATTCAAAAAAAAAAAGATTGACATCAAATTACCTAAATCCTCAAATTCACTTATAAATGGGATTTGTTGTATAGGTAAGAATCTCTTTTAATATCCACAACAGTAAATAATCAAGGTAGTCCATGGAAAAACTTGTCTTCCCCCCACCCTCCTCCGTGGCTTCGGGGGAAATTGCACTACTTTTGATGCATGCCCAAAGCTTGTTTATATAATGCTGAAATTCCTTGTTCCATACAAATCTGTTTTTGCACAGGCACAAACAAGTAGATTCCTAAACCACCACTACCCTCACCCCCACCTTGCATCATGGTTTAAAAAATCGGCCGAGTCCGAGTCGACTCAGACTCGGCAAATACCGAGTCAGGTCGCATGGGACTCTGACTCAAATCATGTGACTCGGCCGAGCAACTTGGCCATCCAAATGAAGTGGGGCCGACTCGGCGAGTGGACTTGGACTCAGCCATGAACGAGTCGGGTCACGAGTCCGGTCTTTTAAACCTTGCCTTGTATGCAGAGTAGGAGATGGTTTTCCTTAATATTGCAGAAAAGCAGTTCAAAATGTTCCACTGCGCAAATGCATAGCACCAAACTGATGCAATCCAAGTGCGTCATAGGCCTAAGGGCTTAAAATAAACCCACCCCCACCCCCCCCCCCCCCCCCCCCCCCCCCCCCAACACAAAAAAAAAACAAAAAAAGAAAGAAAGGAAGCCAAAGAATAGGCCACTATTAGCCATCCCTTTGGGCCTAGCGTACAGTGGTCAAGCCCATTGTGCTCAACCATAGTGGCTGAGCCCATAGATGAATCCATTGGGATTTAGGACTAACCCATGGGCAACCAACCCAATAGCCCAACTATGTCTTCTTTCTTAGTAAACAGCTTTCCAATAGAACTGATCTATATAAGATCTAGCAAGATAATTCATTGATATAAATCAATAAGATAATGGATTCAATCAATCAAGATAATTGACTGACATATGATCAGAGAAAAAGAGAATATTAAGCACCAAGAGATTGGCTAGGTCCCTGATAGGCAAGATTGGCCTCCTATCTCCATAAATACCTTGTAACCTCTCGATTTCAAATATGATGGAACTAAATGATGGATGGGTTCTTCACACATTCACCATGTCTGCCTGGCCATTGGAGTCGTCACCATTGGCGACCCAATCAGTTTTCAAATCAATGAAAAATTCTCTCTTTCCCTCTCATGAGTGAGCTTTCCTCTTGTTGAAGGCCGGTTCGATTGCCAATGGTGATGACTCCAATGGCCGGTTCAATTGCCAATGGTGATGACTCCAATGGCCAGGCATCCATGGTGAATGCATGAAGAATCCATCCATCATTTATTCCAGTAATATTTGGAATCAAAGCAAGTAAGATCCTCTAATTTTGTCTTGTTTTGATTCCCCTACCATAGATTAGGATTCCTCCTTGATTCATTTACTTCTCTCAGAAAAAATCCAAAATTACAGAAAAAAGGTGGATGAATTTTGATTTCTGCAATCTAGTTTTTTCTTTCTTTTCTTACAACCCTTTGTTTTCTTTCTATGCAATTCAGCACAATTGACATTTTTTTAAGTATTATGTTTGCTATAATCCAAACCCGCCCCCCTCGACCAAAGTCATCCACTATAACAAGGTGAATCCTTCCCATATAGCAGCCAACAGCAGTTGTCTCCTACGCTCATACACCCCACAACAGTCCTTTGCTTTAACATCTCAAACCAGACCCTAAACTGAGTCAAAACTATCCCTAAACCTTTCCAGGCAGCCACATTAACGTGCTGTTACAATCATTTAACTTATTAACTGCGCCCTCAGCAGACCACATCAGCCACCTAATCAACCCTAACAGTACCTCCACAACCCCCAAAATGGGCCCCGAACCTGCACCCTCCTATATAGTGACATTATAGTTAGTGTTTGCAGTCCCCACTCAGTTTCTTTTGGCCTGTGGCTCTTTTCTCTTGGTTATTAAGCATCCGTATTGCATCAGTTCCCCTCTGCTTTTCCTTTTCAATTTCCATTTAGAAATCAGTAGGTTTGAGTTTTCATTCTCATCAGTTCATATCCATTCTGGAAGTAATTTTCTGCCTTTGGTTAACTTAGTAGAGAAGGCATGCCCATAGATATTATCAAGGGAGACAGTGTGTAGAAGAAAGGTATGATATGTACCCACATGCATGGCATCTTTATTCAAATCTAGTGAGCAGTTGTGACAGATTAGAGGACATGTTAAAGAAACTCATTGCTAAGAACCAAAGAGAAGAAGCTCACAGCCATCAGTTAGTACTTAGGACCAAGGAAGACCATAGAGAGTTATGATCGCATATCATTCATTATTGAAGATTGGTTGAACGACAGGACTTTTGCACACATGTAGTGCAATGATCAAGTTTGTAATGTGATTAATGGTTAGAATATATCTAACACCACCTCTCCCAAGTAAAAGCTAAAATTTACCAGATAAAAGAAAACCCTCCATACCCTTTCATCCTCCCTAGCATAAGATTACAAAAACTATTCACTGAAAATCGCCATTTGCATCTGGTCTTTCATACAAGGCATAACAACTAGCAACAAGCAAGCATTGAGAGCAACATCGAAATGGAGTACTTGGTCACCACAAAATAATTCCAAAGATGCCCATTCATTCTCTGTTCAGTAGCATATCAGATTCTTAAAATTGCAAATCCTATAATCTCTTAATAATATCAGATATATATGTGTGTGAGTGTGTGAATTGATTTGTATAGGAGATGAATAACGGGTGAATCCACCTTTCTCAACACTTAATCTTATCATATTAAGCATTCATAGTGTGAAGCCAATGGCTGATTACTTTTGGCTAAGAAGGGAATTAACAATATTATCATTCAAATAGAGAAAAATAATGGGGGGCATGTGAAAGAGAGACCTTTTCGAGCTGATTCATGAGAGAGACAAGGAGTTCGTTGGTCATCTTGGTTCGCTCTTTTGCAGGTATCTTGAGTCCTCGTTCCATCGCATACAATCGACCTACGAAGAAGAAAATATTAGGGTTAGGGTTGGGGTTTCACAGAGAAAAAGAAGAGAGAGAGAGGAGGATGGGATGAGGGCTAATACAGTAATAGGCAACGAGGTGTTCATGTTTCTGGAGTTCGTCGGCTCTCTGAAGGTAGGGCAGGAGGAGTTTCGCTGGCTCGTTCTCGCTCCCCATCGATTTCGATTTCTAGTCTGTTTCTTCTCTCTCTCTCCCCCCTCTCTTCTCACTATGTAATAAGAAGAAGAAATTAAAATTGTTTTTCTCTACATACTGCTTTCTTCGCCGCTACGGATCTGTTTCTACCCTGGTATTAATTAATATAATGATATTAAAAAAATCGAAAACTTCAAAGTTAGTTACTGGCATTCAAGGAAGTTCTAAATTAAGGACATCTATCCATTTAAAGTTATTTTTCTATATTTTTTTCTTTTGTTAATTATTCAAAGGCCCTTCGTAGAAATAAAACCCTCATTTAACTCCTTTATATTCTCTTAATTTCCTTTACCGGCGTCCTCACGGTGATTGGTTCCATGTAGTGGCCACCAAAACTAGGGCATGGTTTTAAATGAAGAGTAATTTGGGTATTTTAAAAAATTGAAAGAAGAAGTTGGGAGAAAATACCTTTAAATTATTGGATCTCCTTAATTGGTAAACTTACCGAAAAACTAAAGTCTAACACTATGTTTCGAGGGGGGGGATGGATTTGAGGGGAAGGAAAATGAAGGGGAGGAGAGAGGAGGGAAAATTAATTTTATTTCCTCTTGTTTGGATAGTAAAAAAGTATGGGGAAGAAAAGTAAAAAGGTAGGATTTTATTTGTTTGTGAGGTAGAGAGAAAATTACCAATTTATCCTTACTTTGCGAAAAAGTGAAAAAGAGAAAAGGGCATTTTAGTAAAGTTCCAAAGAATCCCCTCTTTCCCTCATACTTTCCCCCCATTTTTGAGGCGAAAGTAATAAGGTGGCCCCACTACATTTTTACCCCCATTTTCCCTCCCCTCCTTCCCAAACTCCCTCATTTTTCATTTTCCCTCTATTTTCCCCCCATTTTTTTCCTTCCCCCCCATTTCCCCTCCTTCCCAACGGTACCTAAATATAAGAAGTTTTGAAACTTGAATCCTTTTCTTACATAAGGTAAAAGCTTAAGGCCTTATTTGAAATCTTTCCTGATAATGATAAATTAAACTTATCATAAAATATTGTTTTACATTTAAAAAAATTATGTCGATATTATCTCTAATTAATACAAAATGTCAACGATATTTGCAATAAGGATTTAGCCCCTGTTTGGCATAACTGTTTTTTGTCTCTATTTCTCAAAATCTCTAAATCGAATAGAGATTTTGACAATAGGGGCATTTGGCAGTGTTCGGCAGCATCTATGGTGTAGAGAAGTAGAGGCAATAAAAAATTATGTCGATATTATCTCTAATTAATACAAAATGTCAACGATATTTGCAATAAGGATTTAGCCCTTGTTTGGCATAACTGTTTTTTGTCTCTATTTCTCAAAATCTCTAAATCGAATGGAGATTTTGACAATATGGGCATTTGGCGGTGTTTGGCAGCATCTATGGTGTAGAGAAGTAGAGGCAATGCTTCAATTTCCTACAGCCCACCATTGGATGCATGTAGTGTTGGAAATAGGTGGGCCTCGTGGATAGATATTCAAAACTTTTTGACTCACTTGACTCAGGGATCAAGTATCCATAAGGCAAAATAAACCCAATCCAGGATGCATAACCCTCAATCTCATGATCACATACAGTAAGTAAAACTATCTAAAAGATAGAACAGAAACAAACACGAATCCATTAAAATCCACAACATACAAGGAAGCAGATTTTACCTTAGGAGCTCGGTTGCGCTCTAATGGAGAAGTTGATCACTTTCGTTGATGTAGAACTTCTCTACAAACTGAGATCAGAATCTTCAACACCTCTTGGCCTTCCACACTATGACCCGAATTAGATTTCTCTTCTCAAGAAGATTGGTGGAATCTTCAAGAGAAAACCCAATTCGAAACCCTAAGGAACTAGAAGAAGGAGAGAGAAGACAGCAGTGCAACTGTTGCACAAAAAGGGATGGACGTTTTTCACTATGATAATGTTGTGCACATCCAAGAGGGGTGCATTCCCTTTTATAATCTCCCAAAGCTCCTCTTGTCTTAATTGAAATAGAAGTCTTACTTCCACAACAATTAGTAAGTATACTATTACCACTATTAGAAGTCCTACTTCAAATAGAAATAGTAACTTCCTAATTCCTTCCTTTTAGAGTTCGAATAGGATTAGTATCTTTCTAATATCTTGGGCTAGCGTGGGGACCACTAGGGATTCCATAGAAAGCTGGCTCCAACTGGGACACGCGACCCCACATCTCATGTGTAATCCGGGCCCACAGTTAATTGCAAATAACACCACTATATAAATGCAATTGCACTCCAGTCTTAGGAATAAATTACAATGAAGACCCTAAACTTCCCAACTACCACAAGTAGGCCCCTCTATCAATATCCATGGATCAATTGGAATAAATCTGTCTCTTCCAATCTTATTTCCACATCTTATTATCCTTGAGTCCCAATTAATCACTATGATCATCAGTACCATCCAATTAACTCTTAATCGAGATGGGTGCGCACTTACTAATGACAAAACCTATTAATTGGCACAAGGGGATAATAGAGATAGATTCCATCTTGAACATTCAATGTTCCCACAGTCCTACTACCACATACCCAAGACACCGAGGTGTTGACCTACAGTTGGCCTCACTCATTGGTGACTCAAAGCAAATGAATAGATAGAAACTTGCGTTCATCAATGTCTCAGGATTGAGGGCCTATTGCTAGGGAATTACGAGAGCATACCTTATTATTGAGACGGAATTCCATAAGGTGCTTCTCATGGTCCTTCAATACATCCAATGTACTAGCACATTGATCCAGAATCTTCCATTCTGATGATCGAGACAAATCACACTATCTCATAGCGATCAAAGTGCCGCAACCTTATCAAATGAGATGCCCAGTCTCATCACTGGTTGTGAAGATATTTTAAGTATAAGATTTGTGACATATATCTCCCGTATGTGGATCTCATCCATATACATATATCACATCTAATATACTAATGGGACCCGGTTCAACTCATGAACCATTATGTCATATGTATTGGTCATGTGCATAAAGTAATAAAATAACATTCATCTCATGAAAGTAAAGCATGGTTTTATTTATTAATCAATTTATTACATCAACTGATGGATTGAGTCCATACAATCTAACATGTAGTGAGTAGGAGACAAATGGATGCAGGTGAACAGTGTTCCTGGCCCATTCATGCCCAGACCGTTTTTTCTTTTTTTCCTTTCAAAATCTAAAAGTGAAAATCAAAATACAAACCATTGAAAATGTTCACAAGATCAAACAGGGCTATGAGACCAAGTTTCAGCCGTTGGATCATCACCTATCTCGAGATGTGTGCAAAAACTTGAGTCATTTGATGTAATTTTCTAAAGTCTGTGGGCCTCAAACGCAAGATCTAAACCGTTAGATCTCTTTGAAAGGCCGAAAAATGACAACATGGGAAATTTTCGAGGCTTGATACATTGTGGCTTTCTAGACATTTACAAAACAATATCGGCCATTGATGTAATATGCTCAATATTGGATTTGTCCATGAGAAGTAATGTTTTTTCTATTGTTTATTATTTTTGAGAATTTAAATCAAGATCCAAACCATTGGAAATGTTCCACAATAAAAAAAACGGCCATGAAACCAAATTTCAGCCATTAGATGAGATTTTTTTTGGATTGTGTGGGTCCTAAACACAAGATCCAAACTTTTAGATCTCTTTGGAAACCTGAACACGGCCATAAGGCCAATTCTCAAGGCTTGATACCTTGTGGATCTCGAGAAATTTGTAAAATAGTTTCAACCATTGATATAAAAAGGTCTATTTAACATAGATCCTCGCATTAGCAAATACTTGTTTTGATTCTAGCAAAATTTTTTTTTTGTAACTCTTTTTTTAATGACTATTTTGATGGGTCTCCAAAGAAAAAAAGAGTAGAGATATCAAACAAGGCCTTAGAGTAGTACCAAACCTCTCCCATGATTGGATCGAGTTGGACTGAGGTTTTCTCAAATTCTTTTTGGTTTTAAAAGAAATATTAAATAATGAAAGTGATACTAGACAACCAAAACTTGAACCCAGAACCGAAACCGTTAAGGAGAAGGTAGGGTGGGGTGGGGGTGGGGTTGTAAACGGGTCGGTTACGGTTCGGGTCCATCGTAGACCCAGAACTGAAACCGTTAAGGAGAAGGTGGAATCGGATCCGGACCCGAAACCGTTTTGGAACTGATTTCTTGGCTCCGGAACCAGAACCATATATGGGACAGTTTTGGATCCAAGTCCGAGTCTACGTAGAGAATGATATAAAAAAAAAAAACATGGTTTTTAGGAGAGATTTTCAAAATTTAAGGTAATATGTTAGGTCTCGGGTCCATGGGTTCGAACCAAGGTAGAACCGGACCTGGACACATTTACTTATCGGGGTTTATATAAGGACCCAAACCTAGGTATTAATAAGTCAAAACCTCCAGGTAATCGGAGAATCGGAGATCCATTTACATCCTTAGATGGGGGCAATTACAAATGTAAAGGGTTAAACCCAACTACGGATAGACAGGCTGGGACGGGTTCATACCCATACAAAAAAATGTTGATGCTCGCATTCGCCTTCGGTCTCGAAAGGGTTGGACCCTACGGACTCTCACAGCCATTGACCCCGGTAGCGCCACGTGCAAAAAAGCGAGTACATCAGAGCAATGAAGACATCTCTTGTCATTGGTTCTAGATATTGAATAATCGAGGGAGAGTCATAACATGCATAGATCCTCAATCTACATTGCAGTCCCATCTTAGTACACTTAGGGCTTCTATCATGCCAAAGTTTTAAAGTCTTAGGATCACTAAGCTTCGGACTTGACTTTTATTGTTTTGCTCATAATCGAATGTGATTCGACATTGGAGATTGTCATATAATATAACCCTGAGGAGAGTGCACTTAGTTTTTTTTTTAATATTTGTTTCTAGCTTCCAATACTAGTAACGATGTATAAGTATTCTTTGTTACCTTTGCTCACAGTCCAATGTAGTACCCATTCATTTTGATGTATTTGAAGCTAATCAAGTTTCATCGGGAAATTTTTAAGAACAAAACATCTTTAATGAATAAGTGGGTACCGTTAGGTAACATCATATGGGCTCTTCCAGAGCCTTCAATTATTTGCACAGGTCCAGTTATGGTGGATACCTTTCGTGGAATGAATAGCAATTATGAGAAAGATTTCTGATTTTTCAGAATGGTGTATGCTATAGCACTATCTACCAAACATAGATTGTCCTCAGCTCTATGATCCATACCTTAAATAATAAATCAAATAACTATGCAACACATGATATAAGCTGAAATAATTAAAACATTCACTATAAATTAGGATATTAAAAAAATGAAGTTCCCATCAAAACGGAAAAAATCTAAGAAACATGCATATCAAATGAACTAAAAAAAATTAAGTTCGTGAAGTTCAAATAATTATTGGTCTTCTAGACCATGCCAGGGGGTGCTCCCAAGAGATTGCTAAATGCTTCATTATTTAGAGGTTAGCTGTCCTTATCCTCAAAGAAGTCTCGAATCTCCAAGTTTGTAATGTCAATTGGAGGCCTCTCTGGTATCATTTTATTCCAATTCTAGCCTTCCAGATCATTTGTCTCTACTAAATGAACAGAAGCCTTGTATGCTTTGTATTGTTCCACCACTTCCTTTGGTGCATGGCAAGTGCATGACCAGTACCCATTTCTTCCACATCTATGGCACGCGTCATTAGGACGGTGGGTAGGATCCGGTGGATTCTGATTTTAAATGTTCTTATGTTGAAGGGCAGACCACTTCTGGTGATTTTTGAATTTTCGAGGGAGACCTTTAAAACCACCTCGTCTGGAGGAGTTATGTATTCCATTCTCCCTTCCTCCTTTGCCTCTGTTTGAACTAAAAATGGCATTTGCTTTAGGAACTACCAAAGATCCAGTTGGTTTGGAGTTATAATATTTCATCAATACTATGCAATTCTGACTAGGAGACTGGAGATAAGTTTTGAATATTTGGAGAAACGTCGTTCTTGATACTACTGTTGCAGAAGCACATTCAAGGCATGAAAAGTGAATAATGTTTTCTCCAACATCTACTCTTCCGAAACCTTTTCACCACATAGTCTTAATCGGAAAACAATATTGAAGAGGGTAGAGTTGTATTCAGATATGATTTTATAATCCTGTAACCTCAGGTTTAACCATTTATTCTGTGCAGCTGGCAGTATGATCATCTTCTGGTGATCATACATATCCTTCAAGGATTTCCATAGGCCTGCTGGGACTTCCTCAGTAAGGTATTCATTTTTTAGGTCTTCATGTATGTGATGTCGCAGGAAGATGAGGGCTAATGCCTTTTCCTCTAGGGACTTCTTGTTACCTTCCTTATGGTCTTTTATAGTTTCTTGAATTGCAAGTGGATTTTAGCATCCAATTGCCAAGATAAGTAATTGTCCACATTTATGTTAAGTGTATTAAAGTCAAGTTTAGCCAGATTTGACATCATGCAATAACTGTAATAAGAAATATATATTAAGTTAACCATGTGTAGATAATCAATAAGTAAAAGGAAAAAATTAATAAAACCTTAACAATAGAAGCAATCAAGGAAGGAATTTAAACATGACAAAAAAAAATTGGCTAATGAAAAGTTAGAACATCAGGTTCTCGACTTTGAGAATCAAAACTGCTGGTTCTGTCAAGAGTTCATGCTTGATTTAAAGCTTCAGGTTCATAATACATGAAATTAGAACTGCAAGTTCTATCAAATCTTCATTTTTGAAGTAGAACCTCTGGTTCTAACAAATAATCAGAACTTCTGGTTCTGTAACATTTTCATGTTTAATTTCATGGCTGTATAATTTATTTGGACTTTTGAATCAAAAACTTCAGGTTTTGATTTATGGATATGAATATACATGTTCTCATATCAGTATTCCAACTTCTAGAACTGCTGGTCCATAGATAGGTGAACTTTATGTTCACTTTTAGAACTTCTGGTTCTATTTTGTGATCCATTCATAGCATTAAAAAGTTTTAATTAAAAGAGAGAAAAAAAATTCATGCAAGAAGATGAACAGTAACCAAGTACAATAATTACAGTAAATAATTTAGATTTGAACTATGGTTTGGAAATCACTTACCGTGATCGCAGTCTAGAAAAAAAAATTTTGATTATTGAAATCTCTGATCTGTTGTGTCTAATAGGTAGTGCTCGTCGCTACGAATTTGCAGAACCAAGCCGTTCGTCGATCGGAGGTTGGATGAAAAAGCTATGGCTGACCCGAACAACAAGTTAGACTCCTCTTGCCCTCGTCCCAAGACTGACAGTACGTGAGGCAGATAGAAAAATAAGAGTAGTCACTCTGGCGCATGACCCGAGGCAAGAGAGGAAAATTAAAAAAAATAAAGAAACCAGCACGTGACACCCCTGGCGGCTTTGAAACAAAAGTTTTCTTAAACAAAGACTTCTTGTTGCACGGTTCCCGAGGTAGGGTGAGTGGAAAAAATGAGACGTTTCTCTCTCTGGGCGTGGGTTGCAGATGAGATCGTCTTCTTCCCTTTTGTCTCGGTTTATGTGCAACCACAATGACTCTTTTTTTTTAATTTTTTTTTTTTTTTTACAGATTTTGCTGATAACGTGTTAGAAAAAAGAGAGACTAAGAGAAGAAGATTAGAGGGAGCTTTTCTGTTATCTTGTTGTGTGTCCAAATACAAGGAGAGAGAACCTATTTATAGGCAAAGTACCCTCATAATTGAGGAACCCTAATTCTAACCCTAATTCATCTTAAGTAGGCATCCACCCAAGATTTATATCTCATAACACAATTGTATTAAATGCAAAATAAAGAAATACAACACGCAAGGTAATTACGGCAATGCCAGTTGCATCACCTTATTTTTAACATCACAAATGAATAGAACTAGGAAAAAATGCTATTAAATAGAATATTCTAAAATTTTAATGTGGAACTATAGAACTTCTAAAATCATAAGTTGCATATAAGTATTATGTAGAAAAAGCTAACACCAATTTAGATGAAATATCATATTACATATATGAAATCTAGCATCTCATGGCATTCGTCTACAACCATATTGGAAATGAATTCAAAATATGAAAAAAAAAAAAGAAGAAAGATAAACACATTCACAGGCATAATAAATGACCAAATCATTGAGATGCAGAATGGGAAATATACAATTCCACGAAGTAGAATAACATATAATTTATTTATTCTCTGATGATTAAAACAGTGAGAACTATGATTGATATATTAAAATATCCTTAAGGTATAAGAACTTGCTCATTTTGTTTATTTTCTGTTGTTGTTACCTTAATGACCAATTTCTAATATAGTAGATGAACACAATCAAAACTCATAGTGCCACACAACTTTAGAATCGGCTTGAGCCAAGTAAAAGAAACTCATTAGTAGCCGAGCTTTATGTGTTTGTGAAAGATGGGTAATACGGGTTAAGGTCCCAAATCAGTTTCTCTTTTAGATTTCAATTAAGCCAAATTAATAACTTAAATTAGAATCAAGCAATCACACACAAGAGAAGGAGGCACACAATTTTTTACATAGAAAACCCTACTCGGGGAAAACCACGGGTCTTACCTTCTAAACCACACAAACAACCAAGCACTTAGAAACAAAAGTTAAAAGTACTCATAGAACTTCCCCTAGTTTCAACTCAACTTAAGGACTGCAATGATCTTGCCGACACCTTGCCATACACCTTCATCGTGCTTGAACCAACCACTTTGAATGCCTCTTTAAGGTGAATCTACTACAAGAGAGTAGATGAAAAAGTCTCCAAGGACTTAAGCTTCAACTCTACAACAATGGATCCTTTGGAGATGACAAGGGATCTATCAAAAGAATTCTAGGATTTAGAATGGGAAAGTCATCATAGGTTTGAGAGTAGATGGCTTTTTATAATTCTTGTTTCGTCGGTTGCTTTTAGGTTAACAAGGAGTAATAGTTTTGGAAGGATTGGATAACAATTTGAAAATGTTTCCAAATAAAACTTTGAAAACCCGCATCATGCGCCGAGCTCGATTCCATGGGCGCCTCATCGCGTGAAACAAACTTTTAGTTATTTTGCTCTTCTGCGTATCATGTGTATCAAGCATTAGCGGGAAAGAAGAAAGCTGGAGCGCATGAGCTTCTATCAAGGGTGTGCTCAAGCTTGTGTTACCAGGTGCTCAAGCGCCCAGTGCAATTTTCTGCCACATTGATTTTTCTTCAATTCTTCGATCCTGGCAATCCATCTATAAAATACAAAAGTAAATCATGAATCCCTATTTTGTTCATATCCCAATGAATTTGTCAACACTCAATTTCCTTACAATCGCCCCCTTTAGCAATTCATGAACAAAACTCCTAATTACAAGAAAAATTATACCCTGACATAGAAACCCATCACAATTTAAACCAATCATTTTTCTTCAATTCAAAATCTAGCAACCCCTACAAAACCTAGTCACGCAAACTTGAGAAGAGATCAAGTGTAATGTCATGAAACTGAGATGAAATAAACTTTTATACTTATACTCACCCTTTTTGTTTAGAATTGACAAAGTATAGGAACAAAATGGTATAACACATGGAAAAAAATTTAACATCAAAACACGAATAAAAAGTGCAAATGCAAAAACTCAAAAAGGAAAAAAAAAAAAAAAGAAAATCCTCGATGATCAAACACGATAATTTGCAAAATTTAAGAAACCTATAAATAAAGAAACACAATTTTTATGAATTTGACATGTGTGTAAATTGTGTGTGAGGGATAATCTCAAATGAAAAAAAAAAAAAAGCCCACGAAGAAGTCAATAATCGGCCAGAAATCAACATTCATTAGGTATAGAGTGAGATTCACATCTCTTAGAAACACACGACCCGATCAACGATGATATAAGAAGCTCCCTCTTATTGTCACATTTTTTATTATTAAACCATCATTAACCCAATACAGAATTTTCTCACTTACTTTTTCAAGTGTAAGAATTCTCAAATTCGAATGATATAAGAAAAGTTAAAATAAAGGGAGCATACCCAATTATTAACTTTTTCACTCTCTCACTTTTTCCAGCACAGAAACTTCTGAATTCATATGACATAAGCAAAGTTAAGACCTAGGGCGCATACTCCCTACATAAATCTCTACAGACAATCTAATTTAGGTCAAATAAATAAATATATATACTATATATATTTTTTAAATAAACATCATGAAGAGAGCATAGGGGAATGGGGAAAATCAAGATTAATGCTCTGAAAGAGTGCAAACCCACCAAGAACGTGAATCTTATCAGTCCTAATATCACATTAACCCTAAGTGAGTGTCTAAGTGATTCATTGTGTACTTGAAGACATGTTGAAAAACCTTAAACTGTGTACCAAGAAATTCAGTGTAAAAACTAAGCAAATCAAAATGTATAACATGTTAGAAAATCATAAGATCAGTCTGAAAAATACATGCATGTGCAAATCAGAACACGAATTAATGAAAAGAATTTAGGGGTGTAGGACAATGCCTAAGAACTTACGAAGCGAATTAAACCTAGCAGGCTCAAGAGGTTTTGTGAGTGCAGTGTGGACCACATTACAGCGAAGGTCAGACTTACGAACCCAGATAGACTTTGTCTTGACCTATTGAGGAGAATAATGCTTCTTCCTTCACTGATTTCTTAATTTAATACAATGTGGTCGGATGTTCCCTTTAATCCCATAAAAGTGACAGATGGGAATAAATTTGGATTTGGCACATTCCTTTTATTGACAATATTCAATGAAGTAGTGTTTGGATAGGTGGGAGTCATCGAGTACAAAGTGGGTCTTTGAACAAAAATAAATCTACCTTTGTCCTTAGATGTTGAAGCTCCGTATATGTAGCCAATGAGAGTTTTTGACAAGTCATTCTTTTGGCTTCCAAGAATTTCATCAAGCTTCATGGACCCTCTATTCATTCGTTTTATTGTAGCCTCGACAAAATCTAGCTCAGTATGGACCATCTTTAGTTTGCCAACGAGATAATTTTTTTCGACTTTGAAAGTACTTAATTCCTTTTTCGCAATGCATCCAAGTCCTTTGCAGCTTTCTCAACTTGATCATCAGTCAACAATGCGTTCTTCTTCCTTGTGTCAATTAAATTGTTAAACAAAATTGAACTGTGATCTTCCAATTGACTTGCCTAAGCATGTGAGTCTTCCAATAGTGCTGTCAAAGAAGAATTATGAGATTCCATTGCTTTCAACTTCAGTGCCCTCTCTTCATTGATCTTTGACATATGTATGGAATCTTGTAACAATCTTCTGTATCCAGCTTCCAAGTCCTATTTATTGTTTGAAAAATCATGTAGATCTAAATCTTCATCTGACTTGGAGTCCTTGTTAGATGAACCCTGCATAGAAGAGACGTTAGACCTAGCCATGAAAGCAACAAATCTTTCAGACTCATTAAAAGAAGACTTAGGCTCACTATTTTCCTCTTTTGAATCATCTTCCCAAGAGACATTCAAAGCCTAACCTTTATTTTTTTTTCTTTTTGATTGGCACACTTAGCAGCAACGTGATTGTATCCTTGATATTCAAAGCATTGGATAGGCTTGGAGGATCCTTTCACCGGATCTTTATCAAACTTAGGTACAAACTTAGATTTATTGGATGCCTTGTTATTCTAAAAGTCCTTTTTCAAATTATTTTTCATATTTTCCCACAACTTTTTAAACTTTTTAACAAAAAATGCTTCAAACTTGGGATCATCCAATTCATAATCTAATTCAACATCAGAATCATCCTCCATAGATTTGGAGGACATGAGAGCAATGTCCTTATCCTTTTTTGTTGAACAATTATTGGCTTCAAAGGTTTGTAAATTTCCAATCAAATACTCAACCGTGAGGGAGTCTAGATTTTGATACTCCTCAATAGCCACCACTTTTGGTCGAAACCTTTTGGGTAGAGACCGTAATATTTTCTTGACAATTTGACCCTCTTAAATTGGTTCTCCCAAATTTAAACTAGAGTTGACAATATCACTCAGTTTTGTATTGAACTCATCAAAAGTTTCAGTATCTTTCATTCTTAAGGTTTCAAAAGCAATATTTAAATTTTGGAGCTTTATCTGTTTGATAGTATATGTGCCTTCATGAACGGTCTGAGGATATTCCATGCAACCTTAGCTGAATTGTATATAAAGATTGTGTGAAATTCTGAGGCAGTAACACCATTGAACATGGCATTAATTGCATTGTTGTTCCAATTAGAGGCTTGTTTCTCCTCTTGAGTCCACTGTGCTTTAGGTTTAAGAATTGTTTACCCATCTACAACAACTATGTATCTGACATAACCTTCTTCAACAACATCCCAAACCTCATCATCTATGACCATAAGGAAAGCAATCATCCTTACCTTCCAGTAAGCATAATTAGTTCCATCAAGCAATGGGGCCTTAGTAGTCGACGTTCCTTCTATTGTATTCCTTAAGAGAAAATTGATGAATTGAATCACACAACAAATTAGTGCACCCTTTTTGATACTATGTGAAAGATGCGTTTAAACCATAATACGGGTTAAGGTCCTAAATTAGTTTCTCTTTTAGATTTCAATTAAGAAAAATTAATAACCTTAATTAGAATCAAGCAATCACACAAAAGAAGAGGAGACACATAATTTTTTACATGGAAAACCCTACTCGGAGAAAACTACGGGTCTTACCGTCTAGACCACACAGACAACCAAGCACTTAGAAACAAAAGTTACAAGTACTCATAGAACCTTCTCTAGTTGCAACACAACCAAAGGACTACAATGATCTTGCTAACGCTTCGCAGTACCCATTCACCGTGCTTGAACCAACCACCTTGAATGCCTCTTTAAGGCGAATCTACTCTAAGAGAGTAGATGAAAAAGTCTCCAAGGCTTTAAGCTTTAGCTCTGCAACAATGGATCCTTTGGAGAAGACAAGGGATCTCTCAAAAGAATTCTAGGATTTAGAATTGGAGAAAGTCATTATAGGTTTGAGAGAAGATGGCTTTTTAGAATTCTTGTTTCGTTGGTTGCTCTTAGGGTAACAAGGAGTAAGAGTTTTGAAAGGACTGATAGCAATTTGAAAGTGTTTCCAAATAAAACTCTGAAAACCTGTGTCTTGCGCTCAAGCTTGAGTCCATGGGCGCTCGAGCGCATGAAATGAACTTCTAGTTATTTTGCTCTTTTGCGCATCATGTGTGTCAGGCATTAGCAGGAAAGAAAAAAGCTTGAGCGCAAGAGCTTTTATCAAGGGCGAACTCGAGCTTGTGTTACTAGGTGTTAACACCAAAAATGTCACTGTCTTTTCAACATCAAGAAGCTACATGAAACCGCATCCAAGCAATGCTACTTCAAGCGTCAAATCTTGTCAGAATCAAACAAAAATTGCAAGATTCTTCAAAATAGCCAAAAGAAGAATACACATGAAGTTTCGGGCCATTCTAGCATCATTTGGTTTAACTTCACTCATACGCAGCTGAACAGCCGCCCTGGCGGCTACAGCGTTGAAGACCTTAGATCTCCGATCCGAGCTTATGGATGGTCTCAAAATACCTCCAAAAGGCTCCATGTCAAGTTTCAAGTCAAACCGACAACGTTTGACCCTACATCAACCGTTGAACAACAAAATTAAGCCTTTCGGCGGTGAGAACCACCGAGGCAGTCACTCATCAAATAGAGCACATGGGTGACTTCAAAAAGCTTCCAAAGGGCTACATGTCAAATCTCAGGTCATTTCAACAACATTTGACTAGACTTTGACTCTCGGAAGTCAAATCAGGCCTTCCGGCGGTGAAGCTTTCTGGAACCATGACTTCCAAATCGGAGCTAATGGATCGCCTCAAAATGACTCCAATAGGCTCCCCGTCAAATTTCAGGTCAATCGGACATCGGTTGACCACACATCAAAGCGCGGCATCTCCATCGCAACAAAACAAAGTCTACTGATGACGGGACCCCATGCGACTTCAAAAACTAAGGTAAAAGGCTCTGGTTGGTCTTACCTATTGCTTAGGAGGCTTCAGCTCAAATTTTAGGTCATTTCGACATCGTTTGACCTAGTTTGGCTTCTTACGGCAAATCGGCAGCTCTGCGCATCAATGTTTGCAGCTTTTCTTGAAGATTGGAAACTTGGCTCTATGATATGCAGGGCTTTTCATCAAGTTTTCTACATGGAAATCAGGCCAAAACATGTATAGAAATGTTAAGAAAAATACATAAGAAAAAAGAATTGAAAAAGATCGAGAAACGACCGAAAAATGGAGACTAAAAAGGGGAAAAATCCCCATGGTCGCTGGCGACCTTGGAAATCTGGGTCGCCGGATTCCCGCCAAAAGGGCCATTTTCCGACCCTTTTCGCGTTTCGAGAATTTCGGCCCCTATGGTTTTCCGAAAATCTGATTTTGGTGCTCGAAATCAGCTGATCTTCACCAATATCTCGAATCTACCATCAAGAGCATGTGATCATCATCGCACACTTCAAAATCGCCAGCCGGCCAACCAAGAAAGTACTCTTTCTGTTCGACCGATCGAGAAATCAACAAGACAGATGTTACCGGCCCACTGGTATCAATCAGTGTCTGAAGTTGCATTGCCATCCGACATCAAACAACATGTAGATCCATCGGCGATCATCACAAGAAGAATTCCAAAAGACGCGGTGTCGCGACCCCGGACCGAGACCCGGGCATGCGACGTAACGCATTACATTAATAAAACATACCGCCTGTCTTCCCACAGGTTTCCACGGTGAGGATCCCAAGACACGGGTTGAGCTCACACGAATAGGTATGCGGAAGCGTGTAGCAAAACGAATCATACAGCTTTAATACAATAAAATGTAATATAAATAAGGTATCAAGGCATGGTATCGAAGAGGAGTGTCAACAAAGCAATCCTACTTGATATAAAGTTTCATAGTTAGACAATAGTGTATTAATTCAAAATACATATCCATGAGAGGCCAACAAAGGCCAATACAACAAAATAAGATCCCAAAAGATATCCCAAAACTAGGTGAACGAAAAATCAAGATCCCGCCCGGCATCTAGATGATGTCGTCGGGTTGCCACTCATGTGCTGGGGGTGGCTCAATAGCCTCCTCCGGAAACTTCTCGTCAAACGCGATACCTCCTGCACCTGGACACCAAAATAGAATGCATCAAACACGACGGTTTGACAAATAAACAGTTTAGGCATAAATATGAAAAATAGTGCCGAAACAATTCAAGATTGAAGTATACGTTTCAAGTTTACGAAACTAGCATGAATACTTATAATATCATGAAAAGATAAATCCACATTGAGCTCATCCTTTCTCTATCACGTAAAATGACAAGAGCAAGCACGCACGAAACATGACATGCAAGACATGATCCCACGCTACACAAGGTAAACGGGGAGGCTGGCCGTGGAACCGGAAAGACACGCATGATGTGTAATATAATACACGACTAGTCTGCAGACAGTCCACATGTTTAAGGACCCCTAGGTAGTGGATTAAGCTAAAAGGGCAGTCCAAGCTCAGTGGTATTCACTTAAATCATGAATGCACAAAACACGGCGATACACGTTCGAGAACATGACAAAACAAGAGGGAAATCATTTATCAAACACGACACGACAAGACTAGCAAAATAGCATAGTATAAATGCTTAATGAACTTAAGAAATGATTCCCCCTTTTTTTTTTTTTTTTCTTGAAACACGATTCTTGAAACACATCTTAAATACGAGCTTATGCTTGAAATTCAAACGAATGCACGATGATGCACGAAGCATCAAAACAAGCGCTTTGATTCATGAAACAAATCTTCCACAAACTCATACTTGAAAATCAAACGAGAACATGATGATGCATGAAGCAACAAAACAAGAGTGCAAACATAAGTCCATCAAGCATAGGCTGAGACTGTTCATTGGCCTTTGTGAAGTTGAAACCCAAAGTCAGAATTTACATAGCTTGATGTCCCCAAAGGTAAGGTACATTTTGGAATTCCAATTTGCACAATGTCAATTAAAAGTCTAAAGCATAGTCTAGTTTTCAATTTCCAAGAAATTCAGAAAAGAATTGAAAATCCAAAACTGTGACAGTCAGGTTCGCTCGAGCGGTCATACCTTCGCTTGAGCGGACCCCAGACAGAGACGTGTTCACTCGAGCCAACCTAAGGGTTCGCTTGAGCGGACAGGTTTCTGTCCGAAACTCTTCAAACAGAGGCACGTTCGCTCGAGTGAATCCAGTGGTCGCTCAAGCGAACAAGCTTCTGCCTGTGCGCGACTGAGTACAGAAACTGCACTTTCCATCATTCATTTTCTTACATTTTTCTTCCTTCTTCTTCTCACCTCTGAACCAAACAAAACCCCTGAGCCACCATACTCACTAAGGGTAAAAAACAACATTCAATCATTCATTCCATACCAAAACAATGCATAGATTACAAATCTAACATTTAACATAGATTTTAGGGTTAAAACCCAAATGTCATAAATATGCACATAAAGCCTAGAAAGATTACTTGCCTCAAGTCCAAATGCCAAGCAAAACTCCACAAAACTCAACAAGAAGGGGAGATCCACGAAATCTACACAAAACCCCTAAAATATAGTACACAAAAATCACCAATTGGTCATTACAAACCCCCATTTAGAAAATGGATTTGAAACCATGGAAAACAAGCTCTAAATGAGCTAAAAGAACATCAAATGAAAGAATGAAGAAGAGTTCTAACCTTGAGCTAGCTGAACAAGAAGAAGAGAGCTTGAAGATGATGAATAGTAAAAGGGATTGGCTCCAAAAACGTCCCAAATGAAGCTTGAGAAGAAAGAAAAAGATTGGTAGTCTTGGATCTTGATTTGGGACACTCTAGCTAGATGATTCAAGGAGGAAAATGTCAAGAAGAAAGCTTTTTCACACTCTTGCTCTAGGTCAAGAACGGTTGCAGGAAATGGGAAGGAGAATGGAAGAGAGAGAATATGAGGGCTTATATAGTGTTTGGGAAGTGGGTCCCAATGCAGTTGAACTTGAAACGATTAAAACATGGTCTTGTGGACCCCAGATGAAGTCGACGAAGAAGAACAAAACGATAGTCGAAAATCTAGTTTCGGAAAAGTATAATTTTGATATGGTTTCACGACTTCGAAAATTGTGCCTAGATTTAGCATGAAAAGACAGATTTACCCTCTTGGGCCAAAACTTGGGTTTCTGGGCCTCAAATACATGTAGGCTAAAAATGAAAGTTGTCACAAATAATAAAACCATTCAAAAGAAATAAAAATCACGATCAAACCAAAGATCTAGAATAAAAACTCATTCTTACACGTGTACTCAGGGCGTCCTTGAGCGTGTTTGACTCATACTAAACGTCCTCAAAATCCCCAAAGCTATAATCCAGACTAAGTCTAATCACATTCTAACCCAGCTAGTATTAAAAACTCACTTAAGACAAACACTCAGTTAATTAGTACTAATCGAGTTGGTCTGAGTCGGGGTCTAACACGCGGTATGGCCCGCGACTTTTCGAACGCCCTGGTGACCACTTAATGCTGTTAATTGACCCATTTTATGACAACTTAATGCGGTCATTAACACGTTATTTTGGATGGCCCAATCAGAATCAAGGAAAGAGGAGTTACAAATTAAAGCAATAATGGCATTAAAACCATGAAACTCATCCCATCATGGAGATTAAAGGCGATTAAATGGCCATCATTCTCCATCGGCCAATCAAAAGCCAAGAAAAAGAAGTTACAAAATCATGAAATAAAAACTTGTAACTCCTCCCATTATAGAGCATCAATGTCATCAATGCTCATAAACCCACCTAATGGCTACCAAAGGCCTATAAAAGGGGAGTCATTTCAAGAGAAAGGAAGGTAGAAATCCAAGAAGAAAAGCCTCGAAAAATCCCCAAAAAATCTCCAAAACTCTGCTGCAATAAACACCACAAAGGTGACTGAAGTCCTTTGTGGGGCCACCCCCCAATGCCATCTCTTTCTATCCAACATGGCCTAGACGCGGCTTTTCAGCCTGTCTACTCGATTTTTTATTGTATATAGAACCTCCCCTTGGTCTTTATCCTCTACAAAGCTGAAATCCAAGCCAAGCCAAAAGAATCAAAGCATCATATGATCTCATCTAAAGGACGATGGCGAAGTCTATACATGACTTGCGACCGTCAATCTGAACAAGTCCCCGCAATCTCCTGAGAAGTCAGAATTCATTTTCTTACTTTTCTATTGTATTTTGTGTTTTTCTAAAAAGACAAAAAATCACAATTCTTGTCTTTCATTATTGATGCGATTTGTACATCACCTTTTACGGCAAAACCGGCTTTCATGTAAAACATCGTCATTTACGGCAAAACAGCCTTTCACGACAAACATCGCCTGTTACGACAAAATCGCCTTTCACGGCAAACAAAAAAAAATCGCCTCTTACGGCATTAAAAAAACCTTGTCTCTTTTCTTAAATATATGTGCAATGGAAAGTCAGAAAAAAGGTGATTTCCTCTTCTACTTGTGAAGGTAGATCTCCGGATCACCATTTCTAAATTCTAAGTATAATAAAAAACTGACATACACGTACAAAAATGTTGATGCTCGCTTTTGCCCTCCCAGTAGCCCCAGGATGGAAGAGAGAGAGAGGAAAAAAGCAGGGTCCATCACCAGGGTCTTCTACTTGCTGGTGCAATTTTCTGCCACATTGATTTTTCTTCAATTCTTCGATCTGGGCAATCCACCTATAAAATACAACAGTTAATCATAAATCCCCGTTTTGTCTATATCCCAATGAATTTCCAATACTCAATTTCCTTATAGGTTATTTCAACAGTGATATTGTTAATAATGACTTTCCAACCTTCACGATTTGAAGCTAGTACATTAGGTTCAAAAGTCTCAGTGCATTGATGTATCTAGAATTATTCCAGAACAATGAAAACAAAATTTCTTTAAAAATTCCAAAGCTATGAAAAATGAAAGAAACCAACATTTATAGCTTTAGAAATAAAAAAGGAGAATCTTAACCAAAATATAAAAGTACAAACTTGAGATCATGAAAACCCTTTACTTCAAAGACCATAAATAGTTTAAAAACTATTGCAAAATAGATGAATACTGAGCCACTATGGAAAATGCATGAGCTATGAAAGATCAAAGAAACAAAAGATCTACTACTCCATTAATCAAAATCAGTGAATGTTAACAAACATTCAGAGTTACAAACTCCATTTCATGAGATTAATATAATCGGAAAAAGGGGAGAATAAATATCAAATAACCAGAGCATGAAAACCTAAAATGAGAAAACACATTGATAAACATAAATAGATGACCAAATCATTAATCCAAACAAGAATCACATGCAGATTGAAGATAACATAATTTGAAAGTGGGAAATAGATATCAAATAACCAAAGCTTGAAAGCCTAGAGAGAGAGAGAGAGAGAGAGATGCCATACCCGGAGCTATCGAGCAACAACCACTATGCTGGGAAGACGTATGGGAGAAGAGGGTAGGGCTGCAATTGTAGTTTGTTCCGAACCCTGGTATTCTTATGACAGAATGTCTACAGGCCACTCCATTTGCCTTTTTATGCGATTTCTTTTCATGCGCAAATCAAATGTGATTCGTTCTATCACCTCCTAAGATGTGAAAACTTGGGTATGAAAATGATCCTTTTTCGCACGCCATTTACACATAAAAACTTCAGATGTGATCATAAATGACCTCATCCAAATATGATGGTGCATAAACAGTTCGCATATGAGTAGACATTTACATACGTAAATGCCATCAACCAAACAACCCCTTAAATGTTGCCGAATGGTGGGTACGATATGGTATAAATGGTCTACTCTAACAGGATGAAGGGATGCCATGACAAAGGAAATCGAGATAGAGAGAGAGAGAGGTGTCTTTTTGCATGAATTTATTTGGTCACTATTAGGAAATACCAAGTCAAGTCAAAACTGCAACTCCATAATATATGGGATCTGATATGCCTTATCTTACTGGATCCTATCTACAACAGCCATTGTAAAATTGTATATAAATACCATTTGTAATTCATCAATTGATATATAAGAATTAATCAATACTCAGACTTATCATGGTATCAGAGCACATCTAAGTGGGCCTGATCATAGAACAACTCTACTCTTCATATTAGAGTACATGTTCGTTATCTTCAAGCCGACATGAATTTCATACGCGAGAAAGACGATCACTCCATCATCCCTGTTTTCAAGACAACTTCTTGATCTTCTTGTAATCCTGAGGTGATATGGCTTCAACCGGCAACCGGAATTCTTCTGCTAGAAATGGTAAGGCCGACGATCCCTCTAAGCCATATTCAGTGCAACAAACTGGATTTTTAGTGACGAAATCTTTCGTTGCCAAAAGTTGATAAAACGTCGGTAAAAATCTTTACCGACGAAAATATTTTCGTCACCCATACGTCGGTAAGAAGACGTCAGCAAAAGACTTTACCGATGAAATATTTTTCCGTCGGCAAAAATTGGATTTTTACCGACGATTATTTGAATTTTACCAAAGTTTTAAATATGTCGGTAATATTATTTTCCTTTTCTAAAAATTTAATAAATACTTTTACCGACGTTTATTTTCGTCGGCAAAATAAAAAATAATGCTGCACTTTTACCAACGAAAATAAAACGTCGGTAAAAAAAAAGAAAAATAAACAAAAAACAAAAGGACGTTTAACGACGTCTTCTTTTTGTCGGTAAAACAAAAAGGAAAAATAAAAAAAAAATAAAACCACTTTTACCGACGTTTTATCTTCGTTGGTAAAATAAAAAAATAAAACCACTTTTACAAACGTTTTATTTTCGTCGGTAAAGTAAAAAGGAAAAATAAAAAAAAATAAAACCACTTTTACCGACGTTTTTTTTTCATCGGTAAAGTAAAAAGGAAAAATAAAAAATAAATAAAACCACTTTTACCGACGTTTTATTTTTGTCGGTAATAAAACCACTTTTACCGACGAAAATAAAATGTCGGTAAAAGTGATTTAAAAAATACCATATTCGTTTTTTTAATATAATTTTCCTGTAAAGTTGTCTATAGTCCTGTATCAAAAGTAAACCTGTTCATGTACCTATAGTCAATATAAAAAATGCATTAAAACAAAAGGTGCTAAATTAACAAACAATCATTGCCATTTTTCATCTAATCATTCATCTCATTAACCAAATATTATAATCAACAATGATGCATTCCAAAATAAATATCCAATATACATATACAAAGAAACAAAAAAGAATAAAACACCCCCAAAAGTCTGCAACCGACCGCAAAGCGTCAATCAATCTGCAATGAAAAAAAACAACATTAAAATATTTTCAACGAATTAAATTATAAATGAAAGATAAACATGTATATATATAAATAAATTTTTTTTCTAAGTTTTTCGGCGGCCTATTTTCCAGCCTAAGTGTTGAGAATCGGGCCGTTTTTGTGTCTAATTCGATAACCAGCAGTCCGATTCACTAACCGTAAATTCCAACAAGTTACTTTGGCCTTGAACAAGGTACCCGTGCTGGTTCTGGGCGCTCCGATGGCCGATTCCTGTTTTCAACCTCCAACGGCTTATTTTCAAGACCAAGTGTTAAGAATTCAACGTTTTTAGGTCTAATTCGTTAACCGGGAGTCCGATTTATGAGCTATCAGTTCCTGCAAGTTAATTTCGACTCGAACGAGGTACTCGTGCCGATTCCTGATTTTTCCGGGGGACATTTCCCGTTCCGGACCCCCTGCGGGTCGTTTTCGAGCCTAAGTGTTAGGAAAATCCGATGTTTTCGTGTAAGATCTCGGTCCCGCTATAATATTTTATTATATTTTAATTAGAATATTATTATTATTTTAATTAAATGTATTCTAGTTATTTAAGTGGGTAGGATTAATTGGGCCACACGATAGATTAGATGCTTGGATCGGTGAGTTGGGTTAATGGGTAGATGACCTGACCCGTAGTTTGACCCAATAACTTAAGCCCATAAGATCCCCTTTTTAACCTAATCCCTATTTTAAAGAACCTCACGTTCTTATCTCCCTCTTTCGTCTGCAACTCTTCCCGTTTCATCTTCTTCCTCCTTCAGCTTCCCAAACCTTTCCAGCTTTAGGATCCAGCCATCAGAACCAAGATCAGAGGACACCACCATTATTGTCTCGACTTTCTCATCTCAGGTAACCTTCTCCTCAACTCATTAGGAATAGATCTATATTCTTGGGTTTTATCTTCTTTTTCTTCTAATGGTAGATCTGGTTGAGAGAACCATAGATCTGATCATATGGGTATTTCTTTCCCATCTCTCATGTCAGATTGGTGTTGGGATTGTGATCGAGCGCCGTGGTAATCTCAGATTGGGTATTGGTTAGGATCGGTCGCTTTCTTTTTCAACCTCGGTAAAAGGCAAGTACCTAATCATGATTTATAAATTTAATATTTGTTCCTCCTTGATTTGTGTGTTAAATGCATGTAGAAACCTTTGATGCCTTTTTTTTTATGATAATATAGTGATGCTATCATGCTTTGTGATGAGATCGGAGATTAGGGGTAATTTTGTTTATTTCATTAATTCTGCGTTACTGTTGCCAACTTGAACCGGAACAGAGCCTGGGAATATAGAACATCGGTTCTGTTATCTTGACCATGGAACCCGGGTGGGTCACCGCTTGTAGATCGGGTCCCCACATCTGATAGGGGACCCAGGGGCGAAGCTAATGGTGGTGGACCCGTAGAGATTGAGCCCCATTTGGCCCCTCATCTAAGGGTTTATTCAAATTTGGGGCGTCAATGATCAAGTGGGTTTTATTTTGAGGATTAGGTAGTGGTGGGGTCCACAGGGTGATGTGATCACAAATCTAATCCGCGCATCCGGCCGCATAGCCTTGGGCGACCATCTAAATGGAGTTTGATTATTTGATCAATGGGTAGCTGACCGGAGTACACATGGCATAGATGCTGTTGACGATGAACATGTTACACCACTCGTTCTGTTGGTTCTTGTGATAAGAATAAGAGAAAGGAGATGATGATGACGTCATCCCATGTCACTCCCATGTGACATGGTACAGAATTAATGGGATGAATGGAGGGTAGAATATAGTGGTCTGGGTGTCTATGGGAAATAAGGTGGGTTTCATTACATTGCATGTGGCCCATTATAGTAAAACAGAAGATGCAGATGAATGACATGTGGGTTACAGAAACAAGATGAGTCACAGCACGTGACATTTGACCCATTACATTATATTCAACATAAAAATGAGTTCTGTGGCTTTATGACTATTGACACTTGGCCCATTATATTTTAGAGAAAGCCCATTTTAATTTTAATGAAATAAATTAGACCTTGGGCCCATTTTATAAAGACTTGAATTAGGGAAATATTATAGACAGAATCTTTAGATTTTCTAAACTATAAACTAAGATTATTATTATATGTACATTAATATTAATTGATATCTTTAGTTTTTAATGTGTTAAAATTATATTCTTGGACTTTATATTTGGATCAATGGACTTAAGTAAATACCGTCTGGGCACACGGTATCTTACTAATGTGGGGTTTAGTACTTAGTATAACCTCGGGAAAATTCTAATGGATTTGAGTTCAACCCATCTCTATTGGAAAACCCTTAATTGGGTCTATGCACCACTGATGGAGAAGAGATGCGTTGATCTTTTATATATTAGAAATTCCTGTAGTTATTGGGTACGAAACCTTATGTTTGACCTTAGGATTGCTTTGTATCTATGTCTTAACCTTCGCATGCATATATATATGTTGGTTCATGATCTGTATTCCTTTAGATGCATACCCTATTGTGTGTTATGGACTATAAAGTGGCTTGGCAAATTTTGTATGACGATTCGATTATGATATGGAATGTAGGAAAGGCCAGCACTTTACTTTGACTTAGGATTCTTGTGTCGGAGCTTTATTATTCAGGTCTATTATGTTTATATGTTTATGTTTATGTGGGTCATTTATGGACGACTGCAGATCGATATGTGGACGGTTGATCACCGATGTGACCGGATCACTTATAATCCGCTATGAATGTGAACAGGTTATCCTGATATTTGTTTTATTTGATCGGTTTATGACCACCGACGTTGTGGACGGGCTTTCCCGATTTATTTAGGGCTAACCACCCAAAACGGGGACACTTGTCTTTGTGTGAATCATATTGCTCCATTTGCTTTATTTGGATTATTCTATACGTTCTTTTGTCATTGTCATTATTCCGATATGATCACACTTGTCTATATTTTCTCGTTATCGTATTAAATTTCGAATTATGATTATGTTCTTGCTATTTACTTTGTAATAATTGGTGCATAGGTACCGAGCCCTACTTTACCCAGGAGACGGAGGAGGATCAAGCGTTTCAAACGTTTGAGCCAACTGACGAACCCGAGTGGGATGCCGGAGATGGCTTTGGAGCCGTCTGAGCCAGCAAACGAGAGAACGTCATCTTAGAAATTCTCTTTGAATAAACATTCTTTTAGTATTGAGACCCTTTAGAAATTATTGAATTCATTCTGCAACTTTAATTATTAATGTTTATCTGAATTTTATGTTGGGTTTCATTTATGAATCTTCAATACCAATTGAATAAAGCTTCCGTTGCATTTAATGAAATTTATTTTGACTCACCACATGTTGAAATTTTATGTGGGTCCACTTTTGGAAGCTTGTGTTGTATTAAACACAGGAATTTGAATTTTGTTTTAATTTTTCACGTTTTTCCCCATTTCCTATTTTGGGGGACGTGACATTTCGCCTCTAAATCTTTAACCGGGAGTCCTATCTGCGAACCGTCAGTTCCTACAAGTCACTCTACCCTCGAGCGAGGTGCTCGTGCCAATTTCCTATTTTTTGGGGGCCGGTTCCCGTTCTGGCCCCTCAGTGGGCCGTTTTTGAGCCTAAGTGTTGGAAAATCGTCGGTTTTCGCTTCTAATTCTCTAACTGGGAGTCCTATCTGCGAATCATCAGTTCCTACAAGTCACTCTACCCTCCAGCGAGGTACTCGTGCCGGTTCCTGATTTTTCTTGGGGCCGGCTCCCATTCCGGACCCCCCGGCGGGCCGTTTTTTAGCCTAAGTGTTGGAAAATCCGATGTTTACGCTTCTAATTCTCTAACCGGGAGTCATATCTACGAACCGTCAGTTCCTACAAGTCACTCTACCCTCGACCGAGTTGCTCGTGCCGGTTTCCAATTTTTTCAGGGGCCGGTTTCCATTCCGGACCCCCGGCGGGCCGTTTTCGAGCCTAAGTGTCGGAAAATCATCGATTTTCGCTTCTAATTCTCTAACCGGGAGTCCTATATGCTTCTAATTCTCTAACCGGGAGTCCTATATGCGAACCGTTAGTTCCTATAAGTCACTCTACCCTCCAGCGAGGTGCTCATGCTAGTTCTTGATTTTTCCAGGGGCCGTTTCCTGTTCCGGACCCCCGGCGGGCTGTTTTCGAGCCTAAGTGTTAGGAAAATTTGATGTTTTCGCCTCTAAATCTCTAACCGGGAGTCCTATTTGCGAACCGTGAGTTCCTAAAAGTCACTCTAGCCTCCAGCGAGGTGCTCGTGCCGGTTCCTAATTTTTCCGGGGGCCGGTTCCCATTCCGGACCCCCGGCGGGCCGTTTTCGAGCCTAAGTGTTGGAAAATCGTCGATTTTCGCTTCTAATTCTCTAACTAGGAGTCCTATCAGCGAACCGTCAGTTCCTACAAGTCACTCTACCCTCGAGAGAGGTGCTCGTGCCAGTTTCCGATTTTTCCGAGGGCCGGTTCCTGCTCCGGACCCTCGGCGGGCTATTTTCGAGCCTAAGTGTCGAAAAATCGTCGATATTCGCTTCTAATTCTCTAACCGGGAGTCCTATCTGAGAACCGTCAGTTCCTACAAGTCACTCTATCCTCCAGCGAGGTGCTCGTGCCAGTTCCCAATTTTCTGGGGGCCGTTTCCCGTTCTGGCCCCCCTGCGGGTCATTTTCGATCCTAAGTGTTAGGAAAATCCAATGTTTTCGACTCTAAATCTCTAATCGGGAGTCCTATCTGCGAACCGTCAGTTCCTAGAAGTCACTCTACCCTCGAACGAGGTGTTCGTGCCGGTTTCCGATATTCCCGGGGGCCGGTTTTCGTTCCGGACTCCCGGCGGGTCGTTTTCGAGCCTAAGTGTTGGAAAATCGTCGATTTTCGCTTCTAATTCTCTAACCGGGAGTCCCATCAGCGAACCGTCAGTTCCTACAAGTCACTCTACCCTTCAGTGAGGTGCTTGTGCCGGTTCTCAATTTTTTCGGGGGCCGGTTCCCTTTCCGGACCCCCGGCGGGACGTTTTTCGAGATTAAGTGTTATGAAAATCTGATGTTTACGTCTCTAATTCTCTAACCGGGAGTCCTATCAGCGAACCGTCAGTTTCTACAAGTCACTCTGCCCTTGAGTGAGGTGCTCGTGCCGGTTTCCGATTTTTCCGGGGGCCGGTTCCCATTCCGTACCCCCGGCGGGCCGTTTTCGAGCTTAAGTGTTGGAAAATCGTCGTTTTTCGCTTCTAATTCTCTAATCGGGAGTCCTATCAGTGAACCGTCAGTTCCTACAAGTCACTCTACCCTCGAGCGAGGTGCTCATGCTGGTTCCCGATTTTTTCGGGGGCCGATTCCCATTCCGGACCCCCGACAGGCCGTTTTCAAGCAAAAGTGTTAGAAAATCGTCGATTTTCGCTTCTAATTCTCTAACCGGGAGTCCTATCAGTGAACCGTCAGTTCCTACAAGTCACTCTACCCTCCAGCGAGGTGCTCGTTCTGGTTCCTGATTTTTCCGGGGGCCGGATCCCATTCCGGACCCCCGGCAGGCCATTTTCGAGCATAAGTGTTGGAAAATCCGATGTTTACGCCTCTAATTCTCTAACGGGGAGTCATATCTGCGAACTGTCAGTTCCTACAAGTCACTCTACCCTCGACCGAGGTGATCCTATGGGTTTTTGATTTTTCCGGGGGCCGGTTCCTGTTCCGCACCCCCTGCGGGCCGTTTTCGAGCCTAAGTGTTGGAAAATCGTCGTTTTTCGCTTCTAATTCTGTAATCGGGAGTCCTATCAGTGAACCGTCAGTTCCTACAAGTCACTCTACCCTCAAGCGAGGTGCTCGTACTGGTTCCCTATTTTTTCGGGGGCCGGTTCCCATTCTGGACACCCGGCGGGTTGTTTTCGAGCCTAAGTGTTGGAAAATTGTCGATTTTCTCTTGTAATTCTCTAACCATGAGTCCTATCTGTGAACCGTTAGTTCCTACAAGTCACTCTACCCTCCAGCGAGGTGCTTGTGCCAGTTCCCGATTTTTTTGAGGGCCTGTTCCCATTTCGGACCCCCGGTGGGCCGTTTTCAAGCCTAAGTGTTGGAAAATCCGATCTTTACGCCTCTAATTCTCTAACCGGGAGTCATATCTGCGAACTGTCAGTTCCTACAAGTCACTCTACCCTCGAGTGAGGTGCTTGTACCGATTCCCAATTTTTCCGGGGGCCGTTTCCTGTTCCACGACCAAGCCACTACTCTGGCTCCTACGGCATTTCTCACGATCTATAGTGTGGTATCGGACACAATTGCAATCACACCCTTGGTAAAGATTCACTATGGATCTAGGGCCATTTGCTAATGACCACATCTCATCAAAAGCTTCTGGTGACCCTAGAGTTCGCAATTGATTCATCTACTTAAGAAGATTAAAACAAATGTATTAGACTAATGTTATTTGAAGTGCAATCCAATAATATGTAGCAATTAAAATGATGATATTTTATATGTCTTACACGTTGTTTGAACCATCCTGCAAATTCGTTTCGTTGTATCTGCCCGACATCTCTAGTTCTTTGATCTTGCACTAAATTCTTGTGTTCCCTACTCAAGATAGCTTTTAATGAATACGTAAGAGTAGAGAATGAATAAAGGAGTTAACAAGCAATGCATAAATATGGTTAGATTGAAGCACATACTGTAGATACGGCTCCACCTCGGGGCAATTATTCAGCACAAACCAATGAGCCATGTCACACTTTTTTTGAGAAGGATCATGTGCTCTTGGCATCGGTCCGATGGGACGGACAGTTTGTTGGAAGACCGACATCCCCGGGCCACGTTCACCACCATCATCATAGCGCTCTATTCGATCAGTCTGCCTTAAATATATTGAGCAAAAAGTGAGGCACTCTTTGACAATGTAAGCCTCAGCGATCGAACGTTTAGGCCTAGCTCGGTTGCGAACGTACCCTTTTAGGGTCTTCAGAAACCTTTAGACAACCAATGATAACAATTACGATTTTCAATGCAAGGCAGTTAGTTGCACTGATACTTAAATAATTAATCAATAGTCATCAACTATTACCTTTCTATTGGGTACATCCACCGATATTGCACTGGTCCACCAAGCATGGCCTCGCGTGGCAAATGAACCGATAGATGAACCATCACATCAAAGAAAGCAGGAGGAAAAATCCTCTCCAGCTTGCACAATATTAAAACTATCTGCTCCTCCAATTTTTTCAAATCATCGTGTCTCTGTGTTTTCGAGCAGAGGTCTTGGAAAAAACCGCCTAACTCAAACAATGTTGTACAGATATCCTTATTCAGAAAGCCGCGCATGCCAATAGGAAGGATGCGTTGGATAAGGATGTGGCAATCATGGCTCTTTAAACCAGCTAAATTATAATTTTTCGAGGTTACACACCTCAAGAGGTTCGCCGCATAGCCGTCTGGGTGTTTGATCGACTTCAAGAATTCATAAAATCCATCTCTATGTTTTGTTTTTAAAGTGTAAGAGGCATGCGGCTTCAAGCTGGATCCATCGCCCCTCTCCACTAGATGCAACTTTGGCCTGATGCCCATATTTTTCAAATCCTTACGCGCTTTCTTGGTGTCCTTGTTTTTGCCCCTTATGCCCAAAATTGTTCCAACCAAAGCTGCACAGATGTTCTTCTCAATGTGCATAGGATCAAGGTTGTGTCGGAGTTTTTTGCACTTCCAGTAGGGTCATTCAAATAGGATGCTTTTCTTTGTCCAATTCAGTTCTCCGGAGTCACGCGGTCTTTTGTTATTCTTGCCAAACTTGACCGGCGCTAGTTCTTCTAGCTGGTCTAGTACCTTTTGCCCCGGTAAATCCAAAGAATTCTTTTCATGCTCAGGCTGACCGTTTAAGGCCTTGCTTCTACGCCATTGGTGGTTCAGTTCCAAGTATTTTCGATGGCCAATATACCCAATCTTATCTTTCAACTTCACCCCTAACGAGCTGTCATTACACGAGGGGCAAGCGTTATAACCTTTTGTGCTCCACCCAGACAAGTTACCATACGCAGGAAAGTCATTTATCATCCATATTACAGCCGCATGCATTTGAAAGGCCTGTTTAGTGGAGGCATCATAAGTCGATACACCATGATTCCACAGCTCCTTCAACTCATCAACCAAGGGCCTAAGATATACATCGATATCGTTTCCCGGTGAGCTTAGTCCTGGAATAAGTAATGACATCATCAAGAATGGCTCCTTCATGCACATCCATGGTGGCAAATTATAGGGCATAAGTATGACATGCCACATGCTATAAGAGGTGCTCATGTTACCGAAAGGATTGAATCCATTGGTGGCTAACCCCAGCCTCACATTACGTGTCTCTTGGGTAAACTCTGGATATTTCTTATCAAATTCTTTCCATTCCACTGAATCAGCCGGACGCTGCGCTATCCGATCGTCAACGTGCTTATCACTGTGCCATCTCATCTCTGTGGCAGTCTTCCTTGACATATACAATTTGCGTAACCTCGGTGTCAATGGGAAGTAACGGAGCACCTTATGAGGGATCTTCTTTCGCTTGCCATCATTGACCTTGTACCTAGGCTCTTTACAGTCTGGACATTTATCCAATTGAGCATTCTCTTTCCAATACAACACACAATTGTATTTGCAGGCATCTATGTTCTTGTATCCCATGCCCAAGTCACGTAATAATTTTTTCGCCTCGTAAACTGAGGCCGGCACCACATGACTTTCAGGTAAGAAGTCCTTAAAAATCTGCAGGACCTTGTCGAACGACTTGTTGCTACACCCACTTTCTACCTTCACATGCAATATCTTGATGACAAATGATAACAAAGTATCTGATCTTTTGCATCCTCGGTACAGGCCACGTTGTGAAGCCTTCAACAAATTCTCAAAATCCTGCACGTCATCCCTCTTTGAGTATCTTCCTCCAAGTAAGTTCCCCTACGATGGTCCTTTATCAACTCATCGTATTCATCCTGATTCTCTTTTGATTCATCATCGCTCTCATCCGAATCATCGGGTTCAACTATAGGTTCCCCGTGATATATCCACCGTAGGTATGAGACCATCATTCCATGAATGGGCAAATGACTTCTCACAGTTACATAGTCTTGCTTTCGATGGTTACAACAATCGTTACATGGGCAGTTAATCAACACTACCCCGCCCGAATTCGCCTTTGCAAAATCAATAAATGAGATCACCCCAGCTATGTACTCTGCACTAAATCGGTTTTGATAATGTAATATCCAACTCCTGTCTATATCTGACCTAATCATAAGTAATTAGAAATTAGAAATTAGAAATAGAATTTGCTCACCAATATTGAATAGATTGAATGTGTTTATGAGGTCTAGCTCATTGGGCCTACTTCAATTCTGTTTTCCAATGAAGATAAATAATACTCTTTATAGACGAATTTATAAAAGCGTCGCCAAAAAACGTCGCTAAAAGTGCAAGTTGTTGTAGTGAGGGTTATAAGTCTTTTGATACTGATGTAAAGATAGAACAGGAAAAGATGAGGAAGTGTTTTTATTCTATTCGTCATAGACTCGCATTCTATTTGCAAATGGACATCTCATTCTAAAAGCTATAGGATTTAATTAGATGCCCCAGGCATGAACTACACAATCAGGAAAGAAGATTTGATCTTGTTGACTGCAAAACAAAACAATATAATACAAAGTAGACTTTTCCTCAATGGAGGGCACATCTTTTCTCCATTCAATATTGCAGTACCTTTTAGTGCTTCGAGATTAGATGGTTGTTTTCTCTGCAGCAGTTCATGATGAATTATATGATCTGTGGCTCATGGATATGTTGGAACCAACCATTTGGGATGAAAGCCATTTATGTCATAGGCCATGGTTTTCACTCTTTTTTTTTCCTTGAATATGGAATTGCTGTCCCAGACTCCTAGTATCTCTTAATTGTACACCAGGAGGGTTGGGATTATACCTTAACCTCACTATCACCTACTTGCGTAGACAGCTACATATATCTCATGACAAGTAAAATTGGTATTTTCATTTTATTTTCCAGTCTCTCTGCAGTTCATCCCTCCATTCTTTGCATATATTTTTGGGGGCATAAAGAATAATGGGAACTGTCTAAAAAGAAACAATTAGTATTTAAAAAGTACGATGATAATCATAGTTCTAAAGGAATCATTCAGACATCCTCGATGTGCTAATCTAAAAAGAAACGATCATTATTTAAGAAGTATGATGATCATATAGTTCTAAGGGACATCCACAACGTACCAGTTTTGTAATATTCAGGTCTCCTAGATATCTGAGCATATTATCCATAGTTTGATCCAAAAAATATCACACAATTAGGAAGCAGTGCAAAGTATATGAAATGTTGTGAAAACCAGAAAAAAAAAAAAAAAAGAACTGATGTGTTGTCACTCCTTATCGATTAAGAGTGGAAATCCTTGGTGAGAGAAACATATCCATGATTAGTTAGAGCATACAAGTAGCTGATTTAAGGAAAATAGTTTTCCAACCTTCACCTAGAGAAAAATCTGACAGTTGCTTGTAGATCACCACCCTTAACCTTTAACCATTAACACCTTTGATTATAAAAAAAAAATAGGAAAAAAAAATTCCTTATATGAAACCCTTCTCCTATGAAAATGTATCCAAGCAAATGAGCAAATTGGATGGTCAGTAGCATAACTCCATCTGTGACCCTTTATAGAAGCACCCTTGCTAGAAAATCCTTTCCTTCTAGTAATGGAAAAGTCAAACATGGCTGTATCTTTTGATTCAGTTTTTCATCATAGGAAGAGATGAGATAATTGATTGAAAAAATGTTTAACATTGGGTAACATATTTTTTAATATATCAATATTTAATATTGATGTGCTTCATATGATGAGTGTTGGTTATTTTTAGTTCATCAAATTCTGCTGTGAATCAATGAACTAGAGATCAACATAATTCATGCTATCTCATAGCCCTCTGAACTAAACTCATTGTTTATTTTCTTTTCTTCTGTGAATTTTCCAGCAAAGTTGCAGTAGCACAGTTAGAAGTTTTTGCCAAGTTTCTGAAGGACTCTTTATGAAATAATAAATCCTAGATTGTCTGTTATGTTTTTTAATTTTATATGAAATTTTAGAAATTGAAAGAAGAAAGAACTTAAAAAAAACATTTTCCCCTGATTCATTATCCAATAAGAAATACCATTTTTCAACATTATTTCTTGGACAAAGACTAGTTTTTCATCATAATTGTCAATAAAGCCTTATCCATCTATATGGGGTTGGCTCCTGAGTTATACTTTTCTACTCGACCCTAATTTTATCCATGCTTTCTTAATGGGAAGTAATTGCCTCTGCTAATTTCTCCAGAATCCATGAAATGGAATTCATAATGTCTCTATAATTTTCATTTCAAGTGTATTTTGGTCTTGAAGTTTATATCCAATGCATTTGCCTTAAAATTGTAGCATTGCAATCAGAGATAATGTAGTAACAAAAAACTAAAGTCAGGCTTCCCTTTGATCTTTCTAAAGTTGCAGCTGATATATTCCACTTATTGACTTTAAACTAAAATATCTAGCTATATACTGTGTTATATATGCAGATATCTTCTCTAACAAAAGAAAATAACATCTTGGTGGAAAAGTTGGGGAAAACAAGAAATGTTACTGTGGGCTATAATGGAAATTCAAGCAAAGGAATATGCCTTTCTCAATAACAATTCATCTCATGCCCCAGTTTGATTGCTAAACCATGTATCTGCAACCCCTGTTCAACAATTTCACAGACAGGCAAAACACTGGCAAGGGTGACTGAATTGGGTTGAAATCCTCCAATTCCGACCATTTTGAAAGCCCCCAGAGCTTCCTTAAAGCACCCATTTTGCGAGAAGCCAGAGATCACAACATTCAGAGAAGCTAAGTTTCTTTGGGGAATCTTGTGAAACACCTTGACGGCTTCTAACAGATGGAGTTTCATGTAGGCATCTGTAAGAGCCGTGCCTGTGTAGATATCGGTGTGGAGAAAACCCATTTTGAGGAGATGGGCATGGATGATTTGGGCTTGAGTAGATATTTTATATTTCAATTTCTACCAGATAATCTGATTCAATCCAACATCAAAATCAAGAAGTTGCAGAAATTCCCAATCCAACATAATCTGATATAATCCAAAATAATTAAAAAATCACTACAACAGTTTACACATTTAGCAGACCGAGAGGAAACAGAGAGATGGGGAACGAGGGAGAGAGAGAACAGAGAAGAAAGAGAGAGGAGAGAGATGGTGTGCGGTTTGTGCGGAGTGCAGGAAGAGAGAGGGGTGTACTTGGTGCAGGGGAGGCGTCTGACAGCGCGAGGAGGAAGATGAAGGCTCTGCGGGAGTCCGAGGGCTGCTGCGCGCGCTTGGCAGTGCTGTTGGGAGAGATCTGGAGAGGGAGGGCTGCTGTGGTCGTCGTGCGCTTGGAAGAGGTCTGGAGAGGGAGGGCGATGGGAGAGATGGAAATTGGGGGCAGAGAGGGTCCGAGCAGAGGCAACGGTGAGAGAGAGTTTTCGAGCGACGGTTTCGGGCAGAGACAGAGAGAGAGCAGAGGGAGCGAGAGAGAGAGAGAGAAAAAGCAGAGAGAGTGAGAGAGAGAGAGAAAGAGCAGATCAAGAGAGCGAGAGAGAGAGAGAGAACAGAGAGATTGGGCGAAATAGCAGAGAGAGAGAGACAGAGCAGAGAAGAAAAAGGGTTTTCAGAGGCGGGAGAGATAAAGAAATGAGTGAGGAGAGGGAAAAAAGGGCTTTCAGAGGCGGGAGAGGGAAATACATCTTTACCGACGCTTATTTTCATCGGTAAAACTAAAATCGTAGGTAAATGTCTCTGATTTTTAATTTTAATAAAAATAATATCTAACCTTTACCGACGTTTAAAAAAAACGTCGCTAAAAGTTCATTTTAATATTTATTATCCACTTGATGATAAAATTGACATTTGTCAATGGTTTTATTTCGTCGGCAAAAGAAAAAAGAAAAATAAATAAAAAAATAAAATACTTTTACCGATGTTTTTTTCGTCGGTAAAATAAAAAAATAAAAAAATAATAAAATACTTTGACCGACATTTTTTTTCGTCGGTAAAAGGAAAAATAAAAAAAATAAAATAAAATGCTTTTGCCGACGTTTTTTTTCGTCGGTAAAATGAAAAAGAAAATAAATAAGAAATAAAAATACTTTTACCGACGTTTTCTTTCGTCGGCAAAAGAAAAAAGAAAAATAAATAAAAATAAAAAAGACTTTGACCAACATTTTTTTATCGTCGGTAAAAACAAGAAAACGTTGCAAAAGTCAATTTTACCGACGTTTTCTAATTCGTCAGTAATAATCTATGATTTTACCGACATTTTCTAATTCATCGGTAATAATCTATGATTTTTACATTTCTAACAAATGATGCTAATTCCCAGTGCCATAATTTCCGACGTTTTTTGGTAAAACATCGGTGAATAACACATTTTACTGACGTTTTTTATAGAACGTCGGTAAAAGTAGAATTTTACCGACGTTTTCGGAAAACGTCGGTAAAAGTCTACTTCACAGACATTTTATAAAAGCGTCGCTAAAAAACGTTGCTAAAAGTGCAAGTTGTTGTAGTGATTATTTGCATTACTCCAACAATCCTGGTACAGTGCTTGTTTCTCAACCACTGACGGCAATAATTATTCCACCTGGAATCGAGCCATGACCATGGATCTTAGTGCGAAGAACAAAACAGGCTTTATTGATGGATCCATCTTGAAACCATCAGCAACCACCAATACACAATATTCTCAATGGGTACGTTGCAATGATATGGTCCTATCATGGATTTTAAATTCCTTGTCCAAAGACCTTGTTGCAAGTGTCATTTATGCTAAACTGGCATATGATGTTTGGCGTGATCTATAGAAGCGAGTTTCTCCAAGTAATGCTCATCGAATTTTCCAAATTCAGAGAGCAGTTTGTTCTCTTGTTCAAGAGAAATCATCAGTTGCAGTATACGTTACAAAATTGAAAGGATATTGGGATGAGCTCGTAACCTATCAGCCAGCACCCACCTGTTCTTGTGGTGCAATGCAAATAGTATTTGATTACCAACAACAGGAAAGAATAATACAATTCTTAATGGGACTCAATGAATCAGATAATAACTAAACTAAATTCAACCCCGTTGGACATCACAATGCCGAAGCTAAAAATGCAACCAATATACTAATTAGGATTTGGTATCAATAACGAAATTAGACTTCAATATGAAATGCAATAATTTAAAATAATCAAGACATTTTAGTAACCGATACTAGACTATTCCTTTTAGTCTCTCACCGTCCAATACAAGGTACTTTTGGAATGTCAACGTACTACTACCTTGTAGGTGTCACTATTTATGGAAAATATGTTGAATTTCCAAACTAACCTTCATAGCATAATGCTAGACTGATGAATGCCTAGTGGACTAATTAATGAAGTTAATGGTTCCATTTTAAAGTCATAAGGGTCTCAAGAATCCTAAATCCTATGGAAACAAAGGTATGCACCGTAATTATCTCTTAGGGATGATTATGGTGGGTTATGGTAGGTTAAGGGCAGTAATTCACCTTAAGAATTTGGTCAGAAAGGACCCAGGCTTTAGCTTCAGGTTCGCTCGAGCTTATCCAGGCTCGCTCGAGCGGACCCATCCAGGGTTTTACTCACTTGAGTGAGTCTTATCACTCGCTAAAGTAGTGGATACAGAAGGGAGGTTCGCTTGAGCTGACTCTATGTTCACTCGAGCGGACCCCATCCAAAATGGTGGACAATCAAGCGACCCTTTTGTTCGCTCGACCAATTGCTTTAGGAGAAGGTTTGCTCGAGCGAATGTTCCAGAATTTCTGTTTTTGGAATTCCCAAGTTTCTTCCTCCCATCTATTTCCCAACTTCTTCCACCACCAAAACCTGCAAAATGGAACCTTCTTGCTCCCCTTACAGAAAATACAATCCCCCTCCAACCAATTTGATCCATTAAAACCATGAAGCATACCAACCCATTCATTTATTAAAGATGGGGAGTCATTGAGAAAGAATTTCATTGGAATCAATGGTAACTAATCATCATATAAATCCAAATTAAAGCTTATACTTGCCTCAAAAGAGCTTTCCAAATATTTTCCAACTCAAAGACTCAAGAAACCCCAAATACCAAACCCTAATGCCAAATACACAAGGAAAAAAGAAATGAATATGCATGTATGTCTAACTATGAGTCTCTTGACCCTAATGCATCTCAAAATATCAAAATAGAGGGTTTAACTATTACCTCTTAACAAGGATTTCGAATTTGAAGAGAATAGGAGATGGTGGAGTTGGTTTCTTGCTCACAAGGAGTAGAAGAGGTTGAAGAAGATGAAGTTAAGTCCAACCCTAGCTCCCAAGGTGGGTACATGCACAAGCTCTATTGATGATTGATTGGAAAGGAGAAGAGGGGAAGTGAAGAAGGAGTGTAGAGAGAAAGGGATGAAAAGGAAATGGAAGAAGAGGGTAAGCTTGTATATAAAGGGATAAAATGTCCTTTTTGTAAGAAAGTCCACCAAAATAGCATATTTTCATTTTAAGTCAAATGGAGGTCCAAATACTCAACGGTAGCTCGAATGGAGTGGAGTCTAGTACAAAAATCGACATACTCGTCAAAACACATGCAATGATGCCAAGAAGACGTGCAAATGATGCAAAGTGCGAAAACCCATAATTATGAAAAAGCCCTTGATTCTAACCAACCAAGTCAAATCGGTTTCTACTCACCTATTCAAGGTTCAAGACTCAACTAATCCAAATTAAAGAGCCTAATTAACACTAATTACCATAATTAGTATCCAAGTACAATTAATTTAGCTAAATCACCATTAATTAATACTAATCAATGTTAAATTGGGTCAGGTTGTAACAGAACATGTGGATAAAAGGGAGATATTTGCAAGATAAGTCATTTTGGGATATTCCAGTTTCCCAACTGCCTCATGGGGGGTGAAAAGGCATTCTTCAAATGAGGGACAAGGCCCTCCTCATAGGGGCGGACAGGCATTCTTCAAATGAGGGACAAGGCCCTCCCATACATTCAACATATTATTGGAAATGGAGAATCTACTTTGTTTTGGTATGATAGATGGCTGGATGATGGAAGATTAATAGATTTATATGAGGATCGTCCATCTCACCTTGGACTGAAATCCCATGATCTGGTAAGTTGATTGTGGCTAATAATGAATGGCATCTCCCTCGTCCATTTTCTAGAGATCTTATCTCTATTTGAAGAAAAATTAGAGAAGAAATCAGGCATATATCTAATTATCCTGATGAGGTGATTTGGATAGCAGAGGATAATAGTAGATTTACTCTTAAATATGTTTATAAGATTATGAGTAATCATAATGTTGTTTCTTCACCGTGCTTAGAATGGATTTGGTATAAGGTGTGCATTAAGAAATTCTCTCTTGGTGCATGCATGGATGGTGTTTGAAGGCTGCCTCAAAACAAAATACCTTTTACTTCGGCGCCAGGATGAATTATGATTCTGTGTGTTTTCTATGTGATCGCACTTGGAAAACAGCTTCTCATTTACTTTCTCATTGCCCATTTTCCAAAACAGTTTGGGCTGGACTTCTTCAGAAGTGTTACCTTCCTATAGTTCCTTGTGACTCTCCTTCAGAAATGTTTCTTTCCATCCTTGATAGACTTGACCCCCATGATGTAGATCTTTAGTGCTTGGGTAAGATTATATTTCCTACTCTTGTGTGGTATGTATAGCGTGAAAGAAATAATCGAATATATAAAAATAAAGCATCTCATCCATATATATTTTGAAGGTAATTTGAAAAAGGTGAGAAGTAGATTGGTTATTTTTTGGGTATATCTTTGCCAAACAAGTATTCAAGTCAGTGGGATTTGCCTTCTTCAGTTCCTCATGGTCAGGTTTCTGCATACATAGAGCCACCAAAAGGAAATTGCTTAACCATTTTTCATATATATCAGGTGTTGATGAGTGTATTTTTAGCTAGAGAGATAAGGATGATCCCATGGTGTGATTAAATCCAATTTGGGTTTTTATCATAGCACTCATGATGTTTTTCAGCTGATTCCAAATGGTGTCATGAATCAATCAATTGAAGTAGATAGCAACTTGCTTAAAATCCTAAAAGATCCAAGCCAATCAATGTGGAGAGATCTGTTCCAGGCAAGGGCGCTGAGGAGTAACCTTACTCGATTTCAAGAAGCACACTTCTACCATATTTGCACTCAGATCAATAAAATTACGTAGGAAAATCAAATCTTTGCATGGTATTCCTACCCGTCTTTCGATGGAAGATCTTCATTTCCTAGTAAATCCCTGAGTGAGTTTCGTCTGGTCCGGTTGTGGGCCACTGCTTTTTGTGCTTGACCTGGCCTGTGGATATCTCTTTTAATTGATTTTTATGTTTTAATTGGGTATGCCCCATTGGAGGATTAATTTATCCTCTTCCATGTAAAGTATGTTTTATTGAGAAATCAAAGACTCACTTATCTTTTTAAAGAAAAGTTCTTAAAAGTCTTTATATAACATAGATGTAATAATGCATGGCCCATTCTCAGAATATGGTCAATTTCAACAAAACTCATTCTCAGAGTAGAAATCTTCTTAGCATAGGAATGATACTGTCACGACCCGGGCCCGAGATCGGACTAATCGGGGCCTAACCCGGATCGTGATGTCATCATACTTACTCCCGTAAATCTCGAATTAACCGAAGTTAAGACGAAGACTCACAAGGGATCTAACATACATACCTGTCAAATGTACATTTTTGCGGAAACATATACGTACATTGACAATAATTGACTTTACATTACAAGTAAAGTTCCCATATACAAAATATAATCCAATGAAGTCCACCACTGCATATTCACAATACAATGCAGGGGACATCTAATTACATTTCAAAATGATATATAAAAGTATCTATCAATGAATTCCCAAAATAATCTCAAAACATTAAAATCAACGCCCTCCGAGCTACGCCCACTCGGCTAAACCTCCTGGAGGTATCGGATGGGCCTCCTCCGCACGCGGCGCGGCCTCTGCAAGACCGGGAGGGGCAACTGGGCCTGTAATGCCATCAATAACACTATGAACACGACGGTTCAACAATGTATAAACACATTTATGATAACACATGCTAAACTTGTCCATTATCAATATAACAACTCTAGACTCTTACATCTAGATTAATGCAATATCATGTACAGTGTAGCCCATTGATACTCAATGGCTAAATTTTCAATTACAATAGGGTTATTATCATTCAGTTCAATGTCTTTCCAAAAGAAGCATTATTCAATTCATTTCATTTATTCCGTGTCATTTCGTTTCATTTCGTGTCTTCCAACGGAAGAAACTTAAGCGCGAGGCGGAAGGGCAAACCGTTCATGGCCTGGCTTTATTTCACTTTCGTTAATCAATTTAATTAAGCACAAGGCGGAAGGGCGAACCATTCATGGCCGAGGCTTCAATATTGTTTCAGTTTCCTTACATGGCTTATCAATTCATTGACTTTTCAGTCTATATGTGGGATCTACCAGTGTCTTGATCAGAGATCACTGGCATCACCACGGAGCTCCGGAACACCCCAATCATCTGCTGCAGCAGGATTATTCATTATTCATTGCATTTATTCATTTTGTCATTATTCAATGGTTCATTACATTTATTCAGTATTCAGTGGTTCATTGTAAGCAATCATTATAGACTCAATGGGATTAGATGAATCTTTAATCATTCACGGTCCTACTTGTCTCTATTCCAATTTAGACAAATTCTGGGTGTAATTATTAGTTACTAAATGCACGTGTTATTTTCGATGGACATCACATTTTCATTTAATATGTGCATTTAGTCCCCAAAAATTTTCCACCCACAATATCAAAATCCACGGGATCGGACCGTTAGGTCCGATCGATTGGATAAATTTTTGCTTACAATTTCATGTTTGGGCCAGTATCAGGTTCGCTCGAGCGGATCCAAGTTCGCTCGAGCGGACCCAAACAGAACATTCATCGCACGAGCGCACCTAAAGTTCGCTCGTGCGGACACTTTTTTTCGCGTCAGACAGTAACTGGTTCGCTCGAGCGAACTGTCCAGAACTCCATTTCTGGAACTCCGAACTTCACTCCTTCATTCATTCATTTCAACCACTATTTGCATATACATTAAAGGATCCTATGTCCTCTCCTCATTCACCATTTAAACACCAAAATCACTTCTATTCTATCATTAATACACCATAAAATCCATAGAGCTCAACAAATCTATAAAATCTCCATTTCTAACAATAGGGTTTGAGAACCCCTCTTTGGAATTCAAACAAACTTATAGATTAGCATTGAATCATAAATGAACATTTATACTTGCCTCTTAAAGCCTATTAGCAAGAAATCCCTTGATAGCTTGACTTTAAGATGAGAAATCCCCAAATCCAAACCCTATTTCCATAAAAATATGAAAGACACAACCCTATAAGTCATTGTGTTAAATACTACTCCAAAATACTCAATAGGCTTGGAGAATCCTAAGACAAGGTTATCTACTTACTTGTAGGTCCAAGTTCAAGAGGTCTTGAGCTCTTCCTCAAGCTTCAACACTCCAAAAATGGAAGACAAGCCAAGGAAGGTGATGAAGAAGATGAAGTTTCTCCCAAAACCCCCTTGAATACTCTCAATCTCACTCTTTTGATGAAAAAGAATGAAAGGAAGAGATGAAGAAGGGAGGTGCCTAGGGTTTCTCCTCAATGAAATGGAAAATGGAAGAGAATGAACTCAAAAGAGTTTATCTCATCTCTTATAAGGCCTTTTTGTATCTAAACCCTCTCTTTCTTTCTTATTTTCAATTCAAGTCAAATGAAAGCTCATTTGAGTTAATACTCGTCGGATGACTTCGAGCCTATTATGAAAGTTAACGTACTCGTCGAGATACACGTGTTGGTATCAAGAGTTTCCGTATTTGACAAAATACGTACAAATCCGTATTTACGGAAAAAGGCCTTGTTCTCTTAGTTTGAGTTTAAAATCTCATTCAATCCATTCAATCCCCTTCATTATCATTTCATTAAGCTTAATTCAATCCTTTGAGACTAATCTCATCGAGCTTAGTCATTAGCCATCATTAGCCTCATTAAACGTGATTAATTAGCATTAACTTCAATTAATTAGAGTTAATCTTGATTAACTCGGGGCGGGGTCTTACAGATACCAAACTCACACTAACCTTTAAAGTTGAGTCGAGTTTCTAAGCCTCTTAAATCTGGTTAGCCAGGCCTAGAAGATTTCAATTGACAACAATTTAACCAAGACAAAAAAAAAAAAAAAAAAAACCACCAAATGAGTATAGGTGTTCTTGGCCCAAGTCAAGCACGGAGCCAAGCCTAGCTCCTTGAGCTGGATTTGGGCTACTTAGGACATGTTGACTACATAGACATGTTGTCCAGGATACCTAGCTTCCTGACCCGATACACTAGCTAATGATTTCCTTTCAATGCTGAAAACCGGGCCTATCTCTGTAGATCGATATTTTTTAAATGACTTTGTTGGAGCAAATAAGTTAATGTATTAACATTGGTGTATCAGTTATATTTGAAAAGCATTAATTTTAAGAATGGCTCTTTACTTGAGTGGTAAGGAGCGTCAGTTCTTATCTAGTTGCTTGGATTCAACCCCTGGGTATGTCACTTCTTCCGGCTTGTGCGGGCAACTTTTCAACTTGTGTGGGCTTCCTTCCCACTTGAGTGAGCTGCTTTCCCATATGCTTCTTGCATCCCAGCCCTCTTGGTTGGGGTAAAAAAGAAAAATCATTTTAGATGAAAAAACAAAATAATAGCTCACATCGGCCCCTATCTAGTCTCTTTGACCCACAATATGTATTGACGTATCAGGTATCATGGTACTTTTGTAAGTATCCATTAGAGTAGCAAGAACCGATATTTAAAATCATAATTGGACCTCAAAGCTTAATGGTTTTATTTTCCAAGTTCAATTTTATCAATACTTCAAACATCAATAGTGAATAATATGGCACGACAGGATGAAATTGGGTGAGCTTGGACTAATGATAGGTACGTATTATTGTATTGGACAAAATATATTTCTTTTCTTTTTCTTAAGAAGTTCTACAAGATATATATTGGACCTTTTTCTCTGTATTTCTTTTTCTCTTTTGGCCTGTACGTGGCTTTCTAAAGGTCCCCAATATAGTTGGGACAAGGCTTTGGCGAAGATGAAGATGACTTTCTAAAGGTATTCAAATGTCTTCTTATCTAATTAGTGTTGGATTTTTAATTGTTTCAAAAATTCAAAAGGTGTTTTGACTTTTGAGAAGATGTTTTTTCTTTTTTCCTCGTTTTGTTTTATAGTGTAGGCTATTTGGAAAACTTCGCATCCCACATTGCTTAGGTTCAACACTTGACAAGGCTTTATATGCTTTTCCACCTCGAACTTTTAAGCATTTTTCCATGAGCATTATGCACGCACACAAGTCAAGCTTGACCTGGAGTGCTTGCTCCGAAAAACGTTTAACTGTGCGCGTGTCCGTGACGGGCATCCTACATGTATATCGCTCGCAGGGGGTGCAAATCGAGCCCAACCTTTTGCCATTATTTTTCAATAAATAAAATCATTATTTTATTTTTTATAAACCGATTTAAAACGTTGTACTTAATGTAGATAGAAACGTTAAAACATTATGATTTATTTGTTTTTAATGTTGTGGGATTAATGGGCTTAATGGTTTTTTTAATGTTGAGGATTAATGCCCAACGAACACTAATCTCACTATATTAGGTCCATCTCTCTTCATAGGTTTTAAGAAAAAAAAAAAAAAAATTTTCCTGCTCATCTACTCCGATCTTCTGTTTTTTCTGTGAGCATTCTGAAAAGGAGTCTGAAGTTCAAGCTGCGTGTGCGACCAAACCCGAATGAGAAGGTCGTTGTATCCTAAGGGCGGTTCTGTTGGAAATCTTTACATCTAGGTTTCATCCCAAGGGGCGGAATTCGCCCTAATTAAAGAGAGTGTCATAGACATGCTTTGGCCAAATATCTGCTACCGTTGCTGCTCTTCGACTTCCGCCAACAGACTGTGGTTGCAAGATTCAACAATCGGGTATTACCGTTTGATTTAATATTTAATTGTCAGCAGCCCATTTTATGTAGTTTTTTCAATAGTTTAGGACTCAACTTGGCTACTTCCGCTGTCAAATTCATGCATCAGGACCTAGTTCGATTGGACAGTTTTGACAGATCTAATTTTCGACGCTTGCAGCAGAAAGTGTTATTTCTGTTAACCTCTTTGAAAATTGCTTATATCCTGACCTAACCATGCCCTCAATGTGAAGATGGACCAGGCAGCTCCTATGCACCGAAGAAATGGAAAGAGAATGATTATTTGTGCAAAAGTCATATTCTGAACCTGATAGTAGCCAACATTTACAGTATGTATCATGAAAACCGAATTGCTAAAAACCTCTGGAGAACTCTTGATAAAAAAAATATAAAACGGAGGAGTCTGCGGCCAAGAAGTATGCTATTGGTCGCTATTTGAATTTTAAGATGGTAAATGACAAGCCCATTCTTCCTTAAGTACATGACTTACAGACCAGTGTAAATGAAATTGTTAAGGAAGGGATCCGAATTGATGAACAATTCCAAGTGGCTACTATTATTGAAAAATTACCAATCACTTGGAAGGATATACAAAAAAAACCCTTCGACATAAGAAGAAGGATTATTCCTTGGAGCGCCTTCAGCACTACTTGAGAATTGAGGAAGAAGCCCGGATCAGTGGTCAAAACGATTTGGTTGAGAATGGTGGGAAAATAAACATAACTGAATCTAAATCCTAAGTTGATGGTGAAAAGAAAGGGAAGTTTGACCAACATCTAGGCAGGAATCGGAAGTATAACCCACCCTTTAAGAGGAAGAATCAAAAGCAAAACCAGAATAAAAAGTTCAGTAAAAATCAAGGGATGCCAAGCAACAAGCTAAAGGCAGTTGCTTTGTTTGTGGCAAGCCGGGACACTTTGCAAGAAAATGTCATCATCAAAAGGAATTTTCATAACAATTTCAAACAACCAAGCCTCAATATAATAGTATTGAATAGTTGATGTTATTTTTGAGGTGAATGTTGTTAGTACAGAAAAGAGTGAAGGATGGTGGATTGTCAACTTTGATAGAGGTGTGTTCAAGACCTATGAAAATGTTACAAATGATTGTAAGCTCGCTTTGGGAGCTACCGTTACTAGTCAAGTAATCGGTAAAGGAAAGGTTGAACTTCAGTTCACTTCCAGGAAGACCGTGACCCTGCTAAATGTGTTTCATGCTCCAGAATTGAGAAAGAACATTGTATCTGGTTATCTTTTGAATAAGGCTGGATTTAAACAGGTAATAGAATCTAACCAACTTGTAATCACCAAGAAATGTGTATTTGTCAATAAGGGTTATGCATGTGAGGGCATGTTTAAGTTGAATGTTATCAATAATAATTTTGCATCTTCTTCTGCTTATATTGTTGCTTCTATTGATGAATCGCATGGTAGATTAGGTCATGTTAAATTCAGAGCCATGAAAAATAAGAGTAATGATGGATTGATTGATAAATATGAAGCTGAATACGAGAAATGTAAAATATGTTCTGAATCAAAATTTACTCATAAGCCATTTTAGCATGTAGAAAGAGAATCTACATTACTTCAGTTGGTTCATTCTGATAAATGTGATCTAAGTAATACTATAGCTAAAGGTGAAAAATACTATTTTATTACTTTTATTGATGATTATTTTAAATATACTTATGTATACTTATTAAGAACTAAAGATGAAGCACTGTCTAAATTTAAGATTTATGTGACTAAAGTTGAAAATAAATTGAATGGAAAAGTAGTAAAATTTGGAGTGAAAAAGGTGGTGAATACACTTCAAAAGAATTTTTAGACTATTGTGAATCCAAAGGAATTAAAATTGTTGGCCTAGTGGGTCCACACCAAGTGGGTTCAGGGTCATGGTTACTATGGTAATTGTACCAGGACTTTTTTATTGACTAGGATGGGATTTCTTGGGGTATAAGAAAGAGAGCATTATATATGATATAATGTGTAGCCCATGAGATATACTATAACAGAACACAACTAATCATACAGAGAGTGAACCCAAGGAGAGTCGAGTTTTTTTCCGGTGGATGTAAGCAAGATTGCCGAACCATGTAATTATCTTGTGTGTCATTGCTTGTTCTTGTGTGGTTGATTATTTGCTTGATCGCTTAGATTTGCGTTTTCGCATACACGCGCACAACAAAAAGAGCCTGTATTGCCCCTTATACACTCCAACAAAATGGAATAGCAAAAAGAAAAGATAGGACTTTGACTAAAATTGTTAACTCTATGTTAATAGCATCTGGTAGTCCTAAAAACTTATGGGTGAAGCTTTGTTGACTGCATGCTATATTTTAAATAGAGTTTTACATTCTAAGACTAAAAGAACACCCTTTGAGATTTGGGAAGGGAGAAAGCCTAACCTTAGATGTTTTAAAGTTTGAGGGTGTTTAGCAAATGTCAGGATTGTAGATCCAAAAAGACCTAAATTAGGACCCCACTCATGGGAATGTGTTTTCATAGGCTATGCTCAAGATAGTGCTGCCTATAGACTCATTAAATTAGAAGACCCAAGCCTAGTTGAGTCTAGAGATGCATGCTTCTTTGAAGATATTCTTCCTTTTAAGACTAAGATTATATCAGAACCTTCTTCATCCAAAAGAGTTCTATGAATTCATGAGGAAGAGGAATCTCAACCAAGAAGGAGTAAGAGACCTGTTATTAGTTCTGGTCTTGACTTTGAAATCTATCTAGTAGAGAAAGATCCATCTACTTAATTTTCAGGAGGCTATGACTGCCCATTATGCTGCCTTTTGGAAGGAAGCATTAGGATGAGATTGAATCCATTTTAGCTAATAATACATGGAAGTTAACTGACTTATCTTTAGGTACTAAACCTTTAGGGTACAAGTGGGTTCTTAAGAAAAAACTTAGGCCTGATGGGCCAGTAGAGAAATATAAAACAAGGCTAGTAGGCAAAGGCTTTAGATAAAAAGAGGACTTCTTTGATATTTATTCACCTGTGTCTAAAATCAGTTCTATTAGAATTTTGATTGCTATTGTTGCTGTTCACAATATGATAATACATCAGATGGATGTTAAACATGCATTCTTAAATGGAGATATAAAAGAGAAAATTTATATGGAACAACCAGAAGGTTATCTCATAAAATTAGGACAAGAACACTAGGTGTGTAAATTGATAAAGTCTTTATATGCACTAAAACAAGCACCTAAATAGTGGCATATGATATTTGATGAGGTTATTATTATTTCTAATGGCTCCAAAATAAATGAAGCTGAAAAATGTATTTATTATAAATCTGATGTTTGTTCAACAATAATATTATGTTTATATGTTGATGACATACTAATATTTGGGTGTAGCTTGGAATGTGTAGAAGAAACTAAAATTCTTCTCTCCTATAAATTTGATATGAAAGACTTGGGAGAAGCAACTGTTATATTGAGAATTAAAATCATAAGAGATGATTTTAGAATTAAATTATCCCAATTATGCTACATTGAAAAGGAATTGAGAAAACATGATCATTTTAATTGTAAACACGTGTCTACTCCTTTTGATCCAAGTATTAAATTAGTAGAAAATGATGGTAAATGTGTATCTCAACTTGATTATACTAGTATAATTGGTAGCTTAATATATACTATGAATTGTACTCGCCCTGATATAACTTATGTAGTGAGTAAATTGAATAGATATATAAGTAATCCTAGTGTTGAACATTAGAATGTTGTATCTAGAGTACTTAAGTATTTAAAGCATATCATAGACTATGCATTGTGTTATTATAGTTATCCAGTTGCAGTTGAGTGTTACAGCGATGTTGATTGGAACTCAGACTTGGATGATTCTAAGTTTACTAGTGGATATATTTTCACTTTGAAAGGTGCTGTAGTATCTTGGAAATTAAAGAAACAAACTGTAATTTCTCATTCCACCAAGGATCCAGAATTCATGGCTCTGGGAGCTGCTGTGATGGAATCTGAATGGATTAGAAATTTATTATTTGATATTCCTTTGTGGACTAAACCAATTCATCCTATTATTATTCATTGTGATAACACTTCGACAATTATTACTGCAAACAATATCACTACAATGGAAAGTCTAGACAAGTATGACTACAACATAGCTATATGAGACAACTACTCGATGGAGGAGTAATTTCAATTGATTATGTGAGATCAAAGGATAATTTAGCAGATCCTTTGACAAAAGTCCTTGCAAGGGAGAAAATAAAAGAAACAACTAAAGGGATGAATCTTAAGCCCATAAATTATCAAAAGCGGGAACCCAACCTAACGATTGGAGATCTCAAGTGTTAGATTGTATGGACTCAATCCATCAGTTGATGTGATAAATTGATTAATTTCTTTATTTATCAATAAAATCATGCTTTACTTTCATGAGACGAATGTTATTTTATTACTTTATGCACATGACCAATACATATGACATAATGGTTCATGAGTTGAACCGGGTCCCATTAGTATATTAGATGTGATATATGTGTATGGATGAGATCCACACACATGAGATATATGTCACAAATCTTATACTTAAAATATATTCACAACCAGTGATGAGACTAGGCATCTAATCTGATAAGGTTGCAGCACTTTGATCACTATGAGATAGTGTGATTTGTCTCGATCATCAGAATGGAAGATTTTGGATCATGGTGCTGGTACATTGGATGTATTGAAGGACCATGAGAAGCACCTTATGAAATTCCGTCTCAATAATAAGGTCTGCTCTCATAATTCCTTAGGAATAGGCTCTCAATCTTAAGACATTGATAAACTCAAGTTTCTATCTATTCATTTGCTTTGAGTCATCAATGAGTGAGGCCAACTTAGGTCAACACCTCAATGTCTTGGGTATGTGGTAGTAGGACTGTGGGAACATTTAATAATCAAGGTGGAATCTATCTCTATTATCCCTTTGTGCCAATTAATGGATTTGTCATCAGTAAGTGCGCACCCATCTCGATTAAGAGTTAATTGGATGGTACTGATAATCACTGTGATTAATTGGGGCTCAAGGATATTAAGATATGGAACTTGGATTGGAAGAGACAAATATATTCCAATTGATCCATGAATATTGATAGAGGGGCTTACTTGTGGTAATAAGGAAGTTTAGGGTCTTCTATGTAATTTATTCCTAAGACTGGATTGCAATTGCATTTATATAGTGGTGTTATTTGTAATTAACTGTGGGCCCGGATTGCACATGAGATGTGGGGTCGCGATGTCCCAGTTGGAGCCAGCTTTCTAAGGAATCCCTAGTGGTCCCTACGCTAGCCCAAGTTATTAGAAAGATACTAATTATAGTAGAACTCTAAAAAGAAATAGAAAGTTACTATTTCTATTAGAAGTGCGACTTCTAATAGTGGTAATAGTAAGTTATTAATTATAATGGAAGTGAGACTTCTATTTTAAAAAGAAGAGAGTTATTAATTGTTAGAGAAGTAAGACTTCTATTTCAATTAGATAACAAGTAAGAGAAGCTTGCTTTTAGCAATAAATAGAGGACATAAGAGGTCTTGGACGTCCCATGCAAAATCCTACCTAGGGATTCACGCCCATGCCTTTTGTGCAAGAGTTGCACATGTTTTGTCTTCTCTCTTCCCTCTTCTAGTTCTCTTCTAGTTTCCTTGAGAGTTTTCTCTTGGAGCTCCCACCCATCTTCTTGAGAAAAGAGAATCTGATACGGGTCATAGCGTGGAAGATCAAAAGGTCTTGGAGATTCCTATTTGATAAGTGAAAGAGTTTCATCATTAAATAAAGACGCAAATTCTCCATTAGAGCACAACCGAGCTCTAAAGGTATAATCTACTTCGTTGCATGTTGTAGTTTTTATGGATGCTTGTTAGGTGCTTGTTTCTATCTTTTAGATAGTTTTCTTTACCGTACATGATCTCGAGATTGAGGGTTTATGCATCCTCAATTGGGTTTTTGGCCTTATGGGTATTTGATCCCTGAGTTAAGTGGGTCGAAAGTTTTGAAAATCTATCCACGAGGCTCACCTACTGACAACATCAAGAACTAGGTTCAATGGGAAAAGCAAGCTATCGTGATGATGTGAAGTACGGACATATAGAGTACGTTTACTCAATACTCATCCATGTTGTGTGAGATTACTTGTTGGTACATAACCTATAGCAAATGAGATTGGATTTAATCCTTAATGAGATTTATAGCCTATATGCATGGCGGGGTGCACAACTGCATGAGCACTCTTGATAGACTCACCTATATGAGTGTAGAAGTGGGGCCACTTCTTATGAGAATTTGGGTAGATTCTCTAGAGCACTCATGAAATCCGGGATAAAGCATATGGCCGTAAAGTGCTAACCTAATGACTCTAAGAATAAATCTTGACATAATTCTGAACTGATATATAGAGTTGAAGTTTAAGACTTTGTTCACTCCAACTCCTGAAGGTTTGAAATACTGTTATGACGGTGAGGTTCAAGCTCTGTCACCTTACTAGTGAGATGCTTATTGAAGATTTTGGAACAGAGGGGAGATTGTTGAGTTTTTAGTTGTTTCAAAAATATTTTGACTTTACTTGAAAAAATGTTTTGTCTTTTTCCTCAATTTATTTTATATGGGCAGTGTAGGCTATTTGCTAAACCTGGCATCCCACATTGCTTAGGCTCAACTCTTGAGAAGGCTTTATATGCTTTTCCACCTCTATACTCTTTAAGAACTTTTGAGCATTTTGCCATTAGCTCTATGCACGCATGTGAGTCTGGATTGACCTGGGGTGCTAGGTTTGAAAAACATTTAACTGGGCGCGTGTATATATCGCGCAGAGAGGATGCAAATCCAACCCAACCTGGCCTAGAGGGACACATATTCTGATATAGAATTGCCAGTTTTTTGTAATTATTTTATTTATTTATTTCAATAAGTAAAATCATTAGTTTAATATTTTTTTATAAACTGATTTTAAATGTTGTATTTAATGTGAATAAAGTTCAAACTTTGTGATTTATTTGTTTTTAACATTGTGGGATTACTGGGCTTAATGGTTTTTTTTTTTTTTTTTTTTTTTTTTTTAATGTTGAGGATTAATGCCCAACGAACACTAATCTCACTATATTAAGGCCATCTCTCTGTTGTAGGTTTTAACAAAAAAAAAAAAAAAAAGAATAAATTCTCCCCTACTCTTCGTCTCTGTTCTTCTGCTTTTTCTGTGAGCATTCTGAAAAGGAGTCTGGAGTTCAATCTGATGAGTCCGGCCCAACTTGGCCCGATCTGTCATGAGCCAAAGCCCAAAGTTAATGGAGATCCGTTTGCAGTCCGGGCCCGTATCCACGATGCCCGGCCACGTCATGGCAGTCCGGAGCGCTTCGGAAGCAGTCAGGCCACGTCCAGCTCTTACCAGGTCCTGCGGAGAATATCGCAACTGCCTCGCCAGTCGAGGACACCTCGAACGCTCCTCGTGAACCGTGCTGAGAAGTCTCCCCATCTGTTAGGGGAAGCTTATAAATACTAGAGCCCCTCGGTACTTGAGGGGCAGGCAATTATTATTTACTAGCAAAGCTCTCTCTCTCTCAAGTTGTAACCCTTGAATATTAATACATCCGGCAACCTCAGCCTTTCCGAAAGTGGACGTAGGTCACACTGACCGAACCACTATAAATCCCTCTCTCATCTTAATTTGCATTTATAACCATTATTACTTGACCGGTGGTGTCCTAACCAGAGTTTGACATCATCAGTTTGGCGCCGTCTGTGGGAACGTACAAAAAGTTTTCACCCTCATTCAAATTATGGTAACCACCAGATCGACAAGACGCGAGGAGGGTGAGGATGGTCCTCCACTGACTAATCCTGGCCCGAATGCTCCTGCTCCCACTCCTCAACTAATGTTGGAGACTATGCAACAGATGGTAGCCCAAAACCATCAAATACTACAACTCATGCTCGCGGGGCAAGGAGGGGTCGGAGGAGTACCGCAAGGAGGCACACGCCCGGGGCATCAAAGAGCTCCACGACGGCGAGGAGCTCCCCACCTAGGCGCCCAGGCCCCGGGCGCCCATGCTCCTGGCGCCCAGGCCCCGGGCGCCCATGCACAGGGCGCCCATGGTGTACACCCTGGCGGCGCCCATGGTGTACACCCTGGCGGCGCCCATGGTGTACACCCTGGCGCCCATCCCCAGGGCGCCCCCCGTGGGGCCCAGTTGGGAGGACCCCCACCTCCAGGAGGACCCCCACCTCCGGGAGGGTCAAATCACGGAGAATTTTCACATCCTCCCTCCGCTTCTGATGGGGAGGATCCTCATTTCCAGGAAGGGGAAAGTGAGAATCAGGAGCTGGAAGGCGCGAGCTACTTCTACGATTCAAGCAGAGCAGCCCCCAACCGATGGGACGAGAAGCTCAGAGAGATGCAAGATCAACTAGGCGATGTTTTCAACGCCATGAAGGCACGCGCACCAGAGACCGTGGATTACCTAGTCAGGCGAACGGACACACCGTTCAAGCCTGACGTGGTGAACTATCCACTCCCTTGTAAGTTTAAGATGCCATCCATGGAAACCTTTGATGGAGCAAAGGATCCGCTGGATCACCTAGAAACTTACAAAACAATAATGCAGCTGCACAGTATCCCGGAGGAGATTATGTGCAGGGCGTTTCCAACCACGTTGAAGGGTTCCGCCCGACAGTGGTTTTCCAATCTCGCCCCAGCTTCCATCTCCACATTCGAGGAGCTAAGCAGGTCCTTCGTATCACATTTCATTGGAGGACGCCGCCACCAAAAGCCAGCCACACACCTGCTGAGTGTAAAGCAGGATAGTAATGAGAGTCTCCGGGCATACCTCACTCGTTTTAACGAGGAGGTACTTCAGATTGAGGAAGCCGATGACAAGGTAACCATGACAGCCTTCTTGGGAGGCCTCCGCCCTTCCAGTTTCTACTTCTCTGTAATGAAACGCCCGCCAAAGAGCATGACGGAGCTACTGGCGAAGGCCTAGAAATATATGAATGCTGAGGACGCTACCAGGGCCAGGCGGGGCGAGTCCTCCAGAGGCGAGTCCTCCAGAGCGGCGGACAAAGGAAAGCACGATAGAGACGACAAGAGGGAGCCAAGCAATAAGCGGAGCAGAACCGAGAGGATACCTGCCAGAGACCGACTCGGTCCTGCTCCCCAGAGAGACCGACTCGGCCCTGTTCCGCCAAGAACCCAACAAACTTTTACGGCTCTCAATGCTGCCGTTGGGCACATTCTGCTGGAAATACAAGATGATCCTGCAGTAAAATGGCCGGGGAAAATGAAATCTCCACCAAACCGCAGGAACATGACCAAATATTGTCGCTTCCATCGTGACCACGGTCATGACACTGATGATTGTTTCGACCTCAAAAGGCAGATTGAGGATCTCATCCAGCGTGGACACCTGCGCCAATATGTTGCTGGTAGGGGGCAGGCGCCACCGCCACCTCACAATGCCGAAAACCAGCACCCTATCGGAGAAATCCGAACCATCTCTGGAGGGTTAGCGGAGTCTTTCTCCGCCATGAAAGCCTATGCCAGGAAGGCGAGGCATCCTGAGGAGCCACGCCCGTCAAAAGCACCGAGGCACAGCGCCGACGAAACTATATCCTTCTCGGATAAAGATCTAGAAGGGATCCAGCACCCTCATGACGACCCTCTGGTGCTCTCGATGACCATCGCCAATTTTCAGGTACATAGGATCTTGGTGGATAGTGGAAGCTCTGCAGATATCTTGTTTGTAGAGGCTTATGACAAGTTGAGGCTGGGCCGAGAGAGGTTACAGCCTGTCAAATTTCCTCTCATTGGTTTTTCAGGGGAGAAGGTGTATCCCTTGGGGGCAATCACATTGCCGGTTACAGCCGGGACAGCCCCCCGAACCTCCACCACAATGGTCAATTTCCTGGTGATAGATTGTCCATCAGCTTACAACATCATTCTGGGGCGACCTACTCTTAACTCCTTAAGAGCAGTCCCTTCCACCTATCATCTTATCCTCCGCTTCCCAACCCCGAATGGAGTGGGGGAGGTTAGAGGAGACCAAGTAGCAGCAAGAGAATGCTACGTCACCTCGATGAAGGCCAAGATAACACAGGAGGCGATGCAGGTTGAAGTCTTGGACCCAAGAGATGATGCCACCACAGAAAGAGGGGAACCTGTTGAAAAACTTACCCCTATAATCTTGAATGAAGAGCATCCAGAGAGGAAAGTATATGTTGGCTCTTCACTCCCGGAGGATCTGGTTGGCCAGTTGACAGATTTTTTGAGGGATAACATGGGCATATTCGCATGGTCACATGCGGATCTTGAAGGAATCGACCCAGCGGTCGCCACCCATCGCCTCAATGTTAACCCTCTCCACAAACCTGTTCGGCAAAAGCTAAGGGGCGCCTCCACTGAAAGGGCCCAGGCAATAGACAAGGAGGTCGGAAAGCTGATTGATAACGGGGCGGTCAGGGAAGTGGCGTATCCTGAATGGCTCTCCAATGTGGTGATGGTGGCCAAGGCGAACGGGAAGTGGCGCCTTTGCGTAGATTTCAGCGAACTCAACAAGGCATGCCCAAAAGACAGCTACCCGCTGCCCAGGATTGACCTCCTCATCGACGCCACAGCGGGACACGAGCTTCTCTCCTTCCTGGATGCTTATTCTGGATACAACCAGATTAGCATGCACCCTCAAGACCAGGAAAAAACATCCTTCATCACTCCGAAGGGCACCTATTGCTACAGGGTTATGCCCTTCGGACTAAAGAACGCTGGAGCAACCTACCAACGCCTGGTGAACAGAATGTTCCACTCCCAGATCGGGCGAACGATGGAGGTGTATGTGGACGACATGCTGGTCAAAAGCTTGGCTGCAGCAGATCACATCGGTCATCTTCAAGAGACCTTTGGTGTTATTAGGACCTATAACATGAAGCTGAACCCCGAGAAGTGCGCCTTCGGCGTGGGATCAGGGAAGTTCTTGGGCTTCATGGTCAATCAGAGGGGGATTGAGGCAAACCCCGATAAAATCAAGGCTATACTGGACATGAGGTCGCCATCATCGACTAAGGAGCTGCAGCGCCTCAATGGAAGAATTGCAGCACTAAACAGATTCGTCTCAAAATCTGCAGATAAGTGTTTGCCTTTCTTCAGAATCCTTCGAAAAGCTTTTGAATGGGGATCTGAGGCTGAGGATGCCTTCCAGAAGCTCAAGGCCTACCAAGCCACACCTCCTCTCCTTTCACATGCTTCGCCTGAGGAAGTGCTGTATTTATACCTCTCTGCCTCTCCCTCGGCGGTGAGCTCTGTTCTCATTGCGAACCATAGTGGAGTGCAAAAACCCATCTATTATGTGAGCAGAGCATACCGAGGGGCAGAGGTCAGATATTCAGAGTTGGAAAAGCTGGCGCTCGCCCTCATTTCTACTGCAAGGCGTCTACGTCATTACTTCCAAGGCCACAAAATCATCGTCGTCACTGATCAACCTCTCAAGAGAGTTTTGGCAAAACCTGACGTATCGGGGAGACTCCTCAAGTGGGCAGTAGAATTGGGCGAATTTGATATTCAGTACCAACCAAGGGTCGCCATCAAGGCACAAGCACTGGCTGATTTTGTTGCTGACTTTACACATGTAGAGGACCCCACCATGTTGCTGCCGGCAGACCCAACCTCTCCCCCGGGCGCCCAAGCATCACTGGGCGCCCAGGACTCTGAAGTGGGCGCCCAGACACCTCTGGGCGCCCAGACTGCAGTGGGCGTCCAGAGCTCCTCTCTCGGCGCCCAGACTTCTGCTGGCGCCCCATCCTCTCTCGACGCCCCGACACATGTGGGGAATTCTGCTCCCGACGCCCCGGGAACCTCTGATTCTTCGCCTGGCAACCAGATGCTTACCAAGACATCAGACTTTTCTTCTGTGCCTCATTGGGAGCTGTATGTTGATGGCTCCGCGACAAGTGAAGGAGGTGGCGCAGGACTCCTTCTGAGCAGCCCAGATGGTACACCCATCAAGTATGCGGTAAAACTCCACTTCAATACCTCGAACAATGAAGCCGAGTATGAGGCCCTCCTCTCTGGCTTGAGGTTGGCAATTGAGATGGACGCCCAGTACCTCGTCGCCCACAGTGATTCACAATTGATAGTGAATCAGGTAAATGGGCAGTTCGAAGCAAAGGAGGCAAGGATGCAGGAGTATCTTGCCATGGCAAAGAGACTAATCCAGCAGTTCAAGCACTTTAAGATTTGTCACATCCCAAGAGGGGACAACATGGCAGCCGATACACTCGCCAGGCTCGCCTCATCCTTAGAGGCCTCACATGCGGAACCAGCTTTCATGGGGCACCAGTTCGAGCCAAGTAAGTTGGATACAGACACCACTAGCGTCAACTGCACCACGGCCGAATCGAACTGGATGACCCCCATCAAGGCGTACCTCCAAGAAGAAACAGTCCCAGGTGATCCCCTGGAAGCCAAAAAACTCAGGATGAGAGCTTCTAAGTTCACCATCCTACAAGAGGTACTCTACAAAAAGGGTTACAACCTGCCGTTGCTGCGCTGCCTTTCCCCAGAAGAAGCTGAATACGCCCTCAGAGAGATTCACGAAGGGATTTGTGGAAATCACTCTGGAGGACGCTGCCTCGCCCATAAAGCGCTTAGGCAAGGGTACTTTTGGCCAAGCATGGTAAAAGACGCCAAAGAATTCACCAAGAAATGTGACAAGTGCCAACGCTTCGCCACTGTGTCAAGGCAGCCACCAGAGGAGCTGACTACCATCCTCAGCCCATGGCCTTTCTCCAAGTGGGGCATTGACATCTTGGGCCCCCTGCCTTTGAGTAGAGGCCAGTGCAAATTCATAGTCGTCGCCATAGACTATTTCACAAAATGGGCGGAGGCAGAACCCCTAGCAAAGATAACAGACTCGAAGGTGAAGGATTTCATCTGGAAAAACCTGGTCTGTCGCTTTGGGATACCTCACGCCATTGTCAGTGACAATGGCAAACAGTTCGACAATAGGCTACTCAATTCCTTCTGCGCCGAACTTCAAATAAAGCAGCCTCACTCTAGCCCAGCACACCCCCAGGCAAATGGGCAGGCAGAGGTGATGGTGAGAACAGTCCTGCGCAACCTCAAAACAAGGCTCGAAAGAGCAAAAGGTCTGTGGGTCGACGAGCTTCCGGGGGTATTATGGGCCTATCGCACTACGCCATGTATGCCTACCGGGGAAACCCCTTTCTCTCTTGCTTTTGGGACTGAGGCGGTCATTCCTGTCGAAATAGGGGTACATTCCCTAAGGGTCCACCACTACGACCCTACCACCAATGAGGAAGGACTCCGCCTCAACCTCGATTTGCTAGAGGAGGCAAGAGAAATGTCTGTGGTCCGTAATGCGGAGTACAAGCGACGCATGGCCAAGTACTACAATTCGAGGGTGAAGCCTCGTTCCTTCCAACCAGGAGACCTGGTCCTCAAAAAGGTGATCCTCGCCACAAAGGACTCTCGGGAAGGAAAGTTGGGACCAAATTGGGAAGGTCCCTATCTCATAATAGAAGTGGTGAGACCGGGCACCTACAGAATCCAGAGCTCTGAAGGAAAGGTCTTACCTCATCCATGGAATGCAGAGCACTTGAAGAGGTACTACCAGTGAAGATTTGGAACGGGGTGGATTAGGGTTTTTGTTTAGGTATTTGATGTTGCACTTTTTATTGTTCAAAGCATTGTTCAAAATAAAACAATGGATAGATAAATAAAATTATATTACTTTCATTACAAAAAGGTTGCATAAATCAGGCTTGTAAACAGAAGCAAAAGTTCCTATGCTCTAATCACTCTCATCCCCCTCCTCATCATCCTCCTCTGCGTCGTACTCAGCGTCATCAGAGCTGCTGCCACCATCATCAGGCGCCTCCATAGGCACAAAGCCTGATATGTCAATGTCTGGAAAGGCAGCCGAAATCTTCTCGCGAAGCTCCTCGTAGCCATCAATGAAGGCATCTGCAAGGCCAATCTGTAGGTCCCTCTCAGCTTGAAAAGCTCTCTCGTTCGCTGCCTTCATCTCTGCCTCCATAGCAACTTCTCTGAGCCTCGCCTTCTCAAGGGTACGAGCAAGCTCAGCCTCACTGAGCGAAGCCCTCTCACGGGCCTTCACAAGCTCAGCCTCACTGAGCGAAGCCCTCTCACGGGCCTTCGTAAGCTCAGCCTCATTGAGCGAAGCCTTCTCACAGGTCTTCGAAAGTTCAACTTCTGCCTCGGCCGCCCTCTTAGTGGCTGCTGAAAGTCCGATCTCAAGCTCGCTCACCCTCTCACGGGCCGCAGCAAGATCAATCCCCGAAGCCCTACCAGAGGCTTCCAAAGCAGTAATCCTCTCTTGAGCAGTGCAGAGCTCTAGCTGCATAGCCTCCTTCTCTCGTCTCATCTGACCATAAGATTGGGCTCTCGACAGCAAGCAGATGGAAGCAGTAGAGACCTGAAGAGATAAGGGACGAGGAATGAGACGGTTAAAAAGAAATAAAGGGGTAACGGCCTGGAGAAAAAGGAATAAAGAATAGGGAATCTTTACCTGAGCCAGGCCCTCTACAAATGAGTCAATAACCCCCTCGGTGCCCAGGGCATTAACCCGAGAAGCCTCATGCGGTAGCACATATCTCCCTAGCCTTTCCCGCATCTCCCACGAATGACCCAGCATGGAACCAGTCCTAGCCGATACCCCTGTAGAGAGGTCCGGTTGTGGAGGACACAGTGGAGGGGCAGGAGGTGTAGCTGAAGAGGAAGACTGCGGGAAAGCAGTCTTGGCGGAAGAAATCCCTGCCTGAGGAGACACCATGGGTGAAGCCACTCGAGGAGGAGGCACCCGGGGCTCGACGCGAGGCGCTGGCGGAGAGGCTCTTGGAGAAACGTCCTTCGTCCTCGCCGCCTTGGGAGAAGGGGTACCCCTACCCGAAAAGCGGGTCGAAAAGCGGGCTCCAATCATCTCTCTGCTTACCTCTATGCCTATTAAAGAAGAGCGTTATTGGAGTACGGCATATCAGGTAAACACACAAAACATTGCTAAAGTTGAACTGACTTACCCTTTCTCTTTGAAGTCGATCCCGGATGGAATACACCGGTACTACCCAAAGACGAAGAGTCAGTAGGAGGTCCACTGGTCTTGCCTCTCTCCTTGGGAAGAAGGACTCCTAAGTCCTTGTCAGGGTGATCTCTCACCGCTTGCAGCTTGCGCTCCTGCTCCGTGGACAGAAGGGGAGGATCTGCAAATGAGGACTTGACAGTGAGCACATGCATAAAAACAAGGAAGCGATCAGAAAGAAAGCAATCAGAAAATGTACCTAGTCTCTTAGCGTCGATCCATTGGGTGGGTACCAAAGGTCGATCTGACTCTGCAACCCACTCTCCACCAATAAAGAAGAAGCGAGATTTCCAATCATGGCAGTTTGAGCGTAATCCCGTGAGCAATTTTCCGCCCCTAGGGGTAAAATAGTACCACCCCCTGTGAGGGGCTGGGGACTCGATCAAACTGTAAGCAGCGTGAAACTCGAGAGGAGAAGCGTCCTCTTGATGTACTCTCCTCCACAGCTCAAGGAATCCGAGCATAACTCTCCACCCGTTGGGTGCTAATCGCTCCGGAGTTAAGGAAAAATAGTGAAGAGCACGACAAATGGGGGAAGGTATTGGAAATCTTAACCCGGCCTCGATCATCTCTTCGTATATCACGATATCACCAGAAGAGTCATCGCATGCTGGCTCGTCTGGTTCGGCCCGGCGGCACAGTACGGTGGGGGGGATACATACAGCAACCCTCGTAAGGTCACCATCAGTTTTGAGCACACTAAAAGTAGTACTCACTTTGGATCCGGCCTCCTCAAGTACGTCTTTCCCTTGATACTTTTTGCGACGACGCAGAATTCTGGTAGATACATTACTAGGACTTGCACCCTCGCCCGCAGGGCCCCGCTCGCACGCCGCCACCACCGGACACTTCGACTTCAAGCCTGCCTGGGCGCCAATGCCCTTGGGTGCCTCCGTGCGCACCACGCCCGTACCAGTGGGCCCCGTGGCACTCACAACCGCCTTGGCGCCCAGCCTCACGCCTGCCTGGACGCCCGCGCTTGCCGCACCGTCGCCCTCCGCGCCAGCAGCCACGCGTGCGCCGACGCCTGACCGAGCCACGCTCGCCACGCTGCCACCCGGAGCAGACACCACGCTGCCGCCCAGGCCGGACGCTGCCACGCCGTCGCCCAGGCCGGGCGCCGCCCTGCCGCTGCCGCCCAGGCCGGACGCTGCCACGCCGTCGCCCAGGCCGGGCACCGCCCTGCTGCCGCCGCCCAGGCCGAGCGCTGCCACGCCGCTGCCCAGGCCGGGCGCTGCTGCCACGCCGCTGCCGCCCAGGACGGGCGCCGCCCTGCTGCAGCCGCCCAGGCCGGGCCCTGCCACGCCGTCGCCCAGGCCGGGCGCCGCCCTGCTGCCGCCGCCCAGGCCGGGCGCTGCCACGCCGCTGCCCAGGCCGGGCGCTGCCGCCGCACGGCCGCCTGCGCAGGCCGCCGCCGCCACGCCGCCGCCGCCCAGGATGGGCGCCGCCCTGCTGCTGCCGCCCAGGCTGGGCCCTGCCACGCCGTCGCCCAGGCCGGGCGCCGCCCTGCTGCCGCCGCCCAGGCCGGGCGCTGCCGCCGCACGGCCGCCTGCGCAGGGCGCTGCTGCCACACCGCCGCCGCCTGCTGGGGTGCTGACGCCCACGCCGGGCGCCCCCCGCGCTGCCGCCGCCGCCTGCCGGGCTAGTGGCGCCTACGCCGGGCGTCCCCATGCTGCCGGCGCCCCGGACACCAGGTGCCTGCCTGCTGTGCACTTCTTCCTCGGATTGCTCAGCCATGGTGGGTTTTTGAAATAAGAACCCAAGGTTGAAAATCTCTGGAAAGAGGAGAAGATGAAGAAGGTGGAGTGGTTTTCCTCTCTTTCAGAGGGCTTTTATAGCCTAGGGTTTCAAGAAACCCCAAACATAAGAGGAGTCTCATACTGGCAGGACTCTCCCAAGAATCCTTCTCCTCAGGGCCGGGGAAGAGCACAAGAAGCTTGCAGGGAGAGGAACGCGGCAACAGTTATTTGAATGGAAGAAAAGCCAGATATGCAAAATGCCCCCCTTTCAAAACTTCTTTGGGCGCGGGGCATTGAGGGGCAAATGATGAGTCCGGCCCAACTTGGCCCGATCTGTCATGAGCCAAAGCCCAAAGTTAATGGAGATCCGTTTGCAGTCCGGGCCCGTATCCACGATGCCCGGCCACGTCATGGCAGTCCGGAGCGCTTCGGAAGCAGTCAGGCCACGTCCCGCTCTTACCAGGTCCTGCGGAGAATATCGCAACTGCCTCGCCAGTCGAGGACACCTCGAACGCTCCTCGTGAACCGTGCTGAGAAGTCTCCCCATCTGTTAGGGGAAGCTTATAAATACTAGAGCCCCTCGGTACTTGAGGGGCAGGCAATTATTATTTACTAGCAAAGCTCTCTCTCTCTCAAGTTGTAACCCTTGAATATTAATACATCCGGCAACCTCAGCCTTTCCGAAAGTGGACGTAGGTCACACTGACCGAACCACTATAAATCCCTCTCTCATCTTAATTTGCATTTATTACCATTATTACTTGACCGGTGGTGTCCTAACCAGAGTTTGACATCATCACAATCTGTGTGTGTGACCGGAGCTAAACAAGAAGGTCGTTATATCCTGGGAGTGGTTTTGCTTAGAACCTTCGCATTTTTGTTTTATCCTAAGGGACAGAACTCGTCCTAAAAAAAGCATCACAGACGTTCCTCAGCCAAATATCTATTACCGTTGTTGCTCTTCCGCTTTCCCCTAGACCGCAGTTGCAAGATTCAACAATAGGGCATTGCCATTTAATTTAATATTTAATTGTCAGCAGCCCCTTTTATGTAGTTTTTCCAACAATTAGTGACTTAAATGAATGGATTAAAAATATCCTTTTGCGAGGTTCAATTCATTCACCTAGTTCCACAAGAAATAGTATCTATTTAGATGCTTCTTTAATGAGTTGTGTTGCGTTTAACAGGTGACCCACCCCTACCCACTCTTATTAGGGCAGGTTTGGTATTGGACTGTTTGGGATTTAAAGTGGAAATAGATTCATGGATTACAACTCGAGTCAAGTTCGAGTTTTGGCTGCGCTACCCGCCCTGTTTCCCCTGTTTTTTCTCCCTCCAATGAACTCTATTGGACAAATCGTATGGTCTAAACGGATAAAGATGTGAAAGAGCTAGAATTGAGGAGTCATCATTCCAATCATGTATACCAAAATATGGTTGTTCCATCCCTAGTGGTACTTGTATGCCTCGTCCTAGGGGTAGCGAAAGCTGACTCGAACCATAAAATTGACCAATATCGAACCCACATAGCCCGACCAACATTTTATAGTAACTCTGAGCTGCAGTAAAATATATCGTTTTAGGTTTGACCTGCTCGAGCCATTTAAATTGATTGGGTTAAGGCCGACCCACAAATCAAACCGACTTAAATGATTTGGTGGTTAATATTTTTGTACTTCGGTCTTCTTTTCCCTGCAACTAAACTTAACTTCTACTCGTTAATTAGGTCGGGTCGGTTAAATAGTTGATCTGTGTTGGATGCAAGTTATATGTCAAATCCGGGTTTACCCACATCAGTTGCGGGTTGACACACATCGGGTGCGGGCTGAAGTTATCTAACCTAGCTATAGGTTAGATACAAGTTAACCTTAATTTAACATGTAAACAAGCATGTCAACATGACCTGTTTCGACACAATCCAACTTGTTTGCCACCTCTAACTTGTCCTGTTGCCTATTCTAATAGTTACATGGGTCAACTATAAAACTTGTCCAACCAATTTGAGTCTACCCATGCATCGAGGGAGTACATAGAATTCAATACCAATCCCATGACGCTTTGACTAAGAAAAATCTAGAGTTGAACAAAGGGAAAATCCACATTGGGGCCACATATGAAAATCCGAGCCGCTCAAAATAAACATCTTTGCATTGTATGAAATATCTCCGAATTTTACCCAAAGAGAAGAAAGTCCCACCATAAAATTAACCTTTTGATTAGAAAAGTGATTAACAAAATCATATACACTCTTAAAAATTAAAAAGAAAACACAATCATATGCATAATCATCAATGACATTATTTATCAAACTATCAATCGTGCATTAATATCCGATATATTGAAAGAGCATTTATTTTGAAGGGCTCGAATTTTAAATAGATGAGGCCCCACTTTAGAGTTCCACTCCTTTGACTCGGGATGTCTCCAAGTCAAAGCCTAACGGGATCCAAACTCCATAGAGTTATGGGGTGCTCATGGACAAGGCCAGCTTGAACCTTACCCGGCCCTAGGCCCTTTTGGCAGGCTTGAGCCTTAGGTTTTGGTGCGCCAACTAGGCTTGGACATAAAATCTAGGTTAATTTGTTTAATATACGGGCTGTGCTTGGACTCAGTTTTTTTTTTTTTTTCTCAATGATGGAGATCGAACACCTGCACAACCCAACCAACTGATCTAAGCTCTGGAGATGCTAATGGAAGCCTTTTTTATTTTTTTTTTAATTTTTTATTATAATAAGAACATTATCCACTTAGGCTTGAGCTTTACCTTCTTCAGGTGGGCCACACTTGAGCCAAGCACTATGACCTATGTCTGGCTTAGGACTTGGGCCAATGGTTTAAGAATCGGGCTGGGCATGGATATTGATTGGCTCGGCCCAACTCGGGCCACGAACACCCCTGCATAGAATCATAGAATCACCCTGCATCGTTAGAATTAAGCACATAATGATAATTGAGATTGACCATATGAACTGTTCATAATATGGACCCACAATCAAAGATATTTAGGCTTTATGGTGAAATATAAAACTTGTCAACTAAATTGAGTCTATTTAATCACAGAAGTAGTAACTGACAATAAAATCACAAAAGTGGTACCATCCCATTGGTGGCAATTAGGCATGTCCATGGTTGTGACCCACATTTAGATCTTATCAAATGATTCATTTGAATGCATCAGTGATCAGACCCATCACCTCAACTTCAAACCTACATGCAAATATCAAATGATGCACTTGGAACCCACATGTTATTTGACCTTTGTTTCTTAATTTTTACTATCATAGTGCAGTTAAATTAGCTGACCTAAGTGAAGAGATAAGGGTACGAATTCGGAATTACGATGATAATAATCAGATCATTCCTCCGAATCGCAATCAGGAATGCAGCTTGTATGCGGCCACTCCGCTGTGTATATAGACGCAAACTAGATTCAACGAACCTGGACACGCAAGATCTAAATCAAAGTACTTTTAAGTTCAATGAACCTGGACGCTATTTGTTTTTTGGTGGGGGAAAATTTTTATAGGAGCTTCACGTGTATATTCAAGTGTTATCTGAAGCAACAGTTACTTTAATCGAAGACCCACGCGTGTTTTTTTAATAAAAGAAATCCTGACCGTTCATCAAGTGGGCACATGGAGTAGAGACCAAAGTGAACATCCAATTGGTGTAGTCAACTGAAATAACAAGAGACATAATCATGATCTCATCATTTCAATACATAATCATCCTTAGTAGGTCCCATCCAATTACAAAGGATACCAACATGCTTCTACTTATCATGACAGAACCTCTCCAAACAACTATTCCCTTCTGAAATTAATTTTGAACTAAAAGTGTTAAGCCCTCCATAAGTTTGATCAGATGTAAGTCAAAAATGGGAAGTGTGGCCGACTCAGTTTGACCCAAAGCCAAAATACTTGGAAATGCTTATTTAAAAAAAAAAAAATTATATATCATACTGAGTGCCACTAGTCGAATTATTGGGACTTCTATAAGGCTTGGGCTATAAATAAACGGAGAAGACCAACTACAACTATGACTATCTCTTTCATTCAGGCATTTGATAAAGGTTAGACAGAAAGTAGTAGAAAAGGGCAAGGTGAAAGAAACCAAAACCAGCCAAATCTCCATATCCTTGCCTTAGCAAGCCATGGAGGCAGTAGCAGTAAGATTCAAGCGAGCCATGGCACCCTTCAGCGAGCTTGCGCGAGTGCGCCTCTGTGAGAGTAGTGGAAGCGAGCATTCTGCCGCAGCCGATGGCTCATTAGAACTAGAAGATCTTGTCGACTCATTCTTATTCGACGAGGGAGAAGAAGAGGTTGCGGAAGCGAATGACAACAATGACGACGACGACGATGATAATGAGATGAGGGAGAAAAATAAAGAGGAGAAGAATTATGAGGAGACGGAGATGATTCATAGCCTACTAAGGGGAGGGGGTGTGGTTTTATTAGATGAAAAGATTCGAACTGAAATAGAATTAGCATGCCAGAGGATTGGAATGGTGCCGGGTACAGAGATTTACAAGCGCCGGTTGATGCGTGAGCTCAGAAAGAAGGGTTTCGATGCGGGTATGTGTTATCGTGCTCTTCGCATTTTTGATAAATGTAATTGTTTTGTGCTTCCAAATGTCTCCGTGTATGTCTCTAAGCCCATGTTTAGCATCTCTATTTCATGCCTCTATTTCTCTAAATGTCTAAATTGAACAGAGGTTTAGACAATTAGAGCGTTTGGCACAAGATTCTAGACTCTGTCCGCTTTAGACATTTAGAGGTAAATCCTCAAAAATCCAAATGCTCCAAAAATGGGCAGATGAGAAATAGAGCTTTTGGGTCTTAAATTATAGAGACGAGGTATTTAAAATAGATTCGTGCGTTATCAAAAGCGTTTTTTATTTTTTTAATTTTTTATTCTAACCTCTTTTTTTATGGCTCTTTTTTTTAATGGCTATATTTTAGATGGATCTACAAAAAAAAGAGTAGAGATGCCAAATGTGCTAGTCCCGAGATAAAAGACGATCGAAAAAATTTGGTGTTTAGCTGTCAAAAGTGGGCAAATCGTGGATCTTGTTCTGTATGAATTGAGAGTTGTACGCAACCTCCACTGTTATCAGGGGCGGAACTACATACTGGTGTCTCCCTTTAAATCTGAAAATCCCATTAGGCCTATTGAGCTGGCTTGCTCAGCCCCTATAGAACAAAGCTCATAAGCCCCCATGAAATCTCTCTCTCACTCCTGTGTAACGGTTCTAAATAAATTTTTAGATATCGCGGGGGCTTTTTTATTAGGTGATTTGTACCAAAAATATCTTTCAGAATTGGTAAGGTTAGAAATAGTGAATTTTTGAAAATCCTCATTCTTCTAAAAATCCGCATTTTTGAAATGGGTTCTCTTGATTCATGAAAGATTTTTAAGAAATGAGAGATTTTTCTAGAAATCCTCATTATTGAAATAAGTTGTCTTGATGGAGTTGGATTTGATTTCAACGAAAAAAGAGCAAACATTCAAATTAGAGATAGGGAGGAAAGATGCATCTAATCTGTCATCATTAGTTTTAAGATACCGATGCATGTTATTGATTGTTAATTAATTTTATTAAATTTTGATGCAATATTTAGTTGAAATTTACATTATGGTATTAGGAAGGAGTTTTAGGGAGTAGTTTTGGTTTTGATTTGAACGAAGAGATGAATGAAGATCAAATGATATTTTAACTCGAAGTTTGTTTTCTCTTTTTCCATTTGTAATATGAATAAAATAATAATTTGACTTTTTAGTTGACCATCGACAGTTCCCTCAAATGAAAGTCTATTATCACCTGGAAAATGCAATGAGTTGATGTATGATATGCTTGGCTATGTTTTCTAGGTTTTTGTGAAAGCATTTGGTCTGCTTACGTAAGCCTCCATTTAGTATCATTCCAGTAAGAAAACATATCCCAACTTGAAAGAAACTGTTGAGACATTCTTAGTTCATAGTTCCAACACTACTTGGGGTTAGCGTGACATGAAACTGAGATCAACAGTTGAAAATTTTTATTAGACGAAGTTGGGTCTTTAATGAATCGTTAAAATGTTTGTGTTAAATCCATGATCTATTGGGGATATATCAATCTATTAAGGAACTTTTAGCGGGTAAATTTATAGATTAAGGTTATGGAAGATTTGCATTCTCTTTCTGGAAGGGTATTGAGTTAAGAGTTCGATGTTTGTAGAGACTAGACAACAATTTGATTTGGTCCAAGAAACATATGTAATCAACTTGTCAAATGTAACAGTTTGATTTATAGCTTTAAAACAGGGTTCGCTAATAAGGCACTCGAATAACTAAAAGTTCGGTCTGAACAAATCACAATTTAGTTTGCAAACTGTTCGTGAATCCATTAGTGATATTTTCAAGTTCCTCTAAAACCCAACTCCTCTATGTATTAACATTAGTCCATATATATCTAACTTTAATTGGAGTTGGCTCCATCTTAATTAAGATTGATCACATGTGAAGTCCGAAACTTTACTTTGATATTATTTTGATCACTTGCTTTATACATGATCAATCTGATAAGGGGTAATATTGAACATGTATTTTAAGTGCTTTGAATTTTGTAATTGCAGATTTATATCTCTCTCATATTTTATATGTTTTCCCATTGTCTTGATGGAAATCAAACATCCTTCCAGGGCTCTGCAAGTCAAGATGGGAGAAAACACGCCAACTCCCAGCCAGCAGTTATGAGTACGTCGACATCTTTCATGGCGGAAACCGCTACATTGTTGAAACCAATCTCACTGGCCAATTCGAGATTGCGCGCCCAACAGCTCAATACCTTGCATTGCTCCAGTCCTTCCCAGCCATATTCATTTGCAGACCTGAAACACTCAAACAACTTGTAAGGCTAATGTGTGCAGCTGCAAAAGAGTCCTTGAAGAGCAGGAACATGCATTTGCCTCCTTGGAGGAAGAACAGTTACATGATGCAGAAGTGGTTTGGGTCATACAAGAGAACTACCAACAAGTTAACTAAAAATGGAGCCTCAGGTGATAAACATAGAGTTTTGGCTAAAACCCAAATGCCTGGTTTTGATCTTTCTGTTGGAATTCCAACATTGGCAAACTGCAGTGAGGAGTACGTGAAAAGAGGATTGAAAGTGGGGAATTTGGCAGCAGCATTCAAAGGCATAGAGACAGAGTTGTAGCTTATATTTCATAAAAATGTAAAATATTTAGGTTGATTTTATTGGTTTGTATTATTTTTATTGTTATTTGTGCCGGTGTAGTGAGAGTTTGAATTTACAAAATGTCAAAGGTGATAATGATTTTGTGAAAACATTAGAATGCATATATCTGGTGTCAAAGGTGATCATGATTTTGTGAAACATTAGGATGTGTATATATGTACTTTTATTGAAATTAATACCATAGATAGTTCTTATTCTTGTTATTGTTTCCTCATACGTCGTTAATGAAATCAACATACCCTTTTGACGTACTCCTTTTATATAAAAGTCACAAAATTATACCTTGTGGCACTCTATTATTGGCTTTTTATCGATGAAGACTAGATGAAGTTATTTCATATCTTCTCTCGGTATTTTTTTCATTAAAAAAATGTCTAACAACATTTTTATTTCATTTACTATTGTTAAGTAAGTAAATGTTAAATAAGTGAAAAAGGCAATGGTTAGGTAAAATGGAAAAGTATAATTTCTAGTATATTAAAATTCAGCCGTGCTACTTGTCCCGGGATTAAAACCCGGGACTTGTAGACTTTTTCATTAAAATTTGTGCTTGTTTTGCATAAGTTAAATAATTTGAGAGATAGAGAGTGGTAAAATTTCTTAACAGCTGTATATTTACTTTCCCACTCACTATGACCGGCCTAACATGGATAAAGTAACATGGCAGTTAAGTTTACTTTATGATAGATTTTGCTTTTATAGTATGGCTGATAAGTTAGATTTCAAGACGATTGGTGCAACTTTAGATTAGTTCCTTTATTCTTGTATATAGATTTATAGCACTTCTTCACCACAAATCTAGTATTTTCTTTGTCCTTAATATCTAATTATCAAGAGCCTTGTTAACAAAATCCATGTAATTTTCTAAGCATTTACAAGCCCCTATTGGAATGTCATCCGACCTTACAGCCTTTCATGTCTTTAATCTTATTAATGTTTCCTTCATTTCTGCTACCTTAATTATACAGTAGAAGGAATGTTATATTATCAAAGTATCATTTCACGATATTGATCATCCTATAAAAAGTTTAATTAAGAGTTTTTTAAATATTCCCTCAACATTTCTTTCTTTTCATCGTCTTCAGTTAGACCTTTTGGTTGTTGCTTTTATACATTTGACATAATTTAAATTCCTACTTTACTTTTTTCCTCATTTTCAGAGTCTTGAAAATATCTCTCTTTCCTTGTCTTGTTCCCAACTCATAATATAAATCATCATATACTTTAAAATTTTCACTATTGACTACTTTTTAAACTTCTTTCTTTTTCTTCTTGTACATTTTTTAATTTTTTGTATTTCTAGTCCCTTGCAAAACCTTATAACACTGTCTTTTCTCTCAAACAGCTTCCTAAACCACCATATCCATCAGTAGAATTTAGTTATCCAAGTATCTCTTCCCTTTTATTTAACTCTACAAGCACTTTGCAACTATTCTGATGCAGTAAGCCATTTGATTTCACGACATCATAGTCTCACCTTCCAAATTCTATTTTCCCCTCTCGACCGCTTATGTTTAAATATATATATATATATATATATATTTATTATTTATGCATAAACAACAACAACAACAATAATAAATAAAAATGATCTTTTTGACGGCCCGACATATTATGGTCATTTGTCATAATTATGAAATTTCAGGCCCATTAAATTTAAAACAGGACTTCATAAAGACTTTATGGCCCATAATCGAGACCAATATGACATCATTCGAGAAACTTGTTGGCTATGGAAGGGGTGTTTTTGCATAAAGTAAGACAGACTGATGCAACCATCTATGTAGGCCACTGTTGGACTTTTTTGTCAGTTTGATGTGAGCCTCCTCTGCGCAACACAGGATTTTTGCGCTCACTAATTTTTCTCACACACGGTGAAAAGGAATCCGCGATGCCGTGAAATTTCAGCATTGCACATTTTGATTGTCCCCCTTCAGAAAATCCCCACGTGAAAAGAGGTCCTCTTCAGTAGATGATGAGGGTGGTGGTGATGATGATTTTATCAACATTAATGTAATATTATCAATCTTATTTATATTTATTTGATGTTATCAAGTTGTTTTCTCACAAATCACAATAAGTGGTGTTACGATGTGGCTATGTTAATGGCAAGAAAAGTGGAAAGTAACCATTGTTTTGCAACAGCGAGGTGATGAATTCAAATCATGTTACCACTCAAAAAAAAAAAAAAAAAAAAGAAATAAACCTTTTTCTTAATACAAAGGGGTATCATTTAATTTTTTGGCGGTTATGGGATTACTAGTTTTGGTCTCTATGTTTGGATTGAGTAGTCTAGGTGTGAGTATTTTATCATTTTGTCATTTAACTAGCAGAGAGAGATTTTACTAAAAACACAAAACACAGTTTTGTTTTAAATTCTTTGACACAGTACACGAACCTTTATGTAAAAGACCCTAGGACCCAGGTCTCGCTCAAGTACAGAACTACAATAACCAAATAACTCATACTCAAGTACAGAACTACAATAACCAAATAACTCATAAGAACAACAAAAAGTAAAGGCTTTGACACTTGATCCAATGGTCAAGTCCATTCGGATTGGTGAGAACTTTAATGTATCTAGTGCAATTCAAGGCGTCTTGTGTTTATGGATGGGCGGGATGAATCATAAAGTCGGCCCCACTATATTGCTCCACTGTGTCCGCCACCACAGGGTGAGGGATTGATGCACATGAGTATTCCTGTACTCCTGAGGTCATGATCTAACATGTTAAAAAAAAAAATTAATTATTTGAAAGCTAAAGTCTTAAGGGCTTAAATCAAAGACTTAATATAACCAGATGGGTTTCGAAACTTTACCCAACCCCTATTGTTATGGTCCCCTTGAGAACCCACAACCCCCTGTGAATTAACACAAGCACAGGTGGGCCCAACAGCCCCCACATCACCACCACACCAGATAAAGACTACATATGAATTGTGTAGGACATCACTACTGATAAATGGATGTCCTTAATTAATGAATTTGCACTCATGGCCAGATCACACAAAAACTACACTGATGAAATTACATATAAAACCGGTTTTTATTTTTATCCTATTCATTGATGGGTAGACAGTTTCATGAATTTCAACCTAAGAATGACTTTCTACTAAAAAAAAAAAAATCATCTAAGAATGACTTACCACTCAAGCAATTCATATGAAAAAGGATCAGTTGGCTGACATAGGCCTTGGATTATCTACTAAAAAATGCAACTCCAGTTTACAGGTGTGGCACATGTTTGGTCATCCAGACAGACCAGACCATTTCCATCATGGACTATATGGATGAACAAAACTTTAAAACACCCTAGGTGGAATATCCTAGTCTCTCCACCAATTTAGAGGTCGAGCAAAAAAGGCTTCGAATTTTGGAATGGTGAGACTTTCGAAGACTGATCCATCCACTAACTTTGATCGGTGGCCTTCAATTAATGCCATGGATCACCTAGCATTGGGCCCCACATGTACCTCAACACAATCAAGGCTCAAAGACACTGCAAAAACCAAAGTCTCCACCTTTTTTCCCTCTGAAGATCCAATTGAGGTTTGAGGGTTAATGTCTGCAGGTATATTGGGTTTACAAGTAAATGAATGGTTTATGCATTTGGAATTTGGAAACAGGAGTTGCCTGTTAGTAGTAGTTTGGCTCTTTGCCAATGCACAGATCTTTGTCTACATTGACCAGATTTTGACACTCAAATTTAGACCAACTGAAAGTTAGATCATCTGCATGCATAGTGACAGTTATTTTTTGTATTATTCTCTTAAGAAAAGTGAATTTCAATATACATATGAACCAACATTTCTAAAACTCACTGCTGTAAAGCATATGACTGGAAGTGAACAGGACTTAACATTGAAGAAAAACGACAAAAAAGATGGATTATAAGGATAAAAACACAGTTCTAAATTTCTCGGCACAAGGAACAAAAAGCCTCAACATGCTCTCTCAACCATGATCATTAACTTTAGGGAGAGAATCACCTGGTAACAAACTGGTTGTCTGCATGCTCTCTCAACCATGATCATTAACTTTAGGGAGAGTATCACCTGGTTACAAACTGGATGTCTGCATGCTCTCTCAACCATTCAAGCACCTTTGCTCCCTCTAGGATGTCTTGAACCTATATAAATTTGTAAAAAAAAATAACAATCAGTTCAAACACCATATATTAATTGGCTAAGTTTCAAACTGCACAGGGTATTCCTTCGAAACCAAAGGTATGGAGAAAATTGTTATAATATATGGAAGAAGAGAAAGAAGAAGAAGAAGAGAGTTGGAGAGAAGGTCGTGCCATTACAGAGCATCGACTGTCATATTTATATTAATGTAATGCCTTAATCAAGGCTCTAATTTAGTAAAGATTACAAATGAGTTACAAATTAGAATCACAAAGAAAGGAAAGAATCAATCATATCCTATACATAGAAGGAGAGAAAAGTTAGGAACTAAATCCTATCATATCTGTATATCCCACGTATGGGCTTTGTACATGAACTGGGCCTGCGGGCCTGCTGGGCTTGCTATCTTCTACAAAAATTACTGCTGGCTGTATTTATCTTCAATTTGCGTAATGACACATTCCACATTGAATGTTTTTGGTTTAGTTATCTATCTAATAATAACCATATTCATCATCACCGTTGTCATCATCATCAATGCGCCTTACCACATATCTCATGGGTCGGCTTTGTGAATTCCGCTTTTCGACTCATCTCATTAAAGCTATATGTCCTCAGTAACACAGTAACTCCATATTCCATCATGTCTTCCTGCTTCATTCAACTTCGTCTCTCCTTCAATGATACTGGTTATTCATGTAAAATTAGCCAATGTTTTTTTATGCTTTCAAGATCCAAAGTTGATGGAAGGAAAGACAAAAAAAAAAAAAAAAAAAAAAAAAAAAAAAAGAAAAGAAAAGAAAAAAGAATCAAAGCTGATGAGCACAAGTAGAGAACTTTGGGAGCTGCTTTCACTAGGGATATATGGTTAAATTATACTGATTCACCTGCTAGAGAGAAGGGTCGTTGTGGAATATATCCTCCGCAGTATTCAGTTGCTGTAGTAAACAAATAGCTCTTTGTAGTCTAGAATAATGCAAGACACGAGACGATTCCAACAAAATTCTTTTCATACTTATTTTACTATGAACATGAGAAAAAAAAAAAAAAAATACAAGCTAGGGAGATTCTTATATTTCATATTTAAACTATTAGCATCTTCTGCTCATATTCGAGAGGAGGTATCTTGGTGTATGTTGTTTGCAAATGGTGTTAGGGAATGAATCAAGAGATGACGTGAATGAAAAACTTGAGAGATGGCGGAAGGCTTTAAAATCCAAGGGCTATAAATAAATCGCACAACGATAGAATATCTGTTAACAACAGTCGGCACACAATGCCCACCAGGCCCATTCCATGTACAAACTGACCCATCACATGAGATAAATTAGGACCGACTAATCTTACTGTAATTGATCCCCTTTCCATAGATGTAGATTGTAATATATTTACCTTCCATACACATAGATTGTATTAGATGGTAATTGCCTTGATTAAGGTAGAAAGAGATTATAAAAGAGAGCAAGGATCGTCCAAGGATTGGATCCAAGTTTTCTATAAGTTTCAGTTCTTCTCTTTATGTTCATGTCGTGGTATTAGAGATCTTGATATAAGTTCTGGCTTCAACAACATCAAATCTCTCCCTGTTTTGTTCGATACAATCTCAGTTGATTCAAGGAGTAAGGCTTCATCTTCTTAGACATCTATTCTAAGAAAACGTCAGCCATCTGGGACAGAAATCACTACCGACCAACCCAGTTGCTCGTGGCCCACCTGTGATGATCAAGACAACGCCAACGACCCTGTCTGTGCTGGTCGACCGGCTATTCTAGGATTTCTGGGGATTTTTTCAGATTTTTTGGCTGCCTGGAGGTAGGATTTCTGACTGGTTTTGTGGTTTTCCAATTTCTAGCACTAGTTTTCATCCCCACCGTCCAGATTCTTGGATTCTTCTCTGATTTGGATGAAACTTGGCTCACTGGATGCAAAAAAGGATTTTCTCAAGTCAAGAGAGATCTGATTAACAGTTTGATCAATCTGTGGAAGACCCCGATCAGATCCAGTGCAGAAAACAAGGTCGTCAGACCTGTTTATCATCTGTACCTGGGATCTGATCATCATCCGATCATCTATGGCCCATCAGAGATACCTACGGACTTCCAGAAACTGATTCCTACAGTCGTGTGACTATTCCTGGGATTTTTCAGAGGTTTTTTGAGAACCAGAAATCCATTTGTTCACTCTGCATGCATCTAATACATATCTTGGACAGTTTTTTTTTTTTTTTGGCCTGCTGCTCTTGCTGATACATCCTGTAATCAAGCCTGGAGTAGACCAATTTCTGATTTAATATCAAATTCTGCTGTGAACCCCATCTAGGGTCACGATCTCTTTAAAACCAATTGGTCATCATGGACAAAAGTGAAATGTCACAGGTTAAGTTTAATGGGACAAATTATACATCATGGGCCTTCCGGTTTCAAATATACCTCAAAGGAAAAGAATTATGGGGTCATGTAGGTGGGACTGATCCAAAACCTTTAGAGGATGTGAAGGTAGTCTCCAAATGGAAAACCAATGATGCTCCAATAACGACTTGGCTTCTGGGGTTAGTAGATCCACAATACATCCTGAATCTCAGACCCTATAAAACAACAAAAGGAATGTGGGACTATTTCAAATAGGTTTATCAACAAGATAACTCAGCCCATCGGTTCCATCTAGAACATGAGCTTTCTCAGATTAATCAAGGGACAATGTCCATTCAAGAATATTACTCTCATTTTCTTCGCTTATGGATGGACTATACTGAGATTATTTACTCCAGTCTACCTGATGCCTCAATTGCGGTGGTTCAAAGCATTCATTCCACTAGTCAACGGGATCAATTTGATGAAACTAAGATCGAAACCAACCCCCCCCCCCCCCCCCCCCCCCCCCCCCCCCCAACTATCTATTGATTCTTGCTAAGAGAGCTCCTTCGTGAGGAACAACGTCCTACCACCCAGGTTCTTCAACAAGCAATTTTCACCGGTCCAATGACTGTTGCCTATCTTGCTTGTTCCAAACAGTAGAAAAGAGATATGAACAAAGTACATTGTTATTATTGTCAAGAGTATGGCCATGTCGTCACTCAATGCAATAAAAAATCCTGCTCTTACTGCAAACTCAAGGGCCATGTTCTTCCTGAATGTCGGTGCCGTGCTCAAGCTTCCTCTCAAAAGGCTAATCTGGCAACCTTAGATGCATCTTCTCCTGCACTAAGTCCTGCTATTAATACAGTGATGCCTGCTCATCGTGCTTCTTCATCATCTCTTACCCCTGAAATGGTTCAACAGATGATCGTAAATGCCTTATCCGCTCTTGGCCTCTCAGGTAAAACCAAAAATTCAAACTCTACTTGGTATTTGGATTCGGGGGCTTCTAATCATATGACCCACTCTTCTAATAATTTATCTCATTTAAAGCCTTATGATGGAAATCTCTGAATCAATACAGCAGATGGTAGCAGTTTACCCATTACTGCCATTGGTGAGATCTCAAATCCCTTACCTTTGGATCATGTTTTTCTTTCTCCTCAGTTATCTACCAATTGATTATCTGTTGGACAACTAATTGTTAATCATTGTTCTGTTTCCTTTTCTCGTTCTGGTTGTGTTATACAGGATCAAGAATCAGGGAAGGTGATAGCGAAGAGGCCTACGTGTGGCCGTCTTTTTCCACTACAACTATCTACACAAAATAGGAATTTGGTTGCATCTGCCTTGTTTTCTGCTTCTAGTTCAAATAAGAGCCAATTATGGCACAATAGATTAGGCCATCCTCATTCTCTTACTTTGTTGTCTGTTTAAATCTGGTTTGCTTCATGATAATAAAATTTCTCTTCAAGATGCTTCTTTTAATTGTTCTAGTTGTAAAACGAGCAAGAGCAAGACTCTTCCTTTTCCCATTAGTACATCTTTATCATTGAAATGTTTTGATCTTGTTCATAGTGATGTATGGGGTATAGCACCTGTCATATCACATTCTCATTTTAAATATTTTGTTACATTCATAGATGATTATAGTCGCTTTCCATGGTTTATTTCTTGCATTCAAAATCTGAGGTGTTTGTTACTTTTAAAATTTTCTTAGCTTATGTGGAAAATCACTTCTCCACGTCCATTAAAACACTTCGCACAGATTCTGATGGTGAATATATTTCTAATGAGTTTCAGAATTTTTTGCAAAACAAAGGGATAATTTCTCAAAAATCATGTCCTTATTGACAATCTGACGTTTGGAAAAGAGTTTGAATACTCTCCAGACTGTATTATTTCTGTGTCTTTTCTATAGATATTATACATCCATATATATAGGTATTTACATGCTAATTACATCAATCAGAAGTCTAAACATAGAAGGCAACTAATTACAGCAATTGTAATTCTAAGTAAAGAAGGCTATCATGCAATCCCACGTGAGATATATCCAGGGGCTGATTACTGTCCAGGAGCTGATTACTGATGGGCCTCTGATTACTGATGGGCTTTGGGCCCATCTAACATCCCCTCTCAAATTGATGCGGGAGAGTCAATAAGCATCAATTTGTCAACCAAGAACTGATGGCGTGGTCGAGGAAGCCCTTTGGTGAGAATATCAGCAATTTGAAGTTCAGTGGAGACATGTGGGAGACTGATGACATCACGTTTAAGCTCATCACGTATAAAATGACAATCAACCTCGATGTGTTTAGTGCGTTCATGAAAAATTGGATTTTCAGTAATCCGAATTGCACTTGTATTATCTGCATAGAGGGGGGTAGCTCCTGCGGCTGGAAAACCAATGTCAGAGAGCAGACCGCGGAGCCAAAGAATTTCGGAGCATGCAGCAGACATGGCGCGGTACTCAGCCTCAGTAGAAGATTTTGAAACTTTTTCATGCTTCTTGCATTTCCAGGAAATAAGACTATCACCCAAAAACATACACCAACCAGTCGTTGACCTACGAGTATCTGGGCAACCAGCCCAATCAGCATCTGAATAAGCTTTGAGAAATAAAGGATTGTTGGATGGAAAAAACAACCCACGAGTCGGTGTGCGAATAAGGTACCGAATGATGCGGCGAACAGCAGCCAGATGAAGATGACGAGGAGCAGTCATGAACTGACTCATCAGGTTGACTGCATAAGAGATATCAGGACGAGTGTTAGTGAGGTAGATCAGGCTCCCAACTAACCGGCGATATGCAGTAGGATCGGAAAGAAGATCACCCTCCTCTCGACTGAGTTTGACATTCAGTTCGATTGGCGTATCGACCGGAGCTGAAGCAGTAAGGCCAGCAAAGTCAATGAGATCAATAGTGTATTTGTGCTGATTGAGAACTATGCCTTTAGCCGATTGATGAACCTCAAGACCGAGGAAATAGTGAAGGGGGCCGAGATCCTTCATGTGAAATGTCTCACTAAGAGAGGCTTGGAGCTCCTGAATCATGGGTGCATTAGGACCCGTAATGACGATATCATCAACATAGACAAGTACTATAGTGATCCCGGAAGGAGCATGATGTAAAAATAGAGAAGGATCATACAGACTTGGATGAAAATCCAATCGGAGAAGGGCAGCCTGAAATTTCTCAAACCATGCGCGAGGTGCTTGTTTCAAACCATAAAGGGAGCGACGAAGTTTGGCAACCATACCCTTTCCAGAGGAGCATCCCTGAGGGAAACGCATATAAACATCTTCGTGGAGATCACCATGGAGAAACGCATTTTTGACATCCATTTGATAGAGAGGCCAAGATTGAGATGCGGCAACAGCAAGAATAGTGCGGACGGTGGTCATCTTGGCAACCGGAGCAAAAGTCTCATCATAATCAATGCCATATTCCTGCCGATTTCCAAGAGCGACGAGACGCGCCTTATATCGATCTAAAGAGCCATCCGATTGTAACTTGAGAGAAACTACCCACTTACAGCCAATAGGTTTGACACCCACAGGAGATGGGACAATATCCCACGTATGATTTTGCTCTAACGCATCCAATTCATCTTGCATAGCTTTGTTCCAACATGGGTCCTGCACAGCCTGAGAATAGGATTGGGGAATGGAGGAGGAAGATAAAGTGGCCATTAGAGAAGTATGGGAGAACCCATAACGGGCTGGCGGTACCGAAATCCGAGTGGAGCGACGCAGTGGAGGATGTCCGGATGGATCGACTGCCGGTGGTGGACCGGATGCCAGAGGAAGATCAGGAGGGGGATCCCTGGTAGGCGCTGTGCTGTTCCGTCTGTGATACACAAAGTTAGGATTAAAACGAACAATTGACGGGTCATCAGAAAAACCAGGTAATGACACAAAAGAGGAGCCAGGAGGGTCAATGTGTTTTTGAAAAAAATACTGATGTTCAAAGAAAATGACATTCCTAGAAGTACGTAAACGACGAATGTGAGGATCATAACAAAGGAATCCTTTTTGGAAGGGTGCATAACCTAAAAACACACACTTAGCTGATTGTGCCGTGAGTTTTGTCCTCTCAGAAGGAGGCAAGTGCACAAAACAAGTGGAGCCAAAAACATGAAGATCCTCATAAGATGGAGCGGTCTTGTACAAACGGTAATATGGGCTTTGATTCTCAATGGAGGTTGATGGCATACGATTGATAAGATGAGCGGCTGTAGCTAGTGCCTCAACCCAAAAACGAGTAGGAACCGATGATTCCAGAAGAAGGGAACGAGTGACATCAAGGAGATGTCGATTTTTCCTTTCAGCGATTCCATTCTGCTGGGGGGTATAAGGACAAGATCTTTGAGAAATAATGCCTTTGTTTTCCAAAAACCGTTGAAAGTCAGAGGTCATATATTCCCCGCCTGAATCAGATCGCAAAATTTTAATGCAGGTGGAAAATTGATTTTCAACATAAGCCAAAAAGATTTTAAAAACATGAAAAACATCAGATTTTGAATGCAGAAAATAGACCCATGTGAAGCGACTGAAATCATCAATAAAGGTCACAAAATATTTATAATGAGCGTGGGAAAGAGCAGGAGCAATTCCCCATACATCACTATGAACTAAAGCAAAACACTGAGAGGTGTGTGAAGTGGAATGAGGAAACGGAAGAGTTTTGCTCTTTCCCATTTTACAAGTAGCACAATCAAAAGGCACACAAGAAGATAAACCAAAAGATTTATTTAATAAACCAGAATTTAACATAAGGGACAAAGCCTTGGAATTAGGATGTCCGAGTCTATTATGCCACAATCGGTAATTATCTCTAAGAGAAAAACAAAACACATTATTGTCAAATTGATGCCTAGAAATTTTAGAAAAATCCAGCGGAAACAAGCGTCCACACTTAGGCCCCCTCGCGATCTCCCTCCCGGACATCTGGTCCTGCACAACACAACCAGAAGAAGAGAAAGAGATGTTATAATTATTTTCAACAAGTTGTCCTACTGACAATAGGTTGGAAGTTAAATTAGGACAAAGGTAAACATTTCTCAATGGGATGGGACCAGGGATATCGCCGACAGCAGTAATGGGAACATGTCCACCGTCAGCAGTTTGTATTTGAAGATGGCCATTGTAACTTGTCATATTGGAGAAAGGGGTGTGGGAATATGTCATATGATTAGAGGCCCCGGAATCAATGAACCAAGTAGAAGAGGAAGGTGACTTACCTGAGAGACCAAAGGCAGAGAGGGCATTGATAATCATTTGTTGTACCAATTCAGGAGTGAGAGATGATGAGGGCCCAGGCTGTGAGGCAGATGGAGGAGCAGGCATAACCGAGGAAGCCACATATGCGTGTGGAGTCTGAGACTGTGAATTCTGATACTGCTGAGCCGGATATTGTGGAGTCTGATACTGTGTTGACGGACGTGGTGGACGGCGGCGACATTCAGAGATGATATGTCCCGACTTTTTACAGTAACTGCAGACTTTCTGTTTGCACTGAGATGCAAGGTGCCCAAATTTTTGACAACTGTAGCATTGGGTTTTGCTCAAGTCTCGAGGCGGAGGCTGAGAATTTTTATTGGCAGAGAACGCGACTGAATAGGTGTCAGTCTTTTGTTGAGCAATATGAGCCGAGGTCGTAAGACGTTGTTCTTCACGTAAAAGCTCATTCAAGCAGACATCTAATGAAGGTAGGGGCGTCCGATTCATCAGAGCAGAGCGGATACTTTCATATTCATTCCGCAGTTTCATCAAAAACTGATCGCGCTGACTAGAGGCCTGAAGGTCTTGAATTACGCCCAACACATTGTCAGCCACATCCGCATACTTAATACTATCGTATTCCGACCATAGCGTACGGAAACCGGAATAGTAGTCTTGTACGGACAAAGTCCCTTGTGTATATTCAGCAATGGCACATTCAAGATGGAATTGTCGGGCAGAGTTATCTTGATGGTATACTTTCTTCAAATACCCCCACATGGCTCTCGAAGTGGGGTAAGGCTTGAGATTCATTATCAGATGAGGCTCCACGGATCCCAGAATCCATGATTTGATTTTGGCATCTTTAGTATGCCAAGAGGAGATCTTCTTCTCATCCTCGGTGGGTTTAGGGTCCGTGCCAGAAACAAATCCCCACAATTCCTTAGCTTCTAAGTAGATTTGGAATTGGAAAGACCAGGCAGGGTAATTCTGTCCAGTGAACTTGATCAAAGTGACCTCAGATTTCTCCATCTCAATGTTAGATTAATAAAAAACTGATTGAAACAGAGAAAGACAGCAATCAAAAGAGTACTAGAGTGTAGAATGCACGATCCAACACAGCAAAGAAGAAAAAAAATCAAGTCAGAACAGTAACAGTGAAAAAACCTTGCCAGACGACCTTGAATGAGCCTCAGATCCAACACGTGCTCCCCACAGATGGATGTAGACACTGATCAGAGGTCGGATCTACTGAGAAGCACTATTTTCGCACCTATTGGAACAGGTTTGAACTTATTCCGTTGAATATCCAGGATTTTGGACGGATTTGATCAAACTTTGTGTCAGATTTTGAAAAATCACGAGAATGATCAGAAATCCTATCTTGCAGGGTCAAAAAATTCTGAAAAAATCACAAAATAACTTAGAAGAAGGAGGCGACCTTGACTGGAATGATCTCTGAAGAAGTTGTGATGATCACAGGTGGGCCATGAGTAGAACTGATGCTATCGCAGGTCTGAATGGCTGACGAACTCTGGAAAACAGATAGGAGATCTGTTTTTTTTCACGAGGGACAGAGGATTCTCTTTGATTGTCTCTTGGATGATTTCTAAGATTAAACACCATGACCTAGCTCTGATACCATGACAATCTGACGTTTGGAAAAGAGTTTGAATACTCTCCAGACTGTATTATTTCTGTGTCTTTTCTATAGATATTATACATCCATATATATAGGTATTTACATGCTAATTACATCAATCAGAAGTCTAAACATAGAAGGCAACTAATTACAGCAATTGTAATTCTAAGTAAAGAAGGCTATCATGCAATCCCACGTGAGATATATCCAGGGGCTGATTACTGTCCAGGAGCTGATTACTGATGGGCCTCTGATTACTGATGGGCTTTGGGCCCATCTAACACTTATACACCCCCAACAAAATGGTGTGTCTCAGAGGAAGAACAGACACCGTTTGGACATTGTTCGGTCATTACTCTAGAATCCTCTGTTCCACCAAAATTTTGGCTTGAAGCTCTGTCTACAGCAGTTCATGTTATAAATAGGTTACCCTGCCCTCGTATCGAGGATGAAACACCTTATTTTCGTTTATTTCATAAGCATCCTAATTATTTTCATCTCCATACTTTTGGGTGTATGTTTTGTTCTTCTTCCCCCCGTTGAACGCACAAAACTATCTCCTCAATCCTCTAAAAGTGTGCCTTTTTAGGTTATGCAAATGACCAAAAAGGATTTTTCTATTATGATCCAAAGGTAAAATGGATCCAGACTTCTTGTAATGTTGTGTTCTTTGAAAAATCAATATTTTTTCCAAAGTCATCTAGATCATGATACATTTGCTGTGCTTTCACTTGTTCCTAACTTTGGTGATACTCCTGTTCCACCTATGGAAAATATCAAGCCTATACTTGTGTATGAAAGGCGTAGACGGGAAAATACGATTGCACCTGAGCCTCCTGATATGTTAGCTTCCTCGGCACTTGATTCGGCTCATGCTCCAGACATCTCCCAGTCAATTCCACTTTGTCGATCATCTAGAATTTCCCGCCCCTTGGTCGGTTTGGTTTCACCCATACTTCCTTGCTACTCTATATTTTGTTCATATAACTAACCATTTTTCTCAAGCAGTGCAACATGAGTGTCGGTGTCAGGCCATGCAGGAAGAACTTGACGTACTCAAAGTGAATCACACATGGGATGTTGTTCAATGTCCTTCGTCCATCAAACCCATTGGATGTAAGTGGGTTTACTCTATCAAGCTACATCCCGATGGTACTCTGACGCGTTATAAGGCTCGGTTAGTGGCACTTGGCAACCATCATGAGTATGGTATTGACTATGATGAGACATTTGCTCCGGTCACCAAGATGACAACAGTGTGTACAATTCTTGCTATTGCAGCATCACGTTCATGGCCTCTTTATCAGATGGATGTGAAGAATGACTTCCTCCACGGTGATGTTAAAGAGGAAGTGTACATGTGTCTACCTTAAGGATTATGATTCTCCTTCGAAAAATGAGGTGGCACGACTCCGTGGATCCTTGTTTGGACTCAAACAAGCACCTAGAGCTTGGTTTGAGAAATTTCGTTCTACTCTGCTTCAACTTGGATTTGCTCAAAGTCCATATGATCCTTCACTATTCATGAATAACACTGCTCAAGCTACCACACACTTCTAGCATATGTGGATGATATCATCATCATAGGCACTCACAGTAACATGATCCACAGTCTTCAATCCTCACTTTAAGTTGCATTCCATATGAAAGACATGGGTCCATTAACATATTTCTTTGGACTTGAGGTTCAACAGTCTAGGAAGGGACTGTTTTTACATCAGCATAAGTATGCCACTGATCTCATTGACCTTGCTGGCCAAAATGGTGCCACCTCTGTGGACACTCCATTAGAAGTCAATTTGAAACTCTGGAAAGATGATGGGGATCTTCTCTCCCATTCCACCTTCTACAGACGCTTAGTCGGCAATATGGTCTACTTACCATCACCAGGCCCAACATCTCATATGCTGTGAATGTTGTTAGTCAATTCATGACAGCACCGTGGCATCACCATCTGGTTGCAGTCAAAAGGATTGTTCAGTACATTCTTGGTTCTCAGACATAGGGGTTGGCACACCACTTACACTTAATGCTTATTCTGATCTCGACTCGGCAGGCTGCCTGGATACTCGCAGATCTACCACAGGCTGGTATATGTATTTGGGTGAATCACTCATTTCTTGGAAATGCAAAAAGCACGAAAGGGTCTCAAGATCTTCCATTGAATCTGAATATCGTGCTATGTCATTTGCCTGTTCTGAGATCCTTTGGTTTCATGGCTTACTTACAGATCTTGGTTTTCCTCATACCTCAGCTACCCCACTTCATGCGGACAATACTAGTTCCATCCGTATCACTGAGATTCCAATTTTTTTTATGAACGTACAAAAAAAATTGAGGTGAATTGTCATTTTATTCGAGATGAATATGATCGCAAGGTCATTAGTCTTCCACATGTTTCGAGTGAACTTCAACTTGCAAACATCTTCACAAAAGCCCTGCCTAGGCCACGCCATGAGTTCTTGATTTGCAAATTGCTGCTATTTGACCATCATCAATATGAGGGGGGGTGTTAACAACAATTGGCAAACAAAGCCCACCATACCCATTCCATGTACAAACTGACCAATCACGTGGGATAAATTAGGACTGACTAATCTTACTGTAATTGATCCCCTTTCCATTTACATAGATTGTAATATATTTACTTTCCATACACAGATTGTATTAGATGGCAACTGCCTTGATTAAGGATGAAAGAGACTATAAAAGAGAGCAAGGATCGTCCAAGGATTGGATCCAAGTTTTCCACAAGTTTCAGTTCTTCTCTTTATGTTCGTGTCAATATATGGATCGCAACTTTTGTGGGCATGTACAAAGAGCTAAAACAATTGTGAGAATTGAAGCTCAAGTCAAACCACAAAGAGATTCATTATGATACCTTGGCTCGATAATTAGTAGGGATGGATAGATTGATGAAAATGTTGAACGTAAAATAAAACCGAGACAATTGCTGTGGAGACTTGTTTTTGGAGTACTTTGTGATCAGCCCATACCAACAAGAGTGAAAGGAGAATTTTACAAGAGAATGATTAGCCCAACTATGACCTATGGAGTAGAATGTTGGCCGATCAAAAAACAACACGTCCACAAAATAAGTGTTGCGGAGATGAGAATGCTGAGATGGATGAGTGATAAAACTAGGAAGGACATAATCAGAAATGAGCACTTCTGAAAGAACTTAAAGATAGCTTGAATAGGTGATAAAATAAGAGAAATCCATCTGAAATGGTTTGGACATGTACAATGCAGGCTAGCAACGATGCCAATAAGGAAAAGTTTTTCTATGCAGGTTCATGGCCCACCAAGGGAAAGGAGTAGGATGAAGAGGACGTGGATGGAAGTAGTAAAACTAGATATATTTAGAAGTGAAACCTGTTTGGGATTTGGCCGAGGATAGATCAGAATGGAGAACCGGAACTCATGTAGCCGACCCCAACACAGTTGGGACAAGGCTTTGATGATGATTATGATAATATGAATTCCAGTACTGTTTTTCGGTTATCAAAAGTTTATTTTGAGGCATGAATGGTATGATTCTCTGGTTTGTTTTTTTCTCCCTCCACATTTTTGTTGCACCAACACCACACATAATTTGTTACCATGTGTGTTTCTTTTTGAAAACTTCCATGTGTGTTTCTATGCAGCAAAACATCTGGTGAGGGCCCAATATGAATATCTGGCCCAGAACTCAGACACGTCTGTTCATGGATGGGCCACATGTGTATTGAATTGGTAAGCATTTTCTCAATCATTTGATTCTTTAAAAAAAGTGGCCCACCTGGTGAGTGTTATGTTGACATAAATGGCAGGGCCTACTTTAAGAACAGCTTGGACCATGCACACATTTACTAAGTTGACTTGGCAACTGCAGCCATTTGGCTTCCACGTGCATAGAAAATTAACACCTTGTGCATTCAACATTGCTCAGAATCAATAGAGTAAAATGAATATCCTTACATCCTGTTATGCCGCAAGTTATCATAAGACCTGATGTTTTTTAAATTTGCTTTAGTAGCAAAGGATGTGGTTCACCTATTCACTAATTGAATTCTCCATCAATTACAAAAAAAAAAAAAAAAAAAAAAAAAAAAAAAAAAAAAAAAAAAAGGAATTATTCAGGGTTTTACTCATCATTTTGATAGGATGTAGTGCTAACCTGCAGTTTTATGCGTTCCTCATCGTATTCTTGATTACGTTGCTTAAATTCAGCTACAGAGTTCTCTACCTCTTTGACAAGCTCCTCTGTAGAAAACTGCAAGAAAACAAATACCAAGTCAGAGTATTTCCTTTACTTCTTTGCTTGTTCAGTGAGCAGTTTCTGATAATACAGCCCTGAGCATGCTCCATTCTCTTCGTTTGCTTAGGGTAGTGAACTCTAAAACTGAGCAACATATGCTGACCTGAGATTTAAGAACATTTGAGCATATACTCGCATTTTCCAGTGGATAAGAATGGATGTCAGTGATAATAGAAATGAACCCATGGACTCTCTTTTCCCCTGGAAAGTGAGATGCTCCACGTATTGTGTGGGTCCCTAATAGTACAACTTATGGAAGTTAGAGGACCAATGCTGCATGGCTGCCAAAGTGATATTCATTTGGAAAGAGAACTGGCAGTCTTAGACAATTATAGTTATCCACTGTCCTTGGTGGAAGGCACGGTTCCCTTAAAAGCAATATGATTGAAGTCCATTTCCAGTCTAACGCCTTATTAAAATAATTGAGAGTCAGAAAATCCATAATTTGGCGTAAAAGCAATATGATTGAAGTCCATTTCCAGTCTAAAAACTTATTAAAATAATTGTGAGTCAGAAAATCCATAATTCAGTGTAATAGAGCCCATTATGGCTTTTCTTGAGAAAAGCACACATCATGAGCACCCACGGCCCCAATTCAGTGCAATAAGGCCCCATGTTCACTTCACATTTTCTTTATATTGAAAAATAAGAAAACTAATAGAATTATATGAAGTAATGGATTTGGGTGTAGCTATCTCTAAAAGAATGATCTATCTAAGATGCCTGAGAAAAGTGTACTTTCCTCTCTGATTGAATCAACATTAAGACCATATTCCTCTTTCAAAACGTAACTGTGGGGTTGGTGTCATGTATTATGAGTAAACTAGATTGGTCCGTTGGGTCAACCATGGACCAATTACAGGGTCAGGGGTATTTTGGTCATTGTACTAGTCTTTCTTAGGATTTAGCAATAGAAGTTACAAATATGATGTAACTTGTAATCCCTAACCCTTTTTTAGGGTAAAGGTAATCCCTAATCTTGAAGAGTAGAAAGAAAGAGGGTTTTCTTTATTAATGGATGTAAGGACAATGCTGGACCACATACATCTCTCATCTCTCGTGCATGTGTTTTTTTGTGTGATTTGACTGCTTCCGCACACTAGGGTATGATAGAGTTGTTAGGTCACTTGGGTTTAATTTGCAATTGATGGAGTAGATGAGCCATTCATCATCTTCACATGTACAAGGGAGAAGGAACGCCACAGATCGGGCATGCAGAAGGGCCGATTTGGGTTCTTGATCTAGTGGCCATCAATAAGATTTGTTTTGGACTGTTTGAAATGAAAGAGAGACGTTTTTGAGAAAGAGAAGATGCCTCCTTTCAGCAATGATATCGTGGGCTGTATCAATTCGCACTACCAAAGACTTGGATAAAGATGATCAGTCACAGGCTATGCCTTCATGCTTCCAGGAGGTGTTCTGAGTTCGAGGTCTTTGCTACAAACACCAGTTGATTTGCCAACAATAGAAGCAGAGTACATGACACTAATAGAAGCAGCAAAGGAAGCAATATGGCTGAAGGGGGACTGGGTGTTAAAGGGCTTAGTTTGTAATCTAAGCATGCAACAGGATTCAACAGTCATTCATTGTGATGGTCAGAGTGCAATATTCTTGGCAAAGAATCAAGTGCATCACTAAAGGACAAGCACATTGTCATGAGATACCACTTTATCAAAATGACTGTAGTTGAAGGCATCATATCTTTGAAGAAGATACATACAACAAAATGTCCAGCAGATGTTGACCAAACATGTTCCTATAGACAAGTTCAAACTTTACTAGGTCTTGATCAATTTCACTCAACATTGAAGTATGAAGGCCGCGCCCAGTGAGAATAGGTGCCAAATCATATTTTGAAGCGAAGAACGGGAGGTTGAAGGCATTGACAGTAATCTTCCAGGTGGCTCGAGTTTCATGAAATCCAAGCGAAGGTGGAGATTATTTGGGTTGATGTATATGTTTTCTAGGTTAACCAGATTGGTCCATTAAGGTCAACCAGGGACCAATTACAGGGTCAAGGGCATTTTGGTCATTGTAGGGTTTAAGAAATAGGAAGTTATAAATGTGATGTAACTTGTAGTCCATAACCATAAAGAGTGAAAAGAAATAGCTTTGTCTTTGTTTCTGGTTGTACGCACAACAACAAACCACATAAATCTCTTGTGATTTCCCTTTGTGTGTTCACTTGGGTGGTTTGCCGACCACAGGTTTCAACTTCCATGCACAACAATAACAAAAGGGAAGAGAAGCCACTTAGACATGAACATCTAAAGCTATTGGACAATTATAAAAAAGAAAAAAAACAAGTTTGCCCATAAAACTTTTACTATATCAAACGTTTGTCTGCACTACTTTTATTACATGACAAGTTGCTTGTACTACTTTTACTATGACAGGTTTGTTTTTTCAATTGAATGAAACATACGAGTCTTATTAAATGGTATATTTGTATTGAAACAACTCTATTTCAAATAGATCTAATTAAATTAGCTCTATTTCAAACAAATCAGAGTTTCCAAACAAGCCTATGGTGTAGGAAGATATGCTAAACTTGTACCTAAGTACCAATGCAGTATCAAGTGCCAATACAAGTGTCATATAAGACTGACATGGATATGCTGGGAACGTACAAGTATCCAAGGATCTCTGAAGTCTGAACTACTTCTTTCAATTGGTAAAAACTACTACCACCATAACTATTATAACAATTGCTAACATCTAGCCTAACTAATGACCTTGTAACTTTATTCTCCTTAAGGCCAAAAGTTCTAACAATCAGGAGTCCTAGTTGTAATATTAGGGTTTATTTACAAATATCAGTTGTTCTGGGTATATTAGCTGAAGGTGAAAATGATATGAATCAGTTATGGCTATTCAAATCAATTATTGGTGTGAATTGAAATGAGGTAAAAAATTCCGAAAAAATATTTACAAATTTCATAATATTGAAAAATGTTAAAATTTAATGTTTTTATTTATTAGTAACTAAAATAAGAGGGTGTATGAGAACCCGATTGTCATACAAGTCATATCTTGCTGAATGATTACAAAATAACAATCTTGATCTATTTATCTACAAATTCATTTGGGAAGCTATATTAAGTTAGAAACTAACGAAATGCTAATGATAAAAAAATTCATCAGAACTTCATCACTATTATGCATTTCTAAATTCAAATAAGCAATTTAGTAGCAAAGGGCACAGAGTATAAATGTAGTAAATATTCATAGAAATTAGATATCATGCCCAAGGTCTTGGATAGGCAAATTGATCTATGAGCCAATTCTAATGATTGCTGTTGCATTTCTACATCAGGAGCATACAGATATAAGTACTGCCCTTGTCTTAGATTGCCCATTAGGCAGTGCTCTCCATACACATGGATGAAGCCATATAGGGAAGAGGAGGGGAAACCCCAAAACCCAACTTTTGTGTTATCTTACTAGTAAAAGAAGGAAATATAAATTTTTCATGAGCATTTTGGTCTCATGCACTTTGCCCCCACCCCAACTTTTTTTTTTTTTTTTTTGTGTGTGTTAGCCACTTATTAACTTGCTTGACTCTTGTTTAAGAGTAGAGTTTTAAAAACAAATTAGAGCAATTTTGTCTTTTTCTTTTGTCGAAAAGATAACTCATCAAATGACCCTTGTTAGCCTTTGTTAGAATTGTTTATATAGAGGACTAAGTTTAGTGAAGAAGAAGAAAGAAGAAGAAGAAAAAGCATAGTAGTAGCAGTAGAAGAAGAGGTCATATCCTGTAGGGTTGGTCGACCATTCTATTGTGTATTAAGTGAATTAATCAAAATAACAAAGAAGCCTATAAGGTTCCTAATAATTACATAACAGTCCAAAGTAGAATAAAAAGAACTAATATATTTTATACGTCTACACTCCTCCTCAAGCTAGGGAGTAAATATCAACGAGGCCAAGCTTAGAAAAAACACTGATCAACTAATTCCTTGTTACTGCTTTTGTTAGGAATTCAGCAAGTTGATAGATTGTGTGTATAGGCTTCAACAATACTTATTTCCTTGCCACCTTTTCATGAATGAAATGACAATTGACTTCAATATGTTTTGTCTGCTCATGATAAATAGGATTTATGGCAATATGACGAGCAGAATTATTATCACAATGGAGAATTATAGGCTTATTGCACATGAAGCCCAACTCTTGCATCAGTGTCTTCAACCACAAGAGTTCGCAGGTCCCACGGGCTATAGCACGATACTCTGCTTCTTAACTTAATAGCGCAACAATAGTTTGTTTCTTACTCTTGCATAAAACTAAATTCCCACCAACCAACGCACAATACCTAGTGGCGGATCTTCGATCTGTCTTAGATCGTGCCCAGTTTGCATGAGTGAAGATCTTAATGATCTCAATATCAACATTCCCATGTTTTGAATACATGATGCCTAATGCAGGCCAGATCCACGATTGGCCAATCCATTGGGCCTAAGCCTATTTAGCCCATAAAGAGAATCTTCAAATTGTGCAAGACTTTTCCTATTTTTAGTATTAGCTGAATTTTAGGGATAATTATGAGATTAATTAGAAAGTTAATTTATTTTGATTTAGATTTTATTTTGATAAGATTTGTTTCCAAGAATAGATTAGGGCAAGAATCTATATAAAGGATTGTAACCCCTCTTTAAGGGAGAAGTTCATTGATTAATAAAAATTTCCATTGAGTTTTCCTCTTGGTTATCCATCTGTTGTGTGAGACCAAGACGTTTTAGATCCCATGGATCCCTATCCCTAAGCCTTTTGGCTTGGAGTTTAGCCCGTTGGTTATTCTCCTTCCCCGTGCTGCTTTAATTGGTATCAGAGTGAAGATCCCATCGCAGATTGCCATCCGGATTGCCGATTTGAGCTAACCCATCATCCCCAATCCCCTTCTATTCATCTTCATCCATCTTCTATCATCACATCCAAGCTCCTTCCATCCGCCCATCATAGCAGCCACCAATTAAAAAAAAAAAAAAAAAAACCCAGCGTCCATCCCCACCTCAACTGAAACCCCACCAGCACGCTGCCTTATTATACAAGCCCAGCCAAACCCACATCCGCACTCACCCAAAGACCCCAAACATTGCGCCTCATCCCATCCAGCCACCCAGCCCCATCGCCAGCCCCTTTCCCTTTCCCAGAAGCCCTAACTACCCCAAATCCCCACATTAGCCACTCCCGAATCCCTTTCCTGTCTTAATCGACCCACCGGAACCCAACCCTTCCACCCAGCCCTTTCCCACCACTCCACTGAAACCCAACCCAGAAATCCCCAAATCCCTAGACCCTAACAGCCATTGACCAAACCCAGCCAACTCCAAATCACATGACCCCGGCCAGCCACATCCCCTCATCACACGACCCAGCCAGCCAGCAACACAACTCTCCTTCCCCACTCCTTCCCCTCATCGGTCCCTGCCCTGCCATGCAAAACCCAGTCGAACCCCACCCGTTCGCTTCCATCACCCATACCCAGAGAAGAGAAGAAAATAAAAGAGAGAGAACAGAGAGAACAGAGAAGGACAACACCCAAAAAAAAAAGGCAGCATCAGAATAGAAAGAGAGAGAGCAGAACAGAGAAGAGGCAGGAGAAACAAACGGAAGAGGAAGAGCATATCTGTTTGGCTGTATGCACCGTCCCTCCTCCTCATCCAACCCCACCCTTTCTCTTTTCGTTGAAGAACACCAACTGAAGGGGCAGAATCTTCTCCCTCTGTTGAACGGCAAGTGAAGAAGGGTTCCAGAACCCCTTTTCTTCTTTCGTTTGCATCCCTCCCGAAGAGCCCAGCCCTTGTGTTCTGCCACACGTGAAACAACAGGCCATCTTCTGGGCTTAGTTCGGGTCGAGCCCGACCCACCAGCAACAACAATAAAAAGTTAAAAAAAAGGACCTGACCCACAGGCCAGAAATCACAGCCCACAGGCCCAATCCACTAGACCCATACTCTAACCCTACCTTGTTTGCAGGCCAGATCCGGTGAGCCTAATCTGATCCAACAGAAAAAAAAGGCCCAAGGAATTTATTGAAATCAGGTTAAGCAAACATCAACAACATTAAAAAAAAAAAAAAAGGCCCAGCCAGCAATGAACTCAACTCGACCCATCGTAAGAGTTGAGCAAATTCCACCACTTCCTCCGGCACTACCAAGCAACAAAGAGCATTAAGGTAACTTCACAAACATGGTTTATAGAGAAGCTCCAGACGTTCCATTTTTTAATGGGAATAGAGATCCATATGTCTTTTTCAATTGGATTAAAGTACTTGAAGAATATTTTACATGGCGTCAATTAAAAGGTCATTCATGCAAAGATTATGCCAAAAGAAAGCTTCTAGGAGATGCACAAGCATGGTGGAAAGAAGTAGAATGTCAGTTGTATCAATATCCACCGACATGGAATGAAATGAAATTACTACTAGAGGACAACTTCGTACATGGAATAGATCCATTCTCCCCACCAGTGGAAGCGAATTTTAAGCCCATTGGCCATTTTGAGCAGTATCTTAGTTTAACACAAGGAACATTGTCCGTCGAACAATATGCCAATGAATTTGGAAGGCTACACTATTTATGTGACTTGGGCAAGACACTTGATTTCAATAAGTTTCTCAAAGGTATGCGACCAAGCATAATGAAAAATATGAAGAAATAAGGGGGATTCAGCGAGAGGTCCCTCAAAGTATGACTTTGTTGCAAACAGTCTACAAAAAGAAGTCATGCAGCCAAATGTCCTCTAACACATTCCCATACCTAATATGTCTAATTTACCCTTTCTTTAAATCATATCCCATGATTGGTGGGATATCCCATTAATAATAGTAAACTACCATTTAATGGCCACGATTAATGGAATCTCATTAATGAATTTCAAATAAATTCTAAAAACACACAAATACATTTCAAAATAATGTAAATAAATTTCAAAAAACGCAAATAAATTTCAAAAAACGCAATAAATTTCAAAAGAATGCAGATAAATTTAAAAAGACACAAATAAATTTCAAAAAATATAAATAAATTTTAAAAGATGAAAAAAAATTTCAAAAGATCCAAAATAAATTTCAAAAGATCCAAATAAATTAAAAAAATATATAAATAAATTTCAAAAGACTCAAATAAATTTCAAAAGATGTAAATAAAATTAAAAAACGCAAATAAATTTAAAAAAAAGCAAATACATTTGCCAAAACTAAGATAACCCAATTTTCCAAATTAGCGAACAATGTGGCAAAAAACTCAAGTCTTTTTGTTAAAAACTCAATTAAATTTATTTCAAAAAATACAACAAATAGATTTGTTTATAACTCAGATAAATAGCTAAAAACTTGGATAGATTTGTCCAGAACTCGGATAAATTTGTTCCAGAAGTCGGATAAATAGCCAAAAACTCAAATAGAGTTGTCTAGAACTCTGATAAATTTGTCCAAAACTCAAATAAATTTGTTCCAGAAGTCAAATAAATAGCCAAAAACTCAGATAGATTTATCCAAAACTCAAATAAATTTGACAAAAAATACAAAACTAAGATAAATTTGACTTTGACTGGAATGGGGATGGACTTCTGGAACGGGCCAGGTTGAACCTGACCTGGAACCAACCCGGAACTGCTGCAAAGCCCAGGCCCACTTTCTTCTTCTTCTTCGTTCTGGAATTAGAAACACAAAAGCCATCTTCTGTTCGCCTTCTTCCTCGATTCCGGCGATGGCATGGCGCAGCGTTCGGTGGCGATCTCCCTTCTCCGGCGACACGTAGGAACGACTGTAGCTCAGGAAATCCGGCGATGGCGCATAAGATCGTCTTCTTCTTCGTTTCGTGTTCTGTAAGTCTGCAACAGAACCTGGGCAAGGTTGCAGGGGTCTTCTTCTTCCTTTTCGGCAACGGCGTGTGGGCTAAGAAAGCAACAGCATTTGGCGATGCTACTTCTCTGAAAAACCCCAATCTCGTTCTCTGAAAGAAAAAAAAAAGGTTGAAACTGGGTTAGATTCGCCCAACCTGCAAAGAGTGATTTCCTTGCCTTTTCTTGCACGTGCCACGAGGAGAGGATGTAACAGTAACACGTTGGACACTGCACAAACCCAAACCGAGAGAAAAAAAGGAAAAGAAAACGAATGGAATTGTTGCACGCTGCAAGACCCCAAACCGAGGAGAGTAGTACTTTTCAACTAAAAAAAAAGTACTTTCTCATTCCAATGCACGTAACCCACTGTACCAGACCGACTTAAAAGAGTGAAAATGCGCCATTACCGAGATGACTTCGATCTCAAGTGTTGAGATACAATCCGTCAATGCCCACGTCTGGATTGAAGAAGAAGGGGGAGAATGGAAGATTTAAAATTTAAAATTTTAAAATTTTATGCCTAATCAGTTAAAAGGGCAAATCAGTCATGAAAATGTATGAGGTGGCGTGTCTAGGGACCTCTCTCCATGAGGTGACGTGTCTAGGGACTTCTCACTGAAATATGTCCAAGCTGCATGGACTACAGGCCTTAGAGGAAAAGTTGATGGACTGGAGGCCTTACAAGTCCTATATGAGGGACCTTTCGCTAATTATCTCAAGAAATAATGCAAAGATATGCACGAGGCAATTTGGGAAGCGATCCGTGTCAAACATTTGATAAAACGCTATCGCCTCCGATAAGCTAAGATGCAACCGCAAACCACAGAAGTCCCTATGGCGGAACCAGTCATGGAGATAATCAAAGGTGAAGTTGAGGAACAAAAGCAAGAAACAAATGATTCTTGACAAATTCAGATGAAGTGATAGACAAAACTCATCCAGATCCGACTTTAGGTACATTGGAAGACAAAGAAATTGATTCTCTTTCTCTTAACAATGATGATAAGCAAGTGCAAGCACTGAAGGAAGAAAATATTGACTTTGAAGAATTGAATGTAGTAAACCAAGAGCCCGATCAACTGGTAGATTTCATCATATGGTCAATTCCTGAAGAGCCAATTAAATCATCCGAAGAACAAGCTATTGTTTCGAAAGTAGAAAAAGAAGAGCAAATCATTGAGGTTCCCCACATTGATTTCATCTTCGGGAATCGACTGTTGATATCAGAAGATTGTGAGCAGATGGTACAAATTCAGAAATTGAAGCATCAATTTGCTCGAGTGCGAGTCCATGCCAAATCCCACCATCAAAAGAAGCAATATCAAAAATTTTTGTGGAGTAAACGCTTAAGCAAAGCTTACACACCATATGAGGACCCACAAGAGAATCGAAAGTTTGTGTGTTTGATTTTTTACCCAGGCGGTCATCTACTGAACTCGAGGTCGAGTTCTCTCCGGGAGGGGGGCTCATGCAGGCCAAAACCATGATCGGCCAATCCATAGGGCCTATTTGGCCCATAAAGAGAATCTTCAAATTGTGCAAGACTTTTCCTATTTTTAGTATTAGCTGAATTTTAGGGATAATAATGAGATTAATTAGAAAGTTTATTTTTATAAGATTTGTTTCCAAGAATAGATTAGGGCATGAATGTATATAAAGGATTGCAATCCCTCTTTAAGGGAGACGTTCATTGATTAATAAAATTTTACCATGAGTTTTCCTCTCGGTTATCTGTTTGTGGTGTGAGATCAGGACGTTTGGATCCCATGGATCCCTATTCCTAAGCCCCTTGGCTTGGAGTTTAGCCCGTTGGCTATCCTCCTTCCCCGTGCTGCTTCAATGCTTTGGCCCGGAGCCTTTTTGAGGTACTTTAATATTCAATAAACAACTTTCAAATGCTCCATACGAGGTGCATGCATGAATTGACTCACGATACTAACAACGAATCCAATATTAGGACGAGTGATGGTGAGATATATCAACCTCCCAACCAATCTTTGATACTGTCTGGGATCATACAGGAGCTCTCCACTTTCAGAACATAGTCCATGAATTTTCTCCATAGGTGTCTCAACTGGTTTGGCACCCATCATACCAATTCCATCCAACAAATCCAAAGTGTATTTTCTTTAACATATAAAAATACCATTCTTGGACCTTGCTACTTCTATGCCAATAAAGTATTTCAGTTCACCGAGATCCTTAATATCAAACCCTGTGCTCAGATATTGCTTAAGTTTCTGGATCTCCTTTTCATTGTTAGCTCTCAACACAATATCATCATCATAGACAATAAGAATAGTAACAGTTTCACCCCTCCTCTTTACAAATAAGGTATGATCAGACTGGCATCTCTTGTAGCCCACTCATAACATTGCTTGACTAAATCTATCAAACCACGCCCGTGGAGATTGTTTCAAACCATAAAGTGCCTTTTTAAGACAATAGACTTTATTAGTTGACCGTCAGGAATAAAACCAGGAGGTAACTTCAAATAAACTTATGCTTGTAGATCACCGTGCAAGAATGCATTCTTGACATCTAACTGGTACAATGGCCACTGAAAATTTGCCGCAATAGACAAGATAACTCTTACAGAGTTCAACTTAGCAGCAAGTGAGGTCTCAAAATAGTCCACCCCATAGGACTGAGTAAAACCTTTGGCTACTAGACGAGCCTTGTACCTCCGAATGGTGCCATCGGGATTGTATTTGAGGATGTAAACCCACTTACAACCCACAGTCTTCTTTCCATCTGGGAGATCTACTATGTCCCATATGCCATTTTTATCCAAAGCAAGCATTTCTTCAATCATAGCTGCCTTCCATTTTGGATTATTCAGTGCATCACTAACAGATCTTGGTATGCATTCTGAGGACAACTGTAACACCAATGATAGGACACATAGTTTTGTATTGGGTATCTGGTAGAAGGGTATCTTGTACGGCAAGTGTGTCTTTATTTTCTTAATGCAATAGGAAGATTTAAATCTGAGTGGTCAGAAATTTAAGTGCCTGATAAATTAGGAATTGGATTTCTTGATACTGGCTCTAGATTGGGGATGTGAGACGGTCATGTACCGAGAGCAGGTGGAGGCTCAATTCTTGTCTTTCTTCAAGAGTAGATCTTCACTGTACGCTCACTCTCACTAGGAACTGAATTAGAACTGGAAATGGAGGTGAAAGATCCTACACAAGTGTGGGTAACTCCCCCTATTATTTATTAGGCTCCAATATTTCCTTTCCTTTTGATGAGTAAAAGGGTACATCCTCAAAGAAGGTGACGTCCATAGTAACAAATAATTTCCCTCCTTTTTTCTGGAACATAACACTTGTAACCCTTTTGAGTATGAGAATAACCCACAAAGATAACCTTAACTTCTCTTGGATCCAACTTGTCTCGTTGGATTTTAGGAATATGAATAAAACATACACATCCAAAAACCTTAGGAGGAACAGGAAACAATGGAACAACTGGGCAAAGAACTTGTAATGGACACTTCCACCCTAAAACATGTGAAGGCATACGATTTATTAGGAAACATGCAGTGAGAACCCCCTCTGACCAATATCATTTTGGAACATTCATTTCCAAGAGTAATGCACGTGTTCCTTCTAGCAAGTGTCTGTTCTTGCGTTTAGCAACCCCATTTTGTTCACGGGTGCATGGACAAGAAGTTTGTGACTCAATTCTGTTCTGAACTAGATGTGACTGTAATTGACGAGACATATACTCTCCTCCATTGTCAGACCAAAATGTTAGGATTTTGGTATTGAAATTTTTGTGGTTACCATTTTATGAAAGCTTTTAACTATGTAACGCTTCATCGCAAGATTTTAACAAATACACCCACGTACACCTAGTAGCATCGTCAATAAAGGAAATGAAATATCGATAGCCATTGATTGAAACAAGTGGAGCGCTCCACACATCACCCCTACCAACTGAGTTGGTTGTAACAAATGCAGATTGATTCTGGTTAATCATAGAGGGAATAGAATCGACCATAACATCACCTCTACCTTCTTCATTCTGTAATAATGCAAACAATGTTCCAAGAGAGGGAAGAGGATATTGGCTTAGTATTTGAGGCCGAATAGTCTCATATGCAGCGTTCAGTACCCCCAAAAGGTCATAAATATGCTGAACCTCTTAACTGTTTTTCATGTTCCTTTGCACAACAAGGACTAAGAGTTTGATAAAAACTGAGTTCATGCTACATCCTTCTCAATGTAGCACAGTAATCACCTAGTGAGTTATCTCCTTGTTTAAATTGGACCAACTCTCTAGTCAATTGGTAGATTCAAGCATTTACGCAACTAGGCTGCTTCAATAGCATTCCACAACTCATGTGCACTCTTACAGTACCAAAAACTCTTTGAAATCAAGGGCTCCATGGAGATTAGAATCCAATTCATCAAAAGATATTTTCTGACTCACAATCTTCAAAATTTGGATCCTTTTTTGGGAGCTCTTTGATACGCCTATACCCTAGGCGCTTTGCCCCACCGATGGCCATCCTTGCTGAGTACAACCATTCCTTGTAATTTTTTCCATTGAACAGGTACACTGTAATTCGTGCAATGGGATTAATATTTCCAATGGGGCTGAACATATTTTGGGTTCCACCGGAACCTGCCCCTTTAGGATTGGAATCCTCATTCCCTTCCCTTGACGCCATCTTGATGCAACTAGGAAATTGCAACAAGGAAGATCCCAAACAACAAGGTTCTAGACATCTGTAATATGCTCAAACAGGTTATAGTCGACTGCAACAGTAGACTGACCAACACACTGTCTACTTCAAATATTCCAAAAAAACACACTATCACCTTCAGAGTTCCAAAACACCTACTGCCCAATCAATCATGTAGCCCAACATATATCTATTGATGCACACACATCTTCTGGTTAAAGTCATGCACTCAAGTCTAAACAACTTAAACACCCAAAAAAAAAAAAACCTCAGTATGCTACCTGTTGCAACCTCTCCTTTGTGGTGACAAGCACTGTCCATTGAATTAGAAACAGGACTGATCTCTTTCTGTTCTCCAGAAGGCAAAGACAACTGCAACTCTGCAAATCTGATACAATCAGATTGGAACTCTGAAACCAGATTGTTGCTACTCTGTAACGCTGAAGCAATCAAAAGTGGCACACTGCCCTCTTTCTTTTTCAACTACAGAACACAAGTCTTCTCATAAACTCATAAACATACAGGCTGCCGAATGCACTATAGGTTCTACCAACTGCATACATGAACTGAACTACTACACTACAGAACTCATTACAGGTTCTGTCAAATCTGCATAGTCCCTAGCCGAACCTATGCACAGGTTCGAATAGGGCCAAAACACTTCAGAACCTCTTCTTTGTGTAGAGATCTTCCCACAGAGGATGACGTGCTCTGATACCAAGTTGTTTATATAGAGGGCTAAGTTTAGTGAAAGTCGCACCCTTTGGGTTGGTCGACCATTGATGCAGGAATTGATGATGATCTTATTTTTGTTAAGGATGAAGATTATTTGCAACAGTGGGAGCATCCCAAGGTGGCCCCCATGGGTCCCGACAAGTTCTGATGGAAAACTTAGGCCCAAACAGTCTACTTCTAAGTAAAAAATGTGTTTCAGGGACAGTTTTATTATTACAGTAAATAACAGGGTGCTGTATGCAATTTTCAGAGATTCTGAAGACAAAAAAAAAAAGGCAGTCACCTACAGCAGTTTTGGGCCACCTACTTAATGGGTCAAAACTGACCCAATTTCAATGAAACTTGCACCACAATGAGCGCCCATGAGTCCACTAACAGATGGAGTAGTTTGTTTCCATCAAAGGATGGGCCATGTGGGTCCCACAGCAATTTACTGCAAGATATCAGAGGCGTCCAGATTCAAGAAATCCTACAGATTTCTCTGTATTTATTTCTATTTTCATGCATGTTTGATTAAGAACGCATAGTAGGAGTTCTATTGGTGTTAGGGATCTATTATGTTAAGAGTTCTAGGGTTTTTAGGGAGGTTTTGGAGTGCTATTTAAAGACTACAGGGTCGTCATTACTGTAGCAGCTACAGTACAAATTTTCAATAATATCAATTGTTTAGGCTTTATTTTACCCCTCTCTTTTATCATGTGGATGCTAGGAGATTGAGAAGGCTCATACAGGTCAGATTTTGGGGTTTTTCAGCATCGTTCTTCACCATTAAATTTCTGTTTTTGTTTTCATTACTGCATATCAGTGTGGTGGCTGGATATTTTCTGGCTTTGGTTACTTGGGCCCTAGACAGTCCGATTGCGTCAAATCGAGACTGCGTCAACCATTCTACTGTATATTAAGTGAATAAGGCAAAATAACAAAGAAGTGCATAAGGTTCCTAACAATTACATAACAGTCCAAAGTAGAATAAAATAACTAATATATTTTATTTTTCTACAGTTCTTTACCAGCGACAAGCCCATCCCCGATGCGCTTGCTTCACCTTCTTACTTTTTTTTTTCTTCACCCTTTATTGAGTTCAAAATACAAATCTTTCAAATTTGGCACTCATCATTTTGGGATACAATCCAATAACTAATTCATGGGCAAAACTGCATTATACATATGATTTCAAACTTTTAGTATTATGTTAACATTTTTTTTCCCCACCAAAGTCTTACCTTTTTGTGCTAAATTATATTGCCGAAATTATTGATTGACCACCATTGCCACCCCCCCTTCTGTTAACATTTCTTTTCCCCACCATAGTCTTACTTTTTTGTGCTAAATTATATTGCCGAAATTATTGATTGACCACCGCCCCACCCCCCCCAACCCCAACCCCAACACACATACGGAGAAATTCTTGGCTCCACCACTGTCCATACGGATCACAGTAACCATGGTACCACATTGTTGTCTCAACATCTCTTGATTTTATTTTATTTCATTTTTTTAAATAATAATATCTCCTGATCTTACCGGACCCTAGTAGGTGACACACCTATTTATCAACTGATACGGGCCAATACAAATTTGAGCAGTGATTTTTTCAATCTATCGGATTGGCCATGTTCAATAAAGCCAATATTTTGATCCTTGGATCAGCCCATAAAGTCCGTTCAGGCCCATATAGAACCCGCAATCCCCAAATGATGGACTGCAAATCACATGGGCTCAACCCACTTGAACCAACACCAAACCCATCTCAACAAGCCCTAAACTGGTCATCTAGGGTGGGCTACATATGGGAATTAGTGTCCCGCAGTGCCGGATGTCTTGACAGGTCCAAATGTACATGCACAATCCTTATCTTTTGGGATATTTCCACTTTGAATTCCACCATAATCTTAAGATCTGAAGTTGCTTTAGAATTGGGAGGCTCTCATCTAAAAGAAAACAAGTGGGATCCACGTGGTTTAAAATCTTAAATGACCAAGACTCCATAGCTTCCAATGATTGTTTCTTGCTTTCTTTTGGTTTCTTAGTTGTTTCTTTCCTTCTTAAGCATATTTAGAGGTTTTACTTCTTAGGATATTAGATTGGATTGAGGGAATCAAATCTTATTTTTTGAGTTTCCAGCAGTTTCATGCTTTGTAATTGAAGTTGAAACAACCTAGCTTTGGGTTTTTTTATGAAATGTGATTAAAGTTGCATTTTTTTTTTCGCAATTGATTATTTCTTCTCCCTTGGTTGTGCATCTCCCATTAGATGGAAGATTTCTAAGGTGGATTTTTACATTCAATGGTATGCGAACCTATACTTTTTTCCTTGTTTGAGCAGATTTTTCTGTTCGCTTGAAGATCAGGGTATCTTGGGCCCACGAACAATCAGATTTGGCTTCCTTGACTGCATCAAGAAGTCTCGTATGTCCAGAGTCTATGTTAATGATTTAAGCACCCATTTAATAAGTGGCAGTCAACTAAGTGTATTAGAATTCAAGTTTAAAAGAAGAAGGGGAATGAGATGACTGAATCTCGGTGTACATAGTAGTACTATCATGTGGCCCTTGAAGAAATACTAGGGGCAAATCCTAGGTTCCATCTAAGAAGAGGAAGCCTAAACTTTGACTGGAAAGCCAATCCTGCATCTCCCCCTCCCTTTCCCTACCCTCCCTGTGATTGTTGGTGCTGCAGGTGGGCCTCACATGTGGATTCATGCAGCTTGAATTAGGGACAACCCTTAGGAGAAAATTCCATGTGCATTGATAATTATAATTAAAAGCCTGATAGAGGGCACATTCACCTGCAAATTTTCACGTTTGAATATCTCTCCGACAGCAACCATCTGCTTGATTATATTTGTTATATTGTCCCTCTCAGTTTCCAGGAATTCATTTAAAGCTTTTTCACTTGAAAGAGAAGTGAGCTGCTGTTCGTCCAGTTTCCTGCTCGCCTGTGTACATGTTAAAAGAGAAACATGTTCATGGTTGGATTCGATGAACATAAAATATACGGTGTTCAGTAGTTCACTTTCAAATGGGTGCTAAATGCTAATACATTTTGCTCATTTGGGAAAAGCACAGAAATGTATGTCATGTCAGGCAGATTTCTGCCTTCCTGTCTAAACCTTATAGTCCATGAGGGTCAAAACCTAAAATGAACTGAGAACCACTTCCTTGGGGCGAACTCAGTTCCACCCATACATGCCATCAATCTCAAGCTTTTTACCTGTAGTTCTAAGAGTTTGGCTCCATAAAGCTGCCTGCCTTGTTCCTCAAACAAGGACTGAGGAATATCAACAACCTCAATAAGCTGAAAGTTGAAATGCAAAACACATCAATCAGGTATGGCAATAAATAAACGTAACCAGAACCTACTTGAAAAATGTAATTATTGGGATCAAACATGGACACAATGTTGGAGAACCTGACATACTGAAACAACCACGCAGACTATGAGATGATATTAGAAGATAATATTATTGTATAAATGTTGGTAGTTCATACATTCACAAATAAAATGTAGAAACAAAGTTATTCTGGAGAAAAAAGAAGAAAAAGGATTTGTATGTGATGCTTGTTCTAAAGGAAATAGAATTCTCTCTTTTTTCATATGACCAGATGCTTGATTTGTTCAGGATTAGATGACTTCTAACTTCAAAGTTTTTGGTTGTATAGCTTAGAGGCCAAGGGGGACTTCCAAAAAGTACCCAGGGATCGATCCCTGAGAAGTATGGTGAGAGCTGCAGTCCTATCCACAGAGACATCCCTATATTCTCAATTAGATGACTTTTACGTTACTATATTGTCCTTTAAGCATTTCAGCGAGCAATTAGCTGATTTTTCTTACCCAAGGGGGCACAGATCTACCTCACTTATTACTAACATTGGTAAGCTGGGCATTTGACCTGATTGATGGGTAGAATGTTTGATATTCACGGACCAGACTGATGGGGAGCCTGGAAATACAATTTTCATAGTCATGATCTCTCTCTCTCTCTCTCTCTCTCTCTCTCAAATAGATTGACAATGGAATCACATAAACAATACCAACAAACAAGCAGAACTAAATTTCCAAAAAACCTACAAAATGAGTGCACCATGCACGCAAAACATAAAAGAAAAAAAAAGAAGATAGAGAGGAACCATATTTACCACATGGAGAAAGAGAGGAACCATAACCCCAATATAGCTTCCACATAAAAGCTTCTTTTAATATAAAATCTCAATAATGGTTAACAAGTAGCAAGTCGGTTTAACAAAAGTTTCATGCCCCCCTTTCGGTTTGACCCACCTGGATGAATGCAAATCAGAATGGATTGGGAGGATGGATCATCATCATGGATTGGAATTTACAAGAATTAAACCATCAAATTATCTAATCCATTATTTAAGGGCCTCCAAGATTGACACTCTCTTAACTATGCATTTTGTGAGACTCAATTGAATGGTGACTATAAATAATACAATACTCAAACTAGGGTGAAGGTCAATCCATGGAAGGAGTACAAGTATAAAGAGGTCAGATTGATCTAAGGTTGGCTGCCCACATAGCATATAAAGAGGAGGTGAGCATGAAAAGTAATATTTACTCACGCTAATATTAGTTTTAGCGGAAATATGCGTTCTTTTTTTCTTTTTTCATTTTTTAAACGGCAATATGCTCTAATTTATACCTTTTAATAACATATAGAATGGCGATGCCATTTGTCAGAACAGTCAATTCACCTTAGATAGTTGATCTAGAATTGCATTATCAGTTGCCTGATCTCTAGCTGTTTGTTCCACTTCTTGACATCTTTGAAATATTGATTCCTTGACCTGTGCATGTCATGCAAAAAAAAAAAAAAAAAAACCATTGATCAGTAAAAAACAGAATAGAAGCCATTTGAGAGGAAGGCTGAATATTGCAATGTAGAGCTTCTACCATATTATCTGAGGAAATAGTTTGGTAGTGCAAAAGTGGACACCAAATCTTGCAACATTCCCTCCTTTTTATTTTTTTTATTTTGAAATCCTACTATGCAAAGTCTTTATTAGATGTCATGCAGCAAAATCCTGTAACACTGAAAAAATAGGGCTTAAAATGGGTACTCACAGCCATGTATCGGAAGGACCCAACACAGAAAAAATGGATATGGGTCTATTATTTGGACTCATTTTAGATTCATGTCCGGGTTCGGGTCCAACGATAAAACCCGAATGACATTCAAGTCCAGGCCCATGAGGTTGATAACGCACATCCAAATGCCTACCTCGACGAATATGCATATTAAAAATAAAAAAATAAAATAAATGTTGTTTTACTTCAAATAGTAACCATATGATGCAGCCCATGTGCATCATAGGCCTAAGGGCTATAGAAAGGAGGCCCAAAAGAAGAGGCCCACAATCAGCCAGCCCCTTGGGCCTAAGTGAAGACTCCTTGGCTTGCCAATGTTGTTGACTCCAAAGGCTTGGCATCAGTGGTAAATGTGTGAAGACTCCATCCATCATTGGGTCCATCATTAAGAATCCTATTTCCTAAGTTCCGAACAAGAAATCCCTAGAAGAAAAGTGCACTTTCCCTAGAAGAGAAGCCTCACTTTTCATTCCCTTCCAGAGTAAAGTCTATAAGAATAAATGCGATGACATTTCACATGCATGTCATATATCCCTTTCCTATCCTATTCTACTTCTAAAAGGGATTTTAATCTTCCATTTTCTCTTTTCTTTCCAAACGATCATCTCGCCCATTTCTGTTCTAGTCGTGCTTTACAGCTCCCCACTTTTCCCTCTCCTTTCCTTCCTATTCTAGTTTATTTCCAAGGAGTCTTTCACTCCAGCCCACTTATGTGTCTCCTTTCTGTTAAGTGGGTCACAGCCCACTTACAATTTGGCCCATTCACACACGTTAACTTGGTAAAAAGCACCCAACCATGTACAGCTATGTAATATATTGTGTAACCTTATTAGGAAATCTAATTAGTTAGATAATTGCTGTAATCACTGTAAAAAAGTAGATCTTGTATCACCATAACATCTATATAATAGATCAAAACCCACAAAGGAGGGACATCGAATTCATTCTTCAAATTCCATCTTCCTTATATCATATCTCTGCCTTTGATATGGTATCAGAGCTCGTCTCAAAGTTTTGGATTTAAATAGAGAGGAATTAGTCTCTCTTGGCAAAGAACAGATCAGGGATCTGTTTCGTGGTCTTCTTGCAGCAACAAATTATTTTCTTGGCATATAACAGATCAGGGATTTGTTTTCAACTTCGTAGTCTTCTTCAACTTCATTGACGGTAGTTCATCTCACTGAGGCCCACCAGAGATCATCCAGTTCCACCAAAATACTAAGAGGAAGTGGTTGATACACTCTTCAGTGTATTCCGGTGGATTTTGGTGCTTTCGAAACTTCTGTGCACTGTGCTCGTCATCGTCGCTGGGATCTATTCATCTGTGGCCCACCACCGATCATCACATCTTCGTTGAAGAAACCCACCATCTTGGTCGACTATTTATGCTGAAAGTTTTGGCAATTTTTTCAGATTTTTTCATCCATCAGAGGTAGGCCATATCATCAATCTTGTGATTTCTCAGTTTACTCCAACTTCTTTCATCAATCCATCGCCGTGAGTATCTACATCCGATTTGGATGAAACTTGCACTCACTGGGCAGGAAAAAGGAACCCCAGACAATAGGAGGGACTGATCTTGCATCTGATCAATTCTTGGGAGACTCTTCCTTGGTCAACACTGTTATAATATGTGGAAGAAGAGAAAGAGGAAGAAGAAGAGAGTTGGAGAGAAGGTCTTACCTCCATAGAGGATCGACTGTTCTATTTATAATGTCATTATGCCTTAATCAAGGCTCTAATTATGTTAAGAGTACAAATTAGAATAAGAAAAGAATGGAAAGAATATATCCTAGTCTATACATGGGATGAGAGAAATCAGCTATACAATCTTGAGTAAATCCCACGTGTGAGAGGTTGTACATGGGCCTTTGTTGGGCTGGGCCTGTTATCTTCTACACTCCCCCTCACATTGATGTAGTAAGGTAGAAAACATGAATTTGCTAGTTACATCATGATGACGCGTTTTGGGAAGAGCTTTTGTGAAGATATCCGCCAACTGGTCAAGAGTAGAGACACTAGGCAAAATAATCTTCTCAATAACATGTTGATGGATGAAGTGACAATCAATCTCAATGTGCTTTGTTCTTTCATGAAAGACCGAATTGTTAGCAATTCTGGTAGCACTGGTGTTGTCCCCATGAAGAGGTGTAGAACTACCAACAATGACACCGAATTCACAGAGAAGACGGCGTAGCCAGATGATTTCAGCACTAGCAGACAACATCGCCCGATATTCGGCCTCAGCAGAAGACTTTGAAACGGTGGTTTGCTTCTTGCGCTTCCACGAAATTCCAGGACTTAAAGTTGCTGATATATTTACCAAGGGGCTTCCATGACCACGGCATCAATTTTTAGTTGGCAAATTGATGCTGGTTGACTCCACTGAATCAATTTGGAAGAAGGGGAAGAAAGGGGGGGGGGGGGGGGGGGGGGTCACAGCCCACTTACAATTTGGCCCATTCACACACATTAACTTGGTAAAAAGCACCCAACCATGTACAGCTATGTAATATATTGTGTTACCTTATTAGGAGATCTAATTAGTTAGATAATTGCTGTAATCACTGTAAATAAACAGATCTTGTATCACCATAACATCTCTATAATAGATCAAGACCCTCAAAGGAGGGACATCAAATTCATTCTTCAAATTCCATCGTCCTTATATCATATCTCTGTCTTTGATACTTTCCAGAAGAAGAGAAATCTCATAAAAACAATAATAGATTCTATGCTCTGGTGGTTCTTTCCTCCAAAATTAAAGGTGCTCTCTCCCAGGAGTAAGACCTTATTCTTTGTCTTTCTCACTCTAGTTTCCTTATTCAAGCAACTAGATGTTCACCGGATTGCTAGAATCTAAAGAGCCATCACATTCCTCAACAGTCTACAGTCAGGTACTCTTCCCCTATATCTTAAATAAGGCTTCGGAACGTCTACTTACCCTCTATGCTGAAACCAATATGAATTTCTAAACTTCTTTTGGTGCAGTTGGGATCTTGTTTGAAGCTTCGGGGTGGCTGATTTTTGCAACTTTTTGGAGATTTGTTTGTTAGTAGAAAATATCCTTTATCAGTATTTTGTTAGTCTAAATTTCCAACTTTCACTTGATCTATCCTGTTTATTTCTTTCTAGTGTCAATTTGTTTTTTCTACTACCATTGGCTGTCTGATATTTCTTGATTCATTTCTCTTCATATACACTAATTGATAAAATGCATAAATTGGTACAAATTGAGATATAGCATCCACATGAATCCTGGTATCTAAACTGAATTCAGATTTATGTGCAGGCCTAATATCACAGAACCATTTGGGTAGAGGTACGCTAAGGGTTAATGTCTTGGTTCGGCTACAGGTCTAGAATGGACACACTCTAAACCCGACCCATTCCATCCCCTGGATAGAGCCCTAACCCAGATACATTACTCATACATGCCATCCAACCCATTTCATGAAGGGGAGTGCCATTTTCTTGCAGACTTTGATGATGACAAAAATAAAAAACTGTGATTTCAAAATGTTGCAATAGCAGCAATATTAAGCTTAGCCAAAACACTCTTGAATGAATTGTTCTGTACAAGCATGACAGACCCAACAGATTATAGCAGGGACGAATAATGAACAACCTTATTATTCAGCTGAGGAAAGAAATTGCTGCTAAATGATGAAATGATCCTATGGTTTAGATAGACCTGACTCAAGGTACTGCATCCAGGAAGTAACTTATCAGCAGCAGAGTCATCCAGATCCAGAAGATCTCTATAAAATAATTCTTTACATTCAACCTGGAGAAAAAGGATTGTCGCAGTTGATAAACTAAAGAACGTCAGCAAGATAAGAGACCTATAATACAGTATCTGGAACCAATTCAAATTTTCAGTGCACATGTGAGAGAGGGAGAGAATTGAAAAGTAAAAAAAAAATCATTCTAAACAGAATATTATTACCTTTGTATTAATTGATGTGACAAAATTTTGAACTATGACCACAATTCAGGCATTCAGCAGAACCATCGAAAACAATGGTTGATAATCCACTCTAATAAACCATCGTTTTAGGAGAAAATCACAACAAAATAAACTGGAATGCAATGTAACATAGTGATGCAAATTGGGAAGGGTCATGATTAAGCCCTGATCAGCTTAGGTCAAGTCCAGAAATTCTCCAAATATAATATAAATTTATGCACTCCGATATTATATAGTCTGTTAAAAAGTTCCAGCATTATCTTGAATTCGTTTCAGCCCCAGCAGAATAAAGATACCACTAAATCAGGCCATGATGTGTCCTACACATGCAAATAAAAACTCACCAATCAATTATTAAAAGCACACCCAAACTCAACAATTCTGAATAATGAAGTTCCCTTTTCTATAAAAAGAAAATAAGAAAACAAAGGAAGCTAATAGCTGAGATCCTAGCTTGTGGATGTATTTTAACTCACAAAGATGATAGTCTACATGATACTACAGCTCCAAACCATGGAGGAAGAGGATTCACTCCAACCCAATGCCTCAGTCTTCAAAACAACGAACTATGGACTTTATGTCCCAAGGGTTCACACCAAGGATTTGTTTCATACTTTATCAAGCATAAATCTTTTACTGGAAAATAACATAACAGGCTTAGGTGATAGAAGTACAATTGTTTAAATAGGTAAAGACAGAAAAAAGCCTTAAGTTATAACCATCAACCTTTTCAGAACATTAGTCCAAGACTACCTCCCTCCTTTCTTTTTTTTTTTTGTTTTTTTTTTTTGGGATAATCACTACCTCCCTACTTTCTTAAAATTAAATAAATAAATAATAGAGCAAGTTTGATGGAGTTCTGCATATTTTCTTCTTCTTCTTTTTTTTTTTTTTCCAAATTGTGGAACCATGTGGTTCAACACCTTTTGCACAAGTGGTAATTGTATCAAATAGATTACAAACTCGTAAGTTGAATAAAACTGTCTAAGTAAACTCAAAGAAAAACTCAACTCTATCAGCTAGGACAAGTCTAGTTGATCGAGTCAAGTCATCATTAAGGGTATTTTATACACTTAGTTTTCATTTCGTAATATTTACTTGCAGAGCCGAGACTTTCAAGTTACTTGTAACAGCTTCATCGAGTCTTCAAGTTGAGTAGACTAAAATGGATTTTCAAGTCTATTTTTTAAACACTGAAAGTATATATTGATTTCAATAAATGCTTTCAATAGCCATCAAATAAAGAATCTCAACAATAGTTAAGAAGAACAGGTTTTGCCACTTTCTGTTAAAGCATTGCATTAGATTAATTTAAAAGTAACTCACAGTGAATTGAGCATGAACACCCTGTAGATTTTCCTGCTTCCATGATTCTGGAAATTGAAGCTGAAATGACTTTGTTTCGCCTCTCTGAATTCCTATTATTGAATCAAGGAATCCAGGAAGAAGGTAATCACCTTCCTCGGTATCCAAGTGAAAGCCTGCAAAGAGCAGCTGCACAAGAATTACTTCAAAAGGAACTAGAAGAATTTAGATTAGTGGAAGTAAATTGTCCCAGAAAAAGAATAAAAAAGAACTGAAGCCATGAAGAGACTGTATATCTCATGCTTGGAAATAAAACTCTTTTCTCTTGTGAAAACAATGAACAGGTCTAGTTGGGATAATTGAAAGTCTGGATCTTCTTAGATCTATGGTTTTATTCTACGGTATCAAACGAATGTGAAAGAGAGAGAAAGGAAAAAAGAGAGGGAAAGAGAAATAGAATGAGGGAGCAATAGAAGGATCGATAAACCTGCTAGGCTAGAGGGCCATTATTATGATATTATTTCAATATTTTTGGAAATTACAAAAATAAAACCCTCAAGTTTCTGGTATTTACATTAAAGCCACTGACTCACTCAAAATTATAAATAAGTCCTACTCTTTACCTCACAACGCCCAGCTTGGATACAACAAAATGAAACTAGGCTTTATTGATTGCCTTACCTTAATGAGAAAGTCTGCTAATTGATCTTCAGTAGGAACTTGCACCAAAAACACATCCTCCTCAATTGTTTCGCGGATAAAATGGCAGTCCTTTTCTACATGCTTTGTTTTCTCATGAAAGACAAGATAATTCGCTAGTTTAATCGCTGATATACTATCTGTGTAGAGAAACATTGGACCATCCTGCTTGAATCCCAAGTTATCCAGTAATATATGTAGCCACAATAGTTAGCAAAACCGATGAGCTAAGCTCTGTACTCGGCTTTTGCACTAGACTTGGCAGTAACAACCTGTTTTTTGCTTTTCCATGAAACAAGATTTCCTCCAACTATTATACAGTTATGCGAGAATGTATAAATTGACTTATCAAACTAACAACATAGGATATATTAAGCCTCATAATAGTTAGATAAATTCCCCTTCCCACTAATATTTAATACATTCTTTTATCTTTCAAAAATTCCTCACTTTCCAAGTGTAGACCATGGTTCTCTTCTATTGGAGTGTCCGTTGGCTTTGCAACAAGTTTCCGTTTCTTCAAGAAGATCAAGGATATATTTCCTTTGAGATATAACAATTCTACTTTTTTAACTTGCTACTTCAATTCTTAGGAAATATATAAGTAATCCTGGGTCCTTGATCTCAAACTCTGTACTAAGGAAACATTTCAATCTTGAAATTTCACCACCATCATCTCCTGTGACAACTATGTCATCAACATACACCACAAGTATAACTACCTTCATGTTTTTCCTTTTAAAAAAGATAGTATGATCTATATAGCAACTTGTAAATCCAAATTTAATCACAGCTCTGCTGAATCATTCAAACCAGGCCCGAGGTGACTATTTCAGTCCATATAAAGACTCTTTTAGCAAGCACACTTAATTTTCCTGCTCTCTTGTGACAAATCCTGGTGGAGGATCCATATAAACCTCTTCCTTCAATTCCCCATGGAGAAACACATTTTTAATATCCAGTTGGTATAAAGGACAATTGAAGTTTGATGCGAGGGGCAATATCGAATGGAAGTCAATTTTGCCACTGGAGAAAAGTTTCAAATTAGTCAATTCTATAAGATTGAGTAAACCGTTAGCAACAACTCTGACCTTATACCTATTAATTGTGCCATCTGGAATATACTTACCATTTGCACCCGACAATGATTTTTCTCTAATGCATTTGTCTCTTCTATCATTGCCTCTTGCCACTTAGGATGTGATTACGCCACAGACACATGTTTATGTATACTTCAGTGGCTAGGTTAGAGACAAGCACGAAACACAGGTGATATAGGCTATGGTATGAAACAAATTTCTGCATGGGATGGTGAGTGACATATGATCTTGTTTGTTTTCTCATCCGAAGCAGAGGAAGTACCTGGAGAAGGAGTAACCTCTAACTGAGATGGATGAGCAGAGGAAGATGGAGAATCTGGATCTAGAACATTAGATGATGATAGTATAGATGAAAACACCGGTCTGCCTCTTTTCCTTCCCTTGGAGTATACTTGTAATGGCTCCCTGAACTTATTTGTCTGTTCCTTTTCTTCAGCATTATGCAACTTCATACTTGTCTCAATTAGCGATCATAGATATACTAGAGGAGTGACAAAATCAAGAAGAGGTAGATTAATCTCTCCACTTTTTTCATATGTAACTCATTCACTTGCAAATGAGTAAAAAGGAACATTTTCATGAAAAGTCACATCTATTGTAACAAACATTCGGCCCTTCTTTCCCGGAGCATAAATGCAACTTCATACCTGTCTCAATTAGCGATCCTAGATATACTAGAGGGGTGACAAAATCAAGAAGAGGCAGATTAATATCTCCACTTTTTTCATATGTAACTCGTTCACTTGCAAATAAGTAAAAAGGAACATCTTCATGAAAGGTCACATCTATTGTAACAAACATTCAGCCCTTCTTTCCTGGAGCATAACATTTGTAGCCATTTTGATTACTGGAATATCCCACAAATATGCACTTGACTGCTTTTGGATAATTTATCCCATTGGTGTTTTCAAACTTTCAGGACATATACAAAGCAAGTGCACCCAAATACATTTCAGGGAACTTGGAACAAAGGCATACTAGGACAAAGAATCTCTATTAGACTCTTTCCTTCCAATGTCTGTGAAGGCATTCTGTTTATCAAATATGTTGCAGTAAAGAGACATCAGACCAAAATTATTTTGGAACATTCATCTCAAACAAGAGAACTCAGGTAACTTTCAGAAGGTGTCTGTTCTTATGCTCAGCCACCCCATTCTGTTCTGGATTCCTTTTTTAATTATAGGACTTTGGCATTATCCTCTTTTGAGAATAATCAGTCTCAATAGAATCCCAAGTTCCTTGGCAGTATCCAACTATTTAAAATTCTTCACAATTCCTCCGTTTTTTTTTTTAATGTTACTTTCATTAAAACCAAACCAGTACAAAAGACTTATACTGACCAGGAGACAGAAAAGAAAAACGAAGCAAGCAACAAAGCTTTTTAGACCATCAAACAATGCATACAACTCAAAGACAGAGAACAGAAACAACAAAAAACTATGACCGACACCTTAAACTCGAGAGTGTTATCTCCTTCCAATTATACATCATCCGGTCAGTGGGAAAATCTTTAAAAATCAGATTTTTCTTCACCCTTTGTGCACCGACAATTTTATCTTTTCACATAAGATTTCCTCCTTAGATTTTGTTCCTTCAAAGCACCTCGCATTTCTCTCCTTCTAAATGTGCCATATGACTGATAGAAACGAAAGTTCCCATAACTCCTTTCCTTTAGGATTCCCAATAGGGGATTTCCACACCTCAAACAGTTGATGAAGACATTCAGGCATTACCCATGTACATCCAAACCAGCTTATGACAGAATTCCATATTTTCCGCGCACACTTGCACCTTAGAAAAAGATGATCAACACTTTCCTCATCCTCCTAGTACACTGGACAAGCATTCACAACAATCTTCCCTCTCTTTCTAAGATCGTCTATAGTTAAAATTCGTTTTCTTAGGGCTATCCATGCAAAAGCTACTACCCTGGGCAGAGAGTTGAGTCTCCATACGCTTGCCAATTTACTTCTGCACCCCTCCCTTTGATACAGGCCCTACTATTAGGGCTGGTAATTCTGCGGGTTGGTCGGGGATGTAGTTCAGCTGTGGGTTTTGGAGCAGGGGTCCGGGTTTGGACAAAGATGAATTTTGGCCGAGGGGATTGGGTTCAACGGATTTGGAGATGAGGGGATGGCGATGGGCTGCGATGGACAAGGACGGACGGACGAGGCTCCGATCAATGACCGGAGGTTGATTTGAGCGACGTGGATCTTCGCTCTGATACCAACTGATGCAGGCCCTAGCGTTAGGGCTTGCAGGAATGCCGAAGCACGTGTCTAAGGACACTTCAAATCATCTCAATGGAGACTTCACCGATACGAGGACGCACCTCTCCGGAAAAACCCACAATTCTATTCAATAATAAAGTCTTAGATTTCCATCTCTACAAAGTAATATAAATAGGAAAAGCAAGCTTAGGGCCTAAGCAAACCTAATCTAATAATGGAAACTACCCTAATTACAATTAGAAACTGCTAACTAATAATTAGGAAACATAAAAGAAAAGAAAATAAAATATATCTCTTACTAATTTGGGCAGGACCACGTATAGGGCACATTCTGCATCATTCCCCCCAGGTTGAAAAAAGAGTTTGACCTCGAACTCGGGTCTTGTACAACATACTTAAATAGGCTAGTCAACTGCCTAAATCTTGTACAACATACAACATACCATAGTAAGAGATTTAATTGATTGTAATTCTACTTCATTGTAGCCCAAATTGGGCATGACATATCTATTAATACGATGGTTGACCTCAACAAAGGGACGCCAAGATTTCCACAAAATCATCTAAGTTCTCTTCCCATATTGTGAAGCTTATGCCTATCGTCCTTTTGTCAGTTTTCACCCTGTAAGAAAGTTTTTTTTTTTTTTGAAATGGTAACTTGTATTAATCAAAAGCTTTATAGTATATTGAGAAGCAGTTGGGGAGGACCCCAGAAATACAACCACCGCCCAAACAAGAAAAAACTATACGAAGGAGGCAAAAGGCCTCAGACAACAGGAAAAAAGAGCCAGATCAAAACGATATGACTTCCCTCCAGTTGAAACATAAAGCATCAAGGGATAAGTCCTGTAAGAAGGTTTTGACAGGTGATAGCACATTACAGGAGCCACAATCAAATATTGAACTTTTATCACCAGAACTCAAATACTAACTCTACACGATTGAAAAATGGAAACATGATTTTTTCCTACTAAAATTCTGATATAATCATTAAAAAAAAAAAAAAAAACCTTATGCCTTCAGTAGCACAGAGACACAAATTGAGAATAACATAAGGAAGAATAAGACCTTACATTGCATAGAGTAAGGATCACACAAACCTTTGCTCTCAGCAGATGGGATTTTCTCACCACTAGAATCATCTTTGCTAATTTTGGTTGCAAATATGTCAAGGACAACAACATCACCAATCTGAGAATTTTGCACATATAATGAATTAGTAAGTACAATTGAAAGAAAGAAAGATAAGATAAACAACTCAGAAGCAACACTAAAAACAAATCAATTTGTTTCAGCTGAACTGCACCGTCTCATATAAGGCTATTCACAGCCTTAACAACCCAGAAACTGGGCATGCCCAGATTAAAACAGGAAAGCGACCAAACTCACCCCTGTATCTTGAGATGGGTATACCAATACTCGATCTTTTGATCTTTCGGTCTATTTTCATGGAGACAACCATAAGACCAAAGAAGAAATTGGTCAAACTCACCCCTGTCCCTGGCTAACAGGATCAAAGAACCCTGCATCTAATTCATACCTAAAAAAACTATAATTGAAATAAATTAAAAATAATGATAAGCTCATGGGAGGTTAGTTCATTGTTCCTTTTTTCTTCAATTGTCATTACTGATAATTTGGCAAAGTTAAAACTAAATGAATAATCAATATTTCCATCAAATAATACAACCATTTGATCTTGATCATCAATCTGATAGGCCATTACTAAAATGGGAAATGACCTAATATCCACAGAAATCAGATGGTGATACACATCAAAGTATCCGACTAGTGGCATATGAACTGATATACAAATATTTTAGCAAAAATAAGCAGTGTTGTATTTAGCAAGGTAGTTCGTTAGTCGGAGAGCATCATTGCTTGATCACTGCTTTCTTATCTTTGAAGGAATCAAAATCTAAGCCCATCAAGTCTTGACTCCAGGCTCAGGTCCAGTTGTATATTAGCAAGTCAATGCCACGATTGTATAGCTGTATTTTATTATTCACATTACTGCACTGTTTCTATTTATAGAAGATTTCATTCATTGTAATTGTAAATTTCATCCATATGATTGGCATCACAAGATTATATACACTCAGTTGATCCTCAAAGGGAGACAGACAATTCATCCCATTCTATCTCTCTTTTCCTTTGTTATGGTATCAGAGCCCTAAGATATTGTGTGTGTGTTTTTTTTCTTTTTTTTCTTTTTTTTTTTGTCCTTGCTTGCCTTCATAGGTGTCCCTGGAAGTATCGACTTCTCTTTGGGCTGCCTCTCATCACTGTTGGCTGCATACTGGGTTCTGGATTTTTTATGCACAGTAGACTGCTGCTATTTCTTCTCTGTCGACATCAGATCTCTATTCAGTCTGGACCTGCTTGCTTGGGAATTTCAACTGAAATCTCAAACTGAGATTTTTTTTCTCCATTTCGACTTCGGTGTTGTAGTGAGTTGCTGCAATTTCTGTGCATCCTCTCAGTGACGAATCAACCTGGGGCTGCGATTAACATCATCACTGCCTCATCCAGCTTCTGTGACCATCGTCGACATCTCCGGCAGCTATCTTTGTCATATCTCCTTCTTATCACTATCGACTGCAACCTGGAGTACTCGGCTTTCTTTTATATAACCACGGGGCCCACCTCTGATTGATCACAAGGTCAGTAGACAGTCGCCTGTTTGTTAAGAGATTTACTGATACTTAACGATTTTTTTGAAAAGTTTCAAAGGATTCTTTTGGATAGTTTATGGGTTCCATTCCAATCTCAGCCTTTAAAAATTTTTGGATCTTCCTTTGATCTACCTAAAATTTCAGTTTTAGGTGCTGCTTCATAGCGAAAGATAATCCGCCTTATTGGATTTTCAATCACTTCTCATTTGATTGGATTTTTTGGGGGGGCTTACTGTGCCAAAATTTAGGTTGGTCAGAATAATTTTTTGATAGAATTTTTCAGAAATTCTCAAATGGACAAATCTGACATTATATCGGCTAAATTTAATGGAATGAACTAGTTTTTTGTGGGAATTTCAATTCGACAATTATGTACAAGGTTGAGAATTGTGGGGATTTGTTGATGGGACTGTTAAAAAACCATCATCTGATGACACTGATAATCTAGCCAAATGGACTACCAAAAATGCCTGCATTATTAGCTGGATCCTGCATTCAGTGGAACCCTCTATTGCTCTAAACCTTAGGCCCTACCACACTGCCACCGAAATGTGGGACTACTTGACTAAGATCTAGCACCAGCAAAATGATGCAAGACAGTTTCATTTAGAATATGAGATTGCGGAATGCAGTCAAGGGGACAAATATGACCAACAATTACTATTCTGGTTTTATGACACTATGGATTGAATATGCTTCTCTTGTTAAAGCTGCAATCCCTGCTGGCGCTATTAACCTAATCCAAAAAGTTCATGAACCAACTAAACGTCATCAATTTCTAATAAATTAACACGTGAGTTTGAGCCTGTGCATGAGAGCTTGTTAAATTGTAGTCTTACACCATCCATTGATGTTTGTTTACAAGAATTTCTTCGGGAAGAGCAATGATCCAAATCTCAAATGCAAGTGCTCTGTTGGTAAAAGATAAAAGGGGACTTATCCAAAGTCCAACGTTATCATTGCAAAGAAATGCAGCATTACGCGAATAATTGCAAGAAAGGAAAGGTTTGCAATTATTGTAAGAATCCGGGGAATCCAATCTCTGAATGCCGTTGCCGCACTCAAAATAGATCTGCTACTGCTCATCAAGCAACTGTTTCGGCATCATCCTCTGGCTCAGACCATCCTTCTCAGCCTCTTCCTCAAGAGATGGTAAAACATATTGTTCAAAGCTCTCTTGCAACTGCATTTTCTACCATGGGTTTCCCAAGTAAATCTACATCTTCTCCTCTTTGGTATGTAGATTCCAATGCCAGTCATCCCAAGGCTAACTCTTCTGACCACCTAAGCAATTTGCAACCTGTGTCTGAAAAATAGTTTTATTTTGATGAGGGGAAAATACAATGGAGACAGCAAGAAGAAACAACGATCACAACAAGAGATAATAAGGGATAAAAGAGAGGAGTCAAGCTCTCCACTGAATTAACATTAATCAAAATGAAACAAACATAATCTTCCCCAACATTGGACTCTTGCAAGATATATATATATATATATAGCAATCTCCTCATGAATACATGCTTAATCCCAAGGATAGCTAGATTCAATGCTACAACTTTCTAAGTAGTCAACTTATACTCCCAAAGCAAACACAACTTACTAAGAACTAATTACTAGGCAAAATAAATACTAGGAGTTCCAAGAAATTCACAATAATACCAAACCTCTTCTCAAAATCATATTAATTGGGCTAAAAGACTCAGGTACCCAACGTTGTCACTTGGCCATCCAATGTTGCCACATAAGAGCCCACATGGCAATGAAAGTGACATGGCCAATATATTCCTACATCATACTCCCCTTCTTGAAAAAGACCCAACCTCGAGTCGACTTTGACCATGTGTTGCTTGCTTTTCTGTTTTCGTTCCCCTTGCAACTTGTCGAAATGAATTGGTTGGCTTTCGATCTGCATCTCAACAAATCTTGTTAAAATGTCCTGAACTTGAATTTGTTCTTGGGTGGTGTACTTGCAAAAGCCATTTAGCACATCCATCCCATCTGCCCAATATGTCTTGATCCATTGACACATGACTAAATTATGAAAGAATGTCTGGTGATATCTGCTTGAATAGGATTCATCAAATGGATATTCAAAACAATGTCGCTTGATGCATCCATCTTCCTTGAATGAAAAATCTAAGTACTTTATGATTCTCTTAGTGCTTGACTCATGATCGTAGTATGACATGGAATCATAGTGCATATCAAAGCTTTTGTCATCAAGGTACACATCAAAGATGGGTATATAATCAATATCTTTTTGATAATCATCATCGAACAATTTCTCATTGACATCATGTGATAATTCTTCATTTTGACACCGATCATAAATGGATGGATCACATTCATTATCTGGATAAATGTCTAAAATTGGGGGCTTTGACCAATCAACGTGATTTTGGACAAATTCTAATGTCCAATGTGAATTGTCCTCATGTATTCCTTCAACCAAGAAGAATGTATGATATTCCATTGGTTATACTTAGGAAAGAGTTGTGAATTGTCTTGACATCTCACCTATTGAGTCCTCGGTTTCTTGAATGTAATTACACACCATTAGTTTGTAGAATTCCCCGGTCATGTTGAACCCCTCACTAGAATAACCAAGGAATCTGGCCATGCTCACTACGATCTCCTTGATGATCAAGCCACAGGGTTAGTTCCTTGACTTGTCTTCGAAGTGCTTGTAGTTCCTCGTCTCTTGCATCTCCCATCATACAATTGCCATGTCCACCTCGACTTCTTCTTGCAGCCATGAATAAAGATGGTAGGTGGGGAAATCCATCTGCAGATCAACCTCAGGCCATATTTGTTGGGCCCAAGTAGATTTAGGAGCTTTTCTATTTATTTAATTGTTATTAGTTAGTAGTTTTATTTGATGAGTTTTATTTAGGATTAGGTTTCCTATTTATTTCGTTTCATATTTTAATTAGGTTTCTTAGGGCTAAAGTTATGTTTTCCTATTTATATGGCATTGTAGAGAATTATTTCTCAGAGTTGATTAATGAAATTGGGTTTTCCCATTCAGAAGAGTCCTCATTATCGTCTCTGCGGAGATTGTTGAAGTGTCTTCAGACACATGCTTCGGCGTCAAATTGTGCTTCAGCACTTCCATGCAAGCCCTAACCCTAGGGCATGCATCAGTTGTTATCAGAGTTGAACGATCCCCGATCATCGGCGTGATTACCCCTATCCCTCCTTCCGTTCATCATTCCAGTCTTCCGATACTCTGACCCACTACCAACCCTGCCGAATCCTCTCTGTCGAACCCCACCCGCTGCCCAAACCCTCCCTCTTAAAAAAATCCCCAAACTCCACCCTCATCAAATCCCCAAACTCAAGAAACCAGATTGCGTCCCACTGTCCCCAAACCCCTTTGCCGATCCCCCCATCCGACCCCTTTCCCATATACTCGAGACCCTATCACCCTTCAGCCCATCCCTAAAGCCCCAAACCCCTTCCCGAAGAAATTCCCAAAACCCATCAAAATCCCGATTGTCGTCGTCGCCAACATATCGAGATCCCGTACCCAAAGAAAAAAAAAGAAGAAAGATCCAAAAAAAGAAAGAAGGGCGCGAAGAAAGGAAGAGAAAAAAAAAGAACTTTAAAAAAAATCAATGTACCTGATGTAATGACCCATGTACCAACCCAAAAGCTTAGGCTTATAGGTGGAAGGCCCAAACAGGTATATGAAGCCATGTCCAATTCAGGAGTTAGGCGATGTGGGACTTTCCAACACTCCCCCTCACATGCAGGCCCAATAGATTTCGTGGACGGGCCAGCCACGTGGGCTGCACGAGAACGACAGGATCAAAACCCGCTCTGATACCATGTAATGAGCCATGTACCAACCCAAAAGCTTAAGCTGATAGGTGGAAGGCCCAAACAGGTATATGAAACCACGTCCAATTCAGGAGTTAGGCGATGCGGGATGTGAGACTTTCCAACACCTGACATGCGAAGATCACGACCATCCTTCACCAGTCGTCAAGGTCATCTCCGCCATCATAAAGTCAAACTGTCATCGCCTTAGCCTCCATCATCATCGAAGCTCGTCGCTGTGTGAAGCACAACGACCAAGCAGTGGACCAAGCAGTGGCAGCATCTCCACCATCATTGAACAGTCGAAGCAACCCAAGATTCTCCTTCGTTGGCGACCAACATCTCTCTCTGACTATCGCCTTTCACAGCCACTGCCATCCTCTTCGTATCCAGCAACAACAAAGAGAACAAAAGAGTTCTCTCTTCTCTTTCGTAGGGTAGCGAAGAAACAAAAGGGGAAATTTCAAACCTTTTTTTTTATTCCAACGACAAGAGGTCCAAGAAGAGGCGTTAGGCACCACTGTGACACGTGACGTAGTCGTTGTTGTTTGGGCCAAAACTGCAGGATTGAGGTCAAGCTTGACCCATTACAACAATACCTAATTTGTGTGCAGATTTGGATCAGGTGGATCCAACCCAATCAATAGTTGAAGCCCAATCTATTTTGAAGCATTAGTAAGCTAAAACCATTCCTGACATCAGCAACAAACAATCAAGGGTCACAATTTCTTTTTGCGGTTTTGACACCATCTGAAGCCCAATTTCCAATCCGTCTTCTCCAGCGTATTTGCAGTGAGCAAATCTACACATCGGGTTCGTTATTCTTTCAACCACAATGAAACTCCGTGATACCACAACCTTCAACAAACTTCAAAGATACAAATATGCAGATAAATATGGCTCATGGTATTTTGAAAATGAAGTCCATTTTTGGTCCTTTCTTGATTTGAAACAAGGAGAATTATATGTTCTTGACTATTGTGACATGTTTGCATGGCCCCTAGACAAGTGTGGATTAGAAGATGATGAGGAACAACTACAAAACTTAATCAGTTTTGTAAGAGGCTTGAGACCGGATATAGTGGAGTATGAATGATTGTATGACCGTTCATGAGGCATATTGGGAAGCCATTCGTGTAAAATACATGCTTAAATGGTCTCCTTTGGGAAAAGTTGCACCTCACAACGAAAAGTCTCGATCATAGCAATTAGCAGCAGCTCATGTTGAAGAATCAGTGGCAGAGGACTTACAGACTGAAAAGCTAGAGCAACACAAAATGTTCCAAAACTGAAGTTGGATTTGAAAATTTTCTCTTATGGGTAATGGTGGTCAAAATACACAAGCAACAAAGGAAAAGACACCCACTTTTGAGATTTCTCACATTGACTTCATCTTCGAAGATAAATGGCGGATTATCAGCGATTGTGTTTGATGGTGCAGATTCATCAATTGAAGCCTCCAACGGTTCAATCGCGCATCTGTTCCAATTACAGCAATCAACGTAAGTTATACATGAAGCTATTCCCAGAAGTTGTAAATCTGCCAACGAATCCGAAGTTCGTCGAATTGATCTTTGATCCAGGTGGACATTTTTCGAACTTGAGGTCGAGTTCTTTTCAAGCGGGGGAGAATGATGCAGATCGACCTCAAGCCATATGTGTTGGGCCCAAGTAGATTTAAGAGTTTTTCTATTTATTTAATTGTTATTAGTTAGTAGTTTTATTTGAAGAGTTGTATTTAGGATTAGGTTTCTTAGGGCTTAAGTTATGTTTTCTTATTTATATGGCATAGTAGAGAATTATTTCTCAAAGTTGATTAATGAAATTGGGTTTTCCCATTCAAGTGCGTCCTCATTATTGTCTCTGTAGAGACTCTTGAAGTGTCTTCGGATACGCGCTTCGGCGTCAGTTTGTGCTTCAGCACTTCCATGCAAGCCCTAACCCTAGGGCCTACATCACAATCCAAGACCGTAACACAAACTCTGATACCAAATGATGAGGGAAAAATACAATGGACGCAGCAAGAAGAAACAACAATCACAACAAGACATAATAAGGGATAAAAGATAGGAGTCAAGATCTCCATTGAATTAACATTAATCAAAATGAAACAAACATAATCTTCCCCAACATTGGACTCTTACAAGAGATATATAGCACTCTTCTCTCATGAATACATGCTTAATCCCAAGGATAGCTATATTCAATGCTACAACTTTCTAAGTAGTCAACTTATACTCCCAAAGCAAACACAACTTACTAAGAACTAATTACTAGGAAAAATAAATACTAGGAGTTCCAAGAAATTCACAATAATACCAAACCTCTTCTCAAAATCATATTTCCAATCATGATGCTATTTGTGATAGTTGTTGCATGGCAAAAGGTAAAACCTTACCTTTTCCAATTTGAGATACCATGTCTAATGCATGTTTTAAATTGGTACATACTACATACTGATGTATGGGGACCTACTCCTATTCTTTCTAGATATGGTTATAAATACTCTATCACATTCATTAATGATTTTAGTCGATACACTTGGGTTTATTTTTTTAATACTCGTGTTGATGTAATCAAAATCTTGTGAGTCTGTAACAATGGTTGAAAATAAGTTCTCTACATCTATTAAAATTTTGAGGTCAGACTCAGGGGTTGAGTATATGTCAACTCAATTTCAATCTTTGCTTAAGAGCAAAGGGATTGAATCCAAAAGCACTTGTCCCTATACTCTGCAACAAAATGGGATTGTTGAAAGGAAAAATCAGCATATCCTTGCCGCCGTCTGGGCTCTTTTGATTGATTCATTTTTTCCGACATATTTTTATAGAGGTTGTTCATACAACTGTCTATCTTATCAATCATCAATTCACTTCTGCTTTAAACTATCGTTCTCCTCATTTTCGCCTTTTTAATTATCATCTTGATTACAACATGTTACATTCTTTTTGGATGCACCTGTTTTGTCCTTTTAGCTCCTCATGTACACACCAAACTAACATCAAAGCCTGCAAGATGTGTGTATTTAGGGTATGAGGAGACTCAAAAGGGGTTTGTTGGTATGATCTTGTTACCAAAAAGTAATTCATCTCCCGAAATGTTGTCTTTCTTGAAAATCTTTCTTATTTTCGTACTTATTATATCTTCTTCACCTCCTTCCTTTTCATTATTACCTACCTTTCCTTATTTGTCCACATCTATGTTGCCTAATAAATTTGAGTAGGGGGCTGTTTGTCAACGGCGACATCAAACAACTGCTCCTATCCCCCTCGACACATCACCTCCTACTCCTGCTCCAATTACTGACTTAGTCACAACCAACCTTCGTCGCGCAACCCATTTGATCCGACTGTAAAGATAAAGGTTAGCTCGACCTAATGGGTCAGTCCACAACCCATGAATTGGGTCAGCCCACAAATCAACAGATTGTATGAGTTGTCAATAGATACTAGTCACCTTAACAATACCTGTAATCATGTAATTAGATCCACTAATCTAGGCAATATTGTGTTTATAAGGATCCATCGTCAATACAAAGATATCAATTCTCTTGCAATACTTCTCTCTCTTGTATGCTTCTGGTTAGTTCTGGATAATCTAACATGGTATCAGAGCCCATCGATCTGTTCACTCAAGCATAAGAGGAGCCCTGATCAACTGATAAGAGAATACTATATTCGGCTCTGAGAAGCACTGCACTACTGTGATCAAAGGCGGCCCATCTGTTGATGATCATTCTGCATCAGAGAAATCTCCCCCATTCTGGTCGTCCATTTATCCTAGGATTCTACACATTTTTTCTAGAATTTTTTGATCATCTGAGGTAGGCCATTCTCCCTATTTTGTACTTATCTCCTTTGAGCAAATAGTTTTCATCAAGACCGTTCAAATTTTTGGTTTCTAAAGCTTTCATCAAAATTCCACCTAGAGGAGTTTCGGATTTTTAAGGCAGAGATCACTGTGTGATCTGATCATCCAGTAGGGCCCACATATCAGATCTGTGCTCCAAATCAAGGTCGCCTGGACCATTTTTTGGACTTTTCTGGACTGTTTTGGATCTGTTTGATTCCTGTGATTGTGATTCTTCATCTGATCATTCAGTGGGACCCCTAGCACTCATCTGTGGTCAGATTAAAGTCACCTGGACCTTCCTTATTGAAAATTTTCAGATCTGGTTAGTTGTTGTAGCTGGATTTCAAATCTGACTTAGCTTCTAGGGTTGGATTTCTCATATATTCAGTCTTGAGCAGTTTGTTTTGTTACAATGTCTACTGATCGAACTGTATCCGGAATTACTGTCAAACTTGATGGCACAAATTATCCCTATTGGTCCCATCTCATGCAAAATCTCCTCAAAGGTCAAAAATTGTGGAAATATGTTGCTCAGCAGATCCCTACACCAGATAGTAAGGCTGATACGTTTGAGGAATGGGAAGCTTCTGTCGGGAAAATAAACTCTTGGATTGCCAATTCAGTCACTCCATCTATTGGGAATCAGTTGGCTAAATTCAATTACCCTAAGGCTGCTTGGGATTATTTAGCACGATTATATACTCAGTCTAATGCTGCTCGCCGGTATCAGTTAGAATGGGAAATAAAAAATGCAGACCAAGGAAATGACTCCATTCATGATTTCTTCATCAAAATGACTGCCTTATGGGATCAACTGGCTCTAATAGAACCCACTTTTAAAACAACTGATGATGCTCACACCTTTGAAGTCTATAGGCAGCAGACTCGCCTGGTTCAGTTTCTTATGGCCCTTCGCCCTGATTTTGAACATGTTCGTGGTCAGTTATTACATCGGTCACCACTGCCTTTCATTGATACGGCACTCTCGGAACTTCTGGCAGAAGAGCAAACTCAACTTTCTCTTACAAGGAAGAAACATGTGGAACCCACACATGTACTGTCAACAAATGTTAGTACCCCACAGAATGATCGCTCATTTTTTTCTGGTAATAATGACTTTTGCGACTATTGTAAGAAGAAAGGACACTGGAAACGGGACTGCCCAACCAGACCTCAAAGGCCAAACAATAAGAACAAACAATCTGGTCAGCAACCCAGTCGTGGTCCCATGCAATCTTATCCACAGCGGCCCTATGCTGCCAATGTTACTAAAGATGATAGTTTTGTGCCTCCGCAAATGGATCTTACCTCTCAGATTCAGGCTATGGTGGATGAGCGCATGCAACAGTTGTTTCTGGCTTCCTCCACTGGTTCTGCCTCTCAGATGGCCACTACACCCTCAGCCTCTGGTTCTGCCATGACCATTTCTGGTCCGTTAGGTACTCTTGATACTACATGGATTTTTTATTTTGGTGCATCCTATCATATGACAAATGATGTTTCCAAACTTCATAATTGTTATACCCCTGCTAGCTCTCTCACCATCCATACAGCTGATGCACTCCTCTACCAGTCTCCCTTATTGGCTCCGTTTCAAATACGTTGATCTCTCTCACTCATGTTTTGTGTGTTCCTCACCTATCTATCAACTTAATCTCTATTAGTCAATTGACTTCTTCTGGATTTCTTGTCTCATTTTCTTCTACTGGTTGTTTTGTGCAGGATCCGCGCACCGGGAGACAGATTGGGACAGGCCTTAGGTCAGGAGGACTTTACTATCTCCACTCGCTGCATCTTCCCTCACCCAGCATAACCCCTGCCGCACTCGTTTCCTCTACATCACCCTTTGCCCTTTGGCACTCTCGTTTAGGCCATTTATCTTTGAATAAAATGAAGTTTTTATTTACTGGTGGTGTATTTGGAAACATTTCTGTATCAGACATTTCTACTTGTTTTGGTTGCCAATTTGGTAAACGACATGCATTCCCTTATAATAAAAGCACTTCCTTTACTAATGCTCCTTTTGCTTTGGTGCATTCTGATGTCTGGGGACCTGCCTCTCAACCAACGAAAGGTGGTTCCATTTATTATGTGTTGTTTATTGATGATTTCACTAGATATACATGGTCATATTTAATGAAAAACCGTTCTGAGTTATACACTATCTACACTGCTTTCTCCACCATGGTTTCCACTCAATTTGACACAAAGATTAAAATATTCAGGTCTGACTCCGGGGGAGAATACATGTCCCACAAATTTGGTTCTTACCTAACCAGTCAAGGGACTCTAGCTCAATTATCCTGTCCTGCCACACCACAGCAGAATGGTGTAGCAGAACGGAAACACAGACATATCCTTGAGACTGCTAGATCCTTGATTTATTCCTCACATGTTCCTTTGCAATTCTAGGGGGAAGCGGTCCTGACTGCAATCTATCTGATTAACAGAACACCATCCTCTGTTTTATCTGGCACATCTCCCTATGAAAAATTATTTTCCTGTAAACCTGACTTATCCTATCTCAAAGTTTTTGGCTGCACTTGTTTTGTTCTGTTGCATGATAATGAGAGAACCAAACTTTCCCCAAAATCCACTGTCTGTGTCTTTTTAGGATATGGCATCGAACAAAAAGGCTATCGATGCTATGATCCTAAAACCAATAGGTTACGGGTCTCTCGTAATGTCACCTTCTTGGAACATATACCTTTTTATACATTATCTACACAATCCCCTTCTCCTGAGCAACCTATGGTCTATCTTCTCGATCCCTTTCCGGACCTGTTTCCATCCGATACCCTTCTCCTCCCCCGCTGTAGGTATATCATCATCGACCAAAACCTCCATCTGCTCCTCTGGAATCTGCCACCCCACCTCCTACTTCTGACCATGGGCCTATCTCCTCTGCTCCAGATGTGCAGGATCCTCCTCAACCTCGAAGGTACCCCTTGCGCACCAGAATTCCTCCATCTCGTTTTGGCTTTGTTAGCACTGATCATTTTTCTCCATCATATAAGTCCTTTCTTGCAGCAATTCATATTTTGGCAGAACCACAATCCTATAAGGAAGCCATTACTCATCTGCACTGGAGATCCGCCATTGACGAAGAACTTGCAACTCTACAGAAAACTCACACATGGGACCTTGTTCCTCTTCCCTCTGGGAAACGGGCTATCGGCTGCAAATGGATTTTTAAGATCAAGACCAAATCCGATGGTTCTGTTGATCGTTACAAGGCTCGCTTGGTTGCAAAAGGCTACACACAAGAATATGGGGTAGATTATGAGGAGACTTTTGCTCCAGTTGCTAAGATGACAACTGTCCGTACTTTTATCTCTGTTGCCGCTGTTAGACATTGGCCTCTCTATCAGCTTGATGTCAAGAATGCTTTTTTGAATGGATTCCCTCACGAAGAAATCTATATGCATCCTCCTCCAGGTGTTGTGAGACCTCCTCATTCTGTGTGTCGTCTCAAACGCGCTTTATATGGACTCAAACAAGCCCCTCGTGCTTGGTTTGAACGGTTTAGTATCAGCATTCTCAGTTTTGGTTTCTCTCAGAGTGCTCATGACTCTGCTCTCTTCACTCGTTACTCGCGATCTGGATGTGTTTTCCTGTTACTCTATGTCGATGATATGATTATCACTGGCAATGATGCTCCTGGTATTCTATCCTTGAAGCGTTTTCTTCATCGACAGTTTGAGATGAAAGATTTGGGACATTTGCGGTACTTTCTGGGCATTGAGGTTGCCTACTCTACCCAAGGATATCTTTTGTCACAAACGAAATACTGCAATGAAGTTCTCCAACGAGCTGGACTCACAGATCTTAAGCCTGTCTCTACTCCAATTGAACATAATCTGAAGCTTCGAACTACTGATGGAGATCTACTTTCTGATCCAACTCGTTATCGTGAGGTGGTCGGCAGCTTGGTTTATCTTACATGTGGTAAGCCAATTTGTTGCGCAAACCACTCATATTCACTGGGCTGCTGTACTTCGCATACTGAGATACTTACAAGGCAGTTCCAACTGTGCCCTCCTTCTTTCCTCCAGTCAGAATCTTACTCTGCATGGCTATTCAGATTCCGACGGGGCAGGAGATTTCAATGATCGGCGCTCCACTACAGGCTTCTCCATTTTTCTTGGCTCCTCTCTCATCTCTTGGAAGAGCAAGAAACAGGAGGTTGTCTCACGGTCATCCACTGAAGCTGAATATCGTGCTGTATCTCACACTACTACTGAAATTATTTGGCTTCGCTGGTTACTTCGAGATTTAGGCGTTCCAGTTCCTAAATCTACCCCTCTTTACGGACAGTGAAAGTGCATAGAAACTAGCAACAAATGATGTCTTCCATGAACGATCCAAACATCTTGAAGTTGACTGTCATTTCATTCGTCAACATGTTCAGAGTGGTACTATAAAGCTCTTTCAAATTTCATCAGCTGCTCAAGTAGCAGATTTTTTCACCAAAAGCCACTCCACATCTCGTTTTTTGGAGCTAGTTTCCAAGCTCTCGATGGTCACATTCTCCCATCCAAAGCTTGAGAGGGGGTGTAAAGATAAAGGTCAGCTCGACCTAATGGGTTAGCCCACAACCCATGAATTGGGTCAGCCCACAAATCAACAGATTGTATGAGTTGTCAATAGATACTAGTTACCTTAACAATACCTGTAATCATGTAATTAGATCCACTAATCTAGGCAATATTGTGTTATATAAGGATCCATCGTCAATACAAAGATATCAATTCTCTTGCAATACTTCTCTCTCTTGTATGCTTCTGGTTAGTTCTGGATAATCTAACACCGACCACCTAATAGATATGGTTTTTTATATACCTCTGCACTTCAACACATTGCTATCCCTAAGTCCCACAAAGAAGCCATTCTTCATAACTGTTGGAAAAATGCAATGCAAGAAGAGCTTCAAACCTTGACGTCAATCATACATGGGATCTTGTTCCATGTCCAAAGGATGTTACTTCGATTAGTTGTAAGTGGGTCTACAAGGTGAAATTGAAGGCATATGGTTCCCTCGATCATAGTTTCCAAAATCGGAATCGTATCACAAATCGTTCGTACCCATGAATCGAATCGAATCGCAAATCGTATCGTGAATCGTAGGATTTTTTTTTAATTTTCTAATAAAAATGAAAAATAAAAAAAAAATTATTTATAACCATCCATGTTCCCATTTATAGCAATATGAACATAATAACAAGTTTGTCATACAATTATATCAAGAACATCATGACATATTACATATGTATATAAGTATGTATGTATGAAATAAATGATGTGTAAATAGTTAAATAAGTTTAAAGTATCAATATATATATATATATATTATTATCTTTCAATCAAAATATAAAAATGAAAATAAAATCCAAACCATCAATCTTACACAGTAGACTATCTCTTGAAGTTAAAAAAAAAAGTGTTAAAACAACCAAAATAGATTAAAAGAAGAAGAAGATTTAGACAAGCACCATACAGTCGAATGCTTTAGTTAAATGTATGTTCTCTATTCATCTTTAAAACCTTATCAAAAGTGCAAAAAATTCTTGGGAGGTTTCATTAACTACAAAATAACCATTTACAACTAAAAGCGCTAAAAGGAAAGAAAAAAATAAAGAAAGAAAAAAGGTAAAAGATTATTATTAACTTATTTGTTGTAGCTATTCTCGCTTAGCCAAATCTCTTGAATCATAAGATTCGATGAAACAGGTATCGAATCGTAGGATTCACACCTAAATCCTAAGATTCATTTGTAAATGGGATTCATTGTATAGATACGAATCATTTTCCTTAAGATTCGGGATACGAATCGTAGGATTCTGATAACTATGCCCTTGATCACTACAAAGCTTGGATGGTCGCACTAGGCAATAAACAAGAATATGGCCTAGATTATGACGAAACTTTTGCTTCGGTTGCCAAGACTACGGTGCAAACCCTGATGGCAGTTGCTACTGTCAAATCTTGGTCCATTTTTCAAATTGACGTTAAGAATGCATTTCTACATAGAGATTTGAAGGAGACAATATGCATGTGTATCCCTGCTGGTCTTAATGCACCTCCATCGTTTGCATATTGTCTATGAAGATCTCTTTATGGTCTCAAACAAGCTCCTAGAGCTTGGTTCGAAAAGTTTCTAACTACCAACCTTAAACCTAGCTTTACACAATGCCCTTCAGATCACTCTCTCTTTCTTCAGTCTACATTAAGAGGCATCACATTTGTCTGTGGATGATATTCTTATCAGTGGTAATTGTAAGGTACCATATACCAACCCAAAAGCTTAAGCTTAGAGGTAAAAGGCCCAAACAGGTATATCTTTCATGGATGGGCCCAAACAGGCCCCAATCAAACCCATTACTTGGGCGATGTAGGAGGTGAGACTTTCCCAACAGTCCCCCTCACATGCAAGCCCAATAGATTTCATAGACATGCCACGTGGGCTACACAAGAACGACGGGATCGGAACTCCCTCTGATACCATGCAAGATACCATATACCAACCCAAAAGCTTTACTTAAGCTACAAACCCATTACTTGGGCGATGTGGGATGTGGGACTTTCTCAATAGTAATGACATTGGCATAAAACGCCTACAAGTTACTCTTCGATCTTGTTTTCACATGAAAGACCTTGGTCCGGTAACTTATTTTCTTAGTCTCAAAGCTCATCATTCTAACAGAGGGATCATGTTGAGTCAAACTAAGTATATCAAAGAATTGCTTGACCTTGCTCGTCTTACTGACAGCAAGCCAGCAACTACCCCAATGGAGGTCAATGTAAAATTTCATAAGCAGTTTGGAGAACCAATTTCTGATCTGGAAATATATCGGAAGCTGGTTGGTAGTCTTATCTATTTGACTAACACTCATCATGATATCTCTTATGTTGCAACACTGTCAGCCAATTTATGACCAATCCACAACATCATATGGCTGCAATTTTTCGCATCTTAAGATCTCCGTGGAACTCCTGACCGTGGTTCTTTTATTTCCATCAACATGTCCTCTTTAGATGATCGCTTATGCGGATGCCAACTGAACCGGATGTCCAGACACCAGACGTTCCACGACTGGTTGGCGTATGTTCTTGGGTACATCTCTTCTTTCCTAGAAATGCAAGAAACAAGAGAGTTCCCAAATCATCGATGAAGGCAGAATATTGAGCAATGTCTTCTATCTGCTCGGAAGTCATATGGCTGGTGCGATTCCTTATGGAATTTGGAATAAAAATTCCTACCGCCATCACTCTAAATGCAGATAATACTAGTGCAATTCAAATTGCTCTAAATCCAGTTTATCATGAGCGCACAAAACATGTTGAGGTTGATTGTCAATTCGTCAAAGAAAAACTTGAGGACAAACTTGTAACTCTTCCACAGATATCCCTTCAAACCAAATTGCCGATATATTCACAAAGGCTATGACGAGATCGGCATCATTTTTCTCATGTCCAAATTGATGTTGTTTGACCCACATCAATTTGAGGGGGAGTGTTAAGGAATCAAAATCCAAGCCTATTAAGTCTTGACTCCATGCTCAAGCCCAATTGTATATTAGCAAGTCAATCCCCACATGATGATTCCATCACGATTGTATAGCTATATTTTATCATTCTCATTACTGCACTGTTTCTATACATAGAAGATTTCATTCATTGTAATTGTAAATTGCAGCCATATGATTGGCATCACAAGTTTAAATATAATCAGTCAATCCTCAAAGGGAAACAGACAATTCATCCCATTCTCTCTCTTTTCTTCTCTTATCATCATCATCATCATCAAAGCCTTTCCATCAAGAGTCGTCTACATGAATCTTGTTTCCCCATTCCTATCTATCGTGATGATGGAGATGGGCCCATGAGCTCACATGCAAGAATATTGTGTTTCTTATTTTCGTTGATTAAGCTTTCTAATTTTATTAATGAGTTGTAATTACGAGTAGATTTCTTATTTTATTCCTAAATATGTTAATAGTTTTCCTTCCAAGCTTAATCAGGTAACTTAGACCCTAAGTTTTCTTTTACTTAACTATATGCATTGTAAGAGATTTAATTCTCAAAGCGTTAATTAATAGAATTGGGTTCTAACCCTTTTGAGATGCGCCCTTGAGTATTATTTCTATGGAGGGCTATCTTATCTGCGAGCACGCACTTCAGCACCATTGTTCTTTGGCACTTGTGATGCAAGCCCTAACCCTAGGGCCTACATCAATTGTTATAAACTGGGAGGATCAATCGCCAGATCACTCGGATTCTACCCCGTTTTATCTTTCCTTATTTCCTTTCCTAAAGCATAGCTCTACCCAATCCTCATCAAATCCAAACCCATACCCAAATCCCTTATTTCTCCAACTCCGAAACCCGCTTCCCAGAACCCATCTCCAAAACCCTATTGTCAAACCCTTGAACCAAATATACAAAAAAGAAAAGAAAACCACTGCCATAAAAAATGAAAAATAAAACCCACCCAACGAAACCCAAATCTCCCTCCTCTTAGTGTCCTGAACCCAAAACCCTATTTGAACCCCTAAAGCCATCTTTGCACACACCCAAAACCCCCATCCCGAGTGGGAAAAAATAAAGCCTCCCAGACCCTTCCTCTCTCAAGTGAAAAAAAAAAAAAAAAAAAGGAGAGAAGACCAAGAGAGAAGAAGAAGAAGAATGGGGAAGAAGACGTACCATGCACTGAGGTCACTAACACCATCAGCCACCTCCATCGCTGTCACCATAGAAGCCCATCATCATCATCATCTCCTCGTCGTTAGAGCCTACACCCCTAGCCTCGCACCATCTCCTCTCCTCGATCGCCGAAACCCAAAGTAGCAACAGGGGCGGGTCAAAACCACTTTCAACAACTTTTCTTCTCTCTTGCGCAAAGCACGAGGCTCCAATGGAAGAAGGCCGCAGTGCTATCCCAGTGACGTGCCAAACAAGCCATCTGTGGGTCTGAGTTCGGGTTAGGCCCGAAGCCAAGCAAATGGAAGCTAGGTGGGTCCATTTGCATTTTGAAGCCAAACAACCAGTGGTAGATATGAAATCAAGTGAATCAAAGGTCTACTTTGCCTTAGATAAAGGGTCGAGATTTATTTTTGTGACGTGGGGCCATTAGGAGTTGGATTGTAGGTCCATTTTCACCAACATATTCATGGAGAGCAGATCTATACAAAAGGTCAATCCATCCTCATATCCAAGCAAATATGAAATTGCATGAGTAAATTCTACAATGAACTTCAAAGAATGATATATGCGCTTAAATATGGAAAATGGTATTATGAGAATGACGACTATTTTAACTAGTTTCTTAGTTAAGACAAGGGGGCTTGACAGTATTTGAATATTCCAACCAATTTTCAAGGCTTCAAGATGCATATGGATTAGATGATGATGAGGAACATGATTTAACTAGTTTTCTCAGAGGTTTTTAGACTAGATATATTGGAAAAAATGAATGACTGCAAGACCATTCATGAAGCACATTAGGAAGCGATTGATGTTGAGCACATGCTTAAATGGTCTCGCAAAATGTTAAGCCTCAAAGAGGAAAGTCACCGGAAATAACAAAATCCCAAGTTGTGGAACCTGTGGCATGGCAGAGAATATCCAGACTAACATTGAAAAGCCAGAGCCAGACACAGAAGATTCCATGACTACATTTGGCCTTAACTTCCTTCTAGGGATGATACTAGGCAACAAATACAAGCAATAAAGGAACACACGAGAATTGAAGAACGTCACATGGTTAGCAAACCAACTACATAGCCGATACCGGTAGATCAAATCAAATTGCTACATCAAAAAAAGCTAATTGTAACATCAGAGAACAAACTTATTGTTGCAATGAGTTCAAAAGAAGATCCATTCATTAAGGCCCCTCACATTGACTTTGTATTTGGGGATCAACGATGGAAACTTGGAGATTGAGATTTGGCAGTGCAAATTCTACACAAAGTATCCAACGGTTCGATCACACATCCATACAAACTCCGACTGTCGAGAGAAGCAATGCATCAAGCCTACTTCAAGATGGCAAAAGAGATCTACTAAAGCTTTCAAGTCATACACAAAAGTTAACCTCAACCAATAGATCGAGAATTTGTCTAACGTATGTTCGATCTGGGACGACATTTATAGAAATTGAGGTCGAGTTCTCTCCAAGCTAGGGAGAATGATGCAGAATAGACCCATAACCTCACGTGCAAGAATATTGCGTTTCTCATTTTAGTTGATTAAGCTTTCTAATTTTATTAATGAGTTGTAATTAGGATTAGTTTTCTTATTTTATTTCCTAAATATGTTATTTATTTTCCTTTCCCAGTTTAATTAGGTGACTTAGACCCTAAGCTTTATTTTTCTTATTTATATGCATGGTAGGACATTTAATTCTCAGAGAGTTGATTAATAGAATTGGGTTTTATCCCTTTTGAGGTGCGTCCTCAAGTATTATCTCTAGGGAGGCCTATCATATATGTGAACACATGCTTCAGAACCTTCATTGTGCTTCAGCACGTGTGACACAAGCCCTAACCCTAGGACCTATATCACCTGAGCCAAATCCTTAGATAAGTTACACGTCTTCAAATCTATTTTTACTACATCCATTCACGTCCTCTTTGGCCTACCCCTTCCCCTTGGTGGGCCATTCACCTACATAGCCAAACATTTCCTTACTAGAGTCATTGTTAGCTTGCGTTGGACAATGCCCATACTATCTCAAATGGGTTTCTCTAATTTTATCCCCAATTGATGCTACCTCTAAATGCTCGCGAAATCACTCATTTCTAATTTTATCACTCGTAATTTTACCACACAACCACCTTTGCATTCTTATCTCTTCTACATCCATTTTGTACATATGTTGCTTCTAGATTGGCCAACATCCTGCTCCATAGGTCATAGCTTGTCTAATCGTTGTCATGTAAAATTTTCCCTTTAATCTTGCTATAGTGCGCCGATCACAAAGCACTCTAGACACAAGTCTCCATTTCAACCATCCCGCTTTTATCCTATGTTCAACATCTTCCTCAATCTCTCCATCCTTAGGGCGGATTTGGATGTCTGCTACAAAAAAGTTTTGTGAAGTTAACTATCACATCGATGTAAAGTTGGGGTTGTTTGAAAGTGGAGTTGACTATAAGGTAAAAGAAAATCATGTTTGGATGGTTGTGGTAAAGTAATGGGACTTTACTTCAGTGTATTTGGATTAATATTGAAGCGTGAGAGATGCATAGAAGCCACCAACAATAATTCCCCAATTCGCCTGGCTAGTCCAAAAACCGGCAACAATAATATTAACAAAAAAATCTGGTCATACGACCAAATGTCACGTGTACAGCACCCACCTATTTGGAAAGCATGAGAAGAACATGTGTTTTTAAAAAACACATGAAAATTTTCAAAATGCCAAGGCATCTGAAATGAAGTTTTTAAATCTAACAACTTTCATCACCAATTTGTCTATTGTGGTATCAATGTAACTTAATCATGCAAATAGGGGAAGAAATACATTCATTCATATTCGGAAATACCTGGAGCAATTTGAAGTATCCCACTGAGATTTATCGGCCTGGAAACTCTTACAGTGAATTGCAGAAGCCTTCAACCCTCCCTTTTATAGGACTGTTTACAGTGACTGTCAGGCATAGTCAGTGGATTGTGGGCCAGGGAATGCATGTTTGGATCCATAGAACCCTAGGAAGTCGACAGACCCACAGGGGTTTGTATGGTTGCACTCCATCCAGAACAGGCCCAGGCCTGGTCAGCCGGCCCATTTGAGCTAGTCAACCAACCCATAAGCTAGGTGCAACCTTCTGCAAAATGATTAAGGTTTTTCTTAACTTTCTTGTCTTTTAAAGTATGCTTTTGGCTAAGAACAAATTATCTCGGTTAGGGAGAGAGCCACATAGGGTTGAGAGGGGTCAATTGCCCCCTCTCAACTTTTCTTTCCCTATAAAATAGGAGAAACATATCCTACAATAGATTTTTATCTTAACCTTTTGCCCCCTCCTCAAATTCTTTTATTCTTGGTTGCCCCTCAATAATTTTTATTTCTCTCTTAGTAAAGAATAGACTTTTAAAACAAATAAGGGGATTTTGGTCTTTTACTTTCATAAAAAAGACAGCTCATCAAATCATCAATAAGATATGCATTATGTTGTGATTTTTCTTCTTTTATTTTTATTTTTCTTTCCTACTATTGAGCATAGAATCCTAATCCTCTCAAAGTTTGAAACTCATAATCCGCACAGCTTATTTCATTTATTATCAAATTTTGCATTTATAATATTTTAATTCAAAATCTGGATTAAATTATATCTAATTAAATTCGTAAGTAAGAGATTTCATGTGGCCTACCAAAGATGGAGGAACTTAAAAATCTTTTTAACAACTTAATAACATGAAGAAAACTTTGGGAGATTTTGGATGATCCTTGTTGATCGATCCTTGCTCCATTTATAATGTTTGTGGCCTTAACCAAGGCAATTACAATCTACACAAATGGAAGGTAGATATGTTACACATGTAATACGTGGAAGGATAATAATACACAGAAGCATTGGTCCGCCAAGATAACCCATGTGCTTTTGTATGCAGTTGGCCTATTGTGCATGGGCCTGGTGGGTCAGCTGGTGTTAACACTTTTGTACTAATTACATGGCAAAGGTTTTATTAAAGTTAGTGGTTTTTTTTTTTTTTTTTTTTTTTTTTTTTTTTTTTTTTTATAAAGTTTTAGAAGAATTTGAGCTCTAAACAATAGGTCAAAGATCAAGGCTTTTTATAAAAGTCAACCCCATATTATGATCTAGAATTTTTTTTTTAATTTGATTTTTTTAATCATAATCATGTGCTCATGAGTTAAAATGCAAAAATGATAGCCAACACGCCCATGGCCGAGTGGTGTTGGCATTGGTTTCACACACATGCCCAGGAATCAATCCCTGGGTGTTCATGTTGAAAATATCACTATTGATAAGTTGCCCAACAAAGTTAAAAAAAAAAAAAAAGCTAAAAAAATATACAATTTACAATTCCTGTTACAGCAGCCTGTTATATTTTTTATCAGTATGTTATGGCAACCTTATAGCAGTTGGAGTCCAAGTTCTTGCATTTGGGAATGATCAGTTTGGATAGTCTTGGCTGGTAAGCAGGGTGCATTTAGAAGGGTGTTTCAGATCTGAGTTCTAGTTCGAACATTTTAGTTGGTTTTGATGGGGTTGCAGAAAATGAAGATATCATCAAGGCAAATGCAGGAGTTTTATATGATTGGTTATTTGGTTTTGATCATGGATTCCTAACAGCTTTTACTATGAAATGGTGATGGCTCGAAGGTAGCGTTCAAGGGTACAGGCTCTGAAGGAAAGGGGATTAGTTGTAGAGGGGTTATCAGATCCGAGGTCAAACTGTAGAAGAAAATTCAGGCCAGAATTGGCAAGGTTGAAGACAACGTTTGACAGGGATGGTAGAGATTGAAGAATGAGAAAAGCAAGATTTTTGCCTGTTCTTGGAAAGGAGAAGCAGCAGAAGTGGTAAGATGGTACCTTTCAGGAGCCTGAAATGAATATTCAACTGGAGCAATATGGGCTGTGATTGATACAAGGTAATATGGGCTGTGATTGATACAAGGTAATATGTAGGCCAGATTAAGGTTCTTGCAAACCTCTATAGGAAGATTTAGGTTCTTATAAAACTATGAAAGAAACGCACCCCAAACCAAGATTTAGGTTCTCACAAACCTCTGCAAGGCTTGCACCCAAAGTTTAAGACCTACAAGAAGCAAGCTTGCTAAGAGATAACCCCCGGAAAATTCTATTCCAGCAAAATATGCTGTTCAAAACAAATAAAGGCTATAAAAGAACTCCAATATAAAGATTTCAACAAATTAAAAAAAAAAAATTTAATTAAATATATTTTTGACCCTTTATCTACTCTAAAATCAAAATAGAATCATAAGCCATCATCATCAAAGCCTTGTCTCAACTATGTCAGGTTGATTACATGAATTCCAATTCTCCATCCAATCTATCCTACGCCAAATATTGGGATTGGTTGCACTTCTTCAAATCTAACCTTACTACTTCCATCCATGTCTTCTTCGGCCTAACCCTTTTCCTTTGTGGGGCATCAACCAACATAGAAAGAATTCTCCTCAAAGGAGCCAATGTTGACCCACATGGGACATGTCCAAACCATCTAAACCGAATCTCTCTTAATTTATCACCTAAAATAGAATCATAATTAATAAAAGACAATTAAAAAAAAAAAAAAGCATTTCTGGCTATAGCTTAGCTAGTTAGGGACATCAGTGTATGTAGAAAAGCGCATGAGTTCGAGTCCACCATGTAGCAAAAATAATAATAACCTTTTTTTTTCTCTATTGAGTTGGCATGAACTGGCTTGGACATTCAATGAACTAGCTGACAAACCACAGACCATGGGCCAAGAGCTGCATCAGAATTCCCGCACAATGAAGACTGAAAAATAAATCACATTATTTTTGTGGATGGATGGGCAGATTGGCAAGGTCTTCATCCTAAGAGGCCTTTTATTAAACAAGAGCAGTTGTTTTCATGCAAACAATGGAGAAAAATAAGTAAAAAGTAAAATAAATATTTCCTTCAAGGAAGAGTAAACTCACTGCAAATGAGGGAAAAAAAATAAAAACATAATGATTACCATGACAAAACATATTATAGATATAAATCATTATAGAAGTAGAATAAGACATACCCGCAAACCTCTATCAGTTACAATTCTTAAAGGACTAAGAGCTTTGTGGCGGCGTCTTAGCTCCGCTTCAGAAGCTTTTTGAGCAGTTATCTCATTGTCTATCTCCACAACAATCTTCAAATTCTTGTATGCATCCTCAGAAACCCATTTAACTTCCGGTGCCACATCTACAACAACATCATATCTAAGCCCAGAACCATATCAGTGAGAAGGAATACACGTCACGCGTGAACCAATGCATGTACATATTAACAGAAGTAGTTGAAACAGCATGCAAGTCAAACCTACTAAGGCAATTGATGCAGGCTGATCAAAGGCGAAGGCCTGCAAGCCCTGATGGACCCACTTGATGGGTCCACTTGACCTCTAAATTGAGATCCTTATCATTAGATTTGTAGGTTGCTTAATTGTTTAGGAAGATTTCCTTTCTAATTCATATGCTAATTAGGATTAGCTATTTCCCTTATTCCTTATTTAGGATCAATGCTACTCTAGATATAGGGAAGCTATTTATTGTTATGTTCATGCCATAATTTTAATACAATTCAGATTCTTCATGAGTTATCTTGGTCTGCTGTTCCCAAGTGATCTTAGGGCTTGAGTCTTAGGACTCGATCTCACCGTCGGAAGTGTAGATCTTCACATCAATTGGTATCATAGCCGACAATCCATCTCGGATCGCCGTTCCGCCGATTCGACATCTATCCACCATCTACCGTCATTCACCCATCCACCCATCCTCATCCGAAACCCATTCCAGCCACCAAGTACTGCAATCTAGCCACCCAACCCCATCGCCAGCCCTTCACTATCCAGCAGCCCTACCCAGCAGAACCCATACACCCCAAATCATCCCTAATCCTCAAATCCCCAAATCCCTAGACCCCAGCCAGACTCAATCTCCAACCCTACCAAAATTCCTCCACCAAAAACCACTTTCAGTCATCCTGAACCCACGAAATACCTAAAATCCCCAACCCACAGTCAAACCACAACAACCCATCCGAACCAAAAAAAAAAAGAAAAAGAAAAATAAAACCCTAACAGCCCCTCCATCACACCCCTTCCGAACCCTTTCCCAACCGCTTCCCCTTTTTGATCATCCATTCCCAAACCCCAGAAGAAGAAAAATAAAACAAAAAGAAGAAGAAAGAAAGCAAAGAGTCGAAGAAGGAGATCTAAGTTGCGAAGAGTACCTTGCACCAAGAGAATACCTCCAACAGCACCCCTCGTCGTCGCCAGCCATCTGCTGCACCGTCGCTCTCTCCAGCACTCGCATCGCAGCAACGTCGCTCTCTCCAGCAGCCATAGCCCTTTGTTTTTCTTCTTCAAGTCATCCAAGTAAGAGGCTAAACCTCTTATTTCCTTTCCTGTACAAAGCCGAAGACAAAGCCAAAGAGGCCCTTTTCCATGTGCTGAGTTATGTAGTTGGGCCTCCCATGCATTTGGGCCCGATCTAAGTCCAGGCCCATACCAGCCCAGCCCACCAATTCCAAAAGAAAAAAAAAAACTGCATTTGAAATTTCATGGCTACCCGAGGACGTCAAAACCACGGGTACTTCACCAATTACCAGCAGGATGAGCTATTGACTAAATTGGGATCTGACATGGACGCTGTGGTCGAGCGACTGGAAATTGTTGAAGATACTCTTACTGAACTTCAAGGACCTTGAACTGAATCTGTTCTCACAGAGCGGGATCCGCAAACATCAGGGATTGGACCTCAGGTCAATCATGTAAACCCCGCTCCCCATGCATCCGAAAAATGGCCCAAGTGAATCCAGTCAGACTTGGTCCTCAGCATCAGCATCGTGAAACCATGTTTGACTTGGTACAGCGCCTTTTCATTGAACACAGTGATAATGAACCACGCGGTGCACCACATACAGATGACATCACCAAAAAAGTGAGACTGGAAATCAGTGATTTTTCAGGAGATCTTCATCCCAATGCCTTCGTTGATTGGCTCAATTCTCTTGATGACTATTTTGCATGGTACAACATGAATGATGCCTAGAAGATAGCCTTCACAAAAGTTAAGCTCAAAGGGCCTGCATACATTTGATGGCAAAGTATTGAAAACAGTGAGCTCGCCTTTGGGCATCCCATCTTCTAGTGGGAAGACATGAAGCGGCGACTCAAGCAACATTTTCTTTCTACTGACTATATTGATTTCCTGCATAAAGGATACCTTAGTCTGCAACAGGGTGCCTATTCGTTAGATGAGTATACCAATCTGTTTCGAGAATATATTGTGCGCTGTAATCTGCGGGCAAATGATGGACTCATTATCAATAAATATACAGAAGGCTTATGTCCTGATATTCAGCAATGGATTTCTCTGTTTGATTTCAATGATATCAACAAAGCCTATTGTAAAACCCGGAAAGCACAACATGAAATCCAGTTGAGGCGGCGGGAAAGATCCCAAGCCGAGGAGTTTTACACTAGAGGGGCACAGTATACAACTCCCAATAACGCCCAACAGTCGGTTAATCGACCGATGCCACCACAAGCATTGCAAAAGCCGCCCCAAGGGGTACAACAAAGGATACCACCACCCCCAAATCAGCGACAACCAGCACCACAAAATGATCCTCATGCGCGAGGACGTGCTGACAAAGGGGAACTGATCTGCCATACCTGCCAGTAGAAAGGGCATTATGCTAGAGGATGTCCTCATAGGAATCTCTATGCAGATGATGAAGCCAAAGACAACGAAGAGTCTGATGAGCATATTGAAAATGGAAAAAACGGCAAACACTCAAAGCGCTTGCCTTGAAGAATTTCCTGCTGATGGTGTACCACTTGTATATCTTGAGCGCCATCTTCTGATCACTGAAGATCAACAAGAGCAGGATTCTAATCATGCACCTATTTTTCGCTCTCGAGTTCACTGCATGGGCAAAACTTGCAATATGATTGTTGATGGATGTAGTGCTATGAATGTTATTGCTAAAGAGGTTGTGGAAAAGCTAAAGCTACCTACTACAAAGCATCCAAGACCATTCAAAATAGCATGGGTAAATGATTCAACTATTCCAGTTGACAAGCCACTAGTTTCTTTCAAACTGGGTTCTTATGAAGATACAATAAAGTGTGATGTTATACCAATGAAAGTTACACACATACTCTTTGGTCGCCCATGGCTAAGGAAGTTGAAAGTTGTCATAGATAATGACACAAACACCCATACTTTCATGTGGAAAGGTAACAAGACCCGGTTATGGCCACTACTGCCCTAGCATGCAGCAAAGGCCCCAAAAGAGGCCGCCATTCCTCAGATGTTAACCATGAGTAAATTTGAACAGGAAAGCAGAGATCAGAATCTGATGTATGCCTTGGTTATCCGCCAAGTGACAGATGATTCTCCACATGCGTCCATTCCGGAAGAAGTCAAACCACTCCTGCAACACTCGGCTATTTCTATATCGGGTTTTGAGCAAATCAAGGAGGAATATGCGATAGACAAAGACTTCGGTACCATCTATAAAGAGATCCTTCAGGGTGAGCATCTCAAGCATCCATCTTTAGCATTCATGATGGATATTTATTCTATGGTAGTCGCCTCTGTTTGCCAAATAATTCTATCCGCGAGCATGTTATCAGGGAACTCCATTCCGAAGGATGCAGCGAACATTTGGGGCGTGATAAAACCTTCGCGCTTGTCGGAAATAGATATTATTAGCCACACATGACACCCTATGTTTCTCGTATCTGTGAGCGGTGTCGCACTTGCCAGTTGGCCAAAGGAAGCAAGAAGAATGCGGGATTGTATCAGCCGTTGCTAGTTCCCCAGGGCCCCTGGGAGGATATCAGCATGGATTTTGTACTTGGGCTACCTATGACCCGCAGAAAAGTAGACTCTGTCTTTGTGGTTGTGGATCGTTTCTAAAAAATGGCTCATTTTATTACTTGTTCCAACACAGCAGATGCCTACAAAATTGCACAACTCTTCTTTAAGGAAGTCGTCCGCCTGCATGGACTTCCAAAGACCATTGTGTCTGACAAGGATACAAAGTTCGTTAGCTACTTCTGGAAGACATTGTGGGGCATGTCCAAAACAAAGCTGCAATTTTCTACTACCTATCATCCACAAACTGATGGTCAGACTGAAGTCGTCAACAGTAGCCTTGGAAATCTGCTACGTTGTTTAGTGTGCAACCATCTTACTACATGGGATCAAGTTTTGCCTGTGGCTGAGTTCACCTATAATAACTCAGTCAACCGGTCCACTGGAATTTCTCCTTTTAAAGCAGTCACTGGCACCAGACCACGTCTCTCGGTTGATCTTGTTCCCCTTCCAATAAAAGCAAGACCAAGGGCTGATGCGGACAGTTTTATTCACCATATGCAACAGGTTCATGATGAAGTTCGACAACATATTTCAACAAGCAATGATTCTTATAAAGAAAATGCAGATAAGCATCATCGTTTCATTCAGTTTGCGGAAGGAGATATGGTTATGCTTCGTAATCGTCCAAAGCGCCTTCCACCGGGAGCCAATAAAAAGCTTCACCCCCGCAACTCCGGCCTATTCAAGATTCTCAAAAAAATTGGTCCTAATGCATGTGTTGGATTTACAAGCAGATCTTGGTTTGCATGCTACCTTCAACGTTAAAGATCTTACACTCTATAAGGGCCATGACCATGACAGTCCATCAAAAGATGATGAGATTCATCTACCACCTTCTCGAGCCCTTACAAATACAATTGTTGATGTGCTTGATGATCAACTTGTTTCGGTTCGACGGGAGGGTTTTAGAAGTTTCTTGTTCGCTGGAAGAATCGTCCCCTCTGATGCCACGCGGATTACAGCTATAGATTTCCAACATCTTAATCCCTATCTTTACGAAAGATATCAGACCATTTACTCGCCGGAGTCGAGTTTTTCTAAGCCGGAGAGAGTTGATGTAGGCCGATCAAAGGCCAAAGCCCGCAAGCCCTGATGGACCCACTTGATGGGGTCCACTTGATCTCTAAATTGAGACCCCTATATGCTTAATTGTTTAGGAAGATTTCCTTCCTAATTCATATGCCAATTAGGATTAGCTATTTCCTTTATTGCTTATTTAGGATCAATGCTACTCTATATATAGGGAACCTCTTTATTGTTATGTTCATGCCATAATTTTAATATAATTCAGATTCTTCGTGAGTTATCTTGGTCTGCTATTCCTAAGTGATATTAGGGCTTGAGTCTTAGGACTCGATCTCACCGTCGGAGGTGTAAATCTTCACATCAGCAATGTAAGTAGCAAGATCCTACATGAAACTGTAGAGAACGAACAGATTCAGTCACAGGTCCACTATGACAATCCCATAACCAAAGGCCCATCGTAACAAGCCCACATAGTATATCTCACATGTGAATTTTGTAAGATATGGTCAGCATCTATACATAATTACAGGATTGTAATCACATCTAGATTTCCTTATTAGTTTGTAATCAAATATAATGAGATGTAAATTAGATTGTAATTAGAGCCTTTGATTAGGCAACAACCAATATAAATACACATGGTCGATCCCCTTCTTGGGATGAGACACAGTTTACAATTTCCTCTTCTTGATTCTTCTTGTTCCTGCTAATAAAAGGATCTCTAGATCATGTCATGGTATCAGAGCAACTACGACTCTATCTATCATTGGAACTGCTTGTCCAGTCGACTAAGTAATCAATAGAGAACAACTTCGTTCCTCTCCATCTGTTGAATCAAAGAAAGGAAGAAGTTTGGAACAGCAGTCCCTCAGATCAACAGAAAGATCACCTCAGCCATCCAGAACTACATTCTGTGCAAGGAGACAACTCTGGCAACATTCTGCAACTAGTCGACAGCTATTTGTCTGCCTGATCAAGCAGTGGGCCCCACCTCCAGATTGTGGAATCTCCAGAAACTCCAGCATCTGGTTTGCCCATTATTTATTGGAATTATCCATATTTTTCTGGCATTTTATCAGCCCAATAGGTCAGTGCCTTGACTGCTTTCTTGGTTTGACAGTTTTCTGAAATAGTTTAAGAATGTTTGCTTGGAAATCCAATCCAACCATTAGAATAAAGTGGTTCCTTTTTCAGAAGTTGCAAAAATAGGGCAGCAGTCTAACCTGGAAGTCTGATCAGAGAAATATACAATTTTGCAGCAAGTTCTTTCCATTCTTGCTACAAAATTTGGGTCGCCCACGGTGTCCTTTTCTCCTCTTTTTTTTTTTTAATAGTTGAGGTTCTGTCCACAATTCCTTGTGGATCTGTTTATTCTTCCTTGCAAACAAATATCAGGGCATCCAATGGACAAAGTCAAGATTGTTCCTGTAAATTTTAATGGTACAAACTATCAGGGCATCCAATGTCTTGGTCATTCCATTTAAAGAACTTTACTGAAGGACAAGGGATGTTGGGTTACCTGGATGGAACAAATCCAAAACCAGTTGCAGGCCCCTCCGGGACAATAACTGTGGATGATAAAACGATAGCCACTTGGAACCAATGCAATGCCAAAGTTGTAACTTGGATCCTCAACTCTGTTGATCCTTCTTTCTCAATGGCACTTCAAGCTTTCACAAAAGCTTCTGACATGTGGACACACATGAAGAAAATTTATCACCAACAGAATAAAGCCCGTAGGTTTCATTTGGATACAGAATTGGCCAAATACTGCCAAAATGACAGGACCCTACAAGAATACTAAAATGGTTTTATGGCCTTGTGGGCAAAAAGAGATTAGATGCTTCTCCAATCTGTCTCAGAAGGATTCCTTCCACAAGCCCTTAAGCTTCAAGAAGAACTCCATGTTAGCCAGTTTCTAATGAATCTTCGTCCAGAATTTGAGCCTGTGTGGGTTGCACTAATGAATCGGGAAATCTCTCCTGATCTGGATACATGTATCAAGGAGGTCCTTTGAGAAGAAACCTGCCTTCCCTGAGGAATCAAAGGCCCTTCTTACACCAGCAGGCCCAACACAAGCTGATGAGACAGCTCTGTTCACCACCCGTGGTCAAAAACCTCAGTGCTTTGAATGTAAGGAGTATGGACATGTAGCCCGTGACTGCAGGAGGTACTTATTTTGCAACTACTACAAACGAACTGGACATCTTATTTCAAACTACCCATGAAAGCCTGAAAAGAAACCAGAACAATTTCAAAAACGCGGTCCGACTGCTCTTCAGGCTCAAACTAGTAATCAGCTTGACATGGCTTCCTCAGATACTGGTTCAGTTACATTGACTATAGCTCAGATTCGAGAAATGATCACCTCCATGGTATTAGCGGTCTGTCTTTCTCCTTTATTGCATTCCCTGCATTTCATTCATCAACTTCAATATCTACATATATCACACCATCCACATGGTTTCTGGACTGAGGTGCCTCAAACCATGTGACATCTGCAGAACAAAACCTGCACCAATCGGAAACCTTATGATGGCCATGATTCAATCACTACTGCGAATGGTCATCAATTGCCAATTTCTGGAATAGGAACTATTTCCATAGGGACCCTTACTCTGTCTAATGTTTATTTTGTTCCCAATTTGGCTGCAAATCTGATTTCCATTGGCCAACTTATTGATTGTGGATATCTTGTTAATTTCTCCCCTTCTGGTTGTGTCAAACAAGAACGACAAACTAGGAAGTGACAATTTCAAGAACGTATGACTGATAAGAAGTTTCTGAAACTGTATTCTATTATGTGTATTCTCCTTAGGAGATCGATCATCAATTTATAGAGTATTTACATCCCTTAATCAAGGTGTTAAGTTAGAAAACTACTAATTACATCAATTGCTATTCTAAGTTAGGAAACTAACTAATCGAGAGAATATGTACAGCTGTTATGAATCTTGACCCAATCAGACCATGTGAGATATATCTTGATGAACTGGATCCTTTCATGGGCCGTGGGCCTGTTTAACAGGAAGGTGGCAGGCCTTTTCTTTTGGAAATGGGAAAAAAATCCTTCTTTGCTTCCTCTACTGGTGTTATAAATAATGTGTGGACCACTTGGCATAAACACCTTGGTCATTTGAATAATGATCATCTGCTTTCATTGTTTAAACTTGGATATTTAGATAAATCTATTACTAGTACCATGGTTTCTACTTTTGCAAAATCAAAATGTGAATCTTGTTGCTTGAGCAAAAGTCATGTGTTACCCTTTCCCATTCATTATTCTCATGCTACTGCACCCTTTGATGTTATTCACACATCTGTTTGGGGCATTGCCCCACTTGAGTAGACTTGGATATAAATACTATGTTACTTTCATAGATGGCCACTGTTGTTACACATGGATATATTTCTTAAAGTCCAAATCTGAAGTTTTTTCTATGTTTCAAAAATTTATTAATATGGTAAGTACTCAATTTCAGAAATTCATCAAGATCCTACGTTCAAACTCGGGGGGAGAATACACGTCCATTGAATTCAACTCATTTCTAGCTGAAAAAGGCATCCTCCACCACAAATCTTGCCCACACACACCACAACAAAATGGGATTGCGAAAAGAAAGAACCGCCATCTTTTAGAAACTGTTAGAACCCTTCTCGTTTAATCCCCGATTCCCCCTAAGTTCTGGTGTGAGGCAGCCCATACAGCTAGTCACATAATCAACAGATTACCTAGCTCTATCTTGGGTAAAGTCTCCCCTTATGAGTGCTTATTTGGTCATCCCCCTTCCTACTCACATTTGAGGATATTTGGGTGTCTATGCTTTGTGCACCTCCTATCCTTTGAACGTAATAAGTTGTCACCTCAGGCAACTCGCCGCATGTTTCTAGGTTATAGTGATGAATGCGAAGGCTTTCAGTGCTATGATCCCAAAGAACGACGGCTACGGACATCACAGAATGCTGTTTTCTTGGAAGATGCTCCATTTCATTCCCCCCTCTCCCAATACAAATAATATCCAAGTATCTTATCTACCCAATTTGAAACACCCCACCTCCCTCCAGCAATTACACAAGTCTATACCCGTCGTCCAAAACAGCCGCCTCCTACTGCTTCTACTCCCAATACCCTGACCATGCTTGCTCCTGAAGATAATGAAACTACTACTAAAGGTAATGATCTTGCACCTCCATTACGACGATATAGTCGTATTTCAATTCCACCAGATAGATATGGCTTTCCCGTGTTGGTTACATCTTCAAATCCCATTCCCATCCCAACCACCTATCCACAGGCTGCTCATAAAACATGTTGGCAAGATGCAATCACAGACGAACTACTAGCTTTCGAAGGAAACTGTTGAATTCATGAATTTGCACATTTACATATCATTTTATGATGAATTAGGGATTTAATTAGGTCAATTGCATCATTATTCATATAATTTCATTATTTCATGCATTTTCACCTAGAAACATGAATTTTCATACTTTTAATACGTTTTCTGCATTAACTTAGAATGTTTTGCGAATTTTCTCCGAAGAGTCCCAGTTGGAGCAGAACTCTGTTAGAATGGGTCCCGCCTCAATATGGCCTCTTCAGTATTTGATGTGTTGAATTAGAAGATGCAGAAAATGAGAATTATAGGCCTCTATCATAGGGCCCACTGTTTAAGCAGATGAAATGTCCCACTTGGCAGGGTCCGCAGTAGTTGCATATTTGAAATTATTAATGGATGATTCAAAGAGTACAATTTTGATTGGAACAAAAGAAGAGGAATTTGAATCATCCCCATCTGATGTCCTTTCAAAAATGAAAGTTGTGCAAAGATAGAATCCAATGCAAATCAAAATTTACAAGTTAATCCCGTTTTTCTCAGGATAACTCATCTTCAAATGGCCATAACTTTCAATCTAACAGTCGGATCGATGAAATTTATCTACTGTTCGAAAGCTTATTCAGAGTAGATATCCGTGGAGCCCAAGAACGTGTAAATCAGAACTATATTGACAAAGTTATGGGCCCGGAGATTTTCATGTTCATTTTTTAGACAAGATTGCAATTAAATCCACACTGTTGATAATCAATTGCATCACATCTCTTGTGGGACCCCATCTGAAGATTAGCTAAGGACACCTAAATTAAAAAAGAGAATCATCTCAAAGCCAAAAGTCTTTCCAAAAGAAAAGTTAGCTTGAAGAACAAGAAAGAATGCCTACAATTAAGGAAAAAAGATACCTAAAAGGGTGGTACTTCTTTACTAAAATGGGTTTGAAAAAAGCATAAAAGGAGACATGATGGAGACCCGTAGGACCACATTCCATACGTCCAAAACAACTTCACCCATCTTTCTTTATTGATTTATTCTCTCCTAGCCACACCTTCTCTTCCTTACCTCTTTTCTCCATTATTTTATTTTGGTAGCCTTGGGCCATGTCCTAGGATTTATTTTGAAGGAGAATCCTTGTGAAGGAGAAATTGTAAAAATGAAGTTCTCGATGAAAATCATATATTTGCAATGGAGGAGTAGATTTCTGGATTGGAGCACACAGATGAAGCTAAGTAGATCTTTAATTTAATCTATGTTAATTTTCTATTTTCTTTCTTGTCTCTTTTAAATGCATGCTCTATTAGAATAATAGATCTGTCTTCATGCCTTAGGCAGCCTCTGTTTTGATTTCTAATGAAAATAGTTTGATGATTTATACTTATTTTGATAGATGGTGCTTAGGGCTGAGATCCTTTGATAATTTATGCTTAATTTGATGAGTCATGCTTATGATTTTTCATTCTTTTATGAGGTGAAGAAGGTCTTGGGTTGTGACCTTATTCTTTTTATTAAAAATTGATTTTTGCAAAAGACAAATCCTCCGGATCCAAAACATTAATTTGTTTCTGATCTGAGTTATTTTTGAGACAAATAGTAGAATAATTGCATGGATGGATTAATTATCTTGCTTAGTGGCTTTTGGATGCTCTGTTCTATTTTATATATTTGATTAGTTTGTGTTTCTGAATTTTTCTTTTTTTTCTTGGATCTCAATTACTTATTAATATTTGATTTAAAAAAATTCAGATTTTAAATCTTAACTTAGTAGTGCTCCATGTGGGATTCAACTTGTTCTTGCCACTGTCTCAAAAAGACAATTGTGCACTTGCAGTATTAAAGGATTGGATTTAAATTCACATCAGAAACAAAACTTAGGATTTGGTGCAACATCCACCAAATACATCTGTTATTGGAAGAAAATGGGTATACTCCATTAAGGTTCGCTCTGACGGCACTATTGACCGCTACAAAGCTCGACCGGTTGCACAAGGTTACAAACAGGAGCACGGCATTAGTTATGAGGAAACCTTTGCACCTGTCGCCAAAATGACTATAGTTCGATATTTACTAGGTGTGGTCACGGCCTGTAATCAGCCCCTCTAGCAAATGGATGTCAAGAACGCATTTCTATATGGAGATCTTAGTGTCAAATTTTCACATGGTATCTTCACACAAGTAGCTTAGGAATGATCCATTAATGTGCTACCTAGTTTATCTTTATCTTCTGTGTTGCATATTCCACAATTCTCATTTAATCTTTTGCATAGGAGTTCCCAAACAAAATCAATAATTATTGTGTCGTGTCTTTTTCCATCTTATTGTGCATTTCAGGACTTGAGGACAAGACCAACGATCGATGGTGGCCATGAGAGCAATGATGTTTAGATTCTAGAGCCGGTGAGCAATGAGTCAAGTAGAAAGGAGCCAAGAGCCTCAAAATCTAAAGTAGATAGACCTAAATAAACTACTGTCATGACATCTCCCACTTGCTCATGCACCTTTCAAAGTCTTAGGGGTCGTTTGTTTGCACCCATCTACATATGTAAATGGTTCACACGCATAACGGTTATGCACATTTATGTTTGTTTGGGTTCATATGTTATATAGGCGTGAGAATGGGCTGCTTTTCACACCAGGTTTTTCACATCTCAACAGATGGCCGTCCGTAATGCATATCACTGTTACAAGGAGCTACTATATAGTGAATCTAACGTTAAAAATGGGCACACCTTTCTTTTGAGGTTTCACACATTTGTGGGCATCGAAATGTCCAAACTTTTCTTAAGGGCCAAAGCGGCCATGCAAACAATTTTCATCCATTGATTCATAATAACTTTTGAGATATTTGCAAAAAAAAAAGTAAAAACCGTTAGATGTACCATTTTGCACTTCTATGGGACCCATTTTCATGATCTGAACCGCCCAAACTCTTCAGAAGGTCCAAAACAGGCAATGGGACCAAGTTCCAAGCATTGATTCTTTGTGGAACTCAAGAAATTTGTTAAAAGACACTAAACAATTGGATCACTCACCCATTTTCTGCACACTGTTGACACGTCTTTGAACTCAGCCCCTTTTTTATTTTTATATTCATGTGGGGCCCAAAATAGGGATCTAAACCGCCGATCCTCTTTAAAATGACCAAAACGGCCATGGTACCAAATTTCAAGTCAAAATTCAACACGAATTTTGAGAGATGCAAAAAGGTCCAAAACTGAAAAATCTCTAATTCCGAATTCTATGGGCTACACGTTCACTATCTAACCCATCCAAACACTTTAGAATGCCAGTTTTGTTTAAGGGGTCAAGTCCCATGCCTTTCTTCATCATATATTTTAAGATATTTGTGAAAATTTGTGTAAAATGGTGAACGGTTGGATTCACTCAAATTCACATGTGGAGAGGTGTGAAAAGGGAAAATGTGACTCAGTTGCAAGTGAAAATGTTTCATGTTGGAGTCATTTACACATGTAAATCATTTTCACATCACATGTGGAAATTCACAAGCAACACCTTAGGATATCTTCTTTTTCGCATATTAGAAAAACCTAAGAAAGTTTGATTGTGCCACTTGTCAGTTTACATAAACGTAGGAATGTTTACCCAATTAGCATTAATGATAGAAGTAGTATTCCTACTGAATTAGCAAATACTAATGTCTGGCATGCCCCTTAATCTCAAAGAGAGTAGGGACTAGAGGGTTTTTGTCTTGTAACAAATGGATAGTTTGTTTTAACTCCCAATTCCATTGCTACAAGAACAACTGTTCTACTGAATCCTACAATTGATAATGTCCCAAGAATTTCCTATCGTAGGAGTTTCGACCTTCCTTTTTTTTTTTTTTTTTGTCATTTTTCATTATACAATGCTATAATAGCTATTTGTAGGCCTGCAAGGAGTTAGGCACTAACGAATTTAGAAATTTCTAAATATCAACTAGGGAGAATGATGACGATGTCAAACATAGGATAAAAACGGGATGGTTGAAGTGGAGACTTACTTCTATAGTGCTTAGTGACTGATGAATGCCAACAACATTAAATGAAAAATTTTACAAGATGGCAATTAGACCGGCTATGACCGTGCAGCAAAATGTTGGTCAGGCCAATCAAGTAGCAACATATGCACAAAATGGATGTAGCAAAGACGAGAACATTGAGGTGGATGAGTGGTAAGACTAGGAAGGATAAAATTAGAAATGAGTGCTTTCGAGAGCATTTAGGGGTAGCATCATCAGAGAGTAAAATTAGAGAAACCCGTTTGAAGTGATTTGGACATGTCGAACATAGGCCGGCAATGGCGTCAATAAGGAAAAGTTTGACTATGCAGATTGATGGCCCACTAAAGGAATGGGGTAGGTCGAAAAGGACATGGATAAAGGTAGTAAAAATAGATCTGAAGAATTGCAACTAATCTGAAGATTTGGCTCAAGATAGATCACAATGGAGAAACAAAATTCATGGTGATTATGATGATGTGGAGTCATCCCCTATTTTAAAAACCAAACCGGTGCTTTGGCCATTAGACACTCTTCATGGTTTGAAGTTTGATTGTTTTGTTGTAAACGGGTCTTCCCTTCTTGTTTTTTTTTTTTATCTTCTCCCTGATCAATTAACTTAGTTACCTTCTTCTGGAAAAAAAAATTGCGACTTTATCTTAAAAAAGATGACATTCTAAATATAATACTAGGATCTCACTTCTCATAATACATGGGGCCCTTTAAATCCCTCAAAGCACTCGTGTTGGATTTGGCATGGCATAGGGGTACCAGATCAAAATTTTGTATGGTTCAGCTCTGATCTAAGATTATAAATAAGAAAATTAATTGAAAAACTAAAATTAGTAGAAATACATTAAAAAGAAATTTTACCATTCAAAAACTTTAAAAAGAAATTTTAGAGATCACCAAAGCATTATCCCATCTATCCGGAATTGACTGTGTTTTATTTCTCCACTAATCCCTGCTTAAGGAATGTTCTATACCATTCTATAATCTAATAAATAGTTATAATTACTTTATTCAAGTTAGTCACCTTTCCTTCTACTCAGAACTTGTACTTGCAACACTTTGGTTCATCATAACGTGGCTGGTTTTGTCATTCTAATCACGTGTTCACACATCTTAGAGTATATTCCTTGATTTCATTTCTTCAATTGGAGCTATGTGTACGCTTAATCTAATGCACTCAAGCCTAATTCAAGTTTTCAGTTACTCCAGGCACGCATCTTGGTATAAGCATCTAAGCCACATGGAATTTGTCTACTTTCCATTTCTTCTTACATTCAGCTCCATATAACCAAAGTCCAGCTGCTTTTTTTTATTATTATTATTATTCATTTAATTAAGTAAAAGATTTATAAAATAGCAGAACACTATTAGAATATAAATATAGGCCTGCTCCACTAGCCCTAAAGTTTCAAGATCTAGCGGAGCCACCTAGACTAGACCCTTACCCATACAAGACATGGGCCAAAAGATGCATTCCCTTTTACATAATAAAAAGAGGCCATTTGCAGATGATGCTCTATCATTAGCCTTGTGACAAGCCCAACAAGCTAAAACATGTGATAGACTAATAACATAACAAAATATTTGAGTATCTTAAACAGATAAGATTCACAAACCTGAAAAAATCTTGAGGAGAAAAGGCTTCAAACATCTCAGAAAATTTAGTTAAAATGCGAACTGAGTCTTCAAATGCCCTCCCTTTGACCTAGTTAATGGAAATCCATCAGTAGAGAATCTCAACGCCTAAAGAAATGGTATTTTCGTAAAGATCCAAAAAGTAATTCTTCACAGAAATTACATTCTTAATCTCCATTATCTTGAATTGCATTTTGGCAAACATGCAGAAAGTGAAATTATATCTATCACTATGTCCCAAATATCATTCTACCACAGACGACCTTATAAATGTGATTGAATATAAGGATTTCGATAGATTTATTATATTAATTTAATATAGATTTATAGATGTGATTGCCTGTACTTATCATTATTTTAATTTAATATAAATTTATATATATCATAAATTATCTATGAAAGGCGCTATTTTAATTGGCGAAATTGGAGCTCGATTTTGCAATTGATTGCAAAATTGGCTCAAATTTCGCAATTAATTTTGACTTCATTTTGACCTTATCAACAATCAACTCCTTTTATCAAATCAGATATGAGTTTAAACCCAACTGGACTCTTGGACTCTTTATCTAATCCGCCTCCAAGTCTCCCAAGGATTTAAACTTTCCCACCACATCTAATCTTATTACATACCAATCTGATACAGGCCTCCAACTTTCCCACGGCTTTCAACTTTCACGCATCTTATCCACAGTTAAGCATTGATGATTTCAAAGTGGAAGGGGAGGTCCACCCTATTTCTCTTGCCCTTGTTGCTACGAAGAATATGACATTACCTCTGTTTTTTTGTGTTTGAAGATGAACATTCATTAGAATCAAAAGTACCAGTGACAGTGAGTGTTAAGAAAATTAATTTTTTTCTTATTTGGCTTGTGAAAGATCCATATTTGCCCACATGGATCTAACGGAGGACATGGCCCTAAACAGACTTGATTGGCGTCGTCAAATCCATATAGCCGACCCCACCTAGTGGGAAAAGGCTTGGTTTGGTTTGGTTTGGTTTGGTTTGGCTTGTGAAAGATCCAATTTTTACATCTTGGTTGTCTTCAATTTTTTTTTTTTAAGTCAGATCAGTACAAATCACATCTTTTGGTTGTTTGTGATTTTTCTTTTCTTTCATATTGGTTCAGCTAGATGACTTCAACGTGAAGAGAAGGTCTGACCCAATTTTTCTGCACTTAATGCTACGAAGAATATGAGATCACCTTCTTTATTCCCGTCTTTAAGATGAGAAGTCATTCAAACCAAAAGTAGCAAGGAGTGGTTAAGTGTTGAGAAAACAATTTTTTTTATTCCCCGTGAAACATCCAATCTTTTCCATTTGAGTTGTGTTCGTCGCATAATTTGATTGATGATCTATCTTCCTTTTTACTTTTAACTTTTTCATTTTTTCCTAAATGATGTTAGAATTGAGAAATATCAATGTCCATAATAGATTCAGAAAATGCAAAGTCACAAAGGTTTGCATTCTTTTTATTGACTTAACTGGAAAGAGAACATGAGCTTCCTAATCCAGATATCTAAAATAAGTCAAAGTTACTTAGTTGAAAATGCAAATCTTGTTCTTCTTCTATAGTTAAATGTCCAATTCTTCTTTTTTAATATATATATGATCTATTCTTCTTTTTACTCGAAATAGTTTTAATACTTGGCAGAATAGATAATATGATATTCCAAGTGTTTTTTTTTTTTTTTTTTTTTCCTTTCTAAAATGATACTCCAAAAGTTAGATAAGAAAATTCATGGATGCCAAGAAATCTGTAAGATGTTTTTCTATAAAATATTTAATTTTTTAATTACATTAAATAATATGTATATTTTCCGGCAAGGGCTTTTGTAAGAAGGTAGAGTGTGGGAAGTTTTCTTCGTTTTATTTTTCTTTTTTTTTTTTTTAGTTTTTAGGTAGAAGAATTAAGATTTGGGAGCAAAAAATTCTATAAGTCTCAATGGATTAGATTATCATATCAGAATCTTTAAGTGGGTACTACAGGGCAGTGAATTATTCTAAGAAGTAGTAGACTTTCTTTGATATTTCATTTAGATCTCACAATCAATGAAATTCCATTTAAAAGTGTAGCTTACTTTAAAATTATTTGAAATTATAATAGTAATTTTTTTAATTTATCACTTATCAGTTTTATTTTCATTTTTCCTTAAGGGAATCATGCTTAGTTTTATTACTATTTTATAATTTATTTTCTTTTTTAATAGTTATATATTCTAAAACTTTCTATAATCTTTCTATTTTTTTTTCTTTTATTATCCTTATTTATTATTTTTAGAGGATTTTATCCAAAAAAAAAAACACACATTGGATGCACCCAAGACCGAAAAGGTCATTTTATTTTCCCTCACACCAAACCGGTCTTCCCGCCAAGAAAACCTTGTTTTTTAACCTATTTTTTCGAGGGTCAATATCTACCCTCCCCTAAACAGGAAAGTGTCGATATCGACCCTCCCCCGGCAAAAAAGGCAGTTTCCGTCATCTTCTTCATCCTCTCTTCTCCAAATCCAACCCAATGGGGAAGACCAAATGAAGAGAAAAGGACTACTTTCAATTTCATTCCAGTTTTTGTTGCCATTTCATTTTTATTCTACTGCTATTGCTGTGGTAGTTGTGCCTAACCCATCAGCAGATTATACCTACATGAACCCCAGCCGGCCACCCAAAACCCACACTCATACATCCTCTGCAGACTGGCCTAAATCCAATGCACTGTAGGGTGCGTTTTGTCCAACAAGAACAACAAACTGCCAGTTCCAAAACAACAGCCAAAACCCCATAAAACAGTCCCACACCTGACCCAAATCCACATGGACAGCACCTAGACATGTTTCGCTGAATTACAAGAACCCGATCCTCCTGTAATATCTAACTTAAGACTTGATACAAGGGCTGTTTAAATCCAAATCACAACATTCTAGTTGTTGTCCCATTGCATAAACAGTCCCAAAATTGTCCCCTTTCAATCACAAACATATCGCTTCTTTACCCAATTTAACAGCCCTTATACCATTAGCAACCAGCACCCGTTCAGCATCTTATTGAACCTCAAAGAGCCTTTTAATCCTCCTAACAACAATCATCACATTGTCGTTCCTATCCACCGTTTGAAGATGCAACAACAATGTACTTCTCTTTCCAGCCCCTTTCAGCTTTCAACAGCAACTTTAACTCATTACAAAGAAGAGAGAGAGATAGAGAGAGAAGCAGCTTTAACTTCCCTCAACCCATCTACGACTTTAACTTCCCTCGACCCACCTGTTGACCACACTGCTACATCTAGCAGTTATTGTTTATCCTCCAAACGGACATGACCTTTTCTCTTCATTTGGTCTTCCCCATTGGGTTGTGTTTGGGGAAGAGAGGAGGAAGCAGATGACGGAAACTGCTTTTTCCGCCGGCAAAGGGCCAATATCAACCCACAAAAAAAATAGGTAAAGAAAAAAAAGGTTTCTTGGAGGGAAGACCAATTTGGTGTGAGGGAAAATAAAATGACCTTTTCGGTCTTGCGTGCGTCTAATGCGTTTTTTTTTTTTTTTTTTGGTAAAATCCTCTTATTTTATTTTATTGTGTAGGATACAATTTGTATCTTTGTTTTGACTAAGAATGCATATTATTTTGGATATTTTGAGAATGCAGTAAGTTTAATTCGTTTGTACTTCAATAATTTAAATTAAAGATTTTTTATGGATTTTAAATAATAATTAGGAATAAATATTCAATTTGAATCTCATTAGTCAACTTAGAAATGATTAGTCTTATGAACTCAAAAGTCACAGCACAAAATGGTTGTAGGGGCACATTTTGCTAGTAATAATAATGATGAGAATGCATCAAACAACAACAATAATAATAGTATCTATTCCACAACCCATTCTTCTGTAGGGCCCTTTTTTATCAATAACAAAACCATTTAATTAAGGTAAGGTATGAAAAAAAGAAAGAGCAGTTATCAGCATAGGGACACACCTAAATGGGCAGGAAAATATAAGGAAAACATAATAACACTTGGGTGTGGTAATAATTCAAAAGAAAAGAAGAAGAAGAAGAAGGGCCCATGTGCAGCCCTTGCCTCTAGGTCAGCTGGTTTAGGGCCATCAAAGCAAAAGCAGAAGATGACATGGTACAAAGGGCCCATGTGCAGCCCTCGCCTGTAGTTCAGCGGGTTTAGGGTCATCAAAGCAAAAGCATAAGCAAAAGAAGGCACACTACAAAGGGCCCATGTGCAGCCCCCGCCTGTAGTTCAGCTGGTTTAGGGACATAAAAGCAAAAGAAGAAGAAGCCATAGTACAAAGGGCCCATGTGCAGCCCACGCCTGTAGTTCAGCTGGTTTAGGGACATCAAAGCAAAAGCAGAAGACGTGATGGCGCAGCTCGCAGGCCACGATGAAGATCTACACCTCTGACGGTGAGATCGAGCCCTAAGACTTAAAACTCTAAGATCGCTTAGGTGAAAATTCCCAAAACTCACTCATGAGAACTTCTGAATTTTTATTATCAATATAGCATACCATACAATCAAGCATCCCAAGGAATGGTCTAAATAAAGAAACTACCATTATTCAGTGATTCCTAAACTCACTCCCTAAAATCTCTAAGTAAATCAAATCACTAAAATCTCTCAAATTAAATTACTAAAATTACTAAACTATTTAAAGAAAGCAAATCATGCTTGGTGGGGTCCACTAGGAGCCCTATTCTTCCTGTATCTCACTGCATCAAGACGACACAGTACAAAGGGCCCATGTGAAGCCCTCACTTGTATTTCAGCTGGTTTAGGGACATCAAAGGCCCCCCAAGAAAGTGCGCGTTTAAGTCCGAGTCATGGGAGAATATCAGTCAATTGCACTCTTTTCAAAAGTAAAGTTACTTCAGGTTTACAGTTTACTTCCCAGTTGCCCTCCCTGCTGAAGCAGCGCAGGGGAGAAGGGGGATAGCCAACGGGCTATTCTCCAATCCAAACGGCTTAGATAGGGTGTCTAGGTCTCACACCAAAGACAAAGAGAAGCAAATGATTGAGAAAGCTCAAATTTTCATTTAATTTCTATATATCCCAAGAGAAGGGATTACATCCTTATATAATAAAGTCTAAGCAATAATTTAGTAATCAATCCCTACTAAATAAGAAACTCCCTAATTCTAACAATCTAGGAAAATTAGAAACTACCTAATTATTGTTTAAATCAAAGCAATTAAAAGAAATCTACTAAATTTGGAAAATCATCTAGAAAATTAAAGATTAGAAACTATTGTGGGAGAATCTTGGATTGGATGTTGTCATTGCTAGGCCCTGTAGGCTTTGGGCCTTCTGGAATAAACCTTCAAACGTGGCCCATTAGTATGGCCTGCATCAGCTCTCCCCGGCTTGGAGAAACTCAAGACTCCGGTGAGTTGTCAACTTGGTACCTCTCGTACAAATCCAGATTGAGTCTCTAAAAGTCTGTGGCGGTGATCCATGTAGCTTTAGAAAATGGTTTACCTTTCCACTTGACCAAAAACTTGTGATATCTGCCAGTCTTTGTTGACACTAGCTAGTCATCATAGACATTTTCAATTTCTTCTTGAGGAGCTAGAATTATGGGAAGCCGGATATCTTGCTCTTCAAACAATTCATCTTGATAATGCTCATGATAACTTGTGAGATCTTCGACATTGAATGTAGAACTGATTTCATGTCTGGCGGAAGATCGAGCACGTAGGCATTTGAGCTAATTTCTCCAAAATCTTGAACGAACCTGCACTTCTGGGATAGAGCTTCTTATAAGTGCCTGTGGGGAACTGTTCTGGCTTAATTCGCACCATGACCTTGTCTCCTTCATTAAATTCAACATGGCGCCTTTGAGTGTCCGCGTGCTATTTGTAAGTCTCATTACTTTTGGCAATCTATTGACGGACCTCATCATGAACATCCTTCATGTGCCGTCAAATTGTTCAGCTTCTTAGCTAGGCCTCACTTCAGGTGGTAAAGGACTCAGGTCAATGGGAAGACGCAGTTGAATTCCTATTACAACTTGAGAGTAAGAGTGAGGAATAGAAAAGGATGATAAGGTAGCTAATAAGGCAGTATAAGTAAATCCATATCGATCCAGAGAACAATGAATCCGAGTATATCGCCGAAGGTCAGTCGCAGGATGAGGATCGGGATCAGGTGCAAGAGAAGGTTCATGCGAAGGTTGCTGTGTGGGAACGTCATCTTTTTGTCGTCGCTTATAAAAAAAAAATTGGGATTAAACCTTTCAATGGGTGAAGATTCATCAGAGAAATCAAGTAAGCCTAAGTAAGATGTTGGATGTTCATGACAATGTTGGAAGAAATACTGATTTTCAAACAAAAAAAAAAAAAAAACACATTTCTAGATATGCGAACATGGTTGGAAGTAGGATCAAAACAAACAATACCTTTTTGGTTGATAGCATAACCAAGAAACGCACATCGAGCAGATTGAGCAGTTAACTTTGTGCGTTCAGTGGAAGGAAGATGGACAAAATACACACAACCAAAGGTATGAAGATGTGTGTATGTGGGTGGAGTACCATATAACCCAAAATATGGAGTATTGTTATTTAATTTTGTAGATGGCAGACGATTTATTAGGTGAACAACCATAGCTAACATTTCACGCCAAAAACCGGCTAGAACAAAGGATTCAAGGAGCAATGCTTGAACAATGTCAAGCAGATGTCTGTTTTTCCGTTCAGCCATACCATTTTGTTGAGTATAAGGATAGGATCGTTAAGAAATGATCCCTTGGTCCTGCAAAGTTTTTTGAAACCTATTAGAGACATACTCTTCACATGAATCAGTTTGCAAGATTTTGATGTTGGTAGAGAATTGATTTTGGACATAGGCCAAATACTTTGTAAACACATCAAACACTTCTGATTTCGATCTTAAAAAATAAACCCATGTGAATCTACTGTGGTCATCGATAAAAGTTATAGAATACTTATAGTGTGTATGGGAGATTACCGGAGTAAGACCCCATACATCACTATGTATAATATCAAAACACTTTGAGGCCACGTTGTCATGTAAAGGAAATGGAAGAGTCTTGCTTTTGCCAAGCTTACACGAAGAACATTCCACCGCATCAGCATGAGAAAAAACAATATTTTTATTCACAAGTCCAGATTGAAACAAGGATAGCAAAGTTTTGGGGTTGGGGTGACCTAATCTATTGTGCCACAATTTCCAATTATTCTGAGAGGAAATAGAAAGAAATGCAGATTCATAACACGCAGATTTATTCCAAATAGTGTCTATTTGTAACGGAAAGAGTCGTCCCCACTTAAGGCCCTTCGCGATTACCTTCCCCGACACTTGATCATGCACAATACAACCAAAAGGGGTGAATGAGACATGACAATTGTTATCAACAAGCTGACCAATTGAAACAAGATTTGTAGATAAAGAAGGAGAGAGAGACATTTGTAAGGGGTAAGGAATGCGGAACATCACCAACAGCAATGACTGGAAGCTTTTCACCATCCACTGTATGAAAAGTTAAATTACCCTTATACGGGCGAGTATTTGAGAGAGATGTACGTGAAAAAGTCATATGATTGGATGCTCCAGAGTCAAAATACCAAAGTGAATTCGAAGAAGTGGTACCTGAAATACCCAGTGCTGAAATTGTATTAACAATCATTTGTTGAATCATGTCAGGGGTAATAGAAGAACCGGTACTGAATGTGGGTAGATCAAAAAACACAGGAGAGGCAGGAGTAGCAGCAGGAATAACTTCAAATGGCGCAGATTAGTGACTGCATGATAAGCACGGGGGTTGCGGTTCTGAGGCCTTTTGCTACATTCATTTATGATATGCCCATGTTCTTTACAGTAGTTGCAAAACTTTTGCTTGCATTGAGACGCATAGTGGCCGAACTTCTTGCAACTGTAACATTGAAAAGAGGTCCTTTCACATCCTGGTTGTTTGCCTTTATCAGTCTGAGGACGGATGTGGTCACGTCGTGTCTGATAATTACTCCTTGTCGCATATGCCACCTCGATAGGGCCAGTTGGAGTTCGTTGTGTCAATACAGCCTGAGTGGCCTGTCTTTGTTCTTCTCGCAAGATCTCATTGAGACACTCATCTTGTTAAAGTGTAATATTGTATCATAATAGGCCCATGGGCCCAGCCCACTTGTATGATATTTAAGCCCAGCCCACTTGTTAAGATAGACTTAGTCATAATCTTGTACAGCAAGACTTTCCCTTCTTAGAGATCTAATTGATCTGATTAGCCTGATTAGCTTTAATTCCTTATTTTCAGTCCTTGATTTGTAGCCTAAACTTAGGCATTGTAAATCCTATTTAAAGAGAAGAAATCCATGATGCACAGATGGAATGAAATTCATTTTCACAGTTTCTCTCTCTCTCTCTCTCTATCTCTCTCTCTCTCTCTTTCGTTTGGCATATGTGTATGAATGACATGGTATCAGAGCTTGGATATTATCAATCCTCTCTTTAAAGTATCATTCTGATCTGCTCAAACTTTCTGGCGAGCTTCTCCTTCACTGCTGACGGTTCTGGCCACTGATCAACAGTGGGCCACCTCTGATCATTTTTTTTTGGTCCATCTTTTTTCAATCAGGAAGGTTCGACGACATAAAGAATGATTGTCAGCATTTTTCTGGAATTTTTTTTCAACGTTTGAGGTTCGTTCAAAGCTCTTTCTTCTCTATCGATTTTTATTTGAAAAAAACAGTTTGTTTTCATCATCACCGTACAGATTTGTGGATCTGTACCTGTTTCTCTTCAAACTTGGACTGGAGGTAGTCCAATTACTATTCTTCAAGACTCTCAGTCTTGATCTGTGGTTCGGCATCTCGGTGGGTCCCACTGCAAGATCTGCATCTCTAAGAGGAGTTCGTCTGGGGCCTCTTTCTTCTGGATTTTTTTGCATCTTCACTGTTTTTTTTCATTAGGCTGCCTCTCCATCTCAGATTACTACTAATTGTTTTTTTAGTACTTTTGATTGCTGTTGTTTGTTTCGGATTCGTGCCTTTGTGGCTGTCTCTTCGATCTCCTAGACTATTTTTGCTGGCTGTGGCTGTTTTTTACTACACTCTTCTATTATGGAGAAAACTGATATCAAGTTGATCAAATTCAACGGTACGAACTATACTACTTGGGCATTTCAATTTCAGATTTACCTTAAGGGTAAAGAACTTTGGGGCCATATTGATGATTCCGACCCCAAACCTAATGATGAAAAGCTCCTATCTAAATGGGAGGTTAAAGATTGGCAGATCATGAGCTGGATATTGGGGTCCGTCGATGCTCAGTTTATCCTGAACCTTCGACCATACAAGACTGCCAAAGAAATGTGGCTTTACTTAAAAAAAGATATATTTGCAAGAAAATTCTGCTCGCAGGTTTCATTTAGAACATGAAATCTCGCAGTTTGTTCGAGGGACCTTGTCAATACAGGATTACTACTCTCAGTTTACCAGTCTGTGGACTGATTACGCTGAGCTTATTTATGCTGACCTTCCTGCTGTCTCCTTAGCCTCTATTCAAGAGATCCATCAGACGAGTCAGCGGGATCAATTTTTGATGAAGTTACGGCCACAATTGGAAAATGTCCGGTCCAACTTAATGAGCAGGGTTCCATCCCCTTCCCTCGAATCATGTTTGGGCGAACTCCTTAGAGAGGAACAGCGCTTCGTGACTCAGACGGCACTTACACAAAATACTCCTCAGGCTGCTCCTGTCGATGTTGCTTATGTTGCCAGGGGTAAAGCTCAAACCAGGGACATGAGCAGGGTCAAATGTTTTTGCTGCCACAAACTCGGACATGTTTCAACTCAGTGTGACCAGAAGTTTTGTTCCTACTGCAAAACCAAAGGTCATGTTCTTCCGGAATGCCGAACGCGACCTCAGAATCGAGCGAATCGGGCACCGCAACAGAGAGCCTACTCTGCACATATTCCTGACACTTCTTCACCAGTCATGCCTGCACCACCACAGCAACAGAGCGCCTACTCTGCACATCTTCCTGATACTTCTTCACCAGTCATGCCTGCACCACCTGCTGCCTCTTCTTCTTCTATCCTCACTCCTGAAATGGTCCAGCAAATGATCATAAATGCTTTCTCTGCCCTTGGTCTATCAGGTAATCCAAAATCTCCAGCATCCACCTGGTATATTGATTCAGGGGCCTCCAATCACATGACAAACTCTCCTGCCAATATGACTCATATTAGAGAGTATGATGGAGACCTCTGCATCAATACTGCTGATGGTGGCAGTATTCCCATTTCTGCTGTTGGAAAGGTTCCTCATTCCTTACCCTTGCATAATGTTTTTCTTTCCCCTTGCTTAACCACAAATTTGTTATCCGTTGGTCAACTTGTTGATAGTAATTGCTACATCTTGTTTTCTCGCTCTGGTTGTGTTGTGCAGGATCAAGCATCGGGGAAGGTGCTAGCGAAGGGTCCTAAGCTGGGCCGACTGTTTCCCCTCCAGATTTCGTCAAATGAAAAGCTCCCTTCGGAGTCTGCTTTGTTTTCCCATTTTAGTCATAATAAATGTCAATTGTGGCATAATCGTTTAGGACATCCTAATTCCAAAACTTTGATGTTTTTATTAAACTCTGGTTTAATTAATGATAATAAAGTTTCTTTTAAGGATGTTTCTTTTAGTTGTGATAGCTGCAAAATGGGGAAAGGGAAAACCCTTCCTTTTCCCCTTCATGATTCTTTAGCAATGAAATGTTTTGATATTGTTCATAGTGATGTGTGGGGCATTGCACCTGTTATCTCTCATTCTCATTATAAACACTTTGTTACATTCATTGATGATTATAGTCGTTTTACTTGGATTTATTTTTTGCATGCTAAGTCTGATGTTTTCTCGATTTTTAAAGTTTTCTTGTCTTATGTTGAGAATCAATTTTCCACTACCATTAAAATTCTTAGGTCTGATTCAGGAGGGGAGTATGTTTCTAAGGAATTTCAAGCATTTTTACAATCCAAAGGCATCATCTCTCAACGATCTTGTCCTTACACCCCCCAACAAAATGATGTGTCTGAGCGGAAAAACAGACATCTTTTGGATATTGCTCGTTCACTTTTGCTAGCATCTTCAGTTCCAACTAGGTTTTGGCCAGAAGCCCTCTCCACCACTATGCATGTCATAAACCGCCTACCTTCATCTAGATTAGACAACCAGACACCGTTTTTTCGACTTTTTCAAAAGAATCCACTCTATAATCATCTTCGTCCTTTTGGGTGTGTTTGTTTTGTTCTACTTCCTCCCACTGAGCGCACTAAGCTAACAGCTCAATCCTCCCTCTGTGCCTTTCTCGGTTATGCTCTTCATCAAAAAGGCTATCTATGTTATGATTCTAATGCCAAAAGAATTCCAGTGTCTCGCAATGTCGTCTTTTTTGAGAATCAATATTTTTTTCCAAAGCATGGTGATTCAAATGACTCTGTCTCGTTCTCTTTTTTACCATCATTTTCAGATACAATGCCTCCACCTGTTACTCGTTTTAAGCCGGATTTTGTGTATAAACGACGGAATGTTACAGGTGATCCTGGCTCTGGGTCTCTCGCTACGCCTGCCCTGACTGCTCCTGATCCTGCACCTGATCCACCTCCGGCGCCTCCTGTTCCTGATCCTGCACCTAATCCACCTTCGGATTCTCTTCCTCTTCGCCGATCCATTCGCCACACAAAGCCCCCTGATCGCTATGGTTTTACTCATGCCTCCTTATTAACCACTTTGTCATCTCTTTCTATCCCTAACTCGTACTCTCAGGCAGTGCAGCATGATTGTTGGATACAGGCTATGCAGGAAGAACTAAGTGCTCTTCAAGAAAATCATACATGGGACATTGTTACCTGTCCTTCATCTGTCAAACCAATTGGTTGCAAGTGGGTATACTCGGTGAAATTAAAGTCTGATGGTTCCTTGAATCGCTACAAAGCTCGTCTCGTTGCACTTGGAAACAGGCAGGAGTACGGTATCGACTATGAGGAGACTTTTGCTCCAGTCACCAAAATGACAACTGTGCGTACAGTTCTTGCCATAGCTGCCTCTCAATCCTGGCCCCTCTATCAGATGGATGTGAAGAATGCTTTTCTTCATGGGGATCTTAAAGAAGAAGTCTACATGCGTCTTCCTCATGGAATTCCTTCTTCTTCTAAGACCGATGTTGCTCGGTTACGGCGCTCTTTATATGGCCTCAAACAGGCACCCCGAGCCTGGTTCGACAAGTTCCGGACCACTCTTCTTCAGCTTTCTTTTATACAGAGCCCATACGATCCTTCGATGTTCACACTTAATTCATCCAGAGGATCCACAATTCTTCTTGTGTATGTCGATGATATCATTATTACTGGCCCTCACAGTGATATGATTCAACAGATACAGGCCTCTCTGCAAGATAAGTTTCATATGAAGGATTTGGGACCGTTGAATTATTTCTTTGGGTTAGAAGTCCTTCAATCCAAGAAAGGCTTGTTTCTTCATCAACACAAATATGCTACTGACCTGGTGGATCTCGCCGATCTCGGTGATTCTCGCACAGTGGACACACCATTGGAAGTAAATGTCAAGCTTCGTCAACAAGACGGCGATCTCCTTCCGGATCCTACTTTTTATCGTCGTTTGGTTGGTAGCCTTGTCTACCTAACCATTACGCGCCCAGATCTCTCTTATGTTGTTAATCTTGTTAGTCAGTTTATGACCGCACCACGGCATCATCATTTGGCGGCAGTTAAACGCATTATTCGCTATATCAGTGGTACCTCCACCCGCGGCTTATTTTTTCCAGTTGGCACCCCACTCACTCTCACTGCTTATTCTGATGCGGATTGGGCCGGCTGTCCGGACACACGTCGTTCTACCACAGGCTGGTGTGTTTACTTGGGAGACGCCTTGATATCTTGGAAATGTAAAAAGCAAGATAAAGTCTCCAAATCTTCTACGGAATCAGAATATCGAGCCATGTCTTCTGCTTGTTCTGAGATCCTATGGCTACGAGGGTTGCTCTCAGAGCTTGGATTCTCACAGACTCAACCGACTCCTTTTCATGCCGACAACACAAGTGCCATTCGAATTACTGCAAATCCTGTATTTCATGAGCGGACAAAGCATATTGAAGTGGACTGTCACTTCATTCGGGACGAGTATGATCGCAAAGTCATTACTCTTCCTCATATTTCCACTGAGTTCCAGCTTGCTGATATTTTCACCAAAGGCCTTCCCCGACCGCGGCATGAATTCCTCGTTCGCAAATTGTTGCTGGTTGATTCCCCGCATCAATTTGAGGGGGGGTGTTAAAGTGTAATATTGTATCATAATAGGCCCATGGGCCCAGCCCACCTGTATGATATTTAAGCCCAGCCCACTTGTTAAGATAAGACTTAGTCATAATCTTGTACAGCAAGACTTTCCCTTCTTAGAGATCTAATTGATCTGATTAGCCTGATTAGCTTTAATTCCTTATTTTCAGTCCTTGATTTGTAGCCTAAACTTAGGCATTGTAAATCCTATTTAAAGAGAAGAAATCCATGATGCACAGATGGAATGAAATTCATTTTCACAGTTTCTCTCTCTCTCTCTCTCTCTCTCTCTCTATCTCTCTCTCTCTCTCTCTTTCGTTTGGCATATGTGTATGAATGACACATCTAATGATGGAGAGGGAACTCTACTCATAAGTCCAGACCAAACATGTTCAAACTCAGGTCGCAATTTCATCAAAAATTGGTCCCTATGACTGAGTTCTTTAAGTTTTTGTATTTCAGGAAGGGCTGCGGCAGAGACACTAGCATACTTAATCTCATCATAGTCAGTCCATAAATTCAGAAACCCAGAGTAATACTCTTGGATGGAAGAAGCTCCTTGCATATATTGGGCAATCTCAAATTCTAACTGACATTGACGTGCAGAATTATTCTGATAATAAACCTTTTGCAAATAAGCCCACATGTCCTGTGCTGTTTTATAAGGCTTCAGGCTCAATATCAAGTGTGGTTCCATTGTTCCAAGGATCCAGGATTTGATTTTGGCATCCTTGGTGGTCCAGGCAAATAATTTTTTCTCAATCTTCAGTTGGTTTGGAGGTAGATCCAGTGATATGCCCCAATAGTTCCTTCCCTTCCAAATACAGTTCAAATTGAAATGCCCAGGTGGGATAATTTTTCCTGTTAAATCTTATGATTGGTATTTCTGTTTTTTCCATGATAAAATATGCCTCAGATTATCTTAAATAATCCAATAAATGATGAGCAGATCCTGCTGCAGCAATACAAGTGAACAAGAATACCAAACAGCTGGAAATCAACTTGCTACAGAGATGAACCAGTTGTCCAGAACTAAATCTACACTCTGATTCAATATCAGACTAAGCAGATCTGAGCAAAAAAAGAAAAAAAGAAAAACAAAGGTGGAAACAAAGGTCCAGGCGACCAATAAATTGGACAAGTAATATGATGTGGGGCCTACAGGTGGATTTGATTCATTATCAGATCAGACTATGAGAATCACACTCAAAACCTCCTTCTATTAGAAGCAGTATTAGCAAAATCTACCCTTAATCCAAGAATTTTAACGGCCGAGATCAAAACTATTGCATAAAGCTGGAAATCCATACATCTGAGCAAAAGAACTTCCTGCCAGCTTCAAACAATTCAGGATAAGTCTCTAAAATTCCCAGGAAATATAGTTGACCAAGATGGGAGTGTGCCTTGAAGATGTCTTGATGATCGCAGGTGGGCCACCGTTGATCACAGGCCAAAACAGCAACGATTTCAAGATCTGAATTGGAGAAGAACCATGGTCCTTTATCTCTATGATGTTGAAATAGCAACGAGAACCCAAGTGCTCTGATATCATGACAGTTCCATGATATCTACAGGCAAACAAAATACAAAACAGGATTGAATGAAATTCGTTGTCCTACCTTGAGGATCCACCATTGTATTTATAGATCAGAGATGCCCAATTTGGGCAACAATTACAATCTATCAAATCTCCTATTTTAGGATGTAGTGCTGTACAAGATTGACCAGTATCAATCTATCAAATCTCCTATTTTAGTATGTAGTGCTGTACAAGATTGATTAGTATCAATCTATCAAATCTCCTATTTTAATATGCAGTGTTGTACAAGATTGACTAGTATCTATCTATCAAATATCCTATTTTAGTATGTAGTGTTGTACAAGTTTGACTAGTCTACATTAAGATGGGCTTTGCAAATGGGTCATGGGTCGTGGGCTTTATAGGTCATCGACACCCGTGGGGAACCGTTCTAGCTTAATTCACACCATGACCATGTCTCCTTCATTAAATTCAACATGGCGCCTTCGAGTGTCCGCGTGCTGTTTGTAAGTCTCATTACTTTTGGCAATCTGTTGATGGACCTCATCATGAACGTCCTTCATATGCCGAGCAAATTGTTCAGCTTCTTGGCTAGGCCTGGCTTCAGCTGGTAAAGGACTCGGGTCAATCGGAAGACGCGATTGAATTAAAATGACAACTTCAAATGGTGATCTTCCAGTTAATCTGTTTATGGAGTTATTATAGGCAAACTCCACCATGGGTAAAATAAGATCCCATGAAGCAATGTGTTCTCTGACGAGACATCAAAGAAGATTACTCAATCTGCGATTGATGACCTCAGTCTGGCCATCAGTTTGAGGATGGTAGGCACTAGAATACTGGAGCTTTATCTTCATCATATGCCATAAAGTTTTCCAAAAGAAGCTCATGAACTTAGTATCTCTGTCCGACACTATAGTCTTGGGTAGGCCATGAAGACAAACAATCTCTTTAAAGAAAAGAGTGGCAACCTTTCTTGCATCTGCTGTGTTTGCACAAGGAATAAAGTGTGCCATTTTGGAAAACCTGTCCACCACAACAAAAATAGAATCTACCCTTCTTGCAGTCTTTGGTAAGCCCAAAACAAAATCCATGCTTAGATCTTGCCAAGGCTCATGTGGAATAGGAAGGGGCTGATACAATCCAGTGTTCTTCTTTTGTCCCTTTGCAAGCTGGCATACCCTGCATAGTTCACAAATTCGGGCAACATCGGTCTTCAGACGGGGCCAAAAGAAGTGGTCTTCCACAAGTGCCAATGTCTTATCTCGCCTAAGATGTCCACTACATCCACCTCCATGCAACTCTTAGAGGACAAACTCGCAGATAGAAATAACTGGCAAACACAACTGATTTCCACGAAACAAAAAACCATCATGTATAGAGAATTTGGGATGGTCAGACGCCATTAAGAAGATCTTTGTAGATGCGGCCGAAGTCATGATCATTAAGATATTCTCTGCGAATCTCTTCAAAGCCTGGGACTGTGACGGAAATTGTCGTGAGCAGGAGAGAACGATGACTTAAGGCATCTACGACCTTGTTTTCTGTTCCTGACTTATGACGCAACACAAATGTGAATTCCTGCAAATAGGCGCTCCATTTGACATGGTTAGCGGTCATCTTCTTCTGTGAGCTCAGATGCTGTAAAGCTTTAAGATCGGAGTACAACACAAATTCTTTCCCGATCAAATAACGACGCCAATGGCAAAGAGCTTGTACAACTGCATAATATTCCAAGTCATACGGCGAATACTTCTTACGAGAGTCATTCAATTTCTCGCTAAAGTAAGCAACTGGGTGACCGTCTTGACTTAAGACTCCGCCAACACCAACTTGCGAAGCATCACAACTGACTTCAAAGACTATGTCAAAATCTGGCAATTTCAAAACAGGTGCCTCTGTCATTTTCTGCTTGATTTGTTCAAAAGCACGAATGGCTGCCTTCGTCCAATTGAAGTCACCTTTCTTCATGCAATCGGTTATAGGAGTCATAATGGCACTGAAATTGCAAATAAATCTCCTATAAAAGGTGGCCAATCCATGGAAACTTCGTACTTCATTGATAGTTTTGGGAATGGGCCAATCAATGATTGCATTGATCTTCTTTGGATCAGTTTCTACTCCTTGGGCCGATACAACAAATTCCAAGAATATAACTTTGGAACTTAAGAATGTACACTTCTTTAAGTTAATGTAAAACTTCTCGTTGCGAAGTGCACGCATCACATACCTGAGGTGATCAAGATGTGCATCCTTGGACTTGCCGAATATCAAGATGTCGTCGAAATACACAACGACGAATTTACCAAGGACAAGCCGTAAAAGCTGTGTCATAACTCTCATGAAAGTGCTGGGAGCATTGGATAAACCGAACGGCATGACTAACCATTTGTATACACGGATTTGATGATATCCGCTTCTAAGATCCATTTTGGAGAAGACGGAAGATCCGGCCTGTCAAAGCCAGAAGGAGAAAGAAGAAACGAATTGTTTTGTGAATTCGATGATCCCTCTTGAGGGTCACGATCTTCATTATATAGATACATTGTTGCTATACTAGTTACAATGATTGTAGCAAATCTTTAGATTACAGTAATTCTAATATAATTATAATCTAATCATATCTCCACATAAGGCAAGGAATAAAATTACATAGCTGTACACACGTGGCTTGTTTTGACCAACAAGTTGGGCTTTAGTTGTCATGAGCTGTGACCCACTGACCCAGACCCAGTAACCCATTTAACACCCCCCCTCAAATTGATGCAGGGGTGTGAATCAACCAGCATCAATTTGCCAACTACGAGTTGGTGTCGTGGCCGAGGAAGTCCCTTGGTAAATATATCTGCAATTTGAAGTCCGGTAGGAACATGAGGGACAGTAATAGCTTTACGCACAAATTCATCACGAATGTAATGACAAGTCACTTCAATATGTTTGGTGCATTCATGGAAGTCAGGATTTTCAGTAATCCTGATGGCACTTGTGTTGTCGGCATATAGAGGTGTAGGACCAGATGGAGGAAATCCAAGCTCAGAAAGAAGACCCCGAAGCCAGACAATTTCAGAGGTGGCGGCAGACATAGCATGATATTCTACTTCTATGGATGATTTGGAGACTTTATCTTTTCTTACACTTCCAGGAAATCAACGAGTCCCCTAAGAACATGCACCAGCCCGTGGTAGACCGTCGCAAGACAGCCAGCCCAGTCAGAATCTGAGTAAGCAATGAGAGAAGTCAAATTGCCCACGGGAAAGAAAAGGCCACGAGATGGTGTATGTAGAACATACCGAAGAATGCGTCGAACAGCAAACGAGATGGAGATGACGTGGTTGAGTCATGAATTGACTAACCAAATTTACCACATATGAGATATCGGGCCCAGTGATGTCAAGTAAATCAAGCCGCCGACTAAACGACGATACATTGTGACATCAGGAAGAAGATCACCCGTATCGTGTGTGAGCTGAAGATTGGCCTCAACAGGTGTATCGACAGGGGTTGAATTTTGAAGACCAGCCGTCTCAATAAGGTCCATAGCATATTTGTGTTGATCGAGGATGATACCTTTCTCTGACTGATGAACCTCAAGGCCTAAGAAGTATGTGAGTGGCCCTAAATCTTTCATATGAAAAGATTCATGTAAGGATGCTTGTAGACGAGTGATCATGCCAGAATCTATCCCTGATATGATAATATCATCCACATAAACCAAGAGGACAGTAATCCCATTTGAGGAGCGATGAAAGAACATAGAAGGAGTAGAGGCAATTTGAGAGAACTGAAGATAAAGGAAAGCATCCCTAAATTTTTCAAACCAAGCGTGCGGAGCTTGCTTAAGACCATATAGAGAGCTTCGTAAGCGCGCACAATCTCCTGCCGAGGCCCCCGTAAGTCCTTGGGGAAGTCGCATGTAGACCTCTTCTTTGAGATCACCATGAAGGCATTCTTGACATCAAATTGGTAAAGAGGCCATGAGTGAGAAGCAGCAATGGCAAGAACAGTACGGATTGTTGTCATTTTTGCAACCGGAGCAAATGTTTCTTCATAGTCGATGCCATATTCCTGTCGGTTGCCCAATGCTACTAACCGTGCTTTATAGCAATCCAACGAGCCATCAGCCTTGAGTTTGACTAAGAAAACCCATTTGCAGGGTATGATTATCCTGCAGTGCAGCTAATTCTTCGTGCATAGCCTTTTGCCAACGGTCATGCTTCACCGCTTGTGAGTAAGAAGTAGGAATAGCAATGGAGAGGGTAGCAATTAAGGATGTGTAAGTGAACTCATATTTTTCCGGAGGCTTGGAGTAACGAGTAAAGCGTCGAAGCTGAACTGGAGATGAAGCAGTATGTGATGCAGTAGGGGCAAGATCCGATGCCGGCGAGGGATCCAGAGGGCGAGGCAGTATTGGAACATCCTTTTGACGACGTCGTTCATAAACAATGAGTAGAGACGAGATGGTGTCAGAAAAAGCAGGTAGATGAGAAAAAGAAGGTAAAGGCGAGGAATGGGTAGAAAAAAAAACGTTGATTTAAAATAAAAAAAAAATAAAAAAAGTAACATTTCGGGAGATGCGAAGGTAGTTAAGCATAGGATCATAGCAGATATACCCTTTTTGGTGAGATGCATAGCCAAGGAATGCACATTGGGCTGATTGAGCCATTAATTTTATTCGTTCAGTAGGAGGAAGATGAACAAAACACACACATCCAAAAATACGCAGGTGTGTATAAGTAGGATCTGTGTGAAAGAGACGAAAGTATGGTGTTCGATTGGCGAGGCGATGAGATGGTAAGCGATTGATTAAGTGAACCGCAGTGGCTTCTTACAAAAGCTACAGGAAGATGACAGTATTGAGGGATGAATTCAATGATCTAAATGATAGCATCAACTTGTCTTATATATAAATTGTTGTGTACATTTACATTAAGTATATCCCTAGATTAGAGTGATATTCAAGAAACTAATCTACAGATATTAAGGAAACTAATCTAAAGATTACAATGAAGCTAGCTGTACATAAGCTGTCCAATGACTAAGTCATTTGGGCCTGCTATTTTGGGTTTGGACTGACCTAATAGGTTGAATTGGCCCATGTGGGTTACTCCTGTCTTTACACACCCCCCCCCGAAAGAGCTGGATGCAAGAATATGAGCATCGAGAGCTTGTGAACCAGATGTTGGAACCGTATGATGTATGAGTTTTGGTGAAGAAATCTACAATTTGATCGATGGAAGGGATAAAAGAGAGCTGGATGGTGCCATCTCAAACATGTTGGCGAATGAAGTGACAATCAACTTCAACATGTTTTGTTTGTTCATGAAACACCTCATTAAAGGCTAATTTCCTAGCACTTTCACTATCAGTATAAAGAGGTGTGGATGTGGTAATCGGAACTCCTAAATCTTCAAGTAACCACCGAAGCCAGATGATCTCAGTAGTGGCATGTCCAATAGCTCGATATTCAGATTCGGATGAAGATCTAGAAACCACTTCTTGTTTCTTGCTTTTCCAGGAAATCAACGAAGAACCAAGGAAGATAGCAAAGCCAGTTGTCGAGTGCCTATCATTCACATCTCCAGCCCAATCAAAATCAGTAATACCATGCAAGTGAAGGCTGGAACGGGAAGACATAAGGAGGGCTTTGTTCGTAGTCCCTTGTAAATAGCGTAGAATCCGAAGAACAGCAGCCCAATGAATAGATGTAGGATGAGCAACGAACTGACTAACAATATGAACTGAGTGAGCAATGTCAGGCCTGGTTGTGGTCAAATATACCAAACTGCCTACTATCTCACGATAGCAAGTAGCATCCATAAGAGGAACACCTTCTGTAGTCCGGAGTTTGCAATTGTGCTCCATTGGAGTGAAAACAGATTTAATATTAGTTAGACCTGCTCATTGAACAACATCAATGCAATACTTGGTTTGAGAGAGAAGATATCCAGCTGGAGAATAAACAACTTCAATCCCTAGAAAATATCAGAGATGACCCAGATCCTTCATTTCAAACTGCTGATGTAAAAATTCTTTAAGAGAGACAATACCCATACTATCACCAGAAATTATCATATCATCCACATAGAGTAAAAGGAAAACACAACCTTTTTCTGAATAGCGTGTGAATAAGGCAAAATCATGAGCACTTTGATGATAACCAATGCTAATAACAGCAGTGCTGAAACGATCAAACCAAGCACGGAGAGCTTGTTTAAGACCGTAAAGTGCTCGTTTAAGTCTGTAGACATGATACGGTGGACGAGTAAGACCAGGTGGAGCAGTCATATAAATTTCTTCATGAAGAAATCCATTTAAGAATGCATTTTTGACATCAAGTTGATACAGAGGCCATTGTCTCATAGCTGCTACTGAGATGAATGTTCTAACAGTAGTCATCTTGGCTATTGGAGCAAATGTTTCTTCATAATCGATGCCATATTCCTGGTTATATCCCTTTCCAACTAGGCGAGCTTTATACCTATCGATGGAGCCATCAGACTTGGTCTTAATCTTAAAGACCCATTTACACCCAATAATATTTTTGTCAAGAGGTGAAGGAACAAGTTCCCATGTATTTGTTTTCTGAAGTGCAGCGAGTTCTTCCTCTATGGCAGATCTCCATTGTGGGGTGGTAATGGCTTCTTTGTATGACTGTGGTTCAGAGATGGAATGTATGGCTGCAAGAAAAGACTTATAGGAAGAAGATAGGTGATCAGTGCAAACAAAGCCAAAACGAGAGATAGGTTTTCTGGTGCGAACTGGATACAGTCTATCAGGAGGAACACTTGCATCGAGAACAGTTGATCCAGGCATAGGTATAGGAGAGTCTCCTTTCTGGCGACGATGATAGACTATGAGGATTGGTGGCGACGGTGGAGGTGGCGAAAAGGACTGTCCAGATGGAGACGGAAACAGGTCAAGGAAGGGATCAAGTGGACGGAATGTATTTGTGGCAGGAGCAGAAACAGGTAAGGTATAAAAAGGAATCTGTTCAAGAAACGTAACATTGCGAGAAATGCGCAATCGACTGGATTTAGGATCATAGCAACGATATCCTTTTTGTTCAATTCCATAACCCAGGAAAACACAGACAATAGACTTGGGTGAAAGTTTTGTCCGTTCATTGTCATGGAGAAGGACAAAGCAGGTGGAACCAAATACTTTCAGATGAGACAAATCTGGTTTTGCAGAGAATAATTTCTCATAGGGGGAGAGACCGCCTAAAACAGAGGAGGGGAATCTATTTATTAAATAAACAGAAATTAAAATTGCTTCCCCCCAAATCATCAGCGGAACATGAGAGGAGTAAATAAAGGAGCGTGCTTATCAAGGATATGACGATGTTTCCTTTCTGCAACGCCATTCTGCTGTGGAGTGGCAGAACAAGACAACTGAGGTTGATTTCCTTGAGTGTCTAAAAAATTTCGGAATCTATGACTGATGTATTCCCCCCTGGAATCTAACCGAAAGATTTTTACTCGTTTACCAAATTGTGTTAAAATCATATTAGAAAAAGTAGTGTAAATAGAATAGAATTCAGACCTATGTTTCATCGGATAGAGCCATGTAAAACGAGTAAAATCATCAATAAACAAGACATAGTAGAACGAACCACCTTTTGTTGGTTGGGAAGCAGGTCCCCAAACGTCAAAATGAATTAAGTCAAATGGAGCATGGGTAAAAGATGAACTTTTATTATAAGGTAAAGCATGCTGCTTACCAAGTCGACAACCAAAACAATCTGAAATGTCTGTTACAGAAATGTTACCAAGACAGCCAGCAATATGTAAATTTTTCATTTTATTCAAAGATAAATGTCCTAATCTAGAATGCCATAAAGAGAAAGGTGCTACTGTAGAAGTAAGAGCGACGGAAAAGAAGCTTGTGATGGCAGGTGTAACGAGTTAAGTGGATAGAGACCTCCGGACCTATGGCCTGTCCCAATCTGCTTCCCCGTGCGAGTATCCTGTACAGGACAACCATTCGATGTAAAGGAGACAAGATAACCAAATGAGGTCAATTGACTAATAGAGATCAAATTTACAGATAGGTCTAGAACACAGTACAGTACTAAGAGACAGATTCTTAGTAGAAACTAAATCTATTGTAATGACTGGAAGTGGTGTGTTATCAGCTGCATGTATTTTCAGATTTCTAGGAGGAGGATGACAACTATGTAATAAGGAAGAATCACAAGTCATATGATAAGAGGCACCAGAATCAAAAGGCCATACAGAATTTGGTTTACTCGATGCACCAGACATTGTCATTGCCGAACCGGGATCAGAAGGAGATGCAGCCATAGGAGAAATAGAATTGGATGCTAGAAATAGTTGTTGCATACGCTCATCAATCATGGACTGAATTTGAGAAGCGGAGAGAACCTCTGCAGCATCTGTTGTATTAGCAGCATATTGCTTGAACTGATGGGACTGATTTTGGTTGGATGGGCGCATGTGTTGAGGAGGTGTAGATGCTGATCCTCGGAAGTTTGGCTTTTGAGAAGTCCGACTTTTCTTATTATTTTGCCGATTTGGGCGAACAGGACAGTTATATTTCCAATGGCCCTTTTCTTTGCAGTAATCGCAGATGTCTGAAAAACCAGGAGGAACAAAGCGCTCAGCTTTCTGTGAGAGTGCATTTGCTGATGAAACATGTTCAGGATCTACATGTTTGTTCCTGGTAAGGGAACTTTGTGTTTGTTCTTCTGCTAATAACTCAGATAATGCCATATCAACTGCTGGAAGTGGAGATCAATGCAACTATAAGCCACAGACATGGTCAAAATCAGATCGCAAAGCCATGAGAAACTGAACTAGCCGAGTTTCTTCCCTATATGTATGGAAGGTTGCAATAGCATCGGCAGATTTGAACTGAGGCTCCATTAAAGCAAGTTGATCCCATAAATAAGTCATTTTAACATAGAAATCATGAATAGAATCATTTCCTTGCTCGGCAGTTTTGATTTCCCATTCAATTTGATAGAGACAAGCAGTATTAGTCTGAGTGTAGAGTCTTGCTAAATAATCCCAAGCTTCTTTTGGATAATCAAATTTAGCTAATTGATTACCAATAGAGGGAATGACAGATTAGCAATCCAGGAATTGATTTTGCCGACGGCAGATCCCCATTCTTCATACTTGTTGTCTTTAGAATCTAGTTGGGCTATGGTACTGACGATGTATTTCCAAAGCTTTTGTCCTTTCAGAAAAGTTTGCATAAGGTGAGACCAATATGCTGGTATGCACCAAGTAACCTAGAAATAAGCTACTAGTATAGTATGCACACAATTAAAACTGGCAAGCGCACAAGATCACTATGTAGTGTAGTGAATTGTAAGTACGAGGTCGATCCCACAAAAACTTGTGATAAAACAATGTCAAAACAACTAAAAATCAGAATATTAAAGAAAGAATTGAATGATGAAAGTTTGAATTAAACTACTAAAAACAGTAAATTAAACTATCAAAAGCTAAGTAGAAATTAATCTAAACACACAAACTAATATTAGAATTGAAAACAATAATAGTGAATGAACTAGGGTTTCATCTACTCCCTTAACCAATCCTATGCATGTCCCTTATTATCTTTTAATAAAAAAATCTGATTTTATTAGTGACATCTATCAACCTAGACCATGGCATATGTATCTAGATTATTATTCTCCTAAACCTAATTCATGAGTGGCATACTACATGAATTGTTCATTATGATGCAAAAACTAAACATGGCATATGTCCTAGTCAAAACACACATAATGCATAAAAATAATGGGAATGATAAATGCATGAGTCTAAGCATGGCATATACTTAGATAATTCATGGTTCTAAACCCTAGATGCTTGACATCAAAATCAATCAAAATTAAGTTAATTACTCTTAAAATTAATTGAACATGGCATGGTTGGCATGGCATATACACAACTCATCAATTAAAAACATGGTTTAGAAACTCAACCAATAAAACTGAATTCTTAATTAGGCTAGGGTTTCAATTACACCCTAGCCCTAAAAAGTTTAGGTACTCATGCCTTTAATGAAAAAAAAAACTAGAAGATAGAGTCATTAGAAGAAAAATAGAAGATGCTGAAGATGAAGTGGATGGCCAGCAGCTTGTTCCCCTTTTCCTCGCTCCAAAAGCCCTTCAAGATGCTCCAAAGAATGCTCCAAAGGTGGCTGTATAGAAAATAGGGTTTATGGGATGATAATAACTTGTTTTTATGCTTATGTTGTGGCTGGATGATGGCTCAAATAGTGCTGGACGTGCACTGTTCATATCTCCTTTTTAAGTCTTGCAACAACCCTCTTTTATGAAGAATCTCCTCCTTTTTAAGCTTCCCTCCTTGTATGATTAGATCTCCAACTTTGTTAACAATTTTGTTTCCTAATTAGATTGAATTAGGAGTCTTCTTTTCTTATTTAGAAAAACTTCCTAAATCTGGTCCCACTTATATCTTCTTGACAATTCCTCACATGGACCCACAAATCTGGGTTTTAATTGTAAAGAATCAAATCTGAAACTTTAGACAAAAAAGTGGGCCCATATGGTGTGTGTACAATGATTGTGGGACCCTCTTTTAGACTTCTAATTTGACTTGAATTCTTGCTATAAACTTTCCTTATTTTTCTCCTTTTTCTTCTCCATTCTTGGGCTCCACTTGGACTTGAATAGGACTTCTAATTTCTGAATTCAGCTCTTTGCAATGACTGTGGGCCCCCTTTGGGTGTGTAACATGCTTGGAATTCTTTTCCTTCTTTGTTTCATCTTCCTTACTTGATTATGCTTTCTTGTTATCCAATTCTTTCCTTCTAATTTGAATTGCAAGTTGCCAAAGAATTAGAAAGTAGTCTCTGAAATCTGAAACAACTTGGATGGGACCCACCATGGCCCTACTTGGTGATTCACACCCATCATTCTCTTCTTTTTTGCTCCTTTTTACCTTTGCATAAAAAACACAAAGAATATGTAAAATCAAATAAAATAACTATGACTAGCATAAGATAAATCAAAATATTCTAGCTCTAATTACAAACAATTAACCACTTATCATATGCATAATTGGTCCCATCAAGAATGACAGCAATGCCAGTAGCACGGTCAGAAGACATTAGAAGCAAGCTAGAAGGTCCCAAATAACTCTTAGAATTTGTAGATCTGATTTCAAATGGTGCAGATCTGAAAACAGAGGTTCAGATCTGAACAAAAGAGCCAAAAACAGGCTGGGCGACCTCTCTAGAGGGGAGAAAACAGTTAGCGTGGGCCCAAGAAAGTGAGTAACAGTTAATCAACTCTTGAAAGAATGTTAACAGGCTAATTTCGATCCTCCTAGAGCAAGTGTTGCTCCAAAAAAATGGAAATCCAGATATTTCAATGGAGTTGATGAAAATAAGTACCAAAAAAACTGAAAACTACAAATCAGATCCAATGGCCTACCTCTGATGTAGTTAAAATCTTGAAAAAATGTTTAGAAATCCCAAAGGAAGCAGACGACCCAAAGTATGTAGGCTGTCAAGACTGAAATGATCCCAGGTGGGCCACGTTAGATCACAGCGGATTTTGACACCGCCGAAGCTATGTCTGGAACCTGCTGATGTAGAAAATCGCACAAACTCTTGAATAGATCTCTTGCATAGACAGATGATGGCTGAAGAAGAGTCTTCTAGAGCCTGACTGACCAATAGTGCTCTGATACCATCTTACAAAAGCTACAGGAAAATGACAATATTGAGGGATGAATTCGATGATCTAAATGATAGCATCGACTTGTCTTATATATAAACTGCTATGTACATTTACATTAAGTATATATCCCTTGATTAGGGTGATATTCAGGAAACTAATCTACAGATATTAAGGAAACTAATATAAAGATTACAATGAAGCTAGCTGTACATAAGTTGTCCAATGACTAAGTCATGGGCCTGCTGTTTTTGGTTTGGACTGACCCAATAGGCTGAGTTGACCCATGTGGGTTACTCCTATCTTTACATAGCTAACGCTTCGGGCAAAAATTTTGCCAGAACGGATGATTCTAAGAGAAGAGATCAAACAGTATCAAGGAGATATCTGTTTTTTCGTTCAGTGACTCCATTCTGTTGAGGAGTATAAGGGCACAATTGCTGCGATAAAATCCCATGTGTTTGCAAATAACTTTGAAACTGGTGGGACATATATTCCCCTCCGGAGTCGGATCGGAGAATTTTTATGCGAGTAGAAAACTGATGTTCAACATAAGCCATAAATTTTTGGAAAGCATCAAACACTTCAGATTTATAATGCAAGAAATATACCCATGTGAATCTACTATGATCATCAATAAAGGTGACAAAATATTTGAAATGTGTGTGAGAGATTACAGGAGTAATCCCCCAGACATCACTATGAACAATGTCAAAGCAATTTGAAGCCATAGTAGATTTGGAAAAAAATGGAAGGACTTTGCTTTTTCCAAGTTTGCAAATAGAACACTCATCAGACATGTGACTAAAAAAAAATTTATTTTCATTAATGCGATCAGTGTTCAACATTAAAGATAACAATTTGGAATGAGGATGGCCTAATCTATTATGCCAGAGACTCCAACCATCTTAAGAGGAGAAAAACAAGAAAAAGCAGAGATCTGTTTATTATGAGAGATAGGCATAACAAGAGGAAACAGGCGTCCACACTTAGGCCCCTTCGCGGTCACCGTCCCTGACACTTGATCTTGCACAACACAACCAGGCCGAGAACAAGAAACATTATAATTATCATCAATCAGTTGGCCGACAGACAAAAGGTTTGTAGTTAGATGGGGAGAGAGAGAGACATTTGTGAGAGGCAATGAATGAATAATATCACCAGTAGCTGTAATAGGAAGCTTTTGACCATCGGCAGTATGGACTTGCAAATTTCCATTGTAGGGTTGCAAGTTGGAGAGATGAGTGGTGGAGGAAGTCATGTGATTGGAAGCTCCAGAATCAATAAACCAAATGGAGAAAGAGGATTGATGATTACCTGAAATGCCAAGTGCAGAGAAGGCATTTATGATCATTTGTTGAATAAGCTCAGGGGTGATCTGAGGAGCATTATTGGAGATAGGAGGTGGTGAAGGCATAACCAATGCTGAAGGACTTTCACTAGAAGTATTAGCATCTCCAGTGTTGACATGATATGCTTGTGGAGTACGATCTTGTGGCCGCCTTCTACAATCTATAATAACATGACCATTGGATTTATAGTAATTACAAAACTCGGTCTTACACTGTGAGGCATAGTGTCCATAACTCTTGCAGCTAAAGCATTGGATTTTGCTGAGATCTTTTGCTGGGGTCCTTTAGCAGCCGAAGTGTTACGATGAACGATCCCTCCCGAACTATGAGAGACACCAGGGGTGGCAGTGGCAGCATATGCTACATCAGGAAAGTTTCCAGAGGACTGTTGCTTCAAAGCATGGTGAGTGAGCTGACTTTGTTCCTCGCGTAAGAGTTCATTCAGACACTCATTCAGGGATGGAGATGGAACCCTGCTCATCAGATTGGAACGAATGATCTCATATTCAGATCTCAATTTCATGAGGAACTGGTCTCTGTGAGAAGTTGCCTATAACTTTTAGAGCTCAAAAAGAAGGGCCTCAGATACATTGAGGTATTCGATTTCATCATATTCTGCCCATAAATTAAGAAAGCCTGTATAATAATCCTGGATGGAACAGGAGCCTTGAGAATACTGAGCAATCTCCAGTTCAAGTTGGTATTGACAGGCGGAGTTCCCTTGGTGATACACTTGTTTCAGGTATTCTCACATCTCCTTGGAGGTCTTGTAAGGTTTGAGATTCAAGATATATTGTGGTTCAACAGAACCAAGAATCCACGTCTTGATCTTGGCATCCTTTGTATTCCAAGATAGTATTTTTTTCTCATCTTCCTTAGGTCATGGATCCAACCCTGAAACAAGTCCCCACATTTCCTTTCCTTCAAGATATACTTGAAACTGGAATGACCAGGAAGTGTAATTCTTTCCATTAAATTTGATCAGGGCAATGTCATGTTTTTCCATTGCAGTAGAATTATCACAATGTAGACTGTGCTAAATGAACTGAGAAAGGAAGCAAGAAAGAGAGGAGACAACTTCCAAATGTTCCAACTTAGTAATCAACATTGAAAGCACTGCAGTAAAATAGATTTTCCAAAAAACAGATGCCCGGCGACCTTAATTTTTCTGCCAGGATGGAGTCCAGCAGCAGAAAACTGATCTGAATGATCAATCAGTCAACATAGACTGATGAAGAATAAAAATTCGCACCCAACAAACTAGATTGCGGGTAGAAAGAAGCCAGATCCAGAGACCTGGATGGCTGCGATGAAATAATCTGCAGAAACTGCAATTTCACAAGAAGGGATAGAAATCCTACCTCTGAGATGCAAAAAATCCTCCAAAAATGTCCATAAACACCAGAATATTCAGGCGACCAGGGTGATTGCAATTTCCAGGTTTGATGATTCGGATCTGGGGTGGGCCACGTATGATCACACCCTAATCTGACGACTTCCAACGCTTGGAAGATAAAGGAGAATCACGCAGACACTATGATGTCTTCCAAAGCTTGGAAGATGAAGAAGATCCACTCCGAAACTCTGTATAGAGTTTAGTTTCACTCAGGGCTCTGATACCATGTCAAAGCCAGAAGGAGAAAGAAGAAACGAATTGTTTTGTAAATTCGATGATCCCTCTTGAGGGTCACGGTCTTCATTATATAGATACATTGTTGCTATATTAGTTACAGTGATTGTAGCAAATCTCTAGATTACAGTAATTCTAATCTAATTATAATCTAATCATATCTCCACATAAGGCAAAGAATAAAATTACATAGATCTACACACGTGGCTTGTTTTGACCAACAAGTTGGGCTTTAGTTGTCATGGGCTGTGACCCACTGACCCAGACCCAGCAACCCATTTAACACAGCCATCATATCAACCATGTCATCCAACCGAGGTATCGGAAACCTGTACTTAATAGTGATCTTGTTGATTGCTCGGCTGTTGACACACATTTTCCAAGAACCATCTTTCTTGGGTGTCAGGGCTGGTACCACACAAGGACTAATGCTTTCGTGAATGTAACCATTCCAGAGGAGCTATTCAACTTGCTTTTTCAACTCTGTGTATTCTGTAGCGCTCATGCGATAAGCAAGTAAATTTGGAAGTGATGACCCAGGGACCAGGTCAATGGCATGCTAGATGTTCCTCATAGGCGGTAGCTCTTTTGGAAGATCTGTTGGAATCAAGTCTTCAAAATCATACAATAAGGACTTGATTTCTGGTGGTGTAGAAACTGTTTTCTTATCTTCTGCCTCTTTGAAGTCTTGTGGGATAAGGGCATAAACAACTCCTTGCTCTTTACTTTATTCTTCAAATTTCCGCATTGAAAGGATGCGAGAACTTAGCTGTGATGCAGTTTGTTTTGCCGAAACTGGTGGTGATTGCTTTGTCGGGGCAGTAGAAGGCTTAAGTGGAAGAAGAGTAACCTTGCAACCTTTATACTTAAAAGTATGGGTGTTTGCTTCCCAACAGAATGAGTAACATTCATGGGAATAATATCACACCAAATAGAATCTTCATAACCACCAATTCGAAATGTTACCTGGCACTGCTTGGTTTCAGGAATTGCTGAATCATTCACCCAAGAGACCTTATAAGGCTTTGGGTGTTTTTCTGTCGGAAGCTTCAATTTGTCAATTACTTCTTAGGAGATCACATTCATCTCGCTTTCTCCATTTATGACGAGATTGCAGAATCTGTCACGACATTTTGCCATAGAGTGAAATATGGTGGTTCGCCTCCAATCTTCAGCTTCCTCTTCGGTAGTAATGAAGAGACGGCGAATGAGTAATGTCCGTCCTTCTGTTTCAACGTGTGAGAAGGAATGATCGTCTTGTTCGGGCGGAGATGCCTGCTCTTCATATAGTGTTTCAGCTTCAATTTCTTCATCAACAGGTTCCGAATCAAAGGTATCTTCTTCATTATGTGCATAGTGAAGATTCTTTAAACCTGGCATTCAGAAACATAGTGTCCTTTGCCTTTGCATCAAAAGCGATCGATGTCTTGCTTTGGTCGTGAAGAATTGACAACATTCTTCCCTTTGTTTGCAAATTTGCAGGTCTAGATTGATTCTGAAGAGCATAGATGAAAATATCGGCCGCTACGCTATATCGGCCGTGGCGGCAGAGATGCCGCCATGCTTTTTTCAATTTATCGCGATACTCACCGTATCGACCGCTACATATGCGTAGCGGCTGATACATTCCGCTACGCTACGTGGCGGCCACCACGTAGCGGGGGTGTTTAAAAACACCCCCTAACGACCCATTTCTTCTTTCCCTTCTCTTATCTCCTTCTTCTTTCATTGTTACTTGCTGTAAAACCCTCCCTATTGCTGTAAAACCATATTTGAGCTCAAAATCCACCAAAACAAACATCAAAACAAGGAAATATTGTTAGTGAGACAAGATCCAAGCATCTTCATCAAGATTCAAGATTCTATTCTAGGTATGTTCTTTCTTTGAACTTTTTTGGAATTGACTTTTGAGTTTTGATATCATTTCATCTCTCTTTAAGACTCTAACTACTATAAATTCTTCCTTATCTTGTAATATTGTTAGATCTATGTTTTCCTTTGATGATGCACACATATTTTTGGGTTTTTTTAAATTTTTTGATATTTTTTATTTTCGGATTTTTTTTTTTTTTTTAAAAGTGAATACTCATTGACAACCAATGAAGCAACTTGAAAAAGTACTTCTAAATGATAGATCTATGTTTCTCATAGATCAATCCATCACCACTTGAATGTTTGTTGATTTTTCTTTAATTTTTATTTTCGGATTTATTTATTTTTTGAAAAAAAAAATGTGTATATTCATTGACAACCAATAAAACAACTTGAAAATTGCTTGTAAATGATAGATTTATGTTTCCCATAGATCAATCCATCACCACTTGAATGTTTCTTGATTTTTCTTTAATTTTTATTTTCGGATTTATTATTTTTTTGAAAAAAAAGATGTGTATATTCATTGACAACCAATGAAACAACTTGGAAATTGCTTGTAAATGATAGATCTATGTTTCCCATAGATCAATCCATCACCACTTGAATGTTTCTTGATTTTTCTTTAATTTTTATTTTCGGATTTATTTATTTTTTGAAAAAAAAATGTGTATATTCATTGACAACCAATGAAACAACTTGGAAATTGCTTGTAAATGATAGATCTATGTTTCCCATAGATCAATCCATCACCACTTGAATGTTTGTTGATTTTTTTTTAATTTTTATTTTCGAATTTATTATTTTTTTGAAAAAAAAATGTGTATATTCATTGACAACCAATGAAACAACTTGGAAATTGCTTGTAAATGATAGATCTATGTTTCCCATAGATCAATCCATCACTACTTGAATGTTTCTTGATTTTTCTTCAATTTTTATTTTCGGATTTATTTATTTTTTGAAAAAAAATGTGTATATTCATTGACAACCAATGAAACAACTTGGAAATTGCTTGTAAATGATAGATCTATGTTTCCCATAGATCAATCCATCACTACTTGAATGTTTCTTAATTTTTCTTTAATTTTTATTTTCGGATTTATTTCTTTTTTGAAAAAAAATTGATACTTTAAGTAATGAAATACCAATTAAATGTCAAGAGAATAATTCCTAAGCATTATATATATGTTTCCTCTAACATATTTCTTTGTTTTTTTTAATTTTTAACATACTACTTGTTCATATTTATAGCAAGAGACAGGTATTCAGTCTATTTGTCTTTGCAAATTGATCACTTAAAATGCCTCGTAGTACTGATCCCGCATGGAGATTGGGTGAGGCAGTTGAGGAAAATAGGTTGAAAATCAAATGCAAATTTTGTTCAAAAATAACCACTGGGGGCATTACAAGATTCAAGCAGCACTTGGGCCACATTTCTGGCAATGTTGCTGCCTGTTCCGAAGTACCAAGGGAAATCAGGGAAGAAATGAAAGCTTTGCTTGGCCAAAATAAAGCTAGAAAAGTAGAGATAAAAGAAAAGAAGCGGCAAGATATTGATGCTGCTCATTATGATGTATTTGGGGATGAATACTTTGATGAGGAGGAAGATGCACAGATGGAGGCTGCACGCCGAGAGTCTTTGATGAGTCAACAAGAAGAACAAGAACGTCGTGCATTTGCTAGAAGCAGATATTATGATGCAGGGGGCTCATCTGCATCTGTGCCAAGCAAGGGTAAGGGCATTGCGGGGTCCTTGCGTAGGACATTTAGCACCCGAGAACGGGATGTTGATGTAGAAATTATCTCTACGAGAAGAGCAGTTCATCCCCCTGTTGATCCTCTAACACATAAAAAAGAAGGAGATAAACAACCAAAAATATCTAGTGTTATGAAAGGGGTAATGAAGGCTGCAAGAGATAGATTGGCCAAAGCTACAGCAAAATGGCTAATTCACAAGAACATACCACCTACAGCAATAGATTCCCCATATTTCCAGACTATTCTTGATGTTGCCGCCGAAGCTGGGCAGGGTATACAGGCGCCCTCCGTATATGATGTGGGCACTAAATATCTTGAAGAAAAATATAGAGAAATAAAGGCTTGGGTGGAAACGTTTAGGCCCATGTGGCAACAGAATGGTGTTACCATCATGTGTGACGGGTGGACCAGCGGCACCCAAACACAATTAATAAACTTTTTGGTGTATTCAGTCGCTGGGACCGTCTTTGTGAAGTCCATTGATGCAAGTGAACATAGACGGACAGCCACATATACATACAATCTTATGGATAAAGTTGTAGAGAGTGTGGGAGAGGAGTATATTGTACAGATTGTTACAGATAATGGCGCCAATTTCAAGAAAGAAGGTTTGCAATTACAAGAGAAGAGGACCCGTTTATTCTGGACCCCATGTGCAGCACACTGCGTAGATCTCATCTTGGAAGAGATTGGAAGGAAGACAAAAGTGGCTTCATTGATCAAGGCATGTAGAGGAATTACAAGATTTATATATGATCATTCATGGGTGTTGAGCTTGATGAAAAGATACACAAATAACCATGCCTTGCTGCGTCCAGGAATAACTAGATTTGCAACTCATTTTCTGGCTATGGAAAGCCTTGTTAAGTTTAGAACGGAGCTCATTCAGATGTTTGCATCAGAAGAATAGCTTTGTTCGAAATGGGGCAATGCAACTAGTGGTCCGGGGTTTGAAGTCCCAAACCTTATGAGGGACAATAAGTTTTGGAAGAAAGTGAGGAAGATATTACAGGTTTTTGAGCCTTTGGTTAAAGTGTTACAGCTTGTAGATAGTGATGACAAGCCGACAATGGGCTTTATATATGAAGCAATGGATCGGGCAAAGCAATCCATTATAGAAAATGTTAGATATCACGATAAATATATAAAGATTATTGATGCCCATTGGAACGATCAGTTGCACCTTCCATTGCATGCTGCAGGTAATTAATATATATGTTTGAATTTGATACATTTTTGTTTTCCTAACTAATGTATCTATTATCTTGTTTGCTCACAGTACATTCTACATATTTATAATGTAGGTTGTTTTTTGAATCCCGAATTCTATTACCGCAATGACGAACTACACACTGAAGCAATAGATACGGACTTGCGGGTAGGATTACGGGAGGTATTAAAAAAATTGTTAGATGCAGATGATCAAATTGATGCAATACAAGAGGTGAGTGGGTAGTTACTTGAGAGAATTTAATTATGCTACCAAGTGTCAATTGCCATACTGCCATACATGCTTATATCTAATTTTCACATTGTAGATATCTATATATACACAAAGGAGAGGAACCTTTGCTGACCCTCTTGTGATACGATCGATTGGAAGGATGCCACCTGGTATGACGATGAACAGAAGACCCCACCCAATAGTCTTGAATCTTGATTTATTTATCTTAATTGATTAGAAGGACTTGAGGGTTACGAATATCTAATTTTCTTTATTTATTTTTTACATTTCAACCGATTGGTGGATGAATTATGGAGAGAGTGCTCCACATCTAAGGAAAGCGGTTGTTCGCACCCTTAGTCAAACTACAACATCTTCCAACTGTGAAAGAAATTGGAGCACTTTCTCTTTGATCCACACGAAGGCCAGAAATCGGCTTACCATGCAGAAACTCAACAAGCTTGTATATTGTCATTACAATCTGAAGTTGAGAAACAGAATTAGGGAGAGAAGGTCAAGGGATGATCCTGCTTATTGTCCTATTAATTTGAATCACATATTCAGAGAGGACGATCCCTTACTCCCATGGTTAGCCGAGATAGAGGATCCACTGCTAGATTCAGATCCGAAGTTTCAGGAAACAGTTCAAGAGTTGATAGATTCGGATATGGGTGAGGCACCTGCAGAAGGTCAGCCACCTCAGAGAGAAGGTACCAGTAGGACTAGGAGGAGTGGGAAAGAACCTGCTTCTGAGAAAGTTAGTTCCACCACCGTCTCTTCGAGTAGCCATGGTGGAGATGGAGGAGGAGCAGGAGACAGTGGGACAGGTGGTACTAGTGAATACTATCAGCATGATGAAGACGATGACATTCCTATAGAGGAAGTACATGAGTTACCTCCATCTGAAAGATTTGATCAAAGCCATGGTTATCAACGGCGCCAAAGAGATTCACCACCTAGGGCTGGACGTAGTAGTGAGCAAGGAAATATGGGTGGAGATGTTGGAGGACAACAAGCGGCATCATGGACTGATTCGTGGAACCCTAGTTATAGTGGACAAGGACCCTCACAATATTTTGACTATTTTCCATATGGTCAATTACAACAAGGAGAAGAACAGTCTTCAACTTCGGGGCCATACTCATATGGTGACTATGGTGAAACGCAATATGGTAGAAATCCACCTGTACCACCTCCACCTCCTCCAAGTTCTTTTGATGCGGGTGCAGCTGCCTTCTTTGGATTTGTAAATCCCAATTCTCATCAATATCAAATCCAATATGGTGCCAGTGCCAGTGGATCAAATAATCACACTAATGGGGATGATGATAACCATAGCCCCTTGAATCTTGGTAGACATTCCTTTTGGTGGTAATTATTGATTAAGGTATTCCTATATCCTTCACTAACTCTCTATTCTTTGTCATTTTTAAATTAGTGTTGAATATTGATTGTTGATCACTTCATAGTTCATTCACTTGATTGAATTTGAATCTTGAATGTTGAAGTATTGATATTTGACTGTTCAATATTCACTAATGACTAATGGGTATTGTGTATTGTCACTATTGTGTAATGACCTAACTCTTAAGTCTTCTTATTTCTTAATTCTTAATTTCTTATGCTTTTATTTCATGAATTCATGTTCTTTTTTTTTTTTTTTTATGAGCTTTCCATTACTTTTTAAGTTAGCATGACTAAAAAACATGAAAGCATGTGAAAAAACTAATTATTACTATTATTTTCTATTTATACAGCGATACAGGACCTCATGTATTGAGGGCACCGCTACGCCCCCTTTTCTTACTTACTTTTGCAAAAGAACCACATTTTCTTTCATTTTACAATTTTCTGGATTTTCTAGAATTTTTTCAGATTTTTTTGGCGATTTTTTCAAATCGCACCGCTACGCCGCTACGTATCGCCCGCTTTGTAGCGGTTTGGCGGCGGGCCGCTACGCCCGCCGCTACCGCTATTTTCATCCTTACTGAGGAGGTGCTTGCCTGTTAGAATTTTGTGGAGGTTGTCGGGTTGAGTTTTGTGCTGGAGCAACCTGCTAATAAGCCGTATCGGAGGTCCTCCTTTGGAGAGGCTCACCAAAACGCCTTGAATATGGATATCACAACTAATCTTCGATGCGAAGTGCTAATCGATGAACTTCTTCAATGCTGTAAAAGGTGTGAGTCGTCATTCCCTCAGGATCTCTTGACGTAGGCCTTTCTTGTATCTAGTGATAGCTTGTCGGTCAGTTTCAGACACTTTGCATCGCACCATGAGATCACGGAATCTTTCTGTGAAATCATCTACAGTGGAGGTCCCTTGTCTACAGTCAACTAGTTGATCATAAAGGGAATCAATATAGTCAACCAGTAGATACTTATCTTCAAGTTTATATTTCATCTCCTCCCATGTGTTGACAAGACGTCTCCCATAATTAGCATTCCCATCATCAATACTCCGCTGCACCCTTCATCTTCATCTTGACAAAGGGAACACGTTTGTCTTCTTCCATGTTGTACCACTCAAAATAATCTTCAAAGGTTGTAATCCAGTCGGTGAAGACTTTTACGTCCATGCACCCTAAGAAATCAGGAACATCAACACGTACCTTCTTGGTGATGTCATCTCATTGGCAATGATGGTCTTCATAATCAGTTTCATCCATAATGCGCTCCATAAATTGCCGACAAGTTTCCTGCGTTTCACCATTGACAGAATTTTCCACGTCTACCTGACAGTTGTTTCCCCCTTGTGCATTGCTACCATCTTTGTTGCTAGAAGGTCTAGGGTTGTCATTGTTCCGGTTGACCAGAGGCGGCGTGTTCCGAAGACTTTGTTCGACCCTATCCATTCTGCCTAATAATTCCATGATGTAGCTATCACACTCGCGTTCGGTGAATTTACCTTTGAATGTGGCTCTGGTGTGGGTAGTCGGGATTGAGGTAGACATGCTGACTTGCTCCTTTTTTTTCCTCTTTTTTTTTTTTTTTTTTTTTTTTTGCTACTTGATGTTGGGCCGGGCTCGACCCGAACTAGGGCCCAAAAGTTGGGTTGGAGCTAAAGCCCACGTGACTTGCTGTTGAGGTGGATTGGTCTGGAAGGGATGCCTCGGGGCTGACGCCAGCAAAAGGGGAAAAGGACTTCACAAGCCTTCTCTTTCCTTCTTGGAATGGAGGAAGGAGCAGAGGTTGAGAGGAGAGGGCAGAGGCGCTGACGATGGAGGCGATGGAGCTGAGGCATGGTAGGGTGCTGACAATGGTGCGGCGATGCCGGATCAGAGACTGCACAGGTTTGTGGTTTTTTTTTTTTTTTTTCTCCCTCTATTTTCTCCTTTTTTTTTCCTCTTCTTCGGGTATGGTGATGGAAACAAAGGGATGAAGTTTGGTCGGGGTGTGCGTGGTAGAGGCAGGGGTGATTTAGGGATTTTAGGTTATTGGGAAAAATGGATGTAGGGCTAGGATTAAGTTCATGAGTGGCTGATGTGGGGCATTGGGGTAGTTAGGGTTTCTAGATAGGGCTGGGTTCGGTGGCTACAGGGAAGATAAGAAGGGGAGTGGTGGTGCTGGCCAATTTGGGAATGATCAAGGGCTTTTAGGGTTTTAAGAGTGGATTAGGGATAGGTCTGGGGTTCGGTGGAGGCTAGCAGGGATCTTGTGGAGGGCTGGAATAGGCGTGGGTCGATCGTGGCAGAGGGATAGGGGTGCTGATGATGGCGTGTGGGCTGTGATGACAGGTGGTGCGAATGATGGTGATAATGGATGATGGTAATTGGAGAGATAGGGATAGCGGGTACCTTGAATCGACGATCGAAACAGAACAGCAATCAAAGACTGGATCTCCGCTCTGATACCAATTGAAAGCGGCGAAAGAGGATAGCCAATGGGCTATTTCCCAAGCCAAACGACTTAGATAGGGTGTCTAGATCTCACACCAAAGACAGAGAAGCACACGATTGAGAAAGCACAAATTTTCATTTAATTTCTATAGATCCCAATAGAAGGGATTACATCCTTATATAATAAGTCTAAGCAATAATTTAGTAATCAATTCCTACTAAATAAGAAACTCCTTAATTCTAAGAATCTAGGAAATTTAGAAACTACCTAATTATTGTTTAAATCAAAGCAATTAAAAGAAGTCTACTAAATTTGGAAAATCATCTAGAAAATTATAGATTAGAAACTATCGTGGGAGAATCTTGGATTGGATGTTGTCATTGTTGGGCCTTGTAGGCTGTGGGCCTTCCAGAATAAACCTTCAAGCGTGGCCCATTAGTCTGGCCTGCATCACCTACCCAATAAGGGGAGGGACCAGAGTCCCATGGCCTATTAAGGGCTGAGCAGAAACATAGTTGCCCTTCCTACCCAATAGGATCAGAGGGCAAAGTTCCATGGCTCTGAGCAAAAAAAAAAAAAACAAAGAAAGAAAGAGTTCCCATAAACAAACACTCTCTATCCAACCCATATTCAACTAAAGCATCTGCTATTTGCTATATCATTAGCATCTCTAAGCACGGAATGACATAACAACTATATTAAGGCACAAAAATCCCTCATCATGATGAAGACGAAAACCACCTTCCAAAGGCACCACTAACAGTGAAACATGATTAGTTCACCCAAAAGCTTAATCAAAGGGGCATTTTTCTAATCTTTCATTTTTATCCTCAAATTTAAAAGTTTACCAATCAGTGGCTAGATTCACCAACCAGAAAAATTAATTGTGATCCCTACTATTAACAACAACTCTCAGATGAAAAGACCTATTTATGGATGTACAAGTTGAGCTAGCAATGAATTTTAGGTATGATAAATGAATGGGCAGGGCAATAGTTGACCCAGCCTATTCACGCCCTTAGACATCATTAATAAGATCAAGAAGCTTACAAATCTCTCTGGGGGTTTTATCTTTTCATCTAAATCAAATTGCCAGTCCTAAAGGAACCACAATAAAACTAATTAAAATGAGGGAACATATTGTATCTGATATTTCAAAAAAAAAACCATAAATTTTGATATAAAAGACAAGTTCTAAAAATGGATATACCTTTTGCAATGTCATAAATGATTCTCATACTTCTTACTCTAAATACTCTGGATGATAATATAACATTATACAGCCTCACATTATGAAAGTGCAAATATGAAAATTTATTAGATGCTGTATTACATACCGAAGACATGGCATGTGGAATGGTCGTCTTCAAAACAGTTGCAATTGCAGACCGCTGCACATATTCCTTACCAATATAATTTATGAGGATGCTTTCTGGGATTTTCTTTCCCGGTCGAAATCCAGGAACCTGAGTACATGGGACAAATATTTAACATCAAATTGATTTTCTTCAAGTAAATCAGAAGTTGTTCAGCATCCAATAAATTCATTGGAGAAGTTAATCAATGTGGTTTGGAAACTTTAAGTAAGGGGAAGAAAGGCATTCAAACTTTTAGAAAAACGGAAAAAAACAACTTTCTGAGGGAGGGTTAAGGAAACAATTAAGTAATTGCACTGCAATAGAAAGAAAGAGATAAGTGACAATAATTTACATCTGTGTTACACAGGAGTTTCATTGGTCAAATACCAAAGAGAGACACAGAGAGAGTAAAAAAGGGAGTGTCAAAACCATTCCATTGGGTGCTGGGAATGAATGGTTTGGCACCATTCAATGACCAAAGCATCACCCATCACATTCCAGAAGCAAGGACGGAAGTGGGTACCAGATACCCAGGATTCAGGCACTGAGGAATTTATGATTTGAAGGCTTAAGTAGTTGTCATTGATCTAACTGTGACTGAATTAGAAAATATGCCTTGTATTCTTTCACTAGAAAATCAGGGTACAGGTTCAGTTACAATGGGAGGACAGTGTTAGGTACCCCGAGTTGCCAGCAATATGTGAGACCTACAATACTAGCCTACAACCACTGAGTAAAAAATGGTGTAGATGAGACAGGACCATCCAAGAAAAGGATTCTCATAGTAAGATGTGATGCCGCATGGCCACATACTTAGTAGTCTCAAACAACATAGACCCATGCCAAGAATAAATTTTTCAAAGGTTAAAAAGTTATGTGCATCAACCTCTCCTATATAGAAGTACTCGAATATTTTGGGGAACCATAAACCCAAATTGTTATTGATGTGAACAACTATATAGATAGAAAGACAGATAGGAGACTGACTAAAAAAATGCTCGCCCACTCCATGTGGAGCCCACCTGGATGCTTGGCAACCAAAATGAGTGCACAGATAGATATATTTTTAAATGTAAGCATGGGGTGCGCCAAATATCAGTCCAATCAAATTATCATAACACTTAGCTAAAGAGACTCATTTAATGGCTTTATATGAACAATCCTTTTTGTGATTATATCCAATGGTGAATAATATTTGGATCGGTGTCAAATATAGATTGATGCTAATACATGGGGAGTAGAAGTGTGAAGGGGTTTAATTGATCATAGATGGGCCACCTTTGTATAAAACAGAAAGCAGGTGTTATGAAGAGGTGTTCGTTCTAGAGAAATTGTAGGTAGAACTAGAAGATAGAGAGGAACTACATAATATACTACAATAAATTATGCCAATTATACTCACCCCTGTAAGCATATTACATTTGAGTATATGACACGTGCTTCAACATAGATCATCCCAAATCATCTCTCCGTAATAAATTGGACACCACCCCAATTTGTTTTACATTGTTATGAGCAATCCTCACCATCTATAACTGTCTCCATCAGAGAACAGCAGCAAAAGAATTTGTCAAGTATAAAAACCCTAAGGTCAAATTTCAAAATTATGATCACTGAATTCCAATGGATGCAAGTTTTTTGGTCTATTTCATTGAGGCACACATCTTGACCAGTCTACAATGAGTACTGTGTGCCCACTTGTACGCCTTGAATGGACAAATATAAGTGGGAGAAGTATTATCACCATATGATGCCAAAGTATTGTAATACTCGGGCCCAATATAAGGGCTAGATTATTTTCTGGTATTTAATATTTAATTTTCTTGATTTTTCTTAGCGGTATTGGGACCCATAGTTTGATAGAAGAATTTGAGTTGGACTTGTATTGGTTATACCAAGACTCCTAGTAATGTTAGGATTAGGATTGGCATATGAGAAGGAAATAATAAAATTAGAAAGAGGACTTTGGGAATGATTTAACTTTAGCTTCTATATATATTGATCGACCCAAGCCTCTCTCAAGCCATTCTCTCTCTTTTCCACTTTCTTTTCTATCAACCCAAAGCCTAGTTTAGTATTACCCTTGAAGAAATTAGAAGGAAGAACCAGTTCTAGTCAGCCATAAAAGGTGAGTAGAGATTCTGATCTAATTGTATGATTCTGAATTTATGGGTTTGCTCTTGTTGTAATTTTGATTACTCTATTTTATCGTGAGTAGAATTCTTCTTATGCATATTGTGTTCATGTGGATAGCTAATTGATCGGTGAGTAGGATTCTGCATCTACTTTTAATGGAGGTGATGTTGGGATGATATTCTGGTATTCAATTCAAAATTTGATTATAAGGGTTGGTCTAGTTTCAGATTTTATGCACTGATGATTTTTAAAACTGGGTTTTTCTCACTGTTGTGATGCCACAGTACCTATCGACACCCTCTGGAACCATCATTTGAGTGGAAATTCTATTTTGTTTATATCAAAGGATTATATAGGCCCCTGTACATGAATTATAGAATTGTTATAAAGGATCTCTTTCAACCAAATAATCCCTCAACAGTGGCTGAAAACAGTTCTGAATTCAAGTTTTCAGAATCCAGAACGCTCCAAGCAGTGTTGGCGTTTGGAGGTTGTGGGACCCCATGGCCCACTTGTTCATTAATCTGGTCCAAGGATCCAACAAGGGACCCATGGGCTTGATGGACCCATGTGGAGTGGGTCCCATCTGGGCCCTCATCTAGTTGCTTTGATGGAAGGGAGCCGGTAACTTACAGATTTTGGCTGAATGTCGACAAGCCCTATTGGGACTCCCTGGCCCACCTGATCAGAGTTCAAGTCCAGTCACAGGTTAAGGGATTGCTGGGCGACCAGTCCATCTTAGGTTTGGACTATTGGGGTCCACTATCCAGCTAGCCCAAGTGTTTCAGACGTAAACCCCTTTTTCTCCCAAAAGCTGAGTTCCGTTTAGATGTTTTCGACCTGGATTTAACTTGCAAAGATTGCAAACCACCCCTGCCGGTTTAGTATTTTTACCCAGACCCTCGTAGGATCAAACCCCATGTGTATACAATAGAGTAGGACCCACTATCTAGTTCCCTTTAATATGAGAAGCGTGAGAGCATGTTGGGAATCAGTCAAACCTGTGTTTTACCTTTGTAACTCTTCTGAAATTACCATTAGACCCTAGTGTCTTATATAAATTGTAATGGGATCCTAAGTTTTCTGAAATTGCAAACAAAGGCTTGTTATTCATTGTTATTATTTGCAAATTCTTTGAATGGTTTCCTTTAGTTCTTGATTTGTCAGATCTGTATTTTGGACACTGTATGTGGGTTAATATGCTTATGTCTTTGTTATTTGGGGATCTCATATGGTAGATTGTGGGGTTTATATTTGTACATCTTGTGGTTGAGTTAGTACTTGAATATTTCCCTCAAAACTGTAAAGAGTGAGTTATGTAATTGACCTCTCTCATCTCATTCACCAATTTTGATTCGGACTGGGGCAGATTAAATCCGCATAATTTGACAAGGGATTGATTATGGAATTTGCCCATTACTAATGTTGAGGACATGTTAAATATCATTTTTTTATGAGACATATATTGGCTATTTGATTGAAAACCTAAGATACGGTGACTTTGGAGGAACTTTTTGGACACCCCTAGACCACGAGCATGTATGGTCGATTTTATGAGGATTGTTGATGTTGGACCTTGTTGGGAAAAGTCAATTTTGGTGGTACCAGTTTACTGGTTCTAGACCTTTGTGGTCGGATTTATTTTGGACATTTGTGGTCGGATTTATTTTGGACCTTAGTAATCGATGATTTTGGACCTTGGTGGTCGGATTTATTTTGGACCTGAGTGGTCGATGATTTTGGACCATTGTGGTCAGTTTTATTTTGGACCTGAGTGGTCGATGGTTCTAGACCTTTGTGGTCGGTTTTATTTTGGACCTGGGTGGTCGGTTTTATTTGGGTTGTTGCTATCAGATGGCTAGGAGGTTGTCGTTTGTTTGACCCGATTTAAACCTTGGCTGAAATGAGACTTTGGATGTTACTTTAATTTGTTGTGTAATCTTATCTAAGTATATGTTTAAATGCAAAAATAGATTAGAATATCTATTCACTCAGTTGTACTAATATTTTGTAGATCTGTCATTGCCCCAATCTAGGTAACCAGAACTTAGCGACTCAGGCAAACCGTGATGACCGGGAGATAGACTTTGGGATGCGTACTTAGCGTCGAAGCTACATAGACGAAGAAGATTTAGATTTAATAGATTGTTCAGATTATTTCATTTTGTAGACATTGCAATTATATTTTTCGGACAATGTTATATTTGTTTATTAAATTTGAATTGTTAATACAAGTTGGTTTAAGCTGGTAAATGCATAATCTTTATGTAATCTTTGATTTAACCTATGTGTGTAATACTTACGAATCTCGGCACGGAATCCGAAGGGCCCTAGATTCCGGGTCGTGACAAGTATCACATAATTCCTCAAAGGATTGGGAGCAGATAACCATCAAATGAACATGAAAAATCATCATAATCCAAATTCAACAGGAAAAATAAGCAAGCACTTGTTTGGATCATCCACATTCCAAATTCCAGCCATTGTGAGTCCCAACCACAGTGAAACAAACATCTCGTAACTATCTAGTTCATGCCAATATGCCATGCATACTCTGTGAGTGCAGGATCCAATTCCACAAGAAAAAACATCATAAAAGCAGGAACATTTGACAAAAACATGTAATCACATGAATCCCAAAATACCTTTGACTCCTTCGCGTATTCGTCCAACAACAGTCTGTAACAATACTGGGATACAAGTGGAGGAACAATGACACTTAATTTTACCTGCAGAATAACAAAAAGACCCAATTGAGCCACAGGAATTTCTGATAATAAAAGCAAGAAAACCCAATGACCATTTTCTTTATTTTTCACTTCTTTTAGGAGTTACAGATGATGCATTCTAATTCAATTAGAAAAAAAAAAAAAAAAAAAAAAGAGGGGTAGAAGATACTGACTCTTGAATGAGGCTCTTTTGTTTCTATGACTTCAATATCAGCAGGCAATCGATCTCCGTCTGTCTGGAGAGCAACAGAGGCTGCAGAGACAGAAAGGGGTTTGGGGGGTCTGCAAGAAGGAGAAGGAGATGAATGGTGGGGTGAGAAGGGTTTATGAAGATGGGGCAATTTCTTCTTGGGAGTGAAGAAGGTGGTCTTGGAGAGAGGAGTTAATGATGTTGAGACAAGGGAAAGAGGAGGGAGAAAATTGGGTTGGTAATGCAATTTGAAGAGGCTTTGAAGCTCCATATTCCTCCCTCTCCCCCTCTCGTTGGCTCTCTCTTGTCTCTCCTCGGAAGATAGAGTATGGCTATAGGCTGTGGATGTCTCAGTGGTGAAAAGAACCAAAGCTATAGATATTTTTTATGGAGAAATTATCAGGTTCTGGACTCACGACTCACGACTCACGACTCACGACTCACGACCATATGTGGAACCCACTTGTTGTAGCCTAAGCAATTCACATCAGATGGTCCAACACTCCAACCCACCATCGGCACTGGACCCAAGCTCTCACCGGGAGTCCCATTCCCGTTTCTTTAGCTGAATTTCCAACAACAATTTCTAGTATTGGAAATTTCTGACATTAATATGAATAATATGATAATTTCCTTTTTAGAATTTTAAATTGCCTTCTTTTATGGAATTTTGAATTCCAATCACTCGTATCCTTTTGAATTTTTTAACCTCCAAGCTTCTCAGAGCACAACACCCCAAATAAGTGAAACCAAATTCAAAATCTCTCTTCGCACACCCCATTTTTCCCAAAATACTCAAATCCCTCCACCATTATTTTCTCAGTTCATTCCCCTTCTTCCTCCCTCTCTCTCTCTCTCCCTCCGCCGCCCTCCGCCAAGGGAGGAGGGAGGGGGAGTCGAGTGGGGACAATTGCCCCCACTCAACTTTGGATGGTCATTTGAAGTCACGGGAGCGGTTTTTAAGAATTTTATTGTCCCCCGCAAATTTTCCCCCTTTCAACTATTTTTTCTTCTACACAATAAGAGAATTTAAAAAGGGCTTAAGGATACTGTGTCTTTTACTTCGCTTCAAAAGAGTAAATAAATTATTATCTCCAAATTTTAAGGATTCCTCCCTCTTTCTTTCCCAAGGATTTTCACTCACGGCAATTTTGAAGAAGTATTTTATTGTAAATAGATTTGGCTATCTTGGCTTCTTCTTTGGATTGAATTTCAAACCCTTGTCCATTCTTGAATCACAAAAAATATATGGTTAAACTACCACTAAATTGTGTAGCTACTAAATCAAGGGCTGGCAAGATAATCCCAATAGAAACCTAAGCCGTTAAAGATTAAGTCGCTCTCCTTAGTTTGGTTGTCCCCAAATCTTACTCAAATAGGAGTTAGTCTCACTTTATTGAGGATATGATTAAAAATAGTCTCACTTTATTGAGGATATGATTAAAAATACGGGGCGTTTGGTCAAAGGTCCCTCAACGCATGACTTGATGGCAAACGGTCCACAATCTAAATTCATGCAGCCAAAGGTCCATCTCACACATTCTCGTACCTGAAATGTCTAATTTACCATTTCTTTAATTCATATCTCATGATTGGTGGGATTTTCCATTAATAATGGTCAACTACCCTTTAATTGGCCACGATTAATGGAATCCCATTAATGAGATTTTCAAATATATTATACAAACACACAAATAAATTTCAAAACAACAAAAATAAATTTCAAAAAATGAAATAATTTCAAAAAACACAATACATTTAAAAAAGCAATAAATTTCAAAATAACGCAGATAAATTTACAAAGATGCAAATAAATTTCAAAAGATCTAAAGAAAATTCAAAAAATGCAAATAAATTTCAAAAGCCGCAAATTAATTTCAAATGAGGCAAATAAAATTAAAAAACACAAACACATTTGCCAAAACTAAGATAAATCAGTTTTCCAAATTTCAAAAAAACTGCCAAAAACTCAAATAGTTTTGCCAAAACTCAATTAAATTTATTTCAAAAAATTTAAATAAATTTCAAAAGACAAATAAAATCCAAATACACAAATAGATCTAAAAAGGATGCAAATAGATTTGCCAAAAACTCAAAATGATTCGTTCAAAAACTCAGTTAAGATTTTCAAAATGGAGATAAATTTTTCAAAAACTCGGCTATATTTTTCAAAAACTCAAATAAATTTGCTAGAAACTCAGATAGATTTGTCCAGAACTCAGATAAATTTATTCCAGAACTCAGATAAATTAACCCAAAACTCAGATAGATTTGTCCAGAACTCATATAAATGTGTTTCAGATCTCAAATCAATTTGCGCAAAACTCAAATAAATTTGATAAAAAAAAAAACTCAGATAAATTTGACATAAACTCATATAAATTTGTCAAAAACTGGGATAAATTTGACAAAAACTTAGATAAAATTAACAAAAACTCAAATAAATTTCATAAACCAGAACATCAGCATGTTACAGCTGAGCTTTCTGCTTCACTGGTCAGGCTGAACTGACCTGAACCTGAAGCTAGCCTGGCCTAGCAACCAGACTTCTTCCTCCTCTTCATTTCTAGTTTCTGTAACAGAAATAGGCAGGCAGAGGCAGGGATTGATCTGATGTTTTCAAATCTAATTTCAGATAGAGAAGAAGGTTCTATTACAATCCCAACATGTGGCGCTGAACTGTTATGCCCATCGTCGTCGAAACCGGAGAAGGGAATCACCACAGGTTTTGCACTACCATCATGCCACACCACAAGTTGCCGAAGACTCTTCATCGTCGTCGTCGCCTCTCGCCGAAAGTGCTTCAGCGTTGTCGAAGAAGGCAACAGCAGGAAAAGCAGAGACAGGGAAATCTGGATCATTGTAGCAAAACAAACTTGGGTTCTTGGGATCGCATGGTCCCGAAGAAGAAGACCATAGCCGTCCGACTGCTGCAGGAGCTAGTTGCCGCTGCAACCTTTCGCCGCCCGTTGCTTGCGTCGGAGAATGGGAGGAGAAGAAGTCCTATAGCAAAGAATAGAAACCGATTCAGAGAAGAGGGTGTCCTCTTCGGCAACCCGATCTGGTTGTTGTTCTAGATCGGACCGGAGAAGATGATCACAGAAGGACAATAGTGTTGAGTTTTGTGCATAGAAATTAATAACAAAGGGAGAATATAAGATTTGAAAATTTAAATTTAAAAAATTTATGGCTAAAACGGTTAAAAGGGAAAATGAGTCTTGAAATATGTGATCATGTGGATGTAGGGACCTCTGGCTGTAACTTATCTAACTGAGTGGACCAGAGCCCTTAAACAGAATTTGCGTGGACCAGAGGCTGGATACATTCCACTTTAGGGACCTTTTGCTAATTTACACTAAAATTATTATGTGCTCAATCTAATGGTGGGGCTAACTCTTACCAGAGGGAAATTTGGCGAAACCATTTAAAGGGATGGTGTTTATTCTAAATATCATGGATATTACACCTTGATTATTCATCTTTTCATAATATTAGTAAATTGCTATCAATGGTATGCTCTCAATCATCTATATTATTACAAGCATCGTGCCCCCATCTGATGGACCCGAAAAGAATCTTCCGTCCTCTCTCTCCGCACCCCGGGGGCTGACCTGGGTCTTGGCGGAGGAGGGAAGATCTCGGGCATCAACATTTTTGTACGGGTATGCCAGATTTACTTTCTACTTGGAATTTGGAATGGTGATAATCCGGAGATTCACCTTCGCAAGTGGAAAGGAAATCAATCCTTTTTTCTAACTTTTCAAATTGCATAAATATTAAGAAAAAAGACAAGTTTTTAGAATGCCGTAGGAGGCGTTTTTGTTTGTTTGCCGTGAAAGGCAATTTTGCCGTGAAAGGCGTTTTTACAAAACTCATCAAATATGAAAGACAAGAATTGTGATTTCTTTTTGTCTCTTTAAGAAATACAAATTACAATAGAAAAGGAAGAAAATGGATCTAACTTCTCAGGAGATTGTGGGGACACGTTGAGATCGACGGTCGCAAGTCATGTATGGGCTTCGCCATCGTCCTTCAAATGAGAACATGTGATGCTTTGATTCTTTGGCTTGGCTCCTAACCTCAGTTTTTTAAAGGACAAGGACCAAGAGAAGGTCCTATATCCAATGAAAAACCAAGTAAACGGGCTGAAAAGCCGCGTTTAGGACATGTTGGAGAAGGAGGTGACCTTGGGGGGGTGGCCCCCCAAGGGATGTTGATCACCTTATGGTGCTTCCGGAAGCAAAGTAGCAGGACTTCGTCTCTCTCTTGGATTTTCTGGTTTTTCAGAACTTGCACTTAGGATCTCTCTTTTTTTTTTTCTTTTGGAATGGACCTCCTTTTATAGGCTTTTGGTAGCCATGAGGTGTCCATTGGCATTGATGACCATGATGAAGGAATTGATGAGGAGTTACAAATTGATTTTGTAACTCCTTTTTCAAGGCTTGTGATTGGCCGATGAAGGTAGTGGGCATTCAATAACCTTTATGCTTCATGATGATGGGAGTTTCATGGGTTTAATGCCATGATTGCTTGGATTTGTAACTCCCAAATGCTTGGTTCTGATTGGGCCGTCCAAAATAATGAGTTAATGACTGCTTTAATGGGTCAATTAACGACATTAAGTGGTTGCCAAGGCATGTGAAGAGTCGCGGGCCGCGCTGTGCCTTTTGAGATTCTTCTTGCGATCATCACGGGTGGATCCACGCACTTTTGATGTCGGATTGCGATGAAATTTCAAACATTGATTGATGTTGGCGGGCCGGTGACATCTGTCTTGTCGATTTCACGATCGGTCGGACAGAAAGTGCACTTTCTTGATCAGCCGGTTGGCGATCTTGAGGCGATCGGTGATGATTTCATGCTTTTGATGGTGGATCCGAGATGTCGACGAAGATCAGTGGTTTTCAAGCATCAAACATTGGATTTTCAGAAAATCACAAAGGCCAGAACACCCGAAACGGAAAAGCATCGAAAACGGACACTTCGGCGCAAAATCCGGCAACCCGGATTTCCAGGGTCGCCGGGCGACCATGCACCCAGGGTCACCTGGTTTGGTCGCCGAGCGTATTCTTCGGCCGTTTTTTTGTCTTTTTCGTCCCTTTTTTCTTCTGTATTTTTCTTGACATTTTTCCTCAATTCTTGACTTGATTTTCTTGAAGAAATCTTGACGAGAACCCTCGCGAAATCGGAGCACAAAGTTTCCTATTTTTCGGGAAAGTCGAAGACTTTGTAGCCGATTTTCCGTCAAGCGTCGAAACTAGGTCAAACGATGTCGGAATGTCCTGAAAATTGAGGTGAAGCTTCTTGAGCAGTGGATAGGCCAACCATGGGCTTTTATTTGAGTTTTGAAGCCGTTTGGAGTCCCATCGATGCTTCACTTGATTTTGCTGCGGGGAAAATGCCGAGCTTTGATATGTGGTCAAACGATGTCCGATTGACCTGAAATTTGACGAGGAGCCTATTGGAGTCATTTTGAGACGTTCCATGGGCTCTGTTTTGGATGTCATGGTCCCGGGTTGCTCCACCGCCTGTAGGCTTGATTTTCTCTCGGAGCATCGAAACCTGGTCAAACGTTGTCGGAATGACCTGAAATTTGACGTGCAGCCTTTTGGAAGCATGTTGAGGCCACTTATGTATTTTGTTTGATGAGTGATGGCTTCGGTGGTTCCCGCCGCTGGGAGGCTTGATTTTACTGCTCGAGCATTGATGGAGGGTCAAACGTTGTCGGTTTGACTTGAAATTTGGTATGGAGCCCTTTGGAGACATTCTGGAGTCATCCGTAGGCTTTGATCAAAGTTTTGGTGTCTTTGATGATACCGCCGCCGGGAGCGCTTGTTTAGCTGTCGGAGCAGTGAAGTTAGGCCAAACGATGTCGGAATGGCCCGAAACCTCAGGTGTACCCCTCTTTTAGCTGTCTTGAAGGACCTCTCAGTTTCTGTCTGATTCTGACAAAATCTGATGCTTGAAGTAGCCTTGCCTATTTTTAGCAGGATGCAGCTTCAGGAGGCTTCTTGATGTTGAGGAGACATATTGACTTTTTTAGTGTCAACAAATGCCCCCTCGAGGTACAACGACGAGTAGCTTTTTGGAATCGATGTGCCTCGAAGAGAAACTTGGAGGAGAGATTCCAACTTGACCAAGAGTCTTGAGCTTCTTTTTTTTTCTTTTCTTTTTTTTTTAATAGCCTTCTGAGTTTCCGGGGGAATTTTATGGTAGTGAGAGGGATCACGTACCATCTCAAGGCAAAGTTTTGAAAATGACATGGGGTATTTGGTTTTTTGGTTTTTGACCTTGTGACCTAACAAGCTGTATGTGGCAGGTTAGGGGGTCGGGGTTTGATTTTGATTTTGACCTTGTGACCCAACAAGCTGTATGTGGCAGGTTGGGGGGTCAGATTTGGTTTGTAGGTTTTGGATTTTGATTTTGGTTTTGGTCTTGTGACCTAACAAGCCGTATGTGGCGAGCTAGGGGACCGGAATTTGGCTTCGTGAAATGTCAATTTCAAGATTTTAGCTCAATTTGGTTCATGAGGTTGGATGGTTTGGTTTTTGGAAACTCATGGGACTTTCTTTTTTTTTTTTTTTTTTTTTGAATGGTCCCATCAACTAAAAAGAGGCATGGGACTTTTTTTGCTCTTTTCTTTTTTTTTTTTTTTGCTCTTGGTAAGAGGGATATTTTGACTAAAAGCCAATTTTAGTGCCTAGGTGGTCAAACCTGGCTCATATGGGCTAACCTATGGGACCTTAGGCTTTGGAGATGGCTTAGATCTCATATGGTGTCATATTTGTAAAGAATATCTAAAAATATCTCTTTTGTGTAGAGAATATCTAAAAATATCTTTACTTGGAGAGAATTTCTCAAGTTTTCTTTTTGTGGAAAGATTCTCTCAAAATATCTTTCTCTTTGGGAAAGTAGCTAAATTTTAGCACTTACCTCCTTTCTTTTCTCCTTGTTTCCTCTTTTGGCTTGCCCTCTTCTATAAAAGCAAGAGGGTTGATGCTTTTGCTCCATTGCTTTCTTTTTGCAAGAAATCTTCAAGAGTGCTCCCCAAGGCAAGAAGTGCTTTCTCTTCTTCAAGGATCTCCAAGCTTTTCTTCTTCTTCTCCATCAATGGCTTCAAGTAAGTTTTCTTCCTCAAGAATCTCCATTGTAGAAGTAGCTTCTTCATTTTTTCCTTCTTTTCTTTTTCTTTTCTTCTTTCTTCTTCTCTTTTTTTTTTCTTTTTTCTTTTCTTTTCTTTTCATGCACGTTTTTCTTTTTTTTTTTTCTGTGCTTCTCTCTTTTTTTTTTTCCTTTCTTTCTTTTTTTCTTTCTTTTTTTTTCTTTTTGTGAACTCCCTTTTTTTCTTTTCTGTTTTTTTTTTTCCACGCTGATTCCCTTTTTTTTTTTCAGCGTGTTTCTCTTTTTTTTTTTTCTTCTTTTCACGGTTTTTCTTTATTTCGTGAACTCGTTTTTTTTTTCTTTCTTTCTGTTTTTTTTTTCCACGCTGATCCTCTTTTTTTTTTTTGCAGCGTTTTTCTCTTCTTTTCTTTTTTTTTTTTTTTTGCTGTTTTTGTTTTTTTTTTTTTTTCTCTGGCTGTACGGACAGGTCCGTACGGACCTGACCGTACTGCCACGTGGCAGTGGGCCATGGCCTGTGGGCCAAAAATTTTTTTTTTTTTTTTTTGCTGAGATTTTTTTTTCTCTTTCCTTTTCTTTTTCCTTATTTGCTCACTATGATAATGAGGCTATGCAATTTCAATATGTATGCATTTTTTGTTTGATACATCAAGATAGAAGGCTAGAGTCTCTAGGTCAAGCCAACATGATTTTTGACTTGGACAAAGTTTGATTGGTTTTGACCAAATTGGGTTGGAATTGGTCAAACTTTGGTCATGGTTTTCCTAGCATCTAATGCATGATGATATATTTTTTATGCATGAGTTTTGGTAAATAGATTTGGAAGTATGATGATGCATACCTAAAAATCTTTTGCAAGTATCAGGATTTTGAGCTCGCAGCGATGTTGAGCTCTTTCTCGGTCTTGCTGGATTTTGAGGAAGGTTTGCAATTTTTGGATTCTGAAGCTCGCAGCAATGTTGAGCTCTTTTCCAGATTTTGCGGAAGTTTGATGAGATTGGCTTGTTCTCGCAGCGATGTTGAGTTCAAGCCTTCTTTGAGAATTCTCCACTGACTATGAGCTCGCAACGATGTTGAGCTCATCTTCAGGCTTCCTGTCTTTTTCGGAGTATTTTCCTTTTCTTTGGAATTGCCCCGGAACCATGTCAAAATTTTGCTAGAATTTTTCTGTAGCAGAATTATGTCATTTTGATGTTGATTGATCTTTTCTCTTCCACCTTTTGCAAGTAGTTCTTTTAGAACGAACAAAGGTAAAGGTCCTGTTACTGACGCACCTCGTCGGTCTGCTAGATCTTCCAATGCTGCCGTTCAGCAGGCTTGGGAGAAGGTCCAGTTTGTGGAGAAAAACTTGGAAGAATGCGATTCCCTTAATCGTGATGAGATGAGACAGCGATTGATCGCTCTCAAGGATGAGGAGTTCTATAAGATCATGGTAAGCAGCCGTCCCTGGGTTACGGACGATCAGAGCGTTGTGCTCAAGCCTACCTTCTTCTTCGGTGATGCAGTCCCTGACGACTTGACATACCAAAAGAGATGTTTTCAGTTCTCTTACACAGCGGATGGTGAGGAGAGAACTATTTCTACCCGGTCGTCTTTTGATCGGACCATCTCGATCCTGAGCCTTTTTCCCACGTGCCCTAAGAGGGAAGATCCTCCGAGTTGGGTGAAGAGGACCAGTGTGATCAAGACCGGGGCTTTTGTTGGTGGACCTTCCGGTTTTGCAGAGAAGCCACCTGTCCGTATGGACATGTTGATGCCAGCCAGTGGCTACCAAGGTTCTGATCATCCATCGATCGATTTGAGACCGGTGGGCCTTGGCGTTTTTCGGGGTGACGGCAGCAATTGGGTGAAGCCTTTTCGACTTCGTGGCCGTTTCAGTGCTGACTCGAGCTGGGAGTCATGGACTGATCACACCTTGAGGATTGGTGAGGCCGTTCTTTGGGAGGCTGAGATTTTTGACGCGGTTCGCGCTTTTCGGCAAACTGTCGTTTTCTCCGATGAGGCTTTCATGGCCATGCTGGAGTCATTCTTTCCACAAACCAACACCTTCATTGTGACGAATGGTGAGATTGGTTTTTCTTTGAAGGAGCTGAGCGCCATCACCGGATTGCCTATCATCGGCAAACTCTATGAGGAGTTTATGCCTATTGACAGCGTCCTTGAGGAGCAGTCTGAGGAGTTTAGGCTTGTGTACTTTCAGCTCGTTGCCTTCTATGATTTTTTGAAGGAGAAGAAGGGCTCGAAAGTTAGGTGCAGCAGTTGGAGGAGTTGCAGCTCCAACTTCTTTGACAGCGGGGATTCTTCTGATGGCATGGCCTAGGATGTCAGGGCTAAAGCATCAAGTTTGAAGAAGATCACTGCTGTTTGGAAGAAGTTCTTCGCAAGCACGGATGCCATTTGTCCTGACATTGCGTTGCGGAGAGATCTCTCTGTTTACCTCACTTACTGGCTGAGTGAGGCTATTTTTGCTGGAGGAGATGGAACGCACATCAGGCCGCACTGTATTTTTCCGGCTTGTCAGATGGCGTTTGGAGAGCGGCTGGCTTTGGTACCTGCTCTTTTCTCCTATTTATGTACCGAACTGCAGGCTGCTGCTTTCCTGGTTCGGCTTGGGCTTCCCATGAACAGGGTGTTTTCTGCCCATATCTTCTATTCGTGGTATGTATACCACTGTCCCAGCTTCCATCGTTTGGGAGTTGCACAGGACGAAGATCCCTTTATGATTCGTTTGGCTAGAGGGACAGCCGTTCACGAATCACTTTTATCTGCCCGTTTAAGGATCCGACGATTTAGGGACGTCGAGATTGGGCAGTCTTCAGTGAAGCTTTCTCCGGGCTTGCGGAAGAAGGCTTTTGACTTTGGTGTCTCCCGTGATTTGACCCGGGCAGGGTCGGGAAGACACTATGCTTTGACAGACGCGGAGAAGAGGTGGCTCTTCAACATACGGGTTGGTACGATGGTGTAACGTAGACATCTTTTCGTCGACATCCAACCGTATGTGCCTTCGCGTTTTGCGTTGCAGCTTGGCTTCTCTCAAGGCGTTGTTGGAGCGCCTTCGAGCATGGTGAAGCGTTTTGGAGGTTTGCAGGATGGGAGAAATGTATGGGCTTTTTACAGTGCAGGGGACACTACCGCCATGATTTCCTATCCTGAGCTGCCCACCTTCCGGACTGCTGGCTTCACGAAGTGGTTCGTGGAGAGCTTTTCAGTGTACCGGGGGCTTTCCAAGAAAGAGCTCGATATTAAGCAATCTCCTGGGAAGAGTCTTGGCAAATCGGATGGTGTCCGTCGGGAGGAAGTTTTGGCCTTCCTTTCTGGAGAGAAGCACAAGATAGGCTTTCTCAACGGGCAGGACATCATCAGATCAGGAGCTGCACAAGGGATTCCGGGTGAGGTCTTGAGGCAGCTGGAAGAAGAGGAGGCCGAGATCGATGCTATGATACAGGCAGAGCATACGAAGGCTTCCATGGAGTCTACTGAGAAAAGTAGACCATCCAGTGAGGACTCTTGTGAGAGGCCTAATGTTGATAGTGTGACAGGATCGTCGAGCAGATTGACCCGCCGTAGCAAGAGGAAGAGAGGACAGCGCCGTAATATGAGACGGCACAATAGTCCTTCTGATCTTGAGGTTCCTCTCACCATTGCTGAGGAGGTGTCTGAGGATGTTGACGAGCCTTCGGAGAAGAGAAGCAGGGAAGAGGAGATAGCTGGTATGATCCCCTTTCTTTCCTTTTGTTTCTTCCTCTTTTCTTTTTTTTTTTTTTTTTTTTTTTGTGAAAGGTTTTGTTCTGATCCGCTGCTTCTTTTTTTTAGCAGAGGACGATGTCCTAGTGACGCCTGAGGTTCCTGTCGATGAGGCGATGACGGATCCAATCGTGGCATCTAAGGAAGAGCCCAGGGACTCTGGAGTGGTTCCAGAACCTTCACCTGGTATGATTTGCTTTGGCTTTTGCTTTTTTGTCTTCTTTTGCTGTCATTTGCTAACATGTAGCAGACTTGCCAAAGGATTCCGACGATTTCGAGCCATCCATGGACGCAACTTTTGACGATGCTTCGGATGAGCTCAAAGAGGCAGAGAGTACTCCGCCGGTCGTCGAAGCAGGTATACTTGCAATAATAATCTTGATATGTTTTTGACAAGATTATATTCATACCTTTTTGTCTTTTTCTTTTTTTCTTTGACAGATTGTGAAGCAGCAGGAGAGATTCCTCCGTCTTCCTCAGAGCCAGAACAGGGGATACCTGCTGCTGATCCAGAAGTAGGGGCTTCTCGTTCTTTCAATGAGTCAGCTTCTTCCGTTGGAAAGAGTTTATTAGTTACTCTTCCAATGGAGCATGACGTGGGCAGTCGGGCACCAGAACATGGTGAATCCTCATCTGCACCGCACCTTCAGTATGCAAGGAAGGTGTTGAAGACTGTCTTGAGCTCATGGGTTGAGACTCTTTCTTCAAGTCATTTGGAAGCTGGTTTTGGCATGATCAAGCATGTGCAGGACATCCTCGCTGATAGCAAAGAAGTCGGTCTGGATATTGCAAGTGCCAAGGATTTTGTTGAGGAAATCATCACCTTGGGGAACAAATGGACTGAGACCAAGAGTTTCCCAGATGGTGACTTCTTTGATGAGATGTTCATAAAACCTTCCAGCAAAGTCAAAGCTGAGCTGACTGAGGTCATGAAGACTTGGAGGCAGATCGTTCGGGAGAAGAACGTTACCGAGTTATCCATCATGGGGCTAAAGCAAGACTTGGACCGCCTTGATAAGGAGGTCGTTAAGGCTAGGCAACGTCTTGATCTTTTAGAGGAAGAGGCTGCTGCCAAATGGACCGCCATTGTGGAGGCTCGTGACAAGGAGGGGACTCTCATTCGCGAGGTTGAGGAAGCTGAAGGTAATGTCTGGAGGAAGACTCAGGAGCATGACCAGTGGCAGGTCCTCTAGGAAGAGCTTCCTCGTGCTGCAGATGGGTCACGGCATTCGGCCGCGTTTTATGGGGACATTTTGAAGGAGCGTGGCCTAAAAACTTTGGAAGTTAAGGCCAAGGGTCTGCTTGAGGAGTTGAACCTTTGGTTGAAAACCATGTAGGATTGAGCTCCTGAGTTGTAACAAACTCTTTTTCCTTTTTCTTTTTTTTTTGGTACCTCCATATATAAACAATTTTGGTACTATATTTTGTATCCCTTTCCTTTCACTTAAATCATTTTTGACGAAAACAATTTTGAGCAAAAGTTTGATGGGAATGTTTGTTTAAGGATTTGATCAAAAGGTTGTCATTGTGTGAAAATTTTTTGTCAAAGGGTTGTTTTGGGCATGAAAGCCAATTTTTGTGGCGAAAAGCCTGGTTTTTTTTTTTTATGGTTTGAAAACCAAATTTTGGATGGCGTAAAAGCCTAATTTTATGGCGTAAGAGCAAAAATTTGTTTTGCGGCATAGGAGCCAAAATTTTTGGATGGCGTGAAAGCCGAATTTTAGAATGGCATAGAAGCCGAATTTTGTTTTGTTTGTCTTGGCATTTATAGCCGAATTTTGGCATTTATAGCCAGATTTTGGCGTTTATAGCCGATTTTTTGTTTTGTTTTGGCATTTATAGCCGAATTTTGAAATGGCATGAGAGCCAAAAATTTTGTTTGTGGCATGAGAGCCGATTTTGAGATGGCATGAAAGCCGATTTTGGCGTTTATAGCGGAAAAACTTTGTTTTTGGCATTTATAGCCGAATTTTGGCATTTATAGCCGGATTTTGGCATTTATAGCCGGATTTGGCGTTTATAGCCGGATTTGGCGTTTATAGCCGAGTTTTGGCGTTTATAACCAGATTTTGGCGTTTATAGCCGATTTTATTGAAAACCAAGTTTTGTTTTATTGGCATGAAAGCTGATTTTCGCATTTATAGCCGAAAATTTTTTGTTTTTGGCATTTATAGCCGAATTTTGGCATTTATAGCCGGCTTTTGGCATTTATAGTCAGATTTGGCATTTATAGCCGAGTTTTGGCGTTTATAGCCAGATTTTGGCGTTTATAGCCGAGTTTTTTGAAAACCAAGTTTTGTTTTATTGGCATGAAAGTCGATTTTGGCATTTATAGCCGAAAAAAATTTTGTTTTTGGCATTTATAGCCGAATTTTGGCATTTATAGCCGGATTTGGCGTTTATAGCCGAGTTTTGGCGTTTATAGCCAGATTTTGGTTTTCAAAATGCAGGTATCGACTAAATGTCGCCTCCCCACTGAATGGTCTTGCAAGTATCGATGGAATGTCGCTTCCTTGCTCATTCGGTTTTGCGAGTATTGATGGAATGTCACTTCCTCGCGGATTAGGTTTTGCGAGTATCGATGGAATGTCGCTTCCTCGCGAATTGGGGTGCAAATATCGACTAAGCGTCGCTTCCCTGCTTTTCCCAAAACTTTTGGTTTTGCGGGTACTGACTTGATGTCGTTTCTCTGCGATTTTTGAAACTTGAGGTTTTCTCGAACCATTTGAAATTTGGGTTGTGGATAGCAACTGGTATGTTGCACCTCCACGACTTTTGAAATTTAGGTTGTGGATATCAACTGGTTTGTTGCTTCTCCACGATTTTTGAAAATTGCAAGTATCAAATGGGGTTCGTTTCCTTGCGATTTTTGGGTTTTGGAAGTATCGAATGGGGTTCGCATCCTTCCGATTTTTGGATTTTGCGAGTATCGACTGAATGTCGCTTCCCCGCGGTTTCAAAATTTTTGTTTAAAGACACGAAGGTCATGAATTTTGACCTAAAACCATTTTGGTTGTAACAGCCGAGGCGGTCTAGGGTGAAAATTCCTAAGTCTCGATTTTTGTTTCAAACCATGAATTTTGGGTTCAAGGATCGAAATTTTGGTCAAGTCTGGGAAGAGGCTCCTAAACTTGGTTTTTTGGATTTGATTTTTTTTTTTGAACAATGAAACGATGAAAGTAAGCATTGTTTTGAGAGATTGTTTTTTTTTTTTTGGGAAACTTCAACATAAAGATGAAAATTTCAAAAGAGGTGGGTTTGACGAGCAAGTACCTTGGAAATAGGCTTTAGCCGTGTAGATATTGTTCTGACCCGTTTGAGGAAGTCTTCAAGGGTAGTACCGCTTCAAGAACTTGCCGTTGATGGGTAGCGTACATCTGTCTCCTTCCATGTTTAGAAGAGCGTATGCACCGTTGGAGAAGACTTTGTCGATGACAAACGGTCCCTCCCATTTTGGTTCAAATTTGCCTTTGGATTTGTGGGCAAAGACTATGGGTCTTTTTACTGCAAGAACCAAGTCACCGTTTTTGTAGGCGCGTTGTCTGACCTTTTTGTCGAAAGATCCTGCCATGCGTGCTTGGTACAACTCAATGCTTTGTAGAGCTTCGAGTCGTCTTTCATCGAAATTATCCAGCTCTTGGAGTCTCAATTTGACATTGCTTTCTTGCGTCATGTCATTTTACAAAGATACCCTTAGGGAAGGAATTTGTACTTCCAAAGGGACAACAGTTCCACATCCATAGACCAAAGAGAATGGTGTGCTATGGGTTGGTCCTCGAACGGTGGTTCGATAGGCCCACAAAGCTTCCAGTAGTTTGTCGCCTCAGTCTCTTTTGTGACTAGAGACCATTTTCTTGAGAATTTTGCAGAGTGTCTTGTTGAAGGCTTCTGCTAGTCCGTTCACTGCTGGATTATATGGAGTCGAATGACAACTTTGGATTTTGTACTTGTCGCAGAACCTATAGAATCTGTGATCCCGGAATTGTGGTCCGTTATCATGGACGAATCTTTTAGGTATGCCGAAGCGACAAATAATGTTGGTGCGCAAGAACTAAAGGACTGATGAAGTCTTCATTTCGCTGAGCGCAAATGCTTCTGACCACTTGGAGAAATAATCCGTAGCGGCGAAGATGAAGCGATGACCTTTGCTTGATGGGGGAGAAATAGGACCTATGATGTCCATACCCCAGGCTTCGAAAGGCCATGAGATTGCTGTTGGATGTAGCCATTCTGGAGGCATGTGGACATAATCTCCGTGAATCTGGCATTTTTGGCAGCGTTTGGCAAATTGTATTGCATCAGCTACCATGGTAGGCCAATAATAACCTAGCCTTTTTATCTGGTTGTAGAGCTTAGGGCCAGCCTGATGGGCTCCACAAAGACCAGCATGTACTTCTTCGAGAGTTTCCTCAGCCTCTTGTTGTGATAAGCAGCGTAGGAGTACTCTGTTGAAGGATTTTCTGTAAAGTGCTTTTGAAGGTATATCCAAATGAAAGTTTGGGGCTCGTCTTTGGATGCTTACCCGCTCTTTTGGATCTTTAGGTAGTATTCCGAACATGATATAATCAATGAACGGATCTCTCCAGTTGCCAATCAGAGGTTTGAGGATGGACATCCGACTTCCAACCACTTGGTGACATTCAGCAACTGCTTGGTGTGTGTTGAGAGGAGGGAGAATCCTTCTTTGACACACTGTGACTTGCATGTTTTCCCCTTCTTGGATTGCCATGGATGCGGCGAGTCCGGCCAGGGCATCTGCACGGATGTTTTCACCTCTGAGGATGTGGATGATATGGCAGATGTTGAATTTTTGTCGAAGCGACTGCGCCTTATTGTAGTAAGGTAGCAAATTAGGCTTCCTGACTTCATATTTTTTATTCATCTGGTTGGCGACTAGTTGAGAGTCTCCAAAAGCTTCCAGCATGGTGATGCCGGTTTCGAGGGCGAGTTCCAATCCAACAATCAGGGCTTGGTACTCAACTGCATTATTTGAACATGGTTCCAGTAGCGAGAAGGCGTGTGGAATCATGTATTTGTCGGGGCTGACAAAGAGGATGCCGACTCCCGATATTTGCTTTCCCTTTTCATTTGTCCTGGTTGCACCGTCAAAGTACATGTCCCAGGAAGCATTTGTTAAGGAAGTTTCCACATTGTAGACAAATTCGTCCGGGAGATCATCCCTAAGTGGAGAATCTTTAGGCAATGGATGCTCTGCGAGGAAATCTGCCAGAGCTTGTCCTTTGATTGCTTTTTGTGGTACATACCTAATATCAAACTGTGATAGAAGGATGGACCATTTTGCCAGTCGGGCATTGAGAGAACCTGCTTTTGTGACAAGGATCTTTAAGAGGTTGATCCTCGAAATCAGGTAGACTGTGTTCGACAGCAGATAGTGATGCAACTTTTGTACAGCGAACATTACTGCAAGGCATTCTTTTTCGACTGGGGAGTAGCGATGCTCTGCACCTACCATCATGCGGCTAAGGTAATATAGAGCAGCTTCTTTTCCGTCATCGTTTTCTTGTGCGAGCAGAGCACCCAAAGAGTGGTCGAGAGCTCTTGTGTACAAGATAAATGAGTTTCCAGTTGTGGGGGCAACCAGCACTGGAGGTTTGATGAGGTATGCTTTGATGTCTTGAAATGCACTTTCACATTCAGCATCCCAGACAAAGTCCACGCCTTTCTTCATTAGGCGAGAGAATGGACGGCATTTCCCTGATAGATTGGAGATGAACCGTCGAATGTAGGCCAGCCTTCCTTGAACCCCTTTTAATTCTCTTAGGGTTCTGGGAGATGGCATTTCCAGGATAGCCTTGACTTTGGTGGGGTCAAGTTCTATTCCAGCTTTCCGTAATATGAATCCGAGAAACTTACCTGATGAGACACCGAAGAAGCACTTTAGTGGATTCATCCGCAATTTGTGTTTGCGAAGTCGGAGGAAGACTTCTCGAAGATCATTGAGATGGTCTTCTTTTCTTCTGCTTTTTATGGCGAGGTCGTCAACATAACATTCGACCGTCTTGTGGTGCATATCTTGGAATATTTTCATCATAGCCCTCTGATATGTCGCATCTACATTTTTTAGGTCAAACGGCATAACAGTATAGCAATACACGCCGAATGGTGTCCGAAATGATGTATGCCTTTCATCTTCAGGATGCATTTTTATCTGGTTGTAGCCAGAGAATCCATCCATGAATGTCATTCGCTCGAATCCATAGGTGTTGTCAATCATCACCTCTGATATGGGGAGCGGGAATTCATCTTTAGGACATGCATTATTCAGGTCTCTGTAGTCGATACAGACCCTTATCTGCCCATTTTTCTTTGTCACGGGGACGATGTTGGCCAACCATTCAGGATGATGTTCCTCGCGGATGAAGCCAACGTTTTTGAGTTTTTGAACTTCTTGTTCGATTTTGTCCATCACGTCGGGACGGAATCTTCTTTGGCCTTGTTTGATAGGCTTGATTTCTTTTTGCAATTTGAGCTTGTGGACTGCTACTTTGGGATCCAAGCCAGGCATTTCGGCATAAGACCATGCAAAGCAATCAATGAACTCACGAAGAAAGGAGATATACTCGGGTAACTCATCATCCTTTATATTCTTCCTTATGAATACAGGACGTGGGTTATCAGGTGTTCCCAAGTCTATCTTTTGAACAGGGTCTTCTGTCGGAAGGTTTGAAGGTGGTTCCTCCACAGTATTTTCGGAGGCTTCCAACTCAACAAGACCTTCTGGACTGCCAGAGGCATTTTCAGATTGAGGCTCTGTTTCCGTCCATGAATCTTCTTGATCAGTATCCTTCTCAAGGCTATCCTTCTCAAGGCTTGCAATGAGATGGTCCCAATCATTTGCTGGAATTGGGTTGAAGTAGGGTACTTCTTTTGGAGACAATGATTCTTCTGTGATAGAGAACCGCTCGTCTGTGGCATCGGGCAATTCCTCTTTATTATCAGAGAAATTATACCAATTGGAGGAGCTTTCAGGATTTTTGACGAGTAACTCCTCGAAGAGATATCCAGGGATATCGATGTCTTCATGAGATGTTGAGGCTTGGTCGATAAAACGACTTTGCAGCCATGGTGTCAACTGTCTCATAGGAGCGGTAGGATCATACCCCAACCCATATGAAGACTTGCCTTTTTTGAAGGTGGACTTTCCAATCTTCTGGTTGACTTTTGGTCAGGGTGGGTTCCAATGGTGTAAGAATACCACGGCCGCCTCCCAAACCAGTCGGATTTTGAGCGTCGTAGCCCATTTTCTTCATGATAGCTTGTGCCATTGGACTATACAGGGATAGCTGAGGCATACCTTCGTTTTGGAAAGGTTCAAGCAGAGAGTTCAGTGGAGATGCTCCCGATCTATGGAAGAAGATTGTTTTTTCTTCTGGCGAAGTTGCCGGGATAACAAAGGAAGCAGACGTAGGATCTTCTATGTCTGCTGGTGTCTCCAATGGAGTGAGAGTGAGCTGATTTTGCTGAGTATCAGCTTGGCTCGATGCTGTGTCATCTTCTAACTCTGACTCTGAGTCTGTGTCATGCATAATAGACACAAAGGAGACAGTGAACTTGCCCCCAGTCTTTTGTTTTGTCTTCTTTGCTTTGGTAGTGATTACCAAAGGCTTTGGAGATTTGAAAAAGACAACGAAGGGAGCTTAGCTGCTTACTTCAAGTTTGGTGGAGGGTTTGTTTTCCTCCGATGATTGCTGAGAAGCCTTGCCTTTATCTTTCTGGAGACTGTCGACAAAGCGAATTGTTTTTTCCTCCTGTTCTTCTTTTCCATCTTTATACATTTGAGCATCTGCAAAATGGACATCTCTGCCTTTGAAGGGCTTTTTGTCTGCAAATACTCGATGTATCAGGCCATCGTCGCCAACGAACTTGATGCACTGATGTAGAGTTGAAGGGACGACACCATTCTCATGTATCCAAGGGCGACCAAGGAGTATATTGTAGCATGAAGGGGTCCTTATTGCATACACAGTGACTTCAGAAATAAGATCACCGATTTGCAATTTGAACCTGATTTTGCCGATAGGCCTTTGAGCGCTACCGTCATATCCGAAGATGGATACGGACGTGTGACTCAGCTTGCTAGGTGGGATGCCCAGCTCTTCGAGTGCCGAAGTAGAGATGAGGTTGAGTGCAGAACCTGGATCTATCTGAACTCTGTGTACTGGCATTTCTTTGACGTACCCCGTAAAGTACAAGGGACGGTTGTGCTTTGCTTCGCCTAGGAGGAGGTCACCCTTATCGAAGGCAATTGTTGCACTTCCTGCTTTTTGTACCGAGAGGCATTCATTGCTCGATCCCTCAGTTTTCTTCTTTTCTCCCTTTGAGGGAGTCTTTGATTTTTTGACCCTATAGTCCATTTCAATTTGTAGGACTTGTGGGGCATGTTTGTCGACATCCGCATTCAGCCTTTGTAATTCGCCTTGGAGGTTTTAGGAAGAGATTCTTCCGTCGTCCTTAGTGAAGCAGTGGAAGAGGTTTCTGCTTTTTCAAGGACTTCTTGTTTTGGTTGAGACTTTTGCTGCTGTTTGAGCTTGCGGAGCTGTCTCTTGGCTTGCCTTCGCTGCTGAGCGGTCGGCTTTGTTTTGACGATCTCCCAGTTTTCATCATCTAGGAGATCGGGATGCACCCATATAGGTTGTCCATCTGGTGTTGGATAGGAAACCAATTCTTGGGACGCTTGAGCCATTTTTATCACCTTGAATGAAGTAGTGATTTTCTCCTTCGGTGACTTTGAAGTTTGCCGACATGACACCATGTTGACAGAGGCGGGGCCATAGTTTTTATCAAAGGTTATGACTCCATTTTTCCACATCTCATTGATCTTCTCTCTCACAACAAAGCATTGATTGAGAGGATGTGAGATCATCTGATGGTATGGACAGTATTGGGGATCATTGGTTTTGCCAACGTCTCCCGGTCTTTTGCGCTCTGGCAAAATGAGTTTGCCATTTGCTAGGAGAGCCTCAAAGATTTCTTCAACGTCTTCATCGAACGGATATTTCTTTTCTACACGTTCTTTGAAGGCATCAGAGAGTTCAGGCCTTTTACCTGCAGTTTTGTTTTCAGGTTTCTTTGGCTGCTGAGGAGCTGACTTAGTCTGCACATTGAGAACCTCCTTTTTCTTTGGTTTTGAGGTTGTAACAGCAGTCGGCTCTTTCTTTGATGATTTCTGACTGTTGAGGTCTTTGATCACCATTTCAGCTTCCATGGAGGCTTCAAGGAGTTCCCCCAGGTTCTTTGATTTATTGCCGATAATCATAGAGCGGATTTTTGCTCTGATATTGTTACGGCAGATGTCGACCAGCAACGCTTGTGGCAGCACATCTGAGCATTTGTACGCTATTGCCTTCCATTTGTGAATGAAGTCGTATGTTGACTCATTCTCTCCCTGTTTTAGGCTACAGAGTTGAGCCATAGTAACAGGATGATCCTCACCTTGGAAGTGGGTCAGGAAGCGTGTCTCGAGCATAGCCCAGTTTTGAATGGAGTTCTCCGGCAGAGTGGAGTACCAATCAAAGGCTGTACCTTTTAGGGTACTTGCGAAGAGGCGAATCTTGAGGGCATCTTGATCCGCAATAGCCCCTGTCAGGATCTTGAAATGGATGACATGCTGTCTGGCTGAACCTTTCCCAGTATATGTCTGGAGAGTAGGTTGTTTGAATTTTGCAGGGAACGAAACCGAGTCCAACTATAGAGGGTAGGGTGGCTTGATCCCATGTTCCTTCAATGTATCCTCTTCTTTTGCTTTTGCGAGGATATCCTCCACGTCTTTTCTGGTAAGGGCGCGAGACTCATTGTTTCCTGCATTGCCCTCGTCATCTTCATGATTCGGAGGGGTTTCATTGTTAGGTGGTGGACGCTGTAGAGTGAGAATCAAATTTTCCATCAGAGTCTCAATTCTCTGTTGTCCTTGCTCCAACTGCTGGATGCGTGCAGTTACATCGTCATGCTGTGGAGGTGGCTCAGAACTTGTAGCCAAGACGTTCATCCCTCGGGATTCGAACGAAGAAATCGTCCTGGTGACTGAGCTGGGGCTCATTCTTCTGGATGAAGAATCTGAGGAGTGGTTACTCCAACATTCTTGGCTTGGAGGAGTGGAAGATTCCTCCAGATGTGTTCGTGTCCGAGAGACGCTGCGAGTCACTGGACGTCTAACACTGATTTTGGTTGCTGACTTCCGGCGTTTTCTGGTTTTACCAACCATATGAACAGCAACGATTTGGTCGAGTCTTTCTTTTTCGACCCATTTGTTTGTGACGTGGAGAGTAGAACGCTGGTTTCTTTGTTTTTCGAGTCTCTTTTGTCGATATGCAGTGCGGCGACGCATACGACGAGCAATTTGAGCTTCAGTCAGCTCTGGCTGGGCTCTGGCGATGAAGGATGTAGTCCCTTGTGCGCAGCAGCCGAGTTTGTCTTCTTTGAAGTTTGGCAAGGACAGAATCTGGACGCGGTCCTTAGTCTGTCGCAATGAAGACTTGAATTTTGCGAGCTCGGCCCCTGTTGAGATGAAGGGTCGACTCGCGGGAGTGCAGGCTTCAGCATGTTTTTGCATAGGCCTAACGATGCAGGATTTGATTTTGGGCTTGTAGGAGCAAGCCGGCTCATGATGATTTTGTTTATTTTTTGGGTGGAGGGTAGGTTTCTCCTCTTTCATGTAAGAGAGAGGGTAGAACTGATTCTCCTTGAGAGGGGCCAGGTATGCTGGCTTTGCAGATGTTCGGGACCTCCGTTGCTTTGGCGAAGATCTCGGGGACCAGGTTTTGGGGTAAACCTAGTTTCTTGTGGGTTGAGGCTTCGTGGGAACGCCACGGGCTTCAGGCTTCTTGGTGTTCGCCCTTGGTGCCATTTTAGTGACACGTTGCGGGGCGGTTTTCTGCTTCTTGGCAAGTACAATGTCTTCTGCAGGAAGTGGAAATGGTCCTAGCGATCCGAAGACGATGGTCCGGGGAGTTGAAGTTGACCCGGTGTTTGGAGAGTTGTCGAGGGAGATGACGCTTCGGCAACTGGCAGGGCGCTTATGCTTGTTTTGTTTGTCTTGCAGCATAAGCTGGTACTTGTTCTCATCGAAAGTGATGGTCAATGAAGCTGCCATTGTTAGTTTTGGAAAACTTCTGAAACAAGACCAAATCCATTAGTAATCACAAGAATATGGTGATCGTAAATGGAGAACAACTATGGTTTTGTCTTTTCAAATCACTTGAGGGGACATGGCCTAACCCAAGGACGATGAAGAAGGCAAAAAGCCATAGAGGATACAATTGTTCTAAAATGCAAGTATGGTAGGCTCAGAGTGAGCGTTCCAGTGACTGCTAGAAGCAATTGTAGACCTTAATTCAAATTACCGAGAAGCAAGGCTCACTCGAGGTAAAATGATATAAGGTTGGAGATACAAATGTGTCGGTCGCGAATACAGTAGACCCGAAAGGGCGTACTAGCACCGCTAGGCACAAATGTTGCAAATCGCATCCTTGGGAAGGACACGAGATGGGATTTTTTGAAAGGTCAAATTTGGATTCATAAAGGAGAGCAAATGGTATTCTAATCCGAACAAAGGCTCAACATTTCTGCGAGCGCTAAATTCAGAAGGGAAGGAACCAGAATTTCTCGGATGTAAATCCAGACGTGACGGAAGTTTTTTTTTTGAAAGGTCAAGATTGAATTCATCAAAGAGAGCAAATGGTATTCCAATCCGAACTACAACTCAACATTTCTGCGAGCGTTAAATCCGAAAGGAAAAGAACCAAAATTTCTCGATTCTAAATCCAAAAGTGACGGAAGTTTTTCATTGAAAGGTCAAGATTGAATTTATCGAAAAGAGCAAATGGTGTTCCGTTTCGAACAAGGGCTCAACATTTCTGCGAGCGCTAAATCCGAAAGGGAAAGAACCAAGATTTCTCAACTCTGAATTCAAAGTGACAGAAGTTTTTTTTTCTTTTTTTAGAGAAATTTTTTTTCTGAAAGGTGCACATAGATTTCCAATTCGATCTTATGAAACCTTAGTAGATAGATCAGCCCCCAGGTAAGGGTAGGATTACTTAATGAACCCGTTTGGAGGACCCTTGCCTCGAACAGTCTAGCTGTCTCCACACTCTGGACAAGGCTTTTCTTAAATCCACTTTGGTCAAAGAACGCAACTGGTGGAATCTTAGTGTTTTTTTTTTTGAAAGGTTTCTAATGAACTCGTCAAAGAGAACAAGTGGTGTTCCAATCCGAACCACAACTCAACATTTCTGCGAGCGTTAAATCCGAAAAGGAAAGAACCAAAGTTTCTTTGTGAATTTGAATTCAAAAGAAGATTTTTTTTTTTTTGAAATTATATTTTTTTTAATCTCAATTGGACTCATCAAAGAAAAAAGATGGCCCAATCCCTGATACGAACGATAGCTGCAAACATTTCTGTGAGCTATCAAGTTCGAAGAGGGAAGGATCAAAGTTTCTCAAAGTTGAGTTTTTAAGAAAAAGAGATCATTTTTTTTTAAAGAATTAAATTTTTTGAAATCTCAATTGGACTCATTAAAGAGAAAAGATGGCCCAACCCCCGATATGAACGATAGCTGCGAACATTTCTGTGAGCTATCGAGTTCGAAGAGGGAAGGATCAAAATTTCTCAAAATTGAATCTAAGAAAAGAGATCAGATTTGTTTTTTTTTTTAAGTGAGAAAGAACAATTGAAATCCCATCTCATGTTTTTTTTTAGATGCAAGATGCAACATAGGCCACAAACTAGAAAGGAGCCAAGTGATCATAGCATCACGTTCTCAAGTCAACGTGTCCCACCGGGTGTGCCAGCTTGATGGACCCGAAAAGAATCTTCCGTCCTCTCCCTCCGCACCCCGGGGGTTGACCTGGGTCTCGGCGGAGGAGGGAAGATCTCGGGCATCAACATTTTTGTACGGGTATGCCAGATTTACTTTCTACTTGGAATTTGGAATGGTGATAATCCGGAGATTCACCTTCTCAAGTGGAAAGGAAATCAATCCTTTTTTCTAACTTTTTAAATTGCATAAATATTAAGAAAAGAGACAAGTTTTTAGAATGCCGTAGGAGGCGTTTTTGTTTGTTTGCCTTGAAAGGCGATTTTGCCGTGAAAGGCGTTTTTACAAAACTCATCAAATATGAAAGACAAGAATTGTGATTTCTTTTTGTCTCTTTAAGAAATACAAATTACAATAGAAAAGGAAGAAAATGGATCTAACTTCTTAGGAGATTGTGGGGACACGTTGAGATCGACGGTCGCAAGTCATGTATGGGCTTCGCCATCGTCCTTCAAATGAGAACATGTGATGCTTTGATTCTTTGGCTTGGCTCCTAACCTCAGTTTTTTAAAGGACAAGGACCAAGAGAAGGTCCTATATCCAATGAAAAACCAAGTAAACGGGCTGAAAAGCCGCGTTTAGGCCATGTTGGAGAAGGAGGTGACCTTGGGGGGGTGGCCCCCCAAGGGATGTTGATCACCTTGTGGTGCTTCCGGGAGCAAAGTAGCAGGACTTTGTCTCTCTTTTGGATTTTCTGGTTTTTCAGAACTTGCACTTAGGATCTCTCTTTTTTTTTTTCTTTTGGAATGGACCTCCTTTTATAGGCTTTTGGTAGCCATGAGGTGTCCATTGGCATTGATGGCCATGATGAAGGAATTGATGAGGAGTTACAAATTGATTTTGTAACTCCTTTTTCAAGGCTTGTGATTGGCCGATGAAGGTAGTGGGCATTCAATCACCTTTATGCTTCATGATGATGGGAGTTTCATGGGTTTAATGCCATGATTGCTTGGATTTGTAACTCCCAAATGCTTGGTTCTGATTGGGCCGTCCAAAATAATGAGTTAATGACTGCTTTAATGGGTCAATTAACGACATTAAGTGGTTGCCAAGGCATGTGAAGAGTCGCAGGCCGCGCTGTGCCTTTTAAGATTCTTCTTGCGATCATCACTGGTGGATCCACGCACTGTTTGATGTCAGATTGCGATGAAATTTCAGACATTGATTGATGTTGGCGGGCCGGTGACATCTGTCTTGTCGATTTCACGATCGGTCGGACAGAAAGTACACTTTCTTGGTCAGCCGGTTGGCGATCTTGAGGCGATCGGTGATGATTTCATGCTTTTGACGGTGGATCTGAGATGTCGACGAAGATCAGTGGTTTTCAAGTATCAAACATTGGATTTTCATAAAATCACAGAGGCCAGAACACCCGAAATGCGAAAAGCATCGAAAACGGACACTTCGACGCAAAATTTGGCGACCCGGATTTCCAGGGTCGCCGGGCGACCATGCACCTAGGGTCGCCTGGCGACCTTGGGCCAGGGTCGCCGGCGACCATGGGGCTTCGGCCCGTTTGGTCGCCGAGCCTCTTTTTCGGCCGTTTTTTCGTCTTTTTCGTCCCTTTTTTCTTCTGTATTTTTCTTGTCATTTTTCCTCAATTCTTGACTTGATTTTCTTGAAGAAATCTTGACGAGAACGCTCGTGAAATCGGAGCACAAAGTTTCCTATTTTTCGGGAAAGTCGAAGACTTTGTAGCCGATTTTCCGTCAAGCGTCGAAACTAGGTCAAACGATGTCGGAATGTCCTGAAAATTGAGGTGAAGCTTCTTGAGCAGTGGATAGGACCAACCATGGGCTTTTATTTGAGTTTTGAAGCCGTTTGGGGTCCCATCGATGCTTCACTTGATTTTGCTGCGGGGAAAATGCCGAGCTTTGATATGTGGTCAAACGATGTCCGATTAACCTGAAATTTGACGAGGAGCCTATTGGAGTCATTTTGAGACGTTCCATGGGCTCTGTTTTGGATGTCATGGTCCCGGGTTGCTCCGCCGCCGGTAGGCTTGATTTTCTCTCGGAGCATCGAAACCTGGTCAAACGTTGTCGGAATGACCTGAAATTTGACGTGCAGCCTTTTGGAAGCATGTTGAGGCCACTCATGTATTTTGTTTGATGAGTGATGGCTTCGGTGGTTGCTGCCGCCGGGAGACTTGATTTTACTGCTCGAGCATTGATGGAGGGTCAAACGTTGTCGGTTTGACTTGAAATTTGGTATGGAGCCCTTTGGAGACATTCTGGAGTCATCCGTAGGCTTTGATCAAAGTTTTGGTGTCTTTGATGATACCGCCGCCGGGAGCGCTTGTTTAGCTGTCGGAGCAGTGAAGTTAGGCTAAACGATGTCGGAATGGCCCGAAACCTCAGGTGTACCCCTCTTTTAGCTGTCTTGAAGGACCTCTCAGTTTCTGTCTGATTCTGATAAAATCTGATGCTTGAAGTAGCCTTGCCTATTTTTAGCAGGATGCAGCTTCAGGAGGCTTCTTGATGTTGAGGAGACATATTGACTTTTTTGGTGTCAACACCATCAAAAAATTACAAGTAATCAATTAATGGATTTTCAATCATTACATCTATAATAGGCATTGTGGCACATTAAACGATCATGAATAACCAATCAATTTATTATTTAATTATGGATGGATCTATTGACTAGCGATCATTCTGGCATGGGCCCTACTTTAGTTCGAGTGAGATGCAATTCTTAGTCCTAAATGAGTAAATGATTATTTTGAGCAATTTGGTTCATTAGGGTGAGCCATATTATTTTTTTATTTTAACTGTCCTTAAATCTTTGAGAAATTATTTCTTTAAAAGCGTTTAGGTATTTTCAAATAGGATCTTATTTTTTTGGGTATTATTAAAAATTATGAAAAACAAAGTAATTTTAAAAATAATAAGCAAAAAGATTAAAAATATTACCGATCCAGTCTAAAAATGAAGTTTGATTATGCAGCTGCTAGTCAACTATTGGTTTCCCCCATTGAAATAAAATCCTAGCTCTCCCACTGCCTGCCTCTCTCTCTCTCTCTCTCTCTCTCTCTCTCTCTCTCTCTCTCTCTCTCTCCGCCGCCACCCTCCACCCTCTCCCTCCCTCTCTTTTTCCCTTTCCTTCTACCTCTCTCCCCGCCACTGCCCTCCACCCTCTCCCTCCCTCTCCCTTTCCCTTTCCTTCTACCTCTCCCTCCCTCCCTCCCTCCCTCTCCTTTTCACTTCCTCTCCATGTTTGCCACCCTCCCTCTCCCCCTCTAGTGGTGCTGCCGGAGGGGACGGCTGGGGGGTTGGGGTGGGTGAGTGTAGAAAGAAGTTGGGGAGGGAGAGACTTTTGATAGATGTCCTTTTAGGTAATTTTACATGGGGATATATTGGTCATAAGAAAAGGATTGTGCTCAGAGAAGCTTGGGCTATGGCATTGGCAGCTCTTCTCCATATATGAATTCTTGAATTCTTGTAAAGAAACATGCCTAGGACGCATTTGTGCGATAAAAATGCAATGAAAAAGAAGATAAAGAAGGAGCCCCTTTTTCGGCATCTTCCTCGTTCATGTGTTTGGTGCACCGGACATTTCTTGAAGAAAAAGGTTGTGGTTTAGTTCTTATTTTTCTCATTTTCAAGAATCCAAGTTTCTAACCTCCCATGTTGGACTCTAATTATAAGGAAGAGAAATCACACTTGCACAAATGCGTCCTTAGTATCCATTTGTTTTATGTAATTGAATCTATAGGTATTCTAATACTTGTATTTCTAATAGTCATTTAAATTGAAGAAACAAAAGTTTGAATATCAAAAAATGAATACCAAATAATCTCACCTTCAATTGAAAATAAATCTAACAGGAGATGGTAAATGAACACCAATATAATTCAGATCCTAATAAAATAAGGATTACATCTTCACGTTATATCTATCACCCTTTACTTCATTGATAATAATTTGTTGGACAGCAAGGGTTACATCTATATCTCCACTTTATATCCTTGACCCTTCACTTTTTCAATAATCATTTGGTGGAGATCATTTCACTATGAATTCCTTTGTATTTAATTTTATGCAAACAAACAGGTTTGAATAAAATAATCTGCTATATTTTTAGCAGATAACCAATCTAGCTATGTAAATCCCTACACATTGAATTTACTTTGAGAAAGTGGCTATTAAGGGTGGGGCATGTGATATGGATGCTTGGCCATGTCAAACAAGTTAGCGTAGGCATTGAAAATTAACATCAAAATATTGAAATTCTGTGCTGCCAAATGGTGTGGTTCAACTTCCGAGTTGGACTCATTGAATGCCTTCCTACAAAAAATCATAATAGCTAACCCATCTAGCGGTCAAATCAAAAGTTGCACTCTCTAAAATTTTGTGGATGAGTTAGGCCGGCCAAGTCAACTTCTTTCTTACAAGTCATCAGCTGCTTATTACACCCACCGGTTTGATCAAACTTTCCACCGTGAATGAGAATATGGTCGTGCTGGAAGTAGGAGGGCTTTTCAGATGAGTTTTCAAAACTTTTGATCCTTTTGACTTAGGGATCAGATACCCAAAGGCCAAGAAACCAATTCCAAACCTAAAACCCTTATCTCATGTATTAATATTATAGATCTATCATCGAAGGACAGATCCAAACAAGCACAATACAAACAGTTATACTGTCCAACCAAATTGGATCCACTTCTTATTATCCTTGTGACCCAATTAATCACACTGATCATCGATACCATTCGATTAACTCTTTATCAGGACTTGTGCGTACTTACCGACGATTAATTTCATTAATCAGCGCAAGGGAAAGTTTCTCTTTCAGATTATAGATTCCATTTTGAGAATATATGTTCCTACAGTCCCACTGCCATTTGCCCAAGATACTGAGGTGTTGACATACAATTGGCATCACTTATTATAAGTTAAAATAAATGCATAGCTGAAACTTGAGTTCATTACTCTATCAGAATTGAGAGCCTATTGCTTGGAAATTATGAGATCATTCTTTAATCAGTGATGATTTTTTGGTTTAAAGTGCTACTCATGGTCCTTCTAACATCTAATTTACTCACACAATAATCTAGAGTTGGAACTCTGATGATCGAAAAAAATAGTGATGATTTTTTGGTTTAAAGTGCTACTCATGGTCCTTCTAACATCTAATTTACTCACACAATAATCTAGAGTTGGAACTTAGATGATCGAAAAAAAAAAAAAAAAAAAACCACACCATCTCATAGTAATTGCAGTGCTGCAACATTTTTCAAATGAGATGCCCAATCTCATCATCACTGGTTGTGAAAACTCTTCAAGTATAAGGGCCCGTTTCTTTACAAGAATTCTTAGAATTCATGTTTGCTGGAATTTACAGAATTCGAGATGTTAGAATTCTGAAATGCTGTTGAATCCTGATATTCTAAATTCCATGTTTCTTTCATGCCGGAATTACTGTTTGAAAATTTCATCCAATCTAAATTCCATAAATTCCTTGTTTCATAGCTACTTGAATCTCTAAGTGGTTTTTAAAAAATTAGTTGTTTTTTTACAATTTCTTGCCAAGAATTATGTTCACAAAACACCGAAAAATTGTCGACCATGAAAAAGTTATTGTTCTTCTATCTTTTTTTTCAAAATGCTCAATATTTCCCAACTAAAGCTTCTTAGCACGAGCTCTCCCACTTGTGGGGTTCATTGGGTCCCCAACCCCTTATAAAAGATTTGCTACTTAAGCGGAAAAATCTAAAATTTGTGACCTTTAGTGATTCATTGTAAGACCCCACCCCGAGTTAATCAAGATTAACTCTAATTAATTGAAGTTAATGCTAGTTAATCACGTTTAGTGAGACTAATGATGGCTAATGACTAAGCTCAATGAGATTAGTCCCAAATGAATTTAATGAAGTGATAATGAAGGGATTAAATGGATTGAGTGAGGGTTTAAACTCAAACTTAGAAAACAAGACCTTTTTCGTAAATACGGATTTTTACGTATTTTTTCGAATGCGGAAACTCTTAGTACCAACGCGTGTATTTCGATGAGTACGTTAACTTTCGTAATAGGCTCAAAGTCGTTTGACGAGGATTTTGTCAAATGGCCCTTCATTTGACTCGAAATGTGAATAGTGTTGATAATGGGGACTTAGATGCAAAATATCGCTTATAAGGTATTGAAATGAACCCCTTGAGTTCATTCACCTCAAATACATTGCAATAGAAACCCTAGGCACCTCCCTTCTTCATTTCTTCTTCCTTCTTCTTCATCAAGAGTGGATTTTTAGAGAGATTCAAGTGGGTTTTTGAAGAGGTTTCTTTTTCCCCATCATCTTCCTCAACTTGTCTTCTTTCCTTGGAGTGTTGAAACTTGAAAGAAAAGCTCAAGAGTTTCCTACTCACACTACAAGTAAGTACTTGGAGCTTTTTAAGGATTTTCAAGTTATAATGAGTGATTAGATATGGTTTCTAGCATAAATAGCTCATAGGGTTGTGTTTTTCATGTTTTTGTAGAATTAGGGTTTGGATTGTGGGTTTCTCATCTCAAAGTCTAGCTAAGTAAAAATTTCTTGCTAATAGACTTCAAGAGGCAAGTATAAATGCTCATTATGATTAAACATGCTAGTTACAAGTTTTTCTTGAATTATAAGAGATGGGTTCTCAAACCCCTTCTTTGTTATGGAAATGGAGAATAGATTGAATGTGTTTTACATGGAATCCATGATGTTTGGATGTAATAAAAGTGTTGCAGAGTGTTGATGGAGGAGGGAATAAGAGGTTCCAAATTCCTTATGCAGGTTGTGAATGGATTAGAGTGGAGAAGAAAAGTGAATGTTCAGAATCCAGAGTTTGGAGTTTTGGACAGTTCGCACGAGTGAACTGGGAGTTCGCTCGAGCGAACGAGTTTTTGTCTGACGTGAAATGTTACCTGTAGGTGTCCGCTCGAGCGAACATTATGTACGCTCAAGCGATGGAGGTTCTGTCTGGGAGCCTCTGTCTTCACTGGAGAGAAAGATGTGAGTCGTTCGCGCGATCAACATTCTGTGAGACATTCGCTCGAGCGAACTGGGAGTCCACTTGAGCGAACCTGAGTATAAGCCAAGTAATTATTGTGAGTATAAATTTGGCCAATCGATCGGTCCTAGCAGTCCGATCTAGTGAATTTTGGATTTATGGGTGGTAATTTTGGGAACTAAATGCACACATTAAATATAAATGTAATGTCCATCAAGAATAACACGTGCATTTAGTAACCAAGGATTACACCTAGTAGTTGTCTAGATTTGAGAGAGAGACAGGTAGGACCATAAATGACTAATGATTCTTCTAGACAGGTAGGACCATAAATGACTAATGATTCTTCTAACGCAATTGGAACTATAATGACCGAATGCAATGAACCATTGAACAGTGAATAGATACGATGAACCATTGAACAATGAATAAATGCAATGAATTAATGAATAATCCTGCTGTAGCAAATGGATGGGGTGTTCCGGAGCTCCGTGGTGATGCTAGTGATCTCTGATCAAGACACTGGTAGATCCCACACATAGACTGAAAAGTCACTGAAAAGCCATGTATAAGCCATATAATAAAAATACCTATTGAATGTAAAAAATGATATTGGACTAAAGAGTCCCATAAGCTATCTAATAAAAACTCAATGAAATCAATGAATGATATGAAATGAACTTACTAACTGCTTCCCTTGGGAAGAAACTGAATGGAATGAGAATAATACTGTTACAGTTATAATTTAGTCATTGTTATTAATTGGCTATATTGTACAAGGTATCGTACTGTTCTAGATTTAACTGTCTAGAGTTACTGCATTGAGAAATGGACAGATTTAGCATGAATTGTCATAGATTTATTTATACATTGTCGAATCGTCGTGTTCATAGTGTTATGGATGGCATTACAGGCCCAGTTGCCCGTCCCGGCCTTGCAGAGGCCGCGCCGCCTGTGGAGGAGGCCAATCCGATTCCTCCAGGAGGATTGATAGAATGGACGTGATTGGATATCCATTGATATCAATGTGCGAGTGCGCTGATGTGGATAGAAACTTTTTGAAGGAAATTATTTTGAGAACATTTTTGGAAATACTTATAGTATATGCATTTTGGAATTGTAAATATTGGTCACCTGCATTGTATTTTGAATATGCAGTGATAGACTTTATTGGACTGTATTTTTGTATATGTGAACTTTACTAGTAATGTAAAGTCAATTATTGTCAATTTGTACATATATATATTTCCGCAAAAATGTACATTTGATAGGTATGCAAGATAGATCCCTTGTGAGTCTTGTCTTAACTTCGGTTAATTCAAGATTTACGGGAGTAAGTATGATGACATCGCGATCCGGGTTAGGCCCTGATTAGTCTGACCTCGGGCCCGGATCGTGACATTCATGCTTTTGTATGAGTGAGAGAGAGGAGAAGGAGGGGTCGTTTTTCATTTCACAATATAAAAAAAACAATTACGTTTTCTTCCCTTTCCATCAAATTACACTCCAAAAAAAAAATCAACAAAATGGAAGAAAAGTAGAGAAATAAATCAGGAGGAAAAATGAGTGTAAGTGCAAATTCAGAACATTCACCGACAGGGACTTGGTAATTCGAGCAACATGGAAAGGGTGTTTCACATAGGGGTAGTTAGTCTAATTTGCATCACGACCACTAACTATTTCTCCATCATCAACTCGTCTTATGCGTACGCTGCCGTTTCCCACATCATTGGAAAAAAAAAAAAAAACACTACCACTTCTAACATTACCTACTGCCCATCCATCCATCCATTTGAAAGGAGTCCAAGGCTAGTATCAGAAAATTTAAAGCTGATTTTGTCCTTATGCAAGGGTTGAAGTTAAGCTTGGTGGAAGATATATAACATCATGAGAGACATTTGGGGTGGCAGATTGGTCAGATGGGTTGCTCTTGATGCATCATGCACTGTTGGTCCCTTTTTTCTTTTTCTTTTTTTTAACGCATTGGTAATGTCGATGGGTGATGAATCGTTTCGATGGAATGAAATAGAAGAAGAAGGAAAGCAGAGTAGAGAGAGATGGTGTCTTTGTGAGGAAAAAGATTATGGACCTGATTTTTGTGCAGAAGAGTGGATCATTTTCAATTCCATCAAAAACTCCCAAAAATCCTTTTTTCCCTTTCTATGAAAGCACTTTAGAAAAAAAAAGCATACAACAAGATGGAAGAAAAATAGAGAAATAAATCAGGTAAGTGAAAAGCATGTAGAGGAAAAAGATTACTGGATCTGATTTTTATGTAGTTATGTAGAAAAGAAGATGACAATCAACTGTTGGGTGAGTCGGAGTTGCAACAAATCTCTATTGGAATGCCTACAGTTGCACACGAAGTCTCCTGGAATGGCAAGATTTCTAAATGCTAGAGTAAAGGCTAGCATTTAGGAATTCCACCTTTTTAGAATTTTAAAATGCCACTTGCCTCAAATGCTGGAAATTCCCATAAATGAACATGGAACTTCGGATTGGAATTCAGGAATTCTTAGACAGCCTGAATTCCTGTCAGAAATGCTTGTAAAGAAACAGGCCCTAAGTCTTAGGATCTATGTCTCCTACATGTAAATCCCATCCACATACATGGATCACATTTAATATACTTAAGGGCTCATGTTCATCTCATGAACAATCAAGTCATTTTGTATTAATTATGTGCAAAAAAAAAAAATCTCATATATCTCGTGAATGAAGCATGAAATTATAATCAATTAAGATAAAAAAGTGAATTTATTCACATCATCTACTGAATTGAGGACATACAATCTACTATATAAAATCTCTTCTTTTTTTTTTTTTTTCATTTCAATCAAGTGGAGGATGTGAATAAATTCAATTATTATCTTAATTGATTTATAATTTCATGCTTTATTCATGTGATGAATGGTATTTTATTCTATGGTTGCACATAACTAATACAAAATGACATTATGGTTCATGAGATAAATCGGAGCCCATAAGTATATTCAATGTGATCCATGTGTGTGCATGAGATTCACATACGGGATACATATATCATAACTCTTATACTTGAAGTATTTTCACAATTAGTGATGAGACTAGTCTCTTATCTGACAAGGTTGTAGCACCACAGTCACTATGAGATAGTGTGGTTTGTCTCAACCATCAAAGTATAAGACTCTGAATTGTTGTGCTAATACAACAGATGTACTGAAAGACCTTGAGTAACACCTTATACAAAAGCTTTCTCTAATTGAGGATTGCTCTCAAATTTCCCAGCAATATGCTCTTAATCTTGAGAGATTAATGGACTCAAGTTTCTGCTGTTCATTTACTTTGAGTTACTAATGAGTGATTCCAATTGTAAGTCAACACATCGGTATCTTGGGTACGTGGTAGTGGAACTATGATAATATATAATTCTCAAGATGGAATCTATCATCTAAGAGAAAAATATCCCCTTGTGCCAATTAATTGATTTTATCATTGGTAAGTGCACACTCATCTCAATTAAGAGTTAATTGGATGGTATGTTAGGATTTTGTGTGTTGGCTAAATTCATGGGTTGGACAAAACCCTGGGTCTTTTGAGTTGTAATCTTATTTTAGAAAAGGATTCCAAAGATAGAAGATTGGAAGGACTCTAAGAAGAAAGTCTGAAAAGATTATAAGAAGAAAGTTGGAGAAAGAGAGCTGAATTTCTGGATCAACTAGGATGGGGTCCACTCGAGCGACCAGTTCATTTGCTTGAGTAGACATGAGGCAGAATGGCCATCGCTGAAACAGAACCTCATCCGCTTGAGCGGATGGTGGGTCCACTTGAGCGGACAAGGCAGCATAATCCAAGTTTATTTAGAAACTTATTTATAATTGTACCCAAACTGCTTGTTTTAGTCCTAATCAAGTTAAGCAACTTTAAGCACAGCCTAAGGGCTATTTTAATGACTCAAGGGTTATTCTAAAGCTATACCTCACCTGTCAAGGTTCTGATTTAGAGATTATTATTGAGAGAATCCTTTTCTAGATATTTATTAAGGAGTTGTGCTGACAAGTTCTCTAGAGTCAGTTTCTTCTGCATCATTTGTAGAAGATTGCTTCTTGTGGAAAAGATTTGAGGAGTCAAGCGCTAGATTAGCGGTGTGAAGTCGTTAAAGCGTGAAGCGACATAAAGTAACTTCAGACCTTAAGTAGGGGATATCCGGGGAAGAAATATGAGTTTCTTGTAATTGCGAGATTCATAGTGCTTGATTATCGATCCAGTTCAGATCAGTGGTTTTTCATCTGATTATGGTTTTCCACGCTAAATCTGGTGTCCTTGTGGTATGTGTATGTGATTTTATTTCCACTGCATATTGTTTATTTTTGCACACTATTGGGTTGATTAATTGAGTAGACCAATCTAAAGATCACGAACCCCAAACTTTCAATTGGTATCAGAGTTGGTTGCACTAAGTTGCTGTGTTTGATCACAAGAGATTTCTAGAATGGTACTCAATCAATTCTTGGCTAGACCTTCTCTGTCTGATCATGATAATGAAGAAGAGGTGTCAAATCAAAAATAAGATTGGGAGGAAAAATATTACTCCACGTTTAATGATTGTGTGAGGATAACCAAGTATGGTAAGAATATCACAATCAAGTTAAAAGTTGCTAAAGAAGAAAATTTTGTATTAAAGAATGATTTAGAGCAAGCACTTGAAAAGATTCGTCTCTTGGAAAATCAGAAAAACTGCATGATTGAAAATTTGACCAATAAGAGTCAAACACTTGAAAAGGCTGAAAAGAGATTGAGAATATAAAGACGGACTTGCAGACTGTTAAATCTGAAAAAGAAGATTTGCAAGGAAGACTGAAGATCACTTTGTCTGACCTAGAAGTAAAACAAGCTTCTAGTGTTGCACAGTCAGAAGTCTCCTTTTGACAGTAGCGGTCTTGGTTTCGATCATGGTGCACCCACTTTGAGTACTAAAGGTAAAATAATTTTTGTTTCAAGTGTTGCACATACTGCATATGTTCATAATGTGATAAGTAGTTTGAAGAAAAAGAATGTGTCAAGCTCTGCACGCACATCCACTTGTCATTATTGTGGATTAAAAGGACACATTCGTCCCTAGTGCAAGAAGTTGAATAGTCTACCAAAGACCAAGCAATGGCGGAAGAATTTTTCTCCATCTAAGATGGCTCAAATTTGGGTTAGAAAATCTGATTTGCCTAAGGTGTTTCCTCACACTCTACTGAAAGATCAAATTACACAAGTGTGCTTGACTACATATAATAAGCCTTGATCAATGAGATCAAGCTCTCACCCCTAACGCTACTACGAAGATAAATTCAAGGGGAGTTGCTTTTGAGGGGGACCTATTGAGTTTAATTGACAAGAATGTTGCATGTTATTATCTTTAACTTTGTCAGCTATGGACAAAAGGGGGGAGAAAGGTGATGGATCAAAGAGGAGAATAAGAAGTTTAGAGGAAGACAGAGACAATGTAGATCTACATTTGTTGATTGCCTATTTTTTAAATTCAATGTATTTTGGGTAGATCAAATTGTATGTCTTAGGGAGTTTTATCCATGAATTGCCAAAGGGGCAGATTGTTAAGATTTTGTGTGTTGGCTAAATTCATGGGTTGGACAAAACCTTGGGTCTTTTGAGTTGTAATCCTATTTTAGAAAAGGACCCCAAAGATAGAAGATTGGAAAGACTCTAAGAAGAAAGTCTGAAAGGATTAGAAAAAGAAAGCAGGAGAAAGAGAGCTGAATTTCCTGATCAACAAAATAGGGTCCTCTCGAGCGACCAGTTCATCCACTCGAGCAGACATGAGGCAGAATGGCCAGCGCCGAAACAGAACCTCATACACTCGAGCGGATGGTGGGTCCGCTCGAGCATAAAAGGCGGTAGAGTCCAAGTTTATTTAGAAACTTATTTCTAATTGTGCCCAAATTGCTTGTTTTAATTCTAATCAAGTTAGGCAACCTTAAGCACAATCTAAAGGCTATTTAAAGGACTCAAGGGCTATTCTAAAGCTACACCTCACCTCTCAAAGTTCTGATTTAGAGATTATTATTGAAAGAATCCTTCTCTAGAGATTTATTAAGGAGTTATGCTGACAAGTTCTCTAGAGCAAGTTTCTTCTACATCCTTTGTAGAAGATTGTCTTCTTGCGTAGAAGATTTGAGGAGTCAAGCGCTGGATTGAGTCTATTGCAATCAGCGGTGTGAAGTCGTTGAAGCGTGAAGCGACACAATATAACTTTAATACTTAGGTAGGGGATATCTGGGGAAGAAATCTGAGTTTTTTGTAATTACAAGATTCATAGTGTTTGATTATCGATCCAATTCGGAAATGTGGTTTTTCACCCAGTTAGGCTTTTGCACGCTAAATTTGGTGTCCTTGTGGTGTGTGCATGTGATTTTATTTCCTCTGCATATTGTTTATTTTTGCACACTATTGGGTTGATTAATTGAGTAGACTAATCTAGAGATTGCGGACCCTAAACTTTCATGGTACTGATGATATCGTGACCTCGGACCGGGTAATCGGGACCTAATCCGGGATCGGGACTAATGGATAATGATGAATGAATGGATAAATGATATGGTTAGTGTCATCGATGTGTACACGATTCTATAAAGAGCATAATACTACATGTGCACGTGATTTCCCACAGGTATCTACGGTGAGGATATCTCAACAACATAATTCTTTTGTTTAAGTGCAGAAGCGTGTAGCAAATAAAGATCACAAATTCCATTTCCATCAAGAAGTCTAATAACACATTTAAGAACGTAAGGAATCAGAATGAGCAATGATCATTAGCGTTTCCCAAAAGTAATGTTAAAGTTTAAATAAAAATCATTTAATTACATACCCCAAAAATAGAGGCCAACAAGGCCAATATGAACAAAATATAAATTCCCAAAAAAATGGTTAATCACAACCCTCAAAATGTTACGCATCTCGAACATCTGGATGTTTAGACAACATCATCGGCATGCCACTCGACTAATCGCTGCGGTTCACTGACCTCCTCCTCAGGCTCCGTCTCGGGGTATACGACGTCTGGACCTGAGTACCAAAAAGTGGGTCAAACACGACGGTTTGGCAGGTGAATGAAAAGACATGACAATATAGTAATAAATGAATTTGTCTTCCAAAAGCATTTAAGTCTATTCAAACAATAACTTTCGTAAAAAGAATAAATCATTTATTGAAAAACATAATTACAATATAAAACATGTATAGGCATCCAAGGAATTGGGAAACCAGCAAGATGGCAACCACACGAAGCTAAATCCTCTCTCACCGAAGTGATGAGAGCATATCAAGGCGTTGACCTCAGTCATCGAAGTGAGGAGGTACAACGAAATTTACATATACGTATATAATAATACAGGGCATGACCACGGTAGCGAGCTGGGCATCAAGAACCACGGTAGCAATCTGCGGTGTCGGGACAAGACCACGGTAATAACCGGGTAGCGGGATCCAAACTGCAGCTGACGGGACAAGTGGGGGATCTCCAAGTTGGTGGATCAGACCGGCAAGGTTATCCAAGCTTAGTGGTGCCGACTCATGGGTCAAATAACATAATCAAGACACGTGTTAAATAAATGAACTGCAAGAATATAATTGAGCAAGACGGAGGTGCTAATGGCACAAGTATCCTTTCAATATCAAGTAATGCACATCAGGATTAGTAAAGTACTACAAATATGATTCCGGTGTCTCCGGGAATGATAAATCATAAATCATGTGTTTCAGGAGTGTATATCAAAATTCGGGAATAATGAAATATTAATGAACTTTCGAAATCTCTGGACAAGTATCGGAGATCAAAACTAGATCAAGGTAGATAGAGGTCCGTACGTCAGTTAAGCATGAACTTGGTACTCTTTGAATTTGAGGACATCCCGAGCTCCTTATTCACCTTAGAATTTTTGAAACTTTAAATGAATCTTCATGACATGGTTCCTTTCCTACTCCTAAGTATCCTCAGATGAATAGTGTCCATCGCTCTAAAAAAGGTTTCACAAGTGATTAGGACGAAAACTCCCTTCATTTCTCTTCATTCCCAAAATTCTGGGAAATTCGGTTGCCTGACGGTCAGCTGGTAGTTAGCCGCCAATGGATCCGGCAGTTAGCCGTTGGCAGACCGCAGTTGACCTGACTGAATGCAGCATACTGGAATTGTGACAGCCTCAGTTCGGTTGGCTGGTGGTTAGCCACCGATAGATTCGGCGGTTAGTCGCTAGCTGACCGCGAGATTGCAGCTCTCTGGAATTGTAACCGAAACTGGTTCTGTTAGCCGCCAGTCACCAGGCGGCTAGCCGCTGGGTGACTGCTAGTTGACCGCCCAGCTGCGGGAACTTCACAATTCAATTCAGATTCAGGTCCTTTCTTCTCTAATTAGTTTCCTTCATTCTCCATTCACTTCCCAACAATAAAATGAGCAAAAGGGCTCCTCCAAAACATCACACATCATTTCCCCACATCAAACTTCCATAAGCCTACATCCAATCACCTTCTTCTCAATCACATTCAACCATAAGAGAAGAGAGAGAAATCCATAATCACAAGGACTCATTTAACTTTCAACAAGTATTAAATGAAAAGGCTATACATACAATATCTCTAAGAGTTAAACAACCAACAAAACTCATTTATGTGTGTCTATTTCAAATCAATGCAAAGTCAAGGGTGAATAGTGAAATAACCACGTTAACCCATTTCTCATAAAAGCTATTAAATGCTCAAATTATCAAATCATCCACTTGCCTTAGGTCCAAGATTAGCCAAATCAAGCTCTAATACTCCTCCAAGTCAAGATTCAAGGCTACAAACAAAACCCCCAAAAACAAACTCTAAAATAGGTCAAAACAAGGCACAAGAAGAGAGAACTCTCAATAATGAAAATAGAGCTTTCTAAGGACTAGAAGAATACAAATCTAAGATATTAGGTAGGACGCTTACTTGTAGGTTCTCCAAATAGACAAGGTGAGCTCAAAGAGGGTCTTGAAATGAGTAGATTCCTCCACAAATGGTATTAAGGAGAAGCTTTCAAGGAGAGAAAGAGAATGGTGATCTCTATTTCTCAAAAGATGCAAGGTTGGTGGTGATTTGGTAGTGGAAAAGCAAGAAGAAAAGAGAAAAGGAAAACCCTAGCTGAGGTGGCCTTTTGTGCTGGAAAAGGAGAAGGAGAAAGAATATGGGTTCTTCTTGTATAGCAATAGAGAGTGGGCTCCACCACTTACAAACTTTGTGGGGCTGAAATCATGACTTTCGGGACCTCGGTTGCAATCAACAAAGAAGGGAAAAATGATCAATAAAATTTCTAGTTTCCAAAAAGTATATGTTTCGCGGGTTTTGGGGATCTCAAATTTCGGTACAGATTTAGTGTAAAAAAAGACTGTTTCGCCCTCAATGCTGGGAAAGTCAGATTTCAGCGTCTCGAACGAGTACGGGATCTCGAGTAGTCTACCAAGTACGCGCAAAGTTACAAAAAGGAACCCCCAAAGGGTCCCACTAATCATAAGGCACTCAAAATTCCCAAAAGCTATAAAAGAGCTATTCTAGTCCCAACTTAACCAAAATTCACTAATCACGCTTAGAACTAACACGAGACTTAATTAGCACTAATCAAAGTCACTCGGGTCGGAGTCTTACAGATGATCAATGTGATTAATTGGGTTATAAGGATAATAAGATGTGGATCTAATTTGGTTGGACAAACTAATTCAAATAGATCTATGGATATAATTTGATGGAGGGGCCTACTTACTGTAATTGGGAAGTTTATGGTCTTCTTGTAAATATTCTTAAGGCTGGAGTGCAATTGCATTTATTTGGTGGAGTTTTTTGCAATTAACCGTAGGTCCGAAGTTCACATGAGATGTGGGGTCTAGATGTCTCAGTTGGAGCCAGATTCTAAGGAATCCCTAGTGGTCTTCATGCTAGCCCTAAGAAGAGAAGTTTTTATTCCAATTGGAACTCTTAAGGAAAGGTGGAGTAGGACAAAGAATAGAAATAGAAATAAGACTTCTAATTTTAGAAAAGATGAGGTGCTCCAAAACCTATATAAGGGAGCATAGGGGTTGGCGTCCAAAGTAAAACACGCCCAATACTTGGACGCCCAAGCTCCCTCTCTCTCCCTTCTCCTCTTCTCTCCTATGGTTTCCTTCTTGAGTACCTAGGGTTTCTTCTCCTTAGAGACCCCACCATTCTCTTTTGGAAAGTTCTCTGCAAAAGGGTTATAGCGTGGAAGAACACAAAGGCTAAGGAGATCAAATCTGCTAAAAGAGTTTTGTAGAATCAATTATTCAAGTTCTCGATTTGAGGGTGACCAAGCTCATAAGGTATAGATCTACAACTTGTTTGTTTTAGTAGATCTTCTTATTTGAGATTGCTTGGTTGTTTTTTCATGATCTGTCTTCTTTTGATAGATCTTTGATCTTGATGCATGAGATTAAGATTTTAGATCTTGGGATTAGGTTCTTGGCCTTTTTGGGTGTTTGATCCTTGCCTTAAGTGGGTCAAAAGTTTTGACAAACCCATCCGAAAGGCTCACCTACTTCCAACAAGTGCAGCCACCGTAATTATTCTCTACTCTCTATTTAGTGCAGCTTTCACCTACGAGAGGCCTACATGTCTCTGCATAGAGTACGGATCCCCTGTTTCAACTGTTTCATCCTATCAACATTCGCTCAACCTTGTCAATTGCTTTCTTGAAATGAAAAAAAAAAAAGAAGAGATTTTATATAGTGGGCGAATGTTGATAGTATGAAATAATATCTCATTGATTCAACGAAACAGGGGATCTTGACTCCTTTTTATACAGTACACAAATGCATGATTTCCCTTGAATTAAAGGCGTATTAAGGGCGTATACTTAATTCCCAATTCCTGACCAGTGAAAATTGCCCATGAAATTAAATCTGAGAACATGTGCCAAGATTTGGTGGTCCTCTAATATGGGCGTTACTCTGCCCAATGATATTTTCCTACTCTAATTTCCCATCCCTAGAATATAGGAAATTGGAAATGTGCCCCTTCCTCTACCTCAAGGCTCTTTTTTCACCTGCAACACTTGTGTGGCGAGTGGTTTTTAATTTGTGGGTGTGGGATTTCAATCCTACCGTCCAAGCAGCAATCCTGCATGAAAGGCAGGGTGCAGAAATACCTATATGGTTGCTGTGCAGGACTCTCCTCTAGTGTGTTGAGTGATGGGAAATGCAAATTAAAAAAAAAAAAAAAAAACCAACCTACCAAGATTTAAAACAGAGCTTGCCTGATGCATGCTCCAACATTGGATGTCCGATTAGCCTAATTTTTGGAATACCCTCCATCCAGCCTGGAGATACATCTCTGTTCCTCCAAGCCTCTACCGTGTTGGTCGCCTTGGGTGGTTCCATGGAGCTGCATATCAAGTATTGGTTAATAAGCATTGGTTATTCATCATTCATCCAGATAACTGAATCAACTCTTTCGAAGGCAAATCATTCGAAGGGACCATGTTACTTTTTCAGTATGACTAGTTTACTTTTTCCGTATTTGTGTTGAGGATGGTGAGTTGGTAAGAGATAGAGTTAGTGAGATGGATAAAGAGAAAGGAGAAGAAGAAGAACAGATGAGTATTGATTGAGGCACAAACTTGTTTTGAGCGTCAATACCAACAGTCAATGAAGATTAATACTAACTGAGCAGCAAACCTGCATATCGACGCTCAAGTAAGAAAAATGATCATCAATATCGACACTCAAGATAAAAGAAAAAACTAACGGCAAAAGTAACGGGAGGGCCTTTTCTGTCTGTGAAAATCTATTGGTTCCTTTTTTGTGCACGAGCCATTTAACAAGTTTTTTCCCGTAAAATCCTCAAAATGAAACATTCAGATATTTCTCAGAAATTCGAATTAATTTTTTTTAAGCTAAACAAAACATAATCCCATAGGAATTTTCGTAAAATTAGAAAAAAATAGAATTTTGGTGAACTTTCTAAAGTTGGGAAAATTCAGAAAATGAATTATGTAAAAAAAAGAACCGAGTAGTGTGGACCCACACATGTGGCACGACTCCCAATAGAGGCTGTATTGTCCCACCTTGGGCGCGGGACATATTTGGTAATTGTCGAGGATTATTTTGGAAATCTATAATTTAAGGATATAACTAAAATAGAAGTGGCGCTTAAAATTTACAAGCAAACTTTCCGTAAATAAATAATCATAGACTTTTAGGCCACTAGCTGGACCATGCACTGCTAGGTATGTGGAATCCCACACATCGTTTAATGTGATCAAAATCATATTAAACAACCCAAATAAGTAAATCTGCTAAGAGAAATAAATTAATAAGTTCAAGATAGAAATGGGAACTAGGTTTAAAATAATTCTGTGGATCCACATGAGGGCCACAGTGAACAACCAAGGGGTGTTGCAAAGTCAACCCATCGCTCATGTACAAATAAACTAATTGATAGGTGCATTTTACAAAAGAAAGAAAAATAAGGAACTATTCTAATAAATTAGAAAGTTCTAAAATTAAGCTAGGAAACCAATATAGCTTAACCCATAAACCTCACTCGATAGTAGGGCTGATATGGGCCCTCAATATATGCATGGCCAGGCCCAGGTGGCCCAAAGCCCTCGAAGGGCCTGCACTACCTAGGCCCTTACCCTACCCATGAGGATTGAGGGGCTGGCCAGGGAAAGGCTCAAGGCCTCAAAATTAGAAAATAATTGTTTTATGTTTTTTATACTGTTAACAAGAATGAAATGTTGACCGAGTGTATTCTATCTAACCTTTATTGCGAAAGGACTGCTAAGAAGATGTTTGGAGCATAGAAGTTGTCTCTAAAAACTTTCTTTTATCGAAAAAAGTCATTTGTTCATTAATGACTTGGATTCTAGACATACAATTTTATTTATTTTGTCAAAGAAGGAAAATGGTCAGAGAGTTTGTTTTATATCACACGTTTCACAAGAGTTTCCACATACCAAATCATTCTAGCAGAGTCGCATCTTTAAAAAGTTTAAATCATTTACATTCATCTACCTTTATTTAATTGATATTATTTTCAATTGACTATTAAGCGTTGCTAGTTTTCCCGCACAAAAGTACATGCAGTTAAAAAATCACTATTAGTTTAGACTTAAAAAATCTTGAGAGCTACAATTATCTAATTAAAAGGATATTTGGGTCACCTCATATTCTTGAAGTTCAATGCACATGCAGACTACCTTTATGAATTTGCTCATATCCCAAGCTATTCTACAAATAAAAAAGTATATCCTTATTAATAGAATTACACCCCCTTTGAAATTACAAGAATATATAAAAACAATATAAAAAGTCTAACTAAGAAGCAATAAAACTAGAAGAAAGGGATCTGAAGAAACCGTACAACGCTTATTACTTATGCATTAAGTATAATAGATAACTTAAATTATTAAATAGAGATGAAATGAACAAAATATGAATGTTTATTGATTTTTAGGGCATTTTGTAATTGGTATGGGGGATATGAAACCACCTTTATACTCCCATTTTATTACTGTCGAGTCACTTTATAAGGGCATTTTAGTTTATATTTACATATATAAATATATATATTATATAAAATAAAAAAATGTAGGAGGGCCAGGGTAGGGCCGGGCCGGGCTAGTATTGTCTAAGCCTGGCGGCCCTAAGGGTTTTCCTTCAAAACAAAAGCCCTCATTTTAAGGACTTTTTGAGGGCTAGGCCGGTTGAGCCCCGTTGTCTCAGGGCCAAATTAACAGGCCTACTTGTTAGGCTTCTTTTAGTCACTAACAACTTTATTAAATTAACTAGCAAATCATGCACGCTCTTATTGCGGGCAATATAATTTACAAGATTAAAAACAGGTGATTTAAAATAACTAATCTTTGGGATGCTGCTCATACAGCTGCCCTTAGATCTCAAATTCGCCCATGAGAGGTCAAAGTTTAAGTATTTCCCTTATGTGATATCCTAGGGTTGTGTGATATCGTACACATCATATTGTGCGATATCCTAGGGCCGTACGGTATCGCAGATATCATTTTGTGTGATATCCCATTATTATATAAACACTTTTGCAGAAATTATATAAACTTCGACTGTTGTCGGGCAATTGTCAGATGTAAGAATAGTTGTATAGTCAATATCCCTTTTTTTTTTTTTTTTTTCTGAACTATTTAAGATGGTAAAAACTATAATAAAACTCAATCACCTATAATATTAACAAAGACAAAGAAAAGCTGGTTAATCCTAAAAGTAACGATTGACTTCAGTGGTGATTTGATGGCGATGGTAAAATGATTCTAGTGAAAGTAAGGCCCAATAATAGATTGATCAAAAGAGCATATAATTAGTAAAATATGTATTTTATACATAATCAATTATATAGTGGGTCCACCCTAATCACTGGAGAGCAAATCATGATATCCTATTTAGATGAGTCTTTTTCCCTATTTCAAGCCACCCTTTTTAAAAAACAAATCCATTCAGTGGCACCTTGGGATTTGACAAGGTTGAAAGATCCCCATATCCAATCCTAAATGAAAATGGGACACATATAGGTGACACTTTAAAATAGACATTCTTTTCTAAGAGAAGCATTAGGATGAACGGAACCTCAATTTAAAATATCCTAATCATCTAATATAAGACCCACTTGTTAAAAAATCAAATCTATTATTCAGTGGCCCAGTTGGGAGTAGGTTGAAAGATCCTCACTGTCCAACTAGTAGCATGATTTTATTCAACTTGTGATCATTCACAATGTAAGACTGCAACCCTTTGTAATCTTTATTAGCACCTAATTAATAATGATTAGGATGCCTAATGTGTTGATTTGTTTATTAGTGATGGTAATTAGGTAGAACTAGATGGGTTTTGAACCAAACTAGGTAGCTCGAGGACCTTTTTGATATTTTCGGCTAATAGGTAGTGTTGGTTTTGGGTTTTGCACAATATCGGATTTGTTGGGTAGAGTTTTCCTACCTGAATAACTTATATGCCTAAACCCGACTCATTTGACCCCTTTTTGACCCATTTCCAACCCGAAAAACCCAAACTGTCAATTTTTGTAAGAAACTGAACTTTCCTGCAAATAACAGGAATTCATGTTTAAAACCCTTTCTAAAACCCATCTCTTCCCATTCCACTCTCACTACCATTGCAAGAGTATCGCTAGGGTTCATCTCCTCCTCATTTTTGTTTCCATTTCCTTATTTCCAAACACCAAATGAGGGCTTGAAAGCGGGATTCCTTGGCTCCAAGATTGTCTTCTTCCCCAAGTTCACCTTCTCCAAGCTTCTACAATTCCCATTTACTTTCTACTTATTCCATTTGTTAGCTCTCAGTCCCCGACTCTCTCCCTTGCTTGACATCAATTTGTAAAAGCCTAAATCTTATAATGCAAGCCCTTTCAATGCTCATTTCATCTATTATGTTGTGTAGGGTTCTCTCTTGAGCAATAGATTTGGGGGTTTTGCTTTTGAGGCTTGGTAGTAAATGGAAAACGCTTGGATTTATTGGATTTGAGCTAAGCATCAAGGAAAAGGCAAGTTGAACATTTATAATATCATGCATGCATGCCTATTTTGTTGATTCTTCATGTCATTCATGTCTAGATTACCCATTTCAAGCTCATTAGTGTGTTTTAGTAGATTTTGTGGAATGGAAACATAATAATGTTTATGTTTTCCTAATGTGGTTTAAGCAAGTTTGGAAAAGATCTATTTAATGTAAAAAAAAATGTGATTTATTAATATTTAAGCTAAGTGGGAAGCTAACTGTAAAGACATAGGATTTTAGGGATTTTCGGACCTTAGAACTAGAACCCATGGACCCCAAGCAAGGCCCAATGGATTTTTAAACTTATGTAGGTGATGATTGAGCTGTCATACACCCATATGGATGTCCAACCAGTATAGAGGAGTCATTGTACTAAGCCAAAAGTGTTGGCCAAGGGTATTTCTATGCCTGTAATCTCAGGTAATGCTGAGATTAAAGATTAGTACTATTGAAGAATTACAAAAGGACAAAGGTATTGAGAATGAATTCGATGTATCATTGTGGTACATCGACTGACTATAATATATTTTACAGCGCTTATTTACACTAAGTTTGAACCCATTGGTTTTGGTGATTTACAGATATAAAAGGAAGCTAACTAATGAATACAAGTAACGCTAGTTGTACATAAACCGTCCAATGACCAAGTATATGGGCCTGCTGTTTTGGGTTTGGATTGGCCCAATAGATTGGGTTAACCCATTTGGGTTGCCTTTGTCTTTACAACCCCACTCCCCAAGCTTTGGATAAGAGAATGCTAGCATCAAGAGCTTGGAGACCAATTGTTGGAACTGTAATGTTTAAGTTTTGGTGAAGAAATCTTCAAGTTGATCAGTAGAAGGGATGTAAGAGAGTTGGGTTGTGCCATTTCGAACATGTTGACGAATGAAGTGACAATCAACTTCAACATACTTCGTTCTTTCATGAAACACCTCATTGAAGGCTAATTTCTTAGCACTGTCACAATCGGTATAAAGTGGTATTAATTTTGTTATAGGAACTCCTAAATCTTAAAGTAACCATCGAAGCCAAATGATCTCAGTAGTGGTGTGTCCAATAGCTCAATATTCAAATTCTGATGATGATTTAGCAACCACTTCTTACTTCTCGTTTTTCTATGAAATCAATGAAGAACCAAGAAAGATGGCAAATCCAGTTGCTAAGCAACGGTCATTCACGTTTCCAGTCCAATCAGAATCAATAAAGCCATATAAGTGAAGACTTGAATTGGAAGACATAAGTTGGGCTCTGTTATGGTCCCTTTTAAATATCGTAAAACCCAAAGAACAACCGCCCAGAGGACAGCTATAGGATGAGCAATGGACTGACTAACGATATGAATAGAGTAACCAATATCAAGTCTGGTTGCGGTCAGATATACCAAACTGCCAACGATCTCATGATTGCAAGTACCATCTACGAGAGGAAAACTATCTGTAGCCCGGAGTTTAGAATTATGCTCCATTGGAGTGGAAATAGAGTTATGATCACTTAGGCCTACTTGTTAAATAAAATCATTACTACTTGGTTTTAGAAAGAAGATAGCCAATTGGAGAATAGGATACTTTAATCCCTAAAAATATCGAAAAGGAACCAGATCCTTCATTTCAAACTGTTGATGTAGAAATTATTTAAGAGATGTGATACCTATAGAATCATTACCTGAAATGATCATATCATCAAAATAGAGTAAAATGAAGACAACCTTTTTCTGAATATCATGTGAATAGGGTAGAATAATGAGCACTATGACGGAAGCCAACACTAATAATGGAAGAGCCGAATCGATCAAACCAAGCACAAGGAGCTTGTTTAAGGCTGTAAAGTGCTTGCTTCAGTCGGTAGACATGATGTGATGGATGAGCAAGACCAAGAGGAGCAATCATATAAATTTCTTCATGAAGAAATCCATTTAAGAATGCATTTCTCACATCAAGTTGATATAGAAGCCATTGTCTAATGGATGCCATATAGATAAATGCTCAAACAAAGTCATCTTGGCTACAAGAGTAAATGTTTCTTCTAATCTATACCATATTCCTGGTTATAGCCTTTCGTAACGAGGCATGATTTATGCCGATCGATTAAACCATTGGACTTGGTCTTAATCTTAAAGACCCATTTACACCAAATAACATTTTTGTCAGGTGGAAAAGGAACAAGATCCCATGTATGAGTTTTCTGAAGTGCAGTTAGTTCTTCCGCTATGGCAGATCTCCATCCTGGGGTAGTAATGGTTTCTCTGTATGATTGTGGTTCAGGCAATGAATGTATGGCTGTAAGAAAAGATTTATAGGAAGAAGATAGGTGATTAGTTGAAACAAAACCAAAACGAGAGATAGATTTTTTAGTACGAACATGATACCTTCTATTAAGAGGAGCACTTGCGTCAGGAAGAGTGGATCCATGCAAAGGTACAAAAGAATCACCTTTCGAACGATGATGGTAGACTTTGAAGGTGGATGATGAAGGTGGCGGCGATGAAGGTGGCGAAGGTAGCAGTGGTGGTGAGGATGATTGTTCAAACAAAAACACGTTAGGGAAGGGATCAAGGGGATAGAATGTAGGTGTATCAGGAGCATAAATAAGTAAGGTATAAAAAGGAACCTATTCAATATAGGTGACATTGTGAGAGATTTGCAGCCGATTTGATTTAGGATCATAGCACTGATATCCTTTTTGTTCAATTCTATAGCCTAAGAAAATACATACAGTAGACTTAGGTGAAAGCTTTGTCCGTTCATGGTCATTGAGTATGACAAAACAGGTGGAACCAAATACTTTGATGTGAGATAAATCTGATTTTGTAGAAAACAATTTCTCATAGTGTGAAGCCCACCTAAAACAGTGAAGGGATATCAACGGGACATGAGAGGAGTAGATCAAAGATCGAGCCGTATCAAGGATATGGCGGTGTTTTCTTTCTGCGACACCATTTTGTTGTGGAGTGGCAGAATAGGACAACTGAGCTTGGGTTCCTTGAGAGGTTAAAAAATCTCGAAATTTATGAATTATGTATTCCCCCCTGAATCAAACCTAGAGATTTTTATCCGTTTGTCAAATTGTGTTAAAATCATATTAGAAAAGGTAGTATAAATAGAATAGAACGCAGACCTATGTTTCATCAGATAAAGTTATGTAAAAAAGGTAAAATCATCAATAAACAACACATAATATAAAGAACCACCTTTTATTGGTTGAAAGGATGGTCCCCATATGTCAGAATGAATTAATTCAAAAGGAGCATAGGTAATAGAAGAACTTTTATTAGATGGTAAAGCATGTTGCTTACCAAGTCGACAACCAAAGCAATCTAAAATGTTTGTTATAGTACTTGTTGAGTTCATAAATTTGCACAGTTACTTATCATTTTAAGATGAATTAGGGGTTTAATTAAGTGAATGGCATCATTATTCATCTAATTCCATCATTTCATGCATTTTCACCTGGGAACCTGAATTTTCATATTTTTCATATATTTTCTACATTAAATTAGAATATTTTGTAATTGTTTCTGAAGAGTCCCAGTTGGAGTAGAACTTTGTCCGGATGGGTCCCACTTCAATATGGGCTCTTTAGTATTTGATGTATTGTGTTACAATGTACAAAAAAATGAGATTTGAAGGCCTCTATCACGGGATCCACTTTCAAGCACACATGGTCATCTTGGACCCTGCATTGTTGAATTGAAGCTTGAAAAGAAGTAAATTGAAGAATTCATCAAGTAGGCCCGCCCCGCACACACGAAAATCAATAGGGGAGTTTCCACTCATCATGTTAGTTGAAGAATCCTAAGTATAATAGAAAAATTCTCATATGCCCCATTGTTCACGCAAATGAAATGTCCCACATGGCAGGTTCCCAGTAGTTGCAAATTTAAAATAAATTATAGATAAATCAAGGAGTATCAAATTTCAAAAGTTAATCAAGTTTCTCAGGACAGCCCATCTTAAAATAGCCATAACTTTTAATCCGACCGTCGGATCAATGAAATTTACATACCGTTGAAAAGCTTATTCAAAATAGATTTTGTGGAGCCCAAGATTGATCAAATCAAAGTTAAATTGAGAAATTTATGGCCCATATATTCTCATGTTCATTTTTAGGTGGGATTGCAATTAAATCCACATCGTTAATAATCCATTACTGCACATCCCTTGTGGGACCTCATCTAAAGATTAGCCAAGACGTCTAGAGATTTTCAGAAGCTTCTACCTCATTTAAATTCAAAAAGGATAAGAGATATATCTCATCAAAGAAGATAAATCAAATATATAAAGAAGGTGTCCAGATTCAATGTATCTATAAGATAACTGGGAGTAGTAAAAGGAACCCAAAGGAAGTATACGAGAGATATACTCCCTCCCTTGGACGTCCACTCTTACATTCTCTCTCCTCTCTCCTCTCTCTTTTGCTTACCTAATTAATATAATTTAAGAATTATTTTTTGGGTATTCTGGAGCCATGTTTTAGAAATTAGGATTTTTAGAAGAGAGATTTCTGAGAGACCATTGTAAAAGGAGATGCTATCATTGAAATTCCTTCTGGAGTTCTTTTTAATAGCTGGCTAAAATTTTGGATAGGAGCACACAGATGAAGCTAAGTGGATCTTTGATTTAATTTATGTTATTTTTCAATTACTTTCTTGTCTCTTTTAAACGAATGCGTTCTTTGAATAATAGATCCGTCTTCATGCCTTAGGCAGCCTTTGTTTTGATTTCTAATAAAAAATATATTGATGATTTATGCTTATCGTGATATATTATGCTCAGGGATGAGATCCTTTGATAGTTTATGCTTAATTTGATGAGTCATGCTTATGATTTTTCATTCTTTTATGAGGTGAAGGAGGTCTTGGGTTGTGATCTTGTTGTTTTTTTAAATTAAAAAATGGTTTTTGCCAAAGACAAATTCTCCAGATCCGAAACATTGTTTTGTTTCTGATCTGAGTTATTTCGAGAGAAAGAGTAGAAAAATTGCATAAATTGATTAATTATCTTGCTTAGTGGATTCTGGATGCTTTGATCTATTTTATATATTTGATTAGTTTGTATTTCCAATTTTCTAGTTCTTTTTTTATCTCAATTATTTTTATTAATCTTTGATTTAAAAAAAAACTTCTGATTTTTAATTTTAAATTAGTAATTACCACTGTCTCGACAAGACAACAGTACACTTGCAGTAATTTTTAATGAATTGATCTAATTCACATCATTAATATTTCAAAGAGAACAAGCAGAATGTGAAAGTTTAAATTTATTCAATGATAAATGTCCTAATCTAGAATGCCATAAAAAAATGTGTTACAGCAAAAGCGAGAGTGGCGGAAGTTAAGGTTGTGATGGCAGATGTAGTAAGTGATGATTATAGAGAGCTCCTAACCTATGGCCTATCAGAATCTACTTTCTGGTGTGAATATCCTATATAGAACAACCAATAGAGGTAAATGAGACAAGATAACCAAATGAAGTCAATTCACCAACTGAGATCAAATTTATAGATAGGTTCGGAACACATAGTACAGTATTAAGTGACAAGATCTTAGTGGAAATTGAACCAACTGTGATGACTAGTAGTGGAGTATCATTTGTTGTATGTATGTTTTGATTTCTAGAAGGAGGGTGACAAGCATGAAATAAGAAGATCATAAGTCATGTGATAAGAAGCTACAGTATAAAAAACCCAAGCATGATTTGTTTTACTTGATGCACTAGATATGGTCATTGCATAACCTGGATCAGAAGCAGATGTGGCCATAGAGGAAGTAAAGCTAGGCGTTCAAAACAGCTGTTGCATGCGCTCATCAATCTTGGATTGAACTTGAGAGGGGAAAGAACCCCTTCAACATCTGTTGTACTAGCATCATATGGGTTGAACTTGTAACGCCCCAATTTCGAATGCCGAAGTTACCGCCAAGGTACTAGAAATTGGCTCGCTACTTTCTGGAAAATCTGAGAACTTCTAATTTTAAAACTTTTTAAACAATATAATGATCAACGGTTAAGTGAGGTAGCATAATGAAAGATAACGGAAGCAATATCAACTAATAGCGGAAGCATAAGGTGTCATAAGTCATAAAGCAAATGTAGCAGGGCTGAAGTCCAGCCTAAATCTCAAAATATGAATAAAACGTACATATCAGTCTATCTCCCTGCTCACAACAAAAACACTAAATCCCAAAAATAGATGCACTCAATCCCCAAGTGCAGGCACTCCACTCTCCAGCTTGACCTCTTGGTCAGCCAGTCCCCATTCGTAATCTCCTGCTACGGGCGCCTCGATGATCACATCACCCTCGGGATCGGGGTCAATACCTAAGCACCAAATGATGGGTCAGATCTAAAGATTTGGTAAGGCACAGTATACAAGTAACTTAGGATGTATGCATAAAAAAAATAAAGACGATCATAGTATTATAAGAATAGCAACATTACAAATGCTAGGCAATTGAGCAAGTATAGCAAATAGATTCATTATGAAAATTAAAGCATCTAATCTAACCATTCATCAAAGTGGCACATTCACATGAGCTGGACAATGCAGGATATTACGCCACGGCCCTCCCATACTATAAACCAGTCGCGGTGGGGAAAGTAAAGTAACCATACAAGGGATGACAAGCCCCGCCAATAATAACAATAATATTAACACTTGCATGCTTAATAGACCGGAACCTAAATCACACCGTTCGTCTAGCCATAGCTCATCATGATAGCTCTAATCCACAACCAATATAGCTCTAACCAGTAATGATCAGTTCAAAGGCTAAGCTTATAACAATTGAGTGAATGTTAATGCCGACTAAAGGAAACAAGTGAAGATCTGTGTCTGTCCAGGCTTTCCTTGTGTGAGCAAGGTTCTATCAGGTCCATAAGAGGTCCAAGGTATATGTCCGATCCATATATACAATCCAGGTCCAAGTCCATCATCAAATCCATTGCTCAGGCCCACCAATGCCGTGGTCTTAGTCTAAAACAGTCCAAGTATAACATCCATGTTCAGTCCCATAGTATTCAGTCCCTACCCATTCATAAATGAGTCTCAGATCCACAATAACAATCATCTTCGTTCTAAGATATCATAATCATCTACTCTTAGGCCATATGATGGCCCGCTTAGTCACAGACACGTGTCATTAATCTCCAATCCATAACACCTGGTCACCACTAGGTAATCCTAAGTTCAGGTCATCCAATTGCCATTTAATTAACATGTCTAATCAATCGAAAGAATGCGAGAGTGACAACAATGAATTAGACATAATGAATCTCCAAAACCAAGCCAAACAATGTGAAATAGCAAAGGTCCAACCTAAGTAATGACCTCCTTTCAGGTCCAGGGTCATGTCAGTCAATTCTATTCTTAAAAGTTGTTTCAGATGCCAAGAGATAATGTATTTTGGTGCTCCAGAAGTTACGGGCATCTTCGATGATGTTAAATATCTGACTCCCAGGTTGGCATCCTCTTGCATCTAGTCAAAATCATGGTAGGGATGTCGACCAGGTACACGTGAAATCCTGGACATTCACCTAGCAGGCAGTGCCCTGTTTTTGATATTCTGCGGTGTGTCCGGTCGACCAACCAGAGGTCGACCTCCTGGCCTAGTCGGTCGACCGGGCACACTGGATTTCTTAGCTTGTGAGTCATCCCAGTTCCTAGTTGTGCCTCTGGAATTCCTTTGTTTCTAGTCGACATTCAGTAGGGTTGGTCGACCAGGTACATTGAAATTCTAGGACTGTGGGAGAATTCAACTCCCACTTATTTTCTAGAATTCCCTTTATATCCGGTCGACACCTAGGGGGGTTGATCGACTAGGTACACTACGAGTCTAGATTTCTAAATTTCTAGAATTTCTTCCATCCAACCCAATTTCCATCAAAATTACATCCAATCTTGTCCATTCATCATCGAAACATACAAAAATACCAAATACACTTCAATCATCACCAAACCATCACCAATTGAGGTATTGATCTTCCAAATGAGAAACCCCATCCATCAATGACTAAAATCCATGAAAATAAGCTTAAATGGGTAGATCTATACAATCAAACATCCAATTGAATTGAACTTACAAAATCAATTGAATAGAGACATGCGTTCCATGTTAAATAGGTATATTGTACTTGCCTCTAATCCAAATGCAATGAAATGCAAGAAATAAGAGAAATCCAAGCTCCAAAGTAGAATTCCATGCTTCTAAAGTCTCCAATCACTCAAATAGCCAAAAAACTCAGATCTAAGTAGATTTATAAAACCTAATCCTAGATCCACGAGAGGATTACAGTAAGGAAAGGAATCCAGAGAGAGAAGGAGAGAATTCTAGGGAAATTGAACTAGAAAAAGAGAAGTACCTTGATTTATAAAGAGATGAGAGATCTATAAGATGACAGAGATCCTTAGTGAAGACGGTATCAGTAGCTTCAAGAGATCTTCTTCTTCTTCTTTCTAGGAGCTTAGATCTAAGGTTTCTAGAGAGAGAAAGGGAGGGAATTCTTGGAGGAAAATAGGGAATTGGGCCGGGGGGGGGGGGGGGGAGGATGAGAGAGAAGAGAGAAAAGAAAAGAAATGAGAGATGAGAGATGAGGCTTCGTTTGGGATGGGAGGAGTATTTTATAAGTTGTGTTGGAAAGGAAGTTACTAAAATGTCTTTTTCTTGGTTAATGGAAGATTGGGATAAGTTTAAGGGCTTTTAGGTCTTTTTAAGTGAAATAGAATATTCTCATGTGGAAACCCCTCCTATTCATTCTAATTAATAGCGAAGGCCTCTAACTAACAAATAAACTCCTACAATTACCATAGACACCCTATAGAACTTATAAAATACAAAAAAAGAGACTAATTCCTAGAAAATAGGCTAAGGTACTAGTAAAATACTACATTAACCTTACTAATCCCTACTAAATAGCACAATTAGATAAAGGATATTATAATTAACATAATTCAAATAAAAGTGAGGGTCCACAAGGGGTGGGGCTTCACGCAACTGATGTGACGGATTTGGGTTTGATGGGGGCATGTGTTGAGAAGCGCAGACGGTCCCCGAAGTTTTTCTTTTGAGAAGGCCAATTGTGCTTATCATTTGGACTATTTGGGTGAACATGACAGTTATATTTCCAATGACCCTTTTTTCTTGCAGCAATTGCAGAAATCTGAAACAATCGGTGGAAAAGAGCGCTCAGCGCTTTGTGGAGTTGCATGTGCCGATAAAACATTTTTAGGTTCTCTATATTTCTTTTTGGTAAGAGAGCGTTATGTTTATTCTTTTGCTAACAACTTAGATAACGCCGCATCAACTGCCGGAATAGGGGATTGATGCAATAAGAACCCGCGAACATGTTCAAAATCATATCGCAAAGCCATGAGAAACTGAACTAGTCAAGTTTCTTCCCTATAAGTATTGAAAGATGCGATATCCTCGGTGGATTTGAGTTGAGGCTCAATTAAAGAAAGCTAATACATAAAGATGTCATTTTGACAAAGAAATCGTGAATCGAGTCATTCCCTTGACAGCATTTTTAATTTTCCATTCAATTTGATAGCAACAAGCAACATTAGTCTGAGTGTTGAGTCTTGCTAAATAATCCCAAGCTTTTTTGGGGTAATCAGATTTAGCTAATTGATTATCAATAGAGGGATGATAGAGTCAACAATCCATGAATTTATCTTTCCAAGTATAGAATCCCATTCTTCATATTTACTATCTTTAAGATCTAGTTGTGCTATTTTACTGATAATATATTTCCAAAGTTTCTGTTCTTTTAGAAAATTTTGCGTAAGATGAGCCCAATAGGTATAATTGGACCCATCTAAAATGACATTGATCTCACTAGCACGTTAAGAAACCATTATAGATAAGATAGAGAGGAAAGGAAAGTTTGAATTTAAAAAACCATTATAGACAAGATAGAGAGGAAAGGAAAGTTTGAATTGGAAAAATATTCCTTGATCGTCCTTTTAAAAGCTCCTCTAGAATGAGGATTTAAGAGTGATTCGAATCTTGAATCCCAGATTACTATTACTGTAGTACAGATTTAGTAAGGAAGATCCCAAATGAATCCTAGGAGGTCTAGATCTGAATGCAGACAATTCAGATCTGAATGGAGGCCAAAATTAAGTTGGGCGACCTCTCTAGAAAGGGTAGATAAGGTCACGTGGGGCCCAGAAGCTGGTCAAAAGTAAATCATCTCTTAAAACAATCTCAACTGACAATATTCAAACATCTCTAAGAAGATTGTGCTTAAGATCAAGAGAAATAATGTAATTAATGAAAACCAGACCAAGAAAGTGAACAATCACAAATAAGGTCCAATGGCCTACCTCTGATGTGTCAAAAATCTTGAAAAAATCTTTAGAAATCTCAGAATATTCAGGCGACCCAGAGCGTATGCTTTCATTGCTGAAATGATCCCAGATGGGCCATGCTTTATCACAATAAGTTGTTTGACACAGTTGAACCTATTTTGTAACTTTGCAGATGTAGAAACGCCACAAATGTTTACACAGATTTTTTAAATAGTCAAATGATGCAGACAAAGAGTTCTTACAAAGTCCTATAGATCAAAAGAGCAAATTAGAGCTTTGATACCATATTACAGAATTGCAGAAAAACAAGAGCATTGAGAATGAATTGGATGTATCATTGTGATACCATCGACCAATGATACCATCGACTAACTATAAATATATTATATAGTGCTTATTTACAATAACTTTGAATCCATTGATGGTTTTTAGATATAATAGAAAGCTAACTAATGAATTCAAGTAATGCCAGTTGAGCATAAACCATCCAATGACCAAGTTATAGGGGCCCACTATTTTGGGTTTGGACTAACCCAATAGATTCAGTTGACCCATCTGGGTTGCCTCTATCTTTATAAGTACTACTTGTAGTTGGATAGTGATGCCAACGGGCAATCATGACCTTAGGATTGGATTGTATTTTAGACTCGACACTAATTTGTGATGCATTTATTTATACACGTTCTTAATATTTGTATGGCTTGATCATGCTTCTTATTTTGCTTACGCTTTATGTTTATGATTCCTGATTATGCATCATGCATTGCATCCAAATAAGTCCTTAAAAATGCATAATTTCCTCATCATTTTAGAGTAATTAAGGACTTAATCATTAAATCATGCACCACTCTAGTAAAAGATCATGATTCCATGTTTGTGGGCATCAAATTTTGAATTTAAGTCAAAATTCATCGAAAAATCGCATTTTCACATAAAATCATGAATTTCTCTATTTCTTGGCATTGAAAGTCACAAGTTTCTCATAACTTTTAATTCACACATGAAATGATGAATTCTTGTTGCATCATTGATTTAGTTAAAGAAAACTTGATAAAATGGTGAAATCTTTGAGCATCTATTTAGTGTGAATTGGGGCCCGCATCTTGCAATATTATTTTCCTACATAAATAGATAATTCTTTGATCATTGATTATACTATTTGTATTTTTTTATGAAAGTCCAATTTCTTGGGGCCCGTGGAAGAGAATAGATGAAGCAAATGCACCATCAAACCCATCTACTTTTGACATGAATTCCAAGGTACATGGTAGGGTCCGCTCTCATATACAAAAACTCAGATTTAATCTCTTAAAGATAAGTTCTAGATTTGTGGGCTATGTGATAAGATGTCATATCTACTCTCCAATAAATATTGCTTACATGTTATGATGGATGGCTAAGATTCAAAACAAGCCAAACAAGGAAGAACAAAATGCAAAAAAAATCTAGCCAAGGTGGAGGACGTCCATGCATGGTGTGGAGTTCAAAGCATTGCATATTTTCAAGTGGGGCCTACTTTTATTCCATGTTTGAAATTAATTTCAGATTTGAGATGCTTTTTAAGGAGAAAGTGAGCCCATGTTAAGAGATTCTTCTCAAGCCATGAAGAAGTTCAAAAAATTGGAAGATCTTGCAAATCAATCCAAGTTGGAAACTAATTCAAGAGTCCATAATCTTAACACTAAGTTGTTAAAGTAAACTCCAAGAAGATAGGCCTCAAGATTTGAAGTTTTCAACCAAGATTTTCCAAGAAGCATTCACACAATCACACGTCAAACCCCTCCATCCCATAACTTCACATGTCCAAGATAGTGGTCAAAGTGCATCCAAGATTTGTTTCAAATCTGAAATTTCATATTTGAATTGATTCTTAGCCAAAGTGGGCCCATGAGAAGAAGTTGCATAAGATAATAAGAATCCTATTTTCACTAGGATTGTGGGCCAATCCATTGAAACTCTCTCAAAACCCTCCTAATCCTAATCCAAATTTGACCCCACACTACTAATCCTTACCCAAATTAAAACCTTGCAAACCTACTCATCAAAAATACATAAAAGGAGAAAAAAAAAAGGGTCTGCATGTGAATTCCATATTCCTCATTCCCTAGGACGACTAGCAACAAAGAAACCCCCATTTTCCATTAATTTTTCTCCACCTCACCTCCTTCCATCACAATTTCATCCAAGGCCTTCCCTAGACACACCACCACTTGGATTTTCTACGCCACCGTCGCACCACCGCTGTTGCTACCATCGTTCCACCATTAAACCAGCTATTCATCATCTTCCCTTGCTTGGATTTCAGATCGCAAAACAAGAGCCGGTTGGATCGTTGTTCAAGACCGCGAGTCCCTCTCCTCCGTTTAGTGTTTCATGTGTCTAGGGTAAGATTGGATGCACATTATTTTGATTCAAATAATTTTGTAATGGTTATTTTCTTGTAATGGGTCTTTCATTAATAAATCAAGTTTATGAGGTCTTGGTCTTCACCAATGGGTCAACATCGAATCTTTGTGCATAAGGACATGCAGTGCGCACTTGGTGCGGTGGCCTTGATTTTTCTTGATGGCATTTAGCAAAGTAACTGTTGCAAAATTTTAGAATTAAAATATTTTTTATTCTCTGATTTTTTTCTATTTTATTTTTATTTTTATGCGTCTTAAAAATTATTGCAATTGGTTGGACTGACAAATCTTATGGTGAATGTAGTAGTTAGATTAGGTTTCTAGATTATGATTTTATTTTTCTTTGGTTGTAATTAATTTCTTAGACTTGTAATTAATTTTTTTTTATTAAAGTAGGATTTGTGATTTTTATAGATTTTTGATAGGCTAGAATTAGTTTTTTTTTTTTTTTTCTAATAGGATAGGTTTTGCGTGATTAATTACTCATTGTGGATCGACCTCGAACTTCACCGAGTTATTACTTGTCGCGACCCCGGACCGAGGCCCGGGCCCGCGACTGCGCGGCGGTATGATTAACGAACACATAAAACACACCGCCGCTGTATTCTTTCCCACAGGTTTCCGCGGTGAGGATCCCAAGACACGGGTCTAGCTCACACGAATGGATATACGGAAGCGCGTAGCAAAATATGTCACTCAAATCTTAAACAATGAGATACAAGAGAATTATATAATATCGAGACAAGGTATCAAAAGAGAATGTCATCAAAGCATTTCTAACGTTTCAATGTTTAACGAAAGTATATTAGTGCAAGTTACAAAACCAAGAGAGGCCAACAAAAGCCAATACAACAATAGATCCCAAAAGAATTTCCCAACTAAGTGAACGAGACATCACGATCCCGACTGGCGTCTAGATGACGGCGTTGGGCTGCCACTCGTGTGCTGGGGGTGGCTCAACAGCCTCCTCCGAGCACTCCTCGTCACGCGTGAACTCTCCTGTACCTGGACACCAAAATAATAAGCATCAAACACGACGGTTTGGCAAATAAACAATTTAGGCATGAATATGAGAAACAATGCTAAAACAGTTCAAGATTTAGATACACGTTTCAAGTTTACAAAACTAGCATGAATACTTATAATATCATGAAAAGATAAATCCACATTGAGCTCATCCTTTCTCCGTCATACATGATGACAAGAGCAAGCACGCACGACAAGCACGACATGAAAAACACGATCCCACGCCACACAAGATAGACGGGGTATCCGGATGCGGAACCGGACCACGAACACGCTCGATGTGTAATACAATACACGACTAGTCTGCAGACAGTCAACATGTTTAAGGACCCCCAGGTAGTGGATCAAGCTAAAAGGGCAGTCCAAGCTCAGTGGTATTCACTTATATCATGAATGCACAAAACACGGCAATACACGTTCAAGAACTCGACAAAACAAGAGGGAAATCATTTATAAAACACAACACGACGAGACTAGCAAAATAGCATAATATTAATGCTTAGCAAACTTAAGAAATGATTCCCTTTTTTATTCTTGAAACACGATTCTTGAAACACGTCTTAAATACAAGCTTATACTTAAAAAATCAAACAAGAACATGAGGATGCATGAAGCATCAAAACAAAAGTCCAAACATAGATCTATCAAGCATAGGCTAAGACCAAATCCTTGACCCTTGTGGACTTGAAAACCCAAACGTCGAAACTCTATATAACTTGGTGTCCCCGAAGGTAAGGTACATTTAGGAATTTCAAGTGCACAATGTCAAATGAAGGTCTAAGGCATAGTCTAGTTTTCATTCCCGTAAAATTTCTTCAAAAACAGTTCTTTTAGTAACTGTCGGTCAACCCTCGGTCACCTGTTGGTCAACCGAGGTTGATCTGTCGGCCGACCGACGGCTTGACCGACAGATCCCAGCCCAGAATGCTGCTCTCTGGAATTTGAATCGACAGATCCTCGGTTGGCGGCGAACCGACGGATGACCTGACAAAAATGTTGCTCTCTGAAAATTGAACCGACAGGTTCTCGGCTGGTGTCGGTCGACCGGAAGCTGGCCGACAGATGACCGACAGGCACGGGCAGTGCATTCTGTTCAGATTTTTCACAACTTTCTCTCCCTTCTTCACTTCCACATTTTTACCACCTGCACTCCCCAAGCCTCCATGCTTTCCAAGGGATTCATTTCACACATTTTAGAGCATTCCATCCACAATTAGTCCATTTATTCCAAAGAGAAACATCAAGACATTCCCATAAACAATTTCATGAAACTTCCAAAACCAACATGATTCTAAGAACTTGGATGAATCATCAATAATAACACAAGTAGAGGGACTCAACCCAATAATGTAAGAAAACATAACATAACATGTATTAATAAGTTAAGCATAAAAATCATGTCTTAATGGAAGAAATAGAACCACAAAACAATGGACATGAAAATCCTATAAAGTTTACTTGCCTCTAACCAAAGCCAAGCAAAACTCCACAAAATCAAACAAGGATGGGAGCTCCACGAAATCTACACAAAAACCCCTAAAAGAGAGCACTCAAAATCACGATTTTGGCCATTACAAGCCCCCATTTCAAAAAAATGGGTTTGAAATCATGATAAACAAGCTCTAGGTGAGCTAAAGAACATCAATGGAAAGAATGAAGGAAAACACCAACCTTGAGCTAGCTAAACAAGGGGAAAGGAGGTTGAAGATGATGAATAGGGAAATGGTTTGGCTCCAAAAACACTCCGGACGAAGCTTGAGAAGAGAGGAAGAGAATGGCGGAGTCGGATTGGAGAATGGAGCCTTCTTGCTAGATGATTTCCAAGGGAGAAAGACCAAGGAAGAACTTTCTTCTCTTCTTCACTCTAGGGCAAAACCGTTGCAGGGAAATGGGAAAAGAATGGAGGAGAGAGAGTAAGAGACTATAAATAGTGTCTGGAAGTGGGTCCCCTAAGCAGTGGAACTTGAAACACTTAAAACATGGTCTTGTGGACCCCGGATGGAAACGACGAAGAAGAACAAAACGATCGTCGAAAAATCTAGTCTTGGAAAAGTATAATTTTGACATAGTTTCACGACTTCGAAATTGTGCCCAGATTTAGCATGAATAGTCAGATTTACCCTTATTGGGCCAAAACTTAGTTTTCTGGGCCTCAAATGCATGCAAGTTAAAAACGAAAGTTGTCATAATTAATAAAACCATTCAAGAGAAATAAAAATCACGATCAAACACGATATCTAGAACGAAACCCACTCTTACACGTGTGCTCAGGGCGCCCCTGAGCGTGTTTGACTCATACTGAACGTTCTCAAAATCCCCAAAGCTATAATCCAGACTAACTCTAATCACATTCTAACCCAACTAGTACTAAGGCTCACTTAAGACTAAACACTCACTCAATTAGTACTAATCGAATTGGTCTGGGTCGGGGTCTAACATTACTACATCACAGTCTTGCACTTGGGGTTGACGATCAAGTTTTTGGTTGAGATAATTTTTCCAACCTATCTTTTTAATTGCTTTGTAGGTGTGCCTTTACTATTTCGCAATCATTTTAGATCTAAGGGTAGCATGCATGGAATGTTTGGACCAGCCCTATTGCATTAAAAAGTGGATTTTTAATCTCTGATTTTTGATAAAATTGGGACTATTTCAGATTTGAAAAATTATTTTTTCTGATTTTTGGAAAATCACATTAATTTCGGAAATTGCCTAGTTTACTTGTTCTAATTTGGTCTTGTTTAGGTTGATTTTTTAGTTGCTGGTTAGGATTAATTAAGGTGAGTTAAAATCAGTTATTTTTCATATTTTTAGGGTTTTAAAGTTTCAAATTTCTTTTTGGAATTTTCCCTCACAAAGGCAATTCTTAGATTGTGCAAATTTGGCTTTTTGGCCACCAAACTTGCCAAAATATGAAAATTTCAGAACTTTCATTGGAAACTCAGTTGTTTTAGTTGTTTTTAAATTTAAAAGGACTCTTAAAAACTTGCTGGAGTTTTTTCTAAGAAAGTTAGTTGTTTCTTTGGAAAGTCGAACAAACTGCCTTTCTTGATTGGTTCGATGTCTAGGCAAGTCTTATCCCATTAGATAAGGGAGACAAGTCTCTTGTTTTAGAAGGTGGTTTTTAAGTGGGTCCCTTGCAATGCATCGGGACCCCACCACTGATATGGGGGCTTACCTGGTTGGGCCAATTTCATAGACTTGAGTTTGGAAACTTTCCATAGAGATATCAAATACTCTAAGATTAGGACTTGCATGGATTTGGGAATCTTCTTTTAAATCTAAAAACAGACCTTAGGCAGTTTTTCTTTCTAGGTTTTTTAAAAAAAAAAAACCTTTCAAAATTCCAAAAAAGAAAGAATGACCCTCACCTTCTTTATAGAGGGACACCTCAAATCGGTTAGAAAGGAAGGAATCACCTGTCAAGAGCTTGATTAAATTCTACGAATCTAGATCTCCTGGTTCTTTTAGGATTTCCAGTATGGCTATTGAGCATAGTGATAATGATGAGATTAGGAATGAAAACGAAAATGTGAACGGTAATGGGAATGGAGCCAATAATAATGGGGAGGTGAATCAACCTCTAAGGAGTCTACATGATTACATTCACCCTACAGGACAAGCCACACCGTCGTGTGTGGTTATACCTACAGGTGCGGGTCAATTTGATATCAAACCTGGAGTAATCCAACTTCTCCAAATTTCATGGACTTAAATTGAAAAGTGCATTTTGCACATAAAAGAGTTTCAAGAAGTGTGTGCAACACTACACTTTAATAATGTGAGGGAAGACCTTATAAATTTTCATTTATTTCCATTTTCCCTCAAAGATAAGGCTAAGGCATGACTTCACTCCTTACAGCCCAATTTGATTGCTCTATGGTCTGACGTGGTCTGGGAATTTTTAAAGAAAATTTTCCCATTACATAAGACTAACACCTTACAAAGGAATATTATGAATTTTAAACAAAAAGATAAGGAGTCATATTATAGGTATTGGGAACGCTTTAATGAACTACTCTTTACATGTCTCCACCATGGATTTGAGTTGCACAATACAATTGGTCACTTTTACGATGGATTTAGTCCAGAAACACGTCAATTTGTGGAGATGATGTGCAATGGGGAATTCATGGCGAAGAACCCAAATCAAGCATGGACCTACCTACAGTTTTTGGCAAATAGTCCACAAAATTGGGACACATCTAAAGGTATAGATCTCGTAAAGCAATCGAATCAGGCCAAGGGAGGGGGGTGATATGTAGTAAAAGAAAATGATGATCTTCAAGCAAAAATTACCTATCTTACAAAAGAAGTTGAGTCCTTAAAATTTGTGAAGAATAAGAAACCTACTATAGTTTGTGGCATCTGCGCTAGTGATAAACACATTTCTTCAGAGTGTCCAACACTCCCTATTTTCCAAGAAGTGTTTCATAAGCAAGCAAATGCCACTAACACATACAACCGGTAGTTCAACAATTCTTTGGGTAACACATACAACCCTAATTGAAGGAATCACCCGAACTTTAGTAGAAGGAATGGCCCAAATGCCACTCCGCCCAATTTCAACCAAATGTCAAATCAATTTGGGGGTACTTTTGGTATATATGCTCAAACACATAGCAAATGGTGCCCCTTACAACTCAAACGACACCTTGGGATGAATTTGTGGCAAAGTTTATGGTGAATCAAGAGTCCATCAACAAGAAACATGATAGGAACTTTGAAAGTTTACAGAACACCATGCAAGTTTACAGAACACCATGCAGAACCTTTGTAAATTGATTGAAGCACAAAATAAAGGGGGCTTTTCCAGCCCAACCACATCCCAATCCAAAAGGGCAATACGAGGTTCATTAAGGTGGTCCATCAAATTTAAAGGAGTAGGTCCAAGCTGTTACTACTCTTCATAGTGGTAAAGAGATTGGAAAGCCTGATCTGGAAAAAGATAAACAACTTGCATCCTCAGATTAGAAAGGGAAAGAAAATGAAGTCCCTCCTATCAAGGAGAAAAGCCCAGTTCCTCTAGGATTCAAGCCCTTATCGCATTTTCCCAATCGACTAGCTCCTCCCAAGCCATCTATACAGAATCAGAAAATCTTGGATGTGTTTAAAGAGGTCAAAGTTAACATCCCATTGTTAAACGCAATCAAACAAGTCTCATCTTACGCAAAGTTTCTTAAGGAATTGTGCACGTTGAAGCATAAGATACATGTGCAAAGCAAAGCGTTTCTCACTGAGCAAGCTTGTGCAATTCTAAAGAACGATACTCCCCCTAAATTCAAAGATCCAAGATGCCCCACAATTTCGTGCATTATTGGAAATTATCAAATTGAACAAGCATTGCTTGATCTTGGGGCGAGTGTCAACTTACTACTTACTTGGTCTATATAAAATTTGGGCTGGGCGAACTCAAATCTACCCAGGTTACTCTGCATTTTGCAGATTGATTAATCAAAAGACCGAAAGGGATAGTAGAGGATCTGCTTGTGCAGGTTGACAAGTTCTACTTTCTAGTAGACTTTATTATGCTAGACACTTATCCTATGGCAGATCCTCATGCTTAGATTCTAGTAATTTTAGGGAGACCATTCCTAGCCACATCCAATGCATTGATCAATTGCCGAAATGGAAAAATGACGCTATCTTTTGGTAACATTACATTAGAGCTAAATGTTTTTGACCTTTGCAAACAACCACGGGATGATAACATTGACCTTGAAGAAGTAAATTTGATTGGTGTTCTTATAGCAGAAACTTTTGAAAAATCGATCTTCGATTCCATTGAGTCAGTTGAGGACTTGACCCTCTGCGAAGAAACACATGATTGCATTGTTGAAATGGTCAACACTATTGGCAAACCCTCTGTTGAAGAGCTAGTACCAACTGGCACTCCGTCTCTTCCATCTCAGGTGAGGCCGCCCAAACATGAGTTGAAACCCTTTCCCTCTCACCTAAAATATGCATACCTTGGAGAAAATGAAACATTTCCTGTAGTCATTTCTGCACACATTGACAAGGACCAAGAAGTCTAGCTCTTAGAAGTGCTCAAACTGCACAAAGGTGCACTTGCTTAAACAGTGGTTGACATTAAGGGAATTAATCCCCTCGTGTGTACACATCATATCTATTTGAAGGATTAAGCAAAACCCTCCCGTCAGATGCAATGCCAGTTAAACCCCACCATGCAGGAAGTGGTTAGGGCCGACGTTTTGAAACTTCTAGATGTAGGTATCATCTATCCAATTTCGGATAGCCAATGGGTCAGCCCTACCCAAGTTGTACCTAAAAAGGCCGCAATTACTGTAGTCCGTATTGCTAATAATGAGCTCGTCCCAACCTGTGTACCCAAAGGTTGGTGAGTTTGTATCAACTAACAAAAATTAAATGCTGTCACACAAAAGGATCATTGTCCCCTACCCTTTTTTGACCAAATTTTAGAACTGATAGCTGGCCACGAGTATTATTGTTTCTTTGATGGATATTCTGGATACAATCAGATAGAGATCGCCCCAGACGACCAAGAGAAAATAACTTTCACATGCCCCTTTGGTACCTTTGCTTATCGACAGATGCCCTTTGGGCTGTGCAATGCTCCTGCAACCTTTCAAAGGTTCATGTTGATTATTTTTAGTAATATGGTGGAACGTTTTCTTAAAGTCTTCATGGACGATTTTTCAGTTTTTGGAGATTCATTCTAAGATTGTTTGAGCAACTTAACTAAGGTCCTCTCTAGGTGTGAAGAAAAGAACTTGGTACTGAATTGTGAAAAATATCATTTTATGGTACGACAAGGGATTGTCCTTAGCCACATTGTACCATCTAGAGGATTGGAAGTGGAAAAGGCCAAAATAGACTTAATTTCTAATTTGCCAGCCCTGGAAACCGTAAGAGATATATGATCTTTCTTAGGGCATGCCGGATTCTACATAAGGTTCATAAAAGATTTCAGTGTTATTTCTAGACCATTATGCAGCCTTCTGCCAAAGGAAGCAGAATTTGAGTGGCCGGAGGCATGTCAAGTAGCTTTTACCAATCTTAAGGACATGTTGGCGACTGCTCCAATTACGCAACCTCCAGATTAGAGCCTGCCCTTTGAAATCATGTGTGATGCCAGTGATTATGCGGTTGGGGTAGTTCTTGGGAAACGTAGGGATAAAAAGCCATATGTGATTTACTATGCTAGTAGAACTTTAAACAGTGCACTTATCAATTATTCTACAATAGAGAAATAATTATTGGTTGTGGTTTATGCACTGGATAAATTCTATTCCTACTTGATTGGATCCAAAATTATGATCTTTACTGACCATTCTACGCTAAAGTACCTTCTTTCCAAGAAAGATGCTAAGCCTAGACTGATCATATGGATCCTTTTAATTACTTCAAGAGTTTAATATTGAAATCAAGGATAAGAAAGGAGTAGAAAATGTGGTGGCTGATAATCTTTCTAGGCTTGTCCTTTCCAAGACTTTAGAACCCTTACCAATCCATGACACTTTTCCTGTGAGCAATTGTTTGCCACATTTTCCCATTCTTCATGGTATGCTGACATTGCTAATTATCTAGCTTCGCGTGAAATTCCAAAAGAATGGACGTAGTAAGATAAAAAAAAGTTTTTCACTGAAGTAAAACAGTTGTTTTGGGATGAACCATACCCTTTTAAATATTGCCCAGACCAAATCATTAGGAGATGCATTCTTGACTATGAAATAAACATTGTAGTATCGTTTTGCCATTCTCATGCTTGTGGTGGCCATTTTTCTGCCAAAAAGACTGCTCACAAAATTTTGCAATCTGGATTTTACTGACCTAATTTATTTAAAGATGCACATGATTTCTATAAAGCATGTGAGCGGTGCCAAAAATTGGGTTCTATTTCCAAAAGGAATATGATGCCTTTAAACCCAATTTTGGTCGTTGAGTTATTCAATGTCCGGGGTATAGACTTTATGGGACCTTTTCCCTCGAGCTTTGGTTTCCATTATAGTCTCGTTACAGTCGATTACGTGTCCAAATGGATTGAAGCAGTCCTATGTAGGAATAATGATGCTAAAATGGTTAAAAAGTTTATCTTGGACAATATCTTTTCCCGTTTTGGAACTCCGCGTGCCATCATTAGTGATGGGGGCACTCACTTTTGTAACTGCATCATTGAGAGTTTGTTTAAAAATTATGGTGTTACACATAAAGTGGCTACCCCTTATCACCCGCAAACAAAGTGGGCAGGTAGATGTCTCAAATAGGGAAATCAAAAGAATTTTAGAGACCACGTGTAACGCCACACCCCATACCCATGCATGATATTGTCCGCTTTGGCCCATGGGCCTCACGGTTTTGCTTCTGATGGGCATCAACCCATCAAAAGACCTCATGCAAGGTAAGGGTGTAAGCTCTAATATAACCCCATTTACTTTCCTCTCTATAGTCGATGTGGGACTCCGGGGCGTCACAATCCACTCCCCTTAGGGCTGTACATCCATGTGCAGTAGCCTACCAGTCCCTGTAACGTGCCAACCCTCATTGCCCGCCCACATGGAGACCCGCCCACTTGCACCAAACCGCGGTAGGGGACCCACGCTCAAACTAGTCGAGAGTCGGCTCTGATACCAGTTGTAACGCCCACCCCATACCCATGCATGATATTGTCCGCTTTGGCCCACGATCCTCACGGTTTTGCTTCTAATGGGCCTCAACCCATCAAAAGGCCTCATGCAAGGTAAGGGTGTAAGCTCTACACATAACCCCATTTACTTTCCTCTCTATAGTCAATGTGAGATTCCGGGGAGTCACATTACGGTAAAACCAAATCGTAAGGATTGGTCAATGCGGCTAAATGATGCTTTGTGGGCTTATCGAACTGCTTATAAGACTCCAATTGGGATGTCTCCATATCGGCTTATATATGGGAAAGCTTGTCACCTTTCGGTGGAGCTGGAACATAAAGCTTATTGGATCATAAAACAACTGAACTTTGACGTAGACAAGTCTGGGGAGAAAAGAGCCCTTGATTTAAATGAATTAGAAGAATTGAGAAACGAAGCATATATGAACTCAAGAATTTACAAAGACAGGACTATGGCCTTTCATGATAAACGGATAGTAAGAAAGTCATTCCATCTGTCTTTAAAAGTCCTCTTGTACAATTCTCGACTTCATCTTTTTCCTGGAAAGTTAAGATTTCGTTGCACAGGCCCCTACATTGTTCAAGAAGCATTTCCATATGCGGCAGTGAGCCTCATTGATCCATTGAATGGTACCTCTTTTAAAGTTAATGGACATCGTTTAAAACCATTCTTGAAGACTGTTCCTCCAGAGGAAAATGAAACTCCTCTGATCGATCCTGTCTATCAAGATTGATGGGCACTGGATCTGACAGTGGCCCACACCTTTGTACAGCATGCTTATTTTTTTCTTTTTCTTTTTGTGTTTTTTTTCTCACATTGGATAGGTTTCTACACCAGGTGTTTTCTATTCCTTTCCTCCTTTTATATTTTTACCTCATATTACATTCCATTTTGCACTTCATGTATGACATCGAGGATGTTGTCTAGTTCATGTTGGGAGGTGGGAACAAACACACTTGTCCTATTTTAGAAAAAAAAAATTCGTTTTTGCGTAAGTTTTCTAAAAAAACACACAAAAGAAAAAAAAAACAAAAAAGGGGGTTTTTCAAAAGAACTTGACGATTCGAAGATGTTTAGAAATCTGGAATTTCAGAATTTTTGGAAGGAAATAAAATGAAGGTTCACAATTTTTTTAAGGATAAAAAGAATACCGAAGTTTGTTTTTCACTGTAACACGTGTACATCATTTCAAAAGTCTTGGATAAAAAGATTTAAGTGTCATTTTCAGAGTTTTTTCAAGAGAGAAAAAAGAGACAACTTTTTAAAATTTGGCCATATGAGATCTCCTGGTTCATCGGTTAGGTTAGGCCAACCAAAACCAGTGAATTAATTCGGGCAAATTGAAAGGGCTGCCTATTGCTGGGGACCATTTAAAAAATAAAAATAAAAAAATGATAAGGGATGCATAAATAGGTGTTTACAAAAAAAAAAAGGTGTTTAGTTTGAAATCTTGAAAAGAATAAAAAGTTGTGTGACTAGTTTGGGTTCGTAGCCTTTATAACCCGAGCCAGTAAGCCCGTAGGGGTATTTATATACCTAGTGCAAGTGCCCTAAAAACATTTGTTTTGGGAGTCATTGGTGTAACGCCCCAATTCCGAATACCGAAGTTACGGCTAAGGTACCCGAATTTGGCGCGCTACTTCCTGGAAAATCCGAAAACTTGCAAGATCATAGTTCGCAGTGAGGTCATATTTTTAAAACTTTTTGAACAAATAGATAATCAACAGTTAAATTGTGGAAGCATAAGAAAAGGTAGCGGAAGCAACAGGTATCATATAAGATAGATCAAGTACGGCAGAGCTTAAGTCTAACAAAATCTCAAAGAGTGAGTAACAAATATATATATAACATCCTACTTCCCGCTCACTACAAGTTCACTCAAAATCCCAAAATAAAACTACGCTCAGACACCCGGTGCAGGCGCTCCATCCTCCTGTTCGACCACCTGGTCAACCGGTCCCCACTCAAAATCGCCGGTTACAGGCGCCTCATAGTACGCCTCATCCGCGGGGTCAAGGTCGAGACCTAAGCACCAAAGATGGGTTAGATCCAAGGATCTGGCAAGGCACCATATACAGATAACACAGGATGTATGCATCAAAGTGAATGAAGACGATCACATAATCATAAGAATAACAATGAAACATAAACTAGGCAATTGTGCAATAAATAACAATTTAGAATAAGGGATATCAAGTAATCTAATCTAACAGATATCAAAATGGCACATTCACACAAGCTGGATACCGCAGGATATTATGCCGCGGCCCTCCCATACTGAACACAGTCGCGGTTGGGAAAAGTAAAGTAACAATATAAGGGATAACAGTCATGCTAATCATAATATATAAATAACACCGATCACACCCCTTTATCGCACCGATCACACCCCTTTATCAGGTTAGACCGGACCCGGTATCACACCGTCCGTCTAACCATAGCTCATCATGATGGCTCTAACATAACCAATATAGCTCTTACCAGTGATGATCAGTCAACAGGCTGAGCTTAGATCAACTGAGTGAATGTTTAGTGCCAACCCGGGGAACAAGTACAGGTCTGTGTCTGTCTAGGCTTATCTCGCGCGAACGAAGTCCTAACCAAGTCTCTAAGAGGTTCAAGTACAATTCCTTAGAATATAATCCAAATCCAAGTCCAATCATCATTGGATCCAAACTAGGCCCATAAACCCTGGCCTGAAACAATATAAGTACAATACTATGTTCATTCAACAAGTAATCAATCCATACTCATACATAATGAGTTATCAATCCATCATAACTGACCTCTCCATTCTAGGGTACACACACCCAACTTAGGCCGTATGAGGGCCCGCCTAGCCACAGACACAGGTCATTTATCTTCAATTACATCACCGGGTCACCACAACGTAATCCTAGGTTCAGGTACTCCAATTTCCATTTAATTAACAGGTTTATAACAATAACAAGGATATGAGAGGAGTACAATGATTAATAACCTCCAATTAATAGAATCAAATGGAATAAAGCAAGGGTCCAACCTAGGTAATGGTCCACTCTCAGGTTCAGGTCCTCATCAGATAATTGGATCCCTAATTGCAGTCTCAGATGCCAAAATATTATATTCGGTGCTCCTGAAGTTATGGGCATCTTTGATTACATTTAAGGGTCGAATCACTGACAATTCTAATTCCTAAAACCTACTTGGTGGTCCCCACGAGTCAAGGTCGAGCCACACCATTGACTCGTGCTTGGCACATTGATGGAAGTTCATTTCGATGGTCAATGGGCCCCACAATCGATCAATCACAAAAAATAAACTAAACTCACAACTTACTGTTCACAGTGTGGCAGGTTGACCTGGCGAAGGTTGGGTCAACCTGCTCCACAGGAATCAAGTTTGGGACTTGATTTGGATTCTGGAATTTCCAGTGTACCCGGTCGACTAGGTGGCCAGCCGGTCGACCTGGTACACAGGTCTACTTGAATCAACAAATTCCAGGCCAAATCTCAACTTCTGCGGTTTTTAGGGTGTCCGGTCGGCTGGGACAGGGTCCGGTCGACCACGCACACTGAATTCTGGGATTGAGGAAAAATCCAAGTTTTATACAAAATTTCCAATTGGGTTCAATAAAATACTTAGGGCTAATTCTAATTCTAAAATCTAATGAAATTCCAAAAATATAAATCTAAAGGGTCCTAACTCCATTTAGGTTCAATAAAGACTAAGGGGTCTAATTAAAGTTTATAAAATAACTAAGACTTAAAATTAGATTCTAAAAACTAATGGGTAAAATAACACACATTAGCTCCCCTCTCAATTTCCCACGTCAGTACACGTGCTTCTTCTCTCTTTGTTTTTCTTCTCTCTAATTCCCATACACTCTCAAACCACCATACCACCCTTCATTCACATGCTGAACAACATTTCTCAAGCACCCATGGAGTACAATATCTACTCCACCTACGTTTTCCTCACTTATCCACACTCTACACGTCAGCGTCTTCCTCTCTTCTCCATTCTTATGTCCTGTAGCCAAACATACTAACAGAGACAAAAACGTCTCTAACCTGCAGCAACTGGGAAGCTCGGATGGTGGGTCCCACTGACCCAACCCATGATCAACTCCACCCTTAAGGTCGCCCTGGGCCCCACTAGCAGATGTATGGTCCGGATTTCGAAAGGTGGCCCACCTAGGCCCACAATTTAAAAAAAAAAAAAACGGAATTATTTTCACCACTGTTTTGGGTCTAACAGTTGGGTGTTAACTACATGGATTGTGGCCCCCTCCCTGATCAGATTCAGATCAGACTTCACACACATGGTCGCCCAGCCACATGCGGCCCAAGGGTCGGACCTGATCCATGATCAAATCGCCCTGTGGGTCCCACAACAGATCGGAGCTAAATATGGTTTTCTTTAAAAACATAACTCTCTTTTCTATCAAACGCTGGATAGTGGGCCAAGGGGTATCATCTCACCATGGGACCAGCCCCTTTAAGGTCGCTCGTGGGTCCTCTATCAGATCCACGGTCCGGATCGGAAATCGGGTGACCCACCTGGGTCCCGGTCTCAACGCAACAAACAACCCAAATCAGTGTTTCCACTTCAGGGTCGGTTACAGCAAGTGAAAATCCCTGAATTTCTCCTCAAGCATGAAAATCACTTCTATGATCATCCATCAATCACCAAACCGGACCATTGATCTTCCAAGTGGGAGAACACATCCATCAAATGGCCAAAAACCCATGAAACAAAGCTCAATTGGTAATTCTAGACATATACATACATCAATTGAATTAAAGATATAGAATCAATAGAAATAAATCATGCATTCTATGATATTAGTATAGAGTACTTGCCTTAATCCGAATTTGTAGAGAGAATTGACAAGAAGATAGGAAATCCAAGCTCTTAGAAGGTTGATAATTCAATAGAGGGAGGTCTTCTACTCTTCTTATGATGGGATTTGGGGAATTAGGGTTTCTTGGGGAGAAAGATAGGGGAAGATGAGAGATGAGAGTGAATTAGGGTTTAGGGTTCATATTATTGCAATAGTTAGCATATATAGGTTAAGTGTGTAGTGGCTATTTACTAGAAAGCCCTTATGGTTAAAATGGAAAAGAGGTTTAGGGTAAGGGTAAATTGGTCAAACTTAGGAATTCTAGAAGATTCTCTCAAGTAACACCCCTCCTAATAATACTAAATTACTAACTAAGTCATATTCTAACTAAAACCTTAATTAAATTACAAAAATCACCCTAGAAGTAAATAAAAAGCCTAATCTTAAGACTTAGGAATATTAATAAACTATTCTAATAAATCCTATTAAATAGTATAATAAAATAACTATTAATATAATAATAATTATTCAAATCAAACTGAGGGCCCACAAGGGGTGGGGCCTCACAATTGGCCTAACGCTTAAGAGACATAAGCATTGCACGGTCACATGTGAGTGTTTTTGAAAAAAAAAAAAAGAGAAGAAAAAGAAAAAAAAAAGACGCATCTCGCGGCCTTTGAAAAAAAATAATAGTGCGAAAGCCGTCATAGTAGCCTTGTGAGGAGACTTGTATTTACCCCGAATCTAGGAAAGTTGGAAATTCTGAGAGAGAATTCTATTTTCATGGCATTATCTTAAAACATTTAAAAATTTCTGATTTGATGTATACATTTGCACCAGGCACCCAAAGTTTTGGTATAATTTTTGAAAAGATTTGAAAAAAGAAAAAAAAAAAAACATGAACTAAATTTTGAAAAGTCTGAAATTTTGATTATTCGAGGATTCAAGGCATCCGATTTGACTCAATCGTCTTTTGAATAACTTTCTGTTGACTTTCCTTTATTTTTAGGAAAATGAATTTTGTGGGCATATTCACTGCAAAACCTCACGAGGCACAACTCGTCCAATAAGGGTAACCTAAGGGTTTAAGGGCTTGTTGCATACGCTAAATGCAGCCAAGAGTGCCAGTGAAAGTGGCATTTTCTTTTTGTCTTTGCATTTAGATAATATTATATTAGGCAAGAAGACCTACCCTAGTTCGCATATTTTGCTCGGGACTAGCAAAATGTTGGTTGGGGGTGTGATAAGTCCTTAAAAATTGCATAATTTCCTTATTACTTTAGAGTAATTAAGGACTTAATCATCAAATCATGCACCATTTTAGTAAAAGATCATGATTCCATGTTTGTGGGCATCAAAGTTTGAATTTAAGTCAAAATTCATTGAAAAATCGTATTTTCACATGAAATCATGAATTTCTCTATTTCTTGGCATTGAAAGTCACAAGTTTCTCATAACTTTTGATTCACACTTGAAATGATGAATTTTCATTGCACCATTGATTTAATTAAAGAAAACTTGATAAAATGGTGAAATCTTGTGCATCTATTTAGTGTGAATTGGAGCCTGCATCTTACAATAGTCTTTTCCTACATAAATAGATAATTCTTTGATCATTGATTATATTATTTGTATTTTTGTAGGAAAGTCCAATTTCTTGGGGCCTGTGGAAGAGAATTGATGAAGCAAATGCACCATGAGACCCATCTACTTTTGGCATGAATTCCAAGGTAAGGGCGGCCATGGTAAGGTCCGCTCTCATATGCAAAAATTCAGATTAAATCTCCTGAAGGTAAGTTCTAGATTTGTAGGCCAAGTCATCAGGTGTCCTATCTACTCTCCAACAAATATTGCTTACATTTCATGATGGATGGCTAAGATTCAAAACAAGCCAAACAAAGAAGAAAACAATGGCAAAAAATCCAGCCATGGTGGAGGACTTCCATGCTTGGTGTGGAGTTAAAAAAGTTGCATATTTTTCAAGTGAGGCCTATTTCTATTTCATGTTTGAGATTAATTTCATTTTTGAGATGCTTTTTAAGGAGAAAGGTGACCCATGTTAAGAGATTCTCAAACCATGAAGAAGTTCAAAAAAATGGAAGATCTTGCAAATCAATCCAAGTTGGAAACTAATTCAAAGAGTCCATAATTTTAGCACTAAGTTGTTAAAGTTAACTCCAAGAAGATAGGCCTCATGATTTGAAGTTTTCAACCAAGATTCTTCCAAGAAGCATTCACACGTCCAACTCCTCCATCCCATAACTTCACACATCCAAGATGGTGGTCCAAGTGCATTCAAGATTTGTTTCAAATTTGAAATTTCATATTTGAATCGATTCTTAACCAAAGTGGGCCCAAGAAAAGAAGTTGCATAAGATAATAAGAATCCTATTTTCACTAGGATTGTGGGTCAATCCCTTGAAACTCTCTCAAAACCCTCATAATCCTAATCCAAATTGGACCGTACACTGCTAATCCTTACCCAAATCAAAACCTTGCAAGCTAAGTCATTAAAAATACATAAAAGGAGCCAAAAAGGAGGATGCACGTGAATCCCATATCCCTCATTCCCTTGGACGACTAGCAACAAAGAAACCACCTTTTTCCATTAATTTTTCTCCATCTCACCTCCTTCCATCACAATTTCATCCAAGGCCTTCCCTAAGGCACACCGCCACTTGGATTTTCTACCCCACCATCGCACCGCCGCCACTTGGATTTTCTACGCCACCATCGCACCGCCGCCATTGCTACCGTCGCTCCACCATTGGACCAGCCATTCATCATCATCCCTTGTTTGGATTTCAGATTGCAAAACGAGAGCTAGTTGGATCGTCATTCAAGACCTCTAGTCCCTCTCCTTCGTTTAGTGTTTCATGTGTCTAGGATAAGGTTGGATGCACTTTATTTTTATTCAAATAATTTTGTAATGGTTATTTTCTTGTAATGGGTCTTTCATTAATGAATCAAGTTTATGGGGTCTTGGTCTTCACCAATGGGTCAACATCGCATCTTTGTGCATAGTGACAGTGTGCACTTGGTGTGGTGGTTTTGATTTTTCTTAATGGCATATAGATTTAGTGAAGTTCTTTACTTTACTCTACCACTTTGTAGACTCATTTTGTAAGATTTTTATATTGTAGGAAGTCTTTTACAGGGAAGAGCTGTAGAAAAAATATTGATCTTTTTGAAAGAAAATCATCTTTTCTTCATATTTTGCTTGAGTTAGCAAACGTACAAGATTTTTTTTTTAGAAATCGAAAGATTATATTTTATAAATTATTACTTTCTTATATTTTCTTGTGCATCCAAATAGGCCCTAATTGTTAGGTTAGTGTGAAATTGAAAATGATATCAATCATAAAAGGTAGGTAAATGTAAATGTTTTAAAGATTTTAAAAAATAAGACTGCTAAAATAATTTGGTACGTGGAAATTTCCGCGAAAGGTGTGGGATAGAGCAGAATCTTTAACCATTTTCTTTCTTTGACAACATAAATAAAGCCGTACGTTTAGAACCCAAGTCACCAAAATACGTATGATCTTGTCTAATATTTTTTTTAGAGAGACAGCTTCAATTCTCCAAATGTTCTCTTAGCGGTCTCTTTGTAATAGAGGTTAGACAAAATAATGCTTGATTGGTACTCGACACTTGGTAATAGTGCTAAAATAAATAAATAATGGTTTTTTAGTTCGGAGGCCCTGAGGCCGGCTTGGCCCTCAAGGATAGGGTATGAGGCAAGGTAGTGCAGGCCTTCCAAGCCCCGCCTGAGACTGGCCCTGCATATTTGGGTAAGGACAACCATGGGCCAGACCGGGCCTGACCCGTTGACAACTACATAGGGCTTACAAGTTATAACTTGGGTGAGTGTCTCAAATGAACTGAACTTGTTCATACTTTGTATCCCACATCGGGAGAAGACACAAAAACGCTGAGAGAAGTCTCATAATAAAGCAATGTCCTGGATAATGGAGAACTCATACCTTTCTCGGCCTTTTGGCTAAGATCAAGTGTAGTATCTGTTCTTATCAGTTTAATATCTGATACGTGGCCCATTGGGCCACATGATATTAAATTAATTTTTCTAGGGGTAGGGCCCTCCACAGTAGCTTGCTGCTGGGGTCCTTCTGCGTCGTCCATACGTTGCACTACTGCATGGGCTTGGCGCACCCCTCCAAATCAGTCTAAGGATTTTTATAAATATATTTTTATATACATAGGCCTTATGACAGACTTAGCCAAAATAGATGGTCTAGATCTATGATTAGTCTAGAGGTGTATAGAGTGTCATGCAGATAGTGACTAATTAGTTTTTGTCAAGGGTTACCTTAACTGGAAAGACCCAACTGACCATGTGTGTGATGTTTAATGTGCCAAGTGCCAACGCCATTTAAGCATGATGCTAAGAGTAAGTAGGTTTTGAATCTTAGCAGAGTCACAGACAAACGAATAATAGAATCGTGTTGTTCCTAGTTTTTTACTTAGATCAGTTGTGTCGAGACTATGCTCTTCAGATCTTGTTTGCAAAATTATATTAAATTATTCTGTTGAAAATGTGTTGTTCAGAACTTATTTGGTAACATTATAAAAGTTTTGCTCCAAAGAACGGAAGCGAGAGAATCATAGGATTTATAATGTGGGACCAACCTTTTATTATTTGCGGCACTATTATTGTCGTATATAGGACCCACCTCTAAAATTATAACTTAGTACCACCTTTAAAAATTAGAATAAAGGGCCCATATTTATAGGATTTACGATATGGGCCCACTTTAATGGAATTATAATGTGAGGCCACCTTTTGTGAATGTAAATATGAGACCCACTTTTAGAAATTACAACATCATACACACCTTTAGAAATTAGAATATGAGCCCACATTCATAAGATTTATAATGTGGGTCCACCTTTTGTGATCATGATCATGTGGCCGACATTTAAGAATTACAAAGTGGAGACACGTTTTTTGTGATTGTGGACACATGACCCACCTTTAGAAATTACAATGTGGTGCCCACCTTTAGAACTTAGAAAATGAGGACACATTCATAGGATTTACAATGTGGGCCCACCTTTATAGAATTTATAATGTAGGGCCATCTTTTGATTGATCGTAAATACATGACCCACATTTAGAAATTACAAGTGATACCCACATTTAGAAATTAGAACATGGGGCCTTATAATGTAGTCCCACCATTATAAGAATTATCATATATATGGGTTAGCCTTTTGTGATTGTGACTATGTGACCCACCTTTAAGAATTACGAAGTGGGGCCACCTTCTTTGGGATTGTGAACATAGGGCCTACCATTAGGATAAGTGAGAGGATATGAAATCTTTATAAATGACCTATGTAAAAGGTATGAGATAAGTGAGTAGGAACCAATTGTGGCATAAAGTTGTTTCTTAAAAAAAAACAAAGATTTTTTATTCCAACTTTCTTACGCCAGCGGGTTAAGATCTTGGGATACCTTCTTGTGAGACCAAAATTGGGAACAATAATTTACTCTAACCAAACACGTTTTTCGTAACGTCATCTCGTTAGAACATGGGAACATCCGAATGGCATGATGCCAAATACACCCGAAGTTGCTAGGGTTGTTCATGGCTTGGGTCGGGCCAGGTGGATGCGTGTTCCGGCCTGGCCCACTTTGGAATACTGGTTCATGCCCGATCTAAGCCCAACACGTGTCAATAGGTGCCCAGCCCGATCTAAAAACTTGTTTTTGAAAAATGAAAGTCTAAATCTAGCTAGTTTTATCAAGGTTTAAAAACAAAACATGTGATGAACATGATAAATGTTGAAATCATAATGATAAGCATGATTAAATTGAAATTCATGTTATAAAATCAACACATATATAGTTATTTCAAACATTCATAAACATCATGCCATTAGACAAAAACAAAGATTTGGAATAAGCATGAAGAATTTTAGAGAAATGGGCAAACTAACTTGTGATGAATCAAAGGTTGAAAATACATGGTTTAGCCCCCCAAGCATTCTCTAGCCTAGCTCAATTGATTCTCCTTCCTTGATCATCACAACATCCGAAAAAGTTCCAACTATGGCCCAAGGAATGAGCCAAAATATATAGGAAAAAGTTGTCAATGGCTAGTTCCTGGTCGACTTGAAAAAGGGATCGGTCGACCAGGCTCCAATGGTAAAAAATTACGACGGTTGAAAAAAAAAAAAAAAAAGGGCTAAATCCTTTAGTCGACTGAGGACATTGGTCTGATAGCCAGAATCTCAAATTTTAAAATCTTAAAGGTGATTTCTCTTGGAGATTCTGAATCATGGATCTCATGCTTGGATTCATGTCTAAACTAGTTAGTTTTTTCTTCAAAATCACGATCCTAAAATGCCAAACATAATCTAAAGTGGAATCATTAGCATGCATGATCAAAAACTTTAATTTGACAAGCTTTATGCATTCAATTTCAAACTTCAATGAATGCATGATAAGCTAAATTTCAAAGGCTTAAAAACATGCCAGAGAGATTTTGAAAATCGAGAACCATGCATGAAGATTTTCAAGGTTTGAAAGTTAAGAAAATGTGAGAAAACAAGTTTTTAAAACAAAAAGTCTAAATGGACAAACTTTTTGGCATGAATTTGTGACAAACTCCCATGTGGCACAATCTTAGAGGTGCAACTTTTGAGAGAGGGGGAAAAAGCACCTCTAGGATTGTGCCACATGGGAGTTTGTCACAAATTCATGCCAAAAAGTTTGTCCATGTAGAAGGGTTGTTTTTAAAAACATATGAATACATTCAATCAAATTGCAACATGTGTAATCCCTAATAGGCCTATTAGTCCGACCTTGAGACAAGGGGGCCCGGTCTTGTCCGACCCTTAATAAACCCTTAAAATGAGGGCCTTTATTTTTAAGGAAAAGCAATAGTGTCGGGGTTTGACAATTTTTTACAGGCCCTAAAATCTAAGAGCTGTGCTTGGACAGTACTAGCCCGGCCCAGCCTGGCCTTGGCCCTCCTACTTTTATTTACTTTATATAATATACGTATTTATACATGTAAATATATACTAAAATGCTCTTATCACGGTCACCTAGTAGTAATAAAATGGGGATATGAATGCAATTCCATACCCATCTATCCATTACAAAATGTCCTAAAAATCCATACGCACATACTTGGTTTATTTCATTTTTATTTAATTATTTAAGTTATATATTCTACTTAACGCATAAGCAATAAGTGTTGCATGGCTGCTTCTAACCCCTTTCTTCTAGTTTTATTACTTCTTATTTAGCCTTTTTATATTATTTTATATATTTTGTTAGTGCAAAAGGGGTGTACTCCTTCCTGTTAACAAGGATACACTTTTTCCTCTATAGAGTTACTTGGGATGCCAACCAATTCATAGAGGTGATTTATAATTTGTATATGCATGAAACTTTAGGGATATGGGGTGATCCAAATACTTTTAATTAGATAATTATAATTCTTGATTTTTAAATGTATAAACTAATATATTTTTAAGTGCATTTATTTTTGTGGCTGAAATTCAACAACACTTAATAGTCAAATTATTGTTAAATAGTGTTGCAACCCGGGACTTGGTTACGGGACCAAATCCGGGATAGCGAGCTGAGCACACGCAGCACGAGGAACAAGTCATTGTCCATGCGTGCAGTTTCCCAGAGATTTCCACATCCCAAAGCAAACTCACACGATCATGGTTGCGGAAGCGTGTAGCAAATCACACAAGACATAAACATATACAATAAAGACATAATCAATTCCAAAGGGAGAGATGTAAACAAAGCATTCCCAAAACATATTTAAGTTCAAGATTTAAACACAGTAAGTTAAGTTTTTACAACCCATAAGAGGTCGATTAAGGCCAATACAATTCCCAAAAAGTGACAAAAGGTGAAACCCTGTACAAGGCGATCCGTATCTCAAGATCTCACCCGACGTCTAGATGACGTTGTTAGGTTGCCACCCTCGAGCAAGTGGCGGCTCAACCGCCTCCTCCGGACGCTCCTCTCATAGGGAGCACCAAAAAACAAGGGTCAGATACGACGGTCAGGCAGGTGATCAATTTAGGTATGAGCATAAGGTTGAACACATAATTCAATTTGAAAGTAAATAGGATTTAAAACGAAGTGTAGAATTTAAAACATGTACATGACCAAGATAGTTATCAAGATACGTAAATCGAAGAACACTATACAAGACGGAATATAGCATGAATACATAAGTAATATCATGAATAGTAAATCCACATTGAGCACATCCTTCTCTATCAGACAAGATGACAAGAGTAAGCAGAACAAAGCAAAGCAAGACAAAGCAAAACAGAATCACATGCCACATGAGGTAGACAAGGTCCGGCCGCGGAACCGTAAACAGGTACAAAGTATATGACTAGTCTGCAGATAGTTCAAGTGTTTAAGGACTCCTAAATAGTGGATCAAGCTGACAAGGTAGTCCAAGCCCACTGGTATCTACTCAAATTCATTAAGACAAATCGTGAATAAGGGGAGTCACTTATCAAAATGAGGCAAAGCAAGACAAGTAGGGATAGCATGAGCTAAAAGCATAAGAAGTGATCCCCTCAAGATTCCTCAAAACAAGAGTTTTCCTTAAACAAAAATCCCCTCTTTGGTTTTCGAAAGATTTCAAAACCAAGCTTGTATTTGTCAGTGAAAACAAGTATAAACCTAAAACCTACAATTCAAATCGCAAATCTCCTAAACGAACTTCTCAAGCATAAACAAAGACCCTCACTTAACCCTTGCATACTTGAAACCCGAATGTCGGAATTTGGAAGTGAGTTGGTGCCCTCAAAGCTAAACGACATCCCAGATTTCAGGTGTACGATATCAAGTTAAAGCCCTTAACATATTATGGTTTTCATTTCCGTAAAAATCCCATTAAAACAGTCCAACTTGTGTTTTCTGTCAGCTCTCGGTTACCTGGAGGTTAGCCAAGGTTGTCTGGGTCGGCTAGCCGCCAGCTGACCGCCTATCCCTAGACAGAAAATCTCTGCATTCTAGAATTGTGACCGACCTGGGGTCGATGACCTGTCGGTCACCTGGAGGTTAGTCGTCGACTGACCGCCGACCATCCTGCAAAAATGTCAGCTTTTGGAATTGTGACCAACTTGAGGACGGTCACCTGTCAGCTAGCCGACAACTCACAGCCAGCTGACCACCCTGTAGAAATATGAATTTCAGGTCCAGTTTCCTTCATTTTTCTTCTCATTTCACTTCCCTTCATTGTTTGGCAAATCCTTGCACTTCCAGAGCCTACATGCTCTCCAATTATACCAACCTCCAAGTAATTCAACACCAATCCTCATTCTTCAAAACAACCATAACCCATCCATTCTAAACAAGAACATTTATCAATTTAGAATTCAATTTGGCTTAAAAGAGGAAATTCCAGGACAACACAATTTAAAACATGCTTGCAAGTCTAACAAGGGATTCCAACTATCAAGCTTGCTAATAACAAATATAATTGCACAACTAGTAGATGAAATCCTACATTTTTCAAATAAAACATCTAATCACTAAGCATGCTCAACATAGCTAGAAAGGTCACTTGCCTTAGCCCAATTTGCAAATCAAATTCTCCTCAAAGTTTCCTCTCAAGAGCTGAACCAAAATCTACAAATAGCCCCAAGAGAAACACCTCAAAACCTACAAAATTTGGAAAACTAGGACCCATTTCGAAATGGCTTTTGCATGTATGAGATCTGGACTCCTTAGGAGCCATAAGGACTCATTGAAAGAGATGGGAAGGAGCCCTTACTCGGAAGTACCCAAACAAGAAGTAATGGACAAGATAGAGTGACTGTCCAGCTGAAATTACAGGAAAAATGGGTGCAATGGAGAGCTAGGAAGGAGATGAAGAAGAAGGTGTACTCATATCTTCATTCCAAGCTTAAACACCAAGACATGCAAGGTGAGGAAACCACGGAGAAGTTGAGTTCTTCTTAGAGCTCTGAAATTTTGGAATTGAAAGGAAGTTTAAATGAGAGTGAGGGAAGAAGGTGAGTTTTAATTGGGAAGTGGGCCCCATCAGGTCTAAGATTTCAAACAGCTGGAAACTCCTCTTGCGGGCCCTGGCTGAGATCAACGAAGAAGGAAGAAATGTTCCTAGAAAAATCTAGTTTCCAAAGAGTATAAATGTCGCATGGTTTGGGGATCTCAAAAATTGTGCACAGATTTAAGTGTGAAAAGAATGTTTTACCCTTCTTTCCTAAAAACCGGGTTTCTGACTTCGGACACGGATGGAATAAATACGAAAGTTATGGATAATTATGAAATCTTCAAAAGGAATGAAAATCATAATTTATTAAAATCAAGAACACACCCCCCCCCCCCCCCCCCCCCCCCCGACACGGATGGAATAAATACGAAAGTTATGGATAATTATGAAATCTTCAAAAGGAATGAAAATCATAATTTATTAAAATCAAGAACACCAACCCCCCCCCCCCCCCCCCCCCCCCCTCTGCTTACACGTGTAACCCAAGGCACCACTGAGCATGTCAGACTGAATCCAAACGCTCTCAAAATTTCCAAAAGCTATATGATCGACTTGACTTAGGCTAAGTCAAACCACACTCTAATCAAATGATCGCTAATCCCACTTAAGCCTAAGCGCCCACTTAATTAACATTAATCGCGATAATCTGGGTCGGGGTCTTACAAATAGAAAATAATGCCAATTGATAAAAAGTATGTGAATGTAAATAGTTTAAATCTTCAAAGATAAGACAATGATTTTATGCGTGGAAATTCTTGTGAGAGGTGTGAAATAAATCAGACCCTTTTAACCATTTTCCTTCTTTGACAATATAAATAAAATCATATGTCTAGAACCCAAGTCGCCAAAGCACATATGACTTTGTCTGATAAAAGAAAGTTTTTAGAGACAACTTATATTTTTCAAGTATTTTCTTAATGGTTCTTCACAATTGAGATTTGACAAGATAAAGCTCAGTTGACAGTTGATTCTTGGTAAAAATGTTAAAAAAAATTGTTTTCCTGCTTAAGGCCCTGAGTCCTGCTCTGGCCAACCTTGACCCTCAAGGGTACGGTTCGCCTAGGTAGTGCATGCCTTTTGAGGGCTTTGGCTCACCCAAACCTGACCTTAAATATATTGAGGATAGGGTAAGGACAACAATGGGGCCAACCCTTTGACAACTAGCCCTAATATATATAATCACTATAGTAATATCTTCTGGATCATGACGTGCACTTGCTACAGTGTGTACAATGTATTTCTAAGTATATGTCTTTTGCCAATTTAGCAAAGGTTTGCCAGTGGAATCCATTGAGCCTCTTCGGCATATAGGGATGTAAACCGGCTAAGGTGAGTCAATCATACATCTCGAGCTTCGCTGGATCATTAAACTAGCCACCTCATATTCGAGGCAAATCGAGGTTAGCATAGCTTGAGCGTGGCTTTTATTTATAGATATATATAGAAGTTTTTTCTTGTGGCTTAGATATTCTCGCAAATGAATTGAGAGTTTTGGTCAATGAAAACATCCAAACTTTCACTGTTTCATTTGTGGTATAAAAATGCATCGGTGTAAATGGGCTTGGATGAAAATGTATAGCGTTATCACTTAATTAAGGAGTGGTGATCGAACATGCATTTTCTTATATTTTTTTGGATCTTAGGGCCCATTTGGATATGTATAAAATAAAATATATTTTGATTTTAATACAAGCAAAACACAATATTATAATATTATAGTATTGTTGTTGTTTGGCAGCTTCCAAACACTTCCTTAGATTTTGAAATAATTTTTTAGGATCACATATTATAATATACGCTAAATTCAAGAGTGACCTCAATTTTCAAATCAAAGAAATGGTTAATAACTTCTTTGTTTTATTTTAATGTTTAAAATAATGATAAGATGATGACACATTTTCTAGGAACTCAAGTCTATGAAAAAAAAATATCATGGTAAAGTGAGTTCCTTTGATTTTCTAAGAATTCTATTCATGCATACAAAGATGTTACAAAATCTTAAGATAAGGGAATTCATTGTAAAATGTGTTTGTTTGAATTTGTAGAAATTCAATTTCATGAGAACAAATAAGTCTTATATTTCAAAATACCACTATATATATATATATATATATTATATCCCACTTTAAAAACACCCCTTTTTACGCCCCTCTTTTTCTTGCCATGAGGCCCACCTTGAGTTAATCTAGTCTTTTTACACCCCGCCCCCATGAATAGTCACAAGTTCAAATTTTGACACTCATCCAACTTCTCCTCGCCATTGGATTGAAATCATAATAAAATGATAGCTCTAAACCATTAAGTTTTAGGGTCATGGATCAAAAGGTTAGGATGATCTAATGGCGTCAAAATAGGCCTCAAGATCTTTCCATCAAATGGACTTCCATGATGGTCATACATCCCAATGGGTCTAAGTAGGAGCCAGGCGTTGTCTAGCTCTCCACACACACACAACACAAACATACAAATCTCTCTTTTTGGAAAACAAGATGCCGAGCTATTCAGCACCAATTGACTTGTTTAACCATGCAAGCTATTCTTATTTAGCGATAATTATCTTGAGCAGCTCTGACTCCGAAGGCGGCCCAACTGTTTGATTATGGTGTTGGGTTCATGGAATTCTTCTGAAGTACCATTCACCCAACTAATGGAATAAAATAATCGGGTTCTGACATATTTGTCATCCTTAAACAAGGTTTTTTCAATTTCATGATAGAAATTCATATAATGTCACTAGAGTAGCTGGACTCTGGTTAACAATTTTTTTAACTTTTTCATGCCATATCCCATGATATCATGGGATAGTCCCATGATATCGTGGGTTTATCTTACTTTCAATATCGTACACTTTTTGCAACCTGCAGTAAGCCAATTCATTTTTTGTATAGCATGAAAAAAGACATTTTTTGTGAAAGGTTAATACATATCTGATCATCATTTCTAAGGTTCGATTATTTGGAAAAAAAAACTCCTAAAATGCTTCATAAAAGCCATGACATCAGGGATGGTCCCATGATATCATGGGATATGGGGCAAAAACACTGAAAAAAGTGTTGACGATCAGATTTAACCGACTTTGGTGACATTATTTGAATTTCGGTCATGAAATTGCAAAAAGTGGATTTAAGCCGGGACTAATATGTCAAAGCCCCTAAAATAATTCACTTTTCTTTCTTTATTTGTCTTTATATGTATAAATATGATTGAAGTAAGTTTTTTCTCAATCATAAAACAATATTAAAGTTATTTTTAGCAGTCTGAGTTTCAAAGGTGTACACCGCTAATGGGTTTATGGTGTTAGGCTCAAGAATTCTTTCAGTTCAGATATGAGAACACATGGAAGATAGAGAAAGAGAGAGAGATACTCCAGTGCCTTGGTTATAAAACAAATACTTACAACAAACGCTATAGGTAAAAAAAGAAAAAAAGAAAAAAAAAACACTCTTTTACTGAAACACTATAGGTAAAAAAAGAAAAAAAATAAAAAGAAAAAAAAACACTCTTTTACTGAAGACACTTCTATACATACTCTTTGTCATCATGGAAGCCAACAAAACCTCAATCAACAAAGAGAAGACGAAACTTTATCAGCACTGAGCGTCTATTATATGCATCCTACCACTTTTCAGCACTAAGATAAAAGTCCCTGGCTTTATGCATTTCAATGACAACATCTTTCATCTCCATTCGTTCTTTTGGGGAATCATTGGAACAATATACACCTACTTTCAGCAATGAAACTAGGGTTTCATACGTTATGCTTCTCAGATTGTTGTGGTTCTTGCTTTCTCTAATGACTTCATCTTCATGTGAGAGCAACCGATGATCTATAATCTCCATCACACGTTCAGGCAAGGCCATCTTCGCAAATTGATGAAGGCTGAGATTGTTTTCAAACATACCATCGGAAGGTCTTTTTCCAGTGAGCATTTCCAGCAAAAGGATCCCATAGCTGTACACATCTCCGTATGTAGATATATTGGCACCCATCCCATACTCTGCAATTCATATATCTCAAGTTTTCAGTGAGCAAGAACTAAAACATTTGCTAGCTCAAATTACACCTCCACAGCCCCACTATTCTGATGTATGAATTAAAAGAAAGTATGAGAATTAGACCCATAATTAAGTAGAACAAAACACATTTACATAATTAAGCCAGTTGGATAATGCTTATCTCTTGATAAGAAAATAAAATTTTAGTGATTCAATATGAATTAAGGATCAAAATTAATAGATTTAATGTTTTATTTATTTAAATAAAATGAAAACTGACAGTAGTATGAAAAGTATTAATTTCACCATTGCTTATAGATACATGATATGGGTATTTATGATAAAAATTATATAAAATACATGTTCTTAGCACGTAAGATTAAAGCTTACACTTATAAGCAGGATGTCAACGAGTTGAGCCCGAGTTGGCTTGAGTAGCTCAGAAGCGCATCTGCTGCTCGGCTCGGCTCGACTCGACTCAAGCTCAACTCCGCGTGTTTAAGTTTATATTATATATGTTTTATATAATGATTCGTATTATTATATGTATGATTCAATATATGTTGGAAGTGGTGCTTGGTAAATGATGAAATGGGGAAAATAAGAAATAAAAAATAATAGGGCAAGGGGCATGCAAGATTGAATTTTTTTTTTCTTAAAGACAAAATTTCCCCATATGTTGGTGGATTTTATGGAAAATTTATATCCCAGATACAATGCCCTCTTTCCCTGAAAACTGCACTTAAATGGCAGAATATGGATTTTCCCCAAATAATAAAAAATAAATATATATTTTTTTTTTTGAGAAAAGTTTCAGTTGCATACTGATATTGTCAGTTTGCATACTGATATGATGCACTCTGGTTGTGTGTTCTACAAAACACTGATTGGATCTCAATCCGATTGTCGGATTTTGATGCACTCTGGTTGTGTGTACAACTGACAACATAATTGCTAAAAAAAAAAAAAATCAAACTGTTTGCACTTGGATGACTTGAGACTTGTACTCAGCAAATAGGTGAAGCTTTTAATTAGGATCCGCCACAACACCCATCATGTACAGTTTTAAGATTTTTAGTTTCTGCAAAGCATATATCAACTAAAGGCCTCACATATTTAGTGGATCCCACCTAGGACTATGTAGACATGCAAACTTGACAAAGAAAAAGCTGGAAAAGATCTGATCCCCAAAGCACGGAAAACGAGTTCCGCGAAAAACTAGACATTCTATGAAAAATGAAAAATGAAAAATGAAAAATGAAAAATGAAAAATGAAAAATGAGAAATGAGAAAAATGAGAAAAATGACTTCATAAAAAAAAAAAAGGGAAAAAGGTCTAAAGACTCCGACACAAAGAAAGTGACGGAGACTGCAACAAAATTAGAGTTCAGGAGGAGTACAAGCTGAAAATACCGGAATCTGGCGCCTGGGCCAAAGAGTCCAAGCAATCCATATTACAAAGGCTTTTTCATGAGGTGCAGCATAGTATTCCCCGCCAAAAAGCGAAAATAGCAACCTTCCAAGAGCCATATTTCTGTCGATACAGCCTAGATCGAGACGATCTTAAACTTTGCGCATATCTATTAAAAAAGAGCTTTCCATAGGTATATCGAAGGCACAAATCCGATGGTCAGATTAAGAGTTATGACCGATAGTTGTTTCGAGGAAATACACAAAAAGGAAGGTAAAGGAGATTTGGACATTGAGGTGCTTCCCCATGGCCAAGGTCAACTTCGGAGTGGGAGGCACCTCGCAAAGATTTGCACATTGCAAAACCAAAGTTGGGCATGGAAACCCTCTTTTTCCCTAAAAAAATGCATTAGCCACCTTTCACACGCCATATCCCCCTCGATACAACTTGGATTAAGATAGTCTTAGGCCACATTTGGTAACAAAAATCCACGGGGAAAAGATCTTCTCTTTCCACTATTATATGCTATATCCAAATTCGGTAGCCGCAAATCGTCGTTGATTTTTTGCGCCTAAAATCTACGATTGATATGATTTTGGGATCCAATTTCTCCCCACCGGATATGCAAATCCTGCATGGAAAAAAGGTGGGTATAAAAGCCAAAATCCCACCCCCACTTCCTACTCTCCCATAAACTCACATATTGCTATGGTATATTGGATGTTTGGAGAGATAAATGGATTAAAGTAAAAATGAGAAGATAAGATGAAAATTCTCGAGATTTATTAAAATTTAATATCAGGATTTCTGTTTAAAATGATTTTAAGCTACGTAAGTGATAAACAACACATTTTATAGCACTTAAAATTTCACAAGTTGAGAAAAATTCAGAAAGGAGACGACCTATGAGTATAGACACCCTGAAAAAAGACATACTGCCGTTATTATTAAAACATGGATTGATGAAATCCTCGATGTCTCCACACTTACAACCAAATGTGGAATGTAAGGAATCATTAGCTATGCAAATTCTCGGCAAGAATCTTAATTCTTTCTTGGAAGAGAGGAATCCTAAATCATGTAGATTCCTCTCCGGTTACCAAACGTGCCCTTAGAGTTTTTGGACATCTACTTGAAAAGAGTTTTGTAACGGCATGAAAAACTTCAAAATCTGACAATCAGATTGAAAGTTATAGCGGTTTCAGTTTTCAACTATAAAAAAAAGGCATGAAAACTTAGGCATGGAAGTGTGAACCCCATGCCCAGGTCATGGGGAAGCACTCTCCACATCCAAGACAACAACTTGGGTGTGGGAATGCACTCTCACACTGTAAGGTCCCGTCCCGAGTTAATCAAGATTAACTCTAATTAATTGAAGTTCATGCTAGGTAATCGTGTTTAACTAGTTTAATGGTAATTAATGACTAAACTAGATGAGATTAGTCCCAAGTGAACTAGTGAAGTGGTAATGAAGGGATTAAGTACATGGATTGTGATTAAGGCTAATTAATGGTGGTTAGTCGAACTAATAATGGTTTATGACCAAATGACATGGAATTAACCTCAAATGAATGAATTGGACTTAATGTAATAGCAAGGAATGGAATTGCATGGTTTAAATGAGGATTTAGACTCAAACATTGAAATGAAGGACTATTATGTAAATACGAATTTTCGCGTATTTCGTCGAATACGGAAACTTTTGATACCAACACATGTATCTCGATGAGTACGTCAACTTCCGTAATAGGCTCGAAGTCGTTTGACGAGAATTCGATCAAATGACCCTTCATTTGACTCGAATTGTAAATAGCCTTAATGATGTGGACTTGGGTGCAAAGATAAGCTTATATAAGCTAAAGATGACTCAAATGAGTCATTCACTCATCTTCCAAATCATTCCAAACCCTAGGCGCCTTTCTTACTCATTTTTTTTCTTCCTTCCTCCCAATCTCACTCAATCAAGTGTCAAACAAGGACTTGCAAGTGTTTTCAAGAAGCTTTCATCCTCCACTTCATCTTCCCCAGCTTGGTTTTCAGTTTGTGGAAGTGTGAAGTTTGAACTCAAGGTTTTCTTCATGGAATCAAGCTCTAGAAAGAGGTTTTCATCCATTCAACCTTCACTAGAGGCAAGTACATGTGTATTCTTATGATTTATAGTGTTTTAGAGAGGTTGGAGTCCATTGGACTCAATTCCTTGAATTTTGCTTCAGAAAATCTGAAGCTCGGAACTGAGCTTCTGGGCAGGTGTCGGTCGACCGACGGTCAACCGACCACCTAACCGACAGCCTGGGAGATCTGTATCAGAGAGTTTTAGCTCTCTGGAATTCTGACCGACATTGTGTCGGTCAGCCGACATAGGAGTGTCGGTCGACCGACGAGCTAACCGACAGATTTGAAATCTGTCTCAGAGAGTTTTCAGCTCTCTGGAATTGGAACCGATAAAGTGTCAGTCAGCCGAGATGGTGTCGTCGGTCAGCCGACACCGGACCGAGGCATGACCGACAAATGTATCAGAGAGTGGACTAGAAATCCAGCTTCTGGTATTTGAACCGACAAAGTGTCGGTTAACCGACAGGCCAACCGACGTTGTATTGTCGGTCAACCGACAGGCCAACCGACAGCTAAGTCAAATTCAGAGAAAATTATGGGAATGAAGCCTAGATTGTACAGGCTGTTCCATGTTAATGTCTAAGCCTACATAGGTGTTAGCGAAGGTCGTCCTAATGTACAAATCAAATGCATAAAGTGATATTCATCAAAAATAACACGTACATTGGATAACTAACGCTTCACTCAAGTGTTTGGCTTAAAAGTATGAATAAAAGTGATTAGAAATGAGTAGAATCCTTGAAGTGACACAGAGATGAACTTCATTGGCATAATGCACGAATTGACATAATGTACGAATTGAATTAATGAAATGAAATGAATAGTCACTAAAGGTGACAGTAAAGTGAAAATGAATAATTCCTGTTGCAGTAGATGTTGGGGCGTTCCGGAGCCTTGTGGAATGTTAGTGCTCTCTGATCAAGACACTGGTAAATTTCCACCATATGTGATAAGTCATGTAATGAAAAGTGAAACAATCTTGAAGCCTCGGCCATGAATGGTTTGCCCTTCCGCCTTTTGCTTAATTAACTTTGAATAAAGGAAAATGAAACAATATTGAAGCCTAGGCCATGAATGGTTTGCCCTTCCGCCTTGTGCTTAACTTCTTCCGTTGGAAGACACGAAATGAAAAGTAATGAATTGACATAGATATGTGTTATTGAATTGAATTAAGTTATATAGAACCGTTAAGTTCTTGTATTGATAAATTCTTGTATAGAATTGATAATTAACATGAGAATTCATGAAAATGCATGTCTTGTTGAACCGTCGTGTTCACGTGTTATTGATGATGTCATAGGCCCAGATGCCCGTGCCGGTCCTGCCGAGGCCGCGCCGCCTGCGGAGGAGGCCCATCCGTTACCTCCAGGAGGTTTAGCGGAGTGGGCGTAGTTCGGAGGGCGATTTAAATGAATTCTTTTGGACAAATACTTTTGTAATAGTTAGTTTTGAGATGTAATTAGATACCAACTGCATTGTATTTTGAATGTGTAGTGTTGGTTGTAGTGGACTGTGAAATTGTATGTGAACTTTACTTCTGAGGTAAAGGTAAAGTTGATTATTGTCAATGTATATATATATTCCGCAATTTGTACATTGGCAGGTTCTTGTGTTTTGATATCCCTTGTGAGTTTTGTCTTAACTTCGGTTAATTTAGGATTTATGGGAGTAAGTATGATATCGCGACTCGGGGTCTGGCCGAAGTAATCAGATCTCGGGCCCGGGTCATGACATACTTATTGTATGGTATCAGAGCCTAGTTAAAGAACTAGGTTAAAAAACAATTAAAATACTTAGTATAACTAAGAACGAAGTTAGGAACGTTATCGTTAGGACGAATCCAATCTTGGATTTGTAATTATTGCTTTTACTATATGTGATATAAATGTCATGGAGGTGTATAGATGTATATCTTACCTTCCATATTGTCTTCAGCATGGCTTCTGGATCAGGGAGTGGTGAGTTTATTGAGATTCCTATCAACGATGGGACTACACTTCCTCCCCCAGCATCGGATACTAATGCTCGATTTGCTGCTATTCTGGAGTAGTTAGCCAGAAGTAACGAGCAGATTGCTAAGAGTCATGAAGCACAATTGGGTATGCAATCCCAAATGGCTTCTATGTTGCAAGTCATGCAAGCCCCGCCTATTCCACAGGTCCAACAACCTCATGTTGAGACTCAGCTAGTATTGCAGCACAAAGATGTGGACCATTATGCTATTTATGAGCGGTTTAGTAAAAGATGAGCTACAGAGTTCCATGGCACTGAGAATGTCATGCAAGCTGATGAGTGGCTAGAACACATTGAAGATGTGTTTGACACAGTTGTCTGCACTCGTAAGCAAAGAGTGTTGCTCACCTCTACGATGTTTAGACGGGGAGCGAATACTTGTTGGAAGAGTGTCAAGGACACGTTCAAAGCCATAACTGCACCGGACATTTGAGAGACTTTCAACAAACAATTCCAAAGGAAGTTTATTCCCGAGCATGTGCAACAGCAGAAGGAATTAGAATTCCTACACTTGAAGCAAGGTCAGATGACCGTAGCTACCTATGTCCACACCTTCTTACAGTTGTCCAAGTATGCTACCGACTTGGTGGATACTGAGGAAAAGAAGGTTAAGAGATTCCTCATTGGGTTAAATCCCGAGTACAAGGCGATCGTGTTGGCTAGACAGAAGCCTACGACGTTTGATGATGCCGTATATAGGGCATATACGACTGAGGAGATTCAGAGAGAGAGAGAGATAGAGAGGCTGTGAACACCAAGAGAAGTGGTGATTCCTGGTTCAAGAAAGGAGGGCAGTCCAGAAATAAGAAACAGAAGCAGAAATTCATTCGTAGGAATGAGAGAAAAGAGAATCTGCCAGTCTGTGAGACTTGTGGCAAAAGTCACAGGATTGAGCTATGTTGGAGGACTACTGGAGCTTGCTTCGTCTGTGGCTCGTTAGAACACAGAATGGCACAGTGTCCAAGAGTTAGGAGGGATGATAGAGCTCCGTACCAGTATCCTGCGCAGGGTCAGGCAGCACTTTCTGCTCCCCCACAGAGATTAGCCTTACCAGCTCCTCCTAGGCCACAACAGCAGCAGCAACCGCAGCCACAACGGCAAGGCCAGTAACGTCAGTGGCAAAGGCAGCCTCAGAGGCAACAACAGCAGCCAAACAGGCCACAGATGGCTGGGATGGCTTATGCTGTCAATAGAGATCAAGTTGATGTTGCCACAAATGTGGTTGAAGGTATAATTTTTGTAGATAATAGACCTGCAATTGCATTGTTTGATCTCGATTCCACACACTCATTTGTAGCACCCGCATTTGCTAATGGCATGCAAAACCGGATCAAGCAATTGTCTTATGATTTTACTGTATCTACTCCTTTAGGGAGAAAAGTAGTGTGTGAATTGTATATTCCACAATGCACTGTTAGAATTGGAGATGTATCAATGCCAGCTGATCTGGTGATACTAACCATGAATGATTTCGATGTAATCTTCGGCATGGATTGACTTGCAAAGTACAGGGCTTGTTTAGACTGTTTCCGCAAGGTTATTACCTTCAAAGTTAATGAAGTCAATGCCAGTGTATTATTTGAAGGAGTTCAGAAGAAGTATGACACCAGGCTTGTATCAGCACTTAAGGCTGAACGAATGATGTGTAATGGTTGCAAAGGATACATTGCCTTCGTCTCAGAGAAGAAGCCTGCACAGGAATTGCGAAACATTCCTGTAGTCTGTGAGTTTCCAGATGTGTTCCCGAATGAAGTGCCAGGTCTACCTCTAGCTAGAGAAGTGGACTTTACAATCGAACTTGTGCCCGGTACTGCACCGATATCAAAGGCACCGTATCGAATGGCACCATCGGAGTTGTTTGAGTTGAAGAAACAGATACATGATTTGCTTGACAAGGGTTTTATAAGACCTAGTGTCTCACCATGGGGAGCACTTGTACTGTTCGTGAAGAAGAATGATGGCACCATGCGGATGTGCATCGATTATAGGCAGATAAATCAAGTGACAATCAAGAACAAGTATCCTCTGCCTAGGATTGATGAGTTGTTTGATCAACTCGAGGGTGCATCGTATTTCTCTAAGATTGATCTCCGATCTGGTTATCATCAGATTCGAGTCAAGGATCAGGATGTACAGAAAACGGCATTTAGGACTCGTTACGGTCACTATGAATTTTTAGTTATGCCTTTTCGTTTGACCAATGCACCTGCAGTGTTTATGGCTCTAATGAATAGGGCGTTTGCTCCCTTCCTGGAACAGTTTGTTGTAATCTTCATTGATGACATCCTGGTCTATTCAGAGTTAGAGGTCGAGCATTCACGTCATTTGAGGACAGCCTTGCAGATACTGAGAGAGAATCAGTTATATGCAAAACTCGAGAAGTGCGACTTCTGGTTGCAGCAGGTTGCATTTTTGGGTCACATCATTTCCGGAGATAGATTAGCGGTTGACCCAGTTAAGATTGAAGCAGTTACCAATTGGCAGAGTCCGAAGAATGTACCGGAAGTAAAAAGTTTCTTGGGATTGGTAGGCTATTATAAGAGGTTCGTCAAGGACTTCACAAAGATAGCATCGCCATTAACGAAACCGACTCGTAAAAGCGCTTCCTTTGAATGGAATGATGCATGTGAGTCTAGTTTTCAAACCTTGAAGCAGAAGTTGATTTCAGCCCCAATCTTGTCTTTACCCAATGAAAGAGGAGAATTTGAGATTTACTCAGATGCCTCGGGTATTGGATTGGGATGTGTATTGATGCAGAATGGTAGGGTAATTGCCTACGGTTCGCGTCAGTTGAAGGAACATGAGAAGAACTATACCACACATGATTTAGAGCTCGCAGCGGTTGTGTTCGCGTTGAAACAATGGAGGCATTATCTGTATGGAGAGACTTTTGAAGTCCATTGCGACCATAGGAGCCTTCAGTATCTATTCACTCATAAAGATATTAATTCGAGGCAACGCCGTTGGTTAGAGCTAATCAAGGACTACGACTTTCCATTCAGATATGTACCTGGAAAGGGTAATGTTGTGGTTGATACTTTGAGTCGGAAATCAGCTGACTTGGCATCATTAGTTGGTGAGTGGGACATGATCGAAGAATTCAGAGATCTGGATGTGGCCATTAAAATGGTGGACAGTAAAGTAATGATTACAGCAATGTCTGTCTTTGAACCAATGCTTATCACGGAGATCAAGGATACGTAGTTTCAAGACCTTGAATTGGTGAAGATTAAGGATAACCTTGCCACTAAGCTAGATTTCGTGTTAGTAGAAGGAGTTCTGTACTTTAGAGACAGACTATGTGTCCTAGCTCAAGAAGATCTGAAACAAGCTATAATGTTTGAAGCACATCACACCAGGTATTCTATGCATCCTGGAAGTACAAAAATGTACAGAAATCTGAAAGATAGATTCTGATGGAATAACATGAAGCGAGAGATAGCAGGTTATGTATCTTCCTGCTTAACTTGCCAGCGTGTAAAAGTTGAGCACCGGAAACCACCGGGATTGTTTCATCCACTGAAAATCCCTAAATGGAAGTGGGAGCACATTACGATGGACTTTGTATCTGGTTTACCGAGAACGAGAAGACAGCACGATGCCGTATGGGTAGTCGTTGATCGTCTTACAAAGTCTGCACACTTCATTCCAATCAGAAAGGATATAGGATTCAGTGAGATGTCCAAGCTGTTTGTCAAAGAAGTGACTCGATTGCATGGAACACCGGTCTCGATTGTCTCCGATCGAGATAGTAGGTTTGTGTCCACATTCTGGAAGTCATTTCAGAATTCCTTTGGCACTAGACTTCAGTTTAGTATTGCCTACCATCCACAGACAAATGGGCAGTCAGAAAGGACTATACAGACTCTGGAAGATTTGCTTCGTGCCAGTGTGATTGATTTTGGGAGTGATTGGGATGACCATTTAGCATTGTGCGAATTTGCGTACAATAACAGCTATCACTCCAGTATTGAGATGGCACCGTTTGAGGCATTGTATGGTCGAAAGTGTACGACCCCAGTTAGTTGGGAAGAAGTTGGAACTCGAAGTTTCCATGGTCCTACGATCATTGCTGAAACAGCAGAGAAAATCCAGAGAATACAGGATAGACTGAAAGTTGCTAGATCAAGTCAGAAGAGCTATGCTGACAATCGTCGGCGTGATTTAGAGTTTGCAGCTGATGACTTAGTCTTTTTGAAGACTTCTCCAATGAAGGGTACTATCCGATTAGGGCAAAAATGGAAGCTTTCCCCGAGGTTCATTAGACCTTTCAAGGTCACGAGTCGAATTGGAAATGTGGCTTATCGCCTAGACCTCCCATCAGAACTCTCCGGTATTCACAATGTGTTTCATGTTTCTATGCTTCGGAAGTATGTGCATGATCCTTCACATGTCATTCGGCATGAAGAGATCGAAGTGTTGCCTAACACCACATATGTTGAGAAGCCAATTCAGATCATAGATACAAAGGAGGCAGTTCTGCGTACTAGAATAATCAAATGGGTCAAGGTCCTTTGGGATCATCATGAACCTAATGAAGCCACATGGGAGCTTGAGGAGCAAATGGCTCAGAAGTATCCTGAGCTATTCGTTCAGGTAATTTTAACTTGAATTGTTTAAATTGGTTTACATTGATTTGAATTGCATTCGAAGGACCGAATGGTTAAAAAAGTTGGGATAGTTGTAAGGTCCCGTCCCGAGTTAATCAAGATTAACTCTAATTAATTGAAGTTCAGCTAGTTAATCGTGTTTAACTAGTTTAATGGTAATTAATGACTAAACTAGATGAGATTAGTCCCAAGTGAACTAGTGAAGTGGTAATGAAGGGATTAAGTACATGGATTGTGATTAAGGCTAATTAATGGTGGTTAGTCGAACTAATAATGGTTTATGACCAAATGACATGGAATTAACCTTGAATGAATGAATTGGACTTAATGTAATAGCAAGGAATGGAATTGCATGGTTTAAATGAGGATTTAGACTCAAACATTGAAATGAAGGACTATTATGTAAATACGAATTTTCGCGTATTTCGTCGAATACGGAAACTCTTAATACCAACACATGTATCTTGATGAGTACGTCAACTTCCGTAATAGGCTCGAAGTCGTTTGATGAGAATTCGATCAAATGACCCTTCATTTGACTTGAATTGTAAATAGCCTTAATGATGTGGACTTGGGTGCAAAGATAAGCTTATATAAGCTAAAGATGACTCAAATGAGTCATTCACTCATCTTCCAAATCATTCCAAACCCTAGGCGCCTTTCTTACTCATTTTTTTTCTTCCTTCCTCCCAATCTCACTCAATCAAGTGTCAAACAAGGACTTGCAAGTGTTTTCAAGAAGCTTTCATCCTCCACTTCATCTTCCCCAGCTTGGTTTTCAGTTTGTGGAAGTGTGAAGTTTGAACTCAAGGTTTTCTTCATGGAATCAAGCTCTAGAAAGAGGTTTTCATCCATTCAACCTTCACTAGAGGCAAGTACATGTGTATTCTTATGATTTATAGTGTTTTAGAGAGGTTGGAGTCCATTGGACTCAATTCCTTGAATTTTGCTTCAGAAAATCTGAAGCTCGGAACTGAGCTTCTGGGCAGGTGTCGGTCGACCGACGGTCAACCGACCACCTAACCGACAGCCTGGGAGATCTGTATCAGAGAGTTTTAGCTCTCTGGAATTCTGATCGACATTGTGTCGGTCAGCCGACATAGGAGTGTCGGTCGACCGACGAGCTAACCGACAGATTTGAAATCTGTCTCAGAGAGTTTTCAGCTCTCTGGAATTGGAACCGATAAAGTGTCGGTCAGCCGAGATGGTGTCGTCGGTCAGCCGACACCGGACCGAGGCATGACCGACAAATGTATCAGAGAGTGGACTAGAAATCCAGCTTCTGGTATTTGAACCGACAAAGTGTCGGTTAACCGACAGGCCAACCGACGTTGTATTGTCGGTCAACCGACAGGCCAACCGACAGCTAAGTCAAATTCAGAGAAAATTATGGGAATGAAGCCTAGATTGTACAGGCTGTTCCATGTTAATGTCTAAGCCTACATAGGTGTTAGCGAAGGTCGTCCTAATGTACAAATCAAATGCATAAAGTGATATTCATCAAAAATAACACGTACATTGGATAACTAACGCTTCACTCAAGTGTTTGGCTTAAAAGTATGAATAAAAGTGATTAGAAATGAGTAGAATCCTTGAAGTGACACAGAGATGAACTTCATTGGCATAATGCACGAATTGACATAATGTACGAATTGAATTAATGAAATGAAATGAATAGTCACTAAAGGTGACAGTAAAGTGAAAATGAATAATTCCTGTTGCAGTAGATGTTGGGGCGTTCCGGAGCCTCGTGGAATGCTAGTGCTCTCTAATCAAGACACTGGTAAATTGGCAGGTCTTGTGTTTTGATATCCCTTGTGAGTTTTGTCTTAACTTCGGTTAATTTAGGATTTATGGGAGTAAGTATGATATCGCGACTTGGGGTCTGGCCGAAGTAATCAGATCTCGAGCTCGGGTCGTGACACACACCCAAGATTTATTTGCCTCAAAACTCAAGATTGGCACGGAAACACTCTTCCTACGCCTAAAATTGCAACGGTTAATCTTCGGCGCTCCCTTAATACAGCTTGAATTGGGGTAATCTTGGAGTTTACAAATATCTACTTAAAAAGATCTTTCCAACAACATATTGTAGGTAAAAATCTAACATATATCAAAATTTATAGCCATTTGAAGTCTCAACTATTGAAGAAAAGGGGGAAAAACCTGGGCATGGTAGCAATCTTGGAGGCATCCCCCATGCCCAAGATCCTCTCCCTTTTGGGTGAGGAGGCGGGTCTAAGCACTATAAATTGTCGGGATTCATGTGGCCCGCATTTCACGGGTCCTACGTCAGATTAAGCATGATTGTGGCCATAAATTGGTATTCTACTCTAATCCAAAGACTTAATCAGTACCTACTGGATAAGTCTTCCAACAAAATTAGGATATGGATGTAGGTTTTTGGCGAAGAAGTCTTCAGAGCATATAGAAAATTTCAATCTATTTCTTTTCACCTTCTCTCTAATAAATTGATACTTTATTTTAACATGTTTTGACCAATTGTTAGACTTTCGTTCATTCACCAAAAATATGGCTAACGTGCTGTATACTTTCATTGGGACATGCTCTTCTTCTCCAATTATTCCCAAATCACTTAGGAAGTAGTTTAACCAAAGAGCCTCCCTAGACCCATTGATGTAGGCATCCATTGTCAAAGCACATAAAAATCTTGTTGTTCCTTCGTGGTTATTGTGCGTGTTTCTACTTTTTTCCTTTCAAATTGAGTATTTCTCGGCAACTCCTCAAAACCTAGAAACACCAATACAATACCTCACAACTGCATTTTCTTTGCTCATAGTCTATTGATCCGGCCATCCGACGGGCCATGGCTTGATATAACCCCCTAAAGCCCCCAAAACAAAGGGCTTCTTTTCTTGTCTAAAAGCTTAAGAGTTGGACCTTGACGTTCTAGAAAATCCTCCATTTTAAGAACTTCCGCTTTTGCTCCCATATGGTTTTAGGGAGTAGAGCCCACCTTGAGTCAATCCAATCATTTCACACATACTACCCACCGTGAATTAGTATAAAGTCCAAATTTGACACTCATCCAACTTTTATTCGCCGTTGGATTGAAAACACAAGAAAGCTATGCCTTAAACTTTGGAGCCAGGGATCTAGGCGTTAGGATAATCTAATGGAGTTTGAACTTCTCACATAGATAGATCTAGTCTAGATTATTCCATCTAAGTGGCATCTCATGATGTCATATACTATAGTGGCCCCAATTGGAAGGGGCATTTATATATATATATATATATATATATATATATATATATATATATATATATATATCCCCTTGGCGCTCCTCTCTCTCCCTCTGTGTGCGTGTGCGTGTAGGGCTCTGATCCTATGCGCGCCGCACACATGGAGCATTCCATGTGCACCTCGTTGTGGGGCCCACATGCTCACCCACATAGGGATGGGGCTAGGGGGATTAAATGATCTGGTTACAACCCTCCTATATACCAAAAAACAGATCGATTTGATAATCTTAACCCTTTCATCCATGACCCGCAAAATTTCACAGTCTAAAATAGATGCATAATCGATCTAGTGGTCCAGTCTATTCGAATGGATACAAATTCGGTGGATGGGTGACCATCCAAAGGAGGGTGGTCCAAGTCAAATGGAACATCAAGTGGGCCCCAGTATAGGTGCTCACAATGCACGGTATGTATGGAATTACTTCTATGTGTGTGCCCGCACTATATAAACAAATATATGTGAAGATACGCATTCCATTCCATCTAAAGAAACCACTTCGTATAAAAAAGAATTCCTATGTATTCCAGTTCCTTATAAGCAAACAACTCATCTGAATTAGTTATTTCTTATCTCTTCCAATTCTTTTTAAACAAAGAGGCCCATTGGTATCAATTACTCATGCGTATTCCAATTCCATACAAACTAACAAGCCCATTCCATCAATGCATTCCTGTGTATAGTACTAGCATGCACATAAATGTCTATTTGACAGTAAATCCCTATGTATTCCAATTCTATTATGCAAACAAATAAGGCCATTGGACAATGAATTCTCATGTATCTAGTTCTATGCAAACAAACAGCCTCATTTGAATACATAGGTCCAGTTGCATGGAACAAACAGGCCCATTTGAATGCATAGATAAAATGGAAAAGAAATCTATTATTGCAAACCTGTCCACATGGTAGATGGAGGTGCTCTACAATGTTTCAATGCCCAAAGAGATGTAAATCACTTACATATATAAATAAGTGTTACACAAGTGTAACATTTACATATGTAAATGTGTTTTATACCTTGTGAAAATCTTTTTTTCTTGCTACATTTAGGACTCAGACACATGCACTCACACTAACACTCATGTCCTTAACTAGCTGAGTTAGTAGGGGTGCACAAAAAATCTGTCGATCCGTAAAATTAATACGATCCGATCAGATCCGCGGATTTTTAACTGATTCAAAGGTAAACGGATTGGTGACAGATTGAAAATCTTATAATCTGTTAGCAACGAATCAGTGATGGATTTCACCCTCAATCCGCGGATTCAGTCCAATCCGATCCAATTCATTGACATTAAATATAAAGTAAAAAAATTTAAGGGGTCTAAATATAAATTAAGATGTATAAATATAAAATAAGAAAAAAAACTTAAGGGGTCAAATATGAGATTTTTTACAACTTTTAACATTAGATTGAACGAATTAATCTGATCCGATCTAGTCCTCTATGGATCGGATTGGATCGATTTTTAATAGCCATGGATTGGTGACGGATTCCAAATCTATCAATCCGTAGGTAATGGATTGGTGACGGATTTAGTCAAATCCGTACCAATTCGATCCGTGTACACCCCTATGAGCTAGAGTGAGATTGTAATATACTAAATATGCCAACAACAAATTGCATTGGTTAGCATTAGATGGCCGTTGATGGTGGTATTAGAAAAGATTCAGAAAAAGCATTTGCATTTCTTGTGGCCGCCTTGCTATTAAGGGTAGGGAAAGGGCCTAGCTAATGCAGGGCCAACAAGGGTTTTGGCCTAGCATATATAGGACAAGTTAGGGGTGAAAAGCGTGCCGTGCCATGTTGACATGGCCCGCTTGTTGTCGGACTAGGCCAGGCCATGTCATGTCACAATTGGGGGTCGGTCCAATACAACCCATGGCATGACTTGTATCGTGTCGTGCTAGGTCGTACCTAAGCCGGGATGGGCCATGCTTCCCACGGGCCAGCCCACATGCCCTCCTTTTTAATTTTTTTTATATACATTGTAATGGACTTTATGGAAACTTATGGCTTTTGACTTGAAATAAAGTTAAAATTAATAAAATAAATGTAAAAACATTGATACTAATTTACAAATAACTAATAAAATTTTAGTTATTTTAAAATAATTAAGGTTTTCTTTTCTTTTTTTTTTTTTAATTGCCGTTGAGCCCCTACGGACTGCGCTGGGCTGGGCTGAGTCGTGCCACGTGTCATATCACGGCCCATGCATGTAACGACCAATGCTCTGGACCGTGTCATGCCACGGCCCAGGGCACCCTTGCCTAGCACGGCCTCACCATTGGCCGTGCCGGCTCTGAGGGGCCCAGACCCATGGGCCTAGCACACTTATGTGCGCGTAGGGGTAATAGCTAGCCTAGGCTTTGGACTGCGCGTAGACCTTTGAGTCTTTGACAGACCTAGTGCCGGCCTTTCGTGATTTGACCTTACACGGTGAGTCCTAAAATCTAACATGAGTTAGGCCCCACTATTATAACGATTGCTTAAGAAGCACATGAATTTGTAATAACATTTCATAATTCACTTCTTTTGTTAAGAAATATTTGATCAATAGGCATTTAGAAAAAAGAGGGAGGAAAGGCCACGGACGGCGAGGGATTTTGGCCGAAAATTAAGGATCCAAATGAAAACATGATAAAAAAAAAAATAGAGCCCATTTTGAAAAATGATGTTGAAACCGTGGATAACTTAGGGCATTTCTGAAATTTTCCCTAAATGCATCCATTACGGGTGTTCATGGCCTTCGGTGAGCTTGATCGTAAGATTGTTAATTACTAAGCCCTAATATTCTATACTGTAGCACAGGCCTGGTATTAAAGCCCAAGCGCTGTTCATTTGTAAAAAACAAGTACGGGTGCCTTTTTGTAGACCACCCCAAGCCTTAAAAAATAAATAGGTTACAAACCTATGCTCAGCCCATTTATATATTGGCCAAGAAAAATGGGCACGGTCCATCCCATGGGCCTTAAATCCCACTTAAAATCTAGTAATACGTGGGTTAGGACTACCCCGCCCATGAGAAGGGGCAGTCCCAAGCGTTAGGTTTTGGGGTTGTTGCCTCCGTCGGACCCGGAAAGGCCCGAAAGGGTCTATGGGCTAGATGGCCAATGACCCCGTCAGAGATAAGTCGTCGCACCCTCAAAAATCCGAAAATAATGATTGACCTTTTAATTTGACCATCAGCCACCCTGTCAAATGAAAATCCTTGTCAATCGAATAAATACACGATAGCATCTAAGTTTTATTTGAATGTAGCGTTTTACTTAATTGAATTTATGGCTTCTTAAGGTCCATTTGGTATATTTAACGTAATAAAAGAATAAAAAACTTATGCAAACAAGCCAAAGATTAAATGAACACATAAATGGATAAAAGTGTTACCTGGAGCAACATATCCAATAGATCCCCTTATAGCAAGCGAATTGGTTTGTGCCCGAGAATTATTGGTATCTTCTGAAAGTATCCTTGCCAGGCCAAAATCACCCACATGTGCAACCAAGTCATCATCAAGAAGTACGTTGCTTGGTTTAAGGTCGCAATGAACAATTGATGCTCCACAATGATGATGAAGATATTCCAACGCACAAGCTATATCAATGGCTACATTTAGCCTCTGAATAAGGCTTAAAAATCTTAAGTGATGGTGCTCATTTGTGCTTTGATGTAGCCAACTGTCTAAACTCCCATTGGACATGTATTCAAGAATTATCGCCTTGAAATCATTGCCACAAAAGTCGATGCTTGAGCAGACAGTTAAGATAGAGACAATATTTCGATGCCGAATGCGACTCAAGGCTCTACATTCGTCTGTAAAGCTCAAAGAAGCTCTTCGTAGTTGTAAATTGAGAATCTTTATTGCAGCAATCCTCTCCAAGCTATCTATAATTCCCTTATATACATAACTGTAACTTCCCTCACCAATCAAATTTGCTGACGAGAACCCATTAGTCGCTTTAAAAAGCTCTCCATAAGTTACATGAAAGAAACTCTCTCTCCTTGAAAAAGTAGAACCAAGTTTCACTCTCAGCTTCTTTGACTGAATAGCCAAGAAACATAGTAGAAGAAATGCAGAGAGAACAACAACAGCAACAACAACTATGATTAATACTCTTCGTGCAAAAGGCCTCTCTTGCTTCTTGAAATCATACTTTGGGCATTTAGGCAACTGTAATTTTGTAATTCCACCACAAAGCTTGCTATTTCCAATGATTGAAATTGCAGATGCATTTTGAAAAATACCATGTTGTGGCACTTCACCCTCCAAATTATTGAAAGACAAATTTAGATACTGTAGAGAAGAAAGTTGCACCAAATTGCTCGGAATACGCCCGATTAAGTTATTTTGTGAAAGATCAAGGTACTGTAGAGCTATTAAAGCACTCAAGGAAGGAGGAATGCTTCCCTGAAATAAATTTCTTCCCATAAGGAGGACCAACAGTTTAAGACAAGTGCTTAGAGTGTTAGGAATCTCGCCCGACAGCCTATTGTTAGAAACGTCCAATCTGATCAGATTTTCCAACTTACCAATACCCAGTGGTAAGGATCCAGTCAAACGATTCTTGCTAATGTCAAACACTAACAAGGAGGAAAAATCTATAACTTGTTTCGGTATTGTCCCCTGAAGATTATTGTCATTGAGATACAAGTATTGTAGAAGCCGACAGTTTCTAAGACTCCAAGGAATGCTTCCCTGTAGATTATTTCTGCTTAAATCAACTGTATATAATTGAGTAAGATTCCCAAGGGAAATCGGGATTTGCCCTGAAAGTTTATTCCCATTCATGTAAAGCGCTTGCAACATTTTAAGCTTTGTAAGATGGATGGAAATAGTACCTGTGAAAAGGTTATTCCCCAAGTGCAGTAAAATCAAGTTGGCGAGATGCTCAATTCCTATTGGGATGGCTCCAAAAAACTGGTTTTCATTTAACCTTATGGCTGTCAGCCGAGCAGAGAGATTAGCCATTGAGTTGGGTAATATACCACTGAACTGATTATTACCCAGATATAAATGTTCTAAGCCACTGCAATTGGTTAAAGAAGTGATGAAAGTGAATTCCTCGTCCTTCTCATTGATGAGTTGGTTGTCACCTGCGTTAAGCCACTTGAGGCCCTTTAGCATTCCCAGATTCATGGGGATAGATCCAGTAAAGTTGTTTAAACCAAACTCGAGATGAGCCAACCTTGAAGCATTGGCTAATGAAAGTGGGATGGTTCCAGTGAATCTGTTGCCTCCGAAAAAAAGTTGTTCAAGATTTGGAAGAAACAAGCCCAGCTCAGGTGGAAGGCTTCCGTATAGATGGTTTAATCCGACATCAAGGCCACGAATTGATGATAGATTATAAAGAGAGGACGGAATCTTACCCGAATGTTTATTTTGGCCGATTGCAAGGTATTGCAGGTTCACCAATTGGCCTAGTTCTTGGGGAATGCTTCCGTCCAAACTATTCTCACTTAGATAGAGACTTGTGAGTGATGAAAGGTTCCCAAGTGACGGAGGGATGTGGCCGTTGAGGTTGTTCCTCTGAAGACTCAGCCAATAGAGCTTTGATAGAGAGCCAATGTCCGATGGAATCTCACCAACAAGGTTATTACCAAACAAGCTTAGGAATTCGAGTTGCAAACAGTGGCTTAGATTATTAGGTATCTCTCCAGCAAAAGAGTTATTGATGAGCTCTAGATACCGAAGCCTATAAAGATGACTTATTTCTTGGGGAATGCTTCCGTCCAAACTATTTTCACTTAGATAGAGATTTGTGAGTGATGAAAGGTTCCCAAGCGACGGAGGGATATGGCCGTTGAGGTTGTTCCTCGCAAGACTCAGCCAATAGAGCTTTGATAGAGAGCCAATGTCCCATGGAATTTCACCAACAAGGTTATTACCATACAAACTTAGGAATCTGAGTTGCAAACAGTGGCTCAGATTATTAGGTATCTCTCCAGCAAAAGAGTTATTGATGAGCTCTAGATCCTGAAGCCTATAGAGATTACCTATTTCTTGTGGAATGTAGCCTTCCAATTTGTTATTTGAGAGTGCAATAGTCCTAAGGAAGGACATGTTTCCAATATAGGGAGATAAGGAGCCCCTCAAGCTTTGATTATAGATGATCAAGCTCACAACCCTTTGAGGATGTCGTTTGCTGCAAATGACTCCATCCCACTTGCAAAAGTGTTGAGAATCGTTCCAAGAGCCCAAGACTCCGTTGGGATCATCAGATATTCCATCTTTGAAGGCGAGCAGCGCGAGACGGTCACTCTCGTTTTTTAAGAGGGTCGCAGATTCTGCAAAGCACAGAAGATTGATGGAGGTAAGGAGAAGCAGCGACCAAAGCGCAATCACACAATTGCCAATACTCGTGGATGGAAGCAACTCCATTTCTGGTGTGTGTGTGTGTGTGTTAACGATTGGATCCTCTCCTTATTAGTCAGGTGTAATGATTGAATGAAGGTTGGGGATCCTCTCCTTCTGAGTCAGGTGTAATGATTGAATGAAAGTTGGGGGGCAGAGTGGGTCGATTAGTCGTCCCAAAACCAGGGGGCGGCATTACAAGCCAATACAATTCCTAACCCGGGCCCATTTAAAAGGTGGGTCAGATCTGGTGACCTGTCTGACCTCACCTCATTGCCGTTCTAAAACGGCAATCTCTGTTGATCTTTAAATTCAAAGAGTCGACCAATTGCATTGTTCTCTTTCTTGAATGCTTTTGAACAACCAACTGCTGAATTTTTTACGAGGGGACTTTTGGTGAAGTTGTCACAAACATTGACGAGCTTTATAATGTTTTTTTTTTTTTTTGGGTAAAATCATGTAGTTAAAAATGGGATCAAATTTTGTTGTTTTGTTCTAAAAGAAAATCAATACATAAACTAAAATAATTTAAAAATGAAAGAATACAAAAAAGAAAAAAAAAATTGTCGAACAATTTACAATGTAATTCTACGAACTACAGAGATTTTGGTCCCTTGGTCTGGTCCTTGAGTTGGTCCATTTTTTAGTGTTTCCTGAGTCAATGGCTCCCATCTTTATATTGCTCATTGTTTCATTGTGGTGCACCTTATTAGGTGTCGGTTTTCTTTTGGGGGCTTCTTGACCTTTTGTTACTACAATCTCTTGCATCTTAGCCAAATAATTTTTTAATAAAAAAAGAAAATTTATAATGTGATATTACCATATTAATGTAGCATTCTCTCATTTTCTTATTATATTTTTAATCTCTCATGATATTAATATGTTTTTAGCAAATCAGAAAAAAAAGAACATACTTTTTTTGTGACACTATGAAAAATTAACATCAAAGATTTTTGTTGCAATTGGTTTTGAGTTGACATTACAAGTTGGCGGTGGGTCTGCCTGCATATGGTGCAGTTGGTAAAGACCTTAAAGTCTTATTTGGGAAATCATGAGCACGGATTCATTTGGGTGGGTCAAGTAAGGTAGATATTGTTTAAAACTAAGGCCACCGTAAATTGTTCGTAGATAAGTCTAACCCGATATGAAGTCCAAATGAACTTAGAAAAAAAAATTGTAAAGGCCCTATGAAGTGTGGTTTAGGTTGAGTCAAGTTGACTCGAGTTAGTTCTTTGGATGTTATTGAATAAATTTTGTAGAAATGAATTGATTTTGGTGCAAATACAAAAATCATAAAAATAGTTTTAAAACTGTTTTACAGATTCTCTCTATTTCATCCATTACCATTCATTCATATATTCTCCTGATTATCTTGCAAAAAATTTTTTATCTTTCAATATTCGGAAACGTCACAATAACATGTACTGGAGAATATCATTTTAAGTAAATATATTTGAATGTCTTTAAGGGAGATGGGGAATGGTTTATAAGGTCTGTTTTGTAGGATATTGAGGAGTTGCCTGAAGGACTAATTAATAGGAATGGTTTAATTTTTGCTTCAAGAAACTATAATGGGGTTTTCCATTATTTAGCTAAGCTTGGTTTTGCAACTGAAGTTGGTTTTGAGCATTAATTTGGAAATCCACCTTGAGCGATTGCCATTTTGTTGGATCTATTGTAAAGCTTTGCTTTTGGTTTCCTTTTAATAAAGGTTTAATTTAAGAGAACAGATAGACAGACAGAGAGAGAGAGAAGCAAAGAGGCTGGTTACAATTTTTATACTTTGCTTTGAAATATCTCGATAACAATGTGATAACATCATTCAAAGTAAATATTGTGATATTATTGCAATTTTTCATTTGTCCATTTTGGTGACAATTCTTTCACGGTAGTAGATTGACCTAACTAGTCGGTGGTTTATTGTGATGCTCACTTGAAAGTGGATACAATTCGAAATCTTATAACTAGTCCCCATCCCTGACCCCCACCCATTTAAAAGGTGGGTTAGAGCAGGTAGCCCTTTAAATGAAAAGGTTAGAATATAAGAAGGCAGATTCTTGTCACTGTCGTTGAAAGTAAACATTGTGATATTATTGCAATAAGTTTCAAGATATGGATTACATTTATGATTTTTCGTTTGTCGATGCTGGTGAGGATTTTGTCAATCTAGAAAAAGATGACCTAACTAACTTAGAACTAGTCTCCATCCCTAATTATATTTATGATTAGGGATGTAAACAGGACGGTTTTAGGCCGAAACAATACTAGATCTGAAACTATAACTGTTTTTAAATGACGGCTCTAATTTCAACTTTGAACTTGTTTTGTTGGTTCCATACTGGCTAGGTTCCAATAAGTGGCCCTGGAGCCGGTCTTGGGATCCGGTTCCAATAAGTGGTTTTGGCTCTTTTTTTCTTCTTATCTTATCCTCTTTTTTTTTTGCTTAAAATAAGGATATCATTTAACTTATGATAGTGCTTCAAGTCTACTGCCTCCAACATTAAACATAAAAATAACCAACTAAAGTTCATTTTAAGCTTCAATTTACAACATTAAAGACTTTTATGTTAAGTCACGTGCCCATAGGTTGGAACCTATATGGATCCAGAACTAGACATGTCTAGTAATGGGAACCTAAAACAGGTTCCAAATTAACTCGATCTTTTATGGGTTGGAACCTCCGGATACTTGGATAATCGGATACTCATGTACATCCCTATTTATGATGGCTTGCTTTCAGAGTGGTTAGTTGGTGTAACCTTCCAAAACTCTCTTCATCTTCTTTTTCCCCTAATTATTAATATATATATATATATATTAAGCGAGGGAGATTTGATTTCAAGTTTGAGGTTCAATTTTGCAATTGATTAATTAATTTTTCTCTCAATTTTGACTTTAACTTCTCAAATATAGAAGTGTCTTGCACAATTCCTTGAGATTATAAATTAAATTAACTCTCAATTTTATAATTGATTTCAGTTTTTCTAGAGTCCAATTAATTTTGATCATCTTTTGTAATACAAAATCAGTTTTAGCAAGTCCTCGTAAGATACATTCCTTATGATTAGTTAAATTTATGAGATCACCCCAAGGTTTGTGGGATGTGTAAATAGGCCTATGAGGTTTTAGTATTTGCAAATAGGCCCCTGCAATTTTATTTTAATACCTTTTGTGTCCTCAAAATCAATAGTTTCTAACCACCATAGGTTTTTAGAGCGAAATGACACTTTTATCCATTTCTTTTATCCTTATATGTATAATTTCAAAAGCTTGTACTCAAAATTTTTTTTTATAAAGCATGACATGTCATGTTTGCAATTGCACTTAGTGGGAGAGAATAACCCTACATAATTATTTTTTTCAATACATGGTTCATTTCATTATATCCAAATTGATCATGATGACAATTAACTCCTGTACTTCTAACCGGTTATAATTTATCCAACCCATACACGACCCACCGTTGGATTTATGAAAGTTTCAAAATACATGATTATGATTCATGTGTAGGGGGCAGAAATATTGGGGGAATGGGCAAATGTAAAAACATATGATTTTTTAGGATTTGCGACAGGAGGTGGTTTTTGGCTCTATGTAAAAGAAATATCGGGGGGACGGGGCAAATGTGTGTGTGTTGTGTGTGTGTAGGGGACGGGGCAAATGCCGCCCCCCCCCCCCCCCCCCCCCCCCACACACACACACACACACACACACACACACACACACACACATATATATGTATACATATATATACACACACATATATTAATTTTTAGGACTTAAGGGAGCGGGATGCAAGCTTTTCGCAAATATGGGAGGGGGCTTCAGTCCCCAAGGCCCTTGTACTTGGATTCACCCCTGGTCATGTGCATGAGAGAATTATTGAGAGAAATCATTGGGAATTGAGGTGAAATAATGGTATTTTTGTAAATAATATACTCATTTTGTTTAATGGATATGTAAGGGCAAAGCTGTCATTTATATAAAAATTCTACACAAATCTCATGGTAGCTGTCCGTTCTTGTTAAGATATTGATTTTGGCGACAGGAAAGGTATAAAAAGAAAAGGGAAGGGCTTATTTACAAATACTAAAACCTTAGAAGCTTATTTACATATCCTACAAACCATAAGGGGTATATACAAAAAGCTCTAAACTTATATATAAAATACGGTTCCATATGAGATAAAGTTTAAACGGTTCCTCATATCGTTCTTTTAAAAAATGATATGATAATCCTCTCAAATCTAGACTCTTTTTGATAACATTAAACAAGATTTAGGAACCTTATCCTCGTCTCAATTGGAAGAAGAGAAGAGAAAAGTTCGGAGAAGGTCGGTGTGGTTATGTTTTAACTCTCTTAGTTGTTTAGAGGTTTATTTGTCATAGGTGCGGTATATGGTCAAGTGAAGAAGTTAAATAATTAAATTAAATCTTTTAAGAGCTTATCCAAGAAGTTTCTCGAATCAGCGTGTTAACACTTGGGTCCACCCCTGGCCATATTCACCATTTCCTATTTGATTTGGAACCCTTTTCATACTCCAATCACTATTTTTTTCTTCTTGCATCTGCTAATTGAATTCATTGGGCTTTTTTTATGCATCTACTAAGGTTTTTATGATTTGTAAATAGGCCCTTGTGGTTTTAGTATTTATAAATAGGCTCCTACATTTTCATTTAAATACCTTTCATGTCTCCAAAATTAGTATTCCTAATGAGAATGGGTAACCCCCATTAGATTTGTGTTGATCTTTTATTAAAAATGACAGCCTTGCCTTTATATTCATTAAACAAAAATTAGTATATTATTATTTATAAAAATACCATTATTTTATCTCAAGTCCAAATGGTCTCTCTAACTCTTTAATACACATGAAGCCTAATGATGAATTTTGAAACTTTTATAAATCTAATGGTAGGTCGTGCATGGATTGGATCAATTATAACTAATTATAAGCACAGGAGTTGATTGTCATTATGACGGATTTGAATTTTATGAAATAGACCCTATATTGATAAGCATAGATTTTACATATGGTTTTTCTCTAAACCACTACATGTAATTATTTATGTTACAAGGTTTTAGAGAAAAATAAATCCAAGCTTTTAAATTCATGCATCTAGGGATAAATTATTAGATTGTATGGACTCAATCCATCAGTTGATGTCATAAATTGATTAATTTCTTTATTTATCAATAAATCATGCTTTTCTTTCATGAGATGAATGTTGTTTTATTACTTTATGCACATGACAAATACATATGACATAATGGTTCATGAGTTGAACCGGGTCCCATTAGTATATTAGATGTGATATATGTGTATGTATGAGATCCACACACGGGAGATATATGTCACAAATCTTATACTTAAAATATCTTCACAACCAGTGATGAGACTGGGCATCTTATCTGATAAGGTTGCAACACTTTGATCACTATGAGATAGTGTGATTTGTCTCGATCATCAAGATGGAAGATTCTGGATCAATGTGCTGGTACATTGGATGTATTGGAGGACCATGAGAAGCACCTTATGGGATTCCGTCTCAATAATAAGGTCTGCTCTCATAATTCCCTAGCAATAGGCTCGCAATTCTGAGACATTGATGAACTCAAGTTTCTATCTATTCATTTGCTTTGAGTCACCAATGAGTGAGGCCAACTATAGGTCAACACCTCGGTGTCTTGGGTATGTGGTAGTAGGACTGTGGGAACATTGAATGATCAAGATGGAATCTATCTCTATTATCCCCTTGTGCCAATTAATGGATTTGTCATTAGTAAGTGCGCACCCATCTCGATTAAGAGTTAATTGGATGGTACTGATGATCATAGTGATTAATTGGGGCTCAAGGATAATAAGATGTGGAACTAATATTGGAAGAGACAGATTTATTCCAATTGATCCATGGATATTGATAGAGTGGCCTACTTGTGGTAATCGAGAAGTTTAGGGTCTTCATTGTAATTTATTCATAAGACTGGAGTGCAATTGCATTTATATAGTGGTGTTATTTGTAATTAACTGTGGGCCCGGATTGCACATGAGATGCGGGGTCGTGTGTCCCAGTTGGAGCCAGCTTTTTATGGAATCCCTAGTGGTCCCCACGCTAGCCCAAGTTATTAGAAAGATACTAATCCTATTTGAACTCTAAAAGGAAGGAATTAGAAAGTTACTATTTCTATTTGAAGTAGGACTTCTAATAGTAGTAATAGTATACTTACTAATTGTTGTGGAAGTAAGACTTCTATTTCAATTAAGAAAAGAGGATACTTGAGAGATTATATAAGGGAACACATCCCTCTTGGACGTCCATCATATTATAGTGAAAAACGTCCCTCCTTTTTGTGCAATAGTTGCACTGCTCTCTTCTCTCTTCCTCTTCTAGTTCCTTAGGGTTTCGAGTTGGGTTTTCTCTTGAAGATTCCACCGATCTTCTTGAGAAGAGATATATAATTCGGGTCATAGCGTGGAAGGCTAAGAGGTGGTGGAGATTCTGATCTTAGTTTGTAGAAAAGTTCTACATCAACGAAAGTGATCAACTTCTCCATTAGAGCACAACCGAGCTCCTAAGATATAATCTGCTTCCTTGTATGTTGTGGATTGTAATGGATGCTTGTTCGCTTATGTTCTATCTTTTAGATAGTTTTACTTACTGTACATGATCATGAGATTGAGGGTAATGCATCCTGGATTGGGTTTTTGGCCTTATGGATACTTGATCCTTGAGTCAAGTGGGTCAAAAGTTTTGAAAATCTATCCACGAGGCCCACCTACTTCCAACAATTGGTATCAGAGCCATACCTCATCTCTAATCATGTTAGATCAGTAACCTTGTTCTAATCTTTGCATGAGATGCGAAGAGGATAGAAACGAGGGCTATGTAAGGATCAGTGTTTATTGGGTTTGCTTACTTTTGTAGCAGATCCATGTTTGGAATGTCACAAAAGATTTTAATCATGATGAAAGAATGGTAAGAAGCCATTAGAAGACTACTGAGATCATTAGAAGTGATCAGGGAACAGCTGGAGTCGAATATGAAAAACCCTTATTTCTGGGTTAGTCAGGTCGGCTAGCCGCATGGATCACTACCAGTAGAGGTCTGGCCGGATAGCCGTAGAGACTAGTTCGACTAGCTGTCCCTTGGACCCCGCCGGGGACGCTGCCCCCTAGACCCCCTCTGCGTAGGGCATCTTGGGTACAAGTGGCAAATCTTTGGCATATTGTTTTTCTATTGCGGTTTGGCAACCTGGTTTTGTGAGATGCTTTGTTGTATGAGATACTAACTTGCAGGTGATAATGTCCTCTCCATATGGCCCACATGACATTTACTTTCTATTATGGTTGAATGGTTTATTTGTGGCTAAGTGTAAAGGGCATCATGGTTTCCTTGGTTTCCCGTGAAAGGGCAAGGCATGATGAATTTCCCTATAGCCATTTTCTTTCCATGTTTAGATTACCATGTAAGTCGCATTGTAGAGGCTTAGGAATTTATGTAAATTATGGAGATGTCCGAGACAAAGAAAGAAAGTTGAGATGGACTCCTAATCAAAAGAGTTTGAAGATTACCAAGGAGTTTTGGACTTACCCAAAGAGTTTGAGGAATCCCAAAGCTATGGAAAGTCTAGAAGTCCAAGAAGTCTATTCCGCATAGGCCATGTGTAGGAGAGGACTAGTTTCTAATTATAGCACTTTCTTTTTATGGATGAATGCTTGTTTTAGAAAGTTTCCAAATCTGATCCAAACATAGCAATTTTCAAAATTGGTCAAATCAAATTAATTTTTAGAAAGAGTTCTAATTAGAGTTAATGGGCCCATGAGATGGATCCATTAGTAACACTAATTTTAGAAACTGGACTTTCCTTAAAATAACTTGACTTGGAACCAATCATTGGTCATATCATTAGATGATTTGATATCTATATATATGTAGGCCCATATACCTATAAGGAAATCCTTAATTCTAAAATATTAAGTGGGAGCGGGGCATTTATATTTAGAAATCCCCATGGTTTTCCACCATAGGTCAATTGTAAGGAAAGTATTAGCCTCGCGCCATCTTGAGAATAGCCGTTCCCCACGGAGGGTTTATATTTGTCTGGATACTAGTTATGGATCTCCTATGGATAGTATTGATGAGACGGGGCGGGGGCCCACTCCCTAAGGAGGAGCTGCCCGCAACGGTTGTCATGCAATGATAAGTTAGTGGGTCATACTTAACTAAAATAATGATGTAGTATCCCCAAGGATTTACCTCATGTATTTTAGAAACCGAAGCTAATCGGGAGTCATACATTATTAGGTATGAGATACCTAGATAATAATGAATGATGGGGATCATGGAAAGTTAGTCTTAATTCCAATTTTGACCAACTATGATCCGCACCAGCTTAGGTGGTATAAGCACTCCCCAAGGAGGCATACCCCAGAGGGTTGGGATTCCGATATATTCTGAATTTAGTGGTTATGAGGATTTCCACATAAATTTGGTAGAATACTAAACCCAATGTCATTTAAATTCATTAATTGAATGTATGGTTATGTGCTACAGTTTTTCAAGCATGAATTCAACTACTTTCAATCTACTTGCGACCATCCTCAACCAGAATAAGTTAGTGGGATCCAACTATGTAGACTGGAAACGGAATCTGGATATTGTCCTGACAGCTTCAGAATATAAATATGTCCTTACCAAAACACCCCTTGATGAGCCTGGCCCAGATGCATTAGATGCAGAAAAGGAACTTTACACCAAATGGGCCAAAGACGATGAGATGGCCCGATGTTACATTCAGGCATTCATGTCTAGTGTTTTGCAACACCAACATCAATCCTATAAGACTGCATACGATATTATATCGAACTTAAAGGAGATGTTTGCAGAACAGGGCAGGCCTGCTAGGCAGGCAGCCATGAGGGTGCTCATTAGTACCAAGATGGCTAAAGGTACATCAGTACAGGAACACATGTTGAAAATGATGGACTCATTGAATGAGTTAGATGTACTGGGAGCTGCGATTATGCAGAATCGCAGATTGATATAATCCTTGAGTCACTACCAGAGTCATTCAACAATTTCAAGGTTAATTATAATATGAATAAAATGAATTTGACTCTGGCTGAGATGTCTAGTCAGCTGGTAGTGACTGAAGGGATTTTGAAAAAGAAGCCAACTGCCCTAATGACAGAAAAGTCAGATGCCAAGTCTGTCACGTCCCTCGAACCCGATTAGAGAAATAACCGGATCCGAGGAGTGAAATTTAGGACTAATTTAAAAATTTTGTCCTTTAGGCCCAAGGATCGTAAGTCCGCTGTGAGGATAATGTATTTGAACCTCAAATCATAAACAAATAGCGGAATTCATACATTGATATCAACAATGGATAATAAATCTCAATTAAATTTAAAGTTGCAAGAAGAATAATTAAACCTATACAAAAGTTAAATTAATTACAACGAACATCCCAAAACTAAGATTATTAAATCAACGAAGTCAATGAAAGAAAGTTCCAACGATAATAATAATGAGTTAATAAAATCTAATGAAGTGCCCCTGTGAGTCTCTCATGTGCCTGATAGTGATGACGTTACTCTACGTTATCGGCACTCCACTCTCGTGCCTCCTCTGCTGGTTGGAGATCCTCTGGGATCTCCTCACCGGCCTGCTCCTCGTAGTAGTACTCACCTGAGGAGTCTGTACACCAAGGAACAGAGTCAACGACATGTTGAGCAATAGATAAGCAAGATATAATTAAAACATAACATGCATCAAGTGAAAGAGTAATGACAGAACATAATCAAGTGAATACAAGGAACAAAACTAAGCATAAAGCATGAGTAAATAACCATCAGAATCAATATCAGGAATCCTAGCAATACTAACAATCACCACTATCAATGTAATGCAATGCACAAGAGGGAGACTCCGTGGATGTCCAAGCCACCTCACGGGGTACCAGTAACAATCCTATCCGGACTACTGATACCAAAGTCCGGCTCCAGGGGGATCCAAGCTCCCGGTCCTGGGAATAGTAGCACGGTCCAAGCCCGCTCCCAACTATTCAACGCCATGGACGCCGTCCAAAGCCGACTGCCCACCCCGATGTCCGAGTAACCGGCCCATCAATAAAACCCCAAACTGCAGTTGGCCATGATATGCAAATAATAATAAAGTGGTGCTGACACACGGGGAAAACCAAGACAAGCAAGTCTGGCTAGCTCATCAAACAAGGCATGTTCTTAGGAATTATCTCATTCAAATCAATACAAGACAAACCCACACACGATAATCCCTTACATGCTAGCCAGTCATGTTTATCAATACACGATACACAGTTCCTAAGGTACACTCTAAGTCAGGTCATTATCCTAATTCTACAAGAGTTTATGTTTCATAATTAATTAGGTGTTTTATGCCAAGAGAGTGTACAAGAAACGATAAACAACGGATAAAGTTAACAAGTCAATGAGAGATTACAATCCAATCCTAAGCAAGTGTTGTCATCCTTGTACCATATGTGTTTTAACGGAGTGCGTGGGGAATTTGAATCAACAATGTTTATAAAGAATTCCTGGGTGTACAATCATATTAAACATTGATTGATTCAACTCCATACGCATTCGGTTAAACCATACACAATACACGAATACCTAGACAACCCATCGAAGCACACCAAGCCACGTGCTACGATTCTAATACCCCATTAATGGTCACGTGAGAGACTAAGTTCATGGTTTCCAATATCTAAGGCCCAAACCTAAGTTATTAGTCTCATTTACACTAAAACAAGAGCTGAAACAGTAATCTAAATATTTACATCACTTTTCGACCTCCGATCGTGATGAAACTAGAACCATTGGATTCTACATCTCGAGATCTTTCCAACGGTATATTATAGGTAGAATTCCAACGGACAGATTAAAAGATATGACCCATAGAAATCTGGCCTTTATATATATAAATATAAATATATATTTTTATTATTATTTTAATCACTACCGTACCCGCGCCGGACCTGTTCAGAACGTTCTGACGTGCTGAGCGTTCAAACAGTACAAGATTTATATATATATATATATTTTTTTTATTTAAAAGTCCCTGCCGGCGTACGGACGTTCTTTATATGTATATATTTTATACATTATTATGATGTACCTGTTGCGCCGGACAGACAAACATCAGAATGCTCCAGACGAACATCAGAACGCGCCGGACGAATCAGACTGAAGGTTCAGACGTTCAGCACGTTCTGAATTCAACAAAGCACTATTTTTTTTTTAATTATTATTTTATTTATTTATTTCATTTCACTCAAAACCCTTTTACATCTACTCCAAACCCTTCCAAAAATTCACCTGCACAAAACTGAGCCATCGTGCTCTCCCAATAATCCATTCCATCCATCATCATATCCACAAACATCAATTTAATTAAAGATTACCCAAAATTATTTTAGCATATTAACCCAATCCAAATTAATAACAGAACAGGCTTGGAATTAGAGAAATCTAACAGGAAAATACATCCAATCAATGAAAAACATACACACATGCTTAATTATAAAGTGCAGATCTACTTGCCTCAACCAAGAAGAAGATTGGAATCGGGGTATTCGAAGAGAAGCTCTCTATCACCAAGACCCACAAATCTAACCCGACCAAACGCAACCTAACACGCAAAGGAAAAGAAAAGAAAGGAAAAGAATGGGATCAAGCCTAAATCTAAAGCAAAGAGAATTAATTGAAAAGATGAAAGTAAGGGAAATCTTACTAAACTGATGTCAATGAAAAGGGGAGATCGCGAGGAAGAGGATGAGCGGTTCGGATCTTCGAGATGGCCTTTCTGGGGAAGAGTTCCGGAGCCTTGGAAAAATGAGGAAGAAGAAGATGGCTGCGGTAGAGAAACTGTTCGTTGCAGAGAATGAAAAGAGATTAGGGCTTATCTCTTGATTAAGAAGAAAGGGAGGAGGAAAAGACAAGTTTACCCTTTAAGTGGGTCTGGTGAAAGAATGAATTATTAGAAGGGTTTCTGGTCGTCGAATCGCAACGAGCCAGAAGACAAAAATGATCAGCGCGATAAGACCTTTCCAACGAACCCAAAATCACGGCGATAGGAATTTTTTCGGAAAAACACTCAATTTTCCCTAAATTGCAAACTACCTCCCTACTAGGGGCAAACGAACTCAGAATCCAATGAAACTCCGCAGACACTATTCTAACGCTAAAAGAAACTCGCTCACCATCTAAACCCACCTAAATATCTAACCAAAACAATAATAATAATAATTTCAAATAAATGGGTCAACGGGCCGGTTATTGGGCCCAACTGACCCAGTAAGGTCACGGACCTTACAAAGTCCAAGCCGAAAGGTAAAGGGCGGAAAGGCAAAAAGAAATCAGTTCCGAATGGTCCTAAGGTGGAAAATGGTCCTACTGGTGGCGTGGCCAAGGCTAAGGGTTCAGGGACCAAAGGAAAGTGTTTCCATTGTGGTAAGATAGGACATTGGAAAAGAAATTGTCCAGAATATCTGTCTAAGAAGAAGACCTCAGGTATGATTGAGTCACTTATTTCTGAAGTTAGTTTTGCAATTGGTACTTCAGAATCTTGGTGTGTGGACTCCGGGGCAACTAATTACATATGTAATACGTTGCAGGGGTTCAGGGAAAGCAGGAGGCTAAGTAATGGAGAAATCATTGTCAACCTAGGATCTGACGCTAAGGCGGAGGCTATTTCAGTGAGAGTTATTACTTTATGTTTTTCAAATAATAAATTGGTTTTATCAGATACATTATATGTACCGTCTTTAAGGCGGAACTTAATTTCAGTTTCTAGTTTGGTGAATAAAAGTTATTCCATTACTTTTGGTTCTGAAGTTGTCATAAAGAAGAATGGTACTTTTATATGTTCTGGCAAGATAACCAATGGGCTTTATTTGTTAATTCCCACAATGTATGAGATATACGATACTGAAATAATTCATAGACCATCATTAAAGAGAAAGTCACCTTCATCTAATCCAACAAAGCTTTGGCACTTGAGGCTAGGTCATATAAACCTAAATAGGATTGAGAGGCTAGTGAAAGATGGTATCTTACCTTCATTGGTGGTAGAACCGATGCCTGTCTGCGAGTCCTGTCTGGAAGGTAAAATGACCAAAAGACCCTTTTCATCTAAGGGCAATAGGGCCAAAGATTTATAGGAATTAGTATATACTGATGTGTGTGGACCCATTAATGTCAGGGCCAGAGGAGGATATGAGTACTTCATCACTCTCACAGATGATTACTCAAGATATGGATACATATACCTTATGCACCGCAAGTCTGAAGCTTTTGAAAAGTTCAAAGAGTTTCGAGCGGAAGCGGAAAAGCAATTAGGTAAAAGTATCAAGACTCTTCGATCAGATCGAGGAGGGGAATATCTCTCTGCCGATTTTATGGGATACTTATCAGAAAATGGGATTCTATCCCAGTTGTCTACTCCGGGTATGCCTCAACAGAATGGAGTAGCAGAAAGAAGGAACCGGACTCTTTTAGATATGATTAGGTCTATGTTGAGTTTCTCAGGATTACCCATATCCTTTTGGGGATACGCTTTGGATACTGCGATGTACATACTAAACCTCGTACCATCTAAGTCCGTACCTAAGACTCCCCGGGAGTTGTGGTCCGGGCTAAAACCTAGTCTACAACATTTACACATTTGGAGTTGTCCAGCACACGTGCTGAAAGTTAAGACGGATAAGTTGGAAGCGAAGTCGGAAGTATGCACGTTTGTAGGATATCCTAAAGGAACTAAAGGTTGGTTGTTCTATAATCCCAGAGAGCAGAAAGTGCTGGTAAGCACCAATGCGGTTTTTCTGGAGGAAGATTATATGATGGACCGAAAATCTTTAGAAAAGGTGATCTTGAAAGAGATTCAAGAGCAATCAATTCCAAATCCAAGTATGACCGAACTTGAGGAAGAACCGCCCTTACCAGACCTAGTAGTTACACCAGTGCCTCGTCGTAGTGAGAGGATTGTCAGACCCTCTGACAGGTTCTCGTTCTTGGGAGAGTCTTACGAGGCTGTCCCGGAAGAACCGGAACAAGATCCCTGTAACTATGATGAAGCAATCAATGACTTAGATTCGGGACGCTGGTAAGATGCTATGAAAGCTGAGATGGAGTCCATGTACTCCAATCAGGTCTGGACACTTGTGGATTTGCCTGCCAATATTAAACCTATTGGGTGCAAGTGGGTCTACAAGAGAAAAAGAGGACCAGATGGAAGAGTGGAGACCTATAAGGCCAGGCTTGTAGCGAAAGGATATACTCAGAAAGAGGGTATCGATTATGAGGAAACCTTCTCGCCGGTAGCCATGCTCAAGTCCATCCGGATACTTTTATCCATTGCGGCTCATCTCGATTACGAGATTTGGCAAATGGATGTCAAGACGGCATTTCTCAACGGCCATCTTGAGGAAGACATCTTTATGATGCAGCCAGACGGTTTTGTATCTAAAAACCAAGAGCAAAAAGTTTGCAAGCTACAGAAGTCCATTTATGGACTGAAGCAGGCATCCCGAAGCTGGAACATCCGTTTTGACCAGGCAATCAAGTCATTTGGTTTTTGTCAAAATTCGGATGAGTCATGTGTGTACATGAAAAATGAAGGTGACGGGGTAGTTTTTCTAGTTTTATATGTCGATATCATCCTTCTCCTCGGGAAAGACATAGGAATGTTGTCAACTATAAAAGTTTGGTTGGCCAAGACTTCTGATATGAAGGACTTGGGGGAAGCTAGCTACATCCTAGGGATTAAACTCTATCGAGACAGGAAAAATATGATGATTGGCTTATCCCAAACTGCATACATAGATAAGGTACTAGTACGGTTTGCTATGCAAGACTCCAAGAAGGGTATTACACCTTTCAGGCATGGAGTGCACCTTTCCAAGGATCAGTGTCCCAAGACACCTGAGGAAAATGAGCAGATGAGGTCGATACCATACGCTTCTGCTGTTGGTAGCCTCATGTATGCTATGTTATGTACTAGACCAGATATCTGTCATGCAGTGAGCCTGGTCAGCAGATATCAATCTAATCCAGGACCTGAACATTGGACTGCTGCAAAATGTATTCTCAAATACTTGAGAAGGACTAGAGATTACATGTTGATTTATAGCAGTGATGAGTTGATTCCAGTCGGATACACAGATTCTGACTTCATGTCAGATAAGGATTCCAGGAAATCCACCTCTGGTCATGTGTTTATGCTTGGAGGCGGTGCTATCAGCTGGAGGAGTATAAAACAGGAATGTACCGCTGATTCGACCTCGGAGGCTGAATATGTAGCACCTTGTGAAGCAGCTACGGAAGCAGAATGGCTCAAAAGATTCCTTTTGGAACTTGGGGTGGTACCTTTGGCATGACAGCCGCTCATAGTTTACTGTGACAGCAGCGGGGCAGTCGCTCAGTCAAAAGAGCCCAGAAGCCATAAAAGCCAAAAGCATGTACAGAGGAAGTATCACTTAGTCAGAGAGATTGTGCAGAGAGGTGATATTGCTATTACCAAGATAGCCTCTGCGGACAATCTGGCAGATCCCTTTACTAAGCCTTTGACTACCAAAGTCTTTGAGCAGCATGTAGATGGGATGGGCATGAGATGCAACCCTGACTGGCATTGATCCCAAGTGGGAGATTGTTAGATTGTATGGACTCAATCTATCAGTTGATGTCATAAATTGATTAATTTCTTTATTTATCAATAAAATCATGCTTTTCTTTCATGAGATGAATGTTGTTTTATTACTTTATGCACATGATCAATACATATGACATAATGGTTCATGAGTTGAACCGGGTCCCATTAGTATATTATATGTGATATATGTGTATGTATGAGATCCACACACGGGAGATATATGTCACAAATCTTATATTTAAAATATCTTTATAACCAGTGATGAGACTGGGCATCTCATCTGATAAGGTTGCAACACTTTGATCACTATGAGATAGTGTGATTTGTCTCGATCATCAAGATGGAAAATTCTGGATCAATGTGCTGGTACATTGGATGTATTGGAGGACCATGAGAAGCACCTTATGGGATTCCGTCTCAATAATAAGGTCTGCTCTCATAATTCCCTAGCAATAGGCTCGCAATTCTGAGACATTGATGAACTCAAGTTTCTATCTATTCATTTGCTTTGAGTCACCAATGAGTGAGGCCAACTATAGGTCAACACCTCGGTGTCTTGGGTATGTAGTAGTAGGACTGTGGGAACATTGAATGATCAAGATGGAATCTATCTCTATTATCCCCTTGTGTCAATTAATGGATTTGTCAGTAGTAAGTGTGCACCTATCTCGATTAAGAGTTAATTGGATGGTACTGATGATCATAGTGATTAATTGGGGCTCAAGGATAATAAGATGTGGAACTAATATTGGAAGAGACAGATTTATTCCAATTGATCCATGGATATTGATAGAGGGGCCTACTTGTGGTAATCGGGAAGTTTAGGGTCTTCATTGTAATTTATTCCTAAGACCGGAGTGCAATTGCATTTATATAGTGGTGTTATTTGCAATTAACTGTGAGCCCGGATTGCACATGAGATGCGGGGTCGTGTGTCCCAGTTGGAGCCAGCTTTCTATGGAATCCCTAGTGGTCCCCACGTTAGCCCAAGTTATTAGAAAGATACTAATCCTATTTGAACTCTAAAAGGAAGGAATTAGAAAGTTACTATTTCTATTTGAAGTAGGACTTCTAATAGTAGTAATAGTATACTTACTAATTGTTGTGGAAGTAAGACTTCTATTTCAATTAAGAAAAGAGGATACTTGAGAGATTATATAAGGGAACACATCCCTCTTGGACGTCCATCATATTATAGTGAAAAACGTCCCTCCTTTTTGTGCAATAGTTGCACTGCTCTCTTCTCTCTTCCTCTTCTAGTTCCTTAGGGTTTCGAGTTGGGTTTTCTCTTGAAGATTCCACCGATCTTCTTGAGAAGAGATATATAATTCGGGTCATAGCGTGGAAGGCTAAGAGGTGGTGGAGATTCTGATCTTAGTTTGTAGAAAAGTTCTACATCAACGAAAGTGATCAACTTCTCCATTAGAGCACAACCGAGCTCCTAAGATATAATCTGCTTCCTTGTATGTTGTGGATTGTAATGGATGCTTGTTCGTTTATGTTCTATCTTTTAGATAGTTTTACTTACTGTACATGATCATGAGATTGAGGGTTATGCATCCTGAATTGGGTTTTTGGCCTTATGGATACTTGATCCTTGAGTCAAGTGGGTCAAAAGTTTTGAAAATCTATCCACGAGGCCCACCTACTTCCAACAAAAGAGATGACAAAAGTGTTATTTCACTCTAAAAACCTTTGGTGGTTGGAAGGCTAGTAATTTTGGGGATACAGAAGGTATTAAAATGAAAAGGCATGAGCCTATTAAAAAATACTAAAACCGTAGGGGCCTTATACAAATCCTAGAAACCTTAGGGGTAAATGCAGAAAAGGCTCCTTTTCATATATGTTTGCCTCACCTTGCAATTACATGTTGAAATAGAGAGGACATGGGTAATCAAAAGATTAGCAAAGATTGTGGAAGGAGGCCTTATTGCCAAGGTGGGGGATATTCAAGTGCATCCATCCCTCACCATTTGTGGTGAGGGACACCCCTTTTGGGGAAGTTTCAAGTACAAAAGATAGGTACAAAAGAGAAGTACACTTTTCTTTTGTACTTGAAACTTCCCCAAAAGGGGTGTCCCTCACCACAAACGGTGAGGGATGGATGCACTTGAATATTGTCCTGCCAAGGTTGCTGATATTGATGCAAGAAATTGTTCAATGTTTGTCTAGAATAGGGTTGTCAATCCGGACCTTTGAAAATAGGGGCCAGGGCACGTAAAAGCTCATAAAATTAGGGCTTTTATTTTTGTCTTACAGGCTAAAGACAGAGGATAGGGTAGGGCCCAACCCGATTTTGAAAAGCCTGCATCCTTGAGGGGCAAGTCGAAGCCAAGCCCTTTGGGCTCAGTTTGGGCCCCACCAGTCATAAGAAAGGTTGGGGATCACAAGATCTATATAGGACCTATCTGTATAGTAACTTTTAAACCCGTCCAATCATCGTAGTCCTTAATCCATGCCCCCGAGGCATACTTTATTTCTTATTTCTTAGTCAACGGTGCATCTCGATTGGATCGTTTTAAAAGGCATGGGGCCTCTGACATTCAAGGAGGATGGTAGTGTGTGAGGGGTTGGATGTATGATAGTGGGGCCACAAGTGGGCTCACAGTTGTCTTGCACAGTGGGCCATGAAAATCATGGGAAGGTGGGATATGAAATGCTGGTCGGACTCAATTTATCCAGAAGATTTCAAGGTCCATTCGATCATCCTAATTCATTCCTTTATCCATGTCCCTTTTCACGATTTTAATCCAACAATAAATTTCATTGGGATGGATGTCAAAAGTCAAAGCCCCTGGATCCGGTGATGTTCAGTGGGGTGGTGGGTTACAAGCTTATCTTATCCCCTTCATTGATGTTCAGTGGGGTGGTGGGTTACAAGCTTATCTTATCCCCTTCATTTATGACCAAACCTTTCTATCACCGGCCTCCTCCAACTGGGATTCATCTAGATGGGTCCCACTGAGAGGGGCATTCTTTTGATGCACATGAAGTTTTTAAAGTTATTGCCCATAAAGTTAAGCCCATTATACACTCTACCCCCATATATATATATATATATATATATATATATATATATAGGGAAGTCCTCCTATGAGAGACACTCTCACTAACTTGGTGAGAGATGGGTGAGGGCCCTCACATTTAAGTTGGGGGTCCTTGCATTTAAGTTGGTGAGAGTGGATATGGAAGTTAGGGTCTCCACCCATCTCTCATAAAGTTGGTGAGAGTGTCTCTCATAGGAGCACTTCCCATATATATATATAGAGAGGTGCTCTTATGAGAGACACTCTCACCAAGTTTATGAGAAATGGGTGGGGCCCTCACTTCCATATCCACTCTCACTAACTTAAATGTAAGGACCCCCAACTTAAATGTGAGGGCCCCCACCCATCTCTCACCAACTTGGTGAGAGTGTCTCTCACTAAAGCACCTCCCATATATATATATATATATATATATATATATATGGAGAATATTCATATGCATCTGTCCCTCACCATAGGGTGAGGGATACTTCCATAAATGAGAATTTTCAAGTATAAAAGTGAATTTTCAAGTACATAGGGTGAAGTACACTTCCTTGTCTTCATGTGCAAAAAGGGAAAGTGGCCTCACCCTATGGTGAGGGATAGATGCACAAGAATGTTCCCCTATATATATATATATATATATATATATATATATATATATATATATATAATTCTAAAAAACGCCCCACTTTAAAATACCCAATATACATACGGAACTGTTACACAGCGTCCAGACGTTTTTTAATAGAAAACGCCCCTCCTAGTTTTGCCCACTAGGATGCATGATGATCATGGAAGTCCATTGGATGGAAAGATCTATGTGAGGCCTACCTATGCAAAATCTTGAGTCCATAAGAGCATTCTAACCTTTTGATCCATGGCCTTAAAACTTAATGGTTTAGAGACATCATTTTATCATGATTTCAATCCAACGGTGAGGAAAAGTTGGATGAATGTCAAACTTGGACTTATGACTATTCATGGGGGGTAGTGTGTGTGAAAAGGCTAGATTGAGTCAACATTGGGCACATGACAAACAAAAAAAAAAAAAAAAAAAAAGAGGGGCGGAAAAAGTTTTTCAAGTGCGGCATTTTTGAGACAATGCTGGTCCCACAAATCAAAGTCGATTATCATTATTTTTTTGCATGATTAAAATCAAGATAAATCCAATCAGAACTGGATTTTCCAGTTCCATCATGCAAAAAATAGATATAATCAATTTTGATTTGTGAGACCAGCTCTATTCCAGCTTAGGATAAGATAAGCTTCCGCTTAGGACCTCACATCCATATCCAATGCCAACATCTTAAATGTAAGGCCTCCCACCTTATCTCTCGTAGTAAGGTGAGAGAGCATCTCTCATATATATATATATGTGTGTGTGTGTGTGTGAGAGAGAGAGAGAGAGGGCTCCACCTTATCATTCATAGTAAAGTTAGAGATGCTCTCATAGGAGCGTCTCTTATAAATATATATATATATATATATATATATATATATATATATATATATGTATAGGGCCCCCACCTTTATCTCTCATAATAAGATGAGAGTCTCTCACAAGAACACCTCCCTATATATATCATGTAGAAATTTTGTGTGTGTGCATACACTACAAGACCTACAATGACGGATTTTCTCAAGTGAAGAAGTTAAATAATAAAATCAGATATTTTAACCTATGAACTAAGGGGTTGGTCGCACCCAAGTGCTCACACTAGAGTCCGCCTCAGAAAACCTACGATACTCTGGTGGACCCTTACTTTTTTTTATGACATGGGCCGACGTCTTTTATGCGTACTTGGGTGGTGCCCACTAAACGCACACAAATGGATACATTAAATGTGGAGAGCAAACCAAAGGGGTCAGTGACGCCAACATATGGTGCTGGACTAGATCACTCTTCCAACTCCAGCTTTAGCTAAGGTTGGATGAGCCCCTTTTTTCCATTTTGCAAGTCCAGGCCTAATCAGATTTGATTCTTGCTCACACAACCAGAAGACTCAAATGAAATCCAGCCAGAGGGGGTAGCTCAGGAACACAGCTCGGTTGAAAAGGTCACGGACTCACCATGCTAAGTAACTGGAGGGAGGCAGATTCAAATACTCCTGAATACAGATAGAGTAGGAATGGATCCATGCTTCTATCAAGTATACATACTTCTTACGTTGTCCCTCTCAAGTCCAAAAGAGAGATTCAAGTTTTATTTTTAAAAAATAATTTAATTTAATAAAATCCAGATGAGCACGCACTACAGTTGTAGAAAACCTCATTTGCATACCCCACTTTAGAAATTTTAATTTTAAGTATGATTTCTTACCCACCCAATGCCTAACCATATGATTAGTAACTTTGGCCACATCTAACTTTTAGGGCCTCTTAGTTTGAAGACAATTTAGAAATTCATGGTCAAATGGGCCCCACCAAAAGATTATTAGAGTTAAAGGTGGCATAGATAAGGTGGCAATTTAGATGGGACCTCGACTTTCTTAGGATTTTGATTAGTAGGGTGATGGCCGAGTATCCATTCAATTTCTGTTAAAGGGGAGGTCATTTGAAGATCATTCGCGGATATACACCTTTTATCCCTAGGAATTCGATTACTTGAAATAAACAGGCCTTAAGAGTCCACCTTAAATATATTTCATAGCAGGACTCCCTGAATTGATAAAATGCTGAAAAGGGTCATTTTGAGTTAAGAACAAATCCAGCTAATTAGTAGTAGTGTGGATGGTGGGCACTTCTTTGCTTTGTTCCTTTTTTCCCCTCTTAAGTCTATATTCAAATTCAACATAATATACCAAGGCATTCATTGCTGACAGTTAATATCTCTCAGAAGACAGATCCAAGTCATCTGATAACTGGCTTGCAAATCATCATCATCTATCTGAAAACTTAATTGTACTCCACTCGAAATTAAACAAATCATGAACACTCAACTCATCTTTATTGCAATTGGACCCTTGTCAACACTCAACAGCATGAAAATCAGAATGAATACATATAAAACGAAAACTGTATAAAAGCAAAAACGTATCATTTCCACACCGGTTAAGTCATATCCAAATATATGAGCAGGTAATATCACAAAAAGAAAGATAAATTAAAATGGGTAAAAAAATTAGAATACACCAGAAATTTGTTGAAATATATTAAACATCTAAATATAGAAATTTTAGGTTATATATTGCATTTTTTTAAATGGTAAATCTTGCAAAAAGTTAGATGAAAACACAACCAAATGTCAAAATTTATTTTGACAATTGACGAATTTCCTTGTGCCACACTTTCTCAAGATATACTGTAATATTTGAAGACTTAAGTTTTTCAATAGAGAAGATTTCGGTTAAACAATTTCGTTTTTGGACCTTATATATATATATATATATATATATATATATATATATATATATATATATATATATATATATATATAGGGGCTACCTCCCCTAAGCTAAAGCTTAGGATAAGGTAAGCTGAAGTAAGCTCAATTGCATGATGGAGCCCACTTATATAAATATATATATATAAATTGAGTAACATCTTTCACTGCAAAGGCAAAATTGTGTACACTAGTTCTCAAACCTCATCTTATAACATCATCAGCACCCTAAACAACTCTTTTTCTTTCTCTGACAGATTATACAGATTCCTAACAAAAGAAGTCTACCTTTAAGCATCAGAGCTTTGATCGGCCTCCTCGATTGCCTGAGTGACGCCAACTTCAGCTGGCCGAATGACACGGTCATAGAGCATGTATCCAGGCTGCAGCAACAATTAAGCAGAAGTCAATATTCATCTGTCCAGTTATTACACTTGGAAGTGTTCTAAGCATCAATGCAATTCTAAAGATTATTTCCAAAGACAGCTGAATATGAAAACAGCATTCTCTCAAACACATGGCTTTTAAATCCATGGGCTTTTAAATCCATTTCGACAGGCAATTGAAAAGCACCCAACAAAAACAATTTGCCACCATTGATTGTGAATCAAGAACCAAAAACTATATACAGCTTATATACTTTGTTTAATGAAGAAATTTACCCAAGAATGGATCAGTGAGCTAGGTTTCTGATGCAGCAGCAATACCACGTCACTGCAACAAGACTCGTGGGCCACATGTGGGGCCCATGAAATTCTAATTTTAATTGTTATTAGTTTTATTTTTAGCAAAGAATTTAAGTAGGATTAGTTTCTAATTTATTGTGTTTCCTGTTTCCTAATTTTGATTATGATTGTTTCTTAGGGTTTAAGTTTCTTTTACTATTTATATGACTTTGTAGAGAATTATTTATCGGATTAGAATTGATTTAATGTCATGTTAGAAGGCGTCCAATGGAAGCACCTGTTAAAAGGTGTGAAGGCGTAGAGATTGCCAGGAGTAGGAGAGGGAGAGGGAGACCCAAGAGAAGTTGGAAAGAAACTATTAAACATGACCTTGCCTACATGGATCTAACGGAGGACATGGCCCTAAACAAATTTGATTGGCGTCGTCAAATCCATATAGCCGACCCCACCTAGTGGGAAAAGGCTTGGTTTGGTTTGGTTTGGTTATTAGAATTGATTTAATAAAATTCCCTGTGTGGATTTTTTCGTTGGAGACTGTTCACTCTTTGAGTGATTGTTCTTCAGAACCCTAATTGTGCTCCGGCACTTGCATCCTAACCCTAAGATTGCATCAATTGGTATCAGAGCTAAGAGAATTGCAAATCATCAAGCCCAAAAACTTAATGCAGCTAAATAGGTTATGCAAAAGAATTCCCCAATTGCAGGTTTGAAACCAAGTGCGTCATAGGAGAAAGTTTTCTCCAAGCCCGAATGTCAAAATAAGATCACCTGCTTTAATTGTAAACAACAAGGGCATCATGTAGCAGAATGTCCCAATGCCTCCACTTCATTGAGAATGAAAGTGATAAGATTGATACTCTAGATGATCCTAAAGAGAAAGATGTTGCACCCGAAACCGAAGACTTAGAGATCTACCATGCACTTGAAGGTGAATCCCTCATGATCCTCACCGACACTCCCTCGACTACTAAGACGAAATTGTTGCGAGAAAATATTTTCCGCTCCATCGGAACAGTAAATGGTCACGAATGCACAGTCGTCATTGATGGAGGAAGTTGTCAGAATATTATCTCCCAAGCTCTTGTGGATCGATTATAGTTGAAAGTTCGGAAGAATCATCGCCCCTATTTTGCTAGATGGTTAATGACATGTGATGAAGTGTAAGTCCGGTATGCATGACCAATTACCTTTTCCATTGGTGAAGATTATATAGATACAGTTTGGTGTAATTTGGTATCCATAGATAGTTGTGATATCTTGTTGGGTCACCCGTGGATGTATGACAAGAATGGAACTAATGGCATGCGCAACAATACCTACACATTCATGAATGGTAACAAGCAAGTCACACTCCATCCTATGAAGCCAGCGCCACCAAAGAAAGGGTCAAGTTCTTGTATCACCAAGGAAGCGCTTCAAGTGCACACTATCTACAAAAGCAACATCAAGAGAAAGAGCCGAGTTGGAGGTCGAACTCTTTTTCAACTCTTGATTAACATTTACTACATGTGGATCTCGTTGATTCCCATTATGTCCCCCATCATCTCAATGATCATCCTCATGCCGATTAGTTTCCAAATTGGTTAATCCGTTTTCAATCCTATCAAGAGTCGCTTGTATTTGAACTTGCATTTGAGCCAACGTTGCGGATATTTGATTAACAGTTACCGATAATTGCGCAATGGTTCCCCTCAAATCATCATCATTATTGGAGGAAGACTCCACGTCTACATGCTTCATGGGAGGCATAATTGGTGAATGCAAATTTAAAATTTATGACTGACCTGATGTGTAGATTGCAGGCTGGATTTCCTCTTTAAATAGGTCAAAACTGACCCAAATGTATAAATCAGACCCAAACTATCTGCTTGTGAACTTCTTTAATGGGTCGGATCTGACCTGAACAGACCCGGAGGCCCAAAGTATCGTCTCGGCCTGTGTGTTGACTGAAAGAAGAAAAGGGTTTTGAAAAACCCCCTTTTGTTTTATCTTCTTTAACGAGAAAAACCCCCTTTTGCTTTATCTTCTTCAACGAAGAGGAAGCAACGAGATGAGGGAGCAGGCGCTAGCGCTGGAGTTTGGCGACTTTAACAAGACGATGGAGCAGACGATGACAAAGGAGGTGCTGGCGAACGGAGAGAAGGGTGGTGCAGCGGGAGACAGCGGCGAGCGGGCGAGCACAGCAACAATGGTGACGGCACGACAGTGCACGATACACACTTTCTCGTCATGCTTCTCCTTCATCTTTTGTCTGTTCTCTTCTTCTTCCTTCTTTGCTTTTCTTTCTTTTCTTTGCTTTGGGCAGAGAGGTTAGGGTTCCAGACAAGGGGTCCGAGGTTGGATGGGATGGGATCTGGGTGAGGGCCTTTATTTTATTTTTTATTTTTTTGACAAAGATGGGACTGGGTCTAGGCATGGTTTTGGGATGGCATGGATTTCTGTGGATTGGAAGTTGGGTCACGGGATGATGAACGGAAAGGGGGTGGATACGAAATCAGGGAGAAGTTTGGTCAAGGGAATATGGGCGTATGGCTGATGGGTTCTAGAAGGTGGGATGGGCTGCAGGAGGGCGAACGATGATCGGCAGGGAAGGGTGGATTGACGAGAAGACGGATGGACGATAGATAGGGGTAATCACGCTAACGATCAGGGATCGTTCAGCTCTGATACCAATTGATGCAATCCTAGGGTTAGGATGCAAGTGCCGGAGCACAATTAGGGTCCCGAAGAACACTCTAAGAAGAAACAGTCTCCAACGAAAAAATCCACACGGGGAATTTTATTAACTCAATTCTAATCTGAGAAATAATTCTCTACAAAGCCATATAAATAGTAAAAGAAACTTAAACCCTAAGAAACAATCCTAATCAAACTAGGAAATAGGAAACACAATAAATTAAAAACTAATCCTAATTATATTCTTTGCTAAAAATAAAACTAATAAAAATTAAAATTAGAATTTCATGGGTCCCATATGTGGCCCACGAGTCTTGTTGTAATGATGTGGTATTGCTGCTGCATCAGTTTCAGTTTTCACACATGAAAAGTAATTATAAAATTGGGAAAGTAAGAAGTTGGAAAACAATTATGAACGAGAGAACACAGCATAAGAGAGCAAATGCCAGGTAACCTTTTCTTTCCAAATGGAGAGCAGCCTACCTTTAGAATTCAACAAATTTTTTATAAAGGATGCTAAACAGAACACTAAATACTAATTTCATACCATCATTATCAACAGTCTCATCCATAAATCCAGGGTCAGCTAATAGAGTTGTTCTATAAAACTACTCAAAAATAAATAAATACAAAAAAAAAAAAAAAAAATCTAACCAGGTTAAGACAACAAAACTAAACTATAAATTGCGAACAAGAACACACGGACTCACTCTCATCATGTACATGAGTAGAACTGGAAATTCTCTTCATGTAGTATATATGGCACATGTACTGCCACCGTCTATTTAGCCAAGGACACACCTCATCTTCAACTTTGCAAAACTTATGTAATCATATTGGCCTTTGCAAGCCCTCAATTCCAAAGGTGGAAGGAGCCCTAGGATTTGTGACTACACCATGGTTACAAAAAAGGTTGAAACACATTATCAGCAAAAGCAACCTTATGCATCAATCAATAATTGGTTCAAGATAGATGATATCTTGGTCTGCTCTGGCCCTTTTTCTGAAAGAATAGTTTAAAAAGAAAAATCTGACGAAGAACTAAAGAGAGCCTTAGCTACGATGAAGAAAAACAGTGCAGAAAGATCATATGGTTTACATTTTTTTTAGTATGAGTTTTTATGGGAAAAACTGAATTAATCGATTAGCCAATTAAAAAATTCATGAATATAAGAAAAAAGTAGTCCCTTTTCATAAGAACCAAGGAAATCTTCAGAACAGTGCACTTTACCAAGCTAATGGAACCTGTAAACCAATTGGCGGAACTTTGGAAGAGAGTAAAACGGCAGGGCTTACAACAAGATTCAAATGTTTCTAAGAACCAGTTTAGGTTTATGCCAAGAAGATAAACTACATAAGCTATTTTGATATAAGGACAACTAATAAAAAACTTAGACAAACTAGGAAGATCTACATATGGTTTTTATTGATTTAGAAACGGCCTATAATAGGGTACCGAGATGATTCATTAACTAACATTAATGAAAAAAATGCATCACTATTACTAGCATTAATAAAAAAGTGCATCACTATTATAAATCATACAAGATGAATGACAGGGACATAAATTCCCATTTGGAGTTGGATTACATTAAGAGCCAGATTTGAGCCCCTTTTCGTGAATGGTATTCAGCCTGTCTGTTCACCTTGGTTATGGATACGTTAACAGCAGAGATCCAAGATACAGTTCCTTGGTTATGTGATTTGGAGAAGATTCATTACTAATTAGAGGAGCTGCAGAAAGTAAGCTTGAACTTCGAAGAAAGGTTTTACAGTTAAATGGGCTAAATATTGGCAAATCAAAAGTACATTGTATAATGCAAGTTTTGCATATCTGAAAACGAGGAGGATGGGTTGCTGAAAGTTGAAAATAGCTTAGTAGCGAAACATTATAGATTTTGGTACCTCGGAGTAACTATTGTCGTTTAAACTGGATATAGCAAATAAGATTAGTAATTTTTATATCCAAATGGTAAAGTAGGATCATGATAGGTGGATAAAGTGTAGACAAGCAAGTAGATTGTCATGAGATCTTCAGTGTCACTTTGGTTAAAAGGGCATTTTCACAATATGACAAACCTTCTATGCTATATGGAGCTATTAAATGTTGAACAATAAAACACGAGAAGCAAAAGTGCATAGGGAAGATGCACATGCTAAAATGGATTTTACAAGGATTAAATTAGAAATGTGCACGTAAGAGGAAACGAGTAGCTCCAGTAAGAAAGAAAAATCAAGGAATGTCAGAAAGATAAATCAAGGAATGTTGTCAGTACCGGTATGAGCATGGATGCATAAGACCAGAAACAGACACCAAAAGACAATTGAAGGGTTACACATATTCATGGAACTAGAAAGGGGGTAACAGAAAGACCTCAAATAAAGTAGCGAGGAAGACATAATAGATTGTGGTGTTACTGAATATATGGCTGCAATAGGGTTGACCAGAAAAGAACTCACAGGAAGATGATCACAAATAGATAGGATAAGGCTTCACTTATGATAATGATGATGATGATAATGGCCATGATGTAATCAAACAAAAAATTGTGAATCTTCATTTTTAATTGCTTTTAGGGTGTTTGAACTTTGAAGGCTACATTTATTGTCTTGGTTCCAAAGGGTGAGAATGTTTCTACCCCAGATAAGTTTTGTCTTATCTTTCTCACCAATGAATTGCATAAGATTATTAGTCAAACCTTGGTGAATCGGCTTAAACCTATTATTGGTAGGTTAGTAGGGCCTAAGCAATCGGCTTGTGTTCCTGGTCAAAGTATTGCTGATAATATTCTCTTGACCTAGGACCTTCTGCATAGGTTGGTGTAAATGTGTGTCAAATTGGATTTGGCCAAGGCATATGACAGTGTCCGTACACCTTAGGGATTTTCCAGAAGCGGCTTTGCACTCCATGAAATTTCCATTACACTTCATTGACTTGATCATGGCTTGCGTTAAAAGGGCCCCAATTTTCAGTTCTGGTTAATGGGTCAGTGGAAGGTTATTTTCAAAGCACATGTGGTTTGCGGCAGGGGTGTCCACCATCACCTTTTCTTTTTATTATTGTGATGGAGTTCTTTTTTCTCATGATGACAGCTTATGCTTCATCCTCTCTGATTCCTACACCTTATAAAGGGCCTGGGGTTTCAGTTTCACATTTAATGTTTGCTGATGATCTTGCGTGTTTAGCATAGCCTCTTGTTATGCGGCATACAATTTACAGATCTTTTAGGAGCAGTTTAAAAGATTTTCTAGTCTTGGAGCGAACTGGATAAAAAGCTCTATATTCTTCTCTATTTGCTCGTATGATGACGAGCATATTATCTCTTCAATTCTCCAAATAGCAGAGGGAACATTGCCTATTCGGAAGCGGATTGCATAACGAAAGAGGGAGTATCCAGACCTTCACTGCTTATTGTCACTGATTGTTAATATGTTCTCTTTTTCTTCGGGTTGATGCCTAAATTTTTGGGGGTTGTCAACCATTTCTCTCTAGAGATGATTGGTTTTTCCATTGTTTTTTTGGGGATTTTTTGTTTTCACATATAGCCCTCTTATACTGTAAAGTTTTGGTGAAATGAATATGGTCATCTTTTCAAAATACAAAAAAAATATTGCCTACTATTCGGACTTCCAAAAGAATTTCTTTTAAAGATTGTCAACCTTTTCTTGATAAGATCCAATCCTGTATCTCTGCTTGGAAAGCGAAGATATTATCTTATGTGGGTAGAGTGGAGTTGATTAGATCTACACTATCTTCACTACATGTATTTTGGGGTACGGTATTTATTCTTCCAAAGACTCTTAAATGTGTTGGGCCAATGCATTAGGGGTTTTTTCTGCAATGCATGGTCTTAAGAGAGGTATTGCCACCCTTTATCTTGGAATGCAATCTGCATGCTCATTTCCTTAGGGGGGCTAGGAATTATATCTGTTCATAGTCTTTCTCAAGCAGTTGTGATTTGACAGGAATGGAACATTGTGTCCAATTTCAAAACCTGTTGGAAGTTGTGGGTGAGAGCACGGTATTTGAAGGAAAGGTCCTTTTGGGTTGTACCTATTCCTCAGAATGCCTCATGGGGATGGAAGGGAATTGTGACACCCCGGAGTCCCACATCGACTATAGAGAGGAAAGTGAATGGGGTTATATGTAGAGCTTACACCCTTACCTTGCATGAGGTCTTTTGATGGGTTGAGGCCCATCAGAAGCAAAACCGTGCGGCCAATGGGCCAAAGAGGACAATATCATGCATGTGTGAAGGGTGGGGCGTTACAAATGGTATCAGAGCCAACTCTCGACTAGTTTGAGTGTGGGTCCCCTGCCGTGGTCTAGTCCAAGTGGGCGGGTCTCCATGTGGGCAGGCCAAGAGGGCTGGCAGGCTACTGCACAGGGACGTGCAGCTCTAGGGACTGGCAGGCTACTGCACAGGGACATGCAGCCCTAAGGGGGGTGGAATGTGACGCCCTAGAGTCCCACATCGACTATAGAGAGGAAAGTGAATGGGGTTATATGTAGAGCTTACACCCTTACCTTGCATGAGGCCTTTTGATGGGTTGAGGCCCATCAAAAGCAAAACCGTGAGGCCAGTGGGCCAAAGCGGACAATATCATGCATGTGTGAAGGGTGGGGCGTTACAGGAATTCTTCAAATGAGGGAGAAGGTCCTTCCCTTTATTCAGCATCTTATTGGTAATGGAGGAGCCTACTTCTTTTTGGTGCGATAGATGGTTGGATGAAGGGTGTCTAATTGATTTATATGGTGATCGAGCACGGTACAATCTCAGGTTGGGATTTACTGTTTTGGTTAATCGGTTTGTGGCTAATAATGAATGGCTTCTTCCAGCTCCTACTTCGGGTGATCTTATTACCATTTGGGGGAAAATTACTACAGAAATCAGTCCTATATCTGATCATCCTGAAGTGGTGGTTTGGACAGCCAAGGAAAATGGTAGATTTCCTCTTCAGTCTGCATATCTCCAGTCTTTTTATTCCATATCTTTCTTAAAATTTGACGTAGTCCCAGTTAATAGCCAAACCATGAATCCCAATTGATCAGAAAATCCTAAAGTCAACTCTACCCAGATCAAGAAACAAATAAGCAAAACAAGGAGCAAAAATAGAAGAGAGCAGGCTTACCCCCAAATCAGTAATCCACTACTTGATAGGTCTTCAATCCTTGGGTTCACACTCAACCAATGGGAAGAGAGAGTATTGCAAACACCAATGCAATTTTAAATCAGGTTTCAGTTTATCCTGTTAGTTGTTTTTTCTTGCATTGGATCTCTGATTGAGTTGGTAAATCTCTAATGGAGTCTAAGAGTGATAATTCTAGTACATCTACTCAGACTCAACAATTTCCTAATCCCACCAATCTGAATGTTAAGTTAACACCAGACCTTTTCAATGGGACCAACTATAAAGTTGGGCCTACTCAGCTAGAATGGCAATTGGAGGGTCGAAGAGACTTGGTTGCATTGATGGGAGTATTAAAGAGACAAATAAGGAGGATCCTAAATATTCAGATTGGGTCTCTGAAAATATGTTAGTTATGAATTGGATTCTGAATTCAATGGAAAGTGGAATTGCAAAGAGTTTTCAATATTCAGATACTGCAAAAGAACTCGGGGATTCTATTGATACCGCTTATTCTCAAAAGCGGAATAACGTCAGGGTTCTAAAATTGAAAAAGGAAATTGCTGCTTTCAAGCAGGGTAGTCTAGGTAGTCTATCGATTAGCGATTATTATTCTAAGTTCAGAGCTCTATGGAAAGAATTGGAGTCATACATGAGTCCTGAACTTTGTTGTGCCAAGAAGCCATGTTGTGCCAAGAAGGAAGGGAAATTAATCGAAGATTTGAATATTTGGATTTCTCACGTAGGAAAGCGACTGGTCTATAAGATTTCATGGATCCTGTTTGTTCTAGCCCTCGATTATTTTAGTCAATTTGACCAGTTGAATGACCTCTTGCTCCATCTCAACCAGGCCCCATCAGGCATGAGGGTTCAAATCTAATTCTGGATGGGCTTAATATGGGTTTAAAATTGGGAAACAAATATGTTGAGAACTTAATGGGGACTCGAATCAAACCCAATTGAGGCCTACCTAGGCCCATAATAGACATGTAGGGATTCCCATGTTCAAACCTCTTTATTTGATTTACATGCTCAAAACATCGGGCCCACAATCCATATGATGTGGGACACCTAATAACTTTCCATGCAAGCAAGATGGAGTTTGGGAACTTTCCAAAGAAAGATCCTTAAGCAGGATAGCTTTCTAAATTCTAGTAGGCAAGTTTAAAAGAAGAGGAGGAGAGAAAATCTCTCCAATGGTCGTCCAATTCAAAATTTGAATTTCTTATAAACTTTTGATATTTTTATTCCTTCTATTTAGTTAATTTGTTGAGTTATGTAAGGACCACAAGCTGTCTAGGTAAGGTGAGAGCTCATACCATCCCCCATGCCGAAGAAGAAGTCAACGAGAAGAAAAAATGGAAAAAAAAAAAGGATAGGAAGGCAACAAGCTCAAAGCCAGTTGCAACAGTAATCTTACTCTTAATCAACTAAACGAGTAAGAAATCTGGTCCATCAGCTGGTAAGGAGAAAAAATGCGGGTGATTCTCTTGTTTCACATTGTCTAGCAGTTACTCTTTTATAGCTCCTTCTTTGGCATTTTTTTTTCCTACCAGTTTGGTGCTCATTCAGTGAGGTACGGTCTACCTCAGTCAGGCCCACGAAGAAAATTAAACAGGGGATATTAGAGGTGCTAATGACCAGACTTGGGCCAGACCAAGGTCAACCGAAGTCCGGCCCTTCTTATTTTGACCCGAATTTATGGCCTGGCAAAGCACGTTGCTCTGGACGTCAATGTGCCCAAGCCCAGTGCATTGGGAAAGCACACTGAATTTTGAAAATTTGATTTGTAGGGGATTTCAAAATAGGAGACTTGAATAAATGCAATTTCAAAGGTTACACAAGGGAAGGAACCTTGCAGCTTGGTCATACAAAATGATGCTGGAACGGGTTTGTGGACTAGCTGGCAAAAGTGGGGCGGATACGAGGTAAATGCTTGTGACTGATTGGACTGCAATATAACTCTGTTATTTCATTATGTTGGCAGCTTCTTTTATTCATATGGTCCATATACCTATATACTGCATATTGCCCTTTACTGTAAACGCTCTGCATACAGTACATCTCTTCTATTGTACTTCCCTTCTATTTTATACAATGGTTTAGAGAATTAAATTATTCTATGTAGAGCTCATGGCACAGTGGAAGGTGCACACTATTGCAACCTTGATGTTGTGGGTTCAAGTCAAGTTACCAATCAAACATAAAAATAAAATAAAATAAAATGATTCTATTAACAAAAAAAACAAAACTAATACTTCATATATCTGACAGTTGGGATAATCCATGTCGTAACATGGATTAAATATATCATGCTCATACCTTTAGAACCTCAGCAACAGTGCCAGGTGGCTTAGAAGGATCGGGTACTTGAAAAACTGCAAGATGTCTATTTGGATCAAATTGCTCACCCGTTGGATCAAATTTCTCCACGCCAAACTTTCTGAACACCTGAGTCGAAGTATAAAATATTTAAAGAACCAAATGTGATAAACTTCACTGAAAAGTGCCAATGGCACCATCATATAATCCTTCATATGTAATTCATTTGTGTGAAAAAATAGGTATTAATTAGTATTAATAGGAGTAATTAGTATTAAAAAATAGGTACTTACTAAAAAAAATTGATTGTGTGAAAAATAGAAACAAGGAATGACAAGGCCATATAGCAATTCATTTGTAAGATGAAAGCAAGACTAGCATTTGACTCATTGTTTGTTGCTCATTAGCAGCAGTTATGAAAAAGGAGTTGGCACATGGGAAAAAAAAGGGATATTTAGGAGCCTTATCCAAAACTGCAATTAGGATGGATAGATGTTCCCCACCAGTGAATCATCATCTTCCTAAAGCATCTGTTTTCTTTCTAACAAGAATGAATGAGAATGAAACTGTAATTTAAGACTAAATATCTAATTTCACCAAAAATGAAAACAGGCCTCCATGAGCTTTATGCTTGCTCACTATCATTCTCACAACCAGGCTGGGTATATTGTACCAAGGCTTGTTTCAACCAGTTGGCCAGAGACTACAGCCACAGGCATTGGGCACAGCCCATGTACAAACTAGATACTGAAGATGTGAAAAAAAAAAAAAATGACCAGCAAAAAAGAACAGGAGCATGGATCTTTTTACTCCTTTATTTATTTATTTATTTATTTTACCTACTTGACAACCATATGCTGCAAACATAGGCATTAAAAGCAGAAAGGTGGCAGTACATGATGTAATGTGACAGTCAAGAATAATATCGGTAAATTATTGGATATTAAGAATAAGCGGATAACAAAGAGCCTAGAAACCTCAGGAAATCAGCTTAACTTTATATAAATATGACTATATGGGCAAAATGGTAGGGAAAATATCCGTTACCTCAGCAAGCTGCTTCTCAGTCATTTCAACGCCCTCTAGAAGTGTTTTTAGAACTGGGACAGCACCAACCGAGTCTTTAGATTGATCAATCTTTGAGAAGCTATCATTCACAACAGAAGAAGCTCTTGCCAGATTGTCAGCAACATCTAATAAGCTTTTGGCAAAGTTCTGTAGTATTAAGAACCATAAAAGTTTTCAAGATACAAATAAATAAGAATGGGTTTTCGCAAAAAGAAGGCTGCACTGCAAATGGTTAAATTACTGCCATGTGTGTGTAATTCCATGCAACCAGGTCAAGTGTTAGATCTTGTAATGGCACCTATCCCTTAGGAAGGTAAAAGTCTGGTCTGACATGAAGCTAGAGCTATGGTAAAATTTCATTCCATCCCATCATGGTCAGACAGTGGTCCCAGCTGTTGAAAAATCACAAATTGGTGATGCCACAAGTCAACATTGGTGGGATGGTGGCAAACTTAATCAGCTGATCTACCCCTACCGCATAGTCGCACAAACCACATCCACCCCTTTACCTTTCGGGGCCTTAGGTGGGCCCTGAAGTATCTTGTTCCATCTAAGTATATATAAGATAGAGATAAAATGTAGACCTGTATGGCAAATTTTTTTGAATTTTCTGCTTCACGTTTTGTCCTTCCTATAACATTCTCCATTTCTGCATAGCTACGAAGAACTTTCTCTTGCAACGTCTCAATCTCCTTGTGTTTCACCTTTAGTAACTCTTCCTTCTCTGCAACTAGCTTTACTAGGTCATCGAAAGATAAATCACTCTCTGCATCTGAGTCAGAAAAAGAAGTTTGTTCAGTGCTACTCCTCCCCCTCCTCTGTTTGCCAGATACAGACTCGGCAGGTTTGACATTTGAAATTGATTCTTTCTCATTTTGATCCTTAATTTGAGAAGCATTCTGAGAAGTACTGTCATTTTCTGCCACAAATCCATGTTTATCTTTTGACTGGTTAATCTCCTTCTCATTTAGTTGAGGAGATGCAGATGATGAGATCCCAAACCTCTGAAGGGTGCCGCTCCCAAAGAAAGAATGACCTACTAACTGAGATGGTGCACATGGTGTCCCCTGCAGTGGAGCAATATGCCAGGATAAGTTAGTTTTAAAGCGACATTTTGGTCTCAAAAACTAAAATTAAGCTGTATATCCACATCAGTTCGTAAGATGCATAAAATTAAGAATGCCTGATACACCTAATGATCATAGGAGGATAGTTAAATAATTATTTATGACATATGTGAAATAATTAATTAAAAAATCAGAAAATTGTCATATCCTTGCATAAATTTTACTTGAAAACCAGTAACCAAACAAAATCCAGAGTATCCATGGCCAAGGCCAGCCATCTTAACAGCTATTTAAATAACAGAAATTAAATATACATTTAAATACTGAGATTCAGTTTCATCTGAAGGCAAACAATCACATCCAAATTGATGGGCAGCATGTTTGGTACCTGATGCAATCCTAGGGTTAGGATGCAAGTGCCGGAGCACAATTAGGGTTCCCACATGAACAATCACGTGAAGAAGACAACTCTCCCTCGATAAAACCCACAAAAGGGAATTCTATTAACTCCAAATCTCTAATTTGAGATCATTGATCTCTACAATGCTCTATTTATAGTAAAAGAAACTTAAGGGCTAAGAAATCAATCCTAATGAAATTAGGAAACACAATAATAAACCTATCCAAATCAGAAATTAATGCTAATTACAATCGTTGCTAAACTTAAACTAATACTGATTAAAAATAAGAGAATTTCATGGGTGGGTCCCACATGTGGCCCACGAGTGTATAGCAACCGTGTGCTGCTACATCAATTCTCCCCAGGTGGGAAAAGAGTTTGTCCTCGACCTCGGCTCTTCTTCTTGATGTTACTTTCGTAGATAGTGTGCACGGAAAGCGCTTCCTTAGTGAGACGAGAACTTGACCCTTGCTTTGGTGGTGTCGGCTTCATAGGACGAAGTGTGACTTGCTTTTCACCATGCATGAATGTGTATGTGTTGTCGCGCATGCCATTAGTGCCATTCTTGTCATACATCCACAAGCAACCCAACAAGATATCACAACCATCCATGGGTAACACATTGCACTAAACTGTATCTGTATAAGCTTCACCAATGGAAAAGGTAACTAGACAACGTACCATACTTGCACTTCATCACCCGTCATTAACCATTTAGCAAAATAGGGACGATTATGCTTCCGAACTTTCAACTGCAATCGATCCACAAGAGCTTGGGAGATAATATTCTGACAACTTCCTCCATCAATGATGACTGTGCATTCTTGACCATTGACTATTCCTTTAGAGCGGAAAATATTTTCTCGCAACCACTTCTTCGCAGTAGTAGATGGAGCGTCGTTGATACCCATGAGAGATTCACCTTCAACTGCATGGTAGATCTCTAATTCTCGTGTCTCAGTTGCCACCTCTATCTCTTTAGGATCATCCGGTATATCATTCACATCACTTGCATTCTCAATAAGGTGGATACTTTTTGGACAGTCTACTGCATGATGCCCTTGTTGTTTACAATTAGAGCATGTGATCCTATTTTGACCTTTGGGTTTGTTGAAAAACTTTCTCCGACGACCCACTCGGTTTAAAACCTGTAATTGAGGAATTCTTCTGCATAACCCATTTAGCTGCATTAAGTTTTTGTGCTTGATGATTTGCAATTACCTCAGTTTTGATAGCATGCTGATTAATCTCATCAACATTATCAAAATGTTTGAATGTGAGGATATCTTGAATGTCAAGTGTAAGCCCATTAAAGTATCTTTCAACTAATACCTCATCATCTTCATTCAAACCACAACGGGCTTGCATGGTCATAAACTCCTCAGAATACTCAACAACCGTCTTAGATCCTTGTTTCAAGTATCGAAAACTTGAACGCAAATCTCTGGAGTAATTGATAGGCAGGAATTTTTGCTTCGACAGATTTTTCATCTCAGTCCATGTGTCAACGGGGTCAATTTATTGGTTTCTTATCTTCCTTTGCAACTCAGCCCACCATATCGCAGCATAATTGCGAAATAGAGTTGCCACTAGTGTAATCTTATGACCATCCGTCATTGGTTTATGTGCAAAAATATTTTCAACGCACACTAACCAATCCAAGAATTCATCTGACTTCAATTTTCCATCATATTCGGGAATCACAAGTTTAATACCCAAATCTTGATCAACATTTACTGCATGTGGATCTCGTTGATTCCGATTATGTCTTCCATCATCTCTATGATTATCCTCACACCGATTAGTTTCCAAATTGGTTAATCGGGTTTCAATCCTTTCAAGAGTCTCTTGCATTTGAGCTTGCATTTGAACGATCGTTGCAGATAGTTGATTAACAGTAATCGATAATTCCGCAACGGTTCCCCTCAAATCATCATCATTATTGGAGGAAGACTCCACTTCTACATACTTCTCAGGAGGCATATTGGGTTAATGCAAAGTTAAAACTTGTGACTGACCTAATGTACTGATCTGACTTCCACGATCACGGTGGTGAAAACGAATCGAAAATTTGACGCTAGATGTGCCTGATATCAAAAAATGAAATTTTAACTGTTGATCCGACCAATTCTTTTGTTGATCAAAACCTCCTGATGCAGGGATAATTGCAGCACAACTAATTGGGCTTCTTCAACGGGTCGGATCTACCTGTGGGCCGAACTAGAAACCAGGCCTAAACAGACCTTAAGTCAAGCACACGTGTTGCCTTAGTCTTCGAGCCCTCAGAGAAAGATGAGAAAAGGTTTTCGAAACCCTTTCTTCCCCTATTGTTGCTCATGTCCTGCGAAAATGAAGTGAAGGCGATGGCGCTGGCGGCTGTCAACGATGGAGGGGCCTGGCGACGACGCTACTGGTGCAGGGCGATAGTGAGGAAAAAGACGATGGGGACGCTACCGGTACTATGCGACGGTGGCGAGGGCTCCGGGCGCTAACGGACAGGGTTGTGGCAACAACAGTGGTGCTCCGATCAGCACGGCTCTGGATGGTTCCGTGGTGCTCCGGTGATGGTTCTGTGGTGAAAGGTACACGTTTCCTTCCTTTTCTCCTCTTCTTTCTGTCTTCTTTTCCGTTTCTTTCGTCTCTACTATTTGTTTTTTTTTTTTTTTCCTCTGGGTTCGGGATCTATTGAAGGAGGATGCAAGGTGGGAGTCTCGTTCTTCTGGATTCGGCTTGAAAAAGGTTTGGGTGGGGCTGTGATATTTGTCGTAGGGGACTGACAAAGGGGCTGGGATGACGAACGGAAGGAGGGATAGGGGAAGCACAATTAGGGTTCCCACAGGAACAATCACGTGGAGAAGACAACTCTCCCTCGATAAAACCCACAAAAGGGAATTCTATTAACTCCAAATCTCTAATCTGAGATCATTGATCTCCACAATGCTCTATTTATAATAAAAGAAACTTAAGGGCTAAGAAATCAATCCTAATGAAATTAGGAGACACAATAATAAACCTATCCAAATTAGAAATTAACCCTAATTACAATCGTTGCTAAACTTAAACTAATATTGATTAAAAATAAGAGAATTTCATGGGTGGGTCCCACATGTGGCCCACGAGTGTATATCAACTGTGTGCTGCTGCATCAGTACCACACCCCACACATTTCAGAGATGAGAGTTTACAATATGTAACTGGTGTAACTGGTTAATAACTTAATATAATCCTATTCCTCTGGGCACTAGCTTCTCAACTGAGCTATTAAATAGAAGTTGTTTCATGGTTCTAAACATTGGTTGAGTCAACTCCAATTGTAGCAGTCATTTTGAGTCAATCCCTCCCCCCCTCCTCTTCCTCTCTCTTGTGCGCTCTTTTCTCCTCTCCTCCTCTCTCTCCTTCCTCCCCGCCTATTCACCAGAGTTTGGGGCTTTTGAGAGTTTTGAATATTTAAGTATGCTTTGCTGGTTTTCTTTGAATCTATTGTCTTGGGAAAAATTCATTTTATTCGTGTTAAACAATAATTTTTTACATCGAAGTGTTTATTTTTAAGAAAAAAAGGGAAAAAAAAAAAGAACAAAGTGCTTCTGATGCCCCGTGTCTTAGTTTATTTAGAGTCTTATTTATTCTTTTATGTTTTAAGTTGTATTTAGTTGGATGTTTTAATCCTGACCATCAATGTGTTTGGATGGTTCAAATTAATTTTAGGTTTTATTATTTTCCTATATAAGTGGTGTAAAGCCTCTTGGCTTAGTTAGTTATCGATTAATGAGAATTTCTTACGAGTAATTTGGGTTTTCCCAAGTTGTCTCTTCTTCCTTGCCCGCCATGGGGAGTTTGGCATGAGGCCAATTTTCAGACGAAAGTCTGACATATCCCTTCCACCATCCATCTCTCGTCTCTCAGCCTCTACTCGCCCCACACTTGATACCCCGCTCCGCAACAATTGGTATCAAAGCCGAAGATCGATCACCCAGATTCAAGATTCGGCAACCCATCACCATCACAAGTCTCAGATCCACAGATCCTGCACTCTATCATCTTCAAGGTATTCATCCAATTCCATTTGGTTGATTACATCTCCCCATCCAACCCAGTCCCTGCTATCAGAGAAAGCCCGTCCAACCCCTGTCAATTCCAAATCCCTGAGCATCAACACCACAAATCCATACTTTTTTCCAAATCCCCAGCCCAAATCCCTAAGCATTAACACCACAAATCCATACTTTTTTCCCAAATCCCCAGCCCAAATCCCTAAGCATCAACACCCCAAATCCATAGTTTTCCCCAAACCCCAAACCACACAAAAAAAAGCCCAAATCCGCAGCCTCCATTCGTCCCCATTGCTAGCACCGGCCACTGCTATCTTCATCACCGGAGAGGAAGCAGCAACGTCTTGCTCCAATCTACAGAAATGAAGAAAGGGTCGAGACCTCTTTATCTTTCTCCAGGGCATCAGTCTTCAATGCAAAAGATCATGCATGGCTACAACTAGTAGCATGTGTTGAGCCCAACAGTGGGCTTTAGTTCAGGTCAATTCAACCCGTTAGCAACACAAGCCCAGTTGGGCTTGAGTTTGAGTTTGGCCCAAATCCAAAACTACAGTCAACAGCAGCTTAAAAAAAAAAAAAAAAGTTCTGACCCATTACAAAAAGCCCAGTTAATGAGCACATCTGGCTAACATTAGTAGGTTCAATCTCAACTGTTGATCTTCAATCTGGGATATCTTCTCCATCTAGACTTCGATCGTCGATTTGTCTTCACCTACAAACTTCAATCAGTAAGATCTACACATCTGGTCAGTCGAAATTTATTTTTGAAGATCATTAAATTTGACTTCTCTTGCATCACATAAATATGGAATCAGAAGAAAGTCTGCTAGTGAAAATCTACAATGATATCCAAAAAAATCATCTATGCATGTAAATATGGACAATGGTATTCTCACAATAAAGCCTACTTCGATCAATTTCTTAATTTGAGTAAAGGAAAGCTGACAGTTGATGAATATTCTGATGAATTTTCAAGCCTACAAGCACAATATGCATTAGATGAAGATGATGAACATTATGTCACTATCTTTACCAGAGGTTTGAGACTAAGTATACAGAGTAATATGAAAAAGGAATGCAAAGATATATATGAAGCATTTTGGGAAGCTATCCATGTTGAGCGCTTGATAAAATGTTATCGCCTTCGAAAAGCTAAGATGCAAGAAGAAAAATCTCTGAAAACCACAGAAGCTCATGTTGTAGAAAATGTCAGGGTTGATATTGAGGTAAAGGATCAAGTAAAGAGGGGAAGTCGTTCCATCTTCTAACGAAAAGATTGAAGTTGACATGGAAATACAAGAACCAGAAACTAGAGGATTTGAAAGAGTTGATCAGCCATTGCAAGTGGAAAAAGAAGAGGCAAATAGTGAAGAAATCAACAAGGAGTTTGATCATATGCTGGACCTCATTTCTAGTCCACCTCTAAAAAATCAAATTAAACCATTAGATGAAAAGACCATTGATTAGGAGATTGTGAAAGAAGATCACATCATCAAAGTTCCTCATATTGACTTTGTTCTCAGAGACCGACCTATTCTACGTGGAGAATGTGTGCAAATGGTAGGTATTCAAGAATTAAAGCATCACTTCATTCGAGCTTGCATCATTGCAAAATCCAGTCACTAAAAGAAGAAGCGTGTCAAGCCTTATTTAAGTTGGAAGAAAAGGTCAAGTCAGGCCTCCAAGCCTTGTGAAGAGAATAAAGATCAACCGCAAAATCGAGGATTCATGCAATGGATTTTCGATCCTAGAGGACATCTATAAAACTCGAGGTCGAGTTTTCTCCAAGAAGGGGAGAGTTGATGCAGGATAGGCCCATGGTCCCCATGGGTCGACTGCGAATGGGCCTAGCCCACTTATCTTAGTTTATTTAGAGTCTTATTTATTCATTTATTTTTTAAGTTGTATTTAGTTGGATGTTTTAATCCTGACTATCAATTTGTTTGGATGGTCCAGATTAGTTTTAGGTTTTATTATTTTCCAATATAAGTGATGTAAAGCCTCTTGGCTTAGTTGTTGATTAATGAAAATTTCTTACGAGTGATTTTGGGTTTTCCCAAGTTGTCTCTTCTTCCTCGCCCGCGATAGAGAATTCGGCATGAGGCCAATTTTCAGACAAAAGTCTGACATATCCCTTCCACCATCCATCTCTCGTCTCTCCGCCTCTACCTGCCCCGCACTTGGTACCCCGCTCCGCATCAGCTTCTTTTTCACTTTTTGTTTATTTTAGATTTTCAAATAAAAGAGTAAGTTAAAAATCCACCCTGTCAAGATGTAAAAGAAATTAGAGTACATTCTTGCGCCAATTCATACAGAGACCTAACCGCATAAAAGTTACAAAAAAATTGGCAAAAACTCATTACAAAATGAGGTTAAAATAAATTTGAAAAGAAGAGATAATGAGGAGACGTCATATGTCCCGATTAATTTATATTAGATTTTTGCATATGATGACCATTTGGACCTATGGCTGGTGGAGGAGCCTCCAATCCTGCTAAAAGCAAAATTCATTATGAAGATGAACGTAGTGTCACCGTCCATCCTATCGTCACTACCTCCAGCTCAGACTTCAAGAGAACAGGAGCAGTGGCAACTATACTAAAACATCATAATGCTTGGGGTTGGGGGAATATTGGTAGAGACTGCGTCATCCTAGCATGAGCAAGGGGTGAGAGGGCGCAGTCAGCATGCAATGTGTAAGGGATGAGGGCCTCCTATGAGCCCAACACACAGAGCCCAAGATTCATCACAACCTCAAAGTGCCTCCCATTCATATGCCATTAAAACCAAGAAGTGACTAAAAACTAAAAAGCACTATTTACCAGAAATGGTTGATGAAAGACACCAAGAACACTTGACACATATTCCTACATAGAGAAGAAACTTCAAGTAGCAAAACAAAGATAGACTCTAGAACTATTTTTGGACATGAGCAGCCTTCACTAGGCAAACAACAATGAAATTTAGTTTTCCATGACACGGCCGGGTGAATGAAGTAGAAATTTGAAAAGTATCGTTGTAGTATAGATAAAATTAATGTTGGTGCTCCTTTCTGCAGTTCTTAATCCCATATACATACAAATATATATATATATGGGAGTTATTCAGGTGCGAAGTGTTCATTCCGTTACTGTGCGAAGTCCATCATGGGCCGTTGGATCATTTGGCTGATCCAACGGTCCGGGGTACCATACTTAAGGTCAGAAAAAAACCAATTTAGTCCATTCCTCTCTCGACTTCCCGCCCAAGTTTTCCCCAAATGAAGAAAAAACCCTAGCGAGCTCTCTTCCCCAAAAGATACCTCACCCTCATCTCCATCAGTCGCACGAAAGGAAGGGCTCTTCCCCCTCAGTCCCATCCCCCCTTGTTTTTAAAGAACCTGAGATTATCGGGTTGGAGATTTTGGAAGAGTTTCAGGATTTTATTATGATAACATGAACTGTGAGGTGTGTGAGCATAGATTTTGTCTGAATCTAGGCATTGCAATTCTTATAAAGGCTGTATCTTAATTCAGAGTTGGGTTCTCCATCTCAATTCAAAGATGGCTTCCCCATCATTCTATCTTAAAAGGCCTTGTCATCAAGATTGCCTGCTCATCTGGTACACCCCAAGATTGACTAGAGCTCCCTTTTAACAATATCAAACATTTGAAGTAATTCCAATGATACAGATGTAGATCCATTACCACATCAAGAGGACTTGAAAGACCATTCCCAAAGTGCCATTGAACAAGAAAATTTGCTAAAAAGAAATACTCTTGAGGTGGAGTGTTATTTGGATGAAGCGATCGAAGTTGATACTGATTTTGACATCATATGGAGGAAAAGCAATAGCGCCAGATATTGTATCCTTTCACAGATTAATCAAATATGCTGGCAATACCAATTTCAACAGTAGCTTTAGAGAGTACTTCTAGCATTTAGCAGGTACTTAGATCCATTCCACTACTCACAAAAGAGTCCCTTGGTTGTGCACAAGATTGACTACAAGATCCATCAACCAAGGTCAATATCGCATAAATTCGAGAAGATCATGAAGAAATGGATCTTTATTTTCATTTATTGTTTGCAAGGAAATTTAACAATGTGCAATTTAGGGCACATTTGGTAACAGGTGAGGAATACGTGAGGAGTTTTGTACAGCTGAGGATTCCACATTGATATCGGTGCGTATATCCGAAAAAAATTGGTATGATGCATAAATCCACAAAATTAAGGATTTCTACATCCTATGGAGGAGGTCGGACTTGAAAGTCCTCAAAAAGGAGGGGTTCAGCGGGCCCAAGTCCTCAAGGATTTACAATTGTCAAATGTGGATTTTCCAAAACAGTGAGGAATCAGTTACCAAACATAACCTTACAGTCATAATAGAAGAAGTTGACAATAGTTCTAAAATCCGCATCTATCACAAGTTGGGCTTGAGACTTGCAGTAACTGTTAATCCCAAGAGCTGCATATTTTCTTTAACTATGGTTAATATATGAATGTCATAATAGTTTTCTTCTTCCTACAAGTAACATGATTAGGAGTTAATTTGTTAGCAATTTTCAAAAACAATTTTATGTTTTAGGTGGGTGATGACAGAGGATACATTTAAAAAAAAAAAAAAAAAGATGGTTTAGACTAACAATGTATGGTTCTAAACTTTGAAGATGATGTTTTGCACTTCACTTGAATGATTGGATATATGATTCTGGAAATTAATGCAGAATTAATGAAAGACAAGATGCCTAAACGTTTTGCACATATGCTTCGAAAACTTCATTGTATGCATTAAGTGCATTGAATCATTGTTGCTCAAATCCTATTATTTGTATCCTAAATCCAACAGTTCATATCAAATCCTAACATATTCATATCTATACAAAGAATACCATTTATTGGCGAATTGTAAGATTCATTTGTCAATCATAAAATTTGATACATGCTTTATCAAATCTTACGATTCAATACATGCCTTACCAAATCATACGATTCAAGTGATTCATGTGGGCGGGAACAGCCACAACCAAATGGCTAAGGTGCCATTCGGCAAGTCTTAAAATACAGTCCATTTGACTCAAAGCTAACCCAAATAGATGTCTAAGTGCTTTAGACTGTTTGGAAACGTATCTCTCTCCGATTGGATCGACATTAACCTTTTGCCTCTTTTTCAAAAAATACAAAAGGGAAGAAAATCCAACCACACAAATATGTCTAAAGCAATCAAACAACTTTTGGGTTTTTTTTCTATTTAACAATTTGCCCATAAAACTTTTAAAGATTTGCTAGATGACAAATTTGCTTGAACTACTTTTAATATATAACAAGTTTGCCCATATAACTTCTACTATACGACATGTTTGCTTTTTAAATTGAATCGGACATATTGTGCGTTACCAAATGGTCTATTTGTAAAAGTCTAACCAAAACGACTTTATTTCAAACAGATCTAGGGCATGTTTGGAAAGTCCGATACAATTGAAATAGTGATGATTCAATTAGATCTGTTTGCAATAGAGTTGTTTCAATTAGATCTTTTTTACAAATATAGATTGTTTTGTATGTCAATGTAAAAGTTATATGGGAAAACTTGTCATATAATAAACAAAGTACATGCAAACTTATCATACAGCAATAGTTAGACGGCCAAACTTGTCAAAAAGAAACCTAAATGTTGTCTAATTGCTTTAGACCTTTATGTCTATCTGAAAAAGTGAAGTTTTTTGTACATTTTGAAAAAGAGGTGAAAGGTCTTAGAATTGATAGAATCAAACATTCACATAAACTTTCCCAAATAATTCAAAGCACTCAATCATCTATTTGAATCAATTTTAAATTGAGTAGACCCTTGCTAAATGGCAACCTAATCAAATCAACTATGTTTCAAATAGAGTATAGTTTCCAAATACGCACTCATACTAGAAACTTTTTAGTTTTTTTAGTGTTTCTATTTTTAAGAGGTTATCTAGTGAGTAGCAAAGCCTTTTAAGAATTTTTTGGATTCGGCAACATTTTAAAGATAAATAAGGAATAGGGATGTGACTTAAGTTTCAACTGAGTGTAATGGTCTCCTACATTCTTTTTTTTTTTTTTTTGTACACTTTTGTAACTTCATGAGCCACATACTATACATGTCACATTGGTGAGAAGGATTCTAAGTTTATTTCTTGATTTAAAAATAAAAATGTATAACTCATTTATTTTTCTTAGTGATGTTAATATCCTAAGGGGTTGTTTGTTGTGCTCATTTACATAAGTAATTAATTCCCATGCATAATGATACACATTATCATGTCTGTTGGCACTAATTTACATATGTGCGTAAATGAGTGAAAATGGCGTGTACTTATGGCCATCTATGCACCAAGAGTTCACACGTGTAGCTTTGAAAGTGATTCACACCCTCAACTAGAAAGGTATCAATACATTGAGGGTTTTTTTTTTTTTTATTATTATTTTTTTTTTAGTAAGCACCAATACATTACGCTCCACAATGATTTTTTTCACTTGCGGGGCCCATCAAAGACCTTTATTTTTTAATTTATGTGGGCTTCATATTCATGATCCAAGCCGTTGAGTTTGTTTATTGAACTAAATAGACCCCAATCTCTTTTTCTTTTATAAACCCCAATATCTTGTAGCTGATTATCTTAAATCTTCATAGATTTTGAGTAATTTGTGAAAAAATCCAATCTATAGGTCTAATTTTCTAGACTTTTGTGGGGCCCCAATTCGTGATCCAAACTATTCAATATTCTTGTATTAATGGTAAACATCAAGACGTAGAGTTTCATATTTTAATTCTTCCAGGATTTTGAGAGATTTGTGAAAAAATCCAAAAATAAAAAAAAAATCTAAAATAGTTGGATATACTTATTTACTCATGTGAAAATGATAATTTCGATAAGTATAATTTGCATGGGCAAATGTTACATATGAAACCCATTCTTCATATCACAAGCGCAAAAGGCAAACGACGACCACTAGACATATTTAACCTTTCATACATATATCATTTATAAGGAGAAACCTCCGTCGAGCACCGGTGCTCACAAATCACAATAAGGTGAGCATGGCGTGCCTAGGCCCCACAAGAAAGTATGCTCACCTTATCATGAGCACCGGTGCTCAGAATGGACTATAAATGACTACTTTTTTCATTCTCTATTTTTTTCCCATTAAAAAAAAAAAAAAAAACTGTTCAAGGACAATTCAATTCAATCCCTTAAACGATTTGCGATATAATTTCAATTTTCAAAGCAATACCTCAAAAAAAAAAATTTTTTTTTTTGAATGGTTACTTTCATTAAAAAAACACACAATCAGTACAAGAGAAATATACTGACAAGCAAAAGCATGAAAACAAGGAAACCAAAAAAGCTAAAACAATCCACTATACTAGACTAATTTTGCCCTAACAGGGGGAGAGCGAACTCCTTCCAATGCATCACAATTTGCTTGGAAGAATAGCTCTTGAAAGACGGATTGATAGACACCCACTGTGCGACCAAAAACTTTGTTTTCTCCACCAACAGGCTATCACTATTACCAACACCCTCAAAGCATCTTAAGTTCCTCTCCTTCCATATTGTCCAAAGAACAGCAAGAAAAGTTAGCCTCCATAATTCCTTGCCCCTGAGAACCTTAGTTGGTGTTCTCCATTATTGAAAAACCTCTGGAATGGTCCTCGGGAACACCCAGCAGCAATCAAATAACTCCACCATCGACCACCAAATGAATTGGGCGGATTTGCAATTCACCATGAGATGGTCCACCGACTCCTCCTCGCTTAAGCACATTGGACAACCATTAACTACAATCCTCCCCCTCCTTAAGTTATCAAAAGTAAGAATTCTTTTCCGGATAGCCAACCAACCAAAGATAACCACCCTTGGCGGGGGGCCTTGATCTTCCAAAGGTTGTTGATCGCAAACCTATCTACCGGACTAGTATGGATGGTAGAAAAAAAGGGAGGAAACTGAGAATATCCCATCCTTTGAAGCCGTCCGCACCCTTGTATCCTCCCTCCCCTCTTGGATGTGCACATCTTCCAAAGTGTTAAGCAACGCGATGAATTGTAGTTCCTCATAATCCTTTAAATTCCTCCTTAAAATAGGGCTCCAAACCATCTTATCCCTTGTTCTTGACACATATGTCACAACTTTACATTCCTTATCCACAGCACATCTAAAAAGGTCAAAGAACTGATCGGCCAAAGACCTATTACCCACGCACCGGTCTTTCCAAAAGAGAGTCCTCTCCCCCGACCTGATATGATAGCTGATGTTCTTCATAAATTGATCTTTAACTGATAGGATTCCTTTCCAAAGAGCTGACGATTTAGTCAATGCATCCTTTACTTCCCATCCATCTCTTGGGAGGCCATACTTCCTTTCCAGAACCTGTCTCCAAAGCCCATCTGGCCCTTCTCCAACCCACCACAGCCACTTGGCCAGGAGAGCATGGTTCATCTGTTTGAGGGGCCTGATTCCCAGACCTCCCTCTTCCTTAGGTCTGCAGATAGTGTCCCACCCCACCAGATGATACTTTTTCTGTGTACTATTACCGTGCCATAAGAAGTCTCTTTGCATCCTCTCTAGTCTTTTAATCACGAAAGTGGGGCATTTGAAGAGAGAGAAATAATAAATTGACATGTTAGAGAGGACAGATTTGATGAGGGTGACCCTTCCTCCGATGGACAGATAGTTTGCCTTCCATGAAGACAGTTTTCTCCCCACCCTTTCCACCACCAGGTTCCACAGCGACTTGGTCACAGGTCCCACACAAAAAGGCAGCCCCAAATAAGATCCCCCACCTTGCACCCCAAGATACATGCGCGGTGATGGAGCATAGACCTCTTCACTCTTATCCCAATTAGCTCACTGGTGGAGAAGTTGAATCTAAGGCCTGACACAGCTTCATAACAAAGGAGGAGAGCTTTAACATTTTTTATCTGATCTTCTGCATCCCCAAATAAGATGAGGGTGTCATCAGTAAACTGAAGATGGGTGACTGCAGGAGATGTTCCAACCACTCTAAATCCTTCGATTAACTCCTTGTTCACTGTTGCTTTTATCATTCTGCTTAACACCTCCCCCACAATTAAGAAGAGGAACAGAGAAAGAGGATCCCCTTGTCTAAGCCCCCTCTCTGTCCGAAAGAAACCTTTAGGAGTGCCATTTATCATTTATAGATTCCCAGGCTGAAGAAACACACTCCTGAATCCAATTTCTCCATTTTTCCCCGAACCCCATTCTTCTGAGCATGTACTGAAGAAACTTCCAGTCCACTCTATCGTAGGCATTCTCCACATCCAACTTGCAGATAATCCCCGAAAGTCTATCCTTATATCTTGAGTGCACACACTCGTTTGCCACGAGGATATCATCTAGGATTTGCCTCCCTTTAATAAAAGCGCCTTGCTTTTTGGATATAATGCCCAGTAAAACCATCTGTAATCTCCCAGCAAGGACTTTGGCTAAAATTTTGTAAATGCTTCCTAGGAGGCTTATTGGTCTGTAGTCCCTTATTCCTATTTCACCCATTTTCTTCGGAATAAGCACAATAAACGATGCCCCCAACCCTTTGGATAGTTTTCCCCTTTGATGAAATTCGTTCATAAAAACCATGATGTCCTTTTTCAGCATTGTCCAGAATCTTTGAAAGAAAGACATCGGAAACCCATCTGGTCCCGGAGCCTTGTCCCCTGTCATGTCAAAAACTACCTTACGAACTTCTTCCTCCTCAAACTCTCTTTCCAACCACTGAACCCAAAAGTCTCCAATTTCATCAAAAGCCAAGTTGTCCAAAAACGGTCTCTTCCATCCCTCTGCTGCGTAAAGAGATGCAAAATAATCTTCAATGTGATTAATGATCTCCTCTTTCTTCTCCAATATCTTTTGCCCATCCATGATAACCGAGATCCTATTGGTCCTTCTCCTTGACGAAGCCACCCCATTAAAGAATTGAGTGTTCTTATCGCCATCCTTTAACCACTGACATTTAGATCTCTGTCTCCATTTGATCTCCTCTTCTCTCACCTTTCGTTGGAACTCTTCTCTTAGCTCTGCCCTTTTCTTCCCCTCATCTAAGGATAGCTGCCCAGATTATTCCTTTTTATCCAATGCCTGAATTTCCAAAAGGACATTAGATTTTTGTGTCTGCACATCCCCAAAATTGGATTTAGCTCAGTCTTTAATTTTATTCTTCAACGTTTTCAGTTTAGTAGCTAGCCTATAGCTTGCCCAACCCTCCACTTCAAGCCCCTTCCACCACCCCTGAATTAATCCAGGGAGTTGCTTTAGGGGGAGGGACCCCATCTTTCACACTCAGAATCAACCACAATAGGATAGTGATCTAAAATTGCTTTAGGAAGAGCACTCTGTACTACTTTTGGGTACATCTCCATCCAATCTATGGTAATCAAGAATCTATCCAGTCTTGACATTGTTGGGTTCCTCTGGTTGTTAGACCAAGTAAATGAGGCTCCACTTAGCTGCAGATCAACTAGAGAATGAGAATTAATCCAATCTGAAAAACTGCTCATGTCTCCTGTTAGTCTGCTTCCTCCCAATTTCTCACTTGGGAACCTTGTGTTCAGTCTCCACCTATGCACCATGCACTGTTCCACCATCCCCTAATCATATCTAACTCACTCCAAAACTCCTTTCTTCTCTGACTATTGTTTAGGCCATAGACATTTGTTAGGAGCCATTTCGAACTACTCTTCAAATCCTCTACCAAAACTGAAAGGGAGAAAACATCCTTCCAGTACTGAAGCACCTCGACCGCCCTAGTATCCCACATCAACAATAATCCTCCCACAGTACCTACAGCATAAACAGCCACCCATTTAACATTCCTCCTACCCCAGGTTTCTTTGACTATGCTATCTGACATCTCTTTTAGCTTGGTTTCCTGCAATATTGCAATGTGTACCCTGTTCCTTCTCAAAACCTCCTTGACCACCAGCCTTTTGGAGACCCCTCCAAACCACGAATATTCCACGAAAGGATCTTCATTTGGAACCTGACATGGCCCCCTGGTTTTTCCTCCCACTCTTGCTGCCACCATGGCCCCCTTCCCCCTCCCTTTCCTTACCTCTGTCATAATTAATGGAACAGCATAAGCCATTTAGCTCTCTCTCCCCCTTCCCCTTAGATTTGTTTTCCTTCGTCCCTTCCTTGTTTTGCTTCTGTCTTCCTTGAACGAACTATGTCAAAGAGTCCCACCCCCCTTCTGACTCTTCTATGGTCATCCCGAATCCCGATAGCCTTTCCACACTCAATTACTCTTTCTGGCAACTAGTGTTCTTCCCCTCCCTTGGGTTCCTGGTCAAAGTCCACCAGGTTTTCCTCCCCAGGCTGAAAGTATCGATGGCACCCTTCAATTTGACTGTGGCTGTTTTCCTGAAGCCCCAATTCCCCATTAAAAAATGGCCTACCTAGCTTTCTGTCAAATGTTGAAGCTCTTCTCGGTGAAGTTAGTGACAAGCGCTCAGCAGACCTCCCTAAACTGACTTGCATTTGGTGACCATGAGGAACTTGGTGTGGCACTAACCCAGAGCACCTTCTTGCCTTATTTTCTTGGCCGCCAGGTCGCCTCTTGAGAACTGAGATCCATCCCTGAGAGTCTGTCGAAGGAGATCTTGCCTAATTGCTACATATCCACGCCTTCTCGACTTCCCCTGTCGTCGATTTGTTTCTCTCCTCCATCCCGATGTCGTTTTGTTCTCCACTACCTCCTCCTGTTGTGGATCCTGAACTGTTTGGAGTCTCTGCATCACACTTGCCTTGGGCTTCCTCACACAGCGAACAAAGAACGACGACATTGTTCCTTCTCCCCTTCCTTGTGTAGCAATTAATCAAGCTGTCACTTGATTCCACCTTGGAAAGTCCTTCCGTTGCCGATTTGGTCGTCTACCTTGGATGGTTCCTTGTTTCTCCATCGAAGTCCTCTTATTCATCTCCCTTTTCTCCATCGAAGTCCTCTTCCTTATCTCCCTCTTCTTTTTCGAGCATCCCTTTATTATGTCCTAACTTAAGATAAGGTTTTTTGCTGGACTTGGGCCTACCCGACCCGCCTCAGTCTAACCCATCATCAGTAGCTAAGTCGAAGCCCATATAATCAACTGGGCTCCTATCCTTTAATAGGCCTGACTAGAGAAGGGCGGGCTGTTCAAAATTCCAACCCAAGTTGTTGGCATCATCGTCTTCTACCTCTCTCCTCCATGAACGCCTGCAACAACCCCTAGCAAGCTTCGTCTCTCCCAACCCTTCATCATTCCCATCCCTACTCTCTTGCCTGCTCTTTTCTTCTTCCACAAGCACCATGAATCTCAAGTCCTCCACCCAAACAGGGACCTGCCTAGTCAGAGTCACCGATTTGTCTAACAGTATCATAATCCTGCCAGCTTTCAGATTCTCTTTCTTGATCGTCCTTTCATCTACCTCCAAAGTATGGCCTAAGCAGTCCCTTATTAGCCTGAAAGTACCTTCATGCCATGCCTAGAGAGGCAGGCCTTTGACTGTCACCCAGAGAGGTTTCGGAGGTGTACCCAGTATCTCCATCCATCTCTCCAGGAGAGAAAAAGGGGAAGGGTATCCTCTGGTGGCATACATATGGAGAACCTCCTCAGCCTCTCTTCGTGAATGAAACTGCATCTAAATGACCTGCTCTTCCAGCATTTGAACATTGCATACCCTGTTCCCCCAACATCTGTCCAGCCATTTTTTTACCTCAGTGATGCCATCAAACTGTGCTTTTAGGAATCCCACAAGACTGCAGTGGAGGGATTTTTTTTGCTCTTATAACCCATGGCGCCACCCTAACCCCCTTTTTAGTGCCATCTGCCACTAACCATCCTGCCACTTGTGAGTACAACCTTCCTTTGTTGCCCTCTTCTTCTCTGACTTTTACCCTCTCCGGAAAGCACATCAGAGGAGGCTCTTCTTCCTGCCAGAGGGGTGTTGGCATGGCTTTTTTCTCCAGATCTTTTCTTTCATGTCTGCTATGATTTTGATTAGCCATATTTGCCTGGATTTTCCTGCCTCCCCAGGACCTCCCTTCTGCTAGCTCTATTGCTTTCTCTGCTTCTCTAAGGGTTTGGAATCTGACAAATGCAAAGCCTCTCCTGCTGTTGCTCCTCTTGTCAATAGGGATGAACACATCTACTATTCTACCTGCCCTTCAAAGCAAAGCTTCCAGCTCATTTTTCCTAATCTGCTGAGGGAGATTGGAGATGTATATTGAGAATGACTTCTCTCTGAGTTTCTGATCTGTTGTGGTAGGGGAGTCCTTTGAGTTCCTACAGCTTTCTCCTCCATTCTCCTCCTCGAGGTGGTTAGTAATGCCTCAAATATATGTCTTCATTAATGGTTATGTAAAATTGCTACCTCATCTTTTTTTCTCCATGCTCTTTTTTTTCCTTCTTTTCCCCTTTTTTGGTGTTTGGTCTGTTGTTAGATTGCAACTACTTTTTGGGTGTAATTAAATTGTAACTCTTGATTCTTGATAGAATAAGGCTTTAGTTTTGACTTTGTGACTATTAGGAAGCTCAATAATACTACAATAAGTATTTTGAGACCATATTAAGGCACGAGTATTAAGAAGGTGCGCCAACATAACACCATTCTCTATATTTAATTTATTGGGTGATGGTGGGCACTAGGCAGCCAATCATAAAGAAACAAATGCACAAAATAAGTGTAGAAAAGATGAGAATGTGAGGTCAATGTGTGGTAAAATAAAAGAAGATAGAATAAAAAAATGAGAGCTTTTAAGAGCATTTAGGATAGCATCAATATGTGATAAACTACGAAAAACTCATTTGGGATGTTTTGGACATGTCCAACACAGGCTAACTATAGCACCACTAAGGAAAAAAAATTATGTAAGTTGATGGTCCACCAAGGAGAAAGGATAGGCTAAAAAGGACATGGATGGAAGCAATGGATCGAAGTATAATGGGTAAATCTGAAGAGACACAACCTATCCAAGGATTTGGTTCAAGATAGATCGGAATGGAGAAACATAATTTATGTAGCAGACCCCAATATAGCTGGGATAAGGATTAGACCATGATCATGATCATGATGATGATTTTTTTTTTTTTTTTTTGTGGGGGGGGGGGGGGAGAGGGATTGTGGATCTTCACCATGGTCCTTCCAAAGAATTAATCAATATTTTGAATATTCAGCACAGACCGAGACAGCTCAATTAAGCCCAAGTAGTAGCAGTTAAGCTTGTAGATGTAACTCAGGCTCTGGTTTTGTAATTTAGGCCTCACCCAGGCTCGGGCATGGCCACATCAATACCTGCCTGGGTTCCACCCCTTTTCAAAATCCTTCGACATTTAAATTCATTGTGTTCTTAAAAAGAATCTGAAAAGGAAAAAAAAAATCGAACATAAAGCTGCATATTTTTTTTATTACTTTGAATGTTACAACAATTATAGTACAAGAATACCAAGACTCAATAGATATGACTATCCCCGCGCACACAAACAGCACAGAAAACCTAATTGGCATCAACTCCAGCCCTTAAAACTGATTCACAAATCGCATGTGATGGAAGAAACAAATAATTACAAAACCTAGGCACCAAATGTAACATAACAATCCAGAATCCTAAAGCCTAAAGCCGGAATCAATCAAGATGTATCAGTTTAGATTTAGAGACCTTTCAGAGGTTAAAAGAAAAAAGAAAAACTTACATTATTGAAGATATTCGGAATTAGGTTGTTTGGAGAAGACGAAGTAAAAGAAGGAAGATAACGAAATTGGTTGAAGCCACTTCTTTGAATACGAGCAAAAACCCTATAAAGAAACATCGTGAGGGGGGTTTAAGGATTTGAGAGACAGAGAGAAAGGTGTGTGAATTGTAATGCAGGAATTGGGTTGCCTTTAAAGTATGTACCGGGTCGGGTCCAGTGGACCCATTTCCGAACCTGGACGCGGTCCCATAACGGGTAAAAGTAAGTAAAACATTTTCATGGGAAAGAGAGAGCCGTAGAACAGATGCAGAGAAAGATAAAAACTTTAAAAAGAGAGATATTGAGAAATTGAAAGAAGGAAACGGTGCTTATCTGATTTTTTATTCAATCATCACACTTTACAAGCTGTGTGTGTCCAAGGAAATGAACAAGGAGATATGGAGTCCCCAACCAATCCCAACTGAAACTCAAAATTGGAAAGCTTCTAAGCAAACATTGATTTTTGTATTTTTAGAACAAGCATCATCGATTGCTTTCTTCTTTCTTCTCTTGCAAAAGACACAACGGGAGGAAATGACCGAGGCTGAATTAGGGGAATAGAGGTCGCACATTATGTGTTACACCCCGACCCAAATTGATCTTGTTTAATGCCAATTTATTGTATTTTAGCTAATTTAATTATACTTAATTACTAATTATGATTTTACGTAATTATTGATTTTCTCATTTTGCATCATTTCAATGTCATTTTGGCATTATCGCGTGTATCTTGATGAGCACATCGATTTACATTTTGAACTTGACTCCATTTGACCAATGATTGAAGAAGTGGGCCATCATTTGACTCAAATTGGAAATGCCACAAACTAATGGGCTTTTGTGCAAAAATTGGCATTGTTATCCCTTTAAACCCAAGTCAATCCATTCCATTCGATTTTCACTATGGCTGGGAGAGAAGAACCCATTCCTCCTCATCTTTTCTGTCCATTCTTCTTCTCTTTAATATCCAAGAGGTTGTTGAATGTACAATTGGAAGTAAAGGTTCTAAACATCATCATCTTCTCCTTCTTCTTCTTCTTCTTCTCTTGGTGTTCAAGAACTTATTTTTCCCCAAATTCGGAATTCTTGTTAAGGTAAGGATCAAACCCATCTTTCCTAGTGTTTTTGAGTTGCAATAGAGTCAAGAGACTCTTATTTGGTCATACTTAAACATTCATTAGCATTTTCATTTTGTTTTGTGATTAGGGTGTGAAATTTGGGGATTTTGGTTCATTTGAGCAAAGATTAGAGAAAAAGTTTGGAAAAGCTAATTTGAGGCAAGTATAAACTTAATTTGGAATTTACATGTTTTGTATTCATTGATTGATTCAAAGATTCTATTTGTTTTATCATTCTAGCCTCTTAATATGATTAATTGGATTAGGTCCATATTTGTAATAGTTAATGTGGATGTGATTTGGATTGGATTACGTTTAGTGATAACATTTACAACGTTTAGTGATTACATGTTGTAAATGGGGAGCAAGGATGCTCAATTTACAAGTTATTGTAGATGAAGTTGTTGAATAATGGAAGGAGAAGTGAGAAAGCTTCAGAAATGTTGAAATAGCTCAATTCTGTGTTGTCCGCAGGCAGGCGGTTACCAGGCACTCACCGGGCAGCTAGCCGACCCCCGGGCGGTCCCAATTCCAGAAGCTAATAATTCCTATCAAAAAGGGGCAGTCGGCAAGCGGTCACCTGGCGGCTAGCCGCCTTCTGACAGTCAGCTTTACAGTATGTTGGTTTTGACAAAGGAGCCGCGGTCACCAAGCTGTTACCTGGCGGCCAACCGACTGTTCCACAGGCGGCTAACTGCCTGGCCACCGCCTGCTGACCGACTTCCCAGAGAACCCTAAAATTCTGTAGGATATGTTGAAGACCTGGTAGGCCCATAATCTGTTACCTTGACCCTTATATGTCCAATGGATAGCTCTAGAGCATGAGATATCTCGAGAGGCTGAGATAGACTCATGTTTACTATTCGGAAATCCATTACCATGCCATGGATATTAGTTTAGTGAACCTTTTGTATTAACTTACACAATATGACACCAAATAGAATAGTAATACAAGGATTCTCTAAACCTATATCAAATTGGATGGTGAAGAACATATGGATAGCTAGATTAGATGGGCTAGTAAATTATTTGATATCTTAAATTCAATTGCATTTCATATTGAGATTGAATATTCTCATTGACTTCGAAGTGTTGTATTAATGCATTATATATTAGTATATTTCTAATTCGATTGTTATTCGGAGTTGATTCCTTTGGACAAATATGGATGTGAACAATTAATATTCGATTCGATTTGAGATTCTGAGATTATATGATTATGTATGGAAACTTTATTCACATCCATGTATTTATTTGATTTGATTGAGTCGGCACTACTTAGCTTCGACCTTGTGATACCCGACGGGGTTACACTCGATTTATTATTCGAGACTACTGTAGTAAGTCATCTGCAGCACTAGAACTCCAAACCCGAGTAGCCAGCTAGCCTTTGGCTGGGCCGCTGGTGACATCCCAACTAGATTCACTCTCTTGAGAGGATGAGCTTATTGTAGCAGCCAAATTCGTATGTTTAGTCCCCATTTGATTCAAAAAGCATGAATTATTCGATTTTTGCACAATTGCCTAGTTATTACCGAATATTGACATCTTTTAATCAATTGTCATTTAAATTTGATTTGATACATTATGTACTTGCTTATTAATGCATATATTTGCCAAATCATTGTATTTGAGAAACTATTCTTGGTGTCACAAGGTTCCAAGACACTAAAGAGAATTACTAATAACTGATGATGCACAAAAATGGATTTGCACACCACCGGTCAAGTATGAGTAATAAATGTGGAAATTGATGATGCACAAAAATGGATTTGCACACCACCGGTCAAGTATGAGTAATAAATGTGGAAATAAATGAGAGAGAGATTTATAGTGGTTCGGTCAGTGACCTACGTCCACTTTTGGAAAGGCAAAGGTTGCCGGATATGTCATTTCTCAAGTGTCCAGAGATTACAAATGTAGGAGAAGAGAGATGAAGGGAGAATATTGCTTGCCTCGGTATTTGTCTCATGCCCCCCAAGTGCTGGTGGGGCTTACAATTTATAGTCGCTCCCCTAACAGATGGGGACGACTTTACAGCGCCGTTTACGAGGAGCCTTCGAGGTGTCCTCGACTGGGGAGGCAGTTGTGATATTCTCCGCACGACTTGGTAAAAGCGGGACGTGGCCTGCCTGCTTCCGAAGCGACCCGGACTGCTGTGACGTGGCCAGGCATCGTGGGTTTGGGCTCGGACTCCATTGGACCCAACGGATCTTTCATTAATTTAAGCCTTGGCTCATCACAGACTGGGCCACTTGGGCCTGACTCATCATTTGCCCCTCAATGCCCTGTGTCCAATGGAACTTGGAGAGGAGGGCATTCGATTGAATTTTCGGCTGAGTTCGCAACTGCAAAAACTTCGGGAGGCCAAAACATCTGTCTCGAGGCCTTTTTTGGACTTCTGACAACATCAGTCACGGCCATAGGCGGTGAGTTTTGTAGGGCTCGCCGAGAGCTTCGATTTGATATATAATACGCCTCATTCGGATTTATGGACCAAAACTTACGGTGAAAATAGCAAGCAGGCGCGCTGGGCACGGTTCTGGGCAAGCAGAGGGGCCGGCGCCTGTGCTGGGCGCTTCTGAGGAGGTCTGGGCGCCCCTGAGGAAGTGCTGGGCGCCCATGCTGGGCGCCTGGGAGGCCTGGGCGCCCATGGGAGTGCTGGGCGCCCATGCTGGGCGCCTGGGAGGCCTGGGCGCCCATGGGAGTGCTGGGCGCCCATGGTGGCTGGGCGCCCAGACCCTGGGCGCCCATGGGGTCTGGGCGCCCATGGTCTGGGCGCCCATGGTGGTTGGGCGCCCATGGGGCCTGGTCAGGGCGCCGGGCGCAGCACGCGCAGGGCGCCGGGCGCAGCACGCGCAGGGCGACGGGCGCTGGCGAGGCGGGCGACGCAGCGGTGTCGGCGCCCGTCCATCCTCAAAATATATATATATATATATATATATTTTTTTAGTCCAAGCACTGGGCGCCCATAGGGTCTGGGCGCCCATGGGAAGTGCTGGGCGCCCATGGGTTGGGCACCTGGGAGTCCTGGGCGCCCCTGGGATGCCTGGGCGCCTGATGGTGTCTGGGCGCCTGATGGTGTGGGGTTAGCTGCTGCGTCCGTAGACTTCTCTGCTGTTGCTGGCGTGAGCTTCGCTGCTGAGGGGCTAGCCACTGTCCGCGTGGGCGAGCAGCTCGTGTGCTGTCCAGACATTTGATTTGGACAGCCGGGCAACTGGTCCGGTGATTTGTAGTAGTCCCGTAGGCTGTAGATAACCTACCTTCTGACATCGAGCTTTTGGCGACCCGCGAGGGAGCCGATAAGCTGAAGATAGGCTGCCTGCTTGAGAGCAGTGCAGAGTCCAAGCTTTTTGGCGACCCGCGAGAGGGTAGCTAAGCTGGAGATAGGCTGCCTGCTTGAGAGCAGTGCAGAGTCCAAGCTTTCTGGCGACCCGCGAGAGGGTAGCTAAGCTGGAGATAGGCTGCCTGCTTGAGAGCAGTGCAGAGTCCAAGCTTTCTGGCGACCCGCGAGAGGGTAGCTAAGCTGGAGATAGGCTGCCTGCCTGAGAGCAGTGCAGAGTCCAAGCTTTCTGGCGACCCGCGAGAGGGTAGCTAAGCTGGAGATAGGCTGCCTGTTTGAGAACAGTGCAGAGGCAAGTCAAGCCTTTGGCGATCCGTGAGATGATTCACCTCGCCTGGACCTGTTGATTTCCTCAGCGTTCATATATTTTTGAGCTTTCACCAATAGTTCTGGCATGCTCTTTGGTGGTCGCTTCATTACTGAAAAGAGGAAGCTTGATGACCGGAGGCCTCCTAGGAAGGCGGTCATGCTGACCTTATCATCGGGCTCCTCGACTTGAAGGACCTCCTCGTTAAAACGAGTGAGGTAACTCCTTAGGCTCTCGTCTCGATCCTGCTTTACGTTGAGCAGGTGAGTGGCAGGCTTTTGTTGGCGGCGTCCACCAATAAACTGTGCCACAAATGATCTGCTTAGTTCGGCAAAGGAGCCTATGGAGGCCGGGGTGAGATTGGCAAACCATTGTCGTGCGGGACCCTTCAAGGTAGTTGGGAATGCCCTACACATAATCTCGTCGGGGACGTTGTGCAGCTGCATCAAGGTTTTAAAAGTTTCGAGGTGGTCCAGTGGATCCTTCGTACCGTCAAAAGTTTCGACGGATGGCATCTTGAATTTTTGAGGGAGTGGGTAGTTCACCACGTCGGGCTTGAACGGTGTGTCCGTTCGCCTGACTAGGTAATCCACTGTCTCTGGTGCCTGCGCCTTCATGGCATTGAAGACATCACCCAGCTGATTTTGCATTTCCCTGATCTTCTCGTCCCAGCGATTGGGGGCATCCCTGGACGGATCATGAAAATAGCTCCCATCCTCTGCGCTTTGATTTTCACTCTCCCCCTCATTGAAATGAGGGTCCTCCCCATTAGAAGCAGAGGGAGGAGGTGGAAGCCCTCCGTGATTAGCTCCCCCCGGAGGTGGGAGTCCTCCAAACTGGGCTCCACCCGGAGGGGGAGGAGGTCCTTGTTGATGGGCACCACCCTGGTGGGCGCCCAGGGGGAACTCATGCCCATGGGCGCCCAGGTGTACTCCTTGGGCGCCCGGGGGAGGAGCTCCATGGCGTGGAGGTCTTGGATGCCCCGGGCGTGGTGCTCCTTGCGGTACTCTCCCAAACTGTGCTCCTCCTTGCCCCCCTGCCAACATGAGTTGTAAAATTTGCTGGTTTTGAGTCACCAGCTGCTGCATGGTCTCCAACATTTGCTGAGGAGTGGGAGCAGGAGCATGAGGGGTAGGATTCGTCGGTGGAGGATCATTCTCGCCTTCGCGGGAGGGATTATCCTCGGGTCGTCTTGCAGATCTTGTGGTGATCACCATAATTTTTGAAAAGAGGAAGGATACTGACGTGAGAACTTTAGTCGTTCCCACAGACGGCGCCAAACTGATGATGCACAAAAATGGATTTGCACACCACCGGTCAAGTATGAGTAATAAATGTGGAAATTGATGATGCACAAAAATGGATTTGCACACCACCGGTCAAGTATGAGTAATAAATGTGGAAATAAATGAGAGAGAGATTTATAGTGGTTCGGTCAGTGACCTACGTCCACTTTTGGAAAGGCAGAGGTTGCCGGATATGTCATTTCTCAAGTGTCCAGAGATTACAAATGTAGGAGAAGAGAGATGAAGGGAGAATATTGCTTGCCTCGGTATTTGTCTCATGCCCCCCAAGTGCTGGTGGGGCTTACAATTTATAGTCGCTCCCCTAACAGATGGGGACGACTTTACAGCGCCGTTTACGAGGAGCCTTCGAGGTGTCCTCGACTGGGGAGGCAGTTGTGATATTCTCCGCACGACTTGGTAAAAGCGGGACGTGGCCTGCCTGCTTCCGAAGCGACCCGGACTGCTGTGACGTGGCCAGGCATCGTGGGTTTGGGCTCGGACTCCATTGGACCCAACGGATCTTTCATTAATTTAAGCATTGGCTCATCACAGACTGGGCCACTTGGGCCTGACTCATCAATAACCATTCAAATTAGAGATTTAATTGGCAAGCATATTGGTTAGCTATGACCGCCGGAGTACGTATCAGAGTGGAAATCAGGGGTTTGAGACTAAGTATTTCATATTGCACTTAGCTTAAGGTCATGCATATGATTAGCTTTATTTTGCATTTGTATTAGGAATATGTTCCATTGAGATAAGAATCTAGTAGTTGTTCATTAGAGTACTTGTGTACTATGCATTTAAGAGATTTAAATTATTAGCTTTGTTAAAGATAAATTGTAATATAATGGATTGGTTATTGGACTGATCATGTCTTTGGTTTTGATATTGTACATGTTTTCGCAAATAAATGCGCATTGACAGGTGTTAGTGAGTAATCCTCACACCTGAATTGTGGAATTTTCTCCTTCGTGAATCCGGACTTGGTCTAGAATAGGTGCGAGTTCACGGAAGTACGCATGTCACACCCTGGGAACCACCCTAATTAGGGGATTCTTGGGTCTGGGATGTGACAGGATATTTTAAAATGGGTATGGTATAGGTCCTCGAATAGGATCACGATAGATCCGGACTCAACCCAGTTAATAATGAAAACGGTTTCAAAATCGAGACCCGCTTTCCCATGGTGGATACCCTGGATATCAGATGCTCGGGTGACCGTTTGCAACATGACCGATTTGGGCCACTTGATGACTAGACCCATCCAGACTGGCCTCTAGCCCCAAATTCTCGTATAGGAGTGCTTTGCAATTATTGAAAGGAGAAAGTGTTGTATTTGTAAAAAAATAGTCAAAGGAGATGGGATTCAAGGGGTCTTTTCACAATTACTAAAAATGAGAGTGTATTTTTAAATTCTAATTAAAGGAGATTTATATAATTACAAAAAGATAGTGTATAGTTGGAAATAAGGTACCAAAAGGGAGGGTGTCCCTATGCTTTTATAAAGTAGAGCAATGAGGTCAAAATTATAATGAGGGGTTCTTTTTCGCGTTGGAGAATATATTGGCATCTTTATTAAATTGCTCATTATATATATGGGACATTTACCAAGAAAATCCCACTAAATAAGGCAACCACAACAGAAGACCCCAGATTTTTATAATATCGGTAGAGGTCCTCCCACCCAAAACCCATTACGTCATTCCCTTTTTGCCCCTATTTAGTTGATGTCAACAAACCATATATATTGAAACTTGCAATTAACGAAAAAACAAAAAATGATGAGCATGAACCAAAACCCATTGGGGAGCATCGTCCTTCTGCACCCAACATCAAAACTCATGGTTTTTCATGTTCGTTCAATTAACCGGCACCTCTATTCTCCTCTGTCATCAACCCAAGACCATCTTGTCATGCATTGTCATCTTCTCCATTCATCTCCCTATTTTCATCTTCGCCATTCCATAGCGGATTTCCTCACATATTTTCACAATCTTCATTCATAGCCTTCCTTTGCATCTTTTTCAGTACTTAAGCTCTTATTATGTGTCTTTTTGTGTAATGGATACTAGCATGAAATCCTGTGCATGCAAAATAAATATTTATTTAATATCCAAGTTAATTATCAACTTATAAAATGGATAATGTTTATGAAAAATTTTGGATTTTGTTGTTTTTTCCAATCCATATTTTTTTAGGAACTGAGATCTTAATTTTTGGTTTTTTATTTATTTTATTATTATTATTATTTTTTGACATATGAAGATTTCTATTTTTTTTTTGTCATTTTTTTTATTCTTTTGATTTTTCCTAGGAGTCTCTCATCTTGTAGTTAGTTGTTATATATATATATATATTTAATCTATTATTTTTCTAAGAGACCAAGATCTAGTTTTTATTGTTTTTCTTAGGATTTTGCTACATAATATCATTATCTCCAACGCCCAACAATGCATAGGATCTTTCAATCATATTTGATAGAGGGTGATGGGCGACACAATATATTAAGAGTCATAGAAATCAAATGCAAGTGATTTTTTTCCTTTCTTTTTTTTTTTCTGTATTATTTTGGAAATGAACAAATATTTTGCAAATGAAAGATAAAAAGGTTTATGAGGGAAGGAACGAACCTACTATAGGAAAGACTGCACATGCTCTCTTTACCTCTAATCACTCGAGTCTTTCACTTCCACATCATCCATCCCAAACCAAAAATATGTGGCTTCGTTTGCAAAGAAGGAAATTACGCTTCCTTTCAGAAAAGGGAAGGGATAGTATGGAAACACTGTTGCATGCGTTTTTTTCAACTTGCATGGGACCTACGTGCATGATCAATAAGGGAAAGTTTGCTTAACAATCTCTCGCACCAACAGTAGTTGATGTATTCTTCTTACTAAGAGGGAGGGGTAGGGATATGCAACATATAAGATGTATATGAGAATGGCAGTAGGATTGAGCAGCCCAAGGAATAGGGGTTTCAACGTCTGGATCAAGGCCACCAAAACAACAATCACCATCACTAACATTAGTAGGAATGATGTGTGGTCCATTCTTACCAATCACTTCATGCAGTGAAACAAGAGAGATATAGTGACGAGACTGATGTGGGTTGGGACCAAATGGCTTATGGGGAGATTTGCAGTGGGAAAGACTCTTGATGACTCTTGATTATAGAGGAGAGTATGGGTTGCTTATGGTGTCTATAAGACCCCAACCCAAGTTACTGTGGTTAGCGCAAATCGAGACACCGGATTAGCTTCCTAAGAGGGGTTAGCGGATTTTTATTTAGGTTGTGGATTTGAATAGCTTTTACTTAGTTTTGGGGAGTTTTGAGAGCCTCTTTGATTAGTTGGACTCTGAGGTAGCGTTCGGTTCGCTGGAATGGTTTTAGGCAGGAATGGAATGGAGAATGAAATGAGTTTGGAATGGAATGAAGCAAGAATGGTCATTCCATTCCAACGTTTGGTTAGGCTGAAGAATCAATCCAGTAATGGAATTCTTATTTCTGTTATTGCGTTTGGTACGCTGGACTGATGCCCGGAATTGAATAAAATTTACATAAGACAGACCAAAATACCCTCCTCCTCCCCCCTCCCAGTCGCCGGCTAGGAAGGAGACCAGCCGGCCTCCCTCCACCCCCCTCTATTTTCCTCCCTCCGCCTCACAGCCCCCCTGCGCAAATCCATCACCCTGCGCAGATCCCCACCCTGCGCAGACCCCATCATCCTCATCTGCCCCCTACGCCGACCCCATATTCCTTATCTGCCCCCTGAGCAAACCCAACTTCCTCTTCTGGCCCCTCCACCCCCCTCTTCCTCCATCCATCTCACATCCCCTTGGGAAGATCCCCACCCTGCGCAGGCCCCATCTTCCTCGTCCGCCCCCTGCGCAGACCCCCTTCTCCCTCTCATCATCTCTGTCCTCCCTCTCCATCTCTATCATCACAGGACCGTGCTCCTGCTTGAGGGTGACGTGGGTGGCGGCAAGGCGCTAGTTGTCAAGGAGGGTCTGGAGGTCATGGTGCTGGGCGATGAGGCGGTCTTCGAGGATTTGGGAGGGGTGAGGAAGAGGGTTAGGTTTTGGAGGAGGGAGAGATGGGGAAGGATTGGGGGTTTTTAGTCCCTAACAGGCATAGGGTGATGTCAGGTTGGTCGGCAACTAGGAGGAGGAGGAGGGTGGAGGGCATTTTGGTCTTAAGAAAATTTCTCAAAGGAATGGAATGGCCATTCCTCTACCTACCCAGTGTAATGACCATTTCTCTACATAAAAGAATGGTAATTCTGGAGGTAATGGTCATTCTGTCACTTTTTTACGAACCAAAAGCTGTAATGATTATTCCGTTGGAATGACCATTCCATTCCGACCTTCATTATTACAGCGAACCAAATGCTACATGAGAGTCCTTTGACTACTTCCAATGCGTGGGCAGTTAACTGTGATTTAAGAAAAAATTGTATTTTAACTCCGATTGATAGATCTTGTTAGGCCCTACAACTTTTGTGTTCACTCCATCCTCATTCGAGACCTTGAAACATAGTTTTTCCAATTTCTGGGGCAAAACAATCTATTTACATAAAATCTCAGCACAATTTTTTTGTCTCCAAACCCCACTGAATATGTACTTTTCGGAAACTAGATTTTTTTAGAAATGTTTTTCTCTTCTTCGTTGAACCCGTCCGAGGCCCGAAAACCCAAGTTTTTAAGCCTGCCAAGTTGTTTAGTAGTGGGACCCACACTCACCCCATATATAAGGTGAGCTCGCTTTCCTCTCTTCTTCTCTCATGTTTGTTCTAGGAGATTGGCTCCAACCAAAGCTAGGGACTTTCCCTTTCTTCTTCTTGCTCCTCTCCTCCAATCCACTCCAAATCCTACCTAGATGTCAGGAATGATCTCATCACCTTCTTCCCCACCTTGAAAGCTCTCCATTGATGCTATTTGGAGAGAAACCGAACTGTAGTAGGGTTCTGTTTTAGCCAATTCTCCCCATTTGAAGCTCCTTCAAGTAATCCATCTTCCCCATCTCTTAGATTTGGATTTTACTAACTCTAAGTCTTCTCCTGTCTTATTGCAAGCTTTCTCCTTCTCTTTCCTTGTCTTGCATTTTAGGGTTCTAAATGGGTATATTTTAGAGGTTTTTGTGTAGCCCGTAGGTTTTAGTGCTGGAAGTGAGTTTGGAAGGTTATTTAGTGCTACTGGAAACCAAGGCAAGTGGATGAATTGATTTTTTTGAAAAGCTAGTTGTTTTAGGAGATTTTCCAAAGTTTTGCCACCATATTCATTGTGATTTCATGGATATTTCCACATTACATCCTTGTTATAACTTTAAATTGCTTTTGTATATTCATTTTGATGATTTCTGTCAGTCAATTGAGCTCCTTTAATTTCAGAAATTTCAGATTTCATGTTTATGATTTTTTATTTAAAATGGGCTGAATGTATGGATTATATTGATGAGGATTGTGTGATGGAATGAGTGCAAATCATGTAGGATGAATTGGAGTTTTTCTTAAGGCAAAGGAGGCGTATTTCCATGCAGGTTGTTGTGTTTGAAAGGGGCCAAAGTTTAGGATTGGGAAGTTTCAGAAATTGGGGAAAATGGAGGTAGTATCTTGTTGCCAAGTAGCCAAGGTAGAACCTTGGCGGTCGAGCAGGCAGGACATCTGATGCCTAGGCGTACAGATGGAAGCTCTGTCACTTGAGCGGACCCTTTGGGCTCTAGAGCAGTTAAAGCAACTGACTCCAGGTGAGCAGGTAGAAGCTCTGCCACTCGAGTTGGTCGTTGGGCGCTCGAGCGGGTAAAGCCTCTGGCTCCCTGGTCTCACGGGTGATTTGCAAGGGAGACCATTACCCCAGAGGCTAATTAAGGACTCTTGAGTTACTAATGTGTATAGGATACTTGAAATATCTTTGATCTTTAAGAGTACCAAGCTCAGTAAATTCGATATATAAGATTTTCATACACATGGTACTAAATCTTGAAGCCTCAATATGTGGTTCGGGCATACATTTGGAAAATCCGTTTTTCTCTCTATTTTGCTTAAATGACATGGTTTTTCTTCGTTTTGGTCAACGTTACTAATCTTACTTCTTTTTTTTTTGAACAGTGTTACTAATCTTACTTAAAGGCTACTGGTGCTATGCAGTTTGAGTACCCAGTTGGCTTTGTGTACCAATGTAAAACATCTTAGTGAGATAGGCGTGTGCTCGTACTTTAGCCTATTTTGGTGTCACGCACCTTATTATTCTTCGTTTTCATCATGGAACCTATGTGTCGGCACCACTAAACTTGGACAAGCTTGTCGGCTTGATCTATCGACTTGGGGTCCTTAATTACACTTAGCCAACTACAGTTTGGGCTTAGCTAGCATGTTATATTATCTGATTCCGTGGCCTGCACTTTGTGTGATAGCCAAGTTCATTGGCATTACTATGTATATCTAGTTTGCTCTCGTCACTTCATGTGTCTAAGACTTATATCTTAGTGTGCTCTCATCACTTAGTGATGGAGAATTTAGCTTTGTATGGTTGCCATCTTGCAGTTACCTGTTCCTTTGTACCTATGCATGTTTTCATGCTTATCATCTATTTTCATTATAAGTATGCATCTGGTTCTATGACATTCAATGTTTTAAGCATGCTTAATGTTTTCAAAATAATTTACCTATATTACTATGTTTTATATCTCTTTAGCCACCGGCCAAACTGTTATGTCGACCCACTATATTTTGGTACTCAGGTCTAGACCCCGTTGCCATTGTGGAGGAGTTGGAGGAGGTGGCCGGAAAGCCGCAACATATAGGAGAATGGCAAGCTGATAATGTCCTTTAGACATCGGATCGAGCCATGAGCTGCGAAACATCTTTTGGGAGGGTGATATTCACATTTTGGTTTTTTTTTTTTTTTATATGTACTGGCCTTTGTTTGCCTTTTTTTCTAGGGAATATTATTATTAAACTCACCTTTTGTGTAAATATTTAATTCTTATGATTGGGAATGCTATATGATATATAGCTCACTCTGAAATTACCTTTTGTATGACATCCTCACTGCGGAAACTTGTGAAAAATTACGTATGCGGGCGATGTGTTCCATCTTGTTTCACATGAGCATTAAAAAACGTACATTACCATGCTATGATCTCGGATTAGGAGTGTCGTTTGCACTAACTAGGTTCGGGGTCACGACAGTTTCCCATTTGGAAATGGGTTTTGAATGTAGGTGATGATTGGGAATGGACACCAAGTTTTTAAGCATTAAACACGGTACTGGGATGCTAATATGAGATGGTTAATATGCTTATGTGGGTTATTGATGCTTACCTGGCTCAAGGAAATATCAGGTTGGAATTTTTTCTTTCAAATGACTTGCAACCATTTTACAGCTTTCAAGAGAAAGAATTTCTTTGCTTCACTTTCTGGTTTGAGTGGTTTTGGTTTTCTTCCTATTCAACTATTCTAATGGGTTGGTAGTGTTGCTCTTCAATTAGATAAGTATGTTTTATGGGTTTTTTTTTCTTATTTTGATGGTTGGTGTGAAATTGTTATATATTGGTTTGTTGTTTCCTTCCTTGCTTGTTAGTGGGTTCTTCAAGGTTTAGGATCTCATGTCTTGATGATGCGCGCAACCTGTTTGATTGTTTGTCATAACGAACCAGAGGCCTGCATCCATTTGATTTTTGTGAGGATTGATATACATCTAATACACATCAAATGACTTGTAGTCATTTGATACATCCAATTCGTAACATATGCCAATGGGAGCACATTAGTCACGAGGTAGTGAAACCTCCTTTTGCTACTAGACAACCTAGAAGACCAAAGAAGATTAACATTCGTACAGAGGACCATAATCGGTAAAGAAGACAAGTAACGTGCTATGTATGTAAAAAGAAATGGCATTACCAACAAAAGTATCGCAATCCAAGAGTTGGAAAGTTGATCAATGAAAGCAAAACTATGGCTCATATCTTTTGTAATAGCGGAGCCATGTTTTTCCAGAATGCTGGAGCCATATCCATTGTAGAGATGAAGTCAAATTCTTTTGTTACTCTTTTTTTTTTTTTTTTTTTTTTCTGTAAAGGTGGAGCCATGTCCATTTATAAATGCGGCACCATGTCTTTTTGCAATGGTGGAGCCACACCTTTTTGTAAAGGGGAAATCATGTATGTTTTTTTTGTAAAAGGTGAATTGTGAGTGGTGGAACATATAATGGTGGAGCCACGTCTTTTTGTAAAGGAGACACCATGTATTTATTTTTGTGAAAGGTGAATTGGGGATAGTTCTATTTTCAATGGTTGGAACCATGCATGTTTTTTGTAAAGGGTAAATTGGAACACATAATGGTGGAGCCACATCTTATTTCGTGATTTTGGAGATAGTTTTAATGGTTGATGACACGACCCGAGCCCGAAATTATACTTAATCCGAGTTAACCCCGAGTCGCGTCGCATACTTACTCCCGTGAACTTCAATCACATAAAGTCACAAGGGATATCAAATAACACATTATGCGGAATATAAACAAATATACATTGCTCCTATATAAAACAAAATTTCATTTACAATATTGACAACATTCACTTGCACATTTAAGTACAATGCAAGGAATGAAAAGTTTGAAACATTCTTTTACAACTTCCCTTATCAAAATTTCATTAAAATTCCGATTCAATATCATATTCATATGATATTGGTTCACTTCCACTCGACTAGTCCTCCCGGAGGAACCGTAACGGTCGTCTCCGCTGACGCTGTGGCCTCAGAAGGACCGGCATGGGCAGCTGTGCCTGTAATGCCATCAATAACACTATGAATTTGACAATTCAGCAATGTATAAACAGATACATGATTTAACATGCTAAATACACATTTAAACTGTCTAAATCAATGTTAGACTAATACCAGTTCCATTTAATTCAAATCAAATCAAATCAATAAGAGTCTTTATTCTTTGGCAATCTACAATAGCATTTCATTTCAAATCACATCTTCCTCAAAAGGAAGGAATCACATCTTCCACACGGAAGGAATCACATATTGTTAGATTTATTAGTGCCCGGGCCAGGGACATCTGACATCACCACGGAGTTCCGGAACACTCCCAAATAATCTGCTGCAGCAGTATCAGCTCAAATGAGCTTATAGAAATCACTATGTAGTGCCAGACTCAATAAACAATTCGATTACTCATTTCATTTCTAAATTTCAATTCAATATACAATTGCAAATAAACAATATCAACCATTTAGGTGTAACTTACAGACATTTAATGTACCTGTTATTTTCGATGGACATCACAATTTATGTGTATTGTGTACATTAAAGTCTCTTAGTTAACACCCATGGAGTTAAGACAACATTGATAGCCTTGATTAAATCAATATAGGCCCTTTTTCATTCCGGAATCATATTAGTTTCAGTTAACTTTTAGTACTGAATCAACTAGCTTTACAAGCTAATTTCCGTCATTGAATTACAACGACTCCTCTTTAGCTAACCCCTTGGTTAACTCTCCATTCATCTTGAATTCAATTATAAGACAATTGCTTTAAATTACTCATTTATAGCATAATTAGTCCTTAGACTGATTTTATCATCTAGTCATGCTTCTAGACAAAACAACTTATTCAAAGTGAATAAAAAACTCACTGGACTCAACATGAGTCCTCCGATCGATCGGACCTTCAAGTCCGATCGATCGGCCTGAACTTAGGTCCCAGTTAGGACCTGTCCGATCGATCAGCCTCACTGTCCGATCGATCGGACCTGAAACGAAACGAGTTCCAGATGCCTGAAATCCATTTTTCTTTCTTATTCTTTACACATAATCCCTTCTTAACCTGCATAACAAGTGAAACCTCCTGTTTCCCCATCAAAATCCATCTCCATACACCTCAAAATTACAATCTATTCATCATACAATCCAGCTAAACAATCTCTCATTCCAAACAAACTCTAAAAACAAGATTGAAAACTAATTTACAACAAAAGAAACATCACAGTTAGTAGCACATAAACATAAATCATGGTTTATACTTGCCTTAAGGTTGATTTAACACAAAAACCCCTTTAGCTTGAGTCCAATTTGAGACAAATGTCCCAAGTTCAAAACCCTTGAAGAACTTACAACAAAGATTGAAGTCTCCTGCAGCTTAATCTCCAAATAACTTTGAAGAAGATGATGGAAAAGAGCAATTTCTCTTCAACTTTACTCACACCGCTTCAAACTTGACAATTGTGGAAGAGAATAATGAGGAAAACTCAGAGCTCTCACCTTCTCTCTGTTTTTCAGCTAAAGAAATGTTCACCGACTGAGAATGGATGACTCACCATCCTTTTAAAGTGTGAAGTTTATATTTAACCCCCATATACTATACATATTTTGAGTTTGGGTCAAATCAAAGCTCACTTGACTCATTTGAGGTCAAATTAACACGAGCCTATTACGAAAGTTGTTGTATTCATAGAAATACATATATTGGCATCAAATTTGACCGTATTCGATGAAACATATAAATTCAAATTTACGAAAAAGCCCTTAACTTGACTTATTCAAGTTTAAAACTCACTTCAATTACGCCGATCTTCTCCAAACTTGTTCATTATGCTTAATTCATTCAAATATGATTAATTTGATTCATTTTATCCTTTCATCATATTTATCGTGATTAATCATACTTAATCCACACTACTCTTCCGTAGAGTTAATCTCGATTAACTCGGGCTGACATGTAACAGTTGATCAGTTTCTTTTTTAATGTTTTGTTTTCTTAGTTAAAGACTTCAAGTTCTCTTCTAATCATGGAATAATGCCTCTTTGAGTTTGTTTGTTCCTCGGTCAATAGTGATTGCCACTTCAGTGGTGTTGCTAATGTAACTCTCGAAGTTATACAGTTTCAAAAAGATAGAAAATATAATTGCAAAACATAGTGTATGAAGGCACATAGCTTTCATTGACATCACTAGAAGACTACTGAATGAATTTTACAATCATCTCTCCAGACATAAAATTGCAAAAAGAACTTGTTTACGTCGACATAAACGTACTGAAAGAAGTTTACAGTGATTATGTAAAGGAGAAAATTTATCGACGTCGATGCAACATTCGTTGAAATCGACAAAAGAAATTCGCCTACATTAACATAAACGTACTGGATGGAGTTTACAATTCATTCTGCCACACAAAGAATCTATCGACAAAAAATCTGTCGACATGGACAAAAATGCACAGCAACGTCAGTTATACAGACCTTTCTGTATGTTTTTTTTTTTTTTTTTTTTCACACTGTAAAGAGCCACTCCACTTCAACTCCCACAATGCAAGATGTTCCAAAAACAACCCCACTACAACCAAATAATCTATGTACAAGTTCTAAATACTAACGATCAATTTAAAAAAAAACCACATTTATTAAAACCTATGCCACAATAACAATATGTTTCCCATTAAGAACTTGTTTGGCAATTTCTATCAGGTCACATCAACATCCATTCACTGCATGTTCGAAAAACATGCCAATAACAATAATTCATTCTAAGTTTGAAAAAATCCACAATCAATTTCAAAAAACTACGCTCCTTGAATCTGTGCCACAATGACTACCTATTGATATCCATGACCTTATCTTTGTTTAAAAAAAAAACAACCAGCTGGGCTCATAATCAACGTCCACAGAGATGGCGACAGAGATCTGGTGAGGCAATGGAACGATGAAGATCTGTTTGCAGAGCAGAACCGCGGAGAGGAGGAGATCAAGCAAAACCGCAAAGAGGAGGTGACCTAGTGAAACTGTGGAGGGGAGGAGACCAAGTGGAGGGAAGCGGGGATCAGGAGAGGACGGAGCAGAGCCAAAGATGATGTGGAAGGATATTTATGAAATCGCTCCTCTTTCTTCCTTTCCTCGTTTTTGCATTTCTGCTGATTTGGTGAATCGAATATTTTTTTTTCCTTTAGGGTCCATTTGGCACTTTACTAATACAATTAAAGTCAAGTAAAGTCTCAATTTTCCAGACAAAATGTCACATCAAATGCACTTTATTCAAAACTCCCTCCATCTTTTTCATCCAAAAAGTCAAAAAGCAACTACCTTTATACACTAAAATACAAAAAAACTCAACTTTTCCATACAAAAAGTCAAAAAGATTCCATAACAAACAACTAAAAACAAAATACCATCATAACTCACTTATATTTTATTCTTTTTTCAAAATCAACTTTACTTGACTTGACTATATTAGTTGAGTTACCAAACTCGCCCTTAGGGTTTTGTCGACATCAGTGAACTCAGGGACAAAAGGGGAGTGAAATAATGAGTTTTAGGCAGGAAGTCCTCCACTGATATTATAAGAATTGGGGTCCTCAATTGTATATACCCTATTTAGTGGGATTTTTTTGGTAAATGTCCATATATCTATATATATAGGCAAATATGGAGTTGCGTTGTGGAGTGCTCCACGTCGTTTGCCTGGGTTTTTTCTTTTTTTTTTTTTTTTTCGTGGCGCCATGTCGGCATTCTAGAAAATCGGCACATGGCATCGCAAAATCCCACATGTTCCTTCCATGACATGTGTTTTATTTTTCCTAAAACCTCTCAGTCTATCTTTAAGTCATTCAAAACTTTCTCCTAAAATCTCTCCCTCTACCCAACGTTTCTCATAATTGTATAATGAGTTACAACTATACAAAAGAAACTTTTCAAAACTCAAAATTAACTTTCTAAAGATGGAAGGAATAATGAGAAACTCTAGGACATTTGAATGGGAATCTTCAACTGATTGTCCAAGCATGGATATAGTATGTTTCATGGGCCTCTCATACCCACCATTTCTCATCATTGTATAATCAGTTACACAACACAAAAGAAACCTTTAAAAATTAAAAAAGGACTTTCAACACATGTCAATCTTCACGTGACTTCATGCATAGGTATAACATGTGTCATACATGGGCCTTCCATCTTTAACAATCTAATGAAGGCATTACTTTGAATGAAAAAGAACTATGTGAGAGGGATTTTGAAGGCTTCATGTAACAACAATTGGGCCCACCAAGTCATGCGTCTTAGACCAATTTAACGATGGATATAAAACATTAGTTGAAATAAGAATTTCCTTAATCATGTGCTACAAATATGCCGTTAGGCCTTAGAATATCCACCATCAAGCCAAATCACGCTCAAAATATCCATCCACTCAAAAGATTTCATCTAATCACAATCCTATTTTTGTTAACCTGTCCTTATTTTACAAATCTGAACCATATGATTCCTATTTTTTCCAAGTCATTTGTTAACCCTCCCTGTTCTACAAATCCAAACCCCACTATTTCAAGCCAACCAACAACAAGAAAAAAAAAAGTAAAAGAAGAAGAAGAGAAGGCTGACAGCGTACTTTGCTTCACCCAGCACTGTAGCATCTGTGAGAGCAACAGGCTTGGACCTGAAATGGCCTGACCCAATTTGTGGACCTGGTCCGGCCTGAAAAACCAGCTTGTGGGTTGTGGGCCAAACCAACTCGGATTTAACAGTTGATTAAGCCCAATTGGCTCATGAAGGCCCGATGTAGAAAAGGGGGAAGAAGTTGGTAACGTGCAGAAAGAGAAGGAGGACGTGCGAAGTGGGAGGAGGCGTCCTCCCCCATACCGGAAGACACGATGAGAAGTGGGCAGACCTCCCAGACCACGAATGGCAGCTGAGGGAGAAGATAAAATGGGAGAAAACAAGGAAAACCAGGTATGAAAAAGAAAGACACTGGACAGCAAGGAAAAGGGTTAATTCCATTTTTCATTGACTGACTTAAGCATCGGAGTGTGTTCGATCGGACGATCCGATCGAATCTCACCTCGCTTTTGATTTCTTTGCCAAGATCCAAGTCAGGTAGCAGAAGCCCATTACAAGAGGAGGGAGGAGCACCTAAAGCAATTTCCACCTGGCCTGATCCGTTGAAATTTGACTTTACAATTGGTGCCGTCTGTAGGAATGAAAGGAAAACGCTCACACTCTGCTGAGTCAATGTCAGAGCAAGAACACCGTCCAGGGTCGCCGTCCCGGCTAAAACAACCCTCGCCTCAGAAAGGGGAGGCGCAGCCAGGAGGACAGTGTGAGGAGTTGGGTAGGGACCACCACACCCGCCATTCCAATAAGGTGGATTTTGAGTATGTCCCGTGCACAGAAAGTGGGCATACTATTCCACCTGGAGGGGAGAAGGGGTGGATTCGATCGGAGATCCACCGCACAGGCCTGGCCCGGGTAGAGGTTTCTCCCTCTATAGAGAAACCACAAGAAAAAGTGCACCAAAGGCTGGGCAAGGGACCTCTGGAAAAAAGCCCGTCGCACGGCACATATGCTTGCCTTGAGCAAACCTGTAGGGACGCCGTACGGGATATGGCTGAAGGAGTCAGACAACAGCAAGAGAGAATTAACAATCTGTTGCAGGAGCTGGAGAAAGCAAAAAGACGCTCCCCAACCCCGGAAGAAATCTTGGAGACCTTGGACAGTGGGCACTGAGGACGAACAATGGTGTTGCAGCTAAGGAAACCCTTTTCCGAGTCAAGACCTCGAAGCTCCCATGCCAGAAAGGAGGCGGGCGACGAAGGGAGTCAGACTTCAAGCTCCCGACCACGGAAAGAAGAAAGAAATAAGGCCCGAGCTCAGAGCGCAAGAGGGGATGCTCCATCGCAAAGGAGGGCTCCACAGCAAGACCTTGCTGAGAAAGATGTTAAGGCCCTAATAGAGAGGGCACTGGTCGACAGAAAGGAGAATCCGACCAGGACGAGATGCTTAAGAAATGCCCAGAGCTTCGAATCCCCATTCTCTGAAAAAATAGATAAGATGGATCCACCTTGGCAGTTTACGATCCCGAAGTTAAGGGTGTATGATGGGACGTCAGACCCTGCCGACCACGTCCAGCACTTCCAGTATTCAATGGCGCTGTGGGCCGGGAATGAATCCCTCATGTGTAAGGTCTTCCCGACAAGTCTTGGCGACCTCGCCTTGAAATGGTTCTCTCGTCTGGAGCCGAAGTCAATCTGCAATTTCAAAGAGCTTGCTGGGACCTTTGTCACACGGTTCGTGACGAATTCAAAATAGCGAAAGGATGTGGGGGCACTATTAACCCTCAAATAGCAGAGCTCGGAGAGCCTAAGGGAGTATAACACCCGTTATTGGCTGCTTTATAATGAAGTAGAAGGGAACAATGGGGATGTTGCGGTGGCGACATTCAAGCTCGGACTGCCAAAGGAGAGCCAGCTGCATCAATCCCTGACAAAGCCCTCTCTCGCCACCCAAGACGAGTTGATGGAGCGTATTGAGGAGTTCATAAAATTGGAAGAAGATATGGGTGTCACGGAGCTGAGATGGGCCCGCCCAGTGAAGGAGGAGAGCAAGCGGAAGCGAAGAAGAGAATTTGGTGAAAGGTCGGAGCGAAGATCAGCCCGACCTGAGCCCACGAGGTTGGCTTATGAGGAGGTGTACACCATCTTCAAAGAGCCGATCTTCCGGATACTGACCTAGATCAAAGATAAGTCGTACTTCAGGAGACCTTCAAAGATGGTCAGCGACCCTGGGCGTCGGAATCCTAACCTATGGTGTTCCTACCACCGGGAACATGGGCACTTAATAGAAGATTGCAGGATTCTCAAACAACACTTGGAAGACCTCGTAAAGGAGGGACACTTAAAAGAATATGTGGAGGATTCCCGACCAAAGAACGCCCAAGGCAGCTCGGCTAGGAAAGAGTTGAAGAGCGACCCCAACCAGTAGAAGGAGAAGCCAGTGGGAGTGATAGATGTGGTGCTTGGGGCCACCAACCCTTCTGAGGTGACTACCAGATTCATTCGCCAACAAAGAAAAATGGTTGCGCACCTAAAGGAGGTATACCAAATAACCACTGAGCCTAGCATGGTTCGTGAGGAAGGATGGAAGGGTGGAGAAATCTCATTCACAGACGAGGATTTACGAGATGTAGTCCAGCCACACAATGATGTGTTGGTGCTGACTTTGAAGATACAAGAATATGATGTTCGGAGGATATTGGTTGACCCAGGGAGCTCGTCTGAAATCTTGTACACTGAGCTATTTGATAAGCTCGGATTGAAGTGCTTGGACTTGAAGCCGACCTCGATACCCTTGTTTGGATTCAGCGGACAAGCTGTACATCCGATGGGCCTCATCACGGTACAGGTCGGGACTGGACCAATTCATTCAGATGTAGAGTTTCTCGTGGTCGACATGCTGTCGCCCTACAATGCCATCATGCGTCGGACATGGATCCATCGAATGAAGGCAGTCCCTTCAACTTACCATCAGAGGATCCGATTTCCAACGTTGAAGGGGATGATGGAGATCAAGGGAGACCAGGCGGTTTCTAGGAATTGCCTGATAGCTGTAATCGAGGGGATTGCCCTAAAGGTCGAGGAAAGTGATTGCCCGAACATGAGGGTAGACCAGAAAAAGCAACTACAGACAGGTCGGTCGGAAGGAGGCAAGCAGAAATCTGATCAGACCAGTTTGGCGGTGGAAGAGCTGGAAGAATTTATTGTCCAAAAGGGAGGTGTGCCATTCCCCGAGCAACATTGGATGATTGGAAAGTCAATGACCAAAGGCGAAAAAGATAGCCTAGCCCGGCTACTCAATGAGAACGCCGACATCTTCGCTTGGACCCCACTTGAGATGCCTGGGGTTGACCCTGAGGTCATCAGTCACAAGTTGGGGGTAGACCCTAGAGCCAAACCGGTAGTTCAAAAACAGAGAAAGCTAACCCCCCGAGCGCCAAGCAGCTGTGAATGAGGAAGTGGACAAACTACTAGAAGTAGACGCCATCCGGGAGGTACAGTACCTAGAGTGGTTATCTAACACTATGGTCGTACCAAAAAGGACAACAAATGGAGGGTGTGCGTGGACTTCACCGACTTAAATAGAGCATGTCCTAAGGATAGCTTTCCGCTCCCTAAAATCGACCAATTGGTGGACTCTAAGGCGGGACATGAACGGATGAGCTTCTTGGATGCGTATCGGGGATACCACCAAATTGCAATGGCAGAGGCTGACCAGGAGAAGACAGTATTCATTACCCTAAAGGGAACCTTCTGTTATAAGCGAATGCCCTTTGGGCTCAAGAATGCGGGGGCAACATATCAAAGGTTGGTTATGAAGATATTTAAGAGCATGATCGGAAGTATGGTAGAGGCTTATGTTGATGATATGGTAGTGAAAAGCAGGAAAAAGGAAGCTCATGAGGAAGACTTGAGGATGGTATTCGACATCTTGTGGAAGTACAAGCTGAAGCTGAACGCCACAAAATGCTTATTCGGGGTTAGCTCGGGGAAATTCTTTGGATACATCGTGACCCGTAATGGAATAGAGGCTAACCCCGACCAAGTGGCAGCAGTGCAGAGGTTGGACCGACCAAGTTCGAGGAAGGAGGTACAGAGGTTGACAAGGATACTTGCTGCCCTAAATCGCTTTATAGCAAGGAGTTCAGACAAGTGCCGACCATTGTTCCTTGCTCTAAAAAAGAAGGTAAGACAAGTATGGGATGAAAGGTGTGACGAAGCATTTGCACAGCTCAAGCAATACTTGAGTTTCCCTCCTGTCCTTTCCATTCCTGATCAAGGGGAAGAGCTGGTGTTGTATCTGGCGGTATCTCAGCACGCGGTTAGTGCGGGCTTGATGAATGAGCAAGGAAAGTACCATCAGCCGATCTATTTCGTTAGCAGAATCCTGCTAGACGCCGAGACAAGGTACCTACCGCTGGAAAAGCTTGCATTGGCTTTGGTGTGTGCAGCTCGAAAATTGAGACACTACTTTCAGGCCCACACCATCAAAGTTTTGACTGAGCATCCACTTGAAGGACCGACCTCTCGAGAAGGTCAATGAAATGGGTGATAGAACTCAGTGAACACGACATCAAGATAGTACCTAGAAATACGATAAAAGGGCAGGTGATAGCTGATTTTATAGCTGAATTCACTCATAAGGAAAGACCGAGCAAGGCAGTCCAGATCGGCAAATGCGTTGTGTAGATGACGACCAGCGTGACAGCTATATGTGGATGGGGCATCCAATTCCCGAGAATCTGGTGCTGGCATAGTACTCATAATGCTAGAAGGGGCGATAATTGAGCGAGCAGTAACGCTAGGATTCGATGCCTCGAACAATGAGGCAGAGTCTGAAGCACTATTGTCCCGGTTAGTAATGGCCAAAGAACTTCAGATAGGAAAATTGCTGGTCCATTGTGACTCACAATTGGTCGCCAACCAGCTAACTAAAGAATACGCGGCGCGGGATGATCGGATGGCCGCCTATGTTTCTGAAGCAAAGTACTTGATCCAAGAGATAGGAGATGTTGTGGTGAAACAGATTACTCGGGAACAAAACTCACATGCCGACAACCTGACTTATTTGGCCACCGCAGTGAAGTCCGAACTAAGGAGGGAGATCATTGTAGATTTCCAACTAGAACCAAGCATCGCGGAACAACAGGTTATATGTGTCGATCTAGGAAATGAGAGTCCGAGCTGGATGATGCCGATAGCTGCGTACTTAGCAGATGGTACTCTCCCGAAAGTGCCCAATGAAGGTGTAAAGGTGTGAAGGAGAGCTGCGAGGTTTTGGTTGTCGCCGAACAAGAAGCTTTATCGACGGTCCGATTCTGGACCATACCTCCTATACGTCCACCCAACTGATGTACCGAGCTTACTATGGGAAATCCACGAGGGATGCAGTGGGAGCCACGTTGGGGGACGGAGCTTGGCGCACCGAGCTATGTCGCAAGGATACTGGTGGCCGTACATGCAGAAAGATTCGCTGCAGTTCGTCCAAAAGTGTGAAAGGTGTCAACGTTTTGGCAAAGACATTCATCAACCTGCCGAGCATCTGAATTACAAGTCCTTGGCCGTTTGATAGGTGGGAGATCGACATTGTCGGACCAATGCCAAGGGCGACAAGTAACTTTAGATTTCTTATAGTGGCAACTGATTATTTTACCAAATGGATAGAGGCAGAACCCCTAATTCATATTAGGGAGAGTGATGCAGAAAAATTTGTATGGAAAAATATCATCACCAGATTTGGGATACCTCGGGCGACAGTGACGGATAATGGAAAATAGTTTGAGGGAAAAGCCTTCAGAACCTTATGCAAGCGGTTTAACATCAGTCACTATTTTTCGACCCTGGTCTACCCACAATGCAATGGCCAAGCTGAGAGCTCCAACAAGACCTTGCTCGATGGATTGAAGAAAAGGTTGGATGAGGCCAAGGGAGCGTGGGTGAATGAGCTGCCAAGCGTCTTATGGGCCTACCGAACAACTCCAAGAAGGTCGACCGGGGAAACCCCGTTTTCATTGGCGCATGGGATGGAAGCCGTGATTCCCTTGGAGGTCGGATTGCCGACCTCTTGGACAGAAGCATATGACCATGTACAGAACAAAGAAAGGATTGTCGAGTAGCTCGATATGGTGGAAGAGCGAAGGGAGTTGGCATTGATCAAGCTGGCGGCCTACCAGCAACAGTTGGCGCAGTGCTTCCATAAGAAGGTCAAGAAGAGAACCTTTCAGGTCGGAGACTTGGTCCTTAGAAGAGTGTTGCCTGGCACTAGAAACCCAGAGCATGGCAAATTGGGACCAAATTAGGAGCGACCTTATAGAGTCACTGTTGCAGGAAAAATAAGGGCGTATCACCTAGAAATGTTGGAGGGAAAGGCGCGGCAGAGACCTTGGAACTTGGCAAATCTGAAGAAATTCTACTTTTAAGCCTTTTGTATTTAAATGACTGCTTAATTTTGAATTTGTCGTCCATTTTATGCAAGTTTTTATTATGACCATGTACTGAAAACCTATGTAGAATTTAAAATTTATGTAGGTTATCTTGTGAATTGTGTGAAATTTCACCTTCGGGATTCTATATAACTTTGTACCAAAGGACCAATCCATCATGAGAGTGGACCCATAGTAAGGGCCACGCCCCATCGGGATAACCACAAAAGGGGCTAAGGCCTGAGGAATTTAGGGCAATAACAAGCCCACTACTTCATACTAAATGAAATAAAATATCCTAACTGGGATAGTCCCTAACTAGGTATGTTGCATTGATCTTCCCTTACCTGATGTTAGGCGTGACGACGCAAACACCGGGCTGAGGGGAGTTCGCCAAAGGCCGACAGTGGTAGTAGGCATGAACCACGTGAGATTACTTGAAACTTGAGAAGTTAAACATTTGGAGCACAAAGGATATGTTTTAAAGAAAAAAGGAAAAACAATTACAAAGCCCACAGGTCGGGCATCTTCCTAAAAGCAGAGTAAAATAAAAGAAAGGGTGTTCAACAGTTCATCAAAACATCCAACAATCCTTCAGACAACCTTGGAAACATCAAGGGTTGGAACAATGGGATCAACGTCAGGAATGGCATCAGTGTCTCGGACAACAGGCGAGCTTGGCTTTTCAATAGATTCTGGAGCAGGGGTCCCGGCAAGAGATGGATGGTCGGAAGCAGAGACAGACTGGACTGCATGCATGGCCCAGAGTGGCAAGTCTCTTGGGACCTCAGCATCACTCAGACCCACGTCATACCCACGCTTGAACACAATGGCCTTCATCTGCTGCACTTGACCAAGATACATCGCCTCAACCTCCTCAAAGGCAGCGTCTTTTGAGTGCTCCGTGGACTACTGCATCTCGGCGATCTTGCTGCGAAGGGCCTCGATCTCCATCTCGCTGGCGACCAGACGACTGGTGGCAGTGGCGGCCTTAGCCTCTGCAAGGCTCAAAGCCTTCGACGAATTTGAAGCAGAGGTCTCGGCTAATCGCGAGCAGCTTTAGATGCCACCAGTTCCATCTCAAGACTTTCTACCCGTTTCAAACTTTTCTCCAGACGATCTGAGATGACAAACCACTTTTGAAGGCCCTATGGAACAACAAAAGAAAGAAGTAAGAGTAAAACCTGGTGCACCTGCCAGGAGTACAATCTAATCAGGGAGATGAAGTAAAACCGACCAAAAGACAGTGCTAGATGCTAGAGAACATCAAATCTTGGTCGTACAAAGCCCCATGTAACCCCATATCCGAAGGGAGGAGGATAGACTTACCCAGCTGGAACGCCACTGACAAAGATTCGGTGACTCCCTCACCTGAAGAAGATTGGGATCCAGGGAGCGAGCTCGGAGAGCTCTTGTGCCCAAAAGAGGGACTTGGCTGAGGTGGGAGAGGGGGTAAGGAGTCGTCCATCCAGGCAGAGAACGACCCGGGGTCATTGACCGACCTTGGCGAGGACTTACTCTTAGACTTCCTAGGACCAAGATCGAATGAAGGATCGTCTATGGGCCTTTTGCCCAGAGATGAAGAGGATGCCGGGGGAGGAGCCTTCCCTACTTCAAGGGAAGGAAGGTCCCTGAGGCTGCCGAGCAGGTCCTTTGCCTTTCGCTTGGACATGGTGGAGGAGGGCCTGTCGGGGTCCGAAGAAGAAGAACCGTCTGAAACCTCTAAGACAGGAATTTATTTAGAGTGAGAGGAAGAGGATGTACTGGATGGAGCCGAACTCCTGAGCCTGCGTTTCCGATTAGAAGAATCTAACTCGGCGGAAGGTGATAGGCCGGAAGACTTCTGGGAACTTGAGGATTGTACACTGGGTGCTCTCCCTCGCCTGGAAGACCTCGGCGTTTTTACAGCAGGGATTTTCCTTCGAAGAGGGCGAAGGGCTGGTTCTCCAGAAACTTCCCCAGGGGTATGCCAAGGTAGGACGGCTAAGAAGCTGTCGTATGACCTCTCATATCTGAGCAGAATGTGGGCAGCTCGACCCAACCACGTAGCTCGGGGGGACCTCGATATTCAAAGACAGTTCTCAGGTTGTCAGCCCGAACAAAGATTGTGAGGGATCTGGTTGATCAATGGACCTGCAGGCAAAGATAAGGTGAAATGGTGTGTGTAAGAAAAAAGACGATATGCAGGATGGGAAAAGCATGATGTAGCAGGGGGTCGACCTGGAGAGCCTGGGACTTGGGGAACTTCTCGGCTGACCCCAACCCAGGAGGCCGGCGCCTCCCAGTTGCCGCCCACAATAACAAAGTCCCCTTTGCTCGGCTTATTCGAGTCCGGGAGATAATGGACGAGGAGCCTGTTTTGATCGCGGGATTTCAAATAAAAAATGGATTTCTGATTGTTGAGAGGGACGAGAGAGTAACAGGAAAGAATGTTAAACACCCCATGGTTGGTGCCAAGCAATTTATTCAACACAGCCACCCCCATTACAATGCGAAACAGATTGAGGGCACATTGGATGGGAAAAAGATTTGTAAAAGACCGAAACTGAACGAGGAGAGGGTCTAAAGGAAAACGCACCCCTCTCCACAATAGCGATAGTGGGAAAGGGCATGGCATCACGGGATCCACTTTCAAGGGATTCCCCAGGGAGAGGTGCTCTAAGTAGAACATCCGAAGGGATATTGTATCTTCGCCTGAACTCGGCGAGTTTTACTGGATCATTAATAAGACCCTTCAAGTTTCCCATGTTTCAAAAAAAAAAAAAAAAGGAGAGGGAGAAAAGAAAAGGGAAAGAAAGAAAACCAAGGAAACGAAGAGAAGAAAAAGACTTACAATGGGAGGACCGAAGGCAGAAGAGGAGAACAAGAAGAAGGACTGCCACGAAGGATTTAAAGAGGAAGGAGACGACGATTCGCAGGAAGGGATGCGAGGGGAAAACACGTCTCCTCGGAAAAGATTTGAAACCCCAAAAGGGAAGGGAAGAGATAAAGACGAAGAGACGTTTGACGGCTTGATGGACGGGGAAACGGATTAAGCAACGCCATGTGGATGTACCGATGTACCAGGCCTCCCCTTTCCATCACCCACCATCTACCGTCTCTCAAGCCAAGTTGATACCTCATTTCCTTCTCCTACCCTCCAACGGAACCAGCAATAACAACCCGAAGAGTTTTGGGTGTGAAAAAGGTCAAACTTCTCTTCTCTCTCTCTCTCTCTCTCTCTCTCTCTCTGTTCCATGAGGCATTTTTTAGTTTTTTGGTTTTTTAGTATTGGATCGATTGTTTTATTATAAAATGTTTTATAAATCTTCATCTTTGTTTCTTGTACTTTACCCACTCTTAGAAATATATAGTTTAGAATATAGAGATTCGACTCGATGAAACAAACAAGCCCGTTAGATGGCCATTTCCAAGTAGAGAAATGTATTTCCAATATGCCTTAGAGAACCCTTATTGTCATCAACGTTGTTCTGAGAAACGATCCAGGTCACTTGGTTGCTTTCTGCGAATGATAGAGGTCACTCGTAGATGATGAAAAAAAATTATACCTATCAAAAATAAAATAAAATTATACCTTTCGAAAAAAACTATTCCTTTAAAAAAATTATATCGTTAAAAAAATTACACCTTTCAAAAAAAGAAAAAGAAAATGGGGATGGACCTTATAGTTACGGACGGTCCTAATCAACTACCATGGCCCCATGTGTAAGGCATAGATCAGAAGAATTTTTTGGCTAAGCCTATAACACCAATAACCAGAGTTCATGGCTCATTAACATCAAAACTGCTCAAAATAAAATTCTAGATTACATTTATTATAAAAATAAAAAGATCCTGCAGCAACATCCAATATTTAAGTATATTTATAAATAAGGTTAATATTTTATTTAAAACATCTTGAGATAACAAGCATGTGATTGCACCGCGGATGACATGATGGGTTACATGATGAATGGGCCGGGATTGAACCAAAATCTCACCTGCCACTATAGACAGTTAACAAGAAAAATTGACGAGGTAAAATCAAATGATGTGGACCATTCATTTTCGGAAGTTTTGGTACATCCTTCACCCATCATAGTGATAATTATACCCTCTTTGTAGATATTAGCTTCGTGACAAGTTTTAATAATAGTTCTTGTGTTAGATTGACCATGCATAAAACTTGTTCCATGTACAATTTTTAATTTATTATCATTCGTACTTTTGCAGATTTATATTAATTATTAGGGATTTTTCTTATTTATTTACATTTAAAGAGAGTGTTTCACACATTAGGTATGCATTTACATTTCTCTTCATTATATATATATATATATTCCCTTTTGTAATTTTTGTTAGGAATATATATCCTAACAATTGCTTAATATTTGTTGTAAATGAGTTTAATATTAGTTGTCCAAGCATGATTAACTCAAATCTATAATTTTAATTTATCATATTATTTATTAATATGTTTAGAATATTATCGCTTTTGTTAATGCATTTACATATTTTTTAAGAGTCTTTCACTATATGCCTTTATTGATGGATCATATTGCCTTTTCATTGGATTTTAGCGATTATGGTACATAAAAAAGAAACTAGTCTATTCAAAATTGAAAGGCTGCATCGCATTCTAATGTTATGACAGAAAAGAAAATGTCAATTTGATGGTATGAACATGTTTTGTATATTTATGATTTTTCATATATTTCAAATATTATATTATCAAATGTATTAATTACTTTTCTCGGCTAGGCACTAAAAGGCATTCAAAATTAGCTCCACAACAAAGACTAATAGAAATGCAATATCACCATATGATGCTCCCATCATCGATCGAGTCAATAGTACTGGATATTTATCCTCACCTACAAATACTATAGAAATGTCTATAGGTATTATATATAAGTGATTCCTCTATCAAAGAAAATCTAATCAAAATATATAGCTTCTATTAGAAAATACGTTCTTTTGTGTGCCTAAAAATTACGGACTTGGTTTGGATATTAATGGGGATTAATGAGGAGCTATTTAGCTGATCGGGAACGTCGCCGATGGCCTGAATCCTGAAAGGGAGAAGAAACAGAGGTTAGGGCCCCGGGCTGCTGCCAGCCAAAGGCAATCCGACGCCTGAGTTAGTGCAGTCACCGAACTAGGGTGAAGTGAGGAGGAAGGCTTAAGCAAAATAACACAGTGAATGTTGTCTATTGCGTACCTGTTCATGGCTTACCATGCAAGTATACATAGGAGAGAGTGGAAGGTTCCATAGTGGAGGTAGGTGGGGATACTTGTCCCATCAGCCCATACCTAGGACCCTTAGAGGGGGTAGGTGTGGGTACTGTCCCATCGGATCTCTCCTCAAATCCCTCACATAAATATGGATGTGATCAGCTGATAGGAAGGAGCTCTTATCGATGGCCGGCGGCCACCCTATTTGTCAGGGCTCCCTGCGATGTGGCTGTCCCATCTCATAATGGGGATTAGACACCCGGTGTTCACCTCGGCCAAGAGACCGAACTAGAGAAGGCACTGAGGTCGGCCAGTTCTGAGGTCGGGCACGGATGCCGAGACGCTATATGAGTTTCTCCGTCCGTTCAAGACTTGTTGTCAGGTCTGCTTTATGAGTTTCTCTGTTCTTTATTTCTGTCACTTTTTCTTTTCCGGGGTTCCTCTTTGGGGTTCTTTCTCCGGGTTGTATCTCCTGTTCTTTTTCTTCTCCGTCGCCGTTCGTTTCTCTGTCCATGCTGGGGAAGATGGGAGTATACAGACATTGGATAGATACAGAACTTGCCCTAGCAGAACTTAGGAAAAAATACCAGATACCGGAGGACGTCCGTATTAGGGAGGACAGCCCCGATGACGCAGTCCGACCTCGGATTTTTGTCGATGGGTGGATTCCATTCCCACTGGTGTCCATCATAGAGGGTGGGGTGAGGTTTCCGGTCCACCCACTCCTGAGGCCCTGCCTCAGGAAGTGGAACCTCACCCCCTGTTAGTTCATGCCCAATGGTTACAAAGTGATCATGGGTATAGCCGAGTTGAATAGGATTTTGGGGACCGACCTCGGCGTCGAAGACATCGAGGACGTGTATGATCTCTATAGATCTTCGAAGGACGACGCGTACTACCTTCGAGCACGGTCGAAGGAGATCCCTTTAATCAACGAGCTCGAGGACTTCAGTAAGTACGCTGGGGATGACCGTCTTTATGTCACCGGAAATTGGGAGTTCGGCCCTGCCGAGTCTAGGGTGGACCGCATCCCTCGTCGTCTCGGAGAGCCACCGAGTAAACATCTTTTCTCAGTTTCTTTTCTTTTCTGATGTATCTTTTTGTTCTGCCGAACTGATATACTCACTGCTTGGTGTGTAGGCCACAAGGAGAGAAAACAGCAGGCAAAGAGCTCTAAGTGGCGATGAAACGTCGCCTGGCTAAAGAGGATCCATAGCTACAAAGGTCATTGAGACCGAGAAGCTTCATCTCTTCTCGGGTACGAACCCGTATACCGCTCCTTCATTAGGAGGCGGTACAAGAATCTAAGGGGAGAACAAGTGTTGACTTTGGCCGAGGCCGAAGAGCAAGGGACTCCAGCTGCGGGGCTTTTTCAAGTGCCCCCTGAGATCGGACCTTCTCAAGCGCCTCCAGAGGTCCGACCTTCCTCTGTCGGCGAAGTCGTTCGCGAGGGCGACCTGGAGGCCGACTCTGAAGACGAGGACAACTCCGAGGGCTACCACGAGGTGGCGACGCTAGAAGACGCGATCCACCTCCAATCCTTGAGTTCGGACGAAGAGACCGAGATGGGACGACGCAGACCAAATCTCCGGAACCTCGACGCCGTTGTCTTCGGAGGCTCTCCTACCCCCTCCTCGGGAGCTGCCCTACCACTCAGTCCGGTGAACGCAGCTACCGCCGGAACTTCCGCCCCCATTCAGCCTTCCTCCTCGGCAACCGAGAAGCGCTTGACCGGGTCCAACAGGGACGAGGTTCGGGCGGGGAAAAGGCCGAGGATCACGGAGCCGTCTTCCGGAGAATCCGACCCGTCTTCTCGGCGCTCGCCGTCCCTTGGCCCGGGCCCCTGGAGGCCTAGCTTCTTGCTGGAAGATGGCCAGCCGTTGTTGGTTGACGGTTTGGTGAGCGACGGCACTTCGGTCGTCAGTGCCCTAGCATACGCCTGTGCTCTGCCAAAAGATATGGCGGAGTACTGGAAGTTGAGGGACGTCGACCTGTCGGTGGCTCAAATGGGTGACTCCCTCAGGGTAAGTCCTCTTCTTTCTCAGTTCGTGATCTTAACTTTTTCTTTTGTGATTCTGTGACACTAATACTTGCCTTCGCAGATCCTGCAAAGGAGCCTGGTGCTGGCGGAGAAGACCTATCAGAACTCCGCCCGGGCTGAGAGGGTGGAGAAGAGGAAGGCGGACCTCGAGGGGGAGCTCGGCTAGGCCGAGAAGGCGGCGGCTGAGCAGGAGGTGGTTGTCACGGGTCTCAGGTCCGAGCTCAAAAAGGCCAGAGCAAAAGTGGAACATCAGATGAAGAAAGTGGCCGAGCTCGAGAAGAGGTGGGAGGAGGTGGAGGCTGAACTCCGGGCCGAAGCTGACCAGGCATACGATGAAGGGGTGGAGGCAGCCTCTGAGTTGTACGTTGCCCAGGTCCGTGAGGTCAGCCAGAAGGCCTGGAGACTGGGGTGGACAAATGCGTTAAAGGCAGCAGGTGTCTCTGAGGACCACCCTGCTTACACAGAGATCCCCCAATTCCCTCCTCCCCAACTCGCGCCGAACCAACCTCCGGAGGCCCCTGCTGGAGATGCCGAGGCTGAGGTCAATGCTGCCGAGGAAGATGCCGAGGAGGCCGCTGACTAAAAGTTTGATTTGATGTAATTTTTCTTTTTATTTTTGTACCTGGGGGAGGAACACCTGTATCTTTTTGTTTTTCGAATAGAGACCATGTAATCATTTTTCAATGAATGAAATCATCCCTTATTCCAAATTCATGCAATGTGTGAATGTGCTTCTTTCTTCTTTTCCTGTTTGTCTCTGTGTTTGGCTTTGTAACCAAGAGTAACAGGGAAAAAGACAAGTAGTTGAACTCGGCTCTATAGCCGATCTTAATAATATGTTAGGTTCGTAACCAGAGACGAGTGTTATAGCTAAGTTCCATAACCATAGCGGAATTCGGTTTTTGTAATCAGAACTTGTGGCTGGTCCAATGACCGGGCCGAAGTAGCTAACTTTGGTAACCGAACTGAGTGACTAACCCTGTGACCGCGTCGAGAGAGCTGGTTTTGTAACCGAGTTGGAGATGGCTAGTCCTGTGACCGCGCCGTATGCAAGCTAGTCCTGTGACCGAGCTGTGTACGTGTGCTGAGTTCCACAACTTGGCCAGATTTGAAAGTAAAAAACACTCTTTAAAAAGAATAAATTTCATTGACTTCCAAAATCCGAGTACATGTTAAAAGTAGTACTTTTTTAGGTGTGTGGCATTCCATGGACGTGGTAGCTCTCTACCCTCCATGTTCTCAAGCCTTTATGCAGACTGCCCAGCTGCCGAAATCACCTTGAATGGCCCATGCCAGTCCGGTGCAAGCTTTCCTTCGCTGGGATTTTTGTCTGCTTGACGTGTCTTCTTCAAGACCAGTTCTCAAGGCGAGAACTTTCTTTCTTTGACCTTTTGATTGTATCCTCTAGCGAGTTGCTGCTGGTAGAAAGCGAGGCGGATGACTACTGCATCCCTTCGTTCCTTAACCAGGTCAAGCTCTGTGGCGAGGTTTACATCGTTTCGGCCTTGGTCGAACAGTTCTGACCTGAGGGTCGGGAGGCCGACCTCAAGTGGAATTATAGCTTCCATTCCGTAGGCCAGGGAGAAGGGCGTGGCCGAGGTCTAGCACCTCAGAGTAGTTCTGTATGCCCAAAGGACACTCGGAAGTTCCTCTACCCATCTTCCTTTGGCTCTGTCCAGTCTCTTCTTGAGTCCGTCGAGCACTATCTTGTTAGAGATTTCAGCTTGTCCATTGCTCTGGGGGTATGCTGGAGTGGAATAGTAGTTCCTGATGCCAAGCTCTTGACAGAAGCTCTTGAAGAAGTTAGAGTCGAACTGAGTCCCGTTGTCCGAGATCAAAGCTCGAGGCACTCCAAATCTGGTCACGATGTTCCTTCACACGAAGTTTTTAGTATCATTCTCGGTGATGGAGGACAACGCTTCAGCTTCTATCCACTTGGTAAAATAGTCGGTGGCTACTATTAACCATCTCCTATTCCCTGAGCCAGGTGGAGAGGTCCCACCAGGTCCAATCCCCATTGGGCGAAAGACCAAGGACTGGAGAGAAGACTCAGGTTATGTGCCGGTTGATGGAGAGAGTGAGAGAACTTCTGGCACTTCTCACATTTCCTAGCATAGACCTGTGCGTCCTTCTGCATGTAGGGCCACCAGTAGCCCTGGCTGATAGCTCGGTAAGCCAGCGACCGACCTCCAATGTGGCTGCCACAGATCCCTTCATGGATTTCATAAAGGAAGTCTTCGACTTTGCTCGGGTGAACGCACTGGAGGTAAGGGCCATTGTAGGACTTTTTGTAGAGCTTGCTATCTGGAGAGAGCCAAAACTGAGCTGCTTTCAGCCTGATTTTGTGGGCCTGATTTTTGTCCTCGGGGAGCTGGTCGTCCTTGAGGTAGGAAATGAATTCGTCCATCCAGCTCGGACCGAGGTCGGCACATAGGATGTGTCGAGGTGGGTGGATTTCTATGCTCGGTCTGTCCAATGCTTCCACTTCGACAGTCCTTTTTCTTCCTGCCTCGACGGCAGAGGCCAAGTTTGCAAGTGCATCGGCGTGAGAGTTGGAATCTCTGCCGATCTGCCTGACTTCGGCTCTTTGGAACTGGGAGAGAAGTTGCTTGGCGTAGGCTAGGTAGGCTGTCATCTTATCGTCATGGGCCTGGTAGTCTCCATTTAGTTGGCTCGTCACTAGCTGTGAATCACTGAAAACCACCAGTTGCCATGCCCCCAGAATTTTTGCGCTGCCCAGCCCTACGACTAGTGCTTCGTACTCAGCTTCGTTGTTAGATGCTTTGAAGTCGAGAGTCAGGTCTTGCTCGATGACAAGGCCCTCCGGAGACTGAAGGACTATGCCTGCGCCAGCTCTCTTGGAGGTTGAAGATTTATCGATGAAGACCTTCCAAGATGAGCCGAGGAACTGTTTCCAGGACCGCTCCTATTCTGTCTCGGTCTCGGCGGCTGCCTCCACCTCCTTGCCCCCCAGTTCGGTATCGAGTTGGTAGGAGAGGTGAACTCTACAATAAAGTCTACCAACACCTGGGCTTTGATTGTCGTTCTGGGCTGATATTGGATATCATACCGTCCGAGCTTGATAGCCCATTTGGACACTCTTCCAGAGAAGTTTGCTTTTCGGAACAGGGACTTGAGTGGGTGTTCAGTCACAACCACGATGGAGTATGTCTGGAAGTAGTGGGAAAGCTTTCGGGAGGCGCTGACGAGCGCGAGCGCTAGCTTCTCCAATGGCAGGTATCTTGTCTCAGCATCTAGCAGGATTTTGCTCGCATAGTAGATAGGCCTTTGCTACCTATCTTCTTCTCTGATGAGCACCGGGCTCACTGCATAATCCGAGACGGCCAGATATAAATACAAGACCTCGCCCTGCGTCGGGGTGGACAGCAGGGGAGGTGAAGAGAGGTATGTTTTGAGCTCATGAAGGGCACTTTCGCACTCCGAAGTCCACTGGAACCTCGAGCTCTTCTTCAAGAGTTGAAAGAAGGGACGGCATTTATACGAAGCTCTGCTGATGAAGCGATTTAGTGCAGCTATCATCCCTGTAAGCCTCTGGACTTGCTTCGCTGTGGTCTAACTTTGGAGGGCCTGGATCGCTGAGATCTGCTCGGGATTGACCTCTATTCCGCGTCTGGTGACCAGGTTGCCCAGGAACTTGCCCGAGCCGACGCCAAATGCGCATTTAGAGGCATTCAGCTTGAGCTTGTATTGTTTGAGGACGGCGAAGGTTTGATGTAGGTCAATCAAGTGGTCCTGTGACCTTTTAGATTTGACGACCATGTCGTCAATGTAGACTTCAACCATCTTGCCAAGCTGGGCCTGGAACATCTTTGTTACCAGCCTCTGGTAAGTGGCACCTGCGTTTTTTAACCCGAAGGGCATCACTTTGTAACAGTAGATGCCTCTGGGTGTTATGAATGCGGTCTTTTCTTCGTCATGCCCATGCATTGGAATCTGATGGTAACCTCGGTAAGCATCGAGGAAGCTCATCCTACCTACCCGGCAGTGGCATCGATCAACTGGTCTATCTTTGGAACGGGGAAGCTGTCTTTGGCGCAGGCTTTATTGAGGTCAGTGAAATCCACGCAGACCCTCCAGCTGCCATTCTTATTTTTGACCACTACAGTGTTGGCTAACCACACAGGGTAGTGGACCTCCCTGATGGCTTCAGCCTCCAACAATTTTTTGACTTCTTCGGTCACAGCCTCTGCTTGCTGGATTCCCGTCCTGCGATTCTTTTGGACAATAGGTTTGTGCTTCGGATCCACATTCAGCTTGTGGCTCATGACCTCGGGGTCGATGCCGGGCATTTCATATGGGGTCCAAGCGAAGACCTCCCTGTTCTGTAACAGGAAGTCAAACAGCTCGGCCCTCTCTTCATCCGCAAGCTGACTCCCGAGCAGGAAGTACCTCTCTGGATCGTTGGGGTCGATCTTGACCTCGGTGAGGTCTTCTACGCTCTCTTGCTCAGGAGTTCGGCCGACCGCTTCGAGTTCGGCCATTTGGACTCTCTGCGGCTCTGCTTCGCCGGGGACTACGGCCATGAGGCATTCTTTGGCCATCTGCTGGTCACCGCAGACTATGATTACTTCGAAGTCTCCATCTCCGTTCTGCAACGGGAACTTGAGCTTCTGGTGATGAGTGGAGGGAACAACTTCCATGTTATGCAGCCAAGTCCTTCCCATGATGGTATGTATGGGGATTGTGCATCCACCACTAGGAAGTCTGCTGTCATGGAGGCTCCTCCCACTTCGACTTTGAGGGAGATCTTCCCTCTGGGGTATACAGACTTAGAGCTGAAACCCACCAATGGGGTGCGGGCTTCCTGCAGGTCCTCCTCTTTCAGACCCATTTTCTTGAAGCAATCAAAATAGAGGATTTTCGAGGAGCTCCCGGGGTCCACTAGGATCTTTTTGACATTGAAGTTCCACAACCTCATAGTCAGGAGCAGGGGATCATTGTGTGGTAGCTGGACCCCATCTAAGTCTTTGTCAGAGAACCAAATCGTTGGTCTCTCTACGCGTGCCCTCTTTGCTGAGGGACCGAGCTCGGCCGTCATTACTTGTTTGCCGTGCTGGGCCCTCCTGGCCTCAGTACGGGCCTAGCCGCTTTCCTTAGGAGCGGAAGCTAGATGGATGACGTCGATGGTCCCTACCGGCTCATCGCTATCCCGGTCGCCGGGCTGATGTTGTTGAGCACGGGTTACTCTTCCCTCCTCTTTGACGAGGTCCTTCAAATGCTCATCTTTCACAAGCCTTTCGAGGTGTGCCTTGAAGGCATGGCAATCCTCGGTTCTGTGCCCATTCTGTTTATGGTAGCCACAGAACTTGCTCTAGTCTCGGGAGGAGGCGTCGCCCTTCATAGGCTGGGGCCATTTGAAAAAGGGTTGGGTTTGGATCTTGCCGAGGAGCTTGTAAATGGGCTCCTTGAAGATGGTGTTGACGGCCTTGTAAGAGGCGCCACTTGACTTCGGCTTCACGCTGCCCCCCGAGGTGAGAGCGAAGCGTCTTGCCGAGCTGGATGGTTCTCTGTTTCGGTCCGCCTCCCTTTTGGCTAGCTTCTTTTCCTTCTTAGAGGGTCGGCCCTCCTGCCAGATGTTGTGGCTCTCCCGAGCTCGAACTTCGTCTTCTTCTTGCTCGACGAACTGATTCACCTGGGCCATCAGTGCTTTCACCGAGACCACGGGGAACCGTACCAGGTCTCTCCAGAGCTCGTTGCTGGCAACAGAGCTTGTTGGAAGGACTTAAGGGCGACTTTGTCGTTGGCATCTTCGATTTGACTGTAAATGGTCCAGAACCTTTTGGCGAACTCAGTGATATTCTCGGCCGGCCTCATTCTGATGGCCATCAAGTCGGAGTCTGTCTTCGGGATAACCCGGTGCGCTTGAAACTTCTCGACGAAGGAGTTTCGGAGCTGTTGCCAGCTCGAGATTGATCCCTCGGAGAGCGCGCAGAACCACCGAAGTGGGAGGTCACCTAGACTGGAGGAGAAGACCTTGCAGTCTAGGTTGCCGTCGCTGCCATACACCGACATTTTCTGGGTGAAGTGTCGAAGGTGTGCTTCGGGATCCGAGGTCCTGTCATATAGGTTGAACCTCGGGACGGTGAACCTCTCGGGGAGGACATGCTCTCTGATCTCCCGAGAGAAAGGAGACGGGCCGTGATTGTCATTATCTCAGGTAGCCAACCGACCTCGAGTGAGGCCAGTAAACTCCATATTCTGCTGCTAGTCAACGCTGGCGTGGGTGCTACTCGAGCCCTCTTCGCGAGCTCAGTCACGCCTTTTGTTTATGATTTGCCTCAAGTCCGGCCGAGCTTTAGGAGCTTTCCGAGCTCGCTGCTGTGCAAAAGGCATGAGCGGAGTCCCGGCCCGGGCCTTCTTCCCCTCGAGCTGCTGCTGGAGCTGGAGGATCTGAGCTCTTTGCTCTTCAATGATTTGGTTTTGAGCCCTGATTGCTTTGGCGTGTGCTTCATCGTCCTCTTCCAGGGCCATGTCGTCGTCGAGGTGCACGTGGTCCTCCTCCATGTGGTCCTAGTAACGAGACTGGCGTGGATCAGACTGCACTGGGTCTTGTCCCGTTCGGACTGTTCCTGAGGAGGAACATCCTTACGGGGTAGATCGGTGAAGACAACGCCCAGACGTGGACGCTCTGCCTGAGAGGTAGTTGGCCTGACCCGTTCCAGTATGGGGCCGTGACGAGGAGATGCTGCTGCATCCCTCGACGACGAATGTGTCAGGTGACAGGCGATCTTACACTTCTCATGCCAGGTACCCCGTCAACCTTCCTTTGCTGGAGGTCTGGCGGTGCTTGCCCAGTTCCTCCTGCCTGGCTCGTCACCAGTGGAGGCGGCATGAGGGGCATAAATGTTTCTGGCAGTATGGACCTAGATGGTCCAGCAACGCCTTTTCCCTTCATAGTCTTTGGAGGCATGGCTTTCAAGATGAAAACTATGGTTTCTTCAAATCGATTCCCACAGACGGCGCCAAATTGTGCATGCCTAAAAATTACGGACTTGGTTTGGATATTAATGGGGGTTAATGAGGTGTTGTTTAGCTGATCGGGAACGTCGCCGATGGCCTGAATCCTGAAAGGGAGAAGAAACAGAGGTCAGGGCCCCGAGTTGCTGCCAGCCAAAGGCACTCTGACGCCTGAGTTAGTGCAGTCACCGAACTAGGGTGAAGTGAGGAGGAAGGCTTAAGCAAAATAACACAGTGAATGTTGTCTATTGCGTACCTGTTCATGGCTTACCATGCAAGTATATATAGGAGAGAGTGGAAGGTTCCATAGTGGAGGTAGGTGAGGATACTTGTCCCATCAGCCCATACCTAGGACCCTTAGAGGGGGTAGGTGAGGGTACTGTCCCATCGGATCTCTCCTCAAATCCCTCACATAAATATGGATGTGATCAACTAATAGGAAGGAGCCCTTATCGATGGCCGGCGGCCACCCTATCTGTCAGGGCTCCCTGCGATGTGGCTGTCCCATCTCATAATGGGGATTAGACGCCCGGTGTTCACCTCGGGCAAGAGACCGAACTGGAGAAGGCACTGAGGTCGGGCACGGATGCCGAGACGCACGAGGCTGAGTTCGGAAGGGTGCGGTCGGTTCCTTTACCGAGACCAATCCCATCTCGGTTCCAGCTGGCACGCTGCCTCGCTAGACAGATGGAAGTCGAGGCCTTCCCTGATTGGTACTGTTACCGAAGTCAGGAGTAACCTCGGTTTTGGTGAAAACACTCCACACAGTTCGAATGTATTGCTGACTTTATTTGTCATTCTGTAAAGATCTATGTGAAATGCAGTACGTAAAAGTCAGGATACTGTTCTTCATCATACATCATCCACTGATGGCCCACAACCAACGTCTTCTCATAGGCACGTTGATATTTGTAAGCTTGCTCGACGTCAGTGAATAATGAAGCTACGATATTTGCGGGCATTTGGCATTTATATATCAATCCTGTCACTACTCGTAACCATGTGTTGATTATAAAAGTCCAGCTAGACCAATGTATATCCTAGAGGGTGGGGTGAATATGACTCATTGAAATTTCTAACTTATTCCAACCAATTAATCCAATACAACCAAACCCACAAGTTCTTTTGAGTTAAACAAGAAATGTGTAATAATGTGATGTCAATATTCAAGAGAATTGACTGCACCCTTTATGATTTACCAACAAAATCAATGTGAAATAGCACAAGTGTGTGTATCGATTTTATCTAAGAGATAACTATTTAACACATATATCGACAAAACATAATTAAATGATAATGATGCATAAAGAGATAGAAAGAAATTGACACAAGTGATGTATAGTGGTTTGGTCCCCGACCTACATCCACTTCTCAAGAGTCTTCACTCTTGGTTCCATTATATTGAGGCATACCACAAAGGTAAACCTTTAATCACATGCACTTGCACTACCATTTTTTTTTATATAGTGGTTTCGATAAAAAAGACCTAATCCACCAACTTCTATTTTTTTTATAGTCGTTCAATCACAAATATATAATTCACTTTACAATCTTGATTTACAAATAGTAACAAAGAATACTTGCCTCTTAGACTATGTCTTGAGAATGCTCTTTGATGCTTGACTCTGAAGCTCCAAGCTCTTGACTCCTTACTTTCCTCCTTGGTGATGATGATGCTCCAAGATGTACACAACCAAGAGAGTAGGGAGTCTAAGTCTAGGGAAGAAGATGTTTAACTTTAAGGATCAAGACTCCTCGAATAGTGATTCAACTAAACACACTTTAATAGAGTTTTGAATGCTTTTAAGTATGCCTAATTAGAGATTAAGTGTGTGTGGAATTGGATTTTGGGAGCTCTAAGATGGTTTAACTATGAAGGCACAATGTGTGGGAAAGAGGTCTCAAAGATCCAAAATTTGTGGCCATTGGGAATGAGCTCAAGTATCTATAGAAATCTCTCCAACGGTTAGTTGGTGTTTAGCCTGCTTCAATTCTCGATTAACCGCAACCCCCAATGGATAGAAAAGCGACTAGTTTGACTTCTGGTCAAAATTAACATTTTGTTCAGCGGTGAGCTCACAGCTAGTTGTAGGGTACTTATGGCTAGCCATGAACGAAACGTAAGCTAATCAAAAGTAGGAGAAATTTTAGGAGTTCAGCTTCTGGAAAAGCAACCGCGAGCTGACCGAAAAACCCTGTGGTTTGGTGATCCCCTGCACTGAATTGAGCCATATACATTTCTCAAAATTACCAGTTAAACTCTATTGAATTAACCATTTAGCCTAAGGGTCCTAGGGGCCATTTCTTGGTGAGTTTGGGGTGCCATTTACTTGAATAGGTTGACACACACATGGAGTTCTTCCTTGATTAGTCCGGACATTCCAAGACTTGAAACTTTGCCTTCAAACTTGATCGTTTTTGAGAGACAATTAGAGGCAAGGTATTGGCCTTCTTGACACAAAATCAACAATCAAGTGTAGGCATAAATGACTATGACCCTAACAGATTATTCAAATACGAATCTAAGTACTAAATCTTTGTCCTCGATTACAAACACTAAAGAAATGTCTATAGGTATAATGTCGAATAGTCTATTTATAAATGTATGATTAGATTATTTGTATTATAAAATATAGATTAATATATTGCTTACTATATTTATGATTGTACGAAGATCGCAAACCAGGACCGACACATGAAAGTCAATCCTGTATTAATGACGCAACTCTTCAAAATCCATTGTCCTCTCATCATCAACATGATATTAGTAAGCTTGCTCGAAGTCAAAGAATGATGAAGCTACGCTATTTATGCACATTGAGATATCAATCCCATAATTCATCAACATGCGAAAAATATCCATCTCAAAGAATTATGTTATCTACATTAAGTGATATTAATCAATTCTGCTTTTCTTATCGCATACTATCATTCACATAATTATTTTTCATTCCTTTCATTTATGAGTAATTGACTTTAGAAGAGTCTTTGGACCTCCAAGTAAGATATGTAGAAAATGTGGAGCAATAATGTGAAAACAAGAGGGGTCTAATGTGAAAACAAGAGGGGTTTAAAATAAGAGTCAATGATCAGGAGTACATATTTAACAATGTAACCAAGATGGAAAAATAATTTTACCTATGTTACATCAACCTCCACCATATTTAAGATTGTTGTTAAAAAATATTTAAGATCGGCAGTAGAAATTCTTCTAAATTCAAGAAATTAATAAGAGCATATAATAATGATTTCATTCACTTTGTTGGGAGCAAACATTGATCACAATGTTTTAAGTGGAGGTGGTCCTTTCACTTTTCATATACATGGTTAGACACATCATAAAACCGGATCATTTTTGCCAATAGATGGTGAGCAACCATAGTGTCAGGTCTCGTCCCGAGTTAATCAAGATTAACTCTAGTTAATTGAAATTAGTGCTAGTTAACCATGTTTAACTAGTTTAATGGTAATTAATGACTAAGCTCGATGAGTTAGTCCCAAATGAATAGAATGAACGGATAATGAAAAGATTAAGTGGATTGGTTATGCTTAAGGCTAATTAACTGCGGTTAATTGAGCTAATGATGGTCAATGACCAAATAATATGGAATAAGCCTCAAATGAATGAATTGGGCTTAATGGAATGGTAAAGAATGGATTTGGATGGTTTAAATGGAGTTTTAGACTCAAACGTAGAAATGAAGGACTTTTATGTAAATACGAAATTTCGCGTATTTCGTCGAATACGGAAACTCTTGATACCAACGCGTGTATCTTGACGAGTACGTCAACTTCCGTAATAGACTCGAAGTCGTTTGACGAGAATCCGGTCAAATGACCCTTCATTTGACTTAAATCGTAATTTTGTGAGATTAGTGGACTTAGATGCAATTCTAGGGCTTATATAAGCTAAGGATGACTCAAATGAGTCATTCATCTCATTTTCAAAGCTTTTCAAACCCTAGGCACCTTTCTACTTCCTTTTTCCTTTTCTTTCCTTCCAATCTCACTCAATCAAGTAGCAAACAAGGGGTTTGTAAGTGTTTTCAAGGAGTTTTCATCCTTCACTTCATCTTCCCCAGCTTGCTTTTCAAATTGTGAAAGTGTGAAGCTTGAAATCGAGGTTTTCTTCTTGGAATCAAGCTCAAGAAAGAGGTTTTCATCCATTCAACCTTCACAAGAGGCAAGTACTTATGCATCCTTATGATTTATAGTGTTTTAGAGAGATTGGAGTTCATTTGACTCAAATCCTGAAGTTTCACTTCAGAAAATCTGAAGCTCAGAACTGAGCTTCTGGGTCAGTGTCGGTTGACCGACGGTCAACCGACGAGTGAACCGACAGCTCTGGGAGTTGTCTCGGAGAGTTTCAACTCTCTGGAATTCTGACCGACATTGTGTCGGTTAGCCTACATGGAAGTGTCGGTCGACCGACAGGTCAACCGACGGACTAACCGACAGATCTGAAATCTGTCTCAGTGAATTCCAGCTCTCTGGAATTCAAACCGACAATATGTCGGTTAACCGATGTGGTATCTTCGGTCAGCCGACACCTGACCGATACCTGACCGACAAATGTATCAGAGAATGGACTGGAAATCCAGCTTCTGGAACTTGAACCGACAAAGTGTCGGTTAACCGATAGGTCAACCGACGTTGTATGGTCGGTCAGCCGACAGGCCAACCGACAGCTGAGATGAACTCAGAAAAGATTATGGAAATGAAGCCTAATTTGTACAGGCTATTCCATGCTGATGTCTAAGCCTACATAGGTGTTAGCGAAGGTCGTCTCAATGTACAAATCAAATACAAAGTGATATTCATCAAAAATAACATGTACATTGGATAACTAACGCTTCACTTGTTTGTCTGGCTTAGAAGTATGAATAGAATTGATAAGAAATGAATAGAATCCATGAAGTGACACAGAGGGGAACTTCATTGACATAGTGAACGTCATTGACATAATGCACGAAATGACAGAATACATGAATTGAATTAATGAAATGAAATGAAATGAATAGTCACTAAAGGTGACAGTAACTTGAATGAATGAATAATTCCTGCTGCAGTAGATGTGAGGGGCGTTCCGGAGCCTCGTGGAATGCCAGTGCTCTCTGATCAAGACACTGGAAAATTTCCACCATTGTGAAAAGTCATGTAATGAAAAGTGAAACAATCTTGAAGCCTCGGCCATGAATGGTTTGCCCTTCCGCCTTGTGCTTAATTAATGTGACTAAATGAAAATTGAATAATCTTGAAGCCTAGGCCATGAATGGTTTGCCCTTCCGCCTTGTGCTTACACTGCTTCCGTTGGAAGACACGAAATGAACGAAATAAACGAAATGAACGAAACGAACGAAATGAAAGGATATGATTGACATAGATATTGTTATGGAATTGAAGTAGGTTGTATAGAACTGTTAAGTTCTTTTATTGTAGAACTGTTTAAGTTCTTATCTTATTGAATTCTTGTATAGAATTGTTAAAGAATTGTTAAATAACATGAAGAATCATGAAAATGCATGTATCTTGTTGAACCTTCGTGTTCACGTGTTATTGATGATATCACAGGCCCAGATGCCCGTGCCGGTCCTGCCGAGGCCGCGCCGCCTGCGGAGGAGGCCCGTCCGTTACCTCCAGGAGGTTTAGCGGAGTGGGCATAGTCGGAGGGCGATTGTAGAATGAATATTTTGTAATAGAGAATTTTGGATTGTGATTAAATACCAACTGCATTGTATTTTAAGTGTGCAGTGTTGGTTTTAGTGGGCTGTAAATTTGTATAATAGAACTTTACTTTTGTGTAAAGTTAATTGTAGTCAATGTATATATACATGTTTTCCGCACATTGTACATTGACAGGTATTGTGATTTGATATCCCTTGTAAGTCTTGTCTTAACTTCGGTTAATTCAGGATTTACGGGAGTAAGTATGGTTCCGCGACTCGGGGGTCCGTCCGAAGTAATCAGATCTCGGGCCCGGGTCGTGACACATAGTTTGCCCAACTGTATATGTATGACACTAATCATGAGCTTAGAAACTGGAAAATGACATAAAAAGAAATTACATGTGGAATGATTTAGATGAGACGCCAATCATTGAGGGATTAAAAACACTTCTAGATGAAGTAAATCCATATGTGCGAAATTTTCGACCAGTGAAAGATAGATTTGGAAAAGAAAGTACACGTGGAATGAATTTAGATGAGACAATCATTGGGGGATTAAAAACACTTCTAGATGAAGTAAATACATATGGGCAAAAATTTTGATGAGTGAAAGATAGATTTGGAGGAGATCAGCTTCCACAAGATATATCAATGAGAATACTTTCTAATAGATCTAAAGATTCAAGGCAACACCATTGTCCACCAGCAGATGAGGTAGTTGCATTGATATTTGAGGAAGGATCTACTAGTCATTCAAATAGGGATATAGTTTTGGAAAGGGTATCATGATCTCTACAAAGAATAAGTGACCTGCATCCAAGTTTTATGGCACTACAATACCCTCTGCTATCTCCTTAGAGAGGATGGGTGGAATGGAAACATATCATATTTGAGCTCATCAAAATCTAAGGCCTCATGCGAGAATATTATTGTTACAGGTTGCAACAAAGACATGGGGAAGGAAAGACAATTTTATTATCTAGGAGACTATTTCATAAGTTTATTATTGATGCATTTACATGTATTAAGCAGAATATAGCTGTCGACATAAGAGCCAGTTAGGGTACATTTAGATATGGTTTTTTTCAAGGCATCGAAGATGCAGTCATTCAAGGAGACACTAGAGCATCTACTTGGTCAATGGTACATATTACCTTTTTCATTTACAGGTGGTCTACGTTACATGATTCATCAATATCAAGATGCAATGGCTATCTGTCGATGGGCAAGTTACCCGGATAATTTCTTAACAATTACATGTAATCCAAGATGGATAGAGGTTCAACATTTTATAGATTTTATCCCAGGCCAAAAAAATCGAAGATCATCAAAATATTATTGCAAGGGTATTTCATATAAAGTTCAGTAAATTGATGGAAGAACTGAAAGGTGGAAAATTCTTTGGCAAAGTTATTGCAAGTATAAAAATTACTCATTATACTATACTAACATGACTTTGAAAAGCATTTACATTTTATGATACTTATAAGTTTTTATCTTCTTTAAAACAAATTAGAATTTTTTTGCATCTCCATAACATTCTTAGCTACTTGGCCCTAGGTCTTGTTTAGGCATAAAATCCAGGTTAATCCCTAACATGGATCACCTAGGATGCATTGATTGAAATTGCAAGTCATGAATTCTTGGACCTTGAATCTTCCTACATAGTTTTCTCGATAGCACATTTATTTCCATGTGATCTGCTTTTAATTTCACTATCATGACATTTAATTTTCAGATAACCAAAACCCTCAAGATCTGTTTGTCCGATCCACGCCAGATTAGATGAAAGTCTGCTCTTGAAAATGTAATATGATCACTGCTCGTCCAGCAAGATGAACCCTCCTGCCATTTAGAAGCCCATACTTCTGAAAAAACGATAACCAAGAGTGTAACCCGTTTGGCGCTATTTTTTTAAGCACATTTTCCCTATTGACCCCTTACATATCCCTTGACTACCACGTCATTATACCTCACAGAAGGATGCAAAGCAATATCCCCATATATATATGCAATCAAATTTTAGAATAGAGGTCTTCCACATGCACATATATTAATAACATTGAAATAAAATCACAAAATACTAAGCGCGAAAGATATAGATAATGTTGTCTCAATTGAGATACCGGATATTAATGAGGATGTAAAATTATACGACACAATTAAGAAGTGCATGACCCATGGTCCATGCAGACCTCTAAATCCAAAATGTGTGTATGCCAGATGGTACATGCAGCAAAAAATATCTTAAAAGATTCAATCAGTCGATAGTTAATCCATGGTCCATGCAGGCCTCTAAATCCATTAGTCGATAGTTATGGTTATCTAACATACAAAAGGAGAGATGATGGAAGAACTATTAAAATAGGTGATGTTAGCCTTGACAATAGATGGGCGGTTCCTATAACCCTTATTTGTCAAGAAAATATAATGTGTACATAAATGTTGAGATTTGCAGCCAAATACAAGTAATAAAGTATTTGTATAAATACATCCACAAAGGACCATTTTAAAATAGGTGATGTTAGCCTTGAAAATAGGTGATTGTCGTTATGTTTCTATACCAGAGTCATGTTGGCAAATATTTGAATTCAGACCTCACCATAGAAATCCAATAATAGAGCATTTACAATACCATCTGAAAAATCAACAAGTTATTGTTTTCAATGACAATGAGAATCTGTCATCAGTTTTAAATCAATCAGGAATAAATAAAAAAATGTTCATAGAGTGGTTTACAATAGATCGTAAAGATCCACATTCAAGGAGACTAGATATGTTGACTTTCCAATGGAATGGTATTCTTGAAAGCCATTGCCATTTGCCGTGATTTTTTGGCATTTGCCACGGAATTGGCCGTGGCAAATGTCGTAGTAAGGAACGATGTGGTTTTTCAAAATCCACAGCTCACAACCTTGGCAAATTTTCAAAATACCATGGCTACACACCATGGTTTTTTTAAACAAAAAAGACCACAAGGAGCCTGTTTGATAATCTGATTTGGCAAAAATTCCAGCGTAATGTAATTTTTATATTAAGTTGTTAATGAGTTGTAAGGTCCCCGACCTTAATATTGTGTTGAGCTTCTTGATTTTAGCGGTTAGTTTAATTAATTGTGATTTTAATTAATTATGGGGGTTTAGTGCTTAGAAGAGTTTCTTTTGTCATTAGGAAGATGTTTGCGAAGTTTCTTGTGATTACGAGTACAATTAGTCTTAATAGGGGTTAGGTTGTGACTTTTAGGAAAATTGGGTATTTCTGGAAAATTCAGTTTTTGCCGAATTTAGACAGATTTTTCACTAAAATTGGGCAGATTTTCGAACGAGCATAACTTTCGATCCGTACGTCATATTTGGAGTTCTATATACTGTTGGAAAGCTCTCGAAGTGTAGAATTCATTGGTACACTCATCCTAGTGATCAGAGATTGGGAAAGGAAGTGGATATTTAGATCAGTGAATTTAGCCTTTGTCTATTTTAGAAAGGGACTCTTAACCTAGTTACCCTAGGTTGACACCCTATGACCCTACCCTTACATTATCAACTTGGGGAAATGAAAACAGAGCACAATTGGCTTGGTGTGCTTCGTCCGTTGTTCGTGCTTTTGTTTATGGTTGTAATTTGGGGGAATGCATACAGAATTGAATCAATTGGTGCCCAATAACTTCTGTCCACTAAGGGCTCACCAAATTAGGGCATCGTTGACTCATTCTCCATATGTTTTCATTGGGGGACACATACAATACACGATAGATAACCCTTGACCTAGGATTAGCTTGTTCTTCACTCTTGACTCATAAATCTTATATCCGTAGCTTGACGTACCTCGTACAGTCTACTCTTGACTATTCGTACAACTTGTAACTTGTTAGAACTAGGTTGGACCGGACCTAGAGTGACCTAGATTGTGTCCCTAGGTACCTTATTATCTTGTACTTGATGGATGCATGTGGATAGACTTGTTATGAGGACTACTCATGGGAACTTAGGACTTGACTTATATCTTGGCTTGGCTTGGGGTAGCCCTCAACTTATTGACTTGTACTTGGATTCTAGCCACACATGCTTGTCTTGGATCTTGTGTCGCATGCCACATCATCACCATCATAATCATATCTTGCATACATGACCAGCGGCAGTCTGATAATTCTTGAGTGGGCCAGTTTCTCAGACACTGGGTGCGTAGTTGGCACGGATGGCGTCCATGGCGTAAAATAATGGCAGTCAACTCGGACAACGCAGTTATTCCTAGTAGGTAGCTTTGGATACCACTTGAACCAGACTTTAGGGTATTGGTAGTCGGCTTGGACGACTTTGATACCCCGGGAGATGGCTAGGACATCCTCGAAGTCTCTCCTTTCTTGTGCATTGAATATCACATGGATGGTCATTCTTGTTATAATTTGCTAGTATTTATTTTGCTACTTGATTCTTAGATTTACTCTTGCTTATATGCGTAGCATCTTGCCTTGGTTTCTTACAATCATGTACTTGTCTCTATTATCATTTTGAAACTCGTTATGAATAATATATATTGATTATTCTCTTACCAACAAGTGTTGATTCTTTATTCCTTGGTGTGTAGACGACACCATCTACATTGACCCGGACACTACGGCAATCCGAGAGGATCCTTAGCCGTGGGAGGAGGACGAGTTACGTGAGTGGAGTGCCGATGACGTAGCGTAACATCATCATTACTAGCATCTGTGAGCTAAACATGGGGACAGCTGTTATCTAGTCTCATAAATTCATCTTTTGTCTTTTGGATATTTTGGACTTTTCTTATTCTATCTTATATATCTTTTGTTACAGGACCTAGATTTTTGGGATGGTCCTGATATGTATACAAACTTTATATGTCCTTATCCTTTGAAACTTAAATATATAATGGGATGAAATGCTTGCTTCGATATCTTCACAGGGATTATGAAATTTGATTACATGTTAAATTCCGCAGGTTATTATAGCTAATGAGGTTCAAATACACAATTCTCATTGTGAACTTCGATCTTTGGGCAATAAGGGAATTTTTTCTTAACTAGCCCAAATTTTCACACACCGGATCTGCTTTATTCACTAATTGAATTTGGGCAGTGACATGAGTTCTTAATTCTTAGGCAATTTATTTGAAACATGGGAGACAATAAAAGTTATTTTATTTTTTATTTTCATCCCATCTTATAACATTATTGAAATCTTCGTTATTGGAGAATGAATCCTTAAATAGTTTTCTTGAAAGGACGAAGAGGATTTGACATCTTTCTAGTACAAAAAAGTTTCTCTTTGATAAACTTCATTGTGGGTGTAATTTTACAAGTAGAATTATCTAATACCACATGTGCACTGTATATAAGTCAAAATGTAAGTCAATTCATAGTATGTGCTATCGACAAGAGCCATGCATTCAATCCGTTTCACTCCTAATATGTTGTTGGGTAAATATTCCCTACGAACATATATGGTTTAGATTATTTTTACCAAAAGAATTGTCCAGTCATTAATTTGATTTATTGTTTATCAATAGCGATTCAAAGAAAATTTTCAATTTGATTTTTAAAATTTTTTATTGGGCTTAGCATGGCCCACCTCTACTAGATTTATTCTAGAGGTTTTTATCGGAAAAAACACTTTATATGGTCAGTAAATCGAAAAGGGAACATCAGGCAAACATGCAAATAACAAGGAATCCATATAGGATTCCTAACTTTTTTTACCATTTTTTTGTGGTCGAATTCGACCTTCAATTTCAGTGCTGGAGGTCGAATTCAACCTGGTAAGTGACAGCCGAGGGTTGCATTCGACGCTGGGATGAAAGCATAAACAACACATTTTAATTCGCAACGTCGCATTCGATTTGCCTTCGTGCTCTTTATGGTCGAATTCGACGCATGTGTTAGCTTCCAATTAAAAGACAACCATCCCAGTAACTAAAGTCAGAAAAAATCATGTACAATTCCATCGAATGCAACCCTTAGTTGTCACTTACCAAGTCGAATTCGACCTACAGCGCTGAAATTGAAGGTCGAATTCGACCAACAAAAAAAAATGGTAAAAAAAAGTTAGGAATCTTGTATGAATTCCCTGTTAGGTGCATGTTTGCCTAATGTTCCCTTCCCTATTCGGTGTATTGGTTAAATAAAGTATTTTTTCCGATAAAAACCTCTTTATTCTATGTTCTTTTAAAATTTTAATAATATTTCTAAATAATCTTAAAATTTAATATATTTTCATTTTTGGCCTGGGCTTAGTTGGGGCCTTTGCTGCTAGTTATATATTAGAATGATAAATCTTTGGGAGGATGGCTTTTCGCATTGCCACACATGAATTTTTTTTTTTTCTCTTTACAATGTCATGTCATTCTAGGCTCCAATTGAAATCTAAAAAAAAACAAAGCGACCCACTAAGAATGGCCTAAGTCTTTGCAACAAAAGAAAAAGAAAATGATCCTAGATATCTTTTTAATTGAAGAAAACAAATTTCCTTCATGATTTTTTTAAGGAAAAAAGGACAAACATGGCAATTTACATGGGTTTTCCATATACACATCTCTCTTCCTCCATAGTCCATGCCATACTCTTTCAGAATCGAGGATTGGATTTTCCCTATTTCCTTCTCCTTTACTCCTTTTTCAAAGAGAAGAATAAAAAATACAATTTATATAGGTTTTCCATAAATTTATATCCATATCTCTTCCGTCATACTTTCTCGTGGAACAAAGGACTACCATAATTCTGCCTCTCTTCATGCCAATTATTTCCGCACAATGAAATAAGATGTAAGTGAATGTAAGCTCTCTTTTGTTTGGGTTTGGATTTTTTTTTCCTCTCATTTTTGAACAAATATAGAGACATGAATATGATGTTTTGTGATTTGCATTGAAACATGATTCTTTTTAAATGAACAATTATAAGAATTGAGGTAATATGTAGCCAAATTTGTGCTCGGCAATCCGAATGTTGGTCCCATAAATTTTTTTTATATGTAAACAGATGTAATTTTGAATTTGAAGAAAAATAGAAATGCAATATGTGAATGGACTATCCTTTGTGTATCCGATGCTCACACATTAAATCTTATTTTTTTTTTTTTCCTTCCATTTTTCTTTGTTTGTACTTTGAAAATCATAAAAATCTCTTTTTGAGTGTTAACACTTAAATGAACAACTAATTGGATGTTTTATTTTTCTAATTTTCAAATGACTACTGGTCTTTAACAAGTAATAGCCAGAAGAACTCGTGATTAACCACATGCACTTATATACATTAAAAAGAAATAAAAATTAGTCACTGTAGTATTGATAGGGGTTAAAATTTTAGAAATATAATTAAAATTTTAAGGTAAAATGAAGACTTCACCCTGAAATTTATGCAAAATAAGAAATTAATGCAAACTAAAAAAAAGTTTCCAAAATTAAAGAAATAGTAATTATTATTATACATTTCAAAATGGGTACAAAAAATTAGAAATAGATTTTTTTGCAACTCCATGTAATTATAGATTCCAGAGTGTTTGTGTGTGTGTGTGTATTTGTGTGTGTATAAGTAAATGGATAGAGAACAGATATATGTAACTAGAAGAATTGATACCCATTGTGCAATGATATGTACTTAGAACTTAAAGACGTACAAACAATTATCTCTTAGAAAAGAGAGAGACTCAGAGAAAGAAGATTAGAGGGAGAAGAGAGAGCTTTCCTATTATCTCATTATCTATATGTATAAATACAAGGGGAGATGTCTATTTATAGGCAAAGTAACCTCATAAGAGAGGAGCCCTAATTCTAACCCTAACTCAACTTAAGTGGGCATGCACCCAAGATCCATATCCCATAACATTATCATATATATATATATATATAAAAGCTACCTCTCCTAAGCTCGAGCTTATGATAAGGTAAGCACAAGTGTGTAGTGGGGCTCACTTGGAGACCCAAATGGAGATGGGGAAAGGACTCCCTAGGATCCTCTTCTCTACATAAAGTCAGCCCCAACCATGATTTTTATTATCTCCATATGGGCCCAAAAGTTTTATGGTCTACAATCCATTTGGATCGACACATAATTGATCTAACGGTCAAGTAAATTCGGATTTGACCGAAAGTTTGTGGACATGTGCAATTTAGGGGGGACATGAGCTTATAAAATTTTATCCTAAGCACGAGCTTAAGAGAGCATTGCCCAAATATATATAGGAGAATATTCATGTCCATCCATCCCTCACTATAGGGTGAGAGACACTTACATAATTAGAAATATTCATGTGCAAAAGAGGAAAAGCCATATATGGTCATATGCATAAAAAGAATATTCATGTGCAAAGAGGGAAAACCGTGTAAGTGTCCCTCACCCTATGGTGAGGGATGGATGCACATGAATGTCCCACATATATGGGAGGCAGTCCTGTAAGGACCGTCCTTACGGTTTACGGTGCGAACCGCCTATTGGGGCCCACTGTGAGACCCCAAGTCATGGGACAAAGGGGGATTGAAAGATCCAAGTGGGGTCAACTCATATATCAAATTTGAAGTCAATGTAATACCTCTAACCCCTTCATCCATAGCTCACAAGTTTAACAGCTTTATACCAAAGAAGAAAAATTGACCCTCAATCCAACGGTCAAGTTCATCCGAATCCATGCAAATTCATGGGAGTCGGTGCTTATAAGGGGGTTATGATTGAGTGGTCACTTTGGATGGTTCATAAGGTGGGCCCCAGTGGGGGTTCCGAACGGTGCGGACCGTAAGGACGGTCCTTACAGGACCGCCTCCCTATATATATATATATATATATATATATATATATATGTATGTATACATTATAGTGATAGGGAGCCCTGCTCTGGAGGGTGCCACGTCAGTGCTATTAAACCTCACAGTGCCACATCAATGCTCTTAAGAATGTTATGTGGCCTCGCAGCTGATTTTGAAAATAACATTTTTAGTCTCTAACTAAATTTAAGGGCATTACCAAAGCAAGACATCAATTCTTTGAGCAATATTGAGAATGCATGTTGACACCAAAAATGTCACTTTGCCTCTTCAACATCAAGAAAGCTGCATGAAGTCGCAACCTGCCATAAATAGGCAATGCAATTTCTCCAAAAATTCAAATCTTGTCAGAATCAAACAAAAACTGCAAGATCCTTCAAGATAGCCAAGAGGAGTACACATGAAGTTTCGGGCCATTTCGACAACATTTGGCCTAACTTCACTGCTCCGACAGCTAAACGGGAGCTCCCGGCGGCGACATCATCGGAGACGTCAAAACTTCGATCAAAGCCTACAGATGACTCCAGCATGTCCCAAAAGGGCTCTATGCCAAATTTCAAGTCAAACCGACAACGTTTGACCCTCCATCAATGCTCGAGCAGCAAAATCAAGCCTCCCGGCGGCGGGAACCACCGAAGCCTTCGCTCATCAAACCAAGTGCATGAGTGGCTTCTACATGCTTCCAAAAGGCTGCACGTCGAATTTCAGGTCATTCCGACAACGTTTGACCAGGTTTCGATGCTCCGAGAGAAAATCAAGCCTACCGGCGGCGGAGCAACCCGGGACCATGACATCCAAAACGGAGCCCATGGAACGTCTCAAAATGACTCCAATAGGCTCCCCGTCAAATTTCAGGTCAATCGGACATCGTTTGGCCACATATCAAAGCTCGGCATTTTCCCCGCAGCAAAATCAAGTGAAGCATCAACGGGACCCCAAACGGATTCAAAACTCAAACAAAAGCCTATGGTTGGTCTTATTTATTGCTCAGGAGGCTTCACCTCAAATTTCAGGTCATTCCGACATCGTTTGACCAAGTTTCAGCTTCTGGCGGAAAATCAGCAGCTCTACGCGACAAAGTCTTCGGCTTTCCCGGAAAATTGGAAACTTTGCACTCTAAAAATGCAAGGATTCTCATCAAGTTTTCTACAGGAAAATCAAGCCAATAAATGAGAAGAAATGTCAAGAAAAATACAGAAGAAAACGGCGACGAAAAAGACCTCAAAACGACCGCAAAACGGGCTCCGAAGGGGAAAAATCCCCCAGGGTCGCAGACCCCTGCGACCATGGCCCATGGTCGCAGGCCCCTGCGACCATGGCCCATGGTCGCCGGTCCATGGTCGCCGGCGACCATGGAGGTCCGGGTCACCGGATTTTCCGCCGGTGACCCGTTTTTTCCGTCTTTTTTCGCGTTTCGCGCACTTTGGTCCCTGTGGTTTCCTGAAAATGTGATTTTTAGTGCTCTAAATTGACTCATATCCGACGACATCTCGGATCCGCCGTCAAAAGCATAAAATCATCATTGATCGCTCCAAGATCGCCAACCGGTCGACCAAGAAAGTGCACTTTCTGTCCGACCGATCGTGAAATCGACAAGACAGATGTCACCGGCCCACTCTTAGCTATCAATGTCTGAAGTTACATGTTCATCCGATGTCGATCAGCATGTAGATCCATCGATGATCATCGCCAGAAGAATTCCAGAAGACACGGCACGGCCAGCGACTCTTCGACTGCTCGGCGACCAATTAATGTGGTTAATTGACTAGCTTTATTGCAGTCATTAATTCATTTCTTTTGGACGGCCCAATCAGAAGCAAGCATTTGGGAGTTACAAGTCAATTGATTCATGGCATTTAAACCATGAAACTCCTCCCATTATGGTAATTAAGGTGATTAAAAGCCCTTAATCTCCATCGGCCAATCAGATTCAAGGAAAAAGGAGTTACAAAATCAAGAAATAAATCTTGTAACTCCTCCCATTAAAGCCATTAAGGCTCATAAACCCTCCTAAATGGCTACCAAAGGCCTATAAATAGGAGAGCATTCCATTGAAATTGAGATCGAAAGAGGATCAGAAAAAAAAGGAGAAAATCAGAAGATCAGAAAAAAAAGGATCAGAAAGAGATCTGAGAGAAAGAAAAAGAGAGAAAAAACTCTGCTGAAGTTCTGCACCGGCCACCACTACAAGGTGACAAAAGTCCCTTGGGGGGCACCCCCCCCCCCCCAAGGTCCTTGCCTTCTCCTGCTGCCTCCAATGGCTTAGACGTGGCTTTTCAGCCAGTCTACTTAGCTTTTTATTGGACATAGGACCTTCTCTTGGTCTTTGTCCTCTAAAAATCTGAGGTTATAGCCAAGCCAAGCGAATCAAGAGCATCCTCTGTTCTCATCTGCATGGATGACGGCGAAGCCCACACATGGCTTGCGACCGTCAATCTGAACGAGTCCCCCACAATCTCCTGAAAAGTTAGATCTTCCTTTTCTTGCTTTTCATTGTAGTTTGTATTTTTCTAAAAGAGACAAAAATCACAAATCTTGTCTTTCATTATTGATAAGAATTGTAAATCGGCTATAAACGCCAAAATCGGCTATAAATGCCAAACAAAATCGCCTTTCACGGCAAACCAAGAAAATGTCTCTTTTCTTAAATATTTGTGCAATGGAAAACTTGAAAGAAGTTGATTTCCTTTTTACTTGCGAAGGTTGATCTCCGGATTACCACTTGCAATTCCAAGTAAAATAGAAAATCTGGCACACCCACATAAAAGAAATGTTGATGCACGCTTCAGGGCCCGCCAGGGCGCGAAAGGGCCGGACCCGATGGACTCCTACGTTCCGCCGACCCCGGTAGCCGCCCCAACGGCGCCTCGGAGCGCGTTCCATCAAGCTGGCACACCCGGTGGGACTCGTTCATTTGAGAACACGGTGCTTGGAAATGAAATATTTGCATATCATACTTTTTGCTCTATGCTTATACTTCTTTTCCGGATTCCTTGGCTACTTTCTAGCTGGTAGCCTATGTTGGATTTTGCATCCTAAAAAAAAAAACATGAGATGGGATTTTTTGGAAATTTCTATTTCTTTGAGTTTGTTTCCATTCTTTCTCTTTTCAAAAAAAAAAAATCAGTTTTCTTAGTTTGAATTCAAAATTGAGAAACTTTGATCCTATCCTATCGTTCTTTGGTGCTTGCAGAAATGTTGAGCCCGTTCGACTAAGGTTTTGGGCCATCGTTTCTCTTCGATAGTTCATTAGAGATTTCAAAAAAAAAAATAAAAAAAATAAAAAAAAAATCAGTTTTCTTAGTTTGAATTCAAAATTGAGAAACTTTGATCCTATCCTATCGTTCTTTGGTGCTTGCAGAAATGTTGAGCCCGTTCGACTAAGGTTTTGGGCCATCGTTTCTCTTCGATGAGTTCATTAGAGATTTCAAAAAAAAAAATAAAAAAAAAATAAAAAAAAATCAGTTTTCTTAGTTTGAATTCAAAATTGAGAAACTTTGATCCTATCCTATCGTTCTTTGGTGCTTGCAGAAATGTTGAGCCCGTTCGACTAAGGTTTTGGGCCATCGTTTCTCTTCGATGAGTTCATTAGAGATTTCAAAAAAAAAATAAAAAAAAAATAAAAAAAAATCAGTTTTCTTAGTTTGAATTCAAAATTGAGAAACTTTGATCCTATCCTATCGTTCTTTGGTGCTTGCAGAAATGTTGAGCCCGTTCGACTAAGGTTTTGGACCATCGTTTCTCTTCGATGAGTTCACTAGAGATTTCAAAAAAAAAATAAAAAAAAATCAGTTTTCTTAGTTTGGATTCAAAATTGAGAAACCTTGATCCTATCCTATCGTTCTTTGGTGCTTGCAGAAATGTTGAGCCCGTTCGACTAAGGTTTTGGACCATCGTTTCTCTTCGATGAGTTCATTAGAGATTTCAAAAAAAAAATATTAAAAAAAAATAAAAATAAAAAAAATTAGTTTTCTTAGTTTGGATTCAAAATTGAGAAACTTTGTTCCTATCCTATCGTTCTTTGGTGCTTGTAGAAATGTTGAGCCCGTTCGACTAAGGTTTTGGGCCATCGTTTTTCTTCGATGAGTCTATTTGGGATTTTTATAAAAAAAAGGGACATAGACCACTAAGGTTAAACCAATTGCGTTCTTTGATCACGATTGATTCAAGAAAAGCCTTGTCCAGAGTGTGGAGACAGCTTGACTGTTCTAGGCAAGGGTCCTCCAAACGGGTTCATTAAGTAATCCTACCCTTACCTGGGGGCAATTCTATCAATTGAGGTTTCATAAGACCGGGTTAGGAGGCCTATGTGTACTCTCTCGTCTTTAAATCTTAAAAAATTAAAAAAAAATAAAAATAAAAAAAAAAGATTTTCAAAAAAAAAATCTTAAAAAAAAAAAAACAAAAATTTTCAAAAAAAAAATAAAATAAAAAAATAAATAAAAAAAAATATTTTAAAAAAAAATAAAAAATAAAAAAATAAAAAAATAAAAATAAAATTAAAAAAAATCATTTCAAAAAAAAAAATCTCCAAAAACTCGTCACTTTTTGGATTCAGATTCGAGAAATTGTGGTCTCTTCCCTTCTGAGTACTGGCGCTCGCGGAAATCGTTGAGCCCGTATTTGAATCGGAATGCCACCTGCTCTCTTTGACGAATCCATTTCTGGCATTTCAAAACAAAGAATCCCATCTCATGGATGCGATCTCCAACATTTGTGCATAGCAATACTGGTACGCCCTTTCAGGGTCTACTGTATCTGTGACCGGCACATTTGTAACTCCTACCTTATATTCTTCTTATCTCGAGCAAGCCCTGCTTCTCGATAAGTCGAATTTAGGTTTACAATTGCTTCTAGCAGTCACTGGAACGCTCATTCTGGGCTCACCATACTTGCTGTCAGAACAATTGTACCATCTATGGCTTTTTGCCTTCTTCATGTCGCTTGGGTCATATCCCTTGAGCGATTTGAAAAGACAACCATAGAAATTCCCATTTATGATCATTACATTCTTGTGATTACTAATGGATGTGGTCTTGTTTCAGAACTTTTTCGAAACTAACAATGGCAGCCTTAACCATTATCTTCGATGAGAACAAGCACCAACTCATGCTTCAACAGAAGCAAACCGAGCGCACTTACAAGCGCCCCGCCAGCTGCCGAAGCGTCAACTCCCTCGGCAACTCTCTGAACTCCGGGTCGACCTCGACTCCCCGGACCATCGTCTTCGGGACACTGGGACCATTGCCACTTCCCGAAGAACAAACTGCGCCTGCCAAAAGGCAGAAGATCGCCTCTCAACGTGTCACTCCCGTGACACCAAAGGCGAGCGCCCAAAAGCCTGAAGCCCGCGGCACCCCCGCGAAGCCTCGACCCACAAACAACCAGGTCTATCCCAAGACTTGGTCTCCAAGACCTTCCCCAAAACAAAGAAGGTCTCAAATTTCCACCAAGCCAGCATACCTGGCCCCACTCAAAGAAAACCAGTTCTACCCTCTTGCCTACATGAAAGAGGAGAGACCCATCTCCAACTTGACTCCCAAGTCAACCCAGCATGAGCCGGCTTGTTCCTACAGGCCCAAAATTAGATCATGCATCACCAGGCCTCTACAAGCACCTGCCAAGGCCTACACTCCTTCAGTTCGACCCTTCATCTCTACAGGGGCCGAACTCGAAAGGTTTAAAGCTTCGCTGCAACAGGCAAAGGACCGGGTCCGCATCCTGTCCTTGCCCAACCACAAAGAAGACAAGCTCGGCTGCTGCGCCCGAGGGAGCACATCCTTCATCGTCAGAGCCCAGCCGGAGCTGACCAAAGCTCAAATCGCTCGTCGAGCACGCCGCCGTGCGTCATATCGACAAAAGAGACTAGAGAAGCAAAGGACCCAGCCTCCTACACTTCAAGTCTCCCACAAATGGGTCGAAAAAGAAAGACCCGACCAAGTTACTGCCGTCCATATGGTTGGAAAAACCAGAAGACGCCAAAGGTCAGCATCAAAAATCCATGTCCGACGTTCGGTGACCCGTAGCGTCACCAGGACACAAAGACATCCCGAAGAATCTCCTGCCCCTTCCAGCCAAGGACGGGAGAGTAATCCTTCATCAAGCTCTTCATCAAAAAGAATGAGCCCCAGCTCGGTCACCAGGACGATTTCTTCGTTCGAATCCCGAGGGATGAACGTCTTGGCTACAAGTTCTGAGCCGCCACCTCAGAATCCACCTCGAGATGATGCGCTCACACGCATCCAGCAGTTGGAACAAGGCCAGCAGAGGATTGAAACTCTGATGGAAAACCTTCTCCTCGTTGTCCAAAATCAGGTGAACAATGAGCCTCCTCCGAATCATGGCAATAACGAGGAAAATGGAGAAGAAAATGAGTCACGCGCCCTTACGAAAAAGGACGTAGACAGTATCCTCGCCAAAGCTAAAGAAGAGGATATACTCAAAGAGCATGGGATCAAGCCACCATATCCTTTATGGATGGACTCGGTCCCGTTCCCCACAAAATTCAAGCATCCTACTCTCCAAACATATACGGGGAAAGGATCGGCCAGACAGCACGTCATCCACTTCAAGATCTTGACGGGAGCTATCGCGGATCAAGATGCACTCAAGATTCGCCTCTTTGCAAGTACCTTAAAAGGTACGGCCTTCGATTGGTACTCCACTCTGCCGGAGAACTCCATTCAGAACTGGGCTATGCTGGAGACACGCTTCCTGACCCACTTCCAAGGTGAGGATCATCCTGTTACTATGGCTCAGCTCTGCAGCCTAAAACATGGAGAGAATGAGTCAACTTATGACTTCATTCACAAGTGGAAAGCAATGGCGTACAAATGCTCAGATGTACTGCCACAAGCGTCGCTAGTCGACATCTGCCGAAACAACATGAGAGCTAAAATCCGCTCCATGATCATCGGCAATAAATCAAAGAACCTGGGGGAACTCCTGGAAGCTTCCATGGAAGCTGAAACGGTGATCAAAGACCTCAACAGTCAGAAATCATCAAAGAAAGAGCCGACTGCTGTTGCAACCTCTAAACCAAAGAAGAAGGAGGTTCTCAATGTGCAGACTAAGTCAGCTCCTCAGCAGCCAAAGAAAGCTGAAAATAGAGCTGCAGGTAAGAGACCTGAACTCTCTGATGCCTTCAAAGAGCGAGTAGAAAAGAAATATCCGTTCGATGAAGACGTCGAAGAAATCTTTGAGGCTCTCCTAGCAAATGGCAAACTCATTTTGCCAGAGCCCAAAAGACCTGGAGACGTTGGCAAAACCAATGATCCTCGGTACTGTCCATACCACCAGATGGTCTCGCATCCTCTCAATCAATGCTTTGTTGTGAGAGAGAAGATAAACGAGATGTGGAAAAACGGAGTCATCACCTTTGACAAAAACTATGGGACTGCCTCCGTCAACATGGTGTCATGTGGACAAACACCAAAATCACCGAAGAAGAAGATCACTACTTCCTTCAAGGTGATAAAAAGAATTCAAACGTCCGAAGTGTTGGTTCCTTACCCGACACCAGACGGACAACCCATATGGGTACATCCCGATCTCTTGGAAGATGAAAACTGGGAGATCGTAAAAACAAAGCCGACAGCTCACGAAGGCAGGCTAGGAAACATCTCCTCAGGCTCAAACGGCAAGAGAAGACCCAGCCAAAACAAGAAGTCCATGAAAAGGCAGAGGCCTCCTCTACCACTTCACTCGGGGCAATAAAAACGTCCCTTCCAGAGACTTCAAAGGCGGTAAGAAACTTCACTCTTAGTGATTTCATGCCACCTCAATTCAAAAAAGAAGCCATGCAGGGGGCATCATACTCTTGCAACTCGGTAGTTGGATTCTCCATTGATGGATACGAGTCCAGCGACACCGACGATGGATTCGAGCCCAACTACACCGATGAGTGGGAGGAATCTCTTGAAACAGGAGAATATCTCTCCGATGAAGAATGGGTTCCTGAAACTCACCTTATGCCAGTAATCTGGTATAACCCCTTGCAACCACAAGGATCCTGGTCTGATGATGAAGAAGACCAAGAGGCTGCACAAGAAGATGCTGTTAACCCAGCACCTGTCATTGCTCCAGTGGAAATCAACTATGTTGAGCCACACGGAGAAGACGAAGAAGAGGATCTGGCTCCCATGCCTGATCTTGAAGAATATGCAAGGATCTTGCAGCGTCTCGCTCTAGAACAAGAGCAAGACCGCGTCAACGAGATTCCTCACAATCCAGAGCCGGAAGTCCCTGAAGCCCATCAGGTACCTCCTCCCTCAACTCCTGAAAATGGAGAACATTGCTGGATTGATGATCCTCTTACATCCGAGGATGAGTCTGACTCCGAGCAGGCAACATCTCCTATCAGAGCTTCCTGTAATGTAATATATCAGGACTATAGCTCTTCTGAAGCGTCGTCTGATGAGATTACCTACACTCCGACGACGCCTAGCAATGTATCCTCTGGAGCTACCTCGTCTCACGTGACTTTCACAGAGATGACACCCTCTCAGGTTTCTTCTCCTGAGACTGTGACTTCAGGATACACATTCTTCCCGACTCATCATCATGAAGAAAACCCAACTTGGGGTGATGGATGGGTCAACGAAGAAGAAAAGCTGCTGGATGCTGTTCAGGACTTGCTCCCGGAAAATGCTCCGTGCAACACAATCATTGAGGATGGCAACTCTGCTGCAGATACATCCCCAGTAGATGAAAAACGACAGCCTCTTGATCCTGAAGACAATCTTCCAAACGAAGATCCTTCTCAAGAAGCTCTCGAAGTTGGTAGAGGCACCCGTTCGGGCCGGGACTACCACAAAAATTACAACCAATCTTCCTTTACTTATGTAAATCCTTCGGGAAAAGATGTTGTAAGCGCCCCCAGTGGCAACAATGATGAACATGCAGGCCCTAAGGAGGCTTTCAAGTATGATTTGGTTGAGCACTTCAAACACATACCTGCACGTCTTCACATCCTAGACTTATTGCGAATGTCTCCACGCACTCGTAATAATCTCATCTCAGAATTACAAAAACTGAATGAGGATGTCGACAAACATGCCCCACAAGTCCTCCAAATTGAAATGGACTACCGGGTCAAAAACTCTGAAACTTCCTCAAAGGGAGAAAAGAAAACTGAGGGATCATGCATCCAATGCCTCTCGGTTCAAAAGGCAGCCAGTGCAACCATCGCCTTCACTAAGGAAGACCTCCTACTTGGGAAGTAAGGCACAACCGACCCCTGTACTTCACAGGGTACATCAAAGAAATGCCGATACATAGAGTTCAGATCGACCCAGGTTCTGCACTCAACCTTATCTCCACATCGGCTCTTGAAGAGTTGGGCATCCCACCCAGCAAGCTAAGCCACACATCTGTATCTATCTTTGGATACGATGGGAGCACTCAAAGGCCTATCGGCAAAATCAGGTTCAAATTGCAAATCGGTGATCTTATCTCTGAGGTCACTGTGTATGCAATAAAAACCCCCTCATGCTACAACATCCTTCTCGGACGTCCTTGGATACACGAGAATGGTGTTGTTCCTTCAACTCTACATCAATGCATCAAGTTTGTCGGCGACGACGGCATGGTACATCGAGTCTTTGCGGACAGGAAACCCTTCAAAGGTAAAGAAGTCCACTTCGCAGACTCCCAAATGTATGAAGGAGAAAAAGAAGAAGAGGAAATAGCACCCCCTGCTGAAAATCTCCAGAAAGATAAAGGCAAGGCTCCTCAAAAATCACCGGAAGAAAACAAACCCTCCGGCAAATTAGAAGAGAGTAGTCAATCTCCCTTCGTTATCTCCCTCAAGAATCCAAAACCTTTGGTCATCACGACTAAAGTGAAGAAGGCGAAACAAAAGCCTGGGGGCAAATTTGTTGTCTCTCTCGTGTCTATCATGCAAGACACAGACTCGGACTCAGAGCCAGAAGACGATGCATCGTCAAGCCAAGCTGACACTCAGCAAGTTCAGCCTGCTCTCACTCCGATGGAGACACCTGCTGATGTAGAAGATCCTACGTCTGCTACCTTTGTTGTTCCGGCAACATCACCAAAGCAAAGGCCGATCTTCTTCCATAGATCGGACGCTTCTTCATCAAATTCCATGCTGGAACCTTTCCAAAATGAAGGTATGCCTCAGCTATCTCTATATAGTCCTGTGGCACAAGCAATTATGAAGAAAATGGGCTATGACGCTCAAAACCCAGTCGGTTTGGGAGAAAGACGCGGTATTCTCACGCCATTGGAGCCCGCCTTGACCAAAAGCCAGCTGGAAGATTGGAGACTCTACGGTCATGTAGAAAAGTCTTCATATGGGTTAGGGTATGATCCCGACACTCCTCTGAGACAGTTGACACAAAGGCTTAAAAGTCGTTTTACCGACCAAGCCTCAACATCTAAAGTCCACGAAGACATCGATCTCCCTGGAAATCTCTTTAAAGAGTTACCTGACAAAGATCCAGGAAGCTCATCCAATTGGTATGATTTCTCTGATGATAAAGAGGAATCGTCCGATAATACAGACTTGTGGCATCCTGACCCAGAAGAACCCTCGTCTCCAAAAGAAATACCAGACTCAACAGGCGATTGGGACTATCTCATAGCAAGCCTTGAGGAGATCACCAATCAAGAAAATCCATGGAAAGGAACAGAGCCTTGGTCTGTTAATGCAGTTGAAACTCCAGAAGGTTTCGTTGAGTTGGAAGCCTCCGAAAATATTGTGGAGGAACCACCTTCGAACCTTCCGACAGAAGATCCTGTTGAAAAGATAGACTTGGGAACACCTGATAACCCACGTCCTGTATTCATAAGCAAGAATATAAAGGATGATGAGTTACCCGAGTATATCGCTTTTCTTCGTGAGTTCGTTGATTGCTTTGCATGGTCCTATGCTGAAATGCCTGGTTTAGACCCCAAAGTAGCAGTCCACAAACTCAATCTTCAAGAAGACGTCAAGCCTGTCAAACAAGGCCAAAGAAGATTCCGTCCAGATGTGATGGATAAAATTGAACAAGAAGTTCAAAAACTCAAAAGCGTTGGCTTCATCCGTGAGGAACAACATCCAGAGTGGTTGGCCAATATTGTCCCCGTGACAAAGAAAAATGGGCAGATCAGGGTCTATATTGACTATAGAGACTTGAATGGCGCTTGCCCTAAAGATGAATTCCCGCTCCCCATACCAGAGGTGATGATTGATAATACCTGCGGATTCGAGCGAATGACATTCATGGATGGCTTCTCTGGTTACAATCAGATAAAGATGCATCCCGAGGATGAAAAACACACTTCATTTCGGACTCCATTTGGCGTGTATTGCTACACTGTCATGCCATTTGGTCTGAAAAATGCTGGTGCCACATATCAGAGTGCTATGATGAAAATATTCCAAGATATGCAGCACAAGACGGTCGAATGTTACGTTGATGACCTCGCCGTCAAAAGCAGAAGAAAAGAAGACCATCTCAAAGATCTTCGGGAAGTCTTCCTCCGACTTCGCAAACACAAACTGCGGATGAATCCTCTAAAATGCTTCTTCGGCGTCTCGTCGGGTAAGTTTCTCGGATTCCTTGTTCGGAAAGCTGGAATAGAACTTGACCCTATAAAAGTCAAGGCTATTCTAGAAATGCCCTCTCCAAGAACCTTGAGAGAACTAAAAGGGCTCCAAGGGAGATTGACCTACATTAGACGGTTCATCTCCAATCTTTCGGGGAAATGCCGTCCATTCTCTCGATTGATGAAAAAAGGTGTAGACTTTGTCTGGGATACCGACTGCGAAGCCGCATTTCAAGATATCAAGTCATACCTGACCAAACCTCCAGTGTTGGCTGCCCCTGCCACTGGAAAACCATTCATCTTGTACACAAGAGCTCTTGATCATTCTGTAGGCGTTCTGCTTGCACAAGAGAATGGTGAGGGAAAAGAAGCTGCTCTATACTACCTCAGCCGCATGCTAGTAGGTGCAGAGCATCGCTACTCTCCAGTCGAAAAAGAATGCCTTGCAGTGATGTTCGCCGTACAAAAGCTACGTCACTACTTGCTTTCCAACACAGTCTACCTGGTCTCGAGGATCAACCTCTTGAAGGTCCTTGTCACGAAGGCCGGTTCTCTCAATGCCCGACTGGCAAAATGGTCCATCCTCTTGTCACAATTTGATATTAGGTATGTGCCACAAAAAGCAATCAAAGGCCAAGCTCTAGCAGATTTCCTCGCAGAGCATCCATTGCCTAAAGATTCACCACTCAGAGATGATCTCCCAGACGAACCTGTCTACAACGTGGAGACTTCCTCACCAAATCCCTCCTGGGACATGTACTTTGACGGTGCAACCAGGACAAATGAAAACAGAAAGCTGATCTCGGGAGTTGGCATCCTCTTTGTTAGCCCCGACAAATGCATGATTCCACACGCTTTCTCGCTACTGGAACCATGCACAAACAATGTAGCTGAATACCAAGCTCTGATCCTAGGATTGGAACTCGCCATCGAATCCGGTATCACTATGCTGGAAGTCTTTGGAGACTCTCAACTGATCGTCAACCAGATGAATCAGAAATATGAAGTCAGGAAGCCCGATCTGTTGCCTTATTACAACAAGGCACAATCGCTTCTGCAAAAGTTTGACATCTGCAACATCACCCACATTCGTAGAGGTGAAAACATCCGTGCAGATGCCCTGGCCGGACTTGCCGCATCAATGGCGATCCAGGAAGGGGAAAACATGCAAATTACAGTGTGCGAGAGAAGGATCCTCCCTCCTCTTAACACACACCAAGCAGTTGCCGAATGCCACCGAGTGGTTGGAAGTCGGATCTCTATCCTTCAACCTTCAATCGTCGACTGGAGGGATCCGTTCATTGATTACACTATGTTCGGAATCCTACCTGAAGATCCAAAAGAACGGGTAAGCATACAAAGGCGAGCCCCAAACTTTCATTTGGATATTCCTTCAAAAATCCTCTACAGGAAATCCTTCAACGGAGTACTTCTACGCTGCTTGTCACAACAAGAGGCCGAAGAAACACTTAAAGAAGTTCATGCTGGTCTTTGTGGAGCCCATCAGGCAGGTCCTAAGCTCTATGATCAGATAAAAAGGTTAGGTTACTATTGGCCTACCATGGTTGCTGATGCAATGCAATTTGCCAAACGCTGCCAGCTATGCCAAGTTCACGGAGATTACATTCACATGCCTCCGGAATGGCTGCATCCTACAGCAATCTCATGGCCTTTTGAAGCATGGGGCATGGACATCATAGGTCCTATCTCTCCCCCTTCAAGCAAAGGTCATCGCTTCATCTTCGCCGCTACGGATTATTTCTCCAAGTGGTCAGAAGCATTTGCGTTCAACGAAATGAAGACCTCATCAGTTCTTCAGTTCCTGCGCACCAACATCATTTGTCGTTTCGGCATACCCAAGAGATTCGTCCATGATAACGGACCACAATTCCGGGATCATCGATTCTACAGGTTTTGCGACAAATACAAAATTCAAAGCTGTCCTTCGACTCCATACAATCCGGCAGCAAACGGATTAGCAGAAGCCTTCAACAAGACACTCTGCAAAATCCTCAAGAAAATGGTCTCTAGTCACAAAAGAGACTGGAGCGACAAACTGTCTGAAGCTTTGTGGGCCTATCGAACCACCGTTCGAGGACCAACCCATAGCACACCATTCTCCTTGGTCTATGGATGCGAAGCAGTCGTGCCCCTAGAGGTACAAATTCCTTCTCTGAGGGTATCTCTACAAAATGACATGACTCAAGAAAGCAATGTCAAATTGCGACTCCATGAGCTGGACAATCTCGACGAGAGACGGCTTGAAGCTCGACAAAGCATTGAACTTTACCAAGCACGCATGGCAGGATCTTTTGACAAAAGGGTCCGGCAACGCGCCTACAAAAAGGGTGACTTGGTTCTTGCGGTAAAAAGACCAATGGTCTTCGCACACAAATCCAAAGGCAAATTTGAACCAAAATGGGAGGGACCCTACGTCATCGACAAGGTCTTCTCCAACGGCGCATATGCCCTCCTAAACATGGAAGGCGACAGATGTATGCTGCCTATCAACGGCAAGTTCTTGAAGCGGTACTACCCTTGAAGACTTACCCAACTGGGTAAGAGCAATGCCTGTATGGCCAAAACCTGTTCTCAGGTACTCGCTCGTCAAACCCACTCTCTTTAGAATTTTCATATCAAATGTCAAAATTTCTAGAGATTCAAAAACAATGCTTACTTTCATCGTTTCATTGTTCAAAAACAAAAAAAAAAATCCAAGTTTAGGAGCCTCTCCCTGACTTGACCAAAAGTTTCGATCCTTGAACCAAAATTCATGGTTTGAAACAAAAATCCGGATTCAGGGATTTCCACCCTAGTCCACCTTACCTTTTACCGCCAAATGGTTCTAGGTCAAAATTTACGACCCTCGTGTCTTTAAACAAAAAAAAATGGTTTTTCAAAAATCGTGGGGAAACGACATCAAAGTCAGTACCCGCAAAACAAAAATTTTGAAAAAAAAGCAAGGATGCGACATTCCATCAATACTTGCATCCAAAATCGCAGGGAAGCGACATTTCGTCGATACTTGTAAAATCCAAAAACCGTGGAGAAGCAACAAACCAGTTGATATCCACAACCCAATTTCAAAAATCATGGAGATGCAACATACCAGTTGCTATCCACAACCCAAAATTACAAATGGTTCGAGAAAACCTCAAATTTCAAAAATCGTGGAGAAACGACATCAAGTCAGTACCCGCAAAAGCAAAAGTCTTGGGAAAAGCAGGGAAGCGACGCTTAGTCGATATTTGCACCCCAATTCGCGAGGAAGCGACATTCCATCGATACTTGCAAAACCTAACCCGCGAGGAGGTGACATTCCATCAATACTCGCAAAACCGAATGAGCAAGGAAGCGACATTCCATCGATACTTGCAAGACCATTCAGCGGGAAGGCGACATTTAGTCGATACCTGCATTTTGAAAACCAAAACTCGGCTATAAATGCCAAAATCCGGCTATAAATGCCAAAACAAAAAATTTCCGGCTATAAACGCCAAAATCGGTTTTCATGCCAATAAAACAAAACTCGGTTTTCAAAAAACTCGGCTACAAATGCCACACAAAAAAAAAAAGACCTGACTCTCATGTCAAAACCGGCTATAAATGCCACAAATTGGCTATCAATGCCACAAAACCGGCTATAAATGCCACAAATTGGCTATCAATGCCACCAAACTGGCTGTAAATGCCACAAAAACACCGGCTTCCATGCCAACCCAAATTTTGGCTTTTACGCCATAAAATTTCGGCTTCCATGCCATCTCAAAAGCGGCTTTCACGCCACAACCAAAATCAGGCTCCCATGCCAAAACAATTATTTGACAAAAGATTTTCACAAAATGACAAAGCTTTTGATCAAATCCCATTTAGCAATTGCTTTCATCACAAAAAGATTTGAGTGAGTGTAGGGAAAACAAAAAAAAAGGGTACCAAAAAAATACATGTGGTACCAAAGCAAAAAAAAAAAAATAGAAAGTGTTCACAAGCACTACAAAAAAAAAGAAAAGTACCAAAAAAATACATGTGGTACCAAAAAAAAAGAAAGTGTTCACAAGCACTACAAAAAAAAGAGTACCAAAAAATACATGTGGTACCAAAAAAAAGAAGAATGGTTTCTGCTATAAAAAATCAGGAGCTCAGCCAAAAATGGTCTCCAGCCAAAGCTTCAGCTCCTCAAGCAAACTTTTGGCCTCAGCCGTCAGAGTTTCCAAGGCACGCTTCTTCAGGAACTTGCCATGAGATGCTGGCGAATGCCGTAACCCTTCTTTTACACCGGGAAGCTCTTCCCCAGCAGTTTGCCATCGTTCGTTTTCTAGAGTCCTCCTCTCGAGAACTTGACCGGCATCTGCAACCCTGCGAATCAGAGTACTCTCCCTGTCACGAGCCTCTGTTATAGCAGCCCACTTCGCATCGACTTGTGCCTTCAAATGCTCAAGACGTTTCCTGGCCTCCTCAACTTCCCTATCAAGGACGTTAAGGTCATGCCTCAATCCGATGATGGCTAGCTCTTCCTTGTTCTTCTCCTGAACTAGCTGCTTCTTGCTTTGTGTAGCCTCATTCAGGTCAGACTTAGCCTTATCAGCAGGGTCCAAGAACATCTCCTTGAAGAATTGGTCGTCAGGGAAACCCATGGTCTCAAACCACTTGTCACCCAGTGCAATGATCCTATCAACGATCGCCCTGGCACCTGTGACATCCAGACCAACCTCTTCGGTGTCGGTTAGAATCTCCTGTACATGTGGGATCATGCCAAATCCTGCCTCCAAGTGTCCAGAAAGGAGAGTCTTGACCCAAGAACTCAAAACCCGAGCCAGCACCTTCTTCGCAAATTGAAGAGACGAACTGGATGAAGATTCACCCTTCTCCGCTGATCGGCTGCTCATGTCATGTCCCATTGGAAGAGTAACAAAAGAACTCTTTTCACTTGGAGCCACTGGAGAGGGAATCTCAACACGAGGCATCTCCTCAATCATGTCTGAACTGGTCTCTACCTCCGGATCGACCTCTGGCATCCCTTGCTCTGGTGCTGAAGAAAGCGATGGACTCTCTTCTGTCACTTCAAAACCTGCAAATGAAACACAAAAAGGTATGAATATGATCCTGTTCAAAAAAAAAAAAAAAAAATCATCAGGGTCATCACTACAAAGTACCTTCTTCGACGACTGGCGGAACACTCTCTTCCTCCATGAACTCATCAGAAGCATCATCGACATTTGCGTCCATTGATGGTTCAAAGTCATCGGAATCCTGTGGCAAGTCAGCTGACAAGAAAAAATGTTAGCAAATCAAGTCGCAGGCAAAAAAAAAAAAAAGAGAAAGCGAAAGAAGTTATACCAATTGGAGATTCCGGAGTCATTCCAGAGTCCCTCGGTTCTTCTTCAGATGCCATAACCGGCTCCATCTCCGCCTCATCGGACGGAACCTCAGGCATCGGCAAGTCTTCATCCTCTGCTAAAAAAAAAGAAAAAAGCAGCAGCAGGGTGAGAAAACAAATCAGAACATGGAAAGCCCCATGAAAGAAGTAGAAAAAGAAAAAGGAAGAATCATACCTTCACCAATGGTCTCTTCCCCACGACTCCTCTTCTCTGGAGGCTCGTCGACAGCCTCTGGCACCTCCTCGTTGATGGTAAGAGGGATTTCCATGTCAGGAGAGTCCTCATGTGGCCCCTCGCTGCGATGATGACTCCTCCTCTTCTTACCTCTACGGGTTCGCTTCCTAGAAGAACCCGCCTCACTATCAGAGTCAGGTTTCTCACTTGACTCCTCACTGGATGGTCTGCTTTCGCCAGTAGACTCCACGGAAGCTCGTTTCTGTGCCGCTTGCATCCAAGCGTCGAGCTCAGCTTCCTCCTGTTCTAGCTGCTCCAAAGCCTCATCAGGTACTTCCCGAGCAGCTTCAGAACCAATGACGCCCTGGTCACCGAGAAAGCCTATCTTGTGCTTCTCTCCAGAAAGGAAGGCCCAAACTTCCTCTCGCCGGACGCCATCCGACTTCCCAATGCCTTTTCCAGAAGACAGCTTTACATCAAGCTCCTTCTTGGAAAGCCCCCGATATGCCAAAAAGCTCTCCGCGAACCACTTCGTGAAGCCGGCAGTTCGGAAAGTCGACAGCTCAGGATAAGAAATCGTGGCAGTAGTGTCTTCAGCACTATAGAAAGCCCATGCATTTCTGCCATCCTGCAAACCCCCAAAACGCTTCACCATACTCGAAGGCGCTCCAACAACGCCTTGAGAGAAGCCCAACTGAAGCGCAAAGCGAGAAGGTACATACGGCTGGATGTCGACGAAAAGATGTCTACGGTACACCATCGTGCCGACTCGTATGCTGAAAAGCCACTCCTTCTCTGCATTGGTCAAAGAGTAATGCCTTCCCGACCCTGCTCTGGTAGAGTCTCGGGAGGTACCAAAATCAAAAGCCTTCTTCCGCAACTCCGGAGAAAGCTTCACTGAAGACTGCCCCATCTCGACGTCCCTGAACCGTCGGATCCTCATGCGGGCAAACAAAATTGATTCGGATACGGCTTTTCCCTTAGCCAATCGAATCATCAGAGGATCATCATCCTGTGCAGCACCCAGCTGGTGGAAGCCAGGACAGTGGTATACAAACCACGAATAAAAGATATGGGCTGAAAATACCCTATTCATAGGGAGCCCAAGCCGAACCAAGAAAGCAGCAGCCTGCAGTTCGGTACACAGGTAGGAGTAAAGAGCGGGCACCAAAGCAAGCCGCTCTCCAAACGCCATCTGACAAGCCGGAAAAATACAATGCGGCCTGATGTGCGTCCCATCTCCACCAGCAAACACAGCCTCACCTAGCCAATAAGTGAGGTAAACAGCAAGATCTCTCCGCAGTGCAATGTCAGAATAAAGGGCATCTGTGCTCGCGAAGAAACCCTTCAACTCTTCCTGCATGGCCAAAGTCTTCTTCCTGTCTTCCCGGGTCATGCTATCAGGAGACTCTTTGCTGTCAAAGAAGTTGAAGAATGAAGAGCCATAACTCTTCCAACTGCTGGATCTGACTTTCGAGCCCTCCTTCAAAAAATCATAGAAGGCGACGAGCTGAAAGTATAGGAGCCTGAATTCCTCTGACTGCTCCTCAAGGACGCTGTCAATCGGCATGAACTCCTCATAGAGTTTGCCAAGGATGGGTAATCCAGTAATAGCACTCAACTCCTTCAGAGAAAAACCAATCTCACCGTTCGTGACAACGAAGGTATTGGTCTGAGGGAGGAAAGACTCCAACATAGCCATGAAGGCATCATCGGAAAAAGTCACGGTCTCCCTAAAAGCGCGGACCGCGTCAAAAATCCCGGCTTCCTTCAAAACGGCGCCCCCAATCAGCAAGGTGTGGTCAGTCCATGACTTCCAATCGGAGTCAACATTGAAACGGCCACGAAGTCGAAAAGGCTTCACCCAAGTACTGCCGTCACCGCTGAAAACGCCAAGGCCCACCGGTCTCAAATCGACCGACGGATAATCAGAGCCCTGGTAGCCGCTGGCTGGCATCAACATGTCCATACGGACAGGTGGCTTCTCCGCATATCCGGAGGGTCCACCAACAAAAACCCCGGTCTTGATCACACTGGCCCTCTTCACCCAGCTCGGAGGATCTTCCCTCTTAGAGCACGTGGAAGCAAGGCTCATGATCGAGATGGTACGATCAAAAGACGACCGGGTAGAAACAGTCTTCTCTTCACCATTTGCTGTGTAAGAGAACTGAAAACATCTCCTTTGGTATGTCAAGTCGTCAGGGACTGCATCTCCAAAGAAGAAGGTAGGCTTGGGTAAAACCCTCAGATCGTCCATAACCCAAGGACGGTTGCTTACCATGATCTTATAGAATTCCTCATTCTTGAGAGCGATCAATCGCTGTCTCATCTCATCGCGATTGAGGGAATCGCACTCTTCCAAGTTCTTCTCAACAAACTGGACCTTCTCCCAGGCCTGCTGAACGGCCACATTGGAAGATCTAGCAGATCGACGAGGTACGCTTGTAGCAGGCTCTTTACCCTTGTTCGCTCTGGAGGAACCACCTGCAAAGGTTGGAAAAGAAAAAGATCGTCATCAAAATGACAGGATTTCGCTAAAAAAAAAAGGGGGTCACTTTGTCCCACCAAAAATCTGGCGAAATTTTGGCATGACTCCGGGGCAATTCCAAAGAAAAAGGAAATACCCCGACGGAAATAGAAAGTTTGAAGATGGGCTCAACATTGCTGCGGGCTCCGAAACTCCAAACTTTCGAAACCTCAAAATCTCCGCAAAATCAAGAAGGGCTCAACATCGCTGCGAGCTCCAAATTCCCAAATTTGCAAAGATTTTCAGGTATGCTATCACATCATGCTACTCAATTCAATTTACAAAAAGTACATGCATGAACATCTAGATTTGCATAAAAACGCATTATCATGATGAGCAAAAAAAAAAAAAAAAAAAAAAAAAAAAAAAAAAAGAAACTTTCTAAAAAAAAAGAGGGAGAAAGAAAGAAAAAAAAAAAAAAAAGAAGAAGCTTTCTCAAAAAAAAAAAGAGGGGGAGAAAGAAAAGAAAAAAAAAGAAACTTTCTCAAAAAAAAAAAAAAAAAAAAAAAAAAAAAAAATCAGGCCACGTGGCCGTACGGACCAGATCCGTACGGATCTGTCCGTACGGCCCACAAAAAAAAAAAAAGAAGAAAAAAAAACGTGTGAAAAAAAAAAAAAAAAAAAAAACAAAAGAAGAAATCACGTGGAAAAGAAAAAAAAAAAAAAGAAGAAAAAAAAAAAAAGAAGAGAAACTTTTTTTTACCATCCTATTCTCTACATAAAGTTTTCTTGAAAGAAAAAGAGAGAAAACTTACTTGAAGCCATTGATGGAGAAGAAGAAGGAAAAAGCTTGAAGATCCTTGAAGAAGAAAAACTCTTGGCCTTGGAGCTCTCTTGAGATTGTTGCAAAAGAAAGCAATAAGGGCAAGAGATCCTACCTTCCTTTGCTTTTATAGGAGAGAGCAAATCAAAGAAGGAAACAAAGAAGAAAGGTAAGTGTTACTAATTAGTAACCTTACCAAAAGAGAAGGAATTAGAAAGATTCTTTCCCAAAAAGAAAGATGTCTTTGAGAGATTTCCTCCCAAAATCAATCAATGAAAGATTCTCTCCAACAAAAAAGGATATTGGAGATTTCTTCCCAAAAAGAAAGATACCTTGAGATATTCTCTCCCAAATTAAGGGAATATGAGAGATTCTCTCCCATAAAGATATTTTTAGATATTCTCTATCCAAATGAGATATCTTTAGATATTCTTTACAAAAAAGACCCCACATGAGATCTAAGCCATCCTAAAAAGCTTAAGGTCCCATGGGCTAGCCCATATGAGCCAGGTTTGACCACCTAGGCACTGAAAAAAAAAAAATGGGCTTTTAGTCAGAAAAAAAATCCCTCCTACCAAGAGCATACAAAAATGGTTCCATGCCTCTTTTGAGTTGATTGAACCATACAAAAAACCCCAAGCCCCATGAGCTTCCAAAAATCAAACCATCCAGCCTCATATACCAAATTGAGCCAAAATCTTGAAATTGACATTCCACAAAAATCCAAACCACTCCAATGGACCCACACAGTCCCAAAGAGTGACCAAAAACCAAATCCTGGTCCCCTAACTTGCCACATACAGCTTGTTAGTTTACAAGACCAAAACCAAAAACCAAATCATGATCCCCCAACTTGCCACATACAGCTTGTTGGGTCACAAGGTCAAAACCAAAACCCGACCCCCTAACCTGCCACATACAGCTTGTTAGGTCACAAGGTCAAAAACAAAAGCCCAAATCCACATCCCTGATGTCATCTTCAAAACTTTGCCTCGAGATGGTGTGTGATTCCTTTCACTACCATAAAATTCCCCTGGAAGCTCAAAGGCTACTCTACCAAATGAAAGATTGCTCAAAGACTCTTGGTCAAGACACAAGCTCTCCTTCAAAACTCTCTTCGAGGCACATCGACTACAAAAGTCAAGCAACTCGTCGCTGTACCTCGAGGGGGCATTTGTTGACACCAAAAATGTCACTTTGCCTCTTCAACATCAAGAAAGCTGCATGAAGTCGCAACCTGCCATAAATAGGCAATGCAATTTCTCCAAAAATTCAAATCTTGTCAGAATCAAACAAAAACTGCAAGATCCTTCAAGATAGCCAAGAGAAGAGTACACATGAAGTTTCGGGCCATTTCGACAACATTTGGCCTAACTTCACTGCTCCGACAGCTAAACGGGAGCTCCCGGCGGCGACATCATCGGAGACGTCAAAACTTCGATCAAAGCCTACAGATGACTCCAGCATGTCCCAAAAGGGCTCTATGCCAAATTTCAAGTCAAACCGACAACGTTTGACCCTCCATCAATGCTCGAGCAGCAAAATCAAGCCTCCCGGCGGCGGGAACCACCGAAGCCTTCGCTCATCAAACCAAGTGCATGAGTGGCTTCTACATGCTTCCAAAAGGCTGTACGTCGAATTTCAGGTCATTCCGACAACGTTTGACCAGGTTTCGATGCTCCGAGAGAAAATCAAGCCTACCGGCGGCGGAGCAACCCGGGACCATGACATCCAAAACGGAGCCCATGGAACGTCTCAAAATGACTCCAATAGGCTCCCCGTCAAATTTCAGGTCAATCGGACATCGTTTGGCCACATATCAAAGCTCGGCATTTTCCCCGCAGCAAAATCAAGTGAAGCATCAACGGGACCCCAAACGGCTTCAAAACTCAAACAAAAGCCTATGGTTGGTCTTATTTATTGCTCAGGAGGCTTCACCTCAAATTTCAGGTCATTCCGACATCGTTTGACCAAGTTTCAGCTTCTGGCGGAAAATCAGCAGCTCTACGCGACAAAGTCTTCGGCTTTCCCGGAAAATTGGAAACTTTGCACTCTAAAAATGCAAGGATTCTCATCAAGTTTTCTACAGGGAAATCAAGCCAATAAATGAGAAGAAATGTCAAGAAAAATACAGAAGAAAACGGCGACGAAAAAGACCTCAAAACGACCGCAAAACGGGCTCCGAAGGGGAAAAATCCCCCAGGGTCGCAGACCCCTGCGACCATGGCCCATGGTCGCAGGCCCCTGCGACCATGGCCCATGGTCGCCGGTCCATGGTCGCCGGCGACCATGGAGGTCCGGGTCACCGGATTTTCCGCCGGTGACCCGTTTTTCCGTCTTTTTTCGCGTTTCGCGCACTTTGGCCCCTGTGGTTTCCTGAAAATGTGATTTTTAGTGCTCTAAATTGACTCATATCCGACGACATCTCGGATCCGCCGTCAAAAGCATAAAATCATCATTGATCGCTCCAAGATCGCCAACCGGTCGACCAAGAAAGTGCACTTTCTGTCCGACCGATCGTGAAATCGACAAGACAGATGTCACCGGCCCACTCTTAGCTATCAATGTCTGAAGTTACATGTTCATCCGATGTCGATCAGCATGTAGATCCATCGATGATCATCGCCAGAAGAATTCCAGAAGACACGGCACGGCCCGCGACTCTTCGACTGCTCGGCGACCAATTAATGTGGTTAATTGACTAGCTTTATTGCAGTCATTAATTCATTTCTTTTGGACGGCCCAATCAGAAGCAAGCATTTGGGAGTTACAAGTCAATTGATTCATGGCATTTAAACCATGAAACTCCTCCCATTATGGTAATTAAGGTGATTAAAAGCCCTTAATCTCCATCGGCCAATCAGATTCAAGGAAAAAGGAGTTACAAAATCAAGAAATAAATCTTGTAACTCCTCCCATTAAAGCCATTAAGGCTCATAAACCCTCCTAAATGGCTACCAAAGGCCTATAAATAGGAGAGCATTCCATTGAAATTGAGATCGAAAGAGGATCAGAAAAAAAAGGAGAAAATCAGAAGATCAGAAAAAAAAGGATCAGAAAGAGATCTGAGAGAAAGAAAAAGAGAGAAAAAACTCTGCTGAAGTTCTGCACCGGCCACCACTACAAGGTGACAAAAGTCCCTTGGGGGGCACCCCCCCCAAGGTCCTTGCCTTCTCCTGCTGCCTCCAATGGCTTAGACGTGGCTTTTCAGCCAGTCTACTTAGCTTTTTATTGGACATAGGACCTTCTCTTGGTCTTTGTCCTCTAAAAATCTGAGGTTATAGCCAAGCCAAGCGAATCAAGAGTATCCTCTGTTCTCATCTGCATGGATGACGGCGAAGCCCACACATGGCTTGCGACCGTCAATCTGAACGAGTCCCCCACAATCTCCTGAAAAGTTAGATCTTCCTTTTCTTGCTTTTCATTGTAGTTTGTATTTTTCTAAAAGAGACAAAAATCACAAATCTTGTCTTTCATTATTGATAAGAATTGTAAATCGGCTATAAACGCCAAAATCGGCTATAAATGCCAAACAAAATCGCCTTTCACGGCAAACCAAGAAAATGTCTCTTTTCTTAAATATTTGTGCAATGGAAAACTTGAAAGAAGTTGATTTCCTTTTTACTTGCGAAGGTTGATCTCCGGATTACCACTTGCAATTCCAAGTAAAATAGAAAATCTGGCACACCCACATAAAAGAAATGTTGATGCACGCTTCAGGGCCCGCCAGGGCGCGAAAGGGCCGGACCCGACGGACTCCCACGTTCCGCCGACCCCGGTAGCCGCCCCAACGGCGCCTCGGAGCGCGTTCCATCAATGCAAGTAAGTCACTCAAATCACAATAAATCTCTCTTTATTCTCTCATTTTGACTCATGTAAAATCTCTCCTACTAATAGAGTAAAAATCTCTCCATATTATCTTCACATCATCCTCTCCAAAGATTTCTTCATATTATCTAGACATTGATGAATGAGACCCTTAATACAATCAAGTGGTGTTCCTTGAATGAAACTTGGGTTGATGCTTTAAATAAACATTATAATCTTGAAATATTATAGATTTTATAAAGGGCCTACTAATGGATTTATAATATTACTTTCATAGTAGCTAGCATTGAAACTTATGAAAAATACGTTGGTGGGGTTCCTCTTATAAAACCCTTAGGTAGCGTTTGGTTCGCGTGAATGGAGGCCGGAATGGAATGGTCATTCCAACGGAATGACCATTCCAGCGTTTGGTTCGCCAAAAAGGGGCGGAATGGCCATTACCTCCGGAATCCCATTCCTTTATGTGAGGGAATCATCATTCCATCCAAGAACGGAAGGAATCACCATTCCATTCCTTTCTAACTTTTTGTTGAGACCAAAATACCCTCGCTTGTAATATTATTATTATATAATAATAATAATAATATAATATCTTTTTCACCCAACCATTGTGGGGCCCACCCAAAATATTATAATAAAATATAATAACATATTATTATATCATAATAATAATAATATAATATCTTTTTCACCCAACCATTGTGGGGCCCACTCAAAATATTATAATAATATATAATAATATATTATTATATCATAATAATAATGATATAATATGTTTTTCACCCAACCATTGTGCGGCCCACCCAAAATATTATAATAAAATATAATAATATATTATTATATCATAATAATAATAATATAATATCTTTTTCACCCAACCATTGTGGGGCCCACCTAAAATATTATATCTATCTATCTATCTATCTATCTACTATTATAAAAGAGGCTATGTTGCATGGTTTTTTCAACCAACCATTGTGGGGCCCACCCCCAAATATTATAATATAATATAAGAATATATTATTTTGAGAAATTACAAAATTTTTCACTACACCTTTGTGGGGCCCACCCCAAAATATTATAATGCAAACTTTTTCACGACACATTGTGGGGCCCACCCCCAAATAGTATAATATAATATAATAATATATTATTATGAGAAATTACAAACTTTTTCACTACATCTTTATGGGGCCCACCCCCAAATCATCTACCACAAACAATGCAAATGTTATAGTAGAATCTAATAAGGGTATTTTGGTCAATCTTATGTAAATTTGATTCCATTCCAGGCAGCATTCCAGCGTACCAAACGCAGGAATAGGAATCAGAATTCCATTACTGGGTTGATTCCTCAGCGTACCAAACGCTGGAATGAAATTGACTATTCCTGCCTCATTCCATTCCATTGTCATTCCGGTCTCCATTCCATTCCTTCCTACAACCATTCCAGCGAACCAAACGCTACCTTAGGTAGCGTTTGGTTCGCATGAATGGAAGTCGGAATGGAATGGCCATTCCAACGGAATGACCATTCCAGTGTTTGGTTCGCCAAAAAGGGGCGGAATGGCCATTACCTCCGGAATCCCATTCCTTTATGTGAGGGAATCACCATTCCATCCAAGAACGGAAGGAATCACCATTCCATTCCTTTCTAACTTTTTGTTGAGACCAAAATACCCTCGCTTGTAATATTATTATTATATCATAATAATAATAATATAATATCTTTTTCACCCAACCATTGTGGGGCCCACCCAAAATATTATAATAAAATATAATAATATATTATTATATCATAATAATAATAATATAATATCTTTTGCACCCAACCATTGTGGGGCCCACCCAAAATATTATAATAAAATATAATAATATATTATATAATAATAATAATAATATAATATCTTTTTCACCCAACCATTGTGGGGCCCACCCAAAATATTATAATAAAATATAATAATATATTATTATATCATAATAATAATAATATAATATCTTTTTCACCCAACCATTGTGGGGCCCACCCATAATATTATATCTATCTATCTATCTATCTATCTACTATTATAAAAGAGGCTATGTTGCATGGTTTTTTCAACCAACCATTGTGGGGCCCACTCCCAAATATTATAATATAATATAAGAATATATTATTTTGAGAAATTACAAAAATTTTCACTACACCTTTGTGGGGCCCACCCCAAAATATTATAATGCAAACTTTTTCACTACACATTGTGGGGCCCACCCCCAAATAGTATAATATAATATAATAATATATTATTATGAGAAATTACAAACTTTTTCACTACACCTTTATGGGGCCCACCCCCAAATCATCCACCACAAACAATGCAAATGTGACAGTAGAATCTAACAAGGGTATTTTGGTCAATCTTATGTAAATTTGATTCCATTCCAGGCAGCATTCCAGCGTTCCAAACACAAGAATAGGAATCAGAATTCCATTACTGGGTTGATTCCTCAGCGTACCAAACGCTGGAATGAAATTGACTATTCCTGCCTCATTCCATTCCATTGTCATTCCGGTCTCCATTCCATTCCTACCTACAACCATTCCAGCGAACCAAAATAATAGATTTAAGTCTGATTTAAGTAAAAACTACGATGGTGGGCTAAAGTCTGATTTAAGTAAACCTTGGCCCCACAATAGAATTATAACATTGCTTCATGGAACATTAAAATTTTATTAGTGGATGCCTCTTTTAAATTTCTAAGTGCCAAAAAAACATCAATAGGCTTAATTTTGAACTGAAACTTGGCCCCACAATGGATTTATAGCAATGATTTCAAGGCCACATTACAATTTTATGAGTGTGTCCTCTTATAAAATTCTAAAGTGCAAAAATATGTTGGTGGGTTTAAGTTTAATTGAAGCAAAGCTTGGCCCCACTAATAGATTTTATGGTGGACCCAAAAATCTAAAAAAAAAGGTTTCAAAGAAGTGTGAAAAATAAGAAAAGGGAGATATCTTAGGATTTTTCAATTTTTAAAGATCGGCCACCCGTCTTTGTATGTGATTCATCCCATTCAGTAGCATAGGATTTTTTTTTCTTTTGGTTTGTTTTGTTAGAAACATCTGACTGATGTGAGTAGCATAGGATGTTGGTTATACCAAATATATATGGTTTTTTTAGGGCTCCACATGAGTGCATGCGAATCAATATTGAAAGAAGAATATGGAAGGCCTGTTTGGAATATGAAACAATTAAGAGCTTTTTATATATACCGGCAAGGTTTGTAGGATTTGTAAATAGGCCCCTGAGGTTATAGTATTTGCAAATAAGCCCTTGCATTTTTATTTATATACCTTCCGTGTCCTTGAATTTTTTGCTCTAGAAGGTTAAGTACTTTTACTTCTTTGTAGAAGGTGTGTACATCTTGGTCTTAAGGTGTTGAAGGAGGACCAAGTTCAGGGAGAGGTGCGTGGTGAGTAGTCATGACAGTGAGGAGTTGTACAAGAACAACTACAGTCCTTAGGTCGATGTACTGACTAAGACAAATGAGCTGTCAGTATATCTTGTAACCGTTCAATAGTGATTGGTTTTTCTGATCGTGGTTTTTCTCCCAAAAAGGATTTTTAGGTTAAATTTGTGTTTGCCTTCTTGTGGTGATTGCTTGGTAGATAATTATTGCTAGTTTTATCTTGTTTAGATGGTTTCATTCCATTGTGCATTGGTTGTTGGGACTGATAGCCATTCTTGCAAATGCACTTTCAGTCTCTAATGATCTATCTTTAAAATTATCTCCTTATAGTTTTGAATTTTCCAACCATTCTTTATTCTCGTCCTAAAATCTCTCATTTATGATCAACTAGAGCAACAAAAAATCAATTTTTAGATTTTTTCTCTTTTTCTTTCAATAATAAAAAGTTAATGCTATATTTTCTCCTTTTCTTTCGGTTAGGCCTAGCTAGAATTAACTCTGAGATTTTCTCCTTTCTTTTCATAGAACTAATGGCATGAGAATTAATATGGGAGAATTAAGGATTTTCTCACGCTCTTCTTCTTTTATCTCAATAATCTTTATTTTGCATATTTGATATTAACATGGATGGGTGGTTCAATTTGCCGCTGGAGCTTAGCTCAAAATATTTTTCTATCTAACTTGCCACATAATTGCTTTTAGAAGAAGGTGCCATTATGCATGGAATTGAGGTCAGTTCTTTAGCCTCTGGAATTGTAGTGGTTATCTCAATTTGTTCTTTTGCATTTTTTGATTTTTTTTTTTTGTTACATGAAGTTTACTTGCCAATTTCATGTATTTTACTCATGCATTTTTTTTCACATCCATTTTTCTCTTTCCTCACAAATCCAACATGTAAGGCTTCCTCTTCATTAGTCTTGTATATCCATATAGAAAATAGATAACTAATTCATATCTTTTTTCTTGTCTTTGCCTTTTATCTATGTACCGAACGAAAGGATTGTTAGGGTTCTATGCATTTTTTCATTGACATCATACTTATATATATTGATTGATTTAAGTCATCACATGATAAAAGACTAGATAAGGCCCAGGGATGTTCAGGTAGTGTGCACATAAACTCCTGCATTTAGAGTAACACTTGATGATTGATAGTATATTTGTCCTTTTAATTTATTTTTATCAGTAATATTCCCCAAAAAATACTAAATACTAAATATATTTAATTTTTTGGATCAGGTATAGTACGGGCCTTTGTTACTGATTTATTTTTTATCAATAATACTTTTAAAAAAAGAGATTTCTACCGGAAAAACACTTTATGTGGTCAGTACACCGAACAGTGAACATTAGGCAAACATGCACCTAATAGAGAATCCGTACATGATTCCTAATTTTTTTTTACCTATTTTTTTTTTTTTTTTTTGTCGACTTCGACCTTCAGTTGCAGCGTTGGAGGTCGAATTCGACTATATGGTGTAAACTTTTGCTAAAAACAATATGTCTCAATCAACTTTCAGTTTCAGCGTTTAAGGTCGAATTCAACCCTGACTTGTCTACTTAGCCCTATTCAAAACCCTCGTTTCCATCAAAGAAACCGTTATTCTACCTTTAACCCGTCGATCGCAACTTCTAGGTTTTCCTCTCCTCCATCTCTCATCCAAGGCGCTGGACTGTTTCGTTTCTACCCTCTATGGTCCCCTCCAAGTCAATCATTTTCAAACGACTATAAGATATATTTCATCATGGTCCCCTCCTGCATATGTCGTTGCATTTTTTGTAATATTCTTCTTTATATTGCTTGTGTAGTTGGCACTCTCTTTGGATATCACCCCTACTACTGGTTGCCATTTGGAAGTTCAGTGTTAAATGTATTTAGGTTTTGAATGCCATACCTGGCCATTGTAGATTTATCTGTGGCCATCCGTGCCTAAATAATTGAGTTTCCTGTGTAGACATGGACACGGCAATGACTTTGTGATCACCACATATACAGATATGGCCATGGCGATGATTTTGGCGGGGGTAAGTCATTTCAATTTGAAAGTGGAGGGGTTTTGGGTTTTGGGTTTTGGGTTTTTGGTTTTGATTTCAATGGTAGCGATGAATGTGTTGTTTTTTGGAAGCATCTCTTCCATTTCCTTTTGACAACTTTGCTGATTTTGTTGGCTACTCAGATCATATAAAAACCCTGTAATATCTTCCATGGGGATTACCCTTGTTTTTTCCTTTTTATTCAGTACAATTTTACATTACTTCAAACCAGAATGAAGCATATGAGACGATGAAAAAGGCCCATTAATCACCTGATTTGAACTGATCAAGACTGATGTGTCACCATGGTCATCTAGAGATGGGCATCACTTGGGGCGCAATAGGCCACTAGTAATTCAGTTGAGAGAAAGGACATTTGTATTGCTTGCCATTGTTGTTCAAAGTCCAAGATCATTTGAGCTGTGAAAAAGAAGATGACCATGGATGGTGTTAAAAAGGCTCATGCTTACAAATTTTACTATATTAAGCTAAGAGGTTTTCAATCTAATTTTTACATTCTCTTTTGATTTTGAGGGACATTTGTATTGCTTGCCATGGTTGTCCTTGTAACAATCCACTTCTTATCCATGCAACACTAATCAACTCATGTAACTACCCATTTCTCACTACCCATGTAACTACCCATGTCTCTTGTAACTTCCCCATTTTTCTTTTTTAGTTTCTGCAAAGGGTTCTTTCTACTCACACATTTTTTATTCCCATTTCTACATATTTTTCTATTTTTTTTTACTTCATTTCTCCTATTTTCTTTCTATTCTACCTCTCTTAATTGCGAAAATAGGTACAATCATAGATATTCTTCATTTATTTTCTTTCAAAAAATTTATTATTGTGCAATTGTATTTAGTTTGAATTGTATGGATAGACACGTCCTCAGCACGGGTTCTTGTGGTGGTCAATCTTATACAACAAATCAATAATCAATTCAAATAAAGAAGTGCATCAAAATTAGTAGGATGAAACCTTCGCATGGTGTTGGTGTGGCATTGTGAGCAACCCATTGGAGATAATCATAGTTAGTCATATTTGTTTTCCATGATTGGTGATCACACTTCTTGTTCATTTCTAGTATTTGTTGAGATCCTTCATTTTAATTGATATTTTGATATTTGCAATATATAACAAGACATTTTTTCCCATCTTGGTGGTCGGAGCACATCTTCAAAAATGGTAGGTGGACAAATTTGAAATTTTGAATGGTGCCTTATTTAGGAATAAATAAAGTTATGAAATGAAAATTTAGACCATGGTTCAGCCCAGGATCTTAGTAAATGGCAGGGACTGACCCTTACCCATAATGAACATCTATGTTGCCTTAACAGTGTTGCTACCTATTATAGAATTGTCCAAGACCGTGTATGTGTTGTTACTTATTAGATTGTTTAATAGTCTAAGAACCCTCGTCCTTTTTTATGTGACAAAATACCAATTCGCAGATATCCGAAGCCACAAGCAGCAACACTAACAAAGGTGTACCCGCAAGACTACTCTACAACCAGGAGACCCACATATCATCAGCGATACGATGTGGACTGGTAAGTTGTTAAAAAGATTACATTCTAATTTTGCAAATAAAAATTATGGGTTATGTTCTAAGTTTTCAATTTATTTCTTACTGTATTTTGTATAACATTTCCGCAGGAGTTTGGTTCGTATACATGCATACCAACTAATCCAAACCATGAGTTGTGGGTCACTAAATGACAGGCAACAGGAATATATCAGGGAGGCCGGACTACAGCGACTGACAGAGATGATGTGGATACAAATCGACTATGCCTTAATTACCGGTCTGGCGGAGCGCTGGCACCCAAAGACAAACACGTTTCACCTCCCTATTTGCGAGGTTATAGTGACTCTAGAGGACGTGACCTACATTTATGGTCTACCAATAAATGGGCCCGGTGTCACCGGCAGAACGTTCCCTAATGCAAACGTTGCCGATGTTTGCGAAGAGTTGCTAGGGAAATGACCTGTGCAAGGAGTTGACTTTAATGGCATATCCATCAAATTAACATGGTTAGACCATCACTTCAAGCCTACTAGAGATGAGAAAAAAAAAAAGAAGAGAAAGAAGAAAGTATCATCTTAGGAGGAGGTCTATGTCACAAGGGCGTATCTATTTTTCTTGGTGCCCAGACAGATATTGGCAAACTCGTAGGGATCGAGGGGGCCTGCTTATCTACTAGAGCCATTTAAGGAGTTCAAACCGTATGCATGGGCTCCCGCTTGTCTAGCTAATCTTTACAGGATGCTGACGAAGGGAGTGAAGTGGTCCAATATCAAGAATACCGAGGGTGGAGAGGCGACCATACGTGCGGGTCTAGACCCGACGATGAGAGTGATGCTTTTGAACATACGTTCAAGACTATATTAGGACCACTTTAGTTGCTCCATGTATTGTACTATAGGTTTCTTTCAGCATTTTGTATGTTTGGTATTTTATGTATTTTCCCATAGTTCTAACTAAACAATCATTGAGATGATGCTTTATATGTATGGGTGTATTCTAGGAAGGCCATTGGTCGATCGATCAAGCCCTCATAATATAGTAACCAGATGTTCAGTTCCCTTTGATGGTCACATGGCGGAATAGGCTGGAGGGAATAAACCACTTGACAAAGTTGAGGCGTGTTTGCAAACAGCTTAACAATCTCACGTCGGATAAGGTAAGCACATTCATTTGTAACTTTGTTTTTACAGTTCATATAATAATCATTACAGCTTAACACGATTAATGCTTCATGCAGTTTGAATGGCAGCACTACAAGAAACTTGGGAAGCCATTCTTGAGATCGGTTCCAAAAGCCAACCGAGAACTTTTCACGTCCTTTGTGCCCCCCTCATCTTCTATTGGTTGCTAGAGCGACACAATATCGGAAGGGTGATGAAACAATTCGGCCTACGACAGGTTGTCCCCCCACCTTTTGTCCTTCATTTCCGAAGGGCCGAAAGAAAAAAAAGAGTGATTGTTGACTATAGCAAAAAATATAAGGCGGAGATAATTATGAGGGAGGACAGGTGGCAGTATATTATAAGGGCGAAGAAGTCATCTAGTGTGCCGCACTCTGATGAATACATGGTGTGGTATTATCTGAATACCATAATGCTAGTTGGCCACATTAGGGAGGCCAAAGGCCAACGCCCTATGGATCGAGAACATGCTGTAAAACAGGAATCGAGCATCCTACAGAGAATGGTTAGTTATTACGTCTACTACCTTGTTTCGATATGTTAAACGCACTTAAAAAGTTGAGGTTAACATTCTCGCTTATGCTCATTTGCAGGTGACAGATTTCATTGATCACATTGAGCGGTCATGTGACCGAGCGCTTATAAACCAAAGTACCGATTTAGGGAAGTTTATCTCCTCATTGAAAGGCAAGCTGAAGAGCTTCACCACTGCCTTTGGAACTAGATTCGATGAGTACGTTGAGTCTTGCAACAGTTCCCAATCTGAATAGGATAAGCAGTTGCTAAGGACCGTCACCCTCTATTAACATCTTCATTACATACGATTTCATTTGACTTACAATGTTAGTCAACTTCTCGCAAGTTTTAACTCCAAAGAAAGTATATGTGAAGAGACCCGCATTGAAAAGTCCAGTTAAGAAAAAAGAAGAGAGGAAAAATGGGACCAACCAAAGCTAATACAACAAAGCTGTCCATCCCTGTTGACGAAGTGTCACAGGACAAGCCGAGAGGGCTTGTGCACATGGAAAGTCTAGTAAGCCTACATATCAATCCGGTGAACCAAGCATGCATGGATATGTCGAATCCCTTAACATCCCAATTGATGATGACCCCAACATTGTTCCGCTAGAAGAAATATTCTCAACTTCTCCGTGCCTTGATATTTACTCGACTCCAGCTCTTATTGTACCACTTGGGATGGTTGCAGCACCTTCACCTACTACAATTGAATCATTAGTGTGGAGGTTGAAACACCTACTAAGGAATAGGAGAGTGTCGGAGCGGTTGTTGGACCTCGAGCATAGATTACCTCAGTTTGAATATGTTCTAATTGAGTTAGAAAAAGAGATATTGGAGGGCTTTCACGGATACTACACTATAAGGTATCATGCACCAACCATATTCTCACCGTAGAGTTTACAATTACTGGATGCTAACCTATGGATTTGTGTTTTGCAGGAAGAACTTGGTGTTATTTGTTCATTTGTTGACTTTGACACCCTTGATGCTTTGTTGGAATCGGATACATTGTTATACACTAACGTCATCTACTACTACTTTGAATTCTTGAGGAACGCTTGCGGTGAAGCCTATCTAGCAAACTCAAGCCTTTGCATAAGTATTTAGAAAGCATTCGGCTGCTGATGTAATAGTTGAAAATCAAACAACTAATGCAAGTTAAATTCGCCTTTCCAAAGCTTTTTGCAGAAGAAGCACAAGGCTGGTGATGATTGCGCGTTTGGGGTCAATAGAGCACGAGTGTGGGATGCGAAGGAATGTAAGACGCTCATATACATTTTACACCAGCATAATCATTTCACCTTTTGCTTGTTGGGTACACGGATGAGAACCGTTGGGAGTTCTACAATAGCTCTGAAAGTGATAAATATGGATTAGTCGTCTGCGAAGGTTTTGTGAGTATCCATTCAATTCTTGTTGATTTTTTAGCTTTCATTTAAATGAACTCACCCACTGAATCATCTTCTCTACAGAAACTTTGGTTTACTGAACGGTTTTACGATTATGGGTGGATGAAGCCATGGGTGTGGTCGATGGATGTGAAAGCAGACATTCCCCGTCAACAAAATGGAAGTGACTGCGCTGTCTTGGCGTGTGCGTTTACGAAGCATTATATTTTTCACCGCCCAGTTCGGTTCACCCAAGCCGACATGCCATATTTCCGCCGTAGGATTTTGATCAAGATATTCAAGAGAAGCTGGGAATTAAATGGAAACAGACTCAATCTCCCTGACCTTTGGTGACAAGGCAGTTGGTGTGTCACTATGATTGCACATTTGAGATTGGATGTAACTCTGTAACTTTGGAATATATGATTGGAGCAGTTGCATTTTGATTGATAGGAAAGTAGTAGAATCTTTAACTCTCATGTCTAATGGCTGTAAAGTTTTTGAATTTGAATTTTATTGACATTGGATGTAATTTGATGGTTGCATGTGATTGGATTTAGGTGGTTGTCTTTGTTAATGGCTGTATTTAGATTTTGGATGGTTTTACTGAATGGTTGTATTTTGATTGACAGCTTTGTTCGTATGGAAGTTCATTTTTTTTATCCTCCGAGCATCGAATTCGACCTGGAAATATAGAAGGACATGTCACATTCGCCGCTGGGATGAAGGCACATACAACACATTTTAATTCCCAATGTTGAATCCGACCATCGAATGTCACTAACCTGCGTTGAATTTGATGGAGGTAAGTTAATTGTATTAGGGCTTATTTACTCCCAACGTCGCATTCGACCTGTGATCATGCTGTTCATGGTTGAATTTGACGCAGGTGTTAGTTTCCATACAGAAGACCACCTCAGAAAAAAAATCATGTACGATTCCGGTTGAATTCGACTTTCGGATGTCACTTACCTGCATCAAAAATTTGACGTAGGTAAGTTAATCGTATTTGACATAGGTAAGTTAATTATATTCTGGCTGATTTCATCCCTGTGTCACATTCGACCTGCGAACGTGCTCTTCATGGTCGAATTCGACACAGGTGTTAGTTTCTAGTTTAGAGACCGCCTTTCTAGTACCTAAGTCAGAAAAACTCATGCACAATTCCGGTCGAATTCGACCTTTGGATGTTTTGGTCTAATTCGACCTTTGGAGTGAAATCTGTAGGTCGAATTCGACCTGAATTGTATATGATTTTTTTTTACTTAGGTACTAGAAGGGTGGTCTTCTGTATGGAAACTAACACCTGCGTCGAATTCAACCATTAAGAGCACGTTCAAAGGTCGAATGCGACCTGTCCTTGTTTAGTTCCAAGTCGAATTTGACGCAGGTGTACAAAAAAAAAAAAAAAAAACTTCCATTCTAACAAAACTATATATAAAAAAAAAATACAACCATTCCAATCCTATATTCTGTCCAACAAATTTATATACATTAATGAAGAATTACATTAACAAAAAAGATGAGAATTACATCCATTCATGAAGAATTACATTGACAAAAAAGATGAGAATTATATCCATTCATGGAGAATTACATTAACAAAAAATATGAGCATTACATCCATTCATGGAGAATTACATTAACCCAAAAAAAAAAAAAAAAATGGACTTCATCAAGACATCAAGACTCTAATTCTGAGCAGGTGGATTTTTGTAGCTGCCCTTGCTGTGTCCACGTTCTCTACAATTGGAGTAAGTGGCCACTCTGTGTTGTAAGTTCCTATCCTCCACATAGATTCTATTTTTCTTAGGCCTTCCCAGCTGCTTGTTGGCCAACGGAGGAAGTACCTGCTCAATTGATCTTTGCTCCCACTGCTTCATATCATGCGTTGCATGAATTATATCATCATATGTCCTTTGATACATGCTCATAGTGTACCAATGCTCACAAGAATCCTATGGATTACATTACACACTTTCATTGAAGCCAAAGCATGGCAGCATGGGAGGACGAAGACTTACCACTTGCGACATGGGCATGACTTCTTTTCAAGATCAACAACATGCACATACTCAGCTGATTGAACCTGGAACTCAACCAAACTGGCGACACGAACATGGAGCCTACGTGCTTCTTCCATTTCATTGTTGAGGTACTTCTTTACATATGGAGTAAGGCGTGTTGTTATGTTTTGTGTTTGAATACGACATTTTGGTAGAACTCCATCAATTTTGCACGGATTTCTTTGACTTTGTGATAGGGAGAACCCTTGTGTCCTTTAGAAGACTATTAGTGCACTCCACAGCGTTACTCGTTAGCATGCCGTACCTCTATCCATGGACATACGCTGTAGCCTAGTATTGACTCTGAATCTCCCCAATGTATTGAAAAGCAAGTTTTTCTATGGAACGTATGTCGCTCATGTAAACATCGAACTCGTTGAAAGATGCTTTGATATTCTCAGCTAAGTGACGATAGCAAAACAGTGGCAGGCGCTTGGGAGCATGGACTTCAATGCATGAATGAGACCCTTTTGACGGTCAGACACAATTGTCAAGTTCTTTGGCTTGCCCAATGCTATCGATAAGTTCGCTAGGAACCACTCCCAACTGTCTCGGCGTTCTGCCTTAGCAAATGCAAATGCTATTGAAAACAACTAATGATTCGCATTGTGTGTGACAGCGAGTAGCAGTACTCTTGGATATATTACTCGAATGTGTGAACCATCCACTGCTAACAAAAGGCCTTACGCAAGGCCCGAAGGCTCAAAAGAACCTCCTAAATCGGCCATTCGAGATGATGTCAACGTTTGTTGCTGTGCCAGGATTGGTCCTTTGTAGCTCAAAACAGTAAAGTGGTAATATCTGAAATGACTCTTCATATGACCCTCGAATTTTATGCAATGCCATCTCCCTTGCCATATGTGCTTTCCTGTATGTGATTTTGGTTCCAAACTCCATTTCATTATTCGTTGATTATCTCTTTCGATCTAAAATCATTATTAGAACGTATCTTCCCTTCAACAAACTCAGCTATTAACTGCGCTGATGCTTGCCTATGCGTTGTCCCCATCATTGCTTTTGAGCAAGAATGATTCGGCTTGTACTTCTGAACTTTGAATTGTGGGCCAGAATCCATTATAGAGCCGTGTATTTGCCAAGAACAGTTATCATCTTTGCAACATGAAATCTTTGTCTTTAAGTGCTTCAACGTGAAATTGTTGTAAAATTGCTTCGGAACGCTTCGCAGTCGGAAAAATCATAAACGTGTCTACTCCTTTGGTGATGACCGCTTTAGGGGACCATCATGTCCACAAAACGTGTTGTCCTACATACTATATGATCCATCTAAACCAGTACTTCCATATCCGTTGCACCCTTCTAACGGAAACAATTCCGTGATACCTCACTCCATTGGCCTAATCTTGTGGCGGGGACATGCAGATATATGAGTCAACTCGGATGTAGTGTTCACCCCCACGTCATCCAACTTCTCAGGCATAGGTTGGGCCTTAGTTGTTACACCATTGACTGCCACCTCATTTGACTTATGAGACAAGGGTTGGGCCACCACATCCGTGACATCATTCATGAAAGATGAGAAGTTCACATCAACATCATCTCTTAAGTTGATGGTAGGGTAGTCTTTGGTGGGAGACGTAAATGTCGACCCCTTTTACTTTAGACTCCATAATCTTGATAATCTTATCAGTGGTATGACTAGTGCCCGTGCGATCAAACCTGCACCGAAAAAAATTGTACCATTACATTGTGTAGATATCTTGAATACAACAACATTAATTACAAGTATGTATAAGACAAACTATGTATTAACAACAACCACCAACCTTTCTTGATATAGGTGTATGGTGCCATCTTCTTCACCTATTATTCTTGTTATAAATATTAATGTCCCGGAAGAATCGGACTTTGAGGTTTTTGAAAAGTCCACTGATATCGCTGTCATCATCGAAAAGAAGCTTCCATTGTACAGTAGATACTTTATACTAAGCTCTTCGGCCAATACATCCCAACTCGAGGCTCCAAGTGCCATGTTTTTCAGCTCAATGATAGTTATGGTACTCGACAGATACCTCAACTTATGTCTGCCCCCTTATATTAGGGTCGATTTAGATCAAATTTAAAAGTCCCATTGTAATGAAAAATAGCTAATTGTTGGACATCTGACATGCTGTTGCAAAATGAATGATAGCTTAAATTAGTGGAAAATGTGAGTCCAATTTCACAAATTCATGCTAAAATTTTGTGATTCAACCTTCTACTACCAATTCATGGTAAATATGTTTTTAGAGCTTACTTACTTCCCTGTGTTTTCTCACTTCTTTGTATGAAATGCGAATGCATAAAGCAATAAACTAGTACTTGAATGCCCAAGGAAACTCAAGGAAACTGTTGAAACCACGGATGCAAAAAAAGCAACATCTAAACCTTAAGAGGGAAGATGCCCAAAATAGCAAATAAATTCATTTAAAATCCATGAGAAGTTCAGCCCTGTTTATATTCTTACTCATTCATTGCATATGTACCTTGGATCAGAGGGAAAATGCCCAAGGGAGGCGGAAGCAGACAAAGACTGCCTTTAACTCACTTTCCAGCTTCTACAATACGAATCGTAAGGGCGGATGATGGGATTGGATATATAATGAATTGTATCTAAAGGTCGAATTCGACCTCCAGCGTTGCAACTGAAGGTCGAGTTCGACCACAAAAAAAAAAAAAAATGGTAAAAAAAATGGGGCATTTGGGCGGAGGTCCCTCAACAGTGATTTTTATTGCAAACGGTCCACAATACTTTATCGTACTAACAGCAGTCCTCTTGTAACTGAAAAAGACAAAAACGCCCTTGTATATGTCAGCAAAAGCAAAACTCAAATAAATTTATTTGAGTTTTCAAAACTTAGATAAAACTCAGATAAATTTGTCAGTCTTCTGAGGCAGTCTTCTCACTGTTTAAACCATAGTTATGATCATATGTGTAGACTGTGGACGGTGGTCCTGGACCATCCTTTCACATGTTAAAACCACTTACAGATTGACTGAGTTGGGCTTTCTTGAAATCAGGACACAAGATACCTTGTGAATACAACACTAGAACTTGCCTGTGAGAGTATAAGAGAACAGCCAAAACCCACATTACATGACAATCAAGTTTCTCTATCAAGGTGGCCAAACTGACATCATGGCCGTTGATATATAGCTTAGGTATGATGTGAAGGTTAATAGGTTATAGTATTAAAAATCAAAATAAGTGTTATCTAATGCTTAAACCCGATAATCGCTGCTTTATCACTTCCACAAAACTAGAATATGTTTGGTTTCTCCCATAGTTCCCTGCTCCTCCTTCTCCTTCTGTCAGCTGGCAGAGAAAGAAAACGCGAATCACGAATCACAACCACTGCAATAAGAAATGAGAGATGGATGTGGGTCATCGGATGGCACCACTTCACATAGCTATTTGTTTGAAACTCAGAAAAGTTCTCAGATAAATTTGTCTGAGTTCTGCCAGAAACTCATATAAATTTATCTGAGTTCTGCCAGAAACTCAGATAAATTTATCTGAGTTTCTGTCTAGTTTATCAGAGATTCGGGGAAATTTATCTGAGCTCGGCGACACCAAAAGTCAGAATACGAAAAATCAGATTCTAATAAAAATCAAAATTCAAAACAAGAACACTTGATGACCACAATCCAATTGAGAAAAGAGGGGGGAAACAAGAAAAAGTGAAAAATGCTCTCTTTCAAATCAGTTGTAGAGAGAGAGAGAGATTTGAAAGAGACTACAGATGAAAGAGCAAGATAAAGTAAAACTGTGTCTATCTTTGAAGAAATGAAAGAGAGAGAATCGGAAGTCATGGTGGCGACATGAGGTGCTCTGCAACGATACTCTGCAACTATGGAAAGGAATGGAAAATGGAAAATGAGAAGAAGAATGAAGGAGTTTTCTGGCACAGTTGAAAGAGGCAACTTAGTCATGAAAATATATGATGTGGCATATTAGGGACCTCTCACTAAAATATCTCCAGCTGTCTGGACTATAGACATTAGAGAAAAAGTAGTTGTCCTTTATGCCTTAGAAGACCATGCTCAAGGACTTTTGGCTAATTTACCCAAGAAAAAAATAGAAATCCTATACGGATTCCCTATTAGGTACATGTTTGCCTAATGTTCACTGTTTAGTGTACTCACCACATAAAGTATTTTTTCCTGTAAAAACCTAAAAAAAAAAAAAAAACTAAATATGAATAAATTTTTTTATTAAACCCGGGCCTTTATTGGTAGTACATTTGTATAATATCTACTAGGGGTGTAACGGTTCGGTTAACCGGTCATGCTGGGAAAACCGTTAACCGAACCATAACCGCGGTTTTCAATCTTTCAAAACCGTAACCGTATCCGTATCCACAAAAACCGTGGAAAACCGAACCGCGGTTAACCGTATTAGACGGTTCGGTTACAGTTAATAACCGTGGAAAAAAACTGTTCTCATTTCTTGTTTCTCATTTGTAGAAACACAATTATCTCAATATGCATGGCAAACACCCAAGAAAAGATGCACCTTTATCATTTTACCAATTGAGAAACAAAACCCATGAACTGAATGTTGAAACAAAACCGAATTCCAAACTACATATTGTTCAATGGGTAATCCATATTCAATTGCAAAAGGTAATGAGTTAGACTACTAGGATCATTCAAGTGCAGATTCTCATTCCACCTACTACTCACAAAGGGTCCTGAACTTTGGTCTATTGACACAATGATGGGCTCCACCTTCAAAAAATACTTGGTCCAAACAAAATTGTGCAGATTCACTCATCCAGTGGATGGCCTACTAAGTCTCTCAAGTACCTATTAATACAATAGGTATTGTTCTGAATCCTACAGCAATTTCAGTTTGATGAAATGTACACTTCAACGAGTATGCACTTTGATTCATGTAGGGTCTGTGTTTTGGTTATCCACAGTTACAAAATGATGCGCCTGTTGTGGGATTCAGAGAAGCTACTGGAATTAGAAGATCAAAAAGTCCCTATTTTTTCTTTATATCAAAATAGTTGTTATGTTCTGTTTCAACTGTGTTTGTTCTGTTTTGTCAGAAATTGAAGGTCTAATTCAGAGAAACTGAATTAAAAATCACCATGCCCATTGAAGACCCACCATTTCAATAGTATGAATCTCAAGCAATGTAACCCCAAATCTGACTTGTGAGGATTACTTATGGAATGACACCCCTCATAACCATTAGTTTGTTATGAGATGATGCGATTGAGATAGAAAGTATGGACTTTGAATATCAAAGCATAAATACAATCAGCAACTTAGATAGGCCTCTTATTTTTAATAATCATATATTTCCAAATCACTTCAATAGTCAAATACATACCTAATTAACAGAAGGTACAGTGATGGGTAGGTTTAAATGTCCAAAGATGAAATAAACCCACTAAGATACATGGGAAAAAAATAAAAGGGTAAACAAACACAAACACCTAAACAGAATCATAACTTACACTTCTTCTATTGGGTATTGAAAAAAAAAAAAAAAAGAACCCAAATCAGTTGGGTGTGCAAAGGGCCAAAATTGGAAGGGGCGTTTCATATGGAATATGCAAACTGGGTGTGTCCTCTTTTTTGTCTTCTTTTCTTCTTCTGAGCTGTGAGATGGAGAATAGAAGAGAGATGAGAAATCCAATGTAAAGAGGTGAAAAACTCGATGGACAGACGGGGTTCGAACAGCCAGTTACCACTACTAGACAAGGGATGATTTTCTAAAGCACAGAGGCTGTAAGATGAAAAAAATTAGAAAAAGAAGGAGAAGAAGAAGAAGAAGAAGAGCCAAACCGTTCACATTAGGGTTTTCCAAACGAAGAAGATGAGTCTCTTTACCTGGATCTGGCGAATGAGGCGAGAGAGAGAGAGAGAGAGAGAGAGAGATGCATCTCCTCCTTCTTCTTCGTTCGTGGCTGAATCTTTTACAGGCGAGAGAGAAAGAGGCGAGAAGGGATGGGAGTCGAGAGAAACAGGCGAGAGATGGAGAAAGGGGCTGGGAGTTGTCTAGTTGAGGGAGCTAGGTTTTGTTCCTGAGTTAACAAGTATTTCATTTAGCCCCTTATTTTTTTCTTTTATTTATATTACTGACGGTTAACTGTATATGGTTAACCGAACCGTATTTTACGGTTCGGTTCGGTTCGGTTAATAACCGTGAGTTATCACAGAAAACCGTAACCGAACCGAACCGTGCGGTTTTTGGATTTTATTAACTGTAACTGTAACTGAACCGTGAAACACGGTTATTAACCGCGGTTCGGTTAGACGGTTTTTCGGTTTTTTTTTTACACCCCTAATATCTACAGAAGATTCTCTAGGAGAAACTTAATTCTAATTCAGCCCATCATTAGATAGATAGATTTCTTGCAAAACATGATTAAATTACACAAATGTAAAGTCAACTCCATCGAGCAAAAACAAAAAAAAAAAACTTTAAAAATAAAGTGAAGCTTCAGTCATTGATCCATTTTTCCATTACTCTTATTAATCGCTAGAATCCTTGTATTTGTAGACATGCAGGTAACAAAATATTCATAATCGGATCTTTTGCCCCCACCCTATTTATAATTATTTTTAATGTTTTTTAAATAATCTTTTATATAAAAGTTTATGCAGTGGAATAACTGGAGTAACTTTCAATTTCAAAAGCTCTAAGAAGTAAGAGATTTTACCTATCTAATGATTTTTCGCCCCCACTTTATTTATAAAAGTTGATCCAATCTAACATATCTACATCTACATATTTTACCTATCTAAATTTAGCAGTTCATCTGTGCCATTCGTTTGGAGGTTTTAGTTAGATGGGCATATGCTTAACCACCACACCTTTTGGAAGTACGTCCCACTACGTTCGATTTTTGTTTGCTACAATTTTCCACGTGGAGAAAGACTATGTTTTTGTTTTTATTTTTATTTCTATAGGAATTTTAAGTTATAATATATTCAATCCTAGGCTTTTTTTTTTTTTTTCAAGTTAAGTCCCTGCTAGGGGTTGATCGCTAATGAGACCACCCGAAAGCCTGGACACAACCAAGTCGTCACCTATCAGGATTCAAAGCGGACACCTCCAAGGTTGCAATGAGATGCCTCTACCATCGAAACATATAAGCGATGGTTTTGGCTTTAAAAAAAAAAAAAAGCCAAGGCTTTTGGATTTCATTTTGACCACATTCCTTTCCATTTTGACTTTTATTGAGCCTTAGTAAAAAGCTAAAAATTTATGTCTTTTTTAAGACACTAATCTAACCACTGCACCTCACAATATTAATATGTAATTGTTTATCAAAATTTGTCAACACCAAGAGTAACGTGTAAATTATTTATAAAAAATTGTCAAAAGTAGTTAGATGGAGTGGGGACCCTAGCCACGCTGGTCATCCCAGGCATAAATGTAGTCTGTAATGTGGCCCAATTATGATTGATGCTGCCTTTCCAACTCACTACCCTGGCTGCCATGCTTGGACGCATTCCTCAGTTTTATTAATCTAATAACAACGTGATCCACCATGTTTAGATCATAAAAGTGTATAGACCATAAGATCATAAAAAAATGAGACTAAAATATCGGGTCAAAAATAATCTGATAGGTTAAATTTCTGTCCAAACTAAGCAATGATGCAATTACTTTCTTTCTCTTATTAGATCGTTAATAATTTGGGGCGCTTCTTAAGTGGGCCACACATCACAGGGATCGCTTACTAAAACTCAAATCATTTGAAACCTACTGCTACTTTTTGCATGAAATCTGGCCAACTGATGGGAAAAAATTGTTTGCATTATACTATTCATATGCCATCCAGCTAGGGGCAGTAGGGTGGATGAAATGGTCTCTTTTATGGATAATAATTTGTCAAAAAAATCAGCCTTAATTGATTATTAGCTCTTAAATCTTTTTTAAAAAAGGAAGATTAGAACTTAGATCTTAATAAGTTGAAATGCACTTCTTTTTTATGTTATGAAGTGATTGGGTTGATCATAAGTGGGCCACATAAGGGGAAAATAGCTACAAGCCCCTCACTGCTTTGGACAAAAATACGTTTTTTCAAATATAATTAGAGACTTACCAAACACTCTAACAACTAAATAAACTTTCCCATTTGGTGGCACTTTACCAGATTAGTTGAAGTCAAGTAAAGCCTCTATTGTTTAGATATACATCAATAACATTTTAATTCAAAATTCCCTCCATATATTTTTTTAGAAGAAAGTGAGAAAGCAGCATTCTCTCTCTACTAAAAGAGAAAAAAAGATCCACTTTTCCATGCAAAAATTCAAAAAAATTCCATACCAAAAGACTAAAAATAAAACACCATCATAACCTCATTATATTTTATTTTCTTTTGATTTGATGCTTTACTGTACTTTATTTTACATGTAAAACTATCCAACGAGCCTTAAAGGTAGCACCGGCGCTCACAGTAAGAAGATGACACTTTCTTGTGAGGCCCACCTGGGGTCCCCACCCAGGGATGGGCCTGGAAGGATCCAAAGATATTTCTTCCATCTCATCCTAACCACTTGATTAGCTGCCAAGTTTTGACAGTCACAAATACCAGGGAGGTCCTTGTGTTATGGTCCACTCTGATGGATCATAAGGTGAGACCACGCTAGGTATTTGAAATAAGAGTTTATTTTTGGAGTTTCGTATATTCTTTCTTAACCGCTTAAGTGATCGAAAATTTTCACATGGGTCCACTAAGAGGCCTTATGAATTTCCCGTGAGTGGGAGCCTCAGGGGATTGGGATTCCGTTCTTGCAGTGTATGTGAGCGGGGCTTGGTAGGCAAAACATTTCTCTGTAAAGATAGCAGCAGCAGAGAGGGAGAGAGATACAGCTTCTGGTTTTCATGGCTGCGTCGAAGATTCAAGCGCTCTGGAACCACCCTGCCGGGCCCAAGACTAGTTCGTCGACTAACCCTTTTTCTCTTCTCTCTTTTAATCAATTAAATTATTACTTCTGAGCTTTCACCCAACCACGATCCACTTGGCCTGACCATCTTTTAGCCTTTGCTTTTGATTTCATTTGATTGACACTGTTTTCGATTGAATCCCTGTTGCATTAAAAAAAAAAATGAATCTGATAGAAGTTGTTATTGCACTGTTACACGATTCATACGATTCATTTAATTGATCATTGCAGCAAAATGTGAGATGTCTGTCAATTTGTTAAAGGGGATTAAGGGTGCGTTTGATGTCACCCAGATCCCCGTTTGTTCCATATTTTTCTTTTTTTGTGAATTCTGTGATGGTGGGTTGATGGTTTTTCAACTCTAGTGTTGCACTTGATTTTCAATATTTTTGATTTGGGAAGGGAAGTTGGAGAAAACAGTAACATCCACCTGATGTGTTTCGGTTTCTGTATCGCTCCAAAACCACTTTGGAACATGTAAAAGTGAGCATTTCCCAATTATTAATACTAATTGGGATTTGGGATACATTTAGATGCATTCTTATGATTTGGGTCACTGAACAGATGATTTTGAATCCTTGAATTAAGGGAATTTTTTTGTTCTTATTTCATGTTTTAATTTGTCGTGGGACATGAATTGGGTTATTTTAATGACACAAAAGATTTTTTTGGTATGATATTATTAGTTGTTGAATTTCGTTCTATTTGTTTATTTGGGTATTTTCATGTTTCTGAAATGGTCAAGAATTGTTGGATTCTTTTTGGGGGTTATGGAAATGGGGTTTTCTACTTCCGTGAATTTAAAATTTCTTATTTTTTTAGGATGGATTACCACTATTTTTGTTTGTTTTTTTTTAAAGAATGCCCACTATCTGAAGTGACAAGTGGGAGGGTGAGGGAGTTTGTGTTACAATTTATCCATCTTTCTTTATGTGGAGAATTTTCTTAGGACTTGCAAATGTTTTCATGATCCATAGCAGTGTCAACTATTTCATTCATCATGATGAAGTTGTGGTCATTTAAGGGGCTTTAGATTTGCTCGTGTTAACACGAGTTGAAAGTAATTGAGTTTTTTAGTTCGTTCAATGGGTATCAGATTTATGATCATTTGATTAGGTTTAAAGAGCCAGATTTCTCCCATCTGAGGTGTCTGATTATGGATTTAAGGGGATGGGATATAGGGGCAAGGATTGCATGTGGCTTGGCGTCGTAGCTTGTGTCCTTTGGTGAAGGGAAGAGTTGTTGGGTGGAGATATGATTATTGGTTCGGTTTGGAGGAAAGTAGAAGCTTAAGGGGGGAGTATTGGGAATCTAATGTAAACGGTCTCACTTTTGTTTCATTATGTATGGGACTATAGGGGATTGGGAGTCCATTTACAATTATAGTGTTAGAATTAATTCAGGATTACAATTCCTAATTTATTAGAATACTTTCAAGCAATTAATATAAAAAGGGTTGAGGGGGAGATCATGAGGACATTCTTCCTCCTCCCTCCAGAACTTCTTAATCCCTTATACTCTCTCTCCTTCTCTTTCCTAGTTTCGTTCTCTCTCAATTTAGTCCTTTTTTAATCTATTTTTTCAAGTTACATGCCATCAATCACGACAACTCAATTTCTGTGAGATTGGGCTTATATCTCTATGTAATCCTAGTTGATTCCCTTTGCTCAAGGGAGCTGCTTTGATACCAAATTGAAACGAGAAATTTTTTTTCGGGGGGCCTCCATATAAAAAATGAGATTTTTTTTTAATGTGTGTGTAAGCTAAAAAAATCATAAAATAAGGGAGGTTTCCAAAATCATGCCTCCTGCCCCTGTAGTTCTGCTCATGGGAGCGGGAGACTCTGTTTCATATGCATGGTCTCCTCCTTGATTTATATTAGGTCCTCCAAAGGATAATTACCAGTTTGTCCCTTTTTGAGTCCCAATACAAATAAAATCCCTATGGTCCCTTACAATAGAACTTTTTGGGGCCTTATCATTAGTTTCCCATTAGACATTAAATTCCCAATAGTCGGCTCCATTATGACCCGATAAAATGAAAATCAAAGTTCGACCTGTTGAAGGTGATGCCATTGACTGTCCCTTTCCTCTTATTTTCTATTCAGGAACTTGATTACCCTAGACTGGCATGGCTAGGAGACACCTGCAACTGGACTAGAGGGAATATAAATTTGCTTCTTTGTCTCAGCAACTAACTGCACTGAGAACGCCAAATCGTTGATCAGAAGTTGGTTCTGAGGTGGGATCATGCGAGAATCTTCTGCCAAAACTCGGTTTCTGCTAAGGAGCATGTTCTCCTTAAATAGATTACTTTGGTCCATCTCCATCATGTTGTCGAAGCAATTCTCAATAAGCTGGATACCTCCCCCTCTGGAACTCTAATTGGAACACAACATGGGTTCGGGGGACAACTGATAACCTCCATGCAACTGTTGAGATTGATAAGTGGAAAAGATTTAAGCTCCAAAGGTCTCTTCATCTGTTCATCGGCAACTACTAGTGTAGGCATTTTACCCACAACCAATTGAGCCATTCTTTTTCTCCATCACTACCACTCCTCAACACTATGGCACAAAGCTTCTTTCCTGTTTGCTATAACTCAAGGAGCCAAGCGGACAGCCATCCAGTCATGATTGGGCACTATCCAACCCTCCAGAGTGACTGATCCCTTAGTTAAGCCCTGCAACCATAGTAGTCAATTTCAGTTTGTTTAGGCCGAATCAATTGAAGACTATTTGGTTCGTTTAGTGTATTGTACTGAATAACCCCTCACAATAGTTCAGGTACGAAATTTGGTTTTGTTCAATCAAAATTTTCTTTTCAGCTTCAAATTCCTTGATTTGAAACTAGCAAAAAACCCCAATTTTGGTCAAACTGCATGGAAGTTTTTTAAATTCCAATATATTGACAAGACTGCTATTTATTAGGGAAAAAGGTGAAGCTCTTTTTTGGTCCATTTTGAATGGGAAAATGATTTTAGAGCAACCCCCCTCTCCAGCTCTTTGAAATCCCATATTTATATCGTTCTAGTTTGTTTAACCTTTCACTATTTTTATTTTATAAATTTTTGTGTATTTTTAGATTGTTAATACTTTTTTAAAATGAAACACCGAAATGCCATACCAGCTAAAATGTTTTCAATTGGAAGTCAAATAGAAATGGTGCCTGGAATAAAATTGACAACTATGCCTGTAACTGAATCTCTGCGTGAAGAGCTGTTAGCCCTAGCTCCAGACGACTTCGAGGGAGGGATCCTGAGTTCCATTCTGGTCCAAATCTGGAAATCTGTACTTGTACTCTACGGCATCCTCATGATCTTCCTCTAACGAATTGGCTTCTTCCTCAGTCTCAATTCGAATGAAAGCGAAAACCCGTTTTTTGCCACTGTTTTTGTAGATCAGAATGAACGAGTTGTCATTCCTTCCAGCCTTGCAGAACATATCTTCAAGCTTGGGTGTTGTGAGTTGAGACCTTGTCGGGTAAACCCTTTCTTATTAGGTCCATAATCTTCCTTAGCAGACCTTTCTCTTTCTCCATCTCCAATATATCTCACCTGATACTAATACATGAAAGAAATTATTTATTGAGCTTGGGAACTTTCACTATCTGATCTTCATTTACTTTTTTCCTCAGGGCCAAACATATAGGAAGCATATACACCAGCGTGTTTGCACCTAGAAGAAAGATGGCACATTCCTTGATAGAGATGCTTTTTTTTTTTTTTTTTGGAAGAGGAGGAAGGGGGTAGGGTGGGGTAATGCACTTTTAAAAATGCTTTCTTTAAGTATTGCTTGGTGCATTTGGAAGGAAATTAATAGAGGGATTTTTAAAGGAAAATATTGTTCCATGAGAATATTAGTTGATGCCTGAGGGAAATAAGTTATCTATTTTCTCTCCTTGATGGATCTCAAGAGAAAATGGAAGTAGGTGATTAATGGTTTTACCTCATAAAAGTAGAAGGGCTGATGAAAGAATTAATCCTAGATCAGTGCGATGAAATACATATGGAAGCACGCTTGGAAAGAATCCAGCCCATTGGGCTTTGGAAGTACTCTAAAAGATGATAAAGGTCATCTTCTTGCTTTTACATGCCCAGCTGATGTGGGGGACTTGAATAGACTAGAGTTTCTGGCTATAATAGAGGTGATAGGATTATTCGACACATAGTTTGGGTTCTCTCCTTACTGAGATGGACTTAAAAAACACTTTATTTTGGGCTCACTGTTCATCTCATCCGCCCAACCGACTTGGAGCTATGCTGATGTTGTGGAGACCATGACATGTCTTGCTCTTTTCCAAGGGAATAGAGTGTTGAGAATGGTTCATTCGCAAAGGTAGGGTGTCTTCAGAGCTGATTTGATCTAAGGTATCTCTTTAATTTTTTAACCTTTTGTTTTCATATCCTCTTGTTGGATAGCTTATCCTTCTGTACAGATTACTTTCGTTTTTAATAAATACCATTTTTCATTGCTTTAAAAATTAAAAATTGTGCTGTCCTACCCTGATTCTCCCATATTAAACCCAGTCCTAACCTATCCAAGCTCTACCCAAGCACAGTCGTTATCCTTCCTCAATTACCAATTGTAGTCCCAACCCAGTCACTCCAATAAGCCAACTGAGCCAAACCCAAAGACTTTTAACTTTTAGCAAGTCTGTTACAGATTGGAACATCCTAAACCACATTCAAGCCCAACCAAAAACAATCCCAACACCTTTATGACCATTCAGCCAGTACCAAGCTGTCATTTATTTACAGCTACCTTATACCTGTCCCAACCTTACAACATTAAATTGCGGTAACAACTGAATCCAGCCCCCACAACTGCCATGCTTCTGAATGAAAACCAGCCCCACAGCACACCCAACATCAGGCAATTCTTTGCTTTCCTTCTTACATAGACCCAGCGGAAGCATTTTAGTGTTTGCAGTCACATTCAGTGCTGTGATAGACAGATAGCCCCTGTGCAGTACCCTTTTCTGTTGCTTCTTGCACTACTGTGTGCTATTTTCTACTTTGTGGCTGTACAAATGGCTGTCAGGTGAGTTTTAGTCCTAGTTTGTAGTAGTCTATCATTCATAGTTGAAAGTCCCACCTCCAGTCCCACTTCTCCGTTCAGTCATCATGCCTATCGAGTGCCAACAAGTTTTAAGAGAGTGGAGGACTCAAACACCTTTTGTCAATCTATCTCCTGAGAGACCCCTTTGGCCTAGTCCTATGGGCAGGGGTGGAAATAGGGGAGGGGGTTTGCGGCAGGGGCCATGGCCCCCCCAAAGATTTGAAATTGTCTATTAATTGATTGTTTGGCCACCCCATTGTAAATGGATGGCCCCTCCATTTATTAGGAATGTAATTAAGATAATTTTGATTCTTAAAAAAAGAAACAAAATCATAGCTGATTCTGGAAAAAATTAGAATGAAGAAGCAAGTGAAAAGAAGGAAAGAGAATGAGAGCAAGGAAAGAAGGACTAAATGAGGAAGGAATGATGGAGAAGATTTTGTAACCTGTCTAACTTGCTTGCCTAAGTTCATGATTAAAGGAAGGTAGAGAGGTGAGCATGATTCCCTTGGGCTGGAGATTTTGAAGTAGTCTCAAGTTGTAGAATCCATTTGCTACAGCTACAAGAAGGAAGAAGAAATGTACCCATCTAAACTTTATTTACTGTAGTTTTTGTTTTTATAAATATTTTTTTGTATCTTTTTGTATTTTTTAAGTTTTATTATTTTTTATAACAGCATTGATCATAGTTAAATCATCTACTATCGATGCATTTTTCTTGGATAATACAATATTGCCCCCTCGTCCTGATAATTTATCTCATTAATTGCGAAGTTTATGTCTCTCATGATCTCCAAGAATTGAATTTTTAGAAATATATACTGCTTCTTTAGAGCATGACCCAAGATTTCAACTCATTGAAAGAATGTTGAGTACAACTTCAATATTTTATTTATTATATATTATATTACTAAATTTATAATATTTTTAATTTTTTTTCTTTTATTTTCGCGCCCCCCCCCCACCCCCCCCCCCCCCCCAAGAAAAAATTCCTGGTTCTGCCCCTGCCTATGGGAATTCTTGTTGTGAGGAGATGTTGGAGGGTTTTGGAGGCCTATTTCACTGATTTTAGAAGATCAAAACTATATTTATGGTAGATCAAAGAATTGAAATATTAGAGGTAATGTTCATCCATCTCTATGTGAAAATCAAAATGCAACCACCAATGTTGCAGAGGCAGTATGATGCAAAGCTTAGGGGCGACACAATCAGACCTGTGGCCCACATGTGGGACCCAAAGAAGTCTGGGATTTTGTTCCTTAATTAAATTCTTTAGTTAGATGTAATTATGATTATCTTTCTAATTTCAGGAGTCTTTGTTTAGTCTCCTAGTTTCATTTGTGAGTCTTGGATTTTAGGGTTTCATTTTCTTGTATGTACGAGCTTTGTGAGACATTAGAATTAGGTTTTGGAGATTAATTAAAGTTTACTTTGTGGATTGAGGTTCCTTCCTCTTTGTGGGTCTTTTTGATGAGATCTTTTCTGTGCTTAGGGGGCGTTTGCCTTTTACACATGAGATGCGTAAATGCAGTTTACATATGGAAATGTTCCATATGTAAATTTCACATATATAAGCTTTACACGTGTTTCAGTTTACAACGTTTGTCTACTGTTGTCATTTTCATATCATTTATGCATGTGAATCATTTTACCACGTTTGTTTGAACTACATGTGAAAATGATAAATTTTTATTTTTGTAAATTATATTGATAGTAGCAATAGTTAGGAGCACTAAAAACGGTCACCACCTTTTGTTCCTGTAAATGTTTGGATGATTGTCAAACCATGAAAACATGGAAAAGCAAAAATGAAGTGTTGCTATAATAAAAAAAATGAAAAAAACACGTCACCAGTTAAACCCCTCCATGATTAGTCAATAAAGTGGGACCAACTGCACAAGATATACAATTAAAATATTCTAATGCAGCTCCACTATATACCAAAAATAGTAACTTTTCGATCATTTCTATTTATACTTCTTAAATCCATATAAACAAAAAAGCCCAAACCATAAAAAGTTTTATGGTGTTTCAATCTCATATAAATAAAGTAACCCATCTTTTCTATCAATGAAGTCATGGTGTTTCAAAAAAGAATTTACCATGTGCCCTTTACAAAATAAACAAACGTCACATTTTCAAAATGAATATCCCTCCATGTGCAAAAAAGGAGAGAATTCCTACATGTCAGTTCATCGAGCTCTTCTATTAGCATTAGCATCCCACATCTCTAATGCTATTGCATCTCGTAAGCGATAAGCATATTGACTATCAGATTCTTCATTATTCACTTCATCCCGACGATCATCCTGACGATCATCATTATCTTCATCTTCAATGAATATTCTTTCATGACGATGACGTTCATATAATTCATCCGTACTAGGACTTCTCTTCATGATAAAGTTGTGTAATACAACACATGCATTTGCAATCTTTACCTGTGGCAATGATACCACAAAAACTAGATGAGTAAAAAGATATGGCCTACAATGATATAAAAAGAAAATTTTCAAATTCTGCAAATGGCCATCATTGATAACAAGAAGTAAAAATAACAATTGCAGCTTAAATGTAGGTGGGAAGAAAGGCATCATCTTTCTATGACTTATGGAATGTAATGCTACACTAATAGTGATGGCCACATATGAGATGCTTGCATAAATGCTTCCATTTGACAAAACAATTGGGTGAAAACAAATATGTTCATGGATTGCACAGTGCTCGGTGTGGATGATTTTTGGAGCCAATGGTGATTGGACAACCAAGATAAACATCCCTTGATGAAAGTTTCAATTGATTAATAACATGTCTGCATCAAATTCATATTTTGGTTACCAATGTCAGGCCCATACTTGGCCTGGTTTAAACCGTAATCAGTTTATATTCACAACAAGACAGCTACATTGACCTTAAATCCAAACAAGAACTCACTACACCAAAAATCGACTTGGAGACTTGTGGGCTGATTCTAGGACTCAACCATCTATTTAGAAATACTTGTGTGTGCTTGTATCAATTTCTCATTTCAATTTAGTGAACCTGAATGAAACAATTATCAATAGAGGAAGAATGCATGGCAAACCTAAATATTCTAAAAACTGCAACTATTAACAACTAAAAAGTCCTAGAAAACCTGTCCCATTTAAGATGATCAAATTTAACTGTCTTTTGAAAGTGACTTTATTTTGTGAGAGAGAGAGAGAGAGAGAGAGAGAGAGAGAGAGAGAGAGAGAGTAAATCACCATGGTAGAACTCTGACTATGTTTTAGAATATGAATCAATGGTAGAAGTGAAATAGTCAAACATCCAACTTAGTAAATGTAATCAACCATCTACTAATGGGGATACATTTTGGTTGTCCAGGAAGACCATACCTGTAATACTTCTACTTTTAGTATTTATGGGTAATTTGATACAGACGCGCAGACAAGGTTACTAGAAATTGAAGTACAAACATCAGAAATAGTCATACTTGGAGAAGATAACCTTGTTTTTCCTAATCATGCCCAAGATATAGCACATTCTTTAGCCATTTCATCAACTACCATTATATTAACATGCTTGTATATAGGAAGAAAAAAATAAAGAGACTCTAACAAGAGTGTTTAAGACTCACGAGTTGAGTTCTTGTATCAAAAATGGCTGCTGCAATGTGCACTTGGTTCCACCACCTATACAAAGAAAAGATGAAATTCCTACTATTTTACTAAGAAAGCATCTAAGATCTGTATCAAATTCTCTGATTGCATGTGTTTCCACCGGACACATCAATTCAATGAAATGAAATCTCACCTAATGAAATTAGGAACCAGCAACCAATCCACAAACCGAAGTAGTAAATAGAAAGGCAGTCACAGCTCAAATGAAAGAAACCCAACATGTAGATCTATTTGAAATAGATTTGCTTCAATTGGAATACTTTAAAAACAGATCATTATGTAAAACATGTAATATGCCTCATTCAAATGGATCCAATTGAAATGGCTTGATTGGTAAAAATACAAATAAGAACTTAATACATAGGCATTTGTTGTCTTTTCTTGAAAAAATTCCTCTGATTATTCATCAAAGTGTTTCCGGCATAATCAAAATTTGATTTCTCACAATTAAGACCCAGATGAAGCTCATTTCTAAAAACTAACAATTCATCAAAAGCCACCATCTGTTTGTTGTTAGGCATTTCATTACCCACTTTCAATGAAACAGATGCAATTTAAAAAAGCAAGTTAGAATAATCCAAGGCTCCAAGCTTGAAAACCCCCAAAATCTGACCCCTCAGAAGCTGCTCAAGAGCCCAAGATTTTCCCCCGTTGTTAGGCATTTCATTACCCACTTTCAATGAAACAGATGCAATTTAAAAAGGCAAGTTAGAATAATCCAAGGCTCCAAGCCTGAAAACCCCCAAAATCTGATCCCTCAGAAGCTGCTCAAGAACCCAAGATTTCCCCCCTCTTTTCAAACAGATCTTTTCCATAGAGGAAACCAGAACAAGAGAAAAAATGGTAAAGATGAGAGACTTATTAAGTTTGAGATGGAAGAAGAGGAAGAACTGGCAACCAACTTCAGGGCTCTAATATTAGTTTCCTTAAAAAAAACCACGTTCAGTGAAAGAGAAGTGGCAACCAATATAAGGTTCTAAATCAGTATCTTTAGAAGAAGAAAAAAAACAAAGAAACAAAGTTTGACGAGGAGGGGGGGGGGGGGGGGGGGGGGACACAGAAAGTTAGAGAAGCAGAGAGAGGGCGCCATACCTGCGATGCGTGCTCGGATTTGGGAGGTGAAAGTAGGGTTTCAACGTTCTCTTTGAGACGGAAATGAAGGGGACGCACCGTCTGGGGCAACAATGGGGAAAAAAGTAGAAAATTGGGGGAGTGGTGTTTCGAACCATCTCTCTCTTTGTAACGGAAATACAAGGGACGCACCGTCCGTCTAATTGATATGAATCCTTTTCCTATGAAGTTTAGGTGTGTAACCTTTTACCATCACATGAGGTGTGAAAATTTGTGTGCGAAATTGAGCTCGTTTACGCATCATTTTCATATGGAATTTACACGTCATGTGTAAATAAATGCAAACAAACATGATGATGCGTAACTATTTCACATGTGAGTCATTTACATATGTAAATGACTGTAAACAAACAACCTCTTAGGCTTCTTTGATCCAAACCCTTAGGGTTTGCATCATAATGTAAAATCAATATATTCATAAGATATTCTCCATCAAGGTGGCTCGGCCCAGCCGTGCTATGTGGGGCTGTGCCAATCTGTGTTGGGTCGTGCTAGACTAGCCCCTTTTTTATTTTTCTATTTTTTAAATTTTTTTCAAAGGACATTTAGGGCCTGTTTGTTTTCATTAAGATACTTAGGAATTGAATACCATTAAAGAAATAGGAATTGAATATCATTTAGGCCATACATGATACATGTTAAAAAGACCAAAAAAAAAAAAAACCCAAAATATGGCCATTTGTGTGAGGGTGTGGGTGTTTAAAAATGTCAAATTACACCCTAATATGTTAAATAGACAAAAAAAAACCCCATAATATGGCGCTTTTTGTTTTTTTTTTTTTTTTTTTGTGTGTGTGGTGGGTTAAAAATACCCAAAAAGTTTAAAAGGCCAAAACATCCCTAATATATGGAAGTTTGTAAAAAATGCCAAATATCACTGTTCTTTACTGTAATGGGCCCAGGCAGGTCCAGCCGGGCTGGGGCCTTGCCTCGTGTCCAGGAACCCCAGCCCAGTCCAGCCTGTGCCAGGCGAGGGTGCTGGTCAATGTGCTAGGCCGGCCCACGGACCGGTGAATGCAGTGTTGGGCTGTGTCAGGCCTGGGAGGCCTGGCCCATCTTCCATGAAAGGTTTCAAGTCTATGAAGTGTTTCTTTAAATTAATGCCTTGGAGTTGGAGTCACTTTGTTAGATTGCAGGAAAGGTGAAAAATTGGGTTCTTTAGACACTTGTGCAGATTCAAATGAGGTTAAAAGTTGCTTTCCTTCATTCTAGGTGTAAGGATGCTGACAAACATAGTGGTGGCAAATTGTTGAACTGTTTGTAAAGATGATTGGGTGATGATGTGTTTGAAAGTGTTCCTTTTCCTTAGCAGAATAGGAAATAGGATTGGTTAGAGAGTGCTCCTTTTACTTGCCAGAATAGGAAATGAGGGTGTGTTCCACTAGTTTCTTAAGTGTTGATGTAATACTTTTTTGCAATTATGATTTTTATTCTATTAGCATTACCATTCAAAATTGAATAGGAAACGATTGATGATTACCAAATAAAAAAAAAAATCCATCCTTAAATTTCTTTACATGAATGGGTCATGTGTTAACTTTCTCATCGTGGCAGTTCACTTTTGGGCCCCAACTTTTAAATGGGGAATCAGCATAGCAAATATTGCAGACTTCTCAAAACCAGCTGAAAAGATCTCCTACCCGCAGCAAATAGGTTTGTCTCATTTGTGAGTGATTCAATCCATTTCTAATGTTTAAGTGTTCCAGATTACTTTTGTAAACCTATTATTGTCCTCATGATCTACAGCTGTTACATGCACTGGACTTATCTGGTCACGCTACAGCACAGTAATTACACCGGTATGGTTTTTTACATACCGAATTGACTACATCCACCTTTAATGAAATTATAATCTACTGCCTTTAACCCTTTTTACAGGTACTTCTCAACGTTCATGATAATTGGATACTTGGGTTATCTTTCTTTTACATAACGGGGCATTGTGTCTGGAGACTTTGGACAATATATTGTTTTTTCTGGACATTCAATCGTTTTTTATATATTGACTGAATAAAGTTTTGCAATTATCCCCAGTGAATTGGTCATCCATAGCGAAGAACATATGCAGCACCCTTAGGATCTAAATAACAGAGTAATCTTGATCCAAGGACATTTAAATTCTCAGTAAATATAATGTAATAGGTATGGTCAAGAATGGTAGATTCATTGCTTGATTTATAGTTTTGCGAAAGGTATCTATAGTTGATTCTAGAAAGACCCCACATCTGGCTAAAGATGTTTGCCCCTAAGGCCTTGCTTCACGTAAAAAAGTGGCTGTCAACCCAAAAGTTAACCATGTTAAATCAACTTCTGCAGTGGGCTGCCTAGCTTTATCTATGAAGAACAACCGTAGATCTTAAGCTTTGTGAAAGGGATTTTTAATTTTTACTCAATGAAAGTATTGTTTGGGTTGTGACAAAAGTTTTATGCTGGTTGTTATTCTACCTAAGCAACCCTCTTTTTTCCTGGCTTGGGACTGGTAGTAAAAACTGGTGAAGTTCATGTCAAATGTATAAAGAGTGATGACCAAAAGTTGTAGTGAAGGCTGATAATATTTAAAGAAAGGTGGGGAAAATATTTTAACAAACTTTTAAAAGAAGATTCTGTGGGACACTTAGGATCAAGAGGGGATATTTCGCTCGCATGACATGCCTTTTACCACTGAATTAAGGTGGCAGAAGTGAAGAAAGCATTGGAAAGAATGGAGAAAGGAAAGGCTATGAGGGCAGATGGCATTGTGATAGAGGCTTGGAAATGCTTAGGAGAAATTGGATAGGTTTGGTTAACTAGGCTCTTCAATAAAATATTAAGGATAGAGAAATTGCCAAATTAATTGGGGAATAAGTATTGTAGTACCTATGTACAAGAACAAAAGACATATAAAGCTCCACCAATTATTTATAATTCATGCTTGAAATTATGCGAGAGAATAACGGTGCAAAGCCATAGACAAGAGACTAAGATATATGAAAATCAATTGGTTTCATGCTAGGAAGGTCAACTATAGCAGCTATCTTCTCACTTAGGCAATTAATGGAAAAATACCGAGGGGAGAGGAAAAATCTTCAGATGGCCTTCATTGATCTAGAGAGAGTCTACGATGGGGTACCTAGATATTTGATTTGGTGGGTTTTAGATGAAAGGAGTGCCCCAAGAGATTATGTTGACATCATCAATGACATATATGAGAGAGAGGTAACAAGTGTTACAACCACTTGTGGAGAGACAAGTGAAATTCCGGTGACCATAGGTTTGCATCAGGGATTAGTTTTAAGCCCTTATCTCTTTGCACCGATTATGGATGGGTTAATTGCTAATATTCAAGAGGTACCTTGTTGTATTTTGTTTGTAAATAATATAATGTCGGTGGATGAATCGAGAGATGGTGTGAGTGCAAAACTTAAGAGATAACTGGAGGCTTCAAAATCCAAGGACCTTAAAATAAGTCGTAGAGGGACAGAAGATCTGAATTGCAACTTCAGTAGAGAGGTGTAAAGAGCTTAAACTCATATTAGAATTGAAGCTCAATTAATACGACAAAGAAATTCATTTCAATACCTTGGCTCGATAATTAGGAAGGATGGAGAGGGATTGAGGAAGATGTTGAACATAGGATAAGGGTGGGATGATTGAATCGAAGACTTGCTTTTGGAGTGCTTTGTGATTGGTTTATACCGACAAGATTGAAGGAAAAGTATTATATGATAGCAATTAGACCAGCTATGATCTATGGAGCAGAATGTTGGCTAATCAAGGATCAACACGTACAAAATGAGTGTAACAAAGATGAGAATGTTGGCATGGGTGTTTGGTGAAACTAGGAGATAGGATCAGAAATGAGCAATTTCGGGAGCATTTAGGGGTAGTAATAATAGGTGATAAATTAAGAGAGACTTGTTTGAGATGGTCTGGAGATGTCCAATGTAGGCTAGCAACGACGTCGTTGAAGAGAAGTTTCTTTGTGTAGGTTGATGGCCCACCAAAGAAAGCGGCAGACCAAAGAGGACATGGATGAAAGAAATAAGGATGGATTTGATGACATTCAACCTATCTCTCCATTTTGATTAAAGATTTGACTCATGATAGATTAGAATGGAGAAATAGAATTCATGCAGACCGACCCCAATATAGTTGGGATAAAGCTTTAATTATGATGATGATTGTGATTCAATGAAAGTATCTATGTGGTGAATTCTTTGTTGAGCTCTATGTGAACTGCTTATTAACAAAAAAATGTTCCACATGGGAGACTCCCAACCCTAAAGCTGGTGGCCGGAAAATGGATGGCCAAAAGAAAACCAGAACTTGCAGTTCGTGAGGACTTTTTTATTTTTTATTTTAAATCTTATATTTGTTTTCTTAGTGGTTGTAGCAAGTCATCGTCTCATCTAATCTTGCATCTCTTTGGTGGGTATCCATGAAAAATTGAATTTGTAAGCAGTCTTAATGTTGGCATATTAATTCCAGAGGATGTCTTTATGTAAGTTCTGAACTATATTCCGGATGTGATATTTTTTCTAACTTCTTGTAAATTATTCATTTGACTCAACCTCCTACCAAATTCATTTGATCACTCTTTACATGCGGATAGTATCCTTCTATCTGCTGGAATGATCAGCACCCATTAGCACCTTCATGTTCTCAGAATAGTTCTTGAGCATGTTAGGAGCTGCCTAGTACCTAACACTTTGGAAAGCATGATGTCTGGTAACAATTGTTTTGTTGTGGAAAAAATTAGGTCATCTAATGGTTCCTTTGGTAATTTGGGGCGAAAGTTGGCAAATGTAGAAAAAGTTAGAAAAAAGGAGTTAGCAAATGCAGAAGCATTTTTTTATTCGATTTTAGGAGTGGTGCACATGCCCATAGGTTGCTATAAAATGGACTTGTTCTATCACTCTTTTCCTTCTAACATCTTGTTGGGTTTGCATTTTGCAGAAGAACTGGAATCTTTTCAGTGTGAATGTTGCAATGGCAGGGACAGGAATTTATCAACTAACCCGCAAAATTCGGTAAGGATACCATGTGATTTAGTTCTTCACTTTATACATGATTACGGTGGTAAACATTAGGGTGGCCACTAGGTAGGACTGAGCAAGCCAATGGACCTTTAAACAGTTGTAGGCCCAATCCAACAAATTAAAAGTCAGTTTTGAAAATTTTGTCTGTGCAGTGTGTCTAAACTGAGTATCAGATGATGTTCCATACCAAAGGATAAGATTTTTTCCAGGTTGCGACCTGGTTGGGAAGCGAAGACATTGCTGAGCACTGTTCCTTTTGGGTTGGAACTGTGTATGAAGTGGCCCAAAAATTGGCAGCACATATTAAGACTAATATGGAAAATTGAGTATTGAGAAACCGGTCTTCCATTTTTAAATGTGTAGCCCATAAGATGAATGGAACCAACTGATTGTCGTGCTGGTGCATCTACATTGTGTGATTCACCTTTTATATGGCTAACCATGTGGCAAGTCCACCATGTTGCTAGATATGCAATGCTTTGAATTGGAAAGAGGAAAAAAGGACAAGATTTTGCGTGGGAAGTGTTGCTTTCTTACTGGTCTTATGGGTCAAAAAGAAAAAATGCCTGACAAAATATGTCGCGGTGCTCCTGTCTTTCCACAATATTATGGAAACACCCCCTTCCATGCGGGGTGGGTGGGTAACTGCTGGTGTGGCAGTTTCTGTTTCTGAGGATAGTTTGACACCACTGATGTGGCAATTCTGGTTTCTAATGATAGGTGTTAAGAGCTTTAAATGATTAGGTAGTCATTGCAGAAATGCTTGCATGGTTATTTGAAACACTAATACAGACAGTTGAATTGTTCTGGTTATTGTCACTTGAAACACTTCCATTGTCACCAAGAAAGATTTCTTCTGACGTCCTTCAGTTAATATTATTGTGGAAGTACTATTCATGCAGTCATGCTCTCTATTTCCTCCAGGCAAGATTACTATCCTGATAAAGAAGAGGCTGTTGCTAAGGAATGATGACAAAAAAGATTTCCAGGATCACTACTTGGTCTGTTCCATTAATGGGTGCATGTTTCCAGTGATTTGTACGCCAAAACCATTTTGATTTTAGCAATGACATGTGGTCTTGATGATTAGTTCAGTTTGGACTGAATTCAGAAATTGCATTTGAAGAGTTTTTTGAGTCCAGGGGACTTTCATAAATTGGCATTTGACATTAGGAAAGTTACATGCTATATCAAGAAAAATTGCATGATTCCTGACTCTAGCGACAGCATCCTTTTGCATTTTGTATATTTTGGGATTGCGGTTCATTGATTGTAAGGTTGGCAACGGGTTTGGTCGGGTAGGGTTGACCCATATATGTAAGAGTTCAAGTCCCAACCCAAATTGACACAACTAATAAATGGGTTAGGTATTTCCAGCCACAAGCTGGCCCATCTATGAAAGGGTCAACAACCCATTAGAATTGGATTTTTTTTTTCTTTCTTTTTTAATGATGTGGGCATCCATGAGGTCTTTGACCCAACAAGGACTAATTCCCGGGTGATGCCTATAAACACAAATGTACACCAGGGAAATCTGGGGTCCTTTTCGAACACAAGATGTGGGGAGCATGACCACATCTTATTCCACTCCAACTCTCAAATTAGTGTTTTACTTTTCCATCATAACTGGATTCATCATTATTGTTGTCAATATCATCAAGGTATTGTGGAGAGGAAAGAGGCATTGAATGGTGAGCACAATTTGAGAATGGTTGCACATGAGCCGGATTATTTCTCTTAATTCTCCGGTTCCGAATTAAATGGTATGGAACCAACCTCCTTTGAATCCCTGAGAAATGCAGATCCATATTCAGATTACTGTATGTTGGATCCAGAACATTCAGTTTCGGAACCCAGTTTGTATATGCTTGACCCAAGGATCTAAGTATAACACAGTTACACTCAAATGCCAATAGCTTAAATGCGAGGGCCCCTACTCCTTACTCTCATAGTACCATAACTCTCACGATACCATGAGAGTAAGGGTGGGAGCTCTCACATCAATATCCAATGCCAACGGCCTAAATGCGAGGCACCCTGCCCCTTACTCATAGTACCGTGAGAGTAACTCTCATAGGAGTATCTCTCATGGTACTATGAGAGTATGGGTGGGGGCTCTCACATCAATATCCAATGCAAACAATCTAAATGTGAGGGCGGGAAGTACAATGAGTAGCTCTCGCAAGAGCATCTCCCATATATATATATATATTTATGAAGGCCTCTATCCTTAGCTCGAGCCGAGGATAAGGACGTTAGCTTAATGGTTTGTGGCCCACATGGGCATGGGGATGAGGGATTTGAAGGCAACTCATGGGCCCTCTCTAAAAAAATTAGTGATGCCCTAATTCCGAATACCGAAAAAACCGTCAAGGTATTCGAAATTGGCGCGCTACTTTTCGAGAAATTTGAGAATTTTAAGATCGTAGGTCCGCAGCGAGGTCCAATTTAAAACCTTTTGAACAATATAATAACAATGGTTAAATTGCGAAAGCATATAAAGCATAGCGGAAGCAATGTAAGAATAGCGGAAACAAATGTAAGGTATCATATAAGCTCAAGCAACTGTAGCAGGGCTGAAGTCTAGCTTGACACATCAAAGTGTGATTATCAAATGTTTATACAAATCATTCTACCTCCTTGCTCACAACATAAAACTCTCAAGCCTAAAATAAAGGTGTGCGCTCAAACCCCCAGTGTTTGCACTCTATCCCCTAGCTTGACCTCTTGGTCGGCTGGTCCTCAACTGTAGTCACTAGCTATGGGCGCCTCGACGATCGCATCATCCTTGTAGTAGGGGTCGAAATCTAAGCACAAAGAATGGTCAGATCCAAAGATCTGATAAGTCACGGTATACAAGTAACATATGATGTATGCATCAAAAAAGTAGAGACGATCATGTAGTTAAAGATAATAACAATGGTACATGATCTAAGCAGTTTAGCATGATAGTACTTAGAATCAATATGAATAAGTAATCTATTGTAACAGATATTAAGTAGCACATTCACACAAGCTGGATACCGTAGAATATTATGCCGTGGTACTCCCATACTGAACAAAGTCGCGGTGGGGAAAACTCACCAGTGCTGGAGAATGACGAGCCCCGGAAATCACTCATCAATTTTAACACTTATCACTCAAACACTTATAAGACCGGACCCGGTATTACACCGTTCGTCTAAAATATAACTCATCATGATAGCTCACTCAGCACTCATAAATAGCTTCTACCAATGATGATCAGTAAAAAGGCTAAGCTTAGAATAATTGAGTGAATGTTCACGTCGACTCAAGGAAACAATGTAGATCTGTGTCTGTCTAGGCTTTGCCTTGCGTGAACAAGGTCTTAACAAAGTCCGTAAGAGGTCCAAGTACCAATTCAATCCATGGAACACGGTCTAAGTCCAAGTCCAATCATTGGATTCATACCAAGGCCCACCAAATACACGGCATCGTCTAAATCAGTCCAAATGAGGTAACAAGTCAATTTCCAATAGTAAACAGTCCATTCTCATCCATAATGAGTTATAAGTCTATAATAAACAACCTCTCCAACATAGGGTATCACACATCCATACTTAGGCCATAAAAAGGGGCCCGCCTAGCCACAGACACGGGTCAATGTTCACTCAATCACATCACTAGGTCACCTCTAAGTAATCCTAAGTTCTGGCCATCCATTTTCCATTTAATTAACAGTTATAAGCAATAGTAAGGACATAAGAGTGACAGTAATGTATTAACCGAAGTAAACCTCCAAGTAAGAGAATCAAGGAGAAATATCAATAGTCCAACCTAAGTATTGGTCCACATTCAGGTCCAAATCCATCTCAGGTAATTTGATCTCTAAAGGAAGTCTCAGATGCCAATGAATACTGTGTTTGGTGCTCTAGAAGTTACGGGCATCATTGATGACGTTTAATGATCGAATCATCGTTGAATCCACAACCTAGACCCTACTTGGTGGTCCTCACGAGTCAAGGTTGAGCCACACCATTGTCTCGTGCTTGGCACATCAATAAAAGTCCATTTGGATGGTTAATGGGCCCCACAAATGATCACAAAATCAAATATAACTGAACTCAGGATCTCAGTATCTGCAGTGTGGCAGGTCGACCTGGCTAGGGTCGGGTCGACCTGCTACACAGAAGTCAAAACTGAAACCTGGCTTGTATTCTGGAAAATTTCCAGTGTACCCGATTGACCTGTGGCCAGTCGGTCGACCTGGTACACAGGTCCACCTGGATCGAACAGAACACAACCCATTTCTCAGTCCCTGTCTTTTTCAATGTGTCCGGTTGACCTGGCATAGGGGCCGGTCAACCGAGTACACTATTTCCTGAGTTCTGAAAGAAAATCCAACCTCAGTTAATCCTTCGTAAATCCCGTGTCTTCGGTTGACAGAGCATAGGGTCCGCTCGACCGAGTACACAGCACTGAGAGTCCTGTAGAAAAATAACTAAGACTTGGTTTTTCTCCCTCTGTAGTGTCGTCGGTCGACCACCTTGCAGGTCGGTCGACCGAGTACACTGGTCTGCTACAAAAATCCAGATTTCTGGAATTCTCCTCCTTTAACCCAATTTCCATCAAAACCCATCCAATGTCGTCCATTCATCATAAGAACATCATAAAACATGAAAAGCACTTCAATATACACCCAACCATCCATCCTTGGGCCATTGATCTTCCAAATGAGATGAAACCCATCTATCAATGGCCAAAAACTATGGAAACAAACTCAAAAGGTAGATTTAGGGCATTCATACACCAATTGAATTGAAATTGCAGTATCAAACTAAAGGAAAACGTGCATTTTATGCTAAATAGGTATACTGCACTTGCCTCAATCCAATTGCAAAGGAAACTAGAGAGAGAAAGAGAAGTCCAAGCTCCAAATACAAATCCCAGCTCTTATGGCTTTCCAATCACACCAACCAGTCCAAAACTCAGATCTAGAGAGATCTCTAATACCTATCCCCCAATCCATAAGAGAATTGCTATCAGGAAAGAGATCTAGAGAAAAAATGAGAGGTTTCTAAGGAAATTGAACTAGAAAAGAGTACATACCTTGATTAGAAGAGGGAGGAGAGACTAACAAGCTAGAGAGAGATCCTTAAAATAAGTTGTAGCTGAGATGGTTGTAGATAGTCTTCTTCTTCTTTTTGGAGCTGTAGATTTAGGGTTCTAGTGAGAGAAAGGGAGGGAGATGAGAGAATTGGAGGGAAATGAGGGAAAAAAAGAGAAAAGAGAGGGAAATGAGAGAGGGAAGAGATCACATACATATGAGATGAGGGAGTTGTAGTTATATAGGTTCTGTTAAGTGGCTAAAGATCAAAGGGCCCTTCTTAGTTTATTGGAAGAGAAGATAAGTACATGGGCTTTTAGGTCATTTTTAGAAAGGGTGGAAGTTTCTCATGTGGGAACCTCTCCTATTAATTCTATTTACTAGCTAGGGCCTCTCACTAACTAACAAACTCCAATCATTATAAAAGACACCCTATGAACTTTATAAATTACACTAAAGGTACTAACTAGACTAAAACTTAAGAAAATACCTATCTACCCTTACTAACCCTTATTAATTAATATAATTAGATACTATATTCTATAATATAGTATTTAAATAGAAAATTGAATGCCTACAAGGGTTGGGGCCTCATATCACCCCCTCCTTTAGAACATTTGGTCCCCAAATGTAAAAACAAAGTAATGACATACCTGCGGTTGAAAGATGTGGATAGTCTTTCATCACCTGGTCATGTAACTCCCACGTAGCCTCCTCTGGGGTGTGATGCTCCCACTGAACATTCACCGATTGAATGGTTCGATTCCGAAGCACTTGCTCTTTGGTGTTGATGACAGCAATTGGCCTGACAATGTATGAAGTGTCGGGCTGAATCTCAAGCGGCTGGTAATGGAGAATATGAGTAGGGTCCTTTACGTACTTCTTTAGCATAGAAACATGAAAGACATCATGCACTCCTGACAACTCTGGTGGTAGCTGAAGCTTGTATGCAACGTCTCCGATCCTGGACCTGATCTCGAACGGTCCAACATATCTCCGTGCTAGCTTACCCTTATCACCAAATCTGAGGGTACCTCTGGCTGGGGAAACCTTCAGGAACACCTTGTCTCCCTTCTGGAACTCAAGAGGTCATAGCTCTTCTGTCGGCTACGACTGATCTTCAGATTCTCAACTATTTGCCAGATCTTCTCGCTGGTGTCATTGACAATAGACAGTCCATGGAAACTCTTGACGCCAACTTCTTCCTAACAAATTGGGGTCTTGCATCTTCTGCTGTACAAAGCCTCATAAGGTGCCATCTTGATGCTCGAATGGTAGCTGTTGTTGTAGGCAAACTCGTGGAGCGGTAGACAATCTTCCTAGTTCTCCTTGTAGTCCAAGACACAAGCTCTCAACATGTCCTCTAGTGTCTGGTTGGTGTGCTCGGTCTGCCCATTTGTCTGAGGATGATAAGCGGTGCTGAAACTTAATTTGGCGCCCAAAGCCTGCTGTAGGCTCTCCCAAAAGTGCGAAGTGAAATGTGGGTATCTTTCTGATACAATCAATACTGGAACTCCATGCAAAGAGACAATCTCGTCTACGTACAACTTAGCAAGGACGTCGAGCTCTGTTCTCATCGAAAATGGCAAGAAATGAACTAACTTAGTCAGTTGATCCACAATTACCCATATGCCATCATGGCGTCTCCTGGTAGCTAGAAGTCCTGCGATGAAATCCATGGTAATATGCTCCCACTTCCACTTACGTATCGCAAGCTGATGAAGTAGCCCTGGCGGCCTCTGATGTTCGGCCTTGATTTGTTGACACATCACTCATTTGGAAACATAGCCTGCAATCTCTTTCTTCATGTTGTTCCACCAATAGTAGCTCATCAGGTTCTAGTACATCTTGGTGCTGCCTGCGTGAATTGAATATCTATTGTGATGCGCATCTGATAGAATCTCGTCCTTCAGCTCCTGAATATCTAGCTACACAATCTGTCCTGATATGTTCGATCACTCTGACAACTCAGGGATCGCTGCGTTGACTAACCTTGACCTTTCCAAGCAACTCTGGTTCCCATGCGAACATGGTAGCAAGCATAACTTTGTCGCTGAGCGACTGAAACTGAACATCCAAGTCACTAAAGACATCGGTCCACACAACCTTTGCTGCTAGGAAACTGACTAGGGCGGTCTTCCTACTCAAAGCATCTGCCACAACGTTCGCTTTACCTGGATGGTATTTGATAGGGAAGTCGTAATCCTTGATGTACACCATCCATTTCCTCTGATGATTGTTGAGATCACTCTAGGTGAACAGGTATTGCAAGTTACGGTGGTCCAAATGGACTTCGAACTTCTCCTCGTAGAGGTAGTATCGCCACATCTTCAATGCAAAAATAAATGCTGCTAGCTCCAAGTCGTGTGTAGCGTACTTCTTGTCGTGCTCTTTTAACTGGTGTGATCCATAAGCAATGACTTTCCCTTCATCCATCAAAACACAACCAAGGCTTGTCCCTGAAGCATCCGTAAAGACAACAAATTCACCACTCCCTGAAGGTAAAGACAAGATAGTTGCTGTCGTCATCCTCTCCTTCAGTTCCTGGAAGCTGTTCTCGCCAGCATCTCACCATACGAATAGTACAACCGTCCTCGTGAGCTTGGTTAACGGTGCTGAAATTGTAGAGAAGTTCTTAACGAATCTACGGTAGTAACCTGCTAAGCCGAGAAAACTCCGAATCTCTGTGGAATTCTTCGGTCTCTCCAAGTTCACCACTACCTTTATCTTCGTTGGGTCCACTGCCAGTCCGTCTCTAGAGATGATATGTTCGAGGAAAACCACTTGCTCTAACCAGAATTCGCACTTGCTAAGCTTCGCGTACAACTGGTTGTCGCGCAATAACTATAGAGATGTCCTTAAATGCTGCTCATTCTCCTCTCTGGACTTCGAGTAGACTAACACGTCGTCGATGAACACAACTGTGATGTTGTTGAGGTATGGAGCAAAGATCTTGTTCATCAAGGCTATGAACACTGCTGGTGCATTTGTCAATTCGAACGGCATCACAAGGAACTCATAGTGTCCATAGCGGGTATGGAACGCTATCTTCTGCACATCCTGCTCTCTAACTCGCAGCTGATGATATCCTGACCTCAGATCTATCTTCAAAATGTACTGAGCACTCTGAAGCTGGTTGAAGAGTTCGTCGATATGGGAAAGAGGATACTTGTTCTTCACTGTCGCCTGGTTCAATTGCCGATAGTCGATGCACATACTCATCGATCTATCCTTCTTCTTCACGAAAAGTATTGATGCACCCCATGACGACATGCTCGATCTGATGAAGCCCTTGTCTAGCAACTCCTGCAACTGGGTTTTCAACTCTCGTAACTCTGTTGGAGCCATGCGATAGGGAGCTTTGGAAATCGGTGCTGTGCTTGGAGCAAGCTCGATGGTGAAGTCGATCTCTCTGACAGGAGGCAATCCCGGGATTTCGTCGGGAAACACATCTGGAAACTCACAAACTACTGGAATCTCCTCAACTCCCTTGGACTGCTTGTCCTCTGAGATGAATGCGATTTAGCCCTCGCAACCCGATCTCACCAACCTCTTTGTCTTCAGTGCCGAAATCAACTTGGTGCTAGGTGGTCTCCTCTTGCCCACAAACTCAATTGTGTGGTCCAAATTGTCGATGGTGAGTCTAACTGTCTTCTTAAAGTAATCCATCACCGCTCGGTATTTGGCCAACCAATCCATCCCCAAGATAACGTCAAAGTCATGCATGGATAACACGATCAAATCTACAAACAAAATGTACTCCCTAATCTACTCTCTTGCCCACGGGCGTAGACACAACTAGCGTACACGGAAACTCCTCGCCTACCCCACCAAGAACTAAAGCAAAAGCTAAAGACACATAAGAATGCGCCGCACCCGGGTCAAGCAATACTCTAGCAAGCTGATCACAAATAGAAAGGGTACCTTCGACTACGTTGGCTGCCAGTTCGGCCTCCTCATGCGTAAGTGCGAAAGCTTGCCCTGCGGCCTAAGGTCTCTGTTGCTGGCGTTGCTGTCCGTGGGGTCTCTGGTGGCATCCGTGTTGGTACTACTGTCCTCGGGGCTGCTAAGGTGCGCGTGCCTGCTGCGGGGCATGGTGCTGGTGCAATCTAGCGGACTGGCTGAGCAGCTGGAGCTGGAGCTCTAGGGGGTGCTGGAAGCTGAAGCATCGGAGGCTGTCCTGGTCGGAGTGGGCATGCTTTGGATATATGCCCCTGCTCTCCACAATCAAAGCATACCTGGGGCCCACTGTACTATTGTTGCTGTTGATGATACTGCCTTATCTAGCCTACTGGCCTCTACCTCCGAAACTACTGCTGTGGCTGAATCATGGGCTGTTGTCTGGCCTGAACGGACCGAATTCATTTCCATTGATGCATAGCCTCTACTCGCTGGAGACGCTCCTCCGCCCAATAGGCCTTCCTCACAGCCTCCTCATAGGTAGGATAGTCAATGCACACCATGTGCAGTTGGATGTCGTCTCTCAGCCCATCAATAAATCACCGGATCCTCTCAGACTCTGGAGTGATCAAAGCCTCTGTGAAGTGAGAGAGCTAAGTGAAGCGAAGCTCGTACTGATAGACGGTCATATCACCTTGGATGAGAGTCTGGAACTCCCTAAGCTTCTGCTTTTTGATGTGCACCAGAATGAACTTGCAAAGGAAGTCTGTCTTGAAGGTTGTCCAGGCGATCCACCTCCAATCCCCTCGTAAGGATGCTGGACGGTCCTCCACCAGTCCTTTGATACTCTGCGAAACATGTAGGCGGCCAATTGCACCCTTTGGTGACCCGTGCACTCGAAGACCCTGAAGATCTTCTCCATCCATACTATCCAATCGTCAGCAACTAGTGGATCCTCTGCTCCTGAGAACTCTAGGGTCCCCCTCTTGAGGAACTGCCCAAATATGATGTTTGGGTCTGCCTCTCGAATAGGTGCATCTGCTGGGCCAGGTTACGTTACCCTCTCGATAACGTCCAAGACCTGCAACTGAAACAACGCAAAGTCCCCCACCTGCTGTTGTTGTGCTGCAGCCTGAGCCTCCTGTGCGACAAGAAAGGCCTGCAAAAACCTCTGAAAGCGTTGCTCGTAGTCGGGCTGGCCACCGACTTATGGTGCTACATGCGGTGGTGAATCTCCTCCAGATATCTGCCAAGAGAAGGGAATTGTGTTAGTTTGAGTCCAGCACTTAGGACTACACTGATTTCTACCCAATCCATTGTCCTTGCACGTATCCAACACTGAAGTCCTCACTACGTCCTAAAGTTTCTAGTGTGTTTTATTTCCTAGAGACTTGCCCACTTTGATACCATAAAATGTAATGCCCCAATTCCGAATACCAAGAAAACCATCAAGGTATCCGAAGTTGACGCACTACTTCCCGAGAAATTTGAGAACTTCTAAGATCGTAGGTCTGCAGTAAGGTCCAATTTAAAACCTTTTGAACAATATAACAACAATGGTTAAATTGCGGAAGCATATAAAGTATAGCGGAAGCAATGTAACAATTGTGGAAACAAATGTATTTTTTTTTCTAATGGCAAATTGTATTAGAAAAGGGAGGGGAAAAAAAACAAAGGCAGAACGTCCCAAAATTGAATTACAAAGGCAGAACGCTCCAAAAAAAGAGAGCCACACAACCACAGAAGAAGAGAGGGGAAGAAGGGCTAAAACACAAAGCTGACAGAAGAGAGGAAAAAAACGAGCTAGAAACAGAGCACCCATGACTAACGGAGAGCAGATAAAAATTGCAGAACTCTTGTAGAGGTTTACCAGAAAAAGGTTTGTGTATCCTGAGAGAAGCAGAGAGGAGTTTAGTTAGGTAGACTTTTACCCTCGTATGATAGACTCTAGAGATTTTGAAAAGATGATCGTTCCTACATTTCCAGAGAACAAAAGTAGTGGAGAAGAAGATGGAGGCAGCACCTTTTTAAGCCAATTTGTCACTGTTGGAAGTCAGAGCAGACTACATCTTGGATGGAGTAAAGGGTCCAGCGAAAGAGACAATAACAACTTGTAAACAAAAGAGCATTGGAAAAGAAGGTGAGCAGTAGTTTCCAATTTAACTTTATAGAGGTAGCAACTAGAAACAAGGCTAAAACCAGCTCCTTGAGCCCAGGCTTGGGTTGGAGTCTTACCATGAAGAAGGCGCTAAGCAAAAAAGGAGACTCTGGGGAGAAGAAAGCGATTCCAGATTAGGAGAGCCCAAGTAGCCCATTCAGCTGAAATTCTTCTAGTTCTGATTAACTGCCAAGCCTCCTTAAATGAGAGGCCTTTGTCTGGGTTAGCTTTCCAAACAATGCGATTAGCAGAGTGATCAGAAAGGGAGATGGATCTCAGAGAAATTGCAGCAGCTGCAGGGATGTCTAAAGGAATAGACCAGGTGAACCCATCCTAGAGTTGTTAAAGGTGTTGATTTGCCGGGAAAGGGAAAGAGGAATAGAGAGACGCTAGAGTCTCGTCACTGGCCCAGCTATCATACCAGATGTTAGCAGATTTACCGTCCCCTATTATCCACTTGCTTGCGAGGTGGATGAGAGGGCCAGAGTTCCTGATTTTGCGCCAAATGCAGGACCCACTTTTCGGGGAAGAAGGACGCCAAACTGCTGAATTTCTAACATATCTGTTAGCCATCCATTGAGCCCAGCGGGAGTTGAAGGAAGCCATCGACCAGGCTAGCTTCATGAAAGAAGCCTCATTCTGATATTTGATGCGCCTTATGCCTAGGCCACCCTCTTTGATAGGAAGACAAATCACCTCCCATCTAATCTTATTTCTCTTTTGCTTTGAAGGACCCACTGACCAGAGGAAGTTGCGCATGAAGCTCCCACTGACCAGAGGAAGTTGCGCATGAAGCTTTCCATGATGTAAGAAACTGACTTAGGAAGGGGGAAGACGAAAGCAATATGAGTTGCTAGGCTACTCAGGACGTGCCTAACCAGAATTTTGCGCCCAGCAAAAGAGAGAAGTCTAGATTTCCATTCGGATAGCTAAGATAGGAACCTGTCCAGCAAAGGGTTGAAGTGGTTCTTTTTGGGGGTGCCAATGATAAGAGGATCTCCAAGATAATGGGAATACATGGGTTTTTCTTGAAGGCCTGTGATTGCCAAAATCTGCCTTTTTAGGCTGCTACTGCACTTTCCAATGAAAAACTTGCTTTTCCCTGGATTTATGAATTGACCAGAGTTGGTTTGGGACTTTGGATAAAGGGAAGATGAGGTTGTTGTTGACAAGGTTTTGGATGTTGAGGTTAAGGATTTCTTCCGCAAGAATGAAAAGGTAAGGGGACAAAGGGTCCTCTTGCCTAAGGCCACATTTAGCCTTAAAGAATCCAAAAGGAGTCCTATTGATGACGACAAATCCTTTAGTAGTGCAAACACATTCTCTAATAAGCTTGGTCCAAGAATTAGAGAAGCCAAAGAAATGGAGGGATTTGAAGTGGAAAGGCCGGCTTATCTTCCATTTTTTTATTCAAATTTTTTTAGCTCTTTCTCGATTGCTCTTCCATTTTTACTTAAAAATGGATGAAGGAAGCTTAAGCGACATTTGTTAGCTATCCAATTGAAGTAATCCATAATTATATCTGCTACATCAACTTGTAAGATCTCTGCTTTAAGGCCTAGTATTGAACTAATGTTGAATTGAGCAAAAGGAAATTGATGGGTCATAGAACATTGGATGGGTGTAATGGAAGTCAATGTCGAGCATGTCATTCCTCTCTTAAATCTCCATCCTTACTACTTCAATTCTGGAGAAAGTTAGATCAGATTGGGATTACGGGTAGTGTATTCCCTTAATATGTAACTAGCACAAGAACCTGTACTGAGCACGAGTAACTCCATATAATGCAAACCAGCTAATTATTGACCTTACCTAGTTTCGCAATTGATGACAAGTAGATTAGAAAGCAAATGAGAGGAGTGATGTTAGAAAATGTAAAAATAGGAAGAAATGGGAGCAAGAGATGTGAGCAGAAAGGTCATTTTGTAATGAAAAATTTGTATCTAACAAGAGACATGTGATAGGTGCAATGCCTTCTAGTACACACTACTTTTTTTTAGGAAGGGTCATAGAAAAAAAAAAGAGATGATAAACATTGGAATGTCCGTTTCACAACCACTTAAAAAAGATAAGGTTTATATAATAAGCATTCACTGATGGATGGCAGATGAATTGTTTTACAATTCTTGAAGTGAAGCATGGTCAGAAACCCAATATGAGGCACACAAACGAAATTCATCATACGTAAAAGCTACTATCCCTTCCATTCCATCCCTGCCCCAAGTGTATGATCCATTCCTCAACAGGGTTGTCATGCTCGATTCATTGTCAAAGTTGCAGGCCTAATCTAGAGCTCTCCAATCTGATTCCAAATCAAATGTGGTTGTTAGTTGATTGACAGTGTCAGTTATTACAAGTAAATTAAAAAATTACCATTTAGATCCCTATACAATGTTACCATGCTTGTGAGATATTTTCAGGGTAGCCACACTTGGACAATTATATCTAGAAACTATCTCTTCAAATGACCAAACTCCTAACAACATAGCATAAAATCTAGTCCAGAGCACTTGTATCCTGAAAATATAAAATGATCATTTGTTCAGCTAAAGGGTGGTGTTATTTCAAGAGCAAATTGAAATACAAAGCTAGCATTTTAATTGAACTGCAAAAGGGATTGTTTATATAAGTAAAAGAGAGAAATTGCCTAAGAGCTGAACAGAGCCTTGTTTAAGACACAGTAGGGAAGATTCATTGAGATACTAAGTACAAAAGAACAAATTTTGAATACCATTACAATTATAAAGGCTAGAGTGAACTAACCTCAATTCCATGTATAGTGGCACATTCTTCTAAAAACAATCATGTTGCTAGTTAGATTGAATAGTGCTTTCAGCCAAACTCCGGCTGGAAAATTGAGCCGCCTATCCATATCAACTCCAAATCTGTAAAATAAATATATGAAACGAAGAGGAAGAATAGACACCATTTATGATGGCGCAACCCGGAGGCCACGGTGAAGATCTACACCTCCGACGGTGAGATCGAGCCCTAAGACTCAAGACATTCCTCTCATATGATAAAATATATTGCCTCAGTTAATTGTCCAGCTTGCGAGTAGATGGATTATGAAATCACCCAAACATAGAAACTGAAAGGAGATAAAAGGTCAATAAGGTCAGCAATTAGATTTTCATAACTTTCTTTAAGAGCTTATTGAAAAAGAAATTACCTTGTCATTATAGGTGGCAATCGCTAAGGGGATCTTCATTCTGGAAATTTATCATTTGATATAGTGGATTATTAGTTGTGTTATTTTATTCCACGCAAGCGAACCATAGGTGGTTTAAGCTTATAAAACATACATCTTACCAAGGCAATAGCAAAGTGAGGATGACTATGGCATAGTTCGCATAGATGTGGTGAATTTTTATAACTAACACTCATATAAAGAATATACAATAAGATGATATATTCTAAAATGTACTCTCATACAATAAAACATCCACATGGAGAAATTAAACATTCATAGGTCTCACAGAAATATAGATAGTTGTAAAGTCTGAAATTAACATCATAGTGAAGTCTTGACTAATTTAGGGTACTAAATACTGGGACACTTTAGGAACTAATTATCAGAAATTGTTGAAGAGTCCAAGTTTGATATCAACGATAGTAATCATCTGGACTCAGATTCATAATTGATGTTGCTTATTCTAGTGACCGGATAAGGCTAATTGACATCTTTTATTTGAGAAGCCTTGATATGAAAAATGTATGACTTCCAGAACGCCCGTTGAACCTTTTGCTCGATCACCTCATTTCCAAATTCCTCTTTAGCACAGATTATAACTAAGAAATTTCAGCTATTTGTATTCATTTCATAATTGAATGTTGAAGATAGAAGTATATATAGTTACACTTGTTATGAGTAGAGATAAATCATCCGCACTCGTGTCAAGTATTTTCTCCATATCTCTATCAAAGATAACAACATTTAAGGCACATGTGTGATCTATCACTACGTGGTGCATGATGTACCCGTAGCAGCATAATTAGAAGTAATCATAGAGCATATTGCTATAAGTAGCATAGAATTAGATAAGAGTTAGGGATTGATATATAAGATGTTTCAATTACCTTGGATTAGTTCTTGGGTTAGAGATTCTGCAAAATTGGCAATAGTTTTCTGAATTATGAATTCTTACCTTTTTACCACATCTATTACATGCATTGTACCAGATTTTTGAATAATTTCCATTCAAAATATGGTTGCCTTTATGGCAATTACAATATCTTTTAAAAGATTTAACTAAATAAATACAACATAAGAATAATATTAAAAAACATATGTAACAGGAATGGTGGTCTAATGTACCCTTCTTCCTGAATCATTTTTCGTGTCCAAGCACTCCACTACAGTCATTCTCCTTGCATATGTGGGAGTTGTTTGGCCTTTCACTTGTAGAATGAGATTCATGCATTTTGACTCATTTTCAACCTACCTAAGAAAAATTAGTTAAATGAAGAAAGTTCATCCATTTGTAGATATAATAGGTTAGATTTAGTAATTGTTATTACTAAATATATATATATTATATTATATTACCAAGATCTTAGTTGTTCAGCTTCGCGTATTTCTGAATTTATCAATAACTTTGTGGAATATGACGATAAGAGATATAATTTTCCTAAAAAGGAAAACAAATGAGTCAAGGCAGTCATTGGCAAGTAATAATACAGATGATAGTAAATGCAACAACTACCATTATATTCTCTACCCAAGACAAAGGTTGCAATGATTATATTTCCATATTGTGACATGCGTGACAACTGCTCCTCATGTGTTGTCATAATGCCTCCCCATAATGTTAAAAAGAGAGCATTTTCACTGTACATCACAAATCAAACGGGAGTTTAGTTATTTCTAAGTAAAGACATGTTACATCATATAATACAATGATCAAGACAGTTAACGTCAAGGCACCTTGCATCGAACATAATAATATCCATTTTTTTTAATGTTGTCCATCCCTTTTTCGTATTGTCGAAACTCCTCCTACATCAGTGACTATTCTAATAACGTCTATACCAAAAATTTTAAATGAAATATTAAATCATGCGATCAAGAGCATAAAGAAACTCATAATTAATGTATGTTTGTTCAAATCGTAAAATATTTTAGGGCAGCAAACATGCATCAGATTTAATACCTATAAGATATTTAATCTGGTTGATAACGGATGACAGTTGGTCCAAATGCTTGAAGTAGTATTTGTCAATTGGTATCTCAGTGCATTCATCATTTATCTTTTCCACTTTTGAATTTTTCTTTAGAAACAACTGCCACTCACTGGGTGCTACTCAGTATGTATCTGGAGCATCCGTTACCTTTACATTTTCGATTGAAAATACTTGACCTTCTCTTAAGCTATCTCCAAAAATTTCAATCTCATTATTCTGCAAAGTAAGCTGTATTTGATCTCCCTATATATAGAGAAAAAGAAAGCAAGAATCAATAAAAATTTTCAACCGATTTAAATTAATGCAATCACATGAATAATTTGTTAAAACTCACATTTCAATCAATGAGCAGTAGCTTTTGTGAGGCCCCGCCCTAGGTGGGCCCTCATTTTGAATTTGAATATTACTAATTATGGCACTAGTAGTATAATTGTACTAATTAATAGGGATTTTTCAGGGTAGATAGATATTTTTCTAAGTTTTAGCTATTTTATAGGATTTAGGCCTATTGTGTATTTTATAGATTTATATGGTGTCTTTTATAATTTTTGTAGGGTTTTAGGTGTTGAGGCTCTTACTAGTAAATAACTTTTTATAAGGGGAGTTTTTCACACTTGAAAACATTCTAGAACCTCTACCAAAAGACCCTTTTTACTCATGTCCTTATCCGCATCCCTATACAAACTAAAAGGCCCTTTTGGTAATTATCCCAAACCCTAGCCTATATAAGCTAAATTATTGCATTGGAAATGGAACCCTAAATTCACTCTCATTTATCTCTCATTTCACAAAACCCTAGCTAAAACCCTAACTCTAGAAACCCTAGCTAAAATCCTAAGTCCAAAACCCTAATTACAAGAAGAAGGAGGAGGCCATCTTCTACTTATTGCTACTACAATTCCCTAAGGAACCCTCTTTTGTCAATCTCTTTCTTTTCTACAAACCAAGGTAAGGCTCCTTCCTTAGTTCAATTTCCATGTGATTCTCTAGGATTTCCTTTCTCTTTAGATTTCCTTTCTAAGCCTTGGTTCTCTTGTGGAATGGGTGCTAGGTTTGGTAGATTGGATTGGTTTGGGTGTGAGAAGGCCATTAGAGGTTTAAATAGCTTGGATTGCTTCTTCTTGACTAATTTCCTTTGCAAATTCCGATTTAAGGCAAGTGCAATATATACACTTACCATAGAATGCATGTTTACTATTTTTTATTTTGAAATTCTATTCATATTATGCTAGAAATGCTTAGGTTTACCTATGAGCTTGTTTCTATGAATTTGGGCATTAATGGATCGGTTTTTTGCTCATTTGGAAGATTAATGGGTCAATGGTAATTGGATAGGTTGTTGGAGTGGGATTCCACTCAAATCCACCCAAGGCTAGCGAAGAAATAACCTGTAACAGGTTCCCGGAGATAGAACCGTGAGGGATAGTTGATGCACGCTGATTGTGAGACCTAGGTGGGCCGCTTGATGCTAGATCTGATCTGTGGATCCGGAAGGGGACCCATTGGCGATCCTAGAGGGGCTGGTCCCATAGGGAGTGGACACCCCTAGCCCACCATCCAGCACCTGATTAGAGAAGAGAGGACGTGTTTTAAGGAAAAATCAGTTCTGGCTTCAGCTAATTATGGGACCCACTAGATGAACCGATGGTAGATCGGGTCCCCACATATGATAGTGGACCCAGGGGCGAACCTGATGGTGGTAGACCCGTGGGGATTGGGTCCCATTTGGCCCCACATCTTAGGGTTTACACAGTTTGGGTGTCAATCACAAAAGGGGGTTTTTATTTTGAACATCAGGCCGTGGCGGGGCCCACTGAGTGATTGATAACAAATCTAGTCCACTCTAATGGCCGTACAGGGTTGGGCAATTTTGTTGGTGAGGTCTGATATGGGCCTTGATCAGTAGAGCCCATGATGTTAGCAGACCTAACCCCAGGCGAGAAACCTTTAGTCTCTGGAGGAGTTCTGTATGTTACAGAACGTGCGATGTTGGGAAAAAGGGAATGAGTAGTCCGGTGGTCTGGGGGTGTATGGGAAACTATGGCCACCTGCTTTGTGTACTTTACCCATTTTTGTGTTTAATTGTGTAACTGACCCCTTTTAGTTTCTAGAAATTTAGGATAAACACCTTAGTTGTTTTATAAATTCAATAAGATTCCTGGCTTATTTTGAAAAGGGAAATTATTTTGGGTAGGGACCCATTGACCATTCAAATAGACTTCCATTAATGTGCCAAGCACGAGTCAATGGTGTGGCTCAACCTTGACTTGTGGGGCCACTAAGTAGGGTCTAAGGTTGGGATTTGACATTGATTCGATCCTTAAACGTCATCGAAGATGCCTGTAACTTCTGGAGTACCAAATACAGTATCATTGGCATCTGAAACTTCATTTAAAGACCCAATCAACTGAAAAGGACCTGAACCTAGGACTTCCTAGAAATGACCTAGCGATGTAGTTTGGAGAAGTTTGACCCGTGTTTGTGTCTAGGTGGGCCCTCTTATGGCCTAAGTTTGGATGTGTGGAACCCTAGAATGGAGAGGTGATTGTAACTAGACTTGTCACTCATTTTCGATGAGAATAGACTGATTGATATGGGATTGAGATTGGTGATCTCTCCTGGACTGTATAGACTAAGGCCATGGCTTGCTGGGTCTTAGTGGGGATCCAACGATTGGACTTAGACTATGTTTCATGATGTTGAACTTAAATGTGGACCTCTTAGGGACTTGTTAGGACCTTGCTCACGCAAGGCAAAGCCTAGACAGACACAGACATGTATTTGTATTCCTTTGAGTCGGCACGAGCATTCACTCAGTTGTTCTAAGCTCAACTTATTGACTGATCATCACTGATATGAGCTATTTATGAGTGTTGAGTGGGCTATCGTGATGAGCTTTGTTTTAGACGGACGGTGTGATACCAGGTCCAGTCTCTTGAGTACTAAGTGCTGAGTGTTTAAGATTGATGAGTGATTTGCGGGGTTAGTCATCCCCAGTACTGGTAAGATTTTCGCACCGTGATTGTGTTCAGTATGGGATGGTCGCAGCATAATATTCCGCGGTATCCAGCTTGTGTGAATGTGCCATATTGTGTTGATAGATTAACTTATGTTATTTTTCTGATTCTAAATGTCTATCTTGCTTAATTGCCTAGCATTGTACCTTGGATATTCTTATTGATCTTATCACTGGCTCTATTCCTTTGATCCATACATCCTATGTTATTTATATACTGCAACTTGCCAGATCTTTGGATCTGACCCATTTTTTGTGCTTAAGATTCGACGCCGACTACGAGGATGGTGCGCTCGCGCCCGTCGAGACACCCGTAGCTGGTGACTACGGATGAGAACCAACCGACCAGGAGGTCGAGCTGGAGGACGGAGAGCTACCATTAGGGGCTTGAGTGTTTATCTTTCTTTTGGGTTTGAGTGACTTAATATTATGAGTAGGGAGATAGTCTGTTATGTTTAAAATATGTTTTTAATCATACTTGAAGTTTAGGCTGGACCTCAACCCTGCCACATTTGATACATCTTTTATAATACCAAATGCTTCCACTTTACTTTCTACGCTTTCGCAATTTTAACCATTGATTATATGTTGATCAAAAGTTTTAAATTGGATCTCACTACGGACCTACGACCTTGGAAGTTCTCGGATTTTTAGGGAAGTAACGCGCCAACTTCGGGTACCTTGATGGTTTTCTTGGTATTCGGAATTGGGGCGTTATAGCTTTAGTATTCTTCTTTTGGTTGAGTATTTCTTTAATTCATATTCTTTCCATATACAACAAACTCTCCATTTAATCTTCCAATGAAAACTGTATCGGGCAAGTCTCTCGAATGTGTGGTAATCAGGATACTGCATTTTGTAGTGAGCTATGCATTGACAAAAGAATGTATGACTAAATTAATTTATAACCCATTCAAGAGATAAAAATATGGTTAGTTTACAGCATAAAACAAATTTCTTAAAATAGTACCCATGGTTGTTAAGAACTGTATGAAGAACTTCTTTGTTAACAACATTTCTTACATAACTACGAGGTTCATTTTCCTTATTTAATATTAAGATCTTTAGACCTGTTATTGATGTAACTAGCGATATTGCAACATATAGTTGTCCATGTGTGAAAACATGCCTTGGAAGGTATAACCCAACCATTTTTAGTGTTTGTCCTTGGCTCTTATTGATAGTTAATGCATATGCTAGTCGTATAGGAAATTGTCTCCGTTTAAATGTGAACGGCCATTCTGTATCCGTTGGTGACATTATAATTCCTGGGATGTAAACTCTTTCGCCAATACATGTGCCGGTAATGATTTCAGCATGAATGACTCATTGGCTAAGATTTCTAACAATCAGTCTTGTCCCGTTGCAGAGTCCAAGCGATTGATTTAGATTTCTCAATAAAATTATTGGTGCACCAACTTTTAATTCAAGACAATGATTCGGAATACCACTAAACCTCAATGTGCGTAGAAATTCTGGTGTGTATAATAGATTTTGCTCATCATCTTCAATGTCAGTTATACTGTTTACACTGAAGAATTCATGTTTCATACTCGGTAGCATGTCAAGTATTATTTCATTTATTTTATCGACGTCTTCATTTGTTGGTGTAAGAATTGCACGCTCTTGAAGATAACTCAGAACCACATTGTTATCCAAAAAGCCGTTGTATATACTTCGTATCAGTTCCTTTATTTCTTCATTCTTAGTGGGCATCTTTGGCAATTGAAAATCAGATGGGATTTTTATCCAACTGTTTTCTTCATCATTGTTGATAGAAATGGAATCAACAGTTCCATTGCCAATATCTAAAACCCATTTGGCAAAATCTATGAAGTCACCACATGAGCTGTCATTGTTTGTCGATCGCTGTTGACGCATATTAACAGTTAAGTTAAAAAGTTGACAATGTTTCCATACTCCTGCATGTATTAGTATTGCATCTACTATTTGTTCTCTTCTTCCCTTATAAAGTACTAGTGAAATTTCCCTAAAGTCTCCTCCAAGAGCAACGGTGAGGCCACCAAAAACTTTATCCTCAGCATGTGGATCAATAGTAACCAATATATCTCTAAGTATTCTATCCAATGCATCATAAACATGTTTATGGGTCATTGATGTCTCATCCCAAATTATAAGGTCGGTCTTCTCCAGTAGCTTAGCCAAGTGTGAATGTTTGTTTATTGAACAATAAGAATACTCATGATTCTATAACGGTAGTTTGAATTTAGAGTATTCCGTTCTTCCACCAGGTAATAGAAGTGATGCTACTCCAGATGATGCCACTGCAATGAAAATTTTCTTTTCAATTCGTAGCTTACAAATTATGGTTTTCCATAAAAATGTCTTTCCTATACTACCACTTCCATTCACAAAGAAAAATCCTCCTATCCAATTTGTTGATGATTCAATGACCTTTTCGAATATCAGTTTTTGTTCATCATTTAGCGAAGGATATAACGAGTCCAATTCAACTATCAAGGCATTAACATCATATGATAATTCTTCTATTAAAATTATGTTTTCAATTGAGTTAGATAAGTTAACATTGTTGAAAGGAATCGTAGGAAATTCTGTTAAAGATCGACCATTCTTCATCAGTATTGAATCAATTTCAGAAAGTGCTAAGCTTTTCAACTCATTTTCTGATAGTGTCAACAAATCATCTTGGATAATTCCTCTAGTTCTTGCCTCCAAGTTGTCTGAAAGAGACTGCCAATGCTTATTCCATAACCCATTAGGATCTCTTACTTCACAGAACAAGTGTCGTAGTCGATTTCTAGTGGCCCAAGATGAAGCTTCTGACAAAGCTTTATCCCATTCACTATCATCCTCTAATGATCCAAGTGCAGCACATGCATCTTTGAAGGTATCACATGTGACACAATTTACCAATTTCAAATCTCCATAGCATGTTGGTCCACGTATTATATGCAAAAGCATTCGCAGATAATATCTTTCACCTAATAATGGATGTGCATAATAAAGTCTTCCTATTGTCTTTCCACTTTTTCTTTCTTTCCACATTTTTTTTTTTACTTCCATCCCATGTCCACTTTGTTGGAAATTCTACATAAGTGAGATCTCTATCATGTAAGTAAGGTTTATTAGTTTCAAAACATTCTAATTTCTTAATTGTTAACAATTGAATGTAAGTTGTTGTAGTCTCTAAAGAGGACAAGATGTTGGTCTTTTAAATGAAATTGCATTCTTTCAACAGACGGATGCCTATCTTGTATTTTGAAATCAAATATCCTCCATGATGATTCGGGGGAAAATTTGTACCGACAATCCAAATATTATTTGATTTCATCTACCACATAGTTTTCATCATGTACTTGTCCACCTGGTATTTGTTTATTTCTTTCAATAACCATTGTTGCTCGATCCTCTCCTTTGTGGATATATTTGTATAAATACTTAACAACTCTAATACGGTTACATATTTCTACATTTATATGTGTATCGAACTTTCCAAGTAATGCAAGATACTATGGAATGACCCAACAATTATGTAGGATCGCATTTCCAATCTTCACAGTGATGGAACCTCGGAATTTCCGTCCTCTCCTTCCGCACCCCGGGGGCTGACCTGGGTCTCGACGGAGGAGGGAAAACGCGGGTATCAACATTTTTGTACGGGTATGCTAGATTTACTTTCTATTTGGAATTTGGAATGGTGATGATTCGGAGATTCACCTTCACAAGTAGAAAGGAAATCGATCATTTTTTCTAACTTTTCAAATTGCATAAATATTAAGAAAAGAGACAAGTTTGTTTTTTTTAAGAATACCGTAGGAGGCTTTTTTGTTTGTTTGCCGTAAAAGGCGATTTTGCCGTGAAAGGCGATTTTACAAAACTTATCAAATGTGAAAGACAAGAATTGTGATTTCTTTTTGTCTCTTTAAGAAATACAAACTACAATAGAAAATGAAGAAAATTGATCTAACTTCTCAGGAGATTGTGGGGACACGTTGAGATCGACGATCGCAAGCCATGTATGGACTTCGCCATCGTCCTTCAAATGAGAACGGTTGATGCTTCGATTCTTCGGCTTGGCTCCAACCTCAGTTTTTTAAAGGACAAGGACCAAGAGGAGGTCCTATATCCAATGAAAAACCGAGTAAACGAGCTGAAAAGTCGCGTTTAGGTCATGTTGTAGAAGGAGAGGACCTTAGGGGGGGGTGGCCCCCCAAGGGACGCTGATCACCTTATAGTGCTTCTGGGAGCAAAGCAGCAGGACTTCGTCTCTCTCTTGGATTTTCTGGATTTTCAGAGCTTGGGATTTCACTTAGGATTCCTTTTCTTTTCTTCTTGGAACCCACCTCCTTTTATATGCTTTTGGTAGCCATGAGGTGATTATGGGCATTGATGGCCATGATGAGAGAATTGATGAGGAGTTATAAGTTTTTATGATTTGATTTTGTAACTCCTTTTTCATGGCTTGTGATTGGCCGATGAAGGGTAGTGGGCATTTAATCGCCGTTAATCTTCATAATGATGGGAGTTTCATGGGTTTAATGCCATGATTTCTTGGATTTGTAACTCCCAAATGTTTGAATCTGATTGGGCCGTCCAAAATAATGAGTTAATGACTGCATTAAGTTGTCATAAACGGGTCAATTAACGACATTAAGTGGTCGCCAGGGCATGTGAAGAGTCGCGGGCCGCGCTGCGCCTTTTGAGATTCTTCTTATGATCATTACAGGTGGATCCACACATTGTTTGATGTCGGATTGTAGTGCAATTTCAGACATTGGTTGATCTTCTTGGGCCGGTGACATCTGTCTTGTCGATTTCATGATTGGTAAGACAGAAAGTATACTTTCTTGGTCAGCCGGTTGGCGATCTTGGAGCGATCGGTGATGATTTCATGCTTTTGACGGCGGATCCGAGATGTCGGTGAAGATCAGTCGTTTTCAAGCATCAAACATTGGATTTTCAGAAAATCACAGAGGTAGGAATACTCGAAACGCGAAAAGGATAAAAAAACGGGGCATTTGGTGCAAAATTCGGCCACCCGGATTTGCAGGGTCGCCGACGACCATCCACCCAGGGTCGCTGGCGACCATAGGGCTTTGGCCCGTTTGGTCGCCGAGCATCGTTTTCAGCCGTTTTTCAGTCTTTTTTATTCCTTCTTTCTTCTGTATTTTTCTTGATATTTTTCCTCAATTATTGACTTGATTTTCTTGGAGAAAACTTGACGAGAACCTGCACAAAACCGGAGCACAAAGTTTCCCATTTTTTGGGAAAGCCGAAGACTTTGTAGCCGATTTTCCGTCAAGAGTTGAAACTAAGTCAAACGATGTCGGAATGACTTGAAAATTGAGGTGAAGCTTCTTGAGCAATGGATAGGACCAACCATGAGCTTTTATTTGAGTTTTGAAGCCGTTTGGGGTCCCATCGATGCTTGACTTGATTTTGCTGCGGGGAAATTGCCGAGCTTTGATATGTGGTCAAACGATGTCCGATTTACCTGAAATTTGACGGGGAACCTATTGGAGTCATTTTGAGACAACCCATTGGCTCCATTTTGGATGTAATGGTCCCGGGGTGCTCCGCCGCCGGTAGGCTTGATTTTCTTTCGAAGCATCGAAACCTGGTCAAACGTTGTCGGAATGACCTGAAATTCGACGTGCAGCCGTTTGGAAGCATGTTGAAGCCACTCATGTACTTTGTTTGATGAGTGATGGCTTCGGTGGTTCCCGCTGCCGGGGGGCTTGATTTTGCTGCTCGAGCATTGATGGAGGGTCAAACGTTGTCGGTTTGACTTGAAATTTGGCACGGAGCCCTTTGGAGGCATCCTGAAGTCATCCATAGGCTCTGATCGAAGTTTTGGTGTCTTCGATGACGTCGTCGTCGGGAGCGTTTGTTTAGCTATCGGAGAAGTGAAGTTAGGCCAAACGATGTCGGAATGGCACAAAACCTCAGGTGTACCCCTCTTTTAGCTGTCTTAAGGGATCTTTCAGTTTCTGTCTGATTCTGATAAAATCTGATGCTTGAAGTAACTTTGGCTGTTTTGTAGCAGGATGCAGTTTCACGAGGCTTCTTGATGTTGAGGACATAGTGACTTTTTTAGTGTCAACAAATGCCCCCTCGAGGTACAGCGACGAGTAGCTTTTTTGGAGTCGGTGTGCCTCGAAGAGAAACTTGGAGGAGAGATTCCGGCTTGACCAAGAGTCTTGAGCTTTTTTTTTTTTTTTTTTTTTTTTGTGAATAGCCTTCTGAGTTTTCGGGGAAATTTTATGGTAGTGAGAGGGATCACACACCACCTCAAGGTAAAGTTTTGAAAATGACATGGGGTGTTTGGATTTTGGGTTTTGGATTTTGGTTTTTGACCTTGTGACCTAACAAGCTGTATATGGTAGGTTAGGGGGTCGGGGTTTGATTTTGATTTTGAACTTGTGACCCAACAAGCTGTATGTGGCAGGTTGGGGGGTTAGGTTCGGTTTTTTTGTTGTGGTTTTTGGTTTTGGTTTGGTTTGGATTTTGATTTTGGTTTTGGTCTTGTGACCTAACAAGCTGTATGTGGCGAGCTAGGGGACCGGAATTTGGTTTTGTGAAATGTCAATTTCAAGATTTTGGCTCAATTTGGTTCATGAGGTTCGATGGTTTGGTTTTTGGAAAGTCATAAGGCTTTCCTTTCTTTCTTTTTTTTTTTGAATGGTCCCATCAACTCAAAAGAGGCATGTGACTTGTTTCTTTTTTTTTTTTTGCTCTTGGTAAGAGGAATATTTTGACTAAAAGCTACTTTTAGTGCCTAGGTGGTCAAACCTGGCTCATATGGGCTAACCCATGGGACCTTAGGCTTTGTAGATGGCTTAGATCTCATATGGTGTCATTTTTGTAGAGAATATCTAAAAATATCTGTTTTGTGTAAAGAATATCTAAAAATACCCCTACTTGGAGAGAACTTATCAGGTTTTCTCAAAATATCTTTCTTTTTGGGAAAGTAACTATTTTTAGTACTTACCTCCTTTCTTTCTCCTTGTTTCCTCTTTTGGCTTGCTCTCTTCTATAAAAGCAAGAGGGTTGGTTCTTTTGCTCCATTGCTTTCTTTGTTTGCAAGGATTCTTCAAGAGTGCTCTCCAAGATAAGAAGTGCTTTTGCTCCAAGCTTTTCTTCTTCTTCTCCATCAATGGCTTCAAGTAAGTTTTTTTCCTCCACAAGAATCTCCATTGTAGAAGTAGCTTCTTATTCATTTTCTCTTTTTCTTTTTCTCTTCTTTCTTTTCTTTTCTTTTTTTTTTCCAAGCACATTTTTCTCTTTTTTTTTTCGTGCTTCTTCTCTTTTTTTTTTTCTTTGTTTTTTTTTTCTTTTTCACGGTTTTCTCCCCTTTTTTTTTTACCGTGTGCTTTTTTTCCTTTTTTTTTTTTGTTGAGATTTTTTTCTCTCTCTTTTTCTTTTTCTTTCCTTTGTTTGCTCACCATGATAATGAGGTTCATGCAATTTCAATATGTTCATGCATTTTTTTTTGATGCATCAAGATAGAAGGCTAGAGTCTCTAGGTCAAGCCAACATGATTTTTGACTTAGACAAAGTTTGATTGGTTTTGACCAAATTGGGTTGGAATTGGTCAAACTTTGGTCAAGGTGATGCATACCTGAAAATCTTTTGCAAGTATTGGGATTTTGAGCTCGCAGCGATGTTGAGCTCTTTCTCGGTCTTGCTGGATTTTAAGGAACTTTGCAATTTTTGGATTCTAAAGCTCGCAGCAATGTTGAGCTCTTTTCCAAATTTTGCGGAAATTTGATGAGATTGGCTCGTTCTCGCAGCGATGTTGAGTTCGAACCTTCTTTGGGAATTCTCCACTGACTATGAGCTCGCAGCGATGTTGAGCTCATCTTCAGGCTTCCTGTCTTTTTCGGAGTATTTCCCTTTCCTTCAGAATTGCCCCGGAACCATGTCAAAATTTCGCTAGAATTTTTTTTGCAAAATTCTGTCATTTTGATGATGATTGATCATTTCTCTTCCATCTTTTCCAGGTAGTTCTTCCAGGACGAACAAGGGTAAAGGTCCTGCTATGACGCACTTCGTCGGTCTGCCAGATCTTCCAATGCGGTCGTTCAACAGGCCTGTGAGAAGGCCCTAAGAGGGAAGATCCTCCGAGATGGGTGAAGAGGACCAGTGTGATTAAGACTGGGATTTTTGTTGGCGGCCCTTCCGATTTTGTAGAGAAGCCACCTATCCGTATGGACATGTTGATGCCAGCCAATGGCTACCAAGGTTCTGATCATCCATCGGTTGATTTGAGATCGGTGGACCTTGGCGTTTTTCGGGGTGAAGGTAGTAATTGGGTGAAGCCTTTTCGACTTCATGGCCGTTTCAGTGCTGACTTGAGCTGGGAATCATGGACTAATCACACCCTGAGAATTGGCGAGGCCATTCTGCGGGAGGCCGAGATTTTTGATGCGGTTCGCGCTTTTCGGCAAACCGTCGTTTTCTCCGATGAGGCTTTCATGGCCATGCTGGAGTCATTCCTTCCACAAACCAACACCTTCATTGTGACGAATGGTGAGATTGATTTTTCTTTGAAGGAATTGAGCGCCATCACCGGATTTCCTATCCTCGGCAAACTCTATGAGGAGTTTATGCCTATTGACAGCGTCCTTGAGGAGCAGTCTGAAGAATTTAGGCTTGTGTACTGTCAGCTCATCGCCTTCTATGATTTTTTGAAGGAGAAGGAGGGCTTGAAAGTCAGGTGCAGCAGTTGGAGAAGTTGCAGCTCCAACTTTTTTAACAGCGGGGAGTCTTCTGATGGCATGGCCCAGGATGCTAGGGCTAAAACATCAAGTTTGAAGAAGATCGCCGCTATGTGAGAAGATTTAAAGAAGTTCTTTGCAAGCACAGATGCCATTTGTCCTGACATTGCGTTGCGAAGAGATCTCGCGATTTACCTCACTTATTGGCTGGGTGAGGCTGTTTTTGCTGGAGGAGATGGAACACACATCAGCCCGCATTGTATTTTTCCGGCTTGTCAGATGGCGTTCGGAGAATGACTGGCTTTAGTACCTGCTCTTTACTCCTATTTGTGTACCGAACTACAGGCTGCTGCTTTCCTGGTTCGGCTTGGGCTTCCCATGAATAGGGTATTTTCTGCCCATATCTTCTATTCGTGGTATGTATACCACTGTCCTAGCTTCCATCGTTTGGGAGTTGCACAGGACGAAGATCCCTTTATGATTCGTTTGGCTACAGGGACAGCCGTTCCCGAATCGCTTTTGTCTGCCCGTTTGAGGATCCGACGATTTAAGGACGTCAAGATTGGGCAGTCTTCAGTGAAGCTTTCTCCGGGTTTGCGGAAGAAGGCTTTTGATTTTGGTGTCTCCCGTGATTCGACTAGGGTAGGGTCGGGAAGACACTATGCTTTGACAGACGCGGAGAAGAGATGTCTCTTCAACATACGGGTTGGTACGATGGTGTACTGCAGACATCTTTTCGTCGATATCCAGCCGTATGTCCCTTCGCGTTTTGCATTGCAGCTTGGCTTCTCTCAAGGCGTTGTTGGAGTGCCTTCGAGCATAGTAAAGCGTTTTGGAGGTCTGCGGGATGGGAGGAATGCATGGGCTTTTTATAGCGCTGAGGACACTACTGCCATGATTTCCTATCCTGAGCTGCCCACTTTCCGGACTGCTGGCTTCATGAAGTGGTTCGTGGAGAGCTTCTCAGTGTACCTGGGGCTTTCGAAGAAAGAGCTCGATATCAAGCAATCTCCTGGGAAAGGTCTTGGCAAATCGATAGTGTCCGTCGGGAGGAAGTTTTTGTTTTCCTCTCTGGAGAGAAGCATAAGATAGGCTTTGTCAATGAGCAGGACATCATCAGATCAGGAGCTGCACAAGGAATTCCTGGTGAGGTCTTGAGACAGCTGGAAAAGGAGGAGGCTGAGATCGACGCTATGATACAAGCAGAGCATACGAAGGTTTCCATGGAGTCTACTGAAAAAAGTAGACCATCGAGTGAGAACTCTAGTGAGAGGCCTGATGTTGCTAGTGGAGCAGGATCGTCGAGCAGATTGACCCACCGAAGCAAGAGGAGGAGAGGACAATACCGTAACATGAGACGGCACGATAATCCTTCTGATCTTGAAGTTCCTCTCACCATTGCTGAGGAGGTGTCTGAGGATGCTAACAAGCCTCCAGGGAAGAGGAGCAGAGAAGAGGAGACAGCTGGTATGATCCTCTTTCTTTCTTTTGCCACTTCTTTTCTTTTATGAGAGATTTTTTTGTTTTGATCCGCTGCTTTCTTTCTTTTGGCAGAGGATGATGACTTGGTGATGCTCGAGGTTTCGGCCGATGAGGTGATGATGGATCCAATCGTGGCATCTGAGGAAGAGCCCAAGGACTCTGGAGTGATTCCAGAACCTTCACCTGGTATGATTGCTTTGGCTTTTTTTCTTCCTTTTTTTTTGTTTTGTGTTGCCATTTGCCAACATGTAGCTTTTGTTTTCTTGGTAGCTGACTTGCCAGAGGATTCTGAAGATTTCGAGCCATCCATGGACGTAACTTTTGACGATGCTTCGGATGAGCTCAGAGAGGCAGAGAGTACTCTGCCAGTCGTCGAAGAAGGTATTTTGTAATAATAATCTTGATATATTTTTTATAAGATTATATTCATACATTTTTGTCTTTTCCTTAGCAGATTGTGGAGCAGCAGGAGAGGTCCCTCCGTCTTCCTCAGAGCCAGAACAGGGGATACCTGCGGCTGATATAGGAGTAGGGGTTTCTTCCACCTTCAATAAATCAGCTTCTTCAGTTGGAAAGAGTTTATTGATTACTCTTCCAATGGAGCATGACATGAGCAGTCGGACACTAGAGCATGGCGAATCCTCATCTGCACCGCACCTTCAGTATGCAAGGAAGGTGTTGAAGACTGTCTTGAGCTCATGGGTTGAGACTCTCTCTTCAGGTCATTTGGAAGCTAGCTTTAGCATGATCAAGCATGTTCAGGACATTCTTGCTGATAGCAAAGAAGTCGGTCTGGACATCGCAAGCGCCAAAGATTTTGTTGAAGAAATCATCGCCTTGGGGAACAAATGGACTGAAACTAAGAGTTTCCCAGATGGTGACTTCTTTGATGAGATGTTTGTGAAGCCTTCCAGCAAAGTCAAAGCCAAGCTGACTGAGGTCACAAAGACTCGAAAGCAGGTCGTTCGGGAGAAGAACGTTACCGAGTTATCCATCATGGGGCTGAAGCAAGACTTAGACCGCCTTAATAAGGAGGTTGTCGAGGCTAAGCAGCGTCTTGAGCTTTTAGAGGAAGAAGCTGCTGCCAAATGGACCGCTATTGTGGAGGCTCGTGACAAGGAGGGAACTCTCATTCGCCAGATTGAGGAAGCTGAAGGTAATGTCCGGAGGAAGACTCAGGAGCATGAGCAGTGGCAGGTCCTCTGGGAAGAACTTCCTCGTGCTGCAGATGGGTCGCGGCATTCAGCCGCATTTTATGGGAACATTTTGAAGAAGCGTGGCCTGAAAACTTTGGAAGCCAAGGCCAAGGGCCTGCTTGAGGAGTTGAACCTTTGGTTGAAGACCATGTTAGATTGAGCTCCTGAGTTGTAACAAACTATTTTCTTCTTCTTTTTTTTTTTTTTTTTGGTACCTCCATGTATAAACAATTTTGGTACTATATTTTGTATCCTCTTCTTTTCACTTAAATCATTTTTTGATGGAAAGACATTTGAGTAAAACTTGATGGGAATGTTTGTTTGAGAATTTGATCAAAAGGTTGTCATTTTGTGAAAATCTTTTGTCAAAGGGTTGTTTTTGGGCATGAAAGCCAATTTTTGTGGCAAAAAGCCTGGGTTTTGATGGTTTGAAAACCAAATTTTAGGTGGCATGGAAGCCTAATGTTGTGGTGTAAGAGCCAAAATTTGTTTTGCAGCATAGGAGCCAAAAATTTTGAGATGGCATTAGAGCCAAAATTTTTGAGATGGCATGAAAGCCGAATTTTGGAATGGCATAGAAGTCGAATTTTAATTTGTGGCATGGAAGCCAAAAGATTTTTTTTTTTGTATGTGGCATGAAAGACAAAGTTTTTTGGATGACGTGAAAGCCAAAGTTTTTGGATGGCGTGAAAGCCAAAGTTTTTTATTTTTGAATGGCATAGGAGCCGAATTTTGTTTTGTTTGTTGTTTGTTTTGTTTTGGCATGGTAGCCAGATTTTTGAAAACCAAGTTTTGTTTTATTGGCATGAAATTTGGATTTTAGCGTTTATAGCCGAATTTTGGCGTTTATAGCCGATTTTGGCATTTATAGCCGAATTTTGGCATTTATAGCTGAATTTTGGCGTTTATAGCCGATTTTGGCATTTATAGCCGAATTTTGGCGTTTATAACCGAATTTTGGCGTTTATAGCCGATTTTGGCATTTATAGCTGAATTTTGGTGTTTATAGCCGATCTTTTGCGTTTATAGCCATTTTTGGTTTTCAAAATGCAGATATCGACTAAATGTCGCCTCCCCGCTGAATGGTCTTGCAAGTATCGATGGAATGTCGCTTCCTTGCTCATTCGGTTTGCGAGTATCGATGGAATGTCGCTTCCTCGTGGATTGGGTTGCAAGTATCGACTAAGCGTCGCTTCCCTGCTTTTCCCAAAACTTTTGATTTTGCGGGTACTGACTTGATGTCGTTTCCCCATGATTTTTGAAATTTGAGGTTTTCTCGAACCATTTGAAATTTGGGTTGTGGATATCAATTAGAATATTGCGTCTCCACGATTTTGAAATTCAAGGTTTTGCAAGTATCGAATGGGGTTCGCTTTCCTGTGATTTTTTGGGTTTTTGGAAGTATTGAATGGGGTTCGCATCCTTCCGGTTTTTGGATTTTGGAAGTATCGAATGGGGTTCGCATCATTCCAGTTTTTTGGGTTTTGGAAGTATCGAATGGGGTTCGCATCCTTCCGGTTTTTTGGGTTTTGCGAGTATCGACTGAATGTCGCTTCCCCGCGGTTTTTTTTAAAAAACCATTCTTTTTGTTTGAAGACACGAGGGTCATAAATTTTGACTTAAAACCATTTTGGTTGTAAAAGCCGAGGAGGACTAGGGTGAAAATTCCTGAGTCCTAGTTTTTGTTTCAAACCAAGAATTTTTGGGTTCAAGGATCGAAAATCTTGATCAAGTCTAGGAAGAGGTTTCTACACTTGGATTTTTTGGATTTTGATTTTTTTTTTTGAACAATGAAACGCTGGAAGTAAGCTGTGTTTTGAGAGAGTTTTTTTTTTTTTATAAACTTCAACATAAAGATGAAAATTTCAAAAGGGGTGGGTTTGACGAGCAAGTACCTTGGAAATAGGCTTTGGCCGTGTAGATATCGCTCTGACCCGTTTGAGGAAGTCTTCAAGGGTAGTACCGCTTCAAGAACTTACCGTTGATGGGCAGTATACATCTGTCTCCTTCCATGTTTAGAAGAGCGTATGCGCTGTTGGAGAAGACTTTGTCGATGACGAAGGGTCCCTCCCATTTTGGTTCAAATTTGCCTTTCGATTTGTGGGAAAAGACTATGGGTCTATTTACTGCAAGAACCAAGTCACCCTTTTTGTAGGCGTGTTGCCTGACCTTCTTGTCGAAAGATCCTGCCATGCGTGTTTGATACAACTCAATGCTTTGTAGAGCTTCGAGTCATCTTTCAGCAAGATTATCCAGCTCTTGGAGTCTCAATTTGACATTGCTTTCTTGCGTCATGTCATTTTGCAAAGATACCCTTAAGGAAGGAATTTGTACTTCCAAAGGGACAACAGCTTCGCATCCATAGACCAAAGAGAATGGTGTGCTATGGGCTGGTCCTCGAATGGTGGTTCGATAGGCCCACAAGGCTTCTGGTAGTTTGTCGCCCCAGTCTCTTTTGTAACTAGAGATCATTTTCTTGAGAATTTTGCAGAGTGTCTTATTGAAGGCTTCTGCTAGTCCGTTCGCTGCTGGATTATATGGAGTCGAAGGAAAACTTTGGATTTTGTACTTGTCGCAGAACCTGTAGAATCTGTGATCCCGGAATTATGATCCGTTATCATGGACGAATCTTTTAGGTATGCCGAAGCGACAAATAATGTTGGTGCGCAAGAACTGAAGGACTGATGAAGTCTTCATTTCGCTGAACGCAAATACTTCTGACCACTTGGAGAAATAATCCATAGCGGCAAAGATGAAGCGATGACCTTTGCTTGATGGGGGAGAGATAGGACCTATGATGTCCATACCCCAGGTTTCGAAAGGCCATGAGATTGCTGTTGGATGTAGCCATTCTGGAGGTATGTGGACATAATCTCCATGAATCTGGCATTTTTGGCAGCGCTTAGCAAATTGCATTGCATCAGCTACCATGGTAGGCCAATAATAACCTAGCCTTTTTATCTGGTTGTAGAGCTTAGGACCAGCCTGATGGGCTCCACAAAGACCAACATGTACTTCTTTAAGAGTTTTTTCAGCCTCTTGTTGTGACAAGCAGCGTAGAAGTACTCCGTTGAAGGATTTTCTGTAAAGTGCTTTTGAAGGTATATCCGAATGAAAGTTCGGGGCTCGTCTTTGGATGCTTACCCGATCTTTTGGATCTTCAGGTAAGACTCCGAACATGATGTAATCAATGAATGGATCTCTCCAGTCGCCGATCGGAGGTTTGAGGATGGAGATCCGACTTCCAACCACTTGGTGGCATTTAGCAACTGCTTGGTGTGTGTTAAGAGGAGGGAGAATCCTTCTTTGACACACTGTGATTTGCATGTTTTCCCCTTCTTGGATTGCCATGGATGTGGCGAGTCCGGCCAGGGCATCTGCACGGATGTTTTCACCTCTGAGGATGTGGGTGATATGACAGATGTTGAATTTTTATCCAAGCGACTGCGCCTTATTGTAATAAGGCAGCAAATCAGGCTTCCTGACTTCAAATTTCTGATTCATCTGGTTGACAATCAGTTGAGAGTCTCCAAAAGCTTCCAGCATGGTGATACCGGATTTAAGGGCGAGTTCCAAACCTACAATCAGGGCTTGGTACTCAGCTGCATTGTTTGAACATGGTTCCAGTAGCGAGAAGGCGTGTGGAATCATGTATTTGTCGGGACTGACAAAGAAGACGCCAATTCCCGATATTTGCTTTTCTTTTTCGTTTGTCCTGGTTACGCCGTCAAAGTACATGTCCCAGGAAGCATTTGATAAGGAAGTTTCCACATTGTAGACAAATTCGTCTGGGAGATCATCCCTGAGTGGAGAATCTTTAGGCAATGAATGCTCTGCGAGGAAGTCTGCTAGAGCTTGGCCTTTGATTGCTTTTTGTGGTACATACCTAATATCAAACTGTGATAGAAGAATGGACCATTTTGCCATTTGGGCATTGAGAGAACCTGCTTTTGTGACAAGGACCTTTAGGAGGTTGATCCTTGAAATCAGGTAGACTGTATTGGACAGCAGGTAGTGACGTAGCTTTTGTACGGCAAACATCACTGCAAGATTGGAGATGAACCGTCGAATGTAGGCCAACCTTCCTTGAAGCCCTCTTAATTCTCTTAGGTTTCTGGGAGATGGCATTTCCAGGATAGCCTTGACTTTGGTGCGGTCAAGTTCTATTCCATCTTTCCGTACTATGAATCCGAGAAACTTACCCGATGAGACACCGAAGAAGCATTTTAGTGGATTCATCCGCAATTTGTGCTTGCGAAGTCGGAGGAAGACTTCTCGGAGATCGTCGAGATGGTCTTCTTTTCTTCTACTTTTGATGGCGATGTCGTCAACATAGCATTCGACCGTCTTGTGCTGCATATCTTGGAATATTTTCATCATAGCCCTCTGATATATTGCACCTGTATTTTTCAGACCAAATGGCATGACAATGTAGCAAAACACACCGAATGGTGTCCGAAATGATGTATGCTTTTCGTCTTCAGGATGCATCTTTATCTGGTTGTAGCCAGAAAATCCATCCATGAATGTCATTCGCTCGAACCCATAGGTGTTGTCAATCATCACCTCTGGTATGGGGAGCGGGAATTCATCTTTAGGGCATGCATTATTCAGGTCTCTGTAGTCAATACAGACCCTTATCTGCCCATTTTTCTTTGTCACGGGGTAGATGTTGGCCAACCATTCAGGATGCTGTTCCTCGTGGATGAAGCCAACCTTTTTGAGTTTCTGAACTTCTTATTCAATTTTGTCCATCACGTCGGGACAGAATCTTCTTTGGCCTTGTTTGACAGTCTTGATTTCTTTTTGCAAGTTGAGCTTGTGGACTGCTACTTTGGGATCTAAGCCAGGCATTTCAGCATATAAGACCATGCAAAGCAATCAACGAACTCACGAAGAAAAGAGATATACTCGGGTAACTCATTATCCTTTATATTCTTGCTTATGAATACAGGACATACAGGACGTGGGTTATCAGGTGTTCCCAAGTTTATCTTTTGAACAGGGTCTTCTGTCGGAAGGTTTGAAGGTGGTTCCTCCACAGCATTTTCGGAGGCTTCCAACTCAACAAGACCTTCTGGAGTACCAAAGGCATTTTCAGACTGAGGCTCTGTTTCTGTCCATGGATCTTCTTGATCAATATCCTTCTCAAAGTTTGCAATGAGATGGTCCCAATCATTTGCTAAAACTAGGTTAAAGTAGGGTACATCTTTTAGAGACGATGGTTCTTCTGGGTCAGAGAGCCGCGCGTCTATGTCATCAGGCAATTCCTCTTTATTATCAGAGAAATCATACCAATTGGGGGAACTTTCTGGATCCTTGACAAGCGACTCCTCAAAAAGATATCCAGGGAGGTCAATGTCTTCATGAGATGTTGAGGCTTAGTCGATAAAGCGACTTTGCAACCATGGTGTCAACTGTCTCATAGGAGCGGTAGGATCATACCCCAACCTATATGAAGACTTGCCTTTATGAAGGTGGATTTTCCAATCTTCTGGTTGACTTTTGGTCAGGGTGGGTTCCAATGGTATGAGAATACCACGGCCACCTCCCAAACCAGTCGGATTCTGAGCATCGTAGCCCATTTTCTTCATGATAGCTTGTGCCATCGGACTATACAGGGATAGCTGAGGCATACCTTCGTTTTGGAAAAGTTCAAGCAGAGAGTTTAGTGGAGAAGCTCCTGATCTGTGGAAGAAGATTGCTTTCTCTTCTGGCGAAGTTACCGGAATAACAAAGGAAGCAGATGTAGGATCTTCTATGTCAGCGAGTGTCTCCAATGGAGTGAGAGTGGGCTGATCTTACTGAGTATCAGCTTGGCTTGATGCTGTGTCATCTTCTAGCTCTGACTCCGAGTCTGTGTCATGCATAATAGACACAAAGGAGACAGTGAACTTGCCCCAGCCTTTTGTTTTATCTTCTTTACTTTGGTAGTGATTACCAAAGGCTTTGGAGATTTGAAGGAGACGACGAAGGGAGCTTGACTGCTTACTTTGAGTTTGGTGGAGGGTTTGTTTACCTCCGATGATTGCTGAGGAGCCTTGCCTTTATCTTTCTGGAGATTGTCAGCAAAGTGAATTGTTTCTTCCTCCTGTTCTTCTTTTCCATCTTTATACATTTGAGCATCTGCAAAATGGACATCTCTGCCTTTGAAGGGCTTTTTGTCTGCAAACACTCGATGTATCAAGCCGTCGTTGCCAACGAACTTGATGCACTGATGTAGAGTGGAAGGGACGACACCGTTGTCATGTATCCAGGGGCATCCAAGGAGTATATTGTAGCATGAAGGGGTCCATATTGCATATACAGTGACTTCAGAAATAAGGTCACCGATTTGTAATTTGAACCTGATTTTGCCGATAGGCCTTTGAGTACTGCCGTCATATCCGAAGATGGATACAGACGTGTGCCTCAACTTGCTAGGTGGGATGCCCAGCTCTTCGAGTGCCGAAGTAGAAATGAGGTTGAGTGCAGAACCTGGATCGATCTGAACTCTGTGTACTGGCATTTCTTTGATGTACCCTGTAAAGTACAAGGGTCGGTTGTGCTTTATCTCGCCTGCAGGAGGTCATCCTTGTCGAAGGCAATTGTTGCACTTGTTGCTTTTTGTACCGAGAGACATTCATTACTTGATCCCTCAGTTTTCTTCTTTTCTCCCTTTGGGGGAGTATTTTTTTTGACCCTATAGTCCATTTCAATTTGTAGGACTTGTGGGGCATGTTTGTCGACATCCGCATTTAGCCTTTGTAATTCTGAAATGAGACTATCACGAGTTTGTGGAGACATTCGTAATAAGTCAAGGATGTGCAGACGTGCAGGTATGTGTTTGAAGTGCTCAATCAAGTCGTACTTGAAAGCCTCCTTCGGGCCTGCATTTTCATTATTATTGCCACTTAGGGCGTTACAACTTGCTTTCCCGAAGGATTTACATAAGAAGAAGAAGGTTGGTTGTAATTTTTGTGGTAATCCCGGCCAGAACGGGTACCTCTACCAACTTCAAGAGCCTCTAGAGACTGGTCTTCTTTTGGAAGATCACTCTCAAGATCAAGGGGTTGATCCCTGTCATTTGCTGAAGACGTCTTTGTAGCAGTATTGGCGTCTTCAGTGATTGTGTTGCACGGAGCAATTTCCGGGAACAAATCCTGAACAGCATCTGACAACCTTTCTTGATTAGTCCAGACATCGTCTATGAGATCGTGTATCTGGGACCAATCAAGCGGGTTTTCATAGAAAAAGATTTTATCGGCAGGAGTTTCTTCGGGATGATCAACCGGGAGAGGCTTGAGTTCCGATGTCACAGCTTAAGGAGACGAGGACTGAGAGGATGATATCTCAGTGGAAGTCACCTGAGAAGATGTAGCTCCAGATGATACATTACTGGTTGGGGAGTACGTGTCTTCGGAAGCTTCAGAGGCACTATCGTCCTGAGCTATCACATTGCAGGTCATCCGGACAGGAGATACCCCCAGTGCAGACTGTTGGGAATCGGACTCATCCTCAGAAGTAAAAGGATCATCGATCCAACTGTTTTCTCCATTTTCAGGAGTTAAGGGAGAAAGTTCCCATTGATTTTCAGGGAATTCTGGTTCTGGATCATGACGAAGATTGTTGATGCGATCCTGCTCCTGCTCTATGGCAAGATGTTGCAAGATTCTTGCATATTCTTCAAGATCAGGCATATGAACCAAATCTTCTTCGTCATCTGTTCCTTGTGGTTCACCAATGTTGGGTTCCACTGGAGCATTGGCTGGTGCTAGATCGACAGCATTTTCTTGAACAGCGTCCTGATCTTCTTCATCATCAGACCAAGAACTTTGTGGCTGTAATGGGTTATACCAGATTACTAGCATAAGATGAGACTCGGGAATCCATTCCTCGTCGGAGAGGTATTCTCCTGTTTCAAGGGATTCTTTCCACTCATCGATATCACTGGCAGTGTCACTGGACTCATATCCATCCATGGAGAATCCAACTACCGAGTTGCAAGAGTATAATGCCCTCTGCGCAATTTCATTTTTGTATTGAGGTGGCATGAAATCATTAAGGGTGAATTTTCTTATCGCCTTTGAAGTTTTGGGAAGGGATTCTTCCGTCGCCCCTAGTGAAGCAGTGGAAGAGGTTTCTGCCTTTTCAAGGACTTCTTGTTTTGGTTGAGACTTCTGCTGTTGTTTGAACTTGCGGAGTTGTCTCTTGGCTTGCCTTCGTTGCTGAGCGGTTGGCTTTGTTTTGACGATCTCCCAATTTTCATCATCTAGGAGATCGGGATGCACCCATATGGGTTGTCCATCTGATGTTGGATAAGGAACCAACTCTTGGGATGCTTGAGCCATTTTAATCACCTTAAATGAAGTAGTGATCTTCTCCTTCGGTGACTTTGAAGTTTGCCGACATGACACCATGTTGACAGAAGAGAGCCGTAGTTTTTGTCGAAAGTTATGACTCTGTTTTTCCACATCTCATTGATCTTCTCTCTCACAACGAAGCATTGATTGAGAGGATGTGAGATCATCTGATGGTATGGACAGTATCGGGGATCATTGGTTTTACCAACATCTCTTAGTCTTTTGGGCTCTGGCAAAGTGAGTTTGCCATTTGCTAGGAGAGCCTCAAAGATTTCTTCAACATCTTCATCGAACGGATATTTCTTTTCTACACGTTCTTTGAAGGATCGGAGAGTTCATGCCTTTTACCTGTAGCTTTGTTTTCAGCTTTCTTTGGCTGCTGAGGAGCTGACTTAGTTTGCACATTGAGAACCTCCTTTTTCTTTGGTTTTGAGGTTGTAACAATAGTCGGCTCTTTCTTTGATGATTTCTAACTGTTGAGGTCTTTGATCACCATTTCAGCTTCCATGGAAGTTTCGAGGAGTTCTCCCACGTTCTTTGATTTATTGCCGATGATCATGGAGCGAATTCTTGCTCCGATATTGTTACGGCAGATGTCGACTAGCGACGCTTGTGGCAGTACATATGAGCATTTGTACGCCATTGCTTTCCATTTGTGAATGAAGTCGTATGTTGACTCATTCTCTCCCTGTTTTAGGCTGCAGAGTTGAGCCATAGTAACAGGATGGTCCTCACCTTGAAAGTGGGTCAGGAAGCGTGTCTCCAGCATAGCCCAGTTCTGGATGGAGTTCTCCGGCAAAGTGGAGTACCAATCAAAGGCTGTACCTTTTAGGGTACTTGCGAAGAGGCGAATTTTGAGGGCATCTTGATTCGCAATAGCTCCTGTTAGGATCTTAAAGTGGATGACATGTTGTCTGGCTGAACCTTTCCCCGTATATGTCTGGAGAGTAGGTTGTTTGAATTTTGCAGGGAACGGAACCGAGTCCATCCATAGAGGGTAGGGTGGCTTGATCCCATGTTCCTTCAATGTATCCTCTTCTTTTGCTTTTGCGAGGATATCGTCCACGTCCTTTTTGGTAAGGGTGTGTGACTCATTATTTTCTGCATTGGCCTTATCATCTTCATGATTCGAAGGGCCTTCATTATTAGGTGGTGGACGCTGTAAAGTGAGAATAAGGTTTTCCATCAAAGCCTCAATTCTCTATTGTCCTTACTCTAACTGATGGATGCGTGTGGTTACGTCATCATGCTTTGGAGGCTGCTCAGAACTTGTAGCCAAGACGTTCATCCCTCGGGATTCGAACGAAGAAATCGTTCTGGTGACTGAGCTGGGGCTCATTCTTCTGGATGAAGAATCTGAGGAGTGAACTCCGGTGTCCTTGGCTTGGAGGAGTGGAAGATTCTTCCAAATGTGCTTGTGTCCGAGAGACGCTGCGAGTCACTGGACGCCTAACACTGATTTTAGTTGTTGACTTCTGGCGTTTTCTGGTTTTGCCAACCATATGGACATCAACGAATTGGTCGGGTCTTTCTTTTTCGACCCACTTGTTAGAGACATGGAGAATAGAATGCTGGGTTCTTTGCCTCTCGAGTCCCTTTTGTCGATATGCCGCACGGCGATGCATACGACGAGCAATTTGAGCTTCAGTCAGCTCTGGCTGGGCTCCGGCGATGAAGGATGTAGTCCCTCGTGCACAGCAGCTGAGTTTGTCTTCTTTGAAGCTGGGCAAGGACAGAATCTGGACGCGGTCCTTTGCCTGTCGCAATGAAGACTTGAATTTTGCGAGCTCAGCTCCTGTTGAGATGAAGGGTCGACTCGCAGGAGTGCAGGCTTCAGCATGTTTTTGCGGAGGCCTAACGATGCAGGATTTGATTTTAGGCTTATAGAAGCAAGCCAGCTCATGATGATTTTGTTTGTTCTTTGGGCGGAGGGTAGGTTTCTCCTCTTTCATGTAAGAGACAGGGTAGAACCGATTCTCCTTGAGAGGGGTCAGGTATGCTGGCTTTCCAGATGTTCGGGACCTCCGTTGCTTTGGTGAAGATCTCAGGGACCAAGTTTTGGGGTAAACCTGGTTTCTTGTGGGTTGAGGCTTCGTGGGAGCACCACAGGCTTTAGGCTTCTTGGTGTTCGCCCTTGGTGCCATGTTAGTGACACGTTGCGGGGCGGTTTTCTGCTTCTTGGCAGGTACAGTTTCTTCTGCGGGGAGAGGGAATGGTCCCAGCAACCCGAAGACGATGGTCCGAGGAGTTGAAGTTGACCCGGTGTTTGGAGAGTTGTCGAGGGAGATGATGCTTCGGCAACTGGCAGGGCGCTTATGCTTGTTTTGCTTATCTTGAAGCATAAGCTGGTACTTGTTCTCATCGAAAGTGATGGTCAATGAAGCTGCCATTGTTAGTTTTGGAAAACTTCTGAAACAAGACCAAATCCATTAGTAATCACAAGAATATGGTGATCATAAATGGAAAACAACTATGGTTTTGTCTTTTAAAATCACTTGAGGGGACATGGCCCAGCCCAAGGAAGATGAAGAAGGTAAAAAGCCATAGAGGATACAATTGTTCTAAAATGCAAGTATGGTAGGCTCAGAGCGAGCGTTCCAGTGACTGCTAAAAACAATTGTAGACCTTAATTCAAATTACCGAGAAGCAAGGCTCACTCGAGGTAAAATATTATAAGGTTGGAGATACAAATGTGTCGGTCGCGAATATAGTGGACCCGAAAGGGCGTACTAGCACCACTAGGCACAAATGTTGCAAATCGCATCCTTGGAAAGGACACGAGATAGGATTTTCTGAAAGGTCAAATTTGGGTTAATAAAGGAGAGCAACTGTTATTCCAATCCGAACAAGGGCTCAACATTTCTGCGAGCGCTAAATCCGAAAGGGAAAGGAACCAGAATTTCTCGAATGTAAGTCCAAACGTGACGGAAGTTTTTTTTTTTTTTTTTTGAAAGGTCAAGATTGAATCCATCAAAGAGAGCAAATGGTGTTCCAATCTAAACAAGGGCTCAACATTTCTGCGAGCGCTGAATCCGAAAGGGAAAGAACCAAAATTTCTCAATTTTGAACTCAAAAAGTGACGGAAGTTTTTTTTTTTTTTTTTAAAGTTTAAGATTGAATTCATCAAAGAGAGCAAATGGTGTTCCAATTCAAACCACAACTCAACATTTCTACGAGCGTTAAATCCGAAAGGGAAAAAACCAAAATTTCTTAATTCTAAACTCAAAAAGTGAAGAATTTTTTTTTTTAAAAAAAAGTTTAAGATTGAATTCATCAAAGAGAGCAGATGGTGTTCCAATCCGAACCACAACTCAACATTTCTGTGAGCGTTAAATCCGAAAGGGAAAAAACCAAAATTTCTCAATTCTGAACTCAAAAAGTGAAGAAATTTAAAAAAAAAAAAAAAGTGCACATAAGTTTCAAATTCGATCTTATGAAACCTTAGTAGATAGATCAACCCCCAGGTAAGGGTAGGATTACTTAATGAACCCGTTTAAAGGACCCTTGCCTCGAACATTTTAGCTGTCTCCACACTTTGGACAAGGCTTTTCTTAAATCTACTTTAGTCAAAGAGCGCAATTGGTGCAACCTTAGTGCTTTTTTTTTTAAGGGTTTCTAATGAATTCATCAAAGAGAACAAGTGGTGTTCCAATCCGAACCACAACTCAACATTTCTGCGAGCGTTAAATCTGAAAGGGAATAACCAAAGTTTCTTTGAATTTGAATTTAGAATAGAGAAGATTTTTTTTTTTTTTTTTTTTGCAATTATATGTTTTTTTTTTTGAAATCTCAATTAGACTCATCAAAGAGAAAAGATGGCCCAACCCCCGATATGAATGATAGCTGCAAACATTACTGTGAGCTATCAAGTTCGAAGATGAGGGATCAAAATTTCTCAAAGTTGAGTTTTTAAGAAAAAGAGATCAGATTTTTTTTTTTGAAGTGAGAAAGAACAATTGAAATCCCATCTCATGTGCTTTTTTTTTTTTTCAGATACAAAATGCAACATAGGCCACCAACTAGAAAGGAGCCAAGGGATCAAAGCATCACGTTCTCAAGTCAACGGGTCCCACCGGGTATGCCAACTTGATGGACCCTCGGAATTTTCGTCCTCTCCTTCCGCACCCCGGGGGCTGACCTGGGTCTCGGCGGAGGAGGGAAAACGCGGGTATCAACATTTTTGTACGGGTATGCCAGATTTACTTTCTATTTGGAATTTGGAATGGTGATGATCCGGAGATTCACCTTCACAAGTAGAAAGGAAATCGATCTTTTTTTCTAACTTTTCAAATTGCATAAATATTAAGAAAAGAGACAAGTTTGTTTTTTTTTAGAACGCCGTAGGAGGCGTTTTTTTTTTGTTTGTCGTAAAAGGCGATTCTGCCGTGAAAGGCGATTTTACAAAACTAATCAAATGTGAAAGACAAGAATTGTGATTTCTTTTTGTCTCTTTAAGAAATACAAACTACAATAGAAAAGGAAGAAAAGGGATCTAACTTCTCAAGTATTGACATAGGGCTTTGGCCAGTTTGGTCGCCGAGCATCGTTTTCGGCCGTTTTTCCGTCTTTTTTGTTCATTCTTTCTTCTGTATTTTTCTTGACATTTTTCCTCAAGTATTGACTTGGTTTTTTTGGAGAAAACTTGACGAGAACCTGCGCGAAATAGGAACACAAAGTTTCCCATTTTTCGGGAAAGCCGAAGACTTTGTAGCCGATTTTCCGTCAAGGGTTGAAACTAGGTCAAACGATGTCGGAATGACCTGAAAATTGAGGTGAAGCTTTTTGAGCAATGGATAGAACCAACCATGAGCTTTTATTTGAGTTTTGAAGTCGTTTGGGGTCCCATCGACGCTTGACTTGATTTTACTGCAAGGAAAATGCCGAGCTTTGATATGTGGTCAAACGTTATCTGATTGACCTGAAATTTGACGGGGAACCTATTGGAGTCATTTTGAGACAACCCATTAGCTCCATTTTGGATGTCATGGTCCCGGGGTGCTCCGCCGCCGGTAGGCTTGATTTTCTTTTAGAGCATCGAAACCTGGTCAAACGTTGTCGGAATGACCTGAAATTCGACATGCAGCCTTTTGGAAGCATGTTGAAGCCACTCATGTACTTTGTTTGATGAGTGATGACTTCAGTGGTTCCCACCGCCGGGAGGCTTGATTTTGCTGTTCGAGCGTTGATGGAGGTCAAACGTTGTCGGTTTGACTTGAAATTTGGCATGGAGCCCTTTGGAGGCACCCTGAAGTCATCCATAGGCTCTGATCGAAGTTTTGGTGTCTTCGATGACGTCGCCGCCGGGAGCGCTTGTTTAGCTATCGGAGAAGTGAAGTTAGGCCAAACGATGTCGGAATGGTCCAAAACCTCAGGTGTACCACTCTTTTAGCTATCTTAAGGGATCTTTCAGTTTCTGTCTGATTCTGACAAAATCTGATGCTTGAAGTAACTTTGCCTGTTTTGTAGCAGGATGCAGCTTCACGAGGCTTCTTGATGTTGAGGACATAGTGACTTTTTTGGTGTCAACACACAGTTCTTCAATCATTTCGTCTTTTATAAGTAGGATAACCATCTGCATTGATCAATGTGTCATTAGTAAAAGCTTTTGGATAGTTCTTTGAACCCTTTCCATTTACCATGCACACGCATTTAGGATTTAAATATCCACAAGGACCATGCATCATGCATCTTATTACAGTTTCATATGCTTCTGGTTTAGTATTTGGATCAGGTAACTCGGCACATATAATGTCATCTATATCATATGGTGTCACTGGTTTATTATCAGCAACTAAGGTTAGAAGGATATGTGCATGAGGTAGCCCTCTTTTTTGAAACTCAATTGTGTATATATATATATCTGCAACAAAATAATAAAAGTAATTTATTACTAAAATGTAACCAAGCCAATAACATCTTCAACGTTAAGGACTACGATCAAATCAATAAGATAATATCCGAGGTGCCTAGGTACCTGCAACGACAACTCCAATTTGCATACCATTTTTAAGATCATCAAGTAGCTCTCCTAACTTCAACTTAAAATCCCTAGCTATAATGTCTGGTCTGTCCTCAACTCTTTGCCTAGGGGTTCTTTCAACCATATATTTTACTTCATTCCAATTAGGATTGCAAGTAAATGTAATAAATAAGTCTGGTGGTCCTGCACACCTACAGGTTGCCATTGCATCTTGATATTGTTGGACCATATATATGGGTCCACCAGTAAAAGAAGAAGGCAATTTGAATCAACGACTCACTGATGTAGTGTCGCAATCACTTTCAGAGATGGCATCTTGTAAACCATGGTAGCGATCAGAATGGAGTTTCTTTTGGTTAATGTATAACCAACCAAGCCGATTATATTCAATGCATGCATAAGCGTTAACAATAAACTGATGAAGGAGACGACCTTCCAGCAGAATCGTTTTTGCCTCCAAATCTCTTTCATGTAGTCTATAACAATAATACTCTCTAATTGACAATGACCCTTTCTCCTATGGGAAGTAGATTCTTCAATATTGTGTGTGATATTTAATCTCCAACCATCTTCTCCATAAGGAAAAATCAATGGATAGTGAAGTGCTATATAGCTTGGATGAGTTTGACTGATTCTACGTAGTTGTCCTCCAAAAGTACATAAAACTATGTCACGATCAAATCCTTGATTTTCTCCTCAGCCCACCAATAAAGCTTCAACTTCACTTGTGGTTGGGAGATTATATTGCCTTCCATCCGACACTATTGTATCCAGTATTCTTATAGTTAGCTCTACCGAGGGAGTTGGCCCATAGGTATCCCTTACCATACGAAAAATCCTTGCATATGGATTGAACTGATAAAGCATTGCTTGCAATTCTTTTAATAGTAATTCATCAATACCTCTATCAGCATGTCTAGAATCTAGAATTGAAAGTCTATTTTCTATATCATGCTTGTGTCATAGATATATAATTGAATGAATTGTGGACATTGTCCCATTTCTGGTTGAAGTGATCCAATTAAATGATGATTTTGTCCATATATTCGAAATGTATATGGGCCTTTCCATCCTGTTATAGGTATCCCTTACCACATTGGCTCCCATTAATGTGAAGGACAGCATTGAATTATATGCCCTTATTGACTTTTTAAAATGAGTTGCATGATCATCACTATTCCCATCAAGTAATGCCTTTAGAGGAGGTGGTGGTTCGCACAACAATAGAGCGTCTATGAAATTTTCTTTTGTTGGATTTCTCTTCCCGCCACATAATTGCACCACATTTTTTACATTCATGATTTGGAGGACCAAAGTCGTGTCGCCTATCCAATTGTCCTATTGATGGTCATAATAAAATGTTAGCCTTGATTAAAAAATTATTAGACGAGAGTTTAGAAATTTATTTTTATAATGATGAAACTAACTTGTGTGGAGAGATCTATGTTGCATATTTGAAGGATCTCTTAAATTGTTATCAATAGTTGATCCCTTCTCGATATGCACATTTAACAAAATGTTCTGTACAATTGTATCACTATTAGGTGTTGTGACGGCACTGTTGTGATTTGTATCATTGATGGGCTTAGTAAAGCTGGTTTCTGGAATGCCAACATTGATTTGCACATCTACAAGATTCTCCATAGCGAGATCAATTGAAGTTGCAGTACGTTGATATGTAAAGTCCATAATTTGTTAGCATATTTTATTTTGGAATAGTGTATATATATATATATATGGGAGATGCTCCTATGAGAGATATCTCTTACCTTATATGAGAGATATGGGTGGGGGCCTTCACATTTAAATTGTTGGCATTGGATATGGATGTGAGGGCCCCCACACAATCTCTCATTGGAGCATCTCCCTATGTGGGTGGGTGAGTGGGTGGGGATGTGGGCTTGCGTGCTTATATATGTTGTTAGTAATAACATGTTTTACTTCTTTGATTTTGAATGTTGGCTATTGGACAACTTTCGAAGGGTCTCTTTGCATTATTCCTCATTTATGTTTCTATTAAAATTGAGGTAAAGAAGAAATATTTGGTTTAGCTATATTTATTATTTCTTTAAATTAAATTAGTTACAACTAGGTTATGTTTACAACATACCCTAACATGTGAATGAGATTAGATAACTAATATAGTCTAAAATGCCCTAATGCAAACTATTTACTAAGCAGAATAACATTTTGTATTGAAGTTGTCACTGTTGCACTTATTAACTATCATTGGCATTATATGTTTTTTCACTATCGTCACTATATAATTCATGAAAATAAGCGAAATGAGGAAATATTGTTCTTTATTGGTCTCATCATGTAGAGTTTTTTAGTTGGAACCATGGAGCTATCGGAAATTTATGAATCAGGAATGTCATTTCAAAATAAATCTTACATGTATAACCGACATCTTACTCATAAAAATTACAATCCATTAATTTCTTCAACAAATGAACAAAAATAAACCAAGTGTTACAAGATAAGACATAATATTGTTTGCGAAATAACTTCAAGCACAGTCATGTTCTTCAAAGATGACAGAGTTTCCATACCTGAATCAAAATCAGCTCTCAATAAAATTGAAATAAGACTAATAAACTTAGCAAATATCCTAGGGACAATGTTCCCCTACGAGCATATTGCATATAACATAATTCGCATAACATTATTTTTGATGTCGTTTATTAATAAGTTTTGAATAACAGCAGAAAACTTATACCAAATGTATCCTATTAATTAGGATAATGGAGGAAGCCTTTATCCACGACACACAAACATGTATCCATGTACATGGATTATTTAAATCAAGATATAACTAATTATAAGACAATGTAATCAACTTAGCCTTCAAATTAAAAACTATTTCTTATATAAAAATAGTAATTTCCATGGGGCATTAGAGGCCATGAACCTCATAATGGAATCATAAATCTACCGTACTATTTTTGAGACATTTATTATCATCGCCAGGATAAGCAGAACACACATTGTCATATGAACCATTTATATGAACAAATTTTAAGTAGTTGGTGAGTGAGGAAACATCATAAAAATACTATTGGGATTAATCAAAAGGAAAGAGAAGCAACTAAATAGTTGCCTTTATATAACATCAGAAGCATTTACAACACATTGCCCTGATAGATAAGTAAGCATGTGATGTTACTTAATATAGCAAACATTGACCGAGTAATAGGAATATCATATGAATAGTGATGGGTTTAAAGCTGGAAAAAATAGTGATGGATTTAAGGGTGTAAGAAATCTCATATAATAGGTATCTCATATAATATTTTTTTCTTTTTAGGATAGACCAGTTCTGATATGCAAATGGAGGATGAAAAATAGTGATGGGTTTTACAATATTTCTTATAAGCTTTATAACAAACATCTAATATGCGTAAGATGAAACATTAACAGTCTCTAATATAGATGTTATTGATTATTTATTAAGAAGATGAATTGCATTCGTACCGGAATTGTGATTGATGGGTTATTTGCAAAGATAGAAAGAGTATTTGAGGTAACAGACCAATGAGACCCAAACTTGAAATCGATGAGTACATACCAATACCCAAATGCTCCAAAAATGCATCATAGACACAGAAATTAATGAGGAATAGAAAATTCATAAAATAAAATGAAAGAGTAGGAAAATAGGAACAATTCATTAGCAATACTGAAGGTATGCAAGAAAGAATATGGAAAAGAAGAACCTGCATCCTTGAACTTATGAGCTACAAATGAGAACAGACATGTTCCACTTCAAATTTTTTCACACCCAATTGCAGTCAAAGTCAGATTTTCCCAGTAGCATAGAGAAGGCATTAGAAATACATCGAAAAGGTACGTGCGAGATACAGGTTGAAAAAAAAAAACTAAATTGGGGTCTTTTTTTATTTATAAATACAAAAAATTTTGTTCACCATGCCATTATTAACTTGTATTTTCAGCAGTATAAAACATCAAACGACATGTTCTTGCTCTTTCTTTTTTTATATCCAATCAAAAAAGGCATGCTCTTGTGAAAAAATTGAAATTAGGGAAAGTACATCTTATCACCTTTCCAGAGAAGAAAGAGTGGGGATGAAATCTATATTTTCAGCATTAGTGAACATCAAGATTTGCCATTATTAACTTGTATTTTCAGCAATATAAAACATCAAACGAAATGTTCTTGCACTTTCATTTTTTATATTCAATCAGAAAAGACATGCTGTTGTGAAAAAATTGAAATTAGGGAAAGTACATCTTATCATCTTTCCAGAGAAGAAAGAGTGGGGATGAAAGCTATATTTTCAGCATTAGTGAACATCAAGATTTTTTTTTTTGGTTTGCAAATGTGGCTTTAAAAAACATAAAATAGGGAAAAAATCGAAATAAAAAAAGCCAATTTTTTGCTAAATTGGGGAAAGTACCTTTTATCACCTCTCCAGAGGCGACGAAAGTAGAAAAATTAGGAAAAGTACCTTTTATCACCTTTCCAGAGAAGACATATTAGGGATGAAGATGAATACCCAGGTAAATAAGTTAAAATTAAATAAGATGAGTGAGTTGGATAAGGAAGTGTTGCAGAAGCGTAAAAACTTTGATCCATCAGTGGTTGCATCTTCAAAAAGTATGTGGAGGGAGTTACAGGGTACGAGACATGGGTGAGAACATGAGTGGTGAGTCACATTGAAGAAGTAGTAGTGGGAGAGAAGAGAAGCACTTTAAGCTGCAGACGTATTAGTTGAAGTCAAAATCGCCCATATCAGTCAAAATTGAATCCAAAAACCTCTTAGTTTAATATAGTATACTCCTTGAACTTATGGGCTTTTATATCCTTGTCATTAAACTTATAATAAAAATTTACAGTGATGAAAAGGAAATTGATGGGTCACATAACATTGGATCTGGTTGTGATAATGGTGATGAAAAACAACGACAATCATTATCAAAATCCTTTAAATTTAAAGACGAACGAAGAGATAAGATCTGCATGTTCCATAATTCATCATTGTATTTATTTATTTATTTTTACTTCACCATTGTATTAAATTTTCATAATTCAGCATTATATGAAGATGCCTTTCCAATCTTAAATCTCTATGCTTAAAACCTCAAATATGGAGAGAGTTCGAATCAGATGGGGTGTCCTGCTTAAAAGAAAAATTATGGCCTTTGATATCCTTCACATTGAACCAACAACAATTGGCAGAAAAAGCAACACCCATATGCCAAAGCAGCACACAACCAATCAATTCAAAATAAATTGGATAGTGAAAACCGATTAGAAGTGGAAATGAAACTGATCCTCTTAATGAGAAAGGTAAAGAGTTCATCCAATAAAAACAATCTTTATACTGAAAAAAAAAAAAATTCCTTCCTCCAATCAATATAGTGTTTATAATCAGAGTACAAAAATAGTCCCATTGGACCTGTTTGAAAAAAAAAAAAAAAAAAATAGTCCCATTGGTCCCAGAAACAAAGTAGTTCCAAAGTTTCAAATGTGACCCTTCATGGTTATATCCCAATTACAAGCACCATAATTCATCTAAGTGATTTTCATTAATCTTTTTCTCTGCGTGCCACGCTCCCCACTGTACCAATAATTTGAACGACAAACCTGAAATGCCATAAATATAACAATTAAAAATTAAAAAAATAAAATTGGAAAAACAAAGTTCTAATAAAAAAATGATTTCTTAAATAATTAAAGAGACAAGATAATAAATAGAGGAAGATAATTGAAATCAAATAATATAGGCAAACGATTGAAAATGAAGGGGGAGATATTACTTGCTACAGGTTCTTCATCTTCTTCTTTACTTCCATTTTAATCTATGACTAAATTATGTAACCTTTCTTCTCCATGTGAATCACCACCATCCGTTGTGAACCTAGGATGGCTTTAATGGCTATTCTCATTTAGGAGTTGCAAACCAGACTCATCTCAGAATTAGCATGCCTTTAGCATATACCTATTGGCAAAAATGAAAATTCATCTGTGCATCTACTATTTTGATGCCTTCACTCAAGAACCCATCCTACAAATCAATAATTTCCAAAAAGTGTATGTTACAACATCACATCCAACCCAAGCCGTTACCAAAGATGCCATGTGTATACTATGCACATTTAAAAATCATCTTCTTTATTCCTTGTAATTCTAAGAAAATAATAGTAAACAGAGCTTTCACGGTTTTTCTCATGTAAGAGGCGTGCTAACCAGATCCCTTTTAAAATTAGCATGCTCTATTTCTATTAGAATGAAAACAACAAAATATGAAACTTCAAGTAGGTGCAAAGATGATTAGAATGGTGATCATACCTTAAATCTATTGAAACTTCAAGTACATGCCGGTGAGTCCTCGCCGCAAACTCACCCGCAGATTTCTCCAGGGATTGAGAGAGAGGTAGGAAAGAAGAGGGCGGGTTTAGAGACAGCCGGGCGACAGACGCCTATAGACGTGCGGAAGAAAGGGACGGAAATGTGTAGGCCCGGAAAGAGGGGGAATGTGAAGAGTTCGAAGGAAGAAAGAATATTGGTTTTGAAAGTGTTCTTGTTTTGTTTTTAATCAAGACGGGCACGCGAGCGATTTGAAATTGAAAAGGGACCGCGCGAATAAGTCATCGCATCCATCGTTCTTTACTTCCATCGTTATCAGAGCACAGTCCCTCGAACTGGTAGAATAACCCATGATCACCTCTGCGCGTTGAGGGTTTCGTCGAGAGATGAAAATTTCAGAGAGAGGGTTTCGTTTCAGAGAGGAGGGCCGTCGAGGAGAGAGCGTGCAGGCGTCGCTGCGACGAGATCGGACTGAGAGAGTGTTGAGGTTTGCAGAGCAGTGAGGGCATCTAGGTTTGCGAATCTTTGGTTATGCAGGGATGAGATAGAGTTTCCTTCTTTGAGATGGGGAAATCAAATGGGCGGGCCTCAAAATGATCATTTCAGAAATGGGCGGGCTTTTGGACCTTTTCACACATTTTCATCACCCTCACGTGGCTGAGCATATATATATATATATATATATATATATATATATATATATATATATATATATATATATATATATATATATGGGCCAGCTCTCTTAAGCTGAAGTTTAGGATAAGGTAAGCTGAAGTAAGCTCAATTGCGTGGTGGAGCTCACTTGGGGACCTATATGGGGATGGGGATGGGGGGATTTCAAGGACTCCCTAGGACCCTCCTTTCTATAAAAAATCAGCCACAACCGTGGCTTTTATCCTCTCCATCTAGGCACCAAAAGTTTAATGATCAATGGTCCATTCGGATTGGTGCATAGTCGATCCAATGGTCTAGTAAATTTGGATCTGACCAAAAATTGGTGGGCATATGCAATTTAGGGGGGTCGTGTGTTTGGTCCATTTGGATGGACCAAGGATAGGCCTTAGAAGCGTTAGCTTACGGAATCTTACCCTAAGCTTAAGCTTAGGAGAGCCTTGCCTATATATATATATATGTGTGTGTGTGTGTGTGTGTATGTGTGTGTGTGTGTGTGTGTGTGTGTGTGTGTGTGTGTGTGTGAGCAGGGCTCTCCTAAGCTGCAGCTTAGCTTATCCAAAGTTGGAATAGTGCTGGTCCTACAAATCAAACTTGAATATATCTGTTTTTTGCATAATGGAACTGAAAAATCCAGTTCTTATTGGATTTATCATGATTTTGGAGACAATTATCTTCCAAAAAACAGCATAATCGACTTTAATTTTGTGGGACAAACCCTATTTCAGCTTAAGATAAGCTAAGCTGCAGCTTAGGAGAGCTGGCCCCTATATATATATATATATATGGGAGATACTCTTACGAGAGATGCTCACGCCTTACTAGGAGAGGTAAGATAGGCCCTCACAGCCCCCACTTTTTTCTCATATAAGGTGAGAGATATCTCTCATAAGACAATCTCCCACACATATATATAGGGGCCAGCTCTCCTAAGCTGAAGCTTAGGATAAGGTAAGCTGAAGTAAGCTCAATTGCGTGGTAGAGCCCACTTGGAGACCCATATGGGGATGGGGGTGGGGTGGATTTCAAGGACTCCCTAAGACCCTCCTTTCTATAAAAAATTAGCCACAACCGTGGTTTCTATCATCTTCATCTAGGCACCAAAAGGTCAATGGTCAATGGTTCATTCAGATCGTTGCATAGTCGATCCAATGGTCTAGTAAATTTGAATCTGACCAAAAATTGGTGGGCATATGCAATTTAGGGAGGTCGTGTGTTTGGTCCATTTGGATGGACCAAGGATGGGCCCTAGAAGCGTTAGCTTACGGAATTTTATCCTAAGCTTAAGCTTAGGAGAGCCTTGCCCATATATATATATATATATATATATATATATATATATATATATATATGGGGCCAGCTCTCTTAAGCTCAAGTGTGTAGTGGGAGCCACCTGGGGACCCATATGGGGATGGAGATGGGTGGATTTCAACGACTCCCTGGGATCCTCCTCTCTGCAAAAAATCAGCCTCAACCATGATTTTTATCATCTCTATATGGGTCCAAAAGTTTAATGGTCAGTAGTATATTCGGATCGATACATAGTCGATCAAACGGTTTAGTAAATTCGGATTTGACCGAAAGTTGGTGGACATGTGCAATTTAGGGGGGGTCATATGTTTGGTTCATTTGGATGGACCAAAGGTAGGCCCTATAAGCATGAACTTACGAAATTTTATCCTAAGCTTGAGCTTAGGAGAGCCTTGCTCTATGTGTGTGTGTGTGTGTGTGTGAGAGAGAGAGAGAGAGAGAATATTCATGTGCATCGTGTGTGTGTGTGTGTGTGTGTGTGTGTGTGTGTGTGTGTGAGAGAGAATATTCATGTGCTTCCATCCATCACCATAGGGTGAGAGACACTTACATAATTGGAAATATTCATGTGCAAAAGAGGAAAAGCCATTAAAGGTCATATGCAGAAAAAGAATGTTCATGTGCAAAGTGGGAAAGCCATGTAAGTGTCCTTCACCCTATGGTGAGGGATGGATGCACATAATATTCATGTGCAAAAGAGGAAAAGCCATATATGGTCATATGCAGAAAAAGAATGTTCATGTGCAAAGAGGAAAAGCCATGTAAGTGTCTCTCACACTATGGTGAGGGATGGATGCACATGAATGTCCCCAATATATATATATATATATATGGGAGATGCTCCTATGAGTGATATCTCTCACCTTATATGAGAGATATGAGTGGGGGCCCTCACATTTAAGTTGTTGGCATTGATATTACGGAGATGCTCCTATGAGAGATATCTTTCACTTTATATGAAAGATAAGGGTGGGGGTCCTCACATTTAAGTTGTTTGCATTGGATATGCATGTGAGGGCCACCACCTTATCTCTCATAGTAAGGTGAGAGCATCTCTCATATGAGCATCTCCCATATATATATAGCATCTATCAACTTACTATAAGAGATAAGGTTGCAGCCCTCACATCCATATCCAATGCCAACAACTTAAATGTGAGGGCCCTCGCATTTATCTCTCAGACTAAAGTGAGAGATGCTCTCATAGGAGCATCTCCCATATATATATATGGGGCTAGCTCTCGTAAGCTCAAACTTATGATAAGGTAGGCTCAAGTTATGGTGGGGCCCAGTTGGGGCCCGCATGGGGATGGAGATGAGGGGATTTCAAGGACTCCCTGGGATCCTCCTCTCTACAAAAAATCAGCTCCAACCGTGATTTCAATCATCTCCATCTGGGCCCAAAAGTTTAATGGTCAATAGTCCATTTGGATTAATACATAGTCAATCCAACGGTACAGTAAATTCGGATTTGACCGAAAGTTGGTGGACATGTGCAATTTAGGGGGGTCACGTGTTTGGTCCATCACACATGACCCTCCTAAATTACACATATCCACCAACTTTCAGTCAGATTTGAATTTACAGGACCGTTGGATCGACTATGTATCGATCCAAATGGACTGTTGACCATTAAACATTTGGGCCCATATGGAGATGATAGAAATTACGGTTGGGGCTGATCTTTTGCAAAAAGGAAGATCCCAGAGAGTCCTTAAAATCCCCCCATCCCCATCCCCATGTGGGTCCTCAGGTGGGCCCCACCACACACTTGAGCTTACCCCATCCTAAGCGTTAGCTTAGGAGAGCCTTGCTATATATATATATATATATATATATTGGGAACCGGTCCTATAAGGACAGTCCTTACGGTCGCATAGTTTGGAACAGCCACTAGGGCCCACTTTACGACCCATCCAAATTGACCACACATTCACAACTCCTTTATTGGCACCGAGTCCCATGAATTTGCATGGATTCAGATGAACTAGACCGTTGGATTGATAGTCATTTTTTCATGTTCGATATAAAGATGTTAAACTTGTGGACCATGGATGAAGATGTTAGATGTATTAGATTGACTTCAAATTTGATATGTAGGTTGACCCCACTTGGATATTTCGGTCCCCCTCCATCCCATGACCAGTGGGGTCTCACAATGGGCCTCGCTAGGTGGTCCACACCTAAGATTGTAAGGACCATCCTTATAGGATTGGTTCTAATATATATATATATATATATATAGAGAGAGAGAGAGAGAGGCTCTCCTAAGCTCAAGTTTAGGATAAAATTTCGTAAGCTTATGCTTGTGGGGTACACCTTTGATCCATCCAAATGAATGAAACACATGATCCCCCTAAATTGCATATGTCCACCAACTTTCGATCAAATCCGAATTTACTGCACCGTTGGATCGACTATGTATCGATTTAAATGGACTATTGACCATTAAACTTTTGGGCCCATTTGGAGATGATAAAAATCACGGTTGGGATTTTTTTTTTGTAGAGAGGAGGATCCCAGGGAGTCCATGAAATTCCCCCATTTCCATCCCCATGCGGGTCCCCAAGTGGGCCCTACCACACACTTAAGCTTAGGAGAGCTGTCCTCATATATATATATATATATATATATATATATATATATGGGGATAAGCATCTATCCCTCACCAAAAATGGTGAGGGACACCCATTTTGGGGTTGTTTCAAGTACAAGAGGGAGGTACAAAGTACCCCTCTTGTACCACTCTTGTACTTGAAACACCCCTAAAAGAGGTGTCCCTCACCATTTTTGGTGAGGGATAGATGCACATGAATGTTCTCCTATATATATATATATATATATACTTCTATGAAACCATCTATCATCTCATTATGAGAGATAAAGTGGGGAAGTGGGGGCCCTCACTGCCCTCACATTTAAACTGTTGGCATTGGATATAGATGTGAGGGCCCCCACTTTATCTCTTATAATAAGATGATAGATGCTCTCATAAAAGCATATATATATATAGAGAGAGAGAGCGCGCAAGGCTCTCCTAAGCTCAAGCTTAGGATAAAGTTTTGTAAGTTCATGCTTGTGGGGCTCACATTTGGTCCATCCAAATGGACCAGACACATGACACCCCTAAATTGCACATGTCCACCAACTTTCGATCAGATTCGAATTTATTGGACCGTTGGATTAACTATGTATCGATCCGAACAGACTATTGACCATTACACTTTTGGGCCATATGAAGATAATAGAAATTACGGTTGGAGCACATTTTTTGCAGAGAGAAAGGTCCTAGGTGTTAGATTGTATGGACTCAATCCATCAGTTGATGTAATAAACTGATTAATTTTTTTATTTATCAATAAAATCATGCTTTCATTTTCATGAGATGAATGGTGTTTTTATTACTTAATGCACATGACCAATACATATGACATAATGGCTCATGAGTTGAACCGGGTCTCATTAGTATATTAGATGTGATATATGTGTATGGATGAGATCCATATACGGGAGACATGTGTCACAAATCTTATACTTAAATATCTTCACAACCAGTGATGAGACTGGGCATCTCATCTGATAAGATTGCAGCGCTTTGATCACTATGAGATAGTGTGATTTGTCTCGATCATAAGAATCTAAGATTCTGGATCACGGTGCTGGTACATTGGATATATTGAAGGACCATGAAAAGCACCTTATAGAATATTGTCTCAAGTTTAAGGTCTGCTCTCATAATTTCCTAACAATAGGTTCTCAATCCTGAGACATTGATGAACTCAAGTTTCTATCTATTCATTTGCTTTAAGTCACCAATGAGTGAGGCCAACTGTAGGTCAACACCTTAATGTCTTGGGTACGTGGTAATAGGACTGTGGGAACATCCAATGGTCAAGATGGAATCTATCTATATTATCCCCTTGTGCTAATTAATGGATTTGTTATTAGTAAGTGCGCACCCATCTCGATTAAGAGTTTATTGGATGGTACTGATGATCACTGTGATTAATTGGGATTCAAGGATTATAAGATGTGGAATTAAGATTGGAATAGACAGATTTATTCCAATTGATCCATGGATATTAATAGAGGGGCCTACTTGTGGTAATTGGGAAATTTAGGGTATTTGTTGTAATTTATTCCTAAGACTGGAGTGTCGTTGCATTTATATAGTGGTGTTATTTGTAATTAATTGTGGGCCCTGATTGCACATGAGATGTGAGGTCGCGGTGTCCCAATTGGAGCCAGCTTTCTATGGAATCCCTAGTGGTTCCAACGCTAGCCCAAGTTGTTAGAAAGATACTAATCCTACTTGAACCCTAAAAGGAAGGAATTAGAAAGTTACTATTTCTTTTTGAAGTATGACTTCTTATTGTGGAAGTAAGACTTTTATAATAATTAGAAATGAGAAAGTTGTTAATTTGTAATGGGAGTTGGACTTCTATTTCAAATAGGACAAGAGGAGGAATGAAGGGCTATAGATATGGGAAGCACACCCATTGGACGTCCCATACAAGGTGTCCATGCCCAAGATCCCCTTTGTGCAAGAGTTGCACAATTTTCTCTCTTTAGTTCTCTTCTAGTTCATTAGAGTTTTTAGTTGGGTTTTCTCTTGAAGTTTCCACCAATCTTCTTGAGAAAAGAGATCTGATAGCGGGTCATAGCGTGGAAGACAACAAGGTCTTGAAGATCCTAATTTGCTTCAAGAAGAGTTCATGTTCAAGTAATTTGTCTTCTTCTCCATTAGAGCACTACCGGGCTCCAAAGGTATAATCTGCTTCTCTACTTATCGTGGATTGTTTTAGTTGCATAATGTTGCTGGTTTCTATCTTCTAGATACAGTTTATTATTGTACATGGTTGATGAGTTTTAGGGATTGGATCCTGGATGTGTGGTTTATGGCCTTATGGGTACCTGATTCCTGAGTCAAGTGGGTCAAAAAGTTTTGAAAACCTATCTACAAGGCACATCTACTTCCAACAGCAGGGAGTCCTTAAAATTCTCCCCATCCCCATCCCTACGCGGGTACCCAAGTGGGCCCCACCACACACTTGAACTTACCTTAACCTAAGCTTGAGCTTAAGAGAGCTAGCCCCATATATATATATATATATATATATATATATATATATATATATATATATATATGTTTTAAAGCCATATATATCCTGAGTTATATTCATTAGTCTACCTAGCTTTAATCATATATCATTTAATGTCCCCGTCTATATCTAAAGTTCTTTTATCCAATAATACTAATGTAGCCCATATTTTGTTTCGAATCTGGATCCGTGTTTTGCTTGATCCAATATACAACTTATATGTTCCATGTCGGAACCTGATTTGAATCTATACCATTGTTCTGCCCTAAATCTGACACATTTGCATCCCTATGAGTAAGGGCCTATTGGTCTTCATCTCAACCCAAATCCAAATTTGATTATTACACAACTTGGGCTTTCCAACCCATATCCGACCCATATATAATGTGGGTGTGGTTTGGGTCGTGTTAGTCATGTTAGGTCCAGGTCAGATTTTGCCACCCTAATTTTATTGATTGCCTCTATTGGGATGCACCATCTCTGAAATGCGACCAACTAGTAAGATGAGTTTGATCACAAGGTTGCCCTTTTCCTGTTGCATGTGAACTATTGTTGTAATTCTTGGTAAAATGACTGTCTAGTATATGGATACCGAAAGGTTCGCCTTTTTCTTTTAGCCACGTATTTTACCAAATGGTCAATTTTATAGCTAGACCAACTCTTTTTTGGGGAAAAATATATGGATGGCGCTCGTATTGGGAAGACATTTATTTTTAAGGACTTAGATCTTCATTAGGTGGCTTCAACTCAAGTTTACACTAAAGCGTCATAGGATCTGTGGACTTTCATTAGTTAATGTTCACAATCTCAATTGTTTCAAGGAGTATCTGGCCTCTTGTTAGTTATGTACGTGCCTCTAAAGCATAGTTGTTAATATCGTTTCGGACCTCATTTCGCTCTGGCCTACAAAATGAAAAGTTTCGGCCGATTCGGAATTTCAGCGAAACTTTTCAGAATTACATTTCGGAGAAAATATAACAAAATATATATACATATATAAGTAAAAAAAATAGAAAAAGTAATAAATATAGATTTAATCCATTATAGTAATTTTCTTTGGAATTATATTTTTTTGAAAATATTAGAAATACAAAATATATGTGTAAAAAAAGTAAAAAAAAAAATTTTGTAAAATTTTATTTCGACCGAAAAGTTACATTTCGGCCGAAATTCAAGATTTCGGCCGATATTGACAGAAATTCAAACCGAAAAGTTTTAGCCGAAATTTCGTTTCGGTCAAGAAATTTCGTTTCAGCCACTTGACCGAAATGAAAATTTTCGGCCATTTCGGCCGAAACGAAACGAAATTAATAACTATGCTCTAAAGAAATAATTGTACCATTATACCTTTAGATGAGATGCTTTATATTCGACATATCCAACTAACCGATTGTACATGTGAAACCCACTTGATAAAACATCAAACCCTCTTATCAATATGATGCAGCCAAGAATTTCTCTCAGGAGAGACAAAGGTTTTCAAGTCACATAATGTCAATAATCTTTTTGCTGTATTTTTTTACTATTAACAATAAAAAAAATAAAAAATATATGAAAATTGTAGGAAAAATAGCAAGATGTATACAAATAAATATTTGTACAACAATCAACTATTTGATTCCATAAAAGTTTTTTTTTTCTACAATTGTCCTTGACGAGTTTTTATTTTCTGAAAATGTTGTATGATCGCTTCATTATCGATGTAATGTAAAATATCTTCCTCGATGTTTGTAACCAAGTAATCATTCATCCATTTTTCTCTCATGTGATTCCACAATCGAGTCTTTATGATATGCATAGCAGAAAACGCCCTCTCAATAGTGGCAGTGGCAACTGGTAAGATTAGTGACAATTTAATGAGTGAGTATACTAATGGATATAAAATATCCTTTTTACTGAATGATCTTCTTAGCAAGATCATTAATCCCGTTTACTTTTAAAAACTCATGATTGGAGCGCATATCTAGAATGTAAGTCTCAAGTTGATTGTCAAGTACCATAAGATCCACTGTAGAAAATTCAGTTGGATAAAACTGAGAGAGGTGGACTAATTCTTGCTTGTTGAAAGCGAAGAATGAATCACTTGGGTTCAAGCACGCTACACAAAAGCAATTCAGTATTCGCCTCCGTGAAACGATTGTTCGACTCTTGAAGTTGCATATCAATGGTAGTGTAGAACAATTTCACACAATAATGGTATAAGCTTGTAATTTCTTCAGCTCTACGAGGTGGTCGTCCTTGGGCTACAAAGTTATCATTCATATTAGGAACAATAATTTCATATTTGGCACAGAATGAAGCAGCTTCATCAAGAAGAGAATCTCATCCATTATCTCTCATCATTTGGAGCCATTAATTCCTTATGTATTTTAATGAGATTCATGGCATTTACAATATCTTGCTCTTTGCACTGCAATGCTTTTGATAGTTCATCATTGATTCCCAATATATTTTTCATTAGATGCAGGTTGAATGCAAAATCAAATGACTGCATTTAATCCAATAGTACATATTCTTCAGCTCTTTCTTTTGAGTTTGATCCATCTTCCACTACTATCTCAAGCAACTCAGAAATAGAGGAACCCCATCACCGTAAAGTTTGGTAGGGCCTCCAATGCTTTGTCTCCATTGGAAGAACATCTTCTAGGCTTCATCAATTCCTGCATCCAAGAAAGTAAAGGGGATTTGACCGTTGCAAAGCTTAGCTTCTCAGCTTTCATCTGGACAGTGTGGAGATGAAGAAATAACATAATCTTCAAAAACTCTGCTACGCTTCGGAATGTAGTCCTCAAAGAAATCCTCCACCAGGTTAGTTGCAGAGTTTGCTTCCTAAACCTTGACATCTCTCTGGCCATCTCTGCGAGGCGGGACTTGCCTCCTCGTGTTTAAGATCCAAAACCATGATTTCATATCCTCTCCAACATGCGATTGAAACCTCCTAATCTCTACTCAAGAAGGTTATTCTGTTGGCTTCTTGACTGATGCAAGTAAAGGCCTAATATGGATTAAGTCAGTGGATAATGGGAACATCTTCATAGTTGCTATTACCATCATAAAAGAGGCTCTCAAGGACTTAAGACAACTATCAATATACATAGATCACAAAACAATTAGAAATGCTCTTAAAGACACTGCAAACTCTCATTGGACACAACGATTTCATGCAAGAAGGTTGGCATTTTTTATTTCTGCCTTCAACCGCTATGTTTGCGACAATTTCAATGACTCCATCTCCTTGGAGTAGAGCTGCAAGGCACCTGAGGGATTTTAACACAGTCAACAATGCCTTGTGGGCTTCATTAGCTTGGCCCGAGCTGTGGGTGTTTTTGAGTTGACCCAATTATGGGTCTTTGGTGCTTGCTCCCCATCGGGTGCTTTGTGTCTTTGCATTGTAGCATTAGGGAGCACTGCCACATTTTTTTGTTCCCTTTACCTTTTGGAATATACTTACCATTTTCTAAGAACTCGGAACTAGAGGAGAACATGAAAATTAAGTTGAGTAGTGTACAATCGTGTGAACCCCAACATGTATCACCAGATTGCTTGAGGCTAGTCTCCGTCTTTTATATTGCAACATCTCTCCAACGTTATCAAGGGACATGTTAAATAATAAAAAAAAAAAAATGGACAAACATGTAGGAAAAAAGGAACTAATGTAAACTAAAAAATCATCAACGTGGGAAAGAAAAATTAAAGGGAGTAATCATCAATGGTTCAATATAGAAAAAAAAAAAGGATATGTAACAAAAAAAAAAGACATATATCAAAAGGAATCTAGAAAATATAATTACAACTATGAAAAGTAGAATATTCTTTTATGTAGAGAAAAAATAGAAAAATAAAAAGGATAGCCATCACTCCATCATTCCATCAATAATGCAATGTAAAAATAAAACAAAAAATAAAAATAAGTTTTCATCACATTCATTCCATCACCCATCAATGATGTAAACATATACTCTTTAAAGCAAGAAGTTAGTCTAGAAAGCAAGAAGACTACCTAAGTTGGAATGGACTTATACTTGACTTGAGCCATGAAATGAAATTGTACTTTTCACTATGGAGTAGAATGGCTAGTATGAGACAATGGGGAATGGTTACTCCTGTGCAAAAGATAACGACGATGGGGGAAGGGAATGTGAAAAAACAATGAAAAAGGAATATGAAATGGGCAATGTAAGGAAAAATCCATGACAATTTCAAAGTCCCTTATATATCCAAAAAAGATAAGAAATTTGAGAATTGTACCTCTTGGAAACAACCCAACCCTAAACATATCAGCCGTGCTACTTGTCCCGGCCCATGTGGAGTTGGGCCAGGTCCTGGGATTGAATCCCGGGACAAGTAGACTTTTTCTAAACATATACTCTTTAAAGCAAAGAAGTTAGTCCAGAAGGTAAGAAGCCTATTTAAGTTGGAATAGACTTGTACTTGACTTGAGCCTTAAAATGAAATTGTACTTTCCACTATGGAGTAGAAATGCTAGTATGAGACGATGGGGAATGGATACTCCCATGCAAAAGAAAAGGACAATGTGAAAAGGGAATGTGAAAAAAACAAGGAAAAAGGAATATGAAAGGGGCAATGTAAGGAAAAATCCATGATAATTTTAAAATCCCTTATATATCCAAAAAAGATAAGAAATTTGAGGAAGGGGATCCCACAACCCCACAATCCCCGATCTTGCTGTTTTATTCAGGCCTTGCTCTAACCCATGCACCCATTTTGGTGAGAAATATTGGATAAATTTCCTACCCACCAACCAATATACGCCCTTCTAAGTAGGACCTATTCGGTAAGAGATTATACCCATATTATATTATCTACATTGGGACCAACTAGATTCAACTATCAGCATGGGATCCACTATATTTAATATTGACCCACAACCTAATGTATGGAACTACCATATGAAGGATGCCACCATCCAACCATATATCCATTTGATTAGGACCTACTTAGATGAATATCCTTACTTTTACCTAGATGAGTTACCCTATAAACAAACCTACTTAGCCTACCCTTTGTGTGTGTGTGTGTGTCTATATAAATATATATATAAAACCCGTCACCCCCACTTCAATCCATCCACCCTTCTATGGGACTCCTCGTTTATATATTTTATCAATGAGTATCACAGGCAAGTAGATATATTAGTTGGATCTAGTGGGTGCCATGTGGGTCCACTGATAAGAGTTTCTACTTACACACTATTTATGTAATTCGACAATGATTATGTCGTTTAGGTATACCTTGTGTCGTTTTGCAAATAGAATGCTTATGGCCTATATGTGAATATTTAACTAAATATATTTTAAAAAAGGCCAAACTTATGTGAATATTTACCTAGATGTACAAGTATCTTGAGCTGGAAGAATCTCAAATTAATTTGCAGATATTTGCTCACATATATATGAATCTCTTTTTTCAGCTAATTTGCATGGCACTTAAACTTTATGTACTTATAAAGTTTAAGCTTTTGTGAACAATAAATTAGAAAAAGCAGTTTGAGCTACAAGAGTCTCAAATTGATTTACAAATATTTGCTCACAATTGTTCAAATGCATTATATATATTCCTTTTTTTATTAAATTATGTTATAAAATTAATTTATGTTCTGATGGTTGTACAATGGACTTATCATTCACTCAATTTATGTGTTTCTTACTAATTAAAACTTAATTTGGATATTTATTTTAACTTATTAGTCAATTTACATGAGAAATAATCCATTCATCCCAGTGGGTTTTATGCTAGCTCTCATGATACTTGAACCATTTCTATCCTAATGGCCAGGTGATTTTTTCTTAAGGGAATCCTACAATGCTTTTGAGCAAGATTTTTTGTTTTTACTGGAATATAGGGAGATCCCGCTTTGTACTTGGCGGGGATTACAAATCTAGCATCGCCCTTGTGTGGGGTGGGATAGGTGCACATGAAAATATCACATGAGGACAACCTTTGAAAGATCTAAACAATTCACATGATAATCCAACTATATCTATGTTAATGGCTTCGGTATCCATCCTCATTGGAGCAACATTCACTATCATTGAATTAAAAAATCTGCAAGTAGTAAATTTCAATAAATCATGATTTAACATATCCCACTTTTTTTAGAGATCCAAACATTCCATTTGAGGCATAATATGTTCAATTTTGACCGTTGAATTGGACAATGAAGATTTTTTCCCTCTTTTAAAAGGCTTAAATCAAACCATCAATATTGCTCATGATGAAGCAAACTTTTGAGATCCATTAAACAATACATAAATTGGGTTGGAAATGTCCAAACTCAGCTTGCATGTAAAAAGGCCAAACCGAACTCTAAATTACTGGGTCGGGTTTGGATATGGATTGGATTGGTTGATCAGGTTAGTAAATGCCCTTCATGCGGAACATGAAAGACCCCATTGGAACTTTGATCCGTTGACGATTATCCAGAAAGGTCTTTTAGGATCTCATTTATTAGAAGCAACGGGCCATTTGTTGGCAGCATTTCGAACTGCGCTGATGGGTCGACAAGCAAGTATCATCTGAAATGTTAGCCCAAATCCAACCTGCAGCACAAAAGGGTACTCAACCCGAACACTAAGTTAGTGGGTCTGATGGATTGGGTAGGTGAATCGGATAAGTTACTTATTATCTAGAGGTTCTGACCTGTTAAAAACTGAGTTTGCATCCTTCCTTATTTAGGCACCGCTAAATAAATGGGTCTGGTTCCGGTTCCACATTTAGACCCCACACATTACCTCAATTTTTGAGAACCTCTACTTAAAATTAGATTTTTTCCCCTGACCATTCTCTACTAGACCTGAACCTGGACCCGGGCCCAGACCCAGACCCACCCCATATATGGTTCCAGTTCCGAGTACAATTCCACCTTCTCCTTAATGGTTCCGGGTTTGGGACTGGCCTTGAGACGGTTCCGGGTCCAAGTCTGGGTCCACCTTCTCCTTAACGATTCTGGGTCCGGGTCCACCATGGATCCGGACCGAAACCGACCCGTTTACAACCCTACCCTGGATAAGTAAATGCCACCCAGCCAACATCATTGCATTGCCACAAGGAGGATGTACAAGATTGCTTGCATCTTGAAGTGTAGAAGTTGATGAGTCGAGGAGTACCATATGACAACCCTATGAACAATTGAACCAATCAGGACTTGCTTGCATCCATATCCTTTAGCTTAGCACTAGGCCCTGATCCGTCCACGCCTACTGTTGAAATACCTGGAACGCAAGTGTGGCCCAGCATGCTAACTTACTAAGCAGGCCCAATAGGGTTTAAAGTTTGGTAGTCAGACAGGGCCTGTCCATTGGGCCTTTATCCAGGCCAGAAGGTCTTGATCCATAATGAGGTGGGCCTTATTGCAGGAAAATGTGATTTATAAAAAAAAAAAATTATTTATTGTTATTTGGTCATATTTTTCTCAATTCGACAGTGAATGTTGCTTCAATGAGAGTGAGTCTTGGGTCAACTGAAGGTAGAAATGGTAAGAGTATTATGTGAAACAGTTTATATGTTTGAAAGGTTGCGTGCATACACAAATTTAGTTTAAGTCACTTGACCTTATCGATATGATTAATCTTAATTTTGTTGATTGATACTATATTGAATACACCTGGATTGATGATACAAATACAAATGCAGCCCATGCAACGACTTGCCTCTGAACAACTAGCGGCACTCCTAATTACTACAACAACTACTGCATTTATTATCACAATCACAATCAACATCTAGATTATAATGATTATCTAACGTACAGGTATAGTAGTTACAGAATAGAAAGACTCGTTCGATTGCTTTTGTAATAATTATTTGAATAGGGCCAAGGAAGTCTTCACCGCATTATCTGCCAAGATTTGGTTCATCTTCTCCGTGGGGTGAAATGAGTCCCAAAACACATATTTGTTGGCATCCTCACACGTTTGTGGGTTCAACTTGTCGCACATATAGCCCATCTCAAAATATCCGGTCCCACAGCATCCGTTCTCCACGTTCTCAAATCCTATCCATCCAAACAAACAAACAAAAAAACAACAACAACGACAACCAAAAATTATGATCAAAGCCCAACAACCACAACCATAAGTAAAAGCAGTTTAACGCAAGCAAACAGAATCCACATTTGTAGTTGTGAGATATGTATGTTTCCCTATCAACTGTGGCAGTGGGCCCCACACTTGATCAAAGGCTGAGAGTTGTGGGACCAAGTGCCATGTGTAATCTGGGCTCTTAATGAAGTTTGGACTTTGTTGCCCACCCCAAACAAATGCCTCATTAACAATCTTCCTACTTCTCGCCCATGCTTTGATGATGGAATGACTTTTTCTCCTCCTCCAGTAATTGGCCGCCCTTTTGGGTGGTGGTTACAAGAGGATTGATTTGATTTCGTAATAAATTTGGTGGGACCACACTTAGCCTTATATTCTTACCCAAACAACTCTTCATCTTCATGAGCTCTCTACAATAATAATAATAATAATAATAAGATGAAAAAAATAACGGATTCTATTGCCTTGAAAAAAACAAACCCCAGAATAGTATTTTTATTACCTTTGTGTTATTACTAAAAAAATATTTAAGAGTAATTTAAAATGAAGATTTATGCATTTTTAATCTCTTGAATGCCTTCTAAAGTTATTTCTTTTGTAAAAGATTAATATATATCAAAACATCAATCACATTCAATACGTGCAGGTTTTGGCATTGACCTGTGTCTTAGAACCATTGAAAATGGAATGTGAGTCTTTAATACCAATTAGAAATTTGGGAGCTTCCTCCACAAATTTATTCGTTTACTTGTGAAAAGTCGAACCATTTACACTGTATTTGGGAAAGGAGGAGGGGGGAGGGGAGGAAAAATTTGAGGGGAAGGAAAGTGAAGAAGAGGGGAGGAGAGAGGAGGGAAAATTAATTTTCCCTTTATAGTAGAAAAGTTTGGAAGAAGGAAAATCCACTCTTTGCCTTCTTCTTTCCCCCATTTTTAAAGGAAAAATTTGGGGATAAAATTTTAAAAATTTTACCCCAAATTTTCCTACCCCACATTCTCTCCCTTTTACCAAACACCTTCTATTTTAATTTTTCCTTTATTTTTTTCTCTTTGCTTTTATTTCCCTCATTTTACCTCTTTCCCAAATATTATGCTAAAGTGAAGGCCATTGCTCACTTTCAAAAGGAGTTGGCGTCAGTGCCAGATCACTTCTAAATGAGCTAATAAGAACTTATGAAAACTTTGACGTTTATAATGAAAATCTTGCAAGGCCCAAATATAAGTGAAATTTGTCAGGAACCATCAAGGATGGCCTCACTTATTCTGGGCCTCATTAGACTTTTTATATTTTTATTAGTGGGCCCCTTTAGTGTGCCTCACTCATGAATGATGGAGATAAGACCAAAAAAAAAATATTAAGATAAAGAGTAGGTCATACGTGGTCAGATTAGACTTCATCAATGGCATAGTTTCTTCGAAAAATGGAATTGATATATCTGCAGGCCCATTTCCCACTGCAGTGTCATCGAGTTGTTGCATCAAAAAGACACTCGAACTACAGAAAATGGTGTCAGACATCTCTATCAGGGCTGCGAACTGGACTTGCAGCGGTGTGCCCCACTGACAGCAGAGCAAATCCGGAGCACCCCTCTGGTGGGCTCCACTGGAGAAGATTGACTCTGCCATCGGAGTCGATTCAAAGCCTTGCTCCACTACTACCATGGGTTGCTTGAATTTTTTATTTATTTTAGGGTAGAAACGAGTAGCTCGATTTGGGGCTGTTCAGATTAATTCAAAACGTGGGCCTTCACAGCATGGCCCACCAGATAAATGGATCATGATCATGATGATGAATGCAAACACTTACCATACAAGGATGGCTTTTGAATGGCCTCCAGCATTTTATCATACACATTTGAATAAACCAACTGGATCCCTTTGAGTTGAGATTGGAGCCTAGCCACCAATGTCTGTAACTTGTAATTGAAATCCACGGCCACCTTATTGTACTCCTCCACACAACCAAATCCTCCCATTAAATTTGCAGTCCTCTCCAATGGCAAGCACCCCATTGGAGGGAGGCCGCCGAGGGAGATTTTCCGGCCACCCAGATCATAGACAGCCTTAACAAAGTCCCCGGCGAGCCCAACCAGGTAGTCCTTGTACTCATCCACGGTGAAGTCCCGGGGTCGGGTTGGGAGCAAGTAGTAATTCTCAAGGAAGTCATTTGTCCCAATACTAATTATATACAATGCCTCCGTCAATCTCCTATTCGCCTTCTTAAACCCTAAGTGACTTATCAACTCTTTTTGATATTTCTTGAAGTACACCAGTTCGTCCCACAAGGGTATCACATTCTGCAAGTAAACCGGATTCATTCACCAACAGGCTAAATCTATAATTTAAAACTGACATATATTGAAACACGATGTATCATAGAATAAGATAGAAGAGCTATAATAGTAAATAAGTTTATTGTAATGTACGAATAGGGCCGCTTACTAGCACTTTGGCTGTGACATTGTCATAGCCAGTCCCGGCAGATGCAAAGCAAACTCCATCAACGAAATCCACAATGCTATATGCAGGATCCAAGTAAGCGGGTACTGCGGATTTGAGCCTAAAAGCCTCTGAGATAAAATCGGTGGCGATCCGACCGTTGGAAAAGCGCCCCGTGGCGCGCCCATTAACAAAATCACGGCCGTAGGGCTCAAAATTGCTCTTGAGGACGGTTGAGATCTGGTTGTTGTTGCCGGAATCGACGGATGAGTCGCCGAAAACGATGATCAATGGAACCTTGGCCTTGGCATGGATCTGGACTGCCAAGACCAGCACTTGAAATAAAAGAAGCCATGGCAGGAGAGCCTTGTGTGACTGCATTCCTTCTCTTCTTCTTTTCTGTAGTAGTTGTAGCATACACAACATGGTGCAGAAGAGAATGTGAAGGTGCTTAATAAATATTAGTTTTGAGGTGAGAGGAGGGGACAATGCAGAAGCAAGTGAAGGGGAGAGGCTCATTTGATAGTCGCCAAGTTAGTTGGGAGTTTTAATTGCAGCAAAGTTGGATGATGATCCTGACCGTTTGATTTCAATTGTTATGAATGTGGGCTGCTGAATACTTATATAATTAAAAGTCCATGTGATTCATGGCCATTTATATTTGATGGTTGGAACTTTGAAACCCCAGTTTAAGTCTGTGAGAGCTACCACAGTCACTTTGTACAGGTGCGAGATACACACTGATTGATGTAGGCTGTTGACCTAAAGAGTCATTATGGATGGGATTATGGGGAGTTAGTTACTGGGAGATTAAAAGGGGGGAAAAATGCATGGGTATCTTTGGCTTGTAATATAACATTGGTATGAATAGGGGTTTGTGAGCCACATAAATGTAGACACGAAGATTGACCCAGGAAGGACCTCATCTACCTTGTAGGGATGAGGACGGGTCGGAACTGGAATAAAACCATGGTGGATTCACATTAGTTCCTATTGGTTATTAGGATGATCTGGATATTATATGTATCCTATGTGTTGCATCTGGATTCAGAATCAACAAAATCTAATATCCTCCTGCCAAAATGGGGAAGAATAGATGATCGGGGCTTTGGTCGGAAGTCCCTCAAAGCATTACTTTAACACAAACAGTCAACAATCTTTTTTAATAGTGTGATAGGTCTTTTCTCAAATTTGAAAACCTTAAAAGTCTAATTTACCATTTTTTTCAAAAACATATCCCACGATTAGTGGGATATGCCATTAATAATGGTCAACTACCATTTAATTGGCCAAATAAATTTCAAAAGATCCAAATAAATTTTAAAATACGTAAATAAAATTAGAAAGTGCAAATAAATTCAAAAAATACAAATAAATTTGAAAGAAAGAAAATAAATTTCAAAAAACTCAATAATTTCAAAAAATGCGGTAAATTTCAATTAAAAAGACGCAAATAAATTTCAAAAGATCCAAATAAATTTTAAAAAATATAAAATTTCAAAAGATGAAAATCAGTTTAAAAAGACACATATAAATTTCAAATGATCCAAATAAATTTCAAGAAATATAATCAATTTCAAAAGATCCAAATAAATTTCAAAAAATATAAATAAATTTCAAAAAATGTAAATAAATTTCAAAAGACGTAAATAAAATTAAAAAAAATAAATTAAAAAAAAACGCAAATACATTTGCTAAAACTAAGATAAACCAATTTTCCAAATTTTAGAAAAGTTTTCAAAAACTCAAATAAATTTACCAAAAACTCAGTTAGATTTATCCAGAACTCGGATAAATTAACCAAAAACTTGGATAGATTTATCCAAAATTCAGAGAAATTTATTTCAGAACTTAGATAAATTTGGGCAAAACTCAAATAAATTTGACAAAAAAAAAATGAAAAACTCAGATAAATTTGACAGAAACTCATATAAACTTGTTAAAAACTCAGATAAACTAGGCAAAAACTTAAATATATTTCATAAAAACTCAGATAAAGTTCATAAAAACTCATATAGATTTGTCAAAAACGATGTAACAGCCCTACTGCCTTCCTTCTCTAACGGTGCTGCGCCGTCGACTACGTTCAGCAACGATCAGAAAACTACAGTGGCGGCTACAACGAGACCGGCAGGCCTTTTTCCTTCTCAATCGATCAAACCCCCATCGTTGTGGTCGCCTGATGAGATCACCTGGACTGTTGCTATGGCTGGAATTGGGTAATGCTATGTATCGGGTCATCCTGACCCGAACCTGGACCTGTAATCAGCCTGGCATGGGTTGCCCAAGTCTCCTTCCTCGGACACAACTTGGCTACTGTCTCCACAACTAGAAAAGGAAGACAGCTTTGCTACCTTGCTCTTTTCTCCGACGATGGCACGACACCGGGGCGGTAGTAGCAGCAACGAAGACGGCCTATGGCTGCGGCGACAGCATGGCTGTACTCCGGCGACGGTGAACCCGATGCGCCTGCAACCTCTGTTTCTAACTTCTCCGGGCACTACCAAAACAAATAGCAACAGATTTCTCGTCTTTTCCGATGAGGGGAGACTGAATCCGGAGCACCTCTAATCTTCTCCTGCGAAGAGAATTGACAGAGATCCTAGGTCTTCTATGATTTTCTGGTTCTGTCTCTACAGAATCTATAACCAACGTCCAGGTCCTCTTCGATATCCGGTCTCCTTCTCTATCAACGACGAACACAAATCCTTTATTCCAGTCTGCAATCCGGAATTACGGAACCCAACTGCAGCGGCCCTTCCGTTATGCAAACCTTGAATCACAAAAGTCTCCATGTGGCCCACCGATCAATCAACCCGAGAACCCTTTCAATCTTCTCCCAACCTCTGAGATCTCTTCAAAACACACACGGTCTGGATCGACTATATCTCTGATTTGTATGGCCCTTTGGAGATCAAACGATCTCTTGCTCTCTGCTTCTCTGATAAAGCAGTCGATTTGATCACAGCCCCTTTGAGATCCAATCCAATGACCTGAGACTCTGGGTTGAAAAGGAATGGGGATAATACAAGATTTAAAATTTAAAATTTCAAAATTTTATGACTAAAACAGATGAAAGGGTAAATTAGTCATGAAAATTGTATCTAGGACCTCTTGGCGAAATTACAAGACCTCTATGAAGGACCTTTCGCTAATTTACTCTAGATTATATGGTTTCAAATTGGGTCAAGCAAAAATTGGGACTAATACGAGTGTGTACTTGGATCAGCAGCACTCAAAATAGATTTGTTAAGCGCTCATGTAGGGCTCTTAAATCTCAGCTATGAAGAATTTTAAATGCCAAAAATGATTCACACATTATAGACTCTTTGATGGACCCGAAAAAAAGAAAGGGGGAATCTTCCGTCCTCTCCCTCCGCACCCCGGGGGCTATCCTGGGTCTCGGCGGAGGAGGGAAGATCTCGGGCACCAACATTTTTGTACGGGTATGCCAGATTTACTTTCTCCTTGGAATTTGGAATAGTGATAATCCTGAGATTCACCTTCACAAGTGGAAAGGAAATCAATCATTTTTTCTAACTTTTCAAATTGCATAAATATTAAGAAAAGAGACAAGTTTTTAGAATGCCGTAAGAGGCGTTTTTGTTTGTTTGCCGTGAAAGGCGATTTTGCCGTGAAAGGCGTTTTTACAAAACTCATCAAATATGAAAGACAAGAATTGTGATTTCTTTTTGTCTCTTTAAGAAATACAAACTACAAGAGAAAAGGAAGAAAATGGATCTAACTTATCAGGAGATTGTGGGGACACGTTAAGATCGACGGTCGCAAGTCATGTATGGGCTTCGCCGTCGTCCTTCAAATGAGAACATGTGATGCTTTGATTCTTTGGCTTGGCTCCTAACCTCGGTTTTTTAAAGGACAAGGACCAAGAGAAGGTCCTATATCCAATGAAAAACCAAGTAAACGGGCTGAAAAGCCGCGTTTAGGCCATGTTGGAGAAGGAGGTGACCTTGGGGGGGGGGGGGGGGGGTGGCCCCCCAAGGGACGTTGATCACCTTGTGGTGCTTCCGGGAGCAAAGTGGAAGGACTTCGTCTCTCTCTTGGATTTTCTGAATTTTCAGAGCTTGCACTTGGGATCTCTTTTTTTTCCCTCCCTTTTTTTCCTCTTGGAATGGACCTCCTTTTATAGGCTTTTGGTAGCCATGAGGTGTTTATTGGCATTGATGGCCATGATGAAGGAATTGATGAGGAGTTACAAGTTGATTTTGTAACTCCTTTTTCAAGGTTTGTGATTGGCCGATGAAGGTAGTGGGCATTCAATCACCTTTATGCTTCATGATGATGGGAGTTTCATGGGTTTAATGCCATGATTGCTTGGATTTGTAACCCCCAAATGCTTGGTTCTGATTGGGCCGTCCAAAATAATGAGTTAATGACTACTTTAATGGGTCAATTAACGTCATTAAGTGGTTGCCAAGGCATGTGAAGAGTCGCGGGCCGCGCTGCGCCTTTTGAGATTCTTCTTGCAATCATCACGGGTGGATCCACGCATCATTTGATGTCGGATTGCGATGCAATTTCAGACATTGATTGATGTTGGCGGGCCGGTGACATCTGTCTTGTCGATTTCACGATCGGTCGGACAGAAAGTGCACTTTCTTGGTCAGCCGGTTGGCGATCTTGAGGCGATTGGTGATGATTTCATGCTTTTGACGGCGGATCCGAGATGTCGACGAAGATCAGTGGTTTTGAAGCACCAAACATTGGATTTTCAGAAAATCACAGAGGCCAGAACACCCGAAACGCGAAAAGCATCGAAAACGGACACTTCGGCGCAAAATCCGGCGACCCGGATTTCCAGGGTCGCCGGGCGACCATACACAACCCTGGCCCAGGGTCGCCGGCGACCATGGGGCTTTGGCCTGTTTGGTCGCCGAGCGTCGTTTCGGCCGTTTTTTCGTCTTTTTCTTTCCTTTTTTCTTCTGTATTTTTCTTGACATTTTTCCTCAATTATTGACTTGATTTTCTTGAAGAAATCTTGACGAGAACCCTCGCGAAATCGGAGCACAAAGTTTCCTATTTTTCGGGAAAGCCGAAGACTTTGTAGCCGATTTTCCATCAAGCGTCGAAACTAGGTCAAACGATGTCGGAATGACCTGAAAATTGAGGTGAAACTTCTTGAGCAGTGGATAGGACCAACCATGGGCTTTTATTTGAATTTTGAAGCCGTTTGGGGTCCCATCGATGCTTCACTTGATTTTGCTACGGGGAAAATGCCGAGCTTTGATATGTGGTCAAACGATGTTCGATTGACCTGAAATTTGACGGGGAGCCTTTTGGAGTCATTTTGAGACGTTCCATGGGCTCCGTTTTGGATGTCATGGTCCCGGGTTGCTCCGCCGCCGGTAGGCTTGATTTTCTATCGGAGCATCGAAACCTGGTCAAATGTTATCGGAATGACCTGAAATTCGACGTGCAGCCTTTTGGAACCATGTTGAAGCCACTCATGTATTCTGTTTGATGAGTGATGGCTTCGGTGGTTTCTGCCGCCGGGAGGCTTGATTTTGCTGCTCGAGCATTGATGAATGGTCAAACGTTGTCGGTTTGACTTGAAATTTGGCATGGAGCCCTTTGGAGACCTTCTGGGGTCATTCGTAGGCTTTGATCAAAGTTTTGATGTTTTTGATGATGTCGCCGCCGGGAGCGCTTGTTTAGCTGTCGGAGCGGTGAAGTTGGGCCAAACGATGTCGGAATGACCCGAAACCTCAGGTGTACCCCTCTCTTAGCTGTCTTGAAGGACCTCTCAATTTCTGTCTGATTCTGACAAAATCTGATGCTTGAAGTAGCCTTGCCTATTTTTAGCAGGATGCAGCTTCAGGAGGCTTCTCGATGTTGAGGAGACATATTGACTTTTTTTGTGTCAACACTCTTAAAACGTCTTCTCTTTACCTACGTTAGAGTTGGTGAAGTGGCACAAGGCATGAGTTTGCTCCCCCATGTCTTGTGTTCGAAATCCGCCCTAAATTTGCAAGGTGAGCGTTTATTTGAATTTATGGTGGGTTACCTGACGGATTAGTCTTATTGGGTCAAAGATATCATGGATACCCATGTCATCCAGAAAAATATATCTTCTCTTTAATTTGTTAAGCACTTGATCAAGCAAGGCCCCTGGTTCTGATCTAAGGATGCCAAAAATGATTCAAGCTTTGTAAACTCTTTCCTTCAAAAATAAGGATCCCAAATCAAAACAAGTTTTATACCTGCTTTTTTTTTATCGGTAACAAATGATTTCACTAAAAAGACAGATGAAATACAAAACACACCATCCCAAATTAAAGAAAAGGGACGGAGAAGGTGCAAGAGAGATGCACAACCTCCAACCCCAATTACAAAATTACACCCACCAAAGGAACCAACCTCTCAACCCCTTGCTTTGCTAAGATATCTGCTATAGAGTTGGCAGATCTAACCTCATGATAGAAAGTAACATTGATTGCAGTCAATAACTCCTTAATTTCATGCAGTTGAAATTGGAACTTCCAAGGAAAAGCTTTCCGATTAGATACCCATGCAATCACATTAGAATAATCACTTTCCATAACTAGTGATACTTCATATCTTCTTAAGAATAGCCTGAGACATTTCAGAATGGCCAACAACTCTGTTTTATTTGAGTCACACACATGAACATGCTTGGAAAACATAAGAAGCACCTCACCTCTGCTATTGTGCAGCACTCCTCCAATCCTCGTCAGACCCGGCTTACCTTTTGTGGCACTATCCACATTAAACTTTAGAACCCCATAAGGAGGTGGACACTAAAGGATTGACGTCCTCTCCTTAACAGGGCCACATCTCATGCAAGCCCCCCAAAATGTTAGAGAATTCTTTTCTAATCAAAGCCCATTTTGCAATCCTAACAACCACCTTAGCAATCAAATATGTTGTGACGTTTTGATTTATATATATTATTTATTTTATTATTATTATGTAATTGATTGTATTTTAGTTAAATACGCTATTAGTCTAAGTGGGGACCATGCTAGACTTAGGTTGGTAAGTTAGGCTTGTTGGATAGGTATCTTGACCCATAGTTAACTCATGCCCAGTTTAGTGGTACAATTATTCTCAAACCAAAATTCTAATTATTCTCTAATCCATACTTCTATTTATTTAGAACCCAAAGTCTATGCCTTTTACAATTTAAGTTATATTACAACTCTTATTCTTATTATCTATTTATACTACACCACCACACTCTTTTATTTTCACACACAACTCTCCCTCTTCCAAAATGGGGAAGAATAGATGATCGGGGCTTTGGTCGGAAGTCCCTCAAAGCATGACTTTAAGGCAAACAGTCAACAATCTTTTTTAATAGTGTGATAGGTCTTTTTCTCAAATTTGAAGACCTAAAAAATCTAATTTACCATTTTTTCAAAAATATATCCCACGATTAGTGGGATATGCCATTAATAATGGTCAACTACCATTTAATTGGCCAAATAAATTTCAAAAGAAGAAAATAAATTGCAAAATACGTAAATAAAATTAGAATGTGCAAATAAATTCAAAAAATACAAATAAATTTGAAAGAAAGCAAATAAATTTAAAAAAAACTCAATAATTTCAAAAAATGCCGTAAATTTGAAAAGAACGCAGAGAAATTTAAAAAGACGCAAATAAATTTCTAAAGATCCAAATAAATTTCAAAAAATATAAAAATTTCAAAAGATGAAAATCAGTTTAAAAAGACACATATAAATCTCAAATGATCCAAATAAATTTCAAAAAATATAAAAAAATTTCAATTGATAAAATCAATTTAAAAAGATCCAAGTAAATTTTAAAATATGAAAATAAATTTCAAAAAACGTAAATAAATTTCAAAAGACGTAAATAAAATTAAAAAACACAAATAAATTAAAAAAAACGCAAATACATTTGCTAAAACTAAGATAAACCAATTTTCCAAATTTTAGAAAAATTTCCAAAAACTCAAATAAATTTACCAAAAACTCAGTTAGATTTATCCAGAACTCAAATAAATTAGTCAAAAACTCAGATAGATTTATCCAAAATTCAGAAAAATTTATTTCAGAACATAGATAAATTTGGGCAAAACTCAAATAAATTTGACAAAAAAATGAAAAACTCAGATAAATTTGACAGAAACTCATATAAATTTGTTAAAAACACATATAAACTAGACAAAAACTTAAATAAATTTCACAAAAACTCAGATAAAGTTCATAAAAACTCATATAGATTTGTCAAAAACGATATAACAGCCCTACTGCCTTCCTTCTCTAGCGGTGTTGCGCCTCGACTACGTTCAACAACGATTAGAAAACTACAGTGGCGGCTACAACGAGATCCGCAGGCCTTTTTCCTTCTCAATCGATCAAACCCCCATCGCTGTGGTCGTTTGATGAGATCACCTAGACTGCTGCTGTGGTTGGAACTGGGTAATGTTGTGTATCGGGTCAACCTGACCCGAACCTGGACCTGTAATCAGCCTGGCGTGGGTTGCCCAAGTCTCTTTCCCCAGACACAACTTGGCTACTGTCTCTACAACCAGAAGAGGAAGACAGCCTTGCTACCTTGCTCTTTTCTCCGATGATGGCACGACACCGAGGCGGTAGTAGTATCAACAAAGACGGCCTATGGCCGCGGCGACAGCATGGCTGTACTCCGGCGACGGTGAACCTGATGCGCCTGCAACCTCTTTTTCTAACTTCTCCGAGCACTACCAAAACAAATAGCAATAGATTTCTCGTCTTTACCGATGAGGGGAGACTGGATCCGGAGCACCTCCAATCTTCTCCTGCGAAGAGAATTGACAGAGATCCTAGGTCTTTTATGATTTTCTGGTTCTGTCTCTACAGAATCTATAACCGACGTCCGGGTCCTCTTCGATATCCGGTCTCCTTCTTTATCAACGACGAACACAGATCCTTTATTCCGGTCTGCGATCCGGAATCACAGAACCCAACTGCAGTAGCCCTTCCGTTATTCAAACCTTGAATCACAAAAGTCTCCATGTGGCCCACCGATCAATCAGCCTGAGAACCCTTTCAATCTTCTCCCAACCTCTGAGATCTTTTCAGAACACACACGGTCTGGATCGACTATATCTCTGATTTGTATGGCCCTCTGGAGATCAAACGATCTCTTGCTCTCTGCTTCTCTGATAAAGCAGTCGATTTGATCTCAGCCCCTTTGAGAACCAATCCGACGACCCGAGACTCTGGGTTGAAAAAGAATAGGGATAATACAAGATTAAAATTTTAAAATTTCAGAATTTTATGACTAAAACAGATGAAAGGGTAAATAAGTCATGAAAATTGTATCTAGGACCTCTTGGCGAAATTACAAGACCTCTATGAAGGACCTTTCGCTAATTTACTCTAGATTATATGGTTTCAAATTGGGTCAAGTAAAAATTGGGACTAATACGAGTGTGTACTTGGATTGCCAGCACTCAAAATAGATTTGTTAAGCGCTCATGTAGGGCTCTTAAATCTTAGCTATGAAGAATTTTAAATGCCAAAAATGATTCACACATTATAGACTCTTAAAACGTCTTCTATTTACCTACGTTAGAGTTGGTGGAGTGGCGCATGGCATGAGTTTGCTCCCCCATGTCTTGTGTTCGAAATCCGCCCTAAATTTGCAGGGTGAGCTTTTATTTGGATTTATGGTAGGTTACCTGACGGATTAGTCTTGTTGGGTCAAAGATATCACGGATACCCATGTCATCCAAAAAAATATATCTTCTCTTTAATTTGTTAAGCACTCGATCAAGAAAGGCTCTTGGTTTTGATCTAAGAACGCCAAAAAAGATTCAAGCTTTGTAAACTCTTTCCTTCAAAAATAAGGATCCCAAATCAAAACAGGTTTTATACCTGCTTTTTTTTATCGGTAACAAATGATTTCACTAAAAAGACAGATGTAATACAAAACGCACCATCCCAAATTAAAGTAAAGGGACGGAGAAGGTGCAAGAGAGATGCACAACCTCTAACCCCAATTACAAAATTACACCCACCCAAGGAACCAACCTCTCAACCCCTTGCTTCGCTAAGATATCTGCTATAGAGTTGGCGGATCTAACCTCCTGATAGAAAGTAACATTGATTGCAGTCAATAACTCCCTAATTTCATGCAATTGAAATTGGAATTTTCAAGGAAAAGCTTTCTGATTAGATACCCATGCAATCACATTAGAATAATCACTTTCCATAACTAGTGATACGTCATATCTTCTTAAGAATAGCCTGAGACATTTCAGAATGGCCAACAGCTCTGTTTTATTTGAGTCACACACATGAACATGCTTGGAAAACATAAGAAGCACCTCACCTCTGCTATTGTGCAGCACTCCTCCAATCCTCGTCAGACTCGGCTTACCTTTTGTGTCACTATCCACATTAAACTTTAGAACCCAATAAGGAGGTGGACACCAAAGGATTGACGTCCTCTCCTTAACAGGGCCACATCTCATGCAAGCCCCCCAAAATGTTAGAGAGTTCTTTTCTAATGAAAGCCCATTTTGCAATCCTAACAACCACCTTAGCAATCAAATATGTTGTGACGTTTTGATTTATATATATTATTTATTTTATTATTATTATGTAATTGATTGTATTTTAGTTAAATACGCTATTAGTCTAAGTGGGGACCACGCTAGACTTAGGTTGGTAAGTTAGGCTTGTTGGATATGTATCTTGACCCATAGTTAACCCATGCCCAGTTTAGTGGTATAGTTATTCTCAAACCAAAATTCTAATTATTCTCTAATCCACACTTCTATTTATTTAGAACCCAAAGTCTATGCCTTTTACAATTTAAGTTATATTACAACTCTTATTCTTATTCTCTATTTATACTACACCACCACACTCTTTTATTTTCACACACAACTCTCCCTCTTCCAACTTTTCCCTGTGGATAGCACCTCTGGCTTTGGTAATAGGAATTCTAGACCGTTTCCATCAACCGCGGACCTCAGGCAAGTGCTTAACTATAATTCGTAGATTTAATACTTGTATTCTTCGTTGATTGCGTGTGGATGCATGTAGAAACCCTTTGATGCCCTCTCGTATGATTATGATAATTTGGGATGATTCCATCGATTTTCTCATATTAATACTATTGATGCTGTGTTTCAAACTGTTACGGCCCATAGCACTTGTGTTTAAGTTGCAAAACTCTTTTTTTTTTTTTTTCTTAACTTCTATGATTTTGGAGATCTGTGTATTAAAGTAAACAAGCCACCCGTTGAGAACCCAGGGAGAACTAGTAACAGTTGCCGAACATAGGCAGTGGGGACTGTTGACTGTGGGACTCAGGTGGGCCCCACTGATGTTTGATCAGGACCGTAGATCTGGTAGTAGACCCCTGGGCGACTCCATTGATGTAGGTCCCACATGGAGTGAACCACATTTGGTCCTCCATCCATTGACCCAAAGGAGGGCTGACGGCTTTGAGAAAGAAAAGGGGGATTTCTATTTTTGGGACTGTGGGGCCCATGTGGGCCATTGATTTCAGATCAAGTCCCTACATCTTGAAGAGGGGGCCAGGGCGACCATCTTGATGGGGGCTGATCGTGGACTCTTGATCAGTGGGCCACTATCCGAGTGTCCTAGCCTTGTTGACATTGAGCTCCATTATAGAACTGGGTTCTATGGTGAGAAGAAGAGGGAGATGGTGATGACATTATGACTGATGACCTGATAGAGTGGGGTGAGGTATGGGGGATAAAGAAGTGAGGGGATTATTGACCTGGGGACATTTTTTATGAGGGAGCGCATGTGTCTCTGACAAAACATTGAGTTATGTTAGAAAATTGTTAGCATTATGGAATTCGAGATTAGGGCCATGATTATGTTATAAACCCAATTAGACCCTTGGCTTATTTTATAAAGAATTGAATGTGGAAAAAATGTTTTGGGATGGAATCCTCGAGTTTTCTCAAATTATAAACTAAGATTGTTATTTCTAACTACTATTTGCAAATTAAATTTTAAATTGTGTCTTTGGTTTTAATATGTAAAAATTATATTTTTGTACTTTGTTAATCGGATCTTTAGACTGAGTAAATACCGTCTGGGCACATGGTATATTATTGATGTGGGGTTTAGTACTTCGTATGACCTCGGGGAAATCCTAGTGGATTCGAGATCAACCTATCTCTATTGGAAAACCCTTAATTGGGTCTATGAACTATTGATTGAGAAGGAATGTGTTGATCTTTTATCTATTATAGATTCCTGTAGTTGTTGGGTACGAGACCTTATGTTTGATTTAAGGATTGGCTAGTGATTATTCTTTGACATTCGGGTTTGCATATATGACTGAGATTGATGTTGATATATTGCTGCATACCCTACATGATTGGATATGGACCGTGATGTAGCGTGGCAATTGATTGAGATAGTGTAAAGTTCTAATTGAATGATTTGATTGGTGTTTGATTATAAATTATTGTGCAGCCAGTCCTTCACTTTGACTTACGTTTCTGTATCAGAGTTTTACATGTCATTAGGTCTATTCTACTATGATATATATATTGATTGGGTCATATTCGAACGACTACAGTTGTAATTGGACGGCTGATCACTGATGTGTGCGGATACTGTAATATCCGAATTTCGAACCGGTTTTATCCGGCCTACAATTATGAATCGGTTTATGACTCCCGGCCTTCAAACAGGTTTTCCAACTTTATAGTTAGGGCTGACCACCCAAAGCAGTGGCATTGCTTCTCTGTGATTATTGTATTGCTCTATTTTGTAGATTGGATTTAGGTTATACATTCTTTCGTCATTGTTCCATTGTTAATCTCTTATAACATTACCTGTTATTACTCACATTGATCTTGTGTTTTATTTATAAATTATGTTTTCGTGCTTGTTGTTTACTTTGTTTATTGGTGCACAGGTGCCGACCCCTACCATATTGTGGAGACAGAGGAGGGTCAAACGTTTTAAGCATTTGAACTAGTTGATGAACCTGAGTGGAGAGCCGAAGATGGCTACGGAGCCGTCTGAGTTTGCGCATGAGATATTGACATCTTAGAGTCCTTAGTTGATTTAATTCCATAATATATTTTATTTAGTTGTTTTTTTTATGTTATTTTGGAAATTTTAAACCTTAAACATTCAGTAGTTATGTGTTGGTTTGATTTTGGATATTGATACGAATTGATTTAATGCTTCGGCAAATATTTTATTATGACTCATCATGTTTCGGAAATTTTGTGGGTCATTATTTGGGAGCTTGTGTTGCATTAAACACAGGAAATTCAATATTTATTTTTATTTTTCACGTTATCCCTTGGTTGTATTTTGGGGATGTGACATATGTTGTTATTGAAGAAGAGTTTTTAAAAATCCAATCATTTCTTTCTTTCCAGATAAAAAAAGGGATTGATTATCCTTCATAAGACTCAGCCACACCCCTTGAAGCACCCACCCAACCAACACTCCGCCAACTCCACAATGTTGTTTGGGCAACACCAAGTAAGGCCACATCTCCCAATGATGTTACTGCAATTGTTGGGCGTCACCTCATAATAAAGAAAAAAAAATGGTTTATCGACTCCTCCTCCTTGCCACACATTAAACAATTATATGAGAGAAGTCAACCATAGTAGTGGATAAAAGATGGTTTATACTTGTTTTTTATTTGACCAGACGAGTATACACTACAACAAATAGCATAATTGGCGACCATCTTTGCCGACCAATGACGAGTTGGTCACTAAAGGTGGAGTTTTTACCGACCAAATAGTCGCCAATGGGCGTAAATTTAACTGGATCCGATTGAACTTTTCCCGACCAATTTTTATCATTTGGCGACTAATATTTTGGTCGGTGAATATCGAAAATATTATTTCATCCTCTTTTACCGACTAACTAGTCGTTAATAATAAACATATACCCGCTAGTTTTTTTGCGCCAAAATTTTAGATCATTGGCGACCGAAAATTTGGTCGGGAATGTTAAAAAAAATTGGTCTCGCGCGCGGGTCGGCTTCGCGGTTTTTTTTCGAGCAAGGGCGACGAAATGACCTAGACAAGTGAAATCTGTGAGACGTTCCTCTGTTTCGTCCTGGTTCTCTTCGTTACAGCAGAGGATAGCTTCCATGGCCTGGAGCCTCGGCTTACCGTAGTGGTAGGGACCAAAGATCATTTTCAGCCTCTCTCCTTCAGCCTCTCTCATTCAATCCATCACCTCTTCCTCCTTCTCCTGGTTCCTCTCCAGCCTCACGCCCAACACCCCCATCCCTCATCAACCCTTCTTCATCCTCCACTCAATCCATCACCGTACCCAGGAAGAGAACCCAGGCGCACCACTCACCCAGGCGCAGGTTCTTCTCCTGGTTCCTCTCTTTCGTCCTCCACTCACCCAGGCGCAGAACCCATTTCCCGCTCGGTCTCACCATCATCTCCGGCATCGCCCCTAGCAGCACCACCTCCTCCGCCTCGCCACCGGACTCCGGAACAGGTACTTCCTTTCTCCTCCATCTCCCCCCTGCACTCAGCCCTGCATCCCCACACACACCACCTGCGCCTGCGCTTCCCGCTCTTCCTCCTCCTTCCTCTGCTCTCCTTCCTCCCTTGCTCTTCCCTTCTTCCTCCCTGGCCTTGGCGCCCACCTGCGCCTGTGCCTCCGCCTCCCACTCTTCTTCTTCTTCCTCTTCCCTTCTTCCTCCCTTGGCCTGCGGGCCCGCCCGCGCCCTCCCCCTTCTTTCTCCCTTCTCTTCCTCTCTTCTTCTTCGCCCTTCCTCCGCCTGCACCTGCGCCTGCACGCCTCTCTTCTTCCCTTGTCACCCTCTCTCTTCTTCCCTTGTTACCAGTAAGCTCTCTCTCCTCGGTCCCTACAACCATTTTTTTCATCTTGCTCTCTAATCTTTAATCCTTTGTCTCATGAAAAAATATATACATGCTTATATGCTCTCTCTCTCTCTCTCTCTCTCTCTCTCTCTCTGAGCTTTTAATGGATTTGATAATTTGGATTTTCTGTTCGATAAATAACAGAGGAAATGTGGATGGTATTGGGTGCAGTATTTGTAGATTTCTGCTGTATTGGATCAATCATGTTGTTGTCACAGTTGTATTTTAGTAGTAAATGGAAAATGGGGTTATTTTTTCTGATTCCATCTATTTTTTTATGGATATGTAATTTGAAGAGTAGTAGCCCACAGGACCCCTGTGTAAATCTGTGTGGGTTCCATTGCAATCAATAGGTCTCCAAGGGCCCTTAATCTTTAGGATGTGGGAATGATTTTTAGGACATGGCATGTCAATTAACTGTTGATATGCGTGACTGAACGAGCAGTGTGTGATAAGGCATGGTATCATGGTTCTGCCTTATTAAGACACATGCTTTTCGCCTTACCTGTTCTAGTGCTTCTGCACTTTGCTATGCAGAAGTAAAATCTTATGATTTTGAGAGCCAAATGGTGCTTTGCAGATACTAGTTTCAGCTTCATCTGAGATAAGAATTAATGGATTTTGAGAGCCAAAAAAAGGTACACAGCAAAGTCAAAAGACTATCATTGACCAAAAAAATAAAAAATGGAAAGAAACTTTTATGGAGTGGGTGAAGAATGAAGGATCAAGGGTGGAAATCTACAAGGGACCATCAAAATCACTTAGCATCAAATTCCTCCTCCTCTCTCCCTTCCTCCCCTGTTTTCTTCCTCCGCCTGCACCTGCACCCCGCACGCCTTCTCCTCTTCTTCTTTCTTTCTTTTTCCCCTTTTCTTTTTCCTTTCCTCTTCCTCCTCTTCTTTCTCCACCACCTGCACGTACCCATCTTCCCTTCACTGCACACCCCACACCCATCTTCTCGGCCCTGCCACAGCCCCCTGCACAGTCTTCTCCATTTCTTCTTCCTTCATTTCTTTCTCTCTTTCCATCATGAGTAGTTGCATCATAACCAGTAACCACAATCTAAATGATTTAGTCACAGTTTTTCCTGAAGAGATAGATCTGATTGCAGAGGCCAGGATCTGAAATAAGACTTGGATGGGATCTGTTGTAGGTGCTGAGAGGCACTTCACCCTTCCAGGCCTTATGATTGAAGTCTTGTTTGTTTGCCTGAGTTCATTCATCTTAAGATCTCTTCGCATGGATAGTGCTAGCACTTGCTAGTTCTGATTCAGGTTACAGGGCTTTTCTATCTAGCAAGTGGGGCACATTTGCCCTTTGATCTCAATGCTAGGTAGGTAACTCTGATGCTAAGTGAATAAACTTGTGGCCTCAAAACACAAGTACATATCCTATTAGAAAACAGTACTTTTATCTAATATACTGGGTCCTAATTCTTCAAGGAAAAGGCTAGAGTTGATCAAGGTTAATGTCTTCATCACTGTGCACCCATCACATGGCCCATGGGCTAGTGGGAATGACGAAATTCCTGGATCATTGCATGAGGAACCAGAGTGCTTCCACCGTTTCTCATGATTGAAGCTATAGTGGCTTCCTAGTTGAACTGAAGATCTTTTTTGCATCCTTTTCTTTTCTCTTTCCCTACCACAGCAGGCCCTCTCTCCCCACTGCTCTCTCCTCTTCTTCTTTATTTCTTTCCCCCCTTCTCTTCTTTCCTTCTCTCCTCCTTCTCCTCCCCTGCACCCGCGCCCTGTACACCCATCTCTTCACGCAAAAAAATGGAGATATTAAATAAGTGCAATTTCCTAGATTCCATTTAGCTTGAAATATGGGTATCAATGGTAAATTCAAACCTAAACCCTTGCATGTGACTGATATCTACTCCAACACCCTAAGTAAAACAGTACTTGTGTTGTGTTCAACAAAACTGATCACTTTAGTTACAGGACAATCAAGTTTTAAGGATCCCATGCAAATCTAATCACTTGGTTGCCTTGCATTGAGATTTTATGTACAATAAAATTACTTTCTACTTAAAGTCAGGGGCGGATCTAAGTGTTGTGACGCCGGTGGGGTTGCACCCATTAGATTCAAAAACTCCTTAAAAAAGACCTTCAGAATTCTATTTTATTATTAGATTTCTTAACTTGACCATTGCCCGCATCACCCACATGAAAATCCCAAGTCCGCCGTTGCTTATAGGTAACACAAGTTAGTCATAAAAGACCTCAACTGCATGCATATTCTGCATTAAAAAAAAAAATGGTAGCATTATGCATATATGTATATGTCAACAGATAGGTACCACAGGTTAGGCATGCAAAACTTCATTTGCATGTATATTCCTAATCTTTATAATATTTGATTGTTATTTATGCTATATCTTTTTCACTCTAAATTGAATTATGATGGGTTTAGTTGATCACATGATTTAATGGGTGGTTTATGTTGGTTAAAAGGCTGTTGGTTGTAATATTTCTAATGTATCTAAAATTGATGAGTTGAGCTCCATCAAATAATTGTGTACAAAATAAGATCTTAATTCTTATTCTTTTGCTTTTTTTAGTCCAAACTCCGAAAATGATCATTTTTAGCCATATGTTTTGGATCTATTCTCACCATCTGTTTTACTGTTCATTTTATTTTTTCTTTTAGTATATAGAGCTGTTGATGAGGTTGGAATAGATAGCTCCACTATTTATGGTGAGAGGTTTTTATTTTTTAAATCTTAGTTCAATTGTTCAAGAAGTATAATATATCATTTGGTTTTGAAGTTGGCTCTCAATTTGTTTCTGTGAGGTTAGCAATGAGTGGTCCTTTTGTAAAATAAAAAATAAAAAAAGAGAAAGATTTCCTAATTAAACCATTCAAAATGTTAGAAACTAAATCCTAGCCACAACTGAGAGAAATATATGAAGTAATCCTAATCTAACCTAAACAACCAACAATCAGAAAGGGGAAAGAGTTTCGTTCCAGATAGTGGAATGTATAACTATGCCAAGCTTGGACACTTAACTTGCTTGAATTCCTTCCCTATGCATTTGTGGTTCTAAATGTATGCCAAAGGATTAATATTAAGTGTAAACAGACACACTAAACAATATTTTCTGTATACATGTTGACATATCTGGGTACACTGTGACTTTGATGTGGATAAAGTTTAATGGATGGAAAAGAGCAATTATATTTATGGTTGAATCAGGCAAGTCCAAGATGGCTCAGACTTCAAGTCGCCCATCCCTTGGCCGAGTCCTATGGTGAAAAGGGCCAAAAATAATTTTCTTTTCTCCATTTTATTGTTGTAAGAAGATGTTTGAGGCTTTTAAGCTCCATTTAGCCTGATATTGAAGGATGGCATCTTCTCCATTTCTTCTTCCTTCCTTTCTTTCTCTCTTTCTTCCTCCTTTTTTCAATTTTGTCTTTCTGATTTTTTATTATTTATTGTAGGTCACAAAAAATGGATAAAAGTTGGATGAAACTTAAAGATCGAGTGAGCGATGAGTACAGAGTAGGAGTTAATGCATTCATTGAATTTGCTACTGCAAGTGTTGGATCGAATGGGAAGATTCGTTGTCCATGTGCGAATTGCATGAACATTTCATACCTAGACATTAATGTAGTGAAGTACCATATATTCTTGAGAGGAATGTCATCAACATACACAACTTGGTTACATCATGGTGAAACCGTTGCTGCTAGTTCTTCAAATATAGAAACCGATGTCATGGATGATGATAGTGATGATGATTTTGCTGATAGAGTGACAACCAATGAGAGGGAAGATAATGATGAATTACGGGGAAATGACGATGAGTTTCCCGATATGTTAGAAGATATTTATTTTGGGAATTTGAGAAATGATGATACAGAAGGAAGCTTTGACGACATAGAAGTGGATGATGTCCAAAACTTCGACAAGTTATTACATGAGGCTCGACGTGAGTTATACCCAGGTTGTAAAGAGTATAGTGTGTTGTCATTTGTTATCACTATTATGCATGCAAAGGTGATGTTTAAGTGGAGCAACAAATCAGTAGACTATTTATTGAAGATATTAAAGAAACTTTTGCCTGATTGTAATGAGAGGGTTCCTTGGACTGTTTACGAGGCTAAGAAATTGTTACGTGATTTGGGCTTGGGGTATGAGTGCATTGATGCTTGTAAATTTGATTGTGTACTTTTCTGGAAGGAGAATGTAGGACTAGATAAATGTCCAGTATGTAAGACGCCGAGATACAAACAGGAAGGTAGAAATGATAGGAAAATTGCGCACAAGGTGTTAAGATACTTCCCACTTACACCGAGATTGAAACGATTGTATATGTCGAGAAAAACGGCTTCAGATATGAGATGGCATAAGGAGAAGCGAGTTGATGATGGGATATCGAGGCATCCTGCTGATGGTGATGAGTGGAAGAATTTTGATAGAACACATCCTGAGTTTGCTAGAGAATCAAGAAACGTGAGACTAGGCCTAGCCACCGATGGGTTTAATCCTTTCGGAAACTTGAGCAATTCATATAGTATGTGGCCAATCATGGTCACACCATATAACTTGCCACCATGGAAGTGTATGAAGGAGCAATTTTGCATGATGTCATTACTTATTCCAGGACCAAGTGCGCCAAGTCGAAACATTGATGTTTTTATGCGACCATTAATTGATGAGTTAAAGGACTTGTGGGAAAATGGTGTATGCACTTATGATGCATCGTCGGGATGCACCTTTCAAATGCGCGCAGCAGTTATGTGGACTATTAATGACTTTCCAGCTTATGGTAATTTGTCGGGATGGACAACGAAAGGCTATATGGCTTGCCCTAATTGTAATGAAGAACATTCAACCCAATCATTGAGAGGTAAGATTGGATACATGGGTGCTCGTCGTTTCCTTCTTGAGGATCATTCTTGGCGAAAAAGCAAGCTTTTTGATGGTAAAGTTGAGAATCGGCCAAGGCCACAGGTTTTAACTGGTGAACAAATCTTTGAACAAGTGTCTTCAGGTACGTATGAGCCGTTTGGGAAGCATCCAAACAATCTTAAGAGACAAAAATTGATGAGCAAATCTCAAGCAGCTGTCATGAAGAAATTCAACCTGAACTGGAACAAAAAAAGCATTATGTTTGAGCTACCTTATTGGAAGACACTCAATCTCAGGCACAATCTTGATGTCATGCACATAGAAAAAAATATATGTGACAGTTTGATTGGCACACTGTTGAGCATTCATGGGAAGAATAAGGATACCCCAAAAGCTCGCATGGATTTAAAAGATATGAAGATCAGAAAAACTTTGCATTGCAAGGAGCGTCATGATGGCAAGCTTGTAATGCCTCCTGCATTGTACACATTGTCTCCACAAGAAAGACAAAGGTTCCTAGACTTCTTACAGACTATCAAGTATCCAGACGGATATGCAGCAAACATATCTAGATGTGTAAATACAAAGGATGGTAGATTGTTGGGTCTTAAAAGTCATGACTGTCATGTTCTATTACAGAAAATTCTTCCGGTTGGGATGCGTGGGTGCCTTAGCAAGGATATTTGCACTCCATTGTTTGAGCTCGGCAAATTTTTCCAAGAATTATGTGCTAAGACATTGAATATAAGTCAGCTTGAAAAATTGGAGGAACGCATTGCTTTAATTCTTTGCAAGTTAGAGAAGATTTTTCCTCCTGCATTTTTTGACGTCATGGTTCATTTGCCTGTTCATTTACCTCACGAGGCCAAACTTGGGGGGCCAGTGCAATACCGGTGGATGTACCCAATTGAACGGTAATAGCCATTTACTTTTAATTATGGGATTACTTGTTGAAGGCCAATATAGAATGTCCAATATGTAACATAATTCTTGGTTTTATCTCTTTTATATTGAAGGTTTCTTGGCACATTGAAAAAGTTTGTCACAAATCGAGCTCGTCCAGAAGGTTCAATTGCAGAGGCAAATGTTGTGAAAGAATGTCTAGCCTTCTGCTCAATGTACCTCAACGAGACTGAAACTGTGTACAACAGAGAAGAGCGGAATAATGATCGTAGTGATCGTGGGCCTGGGTTGGCAATATTCAATCAAAGTGTTCGTCCTATTCTTCCGATGTATCGACCTCATGATGTTTCCACTAAAGAACGGGATATGGCTCATTGGTTTGTCCTTTACAACAGCTCTGAAATAGACCCATATTTAGAGTACGTTTTCGCATATACGATTTTTTTATTTAAGGAATGAGCAATTAATTATGATATTTATTACGTATTTTCATTATTTTAACTAGGGAGCACAAACACATATTGGAGAGTGAAAGTACAATGAATATCATGAAGAGGCAAATGGAGTTGTTTCCCAACTGGTTTAAATGTCGTGTAAGATATAGTTGTAATATATCCTTTTCTCATTCACCTAATTTACTTCATAATCAATTAATGTGCACTACTTTTCATTATGTAGATGAATCATTTGAGATCTCAGGGGTCGCCAGAAGCCACTGATGAATTATGGTCATTAGCTAATGGACCTAATCCAATAATAAGTTTATATTCAGGTTGCATATCTAATGGTGTTCGATTTCATACAAAGGATCTGGAAAATCGTCGAAGAAGTCAAAATAGTGGGGTGGTAGTTGAAGGAGATCATGGGGGACAAACTCATGACTTCTATGGGTTTTTGTGTAAAGTGTTGGAAATGAAATATATGTTTAACCATCAAGTAGTTTTGTTCCAATGTGAATGGTTTGATACTGGAAGTAGTAAGACTATATGCACAGATGCACATTGCACTGTCATAGATACTGGAAGTCGTTGGTATAAAGATGACCCCTTTGTTTTACCAAATCAAGTGAAACAAGTTTTCTTCGTCAACGATACAAAATTAGGGGGCAATTGGAAAGTTGTACAACGTATTGAACGACGCGGAATATGGGATATACCAGAAATTATAAGTGAGGAACCACTTAATGATGAAATAGGTGATGTGTTCCAACAAGACGAAACCACCGATATTCCTCCTATTGTCACTGAAGATCAAATCGGAGATGAGCTATGTAGAACAGATATTGAAGCTGAAATCATTCAAAATGAATTCATTCACACAGAGAGGCGGGCGCATGACGAAGCTTTTGGGGTTGATAATTTCATATGTGACGAGGACGAGGAAATTGTGGGAATGGATCACAATGTTGATGAAGATGAGTTCCATTATCAGCCTGAGGGTGATTCTGAGTCTAGTAATGATTATGATGTGGAACCTTAATTTTATTGTAAGTCTTTTTTTCTTGATTCGAAGTAAAGTAGGGTTGCACTTCCTTTTATTATTTTTTGGGTTTGAAAAATGTTCTTTGTATATTGGAGAAACTTGTTAACGTTTAGAAGTTGGTGTTTACTTACATAATCTTATTTTATTTTATTATGTTTGACTTTGTTTCATAATCATTCTAATTCTGAGTAACTAAATAGGAATGTTTACTAACATATTCTTTATAGGTTGTCGATATGCCAGCTGGTAAGAGAGTAGGATCGACCCGGCGGTCGACTACTGATGCCAGCCCTTCTACCGTGTCACCGAGTGCTGTTGATAGATCGTTTGAGGCATTAGGATCACCTTTGTCCGAAGAGATACCTACATCAGGAGAATCACCATGCGTTGGCAGCAGTAATGTTATTTTTTATAACTCTTTTTTTAATATTTTCTTGTTCAGTTATACTTATTTTATTATTAATTATTTGACATTATCGCAGCTTCCTCAATAAAATCACGTGCCCGTGGCCCCACGAAGGGCAAAGGTGTACAGCGAGAAGTTTATAAAAATAAAGGAGAGAAGCTTAGAGTTGAAGTATGCCCAGTAGCATGTGCATTTGTTGGAAAAAATGCCACAAAAATTGCTAATCAACTTGGTCTGCATATCCGTCTTTCAGCACCATTGCAGGGTGTCACAACTTGGACCCAAATTGATAGGGGTAGTAAGGACGCCATCATTCAAACTGTGTTGGTAATGAATTATTTCATTTATGTATTTTTTAAAGTTTATACATACATACATATATATATATATAAATAACTACATATAGTGTTTTTTTATTTTTTATTTTGATTAATGCAATCTGTCATAATATCATGATTGCAGGAAATATTTGACATTAAGGACTTCTCTGAGCCATATGTTCAAGAAGCCATTGAAAAAAAATGTTACTCATTATACAAGGATTGGCGGTTCTATTGGAAGCAAAAGTACTTGGAGTTGTTGAAGGAGGGGAAAGACCCTTATGCCAATGCTCCAGATCCTGCAAGACAAGAGGATTGGAAACATATGATAGACAATGTTTGGAGTTCTGATCAACATAAGGTAATTTACTAGTCACCAATTTGAATTCCAAATAATATTTAAAAAAGTAGATGATTTTACTAATTAAGTTATTTTTAAAGAAACGAGCGGCCCAAGCAAAGATTAATCGAGCTCAATTACCCTACAATCACACGTCTGGATCCCAATCATTTCCAGCGAAATTAAGTATTCAGGTAATATGTTAGTTTTTAAGCTATGTTGTGAAATTATATTTTTTATTTTTAGTTTTAAATTTAAATGCTCCCAATGTGACCAATTAAATAGACCGAGAAGCTTGGTGATGAGGGTTTTCCATTTTCAATGTTTTACAAAGAGACCCATTGGAGTCAGAGGAAGAATGACTACGTTCATCCGCAATGTCAGCAAAATTATGTATGTGCCATATTTAATTTTTAAAATATCTCTTTAATTTCTTTATTCCATATCCCATTAATATTATGTAAATTGGTTTTATATATGTGTAAAATATATACAGGATGAAATTGTTAGACGTGAGAATGAGACAGTGGAGTCAGGTGACCCACATTATACCCCAGAGCAGCTCTCTCAGATGGTGCTCGGAGAGAGATCAGGTTATTTGCTCGGATTTGGCAAAGGTCCAAAGCCATCCTCAAACAAATCATCGGCGTCTTCTAAAGCATGTTACACCGAGATTGAAAAGTTGAAGGTGCAAATTGAAGAACAAAATGCGCTCATCATCGAACAAAATGAGCGGTTGCAGAAATATGAAGAGGAAAGGAGAAAGACTGAAGAGGAAAGGAGAAAGATTGAAGAGGATAGAAGGGCGAAAGATGAGCAAACACAAAAACAAGTTCAACAACTGTTTGCGATGATGCGGGATAAATTTGGAGAAGATGGTTTGGGAGGGACATCAACTTGATTTGGTAAGAAACTTAATTTACTATCTAGATTAATTCATATATGTCAATGTTCTAATTTTAGAGTTATATCTGTTACCAATATTGTTGGACCTCCCTTCATAATATTATCCTAAAAGTTAAATGCTCCAATACTATCCATTTTGTTGGTTTTGCATGTCTATAAACTTGTTCAACACTAGCTAACTATTTTAGGGAAGCAACTCTTAACTTTGAAATTTCAGGTAATGCATGCATTTCAGATAATATGACGTGAAAAACTAAAAGGGGAACGAAATTTTTGCTTACTTGTGTTGAAAGCTGCAATCCTTTTGGGTTTTTTAGGGTAATTAACAGAAACTGCCTTTCAAATTGGATATTGGGCATCAAATAGAATATTGGGTCTAATACTTTTACCCCCTCGAATCACTATTAGAAGTGGCCTTTGGAAGGGGAGAAATGTGCACTATATGGGATGGTTTCCTATTGCCTAGCTGCTACCAAACTACTTAAACCAGATATGGGGAAGCCTTCTTGTAAATGTGACCATATCATTGAATGTATTGTACTAATTTGATAGATTCCTTTTTTTTTACGAAGGCCCTCATATGTGGTAAGAAATTGACCCAATCCGGAGTGGGCGTTGGCTGAATCATTTAAGGATCCAAGACATAAAACAACATGGAAGAGATACTCGTTTCATACGATGAAAATTACTTGCTTTGTACGGGAACCACTTCAAACCATTTTTATGAATAAATTTTGTTGGTATAGATAGTATTATAATAACATCATCTTACTGGGTAAAATGAGTGGAGCAAATGACTTTGATTGTTCTGGTGAAAATTATGATAACTGTCTGTTGCACCAAACTTTTGACATTTTGCTATGTGACAAATTTTTACAATCCAGGTTTATGGTTATGCTCGAAGATTTGCTCAGATTGGCATTGCAGCAGCTCTTGTGGATGCTATTCATGAAGGAATAAGTTCGCCTAGTAATGCTTCAGCAAGCATTGCTTTGAAGGCAGTTGCTGTTAATGTTAGTCTGTGTTTTGGCTCTTACTGATATTAAGTTGTAACTGTAACTTTGCATGTTTATCCCTCTGCATTTTGTAGCTGATACATTATTTTGATGTCTCTTATTTTTGCTTATAAAAGGAATTTTTAGGAGATCATTTCAGACTGATTCCCAGGTACTGGATGGACACCCAAGGAGATGGATATTTGTTCTTCTTCTTTCCTGACTTGGGCTTTTGACTGTTACTTTTTTTTTTTGTTTTTAAATTTGATTTGGAATTGGAATGTTGAGAGTTGGAATGGAGCTATGATTGTAGGGATTTTGTTTTGTAGCTTTGGTGAGATTTGTCTAGCTTTGGTGATTGTACTTAGTTATATATGGTATTGGATGGATTATCGAGTTTTGCTCGGTTTGGATTCTGATCTGAGTCTTTTACAGATGAAGATTGGGAATGGATCACTGTTCACCTGGGGTTTTTCTCTTATTCACTCATTAATATAAAAAAAAAAAAATTTGCTTAGAATGTATTTTGTCATTCATGCTTTTTTCGTGTTTTATCCCTGTGTGAGTTGATGTAGTTTCTTCATGGTTGGTAAAGAAGCATCAGCAAAACACCCCAAATTACCTAAACTGGGTGGTTGGTAAAGAAGCATCAGTAGAAGCATCCCTTACATTCTTTCTCTGTTTGTGTGTGTAAGTTTGCAATTAAATGAAGATATATGGTGTTTGTTGCAAGTTGTTTTCCATTAAAGAAAACAGGGGCACATATCAATAGTGTTTCAGGGCATTATCCACCATCAACCAATATATACAAATTCCCAGATATGTCGTCGGCTGCCGCAGTAAAGTAGATAAAGAAAAGCTTACAGCAGGAACAAAAGAAATCTTGATATGACAACACTTACGATTATGCGGGCTCTTCCACGTGAGGTACAAGTCATACCTAATATACAGTATCTTTAGACAGGAAGGTAGATTATATGCCAAAATGTGAGTTTTTTAATTCTTTTGGTCAAAATGCAGGTTGTTTCAAGTGCTATAATAGATAAGTACATTGTGAAAGTGCAAGATTGATCAGGGAAATGTTTGGATATGCACGTGATCACCAAGTAAGTTATTTAATTATTTGGATCACTTTTCACTCATTTAGATGTCAAGTTAATATTTGAAGATCATATCAGCAAGTTCTTTGAATCGCTGCACTAAAAAAAAAAAAAAAAAACCTATTGAATGCTGTTCCCATGTATTAGGTTCATTGGTTTGTTTCAGCTGAAGCACAAATTTGTCTACTTTCTTGGATATTGTGTTTTCAAAGGTGGGACCTGCTGAAAGTGGGTTCTCTACCCAATTGAGAGTGGCTTCTGCTTTTTTGTCTTGGTTATTCTTGACAGAGTGTTCTGATTCTTCTTCTCTGTGATTCTTGCATGGAGGGTCTGGATTCTGGTCAGGTCTCTGTGGGTGGAGGACGTTAACGACGCCTTCTTGCTGTTCTCAATTCCAGTATTTGTTTGTCTGTGCTTCAGATGAAGTTTCAATGCCGGTTTAGCAGGGGGCGCCATCATATCCACATCCTCATCATCGTCTTCTTCTTCCTTTTCTGCTGCGCTTGATGATTCAAGTTGTCTGGTTGTTTTACTTAACCGGCAGCCTGTGTCTATCGAAGAAGTGGCATCCTTCCAAACTTGGGTGATCTGGAAGTTCGATTCCATGGAGACGTACATGGGATCCAGCCCCGCTTTTGTTGTAAACTTGCTTGTTCTAGATGAACTTCAAATAACAGATAATCAAAAAGATAAAACAAAAAAAAAAAGTATATATGAATCTGTAATGGAAACAGAAGGCAACTGGGTTGTCCTTAAAGTTTTGATTTTTTTTTTCCTTTTTCTTTCAGGCCTCAAAACCAGAGGACAAAGAAAAGTCAAAAGCTGGAGAGGGAGATGCAGAAAAGATAGAACTCTGTTTCCTGGCCTTGGCTTTGATCTGAATGAACTTGGAAAATCAGAGAGGATAGTTGACAGAAACAGGGGAAAATCAGCAACTGGGGAGGAGGAAGGAGGAAGATGAAGAAACCAATGGTAAATCTCTTTCTTCAGAGCTTACCTTCAAAACCCATGTTGAACAATTGCATAACTTATGAAAAAAAATGCAAATGAAAGTAAGAAGGGTGGGTATATGTATCTGTTTTCCCATCCTGTATAATATATATTTATAAGGCTTTGAATGTTGAAAACGCGGTTTTGAGTAGGAAAATAAAAACCAGGTGAAGTAGAAAGGGAAGGGAAGGCTTTTTAGCCGAGTTTACGTCAGTGTTTACCTGGTCATGTTTAGGATTCTTCCTCCCTGTTTCCTCCTTTCCAACTGTAGCCTTTCCATGTTTCCCTGATTTTGACTCTGAAAAGAGCTAAATGGAGCCCTTTGCTTTCGAAATGAGTTGGTTCTTGACCTCTTCTGTTAGCCTTTTCACCTGACCTTTCACGGTTTTCACTCTCAGGTGGACCCGCCACTGCCCTTTGAATGCAATAAATACAAAGTGCCATGAATTGAATAGATTAAAAAAAAAAATGGAGATTTGATGGTAGTCAAATGCTGATTGGTCAGTATCCAACTTGGCAGCCAAAGATACAGGTATGTCTCTCCTCTCTATGGTGCACTAATTTCATGCCTTGGTGGGGACCAGACCAACCAACACACACACCAGTTCTTTGGAGGCCCTTTGTGGATAGGGATGTCCCAAAACTTGGAAGATCACAGGCATTCAATCTTTGGCCATTTGAGTCAGTGTTTGAATGGTGTGGGTGTCTTCAACAGGGAGATTTGTAGGACACCCACTTGGATATATTTTGACAGAAATGTAGATGCTTTCCATGGGGGGGACTCTGAATTTCCTATTTGATTTTACTTTGAAGGATGAAAATTAAATGAGTTGAGCATATGAATCCAAATGGGTGAACGTAGAACATGAACTTGGTTTATAAAGATCGATCCAAATGGGTCCTTAGTTTTTGCATGTCTCCCTATAAAGATTGGATGGCAGGATGCTTTTCTGCCCCGGTTAGTATCCATTATTTTCGGGCCAGATTTGGAGCTCAAGGGACATCTGTTTAGTCTAGTGGCTGAAAATCATGAAACTGATTCGCTTGTGTATTTTCGTGCTCCCCCACAGAACTGTGCAGGGCAGATCCATATCTTTTGACAACACATGTTCCACTTGCAACTTCCAGCATCCTTTTCTAATAAGAGCTGTCTGGCAAAATATTCATTTCTTCCATGATACTGGGTGCATCCAACCGTGCCCTTCATATTTATGGGTCTGCTACTTCTTTGTAGCTGCTTGTGTGGGCCATTAATTATATGATGATATGAATAGGGAATCCCTCCTATGTTGTCTTTTGCTGTTTGTTTTCTTATTTGCCTCTCTTTTTTTTATGCTTTTAATTATTATCGGGTTGTGTTTTGCATTTTTCATTTGGACAGGATGATCCTGTTTGCATTGCTGCTCGACGTGATGGCAAGACACTTGTGACAGAATTTTGGGTTGAGGAGAGTCTGGATATTGGAAATGTTGCTGATGCTAGACGGGTTGGTTCCAATTGTTCACTTCATCTTTTCCCCCTTCTTTATTAATATTTGTCATAGAAAGATGAATGCTATAGATCTGAATGGAACTCAACAGATGAATAAAGCTATAGGTACTTGTGAGGAGTCCTCTCGCACAAGTATGCTGGTTGTGTCTGAATGCATAGGTTGTTCACCATCTCTATGTGAAGCTATTAGGGTCAACCCATGGAACATTGATGATGTGGCTAATGCCTTAAATTCAGCCCTAACAATCCCTGATCCTGAGAAGCAACTGCACCATGAAAAGCATTATTGGTACGTTAATTCTCATGATGTTGCATATTGGGCTCGCAGGTTCGAGCAGGATCTTGAAAGAGCATGCAAGGATCACTACAGTAGACGGTGCTGGGGTATTGGATGAAATTGATGCCATTGGTGGACGCCGTTTCAGCGAGGGAACAAGCGCTGATCGTGAAATCCAGAGAACCCTAATGGAATTGCTAAATCAACTGGATGGATTTGATCAACTTGGAAAGGTGAGGGATCATTCTTTACTCTTTATGGAAGTTAAAAAATGTTCATACTTATGTATTGCTAGTATATTTGAGAAGGATAAGTGGAATTTTATTATGCCACTCCTCCAACCACGATTTTCTTAAATATTTAAAATGAAAATAATTTTTTTTTTTTAATCATTTTACTTGATGATTATGTGACAATGAGATGAACATGTATCCATCATGTGGAAATGTAAGCTTTTAGTGAGTTTGATCTTTTATGTCAATGCTAGGTTAAAATGATAATGGCAACAAACCGTTTTGATTTTTTGGACGTGGTGCTGCTTTGACCTGGTCGATTAGATAGGAAGATAGAGACCCCATTACCAAATGAACAATCAAGGATGGAGATTTTTAAAATTCATGTTGCTGTAAATTATTGGCAGGTATTTCTGTACTTATTGTAGCCTGCATATTGGAAAAAAAAAATATTACTTTTAGCGGTGGCCACATGACCTCCGCTAAAAGAATCCATTTTAAAAAAACACATACAGCTTTTACCGGCGGCCATCGCTAAATGCAGTTTTTCTTGTAGTGCAAATTAAAAACAAAAACCCTATAGACAACACATGGTCTATGTAATAATGTAACACTATCCTAAGTACTCTTGTCATTCTCTATGATCTTATGTTCTACATAGGAAAATATCATTACTAAATTTTGATGCTATATAAAAATTGAAGCATATAAAAATATTCCTAATTTGAATGTTTTTTTTCTTGATATGTGGCAGGTTTGCTGAATTCTTTTGCTTTTGATGTTTTGTTGCTGATGCCTGCTATGTGTTGCATCTGTTGGTCTAAGTCTGTTGCTGATGCATTGCTGGTTTGCGGTTCTTTGCGGCCATCCATGGTTGACTATGTTTTTTTTGACTTTTAGATGGTTATATGTTATATTTTTAGATGGTGTATATAACTTTGTTTTAAAAGTTAAGAACTAGTTTATGTGGGTAGATATTGGACTAAATTTTAAAGTGTTGTACACATTTTGTACTTAATTTTATTTGGAGTATTGAAGGTTTAATTTGGATGGTATTGATGGTGGATGCTGTTTTATTTAGTTAGTTTGTGTGGTTGTGATAAATGTTACAGGAAAAAAATAAATAAGGAAAACCAAAATAGCTACAGCAATTTTTTTTTTTTTTAAAAAGAGTATTGCCGACCAAGTTTTGGTCGGGAAAAGTTTTTTCACCGACTAATTGGTCGGGAATAAATAAAAAAAAAAGTATAGTCAGTATATTTTTAAGACTATTTCCGACCAAGTCCCGGTCGCCAAAAATTAGTTTTGCCGACTGGTTCGTCGGGAATAAATTAGAAGAGTTCACCCAGTTTGGTTTTTAAGACTATTGCCGACCAAATTATGGTCGGGAAAGGTTTATTTTTCCGACCAATTGGTCGGGAATAAATTACAAAATGCATGTTAAGGAGTATTCCCGACCAAATTTTGGTCGGGAAACGTTGGTTTTTGCCGACCAATTAGTCGGGAATAAATTAAATAAATGCATGTTAAAGAGTATTCCCGACCAAATTTTGGTCGGGAAACGTTGGTATTTGCCGACCAATTGGTCGGGAATAAATTAAAAATTTGCATGTTAAGGAGTATTTCCGACCAAAGTTTGGTCGGAAAATGTTAGTTTTTGCCGACTAATTGGTCGGGAAAGGTGAGTTTTCCCGACGAATTCGTCGGGAAGGGCTGTTTACATCCACATTTTTTTTTCCAATTTGCCGACTAATTAGTCGCTAAAATCTTGGTATTTCGCGACTATTTCGTCGGTAAAGATTAAATTATTGCCGACCAATCTTTAGTCGGTAAAAAAATGAGTTTAGCGACTAATAAATTATTTGGTCGGTAAAAGTTTTCCCGACTGAGCTTCGCCGACCAAATGCCGACCAAATTTTAATGGTCGGGAAAAGTATTGGCGACCAAATATTGGTCTTCCCCGACCAATATTTTGGTCGGCTTTTATGTGCTATGTTGTAGTGATATTTGGATAATGGGGACTACCTATTGACATCCCTAGTTCTCTGGTGAGGCAGTGTGACTCTTCAATGGATGTTGATGGTAATAAAAGACTAGCAACAATGCCCCATGCTTAATTAGCCCGGGGCAAAAAGTAAGATATTACATTTTGAATTTATGAGATATCAAAATTAATTATAAACAAATAAGAATATATTCATGCATATTTATATAAAAATAATCAACACATCTTTAATTACAAATACAAGTGGTCAACGTCTACAATAAACTATTACAAAGATAAAGCTAAAAAATCCATTCCACAACAGCAAAATAATAATAACAACAACAATAATTACTAAAGAAGATATAGAAAAGTGAATTTTGTCAATATATATAATATTAGTAATAAGAAATGCATTCAAGTTTGTGTTACCCATTGATAATTTCAAAGCCCAATAAAACAAAGCCACCCCATTTGGACTTGTTTGAGCAACAAGAAGATTCTAGTTTATGCAGATTTTTATTTTCTCATGAGAATGGAATTTTGTATTTTCGTAGAAAATCAAAGTCCTCTCTATTAAGGAAAAATGATTCATTTTTTTCTTCTATGCAAGGAAAATACATCAAACCAAACAACATAATATTGTTAACAAAGAAAATCATAAAAATGTGCAATCCTCTCGTTGCACAAATGCACCATTTTTTTATTTTCACATAGGCCAATGGTTATTTCAATCCCTCCGTACAAATTTCTTCTTTATCCCTTTGAAGTAGCACAATACCATTTTAGAACTGATCAAATCATTTTTTAGCTCTAGATTTTCAAAAAAAAGGTATAAACATCTTAACTTTAAAAGCCATAAATTATGAGAATTTAAAACCACAGACAAGTGTTATTTGATCCTAGTAATAATTGGCCCACCTTGGATCAATGTATATATCTCTTAATTATGAGTCCATGTTGGCCAACTGAAGTATAATTTATGGTGGACCAAATCTAGGGTCATATGTCTATATAATCAGATCAGAAAAGGATGCCTATAAGATTCAACCAAAAAAACTCCAACCTCAAAATATTTTTATCACAAGCCCATCCATGAGGTGGTCTACCAGAAGGTTGAGTATGATTTTCATTCACATGTGACAATCTTTGAATAGAGTAGAGCTCTATTTGGAAACTAAAAAAAATGATATTTTTAATGAAAAACTTATTTGTGTGAATTGTTGAAAGGTGGGCCCCAAATATTAAAATAAAAAGATGACAATCTTGAGAAGATGGAAGATATATGTTGTTGAGAGAGAGGTAGCAAAATAGAGAGATTTAAGGAGATATTGATTGAGAGTCTTTAGGAGATAAAGGATATGGATAAAGATAATTTTTTGGAGAAAGAATTGTGGCATGTAATGATATGACACCTTAAAGCATTCTATATTTTTTCTCCATATTTATTTGAAATGAGAATTATTGGGTGCAGAGGTGGCACTCCTCACAGCCCACCTCCCCCTTTGCTTTAATATATATAATTTTTAAAGAAAAAATTGTAGCATGTGATGGCATGGCACCTTAAAGTATTCTATGTTTTTTCTCCATATTTATTTGAAAGGACAATTGTTGGGTGCTGAGGTGGCACCCCTCACAGCCCACCTCCCTCTTTGCTTTAATATATATAATGAATAGAGGACAGGTGGTGAGCGGTGGAGGTAAGAAGTCTCATTGACTGTTACCCAGTAACCACAAGATCGAAAGTGGGAACGTGCGCTGAGGGAGGGGTGAGAATCCAGGAGGAGTTTGCATAAGAAGAAGAGAGGATCTAATAACCAGGTGAGCATATACTGAAGATCGATCGATATAAAAACTTTCCCAATATCCATCACTAACTTAGGCATCGAAGAGACATTGGTTGGACAATCCGATCGAGATTTCACTATTCTCTGTTTTTTTTTTTTTTTAAGGAGATCCATATATAGAAATTACGCGGGAGAGAAGAAGGAAGATTGATACCGCATCGACAAGTCAGGTTGACCTACCCACACAAAAATAGACTTTACAATGTCTGTTATCAATTTTCCTTTCTTAACACTAACTTCTCCAACCATGTTGGGGTTTATAAACGTGGCATAGGTATGGTTGTCAAAGCGTCAGGCCAGGTTAGGGCCAAAGCTGTCTAATCTCTACCTTCAATACATATGGGCTGAGCTCAAGGTTGGCCAATGCCTTGGAAGGCCTATTCTATCTAGGTCCTTACCTAGCAACCTCACCTAGGACCAGGGGTGGAACTATGGGGGTGGGGGTGGCCATGGTTCCCCTTCAATTTAAAAAATAAATAAATAAATAAATAAAACCCTTAGTGTTAATGGAAATTTCTACCGTTTTTCAAATTTACCCCACCCCCGAGAGAAATTTTTTTAATCTCGCAGGTCAGGCCTTGTGGGGAAGGCCAAGCCGAGTTTGGTCTTACCCTAGCCGAGCCTTAAGGTGGGGGAATTCTAAAAATTGGGCACCCTACCCTCGGGCTTTATAAAAAGGGAAAAAAAAAATCCCTCGATTTTGTTAGGTGGGGCTGAGCCTCTTGGAGAGAGGGCTGGATTGACAAGCCTAGATGTAAAGGCGCTCTTAAACTTTTACATCCTTGCAAGGAGTCATGAGGTCTTATTAATGCAGTAACCAACCACACCCTTTGTTTCCCCCAAATAGAGGGTCACGCCATTCTCAGGCATAAAATCAGTTAGTCTACAAATAACAGGGGAGGATCTTTCCACCGTATAGAGCCCAACTCACTTCAGCATGTTTGTTTGCATGAGAGCTGGAGTGAAATACAATTAATGATCAAATTAAGATAAAAAGAAAGATGAGGGAGTTGAACGTAAAAGGTATAAATTACAAAAAAAAAAAAAAAAAAAAAAAACTACTCTTAAAATGTATTAAATAATGACAAAAAAAGGTACTATTAAAAAACACTATATGACAAAAAGTGGGGAGGAGTAACTTTATGTCATTTAAGAGTCGTTTGTCTTTTATGCATAGGATATATAAATACAATTTACACATGTAAATGATGAATATTCAATTTTTAAGTATGTAACGTTTACACATGCATTATTTTTTACAACGTTTGTCTAATAACACCATTTTCTCCTCATCCACATATGTGATGCATTTTACCATGTTGGTTCCAATGATATGTGTAAATGTATTAGATGATTTTGTAAATGATAATTCTTGTTCATTAAATTAAATTGTACTATAATGATGAGGCAAAAAGGTCCATTTTACAAAGTTTCTATTTGCATTTTAGATCCTTTGAATGGAACATGTCTTTCAACATGAAATGTACTTTTCAAAAAGATATACTTCTATTAATGACCACCTTCACAAAAATGCATTCCAACATGTTTGGTTAAGAAAATATGAATTTATCTTCTGATGGTTAAGAAAATAGCATTATTATTAATATTTTATTAATGAATATTTAATTCAATATCGTTCTTAATTCATTATTCAATTTGTATAAAACTCAACCCATACATCTCACAAGCTTTATGCTAATATTAATCAATTATAGAAAGTTCTTAAAATGAGTATTTTGTGGTTAAGTTCAATCATATTAAAAGTGTCACAAATTTGTTATGGTTAGATAAAATTGCATTTATATATGATTTTTGAATGATGCCATAATGCTATATAAAATACATTTGTCATTCTCTCTTACATTCATATATACTGCATGTTCAAAGATTTTTAAAGTATTGCAATAATAAATAACTTTAGAAAAATCAATGAGATATTGGAAGAAAACTGAAATAATAAGGTAATTAACTAATTAAAATTTGATATAAACAAATCATTGAGACATTTATCTTATAGATTGTCCCTTTAAATTTTTACTATCAATATGTTTTTTATCTTACATATTTTATTTCCTAAAATCATCCGTTTTGAGACCTCTTTTATTATTATTTTTCTAATGCGTTGGGGTTTCGAACCGAGAGTCTCTTTAAAGGAAATTCCCCAACACCAAACCGTATGCTTCCAACGGGTATTCTTCGAAAGTACATGTGTTTTGGTATTCTCCGTTTCCCACCTCAACATGTATTCAAATCTTAGTACATCATTTATACAACTGATTAACACGCAAGATGCGTAAATAATTGTAAACAAACATAACTGATGCATAAATGTTACACATATTCACTATTTACATATGTAAATGGGTGTAGATGTCGGGGCCTATTTGGATAAATGAGGAGTGGAGGAAAATGAAATGGATTTCACATATAGAGTGGAGTGGAAGAGAAGTAGGTTAAAGTTAAAGTAGAGTACTTCACTTCACTCTATTTGGATGCTTATTTTTAAGTTAAGGTTTGGAATATAACTCACTCTTACTAAAGGAAATAGAAGTATTTAGAGTTAGAAGTGAAATGAAGTACATGTGGCTTACAATATTACTTCATCTATTGGACGAGACTCATCCAAATATAGTAGAGTTGAAATTTTAGACTGTTATAGCCTATTTAACTTCACTCTACCCTATTTTTTTGCCTATCCAAATAGTAGTGCTTTTACTCTCCACCTCCTGCGCTTTCTTTTTCTCAAAGTTAGACCCTTATATTTTATTTCATTCCATGTCTCATGGAAACAAACGTGCCAAAGACCTGCTCAAAGTATCTCAATAAAAAAAAAAAAAAAAGAAAGAAAAAAACCCAAAAATGTCCTCTGTGATTCCGGGCAAATTCACCTCTATCCAGTCATGCTACTTTCTTTCTCCTTGCAAGGGTACTGAGACTGAAAAATCTTCACGCTCGGGCCGGCGCCAAAGTGAACCGGTTGCCATCCTACTGGCTTGATGAAACATAATTATCCTTGAAATCATGAACCCTGACCAATAGGTCCAACTCTAATCACCCACTTTCTGTCCTTGATCCTTTATTGTGGACCGACACTCTTTAATTTTTATTTGTGAAATGACCACCCGGATAGTGCTGCTTGTTCACGTCTATTATGCTGTCTTGTCCAATTATGAGGTAACCGTTTTAATGTCTGCCCAAAATCAAGTCTATTATGCTGTCTTGTCTAATTATGAGCTAACCGTTTAAATGTCTGCCCAAAATATGTACATACGATAGGGATAATAAAAAATCTAAACGGACAAACTTTTTAGTCAGAATTTGGGATAAACTCTCATATGGTACAATTCTAGAGGTGCTTTTTCCCCCTCTCTCAAAAGTTGCACCTCTAGAATTGTGTCACATGAGAGTTTGTCCCAAATTCTGGCAAAAAAGTTTGCCCAAATAAAAAGGTTGTAGAGATAAACGGTCGGGTTCAAAATTAGATGATGTCATGACTGGGCTTGGATTCTGGCCAACTAGGTACAAGACCAAAATCGGCACATTTACATCCCAATCTCCGAACAGAACCCCATTCAACTGTAACATCTAAGTAGCGGATTGGATTGATGATTGCCTTGGTTACTTAGGATTGTTTGAGCTCGTATACAGAAGATGATAATGAAAAAAAAAAAAAAAAAAAACCTCACTCAATGCTACTAAATATATCTCCCAACTTCCAAACGTACTATTTGTCCTCATTATTGAGTTTGACAATTTTATCACCATCGCGGGTGCATATTCTAGTAGACAACAAATTGGTTAAAGGTTACTTCGTGTTTGGGCAAGACACGTCGTTAGGATTTCAACCAGCAACGTTGAAATTAAGAATCAGAGAGAGTGGTGGATGGGGTCCTGAATAAAAGACGGTAGCTAGTTATTGGATAGTTTTGCAGGTCAATCAATTCTTAGATAGGTGCGCTCAGGCCTCTGTATTTTTTAACGGGCTGGTGCACACTTTAGGTCGATAGTGTCAAATTTGGACTTGGACTTAGATCCATGGGCACCTAATTCACACTTACCCTAATTTAATACGAGGATTTTGTTGAGGAGTGGGTCTCACCCAAGAGATTGTATTAAAAAATGTTAATGCTGCCTCTACTAAGTCACTGGGGTTTCGGTAGGAGTGGTTAGGTAAGAAAACTTAGATGGTATTAGAATCGTAGAGAGTTTGAATCTAACTAGGAGGAAAAGTTTGACACGAAAATGCGTGTGATAACGTCTGAACACAACAAACAATTCAGTAAAGCATTCCATAGAATATTCAGACACGTCAGACCATATTCCTATGGATTGCTTACTGAATTGTTTCCTGTGTTATGATGTGTCTGACCCTCTTTGTAAGGAAATATCTTTAAGTCCATTACTTGGACTAGAAGTTCTTTCCTTTCCCGAATTGTGGTCATTATAGGAAATCTGTTTTCTTAGGATACATGCTATTCCTTACACAAAAAGGTTTCTTAATGAGATGTATTCCATAACAAACTCTACCTTGATGGATGGTTGAGATTAAGTCTATGGAAACCCTGATTGGAAATTCGGTCCTCTTTTCACCTATAAAACAAAGCCTTTCGTCCATCACAAAGGTATTCACGAAAATCAACACATTAAGGTTTTATAGGCAAGGAGAGAGAAACCGAAACCATTCATATAGTCTCTTTCTCGACGGATCACAGCATCAATCAGCAACAGCACCAGACTGCAGGATCAGAAAGCTCTCTGCATCAGGATGTCTGGAGGTACTCTTTAATTTATTTAAGATTAAATCCTACACGTGATTATCATGCTGTTCACGATCTTAGGGTTCATGTTAATAATAGTATAACATGTGGTATCAGAGCATGGTTTTAGAACACATGATCGTCCATTAATTAGGATAACTATGCATCGCCATAATCGGCAAATATAGATCCGTTCTGACTCTGTTTTGCAGCAATTTATCGATCCAACTATTATGGCCTGCATGAATGGTTTATATTTATGTTATTCCGCAATTTTTTTTAATTTGGGCACGACTGTTTGATCGTGATTTATTTAAGTTTTGAATTTTCAATTTTGTATAAACTCCTGCGTGAGTAAAAATTCAATGTAATAATGGAGGAGATCAGTAACTGGTACGTCATGATTAAAAAGGATGTTGTTTCGAGACTGAAGATGACGTTTTAAAGCAGTCGAAGATAAAGACAGATGATCAAAAAGAAGGACAGAAAATAGGCCATATAGTTGGATCATATTTTCATAATAATTCCGTATTATGTTGATTATCATTAGCATGTTTCTTCGTAATCGATGATATAATGCCTCAAGAAATGTTTAGCATATAATGCGCGCCTTATGATTCCTAAAAAGAAAAACACTAAAGGATCTTCCTATCGAGCCGGAGGACTGCCCGGGGCTTGGCCTTTTTACCAGTACTTTTTATACAATAAATGATCTATCACGAATGCATGCAATATATATAATATTTATATTCATATTAAGCCTTTTTTTTTTATCACCAAAGTTGTATGCTTAAGGTTAGGTCTCACCACAGTGACCCTAATAATTAAATACTGGAATTTGGCCCTAAAAGTACCATCATCATGTTTACATTACATATTGTTCAAGAAGGTATGAAGCATTTAGTCGCCCACAGGCGGATTATAATCATACGATTGAACAATAATTAAGGAGTGTTTGTTCCTAATTAAGATTAACATCACTCATTTACATTACCTTAAATATGACGACTTTAGATGGTATAATGCGTAGAAATTATGGTGACTACCCACAGGAGCACCTAAAATTTTGTCGTTTATATTCATATATTATGCGTGTGTTGTCTTATTTTATTAAAGCCTTATTGTTGTATCTCTATTGCAGTTCTTGCAACCACTAATCTCACTTCGCATGCTACTTCTGTCACTAAGCTCAATGGAACCAACTTCTCAGAATGGAAAGAGCAAGTTGAGTTTACATTGGGGGTACTTGAACTGGATATCGCTCTTCGTAAAGATAAGCCAGCTTCACTCACTGATAAAAGTACCCCTGATGAAACAACCTTCTTTAATGCCTGGGAAAGGTCTGACAGACTAAGCACTATGTTTTTGCGAATGACTATTGCCACCAACATAAAAACATCCCTTCCTACACCTGAGAATGCTAAGGACTATATGAAGGCCATTGAAGTTAGGTTTAAGACTGCAGACAAATCCCTTGCTGGGAAACTAATGGCAGATCTTACAACCATGAAGTTTGATGGCACCAGATCAATGCATGAACATGTCATTGAGATGACCAACCTTGCAGCTAAACTAAAGAATTTGGGATTATCAGTGGATGAGGCGTTTCTCGTCCAATTTATCCTAAACAGTTTACCTCCTCAGTACGGGCCTTTCCAAATTCACTACAACACTATTACGGAAAAGTGGACAATGAATGAATTGGCTAACAAACTGGTTCAAGAGGAGGCCAGGCTGAACCAACAAGGAATTAAAGTAGCTCATCTCGTTCAAGGAGCTGGACACAAAGCTGGGAAAAAGCATAATTCAGGCCAGAAAAGGGCACCACCCAGATCTAATGAGGCTGGTCAGAACCCCAAGAAGAAAAAGAAGGAAAACTTATGCAAATTTTGCAAGAAACCTGGACATTTTCAGGCAGACTGCATTAAACGTAAAGAATGGTTCGAAAAGAAAGGTAACCCTATGGGTTTCGTAAGTTATTTCGAATCAAATCTTACTTATGTTTCTTCTGATGCTTGGTGGATTGACACTGGTGCTAATATTCATGTTTCCAATTCAATGCAGGGATTCCTTACGATCCAAACCATAAACCCAAGTGAGAACTTCCTTTTCATGGGAAATAAAGACAAAGCTCCAGTTGAAGCTATTGGAACTTTTCGTCTTATTTTAAATAGCGGTTATCAGTTAGACTTATGTCAAACTCTTTATGTTCCGTCTCTTTCCCGTAATTTGGTTTCTGTAAGCGCACTTGATAAAGTTGGTTACTCATTTGAAGTAGGAAATGGTAATTTCAGTTTATTTAAAAATTCTAGTCGTATTGGTTCTGGAATTTTGATTGATGGGCTATACAAGTTTCATCTTGATAGTCAACTTGCTGAAACCCAACTTACCCTGCATTCTAAGGAAACAAAACGAAAGTCATCCAAACTCGACTCTTATTTCTTGTGGCATAAAAGACTGGGTCACATATCCAGTGAAAGAATCAAAAGATTAGTAAAAGATGGTGTCCTTCCGGATCTAGATTTTACTAATATTAATGTATGTGTGGATTGTATTAAAGGCAAAACAACAAAACACACAAAGAAAGGAGCCACAAGAAGTACTGAGCTTCTTGAAATAATACATACAGACATTTGCGGACCCTTTGATGTTCCAACCTTTGGAGGAGAAAAGTATTTTATTACCTTTATTGATGATTACTCACGTTACTGTTATTTATACTTATTGCATGACAAATCTCAGTCTGTGAATGCTGTACAAGTGTTCATTACTGAAGTCGAAAGGCAATTAGATAGAAAAGTGAAAATCATAAGGTCAGATAGAGGTGGTGAGTTTTATGGAAGGTATGACGAAACAGGACAACATCCTGGACCTTTTGCAAAACTTCTCCAAAAACTTGGAATTGTTGCCCAATACACAACGCCTGGTTCTCCATGGCAGAATGGTGTAGCTGAAAGGCGAAATCGTACGTACATGGAAATGGTTAGATCAATGATGAGTCATGCTAACTTACCTATATCCTTGTGGATGGATACTCTACGCACAGCTGTTTATATCTTGAACAGAGTTCCCAGTAAGGCAGTTCCAAAGACACCTTTTGAACTGTGGAAAGGATGGAAACCCAGTTTACGACATCTCCAAATTTGGGGTTGCCCAGCTGAGGCTAGAGTCTACAATCCACATGAAAAGAAATTGGACCTTAAAACAATCAGTGGTTACTTTATAGGTTACCCAGAAAAGTCCAAAGGATTTAGGTTTTACTGCCCTAACCATAGTACGAGAATTGTTGAAACCGGTAATGCTAGATTCTTTGAGAATGGCGAAATCAGTGGGAGTAATAAACCTCAAGATGTGATCATTCAGGAAATCAGGGTACCTATCCCTTTACCCTCTATTCCGAAAGATGTTGGCAATCCTCATGTTGTTGAACCATTTAACAATGAGGAAAATCCAATAAATGATCAACAACTCCATAATGAGATTGTCGCCAATGAACATATGGATAATGCACCAGAGGAACCAGCATTAAGAAGGTCTCAAAGACAAAGGAGATCAGCTATTTCCGATGATTACATGCTTTACCAAGTAGAATCTGGAGAAGGGACAATTAATGACCCGGTTTCTTATTCACAAGCCATTAAGGATGTTAATTCTAGTAAATGGATTGATGCCATGAAGGATGAATTGAAATCTATGAATGAAAATCAAGTCTGGGAAGTTGTTCAATTGCCTCCAGGACACAAACCAGTTGGCTGTAAATGGGTCTTCAAGACGAAACGCGACTGCAAAGGCAATATTGAACGCCATAAAGCCAGACTTGTTGCCAAAGGTTTCAATCAGAAAGAAGGTATTGACTATACTGAGACTTTTTCCCCTGTGTCAAGGAAGGATTCTCTTAGAATTATCATGGCATTAGTAGCTCACTATGACCTCGAGTTACATCAAATGGATGTGAAAACTGCCTTTCTTAATGGAGACTTGGAAGAAGAAGTCTACATGCGTCAACCTGAAGGCTTCATCATTGAAGGTCAGGAAGACATGGTCTGCAAACTTAAGAAATCAATATATGGACTGAAACAAGCTTCGAGGCAATGGTACCTAAAGTTTCATGAAATCATTACTAACTTCGATTTCATAGAAAACATCGTTGACCCTTGCATATACCTCAAGATCAGTGGGAGTAAGTTCATATTTCTGGTTCTGTACGTTGATGACATATTACTGGCCAGCAGCGACCTTGGTTTATTACATCAAACAAAGGACTATCTCTCTAAGCATTTTGAAATGAAAGATATGGTTGAGGCTTCCTATGTGATAAGAATAGAAATATTCCGTGACAGGTCACTTGGTATTTTGGGATTGTCTCAGAAAGCATATATTGACAAAGTTCTAGAGAGGTTTGGCATGATGACCTGTTCCTCTAGTCCTGTTCCACTGCATAAAGGAGACAAGCTTGATCTTTCGCAGTGTCCACAGAACGAATTGGAACTTAAAGAAATGGCAAAATATCCTTATGCTTCTCTTGTCGGGAGTTTGATGTATGCACAAGTCTGTACAAGACCTGACATTAGTCATGCTGTTGGCATGCTCGGAAGATTTCAGAGTAAACCAGGAATCGCTCATTGGAAAGCTGCAAAGAAAGTACTGAGATACCTTAAGGGAACAAGGAATTACATGCTCACATACAGAAAATCAAGTCACCTACAGGTGACTGGTTATTCAGATTCAGATTTTGCTGGATGTCCTGACACCAGACTTTGCACTCTTGGCTATGTGTATCTCTTATGTGGAGGTGCAATATCATGGAAAAGCCAGAAATCTGAGTTGCTTTACTCATCCACCATGATGGCTGAGTATGTCGCATGTTACGAGGCTGCAATTCAGGGAACATGGTTGCATAATTTTATCTCTCAGTTTGGAGCTTTGAATTTCATCTCTAAGCCATTAACCCTTTACTGTGACAATGAAGCTGCAACCTTCTTCTCCAAGCATGACAGGATATCTAAGGGATCCAAACACATGGACCTTAAATATCTATTACTGAAACAAGATGTTAGATTACAGAAATTTGTCATTGAGTCTATACGTACAGATTTCATGGTCGCAGACATATTCACGAAAGGACTACCTCCAAAGACCTTTCAAGGACATACTGAAAGCATGGGTCTTGAAGATAGTTCTTAATTATCATTTTCTGCCTTTTATTTCTGTACTTATATTTGACATTTATTGAGCTCTTAATGCAACTCTACATCTGCTATTTCTGTTTTTCCATTGTGTACATTTTATGTGTGGATGAATGATAAACAGAAACAGTCTTTCAACATAGACATGATGAGACCATTACGTATATCTCCTATTACGGTCCAGTTATGCAGGTTGTCACTGCTGTAGTACATGGAAGTAAGCATGTTGCAAAATAATGTGTGCACGCCATGACTCCCATTGACCACTGAATTAGCCAAGACACTTATGATAACCGCCTCAAGAAATGTTTAGCATATAATGCGCTCCTTATGATTCCTAAAAAGAAAAACACTAAAGGATCTTCCTATCGACCAAGTGGGAGACTGTAAGGAAATATCTTTAAGTCCATTACTTGGACTAGAAGTCATTTCCTTTCCCGAATTGTGGTCATTATAGGAAATCTGTTTTCTTAGGATACATGCTATTCCTTACACAAAAAGGTTTCTTAATGAGATGTATTCCATAACAAACTCTACCTTGATGGATGGTTGAGATTAAGTCTATGGAAACCCTGATTGGAAATTCGGTCCTCTTTTCACCTATAAAACAAAGCCTTTCGTCCATCACAAAGGTATTCACGAAAATCAACACATTAAGGTTTTATAGGCAAGGAGAGAGAAACCGAAACCATTCATATAGTCTCTTTCTCGACGGATCACAGCATCAATCAGCAACAGCACCAGACTGCAGGATCAGAAAGCTCTCTGCATCAGGATGTCTGGAGGTACTCTTTAATTTATTTAAGATTAAATCCTACACGTGATTATCATGCTGTTCACGATCTTAGGGTTCATGTTAATAATAGTATAACACTCTTCACTCTTTCAACATGTGTGGTCCACTCTGATGATGTTGCTGAACGTGGGAATTATGGTCTTCCTTAGCATCGCGTGTTGCCTAAAGTACATCAACCAGGTTCCATGGGAGGAAGGATGTTGAGTTGTGGGTTTCACTCAAGATGGAATATTAAGAAGTATTTATGTCGCCTCTACTAATGCATCAAGGTTTTGGTAGAAATGGTTAGCTAAAAACATCAAACAACTTTTAATTATACTCACCATTATATTGTGTTTTATAAAAATGAAAATTGAGTTTTCAGTTTCCTTAAATCAATTGTCGCGATGATATGACTTGACCTTTGCAGGCACCTAACTACATTCCGCACGATTGGTGTTCATTCAAGTGAATTCTACGTTGATATGGGGCTTAGATTTTCACATCTCAATATTTCATACAAGCTGTAAGAGGTGCTCTCCAATTTACCCAAAAAGAAAGCACTCTCGGCAGAACTGCAGTCGTAGCCTTAAAAACGAGTATGACAGGTTACTGAGTTCAACAAGCATGGAGAAAAGATGGCACTGAAAATACAGTATATAGAGAGAAATGTCTCAATGAGTTTGGGTAATCAATGAAAACATGAATTTCAAATATATAGTCAGATCAGATCGAAAAATGAGATTCACAAGCCAACCCAAGAAACACGGGGTTGACCATTAATGATCCCTAGGTCCAGAATACGAAATTGGAAAGGTCCTGTGTGGGCCCCATCTAATCAATTAGAAGATAGGGACCACTCATCCGATGGGACCTGGTATTTTACCTGAATTGGAGGGTCTATCTGATCATGATCTGAGACAATGTACAATTGATGCACGCGGATGGTTGTACGTGGGCCCACATGGTAATCGTGGGCCCTAAATATGGAGTGGGACATTTCTTTAATGAAGTGAGAATTAACACCCCCAAGGCCCAACCACCAAAAAAGCCGAACTTGAAAATGGGCAGGCGTAATCGTGGGCCCTAAATATGGAGTGGGACATTTCTTTAATGAAGTGAGAATTAACACCCCCAAGGCCCAACCACCAAAAAAGCCGAACTTGAAAATGGGCAGGCGGGAGCATTGAATTCCACTGTCTTTTTCCCATCTCTACATTCAATTCCACACTGGAACTTTCCCCTGTGATTTTGCTCTCTTTAGAATTTCTTTTTGAGTGCTCTCTTTAGTTAAAACAAGTAGTTTATAGAAAACACAATGTTTAGTATAAAAAGAAGTATAATGGTTGATGGTGGCCCTAATAGATGACTGTACGAACATTTTGTTTGATGGTTAGTAGGTAAGTAGCAGGGGTTTGAATTAATAGGGGTCTAGGGGCCCCTGCCTGGACGTTTACTGCTATTTAACATGTGCCTGAATTAATAGGTAGGTGATAACTTTACGCACATGACACTGTCGTGGGCTACCCATGAAGGCTGAAAAGCTAACGGGTCCACCCCAACCATGGGGATTTTGGAGTGAAAATGTCTTCTTGAAATTATAAGAGCCTATGAAATAGAGAGCATTTTTTTTTTTTCATTTATGGATATTCCTGTTTGTGATAGTGTTACCGAGACCGTCCTTAGGAATTCTAAATTTCCAGTTTGATTGGGTTTTAAGGGTAAGAGTTTGCTAAGCTGATCAAGTGAAAATTTATTTTCAATCAGTTGAATCGTTTCAGTTTATAAATTCAGAATGCTTGGAATCCTACTTTTTGGAGGATAGGATCTCGAATTTTTCAAATTCTCTAGAAATGATATCCCCCACATGCTTGCAACCAGACATGCATAGACAAATAAGAAAACGAGAGGAATTAAGGGTGGGATTTGATGATGTGTCATTCATATCATCTTAGAAGGAAAAGCTAGAGATTACTATAGACTTTCCTACGTTTTCTTCTTTTAAAAAAGGGGATTTTACTGAAAAAATCCTTTATTAGACTCGTTGAAGACCAAAACGGCCTTCAAACTTTAATATAGACCAAATAGGTATGCCAACGTTTTTATCCTTTTTCCTGCATTTCTTTTAGCAGCGATTTATCCATTGGTTTATATACATAAGATGGGTTACCACTTTTTTGTCCTTTTTTAGCTTTTTTGTTGAGTGGGGATACCCCCGTTCAGCGGTTCACGAGTGGGCAGGGGTATACCCGCTCATCAAAATTAAAACACTCGCCTAACTTAATATTTTGATTATGTTGGGCAGGAGATATCCCTGCTTAACTGAGTATGCTAAATGTGCTAGGCCAGGGATATCAGGTGGGGTATTATTTCTTTTCTTCTTCCCTCTTAATCTTTGGAAGAAGAATTGCTAAATTTGCTGGGCGGGGGATATCAGGTGGGGTACTTGTTAAATGTGTTGGGCGGAAAAATCCCCTTTACATTCAGTTGGGGTTGGCCATGGTTGAGGGAGAAATAGGGGAAAAGGAAGAGGCAATAAGGGAAGAAGGGGAAAGAGGGAGGGAAGAGAAGTAATTCGGGCCACCTTGTGGTGGCTAGTGCCGCCATTGATGGAGGAGAGTAGAGGTTGAAGATGAAATCAGGAAGAAGGAACAAGGAGATGAAGAAGAAAAAGAAAACTTGTGGAGGAGACGAGAGGACAAAGAAGAAGAAAAGAGGGAAGCTCGTGGAGGAGAATACTAGAGAAGGAAGATGAAAGCTTATGAAGGAGAGAAAAGAGGCGGAGGAATAAGAATGCTCATGGAGAAGAAGAGATTTGAGTGGGCTTTAAAGGACACAATAGCACTCGGAAAGAAAAAGAAAATTAAAAAAAAAAAAAAAACAAACTAGAAAGGGCCCTTAGGACCACTGCAGTGGATAACTATACTTGGGGTCATTTTTGGTCTCCACTTAGTGTAAGAGATTTCTCCGATACAATCCTCTTTTAAAAAAGAACTTTTAGTTATCAAAATAAAACGTACCTTACAATCTTCTCAATTGAAATCATAAATGGGGCCTGCATATAAAATCTAGTGGTGAAGCTAAGTCTCATTGAAGTGAACTTTTGTCAATGCTAATTTTCATAAAAGCTGTGATTTTGAACGATTTAAATTATATAAATGGGCCCACTAGTGGATTTCATAGCAATTCTTTCATTGCAATATAAAAAAAATACATGAGGCCTTCTTATATAACACAAATCGCTAAAAACTCATAGATGGGCCTAAGTATGATTGAGGTAGAAATTAGTTGAATGCTAATTCAAAGCAAAATGAGTTGGCGCGCACGGTTTGGGTTTTTATGGATGAATCCCTCTAATGAACTTATAGTATTTTTTTTCCATGGAAACATTAAAAAAAATATTGGTTGGCTTATTTTATAGAATTCAATGATCAAATTTGTGCCAAATTGAGAACAATGACAATTTATGGAATGGGTGAGTGTAAAGAACTTGGATTTATCAGAAGGTTTACCCCACTGTAAAAAATAAAGAGAAAAGAAAGGGAAAAACGTCTTATTTTGAACAGCTAACGGATTGCATGTCAAAGTTTCTATTCTTTATCCTAGATTCTATCCTATCCACATCTCTTAGAGGCCTCTAAATAAAAGTGAAACAACTCCTCTTTTCTTGTGTTACTAATAGTTAGATAGCTCCTTCGAATGTGTGTTAGCATACATGGCACTTGCGTTAGAATTTCTCATTTATATATATAGGGAAGTGCTCCTATGAGAGACACTCTCACCAACTTTATGAGAGATGGGTGGGGGCCCTCACTTCCATATCTACTCTCACCAACTTAAATGCAAGGGCTCCCACCCATCTCTCATAAAGTTGGTGAGAGTGTCTCTCATAGGAGCACTTCCCATATATATATATATGAGAAATTCTACAAAATGCCCAAACAGGGGCAGTTTTGCCCCTATGTTAATAGCCAAAGAGAGTGAGTCACGTCATTTAGCAATGACTCGTACCTTCAATGCCCCATCTGTTCATCCATTTTGTGCACTTTTATTTTCTCATCATTTGAGAAGTGAAGGAGAGAGAATATAAGATAAATAAGGCATCTTATAATATCAAGCTATTAAATAGGATATTCAAATTTCAAAGACAAAACGAGATTCATTCCTTTGGATCATGTGTATTGGAAATTTTCTAGCCATTATACTTTTTTCGTTGACAATAGGAAGCTCTTTAAATTGGTTTCTTATCTTATTTGCTAGAGGGTAAGGAGGAGAAAAAATAGGAAAACAATGACTGCGAATAAAGTTTCCTAATCGCTACACTTTTTTCCTTAAAAGTAGATCTTATCTTATTTCCTAGAGGGAATGGAAGAGAAAAATAGGGATTGAAATGGCGTGAGTAATTGCTTCATAGAGATGTTTAAATGTTTTACTTTTCTCCCTAAAAAGTAGTGCATGTGAAGAATAACCGAGCATCTTCATTCGTAAAAAAAAGGGGGGCATTTTTTCATCCAAAACATCCGGGCGCCATGTAGCGTGCATATATATATATATATATATATATATATATATATATATATATATATATATATAAGTATATATATGAGTTACGCTACAAAACTCCCTCGGTGTTTTTCTAAAAAAGAAGCCCCTCATTTAGCCAATAAAAGTGTGACATGTGTCATTAGTGATACACATATATGATTATCTCTCCTAAATATTCTCCTACAAAGGTGAATCTCTTAAAATGCTAACAAATTACTGGCTATTAGATAGGGGTAGAAACTCCTATTTTGATATAGGAGAGGTTTTGAGAATTTCCATATATTTGTATATATATATATATATATAGCAAGGCTCTCCTAAGCTCAAGCTTAGGATAAAATCTCGTATGCTCATGCTTGTGGGGGCCACATATATATATATATATATATATATATAGCAAGGCTCTCCTAAGCTCAAGCTTAGGATAAAATCTCGTAAGCTCATGCTTGTGGGGGCCACCTTTGGTCGATCCAAATGGACCAAACATATGACCCTCCTAAATTGCACATGTCCACCAACTTTCAATCAGATCCGAATTTACTGGACAATTGGATCGACTATATATGTATTGATCCAATGATCTGTTGACCATTAAACTTTTGAGCCCATATGGAGATGATAGAAATTACGGTTGGGGCTAATTTTTTTTTTTTTTTTTGCAGAGAGGAAGATCCTAGGGAGTCTTTGAAATCCCCCTCATCCCCATCCCTATGTGGGTCCCTAGGTGGGACCCACCACACACTTGAGCTTATCTTATCTTAAGTTTGAGATATATATATATAGGGGGTCTTCATATGCATCTATCCCTCACCATTTTTGGTGAGGGACACCCCTTTTGGGGGTGTTTCAAGTACTAAAGGGAGGTACGAATATTCCTCATATATATATATGGAGAGCGTTACACAACGCCTAGGCATTTTTAGGAGAAAACGCCCCTCTTAGTTGGGACCATTGGGATGCATGATATCTTTGGGGAGCGCTACACTGCACTCGAGCGTTTTTAGGAGAAACCGTCCCTCCTATTTAGGCCCATTGGGATGCATGATGATCATTAAAGTCCATTAGATGGAAAGATCCAAATGGGGCCTATCTATATGCAAAATCTTGAGTTCATAAGATCATCCTAACCTTTAGATCCATGGCCCTAAAATTTAATGGTTTATAGGCATCATTTTATTATGATTTCAACCCAACGGTGAGGAAAAGTCAGATCATTGTCAAACTTGGACTTGTGAGTATTCATGAGGGGGTACTGTGTGTGAAAAGGCTAGATTACTCAAGGTGGGCCTTTCTTTTATAATCTTCCTATATATATATATATATATATGAGTAATGCTCATGTACAAGCGTCCCTTACCGTCATACGGAGCAGGCCACCTCGTGGTGCCCACTTGGGACCTCACTAATCATGGAACATGGGGGATTGAAAGATCCAAGTGGGACCAACCTAGTTATCAAACTTGAAGTCAATCCAATGCCTCTAACCCATTCATCTATGGTCCATAAGTTTAACGGCTTTATACAAGATAATACATATATATATATATATATATATATATATAAAGAGAGATCGAGAGGTGTTTCAATTATACTATATCAAAGCTACGCATTTTCAATCTAAGTTAGACCTTCCGTTGTGATTTTGACTATCAGTTATTTTCTCCTCCTTGGTCTTCTGTAATTACCCACTTCTTATCCCCTGCAATACCTATTTCATCTCATGTAACTATCCATGGCTCTTGTAACTTTTCCATTTTTTTCTTTTTCGTTTATGCTAAAGTGCCTATTTGCTCACATCTCCTATTCCAGCCATTTCTACATATTTTTCTATTTTTACCTCACTTCTCCTATTTGCTTTCTGCTCTACCTGCTCTCAATTACGAAAATAGGTACGATCATTTTTTTTGTTTTCTTTCAAAAAGTTTATTGTTATGAAATGTATTTGGGCAGCCACTTTGGTCACATCAATTGTGAAAGTAAAGTCTCAGCTACAAAAAATCTTACTTTTAATTTTCCAATCGCAAAGAAATTTTACTTCATAAAATACAAGTAAACTTGTAAAAAATAAAATTAAAACCAAAAAATGATCTGCTTTGGAGATTGATTTCTGATTGGGTCCTCTTCAAGTTGTCTTTAACTTTGATTCTTTAAAAAGTTAAAAAAGAACTTTGATTGAAGTTTAGAGAATAATATTTCTAAAAAGTCCAAAGCACTTGAACATCTATTTGATCAGTTAGTCATAAACCAAATATAACTGATTTTTGGACTTGCTAAAGGGCACCTCAAACTAAGACCCAAACCCTATAACTTCATGTCTTAGACTTTGACTGGACATGACCCAGATCCTTAGTAGACATTGAAATACTTTATTATAAAAACTGTGTAACTTTAGCTACTACCTAGAATTGTAAGTTTATGATGTCTTCCATACAAGTGGAACTCTAGCATAGGGTTATTGGAATCAATCAAGAGGCAAGCTATGACTTTAATCAAGGACTTGTCTGATGGACCACGCACAGAGAACATGAAAATGATTTGTTGGCACTACCCACTTTGTGGGTGGGATAACTAGAGGGATTGAAGATTAATATTTTTAAGGGATATTTACCAAAAACTCCCACTAAAAATGGGGACTACAACTAAGGATCCTAAAGATTTTAAATATTAAAGGAAAATGTCCAACCCAAGTTTCCCTTTTCCCCCATTCCGCCTCTAATTCGTTGATGTTGGCGAAATATTATCTCCCAAGTCGACAGAAGAGAGAAACAAGGAAAAGAAGAGAAAAAATGTGTTAGAGCCAATCCTTCTTCATCCCGCCATCAAAACTCATGATTCTTCATGTGCATTCACTTTAAGTAGACTATAATCATCTACAATCCTAGATTCTCATTTATTCTCATCATCTTCATTCATTGCCATCTTTTCATCCCTTGAACCCATGCATCTTTCAATTTTCTTATCTCTTTTCATCATCCCCATTCATATTCTTTTTTCCATCAGCTGAACCCACACCTCTCCCCATCTTCTCATCTCTTTTTATTTTCTCCATTCATCACATTAACCCACTCTATTTTCTTGTTCTCTGCCTTGTGTACATTCATCTCCATCTTATCATCTCCTTTTCCTTTTCTTTTCTCTTCTTCTCTACCCCATTGTTTACCTCCTCTTTTTCGTTTTATCTTCTAATGCTTGTACGTGCCTCGACATTCTATCTGTTTCCTCTCCTCCCTCCGTCCCCTTCCCCCTCTCCCTCCCCCTCCCCCTATTTTATTTTTATTTGAGTCATTTTTATATACCCCCTAAGGTTTATAAGATTTGTAAATAATCACACGTTGTTTTAGTATTTGTAAAATGTCCCTTCTTTCTCTTCTTAATACGTTCCATATCCCCCAAATCAATAGCCTTCTAACCACCATAAGTTTTTAGGGTGAAATGACATCAATATTGCCCATCTCTTTATATATATAGATATATATATATATATATATATATGTATAATTTCAAATGTTTGAACTTATTTTTCTCTAAAGCTTGCAATATTAACAATTACATTTACTGGGAGAGAATAACTCTCCATAAATCCATTCTTTTTATCATTACAAGGTTAATTTTATTCAATCCAAATCGATCATAATGACAGTCAACAATTATAATTATAATTGGTTATAATTGATTTGATCCATGCATGACCCACTATTAGATTGATAAAAGCTTCAAAATACAAGATTGGGCTGCATGTGCATGAGAGAGTTAATTAATGTAAGGACAAAGTTGTCATTTTATAAAGATTCAATACAAATCTTTTGGTGTGTGCCGATTCTCATTAGGAATATTGATTTTGGAGCATAGAAGGTATTAAGATAAAAGAACAGTGGCCTATTTATAAATACCAAAATCATAGGGGCCTATTTACAAACATTAGAAACCTTAGGGGAGTTTATACAAAAGCCTCTTTTTATTTTTAATGTTTGTTGATTTTCTCCACAAATTTTTTGCAATCTATATAGGATGTTAGGGAATGAGATATTTATTGCATTTCACTTTAATGGAGAGTTTGATTGGAATATGACCAATCCAGTGTACAAGGCGGTGAACAGTATATGGAGAATTCAATTGGAATAAGTAGAACAAGATATTTATTGTATTCTATTTTTTGTAATGCGGTGCAATGAATAGTGAAGCCATGTTTTTTTTTTTTTTTAAAGGTCAATGCATTTTTAATGGATGTAACCGTGCTTTTTTTTTTTCTTTTTTTTTTTAATGATAGATGCGAATTTTTCTTACTAAATGTAAATGGACATGTAACTATGAAGTAACAATGCTTTCTTGTAATGATGAACAAAACAAAAATGTTCCTTCTGTAGGAAATCGAGTGGCTTGCATGCCACGGGTCCCACGAATTAAGCAGGGCTGATGCCAGCAGAGAATATAATCCCACTTAATATAAGAATTGATCTGGTCCCACTAATAAGACTCTCAATAGGATTAGTGGATGTGAGTTTCTTGGCGAAGAAGTCTCTAGTAAATGTAACTCTTTGGGACATGTTATAAGATAAGGGAGCTTGATGGTTGATCATTATTCCATCCCATAGGTGAGACAAGAGGTGAAGAGATTCGCGAAGCTGTCCAATCGCCGGAACGCACATAGATCTCTGGCCATGTATCGGAGTCTCCGCATCCAAGTCCATCAATTGGTATCAGAGCTTGATACTATCCGTTTCGACGGTTTGGATCTCGCGTTGAAGTTCAAGATCGCACAGATCTAAGGCTTTCGTCAGTAACCCCAGGCCTCCTTCGTTTCTTTGCAACTCATACTTGCTTGAGAAAGAAGATGATTCCACTGTGCATGCAAACCAATAAGAAAGAGAGGGCTTAGTTTCTATTATTTTTTTAAAGGTTATCTTTTCCTTTAAAGTCAACAAAAGTTGTTTTGTCTCATTATACAAGACAACAAAAAAAAGGGAAGTCTTCAAGCGGGTTCATGTGTGCCATATGACACCCTTTTTTCCAGCGAAAGAGAGAGCATGTGAGTGTTGTTGCTTCTTCTCCTAGGGATGCGTGCAAGAAAAGCAAGGAGATCACTCTCTGCAGTTTGGGTAGATCTAACCCAAATCAAACCGACCCGACTTAGGCTAGCCCACACAAGCAAAACTGCATGGGTATAGCGCTGACGCAGGCGACCAACAGTTACGACGTCAGCAAACTGCTGACACATGCAAGGTGTTTTCCAACCGTCAAACTTTGTACTGTGATAACTAGAGCATCCGTAATCCGATTGACAAACAGTTTGTTTCTAAGGAATCCTTGCAAGCAAATCTACGCTGTAGCAACAAGAGGAAGATGATCCAGCGGTTTAGAAAAAAGGTTGATTTTTCTCCTTTAATAGTCAGTGGTAATTATGTCTTCCAAATCAGCGTTGCATAATCTTGCTAAGGCTAATATTTTTAACGGCAAGAACTTAGCCGTGTGAAAGCATTGGATAGACGCATTGTTGCACTTTGATGGATTAACACATGTGATTGAATCCAATCCGATCTCTAAACCCGATGATGATGCGCCTAAGGAAGATTGTGATGTGTACGAACAATGGGTATTTGATAACGAATCAGCGAGGCATCTTTTGGTTTGATTGATTTCCAGTGATTTGGTAAAGCAGTTTGAGCACTTTAACATTGCTAGAGGAATCTATGACTATGCTATGGACAAATACGATAAAACCTCCAAATCTCACTTGATGCAGGCATTCAGGGTATATGTTAACTATAAGATGCCAGAAGGATCATCTATAATGGATCATATTGATCAAATGGCGGTCCGATATAGTAACCTCGTAGCCTTGGAAAAGGAAATTGATGAGGATTTTCAAATCATGTACTTGCTGATGAGTCTTCCACCTTCGTAGAGAATGTGTCTTAGATCCTTAGCCTCCAAAAGGGTGTAACCCTCAGTGAGGTTGAAGCAAAATTGCTTACTGAAGGACAAAGATAAGCCCCTGGCAGTGTAACACCTACAAAATCTGTTATGATTGCTAAAACTAAGAATAATAATAACAGTGCGTTAACCGTCAATGTGCAAAATAAAAGAAAATTCAAAGGCAATAAAAAACAGAAAGGGCCTAAGAATGGTGTTTATTTTAACTACGGGAAGCTTGGACACTTTAGTTCTCAATGTAAAAAGAAAATGGGTGAGAGTAGCCAACAAGGTAAAGTGACCAAAGAACACGGTGATTATGTTGAGATGGTCACAGAGTCCATGATGGCAGACATCAATGACAAGAATTGGTGGACTGCTTCAGGGACCATAGGCACATATTCAGAACCAAGGCTAGATTTGTCGTATTCAAAGAGATGAAATCGGGAGATCAGAGTATTCACATGGAGAATGAAACATTCTGTGATGTGTTGGGTGTAGGGAAAGTTAAAATTCCCTCATAAACTGAAAAACCCATATATCTCCCCAATGTTTTCTTTTCTCCAGCGATGAGGAGGAGCGTCATCTCTGTGAGGCAATTGGCTATGAATGGATTCGAAATTAGGTTTAAAGATAAAGAGGTTACAATTGGCATGCGCGATCAAGTTTTAGTCAATGGTTTTCTTTCTGATAAATTATATTTGCTAGACACTCTTACTAATGAAATAAAATCTAGTGCCCATTATTCTGTGTGTGTGAATGTGTGCATGGATGGTTTGTCAATGTTATGGCATATGAGATAAGGGCACATTAACAAAAACAGAATAAGTAAATGGTTAGGGATGGACTCTTACCAGATTTAGGTAAAGTGAAATACCCTATATGTGAACCATGTCTAAGTGGAAAAATGTCAAGAAACCATTTCCAAAAGGAACTAGAAGTTCATAATTATTAACCATATATAATTCATTTTGATATTTGTGGACTATTGAATGTACAAAATAGAATGGTTGAGGATTATTTTATCACATTTATTGATTACTACAACAGATATAGTTATGTGTACCTTATTAAACACAAACTTGAGGCTTTAAAAATGTTTCAAATATATGCTGCTAAGGCCCAAAATCAAAAGGGCAAGAAAATAAAACATATTAGATCCGATAGAGGGGGGGGGGGGGGGGGGGGGTTGAATATACCTCAAAACTGTTTAAAGAATATTGTGCATGCGAGGGAATCATTCACGAATATTCGATTCCATATACCCCACAACAAAATGGTGTGACTGAAAGGAGGAATAGGAACTTAATGGTTATGGTGACGTCAATGATCAGTCACGCAATGCTACCTTTGCATTTGTGGGGAGAAGCATTGAACACGACACAATTTATTTTGATCAGAGTACCCTCCAAAAGTGTGCCCAAGACTCCTAATGAATTATAAACTGATGCCAAACCAAAATTAGAACATGTGAGAATTTGGGGCTGCCCTGTACATGTCCTGCTACCACCACAGGAAAGATATAAACTACAAGCAAAAATGAAGAAAAACTGTTCTTCGTTGGCTACCCATTACATTCTAAAGGATATCGTGTGTATGATCACGATAACAGGATATTCATGGAATGCTGAGATGTGTTTTTCCTCGAAGATCAGACGGTCAGTCCTAGAGTAAAACCACAATGTATGCAATTATATAAAATTTCTAAGAGCAAGGGGGTTCAAGCAAGTGGGAGTTCCAACGAAGAGGATGTTGGACATAAAATTCCTGACCAGAGCCCACTTGAGGTGATTGAACAGCTCGATAAGCCAATTGGCAAACCGATTTGGGCGAGGAAGCAACCGGCATATCTAGATGATTATTACAGTTTATTGGAAACCGTGTAAGATTTGGATCAAAACTCCTACTCTCAAGCGATAGCGTAGGTTAGGTTGCTCAATATTGGTTAGAAGCTATGAGAGAGGAGATGGAATCAATTGAAAAGAACCTTATATGGCAATTGATTGATCTTCCAAAAGATCGGAAAGCCATTGGATGTAAATGGGTTCTTAGAAAGAAACTAAAGTTGGATGGATCCTTAGATAAATATAAAGCACGGCTAGTAGATAAAGGAATCACACAAGTGGAAGGAATAGATTACGAGGAGACATTTTCTCCGGTTGTAAAATTGATAAGTCCATAAAAAAAACATAATTTCATCATCATTTTAGAATTAATTAAGGACTTAATAATCAAAGCATGCACCATCTTAGTAAAAAATCATGATTTTATGTTTGTGGGCATCAAAGTTCGAATTCGAGTCAAAATTCTTCAAAATGCATTTTCACATCAAATCATGAATTTCTCTATTTCTTGTCATTAGAAGTTACAAATTTCTCATAACTTTTTGTTCACACATAAAATGATGTACTTTCTTAGCACCATTGATTTAATTAAAGAAAATTTGATAAAATGGTGACATTTTATGGATCCATTTAGTGTGAATTGGGCCCGCATCTTGCAATATTCTTTTCCTATATAAATAGATAATTCTTTGATCATTGGTTATACTATTTGTATTTTTGTAGGAAAGTCCAATTTCTTGGAGCTCGTGGAAGAAGTAAATCAATTAAAGAATTCAAGATGGATGGCCAAGATTCAAAATAAAACAAAAGAAGAAAAAAAAGGGCCAAGGGAGAGATGTACGTCCAAAATATTCCATTCAAGAATCACACATCAAAGTGGGGCCCATCATCTCTTACAAGTTACAAACAAAAATATGAATTTCAGATTTGGGTCAAGATCTTCTTGAAGATTCAAAAGTTTGAATTTGAAGGAGAATAGGCATGGACGTCCATGGGAAAAGCATTGCAAAGTGGGGCTCACTTTTATGTCATGTGTGCAATGATATTAATTTCAGATTTGAGATGCATTTTAAGGAGAAAGTGGGCCCATGTTAAGAGATTCTCAAGCCATGAAGAAGTTTAAAAATTTCAAGATTCTTGCTAGCCAAGCAATCCAAGTTGGAAGATAAATCCAAAGAGTCTAAGTTTCCATAAGAACTCTACAGTTTGGATTTCAATCAAGATATGCTTCCAAGATTTCAAAGTTTACAAGCCAAGATTTATCCAAAAAGTGTCACACGTCCAACCTCCATCCCATGCTATCACACGTCCAAAAAAAGGGGCTGCCCATATGGTTCCAAGATTTGTTTCAAATTTCAGATTTGAATCGATTCTTAGCCAAAGTGATCCCAAGAGAAGAAGTTGCATGAGATAAGAAGAATCCCATTTTCACTACGATTGTGGGCCAACCCCTAGAAACTCTTTTAAAACCCTCCTAATCCTAATCCAACTTGGACCCCACACTACTAATCCTTACCCAAATCATAACCTTGCAAGCCAAGTCATCAAAAATACATAAAAGGAGCCACAAAGGGCTGGACGTGCAATACCCCATCCCTCACTCCCTTGGATGACTAGCAACAAATATCCCTCTTTTCCATTAATTTTTCTTCATCTCACCTCCTTCCATCACAATTTCATCCAAGGCCTTCCTTAAGGCACACCACCACTTGGGTTTTTACGCCACCGTCGCACCGCCACCATTAATTGCTACCGTCACTCCACCATTGGATCAACCATTCATCATCTTCCCTTACTTGGATTTCAGATCGCGAAATGAGACCCGGTTGGATTGCCGTTTGAGACCGCGAGTCCTTCTCCTCCGTTTAGTGTTTCATCTGTCTCGGGTAAGGTTGGATGCACTTTATTTTAATTTTAATAATTTTGTAATGGTTATTTGCTTGTAATGGGTCTTTCTTTAATAAATCAAGTTTATGGGGTCTTGGTCTTCACCACTGGGTCAACATCGAATTTTTGTGCGTAGTGACAGTTCGCACTTGGTACGGTGTTCTTGATTTTTCTTGATGGCATCAAGCAAAGTAACTATTGCAAAATTTTAGAATTAAAATTTATTTTTTTATTCTCTCATTTTATTTTATTTTATTTTTATTTTTATGCATCTTAATAATTATTGCAATTGGTTGGACTGACAAATCTTATGGTGAATGCAGTAGTCAGATTAGGTTTCTAGATTATGATTTTTTTTGTTGTAATTAATTTTTTTGACTTATAATCTATTTTTAATTAGAGTAGGACAATTGATTTGCATAGGTTTTTTTTAGGCTAGAACTAGATTTTCAATAGGACAGGTTTTCCACGATTAATTACTCCCTGTGGATTGACCTCAGACTTCACCGAGTTATTACTACATCGTGGCCTTGCACTTGGGGCTGACAATAAAAAATTCCAATCCATACGAACCATAGCAACATTGGTAGCATGTCGTGATCTTGAATTTCACCAGATGGATGTGAAAACTGCATTCTTGAACAACGAATTAGAAGAAGAAATTTATATGAAACAACCCGAGGGGTTTGTGGTGCAAGGTCACGAGGACAAAGTGTACAAACTTAATAGGGCATTGTATAGATTAAAATAGGCCTCGAGATAATGGTATAGAAAATCTCACCAGGCCATAGGTGAAATATGATTTGTCACCAACAATGCAGACACATGATTCTCTATTAAACGCAGTGGGAGTAGTTATTTATATTTTTCATTATATTCGGATGACGTTTTGATCGCTGGTGATAAATTGGAAGCCGTAAATGAAATCAAACAATGGTTAAAGTCAATATTTGAGATGAAAGACATTGGTGACCTTGGCAATGAAATAACCCATGATCGTCCAAATAGGTTATTGACTTTATCACAGGGATCCTATTTGGAAATTGTGTTGAAATGGTTTGATATGGCTATGTGTAAACCAATTGACACTCCCATATGCAAGAGCATAAAATTGTCAAGCGATTAGGGACCCACATATGAGCAGGATAACGAAGTGATGAAAATGAAACCTTATGCTCAAATTGTGAGTAGCATCATGTATGCAATGCTATGTACGAGACCAGACCCTGCATTTGTCATGGGTCTCGCAAGCAGATTCCTCAGTAACCTAGGATTACAGCATTGGTATGTGGTTAAGAGAATTTTGCGGTACACAAAGGAACAATGAATCTTCACCTACGTTATCAAGGTGAAGTCTTGGAACTGCGCGGCTACTCAGATGCAGATTGGGCCGGTGATTTAGACTAGAGAAAGTCAACAATCGGCTATGTGTTTACCTTCGGAGGAGGTGCAATTTCTTGGGGAAGCAAGAAACAGACCTCTACGGCTATGTCAACAGTGGAAGTAGAGTATATAGCCTGCAATACAGCAATCCAGGAGGCTCTTTGGTTAAAATATTTTCTAACTGATTTAGAGATATAATTGGAGAAAAAGAGCCTGTCTCAATGAACGTAGACAGTACATCAGCAATATCCATGGTGAATTAGCAAAAGTTCAACAACTAATCAAAACATGTTGAGATAAAGTATCACTTCATCAGAGAGAAGGATGAAAAGACTGATATAGAGATTTTTTATATGCCTTCAGATGAATTGATGTCTGATGCTCTCACCAAGGCCTTTCCTGGAGAGGTTTTTGCAACGCATGTGATGCGCATGGGACTGAGATATGTTTGATGTACATGGCATTCGTGCCAAGTGGGAGATTGTAGGAAATCGTGTGGCCCGCATGCCATAGGTCCCACATCAGATCAAGTAGGGCTGATACCAATAGAGAATATAATCCCACTTAATGTAAGACTTGATCTAGTCCCACTAATAAGACTCCCAATAGGATTAGTAGATGTGGGTTTCTTGGCGAAGAAGTTTCTAGTAAGTGTGACTCTTTGGGACTTGTCTATATAAGATAAGGGAGCCCTAGGGTTGATTATTATTCCATCCCATTAGAGAGACAAGAGGCGAAGAGATCCGCGGAGCTTCCCAGTCATCGGAATGCACATAGATCTCCGGCCGCGTGTCGGAGTCTCCGCATCCAAATCCATCACCTTCGAATTTGGCTGGATCTTGGTCAATGGTGAATTGTAAATGCAATTACAGTGGCAATTAGGTGAAACTAAAAGGCATGTTAGTTGATATAAAAAAACAGATAGACAATTTTCATGTCATTCAAATAAAACACTATTTGTCCATGTCAACTAAAATCTTGTCGATATTAATAAATAATTAGTCGATATCAACAAAAAAGTATTGATAGTCAATTTTTACATCATAGAGAAGAAAACACTATTCATCGATGTCGACAAAAGATTAGTCAACATCAACAAGAAATTAGTGATAGTAGATTTTTTTAGTCACAGAGTTAAACACAATATTCGTTGATGTCAACTAAAAACTCATCAATATTAATGAGTAATTAGTCAACATTGATGACTAAGTATTGATATGAAATTTTTGGATCACAGGGAAGAAAACAATATTCGTCCATGTCAACAAGAGTGTTGTACACAATAAACTCATGCAAAAATGCACTAAAATTCATTGAATGCAAATTCTCTTCCATTTAATGGAAGGTTTTACATTCAATTTGTGGGTACATCATACTCCCGATCGTGAGAATTCATTGACCATTCATTACATCCTCAATGAAAAACCTTTGATTATCAAGACATTTGACTCTTAAACTTTACAAAGAAAATACAGAAAATTAAATAAACAGAAAACATTGACAGGTTCTTGCTCTTCGCCTTTGTTATTTGAAGTCGTCCTTTGTGTTCATCTGGATCTTCATAATGCATTGCTCAATCGAGTTTAAAAATTGATGAAATTCATGGTAGTTTTTTTTAGTGGACCATTAATTCTTTATATTTTATTGGTCCATTAGAATTATGTCCATAATGGATTTTGAAATGACCGGCCCTCACTTGTTGAACAGGTTGAACTGGGTTGAATGACCCATAATTTTGGTTAGATGGGTGAGCTTTGGCTTTTTCTCCTAATGAGATTTTCTTTAATTTGAAAAGGGGTGGTTTGAGCTCCTTTGTATCAAGGATCAATTCTCAACCTTCTCCCTCTCATCCCTTTTAACTTCCTATACCCATTCCATCTTACATATGAGTTAATGAGTTCATAAAATTTGAATTTGCTGAGACTGAAGAGGCTGGAATTGGCAACAGTGCTACCCTATTAGATATCAAGTCAAAAGTGAGGTATGTTGATCTCTTTTCCTTTTTCTTTAATGTATAGTTTATCATTTCTTCTGCATTGACTTTTTGTATATAATAAAATATCCATAGGCCGGAAGTATGTTATGTATGTCAAAAGCTGTAGCATTAGGTTGAGTAGCAAATTCATTTTCTGATGGACACATGTAGGATTTATTCTAATAATTTTTTTAGACAGTATTGCAACCCAACTTTGATCGTCATCATATCCAACTCTCTACTAAAATCAATGAGTCCAATTTCTAGTCATTGTATGAATTGAAACGCATCCCCATTTCAATAATTTATTTGGCCAATAGTGAGATGATTTGGTAGGAGAGCCTTGAGAGCAACCCGCTAGCTAGATAAATTCATTCTGGGTTGGTACTTCTGACCCATAGTTTGATTTAGTTTTCTCTGACCTATTTATAGAACCAATTTTGGGTAGAGTTTTAACCCATCTTTGAAAAAAGAAACTGGGTTGAACTCCAACCCATTTAGAGAAACCAGTTTGGGTTAAACTTTAACCTATTCAGTGAAACAGTTTGGATTGGCTTTCTAAATCCATTTGTAATCTCTCCGTAGACCAATGTAAGCAATAATACTAGTCTAAATTCAATCTTTGCTTGGGTTGGATTTCAATTTTCTGCAATACTGCCAAATTAAATTATTTGACTACAGATTCAATGCATTTGTTGAAAACCCAACATATTTGTTTAATGAAATTTAGACAATATTTAGCCTGGGTTCACTCTTTAATTTCTTGGGGACCCATTTTAGAAATGAGATGAACACTCTGGTTGAATCCGGTTAATGAGTTCAGGGTACATGTTTGGTGAAACCCAACCCGTACGTTTGGTGTAACCCGACTTATTTACAACCCTCATTTAAACTGGGTCTTAGCCCATTTATAGAGCCACCTTTCGGGTTATGTACATGTAGTACACTTATTTGAGCTGCTTTACAGTCACAGTTAGAGTCATTTCTAAAATGATTCGGAGTCATTTACAATCCATTAGCAACTCTATTTAGGCCATTTAAAATTATAATGTGAGCTAATGTTCTAACTTATAGCCCTCATTTATGGCCCATTTAAAACCACACTTGGGCTGATTTTAACCCCTTTTAAGAAGGACAAACTTGTGCTGAGTTTTCAACTCATTTTAAATATAATTTTTTAGCCTGTTTAGTGATGATTCCAGGCCTTTTATTCATTAAAACCCAGCCTCTTTATCCAATCCATTATAGCCAAGTAACTGACTTTTAGCCCACTTTCAGTTGTACTTTAGGCTTTTCTTTTTCTGTAAGCCCATTTGTATCCAAACGTTGGGCTAATTTTCAGCCTATTCTCAAAACTGATTTTCGGTCTGTCTTAAGGAGTGTTCTAAACTAGTTTTCAACCTACTTCCGGGCTACATCCAAGTCCCTTTGAAATTGTAGTTTAGGATGAATTTTCAACTTAAAAAAAAAAAAAATCTCAGCCCGTTCACAGAACTGATTTTTAGCTTGCTTAAAGGAGTGTGCAGATGTAGTTTTCAGTACATTTGGACCCTCTTTTAGATATGAATTTCACCCCACCACAATGACCACATCCATCTACTTGGGGTGGCTTTTGACCCAATAAGAGCCAAGTTCTTGGCTCGTTTGCAGTCAAAATCTGGCTGTAACCCAGCCCAGTTTCAGTAGGTGTACGTTTGGGCTAAAGACCAGCCCAATTGTATTCACTGTTTGGGCCGATTTTGAGTAAATTCAGACTGTTTAGGCTGTTTGAATGTTAGCCAACCACACATCTAGAGATACAGATACAACAAAGAAGTTTCCAATATCTTTTTTTTTTTTTTTTGAATGCTAAGTTTCCAATATCTAGTGTGCTATATAAGTTCATTAGCCCGACTAAAAGTATATGTTCATTTAGAAATAAGAAATTCCCAAGTCCATTGTTTTTATCAGTAATAAAAACATTCATTCATTAAATAATGAGATTACAATGAGGGAAGAAAAGGTACAAGAGTATTGTACCCTCTCCCACCAAACACATACAAAAGACACCACCCAAAACTTACATAATCATACCCTCCCAAGGAGAAGACCTCTCGACCGGCCCCCTGCTTAGCTAAAGCATCCGCCATAGAGTTAGCCGATCTAGTGACATGATGAAAGATAACATTAAAACATGTAGAAAAAGATCGGATTTCATTGAATAGGAATTGAAAATTCCAAGGGTTGACCTTCTTTTTAGATGTCCAAGCAATCGCATTGGAAGAGTCACTTTCCACAATATGATCCCAAAGATGTTCCTAGAAAAGCACCGAAGAGCCTCCATCTCAGCTTCATTAGAATCGCAAACACCCACATGCTTTGCAAACATAAAAATGACATCACCCTTACTATTAGGAAGAACACCTTTAATTCCCGCTGGCTGTGGCTTTCCACTTGATGAACCATCAACATTGAACTTAAACACTCCGGGGGGGGGGGGGGGGGGGGTTGGGGGGGGGGGGGTGGAGGGTGGGGGTAACAAAAAAATAGATGGGGCCACATCTCATACAAGCCTCAAACCAAAATTGGAGAACTCTTTTCTAATCAAAGCCCACTTTGATATCCTCATGTTAATTGAATCAATCAAATCCATTGGGGAGGATGACTCACCTTTGAAAATTCTATTATTCCTTTCTCTCCAAATTGACCATAGAATAGCGAAAAGGATCAACCTCCAAAGAGTACGACCATATCCAACAAAATGATCTTCCATCCAAGACTCCACAACCTCTTCAATCTTCCTTGGAAAACACCAAGCAAAACTTCGCATTTACTAATGAAATGACCCCAAACTTTAGTCGTAAAGTCACAATGAAGTAAAATATGATTAACTGTTTCCGCCTCCTTTTGACACATCGTGCAAATGTCGGAGTTGGAAGTTGATAAGAGCCCTCTTCTTCGCAAATGATTTGCAGTAGAGATCTTCGCTGCAACTGCCAGCCAACAAAAAGCTCCACCCGGGAAGGGGCTAGCCCTATCCAAAGAAGCAAAGAAAGAGCGTTAGTAGGTTGGATCCCCAACAAGGCCGAGTAAAAAGTTTTGCTGAGAAATCCCTGGATATGGAAGGCTTTCAAATCCGAGAATCCTTGGAGTTCCTATACAAAAATACATTAGCAAGAAGCCTCAACAACTCCTCATGTTGAACCTCCTCAAACAGATGAAGATGCCTTCTAAAGGACATATCCCACACCATAGAACCATCCCGCATCTCATAGCAATCACTTACTATACACTCCTTGATAGACACCACTCTAAAGATTCTAGGAAATAACTCACATAGAGGACCCACCCCCACTCAATCATCTCACCAAAATCTGACATTTCTCTCATCTCCCACCACAAAACCCACCCCTTTAGATAAGATTTTTCCCATATTAGTTGATACATGCCCAACCGATGCAATAGCACCCCACAGACCCGACCTACGATCCCTTAGACTTGCCACCATCCCCACCTGTCCTCACCAAACTTGGCAGATATGACCTTTCTGTGAGATTTATTATGGTTTGCAATGCAAATCAAACATATGGATTCTGATCTATGCATTAACAATGGACAATCTAAAATACTAAAAGCGTACCTTGAGCCATGATCTTGATGATGAGCTACCATGGATTGATCTAAAGCCTTCTTTGTTGCGAGATCAAAGCTTTTCTCCTATCTCCCTTGTCACTCCAAGATGCGTGAGAGTTAATGGGTACTTTGCAATTGATGTGAGTTAAGAGAGAGGACCGGAAAACCCTTTTTATAAAATAACCCAAGAGAGATTTCTTCCCATCAAAGAAATCAATTAGCAATAAGTTTCATTAGTTTTCTCAATGATTAGTCAACCAAGAATCTTGATTGATTAGGCTTTCCTAAACTGAATCCAAGAAAGATTTAATCAAATCAAAATAAAAGGAGAAAGCATATTATTTGACTTAAAATGGGGCCCTATGATTATCAGAGATGTAGTCATGGGGACCACTAACGTCTAACAATCTCCCACTTGATTCAAATGACCACACATATGTGATTTCCCACTTGATCATGATTACCACCAATATGCAATCCACCTTTTATTTTTATTTTTATTTTGAAAACTATGTTTTATAAAATGACTCAACTTGGATTCAACAAATTTTAAAATCCCGACAAGTGGTCACTCATTTGAAAGAAACAACCCAATTAGCCTTGTTTAGACTAAGTCTTATATATAGTAACTAAATGAAACCATTAATGTGGATCATGGCAGTCAAACATCAATAATGCGATGTGATTCCTTCCATGTATCACAACATTAATAATTCCATTTAATCAAGTCATAAATTGAGGAAAAACAATAGGATAAATCTAAAATTCCTGTTTGTTGGTCCAAATTAAATTAATTTTGCTTTTCAATAATTCACTAAATGTGCACAAAATTAAGCAAGAAAATGGAATCATCATCAATGAAAATAGATAAAAGAAAAAAGGGTGTCTAATAAATTAGCATTATCCATTTCAACCAAATACATTAAGGTAATACAATGAGGCCCATTTCTTTAACATGATCATTATAAGCCTCTGCAGGTAATGCTTTGGTCAAATGATCTGCTATCATGAGCCTTCTACTGATTTGTTCTATAAACACTAGATGATCCCGAACTTTCACTTTAACGGCAAGATATTTTATTTGAAAATTTCTTGCAGAGCTGGAGCTCTTGTCGTTGTTAGAGAAGCGAGCGGCTGAGGTATTATCACAATAAATTTTCAGCGGCTTAGAAATAGAATCCATAATCTTAAGCCCTGAAATGAAATTTTGCAGCCATATAGCTTGAGTAGTGGCCTCAAATCATGCCACAAATTTAACTTCAAATGTGGAAGAAACGGTGGTTGTTCGTTTGACGCTTTTCCACGAAACAGCCCCACTAGCAAGGAGGAAAACATATCCTGATGTTGATTTCTTCGTGTCGAGGCACCCACAAAATCTGAATCTGAATATCTAATCACTTCCAAGTGATTGCATTTTCTGTAAGTGAGCATATGTTCTTTAGTCCCTTGTAAATATCCCATGACTTTCTTTGCTGCCCTCCAATGTGTCATGCCAGGGTTAGACTGATACCGTCCTAGCATGCCTACTACAAAACTAATGTCTGGACGTGTACAAGTCTGTGCATATAGAAGACTTCCTACTACGGAAGTATATGGAATATCATACATTTGTCTTCTCTCGATGTCATTTTTGGGACAAATCTTTGGAGAATTGATCACCTCTGAATATAGCCGCTTTCCCTCCAGAACAGTTCTTCATATTGGATCTTTTAAGAACTCTATTGATATAGGCTTTTTGTGAAAGTCAATGTAGTCCTTGAGAGCTGTCTCTAATAATCTCGATTCCAAGCACAAAGGATGCTTCACCCATATGTTTCATTTCAAAGTTCTCTATGAGGTATTCTTTTGTTTCATGGAGTAGGCCCACATCACTACTAGCAAGTAGAATGTAATCTACATATAGAACTAAAATAATGAACTTGCTCCCACTGATCTTTGGCTAAAGTGAATTAAGGTCCGCTCAAGCCCAGCTTCCCAGAAGCCCCTTGTCTAGAGCAAATTGAAGGTTGGCTCGAGCCAAGTGCCCAGAATTGCAAAAAGTGACTCATTTTGAGTCTAAACCTTGGGGAATCAAATCCCCTCTCCTCCAAGACTATCCTTGTAAGAAAAAGAGCTTCCTCCTCTCTCCACATCCATTCCATTCTTCCCATAAACAAATCCAACCATTCAATTAAGGTCCAATCCCATCAAATACCTAATCTAGCATGTGAAATTCAAAGTAACCAAACAAGCTTGGAATTAGAGGTTGATTAAACAATTATATTAGCAAGAATGGAAGTAAATATACATTTGCCATGAGAGCCCCAAAGATTTCATCCACATCTTCATCGAACGGGTATTTCTTTTCTACTCGCTCTTTGAAGGCATCAGAGAGTTCAAGTCTCTTACATGCAGCTTTTCTTTCAGCTTTCTTTGGTGGCAAAGGAGCTGACTTGGTTTGCATATTGAGGACCTCTTTTTTCTTTGGTTTTGAGGTTGCAATGGCGGTTGGTTCCATGGAAGCTTCTAGGAGTTCTCCTAGGTTTTTTTTTAACTTGTTGCCGATGATCATGAAGCGGATCCTTGCTCTCATGTTGTTATGGCAGATGTCGACTAGCGACGCTTGTGGCAGTACATCCGAGCAGTTGTATGCCATAGCTGTCCACTTTTAAATGAAGTCGTACGTCGACTCATTCTCCCCTTGTTTTAGGCTGCAGAGTTGAGCCATAGTAGTAGGATGGTCCTCATCTTTGAAGTGAGTCAGGAAGCATCGCTCTAGCATGGCCCAGTTTTGGATAGAGTGCGATCGCGTCATCTTGAGGTGGCTCGGAATTTGAAGCCAGGACGTTCATCCCTCGGGATTCGAACAAAGAAATCGTCCTGGTGACTGAGTTGGAACTCATTCTTTTAGACGAAAAGCTTGAGCAAGGATTACTCTGTTGTCCCCGGCTTGAAGGAGCAAGCGATTCTTCCGGATGTCTTCGGGTTCGGGAGACGTTGCGGGCCACCGGACGTCGAACATGAAGTTTGGTTCTGACTTCAAGCATCTTCTGGTTTTTCCACCCATATGGACAATAGCAACTTGGTCGGGTCTTTTTTCGACCCATTTTTTAGAGACCTAAAGTGTAGGATGCTGGGTCTTATGCTTCTCTAGTCTTTTTTGTCAATATGATGCATAGGGGCGTATACCACGGGTAATTTGAGCTTCAGTCAGCTCTTCGATATGAAGGATGTGCTCCCTCAAGTGCAGCAACCGAGAATGTCTTCTTTGAAGCTAGGCATGGACAGGATCCGGACCCGGTCCTTTGGATGTCATAGCGAATCTTTGAATTTTTCGAGTTTCGCCCCTATAGTCGAATTGAAGGAATGTAGGCCTTGGCAGATTCTTATAGAGGCCTTGTGAAGCAAGATTTGATTTTGGGCTTGTTGGAACAAGACGGCTCGTGCTAAGTTGATTTCTTTGTTAGGTGAGAAGACGATCTCTCCTCCTTTATGTAGGCAAGAGGGTAGAACCGGTTCTCCTTAAGTGGGGCCAGGTACGCTGGTCGTGTGGATGCTTGGGACCTTTTTTGTTTTAGCAAAGATTTTGGGGACCAAGTCTTGGGATAAACCTGGCTGCTTGTAGGTCGAGGCTTCGTGGTAGTGCCACAGGCTTTGGGTTTCTTGACGCTCGCTATTGGTGTCAGGGCAGTGACACATTCAGAGGCGATTTTCTACTTTTTAGCAGGTGCAGTTTCTTCTACGGGAAGTCGGAATGGTCCCAGTGTCCCAAAGACGATGATCTAGGGAGTAAAGGTTGACCCGATGTTCAAAGAGTTGCCGAGAGAGACGACACTTTGGAAGTTGGCAGGGCGCTTGTCAGTGCGTGTGTTTTGCTTCTGTTGAAGCATGAGTTGGTACTTGCTTTCGTCGAAAGTAATGGTCAAAGAAGCTACCATCGTTAGTTTCATAAATTTTCTAAAACAAGACCACTTCCAATAGTAATCACAAGAATATAATTTTCATAAATGGGAAAAACTATGGTTTTGTCTTTTCAAACATGTAGCGACCCCAGACCGGGTCACCGACCTAATCCGGGATCAGGATGGTTTACAAATGAATGATGATTGATGTCATAGGACATACAATACGTACACGGGTCACTAAAGAATATAACACTACCCGTGCACATGATTTTCCATTGTTTGTGCTAGTGATGTGTTACGCACTTTGAATATTTTGACTATTCGAAAACGTGCGCGTTTAAGACCTTTCGACTTACGTGTTTTTTATTAGTGGATATTTGGTCTGGGCCTTGTCATTTTGCTCTTTTCAGAAATGAGAGAGTTGATACATTTTCGACCTCCGCCATTTGGGCCTTGGTCCGATGACAATATATCTCACTTGTATTTTATTATGGTGTCTTCTTTGATACCTATGATTTGTTATTTGTAGTTCAGGTCCTAAAATGATGCATTTAGTCCATAAGCTTTTATTTTGGTTCATCCGGAAATGAGACCGTCAAAATATTTTAGACCTCCGCCATTTGGGCCTTGGTCTCATGTTAAATGGTTTTATGTGTCTCCCTATGTTGATTTCTTTGATAATGTGGATATGACTTCGCTCGTTGATGCATTAAGATAAGGCTCTTACATTGGGGACCTTTAGTTTGCTCTTTTCGTAAACGAGAGCGTTGAAATGTTTTAGACCTCCGCCATTTGGGCCTTGGCCTGAAAGAGTTTGAACAATTAGGAGATTTGTTATCTTTGAATGATGATTCACTATTTTTTCTTGATGATCTCTGGTCTTTTGTTTTCCTACTCGTTTGACCCTCATCTTTTGTGTGAACCGTATGATTTTCCCTTTTTCTTCGGGGCTCTAGGTTTTATTGTAGTACGTCTAGCTTCCTTAAATGTAGTACGTCCATGTTTTGGAAGGCGTGCTCTAAATTTTCTTTGTAACCTAGCAGACTTACATTGTGATAGTCTTTGAGCAAGGGTGTAATCTTGAAGTTTTGGTTGTGTCACTACTGGATGGTCATGTGGGATAAGATTTTCCTTAGTTGTGGGAATTTCTACATTGTTTTTTGGGACTATTGGAATCTTAGGTTGCACATTTGGGTAAGTACCTGAAAGTTCGTGTATAGTCAAGTCTCCGAAAGTCTTTCCTAGTGCTCTGGGAGTGGTTTCAATTCTTTCATGGAAACTAATTGGATCAAACTCTATTTGGCTTTCTAGTTTGGGAATTATCTCTGTTGTTGTGCTTGGATTTTGATCTTTATGGGCAGGGCACCATTCTGGGTGAAGGATCGGAGTTGGATCAACTCTTGGTAGTTGTCTCTTCTCAAAGTATTCTATGTAATCTTGGCTCATGATTATTGGATTGGTCAAGGGCGGGCATGGTAAACCTTTTAGAATACTCTGAAGTCTTAGTCTCGCATTTAAATGGGCCATAATTAGGGCAAATACAGGACTAGGCTCTATCTCATTGTGGAAATTATGCTTTTCCTTTAAGATTGGTTTAATTATATCGTTATCATTTGATCCTCTAAGGAGGTTTGTCCTGTTTGACTCACTAGTCAAGACATCATTTGATTGTGGTTCCTTCTCTAGGGTCTTTTCTAATGAGATGGTAGGACCTATGTGAGAGCTTCCTCGTTAAATTTCAATGGTAGGCATAACAGTCTCTTGGTGCTGATTCTCAGGTAATGCTTTGGTTTCTATGATAGATTCGGATGACTTTATTCGTTCAATCGGCATGCTTGACAAGATTGACTTCTTCCTAACCTCATATTTGAGTATCTCTATGTCTATTTACAATTCACTAAACATACTGGGATCGAGAAATTCAACTCTAGATTCTTTTTCATTCTTTCTTGGTTCAACAGGTACTGGAATGGCTTCAGGATGTGTCGATCTAGGTTTAGGGTGGTTTCGTTTACCGTTTGGTTGCATGTTTGTTGTAAATTTTTCGACCACTATTTGGGTTTTGCAAGATGGCCTGGATCCAAGTTCTTTCGTTTGTAACGTGGTCTATTGTTTTAGTGGTATTCGTCTTAGATTGAGGTTGTGGATCTTGTATGATTTTATTCATTTGTCTTTGGTGCTTGACTCCAAATGAAGATGGTTTGACTAATCCATGAGTTTCCATACTCGATTCTAAATCATTTGAATCAAATCCAACTGTTTTGTGTGTTTCATAACTTATGATATCAAAATCTTTAATTAATTCATCCACTCGTTCCATTTGAAGGTCAAGTATTTCATTGTCGTCATGAATTCAAATTCTTCGTGTGGGTCATTAGCTTGTACTGTCTTGTGTGTCTTCGATCGAATCATTATGCCTTTTATTTGTTGTGTCGAATGATCTTCATTTGGTTGTGTTTGGGGTAGCATTTGTGGTTTTGGTATTTTTGATTGGATGATTGTTTGTGATTGAACTAGTTCGTTCATATGATGCGTAGTGATATGGGTTTTACCATCAAAAGGCATTTCATGTTGTTCGTAATCTTCATTAAGCATATCATAAAAGTCCTTAGGAGGCATGTCTTTAAAGATGGGGTCGTAAATCTCATCAGAAGATTTAGAAGTTTGGTCATTTGGTGGATAATAGATTACTTCAGAGGCTAAAGTTGTCAAATATGGAGGATCATAGGTCCAATTCTTGAGAACATGATTTGGTGGGCAATAAATTATGGGATATGGCGTGTCTATGATTTTTTCGTTTTCGAATAAATGGAAGGGAGCAAAATGTGTTCTAAGAATTCGTATCTCTTATTCTACCTCGTAGCCTTTCCATAATGTTGGGATCTTGATCTCTTCGGTCATAAGCCTTCTTAGAGTTTCCGAGATTAATCCAAGTTCCCATTCTAGGTATTCACCACCTATCAATTGTTCTTCTAGGGGCTTCCCTGTGTTTGCATATGGATTTTTTTCGAAGTGATGCTCTTAAACCAGTCCGGATTGGGCAACTCTAGCTCGCTTATGTCCACCATTTTAGCAAACTCTTCCTGGATCTATTTTCGAGATATTTTTGTTTTGTATGGTAAAAATGGATTTTGGGTTTTAGGATTTGTGGGTGAGTTTCTATCTTGGTTTTGATTGGATGTTTGACTAAGCTGCCCAGTCAGAGCGTGAGTGGATTATTGATATATGATCGTTAGAGATTGGGTTGGTGGATAGATTGAGTTGGATGGTATGGTTGGGCGTGGCTGGAACGGGTCAATGATAATGGTAGGTGGTGTTGTTTGGTTGAATGGTGAGGGTTGGGTGGGATGATGGGTTTCATTGCATGGCATGGATTGGAATGGTTGATAGGTCGGATAAGGATGCTTGGTTATGGAAGGTTCGATTGGTTGATTGAATTGATGAGGTTGGATGGTTTGGATGGACTGGTTGGTCGGAATGGGTTAAGGAGTCTGATTGGATGGGATGACCTGGATGGATTGGTAGTCTTGATTAGGATGGATTAGGATTTGGTTTGTCGTTATATACTGTATATTTTGGATGTAGATTCGTTGATCATTAAGGTTTAAATTTTGATTTATTTTATGATTAATGTTTTGATTATTTGAATTTGTGTGCATTGTGTTTTGACTTGATCAAGTGTAATATTGTCGAGTTGGTTGGGAAGTAGTTTGATATGATTGGGGAGTATGGATTGGGCCATGGTTTGGTCTCATGTGTTCTTAAAAGGTGTGATTGTTTAAGTCTTCGTTTGCGTAAAAGTGTTGTGTAGATCTAAGGGAAGAAGCTTGAGTTGTTATAGTTTGGTTGGAAAGGTATCGATAATTTTGTATTTCGCTGTAGTAGTATTGGTTAATATTCATGTATGAGTTGTTTAAGTTCTGAAAATCTTGAGTCGTGTAGTTTGTGTAAGATTGGTAATTTGAGTCGTGTGGTTTGTGTAAGATTGGTAATTTGGGATGCAATTGTTCGAAGTGGATTTTGATCGGCCATCTTATATTTGATTTCCAAAGCAATTATCAAACGATGTCATGTAATACCAGGAGAACTTTTTTTTGGTTCAAAATAGAAGGGAGGGAATAGGAGAGAAAGTTTTTTTTTTTTTTTGGAGTTTTTCTTTTATAATTAATTTTTATTTTAGTGGTGAAAGGGGAAAATTTTAATGATGGTTTTTTTTTATTATGTTATAATTAGGGAAGGCTTTAGTAGGCAGTATATTCAGACCATGGGTCTAATCTTCGGACCATACTCATAATGACCCTAAACTGAATGGGACACGGACATCTGATCATTGATTGGATGTTCGTGTCCTATAATAGAACTGCAAAAGGACCCAAATAAGTGACAAGAAAACAAAAGAGGTCCCATCATGATTGCCAGGCTGTTGGCATGGAGATCGTGAGACCTACAAAAGACCCAAATTTGTGACAAGACAACGAAAGATGTCCCATCACGATCGCCAGGCTATCGGATGTGAATTTCGACCCCCCCCCCCCACCCCCACCCCCCACCCCACGCCCTCATGGCTTGGGAAATCTCCGTTCATCTATATATGCTATTTAAAATTTACATCAAAAATGAGGATTCCAATTACCCTAAAAATCGATGGATCACGATCGCCAGCTAGGGTAACGGCCATAACACAGTTCTTCGACGAAAGCCGAAAAAAATGGGAGAAAATAAATGAGTGGGTTCTTCCTCTCGTCTAATGTGTTGCCAGCAACACACAACGATTGTCTTGTCACATTGATTTGGGTCTCTTCGGATCTCTTTAATATAGGGTCAATTCAGGGTTACGAGTTAAAGTCCAAATAAGGTTAATCCTCACATAGCAAAATCATAGTATATCCAAGTAAAATAAATTAATTAAAATAAAGAAAATAAAAAGGGGGAGGTGCCAAATATTTAAGAAGAGGATCACTCCGTTCCCGGGTACCCCCTTCAAATCCCTTGGCAAAATAGGGTTTAAAGGCTGACTTTGCAAACCAAAACAATGATGCAAATGAGACTTTGACTTGTGATTTCTGTGTTTTTCGTGTGCGATACATGAGTGATAAAAGTGAAAGGCCGATGGGCCGAAATTGATTGGAGGTAGCCGATGGGCCGGTTTTTGTTTTAGGGAGGCCGATGGGTCGTGATTGTTTAAAAGTGTGTGCAATATCACTCATCTCATCTCGTCATTCTCATTTATTTAATTTTAGAAATCAGTTCTTTATTCCCTTTTATCATCAAATTTGATTAAATATCTGACACCTGAGGTGGAGGAAGAAATAAAAGGAAAATATTTTTGGGTTTATTTTGTCAGTTTTATAATTTTTTATGGATTTTTTATATTGGGGCTAGAAGGGCCTAACTAGGGGATTTTACTTGGATTTACGTGATTAATGCTTTATTATTGATCATCGGATTAACCCTAACCTAAGGTCCTAGGCTGCCAACATCAGCTCTCCCGGTCCTCTAACGGAATAGGAAAAGTGATGGGATGAAGCCTAATGCTCTAATTTATCTAATGGGGAAACCCGATCTAATACTAGGGTGTGAATTGTCTAAGTTTGATAGTTCCTACGCCTAAGTAGCTTATTAATTTTGATTTGGTTTTTTTAAGTTGTGGTTTGATTAAGAGTTATTTAAGGATAAGTTAAGGGTGTTTTAAGATTCTGTTTTAATGTGTTGAAGATTCTGAAGTTTCGGGTTTTACTTTAAATGATGAAAGAGTGTCGAAACTAGCAAAACGAGGGGTGCGGAAGACTTGGGCGCAACTGTCGTGGCTCCTAGGTCCTATTGGTGACTTGGGCGCACCTGTAGTGGCGCCCAAGTGGCTGCTCTATGTGATTTGATTGGTTGCGATGGTATCGACTTGATTTTGGAGTTTCGTGGGGTTTTGATTAATATAAGTTTCTGTTTTGATGTTGTCTTACGTTTTGGATTGATTTTATTTTAATAATTTTAATTCTGGAAATCGAAACACAACCGAAGTTCTCGATTCGGATTTTACAGGGAACTTGGGCGCACTAGTAGTGGCGCCCAAGTGATGATTTGATGTCCTTTTGGTCTTCTGGCTTGATTTGAAGTTCCGGATGGGTCTAAGCTGATTAATTTTTGATTTCAAGGTCGTTATTGGTTCTGTGATAGTTCTGGGGTAATGATTTGGATCGAGATTGAAAGTGAATAGGGATTCGGTGGTCCCAGGGAATGGAAAATGACTTGGGCGCACCTGTGGTGGCGCCTAAGTACTCTAAGATGACTCGGGCGCACTTGTGGTGGCGCCCAAGTGTTTGGTTCGCGGGTTTTGGTTATTTCTGGGATTTGTCCACTTGAATTTAGGAGTTTCAGGTGGTCTATGTTAATAAACCTTAAGTTTTGGGTGGGTTTTAAATTCTTTTGGTTTGATTTGAGGTTGAACTTGTTATGGTTTGATGTTCTTTAAATTGAATGTATTTTACCGTGTTGTATCGATTGGGATTAAGTTAGGTTTCAATTAATTAGATTTCTTAGTGATTGGGGGAGGCTAGGTGCCTAGAGGTTGGTGCCTAGGTGGGTGTTTTCGTAGTTTGAGTCGGTTTGATCTTTTAAGTTAATTCAGGCTTCTGGCTTCAGCTGTTTCAAATCGTAAGGGTGTTCTAGTGTGTTGATTTGGGTGAAGGTTTGAAATTAATAGGGGATTCGGTGATTCCCGAGCTAAATGTGACTTGGGCGCACCTGTAGTGGCGCCGAAGTCCTTCTGGTACACTTGGGCGCACCTATGGTTGCTCCCAAGTGTTCGGTTCGAGTGTTTCGCTTATTTCCGAGATTCGTCCACTTGAATTTGGAGTTTTAGGTGACTTATGTTAATAAATTCCAACTATGGAATTGGCTTTGAGTCTCTGGACCTTAAATGCGACTGGGATTTGAACACGACTGGGGTTTGAGCTTGGGAGTCGAGACGTAATCGAAATGCGTCCCGGGATTGGACCAAGGAGATGGGCGCACCTGTGGGGGCGCCCAGTTGTATTCTATAACTTGGGTGCACCTATGGTTGCTCCCAAGTGTCAGTCTACTGGTTTATCGTCTTCTAGGGTGTTTTTAGGTCAATCTGGGGTATTTGATTCTAATTTCTGTTGGGAAACATTTTTAATTTCGGGATTTGATTGGTATATCGTTTTGATGTGGGTTTAAATTAGGACTTGATTATCAAGATTTGATTAAAGTTTTGTTAAGGCTTGAATTTTATTAATTAAATTTCGTTGATTAGGGTCTTAATAAATTGGAGCTTGTTGATTAGGTTTGTTAATCATGATTTTAGTTGGGACTGGTTAATTAGGGTTTTGTTTAATTAGGAGTTTTATTAAGAGTTGCTAATTAGTTTTAGGGATTTAATTAATTAATTTTATGGGTTTTAGTTGGATGTTTTAGTTATGTGTTTTGAATTAATTAAGTGTTTTAAATTAGGGTCGGTCAAGTTTATTAATTTACTTAGGCATGAATGGAATAACCTAGAATTATCTACTTAATGTCTAATTCTATAATTCTACTACTTCTTTTAATTTTTTTTTTTTTTTTGTGTTCTCTTCTCTAATTACTAGAGAACAAGACGAGAGAAGTGTTTTATGATTTTGTGATTTTTTGTTGTTTTATGCAAAAGCAATTCAAAGTGTCCTAAAGAACAATTTAGGGTCCTCTACTTAATGTCTATTCTTTTTCTTTTTATGTACTTTTCTATTCCTTTTAAAATTTTTTGTGTTCTCTTCTCTAATTACTAAAGAACAAGATGAGAAGGAAAGAGTTTTATGCTTTTATAATTTTTTTTGGTATTTTATGCAATGTAACCTAACCTAAAGTATTGATAATTTGATAATATAAAGCCTAAAAGTTCAGCAATCAATTGAAATTATCATGAACGCGGAATAACAAGTCAATTGAGACGTAAAATGCAATAAACGCGGGCCAGAAATCAATCTAGGGACTTGGGCGCCACTATGTGTTTCCTCTGCGGGTTGTAATGTGTTTTAGATTTCCGGCGATGTCCCAGCGTGATTTCCAACAATTCACAACTAAGTGCAGGGTCCTACTATGAATTATTAATATCAAAACTTTCGGATTTGAAAATAATAATGCGATGACTAAGATTTGGGGGATGAATCCCTTTGCAGGGACTTGGGCGCACCCACAGTGGCGCCCAAGTACCTCTGTTTTTCTTTCTTCTTTTTCCTTCTTTCCTAGCAATGATATTTACTCCTCTTTCGATCCTTTTAATGCTCTGTGCTGGTCCGAAGGCTTTGATATCAACTTGTTTGAGGATTGGCTCGAATCCAAGAAGCAAAGAAGCACATGAAATGGAAAATCAGAGTCAAATTCCCAATCTTGGGACTTGGGCGTACCTGTGGTTGCTCCCAAGTACCTTCCTGTATTTTTTTCCTCTTTTACTTCCCGTTTCCTTTTTTTTAATACTTTTTGCGTGATTTTCAACACAAAGTCATAGATCCGAAGGTACTAATACCAACTTATATGAATAGAAACCCGGATTTAAGAGAGAAATTACAGGCGAGATGAAAACTAGGGTCGAAACCCAACTCTGGGACTTGGGCACACACACAGTGGCGCCCGAGTGCTCTTTTCTTTTTTTTAGCACTTTTCCTTTCAGATTTGGATTTTTCCTAACGAGAATGAGATGGATGAAAAATCTATCCTAATAACGAGTTCAGGATGACAAAGATGATGTAGATCTACAGACTGAGAATGATCCTAGACATATTACTAATATGATGGGATGCTAACATCATATTTTATCATAACTAATATAGATCTATGATGCTTAAATGATCCTAAGCATGTTTCTAAATAAGAATGATGGTGAAATGCAATGAAACAAAAGAAATCTACAAATACTAGTTCGAATCGTGTTCCTCAAGTCCTAAGTTAAAGTTCTTGCGCAGATCCATAGCTTTGGGAGGCTTTCTTCATAGCTGATCTTGGAGAATCAGAGTGCTTCTCCTTCTCTTTTCTTCTAGATCTAAAGATCTCCTTTGTGACCTCTCTCTTTTTCTCTCTTTTTTACTCTACTTTTTCTCTCTTTTTGGTAACCTAATCTTCTTTTTTTTTTTTTTTTTTTTTTTTGCAAAAGTAGTATAAGAGGTCTATTTATAGGGATTTTTGGTGTGGAGGAGGGGCTAGGGCTGCTGCTTGCACGAGTTTCTAGAGTCTTCACACAAACCAAGGTGAGATAGAACTTTCGGGGACTTGGGCCCACATGGAGAGGCACCCAAGTGGGTCCCATGAGCCGGGCACCCACATGGTGGCGCCCATGTCCAATTTTGTAGCGTAATGGGTCTAGGGTCCAGTTTTGGATTGTTTTTAGGTCTAAACCGAGTTGAAACTGCGAAGAGTAGAGTGAATCATACCTAAGTATACACCGAAGTATATTTTTAACATGTATACACCGAAGTATATTTTTAACATGTTTGAGAACCTGGGCACAGCTGGGGTGGCGCCCAAGTTGATTCTAGGACTTGGGCGCACACACAGGTGCGCCCATGTCATGTCTTGGGTCAAATAGGCTAGAGGTTTGGTTCCAGCTCGTTTTTTAGGTTGAGATCGGGTCAAAACTATGAAATGAAAAGCGTAACCCACCTAAGTATGCACTTAGGTGCTTTCCTTGTGCAGCCGAGGACCTGGGCGCAGGTGCGCCCAAGTGCATCCCTGCAACATGAGCGCACCTATAGGGGCGCCCAGGTGTGTGCCTAGTGGGGGTTCGCAGGGTAATCTTCCGACAGCCATATCTTTTGACACGTTCATCGGATTTAGACGTTCTATATATCTACGGAAAGCTCTCGGAACGTAGAATCCTTTGGTCTATAGATCATAATGATTAGAGGCCAGGAAATAGTAGGGATATCTGGGTCAAAGATTCTAGCTCTTTAAATCATGCTAATCACATCGTACTTAGGCAAACTAAGTGTAATCTCTTTAGGAGCAACCTGAGTGCGTTCTATGTAGTCTAGAAGGGACTTGGATAGTGTTGTAGCCTATTCTTTGTATGAGTAGTGGGTTGGACTCGAAATCTCGACACGATTCGGCCTTTTCTCTCACGAATTTCTATGAATCGTCGAACTAAGTCTAAAATTACCAACAAACATCTTCATCTTCATTAATTAATCTTAATTCTACCATTAATCATTTAATAATGGGTGAAATGGGGACACCATTATATATGACAGGTGTTTAAGGCTATCGTAGGGGGCCAAATGAGGTGTCTACAAAGATCTCACATCAACATAGTATTTTTGTTTAAATGCGGAAGCGTGTAGTAAAATAAAATTCATAAATCATTTCTAGGTAACAAGAGTAATAGCATATAAAAATAACTTGATGTCAGAGTGAGCAATGATCAATATAAAATTTCCCAAAAGTAACTATTAAGTGTTTATTCAGAAGATCAATTAGTTTTTCACTCCCCCAAAGGAATAAAGGCCAATAAAGGCCAGTACAACCCAAAATAATTCCCAAAAGAATAGGTTATCCACAACCCCAAAATGTGTCATATCTCGAGGCAACCGAATGTCTAAACGACATCTTCGGCATGCCACTCAACTACTCGATGCAAGTCTCCAACCGCCTCCTCATGCTCCTCCTCGGGATAACCGGCGTCTGGACCTCAGTACCAAAGAGTGGGTCAAACACAACGATCCGGCAAGTGGGTGAAAGGATATAACAACATAATAATAATTGAATTTACCATGGAAAAACATTAAAGCCTGTTTAAACAATAATTTCCATAAAAAAATGAATCATTTACTGGAAAACACATATGCAATATAAAGACATGTAAAGGTACCAAAGAATCGAGAACTAACAAGATGACAACCACACAAAGCTAAATCCTCTATCACCAAAGTGATAAGAGCATATCGGAGCATTAATCTCTAACACACGAAGTGATGAGATTCAACGAAATATACATATACATAATTATACGAGACGGGACCACGGTAGCGAGTCGGGTATCGGGACGGGACCATGGTAGTAAACCGGGTATCGGGATCCAAACTGCTGCTGGCAAGATGGGAGGGGGACCTCCAAGTCAGTGGATCAAACCGACAAGGTTGTCCAAGCTTAGTAGGTCACGCAATAGAAATCGGGACATGCATAAAAATACATAAAATGCAATTACATAAACGGGCGGGACGGGGTGCTCGGAATCACAAATATCCTTTCATTTTTACAATGCACAACGGGACTGGCAAAATGCTACAAATATAATTTCAATATTTTTCAGGAATGACAAATCATGTAGCATAAGTTTCGGGAAATACATATTAAAAGCTCGGGAATAATAGAACACAATTGAACTTTCAAAATTTCGGGCCAAGTATCGAGATTCAAGATTGGTTCAAGATGAATAGGAGTCCCGTATGTCGGTTTCAATATTGACTTGGTACTCCTTAAGTTTTTAAAGCATTCTGGGCTCCTTATGCACTTTGGAAATTTCAAAACTTCAATGGATCCTCGTGATGGGGTTTCTTCCTCAAACGGTCTTCGTACATTATTATCAAATTTCCCCCATTACAATGGGGCTCCCAACAAGCATTTTCTAAACATTTACACATTACATTCCTGCTCCCAACATAGCCCGAGGACAACAGTGCACATAGTTCTCTAGAAGGGGTTCACAAGCGGTTGGGACAGAAATCCCTTTATTTCTCTTCATTCTCAAAATTCCCTGGGGAATGTCGGTTACCTGGCGGCTAGCAGGTAGCTAACCGTGGATAACCTGACAGGATACAACATACTGGGATTGTAACCACCTCAATTACCACCCCTTCAGAACAGAAAAACAGTTCTCTGGAATTGTGACCGAACCTGATTCTGTTAGCCGCTAGTCACCAAGCAGCTAGCCAACAGGTGACCGCCAGCTGACCGCCCAGCTGCGGGAAATTCACACTTAGTTCAAATTCGAGCCTTTTCTTCCTCAAAACAGTTCTCTTTATTTCCCATTCATTTTCCTGCAATAGAATGAGCTAAAACCTCCTCCAATTCATCATTCAACACTTTTCCCCTTTCCATCTCATTAAATCATGAGAAACCCAACAAAACAAGGAATCCAAAGACAATGTATAACAAAGTAACAATGCATATATTACCAAGAAGTTGAATAAGGAGAAAACTCATCAAAGTGCCTTTTCAAAGGTAATGGAGGCAATAGCAATAGTGTATATGCAAACCACATATGAAATCACCAAAAGTAAACAATGGAAATCAAGATTTCTTTTCTGGTAAAACATGAAAACCATCAAAGTTCAACTATTCATCCACTTGCCTTAGGTCTCCAAGGTGGCCAAACAAGCTCTAATCACACTTTCCAAGCCACAAATCACAAGGCTACAAAAATCCCCAAAACAAAAATATTTAGAACCCTAAATGGTCAAAACTCAAGAATAGGAAAAGAGAGCTTTTAATAGGATAGGAAAAGGGCCTGTTTGGATGTATGGTGAATTGAAGTATGGTGAGGTGAAGTATCAAATCAATAGAGACTAAAATATAAGGTATTATAATGGTATTTTGTTTTTAGTTGTTTGGTATGAAATTTTTTTTGACTTTTTATATAGGAAAGTGGAATTTTTTTGGTTTTTAGTGGAGAAAGGAGGTTTCTTTTTTTACTTTCTTTGAAAAATTCAATGGGAATTTTGAGATTGTATACTTTTGATTTGACCCATTGTCATTTTTTGTATTGATTCATTTTACTTTACTTTAACTAGTTAATTGCCAAACACACCCCCTCTAGGGTTAGAAAAACCCAAATCTAGAAGATGGAAGAAAGAGCCTACTTGGAAGGTCTTCAAATGGACAAGGTTAACTCAAAGGAGACTTCAATGTTGCTGGATTCCTTCACCAATGGTATCGATGAGGAGCATTCATGGTGATGAAGAAGATAATGAAACTCATTTCTTGATTGGTGCAAGATTGGTGTGGAAGAGAGATGAATAAGCAGGAAGAAGAAGAAGAAATGGTAAGAAGAAACCCTAGGCAGCCCCCAGCCATTCTTCTCCCACGTTTTTGAGCCAAGAAAGAGGGGAAAGTGGAATGGGTTTTCTTTTTATAGCACTTGAGGGTGGGCTCCATCAATAGCAAATCTTGTCGAGCTAAAACATGGCTTTCAGGACCTCGGATGAGTTCGACGAAGAAGGGAAAAACGATCGCTGAAATTTCTAGTCTTTAAAAAGAATATATTTCAAGGGTTTTGGAGGCATCAAATTTTGTATCCAAATTTGGTGTGAAAAGATTGTTTTACCCTCGATGTTGGGAAAGTTGGGTTCCGAGGTTTCAAACGGGCACGGGACTAACATTAAAGTTGTAGATATTAACGAGATGAGTCAAACGGAGCCAAAGCACGAATTATTGGAATCTCGAATAATCCCCCATGTATACGCAAAGTCATAAAAAGAACCCCAAAGGGTCCCACTAATTAAAAAGGCATCAAAACTCCCTAAAGCTATTGAAAGGTATTATATTCCCAACTTAACCAAAATCCACTAATCTTGCTTAGAACTAACACAAAACTTAATTAGCGATAATCAAGATTACTCGGGTCGGGGCCTTACAAAATCGCTCGAGGGACATGGTCCGACCCCACCGACATGAAGAAGACAAAAAGCCATAGAAGGTACAATTGTTCTGATCGCAAGTATGGTAGGCCCAGAATGGGCGTTCGAGTGACTACTAGAAGCATTTGTAAACCTTAATTTAAATTACTGAGAAGCAAGGCTCACTCGAGGTAATATGAATATAAGGTTGGAGGTACAAATGTGTTGGTCGCAAATACAGTAGACCCGAAAGGGCGTACTAGCACCGCTAGGTACAAATGTTAGAGAGAACAAATGTGTCGATCGCGAATACTGTAGACCCAAATGGGTGTACTAGCACTACTAGACACAAATGTTGAGAATTGCATCCTTGGAATGGGCACAAGATCGAATTTTTGAAAGGCCAAAATTGGATTCATCAAAGAGAGCAAATGGTATTCCAATTTGGATGCGACTCAAACATTTCTGTGAGCTTCGTTCTGAAAGGGAAGGACCATGATTTCTCGAATCTAAACCCAAAAGTGACAAAAGTATAAAAGTTCAAAATCGAATTCGTCAAAAAGAGCAAATGGTGTTCCGATCCGGAAGCCAACTCAAACATTTCTGTGAGCTTCATTCCAAAAGGGAAGGGACAAAGATTTCTCGAATCTAAACCCAAAAGCGACAGGAGTTTGAAAGGTCAAAATCGATTTCGTCAAAAAGAGCAAATGGTGTTTCAATCCGGAAGCCGACTCAAACATTTCTACGAGCTTCGTTCCAAAAAGGAATGGACCAAGAGTTCTTGAATCTAAACCCAAAACTGACAGGAGTTTTTTTTTTAAGGTTTTTTTTTTTTTTAAGATTTAGCATATTGCTTGGAAATTATGAGAGCAGTCCTTTAACCAAATACAAATTTGTACAATGTGCTACTCATGGTCCTTGAGCGTGTCCAATATACCAGCACAATGATCAAGAGTCATACACTCTGATGATCGAGACATATCACACTATCTCATAGTGATCACAGTACCACAACCTTATCAGATGAGATGCCCAATCTCATCATTGGCTCTGAATCAATTTAAGTATAAGATTTGTGATCTGTTTTCTGTATGTAGATCTCATCAAAACACATGGATCACATCTAATATAATTGTGGGCTCCAGTTCATCTCATGAATCATTATGTCATTTTGTATTGGTCATATGCAAACATAGAATAAAATACCATTTATCTCATGAATAAAGCATGGAAATATAAATTAATGAAATAAATCAATTTATCTGTATTATCCACTAGATTGAGGTCATACAATCTAATAGTGTGGGGGTGTTAAGAGTCCTTTTGTTTGGGTGAACAAAGGAGATTACCTGCTAATTGAAGAAATGGAAGAGCTGTGCCTCTTGGTGTAACGCACCAAATTCTTTCACGAGCTCACTTGACCTATCATTCCAATGTATGAACCTTTATTAGGCATCAAGGGTGATCAATTTCACATGTGTGGATAGCCTTCTGTCCAACTCCATGCATACAACAAATATGCGAATTAGAATGCAGTTGTTGCCAATCAAGATAAAGATGATGTACACATGAATGCGAACAAAAAATGGTGATGAAATTTGTAAACATGAATCATAATCATCCAACATGGATCCTAGAAAGAGGGGGGACATTAGATTGTATGACCTCAATCCAGTGGATAATACGAATTAGTTCATTTATTTCATTAATTAATTTATATCTGTTAACACCAAAAATGTCACTTTGCCTCTTCATCCACTTTCAACATCAAAGAGCTAGATGAAGCCGCATCCTACTACAAACAGGCAATGCTACTTCAAAACATCAAATCTTGTCAGAATCAAACAAAAACTACAAGATCCTTCAAAACAGCTATAAGAAGAGCACACATGAAGTTTCGGGTCATTTCAATATCATTTGGCTTAACTTCACTCTTCCAGGAGCTGAACAGGAGCTCCCAGTAGTGGTGAAGCTGGAGTCCCTGATTTACAAAACAAAATACACAGTTGGCCTCAAAATATCACTTGAAGGCTGTACATCAAGTTCCAAGCCATTCCGACACCGTTTGGCCCAAAAAAACAAAAGCAACAGCAAAATCATCTCCTGACAACGACGGCATCAAAGACATCAGGTCTTCAATCAGAGTCTATGGATACTCTCAAAATACTTCCAAAAGGCTCTATGTCAAGTTTCAGGTCGAACCGACAACGTTTGACCCTACAATAACCCTCACGCAGCAAAACCAAGCTTCTCAACGGCAGGAACCACCAAGGCTATCACTCATCAAATAAAAGCACATGGATGATCTCAAAATACTTCCAAAGGGGTACATGTCAAGTTTCAGGTCATTTCGACAACATTTGACCAGACTTTGACCTCCCGGAAGCTAAATCAGGCCTCCCGGCGGCGAAATTCCTCTAGACCATGATTTCCAAATTGGAGCTAATGGATCATCTTAAAATGACTCCAATAGACTCTCTGTCAAATTTTAGATCAATTGGATATCGGTTGATCATGCATCAAAGCGAGGCATCTTCCTCACGACAAAATCAAGTCTACCGGCAACAAGACCCCACACAGCTTCCAAACTCAAACACAAGCCCGTGGTTGGTCTTATGTATTGCTCGGGAGGTTTCACCTTTAATTTTAGGTCATTCTGACATCATTTGACCTAGTTTTGGCTCCTGACGGCAAATCGGCAACTATGCGAGACAAAGTCTTCGGCTTTCCCAAAAAACCAGAAACTTTTCCCTCCAATCTGCACGAACTCTCGTCTAGTTTTCTATAGGGAAATCATGCCCAAATATGTGTAAAATGCCAAGAAAAATATCAAAGAAGAAAGGAGCGGAAAAAATCAAAAAACGACCAATAAAGGCAACCAAAAAGGGCAAAAATTCCCTATGATCGCTAATGACCCTAGGTGCATCTTTGGGTCCCTTTTTGCGTTTCAAGATGTTTGGCTCTGTGATTTTTCAAAAACTTGATTTTTGGGGCACTGAATTCGTTGATCTTCGTCAACATCACAGATTTGCCGTCGAAATCATGGGATCATCATCGGACACTTCGAAATCACCAACCAGCCTGCCAAGAAAGCACACTTTCTGGTCGACCGATCGAGAAATCGACAAGACAAATGGTACCGGCCCACTGGTAACAATTAATGTCTAAAATTACATGATTGTCCAACATCAATCGCATGAAAATCCATTGGTGATCAAGGCTTCCTACATTACGGGTAGAATTCCAAAAGACGCAGCGTGGCCCGCAACTCTTTAAATGCTTTGGCGGCCACTTAATACAGTTAATGACCCGTTTTATGACAAATTAATGTGGTCAGTTACTCATTATTTTGGACGGCCCAATTATAAGCCAAGAAATGAGAGTTACAAGTCAAGTGCAATCATGGCATTACTCCTCCCATCATGGAGCTTAAAGGCAATTAAAAGCCCTTGATTCTCCAACGGCCAATCAAAAACCAAGAAAAATGAGTTACAAAAATACAAATTTAAAAACTTGTAACTCCCCCCCATCATGCGGCATTAATGCAATTAGTACATTAAGGCCCATAAACTCCTCTCATGGCCACCAAAAGCCTATTAAAGGAGGTCATTTCCACCATTTCAAGGAACCCGAAGAAAAATAGACAGACATACACAAGAGAAAAGGCATATAGAAAACTCTGCAAAAGTTACTACAACGACCTCTCCTTCGTTGAAGAAGTTCTGCAGCGACCACCACTACAAGGTGACCAAAATCCCTTGCCCCCCCCCCCCCCCCCCCCCAAAAGGCCTTTTCCTTTCTATCTTCATGGCTTAGACGTGGCTTTTCAGTCCGTTTACTTAGCTTTTTATTGGATATAGGACATCCTCTTGGTCTTTATCCTCTAAAAATCTGAGGTTCAAGTCAAGCCAAGTGAATAAGAAACATCCACTATTCTCATCTGAAGGATGACGACAAAGTCCAAACATGACTTGCGACCGTCAATCTGAACGATCCCCGCAATCTCTTGAGAAGTTAGATTCCCTTTTCTTACTTTTCATTGCATTTCGTATTTTTTAAAGAGACAAAAAATTCACAAATCTTGTCTTCTCTTTTTGATAAGAAATGTACATCGCCTTTCACGGCAAAAACATCGCCTTTCACGGCAAACAAATGAAAAATCTCCTATCATGGCATTCAAAACAAATCATGTCACTTTTCATAACACATCCAATGAATGTTAGAAAAAAGTTAATTTTATTTTTTACTTGTGAAGGTGGATTTGCAGACCACAACTTGTCAATTCCAAGTAGAGTAGAAAATTCGGCTTACCCGTACATAAAAAGTTGATGTTCGCTTTATCTCCAATCACGAAAGGATTGAGCCCCATGGACTCTCATGTCCACTGACCCTGGTAGTCCCGCGAACAAATAAGCGAGCCCATCAATATCTTCATGCTTTATTCATGAGATGAATGATATTTTATTCTATGTTTGCACATTACCAATATAAAATAATATAATAGTTCATGAGATAAACCGGAGCCCACAAGTATATTAAATGTGATCCATGTGTTTGTATGAGATCCACATACAGAAGACATAGATTACAAATCTTATACTTAAATTGATTCATAGCCAGTGATGAGATTGGGCATCTCATCTGATAAAGTTGCAGCACTGTGATCACTATGAGATAGTGTAATATGTCTCAATCATTAGAGTGTAAGACTTTGAATCATTGTGCTGGTACATTTGATGTATTAAAGGACCATGAGTAGTACCATATACAAATCTGTTTTTTTATTAAAGGACTGCTCTCATAATTCCCAAACAATAAGCTTTTAGTCCTGAGAGATTAATCAACTCAAGTTTTTACTATACATTTATTTTGAGTCATCAATGAGTAAGACCAATTGTAGGCCACAACACCTTAATATCTTGGGTACGTAGTAGTGGGGATGTGGGAACATATAATTTTCAAGATGGAATCATATCTAAGGTATTCCTAGTGTTGTCAAATAGTAGTCAGGCCCGACCCTCAATATATGTAGGGATGGGCCAGGGCGGGCCAAAACCCTTCAAAGGGCCTGCATTACCTAGGTCCTTACCCTACCGTAGAGGGCCAAGCCCGGGCCAGGGCAACTTAGGGCCCAAAACAAACAAACAAAAAAAAAATATTTTTTTTCCATTTTTTACATTATTACCAAGAATTGAGTGTTGACCGAGCGTCATCTTGTCTAACCTCAATTGTGAAGGCACCATTAGGGAAGCATTTGGAGAATATAAGTTGTTTCTAAAAACTTTCTTTTATCGAACTAAGTCATACATGTTTTGATGACTTGGGGTCTAGATAAACGATTTTATTTATTTTGTCGAAGTAGAAAATAGTTAAAGAGTCTAATCTATTTCACACCTTCTATAGAAATCTCCACGTATGAAGTCATTCCAGCATAGTCGTATCTCTTGAAAATTTTAAACTATTTACATTCACATATGTTTTATCAATTGATATTATTTTCAATTTAACACTGATTTCACTATTAAGCATTGTTGGATTTTAGTCACAAAAAATAAATGCACTTAAAAATACTATTAGTTTAGAGTTTTAAAAATTAATATTTATAATTATCTAATAAAAAGGATATTTGGATCACCCCGTATTTTTTAAGTTCCATACACATACAAACAAGCTCTTTGAATTGGTTAGTTGGTTCTATAGAGGACAAAGGAAAAAGTGTATCCTTATTAACAAGGAGTGCACCCCCTTTTGCACTAACAAGAATATATAAAAATAATATAAAAACCTAAATAAGGAGCGATAAAACTAGAAGAAAGGGACAAGAAGCAACCATGCAACATATATTGCTTATGCATTAAGTACAATACATAACCTAAATAATTAATTATAGACGAAATGAACCAAGTATGTGTGTTCAAAATTTAGGGCATTTTGTAAGGGTAGGTGGGCATGAAATTCCCTTCATATCCCCATTTTATTACTACTAAGTGACTTGTATGAGGGCATTTTAGTATATATTTACATATATAAATGTATATATATCATACAAAATAAATAAAAGTAAGAGGCCAGAGCTGAGCCGAGCCAATATTGTCCAAACCCGACCCTCAAATTTTAGGGCCTGGAAAAGAATTGTCCAAGCTTCGCCCTAAGGCTTTTTCTTAGAAATAAAAGCCCTCATTTTAGGGGATTCTTTAGGGTAGAGTCGGGCCAGGCTTCCTTATCTTATTGCCAGATTGACAGGCCTAGGTACTCCTCTATGTGTACCGGAGTGTCCCTAGTAGCATTTTTATATAAAAATTATTACCTTCCCTTTTGTTGGAGAAAATGAATTTATTTTTGTAGGGAAGTTCATCTGCTCCACGATATATAAGGGAAAAAAAGAAAGAAACTCGAGAATTCTTGGCCAACACCTTCCCTTCTGGTGAGAACCACTTTCGAATAAATGTCCCTATGTATTTTCATCTTCATCTTCATCATGCTTACCAACACTTATTATATATATATATATATATATATATATATATATATATTAGATACGCTTAAAATACAAAAGAAACCAATGGAAATGTTTTATCTTATTTTAAAATTCATTAAGTAATATCATTATATATAACACATTGAAATATATTGCAATTGGTATGCAAGGCCTATGTAATTTGTCTGTTGATGCAAGTGTCATAATGTTGGGAGAAAGGTCAACGGATTCACAGATTCACTAGAAAAAGGGGTGGATAGGTTTTGTAACTTGGTTGCGTTCACCATTTAGTCTATCGTTTTTCTCCATGAAGTTTGTTGTTTTTTCTATGCATTTCTCTGTGGAATAATGATCTTATACCTTTTGCCCCTTTTATGTATTTGTTTTTTTTTTTTTTTTTATTCTTTTCTTTTCCATTAATATATTGCAAGGTTATCAATGAAAAAACCCTATGTAATTATACACTTATCATAATATGCATTGAGGATGTCCATCTCTCTCCCTCTCAATGTCATACATTTGGCTTTTATGCAGGCAATATATTATTTATGGATGACAAAGAAATAGCTTTTGTGAAGATGACGACATTAACCCAAGAACTCTTGCATGAAACAACTTCTGGGTCCTTGAGAAACGTACAGTGGTCAGATCTACCCAGGGATCTTCTAGTTTTGGTCACACAATGTTTGACTCTAGCAGACCATGTTCGTATATCTACTACTTGCAAGTCATGGCAATGGACTGCCCCATCATTCTTGTCTTCCAAGAGACCAATCCTCTTGTTCGTAGAAAATCAGAGTAGTAACTTTTTTGATCCATTATCTAGGAACATGTGTTACCTACATCCCAGAACTATTATAAGATGCAACATTTCATTATTCAAAAGATGGTTGGTTGCTCTTGTCCCAGAAGAATAACCTGTCACAATATTTCTTTTTTAACCCCTTCACTAATGAGAAGATCATTATACCTCATCTTAACCTATCCAACCTTATTTGTCCTAGTGGATCAAAGAATATAGGCCCTTTTGTCGCATCATTTTCTGCACCACCTATTTCTCAAGACTGCATTATTTTCCTTGTATTGACCGAGACATTTGCCAACATTCCCAAACGTACTACAACGGTCTTTACATGTAGTCTTAGGGATGTGACTGTGGAATGGTCCATGTTTACATTAATAAATGATCTTCATAGTCAGCCTACTACTTCTAAGAATACTCTTTATTTTCACGGAGCCTTTTATTATCTAAACACAAGAGGTCCTTTAGCCATCAGCAAGTTTCCCTCACCTACTAAGATAAAGGTAACTACTTACGTTGTAAAACCGACAGGACTCCCTTTACATGAGTATGAGGACTGTTATTTATTGGAGTACGTACCAAGGAGAGATTCTATCAATCTTTAATCATGGCAAACGAATGCGAGATTTTCAGTTGGATCGTCCTGCAGTTTTTTAGGGCACGTGTACGGAGAAATGGATCGTGGTGGAAAGCTTAGGAGACTATATATGTTGTTTCTTGATTGGACGACATCTCTTTCTACCGCTGTGAGACGAAAGCAGAAATCAGTTGTGAGAGGAAAGCAGAATAAGTTTTTTTACCCTGTATTTCATAGAGGCTGCAATTGTTTTTACTATTCTTTTCAGAAAAAAGAGATTGAATAGACGATTTAGCAACTGCAAAGAACATGCCAAGCGGATCTCTGTTGATCCCAGACGGATTTGGGTTGATCCGAACTTTGTATTCAAGACCAAGTGAGAAGATAGGAATCTCCTATGAACTCAGGCCAGCCCCAAAATCTGTGAAACCAATCCCAGGTATTCATTCTAGAGATACTCCCTCAGGCAGCTCCAACTCTGGTGTCCCCCCTTCTCAACCAGCCTCTGCTGCTCTGCAGCTAGCTCCTCCTGCCTCATCCAAGCCCATTACAGAATATCCCTGCTCCTCCTATACCCAAACTCCCAGCCTTTTCTCTAACCCCCCTTTAGCTATTCTTTCTACCTCTGTTCAAGCCCCTTCTCCTCCATCTTCCTCAGGCCATCCTACCCATGCCCCTCCTTCTCCTTCTCCAGCTACCTCCCCAGCTGCTCCAGTTTTTTCTGCAACCCCTGCCTCTCCTGCTATCTCCCCGGCTGTCCCAGATTCCTCTGCCTTTTCCAACCCTTCCAACACCGCCCTTATCCTCCCCTCCCCAGGTATTCCTACTTCCTTTGCCACTTTTAATCCCATCTCTAAAATCTCTAACAATCCTTTTCAGCCTGCTTCTTGTCCTCCTGTTTTACCTCTTCCCAGTTCTAGGTCCCTCTATGACCTGCCTTATGATGTAGCCTCCATTATCTTGGAGAAAACTACTTCCCCTTCCATAGACACATCCAACCCCTTTGACATCTTGGAAAATTATTCATTCCTTGACCCAGCTAACAACCCATACCTCTTTGGGCGCAACATACTAACCTTCACCCAGGAAACAACCCCCCCAAGCCTTTGAGAATCAGTCTCCCTGCCCTGCCTTTTCTGTCTCTGAAAATTCTATAGAGTTCCCATCCCCTTCCATTGCTACTAAAACTCCACCTGAGCTCCCCTCTTCGTCCCCACACCCTACTAACTCCTGCCCCACCACTACTGCCTCATGTACCATCACTCCAACCCCACCCACAACTGCTCTCCCCTCTTCCTCTTCCTCTTTCCCCCCACAACTGATCTCCCCTCTTCCTCTTCCTCTTCCCGCCCCCCCACCCCCCCCCCCCCCCCCCCCCAACACTTCCACTTTCTGCTCCAACACAGCAGACCACAACAGTTCATGCACCACTAGTGCAGACCCAAGCACCTCCCGTCCCAGCGCTATTCCACCTCCTCCTCTGGCCTCACCTGAATTCCCCTCCTCCTCTACTCACAGAACCCCCATAGACACTCCCACCCTCTCTGATCCAAGGACAAATTCACCTCAGCCCCATCCAGTAGCCCTTCCTCAGGGAAAATCCCATAAGAATACTCTCAAGAATCCCTCCAAAGGTAAAGGGAATCCTGGCCCATCAACTTCCATTGGCCCGATCACTAGGAGGTCTAGAAGCAAGCGCACCTCCCCCTCCTTTTACCAATGATTAAGGTCCTCTATTGGAATTGTAGGAGAATAGCCAACTCCCCAACCATTAGAGCTTTGGCTAATCTGGTCCGCAGTAATCATCCTAATATCATCTTCCTTTCAGAACCAATGACATCTTTCACTTCAATCAATTCCTTAGGTCTTTCAATCTTAGGCTTTGACACCTTCCACTCTAACCACCCCACCCACCCCCCCTTTCAGCTCCCACCCTTTGGTGTTTCTCTAAATCCTCCCATCACCTCATTTCCTCAGTCTACAACTCTTCCTCCCAACACCTATCTATTCTCCTCTCCAACCCTGCCTCTGGTCCCAACTCTCTCATAACTGGTATTTATGGCTCCACCAACCCCACCAAAAGGAAAGAACTTTGGAAAGTTCTACTGGACACCTCCATCACTACAATTCCTTGGTGCACAATAGGGGACTTCAATGCTATTCTAGCTCACCATGAGAAACTTAGTCTTCGTCAATCCACCCCTTCCTTCCTTAGAGACTTCCAAACTGTGGTGATGCAAGCTGGTCTCACTGACGTCCAATTCTCTGGAAGCAAATTCACCTGGAGCAATAATAGAGATGGTCTCTCTTATGTTGCAGCTAGATTGTACAGAGCCCTGGTTAACCACCATTGGTTGGCCAATTCCAAGATCCTTCAGTTCTCCACTTCCCTAGAATCTCCTCTGATCACAACCCCCTTTTACTAACCCATCTCTCCCTCCCTCCTGCCCCTAAAGCTCCATTCGAATTTGAAAACAAATGGCTTCTTCACCCTTCCTTCCTTGAAGTGGTCAAATCCAGCTGGGCCACCTTCATTAAAGGGAATCCTCAGTTCATCCAGGCCCAAAAACTCAAGGCCCTCAAAATTGCTTTGAAATCCTGGAGTAGGAATACCTATGGCCATGTCCATCATACTATCTTAGCTGCTGAAGCTTCAGTCTTGAATTGTCAAGAAAAGTTTGATGCCTCCCCTTCAAAACCCCTTAAAAAAGAGCTCCTTGAGGCCAAGCTTATCCTCCATGAAGCCCTCAAAGCCCAGGAAATCCACTGGAAACAAAGGTCCAGGATCTCTTGGCTTCAGGAAGGTGACAAAAACACCAAATTATTCCACCAATACGCCAAAGCCAGAAGCTCTTTCAATAGAATCAAACACATCTCTGTCAATGGTAGCCTAACTGATGACCCTCTAATCATTCAAGACCAAGCAGTGAATTACTTCTCCAAGCTTTACACTCCTATCACAGGTCAGCTTCACCACACCCTCTTCCAGACCAACAGCCCAAAGATTTCAGACACTGAAAACTCCTTCTTAGTCTCAATCCCCTCAGCTTCTGAGATCAAATCTGCAGTCTTTGCCCTTAAGAAGATCAGCTCTCCCAGCCCTGATGGCCTCAATGGTGCGTTCTTCACCTCAGCCTGGGACATCATAGGTCTAACAGTTACCAAAGCTGTGCAACACTTTTTCTCCTCAAGGAAACTTTTTAAAGCCTCCAATGCGTTCTTCCTTGCCCTCATTCCCAAAACCAACTCCCCCACCACCTTTGCAGATTTCAGGCCTATAAGTCTTTTGAACTTCTCTTACAAAATCATCTCCAAAATCCTCTCCTCCAGACTTTCCACCCTCCTTCCCAATTTGATCTCTTCTAACCAGGCAGCTTTCATTTCTGGAAGGCCAATCCACCACCACTCAGCATTGACCCTTGAACTTTTTCAAAAGCTCAACTCTAAGCTCAGCAAGGGCACTCTCTGTCTCAAACTTGACATATCCAAAGCCTTCGACAAACTCAGCTGGCCCTTCCTCTTTTCAGCTCTCAGATTCTTTAACTTCTCTGAAGCCTGGATATCCATTATTTAGGAGTGTGTCTGCTCTTCTTCTTGCTCAGTCTTGATTAATAGGTCCCCCCAAGGTTTCTTCAATCCTTCATGTAGGTTAAGACAAGGAGACCCCCTCTCCCCTTACTTGTTTGTTATTGCCGAGGAAATCCTTAGCCTCCATCTTCACAATCTCCAATCCCAAAAAATCATCTTTCCTCTGTCCTCGGTCCCTAACACCCCTTGCCACCTTCTCTATGCTGATGACATCATCATTCTCATGAAAGGTAACACCTCGGGCATTCTAGGAGTCCAAGACCTCCTAGACCTTTACCAATCTTCTTCTGGCCAGCACATTAACCTTCATAAGAGCCAGTTGTTCATTGGCAAATGTGGCAGCAGAAGGAAAGCCAGGATCTGCTCTATCTTTGACATGCAAGTTTGCCAAGACCAGCTCAAATATCTAGGCTTCCCTATTGTCTTCGGAACCCCGAAGAAACTCCACTTTCTACCACTGTTGGACTCTATTAATTCTAGACTAACTGCTTGGAAAGCAAAGTTTCTCTCTTTTGCAGGTCGTTTGATTCTCATCAAGCATGTTCTTTCTTGCATCCCTTCATACACCGCCTCCATCCTCCCCATCCCAATTTCCATTTGTAAAGCAATAGAGCGTCTTATGAGGAATTTTCTATGGTCAGGCAACTCCTCCTCTCCCAAGTTACACTATGTCAACTGGTCCCAAGTTTCCCTTCCAAAACTAGAAGGGGGCCTTGGCATTAGGAGGATCTCGGATATGAACGATGCTTCTATGACCAAATTGGGTTGGCAGGCTAGCACCATGACAACCATTTGGGCTTCCTGGTTCCAAAACAGATATTTCAAGAATGACAACATTTGGAGCCCAGTTACTACTAGATTTGGCTCCTACATCTGGAGGAGAATCCGTAAGCTTGCTCATCATATCCATCATGGTAGCTCCTGGGTTTCTGGCAACGGTAATCTCATAGATATTTGGCATGACACTTGGTGTGGAGATAGACCTATATCTTATGCATTCCCCAACTTCCATTTCCCTTCGAACCAGAGACTGGCCCACTTCTTCCACACTGGCTCCTGGCACTTTCCTCCTTCTCAGCCTCCTGCAGTGCAAGACTACCTCTCATCAGCTTCTTTCCTTCTTATTCCAAACCCCTCCAGCAGAGATCTTTTATTCTGGAAGGAGTCTCCCTCTGGCCAGCTCTTTATGTCCAGTGTATGGAACATCATCAGACCAAGGGGCATCTCCCTTCTATGGCCTCCTCTCATCTGGAACGGAATTTCCCTCCCTAGAATTAGTTATTTCGGTTGGCATCTGATGCTCAATCACACTCCTACAGAGTCTTACTTGCAGCGAATTGGGTTCTCTCTGGCTTCCAGATGCAGTCTTTTCAAAGAAGGAGAAGACAACACCAGTCACCTCTTCTTTCTCTGCCCTCTTGCCAGCTCCATCTGGACTTGGCTTCTCCAAGCTTCTAATGTAAATCAGCCATCCACCTTCTCTGTTGCTTCTCTTTGGTCCTCACTTTCTTCAGGGAATGACAAGAAAAGCCAGAAGATCATGGCGTCGATCTTCCTCTCAGTGATCTACTCAATTTGGAAGGCAAGAAATACTGCAATCTTTGAAAACCACCTTCTCACCTTCAACCAGATAACTGCTCACATCCTTGAAGAGCTCTGCTTCTCCCTGAAGAAGATCTTTAGGCCTTTCATCAGCCCTCAGATTAGCTCGATCATCAACTTGTTGCATCTTGTTGATCTCCCAGCTACCTGCTTTGATCCCCAGCAGCGTAGCTCTGTAGCCCTCCGATCCCATCAGCAATGTTCTGCAGCTGTCACAGGTGATCTTCATCCCCAGCTTCTCAGGTCTGCAGCAGAGCCTTCCAACCCAGGAGATCTCCACTCCCATCAGCACTGGTCTGCAGACGTCCCTGTCCCAGACGATCTCCACTCCCAGCAGCCATGGCCCCCAGATTATCTCCACTCCCAGCAGCCTTGGCCTACAGCAATCCATGTCCCAGATGATCTCTTCTCCCAGCAGCCAAGGCCTCCAGACGATTTCCACTCACAGCAGCCAAGGCCCCCAGATGATCCTCTCCCAACGGCCATGGCCTTCAGAAGTCCCCCTGCCAGACGATCTCTCCCAGGCGATCTCTGCTCCCAAGCGTTCTCTCCTATGTCTCCCAGGCGAACTCTCTCAAGCGACCTCCCCCATGCGATCGAGGTCCCCAGGCGAACTCTGCTCCGAGGAGATCTCCCCTATCTCTCCTCCTAGTAGCCATGGCCCCCAGACGATCTTCACTCCCAGTCACCATGGCCTTCAGCAGTTCAAGCCCCAGACGATCTCTCCCTCGCGATCTCCGCCCCAAGGTGACTTCTCCACCTCTACTCCCAGGCGATCTCTCCTATCTGCCCCAGGCAATCTCTCTCACTCTCTCCCAGCCGATATCTCTCAGGCGATCTCCCCTTTCCTCTTTTTCTCCTTTCAAGCTCTGTTAGCTCCTTCTTCTATTCCCCTTCTTTCTTCCTCTCTATCTTTCTTCTTTGTTCTTTGCCCAATTAGGGCTTGTACAATTCTGTTCTCCCTCTTTTTTCAATGAACTTACCCATTATACAAAAAAAAAAAAAAAGTGTATTTACCCAAAAAAATAAAAGAGGAAAAAATACATGCAAACAAGCAGTTAAGAACTGCCCAATGAGTTTTAACTGTTTCCAACTGATTTGGAAATGGCTAGATCTGTTCTCTAGCCAGCAGGATCCTTGCAGTGACAAACTGGATGCCTAATTTTGACTCATTCAATGTATACATTTGATCCAGGCAATTCATTCCATTGAATCTTTTAGATCTACCAATTGAGATATGGTTGGATGAAATTATCAAATCGATCATTGAGCTAATTGGGGTTTTTATTAAACTGGATTGTCACTCAATCTTAGGTAAAATGGGCCACTTAGCTCTATATTTTTTTTTGGTACCATAGCCAAGTGCAGTGCGTTGATAGTTGGTACCCATGAGAACACCTGCACACGCAGGGGAGAGAGCCCACACATGTGGAAAGAAGTGGCCCACACATATGGGAAAGGAGCCTACACGCACAAGAAGAGGGCAGCATGCACAGGGATGGAACCTGAATCCTTGGCAACTAGGTGAGATGCTAGGATGCTAATTGTGCAATCCCTGGTTCTTGGCTACTCGGCTCTACATCCTAGAATATTAGTAGAGACTACAAGGCAAGAATCCAGTAGCTCTATATCCAGACTGAGGATGGTATGGTCTTTCATGAAACCCAATGAGAATTTCTCGGCCTGCCCAAACTGCAGATGTTTTTCCAACTAGGATTGTATTACAAAGAGCCTTTTTTTTTTTTAAAGGAAGGATGATTACGGACAATTATGTAAAGTAATTCATTCGTTTAAAACCAAGGAGCAAATCTATGAGTCTCAAGTTGGACATGGCTAAAGTTTACAATCGGATGGAGTGGGGTTCTTTTACTAGAGATTCTAAATGCTTTTGGTTTCAGTGTTAAATATATCCAACTTGTCATGGAATGTATTTTATTTGTTTCCTACTCTATATTGCTAAATGGTCCCCCTTGGGAAATTTTGAAACATCTAGAGGGTTAAGACAAGGAAACCCTCTTTCCCCTTATATTTTCATTGTAGGGGCTGAAGTTTTGTCTCGTATGCTCACTAAAGCTGAAGAGATGAGAGTCATTTAAGGAACTGCAGTAGGTAGAAACGCCCCTATTATTTCACACCACTTTTTTGCAAATGACAGTTTCCTCTTTTGTAATACTAAACTAAAAGAAGTTAAAAACTTATTGGAGGACTAATGTGATATATCAGACCATTCAACATGAATCTCATCCTATCCAATGATATATCCTTATGTTTCAGTTCAAAAGAAGTGGGTCCCACCATCTGATTGAGAACAATGATGAAAATGTGATTAACACCACGTCAACAGCTATTCAACATCAACGCCAAGTCACATTTCTGTTAGGGTGTTCGATCAGACGGTGGGACCCATATGTAAAATGTGGTTAAGTTTTGTTTGTTCAATCCGATGATGAATGTAACTCCATCCAACTGGAATATATACTCCAAATTTATAGGAGAGCAAACAATAAATCCAAAATTTAGACCCCAATGTGTGCATAAAGCTAACATAGTAATTAATCATTAGTAATTACTAATTAGTGCTTTGATCATGCTTTTATTCAATTATAATATACTATAGACGTAGGATTCGATTTTGAAATTGGAGTCCGATTTGCTAATCGATTGCAAAATTAGACTCAAATTCCAAATCAATTTGAGAAATTGAATCTCAAATCAATTTCAAGAGATAAACTTTATCAATCAATTCAACTGAGAGGTTTTAACCAGGGAGATTTTAGAGATTTCAAATCTCACCTTGACACCTTTAATAAAAAAAAAAAAAAGGAGAGATAAGGATAGTTGATTATCAAAAGCCAACTCAAATTTCTATTACTAGTGCTTCAAGGCCCATGCCCAACGTGAGCCTTTAATTCATGGAAGGAAAACCCAATTTAAATTGAAAGTAGACACCAAGAACCCAATCTTTTGGAGAACCCCATATATCTTTATGCATCTCCATTCATGGAGCATGGATATTTGATAGAGAGTTTAGTTGAAAGTAAATTTAAATATAAATAGGAAGTAATTTGTTGGTCAAATGCATATAGGAGGCATGATTTTTTTTCTATAAAGGCAAATATTTTAAAGGAATCTTATATATAAATCTAAATCAATCGTCAAAAGCAAAGCGTACATCAAATCATGTTCAAGTCAAACTTACCATGTTCTTGCCATTCTTCTCATTTTTGAAAGTTGATATTCACTTTTATGTGCATTTGTTTAATGAAAAATTTCCATAGAATGACTTATAACAATTATCAATAAACTAATTTTATTTAATATAAAATTAAAATAATATTTATTGAATAGGTTTTCACCTGTAGATGTTATTATTTTTTCATTTTGACATCTGTAACAGTTAAGTTCGACATTGCCTTACAATCTTGGAAGGATTCATATCTTCTTGATGTTCCATTCTTAAATAAAGATAAGAGAGGAAGATGTTTGTTTCTTAATATCATATAATAAACAGCTATACCTTATATATCGAAACAAAACTCATGCAAAACAAAAGGGATTAATATGTGATTGTCATAAATTTAAAATGGGAAAATAAAGAATAAACGAAGATACACGTGACCGACAATAATATTTCATCTATTAGGACAAATTCATTCGCGGAAGGTAGGGTTGAAAAATTAAACTGTTAGCGCGCATTTAAATTCACTTTACTCTATTTTTTTCCTATCTAATATAAATCAATCTACATATCCAATTACTATACATAAAAAGGCTGAAGTTAGAATTCACTTATTGATTCAATTATCGCCAACCTTGCTATATTGACTTTTTATGTTTTTAACCATTCTTCTCTCTCTCTCTCTCTCTCTCTCTCTCTCTCTCTCTCTCTTCCATTTAAATACTTCATGATTCTTACTAACTTCCTTCCGTTAAAAAAAAAAAAGATCATTCAATTCATATCGTGATGATGGGCCATAGAAAAGTGATGCCTATGCATGGCATATGTGTGATCTAAACCATCCATGTTCATATGAGTTTATTAAAAAATTCATATTCATATGAGTTCATTAAAAAACTATTCAATTCATACCGTGATGATGGGTCACCAGAAATTGATGCTTCCAAATCACCTTACAACTGCAAGTGGACTAAGGGGATGGGACACTGGGACAACAACTATTGTCCCTGCTCTCCTTTCTCCAGTTGTTGACCTCTTATTTTTTGGAGATAACCCACCTGTAGACTTTTATTATAATATTAATAAAACAAATAAGATCATTTCCCCTTGAACCTATTTGCATATATAAACTTAATTTTCATATACCATGCATGCATGGAAGATAAATTAATGAAACTTATAAAAGGAGGAAAGAGAGGGCAAAATGGAGAGTAAGAAACTTAAATTTTCACCTCTTCTCCAACAACACAATACAAAGTTAGAAAGTTCTCTCTTTTAGTTTTGGGTGAATTTTCCATTTTGGTGATGAATTTGGTGATGGAGATGACTATTAGTGATGACGTGAGAAACCTAGTCCCCAATTATTCAAGTTAGAAAGTGTTTAGAAATCTGATTCAAGGGGCCAGGATGTTAAAAAAAAAAAAAAAAAAAAAAGAAAGAAAAAAAAAACTCATAGCAACTTAGACTATAGTTTTGCTAATTAGAGATCAATGAATGTTTAAATGAATATAGTGCATAAACACCATTGAAAAAGAAATAAAAAATAAATAGATAATGAATTACACTTCAGGCCATTTGAATATCTGTTTGGATTTTAGCAGCTTTGGGGGCAAGAAATCCGCTGCTAGAGATAGCATGCTCATCCCTCATCCCTTCTAGAAAGAGCATTTAATACAAAGGGTTGGATTCATTGGACCATTCATTCCTTAATCCTTACTTAAAAAATCCAGTTGTTGATTCAAAGCAACCCATCTTTAAACTGGAGGATTGTGTTATGCAAGACATCATTAGTCGGTCCCTTTCATTGAAGGTGATCATCATCTAAGGTTCTTGATTTTAGAGACAATAGATCTTGATCATTGACAATGGGGCCCTTTAAAAAATTCTAATCAGATTAATAGTGGTAGCATTATTTGGAAAGTAAAAGATAATGATTAATTTTGCATTCAGATTGGATCCTATTATGTAGGAAAGTTAGAAAATATTGGTTTGGTGAGATTAGATGAGCAGGGCAATTATGAAATGTGGCATTGCAAAAAGTTCGAGGATGCGCCACGTGTCGATCTCCCACATAAGGACCGATGTCTTTTATTATATTACTAGTGCTTCAGGGCCCGCGTCCAAAGTGAGCCTTTAATTAAAATGAAACCTAAAATTAGTTGGAAACTATAAACCCAATGCCCTTTAATATATGGGTCAGGCTTAGGTTAGTAAAGAATAAACCCAAACCTAAGCATTAGACCCGACTTTCTATAGAATATAGTATTGTTGACACCAAAAATGTCACTTTGCCTCTTCAACATCAAGAAAGCTGCATGAAGTCGCAACCTGCCATAAATAGGCAATGCAACTTCTCAAAAAATCAAATCTTGTCAGAATCAAACAAAAACTGCAAGATCCTTCAAGATAGCCAAGAGAAGAGTACATATGAAGTTTCGGGCCATTTCAGAATCATTTGGCCTAACTTCGCTTCTCCAACAGCTAAAATGGCGCTCCCGGCGGCGACATCATCGGAGACGTCAAAACTTCGATCAGAGCCTACAGATGACTCCAGCATGTCTCAAAAGGGCTCCATGCCAAATTTCAAGTCAAACCGACAACGTTTGACCCTCCATCAATGCTCGAGCAGCAAAATCAAGCCTCCCGGCGGCGGAAACCACCGGAGCCTTCGCTCATCAAACCAAGTGCATGAGTGGCTTCAACATGCTTCCAAAAGGCTGCACGTCAAATTTCAGGTCATTCCGAAAACGTTTGACCAGGTTTCGATGCTCCGAGAGAAAATCAAGCCTACCGGCGGCAGAGCAACCCGGGACCATGACATCCAAAACGGAGCCCATGGAACGTCTCAAAATGACTCCAATAGGCTCCCGGTCAAATTTCAGGTCAATCGGACATCGTTTGACCGCACATCAAAGCTCGGCATTTTCCCCGCAGCAAAATCAAGTGAAGCATCGACGGGACCCCAAACGGCTTCAAAACTCAAACAAAAGCCTATGGTTGGTCTTATTTATTGCTCAGGAGGCTTCACCTCAAATTTCAGGTCATTCCGACATCGTTTGACCAAGTTTCGACTTCTGGCGGAAAATCAGCAGCTCTACGCGACAAAGTCTTCGGCTTTCCCGGAAAATTAGAAACTTTGCACTCTAAAAATGCAAGGATTCTCATCAAGTTTTCTACAGGGAAATCAAGCCAATAAATGAGAAGAAATGTCAAGAAAAATACAGAAGAAAACGGCGACGAAAAAGACCTCAAAACGACCGCAAAACGGGCTCCGAAGGGGAAAAATCCCCCAGGGTCGCAGACCCCTGCGACCATGGCCCATGGTCGCAGGCCCCTGCGACCATGGCCCATGGTCGCCGGTCCATGGTCGCCGGCGACCATGGAGGTCCGGGTCACCGGATTTTCCGCCGGTGACCCGTTTTTTCGTCTTTTTTCGCGTTTCGCGCACTTTGGCCCCTGTGGTTTCCTGAAAATGTGATTTTTAGTGCTTGAAATTGACTCATATCCGACGACATCCGTCAAAATCACGGGTCAACCTCCAAAAGCATAAAATCATCAGTGATCGCTCCAAGATCGCCAACCGGCTGACCAAGAAAGTGCACTTTCTGTCCGACCGATCGTGAAATCGACAAGACAGATGTCACCGGCCCGCTCTTAGCTATCAATGTCTGAAGTTACATGTTCATCCGATGTCGATCAGCATGTAGATCCATCGATGATCGTCGCCAGAAGAATTCCAGAAGACACGGCATGGCCCGCGACTCTTCGACTGCTCGGCGACCAATTAATGTGGTTAATTGACTAGCTTTATTGCAGTCATTAATTCATTTCTTTGGACGGCCCAATCAGAAGCAAGCATTTGGGAGTTACAAGTCAATTGATTCATGGCATTTAAACCATGAAACTCCTCCCATTATGGTAATTAAGGTGATTAAAAGCCCTTAATCTCCATCGGCCAATCAGATTCAAGGAAAAAGGAGTTACAAAATCAAGAAATAAATCTTGTAACTCCTCCCATTAAAGCCATTAAGGCTCATAAACCCTCCTAAATGGCTACCAAAAGCCTATAAATAGGAGAGCATTCCATTGAAATGGAGATCGGAAAAAAGATCAGAAAAAAGAGGAGAAAATCAGAAGATCAGAAAAAAAGGGATCAGAAAGAGATCTGAGAGAAAGAAAAAGAGAGAAAAACTCTGCTGAAGTTCTGCACCGGCCACCACTACAAGGTGACAAAAGTCCCTTGGGGGGGCACCCCCCCCCCAAGGTCCTTGCCTTCTCCTGCTGCCTCCAATGGCTTAGACGTGGCTTTTCAGCCCGTCTACTTAGCTTTTTATTGGACATAGGACCTTCTCTTGGTCTTTGTCCTCTAAAAACCTGAGGTTATAGCCAAGCCAAGCGAATCAAGAGCATCTTCTGTTCTCATCTGCATGGATGATGGCGAAGCCCATACATGGCTTGCGACCGTCAATCTGAACGAGTCCCCCACAATCTCCTGAAAAGTTAGATCTTCCTTTTCTTGCTTTTCATTGTAGTTTGTATTTTTCTAAAAGAGACAAAAATCACAACTCTTGTCTTTCATTATTGATGAGAATTGTAAATCGGCTATAAACGCCAAAATCGGCTATAAATGCCAAACAAAATCGCCTTTCACGGCAAATCAAGAAAATGTCTCTTTTCTTAAATATTTGTGCAATGGAAAACTTGAAAGAAGTTGATTTCCTTTTTACTTGCGAAGGTTGATCTCCGGATTACCACTTGCAATTCCAAGTAAAATAGAAAATCTGGCACACCCACACAAAAGAAATGTTGATGCACGCTTCAGGGCCCGCCAGGGCGCGAAAGGGCCGGACCCGACGGACTCCCACGTTCCGCCGACCCCGGTAGCCGCCCCAGCGGGCGCCTCGGAGCGCGTTCCATCAAGTATTTAAATAGAAAGTAAAAGAGAAATTTTCAAAATAATAAGGGGAACTTTCAAAAAAGTATAAAACCTATAGTTTATTTTCAAGAAAGTACAATCTATTGAAAACTGACAAATTTTCAGAACATATTAAACAAAAGAAAACAAATTAAAAATGGCAAACAATTCATTTTAGTTTTTTTTAAAACTTCTTGGGCCACCATATCCTACATTTTCATACATTCATATCCATCATGCAACCATGATTGTTTCTTCCTAATTGTGGAGATTCAAGACCATGTGCAATCACTGTTCTCTCTTTTTTATTATTTTTCTATTTTTCTAAAGAGAAGAATATAACTCTAATTTCCTAAGATCAAAACCATTCATTTTAGTTTATTTTAAAAACTGCTTAGGCCACCATATAGTGCATTTTCCTCTCAAGCCATCTTCCATCCTGGTTACTCTTCAAGGAGAGGGAGAGCTTGAAATCTCAGTGGATTATGAACAATGTCCCTGCTCCCAATGCTTATCTCCAGGTCATAGCCAACAAAACTGCCCCTTCTATAACAAAGCCCCAGGAATAAACAAACCCTCCTCAACAGCAGTCTCTCACAAAAACAGGCCCCAACAGACCACTGTTTCTCTTCCTTTCCAACCTCCCTCTTCCCTTTCGGACAACCCATTAGACTCAAACAACCCCCAGGCAGCCCTCCTTAATAAAGGCAGCTCCCCTTACAAGCAATCTGTCCTTGGCCCCTGCCCCATTGCTCTGTCACCTAATCCCAGTATCAATCATTCCTTCCCAATCAGCCCCCCTCAACCCCATTCTTCTCCTCAGCTAATCCCCAACGTAGTCCCTATCCCAAGTCACAAAAAATCTTCTCAACTGGAGACTAGCCATCTTTCACCTCAAGAACCTCCCCATGAATCTCCTCATCCTCATGAAACCCCTCATCAGGAGACAAATTCTTCCCAAGAACCTCTTCCCTGTGAACCTCCTAATCCCCATGAGCATCCTCCCCATGATCAAATATTCCCTACTCTTCCAAAATCCCTAGCTTCAACCCCAACTATTGACATCTCTAACCCTTTCTCCATCCTAGATCATTGCTCCTTTCTAGACCCAGTTCACAATCCATCTAGCTGTGGCCGCAACCTCCAAAATTTCCTTGCAAGCAGCTCCTCCATTGACCACCCCCCAGGCTTTGAGCCCATACATGAGATCCATACCATTAATGAAGCTGAGCCTAACTCTCCAAGCTATAGTTCACCTGATCTAGACCACTCCATGCCCCATAACACTGCTCCCATAGCTGACATAACTACCAAACTGAGCCAGACCACATCCTCTAGCTCCCTCCAGGAAAGCAAAGCTGACATTCCTACCTCCTCTGCTACCTTAGGCAAACAGAAAAAAGGGAAACTTCAACCTTCTTCAATTGGCCCAATCACTAGGAGGTCCAGAGCAAAAAAAACCTCCTCTCATGCAACCCCATGATTAAAATTCTTTACTGGAATTGCAGGGGCATAGCCAATCGCCCCACTCAACGTACATTGGCCAACATGATCCTCAAGCACTCTCCTGACCTTGTATTCATCTCTGAACCCATGACTCCCTTCAGCCCCACAATCTCTCTTATTTGGAACAGATTTGGTTTTGATACACTCCACTCAAATGACCCATCTTCTTCTTCCTCTCTCTCTAACCTCTGGTGTCTCTCCAAATCTTTCCACTACCTCACCATTACAGCAAAGAATTCTTCTCCTCAACATCTCTCTTTGACCCTCCAGAATTCCTCCTCTAGCTTAAATTTTATCATCACTGGAGTGTATGGTTCTACAAGTCCTTCTCTTAGAAAGGACCTTTGGACAGCCCTCATTGATATTTCCTCTACCAACTTGCCTTGGTGTGTCATAGGGGACTTTAATGCGACTCTCTCCCATGCTGACAAACTCAGCCTCCGCCACCCTAACATCTCCTCCCTCAAAGCCTTCCAATCTGCAGTCATGCTAGCAGGTCTCCAAGAAACAAAATTCTCTGGAAATAAATATACCTGGTCCAACAACAGACAAGGCTCCTCATATGTAGCTGCCAGATTAGATAGAGCTCTAGTAAACTCTTCTTGGCTACACCACTTCCATGACCCCACAACCCACCACCTCCCCAGAATCTCTTCAGATCACAGCCCTATCCTTCTAGTTCATCAAAAAAATACTTATGCCTCAAATGCCCCATTCAAATTCGAAAACAAATGGTTGACCCATCCATCATTTCTAGAAACAGTCAAAGCAAGCTGGGACACTCCTATAGAAGGTAACCCTCAATTCATTCTTGCTCAAAAACTCAAAAACCTCAAGCTCTCCCTTAAGCTCTGGAGCAAATCCACTTATGGGAACCTCCTCCAGAACATCACAACAGCTGAAGAAAAAGTTCTGCACTATCAATCCATTCATGATTCATCCCCTTCAGAGACCTCCAGAATAGCCCTCCAATCTGCCAAATCTGAACTTCATGATGCTCTCTCTGCTCAGGAAATCCACTGGAAACAAAGGTCCAGAATAAACTGGCTCAAAGAGGGTGATCAAAACACAAAATTCTTTCACCTTTCAGCCAAGTCTAGGAGTTCTTTCAACTCGATTCACCACATCTCTATAAACGGATCTGTCACTGATGACCAAGCTACCATCCAAGCCCAGGCAGTTGATTTCTTCTCTAACCTCTTTAAGCCTCATGACAGCCACCCTAACCCCTCTCTTTTCCAGATTAATAGCCCCAAGGTTTCTCCATCTGAAAACTCCTTCCTTATAGCCATCCCCTCTTATGAAGAAATGAAAACAGCTGTTTTCTCTCTTAAAAAAAATAGCTCTCCTGGTCCCGACGGCTTCAATGGGGCCTTCTTTACTGCAACCTGGAGCATCATAGGGCCTACTGTCTCTGCAGCAGTGCAGCACTTTTTCCTTTCTAGAAGAATTCACCGAGCTTCCAACACTTTCTTCTTAGCCCTAATACCCAAAACAAAATCCCCTTGCACCTTTGCAGAATTCAGACCAATAAGCTTGCTGAATTTTTCATATAAAATCATCTCCAAAATTCTCTCCTCTAGACTTTGCAAAATTATCCCAAATCTCATTTCTCCCCACCAAGCAGCTTTTATCAAAGGAAGGAACATCCAACATCACTCTGGAATGGCTTTTGAGCTCTACCAAAAACTGAACTCCAAGTTTAACAAAGGTTCACTATGCCTCAAGCTAGACATCTCCAAAGCTTTTGATAAGTTGAATTGGTCTTTCCTTTATTCAGCCCTAAAATTCTTTCATTTCTCTGATACCTGGATCTCACTGATCCAAGAATGTATCAGTACCTCCAAAGGCTCTGTGCTCATTAACAGAATCCCCCATGGTTTTTTCAGTCCCTCTTGTGGCCTAAGACAGGGAGATCCTCTCTCCCCTTATCTTTTCATCCTTGCTGAAGAAATCCTGAGCCTTCATATTCAAAACCTCCAACACCAAGGGCTCCTTTCCCCTCTATCAAAGATCCCATCCACCCCTTGCCACTTACTCTATGCGGATGACATCCTTATCTTCATGAAAGGTACCTCCTCAAGCGTGCTCATCCTCCAAGATCTTCTGGAGACCTACCAGCTGGCAGCAGGTCAATTCTTCAACCTTCAAAAGAGCCAATTACACATAGGCAAATGCAGCTCAAGAAGGAAAAGATATATCAGCTCTACTCTAGGCATACAGGTAGCTTCAACTCATCTAAAATACCTTGGAATTCCAATTTGCCTTGGTACTCCCAAAAAAGCCCATTTTCTCTCCCTCATGGATACAATTCACTATAAGCTCTCTGCCTGGAAAGCTAAAACCCTCTCTTTTGCTGGCCGCCTAATCCTTATCAAACATGTCATTTCCAGCATGATAATTCACCTAGCTTCCATTCTTCCCATGCCTGCATCAATCTGCAACGATATTGAAAGGAATATGAGGCTTTTCCTCTGGTCTGGCAATTCTCCTCATAGGAAATTTCACTCTGTGAGCTGGAATATTGTCACTCACCCTAAGGCTGAAGGAGGTCTAGGCATTAGGAAAATCTCTGAAGTTAATTCTGCTTCCTTCATCAAACTTGGCTGGCAAGCTTCTACTTCTAACTCCCTCTGGTCATCTTGGTTCAAGCACCGTTACTTCCAATACAGACCTATTTGGGACTCTGAAAACTCAATCCATGGCTCCTGCATCTGGAAGAAAGTACGCCGCCTATCCCCTCACATTCATAAGGGTAGCTTTTGGATCTTCGGAAATGGTCAGAACATCAATGCATGGCATGACTCCTGGACAACAGTGGAACCCCTCTCAACCCATTTCCCTCTTCAACACTTCCCCAGGGACCAACGGTTATCATCCCTCTTCCATTCAGGGTCATGGGTTATCCCCCCATCTCTTCCCCCATCAATTCACCAGCACCTTCAGCCTCTCCTCTCAAACCTCACCCCCAACCCTATAGTTTCGGACACACTCTCATGGAGAAACTCCTCTGATGGTAATCTCTCCCTGCACTCTGCTTGGCAGCTAGTCAGGCACAGAGCCGCTCCTCTCCCATGGCCAAAACTAATTTGGAACTCCATCTCTCCCCACAAAATCAGCTGCTTTGGCTGGCGTCTCATGCACAATAAAACTCCTACAGAATTGAGACTCAAGCATATGGGTTTCTCTCTGGCCTCAATATGCAATATTTGCCATGCAGCTGAAGACTCAGTAGGGCACCTTTTCTTCTCCTGTGATCTAGCAATTTCGATCTGGCGTTGGCTCTTACATGCAGCAGGAGTCCAGATTCCCCCAAATTTATCTGCAAATACAATCTGGTTGCTCCTCTCCACAGGTAACGACATCCACGGCCTCAAATTCATGGCAGCCATCCTCATCACCGTCCTCTACCACATATGGAAGGCCAGAAACAAGGCTACCTTTGAAGACAGTAGACCCTCCTTCCTCTCCATCAAAGATCACCTTCATGAAGCCTTATCTTTCTCCTTGAAGCAGATCAAAAAGCCATTTGTCAGCTCACAACTCAGCACCCTATCTACTTCCCTGCAAATCGTCTGTTCCTCATGAAGTGGGTCTTCCATCGGATCAGACCTAAACCCCCTTCACCTGCTCTCTTCCTCTCTGCCTCTTAGCCATCAGCTACAATCTCTCGAAGTGGGTTCTCCTCTGGTTCGGATCAAGCTCTGCTGGGATTTGCTTCAGCTCTCTGATTCAATTGGTGGCTTCTCTAGTTGTTTGCTTTGGATCAGTTGTAGGTTTGGTTGTTGGTTTGGATCTAGCAGCAGATCTCTTGTTTCTCGTTTCCTCTATGATGTTCTTTCTTTTCTCTGTTTTCTTTTGGGGCCTTTTCCCCTTGTATCTCTCCTTTCCTTTTTTTATATAATTTACCCTTTCCAGCAAAAAAAAAAAAAATATCCATCATGCAACCACAGTTGTTTGTTCCTAATTGTGGAGACCGGAGACCATGTGCAATGATTGAAAGGGAATCAAGAAAAACACTCAAAGGATAATTACTAATTAAATTCAAGAGGATAATATCCAAATAGGACTCATTTGAAAAAAAAAATGAAGATATCTTTAATAAATAAACAAAGAGAAAACATTGATTGATGATAGAAGTAGAAAATAAAATTAGCGAGCTCACATTAATGGGATGATGCTAAGACCTCAAAGATGATATTGGAGAGACCCCTTATCCAAACATTCAAATTGGCCCATTCCTCAATCCCTTTTTTGTAACAGAACATCCTAGCCATCACTTCCACATGAATAGGGCATTATTTTTTATTTTAATAAAAAATACCCAAAAGGAGTTGACATTTTATTTGAAAAGAAAACTGACAATTTCTACTTGGTCTCATTGAACAAAAAACATGAATTATTCTGATTCATTACCCAAGCATATGAAAGCTTCATTCTATTTTGCAATGAAAATTGTTATCAGAAAAAAAAATTGATATTCCTGATTCATGACCCAAGCATGTGAGGGCTACATTCTATTTTACAATGAAAATTGGTAAAATACAATCCTAATTCTGAAGGCTAGAGATGTTGGATTGTGGTGGAACTTGATTCACCACCTATTTTATATGGGGTTTTTTTTTTTATTACTAAGATGATATTGGACAGACCCCTTATCCAAATATTCAAATTGACCCATTCCTCAATCCCTTTTTATGTAAATGAACATCCTAGTCATCACTTCCACATGAACTGGCAATTTCTATTTGGTCTCATTGAAAAAAAAATGAATTATTCTGATTCATGACCCAACCATATGAAGGCTTCATTCTATTTTGTAATGAAAATTGTTAAAAACAAATACATGATATTTCCTTATTCATGACCCAAGCATATGAAGGCTACATTCTATTTTGAAATGAAAATTGGTAAAATACAATCCTAATTATGAAGGCTAGAGGTCTTAGATTATGGTGGAACTCGATTCACCACCTATTTTACGTGTTTTTTTTCCTACTTGGCAACAACAGTTAGTACATTCCAGTTCTGGTACAGGCTCTTGCTACTCTATAGCAAATCATAGTTGTTTTGGTTGCCATTTTTCTTTCCGTTTTGTGGGACTAGGAGTAATAGGATGGTTGACCTGGGCCTTTTTTTTATCTGCATATTACAACCTCTATAGCCTTCTTTAGGAATGAAAGTCACAAAGACACACACACATACACTGAATGAATATATCCTTCGCACATGTATCACTTATTGCACACTCTTAAGGAGAGCTATTACCTTGCTAAATTAGTTAGGCTTTGGTTACTGTTTGCTTATCTATTGAGTAGACTATATTTCACTAACCCTACCTACCTCGATGGAATAAGGCTGCATTATATGCATTTTAATTTTTTTCCACGATGTTAATGCATTTTTTTAGTTTTCTCCACTTATTTTCTCATCCAGACAACCTCTATGGATTTCTTATAATGATTTTGCTCTAAAGCTCCATTTATCCAGACTGATTTTGGTGGCTTATGTGGCTTGGGAGGAAAGACGATTGTTTAAGAGATTTCTCTTCTGACTTCTTTGTTGGTCGATGGTCTTGTTTTGGGTTCTTAGCAAGTTTTTGAGAGAAATTATTCTACTTTTATCATTTCACTGTTCTTCTTGTGATCGGTTTTGGCCTGTTTACTTTTGGGCTTTTTTTTTTATCCTCAACTAATACTACAATCATAGTTTTCCAAGGACTGTTTAAAGGAGAAAGGATGATAAACTTTATTAAGTTATCCATTTACATTGTGAGATCCATTCTCTCTCTCTCTCCACCAGTTCAAACTGATTTTTTATAACGATTCTGCTTCGGGGCTTCCTCAAACTGGATTAATTTTGATGGCTTTGGTGATGTGGAATGAAATGAAATTATTTGCAAGATCTCGTCTTCCGGGTTTTGCTTTTTGGTTGATTAGCAATGGTGGATTTATCTTATATGCAAGGGAGCTATTTTACTACAACATTAGTTAGGCTTTGATAAACTTTTTAGTTAGGTATTTCATGTTTGGACAGCCCGGATCGATGGATAGGAAAAGAGGATGATGATTACACATTATTCTGCTATGAGGTGTGAGGTCCTAAAAATAGGACCCACCACTTGACCCATTAGAGCTAAATTGGTGAAATGTGGGGCTACTGATGAGATCATACCCAATCAAAGCCAAATGACCTATGTTTCTTTTTTTTTTTTCCTCCTCTTATTGCTGGTTTAATAATATGTGGGGCCCATTGAGGGTAAAGTCCAGTTTCATGTCATTATTCCATTGAATCATAATTGCTTCTTATTTTGTCGGTATAATTTTGCATAATCCCCTCCCCCTTTTCAAGCAACCCTTTGAAGAATCCAAATGGGGATCATAAAAAATAAAAAGGAAAAGACAATAAATATAAAATTAATAATAATAAAAAAAAACTTCCAAAAATCTGCAAGAAAAAATATCAATATTTTTTCATAACCATATAAAAACAACTAAATACACCATCATGAAATTTCAAATCATCAAATAAGGTACATACATATAGGGATAAGATAAGGTTTTTTTTTTATAAGAAATAAAGTCTTTTCCCAAATAAGAGGGTTGTTATTTGGTTTACCACGAAATTCATATAATGGGTTGAGACCCCAATATCTCTAATAAGTGCCACCCCTTGCTTTGAGCTCCATCTTGGATTCACCAATCTTGTTGAGGAAAAATACCCCCACAATACCATCTCCAATTAACAAACTTTAGAAATAAAATAACAAAATAAATAAAAAAAACCACATCAGAGATATAGACTTTGTCAGTTGATCTTCCTCCTCAAAAATCTCTCTTTAAAGTGATACATCATTAATTAAAATATCTCTTATTTAATTCCCTACTTAACTATATAAATTCAAATTTAGATTCACAAAAGTGATAAGCTCCCCTACGAAAAGGATGCTGCTTTACTATATATAATTTAGTAGGGATGGTTGCCTGAGAGAGAAATTTTAGGAGCAATAGATTTCAATCATTTAAAGCCATGCTCATCAAAATCTTTCTAAGTTAGCTCCTAACCCAAATTCAATTTCTTCTCAGATAAATATGAAACCAAGTGTTACACCCCAAAACCTTTTAATCTTGTTTATGCCTAATTAATCATGTTTATATATAATTAATTGTGCTTAAATACTAAATAAGCTACTTTAGAGTAAATTAGTTTTGCCTTAGCATTTTAATTAGGCCTTGGGTCTTGGGTGGGTAGTTTAGACTCGATGCAGCCCATTTAGGGAAGACAGGGGACTTTTTCGTAATTGTGGATTTTCTTAATTTGCATCGTATACACTTCATCTTGGCGTCATCGCGTGTATCTCGTCGAGCACGTCATCTTTTACAATGATCATTTCTTCATTAGACCTCAAAATAACCAAATAGGCTTTCATTTGACTCAAAATGTAAATAGGGATTAGATTCTGGACTTTCTCTTAAAGACCGAAAAATATCCTTTTAAAACAATTGAGCTCATTTCATTCGGTTGTTCTTTTGGCTGAGCAGAGGATAGCTCCTTCTTCCTCCCTTTGTCTCTCTTTCTCTCTTCCAAAGCTTATGATAACTTTTGCATGTGTAATTGGAGATTAGTTTTGGACCTACCTTCCTCATCTCTACACCCCCATAGCTTTATTGTGCTAAGATTGGTTTTCTTCAACCTCTCATCAGTTCTTTTGGTAAGAATTCCATCTTGTTTCAGAAGTTGGAGTTACAATTGAATCAAAGAATTCATTTATCTCACATGCATGCATATTTAGCTCTTTTTGTTCCTATCTTCTTCTTAGGTTGTGAATTTGGGGGTTTGTTACTTGTTTGAGGAAGTTTGAGTGTGTGAAAAGCTTGGTAAAGGCAAGTATAAGCTCTAATCTTAATGCATGTTGTGTTTATGAATTGACTCTATACTTCTTATTTCAATTATGTTATTTTAAGCCTCTTGTACACAATGTTTGTCAATGGAACCCTTTCAATGTTACGGTGTTATTAGAAATAGGAATGGTGGGATTGTCTTATGCATGTTGTAAATGGAGGAAAATGGGTTCTGTTATGTGGATTCTTTTAGTAGTGAAGTTTTGGTATGAAGGGGATGTGATAAAACCTCAAAATAAAGCAAAATGACCTGTTTCAGAAACTCTGCCCGCAGGCTGGGCGGTCACCTAGCGGCTAGCCGCCCAGCAGGCGGTCAGCTTTCCAAAGAGCTGCTTTTTGACAGGTGAATGGGCGGTCACCTGGCGGCTAGCAAACTTTACCCAGGCGGCTAACCGTCTAGTGACCGACTGCCCAGAATTTTAACATTTTAGGAATTTGTTTAGAAGACTTTATAGGGCTTATCAATTGGTTTCTTCCAGCCACATGGACCACTAGATACCTTTTTTTAACATGGAAGGCCCTTTGAGGCGAGGATTTTCACATGTTTAATTCGTCCTTTTCATTTCTAAATCATGATTATTAAATTATGGAAATTCAATGTATACTAATATATAATGTGGCACCAATTAACGAATAACGATACATTGAATCCTATAATTTTATAATGTAATGGATAGTAGCGAAAGACAAATGTTTAGAATAATTTTGTCTAGTAACAATCCCTGATTCCCGAATCTCAATGCATAAAACATCTTGTTATCATATTTGTGATTTCACACCCTATATCTACTGTTGATAAATGTAATGTATTTCACTTATAATTCCATTTGACTATTGTTAACCTTGTAAAAGTCTTGAGTAGATTATTGAGTGTAAAGGATTGAAATGAATTGTATTGTGTGAGTGATTAGTGTGTCTACTCAAGTTCAGTCTGTTATTGATTGAAATGAGTTGGTACTACTTAGCTTCGACTGGACGATACCCGATGGGGTAACTGTTGGTTTAGATTGTGAACGTCACTGTGCAGTAGACAGTCTGGAGCACCGGAACTCTAGAACCCGGGTAGCCAGTTGAGCCTTTGGCCGAGTCACTGGTGACATCCCAAAACGCATACCCTCATTGAGGGGATTTAACTATTGTGGTTACCAACTAGATTATACATTATTTTCAATAATTATTGATTCGTCAAGCATGATTAATTCAACTGCACGGCCTAGCATACTATCATATGATCTCTTTCAATCTATTGTCATTAATTTTGAATTGATATAACATGCGTAGAGGATCATTGTTTATACTCAGCTGAATCGTTGTATTCATTAGTTATTAATTGGTGTTACAGACGCAGATCCCGCCCACGGTCCTAATGAGACTGCGGAGGGAGAAGAGGAGGCCGTCGAGGTACCTCCAGACATAGAAGAATGGACTGCTGATGGAGCTGTCTAGCTCATGTTTTCCGAGAGCGATACATTTCATCGTTTGGCAAATAGAACACTTTTGCGCAGTTGAACAAGCTAGCCTACTTTTGGTATTGGTGTATATACTTACTTTTGTATTTTTGAGGTGGAGTATATTTTAAATCTCTACTTCTTAACAGTAATGAAATCATCTTGTGTATAATGAACTTGAATATTTAGACAACTCATGTTATGCTACCAATATATGTTTTGATTAAATGCTTTCGTGGATAAATGTATAAAGACAGGTGTCTGTGAGCAGAACTCACATGTGACAAGTGGATTTGATCTCATTCGTGACTCACACTTGACCCGAAACAGGTGTGAAGAGCACAGAAGTACGCATGTCACACCTCGAGATTTATCTTTGGCCGGTGAATTCGGGACTGGGATGTGACACCACGTTATCTTTCATAGATAGATAATGGATTTTTAATTAAGATTGGAGTCCGATTTCATAATTGATTGAGAAATTGGCTTCTGATTTTGCAATTGATTTTTTCAATTAGAATGCCTTGAAACTCTTTATAGTGAAACCAAGAATATTTATCTTATTTAAAGTTTTAGAAGATCCGGACTCTTTTGTTTTCCATCTTGGACAATATTATTTCCTTCCTATACCCAAATCCCCCGGCTTCCATCATTATCTTCTCACCCTTATCCGTAGCATTAAAAGTTCTCATCAATTCATCATTCCTCGTGGACGCCATAATACCAATGCCATTTTAGGCTTTCCAATTTGCCGGTTTAGGTACATGAATCCTCGAATGCAATCCCAAAGTGGGAACAACCAGTGACTAAAATTCTCATTTCTCTTCATGATCTTCAGGTAACTATCCTCCATTTGATGTATCTCTCTTCAATTATCCATCTTCATTCACTATTTATTTGATCTCATTTGAGTTTCTAAGGCTTGTAATTTTTTTTCTTTATGAGTTTTTATTTATTTTTTTTTTTATTTCAAATCTTTTGAGCACTGATGATTTGAAGTGGAAGAGTAGCTCCATCCTATTTCTTTTGCCCTTACTCCTACGATGAATAGGACATTGCCTCTCTTTTTTCATGCTTGGATTTGAGCATTTTTTTTACAATTGAAAGTAATAGTTAGTGTTTAAAATTTTAGTTTTTCTTCTTTGGCTTCTGAAAGATCGAATTCTTTCTATATGAGTTTCTTCATTTTTTTTTTTTTTTTTTTTTTCATTTAGAGAGTAATCTACTTGACATCTGACTTCTCATTGCCTTTAAAAAAAAACTTGTCTTCGGTTCAAGGTAAGCTTTTTCTCCGTTTGATCATCCCATCTTCATCTGATATTTTTTTTATCTGATTTGAGCTTATGAAGTTCGGTTTTTTTGTGATTCTTTTATTATATTTTTGTGTTTCAAATATGTTGAGCATACATCCGATAATTTATTGGATCACATTTGAGATTATGAAAATTCTTTGTAAGATTTTCTTTTATATTTTCTATTTCAGATTTTAACTAATCTACAGAGTCCAATTTAGAGAGAAGTTTACATTCTGATTCTATCTCTTTCAAATTTCTCTAAAAAATCTCCTTCTCAAAAAAATACCTCCTTAATCTAATCAAGTTTTAGAAATTTTGAATTTAAACTTATATAATTATAATTTTAAAAATTAAATTGAATGTAATAATGACATTGAAATATATAAATAAATAAGTACGTCCATATGAGAAGAAGTCATCCCCTATGAGAACTCAACCATGCCTTAATAAAACCATCTAAAATCTTCAAACCCACCCAAAAACCCCGAATTCCTCCATTAAAGAAACAGGCCCGGACCCGCACATTGAAAATGTAGCTGATTAGCACAAATAAAAGAGCCTACTAAATCATGCTTAAAAGGTTCTTGGATCATTCAAGACTCTCTTTTGGATTATTTACATGCAAGTTCTAAATTAAAAAACTTTTAATTTAGGGCATTTGACCAAAAAAATAACTTTAGGTGGCCACATGTGCCACATGAACCACATGGCTCCGCAGTACTTTATCGAGTGATGAAGGGTTTTCTCTATCATTGGATTGAGTTTGGGGAATAGAGAAAGAAAGAAGAAGATGAGTTTATGTCTACTCAAGGTCGATGGCGACCCTCACTTGTTATAGCAAGGGTCGTTGTCAACCTTCAACACAGAAAATGAAGGTCGATTGTGACAACACAACAAAGTGGTATAAAGGAAAATGGTTTTTCTGTACAGATTCCTTATTTGGTGCAGGTTTAGTTAAAGTTTCAAGTTTGGTGGATTGTCTACTTAAAGTTATATTTTTGACAAAATCCCCTTTAATTTATTTAGATAGGCCCACAAAAAATTGACACTGCACAAAAAGATCAATACGAAAGGACCCACTATGATGACACTAAAAACGAAGGAGATATATGAATTGAAGATTTTAATTGGGGATTTGATTCCAGCGTTGATCATGCCTACAGTTGAATTATGTGATCTCATGATAAGATTGCACTATGTAATTTAGTTTTTGCACAGTATTATATATGCATTTTCAGTAATTTTTACAGCATAATCATGTCATATATCTTCCCTTTCTTAAATCTTTTTTCCTTTTTCATGTATGTTTTTTTTGTGTTTTAACAATTTTTTTTCTTTTTATCATAGTTTTCTTTATTATTATTTTTCGATTTTGATGAGTTATTTTCGTTTATGAGATAGGTTTTCAGGGATTTATATTTTCTTCTTTATTTCTTGGTTTCAATTTTTGGTGTTTAGGCATTGGGTTTCCACGAATTTATTTGTTTCTTTTAAGATGTTTTTATTATTGGATTGTTTATGGACTTTTGTTTTCATATTATATTTTTGTGGTCGTTTTATCAAAAAAATTCTTATTATGGGTTTATTCTTTTGATTGCAAAAGAATGTTTGAGGTAAAATAATCAATAGTTTCAAACAAATTAATTAGTGCACTCATTTTGAAATTAAAGTGCTCTCACACGCACACATTATATCAATTATTTTTACTAACTTTGTTATCTTTATATTTTTTTTATGGATTTATTATAATAAAAAATTACTCGAATCTAATTATAGAAATCTTTTGCTAAATAATATGCTTTTTTTCTTTTTTTAATTTATTCTTTAATAATAATATTTAAAAATACTAAATTTAAATGTTTTTTAGGCCCAGATCCCTGTTGCTAGTTATTATACAAGAAAGACATAGTTTCAATTGGAATCAATTTTACAATTCATTGCAAAATCGGGTCCAATTTTCAGTTAATTTTGACTTATTTTTTACCTTATCAGTGGATACAAACCAAGCTCTAAGTTTTAATGCAATCCGATAAGAAGAATCTCTCTTATTAGTTTAAGTTTTAGTAGTTTAAAAAGAATCTCTCTAATTATCAATCTAAATCTTTGTGAAACAAAAAAGAATCCTTTTTTTTAATGATAAACCAAAAAGAGTCTTCTCAGTTCACCTCTTATCAAATAAGATAAGAATTTTAACCCTACTACGTATAACCACGAGAATGGTCAGAAACATTTTATTTTCTTATACATTTATTTTGAGTTGTGTTCTTCATAACATGTTAAATAATTATATTTGTTGCGATTTTATGCAGGTATGTAACTATCAAGATGGAGTTACTTTGTGGCAGTTAAGATGGAGTTGAAGACTTTTTGTAGTTAACTGGAACACTTGTTTTGAATTATTTTTGGCATTTGACACGACACACCGTGTATGGGTGTTTTGTAGTTATGCTAAAACCTATTAATTAACTTTGAAGTGTTTATTGTTGAAGGATGAATATTTTGAAGGGCTGTGAGCTTGGATGATAGAATGTTGACTTGTTGGATATTTGATTTGAATGATATTCTGCGTCTTTGTGGTATAAGTTTTGTTAATGGGTATATCTAGATACAAATATTTGAAACTTTGTAAGCAGGTACGAAATGATAATTTGGGTAGCATAAATATTTTGATTGTGTTTTTTTGTGACAAAAATAGTATGTCACCCTTGTGTGCCAACCTGGTAATATTATCGGTGACACGCATTTGGTTCTCATGGTAAATATTTTTAGTGACAATTATTGTCACAGAAGATCTCTTTTCTATGACACTCGCATTGTTGTCACCATTGCTTTCAGTGACACCCTACTATGTCATGGAAACTCTTTCTTCCACGACACCATATTTTTGTCACTGTTGACATCATTCCGTGACAAGTGCACAAACTTTGTCATCCTTGTGATTTTCAAAATGCTTAAATATGAAATTGAATTTTAAACAATAATTGTGGGTCCTTGTGAATAATTGCATTGCCTTATTTCAAATAATAGACCCAATGAGATAAATTAAAAACCTTTTTAAGGCTAATTTCATTTCATTTTCTGACTAATGTCTTTCACTCACTTCTGATTTTCTACAAGAAACCTAATTTACTTATAGATCTTTTTTTTTTTTTTTGATAAAGACGAGTCCTTATTCTTGAACTGCCCATTTCTCTTATTTTATTTATTTCTGAAATTTCTTTTATGTTGATTAAACAAAGTAACATGAACTCTGAATGCATTCAAATGTAGGATGGGCTGATTTTTAGGAAAGGATCCAGCATCAATTTTTTTTTTAAATAAAGATATATAACATTGACCACAAATTTCAAAAAACAAATAGAATTATTTTTATTTTTTCTTTAAAAACTTTTATGTGTCACTTAAACAGAGAAACATGAACTCTGCAATAATTTCTATTATTTTCTCTCTTTTTTCTAAAATTGTTGAGCCTTCCTTTACTCCATGGATTATAGTGCGGTGGTTTGAAGAGTCGACGATAACACATTATTATATCTTAGGTTTGAAGAGTAAGCTCCCGAGAATAGGATTCGTGCTTCACTTCCCACCAATCTGTGTGGGGTTCGATACCTAATTCTTCATTTCACGTGAGTTGACTTCTTTTGGCACTTCTCTTTTGGAAGGAGTAGGTTTCTTTATCTGTGGCTAGGTTTTTATCGTCCACCCTACTTTGGTTCTCTTTTTTTACTAGAATTTCTGACGGGAATTCAGACTGTTTAGAAATTAAAAATTCCTGTCAAGAATTATGTGTTTTATTATTAGAATTCCTGAGCATTTGAAATTCCAGACATTTGAAATCCAAAAAAACTCAGCATTTAAAAAACCACTTTAACAAGAACGATTTGGAAATCTCACCTGGCACTGGAGTTTTTGGGGACGGACGATGGCATTCCGAGAGCTCAGGCAAGAATTCAATCTATGAATGAAACAACAAATTTAGAATTACAGAATATGGCAGCATTTCAAATACCAGCATCTGAAATTTCCAGACAACTACCAGACACGAATTCTAATAAAGAAACGGGTTAATGGGTCTTCATGAGGAGTAATAGGAAATATCCATACTGAGGCGATGGCCCACCTTAGTGGCCCCATAATTAAGACAACCCGTGATCTGAAATTGTTCCCAGCACCACACTTAGTGGGTCCCATGATGGAAGGATTGGAGTGAGTTAACCCGATCAATTACGTTAGAAAGAAAAATGACTTATGATGATGTATGGGCAAGAAAGAAGTCACTCCTGTATTCCTGTCCACCAAACTCAATCTTCAACACCACTTGCGTGGCCTGACTCAGTTGTAGGGCCCGCTTCATTGGACGGTCTGGAATGCATCTCTTTCCAATATGTCAAACCCGTCCCATCAGATGAAGCATCAGCAAGCAAGAATCCAAGCTTTTCGCGAGAAGAACGCGTCCAGGTCATTCCAAGTCAGAGCTAAACTAGTCAAGGTCCACACACTTGTAGAGTAAAAACACGTGTACGAGATCCAACCCTTGGATCATCAGGCGGCCAAGTCAACACACGGGAAAACCGTGATATTGAGAGGTCTGGATTAAAGAGGTGGGCCACACGTTGATTTGCCAATCGACCTTGTCCAGTCAAAACGTGTACTGTAGTAGTAGTAGTCTCTGTTCTACCTTCTTCCAATTCACAGAAGAATTTTGTGTGTGGAATTGTTGATTCAGTCGATCCATGTAGTAGAAGCATAGTCAATTGCCTATTTATACAGCTATTGTGTGAAACTTTTTTAATTCAACTCTATCCACGAGCATTTTACATAAACTGAAATTATGTTGGAAAATCATATAGACTCTATCCACGGGCATTTTACATAAACTGAAATTATGTTGGAAAATGATGTAACTATTAGTTTGGGGGGGGGGGGGTGTGTGTGTGTTTAACTTTTTACGAAAAGGTTGGGTTTGTACTTTTCACGGAAAAATAAAACTTAAATTGTAATTAAACGACTTTATGAACAAAAATCATAAAATGCTGCCAAAGTTGTTCGTGCATTTTTTTATACTAAATTACTCAAACTTAATTGACGATATCGTCGATGGAATTGATGATATTGTCAACCTCTATTGCGAAAAACCCTTTTAGTTCATCTTCTTTCACCCAGGTTTTGAAGAAACCGATGATCCTCTCCTCTAAACCTTATTTTCAAAAATAAAATTCTTCACATTTCTCTTCCTTTCATTAATCTTGCTCTAAGCCGTTCCATCAAAATCTATTTCTTTCATTCTACTCATTTTCCCCCAAATCCTATTTTTGCTTTCCAGTGACTCTTAGACTCTTCTTATGTTGGGTTCTCCATCTAAGAATTCAAAATGACCCAAAGCAAGCGATTGAATCAAAAAGCTTTATAGACCGGCAAAAGGCTATGTCAGGGAACTTGAACTATGGAAACTACTTGTTTGGCTTTTAGATCTACAAAATATAAGGCAAAAGGCTATGTCTTCACTTTCCAACTTTATTTAACTCTACAAAATACTTCTCGTCTATATTTAACTCTACCAAAAACTTTCAATTGGCTTTTAGATCTCAATTTCATCCTTTTATTCATTCATTGAACTACAATAGTTTTTAGCCTTCTTAGTTGCTTAAATTTTGCTATTCATTGACATGATGGTAAGACTCCTAGAAAAAAAATGAGAGTTTGATTTAAGTGAAGGTGATTACTCCATATATCCTTTTTAAGAACTTCATATACAGACTTTAATTGGATCGAAGTCCTAAGAGAGTTGTAAGAAGATGAGTTACAGATTGACGATATCGTCAACTTAGGCAATTTCGTCAGAAAGAAATACACGACCAACTCTGCAGTCATTTTATAGTCCTTCTTCATTAAGTGGGTTGATTAAAATCTAAATTTAATCTTCTTATAAAAATCTCAAAAAAAAATTATGTGTTCCAACGGTTAATAAATGCCTCTTGTTATAGTCGGTGGATGACGAACTAGGGCTCTTATCTCGCTTTGTAAGTAGTTTTAATAAACGTTGGAAAACTCGGTGAGTTGACTTTTGACTCTACCGAAACATCTCATTTTGACAAAAATAAAAATCAATTATAAAGTAGGCTCGGCCGAATCAAATATAGTGTAATTAATGCTTATGGTTTTGAATTAGCAATTTAAAAATGATTGATTATTATATAATAAATTTACTAATTTCAATTTATTATTATTAATACATGTTAGTATATGTATATCTAAAATTTATAAGTACTTGGCTTATTTTTAATTGCCATATTCTTGTGCAAATGGAGTGTGTGAACCAGATGTGATAGCCATCTATGGGGCCCACTATTGGTCCAATCTAGACATAGGACTAAGGGGATGGGAAGATTCTAGTGGGATCACCCCATTATCAAGTCTGAAGTCAATCCCATTCCTTTTCCATTTCATTCACGATCCGCACTTTTAACAGCTTCTATATATATATATATTTATTTATAATTTTGACCTTCAATCCAACAGTCCAATTCATTTAGATGGGTGTCAAACCTTGGAATAGGTGACTATCAGACGTCCCTATTTAATAATAAGTTTGAATTTGAGACAAGTGGGCTTTGAATATTTCTATATTTCTAAATATTTTTAAAATTTTGTGTTAAAAACATGACTCTCCTGAGTAACCGAGTTAATTCTCCCGAAATCAATATTTTAAAGTTAGACGAGTTGAGTCCGAGTCACGAGTGTTTCAAAATTAGTCTTAAGTGACATTTATATTAAAAGTATTCTTTGTCCGCATACCCTTATCGTTTAGGAGGTTAAGCCATGCGGGATAAGATTCAATCCCCTAATTCGAAATTATCTCTCCCCCCAACATATCAAGTCTTTACCATTGATTGTTTGCCATCCACTTGATCTAACGTGACAACCATGGCATGGCATGCATACTGGCCACATGATTTCCAAATATAAGGATTTTCAGAATTTTTATTTTAAGCTATATAAGTTTTTAAAATGCTTTCTCAAGTAAAAACCCAGCATTTAAGAAGTTAGAAATTAGAGAATTTCACAAGCAATTAATTAACATTCCTTGATATTGAATTCCAGTTATTAAAACAGGAATTCCCAAACACTCCATGAACATTCACATTCATTAACAATGTTGTCAAAACTAACAACACATAAAATTAAATTCCATAAGATCTTGGTAAATAATTTCCTCTAAAATATTCAATTACATGCAACGGGCTCTAAACAAATCATTAAGTGGGGGCCACTACAATGATCCTTACAATTAATATTGGAATCCTATCAATGGGCGGATTAGAAGCTAGAAAAAAAAAAAGAAGCATGGACCCACATTGATGTTAGACTCTTCCATGTCAACCCTTGATCACCCAAGGATGGGCCACATATGTACAAGGGATTCACGGCTCAGGACCATTTCAAGCACTCTTCCTCTCTTATAAAAACATCCGTGCTGCTACACCAAACAAGTTCCAAATAGGTAGATACCCTACGCCACCAACCATCCATCCCAAAGCACGGGAGCCAGAGCCAGAGAAAGAAAGAGAGATGAAGAAGCTGTACGGAAAGGGCAAGGTCCATCCATCTCCAACCCCATCGGGAGTGGCCCATCATCAAACGGACCACGTCGCTGCTCTTCTCTGCAATCTTCCTGCAACCATGATAGCGCTCACAGCAGCCCTTCAGCCAGAAGACCGAGAAGTCTTGGCCTACCTCATCTCCAGCACTTGGAAATTCTCAGAAAACAACAACAGGGATATGAAGAAGAAGAAGAAAGAGCATCCACCTCACTTCAACTGCGTCTGTTTCAGATGCTATATGAGCTTCTGGGTCCGTTGGGATTCCTCCCCAAATCGTCATCTCATTCATGAAATCCTTGAAGCTTTTGAAAACGGCCTAGATTCTGCGATGATTCCGAAGAACAAGAGGAAAACTGAGAAACATGGGTCTGAAAGAGTTGAGAGGGGTGGGGAGATTTCAACCACAGATGAAGAGATGGGTGTTTCAGAGATTGAAAGAGAATCGTCTGATGGAAATGGGACTGAAGGGGAGAAGGGATCAGTGAGGAGGTTTGTGAGTTTTCTGGGAGAGAGGATTTGGGGTGTTTGGAATCAGTAAAAAGAAGATCAGAATAGTAGGTTTTTTTTTTTTTTTTGGTGTAAAATATTTTGTAAGAACTAAAGAAGTTCTCATCTTTTTTCTATTTTTACTTTTGTCTTTTTTATTTACATGATTTTGATGTAAGAACTGAAAGGAGTAAAAGGAAAGATAAGAGTTTACATGATTTTGATGAGAAACATCTCAAATTCATGTGTTTAGTTTTCTATCTGTTGGTTTTTGCGTTTTGATTTCTATGATTAATGGAATCCAATTTTATGGTATTTTTCTTTGGGTTTTGATTGGTAGGAATGATTGAATTCAATTTCAAGGCATTTTTTATGGTTTTGTTTCTTCTTTTTTCTTGAAAGCTATTTGCAGTGGAAAACCATACAGATTCTGAAAATTCAATGAAAAGCCGAGGGCTTGATGGTCACTCTTGAACTTTCCAAGTAGGTGTAATTAAAGCAACCTTTTTCCATACCGATCGCGGTTGATATATGATTTTCCATGGTTGCCGGTAGCCTTGACTTGACTGTTGATCGTTGATCAAGATTTTTGAAGTCAATATCAAGTATTAATTGGACGGTCGAGATCTTTTTGGGCTTTCCTCTGTTCGAATTAGGTGTGTTTACTCGCCGCCCATCTTTTGTACGGTTCTGATTGCCATGCACGTAATTCAGTTCTCATGATATCCACAAGTTTCCAAGCTGAATCCTCTAAGGCCTCCGCTCGTGAGAAATTCGTGAGGCTCAATCCAAACCCTTCAAACCGAATGTTTTCAGTGTCAAAATGATCAAAAGAAATGGGCCACACAAGAGAATCTGATGGCTAGCAAAGGTCGATACGTCATGACATCAGGATAGGTAGATGCCGTTTATTTTTAGATATATTTGTGTGGCCGGCGTGGCAGCTCTCGATTAAAGCGAGGGTGGACTCTGGAGGGAATAATGAGCCGAAAGCTTGTTCTTTTTGTCCTCCAAATAAACGGGGGTCGACTCTGATGCCCATGCCCCCACAGTTTCCAAAGGAGGCCACGAGTTGGTACACAGGACACTGAAAATTCCAGTTTTTGGCTTGTTTCCTCGAGCCTTGTGTGTGCTTGTGGGTCCCATCAATTTGGTGATAGTGAATGATTTGTTGCTAGACACTTGGGAAAATCCTATCCATCTGTATCACAATTCACAACATCTTCCAAACGATTTAAATGAGCCCGGCTCACATCGACTTTATCCCTCATTCATATGGATGGATTTTTGGTACATTAAATGAGTGGAGCCTAGTTATGGCCTGTTTGGATGTATGGTGTCGAAGCTGGTCTTGGACACGTCGATTATTGTTAACTAGAAAGAATTAAGAATTGAGCTTGATCTTGAGTGAAGAAGGTCTTTGTAGAGTGAGTTGATCAGCTGAACAGACCTAACACAAGCTTGTCTTGGTTAGCTTATGAGTCGTGCTTTGGCCAGAGAATGAGCCCACTCAATTTAGCCGTGTCATACAAGAGTTGACTATGGCCAATCTGAGTCATAGGGCCCTGGCAGCCCCCTCAGTCTCCCCCTATAATTTTGAAAACCCAACAGCCCTGTGGAAAAAAAAAGTCATGTCTCTGCCGCTGCTTTGCTCCCATTATTCCCTCTTTAGTTGCCACCAGCCCAAATTTGATGATCATATGAAAATTTCCAAGTTCTGTCTTTTGCGAAATTTGACACTCGCCGAGCTATATTCAATAGCTTGTGATTTGTCAAAGTTTAAGGTCCTCAAAATCTTATGGGTTTTTTCCTTTTCTTTTCTTTTTTTTTTTTTTTTTTTTTTTTTTTTTTTTCATACAGGAAATTAAGTCTTACAAGAGGTGTTTTCAAACTCCCAACCTCTCATGTTAGGCGGCATGCTTCATGCTTCCAACTTAGCTCCATATAACCTCGGCCATTATGGGTGCTTATGGACTAGGCCTTCGCGATTTGGGCTTGGGCACTATAATTTAGTACTCAGACCGACTTGGATATTTAATTTACGCCCATTTAATAGATTGTCTATGTTTTGATTTAGTTGTAGGAGGCCCAAAAGCCCAGCCCAGCCCAGCCCAATGTTAAAAATAATAACAATATATATATATATATATATAAAGCAAGGATTCAAACACAGGAAGTCTCACATACAGATTCAAGACCAAACTAGTTATATTAATAAAAAAAGATCTTTTTAAAAGATTGTATATCTAACTTGGTCTGGGCTTGGGCCTAATGTTGTTCAGGCTGGTGAGGCTTGGGCCTACAGTTTATAAGCCGGGCTAGGCCTGGATATTCCTTAGTCTGGCATAGCTTGGCCCATGAACACCCCTATTTGCCGCATCCTTAAGAATGATGAGATCTATAATATGGGGACTACCAAATAAATTGACACCAAACTCAATTTGGTTTTCTTTCAAAATGCCCACTTTTGGATTCTTACAATAGATTTTTTCTCTCGTTTTTTCTCACCTCTCATCTTAGATTTTAAACCCCTAATATGTAAGACTACGGAAAATAAAATAAGTTGAATTTTGTTCCACCTCTTATTAAATCATAGTATCTTTTTGTCCCCTCATCATCGCCGTAGAATGATTTTTAAGAGAATCCTAAAATGGTATGTTATACGATCATTTACACCATCTTTACTCAAAAAACCATCTGTAGTCCTTACCAGACACACAAATAGGTGAGAAGGGAACCGAACATTTTTCTCCACCTTTATTACTCAATTGATTAGAGGCTCGAGGAGAATTGGAATCAGCCGTCCAGTTGAAATTCGAATGGGTCGATTGCGACGGTCAACAAACACAAACAGACAATGGGAGACAATAGACTACAGATGACTTCTTACAACAGGTTCCTAGATTTTCACACGAAAGACTCCTTTGATCGCACGACAACAAGTTTTCACTGTCCAAAAAGAGTGCACATTCAATCCAACGATTTAATCTATTGGGATGGACACCAAACCCTGAAATGAATGACTAAGTGGGTCCCTATTTTGTGATCCACTTGGATGGATCATAAAATACCCCCACAAAGAGTTGAGCGCACCATAAGGTGCACTCATAGGATTCTCTATTTGAGAAATGGCCCTTTTTGGCTTGAATGTAGAGGGCCCACCATTGACCATACCAACCCATTCACACAGAAAAAGACTCTTAATACTGATTCGCACTATTTTGGGCATTATCCACCATTGGGTATTATCATGAAAAGTTTACACATTATATAGTTATTAAAACTCGAAGACATAAAACTAAAAGTTGGGATAATTTGATCGAGTTGATATTAACTATTTCACTAATCCAAATCAAGCCTTTCATGTGTCATGTTTTTCCTAGGTCAGCATGCATCCAGGTGGGCGGGCTTCATCTAACTCGGCTTGAGTTGGGGAGATTGATTAAGCTTAAACAAAGGGAGGTTTTTTTTTTTTTTTTTTTGTTGTCTATAAGAAAAACTAATAGTGATTTATTTTGACCAAATAAGTTTTACTAAAAATACAAAAGATCCAGGCCTTTTGAGGTTTGAAAATCAAGGGTCTTTTTTTTTTTCCTTGTTAAAATATCGCTATATATATATTATAGGGAGATGCTTCTATAAGAGATATCTCTTATTTTATATGAGAGATAGGAGTGGAGGCCCTCACATTTAAGTTATTGGCATTGGATATGAATGTGAAGACTCTCACCTTATCTCTCAAATAGAATAAGAGCATCTTTTATAGAAACATCTCCGAGTATTATAAGTCTAGCAACGCAATTGAAAATCTCATTTCGTTTGTTTGTTTTTGACACCTTATTGCTTGTGGGAGTGCTCTCAATGGGTCCCAGCCCCCACGCCAAAGGTACGTACCAAAAGAAAAAACAGGGAAAATAAAGAAAAGAACTGAAATTGAGCCGGTCAACATGTTGGGGTTTGAAGATCTAATTTCAAATGGGTCAGTTGGAGGACCTGTCCTGTCGATGCATATTAAATGATAACAAATCAAATGTACAGACTAAACTTTCGGCTACCTCAACGTACCTACCCCAGTGCTTCCAAATTGGATTGTACTGTAGTTTTCTGTTTATAGGACTGTTTCTTTATTGAAATTTATTACTAGGATTTGGATGGTTGGAGAATTTTTTAACATCTCATTCCTGACATTTGAAATGCTATGTTTTTTTTATTAGAGTTTCAAATTTCAACCACCCAAAAGATTTTTGGGAATCCTTGAAATTCCACTCTGTATATCATTTGTTGGAATTTCAAATCCTCCATAAAAAAGAAGGATTTGGAATTCCATCTAAGGAGATAACTTTTGGAGAATTTGAAATTCTCTCCGACATAAATTCTTAGAATTCTGATAAAGAAATAGGCCGTAACTTGACTCTCAGACATTACACAGACTTCTATGTTTGGGGGCTTTACTAATGGAGTTGAGTGGAGTAGAGATTATTTTGAGGAAATAATAAAATATAAGTGGGTTATGATGGTATTTTATATTTAGTTATTTATTATGGAATCTTTTTTACTTTTTTATTTATTGTAGATTTTTTTTGTCTTTTAGTGGAGAAATGATGTTACTTTTTCATTTTTTGTTTTTTTGAAAAATATGGTGGGAAGTTTGAATTAAAGTGCTTTTGATTGAACTTTTTTTTTTCTAGAAATGAGGGCTTTACCTTACTTGACTCTATTAGTAGAGTTGCCAAACAATTGGAAGACATCCGGGTGTAATCCGCAGTACATGAGATGAGAGGAGACCTACATGCGGAGGGAGAAAAGACTTGCATATATGAGTAGAGGAGACTTGTACACATAAGGAGGAAAAGAATCTTGGATCAATCCCTGTTCATCTTGGTAAGAGGCAGGATTCTCAATCAACTTGCTCAATTTGTGTTCTTGATATTAAGAATTTGAAAAATCACTTGGGCCCGGTACTAAGTTCCTAGAAAAATGGGGATGTATGGGGCTTTACTAATGGAGTTGGGTAAAATAAAGATTATTTTAAAGAAATAATAAAATATAAGCGGGTTATGATGGTATTTTATTTTTAGTTGTTTGGTGTAGAACTTTTTTGACTTTTTGTATAGAAAAGTAGATTTTTTTTAATTTTTTATTGGAGAAAGGAGGTTGATTTTTGACTGTTTTTAAAAAAAATAATGGTGGGAAATTTGAATGAAAGTATTTTTGATATTACATTTTTTTTTTTTTTTTTTTTGAGAAATGGGGCTTCACTTTACTTGACTCTATTAGTATAGTTGCCAAATGTGTTTATGCCATAGAATTTTATAGTGATGTGAAAATGTGATTCTCATCTCTTCTCATGGAAAATAGCTTCTTGCAAAATTAAGGAAAATAGCTCAATTTTTTCGTTTTGTGCAAAGAAAATCGCTGCAACAAATAGCAAAAAAATGAAAGTGTTGATTGACGAAACAAAAGTTTTCTGTGTTTCTCAAGAAATCTTTTGTGTGACACAAACATGTCCTAAGAAATGCCTTCCTTAATAAGAAATGATTGCACAGCCATCATCTGAATAAATCTTACTTCCCTCTAAATTTCTACCTAATATCTTTCATTCATCCTCTATTATTACTCATTTACTAGACCACACTTTTTTAAGAATTTCTAGGAATTCGATCTCATGTAAATAGATGGGCCTTTAGCTTTTGAAATTCGTTGACTTTCCGCTATTTTTTTTTAAGTTTTATTTACCTAGTTAATATTGAATATGTAAGAATCTCAGAAAAATATTCATAAGAAAATTGTTGAAATTGAACAGATAAAGGTGAAGAAAATAAAAGAACATTAAATAATTTATCCCAAGAAATTGAAGGGCTATCTACATCTACGCTTTGTATCCTTCACCATTTACCTTATTTACATTCCTTCGTTGGAACCAATTTTACCACAGATAGCTAGCAATTCATTTGCTTGCAAACAAACTGCCTCATGCTTTTTTTTTAAAGGTAATTGAAATATTCAGATTTATAATATCTTAATAATTATTTTAGTTAATATCTGATTTTAATATTCTCTACATGAAATTTGAGGTATTTGAAGGACAATTGGACTTGTTTCTTTGCAGGAATTCTTGTCTAGGAAATTCCTGAATTTTTGAATTCCTAGACATAGTGAAATTCGTGGATGCTCCTTTGGGCTTGAGCATCCAGGAATCCTATCAAAATACAAAGGAAGTGGAATTCCTGGATTCCCAAACACCTTTTATGTGGATAGAATCCAGAAATGCCAATGAAAAAACATGAAATTCAAAACTTTCAGGGGACAACATGTCACACCATGTCCATAAATTCTTGGACACAGTGAATTCCTTGCATGAATTCCACAAAAGAGACTAGTTTTTGAAACTCTTAAAACATAATGAATCTTATTAAACAAGAAAAACCCCACAACTTTTTGACCTCGATATGGATCTGTTCTAGAGCAAATGACCAATACCAAATCCATTCAGTGTCCCTGGTCCAGTAAGATTATCAATTACGAGTCTGGATCCTCTATGGCTCGAATCACAAGAAATTTGAGGGTTCCTCTTTGGGGCCCACTTATGAAAGATGCAAGCCACTCAAAAATAAATCTACCCCTTTTGTATGAGCCCCGGCTAAAGTTCCAATGTAATAGAAGTTGACCCACCATTAGATTAATCATTTATAAAAACACTTGAGTTTTTTTTTTTTAATATTACGGAGAAGTCTAGTGTTTTGTAGTGACCAATCAAGAATGAGCCCAACTCAAGCAACTAATATTTGACGAGGACCCATACAAGAGGAAAATTTTTATGACTAGTTTAAAATTTTCATAAGTGGGCCCAATTGTGAAGGGTGATGAGCTTCTTCTCGTGATCCAGAGGCCAGACATCATGTCTTGATCCGGGCAATTTTGATCATATCATCCAGCTTAGATGTAAGCGTTGGGAATCTAAGTAAATTGCATAGGCCCCCCTCGAACTTTTTTTTTTTTTTTTTTTGCCGAGTGGACCCCTCAAGGAAGATTTCCCGGGTCCACCACTGCCCACACTACAAAACTTGTAATTTGAACTTCCTAACCATCTTAATCAAAAGCTTGGGCATGTTTACACCAGTGGTAAAGATGAGATAAGGAACGTGGAACGAAGCATGTAGTGAAGTAATGTTTGTGTTTGTTTTGCATGAAGTATAGTGTCTTTGTGTGTGTGTGTGTGTGTGAGAGAGAGAGAGAGAGAGAGAGAGAGAGAGAGAGTTTTCTAAATTAGACCCATTCAAAGAAATGACATCCAAGGAGAGATCTAAATTAGACCCATTCAAAGAAATGACATCCAAGGAGAGATCTAAATTAGACCCATTCAAAGAAATGACATCCAAGGAGAGATGGGCCATGATATTCAAGAGGAAGTCTTCATTAAGATCAGACAGCCAGAAGTGGAAAATATAAATATTCAGGTGGTGAGAAACATTTCAAACATGTTCTCGGGTAGATTTACTGATCCGAGACTTCCTCACTATGTTGGGATTTTTTAGGGCCCATTTGCCAGCTTCTATAGAATTCAGTGGGTTTCGTCATATAGGTATTAAAGAGGTGAAGGGTGAAGGATGCAAGGTGTAGTTAAATCATACGATCACTTAGCTTTGGGTTAAAGGGTTTCTTAGCTTTGGGGTATAGGGTTTTTATTATTAAAAAAAAGTTGTTGATTAGAGTAGGGACCCCAAATTGATGGAGTCAAGGCTTTCTTGATGAAGATGATAACAAATCCAAGAACACCACCTCATGATTCTAAATGAAATGAACGCTATTTACCAGGTATATCAAAGAGGGAAGCACATCAATTTGCCAGTGTGGTGGGGGTTATGGAATGCCATGACAAAATGATCCATCTACAGAGCCAATCATGACAGTCTCAGTGGTTGAGCTGTCTTCTTCTACCCACCTGCATTGTGACAACTGACGTTACTCTGTAAAAATAACAGCGCCTTCACAGTTTTGGCCTCTGGGTGTTTTCTGTGGGAAAATACGGGAAGGTGATGATAGGGCCATAGGGGTGACATCATTGACTGATGATGCACTCCTATTCCACCTGCTCCAACTTTAATTGTATGTAAATGGCTGTCTGAATTAGAAAAGGCAGAATGACTAGGAAGATGGCATGATAAATCAAGGAAATAGAGATGAGATGTTTCTGTTTCTTCTCCTCCTAGCAGGTAGGAGATGCTGTATTGTGCTGGCATGCCTATTTTACTATGGTAATTTAAAAAAAAAAAAAAACATGGAAAGGTTCCCAAATGGGATTTTCATTTCTCAATGAATGTTGGCTGATTTGTATGCAGTTGAAGGAATATAAATGGTTTAAGTTTCGCTTCAAAATGGTAAATGTCTTCAAGATGGGTGCAATTTTGACATATGGGTGGTGCGTGTGTACAGAAATTACCCTATGCACACCCTGTGCAAAGTGCGCACCCATAGTGGGCCCCACCCGACTAGACCACACACATACCACACTCCCCCCTCTTAAAAAAAAAAAAAAATAAAAAAAAAAAAAAAAAAAAAAAAAAAAAAAACCCAACGTCCCCTGGGTTTGCACCCATTCTAATAATAGACTGGACCGTTGGACTGACCGTACATAACTTGTGAGCTCCAGATGATAGGTTTAGGATGATCGGATGGGGCTCCAGCCCTCGATGGAGCCACATGTGGGCCCCACAGTCATGTTTGCACAGGCGCTCAGTGCGCACCTCATCAGGGCTTATTATATATAGCTCATCCTATGCACAAGGAAGCTTCCATGGGCACCTCATTTTGGGGCCCACATGGGGTTCGGTTGGGGGAATTTAAAGATCTCAGTGGGGTTGACAGGGGCTCGTGTGATTATCCTAATCCCTTGATCAAAGCCCACCCTTGGGTTTGGCACCTATCAGAATTGACTGGACCATTGACTCGATTGCACTCTCATTTTGGAAAGTGAAAACTTGTCGGCCATTGATCGAGTGGTTGGGATGATGATTCAAGCCTCCATCACCATACACAACCCCCAGTCGCATCCCCAGGTGGGGTGTACCCCACAAGATAAGGTGAGCACCAATGCTCAGGTGAGGGATGTGTGTGAGGAGCTACCCACATTCTTGCCCCTCTTATAATGGCCAAAGAAAATAATTCACATCATTAGCAATAACTGTGGCTTAAATATGAGCTTAAAAGGTAGAAGCAACTCTTGGTTTCCAATGTCACTCTACTCCTAGTTCCAATTTCATTTGGTATTCACAACAAATTTGTAGCTCTCCTGTCCTACTTATGAAAATAAATGGCGTCATCTTGTATAGGCCCCTGTTAAATCTGGTATATGCCCTCACCAATATTTACTCCAAGTAGTTGGGTCCATGCTGAGATTATGAAAGTAGTAAGTTTTACGTAGTTATAAATCTGATAGCGGGCCCACTCATATTAGAGTGAAGGATGGGGTGGGTCATAAGATGGGGCCATTTGTTTTTATGGCTTTTGATACTTTTTCAAAAGTGGGCTGCATTAAGGACCATTGCAAATTTCTTGGCCATTATATCATGAGAAATTAAAATTCCATCAAGGTTTAAAGGCATGAGATTGAACCCAAATTTGAAAAGGCCCATCAAAGATGGCGAGGGGCTGGGGTGGGGGTGGGGTTGGGGGGAGTTCGGATTGTTAATAGGTGGGGCCCATTATTGTGTCTCTCATCATAAGACAGTAAGAGTTAACTCTCACAGGAGCATGAGCATTACTGGTGTGTCCATCTGAATAGATCATAAAAAAAAAACCCTCCCCCAATTTATATACCATGTGAATGGATTGTACACCGTTGGGATCGACTGCATATCCTAGACAAAGGGATGAAACTTGTGGGGCATGGTTGATGGGGTTAGGGTGACAAGGTTAGGCCAAAATGTGGGCCACACAGTATGATGCATACACACAATCATATATGTTCTATGTGGGGCCCACATGCTAGTCCACCTTGGGATGGGACAAGGGGAATTTGAAGATCTATGTGGGCCCATCCTTTCTGTAAAAAATCAGCCTCATCCTATCATCCTAATCCCATCATCCGTGCCGAAAAGTTCAGTCCATCCGCCTAGGATGTGCAGTCAATCCTAGGTGTAGGGCGGGGGGGGGGGGGGGGGGGGGGGGGGGGGGGAGGGTTTGGTACACTTGGATGGACCCCTAGGTGGGCCCAACCCCCACACTGGGAGCACCGGATAACTACTATATACACACACACACACACACACGAGCACTAGAAAACTCCTAGGGAGTTTTTTTACTTTCAATGCCCCACCTAGTGGGCCCACTGCTATACATTACAACTGTAAAATGCCATTGGATGGAAAGATATAGATAAGATCTACCTATATTTAAATTTCCAACTCCTTTAGATCATCCGACCACCTTGATCTATGGCCCTAAATCTTAATAGTTTCAGAAGTATTTGGGTGGATACAAACTTCCACCTTATAAAAGGGCATCTTTGTCCAGAAACTTACAATTCGTTCAATCTTTTACCTCAATATTTCTCTATAATGCCCCCTCTAAAGAGAGTGCCTCCTTGTCATGGTCCTCTCCAAGCATATTTCTTCTTCTAAAAGTAGCAGCCCTTCTTCTTCCTCATGCAGTTATAAACAATGATTCCATTCTTTGTTTTTTCCTACAACGGCCTTCTTCTTCCATGATAAAACCCTTCGTGCGCCCCCACCCCCCCAAAAAAAAAACAAAAGAAACAGGGTGCTATACCACCACATCTAATTGTGTATGGTGACGGAGGCTTGAATTATCATCCCAACCACTTGATCATCCGCCAACTTGTTTTCATAGTCTAAAATGAATACACGGTCAACCAACGAGTGGTAGTTCGATTGGCCAAAGGACTATGAAGTAGAGAGGTCATACCCAGTGCATGTGGATATGAGGGCTTGCATGTGCCCCTAGGGATTAGTTTCCGGTTGCCCAAAATTGAATGTCCCTTGGGCTCAGGGCCGAAGGCTCCTAGGTTGGGTTGAGCGGGAGATACCCTGGGTTATCCAAAAAGAAGAAGAAGAAAAAACAAAAAATACACAGTCAATCGAATATCCAGTCCATGAGGATGGGTTCTAGACCAGGGATGGGTGACTATCCCAGGGGCCCCTGTTTTATGGTCCAATCAAATGGATCACCAGGTGGGCCCCACTAGGTACAAGGTATTTAGGCACTCACCTGAGGTTTATATATATCGGCCCCCCTTGTTGAGTATCGATGCTCAGCATAGTCCTTGTGGGGCCCACCCGACACCCTTGTCTTCCTCCTCTAAACGCACACCCATACTCCTACTTGTGTATGATGTTTGAGTCTCGAATTATCAGACTGACCATTTTATCAATGGCCGCACGTTCTCACCATTCAAACAAGTGCACAATTGATCCATTGGTCCAATCCACGCAGATGTGTACCAAACTTACGATCAGTGACTACCGGGTCCCTATTTTTATGGTTCACTCAGATGGATCATAAGGTGGGACCCACTAGGTGCAGGGCTCACGATAACATGAGCACCGATGCTCGACAAAGGTTTAAATATATATATATATATATATATATATATATATAAAGAGAGAGAGCTTTTATCCAAAGCTCGACACTCGCATTGGGACTATACGCACCGAACTGTGGGGCCCCACGAGTGTGTGCAATTTATTTAGATGGGCGTGCAGTCGATCTAACGGTCTAGTCCATCCAAATGGATCTAGACTCGAGGGGACTATGGCCAAGGGAGGGTGGGTTTGTTCCACTCAGATGGACCCCCAGGTGGGCCCCACTCCCGACGCCCACCGTTGTGGGGGGGGGGGGGGGGCGTATTCCAGTCGGATAGACCACTAGGTGTGCACATATTTCTAGGTGTGCACATATCATTATCATCATTATTATCAAAGCCTTGTCCCAACCATGCTAGGGCCGGCTTATATGAATTTTATTTCTCCATTCCAATCTATATTGAACCAAATACTCAGATAAGTTGCGCTTCTTTATATCTATTTTTACTACATCCATCCACATCCTCTTCAACCTACACCATTTTCCTTGGTGGGCCAGCAACTTGGATAGCCAAACTTTTCCTTACCAGTACTGTTGCGGTCCTGTGTTGGACAATGTCCAAACCATCTCAAATGATTTTTTCTAATTTTATCTCCTGTTGATCTACTCCTAAATGCTCTTGAAAGCACTCATTTCTAACGTTATCATTCCTAGTTTTACCACACATATACCTCAACATTCTCATTTGGCCATTGAGTTGTTTCTTAATGACACTATCAATAAGTCTACCTCATATGGTAATCCCGCAGGCAATACTTATTATATTTTGCACTAAAATGTATTGGTCGTATTAATATATCTTGAAAAGCAGTTGATTATATCACACAATTTTTTTTTTTTGAACGGTAACAAAAGATTTCATTCAAGGAAAGGAAGGTACAAAGAACAAAAACCAAAGAAAAAGAGGAAGAGAAAGTGCAGGAGAAATGCACCACCTCCAACCCAACTAACACAAAACACACCCACCCAAGGAAGCAACCTATCAACCAATTACAAAATCACACCCAAGGAAGCAACCTATCAACCAATTACATAATCACACCCACCCAAGGAAGCAACCTATCAACCCCTTGCTTGGCTAACACATCTACCATGGAGTTAGCTGATCTAATCTCATGACGGAAGGAAACATTGATTCCAACAGATAATTCTCTAATTTCATTTAGGTGAAAATATAACTTCCAAGGATTAGTCTTCCGTTTAGACACCCATGCGATCGCATTAGAAGAATCACTTTCCATAATAAGCGTACCGTCATATCTACTAGAAAACAAACGAAGACCTTCAAGAATGGCTAGCACATCCGCTTCATTGGAATCGCATACACCCACATACTTGGAAAACATAATTAATACCTCTCCCTTACAATTGCGAAGCACCCTTCCAATCCCAGCCGGACCTGGCTTACCCCTTGAAGCACCATCCATATTAAACTTTAAAACCCCTAAAGGAGGAGGATACCAAGGGATTGTTCTCCTCCCTTAAAAGAGCCACACCCCATACAAACTCCCCAATTAGAAATAATATCATTAAAGGTAAAATTAGAGAATTCCTTTCTAACCAAAGCCCATTTTGCAATTTTAAAGGTGACTTTGGATATCAAATCTGTTGTTGATGATGAAGAACCCCTAAAGATCCTAGCATTCATTTCCTTCCAAATTGACCATAAGATAGCAAATGGTATCATTCTCCATAAGATTCGGCCACACCCTATAAAACACCCACCCAACCAAGACTCTGTCACATCCACAATACTCTTCGGACAGCACCATGAAAATCCGCACTTGCCAATAAAGTTGCTCCAAACTCTGAAAGCCACCTCACAATGAAGAAAAAGATGATCTACGGACTCCTCCTCCTTACCGCACATCACACAAGTGTTTGAGATATTGATAAATGTCAATCCTTTCCTTCTTAGATTATCAACTGTGGAGATTTTTCCTGCCAACCAACAAAAAGCCACTGATATTGTGACCTTTCACCATTTTCTATGTCCTCTCCAACGGCCTCAATATATCAATATTTATAGGCCACTTTTCCGTGCATCTACCTCGCACTGATCCAAACAGACCCCCACCCCCAACAGCCACCCAAAAAAAAAAAAAAGTGTGCAAAGATTGTGGATTTGCTCATAACAATCAAATTATATCCGGTTCCAGTCACTGTAGATAAATATTTTAAATTGTCGGATCTTCCATTTTACAACAAAATCGCTAGGTTTGCACCCATCTGTGTAGACCCTGGATCAATAGGTTAGAGGAATGGGAATGACCTCAAATTTGATATCTGGGCCTACCCATCAGGGCTGCCCCATGTGGGCCCTAACGACCTAACTCTACCGGAACCGGGCTCATATCTATAGGTTCTCTAAACCCCCCAACATGCACCCAATAAATAACATTTTCTTCTACGGCCCAGGAATATAGTATAGTGAATGTAATGATCAATCTGACACCTCTTTTGGATTATTCGTGCCTTCTGAAGTCAGATCATTTTGCTCTAGCATGATCTTGGTTATTGTCATAAATGAAAAAAATTTATACCCAGTCCAAACCATTGTGATTTCTAGATGCCCCCCTCATGGTGAACTGGATTGATTTAATTGATTATACCCATTGCACAATAGTAAGATGTTCTAATTATCTAACTGTAAGATTCTATGAGATTGACTATGAAGAGTCCACCCACACTGTTCAGATTATGTCAATCGAAGTAGTGATCCACTGAACGTACGGTAAAGGATCGATAAGCATAAGAACGTTAATTCACTGCTGACAATGATAAAACCCACGTATAACATTTACACGAAGATAACAAAGCTCCTGTTTAGACACAATAGTTCAAAACAAGACTGTAAATTATAAGATTGATTGAAATCTTGGAGCTGCAGTTTTGAAATTCTAGATAATATTACATGTGCTGATGTGGACTATTCTTCCATTTTATTGAGCCCGACAGGCAAGATAAAAGGTGGTTTTGTGTATAAACATGCACAGGAGCTAGTAACTTCAGAAGTGAAATACCATATACTCTAAAAGACAAGTACTTACCAAAATAAACTAAAAGAAACAGGCAGTTACAATCTTGAGGGGGTACCTCCTGCAACCACCAGAGTTTCACCTGTTATGAAAGCAGCATCATCAGAAGCAAGAAAAGCTGCTGCAGAAGCCATGTCCTCTGTGGTCCCTAGCCTCTTGAGTAATGCTCTATCCTCAAGAGCCTTCCTCTGCAAGCATACCATACATAATCCAGTTAATGGCAGTTAAGTAGGAAGTGAATCCAAGAACCCTCAATCAACCATAGTCAAGAAAAAGATTATGCCCTACAATCTATGCATGAGAAACAAGATAAGTTTAAAATTTTGGAACCCCCAAAAAGATCAGATTCTGAAAAAGAGTTAACACACTGGTCAGCCGGTATGACAGGCTTTTTTTAATGGTTATAACAGGCATTTTATATACAAATCATTCCAAAAGCTCCAGCTGGTGAAAAATGCCATGCAAATAGACCATTAGAAACAACTGAGATGGCAGAGATCGTTCAAGAGCGGTTTATTCAATTATGTTTGTCCATTGACTATGCGACCTACAGATGAAGAATCCAGCCACTGAAAGAGCCTAGCTGTATGCGATGACTGCCTCAATGCAAATGGTAATGCAAACTGAGCATTGCATAGTACTATTTTAAAAGTGTAAGCATGTTGGAAAATTACAGTGGAGCCAATAAAATGAAGCAGATAAACCACTCTGCATAAAGAAAAACTCAAATGAAGAACAAAGGTTAAAAAAGGATAAGAGAGAAAAATAAAACTAGAAAAAAAGAAGAGGAACAAACATGGAATGAGCAAGTAGGAAATTGAATGCAAGCAGTTACTTACAGTTTCCTTGCTTCTTGTAAGAAAATCAGCGAAGTGTGTTGGCACAAACCCAGGAGCAACGCAATTGACTCTGGTAATGGGGCTCATTTCAGATGCAAGAGCCTACATAACAAGATAATCATTACTAATAACAATAAAGCATTGTAAATCAATAGCAAAAAAACATGCTAAGACTTCATTGTAGAAAGACCATATTTCTCTTTTCTAATCCAATAGCAAATACCACAACCACGCCTGCACATTGAATATCATAAATATATGCATCATTGGAGTATTTTTTTTTTTTTTTTTGGCTGAGCTGGGCTACTGGTCAAGACTGATACTTTAAACTTAGAGACCCAGGGATCAATCCCTGGGCATGTGAGTGATACTAAGGTGCCAACATCACTCAACAATTATTGAGAAAATCTCAAAAAGAAAATACTGGACATTTCCAATATATATATATATATATATATATATATCTCCTGGAATCCTAGAACATGCATTGATGAGGACATCATGCGTCCTTTAAAGAACACAAAACACAAATCCTAATATGCTACCTACTGTCAGTACTCAGTAGCCTCTCCAACGAGTGTATATCAACCACTGGTCAGGTTACAGCCTACACTCATATTAAATTACTACAGAAAGCACTCAAAAGGATCAAATAGATGGACAGATCAAAAACCTACACAGAAGGATGTCATAAAAATAAAAAATAAAAAATAAAAAATAAAAAAAACACCTACACAAAAGGAGGAAACTTCGCTAAGGTTATCATGTGCGCGATCACAGGTACAAATGCTAGCAGTATCTAGGCCATACCTATCACTATCAGACAGGAAATTGGCACTGATGTTGGAAAGAAATGTCTGAAGTCTACATATTCCACAAAAATGTATGGATGAAGATGATGGTGAGGGAGATCTAGTGATTAAAGATATCAATACAGTGCCCAAAGCCGATCCCCAAGCAGAGCGTACATATGACTGCTACATTAGATATTGACCAAGAAGGTCCTAAGGTTCAAGACAATGGAACATGAGATTTTGAACAAAGATCAATCAATGCAACAGCCAATTCTAACTAATGTCAAATCCACAATTCCAGATGAATTGGCCAAAAATAATTTTGTCAATGAGTAGCACAAGTGGCAATCTAGAGTAAATCTAATAATTAGCTGAAATAAACTTTTATATCAGACGGTCCAATGGTGTTCATGAAAAAATACGACTGCTCATCAGCATGTATAGCACAACCCTACGTATGGAAAATCTTGTCACTGTACACACTCTATGGCACTGGTTTAGAAGTTAGTTACAAGATCTTATCCATAGTTGCCTGGTTCGCAGTTGAACTAATTTATATTCGAGTTCGCAATTTGTAATTCAAGACTTTGCTTGATCATAAAATTCAATGGAGTAGGTTCATTTGATTGGCTTTTCAATTTGTATAGTTTGTAGTTTGAGTTCGACAAGTTCAATGAACTTATGTGTCAATGTCTATGCTATAACTCCATCTCTGGGGCCCACATCTAACCTCCAAAGCACGCAAAAGGACAGTTCTTTACATTTACTCTTGAGCCTAATTTTACTTCAACCAGAGTCAGGCCCATCATCTGACTGATCACATGTAAAACACATGGTTAAAATAAAAAAAAAAGAAAGTAAAATTCCATCTTTAACAGGTGATCTATCTTAAAGCGGGGGCGAACTTTTATTGGAGCTAGATATGGGCTAGTGTTAATGCACTGGGGTGCAATGCTTATGAGCAGCTTGGTTATTTTGGTACGCCCCACTGACAAATTTATAGGAATCAACTTAGTGAACTTTATGAGAATAGTTCGCCAGTAGTTCAAGAATCGAGCTGCTAATTGTTTGAAATGAACCATTCGCAATTCAAAGGCCTTAACAGCGAACTAGGTAACAATGATCTTATCACTACCCACACACTATTCCATCCCTAACATATGCAACAGCCTCTCATCTACTGCAACAGATGGTTCTCATCTACCGCAGCAGACAGTTAAACCAGTCCCTACACTCTCAACCCAACCCAGTCCCATGCAATCCCAAAATTAAATTGAATATCCTACACCATCCCTAATCTAAGCAGGAGCATCTTACCTACCCTCATAACCCACTTGAACAGCGCCAAAATAGTCCCCAAACAGCACTTTATTAGTTGCTGTCCCATAACCCAAACAGCCCTGAAGAAGTCCCATAACCCAAACAGCCCTGAAGAAGTCCCTCCACCAGTACCTTAAATCAGTCCCTAAGCCCCTCCAAGTTCAAGCCATAGTCGATCCCAATCAGCCCTAGTGACTATTAACATAAAAATCAGTTAACCAAAGGTTAATTTCCAAGCCGACCACAAGCTATATACTCTGTCCAGTCAAGTCCAGTCACATGTTATGTCATCATGTCTACTTGAATTGAACAATCCTTTCAGAAAGAGATGTACACCTTTTTCAGAGATGAATTACACTAGACTAAATGACATTCTTTAAGTCGTGGAAAGAAGATTCAATTAGCAATAACCAAGTGTCTAAAACCCCACTAAAACGCGAGAATATCTAACTGTCAGTATCCTTGACCTTGGCCATCAGATAACTCCATAGGTGATTCCACGACAGTAGTATAATTTATTCAATGGATGTTCATACTAGAAAATTGGTTGAACTTACGAAAGCATGACACAGAGACATAGTTTGCATTGTCATCGACATGGAAATTAATCAGAATATGGTCTCGCAGAAGTAATTGACAGGTTACATCTGCCAACCAATGCACATCCACATCTGTATCAAATAACATGGGAGAATGACATAGTCATGAAGGTGACAGGATGATGCGTGTTGAAATTCTGAATTAGAGATAACAAATACTCTACTTGGTGTGAAACAATTGACAATTCCTACGAATGTGACACATTCTCCTCAGAAAATCATGGCTCTGCAAATGACAAGAACAACATGATGAGCTAACAAATACTTACGAGCTCAAGTTCCAAGGCAAGAGAATCTGCCTGATCCCCATGACAACAAAAGAAAAATGGGGCCAGAATCAACGACAAAAAATGAACTGGTAGCTCTATACGCAACACATATTGGACCACAAAATCTGAACTGTCATCCAAAAAAGAGCAAGTTATAAAGAATAAACGAAAGAAGATAACGCGGAACAGCGGGGAAGATGCAGGGCGGGCGATGAAAGTGGATGGAGAGAGTGGAAGATTGGGCTCTCACCAAACTCCGAACCGGAGGCGTTACTAACTTGGGCTCTCACCAAACTCCAAACCAGGACGCATTGGAGGTTTCGAGGAAGAGAACTCGAAGAAAACTGAATTTCATTAATCATCAACCATTAGTAACTAGCCAAAGAGGCTTTACATCATTATATAGGAAAAGAAATAACCTAGACTAATATGGATCATCCAAACACACTGATGGCCAGGATTAAAAAATCATACTAGAACAACACAAATAAAGCTCTAAATAATAGGAAAATAACATAAAATAAATGGGTCGGGCCTATTGGCGGGTTGACCTGATAAGTGCTTAAATGTTTACAACTTCAACCCTAATATTTGATTTATCTTGTGCTATTTCATTGTTATTTTATTTGTTCTTATAATTGTCTTTTTATTTTTTATGAAAAGGTCAAAAGGAGCCAAAAGAGAAGAATTTCAACAATTGATTAATTGAGAGATTCAAGTGTGAATCCCAAGGGATGTACGGGCAGGCGGGCGGCCCTCCCTAATTCTTTTTGGGGATTTGAAATTTGACATTAAGGTGGAGCCCTGGAAGGAAAGTGTTGGAAACTCATAGCATAAACTAAAAAGGAAAGAGAAGCAAAGAAAGAAAGAAGAAAAAAACCCAACCATGTGTTGCACACCAAAGGGGGTCCCACATCTATGTCCAAGTGCCGCCCAAGCATAGAGAAGAAAAAGGAGAAAAAGAAGGAAGTTCCCAAGTGAGAGTACAAGCTAAGCTTAGAAGTCCAAGAAGGGGGTCCCACACTCCATGTTGCACGCACCATATGGGCCCACTCTCATGTTCAAAGATTCAGATTTAATCTCTTGAAAATTATCTCAGATTTGTGGGTCCATGAGAGAAACTTTCAAGAAGCTATAAAGAAGGACCGGAATTAGAAAGTCTTGCCCACCAAGAAAAGAAGACTTCTATTCTCATCTAACTAGGAAACTTACTTGAAAAGTTAAGCAAGAGGTTTAATCAAAAAAGGAAACAAAGCCTAAAAGGAGGAAACTCTTTACAAAAGATTGATTTTGCATTAAGCATGAGGGAGGGAGGGGGGTGTGTGTAAGCGGATGGATGACCAGCACCCATACCTAGCACTAGCAGCCGTACATCAGCAAGGAGGAGCTTTTTGGAGCGAGGAAAAAGCAATCAAGCTGCTGGCCGTCCACTTCATCTTCATCATCTTCTAGAGTTTTTCTTATGACCATCTTTTCTGTTATTTTCCATTACAAACATGAGTAGCTAAACATTTAGGGCTAGGGTGTAATTGAAACCCTAGCCTCATTTTATGTAGTCCCTTTTGGCATTTTTTAATTGTGATTTCAGCTTTGTTGGTTGAGTTTCCAAACCATGTTTTTTATTTGATGGGTTTGTGTACATGCCATGCCAACCATGCCATGTTCAATTAAATTTAAGATTAGCCAACTTATCTTTGATTGATCTTGATGTTAAGTATCTAGGGTTTAGAACCATGAATAATCTAAGTATATGCCATGCTTAGACTCATCCATTGTTTTTATGTATCATGCATGTATTGACTAGGACATATGCCATGTTTAGTTTTTGCAAACTTGATGAACAATTCATGTAGTATGCCACTCATGAATTAGGTTTAGGGGAATCATAATCTAAATACATATGCCATGGTCTAAGTTGATAAATGTCATCAATAATTCTGATTTTTTTATTAAGGGATAATGAGGGACATGCATAGGATAAGGTAGGGGAGTAAATGAAACCCTAATTCATTCATTCTCACTGTTTTTAATTGTAGTAGTAGTTTTGTGTGTTAGGTTATTTTCTATTAAGCTTTTGATTTATTTTATAATAGTTTAATTTACTGTTTTTAGTAGTTTCATTCAACCAATCAGCATTCAATTAATTTTTCATCCATTTAATATTCTGAATTTTTAGTTATTTTTTACATTGTTTTATCATAAGTTTTTGTGGGATCGACCTCGTACTTACAATTCATTATACTACATAGTGATTTTGTGCGCTTGTGAGTTTAAGTTGTGTGCATATTAAGTAGCTTATTTTTAGGTTACTTGGTGCATACCGTCATCTAAAGACGGTGGGATGGAACCTTTGAAGTCTGAACAATCAGTGGAAGTGCCATACTGCCATCTAAAGAAGAATAAGTTATAAATGAGATGAAAAAAGAAGCCACGGAACCATAACAAAAGAAGTCATCTAAAACGAACAAATCAGTGCAAGTGTCATCCAAAGAAGAGCAAGTTCCAAAGGATATTTCAAACGAACAAGTTGCAGAACCGATGGAAAAAGTCCAATTTCCAGAGTTACGCTGAAGAACAATAATATAATGGACAACAAAAGTTGAAGTGTCATCTAAAGAAGAGCTAGCTATAAGGACATTGTTGTCAGAATCCTACAATTCATATATCGAATCCTACGATTCGTATCGATTCCTAACGAAAATTATTCGTATCTATGTGATGAATCCAGGGTTCAAAATCGCGGCCGTTACCGTTACATAACGGTTGTTATGTAACGGTAACGGCCGATACCGTGCCGTTATATTGCATATAACGCCTACGATATATAACAGCACAAAATATCGGATTATAACGGCCGTTATATTGAATATAACGGCCGTACCGTTATAACGGCCGTTATATTGATATAACAGAATATAACGGCCGTTATATTCAATATAACGGCTGTTATATCGTCTGACGGATTTTTTTTTTTTTAAACACGTCTGCTGCCTTCTTCCTTCACCCTTTTCATTCTTCTTCTTCCTGAGAGTTTTCTAAGGCTACTTAAGGGCTGCTACAACTTCTAAGGCATGAAAAAGCTTAAATCTAAGCTACTTTTGGGTGGATTTGTATGTGGGGAAAGCTAATCAATCTCAAGGTACCTCTTTGGTAAGCTTTTTTTTTTTTTTTTTTTTTTTTTTTTTTTTTTTTTTTTTGGAGTTCTTTTCAAGATTCAACATCAAAATAACTTAGAGATGGTTGAAATGTGTTAGATCTATACTTTTGGAGCAAAAAGTTTCAAGTTTTAACACTTTTTGTAATATTTTTTATTTTTTCATTATTTTAATCCGAATTATTTTAGGTTTTTTTTTTTAAAAAAAGATTGTGTAATGCATGGACCAAAGGCTTTATATTGAGTTAGATATGATGTTAGGCACATGCACTAACTCTATTAGTATTTATTGCTTGCTTGTAGACTTTAAATGTTTAACACTATTAGTTTGCCCAAAATTATGGTTGCATTATGTCAATTTTATGATATTTCAGCTTGTTTTAGTATATAAATCGATACAGTAATGATACAGGATATTATAACTTGAGGGGACCGTTATTTTGCTTTAAAGTGTGCATTAATGGAAAAAAAAAAACATTATTTTCTATCATTTTATAATATTCTGGATTTTTGGATATTTTTTTGGATTTTTTTGGGGTCAAATAAAAATTCGCTCTGCAATGGGCTGCGATGACCGCGAACCGCGATAACCACGAGCCGCGACGCGATGACCGCGAACCGAGATTTTGAACCATGGATGAATCCCATTAATAGGTGTGATTCTTATGACCTGATACCCGCTTCATTGAATCTTATGATTCAAGTGATTCAGTTGACAAGAATGACTACAACCAAGAGGTAAATATTAATAAGCTTTTACTTTTTTCTTTCTTTCTTTTTTTTAGCGTTTCTATTTTTAAAAGGGTATTTAATGGTTAACACACCACTTAAGATTTTTTAAAACAAGGAATATACATTCATGATTCAGCTAAAGCGTTCAACTGTACACATGGGGTTTTGTCCTTTATCCAGTTAAAAAATAAAAAACTCTGACTTTCTTCATGTACACCTTTTCAACTTCATGAGATATCTTAACGTAAGATTAATGATTTGGATTTTATTTTAATTTTTATTGTTTGATTAAAATAAATATTGCAAGTTGTTTATTTTTCCCAATAACATTGATATCTTAAACATATGTAACTATTTACACATATCATTTATGATATATTAATATATATCAATGATGTTCTTCAAGTGTTTGTATCATACTCTTATTTGACATCGTATTACACTGCTATGGATGGAAAAATGTATGGATTATGAATGGGAATTTGATTCTTCCCCTTGAACAATTTGCAATACGATTCCAATTTTCAAAACAACAATAAAGGATATGACAAAAGAAGATTTAATAACATGTGAAGATGTCTAAATTAAACAATCAGTAGAAGAGTCATTTAAAGAAGAGCTAGTTATAAAGGAGATGAAAAAATAAGTCATTGAATCCATGACAAAAGAACAAGTCCAAAATGAACGATCAGTGTAAGTGTCACCTAGAGAAGAGCAAGTTATAAAGGCTATTTCGAAAGAAGTTGTAGAAGCAATGATAAAAGTCCGAATATGAACCATCTCCAGAGGAAACTACGCCAAAATAAATGATTTTCGAAGAACAAGAAATAAAAGAAGACTTCTGAAGAAGAATCCTTCTATAACATCAAGTAATTCAGAATGTTACATTAGAACAAGCGATCAGATAGAATTTAAAAGGAAAACAGAAAGGAAGAAAATTAAGTGGATAAGATTCCAAAGCGGGACAATGAGAAGGAAGAGCCAACACAAATTCGCCTATGGAACAGAAAATGACCATGCAAAAAATTTCCCACAGCTCAAGACTCAAGAAGTTACACCTGATGATTCAAAATCAGATCAGATGGGTACAAAGTTAAATCCAAACAATAGAGTTTTGACCAGCAGTAATCAATATCTATCACGCCACAGATTGTCTTAGGAATTGAGAATGGACATCAGAAAACAGATCAACAATCAGATCGAAGGATAGATCCCAGTCAAGGAAGAGCATATATAATGCATACCTCTAACCCATTGTTAAATAAAGAATGAATTGCATGTTCCGGACACAAAGCGACTGATCAGTGATGAACTGTCTAACTGAGAATTTGTACTGTTGATATTTGACAAAGGACGCTAGTCACCGACCAGATAACTGTGCTCACATGACACCATACCGTGTGTGTACCATTCAATAGTCTCCCATTGTACCATAACTGTAGAATCTCCCTCTGCTATCTGTGGTGATGATGTATTTTTTCTTCAGATTTGTTACCCCTAATTAAGGGATTATGATAAGCATTGAGTGCCTCTCCTGTCATTTTAAATAAAGGGCTTAACCAGTTACCAAGCAACTTGGCCAGCACAGCTTCTTACAAATTTCTCTTTCTTTACCATTGGCCTTTTGTTTGTTCCTAGTTCTAGAGTATGACCATGTCTGTCATGGTATCAAAGCATGGTACACTGCAGGGCCATTGAGAAATCGTATCCATACCATATAATCCATCATCTATGGCCCCATCCAATGTTGAAGCCAAATAACAGGCTTTGGTTATTTGCTCTCCTGAACTTAAATGGCCCAAGTCCTTCAAGATTGTGTTCCTCCACCTCCAATGACACTTTTATGATGACATTAACGCCACTCATCTAGCTGCAAATCACATCCACCATGCACGCAGTGAGCACATCAAGAATGATAACCATTTTTACATGATAGGTTCATATTCACTATCTTAATTGCTGAACATCCAGCTAATGTCTTCACAGATCATTTATCTGCTAATTTTCACAGTTCAAGATCCAATCTTGCTCATTTCCTATGGGTGGAAAAACTGGAGCCAACTTGCTAACTTGATCTTGAATTGACCCGCCAAACTCGACCCACATAAAATATAGGTCAGCACGGGTAAGGTTTTCTTAACCTGCATTAAAACGGGATGAATTAGGGTTAACCTGTTTAACTCACATGACCACACCAGTATTTGACACCAAAAAGCGATTAATTCATATAGTTCTTTAAATGAAGTTGAGATTGGGCTATGAGCCAACGATTGATAAATTGGTTCAATGCATGGGATAGAAAAATATTAATGGAGTCTGGCCCAACTTTCTACAAATGAGAAACTAGGCAAAATGGACCTCATATAGTTCTTGGACTAGAGCTTGGATCAAAGCTTTTACAAGTCGGGTCGAGATAAGAAGGAATAATTGGGTCGAACCACATAGTTTGCGGGTTATGTGGGTCAATAACTCAATATGGGTCCGTTTGGGTTGACCTACATGAGTTACAGGCAAGGTTCAAAAAATCGAACTTGGGACCTAACTCAGCCATGGCCGAGTATGAGTTGAATTGGCCGAGTAGCATGGGACTCGACCGAGTCAGGCCAAGTCCCAATTTCCAATAAAATGGTTGGGGGGCCGAGTCACGTGATTTAAGTCCGAGTCCCATAGGACCCAACTTAGCTGATTTTTTAAAACATGGTTGCAGGTCAAAGGGGATCGGGTTAGGTTGAGTTGTCCTGGGTGTGCGTTGGGGAAATTTGACCCATTTTAAAAATGGGTTAGATATGAGTTGGGCTCCAAACCATGGACCTCACCTGTTGAACTAACCCAACCTATTTACCTTCCCTATCGTCTCCATAGTGGACTAGGTAAGATACCAAGAGGATGCTGAAGCATGATATCTAATGATATCATTTTTAAAGATTAATAGTATTTTTTCCAAATGGATAGTTGATTCATGTAATATGCTTGTTATCTGTTAGGATGACCGGTATATTTTTATTAGACATGCAAATCTTCTTCCATTCATCATCATCATCACCACCACCACCACCACTATCAACAAAACCTTGTTCCAATGTTGGGGTTGTTACATGAATTCTATTTCTTTATTCTGATCAATCCCGAGCCACATCCTAGAATAGGTTGCACTTCTTAAGATCCAACCTTACTGCTTCCATCCACATCCACATCCTCTTCGACCTACCCTCTTGGTGGGTCACCATCCTACATAGAAAAGCTTTTTCTTTACCAGCATAGCCGCTGGCATGCGTTGGGCATGTCCAAACCATCTCAAACAAGTTTCTCTTATGTTACTATATATTGATGCTACTCCTAAATGCTCCCACAAACACTCATTTACCTCCTCTTGAATATGACTGGTGAACTCAACCATAATCAATATAAAGAGATAAGGACTTAAGGTTGACCCCTGATGTAAACCTATGGTCTCTGGAAAGTGGAAAGTCACATGTCCCTTCACAAGTAGTTCTTACACTCGTTACCGTTGCATCATACATGTCTTTAATGATTTCAATATAACCTCTTGAAACACTCCTTTTGTTTAAAACCCACCATATTACATCTCTGGGTACCCTATCATAAGCTTTCTCTAGATCAATAAAGATATGTAGATTTTTCCATCACTCGGTATTTTTCCATAAATTTCCTAAATGAGAAGATAGTTTTCATAGTTGACCATCCTAACATGAAACCAAATTGATATTCAGATGTCTTGGTCCTTTGTCTAAGTCTTTGCTCCATTACTCTCTTCCGCAGTTCCATAGTGTAACTCATGAGTTTCTATTTCTTTTCTTTTCTTTTATTGCTAATTGTGTGATTCCTAAGTTTAATCCCACAGTAATTGGTACAAGCTTGTATATCTCATTTGGTCTTGTATATAGGTACTACAACACTTCTCCATTCATCTAGCATTTTCTTTACCATTAATATCTTATTAAAAAGCCTAGTTAACCAAATCCACCTAATTTCTCCTAGGCCATTTCTAAGCCTCTATCGAGATGTCATTTGGTCCCATAGCCTTCCTTGTCTTCATTTGAGTCAATGTTGTCTTCACTTCTACTACCATAATTCTATGGTAAAAGGTATGTCCTACTAATAAAGTATCTTCTCTTGCTCTTTTGCCTCATATAGGATCTTCATTTGAAAGTTTGTTGAAATATTCTCTCCACCTTTCTTTGATGTCATTGTCCTTCACTAAAAACCTTTTGGCCATCACTCTTTATACATTTGAAATAATCTAAGTACCCACTTTTCCTTTCCCTTATTTTTGCAAGCTTAAAAATATCCTTCTCTCCTTCTCTTGTTCCCTTATTATGTTTCTTCCCAAATCTTCTTGCATTGATATGTTTAAATGATATTTCATTCTCTACGAAAACAAGGTCCATAGAGATAAACGGGTTACACTTTTTTTTTTTTCCCATATTTTCCACTACCCTAGACCAACATTGAATCTCATTCCTGCAGGATTTTACAACCAAACAAATTCATTTCAAGTTGAAGAAATCTCCACCTTCTACTTCCTTGTACCTTAACAAGCCACTTCTTCACATCAAGGTTGTTTCCAATCTTCATGTACATGTCAAAACCATCTCAAACGACATTAATTGATTCTCTTTTGTTGAAGCCATGAAGGAAACATGACCAAGGATCATAGGTTTAACAGAAAAAAAAAAAGAGAGGTTAGTTGTTGTTGATCCAGCTACTTATGTCAGTTACACGAAACTGAATTCTACTCATAAGACTTCATATTGGAAAATCCTCAAATTCAAAAGAGAAAAGAACACTTGCTACAAGGAGATTTGAAGAGATCAAGGGCATACTAAATATCAATTATGGACTTGCAAGCCACATTGAAGCCTTGAATTCGAGCTTCTTAGATCCACTTTCCAAATCTAATAAATCTTGCAGGTAATCAAAGGAGAGATCAATTGAGAAGAGACTCCCATTCTAGAGAAAAGTAAAGAAAAAAACATCCAAACTTCTAATCCAAATGAGCCCTTCCTTTCCTCCATTTAGCCCTAGTGCATAACATAGTGTTAACCAGAAATAAATTAATGAATATGAAGCAAGACTGTTCCCTCCCATCCCAAGAATAACTAAAGAGATTTATCTACAGTCACCAACATTGGCACATAAAAGGTAGGAATGGATAAAGAACACATAATTAAAGGACCATATGGATCTCTAAACATGCATAAAATAGAAAAATGGACAAAGTTACTTCTGGAAGTAACTACAGATAACATCACTACAGTTGGGCTATCAAACACGAGGTCAGAAGTAGAATATGAGTCGGACAAATATGTGAATCGAGCGACAGCTCCCAATTCAATGATGCAGTAATAAACCTCTCCTTCTAATTCAGCACTCTCTGAACTGCATGGGAAATTTTTCTATTACACTGCTCCCCAAGTTGATCTTCCACCGGAAACTTATGCCCAAATGGGCCTGGAGAAATAGGTACAATCTGATATTAAGCCTTTGTTTGGTATCTCTACTCTAATTCCGACAGAGCCATCCAAAATAGAGCCATCAAAAAAAGAGGCTAAAGCCATTATTTGCACAAACCCAGAAATGGGGCCTTTCATTTTAAGAGGATTTGCCTCTACTTCTTCTCTAAAGTGGGTTGAGGGTAGAATCGTGTGCCAAATGCTCTTATTTTCCAAACTTTCTACCCACTTTAGACATTTAGACAAATAGAGGTTGGAAATAGAGATGCCAAACATGGGCTTAGATTTCCTACTATTTACTCATTTCTAATTCTTCCGTTTATAGTTGCTACAAACATTGTTCTTAAAGTAAAACACAATATACCATTCAGAAAAAAAAAGAAGTAAAACACAATATGAGGGGTTAAGTTTTACAAATGACTGGCGATCAAACACAACCTCCACCTTTACCATCCATGGAAATTGGAAAAAACACATGGTAAGCACTCGACCTTTTTAATCCACTGAAGGTATGTCCTTGATACAAGGAAGCTACCAAGATAGTGCCTTCGTTGGCAAGATGACAATCACTTATTTTAAGAACCAAAGACATGAAACATGCCAACAGACTCATGGTTGAGTGGTGTTGCCACCTTAGTATGACTCACATGCCCATGAATTAATCAATCCGTGGGCCCTCTAGCTAAAAGTATCACTCCTGACTAGTATCTAAACCCACCCCTCCTCTTCCGGTTCCATAAATAAATAAAAACAAAACACCTTCATTTCTGGGAAAAAAAAAAGCTTATGAAGGGCAAGGACTCCATTGGCCAATTCAAAGACAAAACAATATAAGAAACCAAGCTGCAGAATGCCAACAATTAGAGAATCTATCTTTCACATGGAAGTAACTTATAAAAATCTCCTACTTTCCACAACATACACACAATTGTACAATTGTATTCTCTCAACCAATACAAAACCATGTGAATTACTGAATAAAAGATGTAATAGTAAAAGCAACGAGTTCCATGAAACCACCTTGGTAAGCCCGAACAGTGCTGTTTTTGTGACTCCATACATAGCTAATGGCACTTCCGGGTGATAGCCAGCAATTGAAGAGATAAAAACCACTGATGATCCATTCCTCAAATGAGGAGCAGCAACCTGAAATGAGAAATGATTAAGAACACTTCCAGATAAAAGCAACTAAACGTCAGCACAAGACTTGATTTGAATCATACCTGAAGGAGGAGGATCGAAGTCTTCACATTGACTTCCCAGAGCTTGTCAAGAACAGATTCTTGCATTTCCAAAATGGTGCTTAAAGTTGGATTTGTAGCAGCATTGCACACAATCACATCGATATGGCCATATTTCTGAAACAACCAAAAATCTTTTTAATTCTGCAGTGCACTAATGCATCCAAATTCTTCCTTTAATTCATAATCATCATGCGTAAAGATTATTGCATAAGGACAACGATTACAAATCACTAATAATTTGGCCCATCCAACTACATATCCAATGGGATACTGTTTTCTTCCCTTTTATGCCACATCAGTATTACCAAAGTAACTAAAGAGAATTTATGGTAAAAAAAAAACCTTTATAATAACACTGTCCCACTGAGAACAATCTTCAATTCCATCCCACCCTCCATATGCATTGCATGTGACAAATAAAACCATCCAGGAATATACACAAACAGAACCATGATCTGGGGTACTTCCCGAAACACCCAAACACCAACTATGGAAAAGAGTTGATAAAAAAAAAAAAAAAAAGGAGCTCTTGTTTTTCTCTTTCAAGTACAAAACGTAAAGATAGAAGATGATGTTCCTGCCAGTAGATCGTAATTGGTAAGGCAGAGCATCAGAAAGAATCTAGGGAAGGTGATCTGGGGTACACCCAAAAACACCCAAAACCAATTAAAAAAAAAAAAAAAACAGGAGATCGTGTTTCGGTGCAGGCAGAGGCCAGAAAGAAATCTCATCTATGAAAATGAAATTGAATGAATGAATTCTGACTTGTTGGCTTTGCTTGAAAATACCTGAACAGTCATATCAATGAGATTCTTCCTTTGTTGGGCGTTGGAGACATGGCAAACCACACCGATGACATCAATTCCTTGGGCTTTGAGCTTTTCAACTGCCTCATCTACGTTCTTCTGCAAGTAATTCAAACGAATGGTAAGAATGAAGAAATGGGAAGAAAATCAAGTATAACCAATGTCTTCCTTACTTCCTACAAGAAAAAGAAGAAGAAGATTTAGAAAAAATTGGAGAAGGAGACGACCTGCTTACGAGAGGAAATGACAACAGAAGCACCTTCTAAGCCAAGTCGCTCTGCGATGCCGAAACCGATTCCCTGCGTCGATGCTGTTACGATTGCTACCTTCCCCTCGAATCTATTGGCCTTCACCTTCTTCTCCATCTCTCTCTCTGGTTTTGGTTTGTTTCTACACTACACGGGCAGGGGCAGGGCTGACCGAGGCGACAGATTTCTTTCTTTCTTTCTTTCACCTTATATTGAGCCCACCCACCAGGATTTCATTGGGATGTGGGCTCTTATTATTGTTTTCATCACTAGATTAGCCGGTTCACATTCACACCACGATATTTATAATGGATAAGAGGGCTGGGATGGGCCACCATTTTTTTCATTGTTTTGATGAACGAGCACGATGGCATTTTTGGTGGGTATCCTCTAAATCCAACCCCCAAGGGTAGCTAAATTAGCATGGGACCACGGTTTGCATCCAGAGATTATGGATTCAAAACTGCACTATCATATTGGGACTACAGGGAATTTACTCAAGGCCCGAAGGGATTAGTCAAATCCAAAGAATTGAAAACCCTCCAATAACAAATAAATAAATATATATATATATATATATATCCTCGAAATCTCAATTGGTAGAAACTAGAAAGAGGTATGTTAGAATGCATCATTCAAATGACTTTGTAGATGTCTCCGAATATTTTTTCTCTCTTGATTTGATGATTCACCTCACTTCAAAAATTCATATAATGATCAAATGAAAAGAGGCTTAGGAGGGAAAAAAATAAACTAAAAAATTTATTTAGATAACTTTTCTAGGATTTGAGCTAGAGTGACAGCCGGGTATCCATTTTATCCCGGAAATTATCCATTACTGACGGACATTTCTGAATTTTCATTTCCATTACTGATGGGCATTTCTGAATTTTCACCCATGTTTCTTCAATCTCAACCACTTTTAAAAATACATTTCTTAATATTCCAAGAATCCAATGAATACCGATTTAAAAAATCCAAAGAACCTAGTATCTTAAAGCCGGTCACAGCAGCACCTTGCACCAATGCATGGTTTTCGGAACAACACAAATGAGGCAACCCAGGCCATCATTAAACAATACGACGGCATAATATTCATTAAAAAAGTTAATCCATCTTCCATGAGCTCTTTGTTTGTCATGGAAAGGAATAAACCTCGGCATCATCCAAACTTTGTCATGGAAAGGAATAATAAAAACCTCAGCATCATCCAAAAATGTACACTAGGAATCACAGAAGCTCAGAAGAATTCAAAGCTGTTATGCCAACCAAGAATTCAACTTTCAACCAGGCTAATGTGAGATTGAGCCCAGCCCGTCTACACATCTATGGACCCAGATGGGTTACCCTAGTGTACATCCCTTTACTTGAAGAGACGTTTCTACTATTGGCTAACATTGCCAGCCTTGGGAGTACAAAGTTACTTCTGGGGGTGGGTCGCAAAAGCATCCCAATTAAAACTTACCCAGGACACACAAGAAAATTTTATCTTACCCAAAAAATATATATACAAGAAAATTTGCCCAAAAATATATATATACAAGAAAACTTTTGCAAATCATATTTAAGTAAACCAAACAACTTTCATATCTGAGTAAACCAAACACTCTTTTAACACCCCGCAGCTGGCCTTTCGATACAAATATCTCATAAATAATATAGTGGATCTAAACAGTAATGCTAGAAACAATGAATTGAAACAAAACACAATAAAATCAGATTTATACAACACTGCATATTTAAGTAACATATTCGAAGGTAATAACTTTCCACTTCGTTTCTTTTCATTTATATGGATTTCTGAAATTCTTGCAACTAAGATTCACTTCATTCATATGGGTTTCTGAAGTTCTTGAGCAGGTCTGGAATATCGTATCCAAGCATATCATCAACAGCTTGTATCATCTTTGGCTTCAGCTTCTCAAACTTGTCGATACTGTAACCACTCAAGACTTCTTTGAAATGTTCAACATCAGGGAAGTCGCCTGCAGGAAGATGGAATTCCCTTTGGACCTGTTTTCAATATAGGAAGAAAAATGGTTAAGCTGATTGTGTTATGGTGGGAGTGGGTCATCATGTTGCATGCACCAGATTAGAAGTGGTCTAAAATGTGGTAGACCACCTTGTAACCATTTCTTATTTCAATTTTGACAACTTATTTACATTTTCGGGAGAGTCCTAATTGAATTAGAAGATGAGGAAACAGGTAAATAAAAAGATAGTTTGCCCATAACCTTTTTTAAATAATAGGTGTTCCTCTAAAGCTGTACGAGGCGAAATGGGTTAATTTACATTAATTATGAATAAAGATAGATATTATAAAATGGATTTATCCCATAAATACCATTTGTCTATTTTTCTCACGCTGTCTCTTTTAGAAAACCCTCACCCAAATCCCTCTAAGCCCCCATTGCAAGTACAGCTCTCCCTCCCGTAGAAGGGTTCAACTACAGTCTCCATCTGAGTCTCCCACAATTATAATTATGTTTTGTTTCTTTTTTATTTTTCCAATAACTCCTGCGCAGTTATAGCTGTAAGCCATTTTCTTCTAAGACTTATAATAACAATGTTTATGAAGATTTTAAAATTAAAATAGAAAATATAATTTTTATAGACAATGAAAATATACAACTCTAACCTCATTTTATCAGTTGTCTCTACTATCTTAATTATATGTTTTGTCAACCTCGGCTCAAAATTATGAAAAGATTCAATAAAATGATTTAAAATTCAATTAATCAAACAGCAAAGTGTAATTCACAAGTCCTAGCCATTCAAATTCACGTATCCCCCATGAATTGACACATGAATTGACACACACCCAATTATGGCAAGCCCTTTCTCTATTCCAAACTATATATTTTAAAACGGACAAAAGATACCCCTATAAAAAGATCTTATTTGTATGTTTACCAAACATACTGCAGTTAAGTTAGGGCTTTCTTTATAATTTCAGCAAACAAACCAAAGTGAATTAGAACTTAAAAGTTAAGGTCATTCGATCTTAGACCTTATTAGACTAAAGCTTCTAAACAGGGCCTTAGCTAATGACACCTATCAGATTAAAGTTTCTAAACGGGGCCCTAGCTAATGGTTGGACAATGCTAACTGTTTATACATTTGTTCTACTGTAAGTGAACTCTGTCCACAATTGCGCTCCACTGAAATAGCTGACGTAGTCCAATTGCCCGAGTTTTTACCTAGGCCCCCTCCGCATGGTAGTGCAACCAGTCATTTGCTCTGATCACCATCCTCTAGTACATGTATGGAGCCATGGAGGTGTTATATATACATATTCCATTGATGGAACCCTATGGAGGATGGAACCCTTACATAGTGTTCTTTTTATCGAAATGAAAAATGGAACACTTTAGAATCCAAGCAAGTGACACTAGGATATTAAATTCTTTTTTTTTTCTTTTTTTTTGAATGATAGGATATTAAATTCACTAAAGTAAATACTCTTATCACATCCATAGATGCAGAACACACACACGGACATGGTGGGAGAAGTTCAAACCTTTGCAAATTCATCGTCTAGATTGTCAATTAGTCGTTGTTGAGCCTTGGCCTTGCCCATCATTGCAGGCATCTCTTTCTTAAGATGGCTGATTATGTATGCATGAATCTTGGCAGCTCTAGCACGTTTTACAAATTCGTTGATCTGCACTCGTTAAAGAGGTTAGTAATTAACTCCATTGTGACTGATAACAAAGAAAACCCCAAGAACATTAATTAGCTTTCAAACATGAAAATGCATCAGAACGTAGTAGCATCATGGTACTATGAACATACCCGACGATCACAAGCCTTTTTAGGAATATCTTTTAGATCAGACAGAAGATCATCTTGTTCTCTCTCAAACAGCTCCTTCCCAATTGGACCAACAGCTGTGTCATTCACAGGTTTATCATTGAATGAGCTGTCAAAGTCGAGAAGCAATGTGTTAAACTCTGATCAATTAAGTCGATCAGAAAAAACCAAATCAGCTAATCAAATGACAATCATCACTGTATGAATAAAAATGCAGGGTAGCAAAGACATTGGCTTAGACAATATCAGGAGAAAACATTGAGAATTTAGACATTTAAGAATCAGAGTAGTGCTTTTGATACAAGTACACTTCACAAATGACATAAATAGCTTACATGCATACATCCAAATCAAAACAAATACCATGAGGCATACACAGACCAGAATAAATTACGAAAATGAGCACTGCAAGACTGAAGCTACCAAGCAATTCTGTAAGTAAAAAATATAAACATGTAAGAGATTGTACCCAATGTAAACGCGCATGACCTCAGGAGTGTTCAAAACTTTCCCAAGGGACCACATCAAGGCACCATAAACTCTCATCAGCTACAATACAATACCAACCAGAAAACCGATTAATGCCATCACCAAACATTCAAAAAATAAATAAGTAAATTATATGGGATACTTGATCGAAATCAATGCCAAACTTTCTTCTAGTAAAATATAAATTCCAGACTTTATTTCTTTCGATTGGGCAGAATGGGCAGTTTGGGTCCAGAATCAGACCACTTTTCACAAATATAAACTATTCACCATGTACAGCCCACCATAGAGTGGAGCAGCTGAGCAGCCCTGATATCAACCTTATTGGATGAATCTGGGTATCTGAGCAGTGGTTTTAAATGGAAAAACCAGTTAACCTTACAAATAAAAAGAGTAGAATAAAAACAGTTAGAATCATCCATTGGGAGATCTTTCAGATATTTTCCATTCACAAAGGCCACAACATCGAAACAGTTTGGGTCACCCCCACATGGCACAATTGCAAGGGAGGAAACAAATGATAGGACCATAGAATTTTACCTGTTGTGTGTCAATTTGGTCTGCCTTGTTCAGAACCACGCGTATCTTATCATCATGACCACGTAGAGATCCAATCACACGCTTGAATTCATCACTAACATCGAGTTTATGAGGATCGAACAAAAGAAGAATGAGGTCACACTTTGCTGCAAACCATGAGGTAACACCAGTAAAATCATAGCTGCGTTGCGTTCGTTGTTTTTCTCCAGAGAGAACTCCAGGCGTATCCACAAACGTGATGTGCTCAAGCAGCTAACAGCATACAAAGCCATGAGTTTCCAACGATGGTAACCAAAGAAATCATAAAGCTTCCTGTTAGGTATAGGATGAAATCTTACTGGATGTGGCATCTGAGAGCACTGAAATTTTGATAAAAATGCACTTCCAAATGTTGTCAAGCCACTGAAAGGCATGTCGGCTTGCACAGCAATAGTGTTCCCTGGTATACTCCTTTCATCAGGTCCTGACTGTGAACAGCACAATTAAATTGTAAGCTTTTCAATTGTCTTACTACACAAGAAGTTTTGAAAAGTACATCCTATGAATAAGATCGACACATGTAATATAAAAACAGTTATATTGAGACAGCAACTGAAGAACAGGAATTCAATCTTCGCAGCAGATTTTTTTTTTTTCCTTAAAACATATTAACGAAAACGAGTAAAGATGCAAATGTGAAGAACGGGTAGAGAGGAATTCAATGCTCATGCCCTGACCCTAGGGCATGCATCAATGCCACAATTAGCCTATGAGCAGCAACGCATCCCACAAGATTCTCTATGATTATACCCTATGACGCAAATTTTGAAAGTGGAAAGGATTGTCACATCATGTAATAGTGATAACTTTGTCAGTTTAAAAATGCTCTCGCGAACAAAGTCCTAATTCTGATACACCTGCAACTCCCTCTGATTTTTTATTGTAAGCAAGCCCTGACGCACAGACAGTCCTCTCATGGAGAGTGCCTCTGCCTTGCAGAACCTTATCACAAATCTTCTTAGTCTGCATCTCTGTATAATCAAATTGCGTTCTTTGTGACAAACAAAAGGGATTTAGTCCCTGCTCTTGCAACAAAGCATTTGCAGAGAATCCTGTATGATTGTGACTGGGTTTCGACGATGATAGATCAAGGCCTCTTGTTTTGACTGAGTTGTGCCATTTCATTTGTGGACACTTTGAAAATAGAACTATCACACTTCCACATCTCGTCCACCCTCCAACTAGCTGACCTGTTCACTAAGGCCATGACTCGTCATCATCACAACTTTTTAATTAGCAAATTGATGCTCTTTGATAATCAGCAACAAGTTGAGGGAGGGTGAACAGAATCCTAATTCTGATACACCTGCAACACACAGTATCTCTACAAATTTAAACCAAAGAAAGTATATCATCCTATATTATCGAGTAGATTGGTCTACAGGATTGAACCAAAGATAGGATATCATCCTATCTTGTAGACAGCCGTTTTCTTGTAGATAGCTGTTGTAAGTCGTTGCTTTCCAGCTCTACCATTCTACTTATCTTTTTTCTAAAAGGGGTATTTTTTAAATTGTATACAATGAAGATTGATGTACAATCACGCTCGAGCTACATGACCAATAACATATAAATTACATGTATTTTGACTTCTATTTGTATGAATCTCATCTGCTAGACCGAATGATATAAATTAAGTTCAACAGTTTCAACAATATAGTTCTTACATTTACCAAAAAACAATATACTTCTTACAGAATTAGAGCAATCAAGGCTTGAATGTCATTTATGCATATGATACATATGTATATACTAGTGAAGAATGCTTATAAATATAAAAATCCAACATTTACTAAGGATTATATATATATTGGAGTTTTTTGGTGTAATGAAAAATTCACTCTGATAACCAGTTTGTATAAAAACTAATGGATACATATCACTTTCCAGACCTGCTAGTGCACCGTCCAATCCCGAGGTTTTGAGCCTTGACTGTCTCTTATCACTTCTTTATATCAAATATACAGAAGGTGACATATTGAGCGCATCTTGGCCCAGGCCCATTTGGCCTAGACCCAACAATGTCACCTCCTGTATATTTGATATTTTATTATCTAATGAACAACTCCATACAGAAGTGCTAGTATAAACTTGCATTCTTATAAAAAAAAAATGCCCATATAATTTTTTTTGAAGTCGTAGTTTGACAGTTGTACAACATTTCACTGGCTCATCTCCACTTTGCCAACCTTCTGCAATATCCAGCTCAAACCCACTGCAGTTCTTAACACATGTTACCGCTGCTTCATGATTATCTTATATAAACTCGATATATCCACAAGGGATGAGTTTTCTCTTTAAATTCTGCCATAACAGCTACTATGATACCCAATCATAGGCCTTCTATTAACCATACAAAACCTTTTCCTCTTTGTTATAAACCTTGTCATCAGTTTATATATCAGTGAGAAAATAACTCTTACTGCAGATCTATCTCCCATATGCCCAAACTTGTCTCCGAAATATCATATTCTTGCCTCAGGTGTTGGTCAATGATTCCCAAGGTAGTAAACCCCGTATCCTTTATTCTTATAGAAAAGGGATAATCTTCTCCATTCTTCAGGCATTCTTCTTGTACCCAAAATCTTAAGAAAGAATTGGGTTAAAGCAAGCACCAATTTCCCTATCAAACCCCATATTTCAATGTGTATACCATATGGTATTAACACTATTCTTCATCTTAGCCAAGCTATCAGTACTTCTTTTCAGATATTTTTTTCTAATCACACCTTGAATTATTTTTTATTCATTATCTATTTCACTTGCATATTTTGTATCTTATAGGTCCTTAAAATACATTCCCACCGACCATTAGCTCAATATTCTTTCACTGAGACCCTTTGGTTACACCTTTAATGTACCCTACATGACCAAGAGCTTTAATTCTTGATTCTTTTAATTTGAAAAGCTTATATGGTTATGATATTGTAATTTAGAGAAAATTTCAAAATCCTCCATTCATCAGAAGCTAATAAGATGAAGGGTGTGGACCCTGAAAACAAAAGACTGTTACATTATGTTGACACTATAGAAACTGTAAATGTTTTGTTGCATCACAATTGAATAATTCCACTCTGGAGAAAACTGATTACATAACCATTCAATAGAGAGAGAGAGAGAGAGAGAGAGAGAGAGAACTCATTAAATATCAACTCAAATGAAACAATAAAATTAATTAACAAGAATGGAACAAAGTAGCTTTATAATACCATAACAACAACAAATCTATCTGTTGTAGGTTCTGGTCCAATGTGAGCTCCTGCATGACATGAAAGAAACGGTAAGCAGATGCCTTACTTTGCCTTCCATGAAGAAGTGATGAATACACAAAATAGAAAGTTCTATCTACCTGGATAGCCAGTTTTAAGCAAATGCTTAATAAATGTAGTTTTCCCGGTGGAATATTGGCCCAATAGCATAACCATGGGCTTGGCATCAAAATCACTATTTGTCTGGAGATAATGGACAGAGAGTTAACACAAACATCCATAAATTTTTCACAAAAAACAAAATGTAAATTATAAGAAATCAAATGAAATTAACTACATGGACAAGTAGCAACAAAATTAGATTGAAATGTCACGTATGCTCCACTCACCAATAAAGGAGACGCGAAATCATTAAAACGGTAAGTAACTTCTAGTGGCTTTAGCTTTTCAATGTACAACCTTTTCAAGCCATCAATGATTGATGTAACAGAGCTTAAAGGTACCTAACAGTGCAAAGAGCATAAAGCAAGCACTAAAACAACAAAAAAAAAAAAAAAACAGTATACACATGACTTATGCAGGTAATATAAATATACAAAAGTGATTGGAGTGATTAACAATCAACTATACACTAAGATTAATCTTATGCAAGACCTGAAAAATGCAATAAAATAACACCGGGAACCAACGTAAATTTTCAACTGGAGAACAATGAACTGCGAAGTTTGAGCACTTACATGAGTGTAAAATTTGGACCTTGATGTGAGATGCAAATGCCACATGATTTAAATACACAAAACAAAAATGCATCTAACTTGCATGCAAGAAGACATCAACCAAACCCAACCACAATCCGGCACATGTAATATTTATTTAATTTATTTGTTCTGAAATGGAAGGCTTTGCCAAGGTGGGAAAAACTTTTATTTATCATTGCCCCTAAAAACATGTATATGCATACTTGAAATTTTAGAGTTGGTGTTTATATTCACAAAACATAAACAGTGGGTTGTTATACTTGTAATTCAGATAAATTTATAACAGGTCCATACCCATGCTTGATTTTCTAGGATAGTCCTCTGAGTTTTCAAGAATTCAGAGAGCGATTCTATCCCCTAAGAGAATAAAAATGCTTCTAACCAATGTGGTGGGAGAAAGCAACTTAAATTCTCCCACAAGTAACATTGATTTAGCAAGTAGGTTCAAGGACCACAAGATAAGAGTGAGTTTGTTTGGGATGTCAGGCAACACTACATGGCCAGTTTGTTTCGAGCACTCAATGGAAGAGTACTGGGATCCCTCATAGAAAAGATTTTTTTCATGAGTTGGCACAATAGATCTTCTAGAACCCATCAGTTCTACACAAGGTTTGCGCTTTCTATGAGAAACCACATATTTAATTATACAGCAAGAGTGTAGATAGACCATAGGTCTTGTGTTGTGTGTTGTTAATGTCCAAGCATGGAGGATGGTCAAGTGAAAATGCTAGCCACCAGAGTGTGATGCCAAAGTAGCAAGGAGCCAAGGAGGATTAGAACTCAAGGTCGAATTCAATCCCACAAGAGAGAACAAAGACAAAGACTATGGGAACTATGCCACGATAACCGTGAAAGCATACTAAGACACATTTATCATGATGAAGGGCCCAAGAAAAGGACATCTCAAAGTTTATTTTATCAAATGACCTTCATTGGAATTTGCTTATTTGATCAAAAAGTTTAGTAATATGAGTATTTTTGTAATTTTTTGCTATGACAAATTTCCTCATTAAGCTCAAAATCTCTTAACCTTAGATTAGAAGTACGCATCTTTTTACGGTTAACTTTCCATAAAATTGATAAATAACGTGCAATAAGCTAGATGGCCATGTCGTAAATATTTTGAACACAAATTTGAAAATGTTCTTCAAGGTTTGCAAATGTAGATCTTCGTATTATTGGGCATGGATTTGCAAGAACTTAAGTGATAAGGTTGTTTTGTCATTTTTTATATTATCTTTGATTGATGAGTGGGATGAAAAATTAAAAACCGCTCAAGCCTAGATTTTAGATCTTTTTAAACTAACTTCACAACAAGACGTACAAATCACATAAAAAAGTGTGAGATGCCAGGCAATCAATATGGTGAACGAATTAGAAAGCCTTCTTCAGGATTTAAATTTGTAAACCTCTGTATATTGGGATAGATTTGCATTTCAGCTATTGACTCCTATGTGTTTTCTATTTAGTTTTCTCTTGTATAATTCCTTTTGCCAATAGCATAGGGCAATACACTATCAAGGATCCAATTCCAACCTCCCTCTCCACTTCTTTGTATGGACGAATGCCTCCACAAACTGGAGGTCAACCAGCAAGATGATTGTTATGTTCAACAAGAGCAAGCAGGATATGATCTCCGGTTTATCAGTCTACCGAGAGCACTGAGTTCTTTTTTTTTTTTTTTTACCTGTTTTGGATGCATTTAAGGGAGACCATTTCTCTGATGTATACAGTATGGCACTGCTCTATAGCCTTTCTAATCTACCTATAAATAATTAAACTATTCTAACCACATCACTAATGAAAATGAACCTTCTAATAAAAAAAATATACATGAATAAAATGATATTATATCACGCAATAATGATACAAATGATGAAAGAGTCTGGCATAAATAGAGTTTACACAAGGTACCTTTACCACAAACAAATAGAATTAAAAGAGAAACCTTAACTGTGGAGCAACTATGTGGAACAAGAGAGGACACCACAACATATTAAGGCAAGAGAGGAGTACAAAAACACTGATATTAAATTTTTTTTTTTTTAATTCTTTATTCAACATACCTGTTGACAACTATTATCTATAAGGTGTTACCATTATAAAATAAAGACATGTTGTATAAACTCTTTAAATTGCAATATGCAGCCAAACAAATGAGAGAATTCATAATAGATCCATCATCCGCATATTTTCAGAAAGCCTCAAAGGCACAAATCAAATCCAAAGCTCATGGATGAATAAAGAAAAACATCGGGGAAAAAATGGAAATGTTGTCCATGACATGATAAGAATACAACTATGGTTAGCATCAAGCTTATTTTGTGGTTATGTAATATAACTTATTCTGCCAACCCCAAATTGATGAAAAAGGTCATGAAATGATGATTATGACAATAATGATACCACAAAAAAAGAATACCTTTTTTACCGACTTCGAGGAAAACCACTGGGATGATAGTGTTTGGTGCTGATGAGTTCCTGCATCATTGTTCAATACAGTTCAGCTGATTTAAAACCAACAAAACTAACATGATTGCTTGGTCAATCCTTAAAATACAGGAGATATTCCTTACCATTAAGATCAGCATCACTTCTTTTCGATGAAGTCTTATTCCTCTGAAAACATTAGAAAGTTACAAATCAATACACGCATTACACATACACTAAATAGAGAGGAGAAGAAGAAGAAACAGAAGAAGAAAAGATGCATACATTTAACAAGACATCCAAGCCGTCCATCAATGGAGGTTCCAAATTCTCCAAATCTAATATGAAAGAAGTACAAAGTCTTAATATGGTTTAAATAACTGAATCAAGAATCCAAACTGATAACTAGTGCATTCATGTTAGTTCAAAATAAATAAATAAAAAATCTCAAAAATATATGATATTGCAAGAATGAAAGTTACCAGCAGACTTAAGGATGTCTAGAGTAAGCTCATTCCCTGCTTGAGCAAAAGCAACCAACTGATAATTTCAAAGGTTAGCATTGCTCCAAGATCAAAATCAAATCCTTTTCCAATGACATCAACGTAAAATCCTAATATCAAAGGTGCTACAAGTTTTGGATTATATAATATAATATATATATGTATGTATATGCCCATCAAATAATTACCCCATTATAGGAAATAGTTACCCACCCACTGCCATAGTAAAGTAAGTACTGAGGAAGTGATCATTCACTCACTACAAATTCTTAGGAATTCATATTAGAAGTAGACAAATGGGGCATAAGGGCACATTTCTTTAATTGATATTGAATTCCTAGAAACACATAAAAGTGAGCGATCAAAGGTGAATATTTCCTAGTAAATTGAATCCTAGGAAAGTAAACAGTCCCATCTACATCTCCACCCTTGACCTTCACTCCACACCTCCTTAATGCTCCTTCAATAAAAAAACCCCATTAATATAAATTCCAATCAGTTAGACAAACAGCCCTTAAGAGAAGTTGTTAATCTAACCTGCATCGCAGTAATGAACTCTTTCAAACCCAAAAAGCCCTGTCGCTTTGAGTCTGCAATCGCCCACACCTTTGCCAGAAAACCCCCCAAATTAATAGAGTCCCAAAAGTAAATCTCAGAAAGATAATGTTATTTTGCAAGTAACTCTCTCTCTCTCTCTCTCTCTCTCTCTCTCTCTCTCTCTCTCTCTCTCTCTCTCTCTCTCTCTTACTCACCTGTTTGAGATCGGGCCGGGGAAGATTGGACATGGCGAAGAACTTGATAGCGTCATTCCCAGTGATTCTACCATCGTTATCTGAAGAATGGAAACATCAAATAACTTGGAGACGAAGAGATTTCAAAAGAGAGTGAGAGATTGGAAGAGAAACCATACCCGAATCTGCACAAGAAAACCATTCCTGGTAGATTTTCTGATGTTCTTTGGAGCAGGAACTGATCGAAGACGAGAGGATCTCCATAACGATCTAAATGAGAGAGAGACTGAAAAAACAAAAAGAGGGGGTGTGGTGGGGTGGGCGTGGCGGTGGTTTGAGAGGAGTTTCCGTGCTATGATGCATTGCGCGATTTTGAGTTTTGAGACATAACGAGTTGTACCGGCTTTGGATGCTTCCGCGGACTACGAAACGTTCATGCCTTTTTATGTGGGGAGTGTGTGGACTCATCTGCAGCCGTCCATTTGGAGGCCTCTAATCAAATAGTACATTTCAGATGATTATAAATTAGGCATCTATCAAAACTTCATATTTTATTCACACTTCTGCTCTAAAGGCATTGGATATTCAATGTTCCCTTTTTTTTTTTTTTTTGCTGTTTGAACATTATTTTACTATATGTGGATTTATGTGATATTGTAAAAAAAAAAAAAAAACCATATTTGTCTATTTGCCAATTTTATCCATCCTTATCGACATGACCCTGAATTTGTGGTAAAAAAAAATTCCAATGTCATATCCATTACATTGGAGTCCAAGGGCTCATTTAGCTGAGACTCCCTAACATTTTCATGGGTTTAATCTATAAAACATGTCTCACGTCGGACCCTACTTTTTTAGGAGCTGGTAGGTCATTCCAGATCAAGCCAATACACTTATACTTGCTAACACACGGTATAAATTGGCACTCACTCTAATTTTATATTAATTCAAATTATACTCACCATTAGATTAGAATCATAAAAAGTGAGAATTGATAAATTGCTTTAATGCCCCTAAATCAATGCTTGTGATGATCTAATTAATATTAGTTTTGCACATAATCATATCCATGATGAGTCATTTCTATCACATTATTCTCTATGATTTCTATCACATAATCTGCTTCTAATTAGAGTGAGTCAATATCTTAGAAGAGGCTTATAGTCTTGTCTCTCACATAAGTTGATATGGATATCTCACTAACTGGTGGGTCATCATATAATGCTGACATGAGATGTCAAATCCACTATAGCAGCATAGCTAGCAAAGTTAAGGTAGCCATTGGGGATGGCAATGGGTCAGGCTACACATTTAACCTATTGACTCACTGTAATTAGAACCAGATTTGGTGCATGTTTTTTTTTTTTTTTTGGGTGTGTGTTCATAGCAGGGATTGATTTGATCCAAGTGGGATTCACGGTGAGTTTGAATTTTGGGTGCCATGCCTTGCTTATAAATAGTTTAAAGTATTTCTTTCTTAAGTAGAATGCAACAAAGATATCTTGCAAAAAAAAAAAAAGGATTTGGTAATGATTAGGACGAGCAATTTAGCACCCATTAGCAATGATTTTGGTATTACTAATCATTTATCCATTAGCAGATATGGGTCGTGTTGGACGGTGGTTGTTCATCCCCCGCATCCTGCCTCCAAAATTTTCAATAATTCAAATTTCAAAAGGTTCAAGAAGCGCACTTGCTCAAGACAATTTATGCTGATGTCACATGGGTAGGCTCATGAAAAGTGTCACGTGACTTGGGTCCCCCGGCACCCTCTTTTCCTTTTATGTTTCAATTTATTTGAATGTGTATTAGCCTATTGGGTGCAATTGATCACACATGATAAATTACATGCCAGGTTTTATTCAAGACTTTCCCTAGAATTTGTAAGGGATGCCTGTGAATTAGTCGGCCTATTAGTCCATAATGCTTGGGCTCCTAATGTTTTGTGTAGTTACAAAGCGGAAAAGAGTAAAATCCATGGTATAAAAAATCGGTCGATACCGGTTCATATCGGCCGATATGAACCAGTATCGGCCGGTACTGAGCCGATATCAAATATCGCCAAAATCTCGGCGGAGATGAAATAAATATTGGGAAAACCGATATTTGAAAATATAGACTGAGATGTCTTAAAAAGGGTAAAAACCATAATTTTTTCATATTTTTCCCCATCTTCATCTTCTTTTCCTCTCTTCTCATCTCCTTACTACCCATAGCAGCAGCCATACTCCATCACACATCCCTCTTGCATATTTTCAAATTCCACATCTATTTTTTGAAGAAAATATTATCTAAAATAAAAGAAAATCAACTTAAAGCATTTTATTATGTGTTTTTTTTTAGATGAAGCATAGAAATCATTGGGTTTGTCACTTGTGTTGTGTTTTTTATTTAGAAGTTAGATCTACATACTTTCATGTTAGATTTACTCATACACATGATTTTGAACTTTTTTTTCCAATTTTTTCTTTTTTTGGATTTTTTAATATTTGAATTATAATATATCATTTTTTGGGGATTTCATCATAAATATGTTCGTTTAATGATTCATGATCATTGTATGGTGTGTAAATGATTGATTTACATACTTTTATGCTAGATCTATATATTTAGGAATTTGAAAATGATTTTATTAAATCTTTTTTTCTAAAAATAATTGTTGTTACTTGTTAGAATATTTGTGATACCAAAGGCTTATTAATAGTGTGTAAATAATAGATCTACATCTACTCATAGTCATAAACATGATTTGTGATGATTAATATGTTATCTTTATTTTCTTATATTTTACACTAATAAATTGATCATGAGCATCAATAATAATTGCATTATATTAAATATTGGAGAAGACATCGAACTGCGACACAGACAAGACTCATAACTTAAGGTGATCGAGATTTTGATTTATTGTTGTTACTAAAGGAAAAAACTATTTTTTTCCAGCATTTTCTAATATTCTAGATTTTTTTGGATATTTTTGCAAAATTTTTTGGATTAAAAAAAATTCACACCGCGACGACCGCGACGGACCGATATCCGCGACCAATACCGATATCATATTGGTTTTTCGGCTCGGCCGATACCGCGACCAATACCGAGATTTTAAACCATGGTAAAATCTGCTTTGAAAGCATGAAGACGATCTCAAAGTTCCTCTTCAAGCAAGAATTCAGGCTGCCTAGTTGCAATTAGAAGATTACGATGTAGGGTGTCTACTGATCATGGGAATTTACATCTTATAAATTTGGAAAAATCACCTTGGGCTACTCTTGAGGAGTATTTAAGGGATGAAGAAAGTACTTTTAAGCAAAAGCTTAGAGATTTAGCTATAAATTTGGGTGATGGTAGCCCGCCTAATGCCATTGATGGAAAAACTAACTAGCCATATGCAATCGGCATCTATTCCTGGGAAGACAATTTCAGATAATATTTTTCTTGCTCAAGATCTCCATAAGTTTCATTTGAGTTCTGTAGTTCCAAGAATGTGCCTTAAACTGGATCTTGCAAAGGCATATGTTAGTGTTTGTTGGAATTCTTGAAACCTGCTCTTGAAGCTATGAATAGGGGTGTTCATGGGCCGGGCTATGGCACGGCTTTAGAAACATTGGCACAGGCCCAGCACGAGCCATAAAAGTTAGCCCAAGCCCCGCTCATTTAATCAATCAGGCCAAGCTGAACCGAGCTTTTCATCACTTTTGTGGGCAATAAAACACTAATTAAATTAAATTACATGCATTTCTTATACAAGCCGGGCCAATCTAGGCTATGGGTTTTCTATCTCTTAATCCAAGCCAATTATATATCCAAGCCCTACCCAAAGTGGGCTAGGCTAGGCCAGAGTCGGTTTTGGACTGGCCCGGCCCATGAGCACCTCTAGCTATGAAGTTCCCCAATCATATCATGTCTTTGATTATGACGTGTTTCTTTGATCCTCATTTTTCAATTCTCGTTATTGGATACTTTCAGAGCACTTGTGGTCTCCGACAAGGATGCCCTCTTTCCTCTTATCTTTTTACTATTGTTATGGAATTTTTTTCTACTATGATGTCAAAGTATGTGCAACATCAATGTTGATTTCCATACCTTTTGTTAGAGCTGGGATATTTATCTCTCATATCATGTTCGTGGATGATTTGATTGTATTCAACAAGAGTGCACCTCTAGCTTCTGCTAATCTCCTTGCATTTTTTAACCATTTTTCATGTTTCTCTGGGCTGGGAGTAAATTGGGCAAAGAGCTCTATACTTTTCTATAATTGCTAGGACGAGGATAGGCGTGCTAATGCTTCCATGCTTAATGTAGCTAAAGAAAAATTGCTTCTAAGATATTCTAGGATCTTACAGGCACTCAGTCTTAGAAATACATCTGGAGCTAAGTCAATAGTGAAATCCATTTTACATCTAGGTGGCAAATTGGGGATCTCACCCGGAAAGTCCCGAACTATGGGATGATATCCATACTCTTATCTGTTGATCATTCTGTCGCAAAAGCCAAGTAGCATTCACATCCTTTATGGAGTAACTTATCTACCTTGATCACCGAAACTCAAGTGATTTTAATTGCCTTCTTTTTCCTTAGAAAGGTCGGCTGCACATCAATCTTGAAGATAATAGTTTTCTCAAAACAATCAATATAAGCATGATACAATTCAAGTGTAAGATCTTGATCCCGATTCTCACAATTAGTGTTAATTAAGTGGGCGATTACTCTCTTAAGTGGGATTATAGGTCGTTTGATTAGAGTGTGGTTTGGCTTATCTTACTCATAGCTTTGGGAAATTTTGAGAGCGTTTTGATTAAGTCTGGCACGCTCAGGGGTGCCCTGGGTTACACGTGTAAGCATGGGGGATGATTCTTGATTTCAATAAATTACGATTTTATTCATTTTTTAGATATTTTTTTTATCTACAACTTTCGTATTCTTTCCATTCATGTCTGAAGCCTATAAACCCAGTTTTTAGCCAAAAAGGATAAAACAGTCTTTTCACATTCAAATCTGTGCACGATTTTCAAAGTCTCCAAGCCATGAGAAATTTATACTTTTTGAAAACTAGATTTTTTGAGAAACATTTCTTCCTTTTCGTTGATCTCATCCAGGGTGCGCAAGAAGGGTTTCTAACCACTTAAAGTTCTAGACCTGTTGGGGCCCACAATCAACTTCACTTAAACTCTCTTGTCCCTCACTCTCGTTCAAAACTTTTTCTAACTACAGAACACTAAGAAATCAGATGAGAGCTCCTTTCCCTCCATTTTTCTCACCTTGCATGCCTCCCCTACTGAACTTGGATTGGAAATCTAAGCACGCCATCTTTTTCTTCCTCTCCTTCCTAGCTCTCCGTTGCACCCATTTTTCCTACAATTCCAGTTGGAAAACCATCTTATCTTCTCCATTTCTTCTTGTTAGTATTGCCTCAAGTAAGAGATGCTTCTCAGCCTTCATTTAGGATTTGGTTAGGTCCTTTAGACTCTCAATTTCACACATGCAAAGGTTGTTTTCGAAATGGGTCTTGTTCTTCCCAAACTCTATGGGTTTTTTAGGTTTTCTTTGGGCTTTTTGTAGACTTTTGGTTCAACACTTGAGAGGGGAGTTTGAGAAGAATTCTGATTTGCATTTGGGCTAAGACAAGTGATTAATCTAGGCTTCCTTGTGCATGGTAATTAATTTGGATATTTTGCTTGCAAAGTGTATGTTCTATATCAGTTGTGGCTTTAAACTATGTTGTTTGTTAACCAAGCATAGTGTTAGTATCAAATCTTGTACATGCAGGTTAATTTTATCATTCCACAAAGTTTCTTGATTGTTCTGAATTTAAAAATGTTATTACATAACTGGAGGTTGGACTTGTTGTGAATGGAAATGGTGGTATTGTGATGAATGGAGAAGTTTGGTGTTGAATGATTGAAATGGTTAGGAACTTAGAATTTCTGGAGGGCATGTAGGCCCTGGGAGTTCAGGGGAATTGGCTAGGAATGAATGGCCTTGAATGAGAGAAAAAAAGACGGGAAACAAAGCTGAAATGTAGTTTTCCGCAGGTTGGCGGTCAGCCGCCAGGTGACCGACCCTCAGCAGCTACATTTCCAAAAACCAACTTTTTGCTAGGAGGGTCGGTGGTCAACTGTCAGCTAACCACTAAGTGACCGATAGGTCACCGACCTTGGCGGTTACAATTTCAAAAAGTGACCTTTCCTGTCAGGATCCACGGTCAGCTGGCAGTGAGCCGACCTAACTGTTTGTGGCTAGTGTTGGAAGTAGGTGGGCCTCGTGGATAGATTTTCAAAACTTTTGACCCACTTCACTCAAGGATCAAGTATCCATAAGGCCAAAAACCCAATCCAGGATGCATAACCCTCAATCTCATGATCATGTACAGTAAGTAAAACTATCTAAAAGATAGAACAGAAACGAACAAGCATCCATTACAATCCACAACATACAAGGAAGCAGATTATACCTTGGGAGCTCGGTTGTGCTTTAATGGAGAAGTTGATCACTTTCGTTGATGTAGAACTTTTCTACAAACTAAGATCAGAATCTCCACCACCTCTTAGCCTTCCACGCTATGACCCGAATTAGATATCTCTTCTCAAGAAGATCGGTGGAATCTTCAAGAGAAAACCCAACTCAAAACCCTAAGGAACTAGAAGAGGAAGAGAGAAGAGAGCAGTGCAACTATTGTACTAAAAGGAGGAATGTTTTTCACTATAATATGATGGACGTCCAAGAGGGATGTGTTTCCTTATATAATCTCTCAAGTATCATCTTTTCTTAATTGAAATAGAAGTCTTACTTCCACAACAATTAGTAAGTAGACTATTACCACTATTAGAAGTCCTACTTCAAATAGAAATAGTAACTTTCTAATTCCTTCCTTTTAGAGTTCAAATAGGATTAGTATCTTTCTAATAACTTGGGCTAGCGTGGGGACTACTAGGGATTCCATAGAAAGCTAGCTCCAACTGGGACACCCGACCCCACATCTCATGTGCAATCCGGGCCCACAGTTAATTACAAATAACACCACTATATAAATGCAATTGCACTCCAGTCTTAGGAATAAATTACAATGAAGACCCTAAACTTCCCGATTACCACAAGTAGGCCCCTCTATCAATATTCATAGATCAATTGGAATAAATCTGTCTCTTCCAATATTAGTTCCACATCTTATTATCCTTGAGCCCCAATTAATCACTATGATCATCAATACCATCCAATTAACTCTTAATCGAGATGGGTGCGCACTTACTAATGACAAATCCATTAATTGGCACAAGGGGATAATAGAGATAGATTCCATCTTGATCATTCAATGTTCCCACAGTCCTACTACCATATACCCAAGACACCGAGGTGTTGACCTATAATTGGCCTCACTCATTGGTGACTCAAAGCAAATGAATAGATAGAAACTTGAGTTCATCAATGTCTCAGGATTGAGAGCCTATTGCTGGGGAATTATGAGAGCAGACCTTATTATTGAGACGGAATCCCATAAGGTGCTTCTCATGGTCCTTCAATACATCAAATGTACCAGCACATTGATCCAGAATCTTCCATCTGATGATCGAGACAAATCACATTATCTCATAGTGATCAAAGTGTTGCAACCTTATCAGATGAGATGCCCAGTCTCATCACTGGTTGTGAAGATATTTTAAGTATAAGATTTGTGACATATATCTCTCGTGCGTGGATCTTATCCATACACATATATCACATCTAATATACTAATGGGACCCGGTTCAACTCATGAACCATTATGTCATATGTATTGGTCATGTGCATAAAGTAATAAAACAACATTCATCTCATGAAAGAAAAGCATGATTTTATTGATAAATAAAGAAATTAATCAATTTATGACATCAACTGATGGATTGAGTCCATACAATCTAACAGCTAGCTGCTAGGTAACCGAGAGCCAACCGAATGTTGAAATAAAGGATTTTGAGGGATTTTTATGGAGACGAAAACCATAATATATTAAGAGCTTTCAACATGATATTGTGCACTTGGAATCTGAAATGTCGTTTAGCTTCAGAGGCACCAACTCATTTCTAAAAACCTGATATTTGGGTTTCAAATACACAAAGATCAAGTGATGGGGTCTTAGCATATGCTTGAGAAGTTTGTTTTGAAGACTAGAGGTTGAATTGGAGGTTATCGATTTGTACCTATTTTGACTTATAAATACCAGCTTTGTTTTGAAATATTTCAAGAGCCAAAGGGGATCTTTTTTTGAGGAAAACTCTTGATTTGAGTAATTTTGAGGGGACCACTTCTTGTGTTTTTACATGCTAATAGCTTATGCTAACTTGTCTTGCCTTGCTGTGCCTTGTTCTGATTAGTGACTCCCCCCTTTTTTTTCACGATTTGTGTTGTAAATGTATTTTGTTTTGTGCATTCATGAAATTGAGTAGAAACCACTGAGCTTGGACTGCCCTATCAGCCCGATTAATTGATCTGGGGGTCCTTAAACACTTGAACTGTCTGCAGATTAGTCATATACTTTGTACCTGCTTCTGGTTCCGTGGCCGGACCCCATCTACCTTGTGTGTCATGGGACCTTGCTTTGTCTTGTCTTACTTTGTCTTGCTTGCTCTTGTCATTTCGTATGCTAGAGAATGATAAGCTCAATGTGGGTTTGCCATTCATGATATAATTTATGTATTCATGTAAGTTTTTTTACTTATATATTGTTCATGGATCTTCGTCATCTCGGTAATTGTCTTAATCATGTATTTGTCCTTAAATTCTATAATCCGATTTAATTATTTTTCCTTTCAAACTTAATTTATGTTTCTAATTTGTATGCTCAATACCTAAATTGATCACCTGCCAGATCGTCGTGTCTGACCCTTATTATTTTGGTGCCGATGTGTAGTTGTTGATGCCTTTGAGGAGGAACGTTCAGAGGAGGCGGTTGAGCCGCTGCCTGCTCGAAAGTGGCAACTCGACGACGTTATCTAGACGTCTGATGGGATAATGAGACGTGGATCCCTTTTGAGGGGGTTTTAATCTTTTGTTCATTTTGGGAATGTATTGGCCTTTATTGGCCTCTTATGGGTTGTAAATTTAACTTAACTTACTTTTTTTTTTTTAGCTTTGAAACTCTAAACTACTATGGGAATGCTTTAGATTACATTTCTCCCTCTGAAATTATATCTCATGATTATATATATTTGTGTGATTTGCTACACGCTTCCACAACCATGATTGTGTGTTTTTCTTAGAATCCTCACTGCGGAAACCTATAGGAAAACCGCGCACGTGGACGGTGAGTCACTCCTTGTTCTGCATGTGCTCCACTCGCGATCTCGGATTTGTCCTAAAACCCGGTCCGAGGTCACCACAGCAAGCCAATCCATGCGTAATAAGTCCACGAAGTTATATCACTAGGTCATCATTTCATGTACACCTGTGGACTTAATTAGGGTTAATTGGATTGAATTGCACTTAATTTCGTGATTTCATGCATTTGAGCATAAAATTAGACTTTAGGTCAAAATTAGTCAAAATTCATTGATTTGCCTAACTTTTGTGAAATTAGGGTTCAGCAACACTACTTGGGACTGATGGATCCGGTTTTACAACATGGAGGTGAGATGATATGGGCATCTTGGTTTTTGTGATGGAGGGTTTAGTTCCAGTGAACCTAAGGAAGAAGATAAAAACTCCGAGTTTTGTTTGTTAAAGGGAATAGGACTTGACGAGGTGTTGTGAAATGGTGGGCGGTGGAAGTTGTGGATCGTAGGGGATTTGAAAACGGTTCTGGTTTATCTTCCATGAATGGGAGATGATGATCGATGGAGGTGCATGCAGTTGACATGAGGACCTTGATCTGATGAGGATATCAACAATGGTGGCTGTCGGATGTAAGTTTTGACACCCCCCCAGGAAGGACATGGCTTGGGGAATCTCCATTCATCTATATATATATGCTATTTTAAATTTTACATTGAAAATGAGGATTCCGACTACCCTCAAAATCGATGGATCACGATCGCCAACTATGGTTACAGCCGTAACACCGTTCTTTGACAAAAGCCAAAGAAATGTGTGGAGAAAATAAAGTGGGTGAGTTCTTCCTCTCATCTAATGTGCTGCCGACAATACACGATGGTTCTCCTATCACATTGATTTGGGTCTCCTTTTGATGAAGGGTCAACTCAGGGTCATGAGTTAAAGTTCAAATAAGGGTTAATCCTCACACAACTTAATCGTAGTGGATCCAAGTAAAATAAAATAACTAAAATAAACAAAATAAATGGGGGGAGGTGCCAAATATTTAAGAAGATGATCGGCCCTGTTCCCGTGTACCCTCTTCTGATCCCTTGGCAAAATATGGTTTAAAGGCTGACTTTTCAAACCAAAATGATGATGTAAATGAGATTTTAACTTGTGATTTCTGTGTTTTTCATGTGCTATATAAAAGTGATAAAAGTGAAAGGCCAATGGGCCATAATTGTTCGAAGGTGGCCGATGGCTAGTGTTTGTTTTAGGGTGGCCGATGTCCATGACTGTTTAAAAGTGTATGCGAAATCACTCATCTCATCTCTTCATTCTCATTTATTCAATTTTAGAAATCAGTTCTTCATTCCCTGTTATCATTAAGTTCGATTAAATATCTGGCACCTGAGGTGGAGGAAGAAATAAAGGAAAAATATTTTTGGATTTATTTTTGTTGATTTTATAGTTTTTATAGATTTTTTATATTGGGCTAGAAGGGCCTAAATAGGGGATTTTTACTTGGATTTACGTGATTAATGCTTTATTATTGATTATCGGATTAACCATAACCTAAGGTCTTAGACTGCTGACATCAGCTCTCCTAGTCCCCTAACGGAATAGGAAGAGTGATGGGGGCGAAACCTAATGCTCTAAGCTACCTAACAAGGTAATCCAATTTATTCCTTAGGTACAAATAGCCTAAGTTGTATAGTTCCTGTGCTTAAGCAACTTTTTCGATATGGTTTTAATTGATTCTGTTTGTTTTGAGTTATGAAAATCACGACTCGGTGTTTAAAGCATGGTAGCTGCCCAGGGGGTGGAGCCTATTCTGATAGTTTGTGTTTTTTGATGACTTCTGGGATAATTCACTTATATTCCGGATTCCAATGAGCTTTAATTTTTGCATTTTAATGTTTAAGGTTGTTCTAAGTCTCTGATGTTCAAATGTCAAAGTGATTCGGATTCGAATTTTGAAACAATATCAAGAATTCATGTTTTAGTGCAAAATGAAAGGATAGGCACCAAGGGGTGGCACCCAGGTGGATTCTTTGTGATTTTCATGTATTCCAGATAGGATTTAATTATTGGTCTTTGGGTCTGGGGATTGTTTTAGGTTCTGTTCTTAATTAATTTGAGTTATAAGGTGTTTAATGATTTATTTTTTAGTTAAGGTGGTGGATTAGGGTCAGAGTGTAGGCTAGGCGCCATAGGGGTGGAGCCTACGTTGTCGTTTGTTGGTTTTTAGAGGCTTTGGGTATTTTAATGTTATTTTTAGATCAGATCTTTTATGGGATTCAGTATTTTGGTGGGAAGTGTATTTTCATACTCAATTAGGATTTGTTTGAAGATCAATAATTAAACTAAGTTGTTAGTTGATGATTTTCTTAAAATGGGTAGGCTGGGCGCCCAAGGGGTGGTGCCCAAGTGAATTTTGCAGGCTAGGCACCTAGGGGGTGGTGCCCAGGCTAACTGTCTCTAAGTTTTCGGTCGGTTTGGTGATTCTTAGGTCAGCTCAAGTTTGAATTGATTAAGGGACTTAATATATTTTGATGTGAAATGTTTATTCGTATTTAGTCGGGATGGAGTTATATTTTAATTAATTGGGTTTAATCTTTAATTGATGTTTTCAAGGAAATTGGACGGGATAGGTGCCCAAGGGATGGTGCCTAAGTCGATTTTGCAGGCTGGGCGCCCAGTGGTTGGTGCCCAAGAGACTGTCTTGTGGCTTGAGTTGGTTCGATAATCTTTAAGTTAATTCGAGGTTGAATTGATTAGGGTTTCAATTATTTTAGATTTAGAGTTGTCCGTTGTGTTGATTAGGATTGAATTCGGGTTTTGGTTAATTTCAATTAGGGTTTCTTAGTGATTGGGTAGGCTGGGCGCCCAGAGGGCGTGCCTAAATGGACTTGACAGGATGGGTGCCCAGGGGGTGGCGTCTTGGTGAGTCTGCTTTAGGTTTTTAGGGTCTTGATGTTCTTTAGATTAGTTCAAGTCCAAATTAATTAAGACTTCGGGGTCTTTTAAGTTAAAAGTGTTTTAATGTATTAATTCTGGTTTAGATTAAGGTCTTAATCAATTAGATTACATTTTAATTGTAGTTTCTCAGGGAGTGAGCATGCTCGGTGCCCGGTGGCGGCGCCCAGGTGGATTTGGCAGGATGGATGCCCAGGAGGTGGCGGCGCCCAGGTGGATTTGCTTTAGGGCCTCAGGTTTTTCTTTTTTCTTTTTTTTATTTCTTAGTTATTTTAAATCTGAATTAATTACGGTCTTAAGGTCTCTTGGATTAAAGGTTTTTACTGTATTAATTGGTGTGAGATTTGACTCTTAATTAATTATATTTAATCCTTAATTAGTGAATGAGCAAGCTAAGCTCGGGGGGGGGGGGGGGGGGGGGGGGGGGGGGCTATCCTAACAATTTGGGTTTAGTCTGAACTAATTAAGATTATTTGCTTTAAGGTTCTTAATGATTTGGTGGTTCTTATGTTAAATAAATATCTCAATTAATTAGGTTTGATTTTTACATAAGGGTTTTCAGGGGATATGTAGGCTGGGCGCCCAGGTGGCTTTGGCAAAATGGGCGGCGCCCAGGTTGACAAATTTTAGGGTTTTGGGGTGTTTTCTTGATTTTTAGGTTAATTCTAGTTCGAATTGATTAAGGTCTTAGATCTTTTGATTTGAATATGTCTCATTATATTCAAGAATGGATTAGGGTCTTATTTAATCAAGCTTAGTTCAGGGACAAGCAAGCTAGGCTCAAGGGGGAGGAGCCTATCCTGAAAGTTTTGATTCCTTAATTAATTTTAGTGATTCCTTAATCCAATTTTATCCCAAATTAATTAAAAAACTTTGTTTTATGGTCCGCAATGATTTAATGATTTTAGTTTAATTAATTATAATGTTGTAGTTAATTTTGAATTAATTAGGGTTTAACCTACTTAGATGCGAAATTCGATAACCTAGACTATCTACCTATTAGTTTTGAGTTTTTTGGATGTCTTTTGATTTGTTTTTGGTTTCTTCTCTAATTTACTAGAGAGTAAGGGAAGAGAAGAAGTAATTTTATGTTTTATGATTTTTTTTTTTTGGAATTTTCTTATGACTTTATGATTCAAATGATATGATGTGTGATGGAAATGATAATCCGAAGTTCAGAACACATCAAACAACGAAACATATCATTGTTAGCGATTTCTAAATGAACTAAATGCGGAAGATCGAAAATTTGTGCACGCAAGTGGAGAATTCCACTTGGGCGCCATAGGACCTGTGGTGCCTACCTTGCTCAGTCATGGTTTTCAACGAATCGCGATGAACGAATGATATTCTTTAGGATTTTCAGCACAATTCCCGATATTCAGCGGCTGATGCGGATGTCCTAATGCGAAATACTAATGATGCAATCCAGCAGATCTACAATAATACGATGCAACAAGTGGAGATCCAATGCCTAGATCCTAGGAGGGTAGGCGCCCATAGGGTAGGCGTCCAATGGGTGGCCTAGCCTTTTTGTCAAAGAATCTTTGCGATCTACTTGATTTAAATGATAAGGATGATGATGCAGCTGCGAGATCCAATCTAGTTATGCAATCAGAACTATGAAATCACTGCAGATCTACTCTATTAGTATGAACCTAAACATATTCCTAGTATGATGATGTATTAACATCAGATCTATCAAAACTAATGCAGATCTACGATGCACAAACGATCCTAAGCATGTTTCTAAGCATGAATAGTAATGAAATGTAGTAAAAAGGGAGAGATCTAGGAATACCGGTGTAAGGATGCATTTCTCAAGTTCCTAGAATGAAGCTTTTACGAAGACCCATAGCTCCAGTTGAAGATATGTAAGCCTCCTCATCTATGTCCTCTTTTTCTTCTCTAGATCTCAAGTTCTCTCTAACGGTTGCTACCTTCCTTCTTCTTATTTTCTCTATTTTCTCTCTTTTGGGTAGCTCCCCTTTGCAAATGGTGTTAAGAGGGATTATATAGAGGTTTGGGATGAGTTTAGGAGGGCTACGGCTTCATTATTTCGTGCTTCTAGAAGGTTTCATGCATCTGAAGGCGGCTTAAGTTGTTCTAGAGCAAATTAGGGTTTGCAGACAGGATGGGCGCCCATAGGGTGGAGCCTAGCTAGGTGGAACTGCATAGTTTGGGCACCTACAGGGTGGAGCCTAGGTGGAACTGCACAGTCTGGGTGCCCACATGGTGGAGCCTAGATGGGTTCAGTTCACTTTTAGAACTTGGTTCTATTTGGAGTTGGGATTGAATGGATATATGTTAGTTGCAGAGGACCTACATAGGCACTTAATCGGCTGGGCGGTGCCTAGGCGGAACTGGACATGGTGGGCGTCACAGGGCTGGTGCCCAAGTGGAACTGCCCAAGATGGGCACCACAAGGATGGTGCCTGGGTGGTATTCCGTCCCTTTGGGGTTGGATCCCTACGTCCCGGCATATTTGTAGGTCAAACTAGTGAAATAGAAGGGTGGGTGCCCATGAGTTGGTGCCTAGGTGGTCCTAGACAGTGTGGGTGCCCAAGATGGGGTGCCTATGTGGAATTCGGTATGGTTAGATGGATTTTCATCATCTTTGAAGTTAGGCCTCTATTTGGAGTGGTCCATGGCTGCCCTTAGATAAAATTAGTGGAACAGGAGGGTGGGCTCCCAAGAGGTGGTGCTTAGGTGGTTCTGGACAGTATGGGAGCCCAACTTGGGGTGCATCTGTGGAATTGAGCAACCTGGACGCCCATGAGGTGGTGCCTAAGGTGGATCTCCATCTCTTCTTAACTTCAGAAGTTCATAACTTTTGACCTGTTGGTCGGATTTTGACATTCTATATATGGTCGGAAAGCTTTTGGAACGTAGAATCTATTTGTCCATATATATAATAGCGATCAGATATCGACGAAAGGAAAGGATATTTGGATCAATGATTCTAACCTCCTAATTTGTGCTAATCATATGATACTTAGGCAAGCTAAGTGTAATTTCTCTAGGATCAACTTGAATGTCCTCTAAGTGGCCTGGAAAAGTTTTGAATAGTGTCACGGTCCGCTCCTTGTGTGAGTAGTGGGTTTGACTTAAGATCCCAACACGATTTGGCTTTTCTCTCATGAATTTCTAGAAATCGTCGAACTAAGTCTAAAACTATAAACAAGCATCTTCATCATCATTAGTTAATCTGAATTATGCCATTAATCATTCAATTATAGGTGAAATGGGGGCACTGCTATATATAACAGGTATTTAAGGCTATCATAGGGGCCAAATGAGGTGTCTACAGTGGCTTGGAATGGAATGGAGTGTTGGAAGTAGGTGGGCCTCGAGGATAATTATTCAAAACTTTTGACCCACTTGATATAGGGATCAAATATCCATAAGGCCAAGAATGCAAGCCCAAGATCTAAAACCCTAATCTCATGCATTAAGATCAAACATCCATCAAGAAGATAGATCAAGAAACAACAAGCACATCTAGATCTACTAATTCAAATAAATAGCAGATCTATACCTTTGGACCTTGGTTGTGCTTTAATTGAGAACTCGATCTCTACAAAAAACTCTTTTTTGCAAACTTTGATTTCCCTTGCCTTTGTGTTCTTCTATGCCATGACCCTCTTAGAGAACTTCTAAAGGAGAATGGTGGGATCTCTAAGAGAAAACCCTAGATCTCTAGTAGAGAGAGGAGCAACTTGAGAGGTTATTGTTGTGTAGAGGTCTCTAACCCCCACCTCTTATTTATCATTTATGGCACACCTCCTCTTAGACTAAAGATTAGAAGTTTTACTTCCATTCTTAGTAAGTATCCTACTCCTCCTTTCCTTAAGAGTTCTTATGAGATCATTAACCTTCTCTTATTAAGGCTAGCATGGGGACCAGTAGAGAATCCTTAGAACCTGGCTCCAACTAAGAATCTGGACCCCACATCTCATGTGAACTCCAGACCCACAGTCAATTGCAAAGAAGTCCACTAATTAAATGTAATTGCACTCCAATCTTAGGAATAATTACAAGAAGACCCTAAACTTCCCAATTACTGCAAGTAGGCCCCTCCATCAGTTATATCATAGATCTATTGGAATAAATCTGTCCAACCAAATTGGATTCATTTCTTATTATCATTGTAACCCAATTAATCAAAGTAATCATCAGTACCATCCAATTAACTCTTAATTGAGATGGGTGCGCACTCACTAATGATAAAATCCATTAATTGGCACAAGAGGATATTTATGAGGATATATTCCATCTTGAGAATTATATGTTCCCATAGCCCCACTACCATGTACCCAAGACATCGAACTGTTGACGTAAACTGACCTCACTCATTGATGACTCAAAGTAAATGTATAGTAGAAACTTGAGTCCATCAATCTCTTAGGATTAAGAGCCTATTGCTTGGGATTCATTTCTTATTATCATTGTAAACCAATTAATCAAAGTAATCATCAGTACCATCCAATTAACTCTTAATTGAGATGAGTGCGTACTTACTAATGATAAAATCCATTAATTGACACAAGGGGATATTTATGAGGATATATTCCATCTTGAGAATTATATGTTCCCACAGCCCCACTACCATGTACCCAAGACATCGAACTGTTGACGTACAACTGCCTCACTCATTGATGACTCAAAGTAAATGTATAGTAGAAACTTGAGTCCATTAATCTCTTAGGACTAAGAGCCTATTGCTTGAAAATTATGAGAGCAGTCATTTAATCAAAGACAGATTTGTACAAAGTGCTACTTACGGTCCTTCACTACATCCAATGTACCGGCACAATGATCTAGAGTTAACACTCTGATCATCGAGAAAAATCACACTATCTCATAGTGATCATAATGCTGCAACCTTATCAGATGAAATGCCCAATCTCATTATTGGTTGTGAATCAATTTAAGTATAAGATTTGTGATCTATGTCTCCTGTATGTGGATCTCATCCAAACATATGGATCACATCTAATATACTTGTGGGCTTCGAGTCATCTCATGAACCATCATGTCGTTTTGTATTGGTCATACGCAAACATAGAATAAATACCATTTATCTCATGAATAAAGCATGAAAATATAAATTAATTAATAAAATAAATCAATTTATCCAGATTATCCACTGGATTGAGGTCATATAATCAAACATGGAGGTGGGTTTGGTTTTTGTTCACGGTGGATTGCACGAGGGTGAAGATTGTGGGAATCAATCACATGGTGCGTACATAGAGGGTTGGAGGTGCACATGGCCCGTCTATGGATTGGATTGGAGTTGTTTGTGGGGTTTGCTTAGATCGGTTGGTTTGAATGAGATATGGATTGATCCCATATATAAGTGCATGTGAGGTGGGGCTGGTTTTGTTAAGTTCACCAAGTTATGATTAGCTGGATTCATGGGGTTAAGGGGCTGTCCGTATGGCTGGGCTCAGGGTTGTTTACTGCCAATTGAAAAGTTGAGATGCGGCATTTCAAGTGGATCACGGATGGGTCCTGATATGGGGTTTGGGTGATAACTGATTAATGAGGTGATGACAATTAGAGAGAGAAGGAAGAGAAGGTGAGGGGTGAAGGACTGAAATACCCAAGTGGGTTCTGAAGATGAACAAGTGCGTATTTGGACTAGTGTGCAGCAATGGGCCCTGGCTCAGACATGATAAAAAACAAAAAGGAGTTCTGAATCGAGGGAAAAAGAGTGGTGTAGATGTAATGGCTGGGTACCAAAGTTGGTAATGGGACCGTGGATGGGTGTTGAAGGTTGAAAAGTGGAGCTTGGGTTAGCTATGGTCATGGGTGAATATGGAGAAGAGAGGTTTGTGATGAAGATGGTGAAAAGGTGTAGGGACTGTTTTGACAGAAGAATTCGTGGAGATGCCATGGAAGGAAGATGAGAAGATGGTGCTAGTTGTGGGTTGTTGTTGCATGTGGTTTGTGCAAGTGATGATGTTGGTAAATTAAAAAACAAAGAATAAAAGATAACAATAAAATAAAACGAAAGAAGTAAAAGAAAAAGGAAATGAATGAAGTACTTGTAGGATTCTTAATTGAAAATAAAGAGAAGCAAATTATAGTAGAGGATTTTAGGGGAAAAAACTCTGGAATTTGGCCCTTCCTCGCAAAGGGTCTCAGCATATTATGCAGCACAAATGGGATCCGTTAGGACCTCTTCCATTTTTTTTAAATGCAGAGGGGAGCGACGCTAGTCTGACAGGAGCAACACTAGTGTCGCTCCGCGCGATTTTCTTAAAACATAGAACTCCCTTTGTTTCCTCTTCCTCATATTTCTTTTTCTTCTCCCACCTATTTCTATATCTCCCCTACTCCATTTTCTTCCAATCATCGTGGGAAAACAGTATCACAGACTTCATATATATAAAAAGATTACTATTGATTGGCATACAATTTCTTTCTTTTTTCTTGTCATATTCTTAAGATTTGTCTTGAAAATTGAGAGAGATGGGAAAAAAAATTGCAAACATAACATGGAACAATGGTTCCAATGCTAATATAGCAATCCATTATGCAAGATCCAACCATAACCCAAGTACGACCTGCTCCAATTACAACTATCAATTCCAATACCAAAAGGAATTCCTATTTCTTCATTTTCTATGATTTTATCTATCAATAATACCATCTTTTTCTTCTTGTTACATGAGAACAAGAAGAAAATAAAACGCAATGTGAAATGATTGATTTTTGAATTATGTAGGGGGAATTCATGAATTGCCAGGGCTGCCTGTGTTAGAAAAGAGCAGAAACTAGGATCCCTAGATATTGCATACAGATCACTACGGAAATAACTGTAGAAGTCTATGATTAAAATCATACCTGCAAGATCTCTCTGATTTGATATCAGTCTCACAGTAATCCGAAAATCTCAAGATCTTCTACTGTATTTCTATATGCTCGAACTCGCACCATGTTGACACAAAAAAAGTCACTTCGCCTCCTCAACATCAAGAAGCCACATGAAGCCGCATCCTATTACAAACAGGCAATGCTACTTCAAGCATCAGATCTTGTCAGAATCAAACAAAAACTGCAAGATCCTTCAAAACAGCCAAAAGAGGGGGACACATGAAGTTTCAGGCAATTCCGACATCATTTGGCCTAACTTCACTCATCTAATAGCTAAACAGGCGCTCCCAGCAGCGACAGTGTCGAAGACATCAAAACTTCGATCAGAGCTTACGGATGGTTCCAAATACCTCCAAAAGGCTCTTTTTCAAAATTCAAGTCAAATTGACAACGTTTGACCCTCCATCAACCCTCGAGCAACAAAATCAAGCCTCTTGGCGGAGAGAACCACTGAGGCCATCACTCATCAAACAAAGCACATGAGTGGTTACAACATGCTCTCAAAATACTACACGTTGAATTTTAGGTCATTCCGACAACGTTTGACCAGACTTCGATGCTCCGAAATAAAATCAAGCCTCACGGCGGCGGAGCACCCTGGGACCATGACATCCAAATCGGAGCTAATGGATCGTTCCAAAATGACTCCAATAGGCTCCCTGTCAAATTTCAGGACAATCGGACATCGGTTGACCGCACATCAAAATGCGACATCTTCCTCGCGATAAAATCAAGTCTAGCAGTGACGGGACCCCAAATGGCTTCAAAACTCAAAGAAAAGCTATGGTTGGTCCTATTTACTGCTTAAGAAGCTTTACCTCAAATTTCGGGTCATTCCGATATCGTTTGACCTAGTTCGACTCTTGACGGAAAATCGGCTACAAAGTCTTCGGCTTTTCCAAAAAATGGGAAACTTTGTGCTCCGGTTTGCGTGGATTCTCGTCAAGTTTTCTCTAGGAAAATCAAGTTAATAATTGAGGAAAAATGTCAAGAAAAATACAGGAGAAAAAAGGAACGAAAAAGACCAAGAAACGGCCGAAAAATGGCGACCAAAAGGGGACAAATCCCCATGGTCGCCGGCAACCCTGGAAATCCGGGTCGTAGGATTTCCACCAGGTGGCCCGTTTTCTGATCCTTTTCGCATTTCGGGAGTTCCAGCCCCTGTGATTTTTCCGAAAATCCAATTCTTGATGCTTGAAAACGACTGATCTTCATCAACATCTTGGATCCGCCGTCAAGAGCATGAAATCATCATTGATCACTCCAAGATCACCAACCGGCTGACCAAGAAAGTACACATTCTGTCCGACCGATCGAGAAACCGACAAGACAGATGTCACCGGCCCATTGGCATCAATTAATGTTTGAAGTTGCATCGCCATCCGACATCAAACAACATGTGGATCCATTGGTGATCGTCACAAGAAGAATTTCAAAAGACGTGGCGTGGCCCGTGACTCTTCAAATGCCCCGGTGACCACTTAATGCTGCTAATTGACCTGTTTTATGACAACTTAATGCGGTCATTAACCCATTATTTTGGACGGCCCAATCATAAGCAAGCAAATGGGAGTTACAAGTCCAAGCAATCATGGCATTAAAGTCATGAAACTCCCCTCATCATGTAGATTAAAGGCGATTAAATGACCATCATTCTCCATCGGCCAATCGCAGGCCAAGAAAAATGAGTTACAAAATCAAGAAATAAAAACTTGTAACTCCTCCCATCATGAAGCATCAATGCCATCAAACCTCTCATTATGGCCATCAATGCTCATAAATCACCCCATGGCTACCAAAAGCCTATAAAAGGGGTCATTCCAAAGAGAAGACACATCTACACACATCCACAACAAGAAGACCGGAGTCTGGAAAATCCTAAATAGATTCTGAAGAAGTTCTGCTACTCTGCTGCAAGAAACATAACAAGGTGATCGAAGTCCCTTGGGGGGCCACCCCCCAAGGCAAAGTTCTTCCTTTCCTTCTATCCAACATGGCCTAAACGCGGCTTTTTCAGCCCGTTTACTCGGTTTTTTATTGGATATAAGTCCCCCACTTGGTCTTTGTCCTCTAAAAATCTGAGGTTAGAGCCAAGCCAAAAGAATCAAAGCATCATGCGTTCTCATCTGAAGGACGATGGCGAAGTCCATACATGACTTGCGACTGTCGATCTGAACGAGTCCCCACAATCTCTTAAGAAGTTAGATCCATTTTCTTTCTTTTCTATTATATCTTGTATTTTTTAAAGAGACAAAAAAATCACAATTCATGTCTTTTATTATTGATGAAATTTGTAAATCGCCTTTCACGGCAAAACCGCCTTTCACGGTAAATAAAAAACAAAAAAAATCGCCTCCTGCAGCATTTAAAGAAAAACTTGTCTTTTTTCTTAAATATTTATGCAATTTGAAAAGTTAGAGAAAATGATTGATTTCCTTTCTACTTGTGAAGGTGAATCTTCGGATCACCACTTCAAATTCCAAGTAGAATAGAAAATTTGGCATACTTGTACAAAAAAAATGTTGATACCCGCTTTTCTCCTCCGTCGGATCCCGGCAGCCCCGGGGTGGAAGGAGAGGACGAAAGCCGGGTCCGTTAAGTTGGCACACTCGGTGGGACTCGTTCATTTGAAAACGTGATGCTTCGATTCCTTGGCTCTTTTCTAGTTGGTGGCCTATGTTGGATCTTGCATCTAAAAAAAACATGAAAAGAGATGGGATTTCATTCATTCTTTCTCATTGCAAAAAAAAAATATCTGATTTCTCTTTCTTGGGTTTAATTTTGAGAAACTTTGATCCTCTCTTCTTCGAACTTGATAGCTCACAGAAATGTTTGCAGCTATTGTTTGTATTGGGGATTGGGCCATCTTTCCTCTTTGATGAGTCCGATAGGGGTTTTAAAAAAAAATCTCATTTCAAACTCTTTAAAAAAAAATCTGATTTCTCTTTCTTTTATTCAATTTTGAGAAAGTTTGATCATCTCCTCTTCGAACTTGATAGCTCACAGAAATGTTTGCAGCTATTGTTCATATCGGGGAATGGGCCATCTTTTCTCTTGGATGAGTCCGATAAGGGTTTCAAAAAAAAATCATAAAAAAAAAATACTAAGATTGCACCAATTGCGTTCTTTGACCAAAGTGGATCTAAGAAAAACCTTGTCCAGAGTGTGGAAGCAGCTAGACTGTTCGAGGCAATGGTCCTCCAAATGGGTTCATTAAGTAATCATACCCTTACCTGGGGGCTGATCTATCTACTAAAGTTTCATAAGACTGAATTGGAAACCTATGTGTACCTTTCAAAAAAAAATCTTCAAAAAAGAAAAACACCTTCAAAAAATTTTTTCGTCACTTTTGAGTTCAAATTTGAGAAATCTTAGTTCTTTCCTTTTCAGACTCAATGCTCGCATAAATTTTTGAGCCTATGTTCGGATTGGAACACCATTTGCTCTCTTTAATGAATTCAATCTTGACCTTTCAAAAAAAAAAAAAAAAAACTTCCATCACTTTTGAGTTCAGATTTGAGAAATCTAGTTTCTTTCAATTTCGAATTTAGTGCTCGCAGAAATGTTTGAGAATATGTTCGGATTGGAATATCGTTTGCTCTCTTTGATGAATTCAATCTTGACCTTTCAAAAAAAGAAAAAAAAAACACTTTTGTCACTTTGGGCTTCACATTCGAGAAATTCTGGTTCCTTCCCTTTCGGACTCAGTGCTCGCAGAAATGTTTGAGCCTGTGTTCGGATTGGAATACCATTTTCTCTCCTTTATGAATCCAATCTTGACCTTTCAAAAAGAAATTCCATCTCATGTCCTTTCCAAGGATGCTATTTATAACATTTATGCCTAGCGGTGCTAGTACGCCCTTTCAGGTCTACTGTATTTGCGACCAACACATTTGTATCTTCAACCTTATATCATCTTACCTCGAGTGAGCCCTACTTCTCGTTAATTTGAATTAAGGTCTACAATTGAAACTAACAGTCTTTGGAACGCTCACCCTGAGCCTACCATACTTGCATTTAGAATAATTGTACCCTCTATGGCTTTTTGCCTTCTTCATCTTGCTTGGGCTGGGCCATGTCCCCTCAAGCGATTTGAAAAGACAAAATCATAATTCTTCTCTATTTATGATCACTATATTCTTGTGATTACTAATGGATGTGGTCTTGTTTTAGAAGTTTTCCAAACTAACAATGGCAGCTTCATTGACTAACACTTTCGATGAGAACAAGTACTAACTCATGCTTCAAGATAAGCAAAACAAGCGCACTCATAAGCGCCCTAAGAATTGCCCAAGCATTATCTCCCTTGACAACTCTCAAAACACCGGGTCGACCTCTACTATCCGGACCATCGTCTTCGGGGTCGCTAGGACCATTCCCACTCCCCGCAGAAGAAACTGTACCTGCTAAGAAGCAGAAAATCGCCATGCATCGTGTCACTAACATGGCACCAAGGGCAAACACAAAGAAGCCTGAAGCTCGTGGCACTCCCACGACGTCTCAACCTACAAGAAACCAAGTCTGCCCCAAGACCTGGTCCTCGAGACCTTCACCCAAACAAAGGAGGTCTCGAACATCTACAAAACCAGTGTACCTGGCCCCTTTCAAGGAGAACCGGTTCTACCCTCTCTCTTACATGAAAGAGGAGAAACCTACCTTCCACTAAACAAACAAATCAACCCTGCATGAGCCGGCTTGCTCCTACAAGCCCAAAATCAAGTCATGCATCACCAGGCCTCTGCAAGAACCTGTTAAGGCCTACACTCCTGCGAGTCGACCCTTCATCTCAATAGGGGCCGAACTCGTGAAATTCAAAGCCTCACTGTTACACGCAAAGGACCGTGTCCAAATCCTGTCCATGCCTAGCTTCAAAGAAGACAAGCTCGGCTGTTGCGCACGGGGGACTACGTCCTTCATCGCCAAAGCCCAGTCAGAACTGACTGAAGCTCAAATTGCTCGTCATATACGTCGCTGAGCGGCATATCGACAAAAGAGACTAGAGAAGCAAAGAACCCAGCATTCTACCCTTCAGGTCTCCCGGACAAGAAGACATCTGGAAGAATCCTCTACTCCTTCAAACCAAGGACATCGGAGTAACCCTTCCTCAAGCTCTTCTACCAAAAGAATGAGCCCCAGCTCAGTCACTGGGACGATTTATTCGTTCGAATCCCGAGGGATGAACGTCCTGGCTACGAATTCTGAGCCACCTCACAACCCACCTCCTGATGAGACGACCACAAGCATCCAACAATTGGAGCAAGGTCACCAGAGGATCGAAACTCTCATGGAAAATCTTCTTATTGCTTTTCAGCGTCAAGAAAATAATCAAGCTCTTCCGAGTCATCAAGATGATGAGGCTAATGCGGAAAACAATGAGTCACGTGCCCTTACCAAAAAGAACGCTGACGATATCCTTGCCAAAGAAAAAGAAGAGGATACACTGAAGGAACATGGGATCAAGCCACCATATCCCTTATGGATGGACTCAGTTCCATTCCCTACAAAATTTAAACAACCTACTCTCCAAACATAGACGGGGAAAGGTTTAGCCAGACAGTATGTCATCCACTTCAAGATCCTAACAGGAGCTATCACAGATCAAGATGCCCTTAAGATCCATCTCTTTGCAAGTACCCTAAAAGGTACAGCCTTTGATTGTTACTCCACTTTGTCAAAGGACTCTATCCAAAACTGGGCCATGCTGGAGACACGCTTCCTGACCCACTTCAAAGGTGAGGATCATCCTGTTACTATGGCACAACTCTGCAGCCTAAAACAAGGAGAAAATGAGTCAACATACGACTTCATTCACAAGTGGAAGGCGATAGCGTACAAGTGCTCAGATGTACTGCCACAAGCGTCGCTAGTCGACATTTGCCGTAACAACATGAGAGCAAGGATCCACTCTATGATCATCGGCAACAAATCAAAGCACCTAGGAGAACTCCTAAAAGCATCCATGGAGGCTGAAATGATGATAAAAGACCTCAACAGTAAGTAATCATCAAAGAAAGAGCCGACTGCCATTACAACCTCAAAACAAAAGAAAAAGGAGATTCTTAATGTGCAAGCCAAGTCAACTCCTCAGCAGCCAAAGAAAGCCGAAAATAAAGCTACAGGTAAAAGACCTGAACTCTCTGATGCCTTCAAAGAACGAGTAAGAAGAAATACCCGTTCGATGAAGATGTTGAAGAAATCTTTGAGGCTCTCTTAGCAAACGAAAAACTCACCTTGCCCGAGCCCAAAAGACCGGGAGATGTTGGTAAAACCAACGATCCTCGGTATTGTCCATACCACCAGATGGTCTCGCATCCTCTCAATCAATGCTTCGTTGTGAGAGAAAAGATCAATGAGATGTGGAAAAATGGAGTCATCACCTTTGACAAAAACTACGGGTTTGCCTCCGTTAACATGGTGTCATGTGGGCAAACTTCGAAGTCACCGAAGGAGAAAATCATTACTTCATTCAAGGTGATAAAAATGGCTCAAACGTCCCATGAGTTGGTTACCTATCCAACACCAGATGGACAACCAATATGGGTGCATCCTGATCTCCTGGAAGATGAAAATTGGGAGATCGTCAAAACAAAGCCGACCACTCAACAGCGAAGGCAAGCTAAGAGACAACTCCGCAAGCTTAGGTGACTTCCACTAAGATATCATCTTCTCAGCCTTTGTCTCTTGAAAATGTGACATCAGAGCTCACACCTCTTCTGACTGATCATCTTGAAGCAGCTCCAGCCGATGAAGTCTTCTTCAATGGAAACCCGGTCAACTGGTCCTAGATGCCCGACCTCATAGGTGATGTCTGGACTGATAAAGAAAAGTTGCTGGATGTTGTTCAGGACTTGTTCCCGGAAAATGCTCCATGCAACGCGATCATTGAAGATGGCAATACTGCTACAGTGATGTCTTCAGCAAATGACAATGATCAACCCCTTGATCCCGAGAGTGATATTCCAAAAGAAGACCCTTCTCTAGAAGCTCTTGAAGTTGGTAGAGGTACCCGCTCTGGCCGGGATTACCACAAAAATTACAACTAACCTTCTTCTTATTATGTAAATCCTTAGGGAAAGCAAGTTGTAAATGCCCCAAGTGGCAACAATAATGAAAATGCAGGCCCGAAGGAGGCTTTCAAGTACAACTTGATTGAACACTTCAAATACATACCTGCACGACTGCACATCCTTGACTTATTACGAATGTCTCCACAAACTCGTGATAGTCTTATTTCAGAATTACAAAAGTTGAATGCGGATGTCGACAAACATGCCCCACAAGTCCTATAAATTGAAATGGACTATAGGGTCAAAAAATCAAGTACTTCCTCAAAGGGAGAAAAAGAAGAAAATTGAGAGATGAAGCATTGAATGCCTCTCGGTTCAAAAAGCAGCAAGTGCAACAATTGCCTTCAATAAGGATGACCTCCTATTAGGCGAGACAAAGCATAACCGACCCTTGTATTTCACGGGGTACGACAAAGAGATGCCAGTACATGGAGTCCAAATCGACCCAGGTTCTGCACTCAACCTCATCTTTACTTCGGCACTCGAAGAGTTGGGCATCCCACCTAGCAAGCTGAGTCACACGTTTGTATCCATCTTCGGATATGACAAGAGCGCTCAAAGGCCGATCGGTAAAATCAGGTTCAAGTTGCAAATTGGTGATCTTATTTCTAAAGTCACTGTATATGCAATAAGGACCCATTCATGCTACAATATCCTTCTTGGACGCCCCTGGATACATGAGAATGGTGTCGTCCCTTCAACTCTACATCAGTGCATCAAGTTCGCTGGCAACGACGGTTTGATATATCGAGTGTTTGCAGACAAAAAGCCATTCAAAGGCAAGGATGTCCATTTTGCAGATGTTCAAATGTATAAAGATGGAAAAGAAGAAAAGGAGGAAGAAACAACACCCTTTGCCGAAAATCTCTAGAAAGATAAGGGCAAGGCTCCTCAGCAATCACTAGAAGAAAACAAACCTCTAGCAAATCCGAAGAGAGTAGTGATTCTCCCTTCGTTATCTCTTTCAAATCTTCAAAGCCTTTGGTGATCACCAACAAAGAAAAGAAGACAAAACAAAAGGCTAGGGGCAAGTTCGTTGTCTCCTTTGTGTCTATTATGCATGACACAGATTCGGATTCCTAGCCAGAAGACGACATAGCATCAAGCCAAGCTGATACTCAGCGAGTTCAGCCCGCTCTCACTCCATTGGAGACACTTGTTGACGTAGAAGATCCCACATTTGTTGCCTTCGTTGTTCCGGCAACTTCGGCAGAAGAAAAAACAATCTTTTTCCATAGATCGGGAGTCTCTTCATCAAATTCTTCGCTTGAACCTTTCCAAAACGAAGGTATGCCCCAACTATCCCTATATAGTCAAATGGCACAAGCTATCATGAAGAAAATGGGCAACAACGCTCAGAATCCGAACGGTTTGGGAGGTGGCCGTGGTATTCTCACATCATTGGAACCTACCCCAACCAAAAGTCAACCAAAAGATTCGAAACTCCACTGTAATAAAGACAAGTCTTCATACGGGTTGGGGTATGACCCTAATACTCCCATCAGGCAGTTGACACAAAGGCTGCAAAGTCGTTTTGCCGACTGTTGACACAAAAAAAAGTCACTATGTCTCCTCAACATCAAGAAGCCACATGAAGCTGCATCCTGCTACAAACAGGCAAAGTTACTTCCAGCATCAGATATTGTCAGAATCAAACAAAAACTGCAAGATCCTTCAAGACAGCTAAAAGAGGGATACACACGAAGTTTCGGGCCATTCCGACATCGTTTGGCCTAACTTCACTCCTCCGACAGCTAAATAGGCGCTCCTGGCGGCGACAACATTGAAGATATCAAAACTTCAATCAGAGCATACGGATGACTCCAAAATACCTCCAAAGGGCTTCATGCCAAATTTCAAGTCAAACTGACAACGTTTGACCCTCCATCAATGCTCGAGCAGCAAAACCAAGCCTCTCGGCGGCGAGAACCACAGAGACCATCACTCATCAAATGGAACAAATGAGTGGCTTGAACATGCTTCCAAAGGGCTGCACATCGAATTTCAGGTTATTCCGACAACGTTTGACCAGGTTTCGACGCTTCGAAAGAAAATCAAGCCTACCTGTAGTGGAGTACCCCGGGACCATGATATCCAAGTCAGAGCTAATGGATCATCTCTACATGACTCCAATAGGCTCCCTGTCAAATTTCAGGTCAATCGGACATCGTTTGACCGCATATCAAAGCTCGGCATCTTCTTCGTAGCAAAATCAAGTCAAGCATCGACGGGACCTCAAACGGCTTCAAAACTCAAATAAAAGCCCATGGTTGGTCCTATCCACTGCTCAAGAAGCTTCACCTCAATTTTCAGGTCATTCCGACATCGTTTGACCTAGTTTTGACTCTTGACGGAAAATCAGTTACAAAGACTTCGGCTTTCCCGAAAAATGGGAAACTTTGCGCTTCGGTTTTGCGCGGGTTCTCATCAAGTTTTCTCCAAGAAAATCAAGTCAATAATTGAGGAAATATGTCAAAAAAAAAAAAATACAGAAGAAAAAAAGAACGAAAAAGAAGGAAAAACGGCCGAAAAATACACTCGGCGACCAAAGGGGCAAAAACCCCATGGTCGCCGATGACCCTGGAAATCCGGGTCGCCGGATGGCCCGATTTCCGATCGCCTTCGTGTTTCGGGAGTTCGTGCCTTTGTGATTTTCTGAAAATCCAATTTTTGATGCTTGAAAACGAATGATCTTCGTTGACATCTCGGATCCGCCGTCAAGAGCATGAAATCATCATTGATTGATCTAAGATCGCCAACCGGATGACCAAGAAAGTACACTTTCTGTCCAACCGATCGAGAAATCGACAAAACAGATGTCACCGGCCCACCAACATTAATCAATGTCTGAATTTGCATCGCAATCCGACATCAAACTATGTGTGGATCCACCTGTGATGATCACAAGAAGAATCCCAAAGGATGCAGCGCGGCCCGCGACTCTTCACATGCTCCGGCGACCACTTAATGCTTTTAATTGACCCGTTTATGACAACTTAATGCGGTCATTAACTCATTATTTTGGACGGCCCAATCAGATTCAAGCATACGGGAGTTACAAGTCCAAGCAATCATGGCATTAAAACCATGAAACTCCCCTCATCATGGAGATTAAAGGCGATTAAATGCCCATTATCCTCCATCGGTCAATCACAAGCCATGAAAAAGGAGTTACAAAATTAAAAAATAAAAACTTGTAACTCCTCATCAATTCTCTCATCATGGCCATCAATGCCCATAAACCACCCCATGGCTACCAAGAGCCTATAAAAGGAGGTCCATTTCCAAGAGAGGGAAATTGGGAATTGATATTGATACACACATCGACTTGAAATTCTGCACTTTCATACTTGCATTCTCCCGAAGAAAGCTTGACGAAGTCCTGCTGCTCTGTCGCAAGAAGCACTGCAAGGTGATCAAAGTCCCTTGGGGGGCCACCCCCCAAGGTCCTTTTCTTCTACAACATGGCCTAAGCGCGGCTTTTCAGCCCGTTTACTTGGTTTTTTATTGGATATAGGACCTCCTCTTGGTCTTTATCCTCTAAAAAACTGAGGTTGGAGCCAAGCCGAAGAATCGAAGCATCAAGAGTTCTCATTTGAAGGACGATGGCGAAGTCCATATATGACTTGCGACCGTCAATCTGAACGTGTCCTCGCAATCTCCTGAGAAGTTAGATCCCTTTTCTTTCTTTTCTATTGTAATTTGTATTTTTTAAAGAGACAAAAATCACAATTCTTGTCTTTCACATTTGATGAGATTTGTAAAATCGCCTTTTACGGCAAACAAACAAAAAAATCGCCTCCTACGGCATTCTAAAAAAAAACTTGTCTCTTTTCTTAAATATTTATGCAATTTGAAAAGTTAGAAAGAAGGATTGATTTCCTTTTTACTTGTGAAGGTGAATCTCCGGATCATCACCAATCCAAATTCCAAGTAGAATAGTAAATCTGGCATACCCGTACAAAAAAGTTGATATCCGCATTTCCTCTTCCGCTGAGACCCAGGCTGCCCCCGGGGCGGAAGGAGAGGACGGAAATCCGAGGGTCCATCAAGTTGGCATACCCGGTGGGACACGTTTACTTGAGAACGTGATGCTTCGATCCCTTGGCTCCTTTCTAGTTGGCGGCCTATGTTGCATCTTGCATCTAAAAAAAAACATGAGATGGGATTTCAATCATTCTTTCCCATTTCAAAAAAGAAATCTGATTTCTCTTTCTTGGATTCAATTTTGAGAAATTTTGATCCTCTCTTCTTCGAATTTGATAGCTCACAGAAATGTTTGCAGCTATTGTTTGTATCGGAGATTGGGCCATCTTTTCTCTTTGATGAGTCCGATAGGGGTTTTCAAAAAAAAAAAAAAAAAAAAAAACAAAAGCTTCATTTCAAATTCTTTCAAAAAAATGATCTCTTTCTTAGATTCAACTTTGAGAAACTTTGATCATTTCCTCTTCGAACTTGATAGCTCACAGAAATGCTTGCAGCTATTGTTCATATCGGGGATTGGGCCATCTTGTCTCTTTGATGAGTCCAATTGGGATTTTTTTTTAAAATATATAATTTCAAAAAAAAGAACAAAAAAAATTATTAGTTCTTTCTTTTGCACTCAAATTCAAGAAACTTTGGTTATTCCCTTTCGGATTTAACGCTCGCAGAAATTTTGAGTTGTGGTTCGGATTGGAACACCACTTGTTCTCTTTGATGAGTTCATTAGAAACCTTTCAAAAAAAATAAAAATAATAAAAAAAAAGAACACTAAAGTTGCACCAATTGCGCTATTTGACTAAAGTGGATTTAAAAAATGCCTTGTCTAGAGTGTGGAGACAGCTAGACTATTCGAGGCAAGGGTCCTTCAAACGGGTTCATTAAGTAATCCTACCTTACCTGGGAGATGATCTATCTACTAAGGTTTCATAAGATCGAATTGGAAATCTATGTGCACCTTTCAAATTCTTTTTTTCACTTTTGAGTTCAGAATTGAGAAATCTTGGCTCTTTCCCTTTCGGATTTAACGCTCGTAGAAATGTTGAGCTGTGGTTCGGATTGGAACACCATTTGCTCTCGTTGATGAATTCAATCTTAAACCTTAAAAAAAAAAAATTTACGCCACTTTTGAGTTCAGAATTGAGAAATCTTGGCTCTTTTCTTTTCGGATTTAACGCTCGCAGAAATGTTGAGCTGTGCTTCGGATTGGAACACTATTTGCTCTCTTTGACGAATTCAATCTTGACCTTTCAAAAAAAAAAAAAAAAACTTCCGTCACGTTTGGGCTTACATTTGATAAATTCTGATTCTTTCCCTTTCGGATTTAGCGCTCGCAGAAATGTTTGAGCCCTTGCTCGGATTGGAATGCCATTTGCTCTCCTTTATGAACCCAAATTTGACATTTAAAAAAAAATCCCATCTCGTGTCCTTTCCAGGGATGCGATTTGCAACATTTGTGCCTAGCAGTGCTAGTACGCCCTTTCGGGTCTACTGTATTCGCGACCGACACATTTGTATCCCAACCTTATATCATTTTACCTCGAGTGAGCCTTGCTTCTCGGTAATTTGAATTAAGGTCTACAATTGGTTCTAGCAGTCATTGGTACGCTCACCCTGAGCCTACCACACTTGCAGTTTAGAACAATTGTATCCTCTATGGCCTTTTGCCTTCTTCATCTTGCTCGGGTCGGGCCATGTCCCCTTGAGCGATTTGAAAAGACAAAACCATAGTTGTTCTCCATTTATAATCACCATATCCTTGTGATTACTAATGGATGTGGTCTTGTCTCAGAAGTTTTTTAAAACTAACAATGGCAGCTTCATTAACCATCACTTTCGATGAGAACAAGTACCAGCTTATGCTTCAAGACAAGCAAAACAAGCGCACTCATAAGCGCCCCGCCAGTTGTCGAAGTGTCATCTCCCTCTACAACTCTCAAAACACCGGGTCAACTTCAACTCCCCGGACCATCGTCTTCGGGTCGCTGGGACCATTCCCACTCCCCACAGAAGAAACTGTACCTGCCAAGAAGCAGAAGATCGCCTCGCAACGTGTCACTAACATGGCACCAAGGCCGAACACAAAGAAGCCTGAAGCCCGTGGCGCTCCCACGAAGCCTCAACCAAACCAGGTTTGCCCTAAAACCTGGTCCCCGAGATCTTCACCAAAGCAACGGAGGTCCTGAATATCTACAAAGCCAGCATACTTGGCCCACCGGTTCTACCCCCTCTCTTACATGAAAGAGGAGAAACCTACCCTCTGTCTAAAGAACAAACAAAACCAGCATGAGCCGGCTTGCTCTTACAAGCCCAAAATCAAATACTGCATCGTTAGGCCCCCGCAAAAACATGCTGAGGCTTGCACTCCTGCGAGTCGACCCTTCATCTCAACAGGGGCCCAACTCGCAAAATTCAAAGCCTCATTGCGATAGGCTAAGGACCGCGTCCAGATCCTGTCCATGCCCAGCTTCAAAGAAGACAAGCTCGGCTGCTACGCACGGGGGACTACATCCTTCATCGCCAGAGCTCAGCCAGAGTTGACTGAAGCTCAAATTGCTTGTCGTATGTGCCGCCGCGCCGCATATCGACAGAAGAGACTTGAGAAGCAAAGACCCCAGTATTCTACTCTCCATGTCTCTAACAAATGAGTCGAAAAAGAAAGACCCGACCAAGCTGTTGCTATCCATATGGTTGGCAAAACCAGAACATGCCAGAAGTTAGTAACCAAAATCGGTGTCAAACGTTCGGTGACTCGCAGCGTCTCTCGAACACGAACACATCTGGAAGAATCCTCCACTCCTTCAAGCCAAGGACACTGGAGTAACCATTCCTCGGACTCTTCATCTAAAAGAATGAGCCCCAGCTCAGTCACCAGGACGATTTCTTCGTTCGAATCCCGAGGGATGAACGTCTTGGCTACAAGTTCTGAGCAGCCTCCACTACATAATCCACAGGATGACGTAACCGCACGCATCCAATAGCTGGAGCAAGGACAACAGAGAATTGAGGCTCTGATGAAAAACCTCCTTCTCACTTTACAGTGTCCACCTAACAATGAGACCCCTCCAAATCATCAAGATGACGAGGGCAATGCAGAAAACAATGAGTCACGCGCCCTTACCAAAAAGGACGTTGACGACATCCTCGCAAAAGCAAAAAAAGATGATACATTGAAGGAACATGGGATTAAGCCACCCTATCCTCTATGGATGGACTCGGTTCCGTTCCCTGAAAAATTCAAACAACCTACTCTCCAAACATATACAAGGATGGGTTCAGTCAGACAACATGTCATCCACTTCAAGATCCTAACAGGAGCTATTACGGATCAAGACGCCTTCAAGATTCGCCTCTTTGTAAGTACCTTAAAAAGTACAGCCTTTGATTGGTACTCCACTCTGCCGGAGAACTCCATCCAAAACTGGGCTATGCTGGAGACACGCTTCCTGACTCACTTCCAAGGTGAGGACCATCCTGTTACTATGGCTCAGCGCTGCAGCCTAAAATAAGGAGAGAGTGAGTCAACATACGACTTCATTCACAAGTGGAAGGCAATGGCGTACAAATATTCAGATGTACTGCCACAAGCGTCGCTAGTCAACATCTGCCGTAATAACATGAGAGTAAGAATCCTCTCTATGATCATCAGCAACAAATCAAAGAACCTGGGAGAGCTCCTCGAAGCTTCCATGGAAGCTGAAATGGTGATCAAAGACCTCAATAGTCAGAAATCATCAAAGAAAGAGCCAACCGCCATTACAACCTCGAAACCTAAGAAAAAGGAGGTTCTTAATGTGCAAACTAAGTCAGCTCCTCAGCAGCCAAAAAAACCTGAAAACAAAGCTATGGGTAAAAGACTTGAACTCTCCGATGCCTTCAAAGAACGTGTAGAAAAGAAATACCCAATTTATGAAGATGTTGAAGAAATCTTTAAGGCTCTCCTAGCAAATGGCAAACTCATTTTGCCGGAGCCCAAAAGACTGGGAGATGTTGGCAAAACCAACGATCCTCGGTACTGTCCATACCACCAGATGATCTCACATCCTCTCAATCAATGCTTTGTTGTGAGAGAGAAGATCAATGAGATGTGGAAAAACGGAGTCATTACCTTCGACAAAAACTACGGCTCCACCTCTGTCAATATGGTGTCATGTGGGCAAACTTCAAAGTCACCAAAGGAGAAGATCACTACTTCATTCAAGGTGATAAAAATGGCTCAAGCATCCCAAGAGTTGGTTCCCTATCCAACACTAGATGGACAGCCCATATGGGTGCATCCCGATCTCCTAGAAGATGAAAGTTGGGAGACCGTCAAAACAAAGCCAACGGCTCAGTAGCGAAGGCAAGCCAAAAGATAACTCCACAAGCTTAAACAGCAGCAGAAGTCTCAACCAAAACAAAAAGTCCCTGAAAAGGAAGAAACCTCTTCCACTGCTTCATTAGGGGCGACGGAAGAATTCCTTCCCAAAACTTCAAAGGCGGTAAGAAAATTCACCCTTGATGATTTCATGCCACCTCAGTATAGAAATGAAACTGCGCAGGGGGCATCATACTCTTGCAACTCGGTAGTTGGATTGTCCATGGATGGATACGAGTCCGGTGATACTGCCAGTGATATCGATGAGTGGGAAGAATCCCTTGAAACAGGAGAATACCTCTCCGATGAGGAATGGATTCCCGAATCTCATCTTATGCCAGTAATCTGGTATAACCCATTACAGCCGCAAGGATCCTGGTCCGATGATGAAGAAGACCAAGAGGCTGTCAACCCAGTACCAGCCAATGCTCCAGTGGAACCTAACATGGGTGAACCACAAGGAGCAGATGACAAAGAAGATTTGGCTCCTATGCCTAATCTTGAAGAATATGCAAGAATCTTGCAACATCTTGCCATAGAACAGGAGCAGGATCGCGTCAACAATCTTCGTCATGATCCATAACCAGAAATCCCTAAAAATCAACGGGAACTTTCTCCTTCAACTCTTGAAAATAGAGAAAACAGCTAGATCGATGATCCTCTTACATCCGAGGATGAGTCCGATTCCCAACAGTCTACACTGGGGGCATCTCCTGTCAGGATAACCTGCAATACGATATCTCAGGACGATAGTGCCATGAAGCTTTCGAAGACACGTACTCCCCAACTGGTAGTATATCTTCCGGAGCTACATCTTCTCAGGTAACTTCCACTGAGATATCATCTTCTCAACCCTTGTCTCCTGAAGCTGTGACATCTGAACTCAAGCCTCTCCCGATTGATCATCTTGAAGAAACTCCTGCCAATGAGGTCTTCTTCAATGAAAACCCAGTCGATTGGTCCCAGATACCCGATCTTATAGACGATGTCTGGACTGATAAAGAAAAGTTGTTGGATGCTGTTCATAACTTGTTCCCGGAAAATGCTCCGTGCAACACAAACACTAAGGACGGCAATGCAGCTACAGAGACATTTTCAGCAAATGACAAGGATCAACCCCTTGATCCCGAGAGTGATCTTCCAAAAGAAGACCCTTCTAAAAAAGCACTCGAAGTAAGCAATCAAGCTCCCTTCGTGATCTCTCTTGAAACATCAAAGCCTTTGGTCATCACAACCAAAGCAAATAAGACAAAACAAAAGGCTAGGGGCAAGTTCACCGTCTCCTTTGTGTCTATTATGCATGACACAGACTCAGACTCAAAGCCAGAAGACGACACAATGTCAAGCCAAGCTGATACTCAGCGAGTTCAGCCCGCTCTCACTCCATTGGAGACACCTGCTGATGTAGAAGATCCTACGTCTGCTTCCTTTGTTGTTCCGGCAACTTCGACAGAAGAAAAAACAATCTTCTTCCACAATCCTGAAGTATCTTCATCTTGTCCAGCACTCGAACCCTTTGAAAGAAGGTATCGTCTACCAGACTTAAATATCTCTCTTAACAACACGGTGGGCGAACCCATCGAATAAGAAGATCACGATGTTGAGTCCTCCTTGATAGAAGATATCAACTACATCCCAGATCTCAACATCGCTCTTGATGATCCAAACACCACGGAGTCATTTAAGAAAGGTGACCTTGTGTTCGCTGTTAAAAAGCCATTGATTCTCGTTCGTACATCTGAAATCAACGATGAATCAAGATGGAAAGGGCCTTATATCATTGACAAAGCCTTCTCCAATGGAGCACATGCTTTCTTCAACTTTGAAGGAGACAGGTTTATGCTACACAATAAATTTCTACGGCGTTGTTTTTCTTAAAAGCTGCGTCACTACTTGCTGTCCAACACAGTCTACTTGATTTCCAGGATCAACCTCTTAAAGGTCATTGTCACAAAAGCAGGTTCTCTCAATGCCCGACTGGCAAAATGGTCCATCATTCTATCGCAGTTTGATATTAGGTATGTACCACAAAAAACAATCAAATGCCAAGCTCTAGCAGACTTCCTCGCAGAGCACCCATTGCCTAAAGATTCTCCACTCAGGGATGATCTCCCAGACAAATTTGTCTACAATGTGGAAACTTCCTTATCAAATGCTTCCTGGGACATGTACATTGACGGCGCAACCAGGACAAATGAAAAAGGAAAGCAAATATCAGGAATTGGCATCCTCTTTGTCAGCCCCGACAAGTACATGATTCCACACGTTTTCTCGCTACTGAAACCATGTTCAAGCAATGCAGCTGAGTACCAAGCCCTGGTTGTATGATTGGAACTCGCCCTCGAATCCGGCATCACCATGCTAGAAGCTTTTGGAGATTCTCAACTGATCGTCAACCAAATGAATCAGAAATTTGAGGTCAGGAAGCCCGATCTGCTACATTACTACAATAAGGCGCAGTCACTTCGAAAAAAATTCAACATCTGTCACATCACCTACATCCTTAGAGGTGAAAACATCAGTGCAGATGCCCTGGCTGGACTCGCCGCATCCATGGCAATCCAAGAAGGGGATAACATGCAAGTCACAGTGTGTCAAAAAAGGATTCTCCCTCCTCTTAACACACACCAATCAGTTGCTGAATGCCCCCAAGTGGTTGGAAGTCCGATGTCTATCCTCAAATCTCCGATCGGCTACTGGAGAGATCCGTTCATTGATTACATCATATTCGGAATCCTACCTGAAGATCCAAAAGAGCGCGTAAGCATCGAAAGACGAGCCCCGAACTTTCATTTGGATATTCCTTCAAAACCACTTTACAGAAAATCCTTCAACGGAGTACTTCTACGTTGCTTGTCACAACAAGAGACTGAAAAAACTCTCAAAGAAGTGCATGCTGGTCTTTGTGGAGCCCATCAAGCTGGTCCTAAGCTCTACGATCAGATAAAAAGGCTAGGTTATTATTGGCCTACGATGGTAGCTGATGCAATGCGATTTGCTAAGCGCTGCCAACAATGCCAAATTCATGGAGATTATGTCCACATGCCTCCAGAATGGCTACATCCTACAGCAATCTCATGGCCTTTCAAAGCCTGGGGTATGGACATCATAGGTCCTATCTCTCGCCCATCAAGCAAAGGTTATCGCTTCATATTCACCGCTACGGATTATTTCTCCAAGTGGTCAGAAGCATTTGCGTTAAGTGAAATGAAGACCTCATCAGTCCTTCAATTCTTGCGCACCAACATTATTTGTCGCTTCGACATACCCAAAAGATTCGTCCATGATAACAAGCCACAATTCTGGGATCACAGATTCTACAGGTTCTGCGACAAATACAAAATCCAAAGTTGTCCTTCGACTCCATATAATCCAGCAGCGAACGGACTAGCAGAAGCCTCCAACAAGACACTTTGCAAAATTCTCAAGAAATGGTCCCTAGTCACAAAAGAGACTGGGGGGACAAACTACCAGAAGCTTTGTGGGCCTATCGAACCATCGTTCGAGGACCAACCCATAACACACCATTTTCCTTGGTCTATGGATGTGGAACTGTTGTCCCTTTGGAAGTATAAATTCCTTCCCTAAGGGTATCTCTGCAAAATGACATGACGCAAGAAAGCAATGTCAAATTGAGACTCCAAGAGCTGGATAATTTCGATGAAAGACGACTCGAAGCTCTACAAAGCATTGAGCTGTACCAAGCACGCATGGCAGGATCTTTCGACAAGAAGGTCAGGCAACGCGCCTACAAAAAGGGCAACTTGGTGCTTGTAGTAAAAAGACCCATAGTCTTTGCCCACAATTCCAAAGGCAAATTCGAACCAAAATGGGAGGGACCCTTCGTCATCGACAAAGTCTTCTCCAACGGTGCATACGCTCTTCTAAACACGAAATGAGACAGATGTATGCTGCCCATCAATGGCAAGTTCTTGAAGCCGTACTACCCTTGAAGACTTCCTCAAACGGGTCAGAGCAATGCCAATACGGCCAAAGCCTATTTCCAGGTACTTGTTCGTCAAACCCATCCCCTTTTGAAATTTTCATCTTTATGTTGAAATTTCCAAAAAAAAAAAAAAAACTCTCAAAACAATGCTTACTTTTATTGTTTCATTGTCAAATCCAAAAATCCAAGTTTAGGAGCCTCTTCCCAGACTTGACCAAAATTTTCGATCCTTGAACCCAAAATTCTTGGTTTGAAGAAAAAACTAGGACTCAGGAATTTCCACCCTAGTCCGCCTCGGCTTTTACAACCAAAATGGTTTTAAGTCAAAATTTTGGACCCTCGTGTCTTCAAACAAAAAAAATGGTTTTTTAGAAACCGCGAGGAAGCGACACTTAGTCGATACTCGCAAAACCCAAAAAACAGAAGGATGCAACACCTAGTCGATACTTCCAAAACCCAAAAATCGGAAGGATGCGAACCCCATTCGATACTTCCAAAACCCAAAAACCGCAAGGAAGAACCCCATTCGATACTTGCAAAACCTCAAAATCGTGGAGTCGCAATATTCCAATTGATATTCACAACCCAAATTTCAAATAGTTCCAGAAAACCTAAAATTTCAAAAATCGCGGGGAAACGACACCAAGTCAGTACCCGCAAGACCAAAATTTTTGGGAAAATCAGGGAAGCGATGCTTAGTCGATACTTGCACCGCAATCCGTGAGGAAGCGACAATCCATCGATACTCGCAAACCTAGCCCGTGAGGAAGCGACATTCCATCGATACTCGCAAACTGAATGAGCAAGGAAGCGACATTCCATCGATACTTGCAAGACCATTCAGCGGGGAGGCGACATTTGGTTGATACCTGCATTTTGAAAACCAAAATCCGGCTAAAAACGCCAAAATTCGGCTATAAACGCCAAAATCGGCTATAAAAGCCAAAATTCAGCTTTATGCCAACAAAACAAAACTTGGTTTTCAAAAATCTGGCTCCCATGCCAAAACAAAACAAAATAAAACAACAGCAAAACAAAATTCGACTTCCATGCCATTCCAAAATTTTGGCTTCCATGCCACAAACAAAAACTTTGGCTTCCATGCCACAAACTTTGGCTCTCATGCCACAAACGAATTTTGGCTCTTATGCCGCAAACAAATTTTGGCTTTCATGCCATCACAAAATTCGGCTTTCATACCATCTCAAAAAAAAAAAAAAAAGCTTTGGCTCCCATGCCACAAACCAAAAACTTTGGCTCTCATGCCACAAACAAAAAAACTTTGGCTCTATTGGCACAAACAAAATTTTTGGCTCCCATGCCGCAAAACAAATTTTGGCTCTTACGCCACAAAATTCGGCTTCCATGCCATTCTAAAAATCGATTTTCAAGCCATAAAAAACCAGGCTTTCGCCACAAAAATTGGCTTTCATGCCTAAAACAACCCTTTGACAAAAGACTTTCACAAAATGATAACCTGTTGATCAAATTCTCAAACAAACATTCCCATCAGCTTTTGCTTAAATTTGTTTTCATAAAAATGATTGAAGTGAAAAGAAGGGGATACAAAAAAAAAAAAATATATATATATATATATAGTACCAAAAATGTTTATACATGGAGGTACCAAAAAAAAAGAAGAAAAGGAGTTTGCTACAACTCAGGAGCTCAATCCAACATGGTTTTCAACCAAAGATTCAACTCCTCAAGCAGACCCTTGGCCTTAGCTTCCAAAGTTTTCAGGCCACGCTTATTCAAAATGTTCCCATAAAATGCGGCCGAACGTCGCGACCCATCGGCTGCACGAGGGAGTTCTTCCCAGAGGACCTGCCACTGCTCATACTCCTGAGTCTTCCTCCGGAAATTACTTTCAGCTTCCTCAACCTGGCGAATGAGAGTCCCCTCTTTGTCACGAGCTTTCACAATGGCGGTCCATTTGGCAGCAGCTTCTTCCTCTAAAAGCTCAAGACGCTGCCTAGCCTCGACCACCTCCTTATCAAGGCGGTCTAGGTCTTGCTTCAGCCCCATGATGGCCAACTCGGTAACGTTCATTTCCCGAACGAACTGCTTCCGTGTCTTCGAGATCTCAGTCAGCTCAGCTTTGACTTTGTTGGAAGGCTTCATAAACATCTCATCAAAGAAGTCACCGTCTGGGAAATCCTTGGTCTCAGTCCACTTGTTCCCTAAAGCAATGACTTCATCAACAAAATCCTTGGCGCTTGCAATGTCCAGACCGACTTCTTCGCTATCAGCAAGGATGTCCTGTACATGCTTGATCATGTCGAAACCAGCTTCCAAGTGACCCGAAAAGAGAGTCTCAACCCATGAGCTCAAAACATTCTTCAACACCTTCTTTGCATACTGAAGGTGTGGCGCAGATGAGGATTCACCGTGCTCCGGCACTCGACTGCCCATGTCATGCTCCATTGGAAGAGTAATCAATAAGCTCTTTCCAATCGAAGAAGCTGACTCGTTGAAAGAAGAAGAAGCCCCTACTCCTGGATCGGCTGCAGGTATCCCCTGTTCTGGCTCTAAGGAAGACGGAGGAACTTCTCCTGCTGCTCCACAATCTGTCAATAAAAAGACAAAAAGGTATGAATATGATCTTGTCAAAAAAAATATATCAAGATTATTATTACAAAATACCTTTTTCGACGACCGGCGGAGTACTCTCTGCCTCTCTGAGCTCATCCGAAGCATCATCAAATCATCGTCCTCTGCCAAAAGAAAGAAAGTAGTGGATCAAAACAAAAATCTCTTATAAGAGAAAAGAAAAAACAAAAGAAAGAAGGAGAATCATACTAGTTGTCTCCTCTTCTTTGCTCCTCTTCTCCGGAGGCTCGTTAGCATCCCTAGACACCTCCTAAGCAATGGTGAGAGGAAATTCCAAATCAGAAGGACTTTCATGCCGTCTCATATTACGGCGCTGTCCTCTCTTCCTTTTACTTTTGCGGGTCAATCTGCTCGACTATCCTGCTCCACTATCAATATCAGGTCTCTCACTAGAGTCCTCACTGGATGGCCTACTTTTCTCAGTAGACTCCATGGAAGCCTTCGTGCGCTCTACTTGCATCCAAGCATCGATTTCGGCCTCCTCCTCTTCCAGCTGTCTCAAGACCTCACCAGGAATCCCTTGTGCAGTTCCTGATCTGATGATATCCTGCTCGTTGAGAAAGCCTATCTTATGCTTCTCTCCAGAAAGGAAGGCCAAAACTTCCTCTCGACGGACACCATCTGATCTACCAAGACCCTTCCCAGGAGATTGCTTGACATCGAGCTCCTTCTTGGAAAGCCCCCGGTACACTGAGAAGCTCTCCACGAACCATTTCGTGAAGCCAGAAGTCCGGAAAGTGGGAAGCTCAGGAGAAGAAATTATGGCGGTAGTGTCCTCTGCGCTATAAAAAGCCCATGCATTCCTCCCATTCTGCAGACCTCCAAAACGCTTCACCATGCTCGAAGGCGCTCCAACAACGCCTTGAGAGAAGCCAAGCTGCAATGCAAAATGCGAAGGGACATACGGTTGGATATCCACAAAAAGATGTCTGCAGTACACCATCTACCAACCCGTATGTTGAAAAGCCATCTCTTCTTCGCGTTTGTCAAAGCATAGTGTCTTCCCGACCCTGCCCTGGTCGAATCACGGGAGACACCAAAGTCAAAAGCCTTCTTCTGCAAACCGGGAGAAAGCTTCACTGAAGACTGCCCAATTTCGACGTCCCTGAACCGTCGGATCCTCAAACGGGCAGACAAAAGAGATTCAGAAACGGTTGTCCCTCTATCCAAACGAATCATAAAAGGATCTTCGTCCTGTGCAACTCCCAACCGATGGAAGTTAGGACAGTGGTATACATACCACGAATAGAAGATATGGCCAGAAAATACATTGTTCATAGGGAGCCCAAGCAGAACCAGGAAAGCAGCAGCCTGCAATTCGGTACACAAGTAGGAGTAAAAAGCAGGTACCAAAGCCAGCCGCTCTCCAAACGCCATCTGACAAGCCGGAAAAATACAGTGCAGCCTAATGTGCGTTCCATCTCCTCTAGCAAAAACAGTCTCACCCAGCCAATAAGTGAGGTAAACAGCGAGATCTCTCCGCAATGCAATGTTAGGACAAATGGCATTTGTGCTTGCGAAGAACTTCATCAAATCTTCTCGCATAGCGGAGATCTTCTTCAAACTTGATGCTTTAGCCCTAGCATCCTGGGCCATGCCATCAGAAGACTCCCCGCTGTCAAAAAAGTTGGAGCTGCAACTCTTCCAGCTGCTGCACCTAACTTTTGAGCCCTCCTTCTCCTTAAAAAAATCATAGAAGGCGACGAGCTGAAAGTATACAAGCCTAAACTCCTCAGACTGCTCCTTAAGGACGCTGTCATAGGCATAAACTTCTCATAGAGTTTGCCGAGGATAAACAACCCGGTGATGGCGCTCAGTTCCTTCAAAGAAACACTAATCTCACCATTTGTCTATCACAATGAAGGTGTTGGTTTGTGGAAGGAATGACTCCAGCATGGCCATGAAAGCCTCATCGGAGAAAACAACGGTTTGCCGAAAAGCGCGAACCGCATAAAAAATCTCGGCCTTCCGCAGAATGGCCTCGCCAACCTTCAGGGTGTGATCAGTCCATGATTCCCAACTCGAGTCAGCACTGAAATGGCCACGAAGTCGAAAAGGCTTCACCCAATTGCTGCCGTCACCCCGAAAAATACCTAGGCCCACTGGTCTCAAATCGACCGATGGATGATCAGAACCTTGGTAGCCACTGGTTGGCATCAACATGTCCATACGGATAGGCGACTTCTCTGCAAAATCGGAAGGGCCGCCAACAAAAACCCCGGTCTTGATCACACTTGTTCTTTTCACCCAGCTCGGAGGATCTTCCCTCTTAGGGCACGAGGAGAAAGGCTAATGATCGAGATGGTCCGATCGAAGGTTGACCGGGTAGAAATAGTTCTCTCCTCACCATCTGTTGTGTAAGAGAACTGAAAACATCTCCTTTGGTATGTCAAGTCGTCAGGGACTGCATCACCGAAGAAGAAGGTAGGCTTGGGCACAACGCTCTGATCGTCCGTAACCCAAGGACGGCTGCTTACCATGATCTTGTAGAATTCCTCATCTTTGAGAGCGATCAATCACTGTCTCATCTCATCACGATTGAGGGAATCACACTCTTCCAAGTTCTTCTCAACAAACTGGACCTTCTCCCAAGCCTACTGAACGGCCGCATTAGAAGATCTGGCAGACCGACGAGGTGCGTCAGTAACAGGACCCTTACCCTTGTTCATTCTTGAAGAACTACCTGCAAAGAAAGGAAAAACAAAGATCAATCATCACCAAAATGACAGAATTTTGCTAAAAAAATTCTAGCGAAATTTTGACATGGTTCCGGGGTAATTCCGAAGAAAAGGGAAATACCCCGAAAAAGACAAGAAGCCTGAAGATGAGCTCAACATCGCTGCAAGCTCATAGTCAGTGGAAAAATTCTCAAAGAAGGTTCGAACTCAACATTGCTGCGAGAACGAGCCAATCTCATCAAATTTCCACAAAATTTGGAAAAGAGCTCAACATTGCTGCGAGCTCCAAATCCAAAATTGCAAAGTTCCTCAAAATCCAGCAAGACCAAGAAAGAGCTCAACATAGCTGCGAGCTCCAAATCCCAATACTTGCAAAAGATTTTCAGGTACCTCTCTAACTCATCTAATGTCCAAAGGTTCTATTTACCTTGAACCTTTTGTTAGAATGGTGGAGAGATTGAATACTAGAAGATTAATGGGTCAAGGATCAACAGTTTTGTAGACATCTTCAACCCCATTTTATGACCATCACGAATTTATTTTATTTTATTTGTGATCATAATCAGATGATCAACAAGTATGCTATTATTGTGACATTTGAAACTGGTCTTTAAATTACAATCCAAAATGTCAACATGAATCGTCAAATCAAACTACCAATTTTATCATAGTTACAACTATCACAGGCCACACTGCCACAGCCAGTGACACCAGTCAAAGGAGATGCATTTCATTCCTTTCTTTCTTTCTTTTTTTGTTTTTTTTGTAAGAAGATGCATTTCAGTTAAACAATACCTAGGATCACTAAACAATACATTTCTAAAAAAGTGCGAGTAAAGGTAATAGTCTCTCCTTTAATAGGAAATGTAACTAACCACGACTTTAATAAATCAAATCAGATCCAAAAATTGAGGATCTCATCATCTGTCTATGAACTCCTCACCTCACCTCTTTATCACCGTTAGGAACCTCAATATAAAACTAGCAAAATATGCCTGTGCTTACAATTTATAATATTAAAATAATAAATAATAATTAGTCATAGAATAACTAAAATACTTTATCCAATGATTAAATATAATATAATATAATATAACAAAAGAGAGATTTTGAGAAAAAAGGTGAAATATAAATGAATTTAAAGAAAGAAACTAAAAATGAAAGTAAATGAAGATTATGTAACTTGTTTTCAATTCATAGGTGGGCTTCATTTCTCTTAAAGGTGAGAGTTCTAATGGTTTGCTGTAGATGCCTCCTAATTGTAAAGAAATCGCATAAGTTCAAAAATTACCATTTTTTATTCTCTATCTCTCTATCTTGAACATACTCTTACTTGGCTATGCAGAAAACCTGAGTTAAGTAAGGAAGAAAAAATTTCATTTACAATCAATTGCCAAGTTGAGCCTTTATTATAAAATTGAATCCTATCCATTTATATTAATAATAATTTATTAAATAGTCACATGTGAATAACATAAGATGAGTATGATCTCTCATCTATTGGGTCCTGCATGGATGATTAGAATCCTTATCTAATAGGTTCCACTATTGTGTTCCATCGAATGGGCATGGTGGATAAATTCCACGTGAAACATAAATGGTTGGTGTTTCATAAATGGGTCCCATGAAGATAGTTTAATAAAATGGTCCCCCGTAAATAACGAAAGAAAGATGGGCTTGATCTTTGTAAGGTCGGTTTTAGAGGAAGAAACAAGACGGAACTTCCTCGCTGCTCTCTTTGTTGCTCTTCCTTCCTCTCCTGGTGGGATCTCCTTACTTTGAACGAAACCCCTGTTTAAGAGAAAAGGAACACGGTGAAAATCAATCGGTTGGCCCGATCCAAGTTTCTCTGATGATTAAGTCAGAATCTACTGATCATTCCTTATGCATTTTTCCCCTTTTATCATCTTTTACCTGGATTCCCGGATCTTCCTTAATGTTTGGACCAATCGTAGATCATGGCGACCAGGGTGCTGGTGTTTCCTTTTGCATCTTCCTATTGGGGGAGAAGTGCCTTGCCCCACTCCATTCCCTACTTCTCTGGTTCCGCCAGCTGTCCCCCTGTTTCCCATTTCCAGCGTTGGGTGGTTTGGTTCGGCCTGGGCCTGTTCCGCGAATCGGGCTGGGATCAGTTTGAGCCTGGATTAGTTTCGCAGGTTGAACTGACCTCGACCTAACCCTTGGCTGGTTCTGCAGGTTGGCTGGTCTCGTAAGCCGGGTTAGCTTTGACCCAGACCTGGCTCGAATCTAAAGCCCTTACAATTGCCCCCTAAGCATCCTTTTTCCTCTTTGTTTATCGAGGAGAATGGAGGCTTGCTTGTACTTTCGTGTCCACGTGGCGTTTCAAGAATCGCCAGCTTGTCACTCAAGCCACACGACGTCCTTCCATCTCTATCCCTTCGCATCTCTTCCGGGATTTCATATCCCTTCCGTGGAATTGCATCCCATTCAATCCGCCCCATACAAACCGTTTCATTCCTTCTTTTAAGATCTTCAGTGATAGCTTCAATCCTCGCTTTTCCCTTCCGCTTCCACTTTCTCGACTGTAAGTCTTTCTTTCTTTCTTACTCTCTTTGTTTTTCTTCTTCTTGAATGGGTAATCTGAAGGGTCTCCTTAACAGCCCGGAGGGGCTCATTGAATTTAGGCGCAAATGTGATATCCCTCTGGATGTTCAGATCCGAGCCCCTTTTCCCGAAGAATCCCTCGACAGTGGTTCCAGTGACGCCATGCCCTTCCCTAAAATCGCCATTGTGGAAGGGGGGTTCGCTTCTCCTTGGATCCTCTTCTTGTTCACTTCCTTCCTTTACAAACCCCTTTCCCCTTCAATGTGCCCCCAATTTATTTCGCATCGTGATGGGGGTAGCTGCGCTGAACAAACTGCTCGACACCAACCTTGGGGTATTTGATATTCTTTCATATTATTTCCTCGTTCCCCTCAACAACCAAAAAACAATACAACCAAAAAACAATCTTCTATCTGAAGTCTTGCGACCATAGTAGGCTTCTCGTTCATTACCTCCCGGACTTGAACAAGTCGAGCAAGGGAGATTTTACCATTGTTAGCGGCAACTCGGAGGCGCCGACCTCCTGGGGCAGGGTCAGCTGGGAAGGTCCTCGAGTCCCAGGTTTCCCAGATCGGCCTCCTCCTGCATCGTGTTTTTCTCTTCCTATGTACCGCTTTTTCTCATATACTCAACTTTTCACCTTGTCTCTATTTGCAGATCCAACAATCAACCAGGTCCCCCAATCTCTCCTCCGAGCTGATGATTTAAAGACAGTTCTTAACTACCGTGGTCCTTCCAATTTACATGGTTAGGGTCGGGCTACTCACATTCTGCTCGGGTATGAGCGATCTTACAACAGCTTCTTAGCTACCCCGCTTTGGCATAATTTCGGGGACAATCTAGGGGAGCCAACCCACCATCCACTCCGGAGGAAGATTCTTGCTGTAAAGACGTCAAGACCTTCTTCTAGAGGAGGTGGGACGATCAGTGCCCATTCTTCGGGCTCTTAACGATCCTCTGGTCCGTCACATACCGCTAAGCAGACTCCTTCTGGTCGGAGGCAAAGTCGTAGGAGGTCATCTCAATCCAGCACTTCCTCTTCCTCTTTTTTGAAGCAAGCTCCCGTCCTAGAGATATCGGACAGCTCCTCCTCTTCTTCAGATCCAGACAGACCGCTTTCCGTCATGTCCAAGCGTAAGGCGAAGGACTTACTTAGCAACCTTGGCAACATCCCCTCTTCAGAGACAGGCAAAGTTTCTCCCCAAGAGCCCCCTTCTGTTTTGGCAAAAGATCTGTTGTTGATCCTCCTCCTGACCTTTGTCCGAGGAAGACGAAGGGTAAATCATCGGCAAAGTTGGCTGACGATTTTGACCCATTGTCTCTTTGGCTAGAAAACACTTCTCTTGGGAAAGTCTATCCTTCTACCTTCAAATAGGGGTTTGCACGGAACCTTGTCCGACTAAGATCTCATGTCTTCCATGTCCAGCACTGCCTCCTGGTTAGTTGAAATACCCTGTTTATCCTCTTTCATCGGATTGTTTCACAGTTTCAACATCTACCTTTTCTTTTCTTCAAGGACTTCAGAAGTGGTTCGTTGGATCAAACCGTATGGAAAAGAATCAGAAGCGAGTGGAAAGTCTTGAAATGGAACTTGTTGCATATATGGCTACTCGACACCTGGCAAAGACTGCTGCCTCTAATTCTTCCAAGGCCCTGAACGTCGCGGAGGCTAAGGCCGTTGCAGCCACGAGTCGATGGAACTCAAAGCCCTTCGTTGCAAGGTCGCCGAGATGCAAGACGCTATAGAACAAGCGAAGGATGCTGCATTTGAGGAGGTCGAGGTAGTTTACCTCGATCAGGTTGAGAGGATGAAGACTCTTGTGTTTAAACGGGGGTATGATGTGGGCTTAAGTGATGTTGGATTCCCGGGAGATTCTTGTTAGATTGTATGGACTCAATCCATCAATTGATGTCATAAATTGATTAGTTTCTTTATCTATCGATAATATCATGCTTTACTTTCATGAGATGAATGTTATTTTATTACTTCATGCACATGACCAATACATATGACATAATGGTTCATAAGTTGAACCAGGTCCCATTAGTATATTAGATGTGATATATGTGTATGGATGAGATCCACACACGAGAGATATATGTCACAAATCTTATACTTAAAATAGCTTCACAACCAATGATGAGACTGGGCATATCATTTGAAAAGGTTGCAGCACTTTGATCACTATGAGATAGTGTGATTTGTCTCGATCATCAGAATGGAAGATTCTGGATCATGGTATTGGTACAATGGATGTATTGAAGGACCATGAGAAGCACCTTATGGAATTCCGTCTCAATAATAAGGTCTGCTCTCATAATTCCCTAGCAATAGGCTCTCAATCATGAGACATTGATGAACTCAAGTTTCTATCTATTCATCTGCTTTGAGTCACCAATGAGTGAGGCCAACTGTAGGTCAACACCTCGGTGTCTTGGGTATGTGGTAGTAGGACCGTGGGAACATTGAATGATCAAGATGGAATCTATTTCTATTATCCCCTTGTGCCAATTAATGGATTTGTCATTAGTAAGTGCGCACCCATCTCGATTAAGAGTTAATTGGATGGTACTGATGATCATAATGATTAATTGGGTCTCAAGGATAATAAGATGTGGAACTGAGATTGGAAGAGACAGATTTATTCCAATTGATCCATGGATATTGATAGAGGGGTCTACTTGTGGTAATTGGGAAGTTTAGGGTCTTCATTGTAATTTATTCCTAAGACTGGAGTGCAATTGCATTTATATAGTGGTGTTATTTGCAATTAACTGTGGGCCCGGATTGTACATGAGATGTGGGGTCATGTGTCCCAGTTGGAGCCAGCTTTCTAAGGAATCCCTAGAAGTCCCCACGCTAGCCCAAGTTATTAGAAAGATACTAATTATAGTAGAACTCTAAAAGGAAATAGAAAGTTACTATTTCTATTAGAAGTGAGACTTCTAATAGTGGTAATAGTAAGTTACTAATTATAATGGAAGTAAGACTTCTATTTTAGAAAGAAGAGAGTTACTAATTGTTAGAGAAGTAAGACTTCTATTTCAATTAGATAACAAAGAAGAGAAGCTTGCTTTTAGCAATAAATAGAGGACATAAGAGGTCTTGGACGTCCATGCAAATTCCTTCCTAGGGATTCACGCCCATGCCCTTTTGTACAAGAGTTGCACATGTTTTGTCTTCTCTCTTCCCTTTTCTAATTCTCTTATAGTTTTCTTGAGAGTTTTCTCTTGGAGATCCCACCGATCTTCTTGAGAAGAGAGATCTAATTCGGGTCATAGCGTGGAAGGCTACGAGGTGGTGGAGATTCTGATCTTAGTTTGTAGAAAAGTTCTACATCAACGAAAGTTATCAACTTCTCCATTAGGGCACAACTGAGCTCCAAAGGTATAATCTGCTTCCTTGTATGTGGTAGATTTTAATGGATGCTTGTTCGCTTCTGTTCTATCTTTTAGATAGTTTTACTTACTGTACATGATCATGAGATTGAGGTTATGCATCCTGGATTGGGTTTTTGGCCTTACGGATACTTGATCCCTGAATCAAGTGGGTGAAAAGTTTTAAAAATCTATCCACGAGGCCCACCTACTTCCAACAATTCTCCCCTCTGGGCCAAGCACACAGTTCAACTCATTGCCGCTCCAGATCAGCCATCACCTACTAAAATTCCTGCTCAAGACCCTGTTGGAAGGCCCAGCTCGCCTGTGGCTGGTGATAATGATGCCTCTCCTGTTGTAGACCCTGCTGCTTCTGCTTCTGATGTCCCTGAGGTTGTCTAGAGAATTTAAGAACTCTCCTCCTTTTCTTGGTGTATTTTGGTTTTAGCAAGTTGCTCGACCTGTGGGCCAGACATTATATCTTTTCGATGTTGTTTCTTTTGTGCTTTAAATATTCAACTCTTTGCATCTTTTTTGTTAAATTCGCATTGTTTATGCCTACTGCCACTATCGGCCTTTGTCTGAACTCCCTTTAGTCGAATGTTTGCATCGTCATGCCAAACACTAGTTTAAGGAAGATCAGTGCAGTATAACTAGTTTGGGACTCTCCCAGTTAAGATTTGTTTTCCTTTTGGCATGAAGTAATGGGTCTGTTATTACCTCAATTTTCAGGCCTTAGCCCTATTGTCGCGCTGTTATCTCGGTAGGGTCCGGCCCCTATTGCAGGTTCCCGCCCTTATATAAGTTGTAATTAATTGATTCCTTGGCACAAGGTCATAAAGCAACTTGGACAAATTCTTGGCATAAGGTCATAAGGCAACTTTCATAAATAAAATGTAAGATACAAAGGTGATAACTACATGGGTATAGAAATTTTAAAATAGAATTTTTTTCAAATTTGCCACATTCCACGGTCTCAGTAGTGTTTTTCCCTTAAGCGTTTCCAAGCGATATGCTCCTCTTCCTCCCACAGAGATGACTCTGTAGGGTCCTTCCCAATGTGCCATGGCTAGGGTTTTTAGTGCCAAGGAGCACTCTTCTCAAGACCAAGTCTCTGACTTGAAAAGTTCTCACTCTGACTTTCTTCTGGAAGCTTCGTGCCAACTGTTCCTGGTAGACCGCTAGTTTGATTAGCGCTCGTTCCCTTCGCTCCTCGATCATGTCGAGCTGCTTGGCAACCTTTTCCTTGTTTCGCTTATGGTTGTATGCCTCTGTCCTCGTGGTTGGCAGTTCGACCTCCAAGGGGATCACCGCTTCCATTCCATATGCTAAGGAGAATGGGGTCTCTCCGGTAGACCTCCTTGGGGTTGTTCGGTAGGCCCACAAGACACTAGGGAGTTCGTTCACCCACGCTCCTTTGGCCTCACCCAACCTTTTCTTTATGCCATCCAACAAAGTTTTATTGGAGCTTTCAGCTTGGCTATTACATTGTGGGTAGACTGAGGTCGAGAAATGGTGACTGATGCTAAATCGTTCACACGGGCTTTTGAAAACTTTTCCTTCGAACTACTTCCCATTATCCGTTACTAATGCTCGAGGTATTCCAAATCTGGTGATGATGTTTTTCCATACGAATCTCTCGCCATCACTTTCCCTGATGTGGATCAAGGGTTCTGCTTCTATCCACTTAGTAAAATAATCCATAGCTACTATGAGAAACTTGAAGTTACCTATTGCTCTTGGCATAGGCCCAACAATGTCGATCCCCCATTTATCAAACGGCCAAAGACTCGTAATCGAATTTAGCTGCTTGGCGGGTTAATGGATATCTTTGCCGAAATGTTGACATCTTTCACACTTTAGGACGAATTGCAGGGAGTCTTTATGCATGTACGGCCACCAATATCCCTGTGACATAGCCCGGTGTGCCAAACTTCGACCTCCAATGTGACCCCCGCAACATCCCTCATGGATCTCCCATAGCAAGCTTGGAACACCGGCCGGGTTGACACAATAGAGGTATGGCCCTGAATAAGACCGCCGATAAAGCTTGTTGGTTGGCGACAACCAAAACCTTGCAGCATTTCTTCTTATTTCAAGCTTTCATTAAGGTCTTCCGAAAGAATACCATCCTTTAAGTACGCAATTATTTGCGTCATCCAGCTCGGAGTTTCATCCTACAAATTGGCACACATAACCTGTTGCCCTACAATGCTCGGCTCTGCATGCAAATCGATGATGATTTCTCTCCTCAGCTTGGATTTCACTGTAGTAGCCAAACTGGCCAGGCTATCGGCCTGCGAATTCTGCTCCCGACCGATGTGCTTCACCTCAACATTCCATATTTCCTGGATCAAGAGCTTTGCTTCAGAGACATATGTAGCCATCCGATCATCCCGAGCCGCGTACTCTCTAGTTAGCTGGTTGGCGACCCAATGTGAGTCACAATGGACCACCAATTTCCTAACTCCAAGTTCTTGGCCATCCTGAGTCTAGATAATAATGTCTCATATTCTGTTTCGTTGTTTGATGTGTCAAACCCCATTGTGACAGCCCGCTCAATTATTGCCCCTTCTGGCATTATGAGCACTACATCGGCACCAGACCCTCGGGAGTTGGATGCTCCATCCACATATAGCTGCCACTACTGGTTGGTGTTCGTCCCGTGCATCTGCCAATCTGACTCACTTTGCTCGGGTATTTCCTTGTGAGCAAACTCAACTATGAAATCGGCCACCACTTGGCCCTTTAACGCGCTCCTGGGATTATTTTGATGTCATATTTGCTAAGCTTTATTGCCCACTTCATTAGTCTCCCAAAAAGGTCGGCCTTCTGAAGAACCGACCGAAGTGGATGTTCAGTTAGGACTTTGATGGTATGGGCCTAAAAGGAGCGTCTTAGCTTCCGAGTTGCACACACCAAGGCCAAGGCGAGCTTCTTAAGTGGGAGGTATCTCGTTTCGGCATCTAGCAGGGTTTTACTGATGAAATAAATTGGCTAATGGTGCGTCCCCTACTCCCTCATCAAGGCTGCACTAACCGCGTGCTGAGATACCGCCAAATACAACACCTGTTCTTCCCCAGGATTTGGAATAGAGGGGACAGGAGGGAAGCTCAAATATTGCTTGAGTTGTGCGAGTGCATCATCGTATTTTTCGTCCCACACTTTTTCTGCCCTTTTTTTCAAGGCGAGAAACATTGGTCGGTACTTGTCTGAACTCCTTGCTATAAAATGATTCAGTATAGCGAGCATACCTGTTAACTTTTGTACTTCCTTCCTTGAACTAGGTCGCTCCAACCTTTGCACAGCCACCACTTGGTCGGGATTGGCCTCTATTCCCCTATGAGTCACATTGTATCCCAAGAATTTTCCTAAACTAACCGCGAATGAGCATTTCGTGGTGTTCAGCTTCAGCTTGTATTTCCGTAGGATGCTGAACACCATCTTCAAGTCCTCCTCATGGGTGACCCTTTCTTTGCTTTTTACTACCATGTCATCAGCATAGGCTTCCACCGTATTTCCAATCAGGTCCTGAAATATTTTCGTAACCAGCCTTTGGTATGTTGCCCCTGCATTCTTAAGTCCAAAGGGCATTCGTTTGTAACAGAAGGTCCCCTTTGGCGTTATGAATACCGTTTTTTCTTGATCCGCTTCCACCATTGCAATTTGGTGATATCCTCGATAAGCGTCCAAGAAACTCATCCGTTCGTGTTTTGTTGTGGAGTCCACCGGTTGATCAATTTTTGGAAGTGGAAAACTATCCTTAGGACAAACTTTATTCAGGTCGGTGAAATCTACGCACACCCTCCACTTGTCCTTCTTTGGTATGACAACGGTGTTGGACAACCATTCGGGGTAATGTACCTCCTGGATGGCATCCGCTTCCAGCAGTTTGTTGAATTCCTCGTTCATGGCTGCTTAGCGATCAAGGGTGAGTCTTCTCTGCTTCTGCACCACTGGTTTGGCTCTCAGATCCATACCTACCTTATGGCTAATGACCTTGGGGTCGACTCTGGTATCTCATACGAGGCCCAAGCAAAAACGCCAGTGTTCTAGTTGAGGAGTCGGACCAAGCTGTCCTGCTCTTCCTCGGTCATTGATTTTCCAATCATCCAATATTGTTCGAGGGATGGTACACCTCCCTTTTGGACAATAATTTTTTCCAATTCCTCTACTGCCATACCGGTTTAGTCTGCCTTTTGATTATTGCCTTCCGACCAACCTGGCTGTAATTGCTATTTTTGATATGCCTCTCTACCCGTGCAATTGTTTTCTTCCTCGACCTTTATCGCCTTTCCCTTGATCGCGGCTATTAGGCAGCTCCAGGAAACCACTTGGCCTCCCCTGATTTCCATTATTCCTTTCAGTGTCGGAAAACGAATCCTTTGATGATAAGTTGAGGGAACTGCCTTCATACGATGGATCCATGTTCGTCCCATGATGCCATTGTAGGGGGATGGTACGTCGACCACAAGGAATTCCACGTCCATGTGAATGGGCCCTGCCCCGACCTGCATTGTGATGAGACCCATTGGGTGTACAGCTTACCCGTTGAATCCGAACAAAGGTATCGAGGTCGGCCTCAAATCTGACCGTCTTAATCCGAGCTTATCAAACAGCTCGGCGTACATGAATTTTGACGAGCTCCCAGGATCAATCAACATTTTTCGGACATCATATTCCCGTACCCTCAGAGTTAGCCCTAACGCATCGTTGTGCGGTTAGACCACATCCCGCAAATTTTCATATGTGGATGAGATCTTCTTTTCTTTTCATCCGACCTCATTGACAATGCTTGGCTCGGCCGTCATCTGATACCCCTCTTTCACGTGAGCAACCATCTTCCTCTGGTTTTTGACCGATCGAGCCATTACCTCGAAGAGGCTGGTGGCCCCATGCACCACATCTATCACCCCAACAGGTTTTTCTTTTTCTTGGTTGCCCCTCAACTCTTTCCGAGCCGAGCTGCCTGGAGCATTTTTCGATCGTGAATCCTCCACATATTCTTTCAAGTGCCCCTCCTTTACAAGGTCCTCCAAGTGCTGTTTGAGCATTCTGCAGTTCTCCGTCAGGTGCCCGTGCTCCCGATGGTAGGAACACCATAGGTTAGGATTCTGACGCCCCAGATCACTGACCATCTTTAAAGGTCTCATGAAGTACGGTTTATCTTTGATCTGGGTCAGGATCTTGTAGATCGTCTGTTTAAAGATGGTAAATACTCCTTCATAGGCTAACCTTGTGAGTTCAGCCTAGGCTACTCATCGCTCGAACCCCTCCCTAAACTCTCTTTTTCATTTCCGTTTGTTTTCCTCGTTTGTTGGGCGAGCCTATCTTGGCTCTATCGTGCCCATATCTTCTTCCAACTTTATAAACTCCTCGATTCATTCCATCAACTCTCCTTGGGTAGTAGGAGAGCGCTTTGTCAGTAATTGACGGAGCTGGCTCTCTTTTGGCAGTCCAGCTTGAAAGTCACCACTACCACTTGCTCATTGTTTCCTTCTACTTCATTATAGAGTCACCAGTAACGAGTGCTAAACTCCTTTAAGCTCTCCGAGCTTTGCTTCTTGAGTGATAACAGCACCCCAATATCCTTCGGCTGCTTAGAATTTGTCACGAATCGTGTGACAAAAGCTCCAGCCAGCTCCCAAAAGTTGTAGATCGACCTTGGTTCCAGGCGGGAGAACCATTTTAAGGCGAGGTCGCCCGGGCTCGACCGGAACACCTTACACAGGATCCGAGGTCCCATCATAGACCCTTAGTTTGGGAGTCGTAAACCACCGAGGTGGGTCCGCCTTTTTTATTTTTTCTGAAAATGGAGATTCAAAATTCTGAGCATTCCTCAAGCACCTTGCTTGGTCGGGTTTTTCGGTGCGAGCCTTTGGTTAGTTAGCGCCCTCTCTATTAGAGCTTTGACATCTTTTTCAGCAAGACCCCACTGTGGGGCTCTCCTCCTTGGGGGTACATCGCTCCTCGTGCTTCGTGTTCAGGCTTTAACATTTCCTTCTCTCCGAGGTCGGGAGCTCGAAGTCCTGCTTCCTCCATCGCCTGTCCCAGTTCTTATATGGGAATGTCGAGGCCTTGACCTAAAGCGCTGTTTCCTTAGTTTCCCACCATCGTCCATCCTCGGTGCTCCCTATCCCGTGCTTCGAGAGTTTCCTCCGGGTTGGGGGAGCGTCTTTTTTCTTTTTTTTGCTTTCTCCAACTCCTGCAACAGATAATTAATTTTCTGTTGCTGTCGCTTAACTCCTTCAGCCATGTCTCGAACGGTATCTCTGCAGGTTTGCTCCAGCCGATCATATGTATTACGCCGTGGGCTTTGCCCAGAGGGTCCATTACTTTGTCTTTGATGCGTTTCTTCTCTCAACTTTTCCACAGAGGGTGAAGCCTCTGCTTGGCCCAGGCCTAGGCGGTGGACCTCCGATCGAACCTGCTCCTTCCCTTCTCAGGATGGAATGGTACGACCACTTTCCGTGCACAGGATGTACTCGAAGTCTACCCCATCGGAATGATTAACCAGGGGGTCCTTGCCCAAATCTTCGCGCTACCCTCTGGGTCACGCTTCCTCTATCTGAGGAGGCCGTTTCATCCGAGGTGGTGGTCCCGGATTTTGTTCCTGGTCTGGCATTTTATTTAGCAAAATGCAACATGAGTGAATCTTTCCTTCCCGTTGTAAGGTCTGCGACCTTATTTGGTCGGTTGGGCCCAATAGTAGGCCCATTAACCCATTTATTTAGCTATTATTATAATTAATTGTATTTTAAATATTTAAGTGGGTTTAGATCATGAGCCAGTTTCTTTTAATGTTAGATTAGTGTCTACGAAGTTTCGTGCGATTCAGAGTGCGTTTGACCCTAGTAAGGGGGTAGTTTGCCATTTAAGGAAAATTTGGTGTTTTTCTGAAAATTTCAATCGCCTTGACTTTTGGGTTCGTTGGAAAGGTCTCGTCGCGCTGATCATTTTTGTCTCTTGGCTCATCGCGATCCGTCGATTGCAAACCCTTCAAGTGGTCCATTTCTTCACCGGACCCACTTAAGGGCAAATCGGTCTTTTCCCCCTTCCTTTCTTCTTAAGCAAGGATTAACCCTAGTTCTTTATTCATCTCTGCAACGAACAAGCTACAGCAGCTCTTCTTCTTCCTCTTCATCTTCTCAAGCCCAGAACTTCCTTAGGAAGAGATTATCTCCAAGATCCGGACCGCTCACTTTCATCTTCTCAATCTCCTCTCTCCATTGATCTTAGTTTGGTAAGGTTTCTCTTAACCTCATCTTTTCAATCACCTTCTCTTTTGGTTAGATTTAGGTTGTTCCTGATCTTTTTCCTTCCTTTCCTTCTTCTTTGCGTGTTAGATTGCTTTTGAGCGAATTAGATCGATGGTTTCCGCGGTAGAAGGTTTCTCCTCGAGTTTTCCCCAATTTCCAATCTTCTTCTTGGTTGAGGCAAGTAGATTTGCATTGTATAATGGATCATGTGTGTATTTTCCTTATTGATTGGCTATGTTCTCTTGTTAGGTTACCTTAATTCCAAGCCTTTTGTTATTGATTGAGATTATATGCTAGATTGGGGTTTTTAAGGGTTTTGGGTTAAATAAAAGATTGTAATTGGTAATTATAGGTTGTCTTTAAATTGTTTAAGATGATGGAAATGATGGATGTGATGATTGGGGAGCATGGTGGCTCATTTTATGCAGGTTAGCCATGGATTGGAAGGAGGAAAAAAGGCAAGAAAATCCATTTTTCGCCCATTTTCGGGGTTCAGATTGCAGTGCCGATCGATCGTACCTGCAGACCGATTGATCGGTACTGTTGTTAACTGTGACTGATTACAATCCGATCGATCGGACCTTTTTGTCCGATCAATCGGACTGTATTTTTATGACAGCACATGGAAACTTCGGAGACGCATAACTTTTAATCCGTTCGTTGGATTTCTATATGTAATATACCATTGGAAAGCTCTTGATATGTAGAATCTAATGGTTCTAGTTTCTTCACGATCGGAGGTCGGAAAATGATACAAATACTCAGATTATTGATTCAGCTCATGTTTTATTGTAAATGAGACTAATAACTTAGGTTTGGGCCTTAGATGTTGGAAACCATGCTCCCAATCTCATTTGACCATTAATGGGGTTAAAATTGTAGCACGTGGCTTGGTGTTCTTCGATGGGTTGTCTAGGTGTTCTTTGATATGTAGAATCTAATGGTTCTAGTTTCTTCACGATCGGAGGTCGGAAAATGATGCAAATACTCAGATTATTGATTCAGCTCATGTTTTATTGTAAATGAGACTAATAACTTAGGTTTGGGCCTTAGATGTTGGAAACCATGCACCCAATCTCATTTGACCATTAATGGGGTTAAAATCGTAGCACGTGGCTTGGTGTTCTTCGACGGGTTGTCTAGGTATTCGTGTATTATACATGGTTTAACCGAGTGCGTATGGAATTGTTCCATTAGATGCTTAACATGATTGTACACCAAGGAATTTTCCTAGAAGCATCGTTGATTCAATTTCTACACGTACTCCGCTAGAACATGTGGAATATAGGGATGACACCACTTGCCTAGGTTGGATTGTAATTCCCCCTTGACTTGTGAATTTTATCCGTTGATATTATTCCTTGTATACTCTATTAGCATAAAACACTTAACTAAGTATGAAACATAAATTCTTGTAGAACTAGGATATGGACCTGACTTAGAATGTATCGTAGGAACCTTGTGTCATGTATTGATAAACAGGACTGACTGGTATGGAAGGGATTATCAGGTGTTTGACTTGTCTTGTATTGTTTTTGAATGAGATAATCCCTATGATCATGTCATGTGCATTGAGCTAGCTAGACTTGCTTGTCTTGGTCTATTCTCGTGTCAACACCACTTTGTTTTATTGCATATCATGGCCATCTGCAGATTGGGGTTTATTGATGGGCCGGTTACTCGGACATCGGGGTGGGCAGTCGGCTTTGGACGGCGTCCATGGCGTTGAATAATTGGGAGCGGGCTAGGACCGTACTGCTATTCCCAGAACCGGGAGCTAGGATCCCACTGGAGCTGGACTTTGGTATCAGTAGTCTGGTCTAGATTGTTACTGATACCCCGGGAGGTGGCTTGGACATCCTCAGAGTCTCCCTTTTGTTTCTTACATTGCATTGTTTGGATAGTGGTTATTGCTAGATGATGTTAGGATTTCTGTCATTGTCTCACACCATTATTATTCATGCTTTATGCCTAGTTCTATTTTCCTTGTATTCACATGATATTACACTTGTCATTATTCTATACTTGATGCATGACATGCATGATCATACTTTGCTAATCTATTGCTCAACATGTCGTTGACTCTGTTTCTTGGTGTGCAGACACCCCAGGTGACTACTATGAGGAGCAGGCAGGTGAGGAGATCCCAGAGGATCTCTAACCAGCTAAGGAGGAATGGGAGTGGCGTGCCGATGACGTAGAGTAGCGTCATCGATCCTGGCACGAGAGAGATTTATGGGGGACTTCTTTAGATTTTAATTATTCTTTCTTTAGTTATTGTTGGACCTTTCATATTACTGACTTCTTTCTATTGTTTTAATGGCCTTGATTATTGGGTTGACCATTGTAATAATTTAATACTTTGCGTAGTTTTATTTATTCTTTCTAACAACTTTAAATTTAAATGAGATTCATTATTCCATTGTTGATATTTCATGTGCCTAAGATTTTATGAATTCAGTAAATTTAATTATGCTTGAGGCTTGAAATATTATATCCTCACAGCGGACCTACGATCCTTAGGCCTAAAGGGCAAAAAATTTTAATTAGTCCTAAATTTCACTTCCCGGATCCGGTTATTCCTCTAATCGGGTTCGGGGGACGTGACACGCGTTTCCCACAGACGGTTCCAATTGTAAGTCAGTTTTAGTGGAAGAAACAAGATGGAACTTCCTTGCTGCTCTGTTTGTTGCTCTTCGTTCCTCTCCAGGCGAGATCTCCTTACTTTGAATGAAACCCCTGTTTAAAAGAAAAGGAACACGGTGAAAATCGATCGGTTGGCCCAATCGAAGTTTCTCCGATGACTAATTCAGAATCTAATGATCATTCCTTATGCATTTCTCCCTTTTTATCCTCTTTTACCTGGATTCCCAGATCTCCCCTAATTTTTGGACCAACCGTCAATCATGGTGACGAGGGTGCTGGTGTTTCCGTTTGCATCTTCCCATCGTGGGAGGAGTGCCTTGCCCAACTTCGTTCCCTACTTCTCTGGTTCCGCCAGCTGTCCCCCGTTTCCCATTTCCAACGTTGGGTGGTTTGGTTCGGCCTGGGCCTATTCCTCAAATTGGGCTGGGATCAGTTTGAGCCTGGATTAGTTTCGTAGGTCAGACTGACCTCAACCCAACCGTTGGCTGGTTCTGAAGGTAGGGCTGGTCTCGCAGGTCGGGTTAACTTCGAGCCAGACCTGACTCGAAACTAAAGCCCTTACAATCTCTCATCAGGTTTTGCATAGGTAACGAAAGAAAGTTGATGATCTTTCATCAACTTAGAGGGTGCACTAGTCATACCTGATGGGCTCCATGTAATGGGTATAAACTGATAAGTCTTGCCAACAGGAAAATGGTCGACCTTTGATCAAATGTTCCCAATGCAATATTTTAATTAAATAGTCCAAGTAAATCAAAATGGGTATTATCTCTTATCTATTTTTGTACAGAGGTGAAAAATATTTATATAGCAATGGGTCATATCTTTTGAGTATCATGAAATGGTAATGAATGATAAGTTCCACCTGATAGATAACTGTTGATCTTTCCTCAAATGGGTTCGGTGTAGATAGATTAATTAAATGGGTTCCATGTAATAATATTGTAGGATACAAATTAGGGATATCCAACTCTTATAGATCAAGAGCTCAAATCTAAGGATTTGAGTTTGTTAAGAAAGGTTAGTAGATCCCTTATACTTTTCTCTAAGTTAAATAGAATCAAAATCAGTTTTGCAATTGAAATCGAAATTGAGCTCCAATTTCTCAATCAATTGTGAAATCGGACTTCAATTTCAAAATCAAATCCTATCATTATAATATATAATAATAGGCAAACGGACCTTGGAAGCCTTCTCACTAGTATTTCTTTTTTTGTTAGAAGAAAACCTTCATTGCTTACTTAATTAAGATTAAATCGGAGAATCAACTAGAACTTGTTGCCTAATAAAAGATGGTGCTTGATGGAACGCGCTCCAGGCCGAGGGTGCTACTGGGGTCGGCGGACGTGGGAGTCCGTCGGGTCCGGCCCTTTCGCGCCCGGGGGGCTGAAGCGTGCATCAACATTTCTTTGTGTGGCTGTGCCAGATTTTCTATTTTACTTGGAATTGCAAGTGGTAATCCGGAGATCAACCTTCACAAGTAAAAAGGAAATCAACTTCTTTCAAGTTTTCCATTGCACAAATATTTAAGAAAAGAGACATTTTCTTGGTTTGCCGTGAAAGGCGATTTTGTTTGGCATTTATAGCCGATTTTGGCGTTTATAGCCGATTTACAATTCTCATCAATAATGAAAGACAAGAGTTGTGATTTTTTGTCTCTTTTAGAAAAATACAAACTACAATGAAAAGCAAGAAAAGGAGGATCTAACTTTTCAGGAGATTGTGGGGGACTCGTTCAGATTGACGGTCGCAAGCCATGTATGGGCTTCGCCATCATCCATGTAGATGAGAACAGAGGATGCTCTTGATTCGCTTGGCTTGGCTATAACCTCAGATTTTTAGAGGACAAAGACCAAGAGGAGGTCCTATGTCCAATAAAAAGCTAAGTAGACGGGCTGAAAAGCCACGTCTAAGCCATTGGAGGCAGCGGGAGAAGGCAAGGACCTTGGGGGGGTGCCCCCCAAGGGACTTTTGTCACCTTGTAGTGGTAGCCGGTGCAGAACTTTAGCAGAGTTTTCTCTCTTTTTCTTTCTCTCAGATTTCCGGATCTCTGGTGCTTTTTCTGAAGTCCTCTTTCCAATCCGGATTTCAATGGAATGCTCTCCTATTTATAGGCTTTCTAGTAGCCATTTAGGAGGGTTTATGAGGGTTTATGAGCCTTAATTATCATAAAGCTACATAAATGGAGGAGTTACAAGGTTTAATTCCTTTATTTTGTAACTCTTGGATCTTGGCTTCTGATTGGCCGGTGGAGATTGAGGGCATTTAATCGCCATGATGGGAGGAGTTTCAAGGTTTAAGTGCCATGAATCTCTTGATTTGTAACTCCCGAATGCTTGCTTCTGATTGGGTCGTCCAAAGAAATGAATTAATGACTGCAATAAAGCTAGTCAATTAACCACATTAATTGGTCGCCGAGCAGTTGAAGAGTCGCGGGCCGTGCCATGTCTTCTGGAATTCTTCTGGCGATGATCATCGATGGATCTTCATGCTGATCGACATCGGATGACCATGTGACTTTAGACATTGAGAGCTAAGAGCGGGCCGGTGACATCTGTCTTGTCGATTTCTCGATCTGTCGGACAGAAAGAGCACTTTTTAGGTCAACCGGTCGGCGATCTTGGAGCGATCAATGATGATTTTATGCTTTTGACGGCGGATCTGAGATGTCGTCGGATACAAGTCAATTTCAAGCACTAAAAATCACATTTTCAGGAAACCACAGGGGCCAAAATGTGCGAAACGCGAAAAGGGACGGAAAAACGGGTCACCGGCGAAAAATCCGGTGACCCGGACTTCCATGGTCGCCGGCGACCATGGGCCGGCGACCCTGGGGGTTTTTCTCCCCTTTTTGGTCCGTTTTGCGGTCTTTTTCGTCGCCGTTTTCTTCTGTATTTTTCTTGACATTTCTTCTCATTTATTGGCTCGATTTCCCTGTAGAAAACCTGATGAGAATCCTTGCATTTTTAGAGTGCAAAGTTTCCAATTTTTCGGGAAAGCCGAAGACTTTGTCGCGAAGAGCTGCTGATTTTCCGCCAGAAGCTGAAACTTGGTCAAACGATGTCGGAATGACCTGAAATTTGAGGTGAAGCCTGCTGAGCAATAAATAAGACCAACCATAGGCTTTTGTTTGAGTTTTGAAGCCGTTTGGGGTCCCGTCGCCAGTAGACTTGATTTTGCCGCGAGGGAGATGCCGCGCGTTGATGTGCGGTCAAACGATGTCCGATTGACCTGAAATTTGACAGGGAACCTATTGGAGTCATTTTGAGATGATCCACAGGCTCTATCTTGGAAACCATGGTCCCGGGGCTCCGCCGCCGGTAGGCTTGATTTTCTTTCGGAGCGTCGAAACCTGGTCAAACGTTGTCAGAATGACCTGAAATTCGACGTGCAACCTTTTGGAAGCATGTTGAAGCCACTCATGCACTTGGTTTGATGAGCGAAGGCTTCGGTGGTTCCCGCTGCCGGGAGGCTTGATTTTGCTGCTCGAGCATTGATGGAGGGTCAAACGTTGTCGGTTTGACTTGAAATTTGGCATGGAGCCCTTTTGAGACATGCTGGAGTCATCCATAGGCTCTGATCGAAGTTTTGACGTCTTCGATGATGTCGCCGCCGGGAGCGCCAATTTAGCTGTCAGAGAAGCGAAGTTAGGCCAAATGATTCTGAAATGGCCCGAAACTTCATGTGTACTCTTCTCTTGGCTATCTTGAAGGATCTTGCAGTTTTTGTTTGATTCTGACAAGATTTGATTTTTTGGAGAAGTTGCATTGCCTATTTATGGCAGGTTGCGACTTCATGCAGCTTTCTTGATGTTGAAGAGGCAAAGTGACATTTTTGGTGTCAACAAATGCCCCCTTGAGGTACAGCGACGAGTTGCTTGACTTTTGTAGTCGATGTGCCTCGAAGAGATTTGTAAAGGAGAGCTTTGTGAATTGACCAAGAGTCTTTGAGCAATCTTTCCTTTGGTAGAGTAGCCTTTGAGCTTCCAGGGGAATTTTATGGTAATGAAAGGAATCAAGTACCATCTCGAGGCAAAATTTTTGAAGATGACATCAGGGATGTGGATTTTGGTTTTTGTTTTTGACCTTGTGACCTAACAAGCTGTATGTGGCAGGTTAGGGGGTCGGGTTTTGGTTTTTGTTTTTGACCTTGTGACCTAACAAGCTGTATGTGGCAGGTTAGGGGGTCGGGTTTTGGTTTTGACCTTGTGACCCAACAAGCTGTATGTGGCAAGTTGGGGGATCATGATTTGGTTTTTGGTTTTGGTCTTGTGACCTAACAAGCTGTATGTGGCAAGTTAGGGGACCAGGATTTGGTTTTTGGTCACTCTTTGGGACTGTGTGGGTCCATTGGAGTGGTTTGGATTTTTATGGAATGTCAATTTCAAGATTTTGGCTCAATTTGGTATATGAGGCTGGATGGTTTGATTTTTGGAAGCTCATGGGGCTTGGAATTTTTTGTATGGTTCAATCAACTCAAAAGAGGCATGGAACCATTTTTGTATGCTCTTGGTAAGAGGGATTTTTTCCTGACTAAACGCCCATTTTTTTTTTTTTAGTGCCTAGGTGGTCAAACCTGGCTCATATGGGCTAACCCATGGGACCTTAAGCTTTTTAGGATGGCTTAGATCTCATATGGGGCCATTTTGTAAAGAATATCTAAAGATATCTCATTTGGATAGAGAATATCTAAAAATATCTTTATGGGAGAGAATCTCTCATATTCCCTTAATTTGGGAGAGAATATCTCAAGGTATCTTTCTTTGTGGGAAAGAATCTCCAATCTCCTATTTTGTTGGAGAGAATCTCTCATTGATTGATTTTGGGAGAAAATTTCTCAAAGACATCTTTCTTTTTGGGAAAGAATCTCTCTAATTCCTTCTCTTTTGGTAAGGTTACTAATTAGTAGCACTTACCTTTCTTTTTTTGTTTCCTTTTTTGATTTGCTCTCTTCTATAAAAGCAAGGAGGAGGCTAGATCTCTTGCCTTTATTGCTTTCTTTTGCAACAATCTCAAGAGAGCTCCAAGACCAAGAGTTTTTCTTCTTCAAGGATCTTCAAGCTTTTTCCTTCTTCTTCTCCATCAATGGCTTCAAGTAAGTTTTCTCTCCTTTTCTTTGAAGAAAACTCCATGTAGAGAATAGGATGGTAAAAGAAGAAAGTTTCTCTCTTTTTTTTTTTATTTTTCTTTCTATTCTTCTTCTCTTCTTTTTTTTCTTTTTCCACGTGATTTTTGTTTTTTTTTTTTTTTCGTGCTTCTTTCTTTCTCTTTTTCTTTTTGCACGTTTTCTTTCTTCTCATTTTTTTTTCTTTCTCCTTCCCTTTTTTTTTTAGAAAGTTTCTTTTTTTTTTTTTTTTGTTTGCTCATCATGATAATGCGTTTTTATGCAAATCTAGATGTTCATGCATGTACTTTTTGTAGATTGAATTTGAGAGCATGATAGCATACCTGAAAATCTTTGCAAATTTGGGAATTTTGGAGCTCGCAGCGATGTTGAGCCCTTCTTGATTTTGCGGAGATTTTGAGGTTTCGAAAGTTTGGAGTTTCGGAGCTCGCAGCGATGTTGAGCCCATCTTCAAACTTTCTATTTCTTTCGGAGTATTTCCCTTTTCTTCGGAATTGCCCCGGAACCATGCCAAAATTTCGGCAGATTTTCTTTTAGCGAAATCCTGTCATTTTGATGATGATCCTTTTTTTTTCTTTTCCAACCTTTGCAGGTGGTTCCTCCAGAACGAATAAGGGTAAAGAGCCTGCTACAAGCGTACCTCGTCGATCCGCCAGATCTTCTAATGTGGCCGTTCAGCAGGCCTGGGAGAAGGTCCAGTATGTTGAGAGAAACTTGGAAGAGTACGATTCTCTCAACAGAGATGAGATGAGGCAACAACTGATCGCTCTCAAGAGTGAGGAATATTATAAGATCATGGTAAGCAACCGTCCTTGGGTTATGGACGATCTGAGGGTTTTGCCCAAGCCTACCTTCTTCTTTGGAGTTGCAGTCCCTGACGACGTGACATACCAGAGGAGGTGTTTTCAGTTTTGTCTTTTTTTTTTTTTTTTGCCTGCGACTTGATTTGCTAACATTTTTCTTGTCAGCTGACTTGCCACAGGATTCCGATGACTTTGAACCATCAATGGACGCAAATGTTGATGATGCTTCCGATGAGTTCATGGAGGAAGAGAGTGTTCCGCCAGTCGTCGAAGAAGGTACTTTGTAGTGATGACCCTGATGATTTGTTTTAACAGGATCATATTCATACCTTTTTGTGTTTCATTTGCAGGTTTTGAAGTGACAGAAGAGAGTCCAACGCTTTCTTCAGAACCAGAGCAAGGGATGCCAGAGGTCGATCTGGAGGTAGAGACTCCTACAACCAGTTTTGACGCGATAGAGGAGATACCTCGTGCTGAGATTCCTTCTCCAGTGGCTCCAAGTGGAAAGAGTTCTTTTGTTACTCTTCCAATGGGACATGACATGAGCAGCCGATCAACGGAGAAGGGTGAATCTTCATCCAGTTCGTCTCTTCAATTTGCGAAGAAGGTGCTGGCGCGGGTTTTGAGTTCTTGGATCGAGACTCTCTTTTCTGGACACTGGATGCCGGATTTGGCATGATCCCACATGTACAGGAGATTCTCACTGATACCGAAGAGGTTGGTCTGGATGTCACAGGTGCCAGGGCGATCGTTGATAGGATCATTGCACTGGGTGACAAGTGGTTTGAGACCATGGATTTCCCTGACGACCAATTCTTCAAGGAGATGTTCTTGAACCCTGCTGATAAGGCTAAGTCTGACCTGAATGAGGCTACACAAAGCAAGAAGCAGCTAGTTCGGGAGAAGAACTTGGAAGAGCTAGCCATCATCGGATTGAGGCATGACCTTAACGTCCTTGATAGGGAAGTTGAGGAGGCCAGGAAATGTCTTGAGCATTTGAAGGCGCAAGTCGCTGCCAAGTGGGCTGCTATAACAGAGGCTCGTGACAGGGAGAGTGCTCTGATTCGCAGGGTTGCAGATGCCGGTCAAGTTCTCGAGAGGAGGACTCTAGAAAACGAACAATGGCAAACTGCTAGGGAAAAGCTTCCCGGTGTAAAAGAAGGGTTACGGCGTTCGCCAGCATCTCATGGCAAGTTCCTGAAGAAGCGTGCCTTGGAAACTCTGACGGCTAAGGCCAAAAGTTTGCTTGAAGAGCTGAAGCTTTGGCTGGAGACCATTTTTGGCTGAGCTCCTGATTTTTTGTAGCAAAAACCATTCTTCTTTTTTTTTTTTGGTACCACATGTATATTTTTTGGTACTCTTTTTTTGTGTAGTGCTTGTGAACACTTTTTTTTTTTTTTTTGTACCACATGTATTTTTGGTACTCTTTGCAAGTACTCATTCTACAAAAGTTACTTTTTTTTTTGTTTTCCCTACGCTCACTTAAATCTTTTTGTGATGAAAGCAATTGCTAAATGGGATTTGATCAAAAGCTTTGTCATTTTGTGAAAATCTTTTGTCAAATGATTGTTTTGGTAGGGGAAACAAATTTGGCATGAAAGCCGGATTTTTGTGGCATTTGTAGCCAGTTTAGTGGCATTGATAGCCAATTTGTGGCATTTATAGCCGGTTTGGTGGCATTGATAGCCGGGTTTTTTGAAAGCCAAGTTTTGGTTTGTCGGCGTGAAAGCCAATTTTTTGTGGCATTGATAGCCGGTTTGTGGTATTTATAGCCGGTTTTGACATGAGAGTCAGGTTTTTTTTTTTGTGTGGCATTTATAGCCGATTTAGTGGCATTGATAGCCGGTTTTGGCAAAAGAGCCAGGTTTTTGGTTTTCAAAAATGTAAGTATCGACTAAGAGTCGCCTCCCTGCTGAATGGTCTTGCAAGTATCGATGGAATGTCGCATCCTTGCTCATTCGGTTGCGAGTATCGATGGAATTTCGCCTCCTCGCGGATTTGGGTGCAAGTATCGATGGAATGTCGCATCCTTGCTTTTCAAAAATTTTGTTTTGCGGGTACTGACGTGATGCCGTTTTCCCCTTGATTTTTTGAAATTTGCGGTTTTTCTCGAACCTTTGGGTTGTGGATATCAAAACATTGCATCTCCACGATTTTTAGGTTTTTTCGAACCTTTTTTTGAAATTTGGGTTGTGGATATCAACTGATATGTTGTGTCTCCACGGTTTTTGGATTTTGCAAGTATCGACGAAATGTCGCTTCCCTGCGATTTTGGGTGCAAGTATCGATGGAATGTCGCATCCTTGCTTTTTTCAAAAAAATTTGTTTTGCGAGTACTGACTTTGATGTCGTTTCCCCACGATTTTTGAAATTTGCGGTTTTTTCGAACCTTTGGGTTGTGGATATCAACTGATATGTTGCGTCTCCACGGTTTTAGGTTTTTTCGAACCCCTGAAATTTGGGTTGTGGATATCAACTGAAATGTTGTGTCTCCACGATTTTAGAGGTTTTGGAAGTATCGAATGGGGTTCGCATCCTTCCGATTTTTTGAGTTTTGTGAGTATCGACTAAGTGTCACTTCCCCGCGGTTTTTGAAAAACCATTTTTTTTGTTTAAAGACACGAGGGTCGTAAATTTTGACCTAAAACCATTTGGCGGTAAAAGGTAAGGTGGACTAGGGTGGAAATCCCTGAATCCGGATTTTGTTTCAAACCATGAATTTTGGTTCAAGGATCGAAAGTTTTGGTCAAGTCAGGGAGAGGCTCCTAAACTTGGATTTTTTTTTTGTTGTTTTTGAACAATGAAAAGATAAGAGTAAGCATTGTTTTTGAATCTCTAGAAATTTTGACATTTGATATGAAAATTCTAAAGAGAGTGGGTTTGACGAGCGAGTACCTGAGAACAGGTTTTGGCCATACAGGCATTGCTCTTACCCAGTTGGGTAAGTCTTCAAGGGTAGTACCGCTTCAAGAACTTGCCATTGATGGGCAGCATACACCTGTCGCCTTCCATGTTTAGGAGGGCATATGCGCCGTTGGAGAAGACCTTGTCGATGACGTAGGGTCCCTCCCATTTTGGCTCAAACTTGCCTTTGGACTTGTGAGCGAAGACCATTGGTCTTTTTACCGCAAGAACCAAGTCACCCTTTTTGTAGGCGCGTTGCCTGACCTTTTTGTCAAAAGATCCTGCGCGTGCTTCGTAAAGTTCAATGCTTTGTCGAGCTTCGAGCCGTCTCTCGTCGAGATTGTCCAGCTCATGGAGTCGCAATTTGACATTGCTTTCTTGACTCATGTCATTTTGTAGAGATACCCTCAGAGAAAGAATTTGTACCTCTAGGGGCACGACGGCTTCGCATCCATAGACCAAGGAGAATGGTGTGCTATGGGTTGGTCCTCGAACGGTGGTTCGATAGGCCCACAAGGCTTCAGACATCTTGTCGCTCCAGTCTCTTTTGTGACTAGAGACCATTTTCTTGAGGATTTTGCAGAGTGTCTTCTTGAAGACTTCTGCTAATCCGTTTGCTGCCGGATTGTATGGAGTTGAAGGACAGCTTTGGATTTTGTATTTGTCGCAAAACCTGTAGAATCGATGATCCCGGAATTGTGGTTCGTTATCATGAACGAATCTTTTGGGTATGCCGAAACGACAAATGATGTTGGTGCGCAGGAACTGAAGAACTGATGAGGTCTTCATTTCGTTGAACACAAATGCTTCTGACCACTTGGAGAAATAATCCGTGGCGGCGAAGATGAAGCGATGACCTTTGCTTGAAGGGGGAGAGATAGGACCTATGATGTACATGCCCCATGCTTCAAAAGGCCATGAGATTGCTGTAGGATGCAGCCATTCTGGAGGCATGTGAATGTAGTCTCCATGAACTTGGCATTGTTGGCAGCGCTTAGCAAATTGCATTGCGTCGAGTACCATGGTAGGCCAGTAGTAACCCAACCTTTTGATTTGGTCGTAGAGCTTGGGACCAGCCTGATGAGCTCCACAAAGACCAGCGTGAACTTCTTTGAGTGTTTCTTCAGCTTCTTGTTGTGACAAGCAGTGTAGGAGTACTCCATTGAAGGATTTCCTGTAAAGGATCTTTGAAGGGATATCCAAATGAAAGTTTGGGGCTCGCCTTTGGATGCTTACCCGTTCTTTTGGATCTTCAGGTAGGATTCCGAACATGGTGTAATCAATGAACGGATCCCTCCAGTCGCCGATTGAAGGTTGAAGGATAGAGATCCGACTTCCAACCACTCGGTGGCATTCAGCAACTGCTTGGTGTGTGTTAAGTGGAGGGAGGATCCTTCTCTCGCACACTGTGATTTGCATGTTTTCCCCTTCTTGAATTGCCATAGATGCAGCAAGTCCAGCCAGGGCATCTGCACGGATGTTTTCACCTCTACGAATGTGGGTGATGTTGCAGATGTCAAACTTTTGTAGAAGCGATTGTGCCTTGTTGTAATAAGGCTGCAGATCAGGCTTCCTGACTTCATATTTCTGATTTATCTGGTTGACGATCAGTTGAGAGTCTCCAAAGACTTCCAGCATAGTGATACCAGATTCGATGGCGAGTTCCAATCCTAGGATCAGAGCTTGGTATTCAGCTGCATTGTTTGTGCATAGTTCCAGTAGCGAGAAAGCGTGTGGAATCATGTATTTGTCGGGGCTAACAAAGAGGATGCCAACTCCCGAGATCAGCTGTCTTTTTTCATTTGTCCTGGTTGCACCGTCAAAGTACATGTCCCAGGAGGCATTTGGCGAGAAGGTCTCCACGTTGTAGACGGGTTCGTCTGGGAGATCATCTCTGAGTGGTGAATCTTTAGGCAATGGATGCTCTGCGAGGAAATCTGCTAGAGCTTGGCCTTTGATTGCTTTTTGTGGCACATACCTAATATCAAATTGTGATAGAAGGATGGACCATTTTGCCAGTCGTGCATTGGGAGAACCTACTTTTGTAACAAGGACCTTCAAGAGGTTGATCCTTGAGACGAGGTAGACTGTGTTGGAAGGCAAGTAATGACGTAGCTTTTGTATGGCGAACATCAATGCAAGGCATTCTTTTTCGACTGGAGAGTAACGATGCTCTGCACCTACTAGCATGTGGCTGAGGTAGTATAGAGCAGCTTCCTTTCCCTCACCATTCTCTTGTGCAAGCAGAGCGCCTACAGAATGATCAAGAGCTCTTGTGTACAAGATGCATGGTTTTCCAGTGGCAGGGGCAGCTAACACTGGAGGTTTGGTTAGGTATGACTTGATATCTTGAAATGCGGCTTCACAGTCGGCATCCCAGACAAAGTCTACAGCCTTTTTCATCAATCGAGAGAATGGACGGCACTTCCCCGAAAGATTGGAGATGAACCGTCTGATGTAGGCCAATCTCCCTTGGAGCCCTTTTAGTTCCCTTAAGGTTCTTGGAGGGGGCATTTCTAGAATAGCCTTGACTTTGATGGGGTCAAGTTCTATTCCGGCTTTCCGAACAAGGAATCCGAGAAACTTACCCGACGAGACGCCGAAGAAGCATTTTAGAGGATTCATCCGCAGTTTGTGTTTGCGGAGTCGGAGGAAGACTTCCCGAAGATCTTTGAGATGGTCTTCTTTTCTTCTGCTTTTGACGGCGAGGTCATCAACGTAACATTCGACCGTCTTGTGCTGCATATCTTGGAATATTTTCATCATAGCCCTCTGATATGTGGCACCAGCATTTTTCAGACCAAATGGCATAACAGTATAGTAATACACGCCAAATGGAGTCCGAAATGAAGTGTGCTTTTCATCTTCAGGATGCATCTTTATCTGATTGTAGCCAGAGAAGCCATCCATGAATGTCATTCGCTCGAATCCGCAGGTATTGTCAATCATCACCTCCGGTATGGGGAGCGGGAATTCATCTTTAGGGCAAGCGCCATTCAAGTCTCTATAGTCAATACAGACTCTGATCTGCCCATTTTTCTTTGTCACGGGGACAATGTTGGCCAACTATTCTGGATGTTGTTCCTCACGGATGAAGCTGACGCTTTTGAGCTTTTGAACTTCTTGTTCAATTTTTTCCATCACATCTAGACGGAATCTTCTTTGGCCTTGTTTGACAGGCTTGATTTCTTCTTGAAGATTGAGTTTGTGGACTGCTACTTTGGGGTCTAAACCAGGCATTTCAGCGTAGGACCATGCAAAGCAATCAACGAACTCACGAAGAAAAGCGATATACTCGGGTAACTCATCATCCTTTATATTCTTGCTTATGAATACAGGACGTGGGTTATCTGGTGTTCCCAAGTCTATCTTTTCAACAGGATCTTCTGTTAGAAGGTTCGAAGGTGGTTCCTCCACAATATTTTCGGAGGCTTCCAGCTCAACAAAACCTTCTGGGATTCCAAGGGCATTTGTAGACCGAGGGTTTGTTCCTTTCCACGGGTCTTCTTGATTGGTGATCTTCTCAAGGCTTGCTATGAGATGGTCCCAATTGCCTGTTGAAACTGGGTCGAAGTAAGGTACTTCTTTTGGAGACGAGGGCTCTTCTGGGTCAGAATAACACAAGTCTGTATTATCGGACGATTCCTCTTTATCATCAGAGAAATCGTACCAATTGGATGAGCTTCCTGGATCTTTGTCAGGTAACTCTTTAAAGAGATATCCAGGGAGATCGATGTCTTCATGGACTTGAGATGTTGAGGCTTGGTTGATAAAATGACTTTTAAGCTTTTGTGTCAACTGTCTCAGAGGAGTGTCGGGATCATACCCTAACCCAAATGAAGACTTTTCTACATGACCGTAGAGTCTCCAATCTTCCAGCTGGCTTTTGGTCAAGGCGGGCCCCAATGGCGTGAGAATACCGCGTCTTTCTCCCAAACTGACTGGGTTTTGAGCATCAAAGCCCATTTTATTCATAATTGCTTGTGCCACAGGACTATATAGAGATAGCTGAGGCATACCTTCATTTTGGAAAGGTTCCAGCATGGAGTTTGATGAAGAAGCGTCTGATCTATGGAAGAAGATTGGCCTTTTCTTTGGTGATGTTACCGGAACAACAAAGGAAGCATATGTAGGATCTTCTACGTCAGCAGGTGTCTTCATTGGAGTGAGAGCAGGCTGAACTTGTTGAGTGTCAGCTTGGCTTGACGAGGTGTCGTCTTCTGGCTCTGAGTCCGAATCCGTGTCTTGCTTGATAGACACGAAAGAGAACACAAATTTGCCCCCAGGCTTTTGCTTTGCCTTCTTCACTCTGGTTGTGATGACCAAAGGTTTTGAAGATTTGAGGGAGATGACGAAGGGAGGTTGACTGCTCTCTTCGGATTTACCGGAGTGTTTGTTTTCTTCTGGTGATTTTTGAGGAGCCTTGCCTTTATCTTTCTGGAGATTTTCAGCAAAGGGTACTATTTCCTCTTTTTCTTCTTTTTCGCCTTCATACATTTGGGAGTCTGCGAAGTGGACTTCTTTTCCTTTGAAGGGTCTTCTGTCCGCAAACACTCGATGTACCATGCCGTCATCGCCGACGAACTTGATGCATTGATGTAGAGTTGAAGGGACAACACCATTCTCGTGTATCCAGGGGCGTCCGAGAAGGATGTTGTAGCATGAAGGGGTTTTTATTGCATACACAGTGACTTCAGAGATAAGATCACCGATCTGCAATTTGAACCTGATTTTGCTGATAGGCCTTTGAGTACTCCCGTCGTATCCAAAGATAGATACAGATGTGTGGCTTAGCTTGCTGGGGTGGGATGCCCAACTCTTCGAGAGCCGAAGTGGAGATGAGGTTGAGTGCAGAACCTGGGTCGACCTGAACTCTGTGTATAGGCATTTCCTTGATGTACCCTGTGAAGTACAGGGGTTGGTTGTGCCTTGCTTCGCCAAGTAGGAGGTCGTCCTTTGTGAAGGCGATGGTTGCACTGGCTGCCTTTTGCACCGAGAGGCATTCAATGCATGATCCCTCAGTTTTCTTTTCTCCTTTAAGGAAGTTTCAGAGTTTTTGACCCGGTAGTCCATTTCAATTTGGAGGACTTGCGGGGCATGTTTGTTGACATCCTCATTCAGTTTTTGTAATTCTGAGATGAGATTATCACGAGTGCGTGGAGACATTCGTAATAAATCTAGGATGTGCAGTCGTGCAGGTATGTGTTTGAAGTGCTCGATCAAATCATACTTGAAAGCCTCCCTAGGGCCTGCATGTTCATCATTGTTGCCATTGGGGGCGCTTACAACATCTTTTCCCGAAGGATTTACATAAGTAAAGGAAGATTTGTTGTAATTTTTGTGGTAGTCCCGGCCCGAGCGGGTGCCTCTACCAACTTCGAGAGCTTCTTGAGAAGGGTCTTCGCTTGGAAGATTGTCCTCAGGATCAAGTGGCTGTCGTTTCTCATTTACTGAGGATGCGTCTGCAGCAGAATTGCCATCCTCAGTGATTGTGTTGCACGGAGCATTTTCCGGGAGCAAGTCCTGAACAGCATCCAGCAGCTTTTCTTCTTCGTTGACCCATCCATCATCCCAAGTTGGGTTTTCTTCATGATGATGAGTCGGGAAGAGCGTGAGTTCTGAAGTCACAGTCTCAGGGGACGAAGCCTGAGAGGGTGTCATCTCTGTGAAAGTCACGCGAGACGAGGTAGCCCCAGAAGATATGGTGCTAGGTGTCGCCGGTGTGTAAGTGATCTCATCAGATGATGCATCGGAAGAGCTATAATCCCAAATTATCACATTACAAGCAGCTCTTAAAGGAGACGTTGTCTGCTCGGAGTCAGACTCATCGTCAGATGTAAGAGGATCGTCTACCCAGCAATTTTCTCCATTTTCAGGAGTTGAGGGAGGAGGTACCTGATGGGCTTCAGGGACTTCCGGCTCTGGATTGTGAGGAATCTCGTTGACGCGGTCTTGCTCTTGTTCTAGAGCGAGATGCTGCAAGATCCTCGCATATTCTTCAAGATCAGGCATGGGAGCCAAATCCTCTTCTTCGTCTTCTCCATGTGGCTCAACATAGTTGATTTCCACTGGAGCAATGACAGGTGCTGGGTTAACAGCATCTTCTTGTGCAGCCACTTGATCTTCTTCATCATCAGACCAGGATCCTTGTGGTTGCAAAGGGTTATACCAGATTACTGGCATAAGGTGAGTTTCAGGAACCCATTCTTCATCGGAGAGATATTCTCCTGTTTCAAGGGATTCCTCCCACTCATCGGTGTAGCCGGACTCGAATCCATCATCGGTGTCGCTGGACTCGTATCCATCAATGGAGAATCCAACTACCGAGTTGCAAGAGTATGATGCCCCCTGCATAGCTTCTTCTCTGAATCGAGGTGGCATGAAATCACTGAGAGTGAAGTTTCTTACCGCATTTGAAGTCTCTAGAAGGGACGTTTCTGTTGCCCCTAGTGAAGTGGTAGAGGAGGCCTCTGCCTTTTCATTGACTTCTTGTTTTGGCTGGGTCTTCTCTTGCCGTTTGAGCCTGAGGAGATGTTTCCTAGCCTGCCTTCGCTGTTGAGCTGTCGGCTTTGTTTTTACGATCTCCCAGTTTTCATCTTCCAGGAGATCGGGATGTATCCATATGGGTTGTCCGTCTGGTGTCGGGTAAGGAACCAACACTTCGGACATTTGAATTTTGTTTATCACCATGAAGGAAGTAGTGATCTTCTTCTTCGGTGATTTTGGTGTTTGTCCACATGACACCATGTTGACGGAGGCAGTCCCATAGTTTTTGTCAAAGGTGATGACTCCGTTTTTCCACATCTCGTTTATCTTCTCTCTCACAAGAAAGCATTGATTGAGAGGATGCGAGACAATCTGGTGGTATGGACAGTACCGAGGATCGTTGGTTTTGCCAACATCGCCCGGTCTTTTGGGTTCAGGCAAGGTGAGCTTGCCATTTGCCACGAGAGCCCCGAAGATTTCGTCAACATCTTCATTGAACGGGTATTTCTTTTCTACTCGCTCTTTGAAGGCATCAGAGAGTTCAGGTCTCTTACCTGCAGCTCTGTTTTCAGCTTTCTTTGGTTGCTGAGGAGCTGGCTTGGTTTGCAAATTGAGGACCTCTTTCTTCTTTGGTTTAGAGGTTACAATGGTGGTTGGCTCTTTTCTTGATGACTTCTGACTGTTGAGGTCTTTAATCACCGTTTCAGCTTCCATAGAAGCTTCCAGGAGTTCTCCCAGGTTTTTTGATTTGTTGCCGATGATCATGGAGCGTATTCTGGCTCTCATGTTGTTACGGCAGATGTCGACTAGCGACGCCTGTGGCAATACATCTGAGCATTTGTACGCCATTGCTTTCCACTTGTGAATGAAGTCATAAGTTGACTCATTCTCTCCTTGTTTTAGGCTGCAGAGTTGAGCCATAGTAACAGGATGATCCTCACCTTGGAAGTGGGTCAGGAAGCGTGTCTCCAGCATAGCCCAGTTCTGGATGGAGTTCTCCGGCAGAGTGGAGTACCAATCGAAGGCCGTACCTTTTAGGGTACTTGCAAAGAGGCGAATCTTGAGTGCATCTTGATCCGCGATAGCTCCCGTCAAAATCTTGAAGTGGATGACGTGCTGTCTGGCTGATCCTTTCCCCGTATATGTTTGGAGAGTAGGATGTTTGAATTTTGTGGGGAACGGGACCGAGTCCATCCATAAAGGATATGGTGGCTTGATCCCATGCTCCTTGAGTATATCCTCTTCTTTTGCTTTGGCGAGGATACTGTCTACGTCCTTTTTGGTAAGGGCGCGTGTCTCATTTTCTTCACGGTTTTCCTCGTTATTGCGATGATTCGGAGGAGGCTCATTGTTCACCTGATTTTGGACAACAAGGAGAAGGTTTTCCATCAGAGTTTCAATCCTCTGCTGGCCTTGTTCCAACTGCTGGATACGTGTGAGCGCATCATCTTGAGGTGGATTCTGAGGTGGTGGCTCAGAATTTGTAACCAGGACGTTCATTCCTCGGGATTCAAACGAAGAAACCGTTTTGGTGACTGAGCTGGGGCTCATTCTTTTTGATGACGAGCTTGATGAAGGATTACTCTCCCGTCCTTGGCTTGAAGGGGCAGGAGATTCTTCGGGGTGTCTTCGTGTCCTGGTGACGCTACGGGTCACCGGACGTCGGACATGGATTTTTGATGCTGACTTTTGGCGTCTTCTGGTTTTTCCAACCATATGGACTGCAGCAACTTGGTCGGGTCTTTCTTTTTCGACCCATTTGTGGGAGACTTGAAGTGTAGGAGGCTGGGTCCGTTGCTTCTCTAGTCTCTTTTGTCGATATGACGCACGGCGGCGTGCTCGACGAGCGATTTGAGCTTCAGTCAGCTCTAGCTGGGCTCTGACGATGAAGGATGTGCTCCCTCGGGCGCAGCAGCCGAGCCTGTCTTCTTTGTAGCTAGGCAAGGACAGGATCTGGACCCGGTCCTTTGCCTGTTGCAGCGAAGTTTTGAATTTTTTAAGTTCGGCCCCTGTAGAGATAAAGGGTCGAACCGAAGGAGTGTAGGCCTTAGCAGGTGCTTGTAGAGGCCTGGTGATGCATGATCTGATTTTGGGCCTGTAGGAACAAGCCGGCTCATGCTGGGTTGACTTGGGAGTCAGGTTGGAGATAGGTCTCTCCTCTTTCATGTAGGCAAGAGGGTAGAACTGGTTCTCCTTGAGTGGGGCCAAGTATGCTGGCTTGGTGGAGGTTTGAGACCTTCTTTGTTTTGGGGAAGGTCTTGGAGACCAAGTCTTAGGGTAGACCTGGTTGGGTGTTGGTTGAGGTTTCGCGGGGATGCCGCGGGTTTTAGTATTCTTGGGGTTCGCCCTTGGTGTCACAGAAGTGACACGTTGAGGGGCGATCTTCTACTTCTCGGCAGTTGCCTTTGGTGTCACAGTAGTGACACGTTGCGAGGCGACCTACTGCCTTTTGGCAGGAGCAGTTTCTTCTTCGGGAAGTGGGAATGGTCCCAGTGTCCCGAAGACGATGGTCCGGGGAGTCGAGGTCGACCCGGAGTTCAGAGAGTTGCTGAGGGAGTTGGTGCTTCGACAGCTAGCAGGGCGCTTGTAAGTGCGCTCGGTTTGCTTCTGTTGAAGCATGAGCTGGTGCTTGCTTTCATCGAAGGTGATGATCAGTGAAGCTACCATTGTTAGTTTCAAAATTTCTGAAACAAGACCACATCCATTAGTAATCACAAGAATATGATGATCATAAATGGGGAATTCTATGATTTTGTCTTTTCAAATCGCTCAAGGGACATGACCCAAGCAATATGAAGAAGGCAAAAAGCCATAGAGGGTACAATTGTTCTGGTTGCAAGCATGGTAGGCTCGAAATGAGCATTCCAATGACTGCTAGAAGCAATTGTATACCTAAATTCGACTTATCGAGAAGCGGAGCTTGCTCGAGATAAGAAGAATATAAGGTAGGAGTTACAAATGTGCCGGTCACAGATACAGTAGACCCTGAAAGGGCGTACCAGTATTGCTAGGCACAAATGTTGGAAATCGCATCCATGAGATGAGGTTCTCTTTTTTGAAAGGTCAGAAATGGATTCGTCAAAGAGAGCAGGTGGCATTCCGATTCAAATACGGGCTCAATGATTTCCGCGAGCGCCAGTACTCAGAAGGGAAGAGACCACAATTTCTCGAATCTGAATCCAAAAGTGACGAGTTTTTTTTTTCGAAATGTCAAGATTGGTTTCATCAAGGAGAGCAAATGGTATTCCAATCTGAACACGGTCTCGGCGATTTCCGCGAGCGCCAGTGCTCAGAAAAGAAGAAACCAAAATTTCTCAGATCTGAAATCAAAAGTGACGAGTTTTGAAGATTTTTTTTTGAAATGATTTTTTTTATTTTATTATTTTTATTTTATATATTTTTTTTAAATATTTTTTTTAAGATTATTTATTTTTATTTTTTTTGAAGATTTTTTATTTTACGATTTTTTTTTGAAAATCTTTTTTTTATTTTACTTTTTTTTTATTTTGATTTTTGTTTAAGATTTTTTTTTTTAAGATTTAAAGACGAGAGAGTACACATAGGCCTCCTAACCCGGTCTTATGAAACCTCAATTGATAGAATTGCCCCCAGGTAAGGGTAGAATTACTTAATGAACCCGTTTGGAGGACCCTTGCCTAGAACAGTCAAGCTGTCTCCACACTCTGGACAAGGCTTTTCTTGAATCAATCGTGATCAAAGAACGCAATTGGTTTAACCTTAGTGGTCTTTGTCTTTTTATTTATTTATTTAAAAATTTTTTAGATCCCTGACAGACTCATCGAAGAGAAACGATGGCCCAATCTCGATCCGAACACGGGCTCAACGATTTCCGCGAGCACACATGCCCAGAAGAGAAAGGATCAAAGTTTCTCAATTTTGAATCCAAAACGAGAAATTGATTTTTTTTTAATTTTTTTATTAATAATTTTTTTGAAATCTCTAATGAACTCATCGAAGAGAAACAATGGCCCAAAACCTTAGTCGAACGGGCTCAACATTTCTGCAAGCACCAAAGAACGATAGGATAGGATCAAAGTTTCTCAATTTTGAATTCAAACTAAGAAAACTAATGATTTTTTTTTTGATTTTTTTTTGTTTTTTTTTTTTTTTTGAAAAGAGAAAGAGTGGAAACAAACTCAAAGAAATAGAAATTTCCAAAAAATCCCATCTCATTTTTTTTAGGATGCAAAATCCAACATAGGCTACCAGCTAGAAAGTAGCCAAGGAATCCGGAAAAGAAGTATAAGCATAGAGCAAAAAGTATGATATGCAAATATTTCATTTCCGAGCACCGTGTTCTCAAATGAACTTGTCCCACCGGGTGTGCCAGCTTGATGGAACGCGCTCCAGGCCGAGGGTGCTACCGGGGTCGGCAGACGTGGGAGTCCGTCGGGTCCGGCCCTTTCGCGCCCGGGGGGCTGAAGCGTGCATCAACATTTCTTTGTGTGGGTGTGCCAGATTTTCTATTTTACTTGGAATTGCAAGTGGTAATCCGGAGATCAACCTTCGCAAGTAAAAAGGAAATCAACTTCTTTCAAGTTTTCCATTGCACAAATATTTAAGAAAAGAGACATTTTCTTGGTTTGCCGTGAAAGGCGATTTTGTTTGGCATTTATAGCTGATTTTGGCGTTTATAGCCGATTTACAATTCTCATCAATAATGAAAGACAAGAGTTGTGATTTTTTGTCTCTTTTAGAAAAATACAAATTACAATGAAAAGCAAGAAAAGGAGGATCTAACTTTTCAGGAGATTGTGGGGGACTCGTTCAGATTGACGGTCGCAAGCCATGTATGGGCTTCGCCATTATCCATGCAGATGAGAACAGAGGATGCTCTTGATTCGCTTGGCTTGGCTATAACCTCAGATTTTTAGAGGACAAAGACCAAGAGGAGGTCCTATGTCTAATAAAAAGCTAAGTAGACGCGCTGAAAAGCCACATCTAAGCCATTGGAGGCAGCGGGAGAAGGCAAGGACCTTGGGGTGGGGGGGGTGTGTGCCCCCCAAGGGACTTTTGTCACCTTGTAGTGGTAGCCGGTGCAGAACTTTAGCAGAGTTTTCTCTCGTTTTCTTTCTGTCAGATTTCCGGATCTCTGGTGCTTTTTCTGAAGTCCTCTTTCTGATCCGGATTTCAATGGAATGCTCTCCTATTTATAGGCTTTCTAGTAGCCATTTAGGAGGGTTTATGAGGGTTTATGAGCCTTAATTATCATAAAGCTACATAAATGGAGGAGTTACAAGGTTTAATTCCTTTATTTTGTAACTCCTGGATCTTGGCTTCTGATTGGCCGGTGGAGATTGAGGGCATTTAATCGCCATGATGGGAGGAGTTTCAAGGTTTAAGTGCCATGAATCTCTTGATTTGTAACTCCCGAATGCTTGCTTCTGATTGGGCCGTCCAAAGAAATGAATTAATGACTGCAATAAAGCTAGTCAATTAACAACATTAATTGGTCGCCGAGCAGTTGAAGAGTCGCGGGCCGTGCCATGTCTTCTGGAATTCTTCTGGCGATGATCATCGATGGATCTTCATGCTGATCGACATCGGATGACCATGTGACTTCAGACATTGAGAGCTAAGAGCAGGCCGGTGACATCTGTCTTGTCGATTTCTCGATCGGTCGGACAGAAAGAGCACTTTTTAGGTCAACCGGTCGGCGATCTTGGAGCGATCAATGATGATTTTATGCTTTTGACGGCGTATCTGAGATGTCGTCGGATATGAGTCAATTTCAAGCACTAAAAATCACATTTTCAGGAAATCACAGGGGCCAAAATGCGCGAAACGCGAAAAGGGACGGAAAAACGGGTCACCGGCGAAAAATCCGGTCACCCGGACTTCCATGGTCGCCGGCGACCCTGGGCCAGGGTCGCGGGCTGCGACCCTGGGGGTTTTTCTCCCCTTTTTGGTCCGTTTTGCGGTCTTTTTCATCGCCGTTTTCTTCTGTATTTTTCCTGACATTTCTTCTCATTTATTGGCTCAATTTCCCTGTAGAAAACCTGATGAGAATCCTTGCATTTTTAGAGTGCAAAGTTTCCAATTTTCCGGGAAAGCCGAAGACTTTGTTGCGTAGAGCTGCTGATTTTCCGCCAGAAGCTGAAACTTGGTCAAACGATGTCGGAATGACCTGAAATTTGAGGTGAAGCCTGCTGAGCAATAAATAAGACCAACCATAGGCTTTTGTTTGAGTTTTGAAGCCGTTTGGGGTCCCGTCGCCAGTAGACTTGATTTTGCCGCAAGGGAGATGCCGCGCGTTGATGTGCGGTCAAACGATGTCTGATTGACCTGAAATTTGACAGGGAACCTATTGGAGTCATTTTGAGATGATCCACAGGCTCTGTCTTGGAAACCATGGTCCCGGGGAGCTCCGCCACCGGTAGGCTTGATTTTCTTTCGGAGCGTCGAAACCTGGTCAAACGTTGTCGGAATGACCTGAAATTCGACGTGCAGCCTTTTGGAAGCATGTTGAAGCCACTCATGCACTTGGTTTGATGAGCGAAGGCTTCGGTGGTTCCCGCCGTCGGGAGGCTTTATTTTACTACTCGAGCATTGATGGAGGTTCAAACGTTGTCGGTTTGACTTGAAATTTGGCATGGAGCCCTTTTGAGACATGCTGGAGTCATCCGTAGGCTCTGATCGAAGTTTTGACGTCTTCGATGATGTCGCCGCCGGGAGCGCCAATTTAGCTGTCGGAGAAGCGAAGTTAGGCCAAATGATTCTGAAATGGCCCGAAACTTCATGTGTACTCTTCTCTTGGCTATCTTGAAGGATTTTGCAGTTTTTGTTTGATTTTGACAAGATTTGATTTTTTGGAGAAGTTGCATTGCCTATTTATGGCAGGTTGCGACTTCATGCAACTTTCTTGATGTTGAAGAGGCAAAGTGACATTTTTGGTGTCAACAGTGCTTGATACCACCAAAACCAAACCCTCATGTCCTCCACAAATTTGATGTGTCTAGCAAGTTTATGAGCCGCTTCATTACCCTCCCTTGCCCTATCTTGATAAGTTTGGAGAATGAGAGTTTAATGCTTCCACTACCTTCAATGAGTCACTTTCAAGAATAATAGCTCCTACCCCCATGTGACATATCATCTGCAACCCACGCAATGCAACTAAAGATTCAATGTCCTTTGCTTCTTCCTTTTCATTCCCTATGTTACTCATATCCAGAATCACTTTACCCGCCTCGTCACATAAGATAGCTCCAACACCAGATTTTTTATATTAAAAAAAAGCACCATCGATATAAATTTTTAGTACACCTTTGGGAGGATGCTTCCACTTCAGAACCTTTTCTCTATGTAAACTGAACTTATAATTCTTTACTGACCCGTAATATTGTGCCAACATTAGAGCCCTCTCAACAGCCAAGCTTGGTTCCGATGGACTTGCTTTTCCGCACGTTGCGCTACCGAGGTCAACGGATGTGAGAGTCCATGGGGTCCAACCCTTTCACGACCAGTGGCGGAATGCGAGCATCAACATTTTTTATACGGGTATGCCAGATTATCTACTCTACTTGAAATTGACAAGTGGTGGTCCAGAGATCCACCTTCGCAAGTAGAAAAGGAAAATATTTTTTTTTCTAGTTTTCCATTGCACATATATTTAAGAAAAGAGACATGGTTTGTTTGTCGTTAAAGGTGATTTCATTTATTTTTTCCATGAAAGGCGATGTTTGTCGTGAAAGGCATTTGTTTTTGCGGTGAAAGGCGATGTTTGCGGTGAAAGGCGATTTTTTCCGTGAAAGGCGATTTACAATTCTTATCAATAATGAAAGACAAGAGTTGTAATTTTTTTATGTCTCTTCAGAAAAATAAAAAATACAATGAAAAACAAGAAAAGGAAATCTAACTTCTCAGAAGATTGTGGGGACTCGTTCAGATTGACTGTCACAAGCCATGTTGTTGACACCAAAAAAGTCAATATGTCTCCTCAACATCAAGAAGCCTCCTGAAGCTGCATCCTGCTAAAAATAGGCAAGGCTACTTCAAGCATCAGATTTTGTCAGAATCAGACAGAAACTGAGAGATCCTTCAAGACAGCTAAAAGAGGGGTACACCTGAGGTTTCGGGTCATTCCGACATCGTTTGGCCCAACTTCACCGCTCCGACAGCTAAACAGGCGCTCCCGGCGGCAACATCATCAAAGACACCAAAACTTTGATCAAAGCCTACGGATGACTCCAGAATGTCTCCGAAGGGCTCCATGCCAAATTTCAAGTCAAACCGACAACGTTTGACCCTCCATCAATGCTCGAGCAACAAAATCAAGCCTCCCGGCGGCGGCAACCACCGAAGCCATCACTCATAAAAAAAAATACATGAGTGGCTTCAACATGCTCCCAAAAGGCTGCACGTCAAATTTCAGGTCATTCCGACAATGTTTGACCAGGTTTCGATGCTCCGAGGGAAAATCAACCCTACCGGCGGCGGAGCAACCCGGGACCATGACATCCAAAACGGAGCCCATGGAACATCTCAAAATGACTCCAATAGGCTCCTCGTCAAATTTCAGGTCAATCGGACATCGTTTGACCACATATCAAAGCTCCACATTTTCCCCGCTGCAAAATCAAGTGAAGCATCGATGGGACCCCAAACGGCTTCAAAACTCAAATAAAAGCCCATGGTTGGTCCTATCCACTGCTCAAGAAGCTTCACCTCAATTTTCCGGTCATTCCGACATCGTTTGACCTAGTTTCGACGCTTGACGGAAAATCAGATACAAAGTCTTCGGCTTTCCCGAAAAATAGGAAACTTTGTGCTGCGATTTCGCGAGGGTTCTCGTCAAGATTTCTCCAAGAAAATCAAGACAATAATTGAGGAAAAATGTCAAGAAAAATACAGAAGAAAAAAGGAACGAAAAAGACGAAAAAACGGTCGAAAACGACGCTCGGCGACCAAACGGGCCGAAGCCCTATGGTCGCCGGCGACCCTGGCCCAGGGTCGCCGGATTTTGCACCGAAGTGCCCGTTTTCCGATTCTTTTCGCATTTCGGGTGTTCTGGCCTCTGTGATTTTCGGAAAATGCAATGTTTGATGCTTGAAAATGACTGATCTTCGTCGACATCTCGGATCCGCCGTCAAAAGCATGAAATCATCACCGATCGCCTTAAGATCGCCAACCGGCTGACCAAGAAAGTGCACTTTCTGTCCGACCGATCGTGAAATCGATAAGACAAACGTCACCAGCCCGCCAACATCAATCAATGTCTGAAACTGCATCGCAATCCGACATCAAATAATGCGTGGATCCACCTGTGATAATCGCAAGAAGAATCTCAAAAGGCGCAGCACGGCCCGCGACTCTTCACATGCCTTGGCAACCACTTAATGTCGTTAATTGACCCATTAAAGCAGTCATTAACTCATTATTTTGGACGGCCCAATCAGAACCAAGCATTTGGGAGTTACAAATCCAAGCAATCATGGCATTAAACCCATGAAACTCCCATCATCATGAAGCATAAAGGTGATTAAATTCCCACTATCTTCATCGGCCAATCACAAGCCTTGAAAAAGGAGTTACAAAATCGATTTGTAACTCCTCATCAATTCTTTCATCATGGCCATCAATGCCAATAAACACCTCATGGCTATCAAAGGCCTATAAAAGGAGGTCCATTCCAAGAAGAAAGCTTGATGAAAATAGATCCCAAGTGCAAGCTCTGAAAATTCAGAAAATCCAAAAGAGAGACGAAGTTCTGCTACTTTGCTCCCGGAAGCACCACAAGGTGATCAACGTCCCTTGGGGGGCCACCCCCCCAAGGTCACCTCCTTCTCCAACATGGCCTAAACGCGGTTTTTCAGCCCGTTTACTTGGTTTTTTATTGGATATAGGAACTTCTCTTGGTCCTTGTCCTTTAAAAAACTGAGGTTAGGAGCCAAGCCAAAGAATCAAAGCATCACATGTTCTCATTTGAAGGACGATGGCGAAGCCCATACATGACTTGCGACCGTCGATCTCAACGTGTCCCCACAATCTCCTGAGAAGTTAGATCTCTTTTCTTCCTTTTCTATTGTAGTTTGTATTTCTTAAAGAGACTAAAAGAAATTGCAATTCTTGTCTTTCATATTTGATGAGTTTTGTAAAAACGCCTTTCACGGCAAAATCGCCTTTCACGACAAACAAACAAAAACGCCTCTTACGGCATTCTGAAAACTTGTCTCTTTTCTTAATATTTATGCAATTTGAAAAGTTAGAAAAAAGGATTGATTTCCTTTCCACTTGCGAAGGCGAATCTCCGGATTATCACCATTCTAAATTCCAAGTAGAAAGTAAATCTGGCATACCCGTACAAAAATGTTGATGCCCGAGATTTTTCCTCCTCCGCCGAGACCCAGGTCCGCCCCCGGGGTGCGGAAGGAGAGGACGGAAGATTCCTTTCGGGTCCATCAAGTTGGCACACCCGGTGGGACACGTTGACTTGAGAACGTGATGCTTTGATCACTTGGCTCCTTTCTAGTTGGTGGCCTATGTTGCATTTTGCATCTAAAAAAAAAAATATGAGATGGGATTTCAATTGTTCTTTCTCACTTAAAAAAAAAAACAAATCTGATCTCTTTTCTTAGATTCAACTTTGAGAAATTTTGATCCTTCCCTCTTCGAACTTGATAGCTCACAGAAATGTTCGCAGCTATCGTTTATATCAGGGATTGGGCCACCTTTTCTCTTTGATGAGTCCAATTTGGATTTCAAAAAAAAAAAACACCTTCGTTTCAAACTCTTTCAAAAAAAAAAAAAAAATGATCTCTCTTTCTCAAGATTCAACTTTGAGAAATTTTGATCCTCTCCTCCTTGAACTCATAGCTCACAGAAATGTTCGCAGCTATCGTTCATATCGGGGATTGGGCCATCTTTTCTCTTTGATGAGTCCAAATTGGGATTTCAAAAAAAAAAATTATAAATTCAAAAATTTTTAGCTTTCTCTCTTTTGCATTTAAATTTGAGAAACCTTGGTTCGTTCCCTTCGAATTTAGCGCTCGCAGAAATGTTGAGCCTTTGTTCGGATTGGAACACCATTCGTTCTCTTTAATGAGTTTATAAAAAACCTTTCAAAAAAAAAAAAAGGTTTTTAAAAAAAAAAAAAAACACTAAGGTTCCACCAGTTGCGTTCTTTGATCAAAGTGGATGTAAGAAAAGCCTTGTCCAGAGTGTGGAGACAGTTAGACTGTTCGAGGCAAGGGTCCTCCAAACGGGTTCATTAAGTAATCCTACCCTTACCTGGGGTCTGATCTATCTACTAAGGTTTCATAAGATCGAATTGGAAATCTATGTGCACCTTTCAAAAAAAAAAAAATTCTCTAAAAAAAAATCCTGAAAAAAATAAACTTCTGTCACTTTGAATTCAGAGTTGAGAAATCTTGGTTATTTCCCTTTCGGATTTAGCGCTCGCAGAAATGTTGAGCCTTGTTCGGAATGGAACACCATTTGCTCTCTTCGATGAATTCAATCTTGACCTTTCAAAAAAAAACTTTTGTCACTTTGAATTCAGAGTTGAGAAATCTTGGTTCTTTCCCTTTCGGAATTAGCGCTCGCAGAAATGTTGAGCCTTGTTCGGAATGGAACACCATTTGCTCTCTTCGATGAATTCAATCTCGACCTTTCAAAAAAAAACTTCCGTCACGTCTGGATTCACATCTGAGAAATTATGGTTCCTTCCCTTCTGAATTTAGCGCTCGCAGAAATGTTGAGCCTTTGTTCGGATTGGAATACCATTTGCTCTCCTTTATGAATCCAAATTTGACCTTTCAAAAAAAAAATCCCATCTCGTGTCCTTCCCAAGGATGCGATTTACAACATTTGTGCCTAGCGGTGCTAGTACGCCCTTTCGGGTCTACTGTATTCGCGACCGACACATTTGTATCTCTAACCTTATATCATTTTACCTCGAGTGAGCCTTGCTTCTCGGTAATTTGTAATTTAAATTAAGGTCTACAATTGCTTCTAGCAGTCACTGGAACGCTCACTCTGAGCCTACCATACTTGCATTTTAGAACAATTGTATCCTCTATGGCTTTTTGCCTTCTTCATCGTCCTTGGGTTGGGCCATGTCCGCTCAAGTGATTTGAAAAGACAAAACCATAGTTGTTCTCCATTTACGATCACCATATTCTTGTGATTACTAATGGATTTGGTCTTGTTTCAGAAGTTTTCCAAAACTAACAATGGTAGCTTCATTGACCATCACTTTCGATGAGAACAAGTACCAGCTTATGCTTCAAGATAAGCAAAACAAGCATAAGCGTCTTGCTAGTTGCCGAAGCGTCATCTCTCTCGACAACTCCCCAAACACCGGGTCAACTTCAACTCCCCGAACCATCGTCTTCGGATCACTGGGACCATTCCCATTTCCCGCAGAAGACACTGTACCTGCCAAGAAGCAGAAAACCGCCCCGCAACGTGTCACTAAAATGGCACCAAGGGCGAACACCAAGAAGCCTGAAGCCCGTGGCATTCCCACGAAGCCTCAGTCCACAAGAAACCAGGTTTACAACAAAACCTGGTCCCCGAGATCTTCGCCAAAGCAACGGAGGTCCCAAACATCTGCAAAGCCAGCATACCTGGCCCCTCTCAAGGAGAATCGGTTCTACCCTCTCTCTTACATGAAAGAGGAGAAACCTACTCTCCGCCCAAAAAATAAACAAAATCATCATGAGCCGGCTTGCTCCTACAAGCCCAAAATCAAATCCTGCATCGTTAGGCCTATGCAAAAACATGCTGAAGCCTGCACTCCCGCGAGTCGACCCTTCATCTCAACAGGGGCCGAGCTCGCAAAATTCAAGTCTTCATTGCGACAGGCAAAGGACCGCGTCCAGATTCTGTCCTTGCCAAGCTTCAAAGCACAAGGGACTACATCCTTCATCGCCAGAGCCCAGCTAGAGCTGACTGAAGCTCAAATTGCTCGTCGTATGCGTTGCCGCACTGCATATCGACAAAAGAGACTCGAGAAACAAAAAACCCAGCGTTCTACTCTCCACGTCTCAAACAAATGGGTCGAAAAAGAAAGACCCGACCAATTCGTTGCTGTTCATATGGTTGGCAAAACCAGAAAACGCCAGAAGTCAGGAACCAAAATCAATGTTCGACGTCCAGTGACTCGCAGCATCTCTCGGACATGAACACATCTGGAAGAGTCTTCCACTCCTCCAAGCCAAGAACATTGGAGTAACCACTCCTCAGATTCTTCATCTAGAAGAATGAGCCCCAACTCAGTCACCAGGATGATTTCTTTGTTCGAATCCCGAGGGATGAACGTCTTGGCTACAAGTTCTGAGCAGCATCCACCGCATGATGACGTAACTGCACGCATCCAGCAGTTTGAGCAAGGACAACAGAGAATTGAGACTCTGATGGAAAATTTGATTCTCACTGTACAGCGTCCACCACCTAACAATGAAACCCCTCCGAATCGTGAAGATGACGAGGGCAATGCAGAAAACAATGAGTCTCGAGCCCTTACCAGAAAAGACGTGGATGATATCCTCGCAAAAGCAAAAGAAGAGGATACATTGAAGGAACATGGGATCAAGCCACCCTACCCTCTATGGATGGACTCGGTTCCGTTCCCTGCAAAATTCAAACAACCTACTCTCCAGACATATACTGGGAAAGGTTCAGCCAGACAGCATGTCATCCACTTCAAGATCCTGACAGGAGCTATTGCGGATCAAGATGCCCTCTAGATTCACCTCTTCGCAAGTACCCTAAAAGGTACATCCTTTGATTGGTACTCCACTCTGCCGGAGAACTCCATCCAGAACTGGGTTATGCTGGAGACACGCTTCCTGACCCACTTCCAAGGTGAGGATCATCCTGTTACTATGGCTCCACTCTGCGGCCTAAAACAGGAAGAGAATGAGTCAACATACGACTTTATTCACAAATGGAAGGCAATGGCGTACAAATGCTCAGATGTGCTGCCACAAGCGTCGCTAGTCGACATCTACCGTAACAATATGAGAGCAAAAATCCGCTCCATGATCATCGGCAACAAATCAAAGAACCTGGGGGAACTCCTCGAAGCTTCTATGGAAGCTGAAATGGTGATCAAAGACCTCAACAGTCAGAAATCATCAAAGAAAGAGCCGACTGCTGTTACAACCTCAAAACCAAAGAAAAAGGAGGTTCTCAATGTGTAGACTAAGTCATCTCCTCAGCAGCCAAAGAAACCTGAAAATAAAACTGCAGGTAAAAGGCCTGAACTCTCTGATGCCTTCAAAGAACGTGTAGAAAAGAAATATCCGTTCGATGAAGACGTGGAAGAAATCTTTGAGGCTCTCCTAGCAAATGGCAAACTCATTTTGCCAGAGCCCAAAAGACCGGGAAATGTTGGCAAAACCAATGATCCCCGATACTGTCCATACCATCAGATGATCTCACATCCTCTCAATCAATGCTTCGTTGTGAGAGAGAAGATCAATGAGATGTGGAAAAACGGAGTCATAACCTTTGATAAAAACTATGGCCCCGCCTCTGTCAACATGGTGTCATGTCGGCAAACTTCAAAGTCACCGAAGGAGAAAATCACTACTTCATTCAAGGTGATAAAAATGGCTCAAGCGTCCCAAGAATTGGTTCCCTATCCAACACCAGATGGACAACCTATATGGGTGCATCCCGATCTCCTAGATGATGAAAATTGGGAGATCGTCAAAACAAAGCCGACTGCTCAACAGCGAAGGCAAGCCAAGAGACAGCTCCGCAAGCTCAAACAGCAGCAAAAGTCTCAACCAAAACAAGAAGTCCTTGAAAAAGCAAAAACTTCTTCCACTGCTTCACTAGGGACGATGGAAGAATCTCTTCCCAAAACCTCCAAGGCGGTAAGAAAATTCACTCTTGATGATTTCATGCCACCTCTATACAAAAATGAAAATGTGCAGGGGGCATCATACTCTTGCAACTCGGTAGTTGGATTCTCCATGAATGGATACGAGTCCAGTGATACTGCCAGTGATATAGATGAGTGGGAAGAATCCTTTGAAACAGGAGAATACCTCTCCGATGAGGAATGGATTCCCGAGTCTCATCTTATGCCAGTAATCTGGTATAACCCATTGCAACCACAAGGATCTTGGTCTGATGACGAAGAAGACTAGCACCCCTGTTCAAGAAAATGCTGTCGATCCAGCACCAAACAATGCTCCGGTGGAACCCAACATTGGCGAACCACAAGGAGCAAATGACGAAGAAGATTTGGCTCCCATGCCTGATCTCGAAGAATATGCAAGAATCTTGCAACATCTTGCCATAGAGCAGGAGCAGGATCGCATCAATCTTTGTCATGACCCAGAACCGGAAGTCCCTGAAAATCAGCGGGAACTTTCTCCCTTAACTCCTGAAAATGGAGAAAACTGTTGGATCGATGATCCTCTCACATCCGAGGATGAATCTGATTCCCAATAGTCTACACTGGGGGCATCTCTTGTCAGGATAACCTGCAATGCAATAGCTCAGGACGACAGTGCCTCTGAAGCTTCCGAAGACACGTACTCCCCAACCGGTAGCGTATCTTCCGGAGCTACATCCTCTCAGGTGACTTCCACTGAAATAACATCCTCTCAACCTCTGTCTCTTGAAGCTGTGACATCGGAACTCAAGCCACTCCCGATTGATCATCTTGAAGAAACTTCTGCTAATGAAAACTCAGTCAATTGGTCCTAGATACCCGATCTCACGGGCAATGTCTGGGTTAATAAAGAAAAGTTGCCGGCTACTGTTCAGGACTTATTCCCGGAAATTGCTCCGTGCAACACAATCACTGAAGACGCCAATGCTGTTACAGAGACGTCCTCAGTAAAGGATCAACCTCTTGATCCTGAGAACGATCTTCCAAAAGAAGACCCTTCTCTAGAGGCTCTTGAAGTTGGTAGAGATACCCGTTCTGGCCGGGATTACCACAAAAATTACAATTAACCCTCTTCTTCTTATGTAAATCCTTCGGGAAAGCAAGATGTAAGCGCCCCAAGTGGCGATAATAATGAAAATGCAGGCCCGAAGGAGGCTTTCAAGTATGACTTGATTGAGCACTTCAAACACATACCTGCACGTCTGCACATCCTTGACTTATTACGAATGTCTCCACAAACTCGTGATAGTCTCATTCAGAATTGCAAAGGCTGAATGCGGATGTCGACAAACATGCCCCACAAGTCCTACAAATTGAAATGGACTATAGGGTCAAAAAATCAAATACTCCCTCAAAGGGAGAAAAGAAGAGAACTGAGGGATCAAGCAATGAATGCCTCTCGGTATAAAAAGCAGCAAGTGCAACAATTGCCTTCGACAAGGATGACCTCCTCCTAGGCGAAACAAAGCACAATCGACCCTTGTACTTTACGGGGTACGTCAAAGAAATGCCAGTACACAGAGTTCAGATCGATCCAGGTTCTGCACTCAACCTCATTTCTACTTCGGCACTCGAAGAGCTGGGCATCCCAACTAGCAAACTGAGTCACACATCCGTATCCATCTTCGGATATGACGGCAGTGCTCAAAGGCCTATCGGCAAAATCAGGTTCAAATTGCAAATCGGTGATCTTATTTCTGAAGTCACTGTGTATGCAATAAGGACCCCTTCATGCTACAATATACTCCTAGGACGCCCCTGGATACATGAGAATGGTGTCGTCCCTTCAACTCTACATCAGTGCATCAAGTTCGTTGGCAACGATGGCTTGATACATCGAGTGTTTGCAGACAAAAAGCCCTTCAAAGGCAGAGATGTCCATTTTGCAGATGCTCAAATGTATAAAGATGGAAAAGAAGAACAGGAGGAAAAAACAATTCGCTTTGTCGACAGTCTCCAGAAAGATAAAGGCAAGGCTCCTCAGCAATCATCGGAGGAAAACAAACCCTCCACCAAACTTGAAGTAAGCGGCCAAGCTCCCTTCGTCGTCTCCTTCAAATCTCCAAAGCCTTTGGTAATCACTACCAAAGCAAAGAAGACAAAACAAAAGACTGGGGGCAAGTTCACTATCTCCTTTGTGTCTATTATGCATGACACGGACTCAGAGTCAGATCCAGAAGATGACACAGCGTCGAGCCAAGCTGATACTCAGCGAGAGCAGCCCGCTCTCACTCCATTGGAGACACTTGCAGACATAGAAAACCCTACGTCTGCTTCCTTTGTTATTCCGGCAACTTCGCCAGAAGAAAAAGTGATTTACTTCCACAAATCTGTTGGCACTAAAAATGTCACTTTGCCTCTTCAAGCCACATGAAGCCGCAGCCTACCAAAATAGGCAATGCTGCTTCCAAAAAAGCAAATCTTGTCAGAATCAAACAAAAACTGTAAGATCCTTCAAGATAGCCAAGAGAAGAGTACACATGAAGTTTCGGGCCATTTCGACAACATTTGGCCTAACTTCACTTCTCCGACAGCTAAACAGGAGCTCTCGGCGGCGACAGCATCGGAGACATCAAATTCCCGATCAGAGCCTGTGGATGATCTCAAAATGCATCCAAAAGGCTCCACGTCAAGTTCCAAGTCAAACCGACAACGTTTGACCCTACATCAACCCTCAAGCAGCTAGATCAAGCCTCTCGGCTGCGAAAACCACCGAAACCATTACTCATCAAACAGAGCACATGGGCAGCTTCAAAATGCTTACAAAGAGCTACACGTCAAGTTTCAGGTCATTTCGACAACATTTGACCAGACTTTGACTCTCGGAAGCCAAATCAGGCCTCTCGGCGGCGGAGCTCCCCGGGACCATGGTTTCCAAGACAGAGCCTGTGGATCATCTCAAAATGACTCCAATAGGTTCCCTGTCAAATTTCAGATCAATCGGACATCGTTTGACCGCACATCAACGCGCGGCATCTCCTTCGCGGCAAAATCAAGTCTACTGGCGACGGGACCCCAAACGGCTTTAAAACTCAAACAAAAGCCTATGGTCGGTCTTATTTATTGCTTAGGAGGCTTCACCTCAAATTTCAGGTCATTCGGACATCGTTTGACCCAGTTTCAGCTTCTGACGGAAAATCGGCAACCCTGCGCGACAAAGTCTTCGGCTTTCCTGGAAAATTGGAAACTTTGCAACCCAAATTGCAAGGATTCTCATCAATTTTTCTACAAGGGAATAAGGCCAACAAATGAGCAAAAATGTCAAAGAAAAATACAGAAGAAAAAACGAAGGAAAGAGACCTCAAAACAACCGCAAAACGGGCTCCGAAGGGGAAAATTCCCCCAGGGTCGCAGACCCCCGCGACCCTGGCCCAGGGTCGCCCGCGACCCTGGAAGCCCGGAATCTCCTGTTTCGCCCCGGGAGCTCCGTTTTCCGTCGTTTTTCGCGATTCGAAGCTTCCAACCCCTGGGACTTTCCAAAATTCATACTTTTGATGCGCCAAATCCTCCGACATCCGTCAAAATCACGGGTCAACCTCCAAAAGTATCAAAATCAACATTGATCGCCAACCGGTCGACCAAAAAAGTGTGCTTTACGCCCGATCGATCGAAAAATCGACAAGACAGATGTCACCGGCCCGCTGCTAGCTATCAATGTCTGAAATTACACGGTCATCCGATGTCGATCAGCATGTAGATCCATCGGTGATCATCTCCAAAAGAATCCCAAAAGACGCGGCGCGGCCCGCGACTCTTCAACTGCTCGGCGACCATTTAATGCAGTTAATTGACTAGCTTTATTACACTCATTAATTCATTTCTTTGGACGGCCCAATCAGAAGCAAGCATCCAGGAGTTACAAATCAATTAAGTCATGGCATTCAAGCCATGAAACTCCTCCCATTATGGTAATTAAGGTGAATAAAAGCCCTTAATCTCCATCGGCCAATCAGATTCAAGGAAAAAGGAGTTACAAAATCAAGAAATAAATCTTGTAACTCCTCCCATTAAAGCCATTAAAGCCCATAAACTCTCCTAATGGCTACCAAGAGCCTATAAATAAGAGAGCTTTTCAAGAAGAAAGGGATCGGAAAAGGACGAACGGAAAACCGAAGATCGAAAATCAAAAGGTGCAAAGAATCCCGAATCCCAGACAGACAGAGTCTAGAGAAAGAGAGAAAATTCTGCAGAAATTCTACATCAAGCACCACTACAAGGTGACAAAAAGTCCCTTGGGGGGTACTCCCCCCCAAGGTCCTTGCCTTCTCCCGCTGCCTCCAATGGCTTAGACGTGGCTTTTCAGCCCGTCTACTTAGCTTTTTATTGGACATAGGACATTCTCTTGGTCTTTGTCCTCTAAAAACCTGAGGTTATAGCCAAGCCAAGTGAATCAAGAGCATCCTCTGTTCTCATCTGCATGGATGATGGCGAAGCCCATACATGGCTTACGACCGTCAATCTGAACGAGTCCCCCACAATCTCCTGAGAAGTTAGATCCTCCTTTTCTTGCTTTTCATTGTAGTTTGTATTTTTCTAAAAGAGACAAAAAATCACAACTCTTGTCTTTCATTATTGATGAGAATTGTAAATCGGCTATAAATGCCAAACAAAATCGCCTTTCACGGCAAACCAAGAAAATGTCTATTTTCTTAAATATTTGTGCAATGGAAAACTTGAAAGAAGTTGATTTCCTTTTTACTTGCGAAGGTTGATCTCCGGATTACCACTTGCAATTCCAAGTAAAATAGAAAATCTGGCACACCCACACAAAGAAATGTTGATGCACGCTTCAGCCCCCCGGGCGCGAAAGGGCCGGACCCGACGGACTCCCACGTCCGCCGACCCCGGTAGCACCCTCGGCAGGAGCGCGTTCCATCAAGCTGGCACACCCGGTGGGACTCGTTCATTTGAGAACACGATGCTTTGGAAATGAAATATTTGCATACCATATTTTTGCTGTATGCTTATACTTCTTCTCCAGATTCCTTGGCTACTTTCTAGTTGGTGGCCTATGTTCGATTTCGCATCTAAAAAAAACGAGATGGGATTTTTTGGAAATTTCTAATTCTTTGAATTTATTTCCACTCTTTCTCTTTTCAAAAAAAATAAAAAATAAAAAAAAAATCAAATTTCTCGTTTTGGATTCAAAATTGAGAAACTTTGATCCTCTCCTATGGTTCGTGTGCTCACGGAAATCGTTGAGCCTGTTCGAAATGGGATTTGGGCCATCGTTTCTCTTCGATGAATCTGTCAAGGATAAATAAAAAATAAAAAAAATCAAATTTCTCGTTTTGGATTCAAAATTGAGAAACTTTGATCCTTTCTCTTCTGGGCATGTGTGTTCGCGGAAATCGTTGAGCCCGTGTTCGGATCGGGGATTGGGCCATCGTTTCTCTTCGATGAGTCTGTCAGGGATCTAAAAAAAAAATTAAATAAATAAATAAAAAGACATAGACCACTAAGGTTAAACCAATTGCGTTCTTTGATCACGATTGATTCAAGAAAAGCCTTGTCCAGAGTGTGGAGACAGCTTGATTGTTCTAGGCAAGGGTCCTCCAAACGGGTTCATTAAGTAATCCTACCCTTACCTGGGGGTAATTCTATCAATTGAGGTTTCATAAGACCGGGTTAGGAGGCCTATGTGTACTCTCTCATCTTTAAATCTTAAAAAATTAAAAAAAAATCAAAAATAAAAAAAAAATAAAAAAAAGATTTTCAAAAAAAAATCTTAAAAAAAAAAATCAAAATTAAAAATAAAAAATAAATAAATAAAAAAAAAAGATTTTCAAAAAAAAAATCTTAAACAAAAAAAAATCAAAATCAAAATAAAAAAATAATAAAAAATAAAAAAAAAGATTTTTAAAAAAAATCTTAAAGAAAAAAAATATAAAAAAAATAAAAAATAAAAAAAAAGATTTAAAAAATAAAAAATCTTAAAATAAAAAATCTTCAAAAAAAAACTCTCGTCATTTTAGATTCAGATCCGAGAAATTGTGGTTCCTTCCCTTCTGGGTACTGGTGCTCGCGGAAATCGTTGAGCCCGTATTCGGATCGGAATACCATCTGCTCTCTTTGATGAATCCAATCTTGACATTTCAAAAAAAAAAAAAAAGAGAATCCCATCTCATGGATGCGATCTCCAACATTTGTGCATAGCGGTACTAGTACGCCCTTTCAGGGTCTACTGTATCTGTGACCGGCACATTTGTAACTCCTACCTTATATTCTTCTTATCTCGAGCAAGCTCCGCTTCTCGATAAGTCGAATTTAGGTATACAATTGCTTCTAGCAGTCATTGGAACGCTCATTTCGAGCCTACCATGCTTGCAACCAGAACAATTGTACCCTCTATGGCTTTTTGCCTTCTTCATATTGCTTGGGTTATGTCCCTTGAGCGATTTGAAAAGACAAAATCATAGAATTCCCCATTTATGATCATCATATTCTTGTGATTACTAATGGATGTGGTCTTGTTTCAGAAATTTTGAAACTAACAATGGCAGCTTCACTGATCATCACCTTCGATGAAAACAAGCACCAGCTCATGCTTCAACAGAAGCAAACCGAGCGCACTTACAAGCGCCCTGCTAGCTGCCGAAGCACCAACTCTCTCAGCAACTCTCTGAACTCCGGGTCGACCTCGACTCCCCGGACCATCGTCTTTGGGACACTGGGACCATTCCCACTTCCCGAAGAAGAAACTGCTCCTGCCAAAAGGCAGAAGGTCGCCTCGCAACGTGTCACTACTGTGACACCAAAGGCAACTGCCGAGAAGCAGAAGATCGCCCCTCAACGTGTCACTTCTGTGACACCAAGGGCAAACCCCAAGAATACTAAAACCCGCGGCATCCCCGCGAAACCTAAACCAACAACCAACCAGGTCTACCCTAAGACTTGGTCTCCAAGACCTTCCCCAAAACAAAGAAGGTCTCAAACCTCCACCAAGCCAGCATACCTGGCCCCACTCAAAGAGAACCAGTTTTACCCTCTTGGCTACATGAAAGAGGAGAGACCCATCTCCAACTTGACTCCCAAGTCAACCCAGCATGAACCGGCTTGCTCCCACAAGCCCAAAATCAGATCATGCATGAAGGCCTCGTCGGAAAAAGCCACGGTATCTCTGAAGGCACGGACCGCGTCAAAAATCCCGCCTTCCTTCAAAATGGTGCCACCAATCAGCAGGACGCGATCAGTCCACGACTTCCAATCGGAGTCAACACTGAAACGGCCACGAAGTCGAAAAGGCTTCACCCAATTGCTGCCGTCACCGCTGAAAACGCCAAGGCCCACCGGTCCCAAATCGACCGACGGATAATCAGAGCCCTGATAGCCGCTGGCTGACGTCAACATGTCCATTTGGGCAGGCGACTTCTCCGCATATCCGGAGGGACTGCCAACAAAAACCCCGGTCTTGATCACGTTGGTCCTTTTCACCCAGCTTGGAGGATCTTCCCTCTTAGGGCACGTGGGAGAAAGGCTCAGGATCGAGATGGTCCGATCAAAAGACGACCGGGTGGAAATAGTTCTCTCCTCACCATCTGCTGTGTAAGAGAACTGAAAACATCTCCTTTGGTATGTCAAGTCGTCAGGGACTGCATCTCCAAAGAAGAAGGTAGGCTTGGGCAAAACCCTCAGATCGTCCATAACCCAAGGACGGTTGCTTACCATGATCTTATAATATTCCTCACTCTTGAGAGCGATCAGTTATTGCCTCATCTCATCTCTGTTGAGAGAGTCACACTCTTCCAAGTTTCTCTCAACATACTGGACCTTCTCCCAAGCCTGCTGAACGGCCACATTAGAAGATCTGGCGGATCGACGAGGTACGCTTGTAGCAGGCTCTTTACCCTTGTTCGTTCTGGAGGAACCACCTGCAAAGGTTGGAAAAAAAAAAAAAAGATCATCATCAAAATGACAGGATTTCGCTAAAAGAAAATCTGGAGAAATTTTGGCATGGTTCCGGGGCAATTCCGAAGAAAAGGGAAATACTCCGAAAGAAATAGAAAGTTTGAAGATGGGCTCAACATCGCTGCGAGCTCCGAAACTCCAAACTTTCGAAACCTCAAAATCTCCGCAAAATCAAGAAGGGCTCAACATCGCTGCGAGCTCCAAAATTCCCAAATTTGCAAAGATTTTCAGGTATGCTATCATGCTCTCAAATTCAATCTACAAAAAGTACATGCATGAACATCTAGATTTGCATAAAAACGCATTATCATGATGAGCAAACAAAAAAAAAAAAAAGAAACTTTCTAAAAAAAAAGGGGAGGAGAAAGAAAAAAAAAAGAGAAGAAAGAAAACGTGCAAAAAGAAAAAGAGAAAGAAAGAAGCACGAAAAAAAAAAAAAAACAGAAATCACGTGGAAAAAGAAAAAAAAGAAGAGAAGAAGAATAGAAAGAAAAAAAAAAAAAAAGAGAGAAACTTTCTTCTTTTACCATCCTATTCTCTACATGGAGTTTTCTTGAAAGAAAAAGAGAGAAAACTTACTTGAAGCCATTGATGGAGAAGAAGAAGGAAAAAGCTTGAAGATCCTTGAAGAAGAAAAACTCTTGGTCTTGGAGCTCTCTTGAGATTGTTGCAAAAGAAAGCAATAAGAGATCTAGCCTCCTCCTTGCTTTTATAGAAGAGAGCAAATCAAAGAAGGAAACAAAAAAAGAAAGGTAAGTGCTACTAATTAGTAACCTTACCAAAAGAGAAGGAATTAGAGAGATTCTTTTCCAAAAAGAAAGATGTCTTTGAGAAATTTTCTCCCAAAATCAATCAATGAGAGATTCTCTCCAACAAAATAGGAGATTGGAGATTCTTTCCCACAAAGAAAGATACCTTGAGATATTCTCTCCCAAATTAAGGGAATATGAGAGATTCTCTCCCATAAAGATATTTTTAGATATTCTCTATCCAAATGAGATATCTTTAGATATTCTTTAAAAAAATGGCCCCACATGAGATCTAAGCCATCCTAAAAAGCTTAAGGTCCCATGGGTTAGCCCATATGAGCCAGGTTTGACCACCTAGGCACTAAAAAAAAAAAAAGGCGTTTAGTCAGGAAAAAATCCCTCTTACCAAGAGCATACAAAAATGGTTCCATGCCTCTTTTGAGTTGATTGAACCATACAAAAATTCCAAGCCCCATGAGCTTCCAAAAATCAAACCATCCAACCTGATATACCAAATTGAGCCAAAATCTTGAAATTGACATTCCACAAAAATCCAAACCACTCCAATGGACCCACACAGTCCCAAAGAGTGACCAAAAACCAAATCCTGGTCCCCTAACTTGCCACATACAGCTTGTTAGGTCACAAGACCAAAACCAAAAACCAAATCATGATCCCCCAACTTGCCACATACAGCTTGTTGGGTCACAAGGTCAAAACAAAAACCCGACCCCCTAACCTGCCACATACAGCTTGTTAGGTCAGAAGGTCAAAAACAAAAACCAAAATCCACATCCCTGATGTCATCTTCAAAAATTTTGCCTCGAGATGGTACTTGATTCTTTTCATTACCATAAAATTCCCTTGGAAGCTCAAAGGCTACTCTACCAAAGGAAAGATTGCTCAAAGACTCTTGGTCAAGACACAAGCTCTCCTTCAAAAGAAAAAAAAAAATCTCTTCGAGGCACATCGACTGCAAAAGTCAAGCAACTCGTCGCTGTACCTCGAGGGGGCATTTGTTGACACCAAAAATGTCACTTTGCCTCTTCAACATCAAGAAAGTTGCATGAAGTCGCAACCTGCCATAGCTAGGCAATGCAACTTCTCCAAAAAATCAAATCTTGTCAGAATCAAACAAAAACTGCAAGATCCTTCAAGATAGCCAAGAGAAGAGTATACATGAAGTTTCGGGCCATTTCAGAATCATTTGGCCTAACTTCGCTTCTCCGACAGCTAAATTGGCGCTCCCGGCGGCGACATCATCGGAGACGTCAAAACTTCGATCAGAGCCTACGGATGACTCCAGCATGTCTCAAAAGGGCTCCATGCCAAATTTCAAGTCAAACCGACAATGTTTGACCCTCCATCAATGCTCGAGCAGCAAAATCAAGCCTCCCGGCGGCGGGAACCACCGAAGCCTTCGCCCATCAAACCAAGTGCATGAGTGGCTTCAACATGCTTCCAAAAGGCCGCACGTCGAATTTCAGGTCATTCCGACAACGTTTGACCAGGTTTCGACGCTTCGAAAGAAAATCAAGCCTACCGGTGGCGGAGCTCCCCGGGACCAGGGTTTCTAAGACAGAGCCTGTGGATCATCTCAAAATGACTCCAATAGGTTCCCTGTCAAATTTCAGGTCAATCGGACATCGTTTGACCGCACATCAACGCGCGGCATCTCCCTCGTGGCAAAATCAAGTCTACTGGTGACGGGACCCCAAACGGCTTCAAAACTCAAACAAAAGCCTATGGTTGGTCTTATTTATTGCTCAGGAGGCTTCACCTCAAATTTCAGGTCATTCCGACATCGTTTGACCAAGTTTCAGCTTCTGGCGGTAAATCAGCAGCTCTACGCGACAAAGTCTTCGGCTTTCCCGGAAAATTGGAAACTTTGCACTCTAAAAATGCAAGGATTCTCATCAGGTTTTCTACAAGGAAATCAAGCCAATAAATGAGAAGAAATGTCAGAAAAAATACAGAAGAAAACGGTGACGAAAAAGACCGCAAAACGGACCAAAAAGGGGAGAAAAACCCCCAGGGTCGCAGCCCGCGACCCAGGCCCAGGGTCGCCGGCCCATGGTCACCGGCGACTATGGAAGTCCGGGTCACCGGATTTTTCGCCGGTGACCCGTTTTTCCGTCCCTTTTCGCGTTTCGCGCATTTTGGCCCCTGTGGTTTCTTGAAAATGTGATTTTTAGTGCTTGAAATTGACTCATATCCGACGACATCTCAGATCCGCCGTCAAAAGCATAAAATCATCATTGATCGCTCCAAGATCGCCGACCGGTTGACCTAAAAAGTGCTCTTTCTGTCCGACCGATCGAGAAATCGACAAGACAGATGTCACCGGCCCGCTCTTAGCTATCAATGTCTGAAGTCACATGTTCATCTGATGTCGATCAGCATGAAGATCCATCGATGATCATCGCCAGAAGAATTCCAGAAGACACGATACGGCCCGCGACTCTTCGACTGCTCGGCGACCAATTAATGTGGTTAATTGGCTAGCTTTATGGCAGTCATTAACTCATTCTATTGGACGGCCCAATCAGAAGCAAGCATTCGGGAGTTACAAATCAAGAGATTCATGGCACTTAAACTTTGAAACTCCTCCCATCATGGCGATTAAATGCCCTCAATCTCCACCGGCCAATCAGAAGCCAAGATCCAGGAGTTACAAAATAAAGGAATTAAACCTTAACTCCTCCATTTATGTAGCTTTATGATAATTAAGGCTCATAAACCCTCATAAACCCTCCTAAATGGCTACCAGAAAGCCTATAAATAGGAGAGCACCTCAAGCATTCCGGAGAGGACGGCAAAAAGCACCACAGATCCAGAAATCTGAGAGAAAGAAAAAGAGAGAAAACTCTGCTGAAGTTCTGCACCGAGCACCACTACAAGGTGACAAAAAGTCCCTTGGGGTGGTACTCCCCCCCAAGGTCCTTGCCTTCTCCCGCTGCCTCCAATGGCTTAGACGTGGCTTTTCAGCCCGTCTACTTAGTTTTTTATTGGACATAGGACCTTCTCTTGGTCTTTGTCCTCTAAAAATCTGAGGTTATAGCCAAGCCAAGCGATTCAAGAGCATCCACTATTCTCATCTGCATGGATGATGGCGAAGCCCACACATGGCTTGCGACCGTCAATCTGAACGAGTCCCCCACAATCTCCTGAGAAGTTAGATCCTCCTTTTCTTGCTTTTCATTATAGTTTGTATTTTTCTAAAGAGACAAAAAAAAATCACAACTCTTGTCTTTCATTATTGATAAGAATTGTAAATCGGCTATAAACGCCAAAATCGGCTATAAATGCCAAAATCGGCTATAAACGCCAAAATCGGCTATAAATGCCAAACAAAATCGCCTTTCACGGCAAACCAAGAAAATTTTTCTTTTCTTAAATATTTGTGCAATGGAAAACTTGAAAGAAGTTTATTTCCTTTTTACTTGCGAAGGTTGATCTCCGGATTACCACTTGCAATTCCAAGTAAAATAGAAAATCTGGCACACCCACACAAAGAAATATTGATGCACGCTTCAGCTCCCCGGGCACGAAAGGGCCGGACCTGACGGATTCCCACGTCCGCCGACCCCGGTAGCACCCTCGGCAAGAGCGCGTTCCATCAGCGACCCTGGCCCAGGGTCGCCAGCCCCCGCAACCCTGGCCCAGTGTCGCCCGAGACCCTGGAAGCCCGGAATCTCCGGTTTCGCCCCGGGAGCTCCGTTTTCCGTTGTTTTTCGCGATTCGAAGCTTCCAACCCCTGGGACTTTCCAAAATTCATACTTTTGAGGCGCCAAATCCTCCGACATCCGTCAAAATCACGGGTCAACCTCCAAAAGTATCAAAATCAACATTGATCGCCAACCGGTCGACCAAAAAAGTGTGCTTTCCGCCCGATCGATCGAAAAATCGACAAGACAGATGTCACCGGCCCGCTGCTAGCTATCAATGTCTGAAATTACACGGTCATCCGATGTCGATCAGCATGTAGATCCATCGGTGATCATCTCCAAAAGAATCCCAAAAGACGCGGCGCGGCCCGCGACTCTTCAACTGCTCGGCGACCATTTAATGCAGTTAATTGACTAGCTTTATTGCAGTCATTAATTCATTTCTTTGGATAGCCCAATCAGAAGCAAGCATCCAGGAGTTACAAATCAATTAAGTCATGGCATTCAAGCCATGAAACTCCTCCCATTATGGTAATTAAGATGATTAAAAGCCCTTAATCTATATCGGCCAATCAGATTCAAGGAAAAAGGAGTTACAAAATCAAGAAATAAATCTTGTAACTCCTCCCATTAAAGCCATTAAAGCCCATAAACTCTCCTAATGGCTACCAAGAGCCTATAAATAAGAGAGCTTTTCAAGAAGAAAGGGATCGGAAAAGGACGAACGGAAAACCGAAGATCGAAAATCAAAAGGTGTAGAGAATCCCGAATTCCAGACAGACAGAGTCTAGAGAAAGAGAGAAAATTCTGCAGAAATTCTACATCAAGCACCACTACAAGGTGACAAAAAGTCCCTTGGGGGGTACTCCCCCCCAAGGTCCTTGCCTTCTCCCGCTGCCTCCAATGGCTTAGACGTGGCTTTTCAGCCCGTCTACTTAGCTTTTTATTGGACATAGGACATTCTCTTGGTCTTTGTCCTCTAAAAACCTGAGGTTATAGCCAAGCCAAGCGAATCAAGAGCATCCTCTGTTCTCATCTGCATGGATGATGGCGAAGCCCATACATGGCTTACGACCGTCAATCTGAACGAGTCCCCCACAATCTCCTGAGAAGTTAGATCCTCCTTTTCTTGCTTTTCATTGTAGTTTGTATTTTTCTAAAAGAGACAAAAAATCACAACTCTTGTCTTTCATTATTGATGAGAATTGTAAATCGGCTATAAAAGCCAAAATCGGCTATAAATGCCAAACAAAATCGCCTTTCACGGCAAACCAAGAAAATGTCTCTTTTCTTAAATATTTGTGCAATGGAAAACTTGAAAGAAGTTGATTTCCTTTTTACTTGCGAAGGTTGATCTCCGGATTACCACTTGCAATTCCAAGTAAAATAGAAAATCTGGCACACCCACACAAAGAAATGTTGATGCACGCTTCAGCCCCCCGGGCGCGAAAGGGCCGGACCTGACGGACTCCCTCGTCCGCCGACCCCGGTAGCACCCTCGGCAGGAGCGCATTCCATCAAGATCAGGAGCATCTCCACTGAACTCTTTGCTTGAACCTTTCCAAAACGAAGGTATACCTCATCTATCCCTGTATAGTCTAATGGCACAAGCTATCATGAAGAAAATGGGCTACGACGCTCAAAATTCGACTGGTTTGGGAGGTGGCCGTGGTATTCTTACACCATTGGAACCCACCCTGACCAAAAGTCAACCAGAAGATTGGAAAATCCACCTTCAAAAAGGCAAGTCTTCATATGGGTTGGGGTATGATCCTACCGCTCCTATGAGACAGTTGACACCATGGCTGCAAAGTCGCTTTACCGACCAAGCCTCAACATCTCATGAAGACATCGATATCCCTGGATATCTCTTTGAGGAGTTACTTGTCAAAAATCCTTAAAGCTCCTCCAATTGGTATAATTTCTCTGATAATAAAGAGGAATTGTCCGATGACGTAGACGAGCGGTTCTCTGTCCCAGAAGAATCATCGTCTCCAAAAGAAGTACCTTACTTCAACCCAATTCCAGCAAATGATTGGGACCATCTCATTGCAAGCCTTGAGAATGATAGCATTGAGAAGGATGCTGATCAAGAAGATTCATGGACAGAAACAGAGCCTCAGTCTGAAAATTTCTCTGGCACTCCAGAAGGTCTTGTTGAGTTGGAAGCCTCCGAAAATACTGTGGAGGAACCACCTTCAAACCTTCCGACAGAAGACCCTGTTCAAAAGATAGACTTGGGAACACCTGATAACCCACGTCCTGTATTCATAAACAAGAATATAAAGGATGATGAGTTACCCGAGTATATCTCTTTTCTTCATGAGTTCGTTGATTGCTTTGCATGGTCTTATGCCGAAATGCCTGGCTTGGATCCCAAAGTAGCAGTCCACAAGCTCAACTTGGAAAAAGAAATCAAGCCTATCAAACAAGGCCAAAAAAGATTCCGTCCCGACGTGATGGACAAAATTGAACAAGAAGTTCAGAAACTCAAAAACGTTGGCTTCATCCGCGAGGAACAGCATCCTGAATGGTTGGCCAACATCGTCCCCGTGACAAAGAAAAATGGGCAGATAAGGGTCTGTATTGACTATAGAGACCTGAATAATGCATGTCGTAAAGATGAATTCCTGCTCCCCATACCAGAGGTAATGATTGACAACACCTATGGATTCGAGCGAATGACATTCATGGATGGATTCTCTGGCTACAATCAGATAAAAATGCATCCTGAAGATGAAAGGCATACATCCTTTCGGACACCATTCGGCGTGTATTGCTACACTGTCATGCCGTTTGGTCTGAAAAATGCAAGTGCAATATATCAGAGGGCTATGATGAAAATATTCCAAGATATGCAGCACAAGACGGTCGAATGCTATGTTGACGACCTCGCCATAAAAAGCAGAAGAAAAGAAGACCATCTCAATGATCTTCGAGAAGTCTTCCTCCGACTTCGCAAACACAAATTGCGGATGAATCCACTAAAGTGCTTCTTCGGTGTCTCATTGGTTAAGTTTCTCGGATTCATAGTACGGAAAGCTGGAATAGAACTTGACCCCACCAAAATCAAAGGCTACCCTGAAAATGCTATCTCCCAGAACCCTAAGAGAATTAAAAGGGCTTCAAGGAAGGCTGGCCGACATCCGACGGTTCATCTCCAATCTATCAGGGAATGCCGTCCATTCTCTCGCCTGATGAAAAAAGGCGTGGACTTTGTCTGGGATGCTGAATGTGAAAGTGCATTTCAAGACATCAAAGCATACCTCATCAAACCTCCAGTGCTGGTTGCCCCCACAACTGGAAAACCATTTATCTTGTACACAAGAGCTCTCGACCACTCTTTGGGTGCTCTGCTCGCACAAGAAAATGACGGCGGAAAAGAAGCTGCTCTATATTACCTTAGCCGCATGATGGTAGGTGCAGAGCATCGCTACTCCCCAGTCGAAAAAGAATGCCTTACAGTAATGTTCGCTGTAATGTTCGCTGTACAAAAGCTGCGTCACTATCTGCTGTCGAACACAGTCTACCCGATTTCGAGGATTAACCTCCTAAAGGTCCTTGTCACAAAAGCAGGTTCTCTCAATGCCCGACTGGCAAAATGGTCCATTCTTCTATCACAATTTGATATTAGGTATGTACCACAAAAAGCAATCAAAGGCCAAGCTCTAGCAGACTTCCTCGCAGAGCATCCATTGCCTAAGGATTCTCCACTCAAGGATGATCTCCCAGACGAATTTGTCTACAATGTGGAAACTTCCTTGTCAAACGCTTTCTGGGACATGTACTTTGACGGTGCAACCAGGACAAATGAAAAAGGAAAGCAAATATCGGGAATCGGCATCCTCTTTGTCAATCCCGACAAATACATGATTCCACACGCCTTCTCGCTACTGGAACCATGTTCAAACAATGCAGCTGAGTACCAAGCCCTGATTGTAGGATTGGAACTCGCCCTCGAATTCGGCATCACCACGCTGGAAGCTTTTGGAGACTCTCAACTGGTCGTCAACCAGATGAATAAAAAATATGAAGTCAGGAAGCCTGATTTGCTACCTTACTACAATAAGACGCAGTCGCTTCAACAAAAATTCAACATCTGCCATATCACCCACATCCTCAGAGGTGAAAACATCCGTGCAGATGCCCTGGCTGGACTTGCCGCATCCATGGCAATCCAAGAAGGGGAAAACATGCAAGTCACAGTGTGTCAAAGAAGGATTTTCCCTCCTCTCAACACACACCAAGCAGTTGCTGAATGCCACCAAGTGGTTGGAAGTCGGATGTCCATCCTCAAACCTCCGATTGGCGACTGGAGAGATCCGTTCATTGATTATATCATGTTCGGAATACTACCTGAAGATCCAAAAGAGCGGGTAAGCATCCAAAGACGAGCCCCAAACTTTCATTTGGATATACCTTCAAAAGCACTTTACAGAAAATCTTTCAACGGAGTACTCCTACGCTGCTTATCCCAACAAGAGGCTGAGGAAACTCTCGAAGAAGTACAAGCTGGTCTTTGTGGAGCCCATCAGGCTGGCCCTAAGCTCTACAACCAGATAAAAAGGCTAGGTTACTATTGGCCTACCATGGTAGCTGATACAATGCAATTTGCCAAGCGCTGCCAAAAAATGCCAGATTCACGGAGATTATGTCCACATGCCTCCAGAATGGCTACATCCAACAGTAATCTCATGGCCTTTCGAAGCCTGGGATATGGACATCATAGGTCCTATTTCTCCCCCATCAAGCAAAGGTCATCGCTTTATCTTCGCCGCTACAGATTATTTCTCCAAGAGGTCAGAAGCATTTGCGCTCAGCGAAATGAAGACTTCATCAGTCCTTCAGTTCTTGCGCACCAACATTATTTGTCGCTTCGGCATACCTAAAAGATTCGTCCATGATAACGGACCACAATTCCGGGATCACAGATTCTACAGGTTCTGCGACAAGTACAAAATCCAAAGTTGTCCTTCGACTCCATATAATCCAGCAGCGAATGGACTAGCAGAAGCCTTCAACAAGACGCTCTGCAAAATTCTAAAGAAAATGGTCTCTAGTCACAAAAGAGACTGGGGCGACAAACTACTAGAAGCTTTGTGGGCCTATCGAACCACCGTTCGAGGACCAACCCATAGCACACCATTCTCTTTGGTCTATGGATGCGAAGCTATTGTCCCTTTGGAAGTACAAATTCCTTCCTTAAGGGTATCTTTGCAAAATGACATGATGCAAGAAAGCAATGTTAAATTGAGACTCCAAGAGCTGGATAATCTCGATGAAAGACGACTCGAAGCTTTACAAAGCATTGAGTTGTACCAAGCACGCATGGCAGGATCTTTTGACAAAAAGGTCAGGCAACGCACCTACAAAAAGGGTGACTTGGTTCTTACAGTAAAAAGACCCATAGTCTTTGCCCACAAATCCAAAGGCAAATTCGAACAAAAATGGGAGGGACCCTTCGTCATCGACAAAGTCTTCTCCAACAGTGCATACGCTCTTCTAAACATGAAAGGAGACAGATGTATGCTACCCATCAACGGCAAGTTCTTGAAGCGGTACTACCCTTGAAGACTTCCTCAAACGGGTCAGAGCAATATCTACACGGCTAAAGCGTATTTCCAAGGTACTTGCTCGTCAAACCCACCCCTTTTGAAATTTTCATCTTAATGTTGAAATTTCCAAAAAAAAAACAATCTCTCAAAACAATGCTTACTTTCATCGTTTCATTGTTCAAAAAAAAAATCATCAAATCCAAAAATCCAAGTTTAGGAGTCTCTTCCCATACTTGACTTAGATTTTCGATCCTTGAACCCAAAATTCATGGTTTGAAACAAAAATCGGGACTTAGGAATTTTCACCCTAGACCGCCTCGGCTTTAACAACCAAAATGGTTTTAAGTCAAAATTTATGACCTTCGTGTCTTTAAACAAAAATTTTGGTTTTTAGAAACCGCGGGGAAGCGACATTCAGTCAATACTCGCAAAACCCAAAAAACCGGAAGGATACGAACCCCATTCGATACTTCCAAAACCCAAAAATCGCAAGGAAGCGAACCCCATTCGATACTTACAAATTTCAAAAATCATGGAGAAGCAACAAACCAGTTGATATCCACAACCCAAATTTCAAAAATCTTGGAGATGCAACATACCAGTTGCTATCCACAACCCAAATTTCAAATGGTTCGAGAAAACCTCAAATTTCAAAAATCGCGGAGAAACGACGTCAAGTCAGTACCCGCGAAACCAAAAGTTTTGGGAAAAACAGGGAAGCGACGCTTAGTCGATATTTGCACCCCAATTCGCGAGGAAGCGACATTCCATCGATACTCACAAAACCTAACCCGCGAGGAAGTGACATTCCATCAATACTCGCAAAACCGAATGAGCAAGGAAGCGACATTCCATCGATACTTGCAAGACCATTCAGCGGGGAGGCGACATTTAGTCGATACCTGCATTTTGAAAACCAAAACTCGGCTATAAACGCCAAAATCTGGCTAAAAACGCCAAAAATTAGGCTATAAATGCCAAAACAAAAAATTTTCGGTTATAAACGCCAAAATCGGCTTTCATGCCAATAAAACAAAACTTGGTTTTCAAAAAACTCAGCTATAAACGCCAAAATCTGGCTATAAACGCCAAAATTCGGCTATAAATGCCAAATCCGGGTATAAATGCCAGAATCCGGCAATAAATGCCAAAATTCGGCTATAAATGCCAAAAACAAAATTTTTCGGTTATAAACGCCAAAATCGGCTCTCATGCCACAAACAAAATTTTTGGCTCTCATGCCGTCCCAAAATTCGGCTATAAATGCCAAAACAAAACAAAAAAAAATCGGCTATAAACGGCAAAATCTGGCTATAAATGCCAAAATTCGGCTATAAATGCCAAGACAAACAAAACAAAATTCGGCTTCTATGCCATTCTAAAATTCGGCTTTCACGCCATCCAAAAGTTTTGGCTCCCATGCCGCAAAACAAATTTTGGCTCTTACGCCACAAAATTAGGCTTTCTCGCCATCCAAATTTTGGTTTTCAAACCATCAAAAACAAGGCTTTCCGCCACAAAATTGGCTTTCATGCCCAAAACAACCCTTTGACAAAAGATTTCCACAAAATAACAACCTTTTGATCAAATTCTTAAACAAACATTCCCATCAATCTTTTGCTCAAAATTGTTTTCATCAAAAAATGATTTAAGTGAAAGGAAGGGGATACAAAAAATATTGTACCAAAACTGGTTATACATGGAGGTACCCAAAAAAAAAAAAGAAAGAAAAAGGAAAAAGAGTTTGTTACAACTCAGGAGCTCAATCCTACATGGTCTTCAACCAAAGGTTCAACTCCTCAAGCAGACCCTTGGCCTTAACTTCCAAAGTTTTTAGGCCACGCTCCTTCAAAATGTCCCCATAAAACGCGGCCGAATGCCGTGACCCATCTGCAGCACGAGGAAGTTCTTCCCAGAGGACCTGCCACTGCACATGCTCCTGAGTCTTCCTCCGGACATTTCCTTCAGCTTCCTCAACCTGGCGAATGAGAGTCCCTTCCTTGTCACGAGCCTCCACAATGGCAGTCCATTTGGCAGCAGCCTCTTCCTCTAAAAGATCAAGACGTTGCCTAGCCTCAACGACCTCCTTATCAAGGTGGTCCAAGTCTTGCTTCAGCCCCATGATGGATAACTCGGTAACGTTCTTCTCCCCAACGATCTGCCTCCGAGTCTTCGTGACCTCCGTCAGTTCAGCTTTGACTTTGCTGGAAGGTTTTAAGAACATCTCATCAAAGAAGTCACCATCTGGGAAACTCTCGGTCTCAGTCCATTTGTTCCCCAAGGTGATGATCTCCTCAACAAAATCCTTGGCACTTGCAATGTCCAGACCGACTTCTTTGCTATCAGCGAGGATGTCCTGCACATGCTTGATCATGCCAAAACCAGCTTCCAAATGACCTGAAGAAAGAGTGTCAACCCATGAGCTCAAGACAGTCTTCAACACCTTCCTTGCATACTGAAGGTGCGGTGCAGATGAGGATTCGCCATGCTCTGGTGCCCGACTGCCCACGTCATGCTCCATAGGAAGAGTAATCAATAAACTCTTTCCAACGGAAGAAGCTGACTCATTGAAAGTGGAAGAAGCCCCTACTTCTGCATCAGCCGTAGGTATCCCCTGTTCTGGCTCTGAGGAAGACGGAGGAATCTCTCCTGCTGCTTCACAATCTGTCAAAGAAAAAAAAGAAAAAAACAAAAAGGTATGAATATAATCTTGTCAAAATATATCAAGATTATTATTGCAAGTATACCTGCTTCGAAGACCGGCGGAGTACTCTCTGCCTCTTTGAGCTCATCCGAAGCATCGTCAAAAGTTGCGTCCATGGATGGCTCGAAATCGTCGGAATCCTCTGGCAAGTTAGCTATATGTTAGCAAATGACAGCAAAAGAAGACAAAAAAGCAAAAGCCAAAGAAAATCATACCAAGTGAAGGTTCTGGAACCACTCTAGAGTCCCTGGGTTCTTCCTCAGATGCCACGACTGGATCCATCATTGCCTCATCGGCCGGAACCTCAGGCATCACCAGGTCATCATCCTCTGCTAAACAAAGAAGCAGCGGATCAAAACAAAATCTTTCACAAAAAAAAAGGGAAGGAAGAAACAAAAGGAAAGAAAGGGGATCATACCAGCTATCTCCTCTACTCTGCTTCTCTTCTCCGGAGGCTCGTCAGCATCCTCAGACACCTCCTCAGCAATGGTGAGAGGAACTTCAAGATCAGAAGGACTATGGTGCCGTCTCATGTTACGGCGTTGTCCTCTCCTTCTCTTTCCTCGGCGGGTCAATCTGCTCGACGATCCTACCACACTATCAACATCAGGCCTCTCACAAGAGTCCTCACTGGATGGTCTACTTTTCTCAGTAGACTCCATGGAAGCCTTCGTATGCTCTGCCTGTATCATAGCATCGATCTCGGCCTCCTCCTCTTCCAGCTGTCTCAAGACCTCACCAGGAATCCCTTGTGCAGCTCCCGATCTGATGATGTCCTGCCCGTTGAGAAAGCCTATCTTGTGCTTCTCTCCAGAAAGGAAGGCCAAAACTTCCTCCCGACGGACACCATCCGATTTGCCAAGACCTTTCCCAGGAGATTGCTTAATATCAAGCTCTTTCTTGGAAAGCCCCCGGTACACTAAAAAGCTCTCCACGAACCACTTCGTGAAGCCAGCAGTCCGGAAGGTGGGCAGCTCAGGATAAGAAATCATGGCGGTAGTATCCTCGGCGCTATAAAAAGCCAATGCATTTCTCCCATCTTGCAGACCTCCAAAACGCTTCACCATACTCGAAGGCGCTCCAACAACGCCTTGAGAGAAGCCAAGCTGCAACGCAAAACGCGAAGGGACATACGGTTGGATGTCGACTAAAAGATGTCTGTGGTACACCATCGTACCAACCCGTATATTGAAGAGCCACCTCTTCTCCGCGTCCGTCAAAGCATAGTGTCTTCCCAACCCTGCCCTGGTCGAATCACGGGAGACACCAAAGTCAAAAGCCTTCTTCCGCAAACCCGGAGAAAGCTTCACTGAAGACTGCCCAATCTCGACGTCCCTAAATCGTCGAATCCTTAAACGGGCAGATAAAAGTGATTCGTGAACGGCTGTCCCTCTAGCCAAACGAATCACAAAGGGATCTTCATCCTGTGCAACTTCCAAACAATGGAAGCTAGTACAGTGGTATACATACCACGAATAGAAGATGTGGGCAGAAAATACCCTGTTCATGGGGAGCCCAAGCCGAACCAGGAAAACAGCAGCCTGCAGTTTGGTACATAAATAGGAGTAAAGAGCAGGTACCAAAGCCAGCCACTCTCCAAACACCATCTGACAAGCCGGAAAAATACAGTGCGGCCTGATGTGCGTCCCATCTCCTCCAGCAAAAATAGCCTCACCCAGCTAGTAAGTGAGGTAAACAGCGAGATCTCTCCGCAACGCAATGTCAGGACAAATGGCATCCGTGCTTGCGAAGAACTTCTTCAAATCTTCTCGCATAGCAGTGATCTTCTTCAAACTTGATGCTTTAGCCCTGACATCCTGGGCCATGACATCAGAAGAATCCCTGCTGTCAAAAAAGTTGGAGCTGCAACTTCTCCAACTACTGGATCTAACTTTCGAGCCCTCCTTCTCCTTCAAAAAATCGTAGAAGGCGACGAGCTGAAAGTACACAAGCCTAAACTCCTCAGACTGCTCCTCAAGGACGCTGTCAATAGGCATAAACTCCTCATAGAGTTTGCCGAGGATAGGCAATCCGGTGATGGCGCTAAGCTCCTTCAAAGAAAAACCAATCTCACTATTCGTCACAATGAAGGTGTTGGTTTGTGGAAGGAATAACTCCAGCATGGCCATGAAAGCCTCATCGGAGAAAATGACGGTTTGCCGAAAAGCGCGAACCGCGTCAAAAATCTCGGCCTCCCGAAGAACGGCCTCACCAATCCTCACGGTGTGATCAGTCCATGACTCCCAGCTCGAGTCAGCACTGAAACGGCCACGAAGTCGAAAAGGCTTCACCCAATTGCTGCCGTCACCCCGAAAAACACCAAGGCCCACCGGTCTCAAATCGATCGATGGATGATCAGAACCTTGGTAGCCACTGGCTGGCATCAACACGTCCAGACGGACAGGTGGCTTCTCTGCAAAACCGGAAGGTCCACCAACAAAAACCCCGGTCTTGATCACACTGGTCCTCTTCACCCAACTCGGAGGATCTTCCCTCTTAGGGCACGTGGGAGAAAGGCTCAGGATCGAGATGGTCCGATCAAAAGACGACCGGGTAGAAATAGTTCTCTCCTCACCATCTGCTGTGTAAGAGAACTGAAAACATCTCCTTTGGTATGTCAAGTCGTCGGGGACTGCATCACCGAAGAAGAAGGTAGACTTGAGCACAACGCTCTGATCGTCCGTAACCCAGGGACGGCTGCTTACCATGATCTTATAGAACTCATCCTTGAGAGCGATCAATCGCTGTCTCATCTCATCACGATTGAGGGAATCGCATTCTTCCAAGTTTTTCTCCACAAACTGGACCTTCTCCTAAGCCTGCTGAACGGCAGCATTGGAAGATCTAGAAGAACTACCTGCAAAAGATGGAAGAGAAAAGATCATTCAACATCGAAATGACAGAATTCTGCTACAAAAAATTCTAGCAAAATTTTGACATGGTTCCGGGGCAATTCCAAAGAAAAGGAAAATACTCCAAAAAAGACAGGAAGCCTGAAGATGACCTCAACATCGCTGCGAGCTCATAGTCAGTGGAAAATTCTCAAAGAAGGCTTAACTCAACATCGCTGCGAGAACAAGCCAATCTCATCAAACTTCCGCAAAATCTGGAAAAGAGCTCAACATTGCAGCGAGCTTCAGAATCCAAAAGTTGCAAACTTCCTCAAAATCCAGCAAGACCAAGAAAGAGCTCAACATCGCTGCGAGCTCAAAATCCCAATACTTGCAAAAGATTTTCAGGTATGCATCATCATACTTCCAAATCTATTTACCAAAACTCATGCATGAAAAAATATCATCATGCATTAGATGCTAGGAAAACCTTGACCAAAGTTTGACCAATTCCAACCCAATTTGGTCAAAACCAATCAAACTTTGTCCAAGTCAAAAATCATGTTGGCTTGATCTAGAGACTCTAGCCTTCTATCTTGATGCATCAAAAAGAAAAAAAAAGAAACAAAAAAATGCATACATATTGAAATTGCATAGCCTCATTATCATAGTGAGCAAACAAGGAAAAAGAAAGAGAGGAAAAAAAAATCTCAGCAAAAAAAAAAAAAAAATTTTGGCCCACTGCCACGTGGCAGTACGGTCAGGTCCGTACGGACCTGTCCGTACAGCCAGAAAAAAAAACAACAAAAAAAAAAAAAAAAGAAAAGAAGAGAAAAACGCTGAAAAAAAAAAAGGATCAGCGTGAAAAAAAAAACAGAAAGAAAGAAAAAAAAGAGTTCATGAAAAAAAAATGAAAACCGTGAAAAGAAGAAAAAAAAAGAGAAAAAAAAAGGAAAGAAAAAAAGAGAAGCACGAAAAAAAAAAGAAAGAAAAACGTGCATGAAAAGAAAAGAAAAGAAAAAGAAGAAAAAAATGATGAAGAAGCTACTTCTACAATGGAGATTCTTGATGAGGAAGAAAACTTACTTGAAGCCATTGATGGAGAAGAAGAAGAAAAGCTTGGAGATCCTCGAAGAAGAGAAAGCATTTCTTGTCTTGGGGAGCACTCTTGAAGATTTCTTGCAAAAAGAAAGTAATGGAGCAAAAGCACCAACCCTCTTTGCTTTTATAGAAGAGAGCAAGCCAAAAGAGGAAACAAAGAGAAAGAAAGGAGGTAAGTGCTAAAATTTAGCTACTTTCCCAAAGAGAAAGATATTTTGAGAGAATCTTTCCACAAAAAGAAAACTTGAGAAATTCTTTCCAAGTAAAGATATTTTTAGATATTCTCTACACAAAAGAAATATTTTTAGATATTCTTTACAAATATGACACCATATGAGATCTAAGCCATCTCCAAAGCCTAAGGTCCCATGGGTTAGCCCATATGAGTCAGGTTTGACCACCTAGGCACTAAAATTGGCTTTTAGTCAAAGTATTCCTCTTACCAAGAACAAAAAAAAGAAAAGAACAAAAAAAGTCCCATGCTCTTTTGAGTTGATGAGACCATTCAAAAAAAAAGAAAAGAAAGTCTCATGAGTTTCCAAAAACCAAACCATCCAACCTCATGAACCAAATTGAGCCAAAATCTTGAAATTGACATTTCACAAAACCAAAATCCGGTCCCCTAGCTCGCCACATACAGCTTGTTAGGTCACAAGACCAAAACCAAAATCAAAATCCAAAACCAACAAACCAAATCTGACCCCCCAACCTGCCACATACAGCTTGTTGGGTCATAAGGTCAAAATCAAAATCAAACCCCGACCCCCTAACCTGCCACATACAGCTTGTTAGGTCACAAGGTCAAAAACCAAAATCCAAAACCCAAAATCCAAATACCCCATGTCATTTTCAAAACTTTGCCTTGAGATGGTACGTGATCCCTCTCACTACCATAAAATTCCCCCGGAAACTCAGAAGGCTATTCAAAAAAAAAAATTTTGCTCAAGACTCTTGGTCAAGTTGGAATCTCTCCTCCAAGTTTCTCTTCGAGGCACATCGACTCCAAAAAGCTACTCGTCGCTGTACCTCGAGGGGGCATTTGTTGACACCAAAAAAGTCAATATGTCTCCTCAACATCAAGAAGCCTTCTGAAGCTGCATCCTGCTAAAAATAGGCAAGGCTACTTCAAGCATCAGATTTTGTCAGAATCAGACAGAAACTGAGAGATCCTTCAAGACAGCTAAAAGAGGGGTACACCTGAGGTTTCGGGTCATTCCGACATCGTTTGGCCCAACTTCATCGCTCCGACAGCTAAACAGGCGCTCCCGGCGGCAACATCATCAAAGACACCAAAACTTTGATCAAAGCCTACGGATGACTCCAGAATGTCTCCGAAGGGCTCCATGCCAAATTTCAAGTCAAACCGGCAACGTTTGACCCTCCATCAATGCTCGAGCAGCAAAATCAAGCCTCCCGGCGGCGGCAACCACCGAAGCCATCACTCATCAAACAAAATACATGAGTGGCTTCAACAAGCTCCCAAAAGGCTGCACGTCAAATTTCAGGTCATTCCGACAACGTTTGACCAGGTTTCGATGCTCCGAGGGAAAATCAAGCCTACCGGCGGTGTAGCAACCTGGGATCATGACATCCGAAACAGAGCCCATGGAACGTCTCAAAATGACTCCAATAGGCTCCCCGTCAAATTTCAGGTCAATCAGACATCGTTTGACCACATATCAAAGCTCGGCATTTTCCCCGCAGCAAAATCAAGTGAAGCATCGATGGGACCCCAAACGGCTTCAAAACTCAAATAAAAGCCCATGGTTGGTCCTATCCATTGCTCAAGAAGCTTCACCTCAATTTTCAGGTCATTCCGACATCGTTTGACCTAGTTTCGACGCTTGACGGAAAATCGGCTACAAAGTCTTCGGCTTTCCCGAAAAATAGGAAACTTTGTGCTCCGATTTCGCGAGGGTTCTCGTCAAGATTTCTCCAAGAAAATCAAGTCAATAATTGAGGAAAAATGTCAAGAAAAATACAGAAGAAAAAAGGAACGAAAAAGACGAAAAAACGGCCGAAAACGACGCTCGGCGACCAAACTGGCCGAAGCCCTATGGTCGCCGGCGACCCTGGGCCAGGGTCGCCATGCATGGTCGCCCAGCGACCCTGGAAATCCGGGTCGCCGGATTTTACACCGAAGTGCCCGTTTTCCGATTCTTTTCGCATTTCGGGTGTTCCGGCCTCTGTGATTTTCGGAAAATGCATTGTTTGATGCATGAAAATGACTGATCTTCGTCGACATCTCGGATCTGCCGTCAAAAGCATGAAATCATCACCGATCGCCTCAAGATCGCCAACCGGCTGACCAAGAAAGTGCACTTTCTGTTCGACCGATTGTGAAATCGATAAGACAGACGTCACCGGCCCGCCAACATCAATCAATGTCTGAAATTGCATCACGATCCGACATCAAATAATGCGTGGATCCACCCGTGATGATCGCAAGAAGAATCTCAAAAGGCGCAGCACGGCCCGCGACTCTTCACATGCCTTGGCAACCACTTAATGTCGTTAATTGACCCATTAAAGCAGTCATTAACTCATTATTTTGGACGGCCCAATCAGAACCAAGCATTTGGGAGTTACAAATCCAAGCAATCATGGCATTAAACCCATGAAACTCCCATTATCATGAAGCATAAAGGTGATTAAATGCCCACTACCTTCACCAATCACAAGCCTTGAAAAAGGAGTTACAAAATCGATTTGTAACTCCTCATCAATTCTTTCATCATGGCCATCAATGTCAATAAACACCTCATGGCTATCAAAGGCCTATAAAAGGAGGTCCATTCCAAGAAGAAAGCATGATGAAAATAGATCCCAAGTGCAAGCTCTGAAAATTCAGAAAATCCAAAAGAGAGACGAAGTTCTGCTACTTTGCTCCCGGAAGCACCACAAGGTGATCAACGTCCCTTGGGGGGCCACCCCCCCAAGGTCACCTCCTTCTCCAACATGGCCTAAACGCGGCTTTTCAGCCTGTTTACTTGGTTTTTTATTGGATATAGGACCTTCTCTTGGTCCTTGTCCTTTAATAAACTGAGGTTAGGAGCCAAGCCAAAGATCAAAGCATCACATGTTCTCATTTGAAGGACGATGGCGAAGCCCATACATGACTTGCGACCGTCGATCTCAACTTGTCCCCACAATCTCCTGAGAAGTTAGATCCTTTTTCTTCCTTTTCTATTGTAGTTTGTATTTCTTAAAGAGACAAAAAGAAATCACAATTCTTGTCTTTCATATTTGATGAGTTTTGTAAAAACTCCTTTCACGGCAAAAAACGCCTTTCACGGCAAAATCGCCTTTCACGGCAAACAAACAAAAACGCCTCTTACGGCATTCTAAAAACTTGTCTCTTTTCTTAATATTTATGCAATTTGAAAAGTTATAAAAAAGGATTGATTTCCTTTCCACTTGCGAAGGTGAATCTCCGGATTATCACCATTCTAAATTCCAAGTAGAAAGTAAATCTGGCATACCCGTACAAAAATGTTGATGCCCGAGATTTTCCCTCCTCCGCCGAGACCCAGGTCAGCCCCCGGGGTGCGGAAGGAGAGGACGGAAGATTCCTCTCGGGTCCATCACATGTATAGAGTTCGCCATGATCCTTCAGATGAGAACAGAGGTTGCTCTTAATTCGCATGGCCCGGCTTAAACGTTAGATTTTTAGATGACAAATACCAATAGGATGTCCTATGTCCAATAAAAAGCCGAGTAGACGATCTGAAAAGCCATGTCTAAGCCATAGAGGAGGAGAAGGAGAAGGACCTTGGGGGGATGCAAACCCCCGCCCCCCCCCCCCCCCCCCCCCCGCCCCCCCGGACTTTCGTTCACCTTGTAGTGATGGTCGATGTCGGACTTCTTCAATAAAGGAAAGTTTGTTGTCAGAGCGTCGTAGCAATGTTGCAGAGTGTATAAATTTTTCAGGTCTTTTCTAGATTTTTCTAGATGATTTTTCCGGATTTTTTTTTTTTTTGGATTTCTCTGGATGATTTTTCCAGGATTCATTTCCTTTGGAATGACCTCCCTTTTATAGGACTTTGGTAACCATTAGGTGGGTTTATGGGCTTTTAATGTATTAAAGCCACATAATGGGAGGAGTTATAAGTTTTTAATTCTTTATTTTGTAACTCATTTTTTCTTGGCTTCTGATTGGCCGATGGAGAATTAAGGCCCTTTAATCGCCTTTAAGCTCCATAATGGGAGGAGTTCACGGTTTAATGCCATGTTTATGGCTGACTTGTAACTCCTTTTTGCTCGCTTCTGATTGGGCTATCCAAAATAATGAGTTAATGACCACATTCATTTGTCATAAAACAGGTCATTTAACTGCATTAAGTGATCGTTGAGGGGCTTGAAGAGTCGCAGGTCGTGCCGCGTCTTTTGAAATTCTTCTTGTGATGGTCACCTATGGATCTTCATGCTGATCGATATCGAATGACCAAGCAACTTTAGACAATAATTGCTACCGGTGGGTAGGTGCCATCTGTCTTGTCGATTTCTCGATCGATCGGGCAGAAAATGTACTTTCTTGGTCAGCTGATTGGCGATTTCAACATGATCAATGATGATTTCATGCTCTTGACGGCGAATCCGTGATGTTGACAAAGATTGAAGGATTCCGGGCCTCAAAAGTAAGAAATTTGGAAAACCACAAGGGCCAGACATCTTGAAATGCGAAAAGGGACCAAAAAGGGTCATTCGGAGAAAATCCGATGACCTGGACTTCCAAGGTCGCTAGCGACCATGCACCCAGGGTCACCCAACACCATGGGCCATGGTCGCCGGCAACCATACACCTAGGGTCGCCGGCGACCATGGGGGATTCTCCCCTTTTGATCACCAATTTTTGGTCGTCTTTCCGGTTTTTCCAATCCTTTTTTCTTAGGTAATTTTTTTTGACATTTTTGCATATATTTTGTCCTGATTTTCCTGCAAAAAACTTGACGAGAAGCCTTGCATATCGGAGAGCAAAGTTTCTGATTTTCCGGGAAAACCGAAGACTTTGTCGCACAAAGTTGCCGATTTGCCCTCAGAAGTCAAAACAGGGTCAAACGATGTCGGAATGACCGAAAATTTGAGTTAAAGCCTATTGAGCAATAAATAACACCAACCATAGGCTTTTGTTTGAGTTTTGAAGCCATGTGGGGTCCTGTCGCTAATAGACTTGATTTTGCTGCGAGGAAGATGTTGCGCTTTGATGTACAGTCAACCAATGTCCGATTGATCTGAAATTTGACAGGGATCCTATTGGAGTCATTCTGAGACAACGATCCATTAGCTCCGATTTGGAAATCATGGTCCCGGGGAGCTCCACCTCCGGGAGGCCTGATTTGGCTTCCGAGAGTCAAAGTCTTGTCAAATGTTATTAAAATGACCTGAAATTTGACGTGTAGCACTTTAGAAGCCTTTTAAAGTCACCCATATGCTTTGCTTGATGAGTAATGGCCTCAGTGGTTCTCGCCACCAAAAGGCATGATTTTGTTGCTGTTCAAGGGTTGATATGGGGTCAAATGATGTCGGAATGACCTGAAACTTGACATGGAGCCTTTTGGAGGTATTTTGAGACCATCTATAGGCTCCAATCGAAGATCTGATATCGTCGACGCTATCGCTACTAAAAGCTCCTGTTTAACTACTGGAGGAGTGAAGTTAGGCTCAATAATGCTGAAATGGCCCAAAACTTTATGTGAACTCTTCTTTTGGCTATTTTGAAGAATCTTGCAGTTTTTGTTTGATTCTGATAAGATTTGATCTTAAAGTAGAATTGCTTCTTTGTGGTAGGATGCGGCTTCATGTAGCTTTTTTATGTTGAAGAGGCAAGCAAAGTGACATTTTTGGTGTCAATAGGTTCCATGGACCTGTTGATGAAAAAAAAGGTAGAAACTTGGTTCATGATAATAGTTATTCTGCTCAAAATATTAGGAACTTTGTTGCATGTGCATTGTGGTGCACCCAAAGTGTAGTCAATTTTTATGTCTTAGGTAAAAAAATGGGCGATTATTTGTTGTTGTGGTTGCAGAATATATAATATAGAGGATTTTGCGGGAAAGATTTCGGTAGTTGGCCACTGCTAGGGAATGGACCCCATAGTTCGGGCCACACAAACGGGGTCAATCAAACCCCGTTCTGATCTTTTTTCTTATTCTGACGGGAGCGACGCTCGCGTCGCCCTTCGCAATTTTAATAAAACCCTACAACCCCTTCATTGTCCCACTTTTTTGTGTTTTCATTCATCCATCCTTAAAAGAGCAGCAACATCGTTACCTCTTCCTTTTTCTTTCTCTATTATCCACCAACCTTCCTCCGATATTGCACATCTACGCGAAGGTATGGTATGTTTGTACCTTTGTAAACTCATCGTTTTGAAAATCATCGTCACTGTTTGTGTTTGTATTCTCCCACTCAAAAACACAATGATCTCACGTTTGGAACATGGGTCTCTACTTGAAAGTAATTTAAACTTCACTGATTTCACCTTATTGGGTTTTTACAATGGAAGACTGATGTGTGAATTTAATTCAATCCAATAATAGCTGCAAGTGCATAGTTGTCTTGTTGAGACAGTGGCAATTACAGGTTGAACCCACATGAAGCACTCTTGAACTTAAATTAAAAGTTTGATTTCTTTTAAAAAATAATAATTAATTAAAAGTGTAGAAAAACAATAATGATGATAATAGATCAGAACATCAACCGATTTATGCAATTAAGTAGTTTTGTCTCATAAATCAATATTTCTTATCCGGATGATTTTTCTATTAAGAGAATAATTTTTTCAGATTTTCTTAAAAGGCCAAAACCTCCTTCATCCCATGAAAGATTGAAAATACCCAAGCATCATATTTCAAGTAAACATAGACTATCAAAGAGGTTAAAATCTAAGAATAATCTATTAAACAAACATATATGATCAAAGTGCAATCAATAAAATTCTAAGCAAAGCTTTGTCATAGACATGAAGATAGATTTATTCTTACGATAAAACATTCATAATATAAAGACATTCAAACAATTAAATTGAGTTGCATAAAAAGGCAAAAAAAAAAAAACTAACTTTACTTCATCAAGATGCTCCAATCTGAGCAAACTACTCCCCATAGTGAAGAACTTTAGAAAGTTCTCCATTGATTTCTCCATATTAGTACAATAGCTCTCTCAGATTTCTCTCTTCAGTCTTAATTTCTAAAACAGGGCTCCAAAATACCAAAAAACAATTCTCAAAATACACTAACTAGAGAGAGAATAGAAGAAAGGAGAGAGAAGAGAGAGAAAATAAGAGTGGATATCAAGGGAGGGAGTATGCATGTACACTTTCTTTGAGTTCCTTTTATAACTCCTGGTTATCTTACAAATATATTGAATCTAGATAGTTTCAATGAAAATTTGATTTATCTTCTTTGATAAGGTATATTTCTTATCTTTTTTTTCTTTTTAATTTGAATGAGGTGGAAGCTTCTAGAAACCCGTAAGTGGCATGGGTAATCTTCAGATGGGGTGCCACAAAGGATGTACAACAATGGATTATCAACGGTGTAGATTTAATTGTGATACCACCTGAAAATGAACGTGAAAATCTCTGCTCTCATAACTTTATCGATTTAGCTTTGATTTGCGTAATCTTGGGCTCCGTGAACATAAGATTTAATCAATCCAACTGTCGAATTCAAAGTTATGGCTATTTCGAGAATGGATGTCCTCAGAAAAATAGGATTAACTTTGAAATTTGATTTGCAATAGACTCTTTCTCTACACAACTTCCATTAGATCAATTGTGACTGGTTCAAACTCTTCTTCTTTTATTCCCATAAGAATTGTACTCTTTAAATTATCCATGACTTATTTCAAATCTACAAATACTGTGAGTAGACACCTCATTTGGCCCCCTACGATAGCCTTAAACACCCGTCATATATAATAGTGCCCCCATTTCACCCATAATTGCATGGTTAATGGTATAATTCAAATCAATTAACGATAATGAAGATGCCTGTTGATAATTTTCAACTTAGTTCGATGAACTCTAGAAATTCGTGAAAGAAAAGCTGAATCGCATCAAGATCTCGAGTCCAACCTACTACTCATGCAAGGAACAGACTACAATAGTATCCAAACCCCCTTCCAGACTACATAGAACGCACTGAGGTTGATCTTAGAGGGATTACACTTAGTTTGCCTAAGTACGATATGAATAGCATGAATTAGGAGGCTAGGATCATTGATCCAAGTATTCCATAATTTTTCTGATCTCTGATCATTATGATGTATAAACCAGCGGATTTTACATTCCGAGAGCTTTCTGACGATATGCAGAACGACCAATTCCGACGAGCGGATCAAAAGATATGGATGTCGGAAGATTACCCTATCGACCCCCACTAGAAACACACCTGGGCGCCACCCTAGGTGCGCCCATGTCCCAAGAATGTATGCACCCAGGTCCCAGGTTACCTTAGAAACACACTTAGTACGTACTTAGGTGTGTCCCACTCCACTCTTCTTAGTTCCGACCCGATTTCATCCCAAAAACAGACCGAAACCAAACCCTAAACCCATTTGACCCAAAAGACGACATTGGCACACCTATATGTGCGCCCAAGTCCCAGAATCCATTTGGGCGCCACCCTAGGTGCGCCAAAGTCACCCAAAACTATAGATTTACCTTGGTTTGCATGAAGCCTCTAGAAGTTCGTGCAAACAGCAACCCTAACCCATTTTGCACGCCAAAAACCTCTATATAAGGATCTCCCATACCCTTCTACAAGAGGAGGCTACCAGAAAGAGAGAAAAGGAAAGGTAAAGGAAGAGAAAGAGAGTGGCCACCATAAAGAGAGCCTTAGATCTAGAAGAAAGGAGAAGAAGGAATATTCTGGTTTTCAAGATCAGCCATGGAGAAAGCCTCTAAATGCCATGGATTTTGACAAAAGTTTCGATCTAAGACTTGAAAGACGCGATCCAAACCGGTATTTCTAGATCTAGTTCTTTTGATTAGTATTTAGGATCATTAGTAGTTAGAAACATGCTTAGGATGATCCATACATCGTAGATCTGCATTTATAGTAGTATTTTATAGTACTAATATATAGTAATCATTCATCATTAGAAACATGCTTAGGATCATTCGTAGGTTGTAGATCTGCGTCATTTTCATCATTCTGAACTCGTGATTAGAATAGATGTTGTATTCATATCATTTTCTTGGGAAAAATCCGAATTTGAGAAAGGAAAGTGCAATAAAATACTTGGGCACCATTGTGGGTGCGCCTAAGTCCAAGGGCAAGGTTTCAGCCCTGGTTTTTTTGTTTCTCCTGCACTTCATTTCTCAGATTTGAATTCATCCTCAAGTTGGTTGAGATCAGGACCTCAGATTTGTGACTTTGTGTTCAAAACCGTACGAAAATCATTGGAAAAAATAAGCAAAAGAGGAAGAAAGCACAGAAAAACACTTGGGCACCCCTACAAGTCCAAAGTTAGGGCTTTGACCCCGGTTGTCGTCTCACCTGCATTTTGTCTCTCAAATCTCGATTTCTTTTCATAAAAGTTAATATCAGGACCTTCGGATTTGTGATTTTGCATTCTGAATCGTTCAAAAAGCATCAAAAGAATATCAAGTATATTACCAAAAAAAAAAAAGGAAAAGAAAGAACAGTGCACTCGGGCGCCACTGTGGGTGCGCCCAATTCTCTGCCAAAGAGATTCGTCTCTTGAACTTCCATCCTCGCGTCATTACCTTCAAATCCGAAAGTTCTTATACCAGCAATTCATATTGGGACCCTATATTTAGTCACAAAGTGTCAGAAATCGAGTTGGAATATCGTTGAAAATCGCAAGTGCATCACAACATATAGTAGAGACACTTGGGAGCCACTGTGTGTGCGCTTAAGTAGTGCAGAGGCAATTGGGCGCCCCTGTGTGTGTGCCTAACTTCCCAGTTCGTCTTCCGGCCCATATTTTCTACATTTTTCATTTCATTTAACTTGTTGCTGGATCTGTGATGACTATGATTTATTGCTGAACTTCTGAACTTCGAACTATTGAATCGTCACACTTTAGGTTAGGTTACATTGCTTTTGCATAAAATACCAAAAAAATCGTAAAACCATAAAATACTTCTCTTCTTGTCTTGCTCTTTAGCAATTAGATAAGAGAACCCAAAAAAAAAAAACGATTAAAAGAAATAGAAACATCCAAAAAAAAAAAAAAAAAACAAACAAACAAACAAACAAAGAAAATGAGAGTAGATACCAAGTAGATGAGCCTAGGTTATTACATTTGCACCCAAGCAAATTAATTCACTTAAAAAAATAATACTTAATTAAAACACCTAATCCAACCTGAATTAAAAACACCTAATTAAAACATCCAATTCAACCTTAATTAAAACCATTGGCCTGAGTCCTAATTTCTAGACCCTAATTAAAAGTTTAATTTGAACCTTAATTCAAACCTTAATCAAAATCCCTAACTGCAACCCTTAATTAAAAACCTTTAAGCAAACCCTAATTAAGAAGCCTTTAATTTTAAACCCTAATTAACGAAACTTTAATCCTAATTAATAAACCCAAATAAATCAAAACCCCTTATTAATGCAAATCCTACTTAATAAGCTTGCTCAACAAACCTATACTAGAAACCTTAATCAAACTTTAGTAACCCTAATCACCAATCCCTAATTAAAGCCTTAGTCAAAACTTAATTAGAACAATAGACAAGTCATAGCCAGAGGATTAAAAACACCCCTCAACTAAGAAACGAGTTAGAATAGCCGAATCCGACTTAAAAATACCCTAGAATCGGACGAACTCGAAACCACCCAACAGGCAGACACTTGGGTGCCCCCACAAGTGCGCCCAAGTCACCCCAGACACCTGGGCAAACACAAAAATGCGCCTAACTCCCATTCCAATCCCGAGGTGCGGTTTGGTTGCGTTTCGACTCCCAAGCTCAAACCACAGCCACACTTAAGGTCCAGAGATTCAAAGTCAATTCCAGATTCGGAATTTATTAATGTAGATCACCTGAAACTTCCAAATCCTAGTGAACGAATCCCGAAAATAACCAAAACCCACAAACCGAACACTTGGGCGGCGCCACAGGTGCGCCCAAGTCACCTCAGAGACTTAGGCGCCCACACAGGTGCGCTTAAGTCACATTCTAGCCCCGGGACCACCAAATCCCAATTCACTTCAAATCTCGACCCAAATCAACATCTCGGAACTCTCACCGAACCAATGACAATCCTAAGATTAAAGTCTTATCAACTTAAACCCATCCAAAATCTCGAACCAAAGTTAGATGACCAAAAAGCATCAAAACACCACCTGGGCGCCATTGCTGGTGCGTCCAAGTACACAGAATCACTTGGGCGCCCACACAAGTGTGCCCAAGTCCCCTGTTTGGCCCAAGTTGTGAACTTTGGTCGTGTTTCGAATTCCAGACTTCAGATTATTAAAATAAACCAACCCAAAACTTAAAACAACATCAGAACAGAAACTTACACTTAGCAAAACTCCCTGAATTCCAAAATGAACATCAATGTCGTCGTCACTAGCCAAATCACACAGAACTTGGTACTTGGGCACCACTACCTGTGCGCTCAAGTCACCAAAGTGACCTAGGCGCCACCACAGGTGCGCCCAAGTCCTCTTCCACCCCCGTTCTTCTAATTTCGATATCTTTTCATCATTTGAAGTAAAACCCGAAACTAAGACCCTTCAACAACTAAAATAGAACCTTAAAGCACCCCTAATCCATCCCTAAATAATTCTTAACCAAACCATGACTCAAAACAAATCAAATCAACCGAATCAATTAAAACCCTACTTAACAAACTGCTTAGGCGTAGGAACTATCGAACTTAGGTTGTCCACACCCTAGGATTAGATCGGATTTCCCCATTAGATAGATTAAAGCATTAGACTTCATCCCATCACTTTTCCTATTCTATTAGGGGACCGGGAGAGCTGATGTGGGTGGTCTAGGACCTTAGGTTAGGGGTTAATCCGATGATCAGTAATAAAGCATTAATCACGTGAATCCAAGTAAAAATCTCCTAGTTAGGCCCTTCTAACCCCAATATAAAAAATCCATAAAAACTATAAAACCAATAAAATAAACCCAAAAAGATTTTCCTTTATTTCTTCCTCCACCTCAGGCGCCAGATATTTAATCGAACTTAATGATGAAAGGGAATGAAGAACTAATTCCTAAAATTGAATAAATGAGAATAACGAGATGAGATGAGTGATTTTGCACACACTTCTAAACAATCACGACCCATCAGCCACTTCCAATCAATTACGGCCCATCGGCTTTTCACTTTCATCACTCGTGTATCGCACACAAAAAACACAGAAATCACAAGTCAAAGTCTCATTTGCATCATCATTTTGATTTGCCAATTCAACCTTTAAACCCTATTTTGCCAAGGGATATGAAGGGGGTACTCGGGAACGGGGCTGATCCTCTTCTTAAATATTTGGCACCTTTCCCTTTTATTTTCTTTATTTTAATTATTTTTTTTTACTTGGATACACTATGATTTCACTATGTGAGGATTAACCCTATTTGGACTTTAACTCATGACCTTGAATTGACCCCTATATTAAAGAGACCCAAATTAATGTGACAGGACAACCGTCGCGTGTTGCCAACAGCACATTAAACGAGAGGAAGAACCCACTCATTTATTTTCTCCCATTTTTTCTTCGGCTTTCGTTGAAAAATGGTGTTATGGCCATTACTATAGTGACAATCGTGATCCGTCAATTTTGAGGGTAGTCGGAATCCTCATTTTTTATGTAAAATTTAAATAGCATATATAGATGAATGGAGGTTTCCCAAGCCATGGGGTGCGGGGGGTCGAAATTCACATCCGACACCCTGGACCCTGCCATGTTAGACATTTCATTTGCTTGAACAGTGGACCCCATGAGAAGTCTTCTACTGTAGTTAAGACTCTTCAACTGACATGATGAGTAGACCCCCCCTTGATTGATTTGCATTGGGCTTGTGTGTGGGGTCCACTTCTTCAATTTACCTCTTTTCCAACTTCAATTCATCAATGTAGGGCCCAAGATGACTATGTGTGCTTGAAAGAGGGTCCCGTGACAGTTTTACAATTCTTATGTTTTTGCACATTCTAATTCAACACATCAAATATTGAAGCGGAACCCATCCGGACAAAGTTCTACTCCAACTAAAACTCTTCGGAAAAATATTGCAAAACATTCTAAGTTAATGCAAAAAAATGTATGAAAAATATGAAAATCCAGGTTCCTATGTGAAAATGCATGAAATGATGGAATTAAATGAATAATGATGTAATTCGCCTAATTAAACCCCTAATTCATCCTAAAATGATGCGTTAATGTGCAAATTTATGAACTCAACACACCCCCAATCAGTATTTTGCTAGTCCCTTAGTAAAAGTTGCAAATGAAATATTTTGAAGTTCTTTTCCATAATCTAATAAAGAAAGTAAAAATGAAGAAATAATCACTTTTGCCAGTATTCTCGACTGTATTTAGCGTATAAAGCTGTTGACACCAAAAATGTCGCTTTGCCTCCTCATATACTTTCAACTTCAAAGAAGTTGCATGAGGCTGCATCGGGCCACGATGAGGGAAACTGCTTCAATAATCAAATCGGGTCAAAACCGTCTGAAAACTTCAAGATCCTTCAAAACAGTCATTAGAAGTGTACACATGAAGTTTTGCACCATTTCAACATCATTTGGCCCAACTTCACTCGTCCAGCAACCAAATAAGAGCTCCCGGTGGTGGTGAGCCTGGGACCTTGTTTTACAAAAAAGGAGTACATTTTGGTCTCAAAATGCCACTAGAAGGCTCTTTATCAAATTCCTGGTAATTCTGACATAATTTGACCCAAAATGCAAAAGTCACATTCTCCACAAGGCAAAGTCAACCCTTCTGGCGATAACAACATCGTAGACGTCAAATCTTCAATCAAAGCCTGTGGATGGTCTTAAAACACTTCGATGAGGCTCTATTTAAGATTTCGTGTCAACCCGACAACGTTTGACCTAACATCAACACTCAGCAGCAAAACCAGGCCTCCCGGCGGAGGAGACCGCTGAAGCCATCACTTATCAAACAAAGGAAATGGATAGTCTCAAAATACTACCAAGGGGCTACATACCAAGTTTCAGGTCTTTTAGACATCATTTGACCCTGACTTTGACCCCCCGGAAGCTAAACCAGGTCTCTTAGAGAAGGAGCCCCTCAGGAGCATGATTTTCAAATCATAACTAATGGATCATCTAAAAATGGTCCCATGAGGCTCCCTATCAAATTTTAGGTCAATGGGAAATCATTTAACGATACATCAAAGCGCGACGTCTTCCTCACGATAAAAGCAAACAAAATCCCATGAAGCTTCACCTCGAATTTCAAGTCATTCCGACATCGTTTGACTCAGTTTTGAATTCTGGCGGCAAATCGGCATCCGTACGAAACAAATTCTTCGGTTTTCCAGGAAAATCAGAAACTTTGCCCTCCATTTTGCAAGGCCTTTCGTTAGTTTTTTTTTTTTTTTTTAGGAAATTCACACGAAGAAATGTACAAAAATACCAAGAGAAAAATGCCATAAAGAATATATTAGAAAAATGGCCAAAAAGTGACCAATCTGGCAAAAGACCCTGGAAATTTGGGGTCGCCGGATTTCCGCAAAACCCAATTTTTTGGGTCATTTCCGTATTTTGAGTCATTTGGTCTCTCTGATTTTCTGAAAACCTGATTTTCGTGCTGCGAAACCCTCTAATCTTTGGCAACATCATGGATTCACCATCGAAATCATGGGTTTGTCATCAGATACCTCGAAATCGTCAACCAGCCAACCAAAAAAACGATCAAGGCTCCCTACGTCGAGAGTGGAATTCCAAAAGGAATTGAAAAATATAAATTCAAAATATATAACTCCTCCCATCATGGAGCATTAACACAATTAATGCATTTAAAGCCTATAAACTCCCCACCTGCGCACCAAAGGCCTATAAAAGGAGGCCATTTTCACCATTCCAAAGCATGATGATGATGTAGGACATTCCACAAGTATTCTACCATTGCTACGACGTTCCTACAACGATCTCTCTTCCTTTGAAGAAGTTCTGTAGCTACCACTACTACAAGGTGATAGAAGACCCTTAGCGGGCCTCTACTTCTCCTTGGCTTAGACGCGGCTCTTTAGCCCATTTGCTTAGCTTTTTATTAGATATAGAATCTCTACTTGATCCTTATTCTCTAAAAATCTGATGTTCAAGCCTAGCCATGAGCATTAAAAGCATTCGTTGTTATCATCAAAAGAATGCCTGCAAAGTCCAAACATGACTTAAGACCGTCAATATAAATGAGTCTTTGCAATCTCCTAAGAAGTCAGATCTTGTAAGGTCCCTGACCTTACTGAGTCAGTTTGACCCATTAGTAGGCCCGTTGACCTGTTTATTTTGTAATTATTATAATTAATTGCATTGTTAGATATTAGGTGGGTTTAGACCATGAGAGAGTTTCTTTTATTGTTAAAATAATGTCTGCGAAGTTTCGTGCGATTCCAAACACGTTTAACCCTAGCAGGGGCATAGTTTGCAATTTAAGGAAAATTGAGTGTTTTTCCAAAAAAAATTCAATCTCTGTGATTTTGGGTTTGGTGGAAAGGTCTCGTTGTGCTGATCTTTTTATCTCTGGGCTCGTTGTGATCCGACGAACAGAAATCTTTTAAGTGGTCCATTCTTTCACCGGACCCACTTAAAGGGGCAAATTAGTCTTTTCCTCTCCCATCCTCTTTAGTCAGAGATTAGCCCTAAACCTCTCTCAATCTCTGCAACGAAAGAGAACCCAGCAGTCTCCTCTCCCTCCTCTTCATCTTCTCGAGCTTCAGAACTCCGCCAAAAGAGGACCTCTTTGACGATCCAAATTGATAAGTCCACAAATTTGTAATTTTCATTCATCATTTTATGTGCATTTGTGGATTCAATTAGGTTAATTGAATAGAAGTACACTTAATTTCATGATTACATGCATTTGAGCATCAAAGTTGGGATCTTAGTCAAATTTGGTTAGAATTCATTACATTGCATGACTTTTGTGAAATTAGGGATCTTTATCTCATTCATCAACACAAAATTATTTTTTTAGTTCCACTAATGCATACCTGCTAATTTTGACACCATGTGCTTTTTTTTTTTTGGAAAGTTCGTTATTTTTTTGTGCATTAAGTACGCATGTAAGGTCCCATGCATAGTCCATCCAAATCCATCACACTTAGTCATTATTGAGAATATTTAATTTCATTTGTGTAGGAGAAATCATGAGTGGGACCCGCATTGGTGAAATTTAAAAGAGATCAAAGGTGGGACACCCTTCATGGTGGGCCTACATACCTTAGCATCTTGGTGGAAGAAACTCAGATTTGGAAAGATGGTATTGACTTACTAAATTTGGAAACCATAATCAAGAAAGAGAGAGAAAATTAGAAAGTCCGTAAAGGATGTGGGTGAGGACGTCGGGTGGGAAGGTGGAGAAGGGGGTGGCACCGCTGGATTCGCCGAATTTGGGGGTGTTGCACGTTGTGGAATCTGTGGATGACGGGGGAGATGGGAATGGAGAGAGAAGATGAGAACAAGTGTGGAATGGAGATGGGCGCCAGAGTGAATGGAAGGGAGGGAATGGGTGTGGAATGGAGGGAACATTAAAGAAATGAGGTTTTACGTGCGGAGCTCTCAATTTTTTACATTTAAAACGGCTTTTTCACTTGAAACGGCTCAAAACCGCTTCATGTTAAGACCGGCTTCCAACCGTTCGAAGCCAACGTCTCTGATTCCCCTTTTTGGTGTAGTGACTAGTCAAAGTTGTAAGTAAGGAAGCATCTCAAATATGGGAAGAGAAGTATATAAGTAAGAAAGGAGAGAGTCCAAGCATGCCTTGGACGTCCAACATGGGTCCCACACACCCCCATTGCATGCCAAATATAGAAGCTTTCATATGTACAAATTATTCCCAAATTTTTCAGGGGTAGCAAATTAAGATGACCATAACTCTCAAACCGAGTGTCAGATTGTCACAATCTACCCACCGTTGGAAAGCTCTTTCATGTAGATCCATGGAGCCCAAGATTATGTAAATGAGAGCTATATCGAGGGAGATATGACCTCGAGAAGGCTGGCTATTATAATTTTATGCGGGAATCACAAAAAGTTTTCAAAATTAGCAACATGAGAGATCTTTGAAGAGTTCACTTTGGAAAGACTTGGAGCCCAAGAGACCACACTTACTAAAAATCCTCTCCAATTCAAATTGTTGCTAATCAAAGAGGATTACTTGGAAGTTAAGCCAAGAATCAAGTTATAGAGGGAAATAATTCCTTGCAAACCAAGAGGCCAAAAAGTATAACAGGAGAATCAAAGGGGCTAGAACTCCAAGTCCATTCTCCTTCAAAAGGTGGCCAAGCCATTCTCTCTCTCTCTCTCTCTCTCTCTCTCTCTCTCTCTCTCTCTCTCTTCTTCCCTTTCTTCTTTCCCCTCTTCTAGTTCTAGTTCTAGTTCACCATATTTTTTATTTTGGGTAGCTTTGGTCCTTGTCCAAAGATGCAATCTTTAATGAAAAATCAAGAAGTATTCTTTGCATTGGCGGGCTAAGTTTTGATTAGGGCTATGGATGAATATAAGTAATTGTTTTCTATTTGTTTAGTAGTTCTAATTTGTGTTCCATATTTTTGTGCTTAATTATTAGTAGACTTGTCTTCGTGCCCTATGCGAATCTTCATTCTAAATTTCTAAAAATAAATTTTGATTTTTTGACTATCCATGCTTAGGTTTGATAGGCCATGCTTAGGACTTAGATCTTTTTAATGATTTATGATTACTTTTGATGGGTAGTACTTAAATTATTTTTATCCTTTTATGAGGTAAAAGAAGTCTTGAATTTTAGATTTTATGATTAAAAAGCGTTTTTAGAGTTAGATTTTCCAAATTAAAAACATTAATTTATCTTTGATTTAAAGTAAAAATTGGAACAGGTTAAGGTTACTTGATAAATAATTGGTGGATGCTCATTGGATTCCTATGCTCTATTGACTTTCATTAATTGGTAGATTTCATATTTCTAAATTAATTGCTTGTTTTTATTTCTAAATACTCAAAACTTTCATTAATTGTTAGTTAATTGGTTTTCTTAATCTAAAAGTTTCTTTAACTAGTTCCCTGTGGGATTGACCCGTTCTTGCCACTGTCTCATCTAGACAACCATGCAATTGCGGTAAAATTAGTGTCTTAAAGATCACAACAAGTTTTTGGCATCATTGCCGGAGAGCCAATTCAAGAGAAGAATCTTTTAGTTAGAATTTCTAGTATTATTTTTGCATTTCATGGCATATTTTTGTAGCTAGTTGCATTCATATCTGGTATTAGTTTTAGTTTTTGTATTTCTTAATGTCTGTGGTTACTATTTTTTAAGTTTTTTTTGCAGATCTTTAATAATTTTCGGATTGATTTCAAGTGGTTACATAGAAGACAAATTTCAGCACTAATTTTTTTGACAGATTTGGCTTGGTTTTTGCCCAAAAATTTGCACTCTGAGAACCAGTCAAATGAACTCCTTTTGACTTGAAAGTTTGTTGGATTGGATTTTCATATATTGGTTTTAAACCATCAAAATTTTAGAAAGAAATACAGTTTAGAAGTCCTACTTTTAGTGCAGTCAACATGGCCAGTCAGTTAGGCAGATTTTGCAATCAGCAAAAAAGCTAGTTCATGTAGCCAACTTCATAATAGCATAACTTCTTCGTTTTTTATCCTTTTCTGTCTCTGTTTTTTTTTTTTTTTTTTATTCTTGCGTATTTGGAGATTACATCTCAGCCATTGTCTTCAAGTTCTGATCAATACAAGTGGGTCGTACAGATCTGTAAACACTACAAAAAAATAGGGGTTCTGTGACAAGCATTCTTGTCACTGTACATTCAACAGTCGTCACAGGCGAGTTTTAGTGACCAACCTAGTGACGACTGATACTCGTCGCATATGTAGGCGTCGCTGAAGATCTAACTGACGACAAAATGTCCTCGTCACTGATGCTTCCTTTACAGTGACGAGTTTACTCGTCACTAAACGTTATTTTTCTGTGACGACATAGGTCGTCATTAAATATATTAGTATATGTGACAACCATTTGTTGTCACTACCCAGTTTATGTTACGATAATACTCATCACTATATAGTCTACCATAAATGGTGATTTTAAAAATTGGTGTGTATTCAGTGACAGCTAACTCGTCACTAAATGTTATTTATTTGTGACGACATAGGTTGTCATTAAATATATTAGTATATGTGACGACCATTTGTTGTCACTATCCAGTTTATGTTACGATAATACTCATCACTATATAGTCTACCATAAATGGTGATTTTAAAAATTGGTGTGTATTCAGTGACAACTAACATTGCCACTGAACGATTATAGGGACAAGTTTTATTTGTTGTTACTGCAACCCTTCAAGTGACTACATGTGTTGTCACAGAATCATGATTCCTAATCAAATGACTTGTTACAGTGACAATGAAATGATCTGATTGTTGTCACTGCTTTACAAGCTTTATTAAAAAAAATATATTACACATGCATATATATATATATATATATATGTATATATATAGCTCTTAATAATTAATTGCCTGCTTCATATGTAATTAATTCATCTAGATACAAAAAATACAAATCAAGGTATTAAGAACAAAAAACTTGCTAAATATTATATTTTCCACCAACAACATTAATAGCAAAAAGTTTATCCATCATTTCATACAAAATCCATCATATGAGTTTATCTAGCTAGCTATAGCTAGAAAGTTAATTATCCAAAAATAGATATATAACAGTTGCGTTCTTAATTATCCAAGGCATAACAAAATGGCATCCTCATTAGTGAGAGCATCCACGCATCTTTGAGCAACAAGCATCACCATCATTCCTTGAAGTAATAAGATATCGTCCTGCAAAAGATTTGGCATCCTTATTAGTGAGAGTAGAGGACCATATATATAATACCAAATCTTCTATGATTGCTAACACAATTTGAAGAGAGAAAGGAAAAGCATGACCCAAAAAAAAAACATATATCAACTACCATCAGCAAATAAGATTTCATATATTCGTTTGGGCTTTGAGTTTAATGTTTTAATTGCAGAGTAGTGGTTTTTCCGGTTTGAACTTAAAACGGCTCGAGGAGGAAACTGAAAATAAGATGAACAACTTGAAAAGTGCAAGTAATACATGTGTCTCCTGATGTGGTCAGATTGCTTTTGAAGTGTGTCAAGACTATTAGAACTTGATAAAGGTCAGTTGTCATCCCTTTACATCTCTACTCTATTTTGTGTTGTTTCTACCACACTCATATATATGCATGTACCCCATTCCCCTGCTTGGGTTCAATGCTTGTATCTCCTGGCCCTCATCTTTAATTGTCATGTTCCAAAGTGTTCCACTAATATGTAATTGCTTAAAGAAACCTGTTTCTAATATGCTTGCTTTAGACTGTTATGCGTTTTTTGGTAAAGACTAGGATAATTCAAGAAAGACACTTCCTTTTTTCAATTTTCACACTTATGCCACCTTTCACTTTAACTTGATTTCTAATAACCCTTGATTAAAGTTGAGAAAACCTCCATCAAAATGACCTTAACTGTTACATTTTGAAATTGGTGGGCCATATAGAGATGCACCAGGCATTAGACCTCGTGATTTGGCATCAATTAATGTTGTTCTCTTCTACCCAAAAAAAAAAGAAAAAACACATTGCTCTCTGTTCAAATGCAAACATCCAATGATGCAATCATTATTGTCTATCAGTTCACAATGTTCAATGCCGTCATTCTACAAAATCATCTAATTTTATGCAAGCTTGCCCTGAAATAGGTTGTGAACGATGTACTACATTGTTCTTATTCATTGACTAATCATTAGATAGTGTATATTTGTAGCAAGTCAAATAGTCTTTATATCATAGGTGCAGGTATTACATATAATGTTGTGTCTCACATGGCAGATAAAGCTCATTTAATTAAGATCTTTAATGTAGGCCCTGAAGGATCTGGATTCAGATTATTCATCTATTTGAATCCCTATGAGTTCCACAGCAGATAAAGCTTTGTTCTATTTATAAAGCTTGTTGCTACTAGAAAAACTTTTATTTGAGAAATGGTCATCGATCATATTATGCAAACCATTTTGGTCTTTTGCCTCAAAAATGTTGATCATTATTATATTATATATAACAATTCTTATTTTCAAGCTTTAGGCTTCCATGATAGCATTATGATTAATAGGTTCATGTATTTTAGTTTTATTTTTGTTGGCTTTCATTAGACGATATAATGTTAGTAGAGAAAGTACGAGGAACAAGAAGTAAACTTATAATTTTAAGATTTCTTCCTTTTTTTTTTTTTTTTTTTTCCTTCTTGTTTCAGATGGTTGATGATTTGGCAATAATTTGAAGATGAACTCCACTTTTCAGCTACGTGTCTTTTGGTTATGTTTCTTGTTCTTTATTTTCCTTTGGCAAGAATTAAATATACCTATAACAAAAATGGCGCTGAGCAATCATGTAACACTCCCACTAACTCGTATCTGTTTAGATTGAAATTTCAACCAGCTTGTCTCAACAATCACTAAATTAGTGCTTATGATAATCTAAACAATATAATTCTACTGCATTGTACAACCTAGCAATACAATAAACACAAGAAATGTAGGCAGCATAATGACAGCTAAGAAAGGCATAACCATGAGCAAGAAAGTTAAGAAAGTCAAGATTTCCCCTTTGCATTGTGACTGAAACATTTATCTTTTTTTTTTTAAATCAAAATTTTTACAGACTGTTATTGACATGCTCCTCTCTAACATTTTCCAGCCATTTTGCATGAACAGGCTTGTATGTTGCTCCAGAAGTTATTCTAAATGAAGAATATGATACTAAAGTGGATGTTTTTTCATTTGCATTGATTTTACAAGAGGTGAAGGCTGACACACTTGTCTTAGTGATTTCATGAATGGGGTGTTATACTTTTCATAGTCTACAGCAAAGTAAACAAATGTATATAAATCCTGCTAGCTGATATGTAATCTTATACATGGAACTTGAAGTTGCCTTTTGTTTTAAAATGTTTCTGCTTCAATAGTATTTTGATTAATTAAGTGGGAAGAAAGTCAGTCTTGAATTATGAGTGCAATACAGCATTCATGAGGCTTGAATTATGAGAATTCCAAAGGTGAAAAGTCACACTAAGGAATTAGAAGCGCTTCTTACATGGTTGCTATCTGAAGTTCCCTGCATGTGAACCCCTTGTTATCATTGGGAATGTGTTTTAATTGATATAATAACCTACAAGTTATGATGCTGGGAACCAAGGTTAAATTTTCCCCTTGTCAAACACTACCAAATGTTAAATTTTTAATGGTTAGTGTTAGATTATGGATCGGGTTTTTTTATGGTCCACTAGCAAGATTAGTGTTAGATTATGGTGGAAGGTGGGTCCCACATTTCCCATTGCTAGTTTGGAGAAAGGAGCCATTTCTCTAGATTGAGCATCATTTTGTTCTATATGGTGCAATGGTATGTTGCAAGTAATTGATTTAATCTCTTGATAATTCAGACTGAATGCTTTCTAAATTCTAATACAGGTCAAGGATTAGGATCCAGTGCCGCATCTGCTGAGTTTCGGTTGTAATGCTAGTGCTGAAATTGCTTCTTAAATATGCCTATAACTCTGAATTATAATGCATTACCTGTTGTAAGTCACATTCAACAATCCGTTCTTGTGAAAAGGTGAAGAGCACCAACCACATGAATCTGAATTGACAAATATGCATTGGATGATTTCATTCGAAGATCATCTTGCATTCCCTTGATAATGTAGTTGAATGAGTGGAGATGATACCTTGATAATGTAGTTGAATGAGTGGAGATGTTCTAACTGCACATCCTACACATATAAACAGGAGAACCCTACAATATAAGCATATCAGAATTGCTGTAAGATGTTTTGACATTTCACACTAGAATTCTGCTGGAAGGAAAGAAAATAAAATAAAACAATATAAGCTTGTCTTTCTCATATGTGCTTCTGTTTATTATTTTCTGCTTATTCATAAAAACTTGTCTGGTTTCTCTAGTTGACACCTTTACCTCAAAATGCAATGGTAAAGTTCAAAGTGTCTTGCCTAACATGAAACAGTAGCTTGCATGTCACAAATTGATACTTTCACAGCACATTACAGCTAATCTGAGTGAAAATGAAAAAAATCTTTGAATTTCTTGTAACTCAATTATGTATGCTGGTTCAATATTCTACTTCTACGCTTGATTTCAGAACATATATGGCATGAGATGACCAATTATACATAAGTCCCAAAATAGATCATCTGCCATTTCAATTCCATGGTCAGTTACCTTCTCATAAACAACATTCCTTTACTAGTTTCTTTTAACCATTGTAGGATTCTTTTTACATCTTTTGAGGAAAATTCATTTGGACTTATGTTAGGCATGTTGTTATGTTCAGGTCATGTCAGTTAAGCATGTTGTTATGCTTATATCTTCACATCCAATCTCTAAATTAAAAAGTGGTCAACATGACTTCTGTGCATCAGTGAGAGGGCTTGATTTTTGTTTTTGGAATCAGGTCGATTTGGCTTCAGGTTTTAAAGTTATGGCCCGGACAGTGGGACAACTCTGCTCACATAGGTTTTTGTTTTTCTGTGACCAGTCAGCTTCAAGGTGATTTTACACTACTTTCCATTCAATCTGGGTTAAATCTCAAAACATGAAAGTTGTAGCCCTCTGATAAATCTTTCATTTGGCTCAAGAATCATGTCGTTTCGACTTCAGAAGAGGAAGTTATGAATTTTCTAGTGGAGACGAATTCTGCAGTTTTTTCTGCACAGGCGAATGGCTGGTCTGCATTGATTTTGTATATTTTTATAACTATAGGATGGTTATAAGCTTGTGTCAGTTGTAGTTTGTATATCTGTGTTACTTGTTTTCTTTAGTGATTCTTCCAATTTCCAGTGAAAAACCAAAAAAGAAAAAACCAACAGTATATCCACATTCAAGGGGGGCTTCTCTTTTGTAAAGCATAGTTGTTAATATCGTTTCGGAATCTAGTTCTCAAATGTGTTGGAAAAGGATGTTCGGCAAATACTCATCTTGGACAAAAACTGCTCTTCATCCGGATGCGCAAAACAATGAGTACAAATACAGCATACTAAATTGGCAAAACATAAAAGTTCAAGATGAACTATGCCAAACACCAGCCATTTTAATGTAACTTGGTATCATAGAGCATGTAAATGGTTGTGTTGATTAAGCAAGGTTACAATAAACAATTCCATATATGCCTACTGTCATGTGACCATCTATACTCGTAATGAAAATTGAATCATAAGTTTAAACAATGATGAATATAAGTTCAAAACTTTAGCATTTTTACTTATCTGTTAGGTGCATGTTCTATCACATACAATCAGCTCAACCCTGTAGTAAACACCTCTTTTGGCACCATATGAGAAGGAAAAAAAAAAAAAAAAACAATATCACATGGATTTATTTATCCATGTTCTCCGTTTTAGTAATTGGATTGTAGCTTCACTTTGCCCGGAAATGATAAGCATTGGATATGTTATTTCACTACAAGAAAATGGAGAGAGTGGCAATGAGTGTGAAGGGTTGGGCTAATCAAAGGTCGACCCAAGTTGGCTCCATAGAGCATAGAGCTGGACCACAAATGTTGTCTAAATGTTGAAAACTTTGCATTTATATATTATTAAAAACTAATCAGGTCCAACTAACAGGACCATAGTAAAAGCCCAACCCATCTTTTAAAGCCCACTGTGGCTACCTATATACATGGTAAATCTTGGGTAAGGACTTTGTAGAGTTTGCTTGTTGATCGATTAGAAGGTGATGCACGTTAGTAGAGAAGTATAGATGATAGAATCACCTGGTCGATGACTAATTTGAGTTTGCTTGCAAATCACGCATCATCTCTTTCTGTGTATATGGAGGAGATCCTTTCTGTGTTATTATTGGTCATTCAATAATATCAGTTGTGCATTTTGTTGGATAGGACTATTTCTTTTGATTCATGTGTTTTGGAAGGAATGCTATGATTGGTACATGTCATGGGAAAGAGAAACCAACCAGGTAGTGGGTTTACTAGCTAACCAAGGGTTAAATAGAGTCAGAGATGTCTCATCCTAAGGAGTTGACACCCCCTTTACATATAATGTAGTTTGACCTTTGGTATAGATGTAGAAATATAAGGTTTTATTTCGTATTATTTGTTGTTGTCAATATTATTTAGTAGTGACATGTACTATGTTTCACATTCATTAAGTAAAAGTTTATTTTATATATCTTATTTAGTTTATATATCTTATTGCTACTAAAAAGAATGCCTACTGTACTTCTCTTATGTCTAAAATTCAATTTTCTCATAGTGCACGTCTATTTATGATGACTTGAAAAGGAATCCATAGAGGGATAATTAGGTTATGTAAGCTGACAAACAATTATAACCCTGTAACTAATAAATGAGTTTTTCAATTAACATCTAATAGGCTTAGTCCAGCCCTACTAAGGCATTCGAGGAACTTAGCCACTTATATGTTAATATAATTATTAGTAACTAACTAACGATGTTCGGCAAATCAAACTGCAGTAGATAAGCCACACATAATTACCTCATGACCTCGACTGTGATATAGACCCCAAAAATGCAGCAATACGCTCTTGAAACATAGTGTCAAAATCAAGCTGTAGTTGGGCTCGATCGGATCTCTGTCTTCAGTTCTTCTTGTATCTCAGCTCGAACCTCTACACGAACCTCTGATCTTACCTCTTCCCGAACTTTTTCGAGCATGGATTCAGTAAATTGGCCCATCATATCCTTTTTAGCTCGATCAATAGCCCTCTGCACTTGCTCATTAACATCTTCCATTTGCCTACCCCTTTTGGTCGGGACCTTCTTCCCTGCTCCTTTGCCACGAAAGTAACCAGACTTTTCACCTAGAACATGAAGAAGGATTTCATCATGAGTCATCCGTTCACCTTCATCTACATTTGTTTGTTCGATGACAGACTGATGCAATTGCTCCTGTATTAAGTTTGAGAACATGTCAATTTAAAAAGAATTAATGACAAATTTATACAAATTATATATATATATATATATGTATATGCTTTCAGACTTACATGAATTTCTTTAGACTTAGGGTCAGACCAACATACTTCCCCAACATCTGTCATCTTTGTATGTTGCTTAAGCCAAACTTCATCTGGAGGAGCTTTCTCGCCTGTAATAGGATCTCTCTTTCAAGGCAACAATCAACTAGTTAGCCCACATGTTGAAATTAATTAAATATAACAATATGTATATATATACAAACTACATATTAAATTGACAAGTATACTTACTGTCATCTCTTCTACTTCGGCATAGGATCTTGTTCCACATGTATGCTTAGTTGTCAACTTTGACCTATTTTTTGAATTTCTTTGACTTACCTTCTGGAAATAAAAAAAGATTTAGTTATTCTAATGCAAAAACCAGAATTAATTTTACAAGTATTTAATTTTTTCTTGTTAAGTTTAAGTTTATACAGGACCTGAAACTCCAAGCTGCTGAAATGGTCCATTAGCTTCTTCCATGCCTCTGGAGTAACATCATCTGGAATATTCGTCATCCTTTCCTCATCCTCGTTGTACCTTTTATAGATCATATGCAGCCGATTCTTCCAGTACCTATACAAGCGTTGCATTGTTGATAGTAAAAACGCATCAAACCAAAATTCATTGTGCGGATCTGCCACAAACTTCTCCTAAAACAAATAAATCAAATTATTAAACTAAGATTACATTAAGGTACGTATAAAATCAGAAACTACAATACAGCATTGACTTCGTAATTACTACCACATTACCTTCACTTGTTTCATCATTTGGTCTCCCACAGCAGCAACCACCTCTTGCCAAGTATCCACGTCAAGGGGAGCTAGGGAACTAACAATAAACCCACAAAAATTGATGATATCTCTGGCATTATCCTTCACAGGTCTAAGTATATCATCTGGGATGGTGATTTTCAGTTTACCACCCTTCGTCTTCATATCAACCTGGTAGCATTTATATTTTCCTCTTACACATCTCTCTTTAGCAATACATGAGGCTGTACATAGCAATGACAGCCATTGATTAGTATGTACTCGTCCATATATTAAGTGCATGTATAGAAAGAGAGTATATGTTACCTTCACTGCTAGGACCAGAGATAGAGCCTCTATTTTGTTCTTGAACTTGGCCTTCTCTCTGTTGTTGTGCTTGCCCCTGGTCTCTGTTTTGTTCTTGAACTTTTTCCAAAAGTCTTTGTTGATGTGCCTACCCTTGGCCATCTTTATACTGTGGGGCTTGAGGCACCAAACTTTGTCTTGTTCCTACAAGGCTTTGCAGCTCGGTCCTTGACTGTTGTGCCATGGTATGGGTCCCTAATGTAGTCTCAGGCTGTTGTTGTTGTTGGGAACTTAAAGTAGCCTTGACTTCTTTCGGTGGATGCTGTTGTTGTTGGGAACTTACAGTTGTCCTGACTTTTTTTTGTGGATGTTGTTGTTGTTGGGAACTTAAAGTTGCCCTGACTTCTTTTAGTGGCTGCTAGTGTTGGGTATTTAGATTTGTCCTGACTTCCCTTGGGGGCAGCAGTGGTTTTTCTGGCTGCAATTTTGGGGGCCTTAACATCATCAATGGTTCTGACTTCTTGATTTTTAGTGTTGTGTGTGCCTCCTCTTGTTGTGGCTGTAATGGCGATGTAGCCTCATCACTCCTATCAGTGTGTTTAGGCGTAGCATTTCCTTTTAGTACTCGCCCACCACCAGAATGGTGTGATCCACGACCCCTTCCTCTGATTGTCATCTTTTGTAAAAAATGTAAAGATTAGAACATATATTTCTTTTTTTTCTTGCATTGGAATTTCTTGGAACAATATACAAAGAAATCTTTCTTTTTTCTTTTTCTTTTTTATTGGTGCCATATATAAAAAACCAGAAGAAACATATGAACAAACACACTTAAATAGGAGAAGATAAATCAGTTTCCCTTTTTTTTTTCCAGTTAAGAAGAGAAAATTAAAGAAAACGATCAAAACATTCAACTCAAAAGTGCTACAATCTGACTTTCTTGGATAACATTGTAACTGCCTCGACTGAGATCACCAATGAAACTGGACTACTGAAACATAATACTTCTAACAGATGGTTGCTAATGGTGCAGTTGCCATCATCCAATGAGCATAAATATGGACTTATAGAAAAGGAGGGCCGCCAATGAGTCATTAGTTTGAAGGATGTTTTAACATACACAAGATTTTCTTTCCAGAATAATAAGGATAGCTTGCGTTGGGCATTAATGATTTTCTATCCCAGAATACGCCAGAAAATCAGGGGATAAAGTGGGTCCACAGTTTAAAACTGTTTATCTCATAATGATTCAGACCCATTTTAAAGAGGGTGCTCATGGTTTAGATGATTTGGACCAGAAACATAATTCAGTGGCTGAACACAGGCCTGCAATCATGTTAATGATACATGGATAGTAAACAATGTATCAGATAACCACCACTTTAAGTGATATTATGGTGATCCAATCTCCTGTCATATGCTTTTCATTGTCTTGAATCAGGAGCGGAAACATTTTACACTAATAGGCATATGCTCAAAATTCACGTTGATCATATTAACATTGATCGCGATGATAGTCATGAGCAATAAATACCAAACTAGATTCTCTTCATCATGTTGTGTCTCCTATAGAAATAAAATTTGTTGCAGTATCAAATTAGAAAAAAAGGACAGCATGCAAATCCAACATGATGCCATGACAAACTTTTTACTGGAATTCCCTATTGATGAATAAGTTGAAAATTTGATTGACCATAAACCAGTAAGTGCACATTGATTAGGCCACTGCATCTTCAGAAGTTTAATTGAGTGGATAGCATGCATGTGAAAAATTCAAGGGGGCGTTCAGAAACTCAACTAAAAAAAAAGGTCCTATTTTATGATTTAGAGCTTATTTACATATTAGAGCGTTTGGTAAACCTTTAATTTCATTCTCTATTTTTAAAGCTTATTTACAAATTAAAGCTTTTGCCTCTAAAAAAAATAAACTAAGGGGGCTGTTTTTCTCAACATTTTTAGCTAAAGTGGCAGGAGGTAGACAATGCAAGATTTACGAGTGATTTGGACGAAATGACCTCATACCACAAATGGTGGGTTCTACATTGTAATATTTAAAAATTGGGCCCAAATTACCACAAATCCTAAAGCCGGCCCCAACTACCTCATGAAATAAGAGTTTTTTTTTATAATTTTATCAAACAAACTAATTGTAAATTAAAACTTAAAAATTAGAGCTTTTATTTTAGACCTTAATCTAATTAGCTCTTATTAATTAGACTATAGTTTTCAAACAGCCCCCAAGCTTCTGTAACACAACTATTACCTGAAAGTAAAGTATTTTTGTTCATCCACGTGACACCATTGCAATGTATCAATTAGATTAGCCACTAGGGTCTAAAATTACAAATTAATCTGGCATTCGTGGAACTTTTTATGATGTGATACGCTGCTGTTATTGTATAGGCTGCTGTGCTCTTACAAGAAAATCTGCAGTCTATTGGACAAATCAATGTTCTAATGAGTCTGAGACCCCAATCCTAGAGTTTTTCATCAAGTGTGTCAAGATCCGAAAAACTGAATAAATATTAGTAGATAAATCATTGTTTCATGGGTAGGTAAGCACAGCTGCCTCAACACTGCAATATGTTGCCAAGACAAAGAGGAATCCTCAATGTTTTAATGAATGCCATGTATGTGCCTAGAAGACTCTAGGAATGTCATGGTTTAAGCATGATTTTCCTAACACTAATATCCTTGTAATACTTTGTTATGTAATATTGATGCATATGCAATAATCACATCAGAACACCACAAAGGATGAACTTGCAATCTGTAAGTATGAGGGAATCCAACAAAAAATTTATCATTGAAAATTAAGAAAAATTATACAGAGTGGAGAAAAATGAAGCAAAGAAAAATCTATATATTTGAGCGCTTAATGGTTTTTTAAATGATAAGGTGGACTACAAATGTTTTATTTAGATTCGCCTCTAAATCAAATGGTTTCTAATTTTACTGAATTTCAAGCTTCTACAATGGCCAAAGGTTATCAACTTTTATGATGACAATAATGTCCTTTTCCTAGCTAAAACATGTGCTAATTCTATGCACCTTGTATATATGTTGGCGAAAGCATCTTCTCATAACTTCTATTGACTAAATTATGCACTTGTACTTACTAGATTTGGCAAAGGGAGGCAGCAAGCTTGAGGCAACAATTACAACATTTGCAAGAAAATCATCGGTACATTTTTTTAACACCGACACATCTGTATTTGAGAAAATTATGCATTTGTGCCCACAAAGCCTTTAAATATATTCATTTGTAACCATGGAAAACACTGAACCTGTGCAGTAGTGACATGATTTGAAGGTACTTGCATGAAATTTAAGATATGTGTTGGAATGTAAACCTAGGCAAACTAAAAGGCATGCCCTAAGCTATTTCAGTACGTAGAAGTGTAACCGGACAAGATATGAATAAAGACAATACCAAGCAGAGCAGAAAGTAGAAACTAAAGAACCACGATCATTTTAAGAACCAAAATAGAAAGATGTATTTTTTATAAGATAGTACTAACTAACATAATTGCATATGAAAACGTTTCATATAACATCAAAAGGTTTATATTAGTGCATGTCATATCTGAAAAAACAATGCTAATTAGAAATTAGAAGATTTCATGAACGGAAGTTAAAATTCGTTGGTCTACAAAAATAGAACTTGCACTTGAAAGAAAAAATCCATCACTGTTCTGTTCCACAAACATGCAAACATAACAGTGCCCACCAAAATCGTCTCATTTGACACCTCAATGCTACAAACTAACCATATGAAACAAGACCACAAGTTGCTTGAAGTACATTTTTCTATGTTTATTAGAAGGCTACTATGGTTAAGTTTTGGCCAAACATATCACCATCATCAACATCACCAAAGACTTATCCTAGCAATCTTATATCAGCCTTTAGAGTACTGTTTTTCCACTAAATGGTATTTAGAGTGATGTTTACTGTGACTCCACTATTTAGCTTGATTTTTCTAGTGACATCGTACCAATGTAGTCAATATTGGCCATACTAATTCCTTAAACTTGTAGCACTTTAATTCTTCAAAAAGGGAATGCTTCTCATCTTCTATTAATGAGCTGAAGCCATCTCATTTGATATTCTTCAATTTTTCTTTTCTATTGGAGCCACTTGTAGATTTCTCTTTCGTGCACATTCCAAATTCCATCCTTTCTTATATTAGTAAATCCCTTCCCAGTCAGTACCTTGTGACCGGATCCCACTCAAAACAACCATCATGATTGAATGAGATTAATTTTCATCAAGGAGTTTCACCAATAGAAATGGGCTTATGCTATATAACATAGGAATATTAAGAACATTTGGCCACATGGGTGAAGGAAAAGAATAAAAATTGCATGACCACTACCTGATATTTCCATTTTTTACCAATAGCAATGTGAATATTAGCTGAACCAATATAAAGTGTGAACTTCAGAAAGATTGCAAGGAAATCAAATCATGCAATTAAATGGGTCATAATCCAAAAAACCAAGTGGATGAACCAGACTACATATTAGCTTCGAAGCACATGGAAGAGAAGAAACAGGAAAGAGAGGTTTGAACATTTGTTGAACTACTTTAGGAGCCACTGATAAAACACAGTACTTCATGAGTTGAAGTAGTTGCAATAGGAGATGAAGGTTTGGCTGCTTATGAAGCAAAAGATGTGGAATGAAACATACCAGAGGCTAATACAGCATTATTAGAAGTAGCGTGATATTCTACAGTGTGATTCTGAGGTCGTGTCCTACAACCAGAATTAGATGGCCCTTTTCTGGCAGTGTTCATAGAATGGATCATTGTTTAGCAAGCTATTTGAGCTCCTACAAGGGAAACCATGAATTTCAGTCATGTCCCTACTGCTTTATCATCATCCTCCCCACTGGTCATTTTCTAATCCTCAAGCATAATTTGGATTGACAACAAACGTTCTTCACGATGAAGCTTCCAAGACAACTACCAAAATTGGGAGCTGGAACCCTATTTAATTAAACTGTAAGAACATGTTTAAAGTTTTTAAAGAGTTTCATGAGGAACTCATTCCTCAATGTTTTCTCATGGACTTTCTAAACCTTTGCTAGGAAGGTTATCGCTACACATTAAACATATTCCAATATTCAATTAAGACTCAAAATTGTAATGACAAAACTGATTTGTCTCCCTGTCCATTTAATGACAAAACAGATCATTATCTTGATCATAGATGTGTCACAAGTAATCCCAAATAGTAAAAAGCTGCCAGACAAGGTTGAAGTATGAGAACATTGTATGGCTCATTTAAACTCATCCAACAAATGACATTAGCACTATTTCCTTCCAATGTTTCAGACTTTCAGCTCATTCACATAAAGAAACATGCCATTTTCAAGACCCAACTCATGACTAAAGCATTATTCATGTTCCATTGTTTCTAAACCTCTGCTTGAGAGGTATCTGTTGTCATTTCATATACATCTTCCGATGCTCAAACCAAAGACTTAAGAAACCAGAGTCGTAATCAAGAATGAGCTCCTAGTTTATATTCTGCAATCTCAAATTGAAGTTAAAATTGCCAGACCTCATTATCTTGATAATAGATTGATGCACTCCTACTGCATCATCGGCCTGTCTACAAAAGAAGGCTGAGTGTAGGCCTACATTGGCCAAGCCAATAGATAGTTGACCCATTGGGCCAAGCCCATGGTCAGCAAGCCCTTGGGCCCAATCATGTGTACTTTCTTAGTATAGCAATTTTCAATAGTTTTTTTCTAGATCTACCTTCTTAGCATAGAAAATCCTAAGAAGATATCGTAAATCTAACATTTTTTTATCGGTTAGCAGGATAAGTGATGGACATGTAATCAATGGAAGAGAGGAAATAGAGTCCTATTAGACAAAAGAGATTGACAGATAATCATCTCATGGATGTCTGGTATTTAGGATCCCTAATAAGCGGGATTGTCATTCCATTCATTTATTTATTCAATAAAAGGTTGTGCCTTTTCTCTCTCAAATATGATGTCTCAACAAGAATGCTTCCTCCACGGGCCACTGATGAAAAGGACTCCAAAGGCTGGAAGGTTGATAAAAATGTGCGGAGTGATTGATTCATCAACCAACCCCAAAGTTCTCTCCCTCAAACAAATATATGGAAATAAGATTCAAATAGAAAAGATTCTTTACATCAAACTTGATAGGAAGAATTTAAGTTTTGATAACTAAAGCCATCAAGATAATTATATTGAAAAATCCATCAAAATCAAACGACATGGCTGCAATCAAGTGTCAAAACACATTCAGAACATTCCTAACAGAAACAACAACTTCAAACACAACAGACTAAGAAACAATTTGAGGCAGCCATGATGAAAAAAAAAAAAGATCAAAACACCCAAAAAAATCCTTTTTTCAAGAATAGAAAATAACATTTTGAGCCCCAAAGCATGGGGCAGAAACTGAATCAACACGCAAATCCAACCCTGATATTCTAGGTTCATTGAAAAAGTCCTACCCAATTTTAAATGAGTTGGGCTCAGACTGCGCCATCTGAACCCAGGTTCATATCCCCCTTCCCCCTTCTTTCTCTCTTAACTACAAAACTAAATTCAAATTTATGATTTTTCTAACTGTAGATCATATTGTAGCAAGAAAAACCCATGACAAATGGCCTTTTGCACACAGCTAATTGGCATCAAATAATAAAAGACAATGAAACACATGGTTCAAGAACTCAATAACTTGTCTGATCATCTCATTATTGTAATTGCAGGCAACTAATGGGTGAAGAGCTTTCTAACCTAGGCATCAAAGACCTACAAAGCCTAGAGAACCAACTAGAAATGAGTCTGCGTGGTGTCCGAATGAAGAAGGTTTGAAGAACCTAGCCCTTATATCGTTACATTTTGATACTCTATTTTTTGTTTCAAAAGATCAATGGTTAAACTATGATGCCACTAATTTTTTTTTTATATTTTCATATAAATTTAGTGATCCTTATTTTTTACAGGACCAAATTTTAATGGATGAAGTTCAAGAATTAAAGAGAAAGGTCTTCCTAGAAACAATGTGTACATTTTTCTCAAGTGAAATAACCTCCTCTCTTTAATCTTCTCTTGTTTTCTTACTCTTCTTTTTTCCACTTTTCAATGTAGGGGAACCTCATTCATCAAGAAAACATGGAACTGTACAAGAAGGTAAAGCTCACTCACCATGAAAAAGTGGAAACATTCCTACCAAAAAGGTTGAAACATAGAATTATATTTACCATTGGTTTCGGGCCGTTTGGGTAGAGTAAAATCACCAAATATCACCACTAAAGCTTTACAAACAAATACATCTACCATCTAATAGTTTTTATCGTCAAAAGCGGCATAGGTAAGAGTCACATTGTCGGTTTAAGCATCTAAACATTTGGCTTCAGGTTTATGGAGTGAACAGAAATTTCTTTCATCCAAATGGTTTAACGAATGGCCAGGATTTGCATGTACCCGTCTATCTCCAGCGAAGCCAACCTCAACAGCAAGCTTATGAAACACCAACAAGAGCTACAAAGCTGGGGTAAATCTTTCTTTCTTCATACCACTTGGAAATTCAAATGAGCCTGCAAACTATACCTAACTGATTGTGATCCTTCAATTTTGTGATGAAGATTGCAGCAGATTGCAGCAACATTAAACATGCAGGTTCATGAATGAAAGAAGGATATCAACTTCCCATCAACCACTGCCACAACACCACCTTACTTTCATTACTTGGTATGTATGCTACAGAAGGACTCAGATACAACAGATAAGTCCTCTAGATATGGTGTGACATGACCAAAGAAATCAGTGACCTATGTAAAGCTATGTAGCAATAAAAAAAAAAAAAAAAGCTCGAACTGTGTTGTGTGTTCAATAGACATTTGTGAATTCAAACAATCCTACCAAATGACTACTTGGCTATGATATTGAGATATGGATTTGTACTTGTAAGGATAAAAAATTACTATTAAAATAGTAAACCAAGAAATTCGATCATGTGAATCGGTGATGCCATCAAAAGATATGCAACAGGGGCAAAAGCATCGTAGAAAGAGCAGACTGTTAGTGCCTTGGGCATCAGCAAGTTAGAACTAAAGGAGGTATCCACCCTCCACATTCATAGACCAAGACATCTTAAGTACAAGAAAAGCATTCAACATTTAAAAATTATTCCAGTAAAAGGAAATAACGAGACGTGGCATTAACTTCAGCAACAAAAAGAACATGATGTTTTTACTATAGAAACGGGTGGCAACCTCGTCTAAATAGGAAGGGCTTCTGCCCGTTTCAAATGATGTTTCTGATTTCCAATTTTGGTGTAGTGAATCTTAAAACACAAGATGCAAGATAACATCAAAGAAGATCATACAGATACAAGATAAAGATAAGTGCTATAAACGACAACCACTGTAATGGCAGAGAGTATATTCATCAAAAATAAAAAGCTCTTGCAAAGAGAGCCAACATAAAATCCACCACCAATGTCCTCTTCAGAGAGTATATTCATCAAAAATAAAAAGCTCTTGCAAAGAGAGCCCTAAATCATCAAATATAAATAGCTCTTCCAAAAAATAAGGTTAATCAGCAAATGAGTAATTTTTATAAATCAATTATCAGAATTATAATCAGTTGATGAATACTCATCAATGTCTGGTTCATCTACATCATTTGATTCACTGTCCACATCATCAAATATGTCATCATCATTAATAAAATTATCTTCTAAGCTATTGCCAGCAACATTTTCCACATTAAGATCAGCACAACTAGGCTCTACATCATCCCTACATAGCATGACTGTGAGGTTATCATTGATCTCTATTGAGGAAGTCATATCAAATCCACCACCAATGTCCTCTTCTTGGTAAGCATCTTCTTCATCATCATTGGAATCGTCATCATCATCATCATCTAAGTTTTCATCATTGGTTAGTGGCATCTTGTAAAGATCACGAGGACTTGTTTTAACCACAACAAGCCAATCACTATTGACAAGATCTTGTACATAAAATACTTGTTCAGCTTGAGACGCCAAAATGAAAGGCTCATTGCTGGTCAAAGAACTGTGAATGTTCACGCTAGTATACCCATAACTGTCAACTTTGTATCCTCTTCCTAAGCGAGCCACATCCCACCAATGACAGTTGAAAAGAGTAACTTTTCTCTCTCCCACATATGACAATTCTAAAATATCTTTTAACACACCGTAGTATTCTTTATCTGGAGACTCATCATCTCCTCTAACAAGAACACCACTATTTTGAGTTCTTCTTCTGACCGCTCGATCTTTTGTATGAAACCTAAATCCATTCACGACATACGCTGAATGTCGGTGAGCCAATTTCAATGGGCCAATGGCTAAGCTTAGAAGGTCATCACTTGCTTGTCCTTCTAAAAATAGCTCGTTCACCTATTTCAACATGAAAATAGAGGACTATATTACTTATACATTGAAAGTAATAAGTAAGAGTAAAAATATTATTTCATACACGTACACGTTGGTAGAACCAATTAGGAAACTCTTTATTGTGTCTCTCCGACACATTTCTGACACTCTTCCTCGTAAGCTCGCTTTTGTGTTCTCTGTGAGCAGTGTAGTTAATAATGTAGTGAGGAATGAGTAAAAATATAGTTATAACTATCTGACTAAACATAACAATTTGTATCTTACTCTATGAATGGCCAAATATCTTCATAGTTTTGCAGCACATATGCACAAGCTTGATTGAACTCTTCATTGCCAAGGTGATATGGCTTAAAACCTCCTTTAGCACAACCATTTTTTGTGAAAATTGATAGCCCACCAATCCCTACATATCCATCATCATTTCGTGGAGCTCGATTGAATTTAGTTCGAACACCGTGCAAGTAATTTGAACAGAATGTTAAGCATTCATCCGCAATATAACCTTCTGCAATTGATTCTTCTGGACGAGCTTTGTTTCGAACATATGACTTGAGCGTACGTAAGTACCTAGTGAAAAGGCCACATTAGAATATATATTTTATATACATGCATGTATAGAGAATACGAAGGTAATTTTCAAAATTATGAAGTACCTTTCAATTGGGTACATCCATCTATATTGTACTGGTCCACCAATCTTAGCCTCTTTTGCCAAGTGTACAGGTAAATGAATCATAACATCAAAGAAGGCCGGAGGAAAGATTGTCTCAAGCTTGCACAATGTTATCACAATCTGTTCTTGAAGTCTATCTAAATCATCATTGTGTAATGTCTTTGAACACAATTTCTTGAAGAAGCTACCCAATTCAATTATTGGCTCACATACATCCTTAGGTAGTAATCCACGTATTGCAAGTGGAAGTATAATTTGCAAAAGAATATGATGATCATGACACTTCAAAGCAGATATGGCTTCCCATTCAGATTCACACATCTTGATATATTTGATGAGAAACCATCCGGAACTTGCAAGTTTGCTAAAAATTTACAGAAGATAGTCTTCTCATTTGTGGATAATGCATAGGTAGCTGCCGGAAGCCACACTTTACTACCATCAACATATGGATGGAGATTATGCCTAATTCCCATATCCACAAGATCATACCGGCTCTTCAAGGTGTCTTTAGTCTTACCTTTCATATTTGGCACTGTTCCTAATACATTATCTGAAACATTTCTTTCAATGTGCATCACATCTAGATTATGGCGTAACATGAGAGTCTTCCAATAAGGCAATTGGAAGAAAATACTCTTCTTCTTCCAATTATGTACAATATTAGACTCGCCTCGCTTCCGTTTATGGCCTTTTCCAAATACAACATTATCAAAAGAATGCAACTGATCGATAACATCTTCTCCTGTGAGCATATCCGGTGCATTTCTAACCTCTGTTTTCCCATTGAAAGACATTTTATTCTTCCGCCAAGGATGATCGGACGGCAAGAAACGACGATGGTCCATATAGCATAACTTGTTCCTTAGAGAAAAAGAGCAAGTATCTTTATGGCAGCATGGGCAAGCCAATTTTCCTTTTGTACTCCAACCTGGTAAGTTGCCATATGCAGGAAAGTCATTGATCGTCCACATAACAGCTGCATGCAATTTGAAATTTTGTTGTATGTAGGCATCGTATGTGTCCAATCCTTCTTCCCATAGCTCCTTTAACTCTTCGATAAGTGGCTGTAAATACACGTCTATGTCATTTTCAGGACATTTAGGGCCTGGTATAAGAAGTGTTAGCATGAAGTAAGGGTGTTTCATACACAACCAAGGTGGCAAGTTGTATGGAACAAGCACAACAGGCCAAATACTGTGTGAGGAGCTCATATTCCCATAAGGTTGGAACCCATCACTGGCTAAACCTAGTCTAATATTCCTGGAGTCAGCAGCAAACAATTGGTGTTTTTCGTCAAATGCTTTCCAAGCCATTGAATCAGCTGGACGTCTCATTATGCCATCATCAATGCGTTTCTCTTTATGCCACCTCATCTCTTTAGCTATTTTTTTTGACATATACAACCTTTGCAATCTTGGCTTTAATGGAAAATGTCGCAAGATTTTACGAGGAATCCTTTTTTGATTACCGATATCTTTCCAGCGAGAAAGACCACACACAGGACACTGTAGTGCATCTGCATTCTCTCTCCAATACAAGATGCAATCATTTTGACAAGCATCAATTTTTATGTAATCAAGGCCTAAATCCCGAATAACTTTTCTTGCTTCATAATAAGATTTCGGAATCAAGGCATCATTTGGAAGAAATTCTTGACAAAATTTCAAAATGTCATCCAATACTGTGTCACTCAAGTTGTTAAGGCACTTCATATGTAACAACTTCACTATAAAAGATAGTTTAGACATCTTCTCGCAACTAGGATATAGCTCAACCTCAGCATCTTTGAGCAACCGATAAAACTTTTGTGCTTCTTCATTTGGTACATCAAGATTAATTCCTTCTTCCTCTTGAACTCTCATGTTTGTGAAACCGCATGTATCATGAACTACTCCAATCATGTCATCATAATCAAAATAATCTTCCACATGTCGATCCTCATTCAAGTCAACATTGAGTGGTTCTACAGTTTCTACAAACTGTTCTCCATGGAACACCCATATTTTGTAATTTCTCACAATTCCTTTCTTGAACAAGTGAACTCTTACTTCACGCCTTTTCTTGTATGCAGTGTTCCTACATCTATTACAAGGACAACGAATCATATCGCTAACTCCAGGCTGACCGAATGCGAATTCAAGAAACAAATCAACTCCTTTTATATACTCATGACTTGCTCTATCATTAATCTCCATCCATTTCTTGTCCAACATTTTTTCAATCCTACATGATAATCAAAACAAATACTAATATGAATAAAATCAAATTAGAGAAACCGAGACTCACTCACTGAAAAAGTATTATATTAAAACAGAGAACAAGTATTTATAATTAATTAGAGAAAAGATAGTCATAAAGATAAACTGTTCCTTTTGATAGCTAGGCATAAGTTACTGCAACTTTCCATCACTCTCTATCTCTCCCTTCAGTACAACTGGATTTGCCTTAGATGTGTTAAATTTCCACATCTAAGGCAACACTTTCTGTCATTAAAATTATGATGTCAGATACAAATGCAGATATGGCATCGATATGCGGCTCAGAGTTATAATGAAGCATTTTATAGAGTTTGGAATATGGATGCAAATAATGCTATATTCTCACAGTGCAAGTTCGCTTTACTGACTTTACACAGTAAATGGGAATTTCAAAGGGATTGTTTGTGCTTTTATAGTTCGCATTATATCATAATTGGTAATATTTCAAAACTCCAAATAAGTCATTTACTGGACCCTGAAGTCATTTATTAGACCTAGATTCTATTTTTTTTTTTTTCAAACTATGATGTGCCCTTTCCTCTGTATAATCATTTACTTTGTTGAACTGACAAATGTGTAGTTATTATTTTTGCCACCATATATAACAGTTAACAAAAAAATTAACATAATTTATGAGAAAAGTTGACTGAAATTGTGCCACCATGGGTGATATATTCTTCTGTATAATTGTCATTTTGTTTTTCTCTTCTTTTACTAGTTTTTCACTATAATTGTAATTGGAGTTAAGTATAAAAAAAAACAAGAAGAAAATAGATATACAAAAATCATAGAGAGATACAATTTAATATGAAAAAAAAAATTGAATTCTTCATGCATGTTCACTTTGGGCTGGAAGAGTGGAAAAGTTAAGGCTTTTGTTAGATTTAATCTACATAGAGGTGCACCAAAGGTAGGTTCTCTTGCTCATATTCTAATATCTCTTTCAGTTCATTTAATATTCACAACAAAGATACATAGTATAAAACACAAATTTCCTCACATGTATATAGAGAAGAAACAGATTTCGAAGTGGTCTCTTCCTCATATGACAATTTTTCTCACATGTATAAAATAAATCAAGATTGTCATGTATTTGACAAAAAAAATTGGAACTACATTTCAGAGTAGTGTGGTTCATGAAACGTGACTTAGAAGACATGAGCATCAAGGGTGGTTCCATGATATAATGAAGGGTTATGGTGATTTCTTTTAAGTTGTTTGCTTATAAAGTAAAGATTTTCACTAATAGATCTGATGGGATAGCAAGATTTAGAGAACTAGGATAAGACCTCATACTTGTTTCTCAAGTATGTGATTGTAATAATTCAAGGGTTCAAAGTTCCATTCCATGAGAGCAATCATATGGTAGAGATGACCATATATTGTATTGAAAGAAAATGAATAGGCAGATGGTTATTCAAAGACACCACAAGCATTCCTTGCATATTACATAAGCAACTTTTAAAAAAAAATTTGGATATAATGTGTACAGCATCCCCCTTTGGATTACAGTAGCAAGAAAATTCGTCTGCAGCTTCTCATAATTACTCATATGAAAAGAAATCTAACTACACTGACAGAGTGGCCATCATTTCTAGCAATGATCATTGGTTCCGGTTTGGGTTGGAAAAAATAAATAAAAATTCAAAACAACATCCCACCTAATGTTATATTTGATTTCAAGTCCTTACTGATGCAAGGTGGAATGGGTAGTCATCCATTTTGCTCAAATATAAAAAAGCCAACTGCACCCAACATAATGAATCTGATGATGTTCTGATGATGGGTTTGGGTGGAATGGGTGGAATATGAGCATTAGCAACATAAGCACATTCATTCTGTTTAAATAATAAAATCCTAAAAGAACACGTTAGAAATAGAGATAGAGATATAATCATTTATCCATTACAACCCCAAAAGACCCAAATCAATTCCAGTTCTAGTAGTAAATCCAAACACAACTATAAAGCCTGCACTCACCCTGCACCACCTGTGGGATTGCAATTTTACTCAAAATACTTAATTTATATACTACTTTCGCCCCTTGTGAGATGGCAATTTCACTCTCCCTTTATAGAATTAACCCCTAAGACGGGAAACCTACTTACATTATTTTCATTAAGTTCATCATACGACTTCAACTTCGGAGATAGAATTATAATAGTAGAATTTCAGTTAGCGAAACACCTCCAGCAGAACAAGGAGAACAGAACAAGTAAAAAGAAAAAAAAAAAAAAGGAAAAGAAAACAAAAGATAATAGAGAGACACCCATTCGCATAGAACCTGAAAATACCCACAAAAAAACAAACCACTTCTGAGACAGAGAAAATAGAAAACACATTACCTGTTCAGCCATCTCTGTAGTAACAAATATGAAAGCAGCTTTAACAACATTTACAAAGTTGACATAGGAGAACTAACAATTAGTTTTTCCCTATGTTGGGCTACTGGTTACTATTCTTGGGCATGCATGGTGCCAACACTCACAAGCTGAAACAACCCACTATGCAAACTCATTCTTCTTTTGTCCAGTTACAGATTCACATTGAAATATACATGATATACTACCATTTAATTTGGATATCAAATTGATCAAATACACATCATATAGATATCCTATAATTCATTAAATCAGCTCAACATAAACTTATGACAAAAATTGAAATTTAAGCACATCACTTGGACCTTGAATGGGTATCTAATATGCATAGTTTCTTAAATCAATCATATTAATGTTGTAATGCAAATATACTTATTTACTTGCCTCAATTTGGGGCTCTAGTTGTTGTCTCCAAGTTCCCAACCAAATCCCAGAGCTAAAAGCTTCTAAAACAAGAAGGAATCAAAAGAAACATGGAGATGGTAAGAAGAAGATGATGAGTTTAATGGAAAAATGGTGAAAATAATACAAACCTTGAATTGAATGAACTGAAGCAAGTAAGTAAGAGAAAGAGAGCTAGGGAGCTAAAGTGTCAGTTGTGTTTCTTTTGGTGTATCTTGTTCTACAAAATGATGTGGAACCTAAACATATTTTGATTCAAGTTGTGTGAAATTTCCTTTTCCATGTTCTCAATGGTTTGATTGTATGTCTAAAGCTGTTTGAATGAGGTGAAAAGGTGGAGAAGATTGTCCACAGTTCAAGCTTCTGTGGAGAGCTTCACATATATACTTTTTCTCATCATCCAATTTGGCCTTAAAATCCTTTAGTTACAAAATTTGATATAAAGCACTAAAATCCTACTTCTTTGATGACTATTTTGTGGGTCAATAGATCACGGTGGCAAAAACAAGAACGAAAAGAACTAAAATTTCATGATACATCATGCTGTATTTTTGCATTGATGATTAGAAAGTTTCAATAAGGGCAATTTTTCTTTCTTTTTTTTTTCCTCATCTTTGGTGTCATATAGAAACAACGCGAGATAAGGGCAAGCTTGCTTCATATAGTTGCTCCAAGACAAATAGATTTTTGTAGAAAAACTTCTCTGAATAAATTCTGATTAGGTTGAAAATTTCCCTTTCTTAGAGAATTTATTGGACAAAAAATACACTGTAGTTGTGGTAGGATATTCTTACTTATGACAACGGTTATGGCTGTTTATACAGTATTAAAGATACTAGTTCAATTGGGATTTATGATGAAATGTCTTAAATTCTATTAAGATCCGATTAGGATGTTAGTTTTAGATTAGTATTTTCATTTTATTTGATCTTGTTTCCTTATTTATCCTATTCCTTATACTCTACTAATAGCAAATCCCTTTTGATTAAAATAATACAAGCTACTTATGAAATGTAATCTCTAATGTTCAGAGTAACAATCATTGGGAACAGCAAAACATTGCTTGAAGTTGGCCCTTTTGGAGGTTAAATCCTTCATGTTATTTCATACTCTTGCATCATTTAATTTGCCATGTGTAATTAAGTGTTCATGGTACAATACTGTATGAATTCTGATTTATAGAGTATTTTATTTCGAAAGTTTCATTTCGATATAAATGAGTTTTGAAAGATGAAATGGTGAAACTGTAATATATCAAGGACATATGATCAATATCACAGACACTTAACTTTTATACATAAGACACTTCAACTATTTTAAACTGTGCAGGTATCATAGGAATTACTTTAGTATTTGATACCATGTAATTGAATTTGTTGCTGTGCCTATCAACAAGGAAGTCAATTTGTAACTTGTGATTGGTGTAAACCATTGATAGCTTAATATAAAGTAAAAGGTGCAACTGTTCAAGTTTCTGTTTAGAATTCAAGTAATCAGATGTAACTCCATCCAGCTTCCAATTATCATTTAGCCATATAACATCCACTGCTGTTTATGCATTGGAATTTCATGCAAGGAAAATTCACAAAATCATATATATATACAGCCAATGTGTATGTCCAACGACCCCAACAGTCCAATAAAAAAACTTCAGCTATAAAAGAACTATTCTTAGAACCCCAAACTTTTTGGTAAGTAGTTGGCCATAGCTTTCATTGACCAGCCAAAATTACATTGCTTAAAGGATCCTGCATTAAAAGATGCACTTCAAAAAGGATTTGATGTATGTAAATATGGTGGTAGTTGTCATAGACAACCTACTTTTGGTGGCCCCACGTGATTGGACCTGTTGCCCTACCAGAGTTTTGATCTGGGCCCATAAATTCTTTGCCACATTTCTTTTACTTTTTTACATTTCTGATTTCAGGCAACTTACTGTTTTCCATTTATTTCACTTTCATTGTGACATACAGGGCAAGGCTTGATATTGGGGACTACATTTTTGGGGGGATTCAATGCGGTGCCTAACACCTTCTCCCATTGTAACCGAACTTCTCAACTGTAATTTCAAGTTGAGTAGTTCCACTTGAAGTCATATCAGTTAATTCAGATTGTGGGTGATTATCCATTAATTTAGAATCAATGGGTGCCCAACCATGGTGCCAATGCAATGGGTAAAGCATTCTACCACTAGGAGAGAATCTCAAGATCTATGTACAAGATGGCTGCTAGGTTAAAAAAAAAAAATGCAAATGGATGGATATATATATGCACATTTTTCAAAAAAAAAAAAAATCTTTCCAATTACCTCACTGCTCAGTTGCCTGATGTAGCCGACAATCAAGAGTTGCAACTGCTCCTCAGAGATGTCATTCCCAAATTCTCTGATGAAACATGGTTTCTGAAAAAATGGCATGCTAGTGAGATTAGAATGGACAAGTGACAGGAAAGCCAAATGAGATTAGAAATTCTATGGGTTATGGATTGTTGCAAGAGTTAGGCATCTCATTCTCATCACCCACTTCACTTCATGCTGATAATACAAATGCCATTCAGATTGGAAATAATCCCATTTTCAAAATGACATGATTTAAGGATGTAAAACAGCTGTAAAACAGATTATTCAAAGGGATCAAACTCACAAAGGAGGGAACAACCCGTTCCATCACTCTCTCTTTTCCTTTCTCTGATATTTACATGATTGAGCATGCTAGATCCTTTGATCTTTCCTACTTTATATGAAGCATCCTTCTTTGCTTGCAAAACTAAAAAGAAGAAACCCAATCTATGATACAGGTGCAATGCTTCACATGCAAGGAGTTTTGACATTATGCAAATCAAAGCAAAAAAAAAAAAATAAATAAAATAAAATTACAGTAAAAAAACTTAGAACATGTCATCTCTGATTGTAAGAAGCAACCAAAGAGTCAAGGACCTCGAGCTTATCAAGCTGCTAATGCTCATGCTTGTGCCACATCCTTTGCTGCCAATAGTATTCCATTACAGCCTCCTCAAACTCATCTAACACTAATTAATGGAAAACCCCCAATTAACAAAACCTAATTTTTTTTTTGCTAATTGGTAAATTTGAATTAAAAAGAGAGGAGGCCAAGGGCCCCAAGACAGAGAGAAAAAAGAATACAACCCGAAAAAAAAACAAGAAGAAGGCCCCCTTGAACAAGAGGCCTGAAACCACCCAAAAGACAACAAAAGGGAGAGGAGAACTTCTCAAACTTGAGAAAAGGAAAACAGAAACCCAAAAAGAAAACAACCAAGGAGGCAAACTTCTTTACTTTGCAACAAACTAAAGAAACTCAGCTACTGCAGACTAAAATCCAAGGAGAGCTACTCCAAGCAAGAGCACATGAAACTTTGAAGGGGAAGATAAATACCAAGCAGCAGAGAAACTGCAGACAGAGGAGAGCTCCTGAGCATCAGCCGTAGCTAGAAAGGCTCAAGCTGAGAAGAACAGACCTACACAACAGAGGGGCTCAGACTGCAGCAAAAAGAAACAACTCCAAACCGCCCAATCGACCAATGCTGAAGAAAGCAGCACGAAACAGCCCAGATGACGAAACTACTACTCAGCTCAGCCCAGAACAGGATCAGAGGAACTGCACAACATTACACGACACAGCACAACTCTACTCTGCACAACAATTGAAAGAAGCAAAGAGGGCGAGCTAACTGAACAGCAGAACCAGCACAAGCACTGCACTTCACTGGGACTCTGCCTACACTTCAGCCAAACAAGAAAACAGGCTTCAAACACTCCACCGCAACTGGGAGAAGGAAGTAGAAACTTCGCTGCGGAAAAGCAAAGAAGCAACCAAACCAGAGCACAAAAGCTAGAAGAGGTCTGACACAGCCAAGAAAACTGCAGCTACCAGCCAATTGAAGAGGAAGCTGATCAGCAGGGGAAGATTGCACCAGATGGGAACAACAATGACGCTTGAGATTAGGGATGATGAAGATCGTGGGGCCCACTTGATCGATGGCCCACTGGAATAGTGGTGGTGATGGTGCTTGATGATCCACTGGGCAAAGAGGGGGAGGAAAGAAATTAGAAAAAATGAGAGAAAGAAACAGAGAGAGTGAAATGGGTGGGTGCTTAGTCACGTTGCTAGGAAGAGTGAATGAGGAGGAAATAAAGAAAGGAAGAAAAAGAGAATAGAAAATCAAATGGGAGATGAGATGAATGAGTGGAGAAGGGAGAGGGAAATGAGAGAGGGGGCTGCTGAGAGCGTGGAATGAGAAAGGGGAAAGGGAGATAAGGGAAAAGGATAAGGAAGAAAGAAAGAAGAGGAGGAGGAGGAAAAGGCGGTTGCGCAGGGCAGAGAGGAGAGGAGAGGAACCGGGGAGGAGGAAGAGAAGAGAGGAAGAGAGAGAGAGAACCAAGGGAGAGAGGGAGTGGTGTGCAGGTGGGCGCAGGGCGGAATAAAGGAAGCAGGGGAGAGGGAGAGGAAAAGGGGAGGAAGAAGAGAAGAGAGGGGGGGAGAGAGAGAGAGAGAGAACTGAGGGACAGAGGGGGTGGTGTGCAGGTGCGCAGGCGAGGGGAGACAGGGGAGGAAGAAGAAGAGAGGAAGGGAGGGAGGAGAGCAGACAGAGGAAACAGAGAGATGGGGAACGAGGGAGGGAGAGAACAGAGAAGAAAGAGAGAGGAGAGGGGGAATGGTGCACGGTGTGTGCGGAGTGCAGGAAGAGGGAGGGGTGTACCTGGTGCAGGGGAGGCGTCCGGCGGCGCGAGGAGGAAGAAAAAGGCTCGCTGGCGTCCGGGGGTCGTGCGCCTGGGAAAGGGAGGGAGAGATAGAATGGGATGAGAGGAGATGAGTTCTGGTTCTGGAGATGAGAGGATGACGATCGATGGAGATGGGAGGAGATCAGGTGGGTTCTGGTTCTAGAGCTGAGAGGACGACGGTCGATGGAGATGAGAGGAGAGGAGGGAAAAAAAGAAATGAGGTGAGGGAAAGAAAGAAAGGGGTAGGTAGCGCGGGAGTGGAAAAAAAAGCGTGGGAAGTTTTAGCGCCAAAGTACGTCATCCGTGTATATTTTGTGCAAAAGACCTAGCTATGCAGTGACAACATTCAGTGACGACCTAAAAACGCCTCGTCACTGAAAACTCTAATTTTGTGACGATATATTTTCTTGTCACTAGCGAGACGTGATGACGATTTATATGTGACAGACAAAATTTCTTGTCACTGATCAGTTACTTTTAGTGACAATATATACCTCCCTCACTGAATAGTTGTCACTGAATCCGCATTTTCTTGTAGTGTTGCTTCTTACAATCAGAGATGACATGTTCTAAGTTTTTTTACTGTAATTTTATTTTATTTTTTTTTTTTTTGCTTTGATTTGCATAATGTCAAAACTCCTTGCATGTGAAGCATTGCACCTGTATCATAGATTGGGTTTCTTCTTTTTAGTTTTGCAAGCAAAGAAGGATGCTTCATATAAAGTAGGAGAGATCAAAGCATCTAGCATGCTCAATCATGTAAATATCAGAGAAAGGAAAAGAGAGAGTGATGGAACGGGTTGTTCCCTCCTTTGTGAGTTTGATCCCTTTGAATAATCTGTTTTACAGCTGTTTTACATCCTTAAATCATGTCATTTTGAAAATGGGATTATTTCCAATCTGAATGGCATTTGTATTATCAGCATGAAGTGAAGTGGGTGATGAGAATGAGATGCCTAACTCTTGCAACAATCCACAACCCATAGAATTTCTAATCTCATTTGGCTTTCCTGTCACTTGTCCATTCTAATCTCACTAGCATGCCATTTTTTCAGAAACCATGTTTCATCAGAGAATTTGGGAATGACATCTCTGAGGAGCAGTTGCAGCTCTTGATTGTCGGCTACATCAGGCAACTGAGCAGTGAGGTAATTGGAAAGATTTTTTTTTTTGTTTTGAAAAATGTGCATATATATATCCATCCATTTGCATTTTTTTTTTTAACCTAGCAGCCATCTTGTACATAGATCTTGAGATTCTCTCCTAGTGGTAGAATGCTTTACCCATTGCATTGGCACCATGGTTGGGCACACATTGATTCTAAATTAATGGATAATCACCCACAATCTGAATTGACTGATATGACTTCAAGTGGAACTACTCAACTTGAAATTACAGTTGAGAAGTTTGGTTACAATGGGAGAAGTTGTTAGGCACCACATTGAATCCCCCCAAAAATGTAGTCCCCAATATCAAGCCTTGCCCTGTATGTCACAATGAAAGTGAAATAAATGGAAAACAGTAAGTTGCCTGAAATCAGAAATGTAAAAAAGTAAAAGAAATGTGGCAAAGAATTTATGGGCCCAGATCAAAACTCTGGTAGGGCAACAGGTCCAATCACGTGGGGCCACCAAAAGTAGGTTGTCTATGACAACTACCACCATATTTACATACATCAAATCCTTTTTGAAGTGCATCTTTTAATGCAGGATCCTTTAAGCAATCTAATTTTGGCTGGTCAATGAAAGCTATGGCCAACTACTTACCAAAAAGTTTGGGGTTCTAAGAATAGTTCTTTTATAGCTGAAGTTTTTTTATTGGACTGTTGGGGTCGTTGGACATACACATTGGCTGTATATATATATGATTTTGTGAATTTTCCTTGCATGAAATTCCAATGCATAAACAGCAGTGGATGTTATATGGCTAAATGATAATTGGAAGCTGGATGGAGTTACATCTGATTACTTGAATTCTAAACAGAAACTTGAACAGTTGCACCTTTTACTTTATATTAAGCTATCAATGGTTTACACCAATCACAAGTTACAAATTGACTTCCTTGTTGATAGGCACAGCAACAAATTCAATTACATGGTATCAAATACTAAAGTAATTCCTATGATACCTGCACAGTTTAAAATAGTTGAAGTGTCTTATGTATAAAAGTTAAGTGTCTGTGATATTGATCATATGTCCTTGATATATTACAGTTTCACCATTTCATCTTTCAAAACTCATTTATATCGAAATGAAACTTTCGAAATAAAATACTCTGTAAATCAGAATTCATACAGTATTGTACCATGAACACTTAATTACACATGGCAAATTAAATGATGCAAGAGTATGAAATAACATGAAGGATTTAACCTCCAAAAGGGCCAACTTCAAGCAATGTTTTGCTGTTCCCAATGATTGTTACTCTGAACATTAGAGATTACATTTCATAAGTAGCTTGTATTATTTTAATCAAAAGGGATTTGCTATTAGTAGAGTATAAGGAATAGGATAAATAAGGAAACAAGATCAAATAAAATGAAAATACTAATCTAAAACTAACATCCTAATCGGATCTTAATAGAATTTAAGACATTTCATCATAAATCCCAATTGAACTAGTATCTTTAATACTATATAAACAGCCATAACCGTTGTCATAAGTAAGAATATCCTACCACAACTACAGTGTATTTTTTGTCCAATAAATTCTCTAAGAAAGGGAAATTTTCAACCTAATCAGAATTTATTCAGAGAAGTTTTTCTACAAAAATCTATTTGTCTTGGAGCAACTATATGAAGCAAGCTTGCCCTTATCTCGCGTTGTTTCTATATGACACCAAAGACGAGGAAAAAAAAAAAAGAAAGAAAAATTGCCCTTATTGAAACTTTCTAATCATCAATGCAAAAATACAGCATGATGTATCATGAAATTTTAGTTCTTTTCGTTCTTGTTTTTGCCACCGTGATCTATTGACCCACAAAATAGTCATCAAAGAAGTAGGATTTTAGTGCTTTATATCAAATTTTGTAACTAAAGGATTTTAAGGCCAAATTGGATGATGAGAAAAAGTACATATGTGAAGCTCTCCACAGAAGCTTGAACTGTGGACAATCTTCTCCACCTTTTCACCTCATTCAAACAGCTTTAGACATACAATCAAACCTTTGAGAACATGGAAAAGGAAATTTCACACAACTTGAATAAAAATATAAAAATATGTTTAGGTTCCACATCATTTTGTAGAGCAAGATACACCAAAGAAACACAACTGACACTTTAGCTCCCTAGCTCTCTTTCTCTTACTTACTTGCTTCAGTTCATTCAATTCAAGGTTTGTATTATTTTCACCATTTTTCCATTAAACTCATCATCTTCTTCTTACCATCTCCATGTTTCTTTTGATTCCTTCTTGTTTTAGAAGCTTTTAGCTCTGGGATTTGGTTGGGAACTTGGAGACAACAACTAGAGCCCCAAATTGAGGCAAGTAAATAAGTATATTTGCATTACAACATTAATATGATCGATTTAAGAAACTATGCAATTAGATACCCAATCAAGGTCCAAGTGATGTGCTTAAATTTCAATTTTTGTCATAAGTTTATGTTGAGCTGATTTAATGAATTATAGGATATCTATATGATGTGTATTTGATCAATTTGATATCCAAATTAAATGGTAGTATATCATGTATATTTAAATGTGAATCTGTAACTGGACAAAAGAAGAATGAGTTTGCATAGTGGGTTGTTTCAGCTTGTGAGTGTTGGCACCATGCATGCCCAAGAATAGTAACCAGTAGCCCAACATAGGGAAAAACTAATTGTTAGTTCTCCTATGTCAACTTTGTAAATGTTGTTAAAGCTGCTTTCATATTTGTTACTACAGAGATGTCTGAACAGGTAATGTGTTTTCTATTTTCTCTGTCTCAGAAGTGGTTTGTTTTTTTGTGGGTATTTTCAGGTTCTATGCGAATGGGTGTCTCTCTATTATCTTTTGTTTTCTTTTCCTTTTTTTTTCTTTTTACTTGTTCTGTTCTCCTTGTTTTGTTGGAGGTGTTTCGCTAACTGAAATTCTACTATTATAATTCTATCTCCGAAGTTGAATTCGTATGATGAACTTAATGAAAATAATGTAAGTAGGTTTCCCGTCTTAGGGGTTAATTCTATAAAGGGAGAGTGAAATTGCCATCTCACAAGGGGCGAAAGTAGTATATAAATTAAGTATTTTGAGTGAAATTGCAATCCCACAGGTGGTGCAGGGTGAGTGCAGGCTTTATAGTTGTGTTTGGATTTACTACTAGAACTGGAATTGATTTGGGTCTTTTGGGGTTGTAATGGATAAATGATTATATCTCTATCTCTATTTCTAACGTGTTCTTTTAGGATTTTATTATTTAAACAGAATGAATGTGCTTATGTTGCTAATGCTCATATTCCACCCATTCCACCCAAACCCATCATCAGAACATCATCAGATTCATTATGTTGGGTGCAGTTGGTTTTTTTATATTTGGGCAAAATGGATGACTACCCATTCCACCTTGCATCAGTAAGGACTTGAAATCAAATATGACATTAGGTGGGATGCAGTTTTGAATTTTTATTTATTTTTTCCAACCCAAACCGGTACCAATGATCATTGCTAGAAATGATGGCCACTCTGTCAGTGTAGTTAGATTTCTCTTCATATGAGTAATTATGAGAAGCTGCAGAGGAATTTTCTTGCTACTGTAATCCAAAGGGGGATGCTGTACACATTATATCCAAATTTTTTTTTAAAAGTTGCTTATGTAATATGCAAGGAATGCTTGTGGTGTCTTTGAATAACCATCTGCCTATTCATTTTCTTTCAATACAATATATGGTCATCTCTACCATATGATTGCTCTCATGGAATGGAACTTTGAACCCTTGAATTATTACAATCACATACTTGAGAAACAAGTATGAGGTCTTATCCTAGTTCTCTAAATCTTGCTATCCCATCAGATCTATTAGTGAAAATCTTTACTTTATAAGCAAACAACTTAAAAGAAATCACCATAACCCTTCAATATATCATGGAACCACCCTTGATGCTCATGTCTTCTAAGTCACGTTTCATGAACCACACTACTCTGAAATGTAGTTCCAAATTTTTTTGTCAAATACATGACAATCTTGATTTATTTTATACATGTGAGAAAAATTGTCATATGAGGAAGAGACCACTTCGAAATCTGTTTCTTCTCTGTATACATGTGAGAAAATTTGTGTTTTATACTATGTATCTTTGTTGTGAATATTAAATGAACTGAAAGAGATATTAGAATATGAGCAAGAGAACCTACCTTTGGTGCACCTCTATGTAGATTAAATCTAACAAAAGCCTTAACTTTTCCACTCTTCCAGCCCAAAGTGAACATGCATGAAGAATTCAATTTTTTTTTTCATATTAAATTGTATCTCTCTATGATTTTTGTATATCTATTTTCTTCTTGTTTTTTTTATACTTAACTCCAATTACAATTATAGTGAAAAACTAGTAAAAGAAGAGGAAAACAAAATGACAATTATACAGAAGAATATATCACCCATGGTGGCACAATTTCAATCAACTTTTCTCATAAATTATGTTAATTTTTTTGTTAACTGTTATATATGGTGGCGAAAATAATAACTACACATTTGTCAGTTCAACAAAGTAAATGATTATACAGAGGAAAGGGCACATCATAGTTTGAAAAAAAAAATAGAATCTAGGTCTAATAAATGACTTCAGGGTCCAGTAAATGACTTATTTGGAGTTTTGAAATATTACCAATTATGATATAATGCGAACTATAAAAGCACGAACAATCCCTTTGAAATTCCCATTTACTGTGTAAAGTCAGTAAAGCGAACTTGCACTGTGAAAATATAGCATTATTTGCATCCATATTCCAAACTCTATAAAATGCTTCATTATAACTCTGAGCCGCATATCGATGCCATATCTGCATTTGTATCTGACATCATAATTTTAATGACAGAAAGTGTTGCCTTAGATGTGGAAATTTAACACATCTAAGGCAAATCCAGTTGTACTGAAGGGAGAGATAGAGAGTGATGGAAAGTTGCAGTAACTTATGCCTAGCTATCAAAAGGAACAGTTTATCTTTATGACTATCTTTTCTCTAATTAATTATAAATACTTGTTCTCTGTTTTAATATAATACTTTTTCAGTGAGTGAGTCTCGGTTTCTCTAATTTGATTTTATTCATATTAGTATTTGTTTTGATTATCATGTAGGATTGAAAAAATGTTGGACAAGAAATGGATGGAGATTAATGATAGAGCAAGTCATGAGTATATAAAAGGAGTTGATTTGTTTCTTGAATTCGCATTCGGTCAGCCTGGAGTTAGCGATATGATTCGTTGTCCTTGTAATAGATGTAGGAACACTGCATACAAGAAAAGGCGTGAAGTAAGAGTTCACTTGTTCAAGAAAGGAATTGTGAGAAATTACAAAATATGGGTGTTCCATGGAGAACAGTTTGTAGAAACTGTAGAACCACTCAATGTTGACTTGAATGAGGATCGACATGTGGAAGATTATTTTGATTATGATGACATGATTGGAGTAGTTCATGATACATGCGGTTTCACAAACATGAGAGTTCAAGAGGAAGAAGGAATTAATCTTGATGTACCAAATGAAGAAGCACAAAAGTTTTATCGGTTGCTCAAAGATGCTGAGGTTGAGCTATATCCTAGTTGCGAGAAGATGTCTAAACTATCTTTTATAGTGAAGTTGTTACATATGAAGTGCCTTAACAACTTGAGTGACACAGTATTGGATGACATTTTGAAATTTTGTCAAGAATTTCTTCCAAATGATGCCTTGATTCCGAAATCTTATTATGAAGCAAGAAAAGTTATTCGGGATTTAGGCCTTGATTACATAAAAATTGATGCTTGTCAAAATGATTGCATCTTGTATTGGAGAGAGAATGCAGATGCACTACAGTGTCCTGTGTGTGGTCTTTCTCGCTGGAAAGATATCGGTAATCAAAAAAGGATTCCTCGTAAAATCTTGCGACATTTTCCATTAAAGCCAAGATTGCAAAGGTTGTATATGTCAAAAAAAATAGCTAAAGAGATGAGGTGGCATAAAGAGAAACGCATTGATGATGGCATAATGAGACATCCAGCTGATTCAATGGCTTGGAAAGCATTTGACGAAAAACACAAATTGTTTGCTGCTGACTCCAGGAATATTAGACTAGGTTTAGCCAGTGATGGGTTCCAACCTTATGGGAATATGAGCTCCTCACACAGTATTTGGCCTGTTGTGCTTGTTCCATACAACTTGCCACCTTGGTTGTGTATGAAACACCCTTACTTCATGCTAACACTTCTTATACCAGGCCCTAAATGTCCTGAAAATGACATAGACGTGTATTTACAGCCACTTATCGAAGAGTTAAAGGAGCTATGGGAAGAAGGATTGGACACATACGATGCCTACATACAACAAAATTTCAAATTGCATGCAGCTGTTATGTGGACGATCAATGACTTTCCTGCATATGGCAACTTACCAGGTTGGAGTACAAAAGGAAAATTGGCTTGCCCATGCTGCCATAAAGATACTTGCTCTTTTTCTCTAAGGAACAAGTTATGCTATAGGGACCATCGTCGTTTCTTGCCGTCCGATCATCCTTGGCGGAAGAATAAAATGTCTTTCAATGGGAAAACAGAGGTTAGAAATGCACCGGATATGCTCATAGGAGAAGATGTTATCGATCAGTTGCATTCTTTTGATAATGTTGTATTTGGAAAAGGCCATAAACGGAAGCGAGGCGAGTCTAATATTGTACATAATTGGAAGAAGAAGAGTATTTTCTTCCAATTGCCTTATTGGAAGACTCTCATGTTACGCCATAATCTAGATGTGATGCACATTGAAAGAAATGTTTCAGATAATGTATTAGGAACAGTGCTAAATATGAAAGGTAAGACTAAAGACACCTTGAAGAGCCGGTATGATCTTGTGGATATGGGAATTAGGCATAATCTCCATCCATATGTTGATGGTAGTAAAGTGTGGCTTCCGGCAGCTACCTATGCATTATCCACAAATGAGAAGACTATCTTCTGTAAATTTTTAGCAAACTTGCAAGTTCCGGATGGTTTCTCATCAAATATATCAAGATGTGTGAATCTGAATGGGAAGCCATATCTGCTTTGAACTGTCATGATCATCATATTCTTTTGCAAATTATACTTCCACTTGCAATACGTGGATTACTACCTAAGGATGTATGTGAGCCAATAATTGAATTGGGTAGCTTCTTCAAGAAATTGTGTTCAAAGACATTACACAATGATGATTTAGATAGACTTCAAGAACAGATTGTGATAACATTATGCAAGCTTGAGACAATCTTTCCTCCGGCCTTCTTTGATGTTATGATTCATTTACTTGTACACTTGGCAAAAGAGGCTAAGATTGGTGGACCAGTACAATATAGATGGATGTACCCAATTGAAAGGTACTTCATAATTTTGAAAATTACCTTCGTATTCTCTATACATGCATGTATATAAAATATATATTCTAATGTGGCCTTTTCACTAGGTACTTACGTACGCTCAAGTCATATGTTCGAAACAAAGCTCGTCCAGAAGGATCAATTGCAGAAGGTTATATTGCGGATGAATGCTTAACATTCTGTTCAAATTACTTGCACGGTGTTCGAACTAAATTCAATCGAGCTCCACGAAATGATGATGGATATGTCGGGATTGGTGGGCTATCAATTTTCACAAAAAATGGTTGTGCTAAAGGAGGTTTTAAGCCATATCACCTTGGCAATGAAGAGTTCAATCAAGCTTGTGCATATGTGCTGCAAAACTGTGAAGATGTTTGGCCATTCATAGAGTAAGATACAAATTGTTATGTTTAGTCAGATAGTTATAACTATATTTTTACTCATTCCTCACTACATTATTAACTACACTGCTCACAGAGAACACAAAAGCGAGCTTACGAGGAAGAGTGTCAGAAATGTGTCGGAGAGACACAATAAAGAGTTTCCTAATTGGTTCTACCAACGTGTACGTGTATGAAATAATATTTTTACTCTTACTTATTACTTTCAATGTATAAGTAATATAGTCCTCTATTTTCATGTTGAAATAGGTGAACAAGCTATTTTCAGAAGGACAAGCAAGTGATGACCTTCTAAGCTTGAACATTGAGAAAAAATGAAAGTTATCCATCCTGGAAGTGGAAAATAGAGGCAACATTTGGTGGGACCTGTGATTTATGAGATTTAATGCCTTATCAAAACATGTAGTAGAAATGTAAAGCCAAATCAATTGACTCGACCCAATTCATTAATCTTCACCATATCTCTCCTTGAGAGAAAGAGAAAAAGAAGAAAGAAAAAACCCAGCACTCCCTACCATGTTACTTCTCCAGCCTCATTTGTCAGCTTTTCCATTCCACTCCTTCCCACCACAATCTGCACATCCAAAATCAAACAGATGAGATATCTCCTCTCTTTTTTTTCTTTTTTTTTTTTTTAATTTAAGAAAACTAGAAATGCAGTGCAAAAGAGTGGGGAGAGGGTGGAATTTTACTGACGAGGAATTTTTCATGTTTTCCTTACTTTTTATTTTTGGAGTTCGATTTTAGAAATGAAACGATGTAGGAATTTTAGTTTAAAAAGTATACTATTCCTTGTTTGACATTAGAAATCAAGATCGCACTAGTAGTTTTTTTCCATGCTCACTATAGCAAATTTAACGGCGGCTGTGAAGAAAATCCCAAGGGTGTCAAAAGAACGCATAAAGGTGTAAGTACAGGAAATGACTAACATTAGGACAATATTAATCCTGCACGACAATCTGGTACAATTGGCTGGTCCTACTCATACAATCCTAATGAACTCATGCATGAACTCATAGACGAGCTATGAGTTCACGCCCAATTGGAAACCTACATAACCATCTCTTTCGCAAGAAAAAAGCTCTTAACTGGCGAATTCGTTACAACACAGCTTTTGGGTTGGCCTATGCACTGCTCTTTTTGCACGAAGAATGGGAGCTGCCTGTGGCCCATAGAGATATTAAATCTAGCAATGTTATGTTGGATTCTGATTTCAGTGCAAAGCTAGGTGAATATGGACTGAATCTAGGTCTTATTGAGCAGGACTGTCAGCTTGGTCCCCAGACCACCATGCTACCCTCAAACTTGGGGTATTTGGCACCAGAATACCCCAGCTCAAGAAGGGAGAGTAAGGAATCAAATGTCTATAGTTTCGGTGTTGTAGCTTTGGAAATTGCCTCTGGACGAAATTCAGCCAAACCCAGTGAAGATCAAACGATGGGGTTGGTGGAGAGGATTTGGCATCTTTATGAAAATGGAAGGCTTCTCGAGGCCGTCGACAAGAGATTGGAAATTAATTTTGATGCTAAGGAGATGGAGTGTTTGATGATTGTTGGGTTGTGGTGTGCTAATCCAGATTACAATCGAAGGCCTTCTGTCAGACAATAATTGAGTTAATATAATTAGGGACGATCTCGTAATTCTTTTGCTTCAACAAGTGTCATTTCTGTTGATATTTGAATTCAATGGCATATAAAATCATGGTTATTTACTACATTAAATTTAATTTGTAGCTCTTCCACAAGAGGATGCTTCCTCAGGTAGTTGATCTTGTATCAAGGCTGCTCCAGTATTCACACCAAGTTTGAGGTGAAGGTGAGATATCAATTTCTATTGGTCTGGAATCTATAAATGAATTATTATATGAAGGTGAAGGTGAGGGAGGAGCTTGGTGGTGAAGGTGAAGGTGATGAGTTAGGCAGTTCAGTGGTTCTAGGTTGAGTTTTTTATTTGTGTTTTTGTGTTTGACTGAGATGTTAATTTTCATGTATTTCTCTCTTTTTGCTGATCCTTGCCTCTCACTCTTATTCTTTATTTCAACCCTCCTGATGAACAGTAAAAGCCCCTCTGCAATTTCTGTCCTTGCTGGTTATTACACAAACTCACTCATCCCAGCCATACCTTCATCCTCCACAAACCCATTCAACTTTGCACTCTCAGATTTCCCTCCCCTAAACTCGTATAAACCCCCTGCCATAAGGAATGAAAATTCATCATAATGAACATAAGGATGTCCCCTATGCTTGGCTTGCATTCCAAGCCTTCCACAGGACTAGATTTGATTGGACGTTCTTACCAATATTAGCTAATGACACTAAAGGCTTGCAATACGTAGAAATTTAACAACACCACTCCAAAATGATCTCGTAATTGCAGTCAAATGATAACGAAGGATATTAATACTTATATTAATTGGAAGCTGGGCATGCTAGTGGGGCCACAGTGTGACTTAGGAATTATTTTGACATGTGCTGCAATCAAATTGAGGAGCCTTGGAGCTCCTTTAATGTATGGTTGGTCTCATAGTCATAGGTCCTTAGCATGACCCATTGCATTTTGGCCAACGGCCTACTGCATGAACTGTATCACCTATGGTTTGTGGGTTATGTAGGGGATGACATTGATAGGGATGGTTGCGGTGTAGTCAAAAGTGCTAACCCACAAGGTATACCTACATTGTTGCGGTGTGGCATGAAGACAGGTAAAAAAAATATATGTATGCATGTCTTTTTGTTAGGTGTGTGCCTTACCTTGTGCTTTGAGTACATTGGGTGGCTAAGTTCATCCAGTCATCTTAGGGCTGTGATCTGGGGCATTGGGAACTTGATTTCTATGAACCAATGGTCAGTTGGATAAGCATGAATTGTGGATTTGTTGTCATGTTTAGAGTAATTTAAGTAAATTTTTTTTTTAAACATAGATGTAAGAACATGAAACCAATAAAAAATAATGGAAAATTGTTTTCTAAAGATGCTTTTTGAAAAGATATGAAATAAAAAAATAATGTAGCAACCTTTTGTCAACTCTGAAACAATGTTACCATTCAGAACTTTAAAAAATTAATAATACTAAAAGAATCCAATTCATCATGAAAATTCCAATATGAAAATCCCTGTCAATATGTATAGTTGTTATATGTTTGCTCATCTAAAAGAATCTGAGCTCATAAGCCTTAGAGTGACTGGATGGCTGTGAAAGAAAGTCATTGCCCACGCTTGAGTAGATGGTACCATGGTAAAACTTGTGCTTTTTGTTTTAAAATACTAACTATACAGCCTCAGATACTGGTTTTTATTGCACATGGTTCTTGTTTCTGTTTAATTTCTGTTCACTCTTGTTTCAGTTTGTTTCTCGAGAATGATGCAATTGATCTTACCTCTTTATGAGAATTACCTGGTCTCATCTGAGTTGTAACAACATGCTTTTCTGAGTTTGATTCCTCATGTTGGATCAGTGATAAATTTGATATTCATTTGATGGTGCTTATCTATTTATATTTTAACTTTTTATCTCAGCTCCATCAAAACTTATTTCCACCACTTGATGCCATTGACAGTAGAACATGGCATCAAACAAAAACTTCCTTCTCATCACAAAGAAAGTAGAGACACAGAGAGACAGAGAGATTGAGACTTGGGGTGTCAATATGTTAAGCTTATGGAAAGGAATATGACACTATATCAGTATATCCTCAGATACAAGAAATGGATTCAGGACTCAGGAGTCACTTGGTTTTGGTTCTGGACCTTTGGTTGCCTAATTGGTTATGCACCTTTGGTGTACCCAAACCCACTTTTCAATTGTGTTTTGTTGTTTAGAATATAGACCTAGGTATGTAAGTCTGTTAATGCCTTAATGGGTTATCCACAGTCCACACCATTGTGGGTAAAGCTGTAGGCGGGTTAGGTTCTGTTCAAGTCCATGGTATATATTGTGCTCTACAAAATCATTCACCATATGAGCAGATGCATGGAAAGCAAATGAAGTCTCCAAAGTAAAAACCCAAAACAGTAAAGATCTGCAGTAATTCTAGCTATTTAGCTGCCAAACCCCAGATCCTCCTTGAACAAAGAAATGTGTTGTTAATCACTTGCAACACATTTCTGATTATGTCTTTTCAATGGCACCAAAATAAACCAAAAATCTGCGGCGCCAAAATAAACCAAAAATCCGCAACGGAGCGCTGGTTACTTGCTAGTTATGATTAACAAGGATAGATTTTGGAGACCAAATTGTATCGTGACCTTATAAATGGAAATCTTTGGGTGTAAAAGGTTTTTTGAATGGATTTGATTAGGTGGTTTTGCAATGTACTATATTTGATGATGGTAGTTGATATATGTTTTTTTTGGGTCATGCTTTTCCTTTCTCTCTTCTTCAAATTGTGTTAGCAATCATAGAAGATTTGGTTTTATATATATGGTCCTCTACTCTCACTAATAAAGATGCCAAATCTTTTGCAGGACGATATCTTATTACTTCAAGGAATGATGGTGATGCTTGTTGCTCAAAGATGCATGGATGCTCTCACTAATGAGGATGCCATTTTGTGATGCCTTGTTGCTCAAAGATGCATGGATGCTCTCACTAATGAAGATGCCATTTTGTTATGCTTTGGATAATTAAGAACGCAGCTGTTATATATCTATTTTTGGATAATTAACTTTCTAGCTATAGCTAGCTAGATAAACTCATATGATGGATTTTGTATGAAATGATGGATAAACTTTTTGCTATTAATGTTGTTGGTGGAAAATATAATATTTAGCAAGTTTTTTGTTCTTAATATCTTGATTTGTATTTTTTGTATCTAGATGAATTAATTACATATGAAGCAGGCAATTAATTATTAAGAGCTATATATATACATACATATATATATATATATGCATGTGTAATATATTTTTTTAATAAAGCTTGTAAAGCAGTGACAACAATCAGATCATTTCATTGTCACTGTAATTAGTCATTTGATCAGGAATCATGATTCTGTGACAACACATGTAGTCACTTGAAGGGTTGCAGTAACAAGAAATAAAACTTGACCCTATAATTGTTCAGTGACAATGGTAGTTGTCACGAATACACACCAATTTTTAAAATTACCATTTATGGTAGACTATATAGTGATGAGTATTATCGTAACATAAACTGGGTAGTGACAACAAATGGTCGTCACATATACTACTATATTTAATGACGACCTATGTCGTCACAGAGAAATACTGTTTAGTGACGAGTTAGTTGTCACTGAATACACACCAATTTTTAAAATTACCATTTATGGTAGACTATATAGTGATGAGTATTATCGTAACATAAAGTGGGTAGTGACAACAAATGGTCGTCACATATACTAATATATTTAATGACGACCTATGTCGTCACTGAAAAATAATGTTTAGTGACGAGTAAACTCGTCACTGTAAAGGACGCATCAGTGACGAGGACATTTTGTCGTCACTTAGATCTTCAGCGACGCCTACATATGCGACGAGTATCAGTCGTCACTAGGTTGGTCACTAAAACTCGCCAATGACGACTATTGAATGTACAGTGACAAGAATGCTTGTCACAGAATCCCTATTTTCTTGTAGTGCAACCAAAGAGTCAAGGACCTAGAGCTTATCAAGCTGCTAATGCTCATGCTTGTGCCACATCCTTTGCTGCCAATAGTATTCCATTACAGCCTCCTCAAACTCATCTAACACTAATTAATGGAAAACCCCCAATTAACAAAACCTAATTTTTTTTTTGCTAATTGGTAAATTTGAATTAAAAAGAGAGGAGGCCAAGGGCCCCAAGACAGAGAGAAAAAAAGAATACAACCCGAAAAAAAACAAGAAGAAAGCCCCTTTGATCAAGAGGGCTGAAACCACCCAAAAGACAACAAAAGGGAGAGGAGAACTTCTCAAACTTGAGAAAAGGAAAACAGAAACCCAAAAAGAAAACAACCAAGGAGGCAGACTTCTTTACTTTGCAACAAACTAAAGAAACTCAGCTACTGCAGACTAAAATCCAAGGAGAGCTACTCCAACCAAGAGCACATGAAACTTTGAAGGGGAAGAGAAATACCAAGCAGCAGAGAAACTGCAGACAGAGGAGAGCTCCTAAGCATCAGCCGTAGCTAGAAAGGCTCAAGCTGAGAAGAACAGACCTACACAACAGAGGGGCTCAGACTGCAGCAAAAAGAAACAACTCCAAACCACCCAATCTACCAATGCTGAAGAAAGCAGCACGAAACAGCCCAGATGACGAAACTACTACTCAGCTCAGCCCAGAACAGGATCAGAGGAACTGCACAACATTACACGACACAGCACAACTTTACTCTGCACAACAATTGAAGGAAGCAAAGGGGGCGAGCTAACTGAACAGCAGAACCAGCACAAGCACTGTACTTCACTGGGACTCTGCCTACACTTCAGCCAAACAAGAAAACAGGCTTCAAACACTCCACCGCAACTGGGAGAAGGAAGCAGAAACTTCGCTGCGAAAAAGCAAAGAAGCAACCAAACCAGAGCACAGAAGCTAGAAGAGATCTGACACAGCCAAGAAAACTACAGCTACCAGCCAATTGAAGAGGAAGCTGATCAGCAGGGGAAGATTGCACCAGATGGGAACAACAGTGACGCTTGAGATTAGGGATGATGAAGATCGTGGGGCCCACTTGATCGATGGCCCACTGGAATAGTGGTGGTGATGGTGCTCGATGATCCACTGGCCAAAGAGAGGGAGGAAAGAAATCAGAAAGAATGAGAGAAAGAAATAGAGAGAGTGAAATGGGTGGGTGCTTAGTCACGTTGCTAGGAAGAGTGAAGAGGAGTAAATAAAGAAAGGAAGAAAAAGAGAATAGAAAATCAGATGGGAGATGAGATGAATGAGTGGAGAAGGGAGAGGGAAATGAGAGAGGGGGCTGCTGAGAGCGTGGAATGAGAAAGGGGAAAGGGAGATAAGGGAGAAGGATAAGGAAGAAAGAAAGAAGAAGAGGAGGAGGAAAAGGCGGTTGCGCATGGCAGAGAGGAGAGGAGAGGAACCGGGGAGGAGGAAGAGAAGAGAGGAAGAGAGAGAGAGAACCAAGGGAGAGAGGGAGTGGTGTGCAGGTGGGCGCAGGACGGAATAGAGGAAGCAGGGGAGAGGGAGAGGAAAAGGGGAGGAAGAAGAGAAGAGAGGGGGGGAGAGAGAGAGAGAGAAAGAGAGAGAGAGAACTGAGGGACAGAGGGGGTGGTGTGCAGGTGCGCAGGCGAGGGGAGACGGGGGAGGAAGAAGAAGAGAGGAAGGGAGGGAGGAGAGCAGACAGAGGAAACAGAGAGATTGGGAACGAGGGAGAGAGAGAACAGAGAAGAAAGAGAGAGGAGAGGGGGAATGGTGCGCGGTGTGTGCGGAGTGCAGGAAGAGGGAGGGGTGTACCTGGTGCAGGGGAGGCGTCCGGCGGCGCAAGGAGGAAGAAGAAGGCTCGCTGGCGTCCGGGGGTCGTGCGCCTGGGAGAGGGACGGAGAGATAGAAAGGGATGAGAGGAGATGAGTTCTGGTTTTGGAGATGAGAGGACGACGATCGATGGAGATGGGAGGAGATCAGGTGGGTTCTGGTTCTAGAGCTGAGAGGACGACGGTCGATGGAGATGAGAGGAGAGGAGGGAAAGAAAGAAATGAGGTGAGGGAAAGAAAGAAAAGGGTAGGCAGTGCGGGAGTGGAAAAAAAAGCGTGGGAAGTTTACGCGCCAAAGTACATCGTCCGTGTATATTTTGCGGAAAAGACCTAGCTATGCAGTGACAACATTCAGTGACGACCTAAAAACGCCTCATCACTGAAAACTCTAATTTTGTGACGATATATTTTGTTGTCACTAGCGAGACGTGACGACGATTTATATGTGACAGACAAAATTTCTTGTCACTGATCAGTTACTTTTAGTGACAATATATACCTCCCTCACTGAATAGTTGTCACTGAATCCGCATTTTCTTGTAGTAAAACTTGGGCCTGTGCAACAGGTTCCTACACGTAAAATTTTGTTCAACGTGTGACAGCAAGGTCCCATTTAACTTAGGACTGCATTAGGAGTTTTAGATTTGAATCTTTCATTCAAATTGGCCCATTTGACTTCCATATGCAAATACCCTTTGAGTTAACCGGCTGAGATCGAACCCCGGCTAATGCCCTTACAAGGCCCCTACTAATGTTCATTCTACTCTGTTAGCTTTAGAGTCAAACCCAACGAGTAAGGGAATAAAGTCAAGGGCCCCGGCTAATGCCTATACCTTACCCCGGCTAAAGTCTATTCTTATTACCCCTTCTCATTATAATTATGATTCACAGTTTTATAACAAAAAATTTGTGAGTTATTGAATCTGGAAATAAAAATCATGCATACAATCCACAATCAAAACTATCAAAGAGACAGTGATTCAAAAGGTCAATTGTCATTGATAACAAATTACATCTCAAGTCCCGACTATGATTGGAAAACAAACAAAATATGAAGAATAAAAAAAACAATTTAGCATCCGAGGAAAGCATGGAATTTTGCATCGAGTCCCTCCATCCTCCTCTTCAACATGATTTGTTCAACCGTGGCGTCCCTCTTCACCAGAAATACCTTATCCTTCTGCCGCCAGTCAGCTCCGAACCACTCACTCAATGTGGCCTCAATTCTCTTTGTTTCTTGGTCGACAGTTGAGAAGTTATGCTACCAAGCCTCCAGCCTTGAAGATTGCTCGTTAAATCTATGTTGATGAAGTATATATTGTTGTTCCAAGTCAACAAGAGTCGGCTGAGCCCTCTCCATGTTGTCCTGAGGATTATCCCAAGCAACAAGGATTTCATTTTGAACAACAAGAGGTGCATCTAACTTTTCGTGCCTGTACTTGAACTTTTTTCCACTTCTTGCTCAAACAAAATGGCAGGATTATGGTTGTCGAGATTCATTGCAGTTCCCAAATACATGAAGAAATCACCAAAGACAGCTCTCGGAGGTCTTACATTCAGTGGTGCCCAATTTAAGCTGAAGACACCATCCCCGACAAAACGGCAGCTGGCTATCTGGTCCAATTTATTTTAGTTGTTGATCGTATGAAATACTCCAGATAACATTATCTTCAAACTATCCTCGCGCTATTGCAATAAAGCTGGCGCGTGACAACTTCAAAGGATGAATCACTGGGGGTCTCTGCTGGAGCAGTAACCAATACAGTGTTGTTAGCATTCTCTTTTGTGTCCATAGGAGCCGAAGAAGTGCCTCCACCAACTGCATGAATGAAGCCATGTTCAAGAATTGTGAGAAATAAAAAAAAAATAGAAGAGCAAAGAAGTAAATGTACGTGTAGAAAAGGAAAAACTACCTGGTATGAAAGATGCTTGCACCTCTACAACTTACCCACTACAGTTCTGGGTTGCTCCTCCAAGAAATTCTCAACTTTAGTGCGAAGGACTCGAGCCTCAATATCGATAACTCGAGTTGCCTCATCAACCTCAACCTGAGTGCTATCAGATCAAAGCATATTAACCTCTATTGTTGGTGGGTAAGAAGTCTCGGAACTGGTTGCCCTCTCTTCGGCAACGGAAACCGGGACCACTAGCAGCTCAAAAGTGGTTGTATTATTCGAGCCTTCCACTGCCTCAGATTGTACAAGAAGCTCTGGTTGTGAATGATTTGCAAAGAGCAAATAAGAGAAAGATTGATGAGCCATTTGTTGCAAAAGAATATAGTGAAAAGTAAAATAAAATGTCTTCAAAATGTTTTCCTGGCTGTGGATTAAGTCAAAATACCTTAAGCCTCGTTAGGTTGAATGAGAAACTCTGAAACTATCATTTCTGTACTGGCATCAATGGCGGGGACAAATTCTTTCACCGAAGCCACTTCGGTATTTATAATGGGATCTACAATCTTATCCTGCATTGGTATATCACCAGATTCAGTGGATGGAATTGGGACGGCTTCTTCTCCCTCTTGTGTGGATGGGCATGGCTCGAAATTTTCCCTTGATTGTGGATGTACATTTGCCGAGGCATTTATTATACTCGAATCCGGCTTTTCCTATGCAACAGTTGGATGCTCTTCTGCTAAAGGAACCTCCACTGCCACCCTCTATACAACAGATGTAGATGTTGTAAGACTCTGACCCGAGCTATCGCGACTAGCACTAATTAAGTTGTGTATTAACTCTAAGTGAGATTCGTGGACTTTGCTTAGGTTTGGGATTAGAATAGCTTTTATATAGCTCTGGGGAGCTTTGAGAGCCTTTTTTATTTAATGAGACCCTTCGATGGTCTTTTTAGTGACTTTGCGTAAGTATGGGGGATTATCCGCGATTCCATAAATTCCTGTTTTTAACTCCGATTAATTGGTCTCGTTGGCCTCTACAACTTTTATGTTCACTCCGACCCCGTTCGAGACCTCGAAACCCGACTTTTCTAACTTCAAAGGAAAAACAATCTTTTTACACAAAATCTGGACATAAATTTCGATATCTCCAAAACCCTTTAAATATGTACTTTTTGCAAACTAGATTTTATGATGAACGTTTTTCCCTTCTTTGTCGAATTCATCTGAGGCTTGGAAATCTATGTTTTTAGCCCGAAAAGCTTTATTAGTTGTGCGACCCACCTTCACTGTCTATAAAAGGAGAACTCATTTTCACTTTACCCTCTCCTTGCTCCCATTCGTTGTGGAAGAGTGGATCCAGCCCATTCTAGGGTTTCCTCTTCTTCTTCTTGCCGTTTCCTCTCCAATCCACTCCAACCCACTCCAACCCATGCCAAATGGAGAAATGGATGACACCTTCTTCCTCACCATGAGAGGATTCCCTTGATGCCATTGGTAGAGAAATCCAGCCATTCTAAGGTCCCCTTTGAGCAAGCTTTTGTTATTTGAAGGACTTCCAATGGGTAAGTGATCATGCTCATCTCCTAGATTTGTGCTTTCCTAGCCCTAGAGAGTCTTCATCTCCGTTATCGGAGGCTCTCTCCTACTTGTTCATTTTGTTGGCCATTTAGGGTTCTAAATGGGTTTGTTTTTAGGGGTTTTGTGTAGCTTGGAGATTTTGGGCTTGTGAGTGAGTTTGGGAGCTTGTTTAACTATCTTAGAGGCCAAGGCAAGTGGATGAATAGATGATTTTGAATATTAGCACGTTTTGTGAGAAAATCTTGATTTTTATTACTTGTCTTGGTGATTTTAATGCTTGCTTCTCTCTATGCTTCTTACTAAGATTTCTATTGATTTCGAAAATGCATATTGATGAGTCTTACTCTCTAGTTAGCCTCTTGTAATACATGTCTTCTACTTTACTAAACCTTATTTTATGTTTTCTTGTGGATTTCATATATGATGGGTTGTCTTATGATTAATATGATGGATTCTTGGTGTATGTTGTGGAGTGTTTGATGGAGGAATAAGGGTGGTTTTGTGAAGGCAAAGAGGCCCATACTATGTGGCAAAATAAGGGGTCAAAGGAGGCTTTAAAATGGAGGAAGAATGAGCATCAACAGCACTAAATCGTGCAATCTGTTCGCTCAAGCGAATCATATCCAGAAGCTCGTTGGCTTGAGCCAACCCTCCCAGGGACTAGTCCACTCGAGCGGACCCCTCCCAGAGGCTTGTTGGCTCGAGCCAACCTTTGGTCCGCTCGAGCCAACTGTCCTTTAGGCCTAGGTCTGTATTGGGGGATTTAAAATTATGTTATAATCGTGGGGAGGTCTGTTTGGAGCCCCAATGCAACGGTGGGACCTAGGAAATGATGTATGAAGCTCGGTTGAGAACGAAACCCCATCACGGAAATTTATTGGGGACTCTTTACTTGCCAATGTGTATAGGGTGCTTGGAATGTCTTCGATCTTCTGGAGTACCAAGCCAATAGCAAAACCAACATGCAGGACCCTTATACACATTGATTTAAATCTTGAAGCCTCAATGTATGGTCCGGCATATTATGTGAATCCATTTGTATTCTATTTTACCCGAATGACATATGTTCTCTTCTGTTTTCATGTGTCATTACTAGTTTTGCCTTAAAACTACTGGAAATATGCAATTTGAGTATTTTGTCAGCCTTATGTATTCATGACCAAATATTAATGTGATATATGTGATTGTGAGCATCTTGTTTAGGCCTGTTTGGGTGTTAGATGCCTATATATGTTCTGATTTCTTCATGTGACCTATGTGTTGGCACCACTAAGCTTGGGCATACTCGACGGCTTGATTTACCGACTTGAGTTCCTTAATAATTCTTGCCAGCTGCAGTTTGGGTTCCCGCTTGTCCCGTTACCTGGTTCCGCGGCCGTGGTTTTGCCTGTTAGCCAAGTCCCTTGGCATCTAGTATATGTATATATATTTAGTTGGCTCTCGTCACTTTGCGCGTCTGAGACCAACGCCTGTAGTGTGCTCTCATCACAGTAGTGATGAAGGATTTAGCTTTGTACGGTCGTCATCTTGCCAGTTTCCTATTCATTGGTACCTTTTCATGTTTTATATTGATCATGCGTTTTCGGATAAATTATGCATCATATTTCATGAAAATTGTTGTCTAAGCAGGTTTCAATGTTTTCCAAGGTAACTTGTAATTTATTATATTGTTTTCATCTTTTCACCCGCCTGCCAGACCGTCCTGTCTGATCAACTATTTGGTACTCAGGTCCAGATTTCATTATCCCCGAGGAGGAGCCAGAAGAGGCGGCCGGAGAGCCGCAACGTGTAGGAGAATAGCAGGCTAACAATGTCGTCTAGACATTTGGTAAAGCAATGAGTTGCGAAACATCTTTTGGGAGAGTGACTGACACATTTTGGGATTTTTTGTTGTATTGGGCTTTGTTGGCCTTTATTTTTAGGGAATGTTTAATTAATTCATATTTTGTATAAACATTAACTTTATACTTTGGGAATACTTTTTGATCATTTCTCACTGTGACATCATGTTATATATACTTGTGTTATCAGTCTTGTTATGATGGAATGAATTTCTAAACTTGGTTTCCTACATGCTTCCGCATCCTGATTGTGAATGACTTGTGTGTGTGATATCCTCACCGCAGAAACATGTGGGAAATCACGTACATGGATGTTGTATTTACTTCGTCATCCGTGTATGTAGCAATAAAGAAAAATAAATAAATGCATACAACACTTAGCTCGTCGAACCCGGATTAGGAGTGCCCTCGGGCACTAACCCGGTCTGGGGTCACGACAGCTGTAGACTCCTCGACAATAGAAACCCATTTTAGACGCTTCGAAGTAATAGGAGCAAGGGAAGACATCTCTACCCTAGATGTGTCCTCCACCCCCAGCTGTACAATGGGGAGAGGTGAAGGAGGAAGAACTTCTTTATCAACAAGGACCTCCGGTTGCGGCTGTACATTAACCGAAGGATCAGACTCAATAGATATAGCTTCATTCTGTACAAAAGTTGTAATGGAAGAAGGAAAAGACGCAGAAACTCGAGTTGCATCATAGATTTTGAAAAAGTTATGAAAAGATGTCAAAAGAAAATCTTAATCTATTGCTTTGGTTTTCTATACAATTGTAGGCCCTAATTCGTAATTGGGCGTTTGATATTCTCACATTAATGTTTATAAACATCAAGATAACTTGTTTCATACATAAATCTTACTAGATTTTGAGAAACATATGACAATCATAAACTCAGTTAAACAAACAAAGCCATGGGATATACTCATTAGTCATGGGCTAATGATGATTTTTTGGAAGACAACAACATGTTTCATATATGTAACATTTGCATGTTAAACCAAGTAGTCAGGACCACGGTTCCTCCCTCTTCCGGAGCTAGAGGTCTTGGTATCGACACCTGGTTCCCCATTCTCAGGAATCCAAGGTCAAGTCTACTAGTGCCACCACCTTTGGTCCATAGGGGTGTTTACCCAGCTTCCCTCTAGGTCCGAAGGGATTAGTCTGGCCCAAAGCGTTGCCCAAGGTTCTTGTTTTTCCCGAGGTTCTTTTTTTTCTAAGGTTCTTTTTTTTCCCAAGACTCTTTTTTAATTTTTCCCAAGGTACCTTTTTTCCCAAGGTTTTTTTTTTTCTAAGGTTCTTATTTTTTTCCGAGGTTCTTTTTTTTCCTAAGGTTCCCTTCGCAAACGGCACCTTCTAGTGATCCACATTCCAAGATACATCTGATGCTTGACTATGCCGAAGATAGAGATGCAAAAATCTCAATCATTCAATCCATATTGAAGAAAAATCATAGAGCTGTAGTCCCAAAGGATCTTCCATGTGATCTGTTTCTAGAAGCTAAAGTGCGTCTTGGGAAAAACTCTGCTCGTCGGGGATCAGGTAAGGGAGGTCTTCCTATTGCGCCTCTTATTTTTGAAACTTCTAGTGCCGGGAACCAGGGGCGTAGCTAGACAAAGGCAAGGGGGGGCACGTGACCCCCCTTTCTTTTTTAGGTAAAACTACAAAAATACCCCTGTGAGATTAAATTTATTACAAAAATGCCATATGCCCTAAATGCCAGCTGCTGTGCATTTGACTTTCAAAATTGTGAAAGTCTTCTATTCTTTCCCACTCCCAGCGGCTGAAAGTCTTCGTCCCTTCCCAGCAGGCAGCTTCAAGCCTTCGAAGTTTCCGATTCTCTCTCATCTTTTTTCCGGCTGGATTTTTCGACTACAAGTGTCCAAAGTCCGGCAAAGACAAGTATCGGCAATAACACCAAAAATCCCCAAAATTTAGGGTTTTTCTCTAAGTTCTCTCTCTCCAAGTACGTTCTCTTCTCTCTATCTCTCACTATATATATTTGTGTGTATAATATTTGTCTTGTAGAGGTAAAAATGATGTAACTGGAAAATTAAAATTAAAAGGAAAATGACATTCTCTGATTTTTACCATATTTATTTTTTTTACATTATTAAATAAATAATGTAGTTATCCTTGCTGGTTTGTCTTGAATTTTTGTGCTATTTAAGCTTAGTATTTTACTTTTAAATGTTTGATGCTGCACATTCAAATTATTCCAATTTTTCGGATTGTGTACTGAGTTCCTTTTCCGGATTGCGTACTGAGTTCCATCCAATTCATTTGCCTAAATCCATCCAATTCATTTGCTGCTTTTGACAAGCAAAAGGTAATTCAATTAGCTCAATTTTATCCTAAAGACTTTTCAAACATTGAGCTTTTGGCACTTCCGGATCAACTTGAGAATTTCATCATGGATATGCGCTTGAATGTTGAGCTTTCAAATTTAAAGGGGCTTGGTGAAACTACTCAAAAGATGGTTGAAACTAGAAGAGACGTGCACTACAAGAAACTGCACTTTCAGCGACGTTTTTTTTCGTCGCCAAAAGTCAGAAAAACGTCGGTAAAGGCATTTACCGACGAAAAGGCGTCACCAAGAAAAGGTCAGTGAAATGTTTCACCGACGAAATCATTTTCCGTCGGCAAAACGTAGACATTTACCGACGATTTTTTGAGTTTTACCGACGTTTTAAATAAGTCGGAAATATTATTTTAGTTTTCTAAAAATTTAATAAATACCTTTACCGATGTTTATTTTCGTCGGCAAAATCAAAAGTGAAAATAAATAAAAAAATTCTTGACTTTTACCGACGACAAAAAACGTCGGTAAAAAAAAAGGAAAAAAGTAAACTAAAACAAAACGAGTTTTACTGACGTTCAGTTTCGTCGGCAAAATAAAATGGCAGAATTAAAAAAAAACAAAACTAATTTTACCGACGTTTTATATTCGTCGGTAAAAGCAAAAGGCAAAATGAAACACCTTTTACCGACGTTTATTTTCGTCGGTAAAGAAAATAGGAAAAACTAAAAAAAATTAAACGACTTTTACCGACGTTTTGTTTCGTCGGTAAAATAAATAGGATAAATTTAAAAAAATAAAACTACTTTTGCCGACGTGTTTTTTCTTCGGTAAAATAAATAGGATAAATTTAAAAAAATAAAACTACTTTTGCCTACGTTTTCTTTCGTCGGTAAAAGAAATAAAAAATAAAAACACTTTTACCGACGAAAAGAAAACGTCGGTAAAAGTGATTTTATTTTTTTTAAAAATATAATATTTGTTTTTTTAATATAATTTTCCTGTAAAGCTATTTATACACCTGTATCAGAAGTAAACCTGTTCATTTACTTATATTCTAAAGCAAAAGATGCTAAATTACCCAACAACCATCACCATTTTTCATTCAATATGAAAAATACATTAGAACAAAAGTTGCTAAATTACCCAACAACCATCGCCATTTTTCATCTCATTAACCAAATATTATAATCAACAATAATACAGACCATATAAATATCCAATATATACATATACATAATAAACAAAAAAGAATAAAACACCCCCAAAAGTCTGCATCCGACCACAAATCGTCAATCAATCTGCAATGAAAAAAACAACATTAGAATCTTTTCAACGAATTAAATTATAAATGAAAGATAAACATGCATAAATATATATAAATATCTTTTCCTAAGTTTTTCGGCGGCCTATTTTCCCGTCTAAGTGTTGAGAATCGGGCGGTTTTTTTGTCTAATTCGATAACCAGAAGTCCGATTCACTAACCGTAAATTCCAACAAGTTACTTAGGCCTTGAACAAGGGTACCCGTGCTAATATCTGAGCTGTCTGATGGCCGATTCCCGTTTTAAACCTCCAACGGCTTATTTTCAAGACTAAGTGTTAAGAATCCAACGTTTTTTGGTCTAATTCGTTAACCGGGAGTCTAATTAACAAGCCGTCAGTTCCTGCAAGTTAATTTCGACTCGAGCGAGGTGCTCGTGCTGGTTCCCGATTTTTCCGGGGGCCGTTTCCCATTCCGGACCCTCGGCGGGCCATTTTCCAGCCTAAGTGTTCGAAAATTCTGATGTTTTTGCCTCTAAATCTCTAACCGTGAGTCCTATCTGCGAACCGTCAGTTCCTATAAGTCACTCTACCCTCGAGCAACGTGCTCGTGCCGGTTCCTGATTTTTCTGGGGGCCGTTTCCCGTTCCGGACTCCCGGCGGGCCGTTTTCGAGCCTAAGTGTTGGAAAATCCGATGTTTTCGCCTCTAAAACTCTAACCGGGAGTCCTATCCGCGAACCGTCAGTTCCTAAAAGTCACTCTACCCTGGAGCGAGGTGCTCTTGCCGGTTTCTGATTTTTCCGGGGGCCGGTTCCCGTTCCGGACCACCGGCGGGCCGTTTTCGAGCCTAAGTGTTGGAAAATCGTCGATTTTCGCTTCTAATTCTCTAACCGGGAGTCCTATCAACGAACCGTCAGTTCCTACAAGTCACTCTACCCTCGAGCGAGGTGCTCGTGCCGGTTCCTCATTTTTCCGGGGGCCGTTTCCCTTTCCGGACTCCCGGTGGGCCTTTTTCGAGTCTAAGTGTTGGAAAATCCAATGTTTTCGCCTCTAAAACTCTAACCGGGAGTCCTATCCGCGAACCGTCAGTTCCTACAAGTCACTCTACCCTCGAGCGAGGTACTCTTGCCGGTTTCCGATTTTATAAGGGGGCCGGTTCCGGTTCCGGACCCCCGGCGGGCCGTTTTCGAGCCTAAGTGTTGGAAAATCCGATGTAACTCCCTCTAAAACTCTAACTTGGAGTCCTATCTGCGAACCGTCTGTTCCTACAAGTCACTCTACCCTCGACCAAGGTGCTTGTGTCGGTTCCCGATTTTTCCGGGGGTCGTTTCCCGTTCCGGACTTCCGGCGGGCCGTTTTCGAGCCTAAGTGTTCGAAAATCCGATGTTTTCGCCTCTAAAACTCTACCCGGGAGTCCTATCTGCGAATCGTCAGTTCCTACAAGTCCCTCTACCCTTGAGCGAGGTGCTCGTGCCGGTTTTCGATTTTTCCGGGGGACGGTTTCCGTTCCGGACCTCCGGCGGGCCGTTTTCGAGCCTTAGTGTTGGAAAATCGTCGATTTTTGCTTCTAATTCTCTAACCGGGAGTCCTATCAACGAACCATCAGTTCCTACAAGTCACTCTACCCTCGAGCGAGGTGCTCATACCGGTTCCCGATTTTTCCGGGGGCCGTTTCCCGTTCCGGACCCCCGGCGGGCCATTTTCAGGCATAAGTGTTGGAAAATCCGATGTTTACGCCTCTAATTCTCTAACCGGGAGTCATATTTACGAATCGTCAGTTCCAACAAGTCACTCTACCCTCGAACGAGGTGCTTGTGCCGGTTCCCAATTTTTCCGGGGGCCGTTTCCCGTTCCGGACTCCCGGCGATCCGTTTTCGAGCCTAAGTGTTGGAAAATCCGATGTTTTCGCCTCAAAACTCTAACCGGGAGTCCTATCCGCGAACCGTCAGTTCCTACAAGTCACTCTACCCTCGAGCGAGGTGCTCTTGCCGGTTTCCAATTTTTTCGGGGGCCGGTTCCCCTTCCGGACCCCCGGCGGGCCGTTTTCGAGCCTAAGTGTTGGAAAATCCGATGTAACTGCCTCTAAAACTCTAACTGGGAGTCCTATCTGCGAACCGTTTGTTCCTACAAGTCACTCTACCCTCGAGCGAGGTGCTCGTGTCGGTTGCCGATTTTTCCGGGGGCCGTTTCCCGTTCCGGACTCCCGGTGGGTTGTTTTCGAACCTAAGTGTTCGAAAATCCGATGTTTTCGCCTCTAAAACTCTAACCGAGAGTCCTATCTGCGAACCGTCAGTTCCTACAAGTCACTCTACCCTCGAGCGAGGTACTCTTGCCGGTTTTCGATTTTTCCGGGGGCCGGTTCCCGTTCCGGACCCCCGGCGGGCCGTTTTCGAGCCTAAGTGTTGGAAAATCCGATGTAACTGCCTCTAAAACTCTAACTGGGAGTCCTATCTGCGAACTGTCTATTTCTACAAGTCACTCTACCCTCGAGTGAGGTGCTTGTGTCGGTTGCCGATTTTTTCAGGGGCCGTTTCCCGTTCCGGACTCCCGGTGGGCTGTTTTCGAGCCTAAGTGTTCGAAAATCCGATGTTTTCGCCTCTAAAACTCTAACCGAGAGTCCTATCTGCGAACCGTCAGTTCCTACAAGTCACTCTACCCTTGAGCGAGGTGCTCGTGCCGATTTTCGATTTTTCCGGGGGACGGTTCCCATTCCGGACCTCCGGCGGGCCGTTTTCGAGCCTAAGTGTTGGAAAATCCGATGTTTACACCTCTAATTCTCTAACCGGGAGTCCTATTTGCGAACCGTCTATTCCTACAAGTCACTCTACCCTCGAGTGAGGTGCTCGTGCTGGTTTCCGATTTTTCCAGGGGCTGGTTCCCGTTCCGGACCCCTGGTGGGCCGTTTTCGAGATGAAGTGTTAGAAAATCATTGATTTTCGCTTCTAATTCTCTAACCGGGAGTCCTATCAGAGAACCGTCAGTTCCTACAAGTCACTCTTCCCTCGAGCAAGGTGCTCGTTCCGGTTCCCGATTTTTCCAGGGGCCGTTTCCCATTCCAGACCCCCGGCGGGCCGTTTTCGAGCCTAAGTGTTGGAAAATCCGATGTTTTCGCTTCTAAAACTCTAACCGGGAGTCCTATCTGTGAATCGTCAGTTCCTACAAGTCACTCTACCCTCGAGTGAGGTACTCGTGCCAGTTTCCGATTTTTCCGGGGGCCGGTTCCCGTTCCGGACCCCTGGCGGGCCGTTTTTGAGACTAGGTGTTAGAAAATCATTGATTTCGCTTCTAATTCTCTAACCGGGAGTCCTATCAGCGAACCATCAGTTCCTACAAGTCACTCTTCCCTCGAGCGAGGTGCTCGTGCCGGTTCCCGATTTTTCCGGGGGCCGTTTCCCGTTCAGGACTGCCGGCGGGCCGTTTTCGAGCCTAAGTATTGGAAAATCCGATGTTTTCGCCTCTAAAATTCTAACCAGTAGTCCTATCTGCGAACCGTCAATTCTTACAAGTCACTCTACCCTTGAGCGAGGTGCTCGTGCTAGTTCCTGATTTTTTCGGGGGCCGGTTCCCGGTCAGTCCAGCCTGATCCTTACTTGGTAAATATGTGCTACATTATGTTACTGGTATCCATAACTAGAAGGACAAATGGTGGGTCCTATAATTCCCAATTTCTTAAGGCCAGTTCCTACGAGGTTATTGTTACTGTGGGATAGATAAGACCTTTATGGTCAATAAGCATGACAGGTGATCAGAGAAAATGTGCTGCATAAACCCATTATCATTTTTCACAGAAAATGCACCAGATGAAAATTCCCCAAGATTTCATTTTCTACAGCTTGGGAACTGGGAATTACTTTTCCATGGCTCTATAGATCCCCAGAAAAGGAATCCTCAGTCCCATGAAACTCCAAAACGTATTCTAAAGGTAGAAATCAAAGACAAATGAATCTTATCCAAGTCATACCTTGATTTCCAAAATCCTCAGCGCCTTCTCTTTTCTCGCCATCTTCTGCTAAAAACAAAACATAAATGCTAAGAAGATTAAACACGTAATCAGAGAGAAGAAGAAGAAGAAGCTTAGCTAGAAAATGAGTGTCCCATACCTACACATACCCTCCCCCAAAAATTTTTTTTTCACTCTAACCTCTTCGACATAGATTATAGGAACATTCAAAGTATAAAAATGCGTCTTAATTCATACCTCAAACCTAATTGTGTGCCAATAAAAGAGCAATACCTATGACCTCTATCATTAATGGAGAATACATAATTAAAAGAACTTGTGGAAAAATTTATACTTTTTTGAAATATTCAAATCTTCATATGCTTTTTTAAAATGAGCCCAAAGTTTTATACCTTTCTAAAATTTTCCCAACTAAATAGTATACAGAAGTCCCACAACATTAAAAAAAAAAAAAAAAAAAAAAAAAAAAAAAAAAAAAAAGTGGCCACATTTTCAATGTGTCTGTAGCTTTTTATTCCAAATATATTTAGCAAGAGACGCATAACATAAGCCCCTCAATAGTGGAAATGTTTTCTTATTTCAAGTGGATAAGTTTAATCTTCTCAACACTTCTTATATCATTGGAAACATATTTACCAAGTTCGGGCACTACATTGGGCAGGCCACTTCAGGGGAAGTACATGAAGTTACACATGCCCTTTACATTAGGTCTTCAAAATTTAATAGCTATAACTTGAGCAACTGTGATATAAACAAACACGGGGACTACTATCCACGTCAGTGACAAACTAGAACTAGTGATGATTAAAAGGGCCAAAAGGAAAATTCCCCCTTCTTATATCAAAGAGCTCTGATGGATAAGGCCTTATCCACACTCCCATCATTATTATTTCAGTTAGAGGAAAGTAGACCCTATGATGGTGCCAGTCACATGGGTCTTAAATTTCATGGTTCCCACTTAAAATAGTTTAATTTCTAGGACACATGATGACCAGACTTATCTCTCCCATCAACCCATATATTAACACCTTGAATAACTCTGCTAACCCTTTTCTTCCTTTAAAAATCAATTTATAAGTGCAACATGTGAAGACATGAAACAGTGTCAGAAGCATAGCTTATAAATTTTTAATCTGTAGCATTTACCCAAAAAAGTAAAGGCAACTATACAATATTAGAAAGCCTACCTTCAATTGTGCTTTGCTGATGTGTGTGTGCAGGATGCAAGATCTGGGACAACAAAGTTCCAGGTCTCACTGTGGAATGGGATAACTCTAATGTCCTAAAATACAATATTCTGACAAAAGTACATGCATACATGCACCTGTAGGTCAGGTTAGTTCACAGCTCGTGTGCCAAAAGCATGCAAATGAGCATTGCCACAGCAGATAGACCAAAAAAATTAAAATAAGGGGATTTGACATATTTGGCCCTATGAAACAATGTTATCCCAAAAACAATGTTATATATTCAAAACCAAAAAAAAAAAAAAAGGGGGTTGTCTACCTACCCTTAAGAGCATCCATCATGATCTCCAGTAGCTGTGCCATCAGCAGCAGAAGTGGTCCCTCTCGTGATGTCGAAATAGGTGGTCGGATCTATCCCTGCCACAACTGCCAACTGTTGAACAAGGGCCTCAAGTGCAGCATGCTTCCTGTCCTGCTCAGCCTGCCTCTTAGCTTGCTCAGCTAGCTGCTCCCGCAGGGCGATCACCTCAGGATCCGGTGCTCGAGACTATGTGGAACATGCAGAGGTCCTAGTGTATATCCCATACCCTTTTAAATATCCCGGCCTCTTTCCAAGCACATCAACAGCAATCTGTTCCTCAGTCATCGGAGCTGTGACAGAGGGCTGCGACTGCTCCTCAGTCCGCTGCACCAAGGCCTCCTGCCATTTAAATCAATAAGGGATTTAGAATGCTTTTATGGTATTATTGATCATAATTGAATTAATAGCATACGTACATGTCTCTGCTGAGCCACCTCATTTACCCACTTATTACTTTTTTCTCTATAGTGGGTGTCGCGGAAGAACTGAGTAATAGGCGGCGCTTGACCGGCATTCTGTGCCATCTGTCATTTGAAATGGCTTTGTATTAGATATGAACCCAGCTACATATTGATAAATTAATAAACTTAATCAAGTTTCTTCATATGAATATAATTATTACCATCAGAGATATCCTCGATGCAAATGACCTAGAGCCACTAGTATGATTATATGGCAGCTTGGCTCGACTCTCTTGAGCTTTTTTCGACTTCGACTACATAGAAAAACAATAATACAGTAGCAATCATTTATAAAATCATTACCAATAGAATTACGTTGGAATATAATTAATTGTTGTAGATAACATCCCAAAGTTACCTTCCAGGCTGGTGATTCCCAGCACTGTGAGACCATCAACTGCCAATCAGCCGGATCACAACCCCCCGCCGGGTGGTCCTGGGGTCGGGGAACCCCCTGCTCCCACAACTCGAGATAGTGACTATGCAGCTCATACTTCCAACTCCTATACAAAACCCCACATTGGCGGTCAATGTCCGCCCTGAGCTGCATATCGCCCTCGTAGTCCCCGATCTCAAAAATTTGCTGCAATTAGGGGAGAGCCATATAAAGATTAGTAATAAAAAACTATAATATATCAAGCTGCAATCGGTGTCAGTCAAGCATCCAGTCATAAAAGATAATGATTCCTCTATCAATTAAACAATGAGGATAGCAAAAGCATCACAGACCACACAAATGTAACACAAACACACCAAAAGAAATAAACAAAACACATCCTATGTTTGGTGAAGTGTTGTTGCTATCCACCCAAAATTAAATATCAACTCCAAATTTCGAGAAGTTGATAGAAGAAAGCAGCAAATAGTAGTCAGAATTTGAGAGAGTTAATCAGAAACTCAACTTAACTCAAATGGCTAATCAGAAACTCAACTTAACTCCAATCAAAAATTGGTTGATATTTCTCGTTGAAGTTTACCTGAACTGCAGCAATGACGGCAAGCTTGATCCCACTGTCAAGCTTCTTCCATCCATGGGGCTTGACTGGGGCGACCTCTCTAATGGCTAACCCAAGATGGTTAACCAGTGATGGGGCATGTTCCCCTTCTGGCCTATGACTAGAGATGGGGATCGGGACTAGAATGTTATGACCTAGCTGTCTCCTCAGCTTTGTCACATTCTTCCCTCGTGTAACACCCCTTACACGGCTCGGAACCTCCGAGACTGGGGCTGATGCTGGTAAGATGAAAGTGATAAATGAGTTAGTGAACACAAATCATTAAATTGAGGTGAACCATTCTGAATCTTAAAAGGTCATAATTTTCCCACCTACGCTGCTCCCGACTGTATGAGGACTCGTCGGAAGCTGGGACGGCTGAGGCTGGGTCGGCGAGGGCTGTGTGGTCAGAGGCTGAATCAGTAAAGGCTGGGGGGCTGCCAAATTAGGGGTGCTCCCTGATCCTCCAGACCGTGTAACTAGAAGAGCAGTCGGCGGAGGCTGTGTCGAGGCCTCAGGTGTCACCGTAAGTGAAGCTGCGATCCTCCGAGCACGTTTCACCCTACTTTCCCGAGGCATATCTGCAATCTGGCATAACGCAAAGGGACAAGGAAAATAAATAATTATTAGCAAAAATCAATAATATTAGTAAAGTGAATGTCAATAATTTACATTAAATGAAAATGGAAATCATTTTAGCATGAGTGTCACCGTCAAAACTAATATTTTGAAGTACACGTCATAAACATTCACAGAAAGATTACCTCATCCGATTGAGACCAAAATGTCTCATCATCTACATCATCTCCGCGGGGAATGTAGTTCTCATCCTTATCATTCTCACTAACATTCCTCTTTCCCTTCTCGTTTGTCCCTTTAGCCAAACCAAATATAGTACATGCGGTCGGCGGGAGCCCTAGAGATGCAAGTTTTTCTGCATTCTGCTTAATTGTCTTTTTTCTCTTTAATAAATAATTGGATGCTTGCACTTGACAGGACAACTCTCCTGGTTTGACCCATTTTTTCCCTCTGTTTGGCATCTTTTGCAACTATGATATATAGAAGTAAGAATAAAATGTGAAATGTAGAGATGTCTTATCCATATATGAACAAATCATAAGAGAAAATGAAATTGAAGACAATGTCATTATGTAAAACAAGATTTTTATTAATTTACTTAATCGTTACATATGCAAAAACCTAAAACAAACACTACATGTCATATTCCATGTCATCATCTTCCTGACTATGAACATCATTTTCTTCTTCATCTTCGTACTCCGCCAGTGTTTCATCCTCGTCTTGGCCATCCACGTCTGTTGACTCATCACTAAGAACGATCTCAGGAACTAGATCATCCCTAGAGTATTGGACACTAGTACCATCGACAAGAACTGGGACAACAAATGTCGTTTCGTGTTGCTGAAATGCATCATTAGGCACATCGTCGTCGTCGTCGTCATCCCGCTTAGCGGGTACATCCCATACTCCCCGAGGCCTCACCCGTTCTACGACTCTCCAATTTTTTCCTTTGCCGGTGTCATTGACGTAGAAGACTTGTGTCACCTGACTTGGTAGGACAAATGGATCATCCGTACACCAACGACCCGTGATATCAATGCTTGTAACATGGTCTTCGATGTTTATCTTGTGCTTGGTACTAGTGTTGTACCATTCACATTTAAATAAGACCACCTTACCCCCGTGCCGATAGGACAATTCCCAGACTTTGCAGATGTAGCCATAGTAGTCATGCTTCACCCCTTGGTATTCCCCTTCCACGGCCAATCCACTACTCTGGCTCCTACGGCATTTCTCACGGTCTTTAGTGTGGTATCGAACGCAATTGCAATCACACCCTTGATAAAGATTCACTAGGGATCTAGGGCCATTTGCTAATGACCACATCTCATCAAATGTTTCTGGTGACCCTAGAGTTCACAATTGATTAATCTACATAAGCAGATTAAGACAAATGTATTAGTTCAATGTTATTTGAAGTGCAACCCAATAATATGTAGCAATTAAAATGATGATATTTCATATGTCTTACACGCTGTTTGAACCATCCTGCAAATTCTTTTCGTTGTATTTGACCGACATCTCCAGTTCTTTGATCTTGCACTAAATGCTTGTGTTCCCTACTCAAGATAGCTTTTAATGAATAAGTAAGAGTAGAGAATGAATAAAGGAGTTAACAAGCAATGCAAGAATAATCTACTAGATTGAAGCACATACTTTAGATAGGGCTCCACCTCGGGGCAATTATTCAACAGAAACCATTGAGCCATGTCACGCATTTTTTGAGAAGGATCATGTGCTCTTGGCATCAGTCCGATGGGACGGACGGTTTGTGTGAAGACCGACATCCCCAGGCCACGTTCGCCACCATCATCATAGCGCTCTACTCGATCAATCTGCCTTAAATACATTGAGCAAAAAGTGAGGCACTCTTTAACAATGTAAGCCTCAGCGATCGAACCTTCAGGCCGAGATTGGTTGCGAACGTACCCTTTTAGGGTCTTCAGAAACCTTTAGATAGCCAATGATAACAATTACGATTTTCAATGCAAGGCAGTTAGTTGCACTAATACATAAATAATTAATCAATGGTCATCAACTATTACCTTTCTATCGGGTACATCCACCGATATTGCACCGGTCCACCAAGCATGACCTCGCGTGGCAAATGAACCGATAGATGAACCATCACATCAAAGAAAGCAGGAGGAAAAATCTTCTCCAACTTGCACAATATCAAAACTATCTGCTCCTCCAATTTTTTCAAATCATCGTGTCTCTGTGTTTTCGAGCAAAGGTCTTGGAAAAAGCTGCCTAACTCAAACAATGTTGTACAGATATCCTTATTCAAAAAGCCGCGCATGCCCATAGGAAGGATGCGTTGTATAAGGATGTGGCAATCATGGCTCTTTAAACCAGCTAATTTATCATTTTTCGAGGTTACATACCTCGAAAGGTTCGCCGCATAGCCGTCTGGGTATTTGATCGACTTCAAGAATTCATAAAATCCATCTCTATGTTTTGTTTCCAAAGTGTAAGAGGCATGCGGCTTCGCGCTGGATCCATTGCCCCTCTCCACTAGATGCAACTCTGGCCTGATGCCCATATTTTTCAAATCCTTACGTGCTTTCTCGGTGTCCTTGTTTTTGCCCTTTATGCCCAAAATTGTTCCAACCAAAGCTACACAGATGTTCTTCTCAATATGCATAGGATCAAGGTTGTGTCGGAGTTTTTTGCACTTCCAGTAGGGCCATTCAAATAGGATGCTTTTCTTTGTCCAATTCAGTTCTCCGGAGTCACGCGGTCTTTTGTTATTCTTGCCAAACTTGACCGGCGCTAGTTCTTCTAGCTGGTCTAGTACCTTTTGCCCCGGTAAATCCAAAGAATTCTTTCCATGCTCAGGCTGACCGTTGAAGGCCTTGCTTCTACGCCATTGGTGGTTCAGTTCCAAGTATTTTCGATGGCCAATATACCCAATCTTATCTTTCAACTTCACCCCTAACGAGCTGTCGTTACACGAGGGGCAAGCATTATAACCTTTTGTGCTCCACCCAGACAAGTTACCATACGCAGGAAAGTCATTTATCGTCCACATTACAACCGCATGCATTTGAAAGGTCTGTTTAGTGGAGGCATCATAAGTCGATACACCATGATCCCACAGCTCCTTCAACTCATCAACCAAGGGCCTAAGATATACATCGATATCGTTTCCCGGTGAGCTTGGTCCTGGAATAAGTAATGACATCATCAAAAATGGCTCCTTCATGCACATCCATGGTGGCAAATTATATGGCATAAGTATGACAGGCCACATGCTATAAGAGGTGCTCATGTTACCGAAAGGATTGAATCCATCGGTGGCTAACCCCAGCCTCACATTACGTGTCTCTTGGGCAAACTCTGGATATTTCTTATCAAATTCTTTCCATTCAACTGAATCAGCTGGATGCCGCGCTATCCCATCGTCAACGCGCTTATCACTGTGCCATCTCATCTCTATGGCTGTCTTCCTTGACATATACAATCTGCATAACCTCAGTGTCAATGGGAAGTAACGGAGCACCTTATGAGGGATCTTCTTTCGCTTGCCATCATTGACCTTGTACCTAGGCTCTTTACATTCTGGACATTTATCCAATTGAGCATTCTCCTTCCAGTACAACACACAATTGTGTTTGCAGGCATCTATGTTCTTATATCCCATGCCCAAGTCACGTAATAATTTCTTCGCCTCGTAAACTGAGGCCGGCACCACATGACCTTCAGGTAAGAAGTCCTTAAAAATCTGCAGAACCTTGTCAAACGACTTGTTGCTACACCCACTTTCTACCTTCACATGCAACATCTTGATGACAAACGATAACAGAGTATCTGAGCTTTTGCATCCTGGGTACAGGCCACGCTGTGAAGCTTTCAACAAATTTTCAAAATCATGCACGTCATCCCTCTCTTGAGTATCTTCATCCAAGTAAGTTCCCCTACGATGGTCCTCTAACAACTCATCATATTCATCTTGATTCTCTTCCGATTCATCATCACTTTCATTTGAATCATCAGGTTGAACTATAGGTTCCCCGTGAAATATCCACCGTAGGTATGAGACCATCATTCCATGAATGTGCAAATGACTACTCACGGTTGCATAGTCCTGCTTTCGATAGTTACAGCAATCATTACACGGGCAGTTAATCAACACTGCCCCGCCCGAATTCGCCTTTGCAAAATCAATAAATGAGATCACCCCAGCTATGTACTCCGCACTAAATCGGTTCTGATAACGTAATATCCAACTCCTGTCCATATCTGACCTAATCACAAGTAATTAGAAATTAGAAATAGAAATAGCCCAAAAATGAAAGTGAGGTTATTTTGTCACTTTCATGACTCATGTTTAAGTTACGAGTTTTTCTTTTCTACCAGCATAATTTCAAGTTTCTGTGTTGTTTTCGAGAATAACTTTATATTTCATGAGTTTTGACTTATGGTGAGAAGGGAATAAGACATCTTGAAGTTGGAATCTTATCATCCAAATTGATGCATGAACTATAAGGAGGATGAAGATTCATTGTCACGTAACAGATGAGATTCTTCACTCACACGATGTAACATCCAAACAAGACAAAACATTGATGGTTTCCCAAATCATAAACAACAAAGGACAGAAATATAATTTTCATTTCCTTTTAGTAGGCAAGCACTAATCATGACATGCTACTTGAAAATAACTTAATTGGACTCATTAAAAAATTCTTAATTGGATGTATATATTTCAAAAATTAATGACTCTGCTTTTTGGTAGTTTATATAACAGAAAGTGACGACGTCTCACAATCTACTTCGTTTATACGTACCCCGTCCAAGTCCAAGATGAATAAGGACGGAATGGATTCAAATAATGCCGGGGCTGGAAATGTATGAAATGATTAGTCATGGACCATTGAGTATCAGTTGTACGTCCAAGATGATTTTTTCCAACTTCTATGTACAAGAATGTATGAAGTTGAGCGCACATGAAAATTCCTCAAAAACCTAATTGTTTGCAATAGAATGCATGGAAATTGAATATCCAATTATCATCCTATTAATTCAATAAATGGAAAAGTGATCAGGTCATATCTATTATCTCTTTTGTATATCTTTCACCCCTCATTTCATATTCTTCACCGTACCCTTTACATCTTTAATAATCATGTGGTAGATTCGTTTCACCTGGAGTTTCCGTGTAGTCAATTCCTATGTATAAATTACACAAACAGACAGTCCATATACAATGTATTTGTATTTGTAATTGATGTCTATGGCATGTCCTTGGCGTATCCATGCTGTATTTGGGGCATCATATGTCTTCTTATGTCATAACATCATGAAACTTATGGATACTCTCATGCACAGTGTGTGCTTGCATGCACTGAAAATAGAAAATGCTTTGTATATTTTGGCATACATAATGTATGGTTGTCTATTCCACTATGGCATTCAGCCTGCTCAAAACTCAGAAATCACACAAATGGATTGCTGGTTCATCAAAAGCCACCACTAAATATTAGTGATTATAATGCTGCAAAAAACTCAGCATGGAAAAGGCATAAAGAGAGAGTATCTTGCCTGTGTTTTCTACATTCTGCATCGACTCAAACTCATAGCAACATAAAAACTAAATATGTTCTGTCCACCAATAGGCACGAAATGTGATCAGAAATATTCATATGCTGTTTTCTCTGTACATATAAACTGCTACAATACAACAGAAAATTTATATGAATAATGTAATTTACCCGTACACACTCCAATAGAAGCAACAGTTGACAAATAATGACATTTCATTTCAAGTTCCACATGCGAAAAACAAAGTTAAAATAAAATAAATAAATAAATAAACAAATGGAGGTTGGACATAATTGCACATTCAATTCCATGCATGAAAAATGACCCATACGGAACCTAGAAAATTAGGGCAGATTCTTAGAATGACTCATTAGCAGGGAAAAAAACCAACAGATGATTCAAAAACTTCCATCTAATAGAGAATTACCTATTTTTGCCCAATTGGCAGAATATACAAGATTCATCCTAAATTTCAAACAAAGCATCCATCCAAAAGGTAAAAATGATTCTAAATCTATTCAGTATCAACTAAACCTATTAATTCAGCTCCTACCACACAAATGCCATTCAAAACATGCTTGTGGTTTGGTATGTTTAACCAAAGCAAAGGCACTAAAAGTGAAGAAGGATCAAGGGACCCTTAAAAAAAATAAAAACCCAACCTTTAATACCCATCCATTACCCTGCCACTTTCCATAGTAAACAGTAGAGCAAAACAGGCACCAAACTCATTAAAACCTTCCAAACCATATTAGAACAAATCAAAATCACTAGAGAACAAAAACTCAATTCATGAAATCTCATGCAACCAAATCAAAACACACATACTAAAGAACCAAAAAAAAAAAAAAAAAAAAAAACAAGTCAAGAACAAAGCAAACTGAAATACCTCCTCCTTTTTCGATTATCTGTTACAGAGGTAGAGCAGAAAAGGGCAAAAGCTTCTGGAGAAGACAACCAGAAAAGGAGTCGACCTTCTGCTGCGTCTGGAGAAACGACCGGAAAAGGGGTCAAACTCGTGCTGGCTTTGGAGAAGACGATCGGAAAAGGGGGCACCTAAGTGAGATGGGTTTGTGGAGTCGGAGAGAGCCAGAGACAGAGCAGAGAGAGACTGACAGCGAGAGAGAGAAGAGAGAGACCGAGAGACAGAGAGAGACTGACAGCGAGAGAGAGAAGAGAGACCGAGAGACAGAGAGCAGAGGGAGACTGAGAGCGAGAGAGAGAGCAGAGAGAGAGAAAGACCGAGAGAGCGAGAGAGATCGCAGAGAGAGAGAGAGCAGGAGAGACCGAGAGTGAGACAGAGAGAGAGAGAGACCGAGTGAGCGAGAGAGATCGCAGAGAGAGAGAGCAGGAGAGACCGAGAGTGAGACAGCGAGAGAGAGAGAGAGAGAGAGACCGAGTGAGCGAGATCGCAGAGAGAGACCGAGAGCGAGAGAGTGAGAGAGAAGAGAGAGACCGAGAGCGAGAGAGTGAGAGAGCAAAGACAGAACAGAGAGAAGTTTTTTTTTTTTTGGAGAAAAGGGGTTTTGAAGGCGGGAGAGGGAAGAAAAGAAGGGGGGAAAAATTAGAGGGATTTACCGACGTTTCATAAAACGTCGGTAAAATATTATTATTTTCAAAGTTAATTGTAAAATAATCTTTACCGACGTTTTTGGAAACGTCGGTAAAAGTATCTGGTTTCTCCTTCTAACTGACTGGTCTAATAACCTTTTACCAACACTTTAATAGGAATCGTCGGTGAAATCCTGGATTTTACCGACGTTTTCTGTAAAACGTCGGTAAAAGTGTAATTTTTACCGACGAAAAAATATACGTCGGTAAAAGGGATTCTTTACCGACGAATTTATGAAAACATCGCGAAAAAACGTCGCTAAAAGTGCAGTTTCTTGTAGTGGTGGCATACCCATTAGTTTACAAGCTCCTAACGTTGACCTTGATTTTGCCCATTGCAACTGCTATAGTAGAGAGGGCATTCTCTACCATGAAGATAGTGAAGAATCCGCTTCGAAACCGGATGGCTGATGAGTTGATGAATGATTGCTTAGTTGTGTATATTGAAAAGGATATATTTAGTAGCTTGACAAACGAATGTATCATAAATTATTTTCAAAATATGAAAAATCGCAGGGGTCAATTGTAAGTTAAATGTCAAAATCAAGAACAATGGTTAACTTTTGTATTACTTACTTTTGAGTTTTAATATAAGTATGTTTTTGTGTTAGTTTATATGCATTGTGCCCCCCCCCCCCCCCCCCAAAAAAAAAATCCTAGATCCGCCCCTGTCGGGAACTCTTCTAACCTGATCATCGCCAAAGAATACCAAGTGGGCCAAATGTTTTTTGATGATGAAACCGTCTCTGTCCTAAATACTAATCACGATTGTGGACCAAAAGTGGATGCTGCTCATGTGGAATCTGATGATCTACCAAGCATGTTGATAATACAAAATTCTGGTCGTACCGTTTCCAGCCACTTGCATCTTGTCCAAGAGATTTGGAACATCTAACGCCCTCTGCTAATTCTGCTTTCCATGTTGAATTTGATGATGAAGATGCATATGTAGCCACAGAAACTTGAGGTAATGCTTTATTGGGATACTTCATTGGTATGACTCCTTCTTTTTCTTCTATTAATTTATCATTACCGCTGATTCTCAAAAGGTGGACTGCAGATGTCACGATGTAAAGAGATGATCTTGAAACTGTTCCAATTTGGGTGAGATTTCCAAATTTAAACTTCTGTCTTAGATCAAAATATGCACTCAGTAAACTTTCAAGTGTGATTAGGAAACCAATTTGTATGGATCAAGCGACGGCTGTGGGAACAAGATACGCCTTTGCTAGATTGTGCATTAAGGTAGGGGTGGGTGCCGAATTACCTTAAGTGATTTGTTATAAAGTACAAAGACAAGGCCATTATGCAAAAAGTGGAGTATGCGTGGAGGCTAAATCCATGTAAAACTTACGGAACATTCAACCATGGGGATAAGGCTTGCCCTTTCAAACCTGGACAAAGTTGTCACGACCCGGGCCCGAGATTCGGTAACCCCGAGCCGTGGGTCCATACTGACTCCTGTAAATTCCGGATTAACCGAAGTCAAATGGAATCCACAAGGGATAACATTCTCTATTTACCTGTCAAATACACAAATCTGAGGAAAACATTTATATTTGACAATATCAATTCACGAATTACATGTATACAAAAAAATATTCTTTATACATGTATCATTTCCATCATTTACTTGTCAATCAATGCATTTCCAAAACACTATGCAATGACAATTAATTACATACCAAAATGATTATACAAAAAGAATAACTTCTCAACACGTTTTCCAAAACATTCCCTCAAAATGTTCCAACTCCGATTCGTACTCGGATACCCATATCAAGTGGTATCACGTCCGTTCCATTCATTCAGTCCTCCTGAAGGAACCGGAGCGGTCTCATCCGCTACCATCGGGGACGCTGTTGCACCGGCATGGGCAAATGGGCCTGTAATGCCATCAACAACACTAATGAACACGACGGTTCAACAATATACAAACAGATCTTGTAATAGCATGTTAATCCATAAATTAAACTCATTCAATCTATTAGTAACAGTTCCAATTCTAGATAAGTTTAGAAAGTTCCTACAATAACAAGATACGGACATAAAATTCACTCTTGTAGTCATGTATAGGGTGGTCACTACCATAGCATTCATTTTCATTTCATTCCATTTCCTTTACCATCTTCCCTCAAATGAAGGATTCTTCTTCCAAATGGAAGGCATTGATCAATACCCATAGATACGATCGGAAATAGTGGGACTTACTAATGTCCGGGTCAGGGACAACTAGCATCACCACGGAGCTCCGGAACGCCCCCAAATCCATCTACTGCAGTAGGATTAGTCATAAGTTTCATTTATTAGTTCAATGAACTCATTTAGAGTCCTAGTACAATTGCTAGGTAGTACCAGACTCCAAGGTCAACGTTTTCAGTGAGCCATCCAATCCTAGATTCGATTCAATTCAATGATTCCCTTCATAACAAGGGAATGGAATAACAATAATGTTAATCTCATTAGATTGGGACACAATGTTACCATGAGAGAATTACAAATCAATTATGATTCTCTTTAATTTTTATCTCAAATCTAGACAACCCTTTAGATGTAACCATCGGTTACCAAATGCACGTGTTATTCTCAATGAACATCTATATATTCAAAGTGTGCATTATAGTCCCCGTAATTATCATCCATGGAGGTTTAGTCCCCAATTAATTAGCTATGGAATTCTTCCTTCATTATCCTTAATTCTTAATAGTTTCACTTTACCCCATGATTAGTTTTAGAACTAATTTAGGGAGCATTTATACTCATAAGGAGTGCTCCAAGTGCACGCGAAAATCCAAATGAGATTCTTTCCTTTGATTTTCCATACTTAATAGTCCTTATTTATGGTATGGTTAGCTTTAGGACTCATTTAAGGCCCATTCCCAATCATAGATAAAGTCCAGATACAAATAATCGTCAATTTCAATCGGACTCAAACTAAGTCCTCCGATCGATCGGACCTGGGACGAATTTCTTTTAGAAATCAGCCCGAAGCTGATTCCCTCTTCCTCCTTCTCTACCTCCAATACATTTCAAACTTACAAATCTAATGGAACCTCATGTTCCCTCCTCATACATAATCCATCCACAAAACAACACCTCTAATCATCCATTAATCATTCCATTCAATCCATAAATAACTCAAAACTCAATGAAAGTGCACAAAATCTAAATCCATGGAAACTCCAAGAATCTCTACAACGATTAAGACTAACTACAAGCACATGTTTATACTTGCCTCTTGAAGCCACTAACTCAAGCCCTCTTGCTTAGCTTGCTTTGAGATGAAACCCTAACTCCATGAAAATCTGAAAATACACAACCTTTAAGCTATTTGTACTAGAAATCACGTCTAAGCACTCACTATGACTTGTAAACTCATTAAAAGTTCCAAGTACTTACTTGTAGTTCAATGGGAGAAATCTTAAGTTCTCTTTCAAGCTCTATCACTTTAACAATGGAGAAATGGCTTGAGGAAGAAGATGAAGATGAAGATAAACTCCTCAAGACCCCTTTCAATCACTCCCAAACTCACTCTTGATGAAAGAGAATGGAAGAGAAAAGAAGAAGATGGAGATGAGATGCCTAGGGTTTGGGTGAAATGAGTTCATTTCCCTCATCTCATTCTAATATATGGTTCTCTCACACCAAAACCCCTTCCTATTTAGTCGTATTAGATTTTGAGTCAAATGAAACCTCACTTAGTCCATTTGAGGTCAAATGGGATCGCGCCTATTACGAAAGTTAAAGTACTATTCGAGATACACACGTTGGTATCAAGAACTTCCGTATTCAACGAAATACGTAAAAACTCGTATTTACGAAAAAGTCCTTAGCCTACCTTGTTTGAGTCTAAACTCATTTTAACCAACTCAAACCCATTCCAAATTCATTCCATTATGCTTAATGCATCATTTGAGACTAATTTGTCTCCCTTTGGTCTTTAAACTTCATTAACCCAATTATTCATGCTTAATTACCATTAATCCTAATTAATTAGCATTAATTACGATTAGCTTGGGTCGGGGTGTAACAAAGTAAACCCAAGCAAATCTGGATTCCAAAGAGAAATTCAAAAGATGACGCTATTGCTACAGGGAATGAAGAGAACGGTAGTTCTGACCACATTGAAGATAAAACTGATCATTGTAATCATAACATTGGGGATGAATGGAATCTCATCAAAGGGAAGCACAGTGGATTTCGATCCAAACCACCTCCATTTGAAAGAAATAATCCTACACCAACAAGTAGCCCCAAAAAGAATGCCCCAAAGGAGAAAGATCTTCTAAACAGATTCTCAAGTCTTTCAAACCTAGAGGGTGACTCCAATGCATCAATGGAGGATATTGCACTCACTACTGCGCTGGTTATGGCAATGCAGCAGTTTCTCTTGAGAATAGTAACTCAGCTATGAGCACCTCACAGCAGCGAAATCCAGTGTCTATTCCTCAACTGGACAAGGGAACTCTTACTAAATTGCCCAGTAAACTAAAACCAACTTCCAGTGGGATCATCACCAAGGAGAAGTCTGGCCATAAAAATCGTTCATCATGATAGTTTTATATGGAATGCCAGGGGTCTAAATAGGCCCTCCATGCACGTAGAAATTCGAAACAAAATTCAAAAGTTGAAGCTCTCCCTATTGGTACTTTTAAAATAAAAAAATCAAGCCTTCATCTATTTGCTATATCAAGAACTCTATCTTACCAAATGGTTGGATGGAATCCTCAAACATGGCAATGTTTTCTTCAGCAAAAATATGGCTTCTTTGGAATCCTAAGTAGGTTTGTATTCAAAACTTCCAAATAGATACACAAGTTATTCATTGTGAAGTACAGTGCGAATCAGAGTTTTTTCACCTTTCTGCATGTTATGGTTTCAATGATTACACTCACCGGAGGGATTTATGGCATTCCATTGTAGAAAAATCCAAATATATCTTTCCCATGGGTGGTAGCAGGTGACTTTAATACAATCTGATGGTCTCATGAGAAAAAAGGAGGCTCTACTCCAAGAGCTATGGGGCTGATAGAGTTTAACAATTGCATCCAAGAGGCAGGTCTGGAGGAATTCAAACTATCTGGATCTTCTTTTACCTTGTCTAATTCTAGTGTTGGAGATTCTAGAATTGAATGTAAGCTGGATTGAGTCTTGGTTAATGCAACGTTTATGCAGCGAAATAATTTTGTTGGAACAGTGTTACTCCTAAGTATTTCTTATCATTCTCCATTATTATTGTCTCTTCAGCCTTGAACTCATATTAAAACGCCATTCAAGTATTTTAATTATTGGGCAAGGATGCCAGGGTTTTTTCAGGTTGTGAAAGAGGCAAGGGATCCTGACATTCTTGGAACCCCGTTATATAGAGTTTTCATGAAACTCAGAAAAGTCAAGCAGAAACTCATGGATTGGAAGAAAGAGTAGCAACCTTTATCCTCAAGATTAGCAAAGGCTCGTTGGAAGTTAGACGCACTTCAGAAGGAGTTAGTTGATGATATAGTGAATGTAGAGATTCAGAGGAAGAAATAAGGGTTTGGTATCAGGTTGACCATCTGTCAAGGGTTAAGGAAAGTATGTTTCAACAAAGATCTCGAGACTTATCAGTAAATTTGGGTGATGGAAGTACTAAATATTTATATAATCTTATGCACACTAGGCAGGCCCACTCCTATAGCTCTCAAATTGAAGACAAATAATGTAATGTTTTCCAAGAAGCAATAGTTACAGTTTTTGTGTCTCATTTTACAAATATCTTGGCTCCGGGTATTGAGGTAAACCATCCTGATCTTTCTTACATTATAGCTGCAGTTTTTGTGTCTCATTTTACAAATATCTTGGCTCCGGGTATTGAGGTAAACCATCCTGATCTTTCTCACATTATATCCCATTAATATGTTGCTGAAGAGGAAGCAACTACATTAACTAGATAGTTTACCATTTCTGAAATTAAAGAAGCCATAAAGCATGCAAATCAAATAAGGCCCCGAGGCCGGATGGCTTTAGTGCTCATTTTTATAAAATCTGTTGGCCAATTATTGGTAATGATGTTTGTGAGGGTATTATGAATTTCTTCAAGCATGGTTCATTGCTAAACAGTTAAAAGCAACTTTTATTGTGCTGGTTCCCAAAGGAGATAATGCTTACACTCCAGACAAATTTCGGCCAATATCTTTAACTTATGAATTATATAAGATCATTAGTCACATTCTTCTTCACAGACTGAAGGCAATTATGTAATATCTAATATGGTTTGTGATACAAAACAAACCTATGGATCTTGATCTATGCATAAACAATGAATAATCTCAAATAATAAAAGCGTACCTTGCGCCATGATCGAGATAATGAGAAGAACTCCTTTTCTGAAATTGGGTTTTCACCTTTCTCTGTTATCACCCACTCTAATATGCGTAAAGTTGATGGTTACTTTTCAGATCTTGTAGGTTAAGAGAGAGGACCGGAAAACTATATATATATATATATATATAGATAAGCCCTAAAGAGATTTCTTATCATCAAAGAAATCTAATAAAAGTAAGTTTCCTTAGTTCCCTCAAATTAGTCAACAAGAGTCCTATATAATTTGGGCTTACTAAAATTGAATCCAAGATAAAATTAGTAAATCCAAAAACCAAAGGGGAAATGAACTTAAATTAGTAGGATCAAACCGTGGGTTCCAACAATGCTGCACATGTGGTCATGAGGACCACTCATATCTAGGCTTGTCTATGGGGCGGGTATGGGGCGGGTCGCCATGCCCCATACCCGCCCCGGTGAGAAATTCCTCATCCCCATACCCGCCCCATAACCCAGGCGGGTATGGGGATGAATCCCCATCCCCGCCCCAGTCGGGTCATGGGGAAACCCGACCCGCCCCGCTGACCCGTCCTTTCTGATTCTTCTCTCTCTTAAAAAAAAAATCCCCCTAAAACTTGAAGCTTCTGTCATTCCTCGCCCTGACTCCATCCAGGTTAGTTGCTTCTCTTTCTTCTCTTATTCTTCCCTCTTTGTTTTTTCCAGGATTTGGGCTTTTCTTGTTGAGATGGCACTGTGATTGATATTTGACGTATTTTAATCAAAGGTCATTTTTACAAGCACCATCCAACCTATTCAATTGGTCAGGTTGGGTAAACCTAAGTTCAAAATAGGTCAAATATCAGGTTCGCTCTGTTTCAGGTTGGATTTGGGCCCAGATTATGACAGTTCTGGGTTGCATAATTTTGGGCCTAACCTGCAGTGGGCCCACTAGCCTAGTTCAATTTTGGGAATTTTGTTTAGAGTAACCCACTCGTTTAGTATAATCAATTGATTTAAATGATATCAACAATCGACCCAATTAAGGCCTAGAAATTGACCCCCGGACCTGAATTTTGTACATACTAGCTCTTACTGAAGATTTGGTGTGACTTGCAGTTCAGATTACTCTACACATAATTATGGACTAGCAAATCAGGCCCGGGCTTAAATTAAAAATATGCTTAATCTTGAGCTATTCTTGAGATTAACTGATAAGAAGAAAATAAAACTAAAACAAACAAAAATATCATTATCATTTTTAAAATTAAAAAAATTAAAGTTTATTTAAAAGGAAGAATATCCGGGGCGGGTATGGGGCAGGTCGGCCGTCCCCATACCCGCCCCTGACCCGGTCAGCTCTTTGACCGGGTCCGGGTCAACCCGCCCCGTTGACCCGAACGGGGCGGGTAATTTATGATCCGATCGGGTCGGGTCGACCGGGTCGGCGGGTTTTCCCCGTCCGGTTGACAAGCCTACTCATGTCTAACAATCTCCCACTTGGTCTGAATGACCACACATATGTGATCTCCCACTTAGTCATGATAACCACCAATATTCAATCCACCTTCTATATTCATTTTTATTTTGAAAACTATGTTTTATAAAATGACTCAACTTGGATTCAACAGATTTAAGAAATCCTGACGAGTGGCCACTCATTTGTAAAAACAGCCCAATCACTCTTGTTTTTGCTAAGTCTTCTATACTGTAACAAAATGAAACCAATAATGCAAGTCATAGCGGTCAAACATCAATTTAGCGACATAATTCCTTTCATGTACCACAACATTAGTGATTTTATTTAGTCAAGTCACAAATCGAGGAAAAATAATAGGAGTGGACTAAAATTCCTATTTATTGGTCCAACTGAAATTTATCTTGCTTTTCAATAATGAATTAATTGTGCACACAAAAATTAAGCAAAAGAACAGAATCATTATTAATGAAAACTGATCAACAAAAATTGTCTAAGTAAATAGCATAAATCCTTTCAACCACAAACATTAAGGTAACGCAATGAGACCCATTACTTTAACATGATCATTATAGGCCTATGCAGGTAATGCTTTGGTCATAGAATCTACAATCATGAGCTTTGTACTGATCTGCTCTATAGACACTAAACCATCCCGAACCTTCTCTTTAACGGCAAGGTATTTTATCTAAAAGTTTTTTGCAGTGCTAGAACTCTTGTCGTTGTTAGAGAAGCGAACAGATGATGTATTATCACAATAAGTTTTCAACGGCTTAGAAATGGAATCCATGATCTGAAGCCCTGAAATAAAATTTCGCAGCCATACAGCTTGATTAGTGGCCTCAAAGCATGCCACAAATTCTGCTTGAAATGTGGAAGAAGCAGTTGTAGTCTGTTTAACACTTTTCCACGAAACAGCCGCACCAACAAGGAGAAAAATATATCCAGATGTAGATCTCCTTGTGTCGAGACACCCAGCAAAATCTGAGTCTGAATATCCAATCACTTCCAAGTGATCAAATTTTCTATAAGTGAGCATATGATCTTTAGTCCCTTGTAAATATCGCATAACCTTCTTTGCTGCTTTCCAATGTACCATGCCAGGATTAGACTGATACCTTCCTAACAGGCTAACTGCAAAACTGATGTCTAGACGGGTACAAGTCTGAGCATATAAAAGACTTCCTACAACAGAAGCATAAGGAATATCTTGAAATGTTAATCCCTCGATGTCATTTCTTGGACATTGATCTTTGGAGAATATATCACCTTTTGATATGGGTGCTTTTCCTCCAGAACAATTCTGCATATTGAATCTTTCAAGAACTCTATTGATATAGGCTTTCTGTGAAAGTCCTAGTAGTCCTCGAGATCTGTTTCTAATAATCTCGATTCCAAGCACAAAAGATGCTTCACCCATATCTTTCATTTCAAAATTCTCTGTGAGGTATTCTTTTGTTGCATGTAGAAGGCCAAGATCACTACTAGCAAGTAGAATGTCATCTACATATAGGACTAAAGTAATGAACTTGCTCCCACTGATCTTCAGGTATATACATTGATCAACAATGTTTTTCTTAAACCCGAAGGAGATAATGGTATCATGGAGCTTGATATACCATTGTCTTGAAGCTTGTTTAAGTCCATAAATAGATTTCTTTAATCTATAAACTAGTTTTTCTTTGCCTTTTTCCTCAAATTCTTCTGGTTGTTTCATATATACCTCTTCAGATAAATTCTCATTTAAGAACGTTGTTTTCACATCCATTTGAGTAACTCTAAATTAAAATGAGCTACTAATGCCATTATGATTCGAAAAGAGTCCTTTGAAGAAACTGGTGAAAAGTTCTCTTTATAATCAATATTTTGCCTTTGAGTAAATCCCTTAGCTACAAGTCTGGCCTTAAATCGTTCGATTTTGCCCTTTGAGTCTCGCTTGGTCGTAAAGATCCATTTACATCCTATAGGCGCAGACCCTTGAGGCAATTCGACGAGATCCCAGACTTTATTTAATGACATGGATTTTAACTCTTCTTCTATGGAATCAATCCATTTATTCAAATCATCTCCTTTAATGGCTTGTGAAAATGTTACCGGATCTTCTTTAATACCTATGTTAAAATCAGATTCTTGAAGATAAACAACATAGTCATCCGATATAGCAGACCTTTTAGATCTTTGAGATCTTCTTAAAGCTTCTGGTTCTGCTAAATTTTGATTCGGATGAATAATATCTTCAATCATATCATTATGAGTGACATTCTCATCTAGTGGTGCATCTGGTATGATAGTTTGTATTTCCATCGTATCGTTCTGAACGAAGTCATTTAGAATATCAACTCTAATCATTTCAATCGGTACTTGAATAGGTATCCAATGTTCTTCAAATACCACATTTCATGGTGCATTGCTCCCACTAATGTCATCATTTTCTATGAATATGGCATTTCCGGTTTCAACAATTCTAGTGGTATGAGTAGGACAGTAAAATCTAAAACCTTTGGACCTTTCAGGATATCCAATAAAATACCCACTGATAGTCCTATGGTCCAATTTTCTCTCTTGTGGGTTATAAATTCTAGCTTCCGCTGGACAACCCCAAACATGCAGATGTCCTAAACTTGGCTTCTTACCTATCCATAACTCGTAAGGAGTTTTAGGAACAGCCTTAATGGGTACACGGTTTAGGATATATGCAGCTGTTTTGAGGGCTTCTCCCCACATAGAGTCAGGTAATTTAGAATTACTTAACATACTCCATACCATTTCCATAAGCGTTCTATTACGTCTTTCAGCCACACCATTTTGATGTGGAGAGCCAGGTAATGTATATTCAGGACGAATACCATGACTTTCCAGGAATTTCGCAAATGGGCCAGGATTTTGACCCGATTCATCATATCTCCCATAATACTCTCCACCCCTATCAGATCTCACAACTTTTATTTTTCTGTCTAACTGTTTTTCAACTTCAGCCTTATAGATTTCAAAGGCTTTTAAAGATTCTGATTTCTCATATAACAGGTAAACATATCCATATCTAGTGAAATCATCAATAAAGGTGATAAAGTATTTTTTACCACTATAACATGGTGTAGGAAAATAACCACAAATATCTGTGTGGATTAATTCAAGTGGTTCTAAACGTCTTGTGGCCTTATGTTTATTGGTGTTTTTGGTCTGCTTACCTTTCATGCAGTCTATACAAACACCAAAATCAGTAAAATCTAGGGCTCTTAACACCCCATTATTTACTAATCTCTTTATTCTCTCTTGAGAGATGTGTCCTAACCTTTTATGCCACAAGATTGAGGAGTTTTCATTCAAGATTCCTCTTTTAATACCAACATTCATGACATTATTCTCATGCAAAATAAGTAAGGAACTAGCAAAATATGGATCCAGATTCAATTTATAAAGACCATCATATAAAATACCACCACCAATTAAAACTTGATTCTTATAAATACTCAAGGTACTTTGTCCGAAAGAGAAGGTATAACCTTCTAAATCAAGTCTAGATAAAGAAATTAAATTTCTACTAATTGTAGGACCATAAAAAGTGGTATTAAGGTCCAACTTGAATCCAGACTCAAGAATCAAACTGCAAGTCCCCACCGCTTTCACTTCAACCTCCAGCCGGTTTCCCATAAAAATGTTTCTTTGATCATTGTTTGGACTCCGGCTTGAGTGAAAGCCCTGCATGGAATTTGCCACATGAACAGTGGCACCAGAATCAATCCACCAAGTATTTGAAGGAACATCTAAAAGATTTATTTCGTAACAAACAAAAGAATTATTTATACCTCTAGATTCAACCATTTCTGTCTCTTCAAGCAGTCTTTCCTCAAATGTCCCTTTTTGAGGCAGAAGAAGCACCTTGGTTCACTACCTTTCTTCCCGACTTGGTCAGTCTCAGCAGGTTTCTTGCTTTTCTTTTTCTGACCTTTCTTTCCCTTGGGATATGGTTTCTTGTTTGAAGGGGTGTTGGAGATGAAATTTACTTTATGTAACTGCCCTTCCTGCCTAAGTCTGCCTTCTTCTTGGATACATATTGAGACCAACTCATTCGTAGTCCATTTCTCCTTATAAGTATTATATGAAATTTTGAAAGGCCCAAATTGAGGGGGCAAGGAGTTCAAAATAAATTGGACTATATAATTTTCAGAAATTGTCATTTCTAGAGAGTTGAGTTGGGCCGCTATATCCCTCATCTCCATGATATGTTCCCTGATACCGCTAGATCCATCATATTTCATTGAAGATAATTTCGCAATTAAAGTAGCTGCTAAAGCCTTATCAGATGCTTGAAATTGCTGCTCCACAGATTCTAGATAGGCCTTTGCATTTTCATTATCCGGGATAGAGCCACGGATATTTTTAGCTATGGATATTTTGATCATCATGAGACTTAGATGGTTGGCCTTTGTCCATTTTTCATAATATGCTCTCGCAGCTTGAGAGCTATTTTCAGTAAGATCAGCGGGTTTGGGTTCCATAATTGCAGTGTCCAAGTTTAAGCAGCACAAGGTTAATAAAAGTTCATCTTTCCAATCAGTGAAATTTGATCCATTTAACATTGGAATACTCAAGAGAAGTCCATTCAAGGCAGCGGGAGTCAATGCTGGAATATAAAGGGAAAAAAATGCTCAATTACTTTAATGCTTTCAGTTCACGCTAAAACATTAATCCAGAATGATTCGGTGCATAAATGAAACATATCTGGTGAGTGATCCAGTTTATCACCATAGTCCCTCCTTTGGGTCGAGACTATAACATGCAATAGGAACGCTCATGGAGGAATCCTATCCATCCATAGGGCTAATTAGATAGTATGAACGCAATTCGCTAGGCTTTATACCTTTGGGTATAGGAACCAAAACCAATTGGGTACATATATCAAATTACCCTATTCCAATCTTATAATTATTTGATTGGCGATCGAACCTTTGGGCCGATCCTCACTCTCATAATTTAGGATCGCAAGTCTAATGCTATTATCCTTACACAAGAAATAGTGTTAAGGGTCTTAAATTTCAATTGATACCTACGAGTTCTTCATAATTCGGCCACTTTGGTGACTACCATACTATTTAAAACTATAGGTCTCAATTGAATTAACAGCATTTAAAATAAGACATAAAGGGGTCTAATTAAGATTGGTTATATGTCACTAGAGGTGCCTCTAAAAAAAAAAAATTTAGGTTACACTACATGGATATAAATAAAATGATGGGCCCTAAGCATATGAACCAAAATAGGCAAACCCAATAAAAGTGACTAATAAGACCAATCTAAGCAATAAATAATTAAACCCACAAAAAAAATTGAAATAATAAATGCACAGTAGTAAACAAGCTAAAAGATCACATTATTAGTAAGTCGAAAGGTGTTTAATATAGTTTCATTTAAAGGCTACAATCCCTTTATTAAAATCAAGAAAATCAAAAAGTAAGTGAGGTACACACTTAATGTACACCCTCAGACCACCGAAAAAGAGGACCTTTAATCCCCATAAACTCTTCTTCGCATCAGTAACGTTCTGTAACAGAGAACGACGCCTGGAACATGGGCCTTGCTAACTCCACCGTTCATAACCCAGATCAGACCCCAAAAATAAAGTCGCCCAGGCCCCTTTTTATCATATCTATGGTTCTGATCTAAAATCAATGGCCCACATGGGCTCCACAGCCCAAAAAAAATAAGGAAAAACCCTTTTTTATCTCAAGGAGTCAGCCCCTTTGGGTTGCTGAATGGTGGACCAAACGAGGCCCAGCTCTCATGGGTCCATATCTCTAAGGTCGCCCCACCAGGTCCGGCTCGATCAACGGACCAGATGATGAGATTGGATCGATCATGTGGGACCTACATAGCCCAATGCCCAAGGTTAATTTCCTTTCTAATCCAAGACACTCAGATGATGGGGAAAAGGAGCACCAGATCTCTTAGTCTTTGTACCGAGGAGAAACGACAATCACAAATTGCCCCAGTATAGCTTGGCGTTGGATTCAGAAGGCAAAAATCCTTCATGTGCAGTTACAAGGGCCAAAACGAATCACATGGAACATGCTTTTCATCCTCAATTTTCGAGCACCGTAAGAGAAGAAAAGCTCATCTTCTTCCTCCCTCTACTGATACAGAAACGTCATGAAAACGGAAGAAAAAGAAAAAAAAAACTGATGAAGAAGAGATGCTAGATTCCAGCGATCCACAACATAATCGCAAGATCCGTCAAATGCAAAAATCTAGTTACGACAGTTCTCCAATTTAAAAGAAATGCATAAATCACATCCGATGGCTCTGATACCAATTATAATATTTAATATGGTTTGTGATACAAAACAAACCTATGGATCTTGATCTATACATAAACAATGAATAATCTCAAATAATAAAAGCGTACCTTGCGCCATGATCGATATAATAAGAAGAACTTCATTTCTGAAATTGGGTTTTCACGTTTCTCTCTTATCACCCATTCTAATATGCATGAAGTTGATGGTTACTTTTCAGATCTTGTAGGTTAATAGAGAGGACCGGAAAACCATATATATAGATAAGCCCTAAAGAGATTTCTTACCATCAAAAAAATCTAATAAAAGTAAGTTTCCTTAGTTCCCTCAAATTAGTCAACAAGAGTCCTGTATAATTTGGGCTTACTAAAATTGAATCCAAGATAAAATTAGTAAATCCAAAAACCAAAGGGGAAAGGAACTTAAATTAGTATGATCAAACCGTGGGTCCCAACAATGCTGCACATGTGGTCATGAGGACCACTCATGTCTAACAAATATTCCCGGAAGAAGCATTGCTGATAACATTCTCTTAGCCCATGATCTAATTCATAATTTCCACCTGAATCGAGGGATTCCAAGAATGAGCATCAAGATTGACCTTTCTAAAGCTTATGATAATGTTCGATGGGATTTCTAAGAAGCTGCCCTTCACTGCTTTCATTTTCCTCCTCACATTATAAAATTGATTATGACCTGTGTAGTTGATGCACAATTCTCAGTGCTGGTGAATGGTAATTTGAAGGATATTTCAAAGCTATAAGAGGATTAAGGAAAGGATGCCCCTTATCTCCGTTTCTCTTTGCCATCGTTATGGAATTCTTCTCTGTGATGATGACAAAACATGCTTCAACGAACTTAATCCCTTCTCCCTTTAAGAGGAGTGATATCACTGTTTCCCATCTTATGTTTGCTGATAATCTGATTGTGTTTAGTAGGGCTTCTACTTATGCAGCAGCAAATATGAAGCATTTCTTAGATCATTTTAGGCTTTTCACAGGCCTTGGGATGAATTGGGCAAAAAGTTCTATTTTCTTTGCTAACTATCCTGAAGATGATCAAAGGGGTATCTCATGTATTCTGAATATTCCAAAAGTCAACCTTCTAGTTCGATACTTGGGTATTCCTCTTTCCTCAAAGAAGCTAAATTTTAGGGATTATCAACCTTTGCTTGCAAAGATTCAGCAAAATTGACAGGGTGAATCAAAAGTGTTATCTTATGCAGGCAAAGTTGAATTGATAAAATCTACTCTAGGATCCTTTCACTTATTTTGCGCCACAGTTTACATGCTTCCGAAAGTTGTGTTACATTCTTTGGTCAGGTAGGTGCGATATTTTTTCTGGAACTGTTGGTCCCCTCATTATCTTCACCCTATTGCTTGGGATTCAATTTGCCTTCCAATTACTTATGGTGGGCTAGGCATTAAATCATTTTATGCAACTTCAATTGGTGCTCTTTTAAGACAAGTTTGGAAAGTTATCATAAAAAAACCAACTTGCTGGAAACTCTGGGCAAAGTACCTTCGTGGGAGACCTTTCTGGGATGTCCCTAGTCCAAAGGATGCATCTTGGGGATGGAAGGGTATTTTGGCTCTTCGCCCGTTGGCTTTACTCATATCAAATATTTGATTGGAAATGGTCATCTAACAAAGTTATGGACCGATCCTTGGCTACGGGATGGTTGTTTGAAGGATTGTTGTGGAGTGAGTGCAATATATGATCTAGGGATGGGAGATGATTTCTATGTTCATCATTTCAATGATGATGAGAAATGGCATTTCCCACACCATACTTCAATTGATCTCATGGATATCTTTACCAGAATTCCTTTAGAAGTCAGGCCTTATTCAGAATTTAAAGATGAGATTGTCTGGACCCTAGAAGAGAATGGTTGCTTTACTCTCAAATCTGCATATCAATTGGCAAAGAATTTAACAAACCAAACTCTACATTGGAGTTCGTTGATATGGTTCACAGGATGTATTAAAAAGCACACAATGTGTGCCTGGATGTTCCTAAGGGGAAAACTAAAAACAAAGGAATGCTGCTTGTGACTCTTGCTTTGTGTTATGTGATTGTACCTGGGAAACTGCCTCACATTTATTAATCAAGTGCCCTTACTACTCTCAGCTGGTGTGGACTCTCCTCCTTCAAAAGATTAATCTGATACCCATCGAGTGTGATTCAGCTATTGATTTGGTGGAGTTAATTACACTCCGGATAAACCCTCATCACAAAGGTTTACAAACTTTGGGTAAGATCATTTTTTCTATATTTGTTTGGCATATTTGGCATGAAAGGAATTGGCGCAACATCAGATTGCAAACTCAATCAGCTATAGCTGTGGTGCATCTCATTATCCATACTATCCAAACTCGTATCTTATATCTTGGCATAACCTTACCTGACGATATTTCCAGCCATTGGCATATTCCCCCAAGAGCCCAGAATTTACACTCCTATGTAGTGGATGCCATTCAACTGGGGTGGAGATTTTCTGTTTGTGCAACTCAGAACATGATCGTTGGTATTCTTTGGAGTGATGTTTGTCAACCAATGTATGTTGCAACTAAATCTTTCCTTGATTATTATATGGCCGTGTTGAAAGTTTTGGAGATCATTCATCATTTGGTCACAAGAATATACATTGAAGCAAATTCAGATCTTATTCAAGCATTGCGCTGCCCATCATATTCTCCATGGATAGTAAGATTTCCAATGCAGAAGATAGTGTCCAACATCAAGTGGTTTGAAGCAATCCAATTTTCCAATTTACATCCTCACACAATTCGGCTTAGCAAAAAGGTTATCAAAAATAGAGTGCCTCTTGTTCGAATCAATGCAAATGAAATGGAATTTCTTTCCCATTTAAATGAGCTTTAGCTTACTGCCTGGGCTGTGGGCGAGTATCTTGTTAAATTTGCTAGTTTCCTTCTTGTTTGAAAGGGGTTTGCCCCTTTGAAATCTCTTTTATCTTTTTGATGATAGGATGTCCTTTTGTACTCTATTATTATTTTTGAAAATGAAGAATTCACTTACTCTTCCAAAAAGAAAAAAAAAAAGAAAGAAAAACCCTTGGATCATATTTTTCATATTATTGGCATAATGCCATTCACTAGGGGGTGGGGGGGTGGGGTGGTTGGTGTTGGGCAAAGTTCAACAGAATTCAATGGATAAAATCCATAGTGGACGGTACAAATTTGGTATGAATTCATATCAGTTGGGTTCAGAGTAACTAGCGAAAAGTTCCCCATGCTGAGCACGGGCAACGTAATTAGTGGCAGTTAAAATTTAAAGGTCTAAAATAAAAAATCGATAGAGGTAGTTTAGAGTGTAACCCTAATAAAAAAAATCAGTGAGTTATTTATTATCTTCAATGAAAAGACACTACAAGAAAAACTGCATTTAGCGGCGGCCAGTGGCCGCCGGTAAAAGTCATTTTGGCCGCCGGTACAACTTTTAGCGTCGGTTAGTGTGGCCGCCGGTATGCGTCGGTACATGTCCAGACGGTAAAGGTTTTAGCGGCGACCATCGGCCGCCGCTATAGTTTTTTATAGCGGCGACCATGGCCGCCGGTAAAAGAAATTCGTGGGTTTATGGGACGACGAAGAAAATTTTTTGCGTCGCCTATTGGCCGCCGGTAAAAGTAAAAATGGGTGACGCTAAAAAACATTTTTTTTAGCGGCGGCCTTTTGAGCGCCGTTAAAAGAAGGTTTTATTTTTTTTGGCCGCCGGTAGTATTAAAAATGGCCGCCGTTAATAGTATTAATTTTTTTTTTTAAATTACTTTTAGCGGCGGCCACCTGGCCGCCGGTAAAAGCTGTACCTGCTTTTTTAAAAATGGGTTCTTTTAGCGGCGGTCATGTGGCCGCCGCTAAAAGTAATATTTTTTTTTTTTTACAATATGCAGGCCACAATAAGCACAGAAATACCTGCCAATAATTTACAAAAACATGAATTTTAAGAATCTCCATCCTTGATTGTTCATTTGGTAATGGGATCTCTATCTTCCTATCTAATCGACCAGGTCGAAGCAACGCCGCGTCCAAAACATCAGAACGGTTTGTTGCCATTATCATTTTAACCTAGCATTGACATAAAAGATCAAACTCACTAAAAGCTTATATTTCCACATGATGGATACATGTTCATCTCATTGTCACATAATCATCAAGTAAAATGATAAAAAAAAAAAAATTTCTTTTCATTTTAAATATTTAAGAAAATCGTGGTTGGAGGAGTGGAATAATAAAATTCCACTTATTCTTCTCAAATATAGTAGCAATACATAAGTATGAACATTTTTTAACTTCCGTAAAGAGTAAAGAATGATCCCTCACCTTTCCAAGTTGATCAAATCCATCCAGTTGATTTAGCAATTCCATTAGGGTTCTCTGGATTTCACGATCAACACTTGTTCCCTCGTTGAAACGGCGTCCACCAATGGCATCAATTTCATCCAATACCCCAGCACCGCCTACTGTAGTAATCCTTGCATGCTCTTTCAAGATCCTGCTCGAACCTGCGAGCCCAATATGGGAAATCATCTAATTGATAACAATGATGACAATGCTGTCAGTGTGTTATGTGACATCATCTAATTGATAACAATGATGACAATGCCCAACAAAGCCCACAACCAACAATCCATAAACCAATTCAACTTTCCTATCAACCAAAATTCCCTCATTTCACATGATCTTGTGAAGGATCATATATGGTTAATTCAACTCTCTTTTTGGGTGAAGAGAAGATGGAAATGATGCCCCAATTGCGGGAGCTCTTCTGCCTGAGATAGGCATTGACAGTGCTGTACTACGCTTGATTTTCCAACAATATCTTATGGCTACACACCACAACGAGAGTGCAAACAGAAATAGAAGGCAAGGGACGACCTTCATCTTTCTTAGAATGAAACTGCCAGTGGGAGATACTGCTTTTGTTGACCATAAATATTCACATTCAACCAGTGCAGCTCCTAATGTCCAAGAAATATCCCCAGGCCCAAAAGTAATCTTTGAATCATTCAGGCAGAAACCATCTTGGAGAAGTGATAGCAAATATGGCACCCGGAAACACAACTGCTCCATGTAATTTCTTGTTCTGTAGTTTCTCTTTATGTCCTCCCATGATCTCGAACATAATTGTTGTCCTCTCAACATAAATTCTGCAGTGCTGTCTTCTGGATTTATTTTCAGCATATTGTAGACAGCAAAAAATCCAGACAAGGCATGAAAGTGAATGGCTGGACAGCGAGCTGTCAGGTTAAGCAGATCCGTACCTACAAATGTGATGCTAAGATATGAGAGAGAGAGAGAGAGAGAGAGAGAGAGAGAGAGAGCTCTGTGGATCAAATTGGACCAATAATGCCACTAAAAGAACCAAGAAAAGGCACTAAACTCAGGGCAAAAAAAAAAAAAAACAAGTTCAAACCTGAACACGTTGCTCAACTTGCATCCTGAATGGTAAAAAAAAAAACTCCTTTTTTATTTTGTTTTTTGTTGTATATTTACTGCTATGGAGGGAGGCAAAACAAAACCTGGTATTCAGAAAGAGGCACACTGAGCTTGGGGCAAAACAATACCTGGTTCCAACCCAAACCTGTAGCTCAACTTGCATCATGGATGTGCTAAAAGTTCCTCTTTTTTTTATTTTGTATTTATTGTACATGTATTACTTCAGATGGAGGCAATATGTTGACACTAAAAAATCATCAGGGTTCCAACCCCCTGATCAAAATACATCCAAACCTCAATAAGACGGCATAGATTTCCTACAAAAATGGCCCGACTTGACATTAACAAATAGCGCATATACAAACGGGACCTACTGGAATTAAGAACTATGGAATCGATGGAGTTGGGGGACTATGGAATCGATGGAGTTGGGGGTGGGGGGGTGGGTGGTGGGGGGGGGATGATGGGGGGGGAGAAGGGAAGTAGTCTAGATGACTTGGGGATATCCAATATATCTTCTGATGCCAAATCAAGAAGGTTTGCACATGAACTAGACACCATAATTGCTAAGAGCTTTTCAGAGAGTCAAGTATATCCGTAAAAAAACATTGAAATTAAAGGTAAATGCCAATAGATAAGTATCCTAACCAGTATTCACTGGATGATATTTATGCTTTCTACAAGAATCCAATTTCATGGACAGATTTTGTAAAGACAAGATTTTGAGTGGGTGGGGTGGGCGTCAGTATGGGAAGGGGCATACTGGCATGAATAGTAAAGTGCTGGTGATCTCTATAGTTGGCTATATACATAAGTCTTAAAAGTTGTGCTGAACCTGAATGCCAGCATATCTTTCTTGAATGGCTTTGATCTTAGGTTGCAAATTTTGCATTGCCAATGTTGATTCCACCTGCACAGACATGAAATCATTGCCTTTAAGGATACTTATATTGTTGATAATAATAATTAATAGAGTATATAAAAAAACAGAAAACAGACTTCTCACGTGCCAATAAGAAAGCTCGATAAAAAACTATTCCATGACACTAGAATGGTTATCACAAAAGAAAAACTCAAGCCATATAATCCTCAAATGGTGATTTCTTGTGGGTTGATTGCTTGGGGAAGGGGCTTTCCTGTTATTATTTTTCTTTTTTTCTCTGGTACGCACCAAGACACAAGGTCCCTAATCAACACTCAACAGAGCACAACTGGGGATCAATCATGGTTATTTCTGTCGCATCCCTGGTAATTTCCCTGTTGTACATTACCTATAAAAAATAATGAATATAGAAATTGTATTCACATTGGCGACTAGGTTAGCATATAGGCCAGGCCAGCCCACGCCCATCAAATAATGGCCTGAGTTGGATTCAAGTTTTTGCACTGGTAGGCTCCAGCCATGCCTAGTTTCTAGCCTGATAGCTTACAAGGACAGGGCATGTGCCAATAGCTAATGGTCCCACCAGCTGGACTAGCCCAGCCTGACATATACAACAATGTGAGCCAAACATTATAAAGATGAGCTGGCCCCAGGCCTCAGTTTCAGGGTGGCATGCCAGATTCAGTACTAAATATGAAGCCGCACTACTGAAAAGGCTCAGTTTGGATAATCTTCCATCCCTTGTGCCTCAGATTGTACGGCCACTCATCAACGAAGTGAGTCACTCACACATAAGTAACTATGCAAATATTCAAATGAGAAGCAAGAGGATAGAACCTGTATAAACGAAGATCTTCATGTTCATTAACTCTCTGACCCGAGGATCATGGAAAGCTAATATCCCTTCCAAAATTATCACATCTGAAGGATTGACCTGCCAAAGATCTTATGAGGATCATAGCCATTGGTTCATAGGAAACAAAAGCTAGTAAACTAGAATCTAATTGATTTAGCCTATAAATGTTGGCATGACAGGACCATGCAAAAAAAAATAAATAAACAGTTGAGTAGAAAGGAGAAATGTCACAATCTCTTCACTGACCAATGAAGAAATTCATTCCACAACCATCTATGGTTTTCTGGATATAAAGATGCCAGGCAAGATTGAGAATTAAGAAATGAGACGTACAAGAGGGACAACATTAAAACAAAAAGAAGAGTTGGAATCTCATTACTTATCATCAAGGAAATATAAAGATTTTGATTATTTTTTCCTTTCTTCAAAAGTATGGATAAGTTTTTTAAGAAGGCTTTTCATGCAAATACATCGGCAGAACCCTGACATCTGATATTACAGGCTGTTTCGAGTCCGTAGAACAGAGACACTGAAACATTTTCTCTACAGATAATAGTGGCATTACTAAATAAAGCACATATCAATTTCCATCAACAACTAAGCACAAACATACCCTTCTTTTTGGAACAACGCCGTTTTTATAGCTCTTAAAGTCATAGTTTGGAATATCAACTGCCTGCCAATGCCTTAACTTCCCCATGCAACAAAGCAGCTATTCAGTGTCAAAAGCATCTGAGAACAAGAATATAAAATGTTTGAGAAGAAGAATTCCAATTGGAGACATTTTTAAGGATTAATGAAGATGATTCATGAACTCTCTTCTAATTAAGTAAAAAAAAAAATTACCAGGATGATCAAAGTTATATTCATGAACCCGCATTAGTTCTTCTTCTAATAGATTATGATAAAAAGAATCCTGCAATATCATTCATTTATATGGCTGTAGTTTGCAGATTAAAAATGATTACAAGCTCCATTTCAGAAAAATAAAAACAAGCATACCTATTAAACTAAAGATACAGTAAGGATGGCTAAAGATGCATAAAAGATTATCACAAGTGAATCAACATCAATAGACTTCTACCAAAAAAAACAACAAAAAAAAATTTCCAAATGGTCTCCTCAAAATAATTGGTACAAGAATTTCCAAAAAAAAATTTGTTTGTAAATCCCTTCAAGGGCAATAGCCCTCGTAAAACTATGGAGGTTGGGACTCATTTTTTAGAGAAACTTGAGAGATATGAGATCATCTCAACTGCGCGTACTGTTGAAGAGAGTTGCCAGAGAAGCACTATGAAATTTCTTCTCTAATATCCGATCTTTTATTTTTCTTTGCTTTTGCCATTCATAATCTGACCTTTTGGAATCCATAATGTTTTAGAGTTGCCACAGAGAGAGAGAGAGAGAGAGAGAGAGAGCTTCTGACACCCTAGTTGATGGTGCTCTTATCTAGACATATGGCCACTAGATTGGAAGTAATCCCTCAACTAGGGAATTCCGATTTAGATCAAGATTGTTGCAGACAATATGAACCAAGGAACATGAAAGAGTAGCTTTGATACATGACAAACTTAGAATTGTAATAAAATTGCCATATCTCTCGTAATGTCTCTCTTTTTGCAACATGGTATCTTGATTCCAGTGCATCAAATCACAACTATGATGCACCAAATTCTCTAACTTTAAGCTATATACTGGAACAACTCGTGTTTGTACTGCCAATGGTGATAAAATGGATATTTTCGGTATCAAGGATTGTCCTGTTTGTTCTGTTACTTCACATAATTTTCTTTTTGTTCCTTCTTTATCTCATAATCTTCTATCTACCGGCCAACTTATTAACACCAACTAGTCTGTATTGTTAGTTATCCTGTGATGCTAATACAGGACCAAGCAACTAAGCAGCAGTCGGGATGAGGCATAGGAATGGAAGATTATATGCCCTGACTTTGATTCATCATATATTATTTGTTTATTCATTTCTATCTTCATTTGAATCTTATGACAATGATGATCTATCTTCGTGGCATAGGAAATTAGGAAAACTAAACAATAAAAAATGCTTATTTATGTTGAATTCGAGTTGTTCGTCAATTAAAGATTTATTGCGTCCCAATTCCTTTGCACCAGTTGTCACTACACCAAAATAGAATATTAGTAACGCTCATGGTTTTTGGTCAGTAACGGTTTTTAAGTGTAACTAATTTCCTAACGTTTTATGGGCGTTAGCATTCGTTTTAAAGTGTTACAATAATTGTATTCGATTTAATAATTATTAAGGGGTCGCTGAGTCAATTTGTACACAGTCCACCGAAACCAATTTTTCCCTTCCCCCTTTTGTTTTCCCCGCTCCCGCCCTGCTTCCGCGCGTATACCTCCCGCGCTCTGCCCTCTCCTTCTCTCTCTCTCCCTCCCTCTCCCTCTCCTTCTCTATCGGTCTCTCCCTCCCTCACTCCATCTCCATTTCTCTCCCGTTCCCTCCTCTTTTGCGACTTATACTTGCTACTCAAAATCATCAACTTCTCGGACGTTTCTCAACCTAGCTCCATCTGAGCCGTAGCGATTTCGCTGGAGATCTCGTCAGAGAAGATGGCGATCTTGTAGGTTTTGGTGTGGAGAAGATTGGATCTCATCAGAGAAGAACCCCCTGGCCCAGGCTAGTTCCTCCGCCCCATTGAAGACGACCCTCACTGCAGCTCGAGATAGGAGAGAGGGTTCTCGTTTCTCTGGCTCCTTCTTTGCTCACTGCGAAAATCCAAAGGTAGAGTCTCATGCTTTTGATTTTTGGGGTTCTCAAATATATGGATAAAGCATGGCTACAGTTTGAATATGCACTTTCATGAATGCTTGTGTAAGATTTCTGTGTGGCATTTTTATATTTTTTTTGTGTTTTCATTGTTTCTAAGATGGCCACTCTGGTTTCAGTTAAGATGGTCTTTATGGGTGGATTGAGTGCAATGTTTAGCCCCTATCCAGGTCTGAGCATTCCTCCTCACCCAGTTCTGAGGTATCTGGGGTTCGCTGGCTAAACTCTCCCTCCCCTTCAGGTTCTCTGTTATTGGTTGTTTTGGTGGTGGGTTTCTGTTTCTCCTGGGTCGATTTCCTATGCTGTGCTTTCCCTTTGCTGTGCAGAGCTGCCTGGTTTGGTGTGGCGCCTTGTAATGTGCCTCGGCCTGGTGCTTCTTTCTTGCTTCCTTCTCCTTATCTATATGTTCTTCCCCTGTCTTTGTCTGCCCCTTTTGCTTTTCTGGGTCAGCATTTGTTTTTGGGTTAGCCTTTTGGTCTTTTTGGGATAGCATTCTTTGTATGCATCCACTTTCTTTTCCTTCCCTGTTTTTTGGGGGCTTCTTGCCCTGTTCTATTTTCTTTCAATACATACTTACCTTAAAGCAAAAAAAAAAAAATTTGTTTGTGTTTGAAGAAATGCAAACCTTTGATTCTTATGCATATGTTTGTGAATTTGTGGTGTTGTGAATTTGTGGTGTATTTGTCTATTGATGCAATGATGCCTCCCTTGATTTTGTGAAATCTTATCCTTTATGCCTCCCCTTATTTTTATGATTTATACTCTATTTTGGGTTTTTCTATTCTTGTGTTTTTAAATCTTGGGGTGCAGCCGATGGGTATAGATCTTCTGTAGTGCTTCTTCATTGTTAATAAGAGTAGCCATGCAAAAGAATATATATAAAAATAAAAACTTGTGGGGTATATTGATTGGGTTTGGTAAAGATTTTTTAATGGGGTTTGCATCTTTTTGATTGGGTTTACGGTTTTGTTGCATGCCCATGTGCTTTAAATTCGAAAATCATTATGTATAGTGGTTTTTGAAAATTCTGTGAAAGTAGTGGACATGATTTAGCAATCCGGTTACAACCCAAACATGGACTCTAAGACAATATTTTATGAGTGCAATTTATCCGAGGATTTGGCTTATGATAGATTGGAATGGAGAAATAAAATTGATGTAGTGGACCATAACATAGTTATATAGGCAGTTGTTGTAAGTTAGTTACTGATTTTATTCAATTGACTAAATTATATTAACTTAGACTAAATGGCTAAGAAGATTACAGATTTACTTGTAATTGATGGGGTGTGTAGGTTCTACCATCTCACAATTTATCGATGTCCAATATGGTAGTTAGGTCATCTCCTACCAGAGTAAACATTATCTAGTAGTTTGGTCCTTAATATGTCACGCCTTTCATATTTTTTTATATCAGTGAATCATTTTTATTTTATTGGGTTCCAATGTTTACTAGAAGGTGTTGCCAAGTCGTGCAAAGTCAGTCATGGAGTTCCCATTGGTTCTGTTTTTTATATGCTCATACCGATTGAAGGATCCTGACCTTCGATTATTGATTCAGTTTTGGCTTACTCTTTTTCTTTTCCTTACATAACGTAATCAGTTGGACATATGTGATTTTAGGTTTTGGACTGTCTTTGTCAAGGTCTAATGATCGAAATGGTTAGTGTCATAATGGTATCAGTTGAATCTATAATAATGTATCATCTTTTGTGGAGCGAGTGCACCAAATTTGACAGATAAAAAAAATCTTGTAATGCAAGGTTGGAAATGAGGTTTGTGCTTGACATTTATATTATTATTAGATTAGTCATGGTTATTTACTTCGTGGCTTTCCAAAGTAATGATTAGTAATGATTTATGAAAGCTTTTTGTGGCTTTCCGCTAGTTCCTTATTATAAGTAACCCTGACCTTTGAATATAAAGTGAAAGCCAAGCAGAAAACTTCTATACATATAAAATGTTAACACTAAGGCACTAATCTGTACAACTTGCTTTGTTACAGAAAAACCATTTAACTGAGGCACTAATCTGTACAACTTATTTCATTTATGCAATTTACTCTCGTCCTTGTTTGACCAAAATAAATACCCATAAAGGATAACCCAAAATGCATATAGCTCAACTCGACAACTTATTATAGGGTTGCAATGAGAGTAATGAATATTTTCATTAATTTTACATAGTTAAATGCTATACAGAGTGTGTTAAAGTCATGTTTCTGTGTTACTTACTACAAGGTAAGACTTTATGAAACATATTTTGAAGGAAACTTTAAGTTTACATTGTCTCATAGTCCGCAGTTAATTATTGGTTTGCATGTTTTGTTACATAATGAAGTTTGGTTACTTTGCTTTGATTTTGTTGTGTATGTTGTAGTTTCCCATCTCATTATAAATATAGAACCACGGGGCCCAATTGAATTTTGTTCTGTATCAATTGTACACTTTAATTTTCTTTCATTTTATTTGAAAGAGGAATGGGAATGAAATGGAAGTTGTGCTAAGAGATGAAGCCGTAGCCATCTACCAGATCTGTTACAGTTATGCTAAGAGAAACGGAATTGGAAAATGCGGCTTTGCCTGGAAAGTTGCTGGTCATGCACTTTGTTCGCTCTACTCCATAAAACATTAGTAAGCTATGATTCCTTGTTATAAGTGGTTACTGTTCGGGTGTCTTTATGTGGTTTTGATGTTTTAAGACTTTTTTTATAGGTTGTGTGATGTGCTGTAGTTTGGACTATTACTACTAGTATAATAAACTTGAACTTGCCATACAAATTGGTTACCTATAGGGACTGAATTAATCCAAGTGTTGGTCTCACAATGAGTCCTCCTAGTTTGTGGATTTGGACCTTTTTTTGTAGCCCTAAAACAGGATCTTCCTGAAGTTATGCAAATTCCTGCATGGAATATTTTACTTTTGTGCTTCCTCTCCTCGGGAGTTCTACTTTTGCTGTCAGTATGTTTTATCTTGATTCATTTTAACCTTGCTTATAAAAGACATTGACCGTTACAGTTACTTGTTTGTGTTTACTTGATGTGTTACCTACAGAATGTCTCAGCCGATTCTAAAAGAATGGATGAATGAAACAGATAGACTTGGGAGTGTGTACAGGCAGGGGGTTTCGGATTTTATTCTATTTGCTAGTGGCAAAGACCAAACATCGACCACGTGTCCTTGCCCTTGTAAAAAATGACGAAATGGAAAAAGGTTTGCGTATGATATAGTTAGAAAACATTTGATTCTTTACGGTATAGAATCAACATATCGTGTATGGGCTTTACATGGCGAGAACCCATATAAGGATCGAATGGTAAACCAAGTTGAAAAAGAAAATAGTGAGGCAGAAGGACTAGGGATGGAGAATTTTGTTGATGTTGCTTATGGCGTGCATGAAGAGTTAGTGGATGATTTGAATGAAGGTGTTGGAAGTCAGGTCGAAGATGTTGAACACCCTGTTGTTCTAGAGCCTGATTTGGGTAAAAGGTACCATGAATATAAGAAACAAGCAGAAGAAAAATTATATCCTTCATGCGAGGCTCCTGTAACAACTCTTTCTGCAATTGTAGACCTCCATAACTTGAAGAAGCAGTATAAATGGTCGGGAAATAGTGTGACTGCACTTTTGTCTCTGTTAAAAACATGGTTGCCAGACAGAAACACTTTGCCTTCTAAGTATCCTGTAATGAAGGCAATGTTAAAAGATCTAGGAATGAAAGCTGAGTGTATAGATGCCTGCGAAAATAACTGTATGTTATATTGGAAGACCAAAGCTGATTTAATGGTGTGTAGTCAATGTCAAACACCTAGATACAAAGTGAAGGAGGGGAAAATGGGGAAGAAAGAAACAAAAGAGGCGAGAAAAGTATTGAGACATTTTCCATTGATCCCAAGACTCAAAAGGTTGTACACAATACCATGGATAGCGCATGAAATGACATGGCATGATAGAGCTACGCCTTCTTGGAATTATATGCGGCATCCGATTGATTCGCTTCAGTGGAAGACATGTAAAGATGATTGGCCAGATTTTGCTAAGGAAGGGCGTAATGTCTGGCTTGGAATTGCAACTGATGGATTCAATCCACATGGAGTTCAATCCACTGGTTATAGTTGTTGGCATGTTTACTTGGTGCCTTATAATCTCCCACCGTCTTTGTGCATGAAATCTGAGTTCCATATGATGTCATTGTTAATACCTGGGCCGAAAGCACCAAGTCAAAACATTGATGTATTCCTTCAACCGCTAGTTGAGGAGTTACAGCAGTTATGGGAAGAAGGGGTTGCAGCTTATGACATGCACAAAAGAGAGCATTTTACTTTAAGGGCAATGTTGGTGTGGGGCATTCATGATTTTCCGGCATATGGCAACTTATCAGGCTGCGTAACACATGGTTACAAAGCTTGTCCTATTTGTGGTGATGAAACTCCGTCTATGCATCTTGGGAATGCAAGGAAGATCGTATACACAAATTACCGCATGTTTCTTAAATCTGATCACCCGTTTAGGCAAGGCAAATACTTAGGGCTGAAGACAAAGGAGTTAAAACCCCCTCCAACAAGGTTAAAGGGAGAAGTAATTGAGAAAATGCTAAGCCGTGTCCACTATGTACCTGGTAAAGTCTTAAAAGGTACCAAACGGAGTACTGATAATGTGGATGTGGTTGATAATGGAGATGATGAAGATGATGAAGTTACCGAGGCATGGTATAAAAGGTCTACTCTTTTTTATTTGAAATACTGGCCGAAACATACAATTCGACATGTTATTGATGTGATGCACACTGAAAAGAATGTCGCAGAACACCTATTAAATGCGATTTTGGACAAGAAAGGAACAAAGGATACAGTACAGGCGCGAGAGGATTTAAGGAAATTGGGGACTCATAGTGGCCAATGGATGCAAACAGACCCAATTACTGGGAGATCTGTAAAACCAAAGGCCCCATTTGTCTTGAATAAAGATGAGAAGTTAGAGTTTTGCAAAATTTTGAAAGACTTGAAGCTTCCTTCAGGGTTTTCCTCGAACCTAAAAAACATTGTCACTTTGAGTCCTCCTGGTTTGCTTACAATGAAATCACATGACTATCATGTGATTATGTGTTATTTGCTCCCGGTTTTGCTTCAACACGCTTATCCAAAACACCGTGCCTTGCGAAGAGCTATTCACCAGATTAGCTTATTCTTTAATCTCCTTTGTTCGAAAGTCGTCATCAGACATGAAATTCAATCTGCAAAATACATGGTTGCAGAGGCATTGTGTGTGTTGGAAAAATATTTTCCAACCGCTTTTTTTGATATCAGCATCCACCTCATGGTGCATTTGGCTGATGAAGGGTTAATTTGTGGACCTGTTTATCCCAGGTGGATGTTTCCGTTTGAACGGTATGTATAATTCCTTTATTTTTATTTGATTTTTAGCTGCAATTATGACGAAACAACGAAGTACAATTTTGTATTTTTTAATTTAATAGGGCAATGAAGGAGTGTAAAAATATTCCCAGCAATAAACGATATGTCGAAGGCTCCATTGCAGAGTCCTATATTGTTTCTGAATCCGTTAGGTATGCTATGGAGTACATGCCAAATTCACGAGATGGAAACCACAAAGCTACTCGTGAGGCATTTCTAGATGAAGATGGCGAGTATAGTGATGAAGGGCCAATACTTGAGGGTAAAACTGTGATCCTAGGCAAGGAACAATGGATACAAATACGTAGATGGGTCCTTTTTCGACTAGACGTTGAAAGGCTTGATGAATACTACAGGTTTGATTTCTTGACACATTTGGCTTAAAAACTTACTACTCCAGAAAGTTGTAAATACTTGTGTCAAACTGCATGAACAATTTGCAGTGAGTATCGTGCCTTGCAAGAAACTACTCGTGGTAAAAGAAATAGAATAGCAAAGACAGAAGTGGAGATACAGACTGAGTTCATTGCCTGGTTATATGACAAGGTATTGTTATATATTACGCTTAATATGAATTTACATCTAGTAATTTTATCTTTCTAAATGGCTGTTTTTGTCATTTCACAGTTGTTGGCTGCAAAAGACACGGACTGTGACTTATGGCGATTGGTTGTGGGACCATTATTCAAAGCTAAAACGTATAAAAAGTACCGTGTTAATGGTTTTGTGTTCTCTACTAGGTCGCATGACGAAACAGTTGCCACACAAGACAGTGGTGTTTGTATGAATGCAATCACTGCATTTACATCAAGTAGGAAGGACAAAAATCCCATTAATGCATCGACCAAGTGGTATGGGGTTATTGAAGAGATAATAGAGTTGGACTATACGACCTTTCATCATGTTGTCTTTTACTGCAATTGGGTGAGGGTGGAGGACAAGACCAATGGTTGTAAACTTTGTCCAGATTCTAATTTGGTGATGGTTAATCTCAATAGACTAAAGAGTATCAATAACTCTTTTTATGAGCCGGTGATTCTTGCATCTGAGGCTAGTCAAGTATTTTACTCGAAAGATTTGAGATATCCTAATTGGTGGGTAGTCATACATTCGCCTAGGCGATTGACATGTGAAGTGGATGATCTAGATGCACCAACTGTCTTCCAATCTATTCTCGACGACCAATCTAGTTTGGAGTCATTGATGCAAAGTCTAACCTGATTGTAATAGTTACACACTTTTATTTATGGTACGTTGAGTTACATGCAAAATTTCTCATTTTCTACATTTAGTGTATAAATATTCCTTTTAGTTCAATTTAGATATAAATTTCTCATGTAATAGTTTCTACTAACAATCCTTTGTCAAATAGTAGGCTATTTTACAATGGCATCAGGTCAATCACGCCTTATTGCTTCCCAACCTTCTAGTTCAGTGCCACTTCCATCTCATAAGCCAACTTCGGGAGCCTCACCGGCAACAGGAACCATTAGTAAGTTACCTATAGAGTTCAATGCGGACGGCATTGCCGTGGGTCCTAACCATGCCAAATGGAATTCTCGTGTTGGTTATTACGTTCGAGCTCGTATTCCAATTCATTACAAGGACTGGAGGAAAATAGATGCAAGCTTCAAAAATGATGTTTGGAATGAATTAATGGTAAGGTTTACATGTACATTTGATGTTTTGGATACATGTATCCGACATTTGCTTATGACTAATCTTTTTTACTGAAGATAAGTGTTGAAGTTCTAATCTTTTTTACTTGTTGTATGTAGCAAGAATTTGAGCCTAATGTTCCCCAAGCAGCGGCACGAAAAGCAGTAGAAAAGGACTTTTCCCAAAAGTTCAGATCAGCAAAGTATGCCTTACGGAAAGAGATTTTGAGTAAGTGTGGGGGTGTGGAAGAAGCTATTGCAGCATGTCCATTGGGTAAAGATCCAAATCATTGGGCAATGTTTGTTAGAAATGAGAGTACTGATGAAGTGAAAGCTAGAAATGCAAAGAATGCAGAAAATGCGAAAAAGAATAAATATCGGCATACTAATGGGCGGGGCACATACGCCCATATGTTGGATAAAATGGTAGGTGTCTATTCTTGCACCATTAAATTCTATTCTCTTTATCCCAACAACTAATGAAGATTTTTTTTGTAGGATAAAGAAGATCCTAGCAGAAAACATGGACGGGTAGATAGTTGGAAAAAAGGACATGAGCGCCGTGATGGGACTATATTGGAGAGTGCTCGAATTCATTACGTAAGTTCTAAAAAAGGAAGATTAATTCTTTTAATTTATATTACTACTCATATCATTGGTTGATAATATAGGAACAAGTTGAGGCTGCTCAAAAAAGAAGAAAAGAAGCAAGCTCGAACGGTGAGGGTAGTGTATTTGAAGCAGACTTGGATAACGATGAATTGGCTGAAGTCTTTGGGCCTGAGAAAAGTAGTAGAACTCGTGGAATCAGCTCGACCAAGTCTAAGAACCAATTGCAACGTACAGCTATTGCAAAGGCATTACTGCAACAAGCAAGCTCTTCATCCAATTCTGAGTTGAAAGGGGAATTGAATGAGATGAAGGCTTCCATATGTAATGTCATGGGTGTGTTAACGGTGAGTTACACTTGTGCCTCCTTGCATTTAATACCATTTATATATAACTAATTGTTATCTCCATTATGTCAGGATGTACTTAAGCTCATAAGAAACAATGGAATGTCGAGTGCTCAAGCCGCATGCGGGACAACACCACCCGAAACTGAAGTTGGTTCCAATTCAGTTTCCCGTCAGACTCAACGAAACTTAAAGGACATGTTTGGCTCTGTGAATCCTTCTCCTAGGACGCTTGGTTCTTCACCGAACGTAACCTTACTGGATAGGAATGGTCTTGCAGTTGCTAAGGGTTATGTTATGACAGAGACAGCTGGAATTTGCCATGGCAGAAAAGTTCTCATAGGTGAAAAAAAAAGTCTACATTGAGGAAGTCTTAGTTGGTGATGCTCTCGTTTACGACGGGCCCCAAGATGGAATAAGGTATTTGGATGGTTTTAGTGCAGGAGGGCCTTTGATTTGGCTAGAGTCAAGGATGGAAATTTCTTAATTAGTTGTTTTGGATATGTTTATTGACTTATTATGTTTAACTTGAACTTATTGGCTACTTTATGTTTTGAGTGCATTTTTGCTTGATATGGTAGGAAGAACTTATTGGCTTGTTTATTTGGATGTGTTTGCATATTTTTATTTTATAAATATTAATGATGATTGCTTGCTTGTTTGAATATTCAGGTTCAATCATGTATTAACCCATTTTTAACTCCGCCTGGTGATAATCAATATCATTGGTTTGATATTGGTTTCAACTGCTGGTCCCAAGCCCAGATAAAGGAGGAGGGAGGATGGTGGTGCCTTGGACAGTTCTACAAACCACATAATGCTATTGGGACGACCGCCTTTAAGAAGGTAATGCTATTGCAAATTTGAAGAAGCAATGACTACATATATGACCCCTGTTTTAATATATTGGGACTACATAATACTATTGCTCTTTGTTGGTTGTGTGTAAAGTAAACCCCTTTGTTGGTTGTAGCGTATCATGATTAATAAGCCCCCGACAAATCTACATGATTTATGTACAAATATGGCACCAGATATTAGATACTTTTTAACGCCTACAAACACTTCTTGTGGTTTATACTTTATACTCCAAAATTTAATTGAAGATGGTCAATCATTCCAGGTCTTTTTAACGCCTACTCACATGGCCATTGTCATGAAATGTGCTGCTGGTGGTGAGCTTTGCGAGAGGATATGTAATGCTGGTAGATTCAGTGAGGATGAGGTAAACTATTATTTATTTACTATCATCACTCATCAGTCCAGTATTATACAAAATCTTGTTTTGGTTTTCGTTAGTATCAATTGTTGCACTTGAAATGTCATCTCTATACATGTGATAGAATGAATCTAGTTTTCCTTCCATAAGCTGTTCCCAAAACTCAATCCATTCAGATGATATGGTGCACACGTACAACAGACAAAGATTGGTTGTATGTCAGTTGAACTTGTCTAGCCACTTTCTGTTATATCTAAAGACTGATGACTAATGTTTCTCTCAATAAAAGATGGTCATCAGTGCTATTTTCCATCCATGACTACTGAAAGTCGTGTTCACATTAGTCATGTTAGTTTTTAGCATTGATTGTGTCTGCACTTAAAATTCTACTAAAGAATCCTTCCATTAACAGCCGCAGTGATCTTCCCGCTAGAGCATGTTGTGTTGTTGTGGAGTATCTTCCTGGTGGGACACTTAAACAATTTCTAATAAAGAATAGAAGGAAAAAACTAGCCTACAAGATTGTGATTCAGCTTGCCTTGGACCTTTCCAGAGGGTGAGTATTGATCTCTTGGTATTTCCATTAAACCACAAATGTTTACAAATGGGCTTCCAAAAATCTAAAATATGCCTTCTTTATTCTGATTTTGCAGCTTGAGCTATCTACATTCAAGGAAGATTGTACACCGTGATGTTAAAACTGAAAATATGCTGCTAGATGTCCATAGGACTCTAAAAATTGTTGATTTCGGGGTTGCTCGTGTTGAAGCTCAGAATCCAGGGGACATGACGGGGGAAACTAGCACACTTGGATACATGGCCCCGGAGGTACCTTTGGCTTGTATGATCACTCTTAAAATTTATTTCTTTGGAGTAATACCTTGGACCTTTTCAGATATTTTTGTTGATTATGTCTCCCCACTTGGGTTCAGGAAGAGTTCAAGTAACCATATACATTCCTAATTGGACAACCACTTTATATTGTGACGACAGGTTTGCCTACTATTATTCATTTTACTAACTTAAATGTGCTTTGCCACTGTTGTTACTGCTGAATTAACCAACTTCTGGTTGGAGTTTGTTTAACTGTCTGTGTTGATTGAGCAGAACTTACGGCCAGAGATTCCTAGGTGCTGCCCAAGTTCATTCGCCAACATCATGCGGAAGTGTTGGGATGCAAATGCAGAAAAGCAACTCGACATGGATGAAGTGGTAAAGTTATTCTATTGGGTTTGCACATTTTTCCTTTTCTTTCTAATGAATGTAGTGCTTTGTTATTGATGATGATGGATGGTGATGATGAAATCATGAAATCAGTTCTGTTTTGCCATGTTTTCTTGGAACTCAGTTACCCTGTAACTTAAATTACCTTTGTAGCTCTTGGCTTCCAGTGATTGATTGTTGCAAACAAGGTTAGAAACTAAAGGACATGTTTGACTCTGTGAATCCTTCTCCTGGGACGCTTGGTTAGGCTGTCATAATTAAGACATTGAGATGCACTACACAAAATTGCTGTAAATCTTTTGGAGAAAAATTGCAGGTGTTTGGTGGATCATGGAGAAGCACACTTGCTCTCGCTCGCCTACAGCCAATCACATCCTATGAAAATGGGTAACGGTATTTCTCTTTCTTATTATTGTCATCATCAGGTTAACAGTTTTTCTTTTTCTTATTATTGTCATTATTTTTTTATTGTTATTACTGCTGCTTGTACCCTGTGATCTCTGTTTTTCTTTTAAGCGTGTTGGGTACACAACATATTCAATTTAATTCTTTCCTTATTTGCTTTCTTTAGGTTACTGGCTTGGTACTTAGAGGTATTTTTCTATTAAGGAAGAAAGAATTTGATTGGTTTTATGAGGGCAGTGCAGCAGCTATTTTTCCAGATGGTAACTTAGTGACAGTGCTTCTATTGTTTCTTCAACGTAGTATATAACATATGGATGCCAAATAAAGCTCTAAAAAGACAAGATATTTGTCTAAAAGATAAGCTATTTATCTTTGTTCATGTTCCTTGATCAATTTTTACCATTATGAAGTTACACATAAAACAGTATTATTGAAGAAGTTGAATAAGGGTTGTTTCCTGCATTGATTGGTCAGAAGCAGAAACAAATGCCTCTGACAAAGCGAGGCAATACATGAGTCTTCACATTGAAATTAATAATAATAGTAACAGTATGCAAGTTGATTCTGAATATACAATACATGAGTCCTCACATTGAATATATGGCAGATTCATGTGCCTGTGATTGCATTCCCCACCACAGGCGAAGTTGTGCCTGAACCTCTTGGTGTGGTTCTCATTTTCTCCTCTTGGAATTTTCCCTTAGGTGAGTTATAGCATCTCTTACATATGTTTATGTATTCTTTGCTGCTCATGCACTTAATTACACTTTCATACCAAGTGTTATGGCCCATAGGCAATCAAAACACAAATCTAGATTACCCATCCAAGCCACTCAAACTTCATGGGCAGCCATGTGAAAATCTTAACTAATCAGATTATAGTAACCATTAAACTATAGGCTTTTCAGCAGTAACTGTATGTTTCAGTTACTTGATTAGTACAGGATCATTGCTTGACTAAATTATGCGGCGGTTTGTCCTACAGGGCTGGCCTTGGATCCACTGATAGGGGCCATAGCTGCAGGAAATGCTGGTGTTCTGAAACCTTCAAAGATCGCTCCGGCATGCTCTTCTTTCTTGGCTAAGAATAACCCCTTGTACTTGGACAATAAAACTGTTAAGGTCATAGAAGGCGGGGTGCCCATTGCAGAGCGTCTCCTTGAGAAGAAATGGGACAAGATCTTTTTCACAGGTTTATTTTTCACTAACAAGGATTGTCTGGAGCTTGCCTCAGAGAAAGGTTTAATGTAAAGAAAGTAGGAAAAAGAGGATTACATGGGTTCCAATTACTCTGGAGCTTGCCTCAGAGAAAAGATCAACAATCAAATAGTATCAGAGGGGTGTTCTTTTTTTTACACTTTTATTTTTTGGCCACCTTTATTTAATGTGGAAGTGGAACTAACAATCTTTTCCATCTAATTAGTGAATTTTTGTGCATTTTGATTGGTCAACATCAGTCTCAGAGCTATGAAAACTGGGGTCCACAAGATGGAAGGCTAAAGCAACTGAATTTATCAACTCTAAGCCTCAGGCTCTTTCTCTTTATGTCTTCACAAAAGATAAAACACTCCAAAAGCAGGTGATCTCCAAAATGTCCTCCGGAAGCGTGATGATTAATGATACTATTATTCAGATACATAGTCTATATTCTCTGTTCTACTTAATACCTCAGTGTTTTGTTTCAGTAATTCTTACATAGTATCAAAATCATCTCCCCTTGCTAGAGTTCATTCCATTGAATTACATGAACAAAAGTAGTGAAAACAAGATGTTTTTGTGCATCATCCATTTTAATCATGGATACCATTGTAACAAAAGAAAGATACATGGTTTTGAGCTTCAGCCCTTGAGGTTTCAGCCTAGTAATGCTATTCATAGGCAATCAGTTTTCCCAGACTTATTTTTCCTCTTTTGATAGGTAAGTTTTTTGAAGCCACAAGCCTGTGGTTCCTAAAAAGGAGCACCTTCTGGTTGTGCTACTGGTTCTTATCGATCCCATTTTCTATGAAATGCAATTATGAAAATCCCACAGGAGAGAAATGATGAGAAATACAGGGAATGAGAATCCCATACTGAAATTCACTACATTTCTCTAATAATCATGACCATCTAATATTTTTACTAAAGAATTAATCATGGTCTATGCATTTGCTTTCCTGATGCTTTCTTTAAGCTGTTGTTCCTCTATGTGGAGTTGAAGACACTGAAATATATAATACAGTGGATTAATCTATTAGCAGGTGGGTGTGTACAGGGTGGTGCAGTAGGTGGCCGGGTGCGTGCAGGGTGGTGCAGCAGGTGGGCTGAGCAGGTGGGTTGTGCAGGGTGGTGTAGCAGGTGGGCTGTGCAGGGTGGGTGTGTGCAGGATGGTGCAGCAGGTGGCCGGGTGCAGCAGTACTTTTTACCTTCATGCCTATTTCTCTTTGAATAAATGGGTGCAGCAGGGCATATGGTGCAGCACTCTTTGAATAAATGCGTCAAGTTTATGAAGCAACGGTATCTTTTTACCTTCATGCCTATTTCTCTTTTCAATTTGTGTTGATGCCAATATGCCCTAATTGTCCTTTCTTTGATGTTTCAGAAACCCGATCTTGTTATATTTGTTATGGATAGTAGTATCGGTCAAGCTGCATTTGACCAAGCTCACGCATTTAAGCAAACTATTGCAGTTGGTGCTGTGATTGTTACTAAAATGGATGGTCATGCAAAAGGAGGTGGTGCACTTAGTAGAATATATACATCTGGGTTTTATTTTTGTTTATTTTTGGTTTTTTTGTTGGTAGAATGTATACATCTGGGTTTTATTTACATTATGACAAGGGAATGTTATATCAGAAAATTTATTTTTTCCGGTGTCAATAAGATGCAATGTTGGTTATAAATGTTATTATCAGTGCTTTACCTGGTCTTCAAATTTCTCTTTGTTCTTGATTACTGAATCTGATCCATTGTTTTAGTTTATTAATTTTTTACTTGTTCCTATTGGCCTTTGTGAATAAATATCATGCCTTTCTGTTTTAATGTTTTGGTTGTTTCATTGATGGAGAAGGCACCCGAGGCATTCCCTTGCCATCAAAGCAGCTTGGAACTCTTTAAGGTCCGCTGCAGCAGTTGTCCCTTGGCACAGGCTGATCTGGAATAATATAATTAACCCGCGTCTTGCCTGTTTTAGCTGGCGGCTTCTTCACAGAAGAACTCCTTTGGACAGTTGGGCTAAATCTAAAGGCTGCTCATTAGCTTCCAAATGCTACAACTGCAACTTGGCAGAGGAAAATGATTTGCACCTGTTTTTCAACTGCAAGCTGGCTGCAGACTTCTGGTTCTGGTTGCTGTCCCTCAGAGGAGCTCCTCCTAATCCTTTCCTCACTGTTTCTTCAATCTGGTCGGCCTTGGATGTTGGTGGAGACTTCCAAGCTAGTAAGTGTGCAGCAGCTATCTTCTTCAATGCTCTCTCTGCCATTTGGAACACCCGCAATAAGTCCAAGCATAATTCCAAGTCTCCCTCCATTCGGAGAGCTAAACTGATCTTCCTGGAAAACTTAAAAGGTATGCGTCTTCAGCACTGAGTTGTATCCCCACCCAATTTTGGTCAACCTAGGCATTCAGTGATTTTTCTTCTCTTCTTCTTGGCTCTGTGCTGCTTTGGAATTCAGTGATTTTCTTCTCTTCTTCTTGGCTCTGAGCTGCCATGGAATTCCTTTGTTTCTTGTCCCTTTGAGCTTCATTGTTGCCAAGCTGTAGTTCAGGTGCTGAGCCTGCTTTGCTGGCTCTCCCGCTGTTTCTAAGCTTGTGCAGGGGCTTTCCTTAGCAGCTGCCCTGTGGGGAGTAGTCCAGAGTAGCCTTGCAGTGGCTGCTCTTCTTGGCAGAGCTTCCAGGAGAGAGAAGTCTGAGTCTTCTTGGGTTGTGGTCTGCTATTGTCTCTCTTGGGTTGGGGAGCAGAGTTCTGGTGGATTTAGTTTTCTCTAGTTCAGTTGGTGCTTTCTTTTGCTGGCCGAGTGGTTCTCAGCTGCAGAGTTGAGTGGTTTTCTGCTGAGTTTTGGGTTTTCTGCTGTGCTGTCACTCTGGTGGGTGCCAATCTTTGCTGGAGCAGTTTCCTTGAGTCAAGTGCAGAGCCTGCTGGCTTGGAAGCCTTTTGTGGCTGTGCAGAGGCTTTCCTTGGTAGCTGTCCTGGCTGTCCTAGCTGGTGCAGTCTCTCTTTGCAGAGCTTACTGCAGAGCTGCTTGTTCTTGCTGGGTTTTGTTGCTTTTTTGCTGTAGTGGTTCTGTTTGGGGCTCTGTTGTGGGCTGAGTAGAGCTGTGTGCTGAGTTGATGTTCTTAGCTCTTTCTTAGGTCTTTCGGTCCTTCGAAGGAGTTGCTTTTCGCCTCAGCAGGGTTGAGTCTTTCGTTGTTCTTTCTCTTTCTTCTCTCCTCCTTCTCTGGTTTTTTTTTTCCTTTGGCTTGTTCAGCTGCTGGGTTGGTTTTCTGTTTGCCTCCTTTTGTGGCTTTCTCTATGTATTTTGGGGGCATTTGGCCTTTTCCCTCTCCTTAATTCTATTTGCCTTTTAGCAAAAAAAGTTTTGGTTGTTTCATGTAGGATGTAATACCGCCGGCATATTTGGACGAGCTTTCACTGTTGCAAGATCAGATATCACCTTTCTCGAATGAAATCGCTTTCAATACAATAGAGCAAGAGCTTGGATTACCAATAGATATGCTTTTCTCAGAGATCACTTCAGAACCTATTGCTGCAGCATCTCTTGGGCAGGTTGTAATGGCTATCCTGCTTATGAGTTAGGTCTTGTTTTTGTCATGGGCGCTGTCAATGGCTATCACTTCAGAGCTTGTTGCTGTCAAAGTGCAGAGGACTGGAGTTCAAGCTGCAATTTCTTTGGATATATTTATTCTGCGTTACCTTGCAGGATATATTAAAAGAGTTGCCAAGTTAAACACTGACCTTCAGGTAACTGTAGTGAACTAAAGTGAAATCTCTTTGTTTTAATGTAGCAGGCTTACAAGAAGATGATAGTGTGCTTTATCAATGTTCATCTAATAATCTATCTGCTTTGATTAAAGATGATTTTATTGAATAATAGAGGAACTTCATTTGCAGGCAGTGGTGGATGAATGGGCATCAAGCCTTTTTCGGGTATGTATGGACCTCCTTAGCATTTACTTTGACAGTACTTTATTCATTCTTTGTTTAAGAAGCCTAGTGTTTTTCTTTTACGTATGACATAGAGGCTCATGTAGAAACAAGATAAGAAACTATGTAATTTTTTTGATCTGAAGTAGAAAGAACACCCATATAATACTTAGACATTGAATACAGGTAAATCACGTTGAATGCAGGAGATGGATTACAGGATAGAAGCAAAGAATGCCATGTGTGTAATATCTTGTAATCTTTGTATGATTTCTAAGAGGAGAAGGATTCCTAAAATCCAGGGATTTCTTTGTTGCTTATTTTTACAAAGGAAACTCAAAAGCTATAAAAGAGGGGTTGATCACCTAAATGGGGCCCCAATTTTCTAGCAATTACATCTTTGTTCAATTGATAAATATCAATACAGCAGTCCATCATACCTAAAATTTCAGAAATGAGACATCTAGTCAGAATCCATGGACAGATGGAAACCTTTAGCAAATCTTTGGAACAGAACTGAAAAGTTCATTTACAGTCAAAAGAAGTTGCAGAAATAAATGCAACTTAGTTGATAGCAGTACTAGCCTCATCACTAAAAATGGCCGTTGGCATCAGAATATATAGAAATAGGCTGTAATCAAAGGCCTCAAGGACTCAATCAGGCCAGATCCTGGATCTGAGCAATATAAACACATGCAAAAATAAGAAGGTACTTTAGTCTGTGAGTGTATGCTGTTGCTTCTGGTTTTTCTCTACAACTTGTCATGGCAAAAAATATTATGTTTTATAGTTTATCTTCGTAATTGATCTAATAAGAGTTGTTTGTTTTTCGTTGACCTAACACAGAGAACTTTATGGAGGACTGCAAGACGTTTTCGTGCCAAAAATGTTTCTAGAGCAAAGTAGTCACCGAGTTCTTATTATGGAATGGATAGAGGTACTTTGCAGTGCACTTTTTTTTTTCCTGTACTATGTCATTACAGGTGTGCATGTGTGTAGGGGCAAAAGTCAACTGAAGTGAAGGATCTTTACTTGATTGAGGTTAAATCATCAAAGCGAATACAGGCTCCTCCCGTCCTTGAAGCATATAGATTAAGTTTTTCATTTATTCATATTGTTATCATTATTGATTGTGTTTGTTATTATTTTTGCTTATAGCTGGCTTGTGAATTTTGTCTCTTGGCAGGTGGGAGTTTATTGTTCACTAACTCAGCTTCTAGAATATGGGTTCTATCATGCAGATCCTCACCCTAGAAATCTTCTACGAACAAATGATGGGAAGCTAGCATACTTGGGTATTACTTTCAAATTGATGTTTTATATTAGTGAATGTTACTATAATATCTTCTTTTTTTCCCCACGACTTGTACAGTTGTAGCTGTGAAGTAAATATATTTTTTACTGGGAAATAAGAACACTTTCTTTTTTCCATTTAAGTACACTGATGAAGCACAAAAAAGAGTTCATTTGATATGGAAACAATGTGATTCAGCTAAGAAATTTATTTCTAATCTCTTATTGCATGTAGAAAGGAAAAGCAACTTTTCTCCATGCGATCCAGACTCACCCCAAACTTCATATTCTTTCATTTCAGACTCAATGATGAAGTGGGTTTGATTGTTGGTCACACTTAACATGCTTTAAGTTTTTTCAAACTTATCTCATCTGGTGGTTGAAGTTTCATATCCTGAATGAGCATTTCATAATTTGCCATCTTGAGTTACTATCATCATTCTGTTTTGTTACCTAGAAAGGAATTAAAGGTTTTTTTTTTTTAAATAAATTTGTCATAGTATTTCACCAGTCAGTTGATTGTTTGGTCTAGTTTTGGTAGTCGTGAAATATTCATGTTGTGTTGTCGTGATCATTCCTTACGAGGCTGGGTCCACTATTCTCACAAGGATAAAAAAAACTTATATCATCCCACTTCTATAGTCACCTGTGTGCTCCGCATCAATGAGACTCAAGTTGTCTATCACATTAACCTAACTTGCTTTGGTTGCATGGTTGTAAAACCCAACCAATTGACTTCTCGTGCAATGTTGTGAACCATTACCAATATCTGCCCAATGACATTTTCTCTTAAAGTATTTGCCTGGAGTCCCTTCAGATGCCTCCCTCTCACTTCTATTATTGATTTTTTTTATACTCTTTTCTAATGTAATTGTTGTATAGTTTTCTCCAATGTAATTAAGATTTTAAATGTATTAGTGTTTCACCTTAAAGATTTTAAGTGATTCTAATGAGTTTTCAGGCTTTTAAAAAATATATATATTGAAAAACCGGGGCATGCCCTGGTTTTTCAATATATTTTTTTTAAATTCGAAAAAATAAAAACGACGGCTTTGAGCCATCATTTTTAAAGCCATTAAACGACTGCCCAAAGGGTGATTTTTGGATAATTTTTTTTACACATGAAAAAAGTTTTGTAACGGTTATAAACCGTTACTAATTTGTGCGAATAGCAACACTTAAAAACGTTACAAAAGATTTCACAACCGTTAGGAATGTTATGAATCAGTAACACAAATTTGGCATGAAAAAAACGTTACAGAGTTTACAAAACCGTTACAAATATTTAAGTGTAAAATACCGTTACAAAACTTGCGAAACTGTTACTATTTTATTAAAAATTATTAACACAAATGAGTATTAAAACCGTTAGGAACTAATTTCCGTAACGGAAATAAAGCGTTACAATTAATATGTTTGTAACGGTTTATAACCGTTACGGATGTTAATAACAGATTAGAAATGCCCAAACTGTGACCCAAAAAAACCATTACAAATTTTTTTAGTAACGGTTTTGGACCGTTAGGTATATCCTGAAATGGTGTAGTGTGTCATACAAGGAAAGGGAAAACCTTTCCCTTTCTTATTTGCACCCGTAATCCTTCTGGTTGTTTTGAATTAGTGCATAACGATTTTTGAATGTTTCCTACTTTATCTATGATAGGATACAAACATTTTATTATACTTTTTCACATCCCAAATCTCAATGTATATCCTATAATTCAACAATTTGTAAACATGATTGAAAATCAATTTTTTAAATGTATTAAAACAGTATGCTCCAACTCAAGGAGAATACATGTCAAAAAAATGTTCAGTCATACCTACAACAAAAAGGAATTACTTCTAAATGCTCTTATCCTCAAACTCAACAAAATGGGGTAGCAAAGCGTAAACATCAGTACAATTTCAAATTGTTTGCACTCCATTACTATTAGATTCAGTTGTGCCTGCATCTATTTGGGTTGAAGCAATTAGCATGCCATTCATGTCATTAATCGTCAAATTTATTTATTTATTTATTTGAATGATAACTTTCATTAGAGGGAAAGCAGTACGAGAGGGATGTAGTGATGTATTGAAAGCAAAAGAAAGAGAGACCGTCCCAGGGCCACAGCACTACAAGACCCAAACACAAACATAAGGAAAACAATTGGATACAAGCCCTTTTTTGCACAACATATTATCTTGCAACTAAGAATGTGGGAAGACAGTGCAAAACTATAACGAAAATCATGATTTTCTTTAAATAGCATTTGTGACTATCCATGGATTAAGGCAGGCACCTAATATGATGTCCATTCAATCACACATTTAGAATCATCTTCAGCAATGAAAGGAAAACGATTTGTCAAAACGAACTTTAGAAAACTGACCTACAGAGCAGTAACCTCCTTAGGTCTAGTACCAATTTTGTTCCCTAAACATGGTATACCGAGGTATGTTTGTATTCCAAGAGAGACAAAGGGAACAAGGTTACTACTTTGCACTCATCAAATTTGGGGACTCCAAATGGGAATAAATGTCAACACATTTCCTACAAGTGCCATAAGAAAACTAAAAACACCCAATCAAAGGCAAATTCTAGCAAAGAAACATAGAAAAAATTACAAGGAATGGAAACCCTAAGAAAGACATCTGACCTGAGACGACGAAGCTTTCTCCTATCAATTCCTTTGCAAAAAGAGAAGAAACTCTTCAAACATCTGGCAAGATTTCCGCAAGAGAGAAGAAACATAAAAGGAATCAGGATTTCATGGGTCAGCAGAGCACACAGCAGATATGAAAATCCAGGAAATGAGAAAGCAGAGAAAGGGGATTTTTGGAGCATGAGTTTTCTCACTGAAAGTGATGCAGGCATGCAGCTGGTCCATAAGATGAGTTTCAGTTGAAACTTTCCAAAGTATGCAAATATTTTATGCAAATATTCAAAACAACAGACCTCATAACTGTCATTTAAACAAGCAAGTTTATCATAATCATCCACAACAAACCAACAACTAAAACATAGCCATCCTACTTCAACACTGTTTAACATCATTATCAAAAATCTAAAAATGAAACATCTTTCGCCCAATCATCCATCTGCTCCCTGCAAAACAAACCAAAAAATAATAATAATAATTAAATTATCTTCTTACAAATCATATAATGCAAAATCATGGTAATATTAAGTAAACAATAAATAAGTATTTTTACCCCTTCGGAAGGATCTTGTCCCTGGGCAGAGAACCGTTGTCTCATCTCAGTAATGAAAGCTTGCATCAACCTCATCTCTTCTTCTTGGTTCTTCTTCCACTCCTCCATTTGCTGGAGTTTTTCAGTCACTGAGCTGAGTTTACCAACAACCTCATCATAAGCGGCCTGAGATGGGCGCGACATGGAGCCAAAGACAGAAGTGGGCGTGGGACCTAGCCCATATCCACGGACACGACCGTGCCGCTCTTCTCCCATCACCCGAGTATATATCTCATCACCTATGGAGCTAGAAGAACCTCCTTCTTGTGTAGCGCTTAGTTCCTTAAACTTTGACTGAATGGAAAATTTAATTAGTGTCATTATGATCAAATTGAGGTTTATTGTTAAAATTATCAATGTACGTACAATGATTTCTGCTGATTTCTCATCAACAGGAGTCCCGTCCTTCCGACTATGGGTGCGAATGAAGAGCTCCGCTCGAGAAGGTATACTACCATCAGTCCTGCTCCGAGTCTATCCATGTACAAAGTTAATTTCATTGCAAAGTTGAACGTCAACGTAATTTCTAAAATAATAAATAATATAATGATCCCACATACCTCCTCATCTCTATATCGAGCAAAACTTTTTGTCCCCCCTGTATGTTTAAGTGTTTGTTTACTACGATTGGCCTTATTTTTCGATGCCACGACCTACATTGTTCCAACAATATTGCAACAATTTAAAGGCACAAGCAAAAAAAACTCTTTCACGAAAACATTTTAACAATGGTTTTCTACCTGAACCTCTGGACTGCCCCAATATCGCACAAGCCAGGCCCAATCTTCACGAGAAACGTCAAGGGGTAAATGCTGAAGTCGTTCCTCATCTGTATTCCATGACAAATAATACTTATCCTTAAGGTCCTTTTTATAATCTCTATATTTCTTCCCTAAACTCTGTAGAACCCACTTTCTCCTCTCATCATCAACTACCGCGTGGTCCTGAGATTCAAGATTAAATAAGGATCACGTGAAGTGATTAACTAAAGAAAGGAGATGTACAAGTATGCAACAATATTCTTACTATTTACCTGGATGTGCTTCCACATTTTATCTTTTGCTTCCTCTGGAACTTCAGCCCATTTTGTCACCTGTAATGGTGCATTACCAGGTGTCCTTACAATGATTCCGCATAAAGTGGCGAAAGGCCTTGCATTGTCACCTATAGGTTGCCCTTCTGCATTGAATTCCACAATTAGTTTATCATCGGGCCGCCTATTAAACAATTTAATGCCTCGGTTGCTCCCTCGAGTCCTTTTTCGCCCAGTGTTAGAATCTGTTTTCAAAGTTTAAAAGTTGATGTAAAGATGTACAATACTAAAGAATAATCTGATATCTTTGATCTACCAAATTTAAGTCTACTTTTATCTATAAAATGTAAGTAATCTTACTTGAACTGCTACCAATCCCTCCACTCTCTATAGGGGTAGGCTGGCCAATCCCCCCAACCTCTGTAGGGGTAGGCTGACTCTGGGCCTCAGAAGTCCCCTCCGTAGGCTGTGGAGGGGGATGTATGGATGAACTCTGACTGGATCTGCTTTTACTTCTTCGAATCATCGCTGTCTATTTAATTACCTAAATCAAATAATCAAAGATAATTCATCAAGAATATGGATTTGAATTAAATAAGTAGACAATAAATGGGCAATAATGTGACAAAAAACATTATTTTATACTCTTGCATCTTAAAAGGATTGCTTACATCTTAAAAGGATTGCAAGTATATTATACATGCTCAATAGAGGTATCAACAAAAGACACTAAATTCCATAAGAATGTGATAGCAAAGAAACAAATTAAAATATAATTAGGAGGATATTAAGAATCTAAACTCAACTTCAATACCTGCTAGTAATCTTAATCATCAACGATGTCAATGGAGATATCATCTCCATCACCATCGTCAATAGAGGTATCATCTCCTTCGCCATCATCAATAAAGGTATCATCTTCTTCATGTTCTTGGGTTTGATGAGGAAGAACAATATTTGCATCGAGAACTACTCCTTCGATATCAGGTCTATTCCAAGTGATAACACCATCATTTGTGTCTACCATATCTGTTGATTCAATGTGCAAATCGAGCTCAATTTGTTGGCAAGGATCCACTTCCGACTCCATATCGTATACGTCTCGGGGTTGTATCTTTATCGCGACATGCCAATTAGGATCGATGGTGTCTTGGATGTAAAAAACTTGTCGTGCCTGATTTGCAAGAATAAATGGTTCATTGGTATTTAAGGTCCGTGTGAAGTTCACACAGGTGAATCCATACTCATCTTGCTTGATTCCCCTACCACCACGATTCATAACATCCCACCAATCACATTTGAATAACACGATCCGATTCCCACCGATATATTGTAACTCTATAATATCGTTTAAGATGCCATAATAGCCAACATTGCCGGTCATCGGGCTCGAGTCCCTTGCCCTTGCAAAGCTCGATGTCTCTGCAGTTAAGAAAACTCCACTATTTTGAGTTCGCGATCTTTTGTGTGAAAGCGAAAGCCATTTACAATGTACCCCTTAAAGCACCTCACTGCTCGAAGTGGAGGCATAGCTAATACTTGTAGTTGTGAATTTACATGCTAACCGTCTACTTGCATCTGTGAAACCTATTTGGATTGGACAAGGAAATTAATACATCCCCATCACATTATTCACAACTATGACTACACTTAACAAGAAAAATGCATATTATATACAACACTTACATGGCGTTCGAACCATTTACCAAATTCCTTAATATGAGTGCGGTCCACATCCCTAACACTTATACGACCACGGTGAGCATCCTTAATCATCTGCTTATGTATCCTGCATCATATGTATTTTTATCATAATCCAAATGGGATCAAAATGTTAAGTTTTCTATATATATCGTATCATCAGATTTGGAACTAGCAATCTTACTGGACAAATGGGGCGACTTCATCACAGTTGTTCAACACATATAGATGAGCCTGCTCCCACTCATCTGTACTTAGCGTGCGCAAGGTTGCCTTCCCTAAGGCACGACCGGTCCCTGCGAAAATGGAAAATTTTTCATGTGATTCAGCATCACCACCATCGTAATTCCGAACCGGTCGATTGAACCTTGTCTCAACCTCATGCAAGTATCTGGAGCAAAATGTCGAACATTCTTCTGAAAGGTACCCTTCTGCTATTGAACCCTCTGGGCGACTTCTATTACGTACATATGACTTCAGCGTGTGCAAGTACCTATGAGAATACAATTGTTGATGTTATTGCCAATACAACTTAAAATGATAAGTTGAAATTATATATATATACTGACCTCTCGATTGGATACATCCACCGGTATTGCACTGGTCCGGCAAACTTGGCCTCATCGGCGAGATGAATAGGCAAATGGACCATAATATCAAAAAATGCCGGTGGAAAGATCATTTCCAATTTACACAGTGTTAGAACAATCTGGGTTTGAAGTTGCTCCAGCTCTGAGACCTTCAAAACTTTCGAACACAACTGCCTAAAGAAAGCAGACAATTGAATCAAAACTGAACACACATCCTTGGGTAAGAGTCCACGTATTGCAAGCGGAAGTAGTTGTTGCATAAGAACATGACAATCATGACTCTTCAACCCCGAGATCTTGCATTGTTTGACCTGAACACATCGTGCAATGTTTGACGAGTAATTATCCGGAACCTTCACCTCCTTTAAGCATTGACACAACTTTCTTTTCTCATTTAAAGACATTGAGTAGCATGCAGAAGGTAATATCAACCGATTTCCTTCTTGTTTTGGGTGGAGATGTTCCCTTATGCCCATTAACTTTAGGTCAAGACGAGCTTTTAAAGTGTCCTTTGTTTTCTCTTCCATGTTCAACAGTGTCCCCAGCACGCTATCACACACATTTTTCTCGATGTGCATAACATCCAGATTGTGCCGCAATATAAGATCTTTCCAATAAGGCAATTGGAAGAAAATACTCTTCTTCTTCCAATTCTTTGGCAATTTGCACTCATCCCTTTTTCTCTTCCTCCCCATCTTATCCTTATCCGCCTTACCGAATGTGATTTGCTCATAGTCACTCAATTGATCAAGTACATCATCACCAGTTAATGCATTTGGCACACTTCTCAATTCCTTAAATCCATTAAAAGATCTCTTATTGTGCCGGAGCTTATGATCAAGTGGTAGAAATCGACGATGTCCCAAGTAACACCACTTACGTCCATTCTTCAATCTTACCGAACAGGTGTCCTGATTGCAAGAGGGACATGCCTTTTCCCCTTTAGTGCTCCATCCTGATAAGTTAGCATATGCGGGAAAATCACTGATAGTCCATAAGACTGCTGCGTGCATCTGGAAATTTTGTTTTGAAGAGGCATCGTATGTCTCGACTCCATCTGTCCACAATTCCTTCAACTCCTCTATCAACGGTTGCATGTAAACATCGATGTCGTTCCCAGGAGACTTAGGGCCAGGAATAAGCAATGACAACATGAAAAATGATTGCTTCATACACATCCATGGCGGCAAGTTGTATGGAATGAGAATGACCGGCCATGTGCTGTGAGCAATACTCATGGTATTAAAAGGATTGAAACCATCGCTCGCTAACCCAAGTCTAACATTACGAGGCTCCGAACCAAACATCGGGAATTCATCGTCTAAAGTTGACCATGCCTCAGAATCTGCAGGATGCCTCAACACCCCGTCCTTTATGCGGCCCTGATCATGCCATCTCATGTACTCTGCTGTTTTTGAAGACATAAATAACCTCTGAAGCCTCGGTTTCAATGGAAAATAACGCAGAATCTTTGCAGCTATCTTCTTATCCTTTGTAGACGAAGTTACAGCCTGTTTAGTAGAGTGACATGTCATCGATTTCCACCTAGACTCACCACATACAGTACATTCATTCATATTCTCATATTCCTTCCAGTACAACATACAGTCATTCGGGCAAGCATCTATTTTTATATAGTGGAGGCCAAGATCCCGAAGTATCTTTTTCGAATCGTAGTGGTTCTTGGGCAACATTTCACCAACAGGAAGTGCCTCTTTTAATAACTCAAGTAACATGTCAAATGATTTGTTACTCCATCCGTTAAGACACTTTAAGTGAAATAACCGTACAAGAAAAGAAAGCTTTGAGAATTTAGTGCAACCCGGGTATAGTTCAATCTCGGCATCCTTCAAAAGTCTATAAAATTTCTGTGCTTCCATGTTGGGCTCATCCGGAATGCTTTCTTCCGGTGATTCATTATCTTCCCCACCATCTAAGGTTGGTCTACCGAATGCATCCTGTAACATTTCATGCATATCATCGCCCTCTTCGGACTCAACACTAATATATTCACCTCCATATATATCCTCCCCATGGCTCGTCCAATCGATGTATCTCTGCATTATCCCATTCCATAATAAGTCACCATGCACATCTTCTCTATTCTTATAGTACTTGTTACAACATTTAATGCATGGACACGGGATCTTGTCATCATTCGTTGCACAGTCAAACGCAAAATTTAGGAATTCTATAACACCATTTAGATACTCAGGGCTCGATCTTGACTTATGCATCCAACTTTTATCCATCGTAATATCCGGTTCAAGCCGTCACCTACCGACTAAAAAGACATGATCAGACAAGGCATGTGATGTGAGTTTCGAGTCTGATTTTACATTCACACCACAAGAGAATATTTTATGAAAATTTGATAAACAGATATACTTTAAATTCTTAATTATTTGAAACTCTCTAAGACCTTTAGGAATTTGTTTGAAACTCTCTAAGACCTTTACAAATATTTATATCCCATGAAGATGTTTCTAAAGGATCTACCCAGATCAGAGCCATTTCATTAGGTGGGCCAAGAAAGATAGTTGCCTGAAGATTCTAGTAGCATAATAGTGTAAAACAAAGTAATGCAAATTGATGCAAGTGAGGGAGATGAGCGAGAAAGGGATGTCTTATATCTAAACCTTTACCGTTGGGGGGGCACTTATGGCTGCCGCAACAAATAATTTGTAGCGGCGGCCAAAACTTGAGTGACGTTACAAATATGTTTTACCCTCGAAAGGATTGTCCACCGCTGTATATGCGACGGTAAAGTTAAAAAATTTCCCGCGAGAACTTGGCGCCATTGGGGTCAATATTTTTAGCGACGAACATTACGATGGCCGCCGGTAAAAGTAGCTCATAAATTGCGTTGCAGCGGGGGTCAGCTTTGGCCGCCGCTATAAGTATACTATAGCGACGAATGTTAGCGGCCGCCGCTATAAGTCCGACGCTAAAAATGTATTTTCTTGTAGTGCCCATCCTCTCTGGAGTCATCATCATCGCATTATCACATCAATCTAATTCATTCCTATTTAGAATATGTCCATGGAATCAACTAGTTAATGGTAGAGACCCATTTACAATACATTTTCATAAAATAAAAGACATAAAACTATTGAAAGGAATTCCCATATATCAAATAGATGCACTCAATGTGAATATGGCAAAAAGGAAGTCTTGAGTTTATAAAACTTTAAATATTTTATGAAAAGACATTATAAGATTTATGGAAAAAAAGCTTCCCCGGGAGTATTTCATTTGTTTTCCATTTTGCATGCATGTAATGAAAAGATTTAGTACAATAACAAAACCAGGCAATCTGTCCTTCAAAGAATATCAAGCACAAGTTGAATAAACAAGATTTACATGTTTCAAAGTAAAAACTTAGGTACTTTGTTGCTCAAAGAAGATACTTTGGCCCCCAAGGAAATGTTCTGCCCCTAATTAGCAAGAAGGTTAGGTAGGATTTTTTTTCAAAGTGGAGAAGCCATGATTAACACAAAGATGGCCCACTTTTCCTTTTGGAGTTGAAGGGAGCAAACTAGAGGTGAGGAAAGAAATCATTAGTTACTAGTGAAAAACAGTGACTTCCCAACCTCTTCAATGTATTTTTGGAGAAAATTCTACCCTACAATCTCCTGTATCCCACATACAAGAAATAGGGGCAAGTAGAAATGTCCAGGAAAAATGTTTTCCTCGTTGCCTCTACTCAACATCTAAATTGCCAAGGACTAAAAGTCTTAAGATGCTACTGAATTTGCTATGCCTCGACTAATATGTAATCCCAACAGAAAAAGAGGAATCAACATCAAGCTTACTACTAACCACGATTATGTCGAACATTAATGGCTTGTTAGTTTCATGTAATTGAATTTCAAGGTTATATAAGATTTCTTATTTCTACAAGTGGTTAAAATTGAAAAATCAAAGGTGAATATCTAAAAAAATAATCAAAGGCAAATTGCAACAGAACTATAAAACCCAGTGGCCCAATTGCATCACAAACTTCATCAACAGTATTTTTAAAAAAATAGAAACAGGAAAATTTCAAATAGCAGAAACACCAACATCCACTGAACAAAAAATAAATAAAACAGAAATATAGAAGTACAGGGATAACATTCTAACATATCAACCCTGCAATCAAAACAACACCAATAGAAGGGCGCAAAAAAATCAAACCACCCCATAAAACATATCATCCATGCAATCAAAACAACAGCAATAGAAGGGAAAGAAAGAATGAATGAAAAATCAAACAACCCATTAAACAACAATTAATAAAAAAAAAAAACCAATCATCAAAATTGCAAATTTACAACCTAATCAAACAAACAAAGAGATCTCTTCCAAACCCAAAACCAGTGCCTAAAATCGAAGATTCATCTACCTTTCTGCTTCAGTTTCCAACACCCATACCGACCCAAAAATGAAGAATCATAAGAAAGAAAACAGGAACGTGAAAAGAAACAGAAATGAAAAGGATGAAGAAAGAAGTGTTAAAACCCAACTATCAAAAAGATCAATCATGTTAAAACCCAAAATCTAAAGAACTCTTTTTCTTTTTTTTTTTTTTTTTTGCTTAATGGAAAATTGAATTAAAGAAGAGGGAAAAGGCCAAAGGCCCCCAAAAAACAAGGAAACATCCACAGAGAGCGCAACCAAAAAACAAAACAAACAGAAGAACTAGCCAAAAAGAAAACACAGAGGAGGGAAAGGAGAGGGCTTAAACCTCAGAGAGAGAGAGAGAAAAAACACTTCAGAAAGCAAGGAGGAGACTAGAACTCCCCCAGAACAGAAACTGAAATCTCCAGGGGGAGAAGAACTGCACACAACCAAGCCACACCCAAACTGCTCCGCAACTGGGAAGAATACCAAACAAACCACAGCTGAGCTGCAAAGGCTCAGCCCAATACCTGAACACCCCAGCCCCACAACCTCAGCAACAGCTCAAGCAGATCCACAAGGAGGCTGATACGGAACCGAAGAACGGGAGAAGCAGCTGCCAACTTCAAAAGACAACTGCACTACCTTGCACCAGACACTGTAGGCAACTCCAAGCTACAGAAGAACTGCACTACTCCAACTTCCACAGCTTTGGAGAGGAAGAGAAAAGTTAATGCAGGCTTCCTTACAAAGAGGACACCGCCCAACAGCACCAAAAGCAGGGAAACAGAGCAGAAGACTTCCAAACTGTAGAAAACAGGAAGATAAACGAGCTCCACTGCACCACCCGGAAAGAAACCAGCCCAAAACAGGGAGAAGCACCAGCACAAGAAGAAGCAGAGAAGAGCATGGGCAGAAACTGGAGCCTAAGAAAGAGCTCTGCCTCTAAGAGAGAAAAGAAAGCCTCCCACAGACCACACAGCACCTGGGAAAGCTCCTGCTCAGCCCAGACCAAACAGCTCCAGCCAAGCACAGGACCCAACTGAGAAGAGCAGCACTCCAGCAGCACAACACAGCAGCAGCTGCACTACTCGCCCTGAAAATCTAAAGAACTCAACTATCAGAAAAATCAATCATGTTAAAACCCAAAACCCCAAACCCAACCTCCATTACAAAAGAAGCCCTCCAATCTAATACAAAGAAACCCAAATCCACCAGCTCATTATCAGAAAAAATCAAGCGAAACCAAAATCTAAACAACCCAAATATCGGAAGCTCAATAAAATCAAAACCCAGAACATCAAACCAACCTCCGATACAAAGGAAACACCCAAAATCCCTCTTCACCTTCAATCTAAACAGAACATCACAATACAAAGGAAATAGAAGAACATCAACTGAACAAGAAGCCATCAATAGGGGAAATGCTAGAACATGACAACATATTCTGAAAATTGCTAAAAGGGGAAATCAGAACATGTAATCTGAGAAGAAAAAACCCATACCTTATACCTGAGTTTTCAAGGCATTTCTTTTCCTCTTCCTCTCTCCTTTTTTCTTCTTCTTCTTCGTTCCCTTCCTTCGTTTTGTGCTGCCTAGAAACCGAGAAAGAGTCGAGAGAGTTTGAGGGTTGTCGATGATTTGAGGGCTTTCGAATGGAGGGTTTTTTATGATGGGAAGGACGATGGTTCGAGAGACGAGGGTAAGGGTTGGAGATTTGGGGTTTTCGAATGGAGAGGGTGAGAGAAGAGGTGGATCGGCTGAGAGGGATGAGTGAGAGAACAGGTGGATCGGCTGATCAGAAGAAGAGTGCCGAGAGATGAAGGAGGTCGAGAGATGGAGGGAGCAGGGGAGGGAGAGACGGTGAGAGAGAGAGAGAGTGGAGAGTGGGAGAGTGAGATAGATAATGGGCGCCAAAATGAGAGAACGAGAGGGATATGAGGGTGAAAGTTGGGAAACTTTTACCATCAGGGACACTTATGGCCACCGCTACAGATAATTTTTAGCGGCGTCCAAAACCTGACCACCGCTATAAATACGTTTTACCCTCAAATATTTTCGCCGCCGCTATATATTCGACGGTAAAAATAAAAAATTTCCCTCGAAGCTTTGGCGCCATTGGACAAATGTTTTTACCGACGGGCATAGATTTGGACGCCGGTATAAGTAGCTTAAAAATTGAGTTGCAGCGGGGGTCAAATTTGGCTGCCGCTAAAAGTGTCTTATAGCGTCACTTTTGGACGGCCGCCGCTATAAGTCCGCCGCTAAAAATGTATTTTCTTGTAGTGAGAAAATTCAAGTTACATTAACCTAAAGTAGAAGATAACCAATGTGAGAAAAGAATTGAGAAAATTAAAATAGATGTAAACATGAAAAACGAGAAGCAACAAAAGATCTAGTTGTAGATTCAATTGTCTTGGTGATTTAGATTCAATTGTCTATGTTGTCGATATCACCTTGCGGATCTTCGACGAAGCAAAGGAACCTTTTGTTGTTCCTTTCCTAAATACAACTCAAAGTAGCTACACGTTGGACATGGATTAACCTTCCTGAAGAAACTTCAAATGAAATCTTGATTACTTTCCCTCACCCTCCAATGGTGTGCCCATTAATTATTTGTTTTACAGCATATCCATTTGAGTTTGATCATTAAAATTTCCTTCAATGTCATAGATTTGTAATTTAGTAACATCAATGAATCTTAAATTAAACATCAATGAAGTTAGATTTAACACAATCCGATAGTTATAATTAAAGGGAGGTGCTCTTGTGAGAGACACTCTCACCTTACTATGTGAGGGCCCCACCTTATCTCTCATAGTAAGGTGAGAGTGTTTCTCACAAGAGCACCTCCCATAATTAAATACCATAATTTTTACAAATTCAATAAATCGACCATATGTTTTCTTTCAAATCCAGCCAGGCTCACACATCATATGACCCACTCATGTATGTAACTAAGGATAACTAAAAAAAGGATTTTTGATTAAGTGCATTTTGTAAGAACTTTCATTTTCATGGCCCCCTTTTCAATTTAGAAAAACTCTTCAAATCATTATCAAGTAAATATTCCATTAGCATATTAGTTTTTGCTTCTCGGGTTGAAGTAAGCAATGTCTGATATTTTGAGGCCTAGAGAAAGTAGAAAATGATGATAATAAGAACGAGCTTAATTCTTTATTTAGATGGACCATTAGAGATTCCTTTTACCATTAGTTTCCCATTATTAAAAAAAGTGTACAATCAAAATCAATAGATAAAAAGGAAAGCAAACAACCCATAACCGAGAGTGGATTAAATAAAAAAAGACTAACGATTAAATAAACCAGACAACTCAGAAATCGGCATTTCACATTCTAAAAAAAATAATATAATAAGAAGAAACAAAAATACTTGAAATTCCTTAGATTAGTGGCACTTATAGATACTGGGACCCATTAACACTCAAATGCTATTGCTTTGATAGAAATAGGATGATATTGGAAGTTTCTTAATAGATAAAAGGCATGATGGAGAGTCCAAATCACACAAATATATATATATATATATATATATATTTGAAAAACTCCAGTATTTTGTATTTCTTTTTATCAGAGAATCAATTTGACAGTGGAAATAACCCAGAATGATGTGAGAATTTGAGGTATCCCATAAATAGCAAGGATGTTTGCCTTTATGATTGTGATTTTTAATAGATGGGGTCTATCGTAGTGTTCCACTCCATTTACATCACGATTTATAAAAGTTAAAGCCACACACATAAAAAAGAAAAAAAAAAAAAAAAAAAAAAAACCAGACTCCACCCTTTCTCCCTCAGCAAGTGTACACGGTAGCACATCAGTTACATGGAAAGTTTCCAGCTTCCTCCTTAGCTCTATGCTGTTGTCACGATTTTTTCTTTTTTCGTGAATAATATTGTCATTTTCTTATTAATTATGAAACTTATTATTTTTTTATCAATTCCATATATTATTTATTCATTTGAGTTTAATTTTATTGTAAAATGGTTGTAATAGAAAATTAATGACTATATAGGAAATCTTATAAAATAATTATTTCAAAAGTTTGATCATCTATGTTTAAAGTACAATGCATAAGCATGAAAATAATTACAACAGTATTTATAGGGGTCAATATTCTAAAAATAAAGTTATTTTTATAAATACCTCGTAAATAAATTCCAACTCAAGGTCAATATTCCAAAGTGGGGCCAGGTCCCTTTCTCATTAACTAATTTTAAGTTTTTGTCGATAACTATTAATAAAAGATGTTTTGTGGTGTAGTGGTATGATCGCTGCTTTGAAATCCATATTGTACTGAGTTCGAGTCTCGGCACAAACCGGCCCGACCTAATTTACCCGAATCTGATGAGTCAAAATCAATTGGAACTTATTTCAATTTGAAACCACTTGGCTTGAGTTTGGCAAAGTTCAATAGAATTTAATGGATAAAATTCATAGTGGACGGTACAAGTTTGGTATGAATTCATATCAGTTGGGTTCAGAGTAATTGGATTTGAAATCATACTCACTCATACTCAACCCAACACGCTTCTATTCCTATTTACATTTGAAATCCATTACTTTAACTTATTAGTGTAATGACTACACTTGACAATATAAAGTTTGGCAAAGTTCAATAGAATTTAATGGATAAAACCCATAGTGGATGGTACAAGTTTGGTATGAATTCATATCAGTTGGGTTCAGAGTAATTGGATTTGAAATCATACTCACTCATACTCAACCCAACACGCTTCTATACCTATTTACATTTGAAATCCATTACTTTAACTTATTAGTGTAATGACTACACTTAACAATATAAAGTTTACACTAACTTTATACTTTATATACTTTCGAATAGTTAGTCAAAAGTAGGGAGTACAAAATACTCTCTCTCTCTCTCTCTCTCCCTTTATTACCCACCTCTCAAGGAGATAACATATTCACTGATGAAACTTTGGGCCCCCATGTATAAATTCATTCAGCTTATGAATATCAAACCATCATGACACATAATTTTCTTCATCGAGATGATCATGGCCCACCTGTTGGACGGCCTTGATCCGACGTCTATTCAAAAGAAGACAGACGCCTAAGCCCACCACTCGGTGCACGATCTCCAGAACGTCGTTGGGAGGGCCCCACTTCTCGCCTTAAAAATGTGGCAACAACGCAACGCACGAGGCTGACTCGGCCCGCCTCGAAGAGGAAAACCCGCGGGTCAAAGATCAAAGTCCATTTGACTATTCTTTCCAGTGCGAGACGGACACGTGTCTGTATCTGCCGACCTGAGGCTGGTACAACTGTCGTTGGGCGAGACAGACGTGTGAATGGGTGAAGTCCCGGTCAGTGACGACTGCCTTGTCTGTGCAGGCACCTTTTGAGAGGTGGGAGGTGACTGGCTGGTACCGGTTGCTGGCTTTCTCGATCTGTGCGAATCTGGTGGCTGACAGCGTGCTGATGGGTCGTGGTGGGCCCCACACTAATAGTGACCGCAGATGGAGTGCTTTAAACTCTAGGTTTTCGTGAGGGGAAAAAAAAGTCAATCAGTGCTCCAGCGCGGCTGTTGAAGTTCGTTTTGTAGTCCCGCGCGCTCATGGGTGCGCGTGCGTGGTGAGGGAGAGATCCTATTGTCACGTGGACCGCTCCACCCACGGAATATCTAAGAGTCTACTTTGTGGGGCTCATTTATCGATAATTTAAATATCCTAATATATTATAAAAAGAGAATTTTACGAGAAAAATTTTAAAATTTGGCCATTTCTCGTTAAGGGTCCCGAATATTGTATAACACAAATGGAATCCGTCAGGACTTCTTCTGTTTTTTATCCTATTGTCACGTGGACCGCTCTACCCACGGAATATCTAAGAGACTACTTTGTGGGGCTCATTTATTGATAATTTACATATCCCGATATATTATAAAAAGAGAATTTTACGAGAAAAGTCCCAAAATTTGGTTATTCCTCTCGAAAGGTCCCCGAATATTGTATAACACAAATGGGGTCCGTCAAGACTTCTTCTGTTTTTTTTTAGTATTGAGGTGAGCGTCGTTTGTTTCTGAAAAAAGCAACGCTAGCGTCGCTCTACACAGTTTTCACAAAACACTCTTCTTCATCTTATTTTTCTCTTTTCTCCCACCTATTTCTCTATCTCCCTCACTCCATTTTCTCCCAATCATCTTAAAAAAAAAGTATCACAAGCTTTATAAAAAGATTACTATTGACCGACATACTATTTCTTTCTTTCTTTTTTTATATTTTCAAGATTTATCTTGAAAAGTGAAAGCGACGGGGAAAGAAATAAAATAACATGGAAGAATGGTTCCATTAACAATCTTATATTGGTACATTATCATGTAGAGTTTACCCTCAACCCAAGAATTCATCCATGAGAAAACTAGAGAGAAATGTAATTATAGGTTTGGACGTAGCTTTTCCACCCTTATGAACAGGAAAAAACTTGTATTCGCAACTTTTCCGCCCTTATAAAGAGTAGAAAACTTGTAGCATTCGCAGCTTTTCCACCAATATGAAGAGTGAAAACTTGAATTTGCATCTTTTCCTCCCATACGTGAGGAGCGACGCTAGCGTCCCCTAAATTTTTCTAGGAGAGACGCTATCATCTCTCTAAAAAAATATTAAAAAATGGCGGAAAGACCGAATTTGTGCTGCACAATCTTCGGGGACCCTTGGCGAGGAATAGCCAAATTTCGAGATTTTTCCCGCAAAATCCTCAATTATAATTAAAAATCAAAGTATTTTAGGATTTCTTTTTTTCATCCTCCCAATTAGAGTTTGGAATGACAATGGCTAAGGGCCTATTTCTTCAAAATTGAATCAACTCCAATTGATCTTGACTATCCCCGAAATTTTGAATTCTATATTATTTAATTTAATTCAATTCAACAAAAATGTCATATATTACTCACTACTCACCTCTTCCTCTTTCCAAATGACTCTTCCCTTTTTAGCTGCGTTCAAATCTCTCTCCTTTCCCTTGCTCTCGCGAGGAATACCTCTCTATCTCTCTTTGTTTGGTCCCCATCGAAGCTTGGTTTCCCTCATCACTTTCCTTTTCCTTTCTTTGTTGTCATGGTACGGGTTTTAGATAAATGTAATTAAGTGGCAATAATTTTATCAATGGGAAGGCAAGTCAAACAAACCAAGATCTGAGTCTATCTTGAACCCGGCTCGGGTCAACGATTACAAATCTCTATACCTACCTTAAGCTCAACCAACGCATTACCAAACCTGCCTCTAATTGGAAGATCCCATACTTTAAATTTCTTATAGTTTTTTTCATCTCAACGTTCATATTTCATGTTTCCACTCAATTTTTTAATTTTCTATGTTTATTATTTATTTAAAATTTCAATTGTGTGATTTTAAAGAAAGCTTATAAATTTTTTATGTGTGAGAGATACTTCTATTTAAGGTTTTATAACATATAAACATATGAAATCAAAATCAAAATTTTTCTTTACGTCATAAAATTAAATGATATTGTCTGTATGACTTCTTATTCCCGTGCTAAACATGGGGCATTCTGCAAGTTTCTTTATTAGAATTCAAAGAATTCATGTATTGAAAATTTGGGTCTCTCCCAAAAGTTGTTTGCTAAAGCCGAATTCCAAAATCCTCCCCTTTGTAGAGAATTTGAAATCCCAACAAAATCCAAAGAGACTGGAATTGTAGGAACTCCATAAGGTCATTTGAGACCTTTTAGGTAGCTAGAACTTATAATTTTTATGAAATAAAAAAGGCATTTCAAATGTCTGGGGATGAGTCATCACATCATATCCAAAAGAAGTCTTAATATGAAAAATTCTTGTTAAAGATTCTAATAAAAGAATAAGCCCTATTAAAGATTCTTGTTAAGTATCATTCTAAAAAGTGGATGTGTGAGAGTTTTACATGATAAATCTGTCATTTAAAATTCCAGTTTGCAAAATTCTCCCCTATCAAACAAGTCATTTGCAATTCTAGGGAGATAAGAACTTTAATGCTATCAGAAATTTCAAACGAGAGAGAAATCATGGCATGAATGCTTGCAAATACATTCTGAATAGGATCTGACCATAACTCACTCTAAGATGATTTTTTGATTTGGTAAATCACTTTATTATGATCGATGAGTTGGATGCACTATTGGGGATAATTTGCTCGGGCAATTTTTCAAGCGAATTTCAAATGCTGAGAATATTTTGAGTTGTAAGAGAATTTCAGTTTCCTATTTGTCATTTGATGAGTAGAATGCTAAGAATTTCATATTCTAAAATGTCACTTATAGATTTTATAGTTTTTCAAATCTTACACTTATAGATTTTATAGTTTTTCAAATCTTACTTTTCTGGGTGTTGACTTGTACTATAAGAGATTTTAGGGAACATAATTTCAAAAGGAACATTTAGGATTTTTTGTAAACAAACTGGCATTTAAATTGATCACAAATATACACATAAGTCTTAGAATTACTTTTTTCATGTGCATTAAAAACAGTCAACCTAATGGATGTCCACCATCTTCCATTGAGGTGAGATTTGATTATGTCTCATAAAGGATAAAAAAAATCGGATCTTGATAGGGACCTATTTGGCTTCAAAAATTTCTGATGAGAATCTCCCTTGTCGGGAATTCCCGCAGCAATGCAAGCCATGTCTTATTGGATTTCTAGATTCTTCATTTTAATCAAGAGAACTCACAAATCTAGCATTTTAAATACTATTTTTGTACTGCAGAATTTCCAAAGTTTAGCAATCCAAATGCAAGACCCCTAAGCATTTTAAAATTCTATTTGGGAGATGATATTTGGAGAGTTTATCCAAATTCTCCATATAGAAACATCTCTTAACATTTGCAACCAAACTGATCATAGTAGGCTGAAGAGGTGGGGTTGGGAGAACTTTTTGAAAATCATTTGCAAATTTTTTCTTACTTTATTCATTTTTTATAGAGATTTTTACCGGAAAAACCACTTTATACGGTTAGTACACCAAACAAGGAACATTATGCAAAAATGCACCTAACAAGGAATCCGCACAGGATTCTTTTTTTCTTTTTTTTACCATTTTTTTTTTGTGGTTGAATTCGACCTTCAATTTCAGTGCTGGAGGTCAAATTCGACCCTGAGATAGAAAGTGGCCCTAATACATTTTAGTTTCATGCATCAAATTCTACTTTGTAAGAAATACCCGAAGGTAGCATTCGACTGGAAATGTGCATGAGTTTTTCTGACTTTAGGTATTGTGAGGGCAGTAAACAGACCTAATACAACATCCTCAACACAAAGAGATTTATGAGAATCTGGAAACTTTATTTGTAAAGATGCAGGAAGCAAGCTATGTATCTGATACAACATCAATTCTGCATGATGTTGATCAAGAATAGAAGGAAATAGTTTTTCGTGTCCACAGTGAGAAGCTTGCTGTTGCATTTGGGATCATGAATACAGTTCAAGGGACAACGATCCAGATCATCAAGAACCTAAGAGTTTGTGGAGATTGTCATACTGCAATCAAATTTATTTCCAAAATTGTTAGTCGACAAATTGTTGTGAGAGATTCAAATCGTTTTCATCATTTCAAAGATGGGCTCTGCTCCTGTAAGGACTATTGGTGAGATTGAATAAGAAAAAAGAAATTTCACGATACAAACCCATTGGGCTAGGTTTCCAGGTAATTATGCTGTCCTCATTTTGATGCTTGTGGGCATATTGCTCTACTTCCCTGCCAATTTTTATTATGCAAGATTGTTAATTGAGAGACTGTTTTGAGGATTCAAATCATTTCATGAATTCAAGGACTGGTTCTACTCTTGTTCGGCTTATTGGTGATATCACTTCATAAGGAATTTTAAAAGTCAATTATGACTCTTATGGTACAAACCAATTGACCTGGGTTCAATAACTGTGCAATCTTCACATGCTGCTTGCGGCCAAGACTAGCTTCCTTGTTTCAGATTTAAGGTCTGACCTTTTTAGGCCTTGAGGCCTCTTGTACTCTTCGACGCTATTGACTTTTGAAGATAAAAGGACAAATATCATCAAAGAGCTAACTATAAGAATCATCATCGTAGCCTCATGGGACATTCAATCATTCTGGGGTCAGCAACTAACAACAGGAATATTTAAGAATAGTTTAATTCCAGATTTGTAATTTAAGAGGTGATTTCATGCTTTTTCTTCATTTCCATTTAATTGAAATGAAAATGTCAACGACAAGCTGAAAAACTTATGTACTGCCCTCCCAATACCTTAAGTCAGTAAAACTCATGTACATTTCCGGTCGAATGCGACTTTCGGGTGTTTCTTATAAGGTCGAATTCGACGCAGGGAACTAAAATTTATTATGGTCACTTTCTATCTTAGAGTCGAATTCAACCTCCAGCGCTGAAACTAAAGGCCGAATTCGACCACCAAAAAAAAAAGGTAAAAAAAATTAAGAATCCTGTATGGATTTCTTGTTAGGTGCATGTTTGCCTAATGTTCCATGTTCGGTGTACTGACCACATATAATGGTTTTTCCGGTAAAAACCTCTTTTTTATATAAACCCCAATTTTTTTTTTCTTTTATATAGTTGCCCCACAAGGAGATCTTCCTTGGTCCTCCGCTGCTGAGGAGCCTCACTAATTTCAGATGAGTGGGAGCCTTGGTGCATGCTAGGTTTGTCCAAAGGACGAGCTTGGGTCGGGCCAAGGTAAGCGCTTATTCTACTATCCTCACATATGCAGGCCAGTCCTAGGTCGAGCCAAAGTCTTTGATGCTCTCGGCAGGCCTACAATGCCAAAGCTCTTATGCTACCCTCAAGGGTCAAGATTTGGCTGGGCCAAAAAGGAAATTCTTTTCTTTTAATATATATGTGTTTGTATTTCCTACACTAGTACCAACTTTCAACATGATGTTAACCCTCCTTTATCTATCTAAAAAATAATTCTTTTAAGCTTGGCTAAAATCATAATGTATCATCCAATACCTATGGATTCTAGCCATGACCAACGCATCCACATATGGATGCACATGAATATTTTCCATAGATATATATATTTAAAAAGGGAGAGTTTTTGCCCCTTTTGATTTGTCCAATGAGATGGTTCCAACTCATGAAGATGGAGAAAACGTAGGAAATAAATATGATTAGGATAACCGTAAGTCCACCTCAGCAACCTATCTCTTCCCTAATTCGTTGGACATAGGGATGTTTTTCATTAAAAAAATGCCAGGGGCATTTTGTACCCCTCATCATATATATATATATATATATATATATATATATATATATATATATATACGGAAATTCTCAAAAATCCCCTCTCTCAAAAGGGGAGTTTCTACCCATATCTAATAGCCATTGATTTGTTAGTATTTTAAGAGATCCACCTTTGTAGGAGAATATTTAGGAGAGAGAATCGGATATGTGTATCACTGATAACACGTGTCACACTTTTATTGGCTAAAAACGGGGCAGGTTTTTTTTTAGAAAAACACCTGGGGAGTTTTATAGCGTAACTCATATATATATGTGTGTGCGCGCGTGCGCTTAGGATAAGGTAAGCTTAAATGTATGATGGGGCCCACCTAGGGCCCACCTAGGGGACCCACATGGGGATGAGGGGATTTCGAGGACTCCCTACGATCCTCCTTTCTGTAAAAAATTTGCCCTAACCGTGATTTCTTTCATCTCCATATGGGTCCAAAAGTTTAATGGTCAATAGTCCATTCGAATCAATACATAGTCGATCAAACAGTCCAGTAAGTTCGGATCTGAACGAAAGTTAGTGGGCATGTACAATTTAGGGGGTCATGTGTTTGGTCCATTTGGATGGACCAAAGGTAGGTCCCATAAGCATGAGCTTACGAAATTTTCTCCTAAGCTCGAGCTTATAGGAGAGCCTTGCTCATATATATATATATATATATATATATATATATTGATGGACCCTCGGGAATCTTCCATCCTCTCCTTCCACACCCCGGGGGCTGACTTGGGTCTCAGCGGAAAAGGGAAAATCGCAGGTATCAACATTTTTGTACGGGTATGTCAGATTTGCTTTCTACTTGGAATTTGGAATAGTGATGATCCGGAGATTCACCTTCACAAGTGGAAAGGAAATCAATCCTTTTTTCTAACTTTTCAAATTGCATAAATATTAAGAAAAGAGACAAGTTTGTTTTTGAGAATGCCGTAGGAGGCGTTTTTCTTTGTTTGCTGTGAAAGACGATTTTTCCGTGAAAGGCGATTTTACAAAACTCATCAAATATGAAAGACAAGAATTGTGATTTCTTTTTGTCTCTTTAAGAAATACAAACTACAATAGAAAAGTAAGAAAATGGATCTAACTTCTCAGGAGATTGTGGGGACACGTTGAGATCGACGATCGCAAGTCATGTATGGACTTTGCCATCGTCCTTCAAATGAGAACATGTGATGCTTTGATTCTTTGGCTTAGCTCCTAACCTCGGTTTTTTAAAAGACAAGGACCAAGAGGAGGTCCTTTATCCAATGAAAAAGCAAGTAAAAGGGCTGAAAAGCCACGTTTAGGCCATGTTGGAGAAGGAGGAGACCTTGGCGGGGTGGCCCCCTAAGGGACGTTGATCACCTTGCGGTGCTTCCGGGAGCAAAGCGGCAGGATTTCGTCTCTCTCTTGGATTTTCTGGATTTTCAGAGCTTGGGATTGCACTTGGTATTCTCTCCCTTTTCATCCATGCATTCTTCTTGAAATGGACCTCCTTTTATAGGCTTTTGGTAGCCATGAGGTGTTTATTGGCATTGATGGTCATGATGAAAGAATTGATGAGGAGTTACAAGTTGATTTTGTAACTCCTTTTTCATGGCTTGTGATTGGCCGATGAAGGTAGTGGGCTTTTAATTGCCTTTATGCTTCATGATGATGGGATTTTCATGGGTTTAATGCCATGATTGCTTGGATTTGTAACTCCCAAATGCTTGAATCTGATTGGACCGTCTAAAATAATAAGTTAATGACCGCATTAAGTTGTCATAAACGGGATAATTAACGTCATTAAGTGGTCGCTAAGGCATGTGAAGAGTCGCGGGCCGCGCCGCGTCTTTTGAGATTCTTCTTGCGATCATCACAGGTGGATCCACAAATTGTTTGATGCTGGATCGTGATGCAATTTCAAACATTGGTTGATGTTGGTGGGCCGGTGACATCTGTCTTGTCGATTTCACGATCGGTCGGACAGAAAGTGCACTTTCTTGGTCAGCCGATTGGAGATCTTGGAGCGATCGGTGATGATTTCATGCTTTTGACGGCGGATCCGAGATGTCGACGAAGATCAGTCGTTTTCAAGCATCAAACATTGGATTTTCAGAAAATCACAGAGGCAGGAATGCTCGAAACGCGAAGAGGATTGAAAAATGGGCAATTTGGTGCAAAATCCGGCGACCATAGGGCTTTGGCCCGTTTGGTCGCCGAGCGTCGTTTTCGGCCGTTTTTTCATCTTTTTCGTTCCTTTTTTCTTCTGTATTTTTCTTGACATTTTTCCTCAATTGTTGACTTGATTTTCTTGGAGAAATCTTGACGAGAACCCGTGCGAAATCGGAGCACAAAGTTTCCCATTTTTTCGGGAAAGCCAAAGACTTTGTAGCCGATTTTCCGTCAAAAGTCGAAAATAGGTCAAAAGATGTCGGAATGACCTCAAAATTGATGTGAAGCTTCTTAAGCAGTGGATAGGACCAATCATGAGCTTTTATTTGAGTTTTGAAGCCGTTTGGGGTTTCATCGATGCTTGACTTGATTTTGCTGTGGGGAAAATGCCGAGCTTTGATATGTGGTCAAACGATGTCCGATTGACCTGAAATTTGACGAGGAGCCTATTGGAGTCATTTTGAGACGTTCCATCAGCTCCGTTTTGGATGTCATGGTCCCGGGTTGCTCCGCCGCCGGTAGGCTTGATTTTCTCTCGGAGCATCGAAACCTGGTCAAACGTTGTCGGAATGACCTGAAATTCGATGTGCAGCCTTTTGGAAGCATGTTGAAGCCACTCATGTACTTTTTTTTATGAGTGATGGCTTTGGTGGTTCTCACCGCCGGGAGGCTCGATTTTGCTGCTCGAGCATTGATGGAGGGTCAAACGTTGTCGGTTTGACTTGAAATTTGGCATGGAGCCCTTTGAAGACATTTTGGAGTCATCCGTAGACTCTGATCGAAGTTTTGGTGTCTTCGATGATGTCGCCGCCGGGAGCGCTTGTTTAGCTATCGGAGCAGTGAAGTTAGGCCAAACGATGTCGAAATGGCCCGAAACCTCAGGTGTACCCCTCTTTTGGCTGTCTTGAAGGATCTTTCAGTTTCTGTCTGATTCTGACAAAATCTGATGCTTGAAGTAGCCTTGCTTGTTTTATAGCAGGATGCAGCTTCAGGAGGCTTCTTGATGTTGATGAGACATAGTGACTTTTTTTGTGTCAACATATATATGTGCAAATATTCATGCGCATCCATCCCTCACCATATTACGGTGAGGGACAACATAGTGGGGTTGAGTTTATGATACATTCGAACCATCTACACGCATGGGACCCCTTTAGGTATACTAGATATATCAAGTTTTCACTTATCCGATGGATCGAACCGTTGGATCGAGGGTTAAAAAAATTTCTTTAATATAAAGTCCTTAATTTTGTGGGCCACTGATGAATAGTCTAGAGGCATTGGATCGAGTGACCCCAAATTTGATATATATGGACCCATCCAAGATTTCACTTTCCATTCCCCTAAGTTCCATGATCAGTGGGGCCCTATTAAGTTCGTCCCATGCTTGCACCCATTTGAAATGATTAGACCGCTAGATTGGGGGTCAAAATCATTTTTCTTTAATATAAGTCGTTAAACTCGTGCGCCACAAATGAAGGGGTTATAGGCATGGGATTGAACCTTGGATCGATGGTGCAACAGGATGGAGGGATTGATACTGATGTAAGTCACAGGATTCAGGCCGGGTGGACCAAATGGAGGAGTGCTTCGGGGGTCTTGTGTGATCGGAAAGTCCCCCTCAGGGTTAAAGGAAAGTATTATAAGGTGGCGGTAAGACCAGCATTGTTATATGGATCAGAGTGTTGGGCAGTAAAGCATAATCATGTTAAGAAGATGGAAGTTGCGGAGATGAGAATGCTAAGATGGATGTGCGGGATCACAAGGAGAGATAGGATTAGGAATGAGGAGATTAGGGGCAAAGTAGGAATAGCACCGATTGGAGATAAAATGAGAGAAAATCGACTAAGATGGTTTGGCCATGTTAGAAGACGTCCAATGGAAGCACCTGTTAAAAGGTGTGAAGGCATAGAGATTGCCAGGAGTAGGAGAGGGAGAGGGAGACCCAAGAGAAGTTGGAAAGAAACTATTAAACATGACCTTGCCTATATGGATCTAACGGAGGACATGGCCCTAAACAGATTTGATTGGCGTCGTCAAATCCATATAGCCGACCCCACCTAGTGGGAAAAGGCTTGGTTTGGTTTGGTTTGGTTTGGTTTAGGCATGGGATTGAACCCAAACCTGATAGTTGGGCCCATCGAGGATGGATCTTTTCCATCCCCATGTTCTCGTGATTAGTGATGCCCCAGGTAGGCCCCATCATGGTGTCTCTTATCATAAGAGGTGAGTGTTAACTCTCACATGAGCATCTTTCTCTCTCTATCTCTATTTTATATAGTATAGAGAAAGAATTGCAGAGAAAATGAAGATGAAGAAAACTAAATATAGTTCACTTTTACACTACAAAACACTTATCTGCACTTATCTTTTATTCAGTATACCACACTTAAAATAGTCCTAATACAATAAAAAACCAACTCGACCCAAAATATACTTCTGGTATTGCTACTGCAATTATATATAATAAAAGAGACTGGTTTCAATTTGTAATCATATCCAATTGATTTTTACCATGCTACACCATTTTGACCAAAGGACCATCATCAATTCCAAAACTTAATTCTCCTCAAGTATTATTTAGTCTAATTCAATTCAATAAAAATGTCACTTATTGAATGACATTTTTTGTTGCGATGAATGATAATGTGCTATTAGATCTATGATGCATAAGGTAGACACAAGTATTGTGATGGAAAGAATCTTAAATTTGAATCTATCTATAAAATTTTTCAACTTAAATACGTTCTTAGAATTTATAAAAATATTATCCATGAATAACCTCATGGTATAATTCAGCATCCAACTTAAGTAATATATTATTTCATAGAGATCTATTGCAATTATAACTTTTCAATATAAAGTTTGTCATAAAAAAAGATAAGTGGTGAGGGTTTTATCAATATTATTAATGGAAAGACAAGTCAAACAAACTATAACCACTAGCCTTAAGATCGGTTGAGTCAAAGTTCATAAGCCCATAGCTACCCTGAAACCAACCAACTCACTACAAAACCCGATTCTAATTGGAGAATATCATATTTTAAGTTTCTTATATTCTTTTTAAAATCAATATAATTTATACAAAAATATCATATTTCAAGTTTCTACTAACATTTCAAATTTCTATACTAATCATTTATTTAAATTCTCAATTGTGTGATTTCTAAAAAAAAGCCTATCATTTTGTGTTTCATGATTAGGACACTGGACATAGCATCCTTTCGATCGGTGATTATTATTTTAAGCGTATAAATTTATTATTTTTGAGAAACACTTTTATTTTAGATTTTCTACAATATAAATATATGAAGTCAAAATTAATTTTTTTTACTTTTATCATAATATTAAATGATACTTTTTTGTATGACTTCAATTGCCCTTGCTAAGCACGAGATCATCTTTGCTAGTTTATCTTTATAACTATAGTTGCTTGCAAGGGTAGAATATTAACTTTCGCTACTAATAACATAGATAATATATGTTATGCAAATAAGCTTTAAAGGGCTAGTTTTGTTTCATAATCTTTTCAAAATAATCAAGAGATAATGTTTATCAAGTGGGAATAGAAGCTTTAAAAAAAAATTACAGCTACGTAACCTACTTTTGAAACCTTAAGAAACCACAGCTATTTGTATGTTGTTTATAACATATCTATATAATAAGGGAGAGCAGTATTTGAATCCCTGGACATTTTGGACCCTTGGATTTATGTACATATTTTTGTACATAAATCCTAGGGTTGAGAAGGGATTAAAGAGCTTGGTAATTTTGTAATTATTTGAAAACAAATGGGCAGTAACTTTTTACTAAGGATAAGAGGATATGGGAGTGCCATTGATTTTCTGTGAAATTACGAAACCTGCCATTATCTTTTCCCAGAGGATATGAGAGTGTCCTTGGTTTTCTGTGAAATTACGAAACGTGCCATTATCTTTTCAAAACTTCCTTGCAAGTAAAGATATGATTAAATACACGGCTATGATTGCAATTGAGTGATTGAACGGTGTGGAATTTGGGCCCACAACTTACCAGTTTGACCATTCACATATATATGTTGTTTTTCACGGATTGTGGAATCTGGGCTAACTTAGATTGTTTTGGTAGCATATGCAAACGTTGCTTGCATGCAATTAAACTAGACTGCTTATAGTAGTGGGCCACTTTTGGTATTCAATGGTGGTTAAACAAGGGTCCAATTGACTGGGCTGTTTTACCTAAAAAAATAAAATCCGGCTGGGCTTGATTTGAAGCTGATTGATCCAATGGGCCACATAGAAAATTTGAGTTAAATTTGTTAAATTATGAGCGGTGTTAGTTGTTAGGTGGTCAAAAGAAGAGTAATTAGATTTAGTTGTGCTCAGAGCGTGGTGCGCTGTGCCTCCAGGCACGGGCAATGACTAGTATGTTTATAATATAAAATGAATTCTCAAAAACTACCCATTTAGAAAAGGGAAGTTTTTGCCCCTTTGACCTGTCCAAAGAAATTTTTCCACCTCACATAAGAAACATAGGAAACAAGGGAGATTTTTGAAATTTTAAATATCTTATTTGTATCTAAATTGATGATGACACGTTTATAGTTTTATAGGCTTAGAAAAAAGGGCATTTTCTTGTGAAAAACGTCCAAGGAGTTTTGCAGCGCTCCTCATAATATATGTATGTAGTTATTATAATATATTAAGTTATGAGGTTTTGGCTTCAATATTGACCGTTGGTTTTAATTTTGACCGACGGTTATGTAACTATCCGTAACTACCCATTCATTTTTCCATCAAATCACTCATGTTTCAGTTGTTCCAATGTAATTATACCTTTTTTGCTCCAATTTCTGTACTTTTATTTTATCCAACTTATCATACGGAAAGAGGTAAATTTTTTTAATATTTAATTATTTATTTTTAAGTGAAGGAAGATACCATGCTGAGCACGGATTATAGGGCTAGTATATATTAATGAGAAATTAAAAGGGTAGGCTCTTTAAAATCGGGCTCTATCTTACCCTCCAATTATAGGCCAAAAATAAAAACCATGTTTTTGTTGGCCGAGCCCTTTGCCAAAAGGCCATAATACTTTTTTTTTTCTTTTGCTATCGGAGAGTTCCCAATCCTTTGGGCTGAACTGATCCCTCTGGGCCCAGAATGAAGCAGGGTAAACACCCATGTGGCCCTAAGGTGATAACACTAGTAGACTCGACCTTCGATTTTTAAAGAAAAAGGGGGTTGATGTTAAGACCTTTAGCTTTAAAAGAGGAAGAAATCGAGATCCTGACCACTCGGCTAACCCGAGTTCAAGTTTGGGAATACATATCTACACAGTGATCGTACTTGGGAAGCTTTTGTAACAACATACACCCTTGCGAGTTGCGACGGGGTGCCCGGCATTTCTCGGTCATCCTTTTTGTTATATTAGTCGAACTGTCGAAGACTCTGCGTCAACCATTAAAATTTCAACTGCCATCCAAAGTGGGCAGGCGGGTATATCTTCCCGCGCATAAATGACAGTGGCCCCTCATCTTTTTCAACGGGTTTGATATTTTCACATGGATGCGGGAATAGAATAATGTATGTAGTCCCGCGGACTATGAGAGGATGGGGGAGATAAAAGGCAGAATAAGGGCGGGGGTTGGACAGTGGTTGGCGGGCAGTCAGAGGTGGGGCCCGCAACGTGGTCAAAAGCGGTAATGCGTGCGCGGACTACAAAATGAGACTCGTTTCGTGTTTAAATTTGACGCATCCTACTCGTTCCCACGCGTACTCGCACCACTTCTTTTTCACATGCTGCGCTTACACGTGCGAGACAGAATTTTATGAAATGAGTCTCATACCATTGTCGGTCACACTAAATACCCATTTCTGAAAGTACAATCCTAGCCCAATTTATTTTCTTTTTTTTTTTATTTGTTTTTGATATCCTATCCGAAGGAGCTGAACGTGTTGCCAACCAATTGAGCAATCCCTCAATCTCCCTAGCCCAATTTATTAAAATGTGAATTGCCTAATCTTTTTTTTTTTTTGTTAAGGAGTTCTTCATGTGAGATTTTTCTTATAAAATGGGTCTCTCTTCCTCTATTTGAACTTGAAATTATAGATGATGGATGAGAAATTTGTTGTCCTAAATTAAGTTAGTTGAAAGGCATGGATGGACCTATGATTTACAACAATGGTGTACGCCATTTTAAATTGGGAAATCCAATTTTGGATCTGGGTCCAAGACGGTATTTATGGTCTATGAATTGGAGCTCTAGGGTTTCACTTCTTTGCATCAATTTGAATTTCTAAAAAAATATATTTTTAGAGGTGAGATCTGACTTATTTTCCATTAGAAGTGAAATTTTAGTCGTTTACTTACAATGATTTTTATTTATTCAATTTTAACCTTTTTATAGATTCTTTTTCTATGTTTGACATATGGTCAAGAGTGATACTTTCAACTTGATAAGGGGCACACTATAAAAAATTGACTTTTAGAAGCGGGACCGCTGCTAAATGTGACCTTTTGCGGCAGAAATTATTTCCACCAGAAAAATTATTGTTTTTTCTTCCTTATAGACCTTCTAAGAAAATGCATCTCATATAGCGGAGGAGAAGATTATCCATAGCAACAAAATGAGTATTAGCGGCAGAAATTTTCTATCTTTTAATCCAATTTTGTCCGCAGTTAAAAGTCATTTTTTTTAGTGGAGGCTAAGGTGCCATCACTACCCAACCATAAAGCGCATTGACTGTTTTTTTAGAAATTTTTAAAATTTAATTTCATGCACTGCTCAAAATACATTACAATGAAATGAAAACGGTTCATGAATTGAACTCCCAGTCATGGCCATGTAATTATATGGTTTATGTACCAATGTCAATGTCAAGTCTGTGGTCCAGATTTAAAAAAGATGTATGGTGCTTGAATGGTTCTTCTTTTCCATTTTAAAATACAAAATCCAGATCAAACTCTTTATCAATTCCATTCCCCTGCGAACACCGGCATCTAATGCTGCCGAGGGTTCATTTAAAAATATTTATTCAAAATTATATTTGAATTCTCATTGTTTGGGTCATTATCAAGAAAGATCACACAGCTAAAACCAATGTCCTGAATTGATCTTAGTCAAAAAGGTTTATTATTGGTATTTCACCCTTATAACAATATATCCATGCCAAATTCACAATGTCTAAAATTTTTTCACAATTATCGTCATCAAAGCTTTGTCCCTTGGGTTTAGCCACATGAATTCTCTCTCTACTCCAATGTAGTCCGAGCCAAATCCTTATGTAGATTGCACTTCTTTTGATCTATTTTTAATGCTTCAATTTATGCATTATTTGGCCTATCCCTTCTCCTAGGTTATTAGCTTGCATAAAAGAACTTCTCATCTAATATTGCAATTGCTTACTTGTGTGGGACATGTCCAAGCATCTCAAATAAATTTCTCTATCGGGCAGTTTGTTTGCATTATATTACGTTGGGATTCATGCTCAAAAGAGTTGCACCCAAACGCTTATTTAAAAAGGTGAGATGTGAATGATATGATGTAAGAGGTGAAGGATAGACGTATAATGATGTATATGAGACCTTGACTTTCCTATATTTTGAATTACCAAAGGCAATGGTGGGGTATTTAATTTTTTTTTATCATCCTTTGACCCAATTCCCATTAAAAAAAAGGAGGTTATTTTATGGTCATTTTTATATATTTACCTGTTGGTCTTAATTTTCAACCACTTTTGGCATCAATTCTTATGTATTTTCAAATTCTTGTGCTATCACAAGCGTGTAATGACTTCAAAGTTCGAATTGAGCATATGGTCAGTGTGGACAAATAGGCCCTTCAACCATCACCTATTGATCATACCTCTAAATACCTCCACAAGAGCTTACTTATGGTTTTATCTTTCTTAGTTCTTTTTACATACCCATCACAACATTCTCATCTATGCTACACTTGTATTGTGTATACATTGCTTTTTAATTGGTCTCATATCATAACTTAACTAGTCTAAATGTTGAAAACCATTATTTGATTTGAATATCTCTATTTTACTTTAAATTTAATTAGAGATAAATAAATGAGTAGATGAATTACTTTTTATGCATTTGGATGATTGGTGTAAAGTAAAAGGCATTTAGTTGGATAAAAAGAATATGGAATGAATTACTCCACCCCACTTTATTATAGTGTCTTCGAGTAATTATGGGAGAGAAAACATTGGTTTTGGGTTGGAGTAACGGCTAGCTAGACAAACATATTTGCTTTACTTATTTGGATCAATGCAAGCAGACACATTAAAAAAATTCAACAGTTGAGATTTATTTCAAACCTCATTCAATTTACTCTTTTACAAACAAACAAGCCAACACAAATTCATATTCGTGACACTCACTAACGTAAAATCCGATCGTGATTATTATTCAAAATAGTACAGAATTAGATTGAGCACTAATTCATAGGTGTTAGTGAGCATAAGGAGATCTAATATATCATTGAGTGTTATATGGCTTATGCAAATGCGATATTTCTTGACTAGAATTCTAATATCATTGAGGCTTCACTTCACCCTACAGATAGTTTTACCATACAGATCCCCATTTGATAATTTTACATGTCAATTTTAAGGTCAAATCAAGTAAATTTAAGTATCAAATCAAAAGCACTTTATTTCAAAACTCATTCCATCTTTAAAAAAAAAAAAAGTAAAAAAACAACTACTTTCATTCACTAAAAGACAAAAAAAAAAAACTCCATTTCCCTATACAAAAAACAAAAAATATTTCATCACAAATAATTAAAAATAAAATACCAACATAACCCACTTTATATTTTATTCCCTCTCTTTATTTCACTTAAAGAGTATCAAATGAATTTTAAAATTCCTAAAATTCTAACTTCTTTATTCATTGCTGAAATCTTTGGATACTCAACTATGTATAACTCCCCCCAATAGAATCCTCCACGCTAAAAAGGAAGATTTAGAAATCCCATGTGAAAGACAAATTAAATTTTCCATATAGACGATCCTTTGAATTCTAATAAAGAGACGGGACGACGCCAAAATTCGAAGCATGCAATGAACGTTCACCAGGCCATCAAGTTGAAGCGTGAGGGAGACACACACAAATGTCCCAACCCTACACGTTTGGGTCGAACAGAAACGTAATCTGAATCGGCCCGTGTCCAGACACATCCTTGTTTCCATCGATTCCAAGGCATCAACCTCTTGGCCATTCCTGTCATTTCACATCTAAACAAATAAAAAAAAAAGAGACAGAGAGAGAAAGAGAAAGGAGAAGCATCGTTGAAGGAGAACAAGAAGGCCAGCAGGTCAGGTCGGTTCCTTCAGGCCACCAACACAAGATAAGACCCTCCCCCTCCCCTCCCCTCCCCCTCTTCTTTCAACAACAACAACAACCACAACACATACATCCATTTCTCCCTACTCCTTTCTCACCATACCCATACCAGCATCCTCCTCTTTCTCGTTCTCCTCCTTATAAAGATTTAGATTTCTCTGCGTTTCGTTTCCTTCCTTCGACGTTTAGTTCCGTTCCGTTCGTCGCAGATGCGGAAAGCGAGAGCAGTCGCCGCAACCGCAGCGGGAGCAACCCCTGCGACGAACGGGCTAGGGGTAGAAAAGGAAATTCACTTCCGAGGGGTGCGGAAGCGGCCATGGGGTCGCTACGCGGCCGAGATCCGAGACCCCTGGAAGAAGGCGCGCGTGTGGCTTGGCACGTTCGACACGGCCGAGGACGCCGCCCGAGCATACGACAACGCCGCTCGAGCTCTCCGAGGGCCTAAGGCCAAGACCAATTTCCCGATCTACCCTCCCCATTTCCCCAACATCACCAACTTCCACCACCAGCCGCCGCCTCCCCGGCCCACCTCCAGCAGCCTTAGCAGCACCGTCGAGTCCTTCAGTGGCCCCAGGCTTCCGATTGCGACTGCACGGCCGCCCCGGAGGCAACTGGCACCGCCGCCTGGGGATGACTGTCACAGCGACTGCGACTCCTCTTCTTCCGTCGTTGATGGTACCGGAGATATCGTCTCGTCGTCGACGGCACGCAAGACTTTCTCTTTCGATCTAAATCTCCCGCCTGCCGATGACGTCGACGGCGAGCTGGATCTGCGGTGTACGGCTCTCTGCCTCTGATGGGACGGTGGAGATGAGATTTGGTGGGTTTTATTCCATCAACGGTTGTATTCGAGGTTGAGAAAAATCTCCCTTTCTCTCTCTATCTATCTCTAGATCTTATCTTCTTTATTTCTTTAATATTTTTCTGTCTTATGATATGGGTTTTCTTCAACTTCATGTATCGGGAATTGGGGGTGTTGTTGAAGTTAGATCGGTGGAGGATTGAGTTATGTTGTAATCTGATCGGATCTGTTTCTGCCGTTTATTGGCCTTTGGCCCCTTTTTTTAATGTACAAAGAGATATTTCTGATTCAAATCAATGAGAAAAAAAAAAAGATTAATTAGAGTTTAGAGCCCCAAGTGAAGATTTATGTTATTTGGGTTTTGAAAATATGCAGAAGAGTAAGGGGAATTGGATTTCAAGATGGTTTTTTTTTTTTTTTTTTTTTCTGTGTGTTTGTTGTAAGGGTTCTTTTGGTTTTTGATTTAAGATTCTTTGTGATGAGAAATACCCGTTTGTATGTACCTTGAAATGCTAGTAGAATGGATGGCGATTTTCAAGTCTTAAGTTTAATAATCCACATCGGTGCTGTTGATGTGAAAAATTGGGCATTGGATGTATGGAATGGGAATTTCTAATTCAGATTAGACCCAATTGCATTATCTTCTCCAATGTTCATACAGCCTGTTATTTTTGGTGCTCCCCCACTATTATTATTGTTATTATGATTTTACCCAGTCAATGGGGGCTGGGACCGGTTGCCCACTAATTAATATTGATTTTTAGGCCTCTTCACTCAGAAATCAGAACTGTATTCCACTCAACTTGGTTTCCTACTGCGGTGGAAATGTTTCACATATAAAAATGAAGTTATGGGGTACATCCAAACACACTTTCAAATGTGACTTTACAAATAATTTGGTACACATGTATTCAACCACTCACCACCACCTTCTGGACTGTATTCAATAACCCGGCTAAATTGTTGTTTTCGGAAGTGCCGACTTTCGGTTGAAGATGGATCAATCCCGGTTGAATTCAAGCCCCCTGAATTGCACTGGGTTCCTCCTGATGAACGGCTGAATTTCACTAAGTCCCTCCTGATGAACGGCACGGATGTGCAGTGTGCAGGAGAAAATCGTCATGGATTTATATAGTTTTGACTCAAGTTGGGTTTTATGCAGGTCAAGGTTAATCACAACTTTTTATATATTTTTGCAAATTATTAAAAATAATACATTTTATAGCAAGTCTATGTTTAGCCTGACCCATACCCAAGGCAGGGCGTGGAGAAAAAATTATCATGGATATTTCTTTTTTTTTTTTTTTAAATTTTATGGATAGACTTGTTTTAAAATCCAGAAAGAATTGATCATTTCGACTCCGTGCTGTTGGGTTGAATCCAAAATCACCACATTTTGATTGGGTCTTGGTGCCAAGGAACTTTTTGGTACCAGCGAGGAGAGGAATTTTTGGTAGCAAGTTCAATTTTTTGTGGGCCATCAATTCTGTATGACTGTCGGTGTTATGAAAGGAAGGAGGAAATGGCGGAACTATTTCCTTTTTCTTTTTTTAATATTTTGTGGAAAATCATTTTCTGGAACTGCTTTTGTACTGGTTTGTGGAAGTAAAATGATATGTCCCCCTTTTTCTCACCTCTCTAGCCTAATGTTTGGCATCTCTATTTGTATCAACCAAAGAGGATAGAGGTGTTTGGCACATGATTATATTTCTACCCTTTAGGGCTTGTTTGACATCTCTACTATATTTTGGATAGACCCATCAAAATTAAAGAAAGAGTCGTTAAGAAAAAGATGCTAGATTCAAAAGGACTATTTGGTAATGCTAGGATCTATGTTAAGTAGATTTTTTTTTCTTTTTTTATATATCAATGGTTGGAAAATTTTCACAAATTTCTCAAGTTTCACAATGTGTGAAGCCTTGAGAATTGACCCCACTGCCGTATTCGGCCCGCCAAAGAGATCTATTGGTTTGGATCTTGTGTTTGGGGCTCACGTAAACCATTTAATGCTATCAAATTGATTAGGGTTTTTGCTAATGTCTCGAGATTGGTGATGATCCAACGGTTGAGATTTTGTCCCATAACTGGGCTTGATCTTAAGAACAATTTTAACGGTCCGGATTGTGATTTACTATCCCAAAAAATAAATTAAAAAAAATAGAAAAACGTTACTGCTCATGGACATAAAAAATGGAGCATGATACATCAATGCCCGATATTGTTTTGCAAATATCTTGAGATCCACAAGGTATCAACCTTGAAAGTTGGCCATAGAGCACTTTTCATCCATCCAAAGATATCTAATGGTTTCGATCTTGTATTTGGGGCCCACAGATTTCAGAAAATTACATTTAATGGATCACTTATTTTGCACATATCTTGAGATTGGTGATGATCCAACGGCTGAAATTTAGTGTCATGAATGTGTTTGATTTTGTGAACATCTTCAACGGTTTGGATCTTGATTCACGATCTTAGATTTTGAAAGATAAAAAAAAACCCCGGATTGGGCATTCTTAGGCCACATTTATTGCTCACCCGCCTCTATTTTCTTCCCTCTACTTTCTACACGCATCCAATGATGAGCTTTGGAAAAAAGAGGCATGCCTCTACTTCTTTACACTATTTAGAGGGTAAAATACGTTGCCAAACACCTTTATTTTTAAAATCTCAACTTGGTTTAGAGATTCAAAGAAATAGAGGCAAACAGGCAAATCCTTTTAAGGCCCCATTTATGGTCTTAGTCAAAATAAGAGGCTCTATTTTAGATGGTTACGTTGGAACTTGGAAGAGACAGAGGCCCCATTTATCCTTTTTATGCTATATTTTTCACCTTTAAATCTCTTCGTTCAAATTGTTGTATAACTGCGTCAAAATTCCTTTCATTTTAAAATTTTTTATTGTAACACTTTTTTTATGAAACATTTTGCCTTTTTGACCTATTTTTATAAGAGTATGATGTCATGCTGACCTCAAGGAGTGGTAAGTGCTTAACTGGATCTAAACTGAGTGGGTTAATACGGGCTCATGCTCATCCCATACATCACCTTCATGGCTCTGATAACTCCAACCTGAACCGGTGGGTCAGCGCAGGTAATAGTACTGTTTTTGGTGCCATTGCTTGTCGATACTTATGGCTTGCTCTAAAAATGGCACCTGTGCATCCATACTCGTTATTATTGCCAAGCAATATGATGTCCAGACCAGCCCAACAGAAGTAGGATTATATTAACAGGGGCGCACCAGAAAATTTACCTTGGAGCTAATAGAGGGGCTATGGCCTTGTCCCCCTTATATTGTACTAGGGAAGCACCTAATCAGACTGGCTAGGTGGGTTTCATACCGAAACGCACAAGGTTCTTAGCAAGTTTGGTTCAGACACCCATTTGGGACCAGTATATTCTTTCAAATCCATATGCGCAGTGGCGGATCCAGAATTTTCATTTGGGTGGTGCGGTATATGGTCAAGTGAAGAAGTTAAATTATAAAACTGAATATTTAAAAATCTTATTTAAGGGCTTCTAAAATTAGGTGGGTGCGGATGCAGGTGCATGGTAACACTTGGGTCTTCCATTGCACATCCGTCCTTCTGCTTCACCTATGGACATTATTTTTGCTAATTAACTTTGTATATGACTAGGTTCAACTCAGCCTTAGCCTTGACCTAGTCTGAATTTTAAAAACATTGTGACCAAATTGCCGCTTACTGATTTCCATGGTTCCGTTTGCTTTTAAAAATAATTTATTGCTTGTTGTTATGGTTGTTATTATTACATATTCTATTCATTAATTGATTTTTTTGAGACGGTAATAAGAAATTTCATTAAAAGAGACAAAAGACACAAAGAGAAATAAGGAGAAGAGCGAGAAGGTACAAGAGCGATGAACCCCCACTCACCCCACAATTACATGACAATCCCCTCCCACGGGGTAGATCTCTCAACCTCCTGTTTTGTAATAGCATCTGCCATAAAGTTGGCCAATTTCGACTCATAGCAAAAGGCAACATTGATGGAAGATGATATAGCACGGATTTCATTGAAGAGGAATTGGAATTTCCAGGGATTCACTTTTGTTAGACACCCATGAAACCGCATTAGAAGAGTTACTGTCCACAATAAGGCTTTCATGAAAAGATTTGGAAAAACACTAAAGAGCTTCCAAGATAGCTTGCACCTCCGCTTCATTAGAATCACAAATACCTACATTCTTAGAGAACATAAATGAGACCTCCCCCTTATTGTTGCGAAGCACTCCTCCAATGCCCACAGGTCCCAGCTTCCCCCTTGCAGTTCCGTTAACATTGAATTTGAGTATGCCAAGAGGAGGGGGAGACCAAATAGTAGGTCTCCTTATCTTAGTTGAACTACACACCATGCAAGCTTCCCAATTTACAAATATATCATTAACGGAAAAATTGGAAAACTCCTTTCTAACCAAAGCCCATGTGGCAATTATAAGGGTGACACCCTCAATTAACTTAACTAGAGGAGAGGAGATACCCTTGAAAATCTTATCATTCCTTTCCTTCCAAAATCGTCAATAATATAGCAAAGGGAATTATTCGCCAAAGAGTTCGCTCACAAACACCAAAACAACCTTTCAACCAAGATTGAGCTGCTTGTATAATAGATTCCGGGCAACACCAAGCCACACCACACCTAGCAATGAAGTGACTCCAAATGTTGGCCACAACCTCACAATGAAAAAAGATGTGGTTGACTATTTCTTCATCTTTCTGACACATCACACAAATATTTGAGAAGTTTGTCGGTGTTAGATCTCATCCTTTTAACTTGTAAACCGTAGAAACCTTTCCAGCGATAGCTAACCAACAAAATGCCTCAACTAAAGGAGGAACAAGACCCGACCAAGCTAAAGCAGTAGGGGCTGTAGAAAGTTGTGTTCCTTTCGAGGCCAAGGTAAAAAGCCGAGAAATCCCCAGATGTGGAATGTTTCCAAATTCGAGAATCTTTTGAATTCCTGCAAAAAACAACGTTAGAGAGAAGATTTATTAACTCCCCATGCTGGGCCTCCTTTAAAGGGCAGAGACTTCTCCTAAAGGACACCCACCACATAGTGTCTCCATCCCTCTCCTCATAACAATCACTAACATAAGACTCCTTATTGGCCACCACTCTAAAATCCTAGAAAACAACACACATAAGGGACCCACCCCCACTCCCACCCAATCATCCAACCAAAACCTCACATTCCTCCCGTCCCCTACCACAAAACCCACCCCTTTGGACAAAATTTCTCCCATCACTGTTGACTCATCCCCAACAGACACAATACCTCCCCATTGACCTGACTTGTGGTGCCTTAGGCCCGGATTTGGCCACTATCCCCACTTATCTACCCCATGCTTTGATACAATAACCCTCCTCCACAAAGCCTCCCTCTCCTCTCCAAACCCTCACCTCCACTTAGTTAATCGAGCCCCATTTTGTTTTCCAAATTGCCAAGACCCAACCCTCCTCTCCACTTTGGTTTAATTACCTCAGTCCACCTCATTAGATGTGATTTTTTCTTATCTCCTTGACCTTCCTTATGAAAATTTCTACGAATATGATCCAACCTCTCGATCATTACTTTCGGCATCTTGAACATAGACATATAGTACATAGGGAGATTAGATAGGCATGCTTTAATCAACGTGACCCTACCACCCAACGATAAATAATGTTTCTTCCAAGAGGGTAATTTTCTTTCAAGTTTGTCGATAACCGGATCCCATTGCATCTTGGATCGCACCTTAGCCCTAATAGGAAGGCCAAGATAAATAATAGGGAGTTTTCCTGATTTACATTGAACCAAATCTGCCAAAGACCTGTTTATTTCCTCAGGGCAACCCCATAAGCAAGCTCTTGGATAAGTTAACATTTAGACCCGAAACCAATTGGATACATCGCATGATCCTCTTAAAGGTCAGAAGTTCCTCCGTCCTAGTCGAGCTAAAAAGGATGGTATCATTTGAAATTGTAAGTGAGTAATGGCTTCCCCACCTCAATTCAACTAAAAACCATGAATCTCCCCCTACTACCTATCTCTCACCAAAAAGACACTCAGTGCCTCCGCAACTAGAGTAAACAAAAAGGGAGAACCCTTGATGAATACCTTAAGAAGCTTTAAATAACTTTGAGGGTGATTTGTTAACTAGAACTAAAAAGGATGTAGTAGAAATGCATTCTTGAATCCACCCACGCCAAGTTTCTCAAAAATCGAACCTGAGCAGTGTGTAATCAACAAAGTTTCAATCCACATGGTCGGAAGCTTTCTCCAAATCTATTCTGAAGATAACCACTTCACTTTTTGACTTCTTTATCGAATCTATAAGCTCATTAGCAATCAACACCCCATCGATGATTTGTCTTCCTGCAACAAACGCCCCTTGAAAAGGACTGATGATTAAAGGAAAAACCTTCTTTAATCTATTCGCCAATACCTTAGCCAACAGCTTATAAAGACACCCCACAAGACTAATAGGTCTATAGTGATGCAAGTCCACCGTATTAGGCACTTAGGAATAAGAGTCAGAAAGTAGCATTCATCTTCCTATTAGTTTTGCCCCTCCTATGAAATTCAGATAACATAGGGATAAATTCCCCCTAAAGAAACTCCCAACCTGCTTTGATGAAAGCAAAGTTAAAGCCATCCGGACCTGGAGCCTTATTATCATTACAATCTTCCAAAGCCTTGCTCACCTCATCTTCCTCGAACTCTCTTTCCATCCAAAAAGATTCTATGAGGAAATCATGGGGAAGGGTATGTCATCCAGATTAGGCCGGGCTCCAAAATCTCTCTTGTAAACATCTTTAAAAAAAACGAACTACCTCATCCTTGATCTCATGGGGATCTTCAAGGACTCTACCGTTACATTTAATCCGCCCCACAAAATTAACTATACTTCTCAAACTCGCCATTGTATGAAAGAATCTTGTGTTTGTGTCCCCTTCCTTAAGCCAACGTATTCTAGATTTTTACCATAAACTTTTTGTGCAGAGGAAATAACATCTTTTGCAAGCAACGGTTTCCTGAGTTCTGATAACCCATGGACGGTTCTGACGAATTGCAAATGCTAATGGGGTATACTGTGTAATTACATGTGTCATGAAAGAATTGGGATTCTCTGAGGGGGTTTCCCCACGGTGACTGTGGTTGGTCCACATCGTGGGGTAAAATATCACCAGATTCAGACTCATCAGAAAAATAAATCAATCAAGTGATGGATGTCATTGCAATTGCAAATTCCTCTTCTTTGAGTTCTATAAAATAAATGTGAAGAAGAATTACGAGATTTGAATGTTTAAATGGATATTTCGTGTTAGTTTTGAGTGTCCTTTTGGGTTTTTGATATGAGATTTTTTGTTATTAGAAATATGTGTTGGGACAAGCCTTGAATCGCTAGCAGAATGGATGGTAGTTTTAGGTTTTATTTGATTGATTTGGTGTGATGATCAAACCCCAAAATTTATTAACCCAAAACATTATTAGGGATCGTGTAGTTTCTTTCTTCTAACCAATTTTTGGTATTCTTTTCGGTGATAATTCTCTGTTTGGGGCTGAGGAATAAAAGAGGGAAAAGTGGCATTGGTTGGAATGTGAATTTCTATTTCACATTCACTAATCAATATTGATTTTAGAATAGCCCCTTACCCATGTGGTAAGAAGTGTAAGCACTCACTTTGCTGTCCAGGATTCAAACATGTGGTACGCATAGCCAGCTCCCACAGTGTGACGGGAGGTGTGTACAAGGCCCATGAACAAATTCACCGCCGTATGGCTGACCGGCGATTACTAGCAATTCCGGCTTCATGTAGGCGAGTTGCAACCTGCAATCCAAACTTAGGACGGGTTTTTGGAGTTAGCTCACCCTGGCAGGATCGCAACCCTTTGTCCCAGCCATTATAACACGTGTCGCCCAGGGCATAGGGGGAATGATGATTTGACGTCATCCTCACCTTCCTCCAGCTTATCACATGCGGTCTATTCAGGGTTCCAAACTCAATAGTGGCAAGCGTGTACGGGTGGTCTTTCCGTGTGTTGCGGGCTCTCACTTGGATCCCAACCCCTGAGTTACCAAGATAAAATCAATATTGATTTTAAAGTTGTCACTCGAACTGTATTACTCAAAGTAGTTTCTTACTGTGGCAGAAATATTTCACACAAAAAATGACGTTTTGATACAAATTACAAACACTGTCAAATGTGTCTTTACAGTAATTTGTCACAGCTGTGTAATTCAAACTTCAAACCATTCATCAACTTTTGGAGTGGAATGACAACTAGGGCTTGCCCATGTTTGTCAGGTGGCTGGCTATCTAGGGATTGAATGCCACTCTTTCCACTTGTATGGACTTATTTTTTTCACTTTGTGGGCTCTCCTTTCCATTTATATTCTCTTTAAGCCCCTTGGCTAGGTATCAAAACAAAAATCAAAAACTAAGAAAGTGGAATGGATTGAGAACCAAGTGTTGCTCAGGAAGCAAGTTCGTCGCTAACCCAGCTTGCCTAGGGTTTGATACCTGAGTGTGTTGCTCTATTCCCACGTGTACGTTCTCTCTCATGGGTCCCAGCCCCTTCGGTTGGGATGAAAATAAATAAATAAATAAATAAAAGCATGCTTTTGACTCAGGGAGCAAGTCCGTTTCCAATCAAATGTTGTGATACAAAGTGCCAACTATGGACCAGAGATTATTCAATCTTAGTTGAATTAAAATGATGTTAATGATTTGGATTAACATGCTTGTTAAGGATAATAAAGTCTTTAGATATATTTTTACGGAGGGATGTAATAATGCACGTTATGGGGGGTTTGAGTTTTAGCTGGATCCATGCCAAAGGCAGAGCATGGAGGGTCCCAGTAGATTAGGTATAGCAACTGTCCGGGTTGAATCCAAACCACTGAAAAAATTAGGTAGTCTAACCCAGTTTTGTCTGGGTTGAATCCAAATCGCCACATGTTTATAGACTACAGAGGCAAGTAAGACAATTCTCGACTTTTGTGCTCTTCAAATTTTACTTTTTTATATTTCACGAGCTTTTCCGAGAGAGTTGAAAATGGGTGAGCTATTTTCTTTTTTCTTTTTCCTTTTTTCTAAATTTTGTGAAAAAGTGGAATAGAGTCTAATTATACTATATTAAAGCGGAGGGTTGTGACTTAAATTTTGAATGTCAGTTGAAATCTTGATTGGAAGTTATTCAATTTTTTTAAAATATTTCAGATTCTCTCCCGATACTTTTCTCATGCAACTACATATCTCTCTTTCAAATACTCCACATTCTCTCCCTACTACTTATATCATAAAACTACTTATTATTTTATATCGTTGAGATGGGTATACCAATACCTAATCCTTTGATCTTTAAGTTAATTTTAACTCTCCACTTTTCTAAAACTTAGGAATAAGATTAGCAGGTGATATTTATTAATAGATTTTCTTTAGAAGGCAATGAATTTATGAGTCAATTTTTTTTTATTTTTATGTCCCTTTTATGTCAATTTGGTTTTCTTTGTAATTATTTAATCTTTATATATATATATATATGTGTGTGTGTGTGTATATATATATATATATATATATATATATTTGGGGCCAACTCTCATAAGCTGCAGCTTATCTTATCCTAAGTTGAAATAGGGCTGGTTCCACAAAATCAAAGTCGATTCCATTATGCAAAAAACAGATATAATCAAGTTTGATTTGTAAGACCAGTACTATTCCAGCTTAGAATAACATAGAATAAGTTAAACTGCAGCTTAGGAGAGTCCTGCTCTCTCTCTCTATATATATATATATGTATATATATATGTATATGTAGTTTGCAAGATTTGGACACGGGTTATTGTGCTAGTGGCTGATTAATTTAACAAGTTAAAAAGTATATATTTTCCACTTTTATTTCTTATAAGTTTAAATTGTTGTGTATCTGCAAGAAAATTTCTTTCATTTTAATTTTTTTAATGCAATTTTTTTTACCTTTTACCTTTTGAATTAATTTTATATGAATATGATGATTTCATGCTGACTTCTAGGGGTTGGAAATTGGTCAACTACTCTAAAATGGGTGGGTTTAGATGGCCTCATTCCATATATCATACATCACCTGCATAGTCCAAGTGTCCAACCACTACTACCAAGCAAACCCAGGTGAGAGCACATTTTTGGTGCCATTACTTGTCGACAGCATTTTTTACTCGCTCCTGTAAAAACTTGACCCTTGCATCCATACATTATCTATCATTACCGAACAATATGACGTCCAAAAATGCCTACCACAAATATGATTGTATCATGGGGAGCAGTTGTTCAGACTGGTTATATGAGGCCGGTTGGGTGGGAGTAGGGATGTCAAACGGAACGGGCCGGGCCGGCCGCTTCATAGTCGGCCCGCCGTGCTAGCGGGCCGGGCCTGGGAAAAATCTTGGCCCAGTACGGCCCACCATGGGCCGGGCCAGCGGGCCAGGCGGGCCTGCATTTTTTTTTTTCAGTGTTAAAATAAAAAAGAATAAAGCAAAAACTAACATATCTTTCAAGAAGTGAAGTGAAAAGTTGGCAAATGGTTGTGTAATTACTTTATTTGTCTTTTAGAAAGTAAAATGTTTAAGTTCTGATAAAGTAAAAGTAAACTTTTTTATTACTAAAACTTTATTTTTCCATTTGTTGTGAACAATCAAACATAGTTCACTAAAAAAATTCGAGTGATTGAAATTTTTTAACTATAGATTTTTAATACTTCGTGATGCTCTACAATAAGGCTTCAAAATGATTTTATGAGCTCAACACTATAAATTCATCAGTGATTCTAACAAAAAATAAAAATAAAAATCATTAGTGGAACTATTTGTTTATAATTACCATCCTTTATGTTTGTTCGTATATAATACATAGAAATTGAGTTCATATAGAAAGAGTCAAAGACACAGTTAGTGTAAGAGAGAACCATTTAGATTTTAACTGGCATTATAGCCACTGAATTTTTAATAATGAAACAGTTAAAAATTAATGGATTTTCTTTACAGTGGCTAATGAATTATCAAATAAGTAAAGAATTTTAACATCACACAATCACGGAGAATGACAGATATTTAAGTGGTTCGGTCAAACTCGACCTACTCCACTGAGAAGAGAGAACCATTTGGATCTTAACTTCTTGAAGGTTTCTAAATAGGATTACCTTCAAAACCTTACAAACTTTTTAGAAAATAAAAATAAAAAAGAATGAAAAACTTATAAATTTAAAAATTACAATGAAGGAAAAAGTAAAAAATCAGATGTGTAGTCCACTAATGTATTCTGCTGGATCATAATCTTCCATTGATGTCAACTCTTACTTCCTCTTATCTACCAAATACCAGTCTCGTAGGCAAACACAACATTCCACTGTTTCTTCAGTAAGATTGGTTCTTTTGTCGTCCACCACACGTCCACCTGCACTAAAAGCCTGTTCTGATGCTACAGAAGACATTGGAATAGTCAATAGATCACGAGTCATGGTGGCCAACACCGGATAAATGCTTTCTTGTTGCTTCCACCAAGCTAAAATGTCAAAACTAGATGCATCTTGCACCCGTATTACACCGATGTCAAGATACGATGATAACTCCGTCACAGTGTTACTTGAGCTTGAGCTGGATGTCATGCCCATAAACAGGGAAGAATACCACACATCCCACTCACCAACACCTGTTTGCTGGACTTCTGAATGACCCATATTAAGCCCAGTTGTACCCATTTTCTCACAATAAAATTGAAAAAGTGCTTGTAAATTTGCCCTAATATTTGAAAAAATATTTAAATCTATATAATTCATGTTTTTATTTATTCCATCAATAAAAAACTTTACACCACTTAATTTTAACCTAGGATCAAATACGGCAGCTAAAGAAAATGTCATTGGAGCCTCTTTCCAATATTTATTAAATGTTTCTTCCATGTTTTTAATAGTGCTACTCAGTAAAAAATGATCTCTAAATCTACTGAATTGTAAAGTAATTTTAAAAAGCTTCATTAAAGCTTCATTAGATGTGGGATAATATATCCCAGAAAAAAATAATGTTGAAGTATAAAAAGCTTCTAATAAATTTCTTATTCGGGCACATAACTCCCAATGTTCATCACTAATCATCAAATGTTGCGCATGAAAAGCACAAAATTCATTTAAAACAGTTCTCCGATCAAGTGCCTTGTTTAACAAATCATACATAAAATTCCATCTATGTTCTACCTCCTTAGGCAATTTAATAGCTGATACGCCTTGCCTCGTACATATTCCAGCATACAATTATCTTCTCTGTGCGGAGGTGAAAATAAATCTAGCAATGTCTTTAATAGCATCTGTGTAACTTACAATATGCTTTAAACCGACATTTGCAATGAGATTTAAGATGTGACATACACATCTATTTTGAAATATTGAGCTATCTATCAGAGTTGCAAGTGGCATCTGCATTCTCATTAATTCAATAGCCACTGTATTATTACTGGCATTATCTAAAGTTATAGATAAAACATTTTCTTTAATATTATATTCATCTAGTTTTTCCAAAATAAATGTACTTATTCTAGTGCCATTGTGTGGCCATTCAAGACTGCTAAAACTAATTATACGTTTATTAATAATCCATTTTGAATCTATATTATGTGCAGTAAGACAAAGATAACTGTCACCCCCTTTAGATGTCCACATGTCTGTGGTTAGTGCTACTCTACCAGGAATTTCTGCAAGGTAATTTTTTATATTTGTTTTCTCTTCCTGCTAGAGTCTAATAGCATCATTTATGGCTGTATTTCTTGAAATATTGTGAAATTGTGGTTGACAGTATTTCTGGACCCATTCTTCAAAAAACTCATTTTCAACAAAACAAAATGGTAATTCGGATAACACAATCATTTTAACAGGATTTTGTCTACAACTTTGTGCATTAAAAGAAAAAAGACCCAAACTGCTACTACTGCTACCACCACCAGTACTAGAAATTTGGGTCTGTGATCCAGGCCTCCCTGTCCCTGCATCCGTTGCCTTTTTAATGCCTGGACATAATAGACGCATATGCCTAGCCAAATGGCCGGTACCCATTTTTGAATGGGCACCATAAATCTTACTACAAAATTTGCATTTTGCCTTTTCAACTGTTTTTCCATTTTCAACAACCTCAAACCTTGTAAATGCCACCCAAACTGGTGAAGTTCTATTCCTCTTGGTTGGTTTACGGGAACTCTGAGGAAAGGAGGGTGGTAAATCACCTACTCCATCTTGTAATTCAATAAAATTTTCTTCTTCCCCTAAATTAACTGAAGATGATTCTGTCGGAAATCTTCCAGCCATATTTCAAAATATAAAATTTATAAGTAATAACAGTAATAGGCTCTAATAGCCTTCTTTTGTGATAATTAATATAAGAAAGGGGAGAAAATGAGAGTTAATACAATATAATATAAACTTATATATATGGAATCTCAAATTTAAATAATATAAATACCTCTAAATCTTTGAAGGCCCCTTTAATCTTATCTCTTGATGACTTGATCTTTGGCCTTCTAAAAACTTCCTAGAGAGAGTGAAAGAGTTGAATGCTTTGAGAGAGAGCTAGAGAATGTATAAAGAGAATGAGAGAGTTGTGTAAATTGGTGAGGAATGAGAATGGGAGGGTTAGGGTATTTATAGACTTTGTAAAATGAAAAATGACACAAAATACCCCTTATATGACCGTTTTATAGCTGTTGGGGGGGTAAAAAGGACTTTTTTTTTCAAAAAATGGGCTTAGGGCCATTGAGCGGGCTGGTGGGCCGACCCTAGCGGGCCTGGCGGGCTACAACCCCAGCCCACGTTCCTGGCGGGCCCGGGCCGAACGGGCCAGCGTGCCCAGCCACCTAGGCCCGGCCCAGCTCATGTGCGGGCCGGGCCATTGTGGGCCGGGCCGTTGACCGTGTCGGGCAGAGCCACGGGCCGTTGACCGGCGGGCCGGAGTGTGGCGGCCCGGCCCATTTGACATCCCTAGGTGGGAGTAACCTATCTTTAACCTACCTTGCCAACCCATACAATGGTTGGGCCCCTTTGTGTTTTGCTTCCCCTGTAGACATCATTTCTCTAACAACCTTATCTTTGACCGGGTTGAACCCAGCCTTAAGCTTGACTTGGTCTGGTTTTTAAAATTTTTAAAATTTTGATAGCATTGGGACCAAACTGCACCCCTATTCCTCTTTATGGTCAGGTTTGCTTTTTAATAATCATAAATTGTTTGTTGTTATTGTTACTTATTGAATTCATTAATTGTGATTAATATCAAATATCACAAACATTTTGTAGGAGGTCAATAGCATCTTTTGGCAACCAACTTCCTCCTGATGATGACCCATGGAGGGTTTTGATGAATTGCAAATGCTTGAGGTCACACCATGTGACTTACGCTTGTGCAATAATCCAATCAATTGATGTATTGTGTGGTTGGAATCCAAGCCATGTGCTGCATTACTAGCAAAGCAGCGCGGCCCCCAATTTAATTCTAAATGCATTAAAAGAAGTTAGTGAAGAGAAAGGCATTAAAATCTGACACCTATGCTTGTACCAAATAGGACCAGGCCCCCTCTAATGCCCATCCTCCACGTCAAGTGGATTTAAAATGATTTCCAAAATCTTCTCCCCATAAAGATGCTTTAATCAAGCTAATAAACTCTTTCAAGAATAGCCTTTTATAGAATCCATGTTCAAAATTATCTAAGACAAATTTCACTCAATTTAAAGTGGGACCTATTGTCTAATTAGAATAATTTATCTTTCTTTTAGTTCTTTTATTTTCTAAAGTATGATTTATTATTTATAAGGTAACTTTCATTCACTTCGGGTGGAACCCACTTTCAAATTGGCATACTATAATTTTTAATTATTTATTTACATGAAATTGTGAAAGCTAAAAAAATGAAAAATAGTAGTTTGAGATGTGGGTCCGCCTCAGAAAGAGAGAATCTATCATTGTCAAATATGATTTCCAAAATCAATCCGATGTGGGCCCACCTTACAAATGTGCTCTTTTGACACAAAATCAATTTGATTTTCAAAATCAATCTTACGTGGGTCTGCCTCTCAAACATGCTCTTATGAGAGTTAAATTGCGCAAAATAAATTTGATTTTCAAAACCATTCTAATGTGAGCCCGTCTAGAAAACAAAGAAGTCATCATTGTGAAATCTCATTTTCAAAATCAATCAAATGTGACCCCCTTACAAATGTACTTTTTGAAAATCAAATTGCATAAAATCAATCTGATGTAACCTCATAGAGATGCTTTTTTTTGAAATAAAACTACAAAAATCAATTTGGTTTTCAAAATAATTCTGACGCATGTCTTAGTTAGAAAAGAGAAATCATCATTGTAGAATCTAGTTTTGCACAAAATCAATTTGATTTTCAAAACCATTTTGATGCTCGCCTAAGAATTGTGCTCGTTTGAAAATTCAATTGCACAAAATGACTTTGATTTTCAAAATCAATATGATTTACGCCTGCCTGATAAACATTATATTCTTTTGGAAACCAAATTGCACAAAATCAATCATATTTTAAAAATCATTATGATGTAGGCCCATCTTAGAAAAAGAGAAGCTTTTATCATGCAATCTAATTTTCAAAATCAATTTGATGTGGGTACATCTTATAGACGCACTCTTTTGAAAATAAAATTGCCCAATGATGGCTTCTTGTTTTTTTAGATGGGTCTGTATCTAAAAGTACTCATTTAATCTTTATAAGCTTTCATAAGTTGGTGTATTTTTTAACAAATAATTAAAAAATAAAGTATTTTAATTTGATAGTAGGTCCCACCTTAGTGGATCAAAACTTGGCCTATCATTAATAAAGGTTACTTTCATATATACAAAAACGTCATGAAAATAATCTGGAGCAAAGATTCTAAAAGGGTATTTTCGGAAGAGTTTATTAGCTTGATAAAGAATATTTTTCCAGCGAAGATCTTCGAAATTGGTTTAAAACCACTTGATGTGGATGATGGTGTTAAGTTCATGAATTTGCATATTTACATATCATTTTAGGATGAATTAGGGATTTAATTAAGTGAATTGCATCATTATTCATATAATTTCATCATTTCATGCATTTTCACATAGGAACCTGGATTTTCATACTTTTCATACATTTTCTGCATTAACTTAGAATGTTTTGTAAATTTTCTCCGAAGAGTCCCAATTGGAGTAAAACTCTGCCCGGGTGGGTCCCGCCTCAATATGGGCTCTTCAGTATTTGATGTGTTGAATTAAAATGTGCAGAAAAATGAGAAGTGCAGGCCTCTGGCATGGAACCAAGTTTCAAGCACACATTGTCATCCTGAGCCTTGCATTGCTGAATTGAAGTAAATTGAAGAATTCACCATGTGGACCCCACACACAAGCCATATGCAAATTAATCAAATTAGGGGTCCACTCATCATGTTAGTTGAAGAGTCCTAACTACAGTAGAAGACTTCTCATAGGGCCCATTGTTCAAGCAAATGAAATATCCCACATGGCAGGGTCCTCAATAGTTGTAAATTTGAAATTATTAATAGATAATTCAAAGAGTATAATTCTGATTGGAAAAAAAGAAAAGAGTTTGAATCATCCACATCTGATGTCCTTTCAAAAATGAAAATTGTGCAGAGATAAAATCCATTGAAAATTTAATTTTAAAAGTTAATCTGTCTTTCTCAGAATAACTCATCTTCAAATAGCTATAACTTTCAATATGACCGTCGGATCGATGAAATTTACCTACTGTTGGAAAGCTTATTCAGAGCTATATTAACAAAGTTATGGGTCCGGAGATTTTCATGTTCATTTTTAGACGGGATTGAAATTAAATCCACGCCGTTGATAATCAATTGCTACACTTCCTTTGTGGGAACCCATCTGAAGATTAGCCAAGTCACCCAGAGGTTTCCAGAAGCTTCCACCTCATTCAAATTAAAAAAGCATGAGAGATATACCTTATCAATGAAGAAAAATCAAATCTGCAGAGAAGGTATCCATATTCAATGTATCTGATAGATAACCGGAGAAATAAAAGGAACCAAAAAGTAGCATACGAGACTCACTCCCCCCTTGGACGTCCCATATTTCTCTCTCTCCTCTTTCTCTTCTTTCCCTAATTAATAGAATTTAAGAGTTATTTTTGGATATTCTGGGGCCCTGTTCCAGAAATTAGGAATATTAGAAGAGAGATTTTTGAGAGACCATTGTACAAAGAGAAGCTATCAATGAAATTACTTATGGAGTTCTTTTCAATGGCTGGCTAGATTTCTGGATTGGAGCACACAGATGAAGCTAAGTAGATCTTTAATTTAATCTATGTTAATTTTCTATTTTCTTTCTTGTCTCTTTTAAATGCATGCTCTATTAGAATAATAGATCTGTCTTCATGCCTTAGGTAGCCTCTGTTTTGATTTCTAATGAAAATAGTTTGATGATTTATACTTATTTTAATAGATTATGCTTAGGGCTAAGATCCTTTGATAATTTATGCTTAATTTGATGAGTTATGCTTATGATTTTTCATTCTTTTATTAGGTGAAGAAGGTCTTGGGTTGTGACCTTATTCTTTTTATTAAAAATTGATTTTGGCGAAAGACAAATCCTTTAGATCCAAAACAATGATTTGTTTCTGATCTGAGTTATTTTTGAGATAGATAGTAGAATAATTGCATGGATGGATTAATTATCTTGCTTAGTGGATTTTGGATGCTCTGATTGTTTTATATATTTATTTAGTTTGTGTTTATGAATTTTTCTAGTTTTTTTTTCTTGGATGTCAATTACTTATTAATCTTTGATTTTAAAAAAATCATATTTTAAATTTTAACTTAGTAGTGCTCCCTGTGGGATTCGACCTATATTTGCCACTGTCTCAAAAGGACATATGTGCACTTGCAGTATTAAAAGATTGAATTTAAATTCACATCAGATGGACATAGGTGGGGATGGGTGCTGCATTATACTCGCTGCTTTGTAGCCCAGTGTATACCTAATAAAAGTTGAAGGGAGGGGTTTGGGTGCAGCATGCTCTACTATACCATAGTGCGGCTACCTGCTTATCCCAATGGCCTATGCCACATTAGCCTTCAGGAAGGAATTTAACCCAATGGCCTATGCCACATTAGCGTTCAGGAAGGAATTTAAAAGGACTCCTAAAATCTCTCTCCCAAAGCAATCGTATTTATTAAACCATATCCACTTCTGATAACACCCTTCACAATCTCTTTCCAAATTATCCTTACATATTTCTTTCCAACTCCATTTTTTTTTTTTTTATAATTTAGGCCAAATACCATTGTGCTTGGGTCGGGCCTATTATCGAGTTTGATGTATTAAGAGATTAGTTGAGTGATTCGATAATAAAAGGGTTTACATTTTAAATGAATAATGGAGAGATTGAATAGTAAAAAATATTTAGTACATTTTAAGTAATAAGTAAGAGATTAAATAATAAAAATATTTTTCATATTTTATTGTTTTATTATAATCTTATGATAAAAAGAATGATCAATCTACCAGTTTAAGACACTCCACTCTTCTTTGAGTTGGGCCCACCATTAGGTTTGATTTATTAGGTGATTCATAAAGTGATTAGATAATAAAATTACGATGTACATTTTAAATGAGTAATTAAGAGATTAATTAATAAATCTCATGCCTACGCCATTGTTAATATCCAACCATCTTTACTTCTTGATCTCAACTCCTTATATCTAGGCCTGTCAATTTAGCCCATTTAAATGAGTACCCGGCCCGGCCCAAACCCGAAGACACATGACTTTTAAAGAAATTTGAGCCCAGCGAGCTGAGCTTGGACAATTATTTGAAAGCCCAGCCAAAATAGAACTAGGAATGGGCAGAGCATGCCCAGCCAGTTTAAGCTCGGGTTGGCCGCGAGGATATTGTACAAATTTTTATATATTTTTTTTGAAACTGCCACCCATAACAGTTAAAAAAAAATGCTAATTAAGAGGGTAATTTTTGTAACTATGCCCTCATAAATTTCCCCATAAAAGGCCATCCCCCTTCAAGATGAAGATTGGTTTAGTCACGACCCAACTAGTGATGATGATTCATACAAAGAAGGGAATGCACTAACTGATCTTTTAGACATATTAAAAGAAAAATAATTTTTATTGAGTTCTTTTAGACATTACTTGACCAACATAAGATACTCATTTCTATTGATCTTCTGATTTACTACTGTCACCGGCAATTTTTTTTTTTTTTTTATAACTTCACCATGTTGCTTGTCACATTACATTGTCGGTCCCAAGCCAGGAAAAAAGGAGTAGGGCTTATAGTTCGGTAACAGTATATGGATAATTAGAGAATGCTGATATTATATTCAAGATCGTGCTAAAACTTAGGCCCAGCCTGAGCCCACACGGTGTTGACACAAAAAATGCCACTTTGTCTCTTCAAACATAAAAAAACTACATGAAACCGCATCCTACCACAAAACAGACAATGCTACTTCAACCATCAAATATTGTCAGAATCAAACAAAAACTGCAAGATCCATCAAAACAATTAAAAGAAGAGTACACATGAAGTTTCGGGCTATTTCAATATTATTTGGGCTAACTTCACTCTTCTAGCGGTTGAATAGGAGCTCCCGACGGCGGTGAAGCTGGAGACCTCGGTTCACAAAACAGAGCACGCAGTTGGCCTCAAAATGCCACTATAAAACTCTACATCAAATTTTAGGCCATTTTAACACCGTTTGGCCTAAAAAGGAAACAACTACAGCAAAGTCAGCTCTCCCAGTGGTGGCAGCATCGAAGACATCATATCTTCGATCTGAGCCTATGGATGGTCTCAAAATACTTCTAAAAGGCTCCATGTCAAGTTTTAAGTAAACCGATGACGTTTGACCCCACATCAACCCTCGAACAACAAAATGAAGTAGCGAGAACCACCGAGGCCATCACTCATCAAACAGAGCACATAGGTGACTTCAAAAATGCTTCCAAAGGGACACATATACAATTTCAGGTCATTTCGACAACATTGGATTGGGCTTTGACTCTCAGAAACCAAATCAGGCCTCTCGACGGCGGAGCTCCCCACGACCATGATTTCCAAATCGGGGCTAATGGATCATCTCAAAATGACTCCAATAAGCTCCTTGTCATATTTCAGATCAATCAGACATCAATTGACTGTACATCAAAATGTGACATCTTCCCCACGACAAAATCAAGTCTACTGACGACAAGACCCGACGCGGCTTCAAATCTCAAACAAAAGCCTATGGTTGGTCTCATTTATTGCTCAAGAGGCTTCACCTCAAATTTCAGGTCATTCCGACATCATTTGGCCCAGTTTTGACTTTTGACGGCAAATCAACGACTCTACGCGACAAAATATTCGACTTTCCCAGAAAATAAGAAACTTTGCTTTTCAATATGCAAGGCTTCTCACTAAGTTTTCTGCAGGGAAATTAGGCTAAAATATGTACAAAAATGTCAGGAAAAATACTGAAGAAAAATGAATTTGAAAAACTTAAGAAACGACCAAAAATCGGTGACCAAAAGGGAAAAAAATCCCCACAGTCGCGGTGACCGGTAGGGTCGCCGGATTTCCATTGAAACACAGTTTTTCAGTCTCATTTTGTGTTTGGAGATGTCTGGCCGCTGTGGTTTTCCAAAATTCTGACCTTTGAGGCTCGGAATCCGTCAAGCTTCACCAACATCACGGATCCATCGTCAAGAGCATGAAATCATCATTGATTGCTTCTAAATCGCCAATTGGTTGATTAAGAAAGCACGCTTTCTATCTAATCGATTGAGAAATCGACATAACAGACGGCACCGGCCTACTGGTAGTAATCAATGTTTGAAGTTGCATGGTCATCCGACATCGATCAGCATGAAGATCCATCGGCGACCATTACAAAGAGAATTCCAAAAGACCCGGCACGGCCAGCGACTCTTTAAGCGCCTCAACAACCGCTTAATGCAGTTAAATGACCCATTTTATGACAAATTAATGCGGTCATTAATTCATTATTTCGGACGGCCCAATCAGAAGCGAGCAAATGAGAGTTACACACGTGACATTAAACTGTGTAACTCCTCCCATCATGGAGCTTAAAGGTGATTAAAAGCTCTCAATTCTCCACCAGCTAATTAGAAGACAAAAAAAAGTAGTTACAAAAATGATGAATTAAAACTTGTTACTTCTCCCATTATGTGGCTTTAATGCATTAAAAGCACATAAACTCACCTAATGGCTACTAAAGGCCTATAAAAGGAGGTCATTCCAAGAAGAAACGATCCTGGATTCCAGACGAAAATTCATACACGAGAAAAATTTCTGCAATAAGCTCTCCTCTGTTGAATAAGTTCTGCACCGACCACCACTACAAGGTGACCAAAAGTCCCTTGGGGGGGCCATCCCCCCAAGGCATTCTCCTTCCCCTCCTCTATGGCTTAGACGTGGCTTTTCAGCCCGTCTACTCGGTTTGTTTTTATTGAATATAGGATCTTCTCTTGGTCTTTATCTTCTAAAAACATGACGTCTATTCTCATCTAAAGGATGATGGCGAAGTCCACACACGGCTTGCGACCATCAATTTGAAGGAGTCCCCACAATCTCCTGAGAAGTTAGATTTCATTTTCTTGCTTTTCATTGTAGTTCGCATTTTTTTGAAGAGACAAAAAAAATCACAACTATTGTCTTTCATTATTGATAAGAATTGTAAATCGCGTTTTACAGCAAAAAAAATTGCCTTTCACGACACAACAAATGAAATCGCCTTTCACAGCAAACAAACCATGCCTCTTTTCTTAAATATATGTGCAATGCAAAATTAGAAAAAAATTGATTTCCTATTCTACTTGCGAAGGTAGATATACTGACCACCACTTGACAATTCCAAGTAGAGTAGAAAATCTGGCATGCCCGTGCAAAAAAAATGTTGATGCTTGCATTAGCCACCGGTCGCGAAAGGGTTGGATCCCACGGACTCTCATGTCCGCTGACCCCTGTAGTGCCATGCGCGAAAAAAAGAGTCCATCAAGCCGGCATACCCGGTGGGACATGTTCATTTGGGAACATGATGCTTAGAAAAGAAATGTTTGCATATCATATTTTTGCTCTATGTTTATATTTATTTTCTAGATTCCTTGGCCCTTTATAGTTGGTGGCCTATGTTGGATTTTGCATCTAAAAATGAGAAAGGATTTTTGGAAATTTCTAATTCTATCTTTGAATTTATTTCCACTCTTTCTTTTTTCAAAACAAAAAAAATCAGATTTCTCTTCTTTGGAATCGACCTTGAGAAACCTTGATCCTTTCTCCTTCGAACTCGATAGCTCGCAGAAATGTTTGACGCTATCGTTTGTATCAGGGAATGGGCCATCGTTTCTCTTCGATTAGTCCGTTACGGATCTTCCAAAACAATTTTTTTTTCAGATTTCTCATTTTTGGATTTAACTTTGAGAAACCTTGATCCTTTTCCCTTCGAACTCGATAGATCTAAAAAATGCTTAACGCTATCATTCGTATCGGAGAATGGGCCATCGTTTCTCTTTGATGAGTTCGTTAGGGATCTTCCAAAAAAAATAAATAAATAAAATTTTAGATTTCTCATTTTTGGATTCAACTTTGAGAAACCTTGATCCTTTCCCCTTCGAACTCGATAGCTCACAGAAATGTTTAACGCAATTGTTTTTATCGGGGAATGGGCTATCGTTTCTCTTCAATGGGCTTGTTAGGGATCTTCCAAAAAAAAAAAAAATCTCAGATTCTCATTTTGGATTCAACTTTGAGAAACTTAGATCTTTTCCTCTTCAAACTTGATACCTAGCGGAAATGTTTGACGCTATCGTTCGTATCGGGGAAGGGGCCATCTTTTCGCTTTGATGAGCTCTTAGGGATCTTCCAAAAAAAAAAAAAAAAAAAGAAAACAAAAATATTCAAATTTCTCATTTTTGGATTCTTTTTTGAGGAACCTTGATCTTTTTCCTCTTTGAACTCGATAGCTCGTAGAAATGTTTGACGCTATCGTTCGTATCAGGGAACAAGCCATCTCTCTTCGATGAGTCCGTTAGGGATCTCAAAAAAAAAAAAAAGAAGCAAAGATCACTAAGATCGCACCAATTGCGTTCTTTGACCACGATTGATTTAAGAAAAGCCTTGTCCAAAGTGTGGAGATAGCTAGACTGTTATAGGCAAGGGTCCTTCAAATGGGTTCATTAAGTAATCCTACCTTTACCTGGGGGCTAATCTATCAATTGAGATTTCATAAGACCGAATTAAGAAGCCTGGGTGTACTATTTAATTTTAGATTTTTTTCTTCCAAAAAAAAAAAAAAGAGAAATCTTCAAAAAAAAATCTTTCAAAAAAAAAAAAAAAAAAACTCCCGTCATTTTTGGGTTTAGATTAGAGAAATCTTGGTCCCTTCCCTTTCGGAAAGAAGCTTGCAAAAAAGTTTGGGTTGGCTTCCTGATCATAACACCATTTGCTCTCTTTGACGAATTCAATTTTGACCTTTCAAACTTCTGGCACTTTTGGGTTCAGATTCGAGAAATCTTGGTTCCTTCCCTTTCGGAACGAAGCTCGCAAGATTTGTTTGAGTCGCTTCCTGATAGGAATATTATTTGCTCTCTTTGATGAATCCAATTTTGGCCTTTCAAAAAATCCGATCTTGTGTCCATTCCATGGATGCAATTTCCAACATTTGTTCCTAACAGTGCTGGTACGCCCTTTTGGGTCTACTATATTCGCGACCGACACACTTGTTCTTTCCAATATTTGTGCTTAGCGGTGCTAGTACGCCCTTACGGGTCTACTGTATTTCCGACCGACACATTTGTACCTCCAACCTTATATTCATCTTACCTCGATTGAACATTGCTTCTCGATGATTTGAATTAAGGTTTACAATTGCTTCTAGCAGTAAATGGAACGCCTATTCTTGGCCTACAATACTTGTGATCAAAATAATTGTACCTTCTATGACTTTTTGCCTTCTTCATGGTCGGGCCATGTCCCTCGAGCGATTTGAAAAGACAAAACCATAGTTTTTCCCATTTATGATCATTTTAGTCTTGTGATTACTAATGGATGTGGTCTTGTTTCAGAATTTTTTTCGAAACTAACAATGATAGCTTCTTTGACCATTACTTTCGACGAAAACAAGTACCAACTCATGCTTCAACAAAAGCAAAACACGCGCACTCATAAGAGCCCTGCTAGCTACTGAAGCATCATCTCTCTCGGTAACTCTCTGAACATCGGGTCGACTTCTACTCCCCTGACCATCATCTTCAGGACAGTGGGACGATTCCCACTTCTCGTATTGCACCTGCTAAAAAGCAGAAAATCGCTTCTCAACATGTCACTGCAATGACACCAAAGGTGAGCGTCAAGAAACCTGAAGCCCGCGGCACCCCCGCGAAGCCTTAACATACAAGTAGCTAGGCATATCCCAAGACTTGGTCCCCAAACCTTCGCCAAAACAAAGAAGGTCCCAAGCATCCACAAGGCCAACGTACCTGGCCCCACTCAAGGCGAATCGGTTCTACCCTCTCGCTTACATAAAATAGGAGAGACCCGTCTCCCACACGACAAAAAGTCAAACCAGCACGAGCCGGCTCGTTCCTATAAGCCCGAAATCAAATCGTGCATCACAAGGCCTTTGCAAGAATCTGCCAAAGCCCACACTCCTTCAATTCGACCTTTCATCTTTACAGGGACTGAACTCGATAAATTCAAAGTTTCGCTACGACAGATAAATGACCTGGTCCAGATCCTGTCCATGCCTAGCTTCAAAGAAGACATGCTCGGTTGCTGCGCTCGAGGGAGCCTATCCTTCATCGCTAAAGCCCAACCAGAGCTAACCGGAGCTCAAATTGCCCGTCGTTTACGCCGCCGCGCGTCATATTGACAAAAGAGACCAGAGAAGTAGAGGACCTAACATCCTACACTTCAGGTCTCTAAAAAATGGGTTGAAAAAGAAAGACCTGACCAAATTGCTTCTAACCATATTGTTGGAAAACCAGAAGATAGCAAAAGTCAGCAACCAAACTTCATGTCCGACTTCTGGTGACTCACAGCACCTCTCGAACACGAAGGCATTTGGAAGAATGCCCTACTCCTTCAAGTGAAGGACAGCGGAGTAATCCTTCCTCAAGCTTTTCATCAAAAAGAATGAGCCCCAGCTTAGTCATAAGGATGATTTCATCGTTCGAATCTCAAGGGATGAACGTCCTGGCTACAAACTTTGAGCCACCTCGGAACCCACCTCAAGATGACGCGATCGCACTCGTCCAAAATTGGAGCAAGGGTAGTAGAGATTGAGACTCTGATGGAGAACCTTTTTCTCACCTTTCAGCGTCAAGAAAATAATGAACCTCCTCCGAATCATCAAGATAATGAGGTAAATACAGAAGACAATGAGTCATATGCCTTTACCAAAAAGAACGTGGATGACATCCTCGCCAAAGCAAGAAAAGAGAATACACTCAAGGAACTTGGGATCAAGCCACCATATCCCTTATGGATGGATTCGATCCCGTTTCTTGCAAAGTTCAAGTAACCTACTCTCCAAACATATACGGGGAAAGGATCTACCAGACAGCATGTCATCCACTTCAAAATCCTGATGGGAGCTATCGCGGATCAAGATGCCCTCAAGACCCGTCTCTTTGCAAGTACTATAAAATGTATGGCCTTTGATTGGTACTCCACTCTGCTGGAGGACTCCATCCAAAACTGGGCCATGCTAGAAACACACTTCCTGACTCACTTCAAAGGTGAGGACCATCCTGCTACTATGGCTCAGCTCTACATCCTAAAACGAGGGGAGAATGAGTCAACTTATGACTTCATTTACAAGTGGAAAGATATGGCATACAAATGCTTGGATGTGTTGCCACAAGCATTGCTAGTCGACATTTGCCATAACAACATGAGAGCAAGGATCCGCTCCATGATCATCGGCAAAAAATCAAAAAACCTGGGAGAACTTCTAGAAGCTTCCATGGAGGCTAAGACGGTGATCAAAGACCTCAACAGTCAGAAGTCATCAAGAAAGGAACCGACCACCATTGCGACCTCAAAACCAAAGAAGAAAGAGGTCCTCAATGTGTGAACCAAGTCAGCTCCTCAGCCACCAAAGAAAGATGAAAACAAAGCTGCAGGTGATAGAACTGAACCCTTTAATGCCTTCAAACAACGAGTTGAAAAGAAATACCCTTTTGATGAAGATGTTGATGAAATCTCCTGGGCTCTCGTGGTAAATGGCAAACTCACCTTGCCTGACACCAAAAGACCGATAGATGCTGGGCAAACCAATGATCCTCGGTATTATCCATACCACCAAATGATCTCGCATCCTTTCAATCAATGCTTCATTGTGAGAGAAAAGATAAGCGAGATGTGGAAAAACGGAGTCATGATCTTTGACAGAAATTACAGGTTTGCCTCCATCAACATGGTGTCATGTGTACAAATATCCAAATTACTAAAGAAGAAGATCACTACTTCCTTTAAGGTTATAAAAAGAACTCAAACGTCCCAAGAGCTGGTACCTTACCCAACACCAGACGGACAACTTATATGGGTACATCCTGATCTCCTGGAAGATGAAAGCTAAGAGATTGTCAAAACAAAGCCGACAGCTCAACAGCGAAGGCAAGCTAAGAGAAATCTCATCAAGCTCAAACAGCAGGAGAAAGCTCAACCAAAGCAAGAAGTCCATGAAGAGGCAGAGACTTCCTCTACCACTTCAATGGGGGCCACAGAAAAGTCTCTTTCCAAGACTTCAAAGGCGGTAGGAAAATTCACTCTCAGTGATTTCATGCCGCCTCATCTTAGAAATGAAACTATGGAGGGGGCATCATACTCTTATAATTTGGTAGCTGGATTCTCCATGAATGGATACAAGTCTAGTGACATCGATGAGTAGGAGGAATCCCTCCAAACAGGGGAATACCTCTCTGATGAAGAATTGGCTCCCGAAACTCACCTTATGCCAGTAATCTGGTATAACCCCTTACAACCACAAAGATCCTAGTCTGATGTAGAAGAAGACCAAGAGGCTGTCCGAGAAAATGTTGTTGACCCAGCACCCGCCATTGCTCCAGTGGAACCTACCCATGTTGAACCACAAGGAGCAAACGAAGAAGAAGATTTGGCTCCCATGTCTGATCTTGAAGAATATGTAAGGATCTTGCAGCGTCTTGCCATAGAACAAGGGCAATATCGCGTCAATGAGCTTCATCGCAATCAAAATGCAGAACCGGAAGTCCCTGAAGACCACCAGGTACCTCCTCCTTTAACTCCTGAAAATGGAGAAAACCGTTGGATAGATGATCCTCTTACATCCGAGGATGAGTCCGACTCCCAACAGTCCATTCTAGGGATGTCTCATATCGGAATGACCTGCAATGTGATAGTTCGAAATGATAGTTCCTTCGAAGCCTCGATTGTTGAGGCCACTTACTCTCAAATCACATATGGTAGTATATTTTCTAGAGCTACTTCTTCTCAAATGACTTCCACTGAGATGTCGCCTTCTCAGACTTCATCTCCTGAGACCATTGTTAGAGTGTTTATTTTGTTGCAATTTGATAGGATGCAATCATCTTCATAAGCTTGTCCTCTCATTCATTCATGTTCTTCTTTCTAGGATCCTCATGCATAGATCTTCAGAAATTTCTGTGTGTTTGGCCTGTCGGTCACCTGTCGGTCAGGTGTCGGCTAACCGATAGTGAACCGAGTTTAACCGAGACAGTGTCGGTTAGAATTCCAAAGAGCTTCATTTTCAAACATCTGCTGATACTCTCTGGTCGGTCAAGGTGTCGGTTATGCCTCGGTTAACCGACATTGTAAAAAGAGCTAACCGATGGGTTGTCGGTCAGAAATCCAGAGAGCTGTTTTCTGGACTGATTTGATCTGTCGGTTAATGTGTCGGTCAGCCCTCGGTTCACCGAACAAGTTCGGTCAACCGACCATGCTTTATGGTCAGCAAAAATTTGAAAATATGACCGTTGGCAAGTGACCGTTGGGGGTGTCGGTTAACCGACCCCTGTATGTCGGCTAACCGACGCCTAGCCGTTAGAGCAACTTTTTCTATAAAAAGTGGTTTTCTCTTTTGGAAAAGTTGCTGAACTTTGGGGGATTTTCAAGAGCAAGGAAGAGCAACTTTTCAAGCACATTTGTGAAGGGATTATGAAGCCATCTCATTAGATTCAACCTTTGATCTTCAAAATGGGTGTGCTTCTCTTCTCTTTAAATTTAAAAAACATGCTCTTTTCTTAAACCTTTGTGTTTCTATTTAAGGCATGATCATAGAGTTGCTTGTATCCTCGTGTAGTTGATTTTCATAACATGTTTCATCTTTTAAAGTCTATTTGATTTATGAAATCAACTTATCTTTTATTTTCACATGAGTTTTTCAAAACCTAGTTTTCAAAATCAACTTGTTTATCTTGTGATTACATCTTTCAAAATACAAGTTGGATCTTTATGAAAACCATGTGTAAATCATTCTACTCTTTGTCTCACATATAATTAGCATCTTTGAATCATCTTGAATTTCCTTTTCTAAAAAGAGTTTGAATGTTTTTCTAGAACTTGCATCTACTACACTCTTTGTCATTCATTTGCATGCATCTAGAAGTTTAGTTTTTCATTTTCATATCAGCCTATTTAGAGGCAAATCTTAGTGCTTGATTAGTTCTCTTATCCATGCATGTTGAGGCATAATTCATAAGAGAAAAATCTAAGTTGTAAAGGTTAGTGCTTAGCCTTGAAAAGCATTTGTTGTGGTTGTAAAGGTTTATGCTTAGCCTTGAAAAGCATAGTGATGTATGTGTAAGGTTTGAGGTGATCTTAAAACTTAAATTGATTAGTGAAAATCCGGTAGGGTTACCGGGAGTGGATGTAGGCAATTTAGCCGAACCACTATAATTGATTGTGTTATGGTGGTTGATCTTTTACTTTTATTTCATGAATGGTATACTTATGCTTAAGTGGTCATTGAATAGAGAATGTGGTTATATGAATGCTTAGGATTGAATATCTAGGAGTCCTTTTTCTTTATCAAAGCATAATTTATTTAAAAGTGAAAGAAATTTAAAAGTTGTATAAGTTCTTAGGAGTAATCCTATTCACCCCCCCTCTCTAGGATTTGATCTTGGACCTTCATTTGGTACTAGAGCCAAGTGTCTCTTGATTAGGTCTTACCACCTAGAGTTAGAATCCTAGTGAGTGCTGTTATTTTGTTGCCACCATGCAATCTCATTTGGGTGAGGGAAATGCCACAAATAGACCACCCTTGTTTAATGGAACACACTATCGGTGTTGGAAAATTCGAATGCAAGTGTTCTTAGAATCCCAAAGCCTAGATGTTTGGAACATTATTGAAGAAGGCTACCATCTTCCCACTACCACAGAAAAGGATTCTGAAGGAAATGTCATTTCCATAAAACTCAAACCCAAGAGTGCTTGGACTCAAGGGGAAAAGGATAGAGCCAACTTGAATGCTAAAGCAAAGAACTCTCTATATTGTGCTTTGTCACAAGAAGAATTTAATAGAGTAGTAAATTGCAATACTGCTAAAGAAGTTTGAGATACTCTAGAGACCACTCATGAAGGAACGGATCAAGTCAAGATAGCTAAAATTCAAATGTTGACCTCTAAATTAGAAGACATTAAAATGCTTGAGGAAGAAACATTTGATGAGTTCTACACAAAGATAATGGAACTTGTCAACTCTCTCATAGGTCTAGGAGAAGTCATGGATGAAGCTAAAACTGTTAGAAAAATTTTGAGATCTCTCCCTAAAAGATTCAAACCAAAAATTATGGCCATAACTGAGAGTAAAGATGTTGACAAAATCAAAATTAAAGAACTAAGAGGAAATCTACTCACTTATGAATTAGATTTTGAAGTGCAAGACAAAAAGAAAGAAGTAGCCTTCTCATCTCAATTTAAGGAAAATAAAAGTGACTATGACAGTGATGAGGACAATGCTCTGTTTGTTAAAAAATTTAAGAAATTCTTTAGAACAAACAAGAACATTAGAAATTCCGATGAAAGCAAGTCTCCTAAATTTCAAAGAAGCCCTAAGGGATCATTTGTTAAAAAGGATGTGCAATGTTACAATTGCAAAGGGTTTGGAAATATTGCACAAAATTGCTCCACTCCTAAAGAATTTGAAAGAGGAGATAAGAAAGGAAAGAAAGTCTTAAACATAACTTGGGATGATGAAGATGAAGATGAAAATTCCCCTAATTGGCTTCCCATGACACATACTGAAGAAATTAATGAGCATAATTCATTAAAAGATGAACTATTAAGGTAAGAAGAAACTAAAAATGAAAATGAAGATAATGAATTGCAACAAGCTTATGATGAACTCTATGAAAATTGGGAGATTGTGATTAAGAAAAAAAATCACTAAAAGAAAAGTCTAAAAAGCTTGTCAATGAATTAAGCATCTTGAAGGATGACTTGAAATTGAGAATTGTTGAAAAAGAGAGCATAAAACAAAAATTCACCACTCTAAATGAAGATCTAAAGCTTGCTCAAAACAAAATTCATAATTTACAATCCAAGTTAGAATCTAGTCAACTTGAAATCAACTCTCTACAATCAAAACTTAACAAAGGAAAATTTATTGTTGATAAATTCACCTTGGGAAGTGATAAAGTTTATCAAATGTTGGGCATGCATAAAATCTATGGTGATAAGAGTGGACTTGGGTTTGAAGGTGCCTCGAATAACATGAAGAATAACTTTCAAAACTTCACCAAAAATCTACACAAACCCTTAGTTGAAAGAAACTATCTCTCTAGATGGATTTGCCATTTTGCAATCGTAGTGGACATTTAGTTCCTAATTGTCCCTACAATATTAGGTTGTCACTCAAAAATCCCTCTAGGATCCCGTTCAAATTTGTCCCCAAGACCATTACTTCTAAACCCTTATTAGCTAGTTGGTTCGTTAAAGAAACAAACCTTAAGAATCTCATAGTTCAAACTGCCTTGAAAGCTAAGGAAAACCCCACTTGGTTCTTAGATAGTGGGTGTTCTAAACATATGACCGGAGACCGATCTAGGTTCAGCTCCATAGTGGAATATGATGGTGGAAATGTTTCTTTTAGAGATAATAGCAAAGCTCAAATCATTGACAAAGGAAGTGTGAAAGGAGATCAAATACCAACACTAAATGATGTATTTCTAGTGGAAGGATTAAAATACAATCTTCTTAGCATAAGCCAATTGTGTGACAAGGGAAACAAGGTAGTCTTTGACAGTCTTTCATGCAAAGTGGTTAATGACAAAACCAAGCAAGTCATTCTTACTGGATCAAGGACAAAAGGAAACATTTACATTATTGAAGAATGTGATGACAATGAATCGAGGTGCTTGATAATCAAAGATCAAGAAAATTATTTATGACATCAAATGATGGGTCACATAAATTTCAAGTTGACGAAAATGTTGTCAAAAAATGAAATTGTGAAAGGGTATAACCAAGTTAAGTGATGAAAAATCAGAAATATGCAAAGCTTGTCAGTTGGGTAAACAACTCAAGAAAAATTTCAAAGGTTTAAAGGATATATCGTCTTCTCGTCCTCTTGAACTAATCCACATGGACTTGATTGGACCTGCACCGGCTGCACCTGTGCAGAGTATTGGAGGAAAGAAGTTCATATTGGTTATGGTAGATGATTATTCTCGTTTTGGATGGATTGCATTTCTTCATGCAAAATCTGATGCTGTAGACAATATTATAAGGATTTGCAACAAGATTCGAATTGAAAAGGATTGTAAAATTCAGAAAATTAGAAGTGATCATGGAGGAGAGTTTGAAAATGAAAAATTTGCAAATTTTTGTGAGAATCATGGAATCAATCATCAATTTTCAGCTCTTAAGACTCCTCAACAAAATGGAGTGGCAGAAAGGAGAAATAGAGTGATTCAAGAAATGGTGAGGACCATGTTAAATGAAAAGAATCTTCCTCGAAATCTATGGGCTGAAGCTGTTAATACTGCTTGCTATCTTATAAACAGAGTTTATCTCACCAAGAATACCAACAAAACCCCCTATGAACTTTACTTTAAAAGGAAACCTAATTTGGGGTATTTGAAAGTGTTTAGAAGCAAATGTTATATTCTAAGAGATAGGGAGCAGCTGGAGAAATTTGAGCCTAAATCTGATGAAGGAATTTTCTTAGGCTATTCTGAAAGAAGCAAAGCCTATAGAGTATTCAATCATAGAACCATGACTATTATGGAATCAGCTCATGTAGTTACTGATGATATGAATCAAGTTGGAAGAACTCTACAAGAAGATGATGAAGTTGAGATTGATTGTGAACAAACATCTCCTAAAGATAAAGTGATATCATTCCATCCAAAGCAATTGTACCAGTCAAACTAATGAAAGATCATACCTTGGATGATATCATTGGAAATATCAGCAGTGGGGTTATGACCCGGAAACAAGTACAAAATCTTTGTACTCATTATTCCTTTGTTTCTCAAATTGAGCCAAAATTTTTTTCTGAGGCTGAATCTAAATCAGAATGGATGGAAGCAATGCAAGAAGAATTAAATCAATTCAAGAAAAATAATGTTTGGGATCTTGTACCTTTACCTGCAGAGAAAAAGCCCATAGGCACTAAGTGGATTTACAAGAATAAATCAGATGAGTCTGGTAATGTTGTGAGAAACAAGGCAAGACTTGTAGCAAAAGGATATGCTCAAATAGAAGGTATTGATTTTGAAGAAACCTTTGCTCCTGTAGCCAGACTGGAATCCATAAGAATCCTATTGAGCTATGCTAGTAGCATGAAAATCAAATTGTTTCAAATGGATGTCAAGAGTGCCTTCTTGAATGGAGAGATTGAGGAAGATGTATATGTTACTCAACCAGAAGGTTTTGAAGATCCTCATCATCCTGAATATGTTTATAAGCTCAAGAAAGCTCTTTATGGATTAAAACAAGCCCCTAGGGCTTGGAATGAGAAGCTTACAAATCATCTGATTGAAAATGAATTTGACTGTGGGAAGGTTGATAAGACACTGTTTATTAAGAAAATTGATCAAGATATTCTTGTTGTTCAAATCTATGTTGATGACATTGTATTTGGATCCACATCAGAGAAGCTTGCACAAGGATTTTCAGAATTAATGAGTTCCACTTTTGAGATGAGCCTGGTCGGTCCCTTTCAATTCTTCCTTGGTCTTCAGGTTAATCAAGCTGAGAAAGGGATTTTTCTTAGCCAGTCCAAATTTGCCTTAGATATCATTAAGAAATTTGGCCTAGAAAACTCTAAACCTGATGGCAACCCCATGAGATTCACTTCAAAACTTTCTAGTGATCCAAATGGCATTAAAGTGGACCAAAAACTTTACCGTAGTATGATAGGAAGTCTTCTCTACCTCACAGCTAGTAGACCGGATCTCTCCTTTAGTGTTGGGATCTGTGCTAGATATCAATCGGATCCTCGAGAGTCCCATCTCAAAGCAGTTAAACGTATTATCAAATATGTCAATGGTACATCTCATTATGGTATTTGGTATCCTTGTGACTCAACCTTACAATTAATTGGATACAGTGATGCTGATTGGGCCGGATCAATCGATGATAGGAAAAGCACCAGTGGATGTTGTTACTTCATAGGAAGTTGTTTATTAGCTTGGCATAGCAAAAAGCAAAATTCTGTATCCCTCTCCACTGCAGAAGCTGAATACATTGCTGCAGGGAGCTGTTGTGCTCAATTGTTGTGGATGAAACAAACCTTGTTGGATTATAATGTTCTACAACAATGTATGCCTATTATGTGTGATAACTCTAGTGCAATCAGCATTTCTAAAAATCCTGTTCAGCATTCTCGCACTAAACATATTGACATTCACTATCACTTTTTGCGTGATCATGCTGATCAAGGATCTATTGAGTTACTATTTGTTCCGACAGATTCTCAATTGGCTGACCTATTTAGAAAGCCCCTAGGAAATGAAAGGTTCATCAAATTGAGACACCAATTGGGCATTGGCCCTTGTCCTGAATTTTAAACCTCTTGTTGGCATATCACCTGTTATTTCATTTCATTTTTATTACAGCTCTTATAAACAGGTGCTACTAACAAGGTTATGTGCTTTTCTTGTGGTTTGGCAGGCTCCTTTGCAATTAGATGTCAAAGGGGGAGAGAGTGTCTCAAGTCAAATCAAGTGGTCTCCAATTGAAGGGGAGAGAAGAATCAAGGTCTATCAAGTTGAAGGGGAGAAATGAAGAATCAAGGTCTATAAAGTTGAGGGAGAGAAATTCTGGCCTATAGTTGCTCCTACAAGGAACACCCAAAGCTCCAGAATATCCAAATGGTCCCAAGCATCCAAAGCTCCTTAATATCCAAAGAAGTTAGTTTTCAAGTTTCAAGGAGATTGAGAGAGAGAGTTCAAGCTTCTGGAGTTGCCATCAAATTGCAAAGGGGGAGATTGTTAGAGTGTTTATTTTGTTGCAATTTGATAGGATGCAATCATCTTCATAAGCTTGTCCTCTCATTCATTCATGTTCTTCTTTCTAGGATCCTCATGCATAGATCTTCAGAAATTTCTGTGTGTTTGGCCTGTCGGTCACCTGTCGGTCAGGTGTCGGCTAACCGATAGTGAACCGAGTTTAACCGAGACAGTGTCGGTTAGAATTCCAAAGAGCTTCATTTTCAAACATCTGCTGATACTATCTGGTCGGTCAAGGTGTCGGTTATGCCTCGGTTAACCGACATTGTAAAAAGAGCTAACCGATGGGTTGTCGGTCAGAAATCCAGAGAGCTGTTTTCTGGACTGATTTGATCTGTCGGTTAATGTGTCGGTCAGCCCTCGGTTCACCGAACAAGTTCGGTCAACCGACCATGCTTTATGGTCAGCAAAAATTTGAAAATATGACCGTTGGCAAGTGACCGTTGGGGGTGTCGGTTAACCGACCCCTGTATGTCGGCTAACCGACGCCTAGCCGTTAGAGCAACTTTTTCTATAAAAAGTGGTTTTCTCTTTTGGAAAAGTTGCTGAACTTTGGGGGATTTTCAAGAGCAAGGAAGAGCAACTTTTCAAGCACATTTGTGAAGGGATTATGAAGCCATCTCATTAGATTCAACCTTTGATCTTCAAAATGGGTGTGCTTCTCTTCTCTTTAAATTTCAAAAACGTGCTCTTTTCTTAAACCTTTGTGTTTCTATTTAAGGCATGATCATAGAGTTGCTTGTATCCTTGTGTAGTTGATTTTCATAACATGTTTCATCTTTTAAAGTCTAATTGATTTATAAAATCAACTTATGTTTTGTTTTCACATGAGTTTTTCAAAACCTAGTTTTCAAAATCAACTTGTTTATCTTGTGATTACATCTTTCAAAATACAAGTTGGATCTTTATGAAAACCATGTGTAAATCATTCTACTCTTTATCTCACATATAATTAGCATCTTTGAATCATCTTGAATTTCCTTTTCTAAAAAGAGTTTGAATGTTTTTCTAGAACTTGCATCTACTACACTTTTTGTCATTCATTTGCATGCATCTAGAAGTTTAGTTTTTCATTTTCATATCAGTCTATTTAGAGGCAAATCTTAGTGCTTGATTAGTTCTCTTATCCATGCATGTTGAGGCATAATTCATAAGAGAAAAATCTAAGTTGTAAAGGTTAGTGCTTAGCCTTGAAAAGCATTTATTGTGGTTGTAAAGGTTTATGCTTAGCCTTGAAAAGCATAGTGATGTTTGTGTAAGGTTTGAGGTGATCTTAAACCTTAAATTGATTAGTAAAAATCCGGTAGGGTTACCGTGAGTGGATGTAGGCAATTTAGCCGAACCACTATAATTGATTGTGTTATGGTGGTTGATCTTTTACTTTTATTTCATGAATGGTATACTTATGCTTAAGTGGTCATTGAATAGAGAATGTGGTTATATGAATGCTTAGGATTGAATATCTAGGAGTCCTCTCTCTTCATCAAAGCATAATGTATTTAAAAGTGAAAGAAATTTAAAAGTTGTATTAGTTCTTAGGAGTAATCCTATTCAGCCCCCCCCCCCCCCCCCCCTCTAGGATTCGATCTTGGACTTTCAACTGTGACATGAGAATTCACACTCCTCCCGACTGATCATTGTGAAGAAGCTCCAACTAATGATGCTTGGGCCGATGAATTGATTAACAAAGAAGAAAAGTTGCTGGATGCTGTTCAAGACTTGTTCCTAGAGAATGCTCCATGCAATACAATTACTGAGGATAGCAACTCCGCTGCAGACACATCCCCGGTATATAAGAAAGATCAATCCCTTGATAATGAGGGTGGTCTTCCAAACGAAGACCCTACTCAAGAAGCTCTCAAAGTTGGTAGAGGTACCCACTCTAGCCATGACTACCATAAAAATTAAAACCAATCTTCTTCTACTTATGTAAATCCTTTATGAAAAGATGTTGTAAACACCCCAAGTGGAAACAATAATTAAAACAGAGGCCCCAAGGAGGCTTTTAAGTATGACTTGATTGAGTACTTCAAACACATACCTACACGACTGCACATCCTAGATTTATTACAAATGTCTGCACACAGTCGTGATAATCTCATTTCAGAGTTACAAATGCTGAATGTGGATGTCGACAAACATGCCCCACAAGTCCTATAAATTGAAATGGACTATAGGGTCAAAAAATCAGAAACTTCCTCAAAGGGAGAAATGAAGGGAACTCAGGGATCTTGCACTGAATGCCTCTCAGTTCAAAAAGCAGCAAATGCAACCATCGCCTTCACTAAGGAAGACCATCTACATGGAGAGATAAGGTATAACCAACCCTTGTATTTCACAGGGTACATTAAGGAAATGCCAATACATAGAGTCCAGATCGACCTAAGTTCTGCACTCAACCTTATCTCCACTTTGGCTCTTGAAGAGTTGGGTATCCCACCCAGCAAGCTGAGCCACACATCCGTATCTATCTTTGGATATGATGGGAGTACTCAAAGGCTTATCTGCAAAATCAGGTTCAAGTCGCAAATCGGTGACCTTATTTTTGAAGTCACTGTGTATGTAATAAAAACCCCTTCATGCTACAACATCCTTCTCGGACGCCCTTGAATACACGAGAATAGTGTTGTCCCTTCAACTCTACATCAATGTATCAAATTCGTTGGCAACGCTGGCACGATACATTGGGTGTTTGCAGACAAAAAACCATTCAAAGGTAAAGAAGTCCATTATGCAGACTCCCAGATGTACGAGGGCGAAAAGAAGAAGAGGAAGAAGAAATAACACCCTTTGCCGAAAATCTCCAAAATGATATGTTAGGGATTTTGTGTATTGCAATTTGATGGATGCATTATCATTTTAGCATTATTCGAATTTTCACACATGCATTGATTTTAGAAAACTTGAAATCTTGATTTATACATGCATTGTTTTTAAGACTTTTAAAACTTATGGTTCATGCATTCGTTGATTTCAAACTTGGATGCATTTATTTTTTAAAAGAAGTTTTATGAATCAAGCAAGCCCATGGTTTTAAAAGTTTCAAATCATCTTAGGCATTTTAGGTTTCATGTTTTTAAAAAACTCTTAGAATGATTTAAAATATGTTTCCAAGCTTGATTCAGTGGCCCAAAGATTCCCTGAGAAAAATACTTTAAAAAACATAAATTTTGGGGAAAAGGTCCTAGGACCTGGGTCGACCCTCAGTGTGGCCAGTTGACCGACCGGGAAAAGAGCGGTTGGCCGGGCTTCTATTTCAAGCAGTTGGATTTTTTACCGTTGAAGCCCAGGTTGACCGGGCCTTGTACCAGGTCGATCGGGGACTCGTAGAAACCCACTATTTAGATATAAATAGTGGTTCATTCCTTTGAAAAAGTGTGCAACATTGAAGCCATCCTTGAGGTGTTTGGAGACAAGAGAAAGGGGGATGAGATAAGAGAGACTAAGGGGTCTTTTGGAAAGCTAAAGCTTGGTTCCATTGAGTTAAATCACTAAGTGAGCTTTACTTTTCCTAATCATATGTTACATGCTTTGTTTAAATTATTGGTAAATGAATTTTAGCATGATAACTATGATGTGTTGAATCCATTACTTACATTTAATCTTTGATCGAAGTTGTATTGGATTCTTCACCTTGATTCGAACCAAGTTGGTTTTAAATTTCATAAATCATGCTTTGTAAGCACCTTTGGTTACTTTTATAACATGATTCATTTACTTGGTTGAATCCTTGTTGTTTTCAATCACATTAGAACTATAGTTTAACTACTTTGTTTTTAAAAACAACATTGCACATGTATCACATGTTTAGGATTAAATAGTTTCATACAACTTGTGAGCCTTCGATTTTCATATCATCAACAAATTAGTATTTATACATGTGATTTGCATTTCACTTCAATCAAATCTTTTGTGTGCCTTAAACTTTTAAATGCGTTAAACATATATTGATTGGGCTTAATTTAAACTTGATTGGAGTTTTCACACACACACCATGAGCATTCATCTTTGCATTACATAGAGTGATGTGTGAGTTTGTTTTTCAATTTCATATCCGTCTAATTTAGAGGCATAGTAATTTAGCTTTAATTGTATCTCTTAAAGTGTTTATGTAGACACTTATTTGAGAAATCATCTCCTATAGAGGTTATTGCTTAGCCTAAAGAAAAGTATAGTGTAGAGGTTATTGCTTAGCTTGGAAAAGCATATTGGAAGGTTATTTCTTAGCCTAGAAAAGCACATTGTTAGAGGTTATTGCTTAGCCTATTGAAAATCATAGATAGTGGAAATCTAGTGGGGTGCAGGAACACAAGCCAGTAGTGGATACAGGCATTGAGGCTGAACCACTATAAATCATTGTGTGATGGTGTATGCTTTGTGGTGATTATTTCAGTTAGCTTCCGCATTTAGTTTTATTATCATCACAAGTGACTAGTTAATTTAAAGAAGTTTAAAATTGGTCATATTTGGTCACTAAGTTGTAGCTCACCCTATTCACCCCCCCTCTAGGGTTCAGATCCCGGACTTTCAATTGGTATCAAAGCCTCGTGCTCTATATTAGGATCAAGTGTTATTGAAACTCTTAAATAGGTGTAAAAACCTAGAGTTAGAACCCTAGTTGTGTATTTTATGAAAATCATTAGAATGGATTCCACTATATTAGATTGTGTAGATTCTTTTGTAGATTCTTTTAGACCCCTCCTTCTTCCAACAATTGGAGATTCAAACTTTAAACTTAATGAATCTCAACTTGAATTAAAAGAAGAAGAATATGATGAGAATGGAGATGATATTCAACAAGCTTATGATGAATTTTATATATTGTCGTTAGAGCTTGTTAAGAAAAATGAAAGTTTAATAGAAGAATCTAAAAGGCTAAGCAAAGAATTAGTCTCTTCAAATGATGAACTTAGAGAAAATAAAGAAGTAATATATAAGTTTATGATCTCTTTACATAACCTATCTAATGTTCAAGAAGAACTAAATGAATTAAAGATAGGATGTGATGAACTAAATAATGATAATTTAGAACTAAGAGATTAATTAAAAATGCAAGATAAAGACATTAGCAATCTAGAATCCAAGTTGACTATTTCTAAGGAAAATTTGTCTAATGCTCAAAACAAGATAAAAGATCTAGAACTTGGATCTAATGTTATTAATGAGCTCAAATTTGAATAAAACTTGCCCATGAAGAACTAAACAACTTTAAGGGAATTGAAAATGAACTCATAAAAGTTAAAAATGAAAATTCAACCCTTAAAACCCAAGTCACTCAATTTGAAAGCTACAAACAAAAGTATGAGTGCAAATTTACACAAGGAAAAGAGAAATTTGAAAAATTATTTAGATTGGGTAAATCTCAAAGAGATAGGACGGATCTTGGATTTGATAAGTATACTTCACATGACCCTAACTTCACCAACACATTTGTAAAAGGTGAGTCCTTATTCTCTAGTACTCATTCTACCATGCCCAAGAAAAAATGTAATTATTGTGGCATGGAAGGGCATTTTAGGTTTGAGTGCAAACTAAGGAGAAGCCATGTGTCTAAACCCATCTATGAACCCAAGAAAGTAGAATCAAACTCTATGAAGGGTAAGATACTAAATATCAAGGAAGATTCCAAGAAGATTAAACAAGTTCAACCAATTAAAAAGGAGTCTCTCCTAAGATAGATTCTAAAAAATTTAAATAAGTTAAACCAAATATAAAAGAATCAATCAACAAAAAGCTTCTCAACCTATCTCCCTTAAATCAACACATGAAAGAACTTTTGAAGAAAGTTGCAAAATTAAATTTAAAATTTAAAAGTCAAATAAAGGGAGGAAATAAGAAGAAAAGAAAAATGAATCGATCCCCTAAGAAACAATCTCACCAACCTCAAAAGAATAATCACCAATCTAAGCTAAATTTAGTCAAATCTAAATATCATGGTGATTTGTCCAAATTGAAAATTTATCAAATCAAATTTCCAAGAGTTAGTGGGACTTCTAAGATGAACCCTCACGGACAACCCTCTCAAGACCTTAGGTGGATTCCTAAAGTTAGATACTTAGACAAACCTTAAGGCCTTGAACCTCATTGACCAACCTATCCTTTATAGTTAAATCATATTGTTAGTCATGATATAGTTGCATTTTGGTCTTTCATAGTTACATTTCTTAAAATGCAATGTTTATTTATGATAAATTAATTTTGTCTTCATGTACCTCTCTAGTTACATATCATGGTTTTCAAAATCATTTGATTATAATTTCCTCATGTTAGATTTGCATTTTTCTCACATATAGTTATATCTCTTGCAATGCATTTCTATATATGATCAATTGATTACAATTTCAAAAGCTATCATAGCTAGATTATTCATGATCAATTATTGTTACAAAATCATTTGTTTGGATGTCATAGTTAGATTATTTTGAAAAACAAATGATTTAAAAAATTTTGATTTTCCATGGATTTCTAAGTTATACTTTCAAATGGAAAATTATTGTTTTACAAAATCAACTTGTATGTGTTCCAAGTAGTTACATTATTTCAAATGCAAATTGATTCTGATGTTATGTCTTACATTGTGTGGTTGGGTATGGTGTCATTGATTTGCATGTTTTTACCTAACTTTGTATATCTTTTCATTAATGCAAATTGATGTTGTATATCTCTTATTTTATTATCATTTGAGCTTAATAAGTACATATGTGATTTTGTGTGCTAAACTTATTTGGTATGATCTTCGGATCCATTTTCCATTGCATTGTAAGCTTAGTACATTTGCTAGAGTGGAGATTTTGCATGATAGATTGATGGATCTTTTTAGATGAATTGGAATTAAACCATTATTCTTCATAGGCATACCCATGTATGAGATCCATTTTCATCTATATGCGATCCATGACACTCTTCTAACTTCATACCTTCTTGTGTACACATAGTTGTATTCTTTATTAGTGATATGGTATGAGTTAGATCTTGATTGTGATTGATCCTCTCTATGCAAATGTCAATGAGTTCCATGTATGGTTATGATCTTAGTTATATTTGAAAATACCATACTAGAACTCTCAAATCCATCTTTTGTGCTTTCTAGTCATTATTTTTTAAATGGATGGTTATGATCTTGATTCATGTATATTCTCTTAGTGATGTAATCTTTATGCATGTTTCAACTTCATAGTAGTGATCTTGATCATATGAAACTCTTTGAAATTCATTGTTTGTATTTCATAGTTATATCTATTGTTGATGGATATCTTAGATGTTGAATTCATATGATTTGACATTTTGAAAATTGCATGCTTTACCAAGTCATATATTTTTAAAATGCAGTTTCTCATGTTCATCACTATGGGCATTAGTTATATCATTAAAAGTGATGAATATACATTTATGATGCTTGATGGAATTTTTTGTTTGTCACATCCATGCTCTTAATCATGTTGTCAATTTCAATTGGTTTCAATTAATATCATTTTCGATTGATGTCATATCCAATTGGTGTCATATCTTGAGAATGTGATAGACCTTGTGTACATTGGATTGATCTTGATAGTAAATATGTTTTTATTCCATATCACATTCCGTTAGCATCATAATCTTCATGTTTGCCACCTCTCTTGCACATATAGGTAAATCTCATGACCTCCATGTTTATGTGATCATAATCTTGGTTGGTTAATGGTTGAGGTAGGCTTCATGTTTGAACTTCATTTCATTTACATTGCACATCATAGTCATATTTAATGAGTCATCAAATGATTTCAAAATTTTTATAGCATATGATTTTCATAGTTATATTAATTGATGCTATGCTTAGTAAATCCCCATAATATCATGGATAGCTCTAATTTGGATTAATCCTAGTAGTTATATTCTTTTTATCTCCTTTTTAGAGTGATTGAGTTAATAGTCTTATCCCTGATCTCAATTGGTATCCTTAATTCCAATTGGTATCCATGATAGCTTACCCCATGGCCTTGCTCTTTATGTTGGTGATTTGATCATATTGAGCTCTATAGTTAAAAGTGTCTAGTCCTTCCCTTGAAGTTTACTCTCAATTGGTTAAACCATCTTCTTGTTGCACCAAATAGTTAAATCTTTGTCAATGGTTTGACAAAAGGAGAGAATGGATTGAGGGGGAGTGTAAACATTCATAAGAAGCATTAGCTTTAATCAAATTCACCCTTGTATAGCCTTTGCACCCTTAGAGACTATTAATCATACATGATACCTTGTTATGTATTTCATTTTCGATTTCTTTTGTTAACAGGTGCTACTAAAAGGTATTTTCCTTATTTCATGTATGTAGGTACCTTTGCAATTTAATGTCAAAGGGGGGAAAAATGTCCAAGTTATTTAAGGGGAGATATTGCATAATCATCTAAAGGGAGAAAGAATGCATATCTTACTGTGCGTGCCTAAATATTACGGACTTGGTTTTGATGGTAACAGGGGTTATGAAGATACTGTTTAGCTTGTTGGGAACGTCGCCGATGGCCCGAAACCTGAAAGGGAGAAGAAACAGAGGTCAGGGCCCCGGGCTGCTGTCAGCCAAAGGTACTCTGTCGCCTAAGTTAGTTCAGTCACTGAACCAGGGTGAAGTGGGGAAGAAGGTTTAAGCAAAACAGCACAGTATACGATGTGTATTCCGTACCTGTTCATGGCTTACCATGTAGATATATATAGAAGGGAATGGAAGGTTCCATAGTGGAGGTAGGTGGAGATGCTTGTCCCATCAGCCCATACCTACGACCCTTATTGGGGGTAGGTGAAGGAGCTGTCCCATCGGATCTCTCCTCAAATCCCTTACATAAATGTGGATGTGACTAGTTGATAGAAAAGATCTCTTATCGATGGCTGACGGTCACCCTATCTGTCAGGGTTTCCTGTAATGTAGCCACCCCATCTCATAATAGAGATTAGACGCCCAATGTTCACCTCGGTCAAGTGGACCGAAGTGGATGTCACCGAGGTCAGGCTTGCTCGAGGTCGGGTACTGTTACCGAGACGCTCGAGGCAGAGCCCGGAAAGAGCGTGGCCGGTACACTTACCGGGGCCAACTCAAAACCTGGTGCCAGCTGGCAAGCTGCCGAGCTAGGTGAATGAGGTTGGTATAACTTTTTGATCAGTCTTATTGCCCAGGTCGGGAATGACTTCGGTATTAGATAAATACCTGTCACGACCCGGGCCTGAGACCGGACTAATCGGGGCCTAACCCTGGGTCGCGAATCCATCATACTTACTCCCGTAAATCTCGAATTAACCAAAGTTAAGACGAAGACTCACAAGGGATCTAACATACATACCTGTCAAATGTACAATTTTGCGGAAACATATATACACATTGACAATAATTGACTTTACATTACAAGTAAAGTTCACATATACAAAAACATAATCCAATGAAGTCCACCACTGCATATTTAACATACAATGCAGGGGACATCTAATTACATCTCAAAATGATATACAAAGTATCTATCAAATAATTCCCAAAATAATCTCAAAACATTCTAAATCAATACCCTCCGAACTATGCCCACTCCGCTAAACCTCCTGAAGGTAACGGACGAGCCTCTTCTGCAAGCGGCGCGGCCTTTGCAAGGCCGGGAGGGGCAACTGGGCCTGTAATGCCATCAATAACACTATGAACACGACGGTTCAACAATGTATAAACACATTTATGATAACACATGCTAAACTTGTCCATTATCAATATAACAACTCTAGACAATTACATCTAGGTTAATGCAATATCCTGTACAGTGTAGCCCATTGATACTCAATGGCTAAATTTACGAATACAATAGTGTTACTATCATTCAGTTCAACGTCTTCCCAAAGGAAGCATTATTCAATTCATTTCATTCATTTAATGTCATTTCATTTCATTTCGTGTCTTCCAACGGAAGAAACTTAAGCACAAGGCGGAAGGGCAAACCGTTCATGGCCTGGGCTTTATTTCATTTTCGTTTAATCAATTTAATTAAGCACAAGGCGGAAGGGCAAACCGTTCATGGCCGAGGCTTCAATATTGTTTCAGTTTCCCTTACATGGCTTATCAATTCATTGACTTTTCAGTCTATATGTGGGATCTACCATTGTCTTGATCAGAGATCACTGGCTTCACCACGGAGCTCCGGAACACCCCAATCATCTGCTGCAGCAGGATTATTCATTATTCGTTGCATTTATTCATTATTCAATGGTTCATTGCATTTATTCATTGTTCAATGGTTCCTTGCATTTATTCATTGTTCAGTGGTTCATTGTATGCAGTCATTATAGACTCGATGGGATTAGATGAATCATTAATCATTCACGGTCCTACTTGTCTCTATCCCAAATTTAGACAATTTCTAGGTGTAATAATTTGTTACTAAATGCACGTGTTATTTTCGATGGACATCACATTTACATTTAATATGTGCATTTAGTCCCCAAAAATTTTCCACCCTCGATATCAAAATCCACTGGCTTATAATTTCGTGTTTGGCCAGTATCAGGTTCGCTCGAGCGAATCCAAGTTCGCTCGAGCGGACCCAAACAGAACCTTCATCGCACGAGCGCACCTAAAGTTCGCTCGTGTGGACACCTTTCGCATCAGACAGTAACTGGTTCACTCTAGCGAACTGTCCAGAACTCCATTTCTGGAACTCCAAACATTCACTCCTTCATTCATCCATTTCAACCACCATCTATATACCCATTTAAGGATCTCCTATCCTCCCCTCATTCATCATTTAATACACAAATAACACTTCTATTCCATCATTAATACATCATAAAATCCATAGAGCTCAAACAAATCCATAAAATCTCCATTTCTAACCATAGGGTTTGAGAACCCCTCTTTATAACTCAAAGAAAACTTGAAAATTAACATGTTTAATCATAAGGAAGCATTTATACTTGCCTTTGAAGTCTACTAGTAAGAAATCCCTTGATAGCTTGACTTTAAGGTGAGGAATCCCCAAATCCAAACCCTAGTTCCATAAAACACAAGAAACACTATCCTATGAGCTAATCGGCTAGAAACCATATCTAATCACTCATTATAACTTGGAAATCCTTTGAAAGCCCTAAGTACTTACTTGTGATGTGAGTAGGGAGCTCTTGAGCCTTCCTTTCAAGTTCCAAGCACTCCAAGTGGGGAAATAAGATGAGGAAGATGATGAAGATGGAGATGAAGTTGCTCCAACTCCCACCCAAGCCACTAACACTCCTTGTCACTTGATGAGAAATGAGGAAGAAGAAGAGAAATGTGGTCTAGGGTGTCTCTTCAATGGAAATGGGTGGAAAATGAACTCAAGGGAGTTCCTTTTAAGTCTTATAAGAGACATTTTGCATTTAAGTCCCAATCATCAAGACTATTCACATCTTGAGTCAAATGGAAGGTTATTTGACCAAATCCTCGTCAAACGACGTCAAGTCTATTACGAAAGTTAATGTACTCGTCGAGATACACGTGATGGTATCAAGAGTTTCCGTATTTGACAAAATACGTATAAATCCGTATTTACGAAAAAGGTCTTGTCCTCTTAGTTTAGACTTAAAACTCATTCAATTCACTTAATCTCTTCATTATTACTTCATTAAGTCCATTTGAGACTAATCTCATTGAGTTGGATCATTAATCATCATTAGTCTAATTAGACTTGATTAATTAGCATTAATTGCAATTAATTAGAGTTAATCTTGATTAACTCGGGGCGGGGTCTTACAATACCCCCACACACTTACCAAAGTTAGAGAGTGCATGGTCAAAGGGGGAGAGTTAAAAGAAGAAAGAAAGCTTGGGGGTTAAAGAAGATGCTTGGCTAAAGAAAGAAAGATGAAAAGGAAGTTTGAAGAATGATCAAGCTCCAAGCATCAAGAATGATGAAGAAAAAGAACAAGAACCCAAGCTAAGTGAAGGAAGCATCCAAGAGATTTCAAGACTTGTCTAGCTTAGGGGGAGCTGAAGACTTAGTGTGAAAATTTGGTGTTGAGTAAGTTGCCATCAAATTGTAAAGGGGGAGATTGTAAGGGATTTTGTGCATTGCAATTTGATGGATGCATTATCATTTTAGCATCATTCAAATTTTCACACATGCATTGATTTTGGAAAACTTGAAATCTTAATTTATACATACATTGTTTTTAAGACTTTTAAAACTTAAGGTTCATGCATGTTTTGATTTCAAACTTGGATGCATTTATTTTTTAAAAGAAGTTTTATGAATCAGCAAGCCCATGGTTTTAAAAGTTTCAAATCATCTTAGGCATTTTAGGTTTCATGTTTTTAAAAACCTCTTAGAATAATTTAAAACATGTTTCCAAACTTGATTCAGTGGCCCAAAGATTCCCTGAGAAAAATACTTTAAAAAACATAAATTTTGGGAAAAAGGTCCTAGGACCCGGGTCGACCTGTAGTATGGTCGGTCGACAGGCCCATAGTGCAGGTCGACCGGGAAAAGATCCGTTGGGCTTCTTTTTTAAACGGCCGGATTTTTTACCGTTGAAACCCAGGTCGACCAGGCCTTGTACCAGGTCGACCGGGGACTCGCAGAAACCCACTTTTTGGGTATAAATAGTAGTTCATTCCTTTGAAAAAATGTGCAACATCTAAGCCGTCCTTGAGGTGTTTAGAGACAAGAGAAAGGGGAATGAGCTAAGAGAGATCAAGGGTCTTTTGGAAAGCTAAAGCTTGGTTCCATTGAGTTAAATCACTAAGTAAGCTTTACTTTTCCTAATCATATGTTACATGCTTTGTTTAAATTATTGGTAAATGAATTTTAGCATGATAACTAAGATGTGTTGAATCCATTACTTACATTTAATCTTTGGTCTAAGTTGTATTAGATTCTTCACATTGATTCAAGCCAAGTTTGTTTTAAATTTCGTAAATCATGCATTGTAGGAACCTTTGGTTACTTTTATAGCATGATTCATTTACTTGGTTGAATCCTTACTTGTTGTTTTCAATCACATTAGAGCCATAGTTTAACTACTGTGTTTTTAAAAACAACATTGCACATGCATCACATGTTTAGTCTTAAATAGTTTCATACAACTTGCGAGCCTTCGATTTTCATATCATCAACAAGTTAGTATTTATACATATGATTTGCATTTCACTTCAATCAAATCTTTTGTGTGCCTTAAACTCATGGTTTAAAATCGCGGTTCGCGGTCATCGCATTACGGTTCGCGGTTGTCGCGGTTCGCGGTCATCACGGCCCATCACGGAGCGAATTTTTATTTGACCCCAAAAAAATCCAAAAAGTCCAGAATATTATAGAATGATAGAAACTAATGTCTTTTTCCATTAGTGCACACTTTAAAGCAAAATAACGGTCCTCTCAAGTTATAATATCCTGTATCATTGCTGTATCGATGTATATACTAAAATAAGCTGAAATATCATAAATTTGACATAATGCAACCATAATTTTGGGCAAACTAATAGTGTTAAACATTTAAAGCATACACTTTAAATCATAAGATTCACACTTTTTTGTTCCAAAAGTGTAGATCTATTGTAAACTAACATATTATAAATGCATTTGAACACTAATTTGGAAAAATGTAAATAATATTAAGAACAACCCCAAATTTTGAAAATAAAAAAAATCTAGCTCTACACCTTAAAACACTAGATTTAGAGAAAAATTAGTGAGTAAAATCAAATCTAACTCAATATAAAGCCTTTGGTTCATGTATTACACAATCTTTAAAATAAAAAAAAAACACCTAAAATAATTCCGATTTAAATAATGAAAAAATAAAAAATGTTACAAAAAGTGCTAAAACTTGAAATTCTTTGCTCTAAAAGTATAGATCTAACACACCTCAAACATCTCTAAGTTATTTTGATGTTGAATCTTGAAAAGAACTCTAAAAAAAAAAGCATACCAAAGAGGTCCCTTGAGTTTGATTAGATTTCCGCACATACAAATCCACCCAAAAGTATCTTAGATCTAAACGTTTAAGTGCTCTTCCATGCCTTAAAAGTTGTAGCAGGCCATAGGAAGCCTTAGAAAGCTCTTAGAGAAGAAACACATTGAAAGAAGTGAAAGAAGAAGGCCAAAGAGAAGTTTTTTTAAAAAAAATCCCGTCGGGCATTATAATGGCCGTTATTTTTAAAATAACGGCCGTAATAACGGTACGACCGTTATATTCAAAATAATGGCCGTTATGGACCGTTATTTTGGCGATTTTTTACCCCGATATACATCTCGGCCGTTATATTCATTATAACGTAACGGTAATGGCCGTTATTTTGAACCATGCTTAAACTTTTAAATGCATTAAGCATATATTGATTGAGCTTAATTTAAACTTGATTGGAGTTTTCACACACACCCCATGAGCATTCATCTTTGCATTACATAGAGTGTTGTGTAATTTTTTTTTTCAATTTCATATCTGCCTAATTTAGAAGCATAGTAATTGAGCTTTAATTATATCTCTTAAAGTGCTTGTGTAGACACTTATTTGAGAAATCATCTCTTGTAGAGGTTATTGCTTAGCCTAAAGAAAAGCATAGTGTAGAGGTTATTGTTTAGTCTTAGAAAAGCATAGTGTAGAGGTTATAACTTAGCCTTAGAAAAGCATTGTGTAAATGTTATTGCTTAACCTGGAAAAGCACATTGGAAAGTTATTGCTTAGCCTAGAAAAGCACATTGTTAGAGGTTATTGCTTAGCCTATTGAAAAGTATAGATAGTGAAATCCAGTGGGGTGTAGGAACACAAGCCGGTAGTGGATGTAGGCATTGAGGCCGAACCACTATAAATCATTGTGTGATGATGTATGCTTTGTGGTGATTGTTTCAGTTACCTCCTGCATTTAGTTTTATGGTCATCACTAGTTAATCCCCTCTCCAATTTTAAACTTCTTTAAATTAACATAAATCTCCAACAGCGCATTTAGTTTTATGGTCATCACAATTAGAGGTCAGCTTGTGATGACCATAAATCTCCAACAGCGCATATGCTCTCATAAACATGGAGGGTGACAGATGTATGTTTCCCATCAACAGCAAGTTCTTGAAACGGTACTGCCCTTGAAGACTTACGCCACTAGGTCATAGTAATGCCTGCATGGCCAAAGCCTATTCCTAGGTACTTGCTTGTCAAACCCGCTCCTTTTAGATTTTTCATCCTTATGTTGGAATTTCTAAAAATTCAAAACAATGCTTACTTTCATCGTTTCATTGTTAAAAAAAAAAAATCCGAGTTTAGGAGCCTTTTCCTTTTCTCAAGCCTTAAACCCAAATTTTATGGTTTGAAACAAAAATTAGGATTCAGGGATTTCCACCCTAGTTCGGGATGACTTTTACCACAAAAAATGGTTCTAGGTCAAAATTTACGACCCTCGTGTCTTTAAACAAAAATGGTTTTCCAAAAAACTGCAAGGAAGCGACGCTTAGTCGATACTCGCAAAACTCAAAATCAGAAGGATGTGAACCACATTCGATACTTCCAAAATTGCAAGGAAGCAACGCTTTGTTGATAATTGCAAAATTTCAAAAATCGTGAAGACACAACATTTCAATTGATATCCACAACCCAAATTTCAAAAAAAAAAAAAAAAAAAAAAACAGAGGTCCAAAACTCCTAAAAATTCCAAAAATCGTGGAGACGCAACATTTCAGTTGATATCCACAACCCAAGTTTCAAAAAAAAAAAAAAAAACACCCAGGTAAAAAAAACCCTCAAAATTTTAAAAATCATGGGGAAATGACATTCAGTTAGTACTCGCAAAACAAAATTTTTGAAAAGCGAGGAAGCTACATTTAATCGATACTCGCAAACCAAATGAGCAAGGATGCAACATTCCATTGATACTTACAAAACCATTCAACAGGGAAGCGACACTTAGTCGATACTTGCACCCAAATTCGCGAGGAGGCGACGTTCCATCGATACTCGCAATCAAATGAGTAAGGAGGCAACATTCCATCAATACTTACAAGACCATTTAGCAGGGAAGCGACTTTTAGTCGATATTTACACTTTTGAAAACCAAGACCCGGCTCTCATTCCAACAAAAAAAAAAAAAATCGGCTCTCATGCCAAAAACCTGGCTTTCATGCCAAAACCTGGCTTTTATGACAAAAATCGGCTCTCATGCCAAAAACCTGACTTTCACGCTAACAAACTAAAACTTGGCTTTCAAAAAACCTGGCTTTCATGCCAAAAATCGGCTTTCATGCCACAAACCTTGGCTTTCACGCCAAAAAACAAAATTTTGGCTATCATGCGACCAAAAAAACAAACCTTAGCTTTCACGCCAAAAACAAAATTTTAGCTCTCATGCTATAACCCTAAATTTGGCTTTCATGCAGTAAAAAAAATTTGGCTCTCATGCCAAAACAACCATTTGACAAAAGATTTTCGCAAAATGACGAACTTTTGATCAAATTTTCAAACAGACATTCCCATTTAACTATTACTTAAATTTGTTTTCATCACAAATGGATTTAATTGAAAGGAGGGAATACAAAAAGAAAAGAGTACAAAAAAAAAAATGGTGTGTATACATGGGGTACCAAAAAAAAAAAAAAACAGACAGAGAAGAGGGAAGTTTGTTACAAAAGAAACTAGGAGCTCAGTCTAACATGGTCCCCAGCCAAAGAATCAACTCCTCAAGAAACTCCTGGCTTTGGCGTTCAAGGCTTCCAAGGCACACTTCTTCAGAAATTTCCCATAAGATGCGGTTGAACGTTGTAACCCTTCTTCAACACCAGGAAGCTTTCCCCAGACGGTTTGCCATCGCACGTGTTCTTGAGTCCTCTCCTTAAGAACGCGATCTGCGTTGGCAACTTGGCGAATCAAGGTTATCTCCCTGATACGAGCCTCCGCTAAAGAAACCCACTTGACCGTGACTTGCGCCTTTTATTGCTCAAGACGTCGCCTGGCTTCAATGACCTCCCTATCAAGGCGTTCAATGTCATGCCTCAGCTCAATGATGACCAACTCGGTGATGTTCCTCTACCAGACAAACTGCTTCATATTCTGCATGGTCTCATTCATTTCAAACTTGGCTTTGTTAGCGGGGTCCATAAACATCTCTTTGAAGAAGTCTTCATCAGGAAAAGCCTTGATCTTGGACAACTTGTCGCCCCGCACAATGATCCTGTCAACGATTACCCTGGCACCTGTGACATCTAGACCAACCTCTTTGACATCAGCAAGAATCTCTTGGACATGCTTGACCATGCCGAATCTGGCATCCAAGTAACCAGAAATGAGAGTCTCGATCCAAGAGCTCAAAACACGCGCCAGCACCTTCTTCGCAAACTAAAGAGATGGCCCAGATGAAGATTCACCCTGCTCCATCGATCGGTTGCCCATGCCGTGCCATATTGGAAGAGTAATAAAAAAAAACTCTTTCCAATCGGAGCCACTAGGGAAGGAATCTCAGCATGAGGTCTCGCCTCTGCCGTGTCAGAACTGGTGGTAGAAGCCCGTACCTCTGGATCAACCTCTGGCAGCCCTTGCTCTGGTTTTGAAGAAAGTGATGGGATCTCTCCTGTCATTTCACAACCTGCCAATGAAACACAAACGGGTATGAATATGATCTTGTTGAAAAAGTTATTATCATCAGGGTGATTACTACAAAGTATTTTTTTCGACGACTGGCGGAGTACTATCTGCCTCCATGAACTCATCCGAAGCATCAGCAAAAGTTTCATCCATGGATGGTTCAAAGTCATCAAAATCCTGTGACAAGTCAACTGATAATAAAACAAGCAATATGTTAGCAAACGACGGCAAAAAAAAAGAAACCAAAGAAGTCATACCAGGTGGAGATTCTGGAATCACTCCAGAGTCCCTCGGTTCTTCTTCAGATGCCGCAATCAGATCCATCACCACCTCATCGGCTGGGAACTCAGGCATCACCAAGTCCTCATCCTCTGATGAAAAAGGGGGAGAAGGCAAATCAAAACAAAAAATTCTCAAGGAAAGAAATGGAAAGAGAAAGAGGAAGAATCACACCTTCATTAGTGCCGTCGTTAATGGAAGAATCATACCTCTTCCTCTCGGCTCCTTTTTTCCAAAGGCTCGTCAGCATTTCTTGACACCTCCTCATTAATGGTAAGAGGGATTTCCAAATCAGGAGAGTCTTCATGCCGTCCCATGCTATAAGGCTTGGGTCCCAGCCCCCTAAGCTGGGTACAAAATAACAAAAAACAAAAAAACAAAAAGACAAAAAAACAAAAAAGAGAAAAAACTACCCCCATTAAATTATACCATAAAAGGATTACCCCAGTAAAAAAAAGCCGAAAAAATTAAAAATACAAAACTAATGTGGTTTTAATGCTTGAAAAGCACAATGGATATGATATTTAGCAAGAAAATACATGAGATTGATAGTACTATGGTCTTCCGTGGAACGTCAGCCAATGTAGATGCCAGAGATTTTTATCATCAATCAGCCTAAAAAACTAGATGAGAGAAGCAATGTGGTTACACCGAGAGCAACCATTTTCTGAGAGAGAGAGAGAGAGAGAGAGAGAGAGAGGTTTGTTTACGTGGCTGAAGAAAAGGGATCGTAGTTTTTGCTAGATATGATTTGCTGCAAGCGAAGAAAGAGGAAGCATGGCTAGATTTGTTGCCTTTTTGGAAGAGGGAGCGGGACTGCGGAAGAGAAAACAAGGGTGGAGAGTGGACACAGTAGCGCTCGAGTTTCTTTTTTTTTCTTTTCCTCCGTTAGTTGTCTTTTCACTCCAGTATAATATATTAAGTTGGAAGATTTTGAATCTAATTTTGACGGTCAGTTGTAATTTGACTAACAATTAATCCTCTTTATTAAAATATTTCATAATTTCTCCATATAACTACTCAGTCATATTTTTATCTCATCAAACCACCCATTACTCTCCACTTTAACTCAATTCTTCCTTTTCTAAGTCTCTTGCTTGACCTCATCTCTTCTACTCCATTTCTATCCAATTTTTTTTTTTATTTTCTTTTATGCAACTTACTTAATGGATGGAGAGAGGTACTCCACATAACCTTTTTAATGTAAGAACTTTTAATTTATAATATAACCGTGCTCTTGTACGCCATTTATGTCCAATTTTCTTATTCTCGTTTATGCAACTTACTTAATGGATGGAGAGAGGTACTCTACATAATCTTTTTAATGTAAGAGTTATAATTTCTAATACGACTGTGCTGAGCATGGGTGGTTGTGCTAGTTCTTTCTTATGTATAGCCCTACTACGTTGACGTAAGTATTTCTCACCCACGGACATTGACTCATGAGAATAAATAATATTTTTTTTATTTTTATAAATTAATAATTTATAATAAATCTTTTATTGAGTTCTTTAGATTTTACGTGTTTGGGTTGTAGCATACTTTCTTAAAAATGAAATAAGATGCATCATAACTAAAATGTGATCATTGTTGACGTTCAAAAATGAGAAACATATATAATATAACAATGTAGAAGTTATATAGAAATAAGAAATTAACAAAAAGATTTGCTGAAAGTTGTCACTTGAAAATTAATATAATCATTTGTTATGTTTCGTATGATTGTCAATAAAATGTTTTACATTTTAAGATTCATATGTGTTATATATTTTCTAAATCGATGTTCAAGATACATGGCAAATGTAATTGAATATAAATAAGAAATTATAAGAATTGCAAGCTAGAAAATCATTATAGAGCAATTGCAGGAAAGAAAACTGCACCATTAATTTTTACAACCATTTCTTAGATTTCAAGTGAGGAAGGAGAAAGCGAAAAATCTAAACTTTTAAAATTCATATTTTCGGTAAAAGATAAACACATAAGTTTTCAAATGCATTGTAGGTAAGAAAGGTTATATATTGGATAAAAGATAAGTGAAATATTAGTTATACAAAACTTGGCTTGTTGACGAGTGAGATAAGTAGTTAGAAGTTGGACAGTGGAAAGAGTACATGTAAGATTTAAAAAAAAATAGTCAAGGAACTCGGGCCGGACCTGAATATTCCTTGGCCCCGCCCAGACCTAAAGGCAGGGACAGAGTCTTTTAGTTTTGTGCCCCATCCGGGTTCGGATTCGGGTCCGGAGTCTATAAATATCTAACTCGGGCCAGTTTGGGCTAGGTCGACAGTCAGCCCATCATTAAAAAGCTCCAAATTCATCGTTTCCTTTTGTATCAGGGGAAGTTCTATATCCACCCCCTATTTACACCTATCTCTGCCGAGCATCAAATCGCAACCTTGTTGTAATGGACTGAATATGGAAATCGCTCCGAATCTCCCTCTCTTCTCCGATCTCTCCCAATCTCTTTTTCGATTCCTTACAGACAACTTTCAAAGCATCGATTCCCTCTCTAAGACCCCAGATCTCGTCTCAGATCTACAGAAACAATGCTTAGATTGCGATCGAACCTTAACAGATCTGAATCAGAAGCTATGTTCAAGCATTTCCTCTTACGACTCAATTTCGAGTCGAATCGGAAGTGTTTTCGGCGAAATTAGTTCAAAATTGAGCGATATTAAGTCATCAGCTTCCGTTGACGCCGCAAATCCAGGTTCACATATTTGAAATGTTAGGGTTTGGGGTTTTGTTGTTGAGATTGAGATTAATGTGGTTGACCTTTTTTGTGTATTTTTGTGTTTTTTTGGGTGGGTGTAGATGGGAGAAGAGAGCAGATTTTGGCGAATGAGTTGCCTGCGCTTGCGAGAGAAGTGGCGAGGGTGGAGACAGTTCGTGCATATGCTGGTGAGATACAATTTCTTGATTTTTGGCCTTTCTTTGATGGGCCGGGTGTTCGACTTATAAGTTCAAGGTAAAATGGGTTGGGTTCCAATGAAGGATTGTTGAATGATTTTAGGGTTTAGGGTTTAGGGTTTAATGGTGTAGATTTTAGGTGGAATCTTGAGTTTCTAGGATTTGATTTAGTAGGGTGATGGCTGGATATTCAGTTTTTATCAAAGTGGAGATTATTTGATGGACTTTTTTTTTTTTTTTGGTCTTCACTTTTGTTTCTTCAGTCTTAGCCACTTTCACTAATGGAATTCTTAGAATTCCTAGGAATTGAATTCCATGCAAGCAAATGGGCCATCAGTGATTTCTATCTTTTTCTTCTTATTATTATTATTTACCTTGGTTTCTTGGTATTGGAATGGATCAACCTTTTGGCATTTGCATACCTGTACATGTTCTATTGCTTTGTTAATAGAGTTTGGGCTGATAGTTAGATACTTCACTAGTTTTGCACCTCCCTTGTAAATTTATCTGCATTGGGTTATTAACATGAAAATATTGTTTAGCTTAACTGGAATGGATGCTTTAAGTTGGAGATTCAACTTTCATTCAACAATACCAAAGATGCCCTGTGAAGGATTACCAGCATGAATATGATGCGGGTATCCCATTTTTTTTCTGAGTTTGAAAACCGGTAAAACCTATAAAATAAGAGTTTATTGAATTCATGAATGACATGTATTCATGCAATATTTGATGCCTTGATCAACAAGGAACAACATGATAATGTTGCCATGAGACTTAAGGATATACTGTAACACCATTATCCTGTTGTTTGTGCCCGTAGGTCAGAGTCATGACGCATCGAAAACACTTAAGAGTCTTCTGAATTAAAGTCTTTTGCCTTCATAACATAGTTTAGCACTATGCAACTTGCCAATGTCTTAACATAGGTCACTATGAGAGACAGGAAATAGCCCAATCGAAAGGTGGTCAGGGAGAAATAAGTCTGTAGAACCTAGGCTCGAGGCCCTTCCCTTTTTACTTTCTGGTGTACTATAAGCCAGATCCTAGCATGTCTTTTGTTTTAAATTTATGGACAAAACCAGGACACTGAAATATGTCTGTTGTGGGCATCACAATTTTTTTTGTTGTTGAGATATTTTGATTTATGAACATAAGATTTTGAATTTTGTACAATTTGTATAGGGTTCTTTCTATTAGTGAGTTTTCTCATCTTGTCCCATTTCATGTTTCAGTCACCTTATCTAGACCTTAACTTGTTGGATACTACCCAAATCCACTTGGTCTAGCATGCATTCTTGGATTTCTACTCAAACAAACTATTTGGATACTACCCAAATCCACTTGGTGTAGCATGCATTCTTGGATTTCTATTCAAACAAGCTACATCTTTGCATTAATGAAGCTAGCAATTTAATATTATCTTTTTTAGTTTAGTTTTGTGATATTTTTAACAGAGTATGCATTTTTTTCTGGTTTTATGGGATGTTCAGTTGACCAATCATTTGGTAGCTATGGTAGTGTTTTTCACTTCTTAATCATATTACTGTAAGTTCTTATTGCAATATTTTTGTGTTAGTATAAATGCTCAACTTCGATCTGAGAGTTCATGTCAATTTTTGGTGTTTGTACATCTATATACGTGCCTTTGAAGCTTGACAATTTTTGCTATGATCTTTTTTTCCCCCTTTTTGGGTTGTGGCAGAGACGGCCTTGAAACTTGACACTCTGATTGGTGATGTTGAAGATGCAGTTTCCTCATCTATGACTAGCAATCTAAAAAGGGTTTCCTCTGCGACTAATTCAGAAGTAAGATCCATCGAAGACAAAGCATAATAGCAAATTAGCTCTCTCTTTCAATTACTTATTCCTTTTTTTATTTCCTCTCAACCTTCACTGCAGGAATCACGACTGAATGCAATTAAATATCTCAAAGAGACAGAAGACATCTTAACATATATTACGAAATCACGACCTCAGTGGTCGCGCCTCATCTCTGTCGTTGATCACAGGGTCGATAGAGCTTTAGCTATCCTACGGCCCCAGGCAATTGCAGACCATAGGAATCTTCTCACTTCACTTGGATGGCCACCACCTTTATCCAATACAAATTTTGTAAATTCAAAGATGCAGAAATCATCAGAGCTCTTGAATCCACTTTTCATAATGCAAGGAGACCTGAAAAGCAAGTATTGTGTAAATTTCCTAGCGCTGTGCAGCCTCCAAGAATTGCAGGGGAGGAGAAAATCCCGACAACTTGAGGGGCATAATTTAGAGGTAGCACTGCACCAACCACTTTGGGCAATTGAGGAGCTAGTGAATCCAATCTCATTGGCATCGCAACGCCATTTCTCAAAGTGGGTTGAGAAGCCGGAATTCATTTTTGCTCTTGTTTACAAAACAACCCGAGATTTTGTTGACTCAATGGATGAGGTACTCCAGCCATTGATAGATAAGGCGAGGCTTGCAGGTTACAGTTGCAGAGAAGAGTGGATGTCAGCTATGGTGACCTCATTGTCAACGTATTTAGCAAAAGAGATATTCCCTAAATATGTTAGTCAAGTGGAAGACAGTGTCACCGGAGATCCATCCCGGGCAAGAGCGTCTTGGCTTCATCTTGTAGACTTGATGATTGCTTTTGATAAAAGAATCCAGTCCCTGTTTACAAATTCAGGTGTGCTGCTTTCTGTAAGAGAAGATGAGAACTTGCAGAGGATATCATCTTTGTCTGTCTTCTGCGATCGACCAGACTGGCTTGAAATGTGGGCGGAGTTAGAGCTCAGGGACGCACTCGATAAATTAAAACCATTGTTAGAGGATGACAAGAGTTGGAAAAATAGAATCCAAGGTGGAATTCTTTTGTCAGGGACGGAAGAATACAAATCTCCAGCTATTTCAGGTTCTGTTCTTCAGTGTTTGTCGTTGGTGATCGAACGGTGTCGGCCACTGCCTAGCATTTCTTTGAGAGCAAGGTTTATCAGATTAGCGGCGGCACCTATTGTGCGGGAGTTTATTGATTGCTTGCTTCACAGATGCCAAGAAGCCGAAGGTCTGACTGCTTTGGCAGATGATGAAGCCTTAGTTAAGGTTATTAGCTCAATTAATGCTGCTCGGTACTGTGAATCTGTCCTGAAAGAATGGTGTGAGGCTGTGTTCTTCATTGAGATGGGATCTGATGGGAACCATAATGCTCAAACAAGCAATGATAACAGTGCAGTAGATCCAGGTAGCAGTGTATTTGAGGAAGAAATAGGGAAATTGAAGGAGTTCCAAACAGAGTGGGTCGAGAAGTTGTCCACCGTAGTTTTGAGGGGGTTTGATGCAAGGTGTCGAGATTATTTCAAGAACAAGAAACAGTGGCAGGAAAAGGGAGAAGTTGGGTATGTGTCTAGGGCATTTGTTGGTGCACTAGATTATCTGCAAGGGAAGATCTCAAGACTAGAAGAGGATTTAAATGAGATTAATTTTGTCGGGGTGTGGAGAAGTTTGGCTGGTGGGGTGGACCTGTTGGTTTTCAATGGTGTTCTGATGAGTAATGCAAAGTTCCATGATGGAGGTGTGGAGAGATTTGGGGGAGATTTGGAGGTTTTGTTTGGGGTATTTGGAGCGTGGTGTCTGAGGCCTGAAGGCTTCTTCCCAAGAGTGAGTGCGGGCCTAAGGTTGCTGAAGATGGAAAAGCAACAGATTAAGGGATCAGAGACAAGTAAGGAGAGTTGGTTGAGGGAGAATGGGATAAGGCATTTGACTGTAGCAGAATCAGAAAAGATACTGAAGAATAGGATTTTTATTGGTTGAAGGTTCATCCAGTTTTTTATCATTTGTAATGAATTCTTTCAAGAAGGGGCAACATAAAGAGAGCAGTTAAGTCATTTGATGTTAAAACCTGTGTTGGAGCTTATTATCTATTGATTCTTTTGATTTGAAGAAAAAAAAAGTTAATAATGTTTTGACCTAGAATTGTTCTAGACCTCAATAAGAAATTTTCATTTCTTTCCTGTTTCAATGTTTTGATACTGCATTGCAAGCACTTAAATGGGACTTTTCAAGTGGCTGAAATTTGAAATTCTATCAAAGAAATATGACATTTTCAAATGCAAAGGGACAACCATAACATCATGTCTATGAATTCCAAGATACCAAACTCTAGTCATAAATTGTTTCAAAGTTTCAGGCTCATGCCTTTGCAAGAGGATTCTATGGGTCTGCTTGAATTAATTGTCCATGCAATTTGTAAATTCTCCGGTGCCTTTGTGTTTGCATTAAAATCATAGGACTTGAATACATGTACTTCATACCCATTACCAATTAAAAGTGAAGATCAAAGCCTCATTTTCAAAATGAAGATAAAATAATCTTTCCTTTTAGGAAAATAGAATCAAAAGAAGGGAAATGAATTACCAGCCATCGCCCTAGGGGTTCTTTCTTTCTCATTCTCATTTGATTCTATCTCCAAAAAAATGTTATTTATGCACATTGTTAAAATTCGCATTCATCTTCATTTTTAATCACCTATGGTATGAATTATATGTTTTCAATTCTTGTGTAATTGCAAATAAACATGCCCCAAAAGTTGCCCCCTCCCCCACAAGTAAAATTCCTATCCTCTTGGGTGAAGGATTTGAAAATGTCAAGGATGTTGGAATGCTGTGAATTTCAAAGTTAAGGCTTCTGACAAATAAACATTACATTTTTAAATGCAAGGGGTCAACAATTACTTCCGAATATCACAAATTCTAGTGAGAAACCCTCCAAAGAAACAGGCCCTATGATAGAGAGGTAATTTGTTAGGATTTCCCATATAGCTCGCTTTTTTGTTTGTTTTGTGTGACACTTTTTCCTTGTGAAAAAAATAAAAGAATGAACTGATTTTCTTTGATGGAAAGGATTTTGATTATGTAAGGATGTGGTAGTGCATGATTTCTAATTCCTGTTGAAATAGAAATTGTGCGTGCCTAAAAATTACGGACTTGATTTAGGTGGTAATGGGGGTGCTGTTTAGCTGATCGGGAACGTTGCTGATGGCCTGAAACCTGAAAGGAAGGAAAAACAGATGTCAGGGGCCCCGGGTTGCTGTCAGCCAAAGGCACTCCGACGCCTGAGTTAGTGCAGTCACTGAATTAGGGTAAAGTAGGGGAGAAGGCTTAAGCCAAATAACACAGTGAGTATTGTGTATTGCGTACCTGTTCATGGCTTACCATGGCAGTATATGTAGAAGGGAATGGAAGGTTCCATAGTGGAGGTTGGTGGGGATGCTTGTCCCATCAGCCCATACCTTGGACCCTTAGTGGGGGTAGGTGAGGGCTCTGTCCCATCGGATCTTTCCTCAAATCCCTCACATAAATGTGGATATGATAGGGGCGCCTCCTTATCAGTATTTAGCGACCACCCTATCTGTCAGGGCACCCTGCAAGGTGGCTGTCCCATCCCATAATGGGGATTAGACGCCCAGTGTTCACCTCGGTTAATAGACCGAACTGGAGAAGGCACTGAGGTCGGCTAAGCCTGAGGTCGGATAAGGATGTTGACGCACGAGGCTGAGTTCGGGAGGAGGTAGTCGGTGCCTTTACCGAGACCAAACACACCTCGGTACCAGGTCGCAAGCTGCTGTGCTGGATAGATGAAATGAGGCGTTCCTGGCTTGGTGCAATCACCGAAGTCAGGGGTAACCTCTGTTTCGTTGAAAACACCCCACACAATTGCCCCCAGCTCCTGACCTCGAGGGTTTATCTACGCTTTGGGGTCGGGAGCTAAGTAGGCTGGGAGTTTTCCGAAACCGGACCCGTAGCTTTTTACGAAGCGTGGGGTGTCGTTTCGCTTTCCGAGGCGTATTGATGGCGCGCAGCTATCTGGAGGCGATTTAATAGCCCGCCCATATCATTATGAAGGCGGTATGGTGTTGCCATGTGTCATACCCCTGGTGGCTGTGAAGTCATATGAGGAGACGAGTAGCGTGCCCGAGGCGGCGTCTGCACGCGCGTCTCCCGGGATACGAAGAGATTTTCATCTCTGTATAAAAGATCTCATCCTCGAAGGAGGACTACTGTTGCTTCTGTTGGAGATCTTCTGCGCCTGAACTCTGTTGCTCTGAGATTCCAGCCCTCGCCCGTCCGAGTTATTCCCCGTCCGTTCAGACTGTGAAACCAGAGTCTCCGTTCATCTCTCTGTCTGTGCAAGTCTCTCGTCGCAGTGAGTTTCTCTCTGCTCTTCCTCTGTCATTTTTCCTTTTCTGGGGTTTCTTTTCCTGGGTAGCTCCTACTGCTCTCTTCTCCGTCGCCGTCCGTTCTTCTGTTCATGTCGGGGAAGATGGGGGTGTGCAGACATTGGATAGATCCAGAACTTGCCCTAGCAGAGCTTAGGAATAAATACCAGATACCGGAGAATGTCAGTATCAAGGCGGACGGCCCCGATGACCAAATCCGGCCTCGGATTTTTGTAGACGGGTGGATGTCGTTCCCACTAGTTGCCATTATAGAAGGTGGGGTGAGGTTTCCGGTCCACCCCCTTCTGAGGGCCTGCCTCAGGAGGTGGAACCTCACCCCCTGCCAGCTCATGCTCAATGGTTACAAGGTAATCATGGGCATAATCGAGTTGAATAGGATTCTGGGGACCAACCTCAGCGTCGAAGATATCGAGGACTTGTATGATCTCTGCCGATCTCCGAAGGACGAAGCGTACTACCTCCGAGTTCGGTCGAAGGAAATCCCCTTAATCAACGAACTCAAGGACAAAAGTAAGTATGCCAGTGATGACCGTCTTTACGTCACCGGGGACTGGGAGTTCGGCCCCGCCAAGCCTAGGGTGGATCACATCCCTCGTCATCTCGGAGAGCCACCGAGTAAATATCTTCTCAGTTTCTTTTCTCTTCTGATGTATTCCTATTCTACCGAACTGATATACTGAATTGCTTGGTGCGCAGGTCACAAGGAAAGAAAACAGCAGGCCAAGGGCTCTAGGTGGCGACGAAACGTGACCTGGCTAAAGAGAATCCAAAGCTACAAGGGCCATCGGAGCCGATCAGCTTCATCCCTTCTCGGGTACAAACCCGTATACCGATCTTTCACCAGAAGACGGTGCGAAAATCTAACGGGGGAGCGAGTTCTAACTTTGGCCGAGGCAGAAGAACAAGGAGTTCAAGCTGCGGGGCTTCTTCAAGTGCCCCCCGAGACCGGACTTTCTCGAGCCACAGCCGAGGCCGGGCCCTCCCAGGTCGGTGACGAGATTCGCCAAAACGCCCCCGAAGTCGAATCCGAAGAAACCCAGTCAGAGGACGAACCCGAGGGGGCTCGGCGAGAGGACCTCGTGGACCTTCAGTCTTCTGGCTCAGACGAAGAGGACGAGATGGGCCGACGCCGTCCCACCCTCCAGAACCTAGACGCCGTCATCTTTGGGGGCTCTCCCACCCCCTCTCTGGGAGCCGTTCTTCCTCTGACCTCGGTTGGCTCAGTCACCTCTACCCCCATTCAGTCTTCTCCCCCAGCCTTCCTCAGCAACCGAGGGGCGCGCAACCGGGTCCAACCGGGACGCGATTCGGTTAGGAAAAAGGCCGAGGATTGCGGATTCGGCCGAAGGTGATCACAATCCGCCCCACCCCCCGGCGCTCGCCGTCCCTCGACCCAAGCCCCTGGAATCCTAGCTTCCTGCTGGAAGACGGCCAGCCGTTGCTGGAGGATGGTCGGGTGAGTGACGGCACTTTGGTCGTCAACGCCCTCGCGCACGCCTGCGCTTTGCCAAGAGATATGGCAGAATACTGGAAGCTGAGCGAGGTGGACCTGGACGTGGCTCAGATGAGTGACGCCCTCAAGGTAGATCTCTCTCCTTTCTTTAGCTTGTGATTCGAACCTTTGATTGGCAATTTTGTGATTCTAATACTTGTCCTTCAGATCGTTCAGCGGAGCCTGGTACTGGCTGAAAAGACTCACCAGAGCACTGTCCGAGCCGAGAGGGCAGAGAAGAGGAAAGTGGCTCTTGAGGTGGAGCTCGGCGAGGTCAAGAAGAAGGCTGCTGAGTAAGAGGTGGTCGTCACGGGTCTCAAATCCGAGCTTGGAAAGGCCGGAGCGGAACTGGAAAATCAGATGAAGAAAGCGGCCGAGCTCGAGAAGAAGTGGGAGGAGGCGGAGGCTGAACTCCAGGCTGAGGCTGACAAACTCCGGGCCGAAGCCAACAAGGCGTATGATGAAGGGGTGCAAGAAGCCTCTGAGTTGTACGTTGCCCAGGTCTGGGAGGTCAGTCAGAAAGCCTGGAGACTTGGGTGGATTGGTGCACTAAGGGCAGCAGGGGTCCCCGAGGACCATCCTGCATACACAGATATACCCCAGCTCCCCCCTCCTCATTCCGTGCCGAACCAAGCTCCTGAGGGCCCTGCTGGAGATGCCGAAGCCGAGGTCAACGCTGTCGCTGGGGACGCCGAGGAGGCCGCTACCTGAGAAACTTTATCTGATGTATTTTCTTTTTTATTTCTGCAATTGGGGAGTTGGGGAGCAAAACCTGTATTTTTCTGTTTTTGAATGAACAGATTGTAATCATTTTTCAATAAATGAAATTGGCTTTTGTTTCCAACTTGAGCAAATGTGTGATGAATCTCTTTTCTCTTTTCCCTATTCTGTGTGGTTTTGTAACCAAGAATAAATACCAAAAAAAAAAAAAGAGAAAGCAATACAATAGTTGAGCTCGGTTCTATAGCCGAACTTAATTGTATTAAGTTCGCAACCCGAGTGCGTTAGGTTCCATAATCGTAACGAAGCATCGGTCTTGGTAGAACTGAGTGTGCTCGGTCCTATGACCATAACGGAATTCGGTTTTGTAATCAGACCTTGTGGCTGGTCCAATGACCGGGCTGAAGAAGCTGATTTTGATAACCGAATTGAACGACGAATCCTATGACCGCGTCGTTAGCTGGTTCTGTAACCGAGCTAGAGATGGCTAGTCCTGTGACCGCGCCGAAATGCAAGCTGGTCCTATGATCGAGCTGTGTACATGTGCCGAGTTCCATAACTTGACTTCATTTTGAGAGTAAGAGACAGATTCGAAAGTAAGACATTCTTTAAAAAGAATTAATTTTATTAACTTCCAAAATCCTAATACATCTCAAAAGTAGTATTTCTTGAGGTGCGTGGCATTCCATGGACGCGGTAGCTCTCTACCCTCCATGTCCTCAAGCTTGTATGCAGACTGCCCAGTTACCGAAGTCACTTTGAATGGCCCATGCCAGTTCGGTGCAAGCTTTCCTTCGCTGAGATTTTTGTCTGTTGGGAGCGTCTTCTTCAAGACCAGTTCTCCAGGTGAGAACTTTCTTTCCTTGACCTTTTGATTATATCCTCTAGCTAGCTGCCACTGGTAGGAGGCGAGGCGGATGGCTGCTGCATCCCTTCGCTCCTCAGCCAAGTCGAGCTCTGTGGCGAGGTTTATATCGTTCTGGCCTAGGTCAAATAGTTCCGACCTGAGGGTCGGGAGACCGACCTCAAGTGGAATTATAGCTTCCATCCCGTAGGCCAGGGAGAAGGGTGTAGCCGAGGTTGAGCGCCTTGGGGTAGTCCGGTACGCCCAAAGGACACTCGGGAGCTCCTCTACCCATCTCCCTTTAACTCGGTCCAGTCTCTTCTTGAGTCCGTCGAGCACTACCTTATTGGAGATTTCAGCCTGTCCATTGCTCTGGGGGTACACTGGAGTGGAGTAATAGTTCCTGATCCCAAGCCATTGACAGAAGTTTTTAAAGAAGTTGGAGTCGAGCTGGGTCCCGTTGTCCGAGATCAAGGCTCGAGGCACTCCAAATCTTGTCACGATGTTCCTCCATACGAAGTTTCTGGTATCCTTCTCGGTGATGGAAGACAACGCTTCAGCTTCTATCCACTTGGTAAAATAGTCGGTGGCTACTATCAACCATATTTTATTCCCCGGAGCTCGGTGGAGAAGTCCCACCAGATCCAGCCCCCATTGGGCAAAAGGCCAACGACTGGAAAGAGACTTAGGTCGTGTGCTGGTTGATGGAGGGAGTGAGAGAACTTCTGGTACTTCTCACATTTCCTGGTATAGACTTGTGCGTCGTTCTGCATGTAGGGCCACCAGTAGCCCTGACTGATAGTTCGGTAAGCCACCGACCGACCTCCAATGTGACTGCCGCAGATTCCTTCGTGGATTTCATAAAGGAAGTCCTCGACCTTGCTCGGGTGAATGCACTGGAGATAAGGGCCATTGTAGGACTTTTTGTAGAGCTTGTCATCTGGAGAGAGCCAGAGCCGAGCTGCTTTCAACCTGATCTTGTGGGCCTGGTTTTTGTCCTCGGGGAGCTGATCGTCTTTTAGGTAGGAAATGAATTCGTCCATCCAGCTCGGACCGAGGTCGGTACACAGGATATGCCGAGGTGGGTGGACGTCTATACTCGGTTCGTCCAGCGTTTCCACTTCGACAGTCCTTTTTCTTCCTGCCTCGACTGCGAAGGCCAAGTTTGCAAGTGTATCGGTGTGAGAGTTGGAATCTCTGCCGATCTGCCTGACTTCAGCTTTTCGGAACTGAGAGAGAAGTTGCTTGGCGTGGGCTAGGTAGGCTGCCATCCTGTCGTCACGGGTCTAGTAGTCTCCATTCAGTTGGTTCGTCACCAGCTGTGAATTGCTGAAGACCACTAGTTGCTGTGCCCCCAGAATTTTCACGCTTCCCAGCCCAGCAATCAGTGCTTCGTACTCGGCTTCGTTGTTTAATGCTTTGAAGTTGAGAGTCAGGGCTTGCTTGATGACAAGGCCCTCCGGAGATTGGAGGACTATGCCAGCACCAGCCCTTTTGGAGGTTGAGGATCCATCAACGAAGACCCTCCAAGATGAATCGAGGGATTGCTTCCAGGACCGCTCCTGCTCTGTCTCGGTCTCGGTGGATGTCCCCATCTCCTTGCCCCCCTGTTCGGTGCCGAGCTGGCTCGGTGCCGAACTTGGAGAGGCGAACTCCACAATGAAGTCTGCCAGTACCTGGGCTTTGATTGCCGTTCGGGGCTGATATCGGATATCGTACTCCCCCAGTTCAACAGCCCATTTGCAGACTCTTCCAGAGAAGTCTACTTTTCTGAAGAGAGACTTGAGTGGGTGTTCTGTTACAACCACAATGGAGTATGTCTGGAAGTAGTGGGAGAGCTTGCGGGAGGCACTGATGAGCGCAAAAGAGAGCTTCTCCATTGGCAGGTATCTCGTCTCGGCACCCAGCAGAATTCTGCTTGCGTAATAGATGGGCCTCTGTTGCCTGTCTTCTTCTCGGACGAGCACTGAGCTCACTGCATTGTCCGAGACTGCCAAGTATAGGTACAGGACTTCACCCTGGGTCGGGGTGGACAGCAGAGGAGGTAATGAGAGGTATCTTTTGAGCTCCTGAAGGGCATTTTCATATTCTGGTGTCCATTGGAACCCTGAGCTCTTCTTAAGGAGTTGGAAGAAGGGACGGTATTTATCTGAAGCTCTGCTAATGAAGCGGTTTAATGCTGCCGCCATCCCTGTAAGCCTCTAGACTTGTTTTGCCGAGGTCGGACTCTATAGGGCCTGGATCGCCGAGATCTGATCGGGATTGGCCTCTATTCCGCGTCTGGTGACCAGGCTGCCCAGAAACTTGCCTGAACTGACCCCGAACGCGCATTTGGAAGCGTTCAGCTTGAGCTTGAACTTTTTGAGGATGGTGAAGGTTTGATGCAGGTCGGTCAAGTGGTCTCGTGACCTTTTAGACTTGACGACCATGTCATCAATGTACACCTCGACCGTCTTGCCGAGCTAAGCCTGGAACATTTTTGTTACCAGCCGTTGATAAGTAGCACCGGCGTTTTTTAACCCGAAGGGCATCACCTTGTAACAGTAAATGCCTCTGGGTGTTATGAACGCGGTCTTCTCTTCATCAAGTCCATGCATCGAAATCTAATGGTGACCTCGATAAGCATCGAGGAAACTCATCCTATCATGCCCGGCTGTGGCGTCGATCAGCTGGTCGATCTTTGGAAGGGGAAAACTGTCTTTGGGACATGCTTTGTTGAGGTCGGTAAAGTCTACGCAGACCCTCCAACTTCCTTTCTTTTTCTTGACGACGACTGTATTGGCTAACCAGACAGGATAATGGACCTCCCTGATAGCTTCAGCCTTTAATAATTTCTTGACCTCCTCATTTACAGCCTCTGCTTGCTGGATTCCAACCCTGCGAATCTTCTGGAATACAGGCTTGTGCTCGGGATCCACATTGAGCCTGTGGCACATGACCTCAGGGTCGATGCCGGGCATTTCGTATGGGGTCCAAGCGAAGACCTCCCTCTTCTGTAACAGGAAATCAAGCAGCTCGGACCTCTCTTCCTCTGCGAGCTGACTCCCGAGCAAGAAGTATCTTTCCGGATTGCTGGGATCGATCTTGACCTCGGTGAGGTCCTCTACGCTCTTCTGCTCGGGAGCTCGGCCGACAACTTCAAGCTTGGCTTCGAGCTCGGTCATATGGATCCGCTGTGGCTCTGCTTCTCCGGGGACCACAGCCATCAGGCATTCTTTGGCCATTTGTTGGTCACCGCGGACTATAATTACTTCGAAGTCTCCATCTCCGTTTTGTAATGGGAACTTGAGCTTCTGGTGATGGGTGGAGGGCACAGCTTCCATGTTATACAGTCAGGTCCTTCCCATGATGGCATTGTATGGGGACGGTGCATCCACCACCAGGAAGTCTGCTGTCATGGAGGTTCCTCCCACTTCGACTTTGAGGGAGATCTTCCCTTTGGGGTATACGGACTTGGAGCTGAAACCCACCAGTGGGGTACGAGTTTCCTGCAGGTCCTCGTCTTTCAGACCCATTTTTTTGAAGCAGTCGAAATAGAGGATTTCAGAGGAGCTCCCGGGGTCCACTAGAATCCTCTTGACATTGAAGTTCTGTAACCTCACAATCAAGAGCAGGGGATCATTGTGGGGTAGCTGGATCCCGGCCAAGTCTTTGTCAGAGAACCAAATCTTCGGTCTCTCTACGCGTGCCTTCTTTGCTGAGGGACCAAGCTCGGCCGCCATTACTTGCTTACTGTGCTGGGCCCTTCTGGCCTCAGTGCGGGCCTGACCACTTCCCCTGGGAGCGGAGGCTAGGTGGATGACGTCGATGGTCCCCACCAACTCATCGCTATCCCGGTCATCGGGTTGGCGTTGTTAAGTATGGTTCACTCTGCCCTCCTCTTTGACGAGATCTTTCAGATGCCTGTCCTTCACGAGCCTCTCGAGGTGTGCCTTGAAGGCATAACAATCCTCGGTTCTGTGCCCATTTTGTTTATGGTAGCCATAGAACTTTTTCTAATCTCGGGTGGAGTCGTCGCCCTTCATAGGCTGGGGCCATTTGAAAAAGGGATGGTTTTGGATCTTGCCAATGAGCTTATAAATGGGCTCCTTGAAGATGGTGTTGACGGCCTTGTAGGAGGCGCCACCTGACCTCGGCTTTACTCTGCCCCCCAAGATGGGAGAGAAGTGCCCTGCCGAGCTGGATGGCTCTCTGTTTCGGTCCGCCTCCCTCTTGGCTAGCTTCTTTTCCTTCTTAGAGGGTCGATCCTCGTGCAAGTGGTTGTGGCTCTCCCGAGCTCGGATTTCATCTTCCTCCTGCTCAATGAACTGATTCACCCGGGCCATCAGTGCTTTCACCGAGACCACGAGGAACCGCACTAAGTCCCTCTGGAGCTCGTTGCCTGGCAACAGAGCATGTCGGAAGGACTTGATGGCTAGTTCATCACTGGCGTCTTCGACCTGGCTATAGATAGTCAAGAATCTCTTGGCGAACCGGTTGATGTTTTCAGCCGGCCTCATTTTGATAGTCATCAGGTCGGCATCTATCTTCGGGATAACCCGGTGCGCTTGGAACTTCTCGACGAATGAATTTCAGAGCTGTTGCCAGCTCAAAATCGATCCCTCGGAGAGCGCGCAAAACCACCGAAGTGGGAGGTCTCCTACACTGGAGGAGAAGACCTTGCAATCCAGGCTGCCTTCACCGCCCCACACCGTCATCCTCTGGGTGAAGTGGCGGAGATGCGCCTTGGGGTTCGAGGTTCCGTCATAAAGGCTGAACCTCGGGACGCTGAACTTGTCGGGGAGGGGGTAATCTCTGATTTCCCGAGTAAATGGGGACGCGCCATGGTTGTCGCTATCCCTGGTGGCTAGCCGACCTCGGGTGAGGCCTGCAAACTCCATATTCTCCTGCACAGCCAGCTTGATTTGCTGATTAATATAATCCGCCATGTCAGGATCAGCATCTTTCCTTTATCTCTGGCGCTGCTGCTGGTTAGTGTTGGCGTGCGTACTACTCGAGTCCTCTTCGCGAGCTCGGTTACGTCTTTTGTTTATGATTTGCCTCAAGTCCGGCTGAGCCTCGGGACCCTTCCGAGCTTGCTGCTGAGGTGGAAGCGCGTGAGAGGTTCTTGCCGGGGCTCTGTCCTTTGCCTCAAGATGTCGCTGGAGGTGGAGGATCTGCTCTTTTTGCTCTTGAATGAGACGGTTTTGAGCCCTGATTGCTTTGTCGTGTGCCTCTTTATCCTCCAGGGCCAAGTCATCATCGCCCTCATCGTTGAGGTGCACGTGATCCTCTTCCAAGTGGTCCTGGTGACGAGACTGGCGTAGATCAGACTGCACTGGATTCTTGCCCCGTTGGGGCTGTCCCTGAGGGGGAACATCCTTACGGGGTGGCTCGGTGAAGAAAACTTCCAAGCGTGGACGCTTCTTCGCCTGAGAAGCAGCTTGCCTGACTCGCTCCAGTACGGGACCGTGGCGAGGGGATGCTGCCACATCCCTCGAGGAGGAGTGTGTCACCATGACAGGCAATCCTACACTTCTTATGCAAGGTTCTCCGCCAACGCTCCTCTGCTGAGGATTAGGCGGTGTCTGCTTGACTGTTCTTTCCTGGTTCGTCACCAGGGCTCCTGCCTGGTTCATCACCAGTGGAGGCGGCATGAGGGTCAAGAATATCTTTGGCTGCTTGGACCTGGGTGGTCTAGCAATGCTCTTTCCCTTCCTGGACTTTGGAGGCATGGCTTTCAAGATGAAAAGATAGTTTTTTCAAATCGTTTCCCACAGACGGCGCCAAATTGTGCGTGCCTAAAAATTACGGACTTGATTTAGGTGGTAATGGGGGTGCTGTTTAGCTGATCGGGAACGTTGCTGATGGCCTGAAACCTTAAAGGAAGGAGAAACATATGTCAGGGGCCCCGGGCTGCTGTCAGCCAAAGGCACTTCGACGCATGAGTTAGTGCAGTCACTGAACTAGGGTAAAGTGGGGGAGAAGGCTTAAGCCAAATAACACAGTGAGTATTGTGTATTGCGTACCTGTTCATGGCTTACCATGACAGTATATGTAGAAGGGAATGGAAGGTTCCATAGTGGAGGTTGGTGGGGATGCTTGTCCCATCAGCCCATACCTTGGACCCTTAGTGGGGGTAGGTGAGGGCTCTATCCCATCGGATCTCTCCTCAAATCCCTCACATAAATGTGGATATGATAGGGGCGCCTCCTTATCAGTATTTGGCGACCACCCTATCTGTCAGGGCACCCTGCAAGGTGGCTGTCTCATCCCATAATGGGGATTAGACGCCCAGTGTTCACCTCGGTCAATAGACCGAACTGGAGAAGGCACTGAGGCCGACTAAGCCTGAGGTCGGATAAGGATGTCGACGCACGAGGCTGAGTTCGGGAGGAGGTAGTCGGTGCCTTTACCGAGACCGAACACACTTCGGTACCAAGTCGCAAGCTGCCGTGCTGGATAGATGAAATGAGGCGTTCCTGGCTTGGTGCAATCACCGAAGTCAGGGGAAACCTCGGTTTCGGTGAAAACACCCCACATAGAAATCTACAGAGCACAGGACCCTATTGATGGCTTGTTTGTTTAACAGATTCGCACTCCTTGTTATGTGGAGTCAGGGAAAATCTATTTGAGCTTTTTTGCCTCTCCATGGGAAAACGATGTATTAAATGACTAAGAATTTTGCCATACAAGATATTGGACAATTTTCCTCTTAAACGCTGATTCCTCAATTTTTCTTTTATCCTTTCATTAAAGACAGCACAAGAACAACAAAGGAGAAAAAATTAGCCCCCAGTCAAAGGATACTTGAGGCCCATCCCGCCTAATTGAGAAATAAAACTTAGCTAGCTAGCCTACATGCTTGCCCATTCAGTGACCTAGGGATTACTCTTCGAGCATCCAAGAAAATACAAAGCCTAACAAAACCATTCTTCAAAGCCTTTTCCAACACAACTAAGACCGACCTCTCTTCAGCCTCCTTTGAAGAGACGACTTTGGGCATCTGGATAGCACTTACATCTACAATGACACCATTTAACATCATTATGAAATCAAAGGAGCTCACAAAATACATGCTGCTTTTAAGGCTAGGAAGGATATGCATATAAAGATGGATGAGCTCTGCTTCTCCTTAGTTTTTACTGGGCCTGTTTCTTTCATATAATTGTGTTCCGAGGAATTCCAGTACATGTATCTGTTGAAGGTTACAAAGGAAATACAGGAGATGCCCTACCACCGTCAGATCAATCATGTGTAAGTGCAACACACATGATTGCATCAATAATAGTTAAATGTTATCGGTGGTCATAGATGCAATGGCTTGCCCGACTATACTTCCTCTTTGTTTCCCTGACTATGGCCATTGTAATTATAGTTTTAGTCCTTCCAGTAATAGTAGCTCAGTGAACAGTGATACGTACATATTCTCAAATTTGTGACTTTTTTTTTTTTTTTTGGGTGGGAGGTGGGGGCCAACTATCACAATACTTTTTCTAGGGCCAGGTCATTTTGGAGAAAATCACGATCTGGCTTGTGGGACCCACCTGGCTGGTTGCCAACAATAATGGTAGGGTGATCGGGAAGTCGATGGTCTAGGCATCTGAAAAGTAATATCGAAAACCTTAAATCATTTTTGCCAATATTTTGAGGGGTTGAGTCAAAATTCCAACAGTTTCATGTACATTCAATCCAAGTGTATAAAATTCTATTGAGTACTAATTAATTGGTGTAATAAGTAGGAGAAGGATGATTGATCAAAGAAATGAAAGAATGGAATATTTGAACATGAGGGCCATGAGAGATTAGGATGATCTAATGGGGTCGCACACTCCAATGTATCATTGTGATATTTCTAGCCCCCTCCCCAATGAGGACATTGTCCCACCGGTGAGTTTGCATGGAGGCCTTGTGCGGTTCGAAATATAACAAAATACAAATATTCATCCATTAAACTTTGACCCAAACCAGCCCATCCGCCACAATAGGGTAACAATTTTAGTACCCTTGAGGAATCTCCAAATAACCCATTTTTTCTAGGGCATCTCTCTGTGTTTTCATTCATGGGGTCCCCTTTGAATTGAGAACAACCCAAATTTTATACTGCGCCACACATTATTTATCCATTGGTTTTTTATCACAGCAAATTACATAGCATATGGCCACAAACTTTAACTTGAACCAAGGGCTAGGATTGTTTGATCATCCTCATATCTCATATATCCCCTCATGTGGTTCTGAAAACAGCCCGGGAACCAAACCATAAAATATAATATTGGGAGTTGATCCAGAGCGATGAATTTGATGTTGGTATGTTGAACTCGCCTGAGCCCACCATGCCAAAGCATGCAAACAGCAGCATCAAGCCTTGCAAACAGCATGAACTGTACAATGTTGGAATCCATGCCAACTTTTTTTTTCCACTTTCTTGATTGGTTGGATCATGAGAACCCACAAGCCTTGTGGAGGTCACACTGTCACAAGCAGCACCTTCTAACCATGCTTTACTACAGGCTCTTGACAAATGACAAATGACAAATGACAAACGACATAAACTGACTATACCATTAAATTTATGGAATGCTACTTGGGTGGCCCTAATTTTAAAGTATTCAGTTAAAAGTTAAAAACCAGAGACTCAAAGCATTGAGTCCTTCATATTAGAAACCAGACTGCTCAAAGCATTGAGTCTTTCCCGACTGTATATCAACATTTGTATGGAAAAAGCACAGCCTAGCAACACCCCTACTGGATATCGCATAGGAACATTCACCAAAAACTCGTTTAAGACCTAAAAGCCAGCAGCCTAAATGTTAGGCATAATTCCAAATTAGTGCCAAAATCCTCCATTGCATATTTACAACAGATAACAATGTCACTTATTGACAACTGCATGTTGCAGTTAGTATCATAACCAGTAAAGTTAAAACCTATCCCTTTTTGACAACCGGGATAGTCTCCGGTCAAATAACTGACCCCAACAACCAGTAAAACAAAACGTTGGGGTATTATAAAAAGAAAAACCCTATTCACATGGCAAAAATTGTAGCAGCTTCATTATCCACAAACCAGTTTGGCCTGCGGTGTCTTCACCTCAGCAGAAAAACATTGTTCTAGAGATTCTTGGATGCAACCTCGGGAGCTCTGGAACAAGGATAGTCCCAGCCACTGTGACCGATCCATGCCATGAGGTTGAATCAGAGGATTCTTCAAACTTGACAAACTGCGACATCTGGCTGGCAGCCAGATGAGCATAACAGACAGGTGCCACTGAAAAGAAAGAAACAGCGTGTCATTTATCATGAAAATATCCACTGAAGAAGAGATTATCATGGAAGGAACTCAATTTACCAATTGATACTGCAGTAGTGCTCCTTTGGTATCTGCACCAAACATGTAGGAACACCATCATTTCTCCAATAACATAATTAAACATGCAGATGGTTTTTGAATTGCGTATACTTACACATAGCAGAGCGCATGGACAAGCTTCTGTAAGTCATCCGGTAGGAAACCAATCTCATCAAGCAAAATCTGATAATGAGTTGGCCTTGAAGTTCCCTTTTGTGAATAATAAAGCAAGTCAGGAATCAGAACTGCAAGAAGTTAACGAAAGGAAAAGAAGGGAAAAAAAAAAAGATTGTTCCACTAACAAATCCACAACGTGTAGGCAAGAAGACTGTGGTACCCATTTGCTGCCTTATTATATATATAAAGTTAAAAATTGGACCAAAAGATAACACCCATAGATGTGTGGACCTACTGGAAAAAACTGGGATTGTTTATGACTTTCCAAACTGTTCAACAAAATCTTAATTGCTGGAGAAATGATCAGTAAAAGGAGAAAAAGCAGTTTTGTCCATTTCTAATAAGAAGAAAGGAGATATTGGAACTCTGTAAACTACTGAGTTGTACAATGAAAGCCATAATATATCAATTGCAAGTTTAGTGGTTCTGAGAGTATAGAAGATGAGTAGGTTAAAAGTAAAAATAACATCACATTGTGATTGATTTAAAAACAGAAATCTTTTTTTTTTCGTTAAAAAAATCGAGGGTCAATTATAACACAATGGAGAGTTTAGATTGGATAAAGGGAATTAAATAAGAGTAAGGCGGCAAAGTGAAGACAAGCTAAAGGACTTGTATGTGATCATAGAGTGCCACTTTGATCGAAGTAGTTTTATAAGGCAGCAGTTAGACATGCTCTATTATGTGGATCTAGGTGTTGGACAAAAGAAGGGAAGAAGTTGAAGTACATGTGGCTTAGATGTGAATGATAAAATGGATGTAAAGTTGTACAGAAAGAATTAGGAATGAGTACATAAGAGGAAGCATACAGTATTCTCAAAAGGGAGAAAAAAAAAATCAAAGAATGTCATTGGAGATGGTCGGTATGTCTGAATCAGCACTTATAAATGTAAAAGGGTTGCTACTTCCAGAAACTAGAAGGGGATGACCAATTAAGACCTTGCATGAACCATATACACACAAGCAGCGTCAAATAATGGAATTTGGATACAAAGATGAGGATGATGTTGATCTCTTGTCACATGCACGGAGTCAGCACACCCCATAAGAGAGTTCCCATGCACAAATGTCATAAAGAAATAATATTTAGCAGCAGCTAACCCAGAAAACTTTCCTCAAGAGGGGCACAAAAAATAAAAATAAATAAATAAATAAAGACTGAGGGGGCCAAATGTAAAAGAAGGGTTTTCAAAACATGTGTCTTTTACCACGAAAAAAAAAATTGCGTGTGAAACTACTTGAGGGTTCTACCAAGATTATTTCTAAATGAATGGCTTGCAGGGAATTTTAGTCATAAATGCAATACTCACAATGATTCCAGCATGAGCACACATGTAGAAATCATAGTTTCTAGGATGAACAACCTTAGTGTCAACCACAGTTCCTGTAGAAAAATAACAAAAAAAATATTCAAATCACTTTTACAAAAGAAAAATGGGAACACCCATCGACCATGAGATGAGGCCAATGGAACACTTTTATGGGGTTTGGGACATCACAATTTTAGGAAAGATGCAAACCAGGGGGAACATTTTCTGTGGAACCAGCCTGGAAAAGCTTTGTATGATGGTTTTTCTGTGCAACCAGAACGGTGAACTTGGGAAGCTCCTCTTCTTTGTCTAAGTGACGGAATGCCTGCAAAAATAAAAAATAAAAAAATAAAGAAAAAAGATCATAAAGTTTGGAAGTTTAAACAGTTCAACAATAAAGTTTGCCAGTTCAATTCAGACAATTGGGAAAATGTGTAGGCAGGAGAACCTTGATAATTTGGTCCAGCTCAATATTGAGAACTTGGTTGAATTGGGACTCACTCACGCCGTCCCTGAACAAAAAGCATAGTCAATGGTAAACATGGAATATAAGCAAATAGAACATAATGATTCATGAGTCATGACCCAGATTATCATGAATGGACCCACCCCCATTACCCTAAAGCTCAGTAGCTATTGACCCAAGTACAACAGTCAACTGAATGGGGATCCATTGACATTCATACGCGAGTTCTGAAAGACACTAACAAAATAGTAAATAGATCTGTTGACATAAAAGCAGATGTAGCCCTACGCCCTAGTCATTTGATTATACTGGGAAAGGATCTACTATCTTCGACGGCCCAAAATTCTGTACCTCTACTTTCTCACATGTGGATCATTGTAGTTGTGGTATCATTCATCCATATCAATTCTGAGCATTAGCAGGCTATAGAATAACAATCAGAATGACTGAGCAAATCTAGGCAGCAAAACAGCTGATGCGGATGGAGTTGCGAGGCGGGTAGATGGAGACGGAGGACGGAGGGGGTAGGTTAGGCTTCAAACATGAAAATCTTGGCCTTACGCCAAACTCTAATCACCAGAGGCAAATTTCTCCCATTGCAGGAGGCAGAAGAGAGCAAGAGCACCCAATGCATCAACAGTAGTGTGGGTGCTAAGAGACAGAATAACAAAGACTTGCTTTCAGTGAGAATAACGCCGCATAATATAAATGGTTGGGATGGCCCAATCAATTTAATTTTTTAGCTATGGTCAATCGAAGGTGGAGCTCCCTGGATAACTTTTGACATCTAAAATTTCTTTTACTATCTTTTCTACTAAACAGAAAGGCTTTTAACTAGGTATCAATCTCCTCTTGCACGTCTGTACACCGTTGGGACTCTTGGATCAACAATCTAGATTACTAAACTTTGAGCGCACGTGTTGAGGGTAACCAACAATTCCTTCATTATAAGCACATTATATGTTCCATGATCTAAATATTGTTAGGAGGTAATATATGTTATTTTTTAGTGACCGTTTTATCTTATTTTATCTTTCTCATCAATATTCATGCTTTCTAAATTTTATTTTTGATTTCAATTATATTTTCACATTTAACTAATTATAAAATAGAAGAGAAGAGCAACCAATCCAAGGATTTGGGCCAGGGTAGACTCAAATGGGGAAACAAAATTCATGTAGCTAAGCCCCAACAAAGTTGGGAAGGCTTTGATGCTGATGAATTGATGATAAATTAACTAATCTTAGAAATTTTAAAAATAAAAAAATAAATTAAGATGCAAAGGTAATTTTATCTCAAAACTGATTTATTTGTCATAATTTAGATTTCACATTATTTTCCATATTTTCTCTTATATTTCCTTTATTATAACCTACAACAGTTTTAATCTTTCCCTTCTAATAGAATTCTCAACGTTAGGATATTGATTTTTGACTTCTTTTCCTTTGTATAAACATTTTTGTATTATTTTAGTTTTCTTCTACTAATGATTCTTCAAATTGATCATTTTTACATATATATAATTTAGAAATTATATTTGAATTAATATAGTGGAGACGTGCACAAAAATGACTCCTATGAGAATTGAAGCTCAACAAATACCACAAAGAGAGTCCTTATGATACCTTAGCTCTATAATTAGTAAGGGTGGGGAGATTGAGGAGGATGTCAAACATAGGATAGGAGCCAAATGGTTGAGATGGAGACTTGCTTCTGTAGTGTTTTGTAATCAGGTCATACCAACAAGATTGAAAGAAAATTTTGCAAGACAGTGATTAGAGATGCTAATGACCTATGGAGCAAAATATTGGCCTATTAGGAAACAACGCAGGTATAAAATGAGTGTAACAGGTATAAGAATGTTGAAATGGAATGATGGTAAAAATAGGAAAGACAAAATCAGCAATGTGGGCATTTGGGAACATTTAGAAGTACATCATCAATAGATGATAAATTAAGAGAAACTTGTTTGATATACAATGCAAGCCAACAAGGACACCGATGAGGACAAGTTTCTCCATGCAAGTTGATGGGCCCCTCAAGGACAACGGGTAGGCCGAAGAGGACACGGATGCAAGTAGTAAATGTATATCTAAAGAAATGCAACCAATTCAAAGGCTTGGCCCCGGATAGAGTGGCTAAATAGAATTCATGTAGTCGACCCAACATAGTTGGGTTATTTTAGTTTTTTTTTTATTTTTTATTTCATACTTATCATTTATTTCTATCTTATATTTTTAGTGTTTCTTACCAATAGCTATAAAATTTTTGGCATTATCTCATTATTTTGGTGAAATTTTCTTAAATATGAAAGGGCATTTTAATGGATTTTCATTTTAGATATGGTCATTTTTCAACTTCAATCTTTCTTATTGGTTTTCACATTTTTTTCATTTCATATATGTTCTCATCACTAGTGGCTGTTTATTTTGTTTCTTAACTGGTTCTTTTTTCATTCACCAATTAAAGTGTTTGCCCTCTTCTTTTTTCAGAAATCTGAGAAATAAAAGTATCAAATATTCATTCGGGAGTTTAATTTTAATTTTTAGTCTAGTGTGGCTCATTCCCTTTCCGTTTGTTCCAAACCCTTGCATTTCATGAGTCCTTGTGCTAGTTAGTACACTCAACAAAAAAGTTCTCTTGAGCAATCAAATTTATTAAATGCCAATTTTCAAAAATGCATCCACATTGGCAAATCAGTAAAGCTGGAATTTCCTTAGGATGCAAAACATTACCAAAAAAGTATGTAAAGCCCAACAAACTTCAATGATTACAACAGACATTCCCAGAAAAAAATAAAAAATAGGACAAAGATCAATGCAAATGCATGTGCCTTGTGTATTTCGATAAATTTGAAATGAAGAAAAGAGGAAACAATCAAAAGTTGCAATACAGAGAAGTAATATTACCTAAAAATTATAATCTGAGAAGGCTTCCTCTGATTACTTGTCTGATAGAAGTCTAGTAAGAGCTCTCTGGAACCATTAGATCACATCAGCAGCAGAAGCAAAGTAAAATATTATATTGATCAAACCAACAGAGCGTTAGGATTGTTTTGTTCATTGGGATCTGGCACTACACCCATCTTTCCAAAGATTTAAGAACCCTGTTTGGTTTGTCCATCTATCAGGCCCCTTTAGTGCCCACCATTCCCTAAACTAGTGCTATTTTCATCCTTACTCCAGATTTAACAGTTCCTATTCTGGCAAGTGCCACCCTGTCCTAGGGGTTTTTTTTTTTTTTTTTTTCTTTCTTTGGTAGAAAGGCACCCTGAACTAGGTTTAGGCTATGATGCCCAGATACGGCATCAATATGGCAGGGATACACCATGGAGATGGTAGGGGTAGGGACACTGATTTTACACAAAAAATGAAGTGTCGGATATGACATGACATGATACGTTGCCCATTTTAAGTATCCAGGCATCATAGATTTAAGGCACTGGCATGCACATTCCAATTATCAAAACAGCCGCTTAGAAATTACAACTTTACAACTGAAATGAATAGAAATTGATGCAATGCCGTTTCACATTCCAACTATGACAAAATTGATCAAACAAATAGCTTAAGACCTAATGATATCATGTATGAATTGATGAATGCAATAGGACTACCTCATGATTCCATCATCATTTCCATTTGGAAGTGGTTTATAGAGAGAATCAATCATTTCCAATTTAGGAGATTGTGTCCTCACAGATGCTCCATACTTTGAAATCAGTGGCCAAAATCTGGATCCTACAACCTATGAGTTTCAATGAACAGAAAGAAAAAGAGCAAAGTGAGAACTTTGGAATTTTTGTAACAAAACGTATCCACCAAAATGAATGAAAGATATTAAAATTGAATCATACAAGGTAGAATTGAGCCATTAATCTAACATAATTCTTCAACATAAAACATTAAGTATGTCATGTTACCGCTGCTATGGATGGGATATCAGATTGACCGGGAGAACCATGGGAAACGTCCATTCCCAATATCATCGTGGGGGTAGTATTTATTAATGGTATACTTCTTGAAATTTCAACAGACAACAAGGAGTTTGTACCACCAAGCTGTAAAAGAGAAGAAAAATTAAAATTTTGAGAGAGAATATGTGTAAACATATTCAGCCAAATTAACAACACATTTAAAAAAAAAGGGAAAAAACATGTCATTGTTCGATCTTTCATCAATTGCTTACCTTGGAGTTGATTTTCAATAGAACATTAGTCAAGTATTGATCATTGATCTTCGTAGGGGCAATGCATTGTGTGACAATTCCCTCTTCATGGAGGTTTTTCTTCTTCCATGGTCCTTGAAGATGAAAAGACGCATGCTCTAGAGTTAAACTGGCTCCATGGGATACAAATGTTTTGCATGATAAGTTATCTACTTACCATAAATATCTGAATTCTTTTTTTCAGGCAAGACACACAGAAGAAAATCTGGAGGATCGCGAAGCCGTGGTTTGAGTTGATCAAACATCCTCTCCACCCTTACTATGGGAGGGAGCCTCCTCGATTGGTGATCCTCCTCAATTAATGTATGTGGGCGTTCAATATGCTGCATTAGAACATATTAGATAATGAATAAAATTAAGTTACTCTAACTAAATATAATATAAATATACATGATATCATAACTTACAATGCCCTTGTTTCTTCCACAATTAATAAGCTCTCGAGAAAGATGGCTTGTATCGCATCGAGCAGAAAAATTAACTATAGCCCAATTTACAATCCGTATGGGTGAAAATAATCTCTGCCAAAGTGACGAAGTCAGCATGAGAATCCATGATATTATATGTAACACAATGAAAGGTATAAAAAAGCAAATAAATAAATAAATAAATAAATAAATAACCTTGTTGTTATAGTTCCACCTTCCATTTCGTGGGACACAATCTTCACTATTGCCAACTTTCAACTGTAACACAGAAAGTGTGATAAATGAGAATAATAGATTTAAAGTTACAAAATACATCAAATTAAAACAATAAGAAAAAAGAAAAATAGCAGAAGAGAGAGAAAATCACCGTTGGTGGATTAAGAACCCGACCATCCACGGGAGTAAGTTGTCCCTCAATAGAAATACCACAAGCTGAGAGCATTGCATCCTCATTGTACCCAAAGTTTCTAATAGCCTGCAGCACTAAATGCATAAGACGAAAAGCGTACATTGCCAATGAAACAAAACATCATAATGGCCTTGGGGAACCTACATCAGTCACAACCCTTATTCGTTCCTGAGGCTTCTGCCTGGACTTTTCCACCAATGATGACCTCTGCGTAGTGGAAAGTGCCTTCGTGTAACGTTGAAGTGACACGAGCATGCAGAGCTAGGGAAAAGAAAAGAAAAGAAAAGGCATTAAAACAGGAGTTATATGGCTGAAATACTAAGAATCTCAAATTTACATTGCAAAAGGCAATATGCAGACCTCTAGAGGGAGGTAATTCGGACGCTTTGGCTTGCCAACATCCAAACATGGCATGTAGGCAGAATAAGTTAGATGTATATTCCGAAAATTTGTAAAATAATCATAGACAGTAATCTCCTTAGTTTCGCCATCATCGCAATTTCCTCCATTTTTCACTTTAAAGGTAAAACTGCAGACATGGCATAAATTAAGTAAAGGTTCTAGTACAAGACAGAGAACAAGAAAAATAGAAGTCCACGGCACTAATATTTTAGAAAAAAAAATTGTTTGAATATAATTATCAAGCAAGTAAATCCGTTCATAAGACGCTTAAAACAGGAAAAAGGAAATGATATTAATAGCATAATAAATGTGCACATACAGCTGCTGATTGCAGGGCTTGTCACTGAGTCCTATAATTTTGAACTCTGTGCCCCTATGTCTAGCCTTAACCCTCATATTCTTCAGCATTTTCTTTGCCTAAAAAGATACATTCAAATGACAAACAAGGGTGAAATTTTCAAATATGAACTTACTATGAACTATGAAAGCTAAAAACAGCTCATACAACCTTCGCCCAGTCAATTTGTTGATAATTCCTAGCATTCTGGTTGGCCAACAAGAAGTCCAAAACTGGACCAGGAGTTAAAATCATCGTTGTTGATACATCTACAGAAAGAAAGGCTCAGTATGTAAATAATTATTTAACAAAATTATGTTTACACAACAAAGTTGCAATGGAATTTTTTTTTTTTTTTAAATGTTATACCCATATTCAATGACAACCCTCCCTGAGTGGTGCGAAAACTCGAGTGAAACCCTCGACAACCAGTTACACCACCTCCCAATTCAGTGAAGTTTCTTGGATCATCATGGAAAAAGGACTGTCTAACAAGAAGGCATCCCCTGTGCTCCGCAAGTATATGTTTAATCAGGATACAAGCTCCAAGCAATGGCCAAAGCATTTACAGAAAGAACAGTGCTAGTGGAAATTAATATTTGATATACCTCTTAGAAGCATTCTGCCTCAAAATTATATCTAAAACTCTCAATGCATCTTGAGTGGCATCTGACACATTTCCTTCCAAAGCTAAGGCAATGTTCTTCAGAGGAATTTTCGCTGCAAATCTAATTTCGACCTTAAATGTTCTTGAAAAATGCGTACGTTTTGATCGCTTACGGTCATTTTCGCTGGGGCTCCCACTATTGACAGCACTACAAACCATGCAGAAATAATTTCAAGACTTATGAGCACCAAATGAAGAAAAAACGCTTAACAGAGAAGACAACAGCAATACATAAAACAACCAAGGGAACAAAAATTTAATACCTTCTTGCTGATGCTTCTTCAAGCACCACCGTGAACTCAAAGTTATTTTGCTTCAGAGGACCTACCGTGAACAAGCTTTTCTCTCCATCATAAGCAAAATGCTTACCCTGAAGCTCAGCACTGTAAGTTTGGTAGATCTTGTCCATAACTTTCCTTCCTATTCCTTTGCCTTCAACACCTTTGTTGTCATCAGTAGTAATAGATACCTGAATTAAAACATAATCCAAATGATAAAAATCTTAATAGTAATAATAACAGGTGTATGCCTCCCAAGAAAAGAAAATGAATGTGCATATTTGCATCATCATTGAAGCCCTATCCCATCCATGTGGGATACAATAATACAGAATATGTATTTGAAGCAAAAGATGCAAACAGATCAGAAACAGATATCACGGGTTCACAAAAACATACACTGTAATGGTAGAAAACACCATCTGGAGAGTTAAAACGAACACAAAAGTGGTTTGTAAGCAATGACACTCGCCGGCCATCTCTTCCAACGTCGGGCCTACTCATCACCACCCGCTTTGAGACTTGCACTTGCTCAGGAACTTTGTCAGGAGGGATGATTGGAGGAGGAGGTGGAGGCGGCAACTGTTCTAAACCTTCTTGTTCACTTGGTGATGTCATATTTGGAAAATCTACACCAAGAATTATCAGAATATGAAAATCATGTCATAAACAAGAAAAGAGACCATCATAATTATCTAGCAACACTTCAAGCATATTTCACACTTTACTTCTAACAACTTAGGCAACTGGATCCTTTGATGCTTCTCCCAAGTTTAGGCAGTAGCAGCTGCCAGCTGGGCTGGAACTACTCATTCATTGTATTCATTTTACTTTGGAAATATATTCATTGTATTCATTTTACTCCGGAAATTTATCCATTCAGCAGTCCACGTAAAGATGAAAAAGATGCTTGTAGTTTATAAAGCCAACAAAATCTAATAAGACCAAGAAAATCTGCCTCAAACCAGGAAAAATAGACGGAATAAGCCATCCTACCACATATAAAATGCAAGTGAATAAATAATTAGATGGCAACCTATAAGCATTCAGGCCAAAACCACATGATGCCCATTCCAAACACCAATTTATCAGCAAAAACAGCAATCAGACTATCCAAAGACAAATATATCTATAATCAGGTGAAAGAATATGGCAACCAAAAAAAAAAAAAAACCTGAAGTCATCCCAAAATCCATTGCAAAGAAAAACATCACTACTAAAACTACTGAAAACTGCAAAATCCTGAACTACAATAAAACTAGAGGAAAAAAAACAAGGATCACTGCTGAGAATCTGAGAGATGGAAACTACAACATCCATCCAGAGAAACAACAACCAAGTAAAACGAAATCTCCATTGATATTTCAAATAACAGGTTGAGCAAATCCAGAGAATTCAAACAAACAGTAAACCTGTTGATTTTTCTATGACCTTAATCTCATAGTTATCATGTACAGATGCTAGATTCAATAATCACATGAAACAGAATTAGACAAGAGTTCAGGCATGCATGAAAATCTACTTGAACTTGAACCATATTTTATAATCAAAGCTGAAATTCAGTGTTCAAATAAGGTTTCCAAATCTGCACAAGTGCATAACTCACTTTTCAAGTTTCAAATTGAAAAGGCTTGGAATCCGAGTTTTCCTTCCTCAAAGAGGGAAACACAAAATATCATAACGTTAAACACGATAAACACACATGATCAAACCAAAACCACACTTCAACTAATTAAGAACGAGAGATCGTCTAATCAGATACCAAAACTCCAAGATCTAGAGCAAATACACAGAGAGAAAGCACAATGCCACTAGGATTCCAGAAGAAAGTGAAACGAATTGCCGATCAAGAAGAAGAGAGACTCTAATCACATAACAAAACTCCAAGATCTAGTGAAAAATCACAACTAGAAAGCCAATGCAGCTCAGATTTCAGAAGAAAACAGAAGAAATCAACAGCATTCAAACAATAGAAACACAAATTTTGAAACTAACTGTACAAGCGTAAACTACAAGCCAAACATGTATCAAAAGAAGACAAAAGCGAGAGAAATCTCTGTAGAAGAAAATGCAGAAACTCTCACCAGCAGATTGATTAAGAAGATTGAAAACTCCACTTGAAGAAGTTGAAGTGCTATCTTCGTTGGTTCTATGGGAGGCAAAAGAGAGCGAAAATAGAAGTGGAGGGAAAGCACAGACACAGAAGAAAAGGGAAAACTACAATTTCTCTCCCTAAAGAGACTCCGGATTTTATAAGCCTCTGACTCGCGAGAAACTCGCGCGGATGTTTGTGTCCGTTTCCTATTTGAAAATCTCAATCGTTCGAAATAAATTAGGACGTGCCAGTGGCATAGCTTGACCTAAAAAAGAAATTTGCTACTGTTTTGGCTCACTTTCTATTTGAACTGCACAATGTGAGTGAGTCACATAAGGAGCAGGATTGCTCTGAGTCAGGATGTGATTTGTAGAGACAGTGGAACTTGCATCCATTGAGAACCCAAACTGCCTGTTAATGAAATCTGATGTCTTCAAAAATTTTATTATAATAAAAGTTGGTGTAACTGTAAAATTGAGCATAAAATTAATAATATATTGATTTGTACATATAATTTTAGAATGGGAGTAGCTTTTATTAAAGTAGAGTTTGGAAACATTTATTATATGTATTTTGTAGACGAATATTATTTTGAATTATTTGAGTTTTTAATTGGTGGGTCCCATTATAAAGTTACACTCCTCCCACTTTTAGTATTCCTCTTTAAACTATTTTGATCTGAAGTCAAAGTAAATATTCCTTTTAGTTTACATGATCAGGTGTCCTCTCACAAAGCCAATGAAAATATGATTTTTTTATATTGTTTTGTTCATATATTTTTATAAATAATTGGATACTAGGCCAACCTTTTTAAGAGCAAAATTAATAATTAGGCTGTATGTCCAAAGTAGAAAAGAGATCCGATTCAACTAAATGTATCAAAATTTTATGCACCGTGAGTGAGATTGATAATAAATAAATTTTGCTAATTCTACTTGATTCAACAATTTGATGGTGGGCAAATGTTTCATACATGATCAATTAGTAGTGGGCCTAAATCCTTGCTGGGGTAAATTTTTTGGTAAGCCCATTCAGAGACAGACATTTATTCTGCATGGTTGGTAATTGGTGGAAATCCTTAGGCCAATGTTTCATCCCTGATTTTGATAAATGGGGCTTCATCAATCAATCCCACAAACTTCTTATGGACTTTACATACATCAATAATTTGATGGTGGGCACATATTCTCATCTGTGATCTATCTAGCAATTGGCTAATTCCTTTTCAGAGTAAAATTTTGCTAGCTCAGTGAGAAAGGGACGTTATTCTATATGTTTATTTTTCTCCATAGGTGGTGGAACTCAGCGGCCCATGTTTCGGCCCTTATATTTTTAAGTGGGCTCCACTGATAAATCTTATGAATTTCTCGAGTACGAGAACCAAGCATCCGATACTTTGCAATCCCGAGTCTTCCTTTCTTCATTAGAATAGAATAAAAAAAATTAGGGTTTCTACTTTCTAACCGTCTCTCTATATGAAATTTGTTTCGGTGTACAGCGGAAGCACGTATCGTGGCAGCGGTCCGGATTCATGAGAGAGCGACTATGATTACGCAAGCCAGGACTGAGTCGCCATAAATTTGGTACGGCTCACCGTGTGGCGCTCAAATTGAGAATCTTGTGTGCAACTACACAAACGGAGTCAAATTAAAATATACCTTGCATTTTTTTAAAAAACTAATCAAATTAAAATCACTTTAATTTAAATTTCTCACCATATATTTTGAAAAGAAGTAAGAAACCAACCCCCTTTCTCCACTAAAAAATAAAAAACTCCATTCTCTATAAAAAAAAAAAGGTCAAAAAAATCCCACAACAACTACAAACAAAATATCATCATAATAAAATTATATTTTATTCTTTTTTCAAAATAATATTTACTTCAGTCAACTCCATCAATAAAGTGCATTCAATTAAATGCACCACTCGTGTATAGGGGGCCACCTGAAGAAATATTTGGCTCCTTAATCATGGAAAATTCTTTGTGGGGCCCACCTGAATGTATGCATATGCAATTATGCATATCCCTACAGTAGAGGGTACTGAATGGTCTACTCATGGCGCAAATGGTTATGGTTGTCAGCTGGTATTCTCGTGGGGCTACCTCTAATCCATCTTGACCCAAGGAATAGACTGCATCTAGGTAGACCTCATATCCAACTTTGCAAAATTGTTGATGATTCATGAGTCATGACTAGCCTTTACTCGTGATCCATAATGACTTTGGATCCTCTCAGATAAGGCGAGGAGTGAATATATTAATGGAGCCTGCCTGCATCTAAATTTAAACTAATGAGAATTATTGTTCCTTCATCCAATCAAATTTTGCCCTAATTGAAATAAGACTTACCTTCTTCTTTTTCTTCTTTTTTTAAGTTGTCCCACTTTCAAATTGATTATATGAAAGATACGATTAAAATAAAACGCAAAGGGACCCAAAAGCAATATGTTACTGGGGAACAACGACTCTATTAAATAATATTATAGCCCAAATCAAGGATGGAAACAGATCAGATTGGATATTGGTTGAGCTAAAGCTGAACGCTCCTAACCCACAGCTGTCCCACCATATATCCTATTCCTACTCAAATCAGGACTAGAAGAATTTGAACTCTCAACCCCCATTAACTCATTCAATTCTTTGAGAATCCAACCCTTGGTTGTGTTTAGCCTATGAGGGTTGTGTTTAGCCTATATAGAGCCCATTTGGAGATTCTGGAGTATCTAATAAGAGCTAGGTAGATTACTTTGGTAGAGTTAAATTGCACTTTTCTGTGTGTATTTGGGCACGTTAAAGTAATTTTCATTAGCAAGTATTAGTTGACAAAATATAATTATTTATCATGTGTTATTATTTCTTATCTTGTTTGTTTTTATTTCTAATGTTTAATTGAGAATGTAATTAAGATAATTGAGACAGCTGAAGTAACAATTGTCCCCTAGTGTTGCTCAGGTAATAGGAGACAACAAACACCCTCACTCTGTAATATATAATTCAATTTTCATTTAACAATTTATATTATTTATAAAGCAGCTTAATCTTACTTTTTACTTTTTAGCGTTTGTGGGCACCAAATTCATGATTCAAACCATTTAACATCCTCATAGAACTGATATATATATATATATATATATATATATATATATATATATATATTCCAAGGTGTGGATTTTTTTTTCTTTTTTTTTTGCAATGTTCGGAGATTACTATTAGATGAAAGGTATGAGTACAAAATATGAGTAAGAATATATCTTAACCAAAACCTTATAAAATCCTTTAAAATCAGAACCAATACATCTTAGCTAACATAATAACGGTCGGGGCTCGAGGGTCACTCACTTTGTAAGTATATTTCCTCTGTTTGCTGCAGATTGTTGTTCATAATTCATATCCTGCACATACGAAAAATGCATATCAGGCGACAATACATGCTTGAATACGTACAGTGTAAGAGGGCACAATGGCGGATCTAGGATTTTCATTTGAGTGGGGCAAACAATGGGTAATGTTAAAATAAAGTATTCACGCCCTTGCCAATTTTGTGAAGGAATCCTACTCCCAACAAGAGACTAGAGTATCGCCAGAATGCCGAAACTTCATACCATATAATGTTTAATATTTGAATGTCTAAAAAAGAAAAGAATTATTATTTTAAACAAGTAATGAGAACGAGTATCATTGTGTGTCCTCAAAATATTGCTAGTAACCTGGAAGCCACATTCAATTTTAAAAGCTCAACATTGATCATCGATACTCCAAAGTTCATATATAATTAATTGAAAATCCTCATCTCAAAATAAAAACAAGAAGCAACTATCAAACTTTTCCTTATATTACTCTAAAATACTGCTTTTATAATTCAATGCATTGTGGAAAGAAGAAAACCAATCTTATGAGCAACTTCACAACCTACAAAGATTAATTGTTATGTCATGGTGAGGGAAAAAAACTAACTTGGTAAGCGCATTCCTATTTTACTTACGATTTCAAATGCAGTTGGTATAAGATGCATAATATTTCTTTTATAATAAATTGTGGAACAACTTGTTAGGGCACTTCAAAGGTCTTAGAGAGTAAAGAAAATGATAACATTATGTATTCTATTCACTTCCATTTTTTCAAAGAATATATCATCTCTTTAGCACGTTTGGAAATTTACTACTAAAGTAAAAGTAATGTAAAGTCTCTATTTTTCAAATAAGGAGTCACATCAAAAGTACACATCTTCAAAACCCCCTCATTCTTAAAAAAAAAAAGTAAAAAATCAACCTCCTTTCTCCACTAAAAGATAAAAAACACTCACTTTTTACACAAAAAATCAAAAAGATTCCCTACCAAACAACTAAATACAATATATCATCATAACCCACTTATATTTTATTCTTTTATGATTTGAGGCTTTACTTCACTTCATTCTACATGTAGATCAAGTTTGGCAACCAAATCTTTAGGGAAAAGATTTTCGATTTCCCTCATGTTGTGGTAAATTCATGTTTGACAATTGTAAATTCCTGAGGATTTGGACGAATGGAAATCTTTATTTTTTAGGATTTTCAGATCCGACCACCCCCATTAGATTTGAGAATTATTACTTAAGTGGATTTGCACACCCAACCCTATTTTTCTCAGCTATATGCATCTATGCACACCAATATCAATATGACATCCTCAACTATATAAATCCCCAGCGATGAATCCTTGATCCAGTGGTAGTGAAGAATCATAAAATCTATTGATTCCTCGCCGGTTACCATACATGCTCGTAAAGTTCCCAAACGGGCTTGTCACATGACAGTTCCATCATTCTTCTTTTTTTTTTTTCTAAAAAGATAATTATATTGAAAATCAAAGAAAGGAGAACATAGACTCCACCCTTCATTTGGTCACATTCTCCTACAAAATGATGATGAATGCAAACACCACTTCAATCCTGGAAGCCATTCTCTTCCTCATACCAATTGTTTTCATTGGGGCCAATATTAAAATGCCAATATTAATGCTATTGCCGTACTTAGTGGCGATAAGGATTTTGGGATTTAGGGATTGGGTTTAGGCATTAAGATTTAGGAAAATGGGTTTATGGTTGGGGTTTAAGAATTTAGAGATTGAGGTTTTCATATTTAGGGGTTTGGGAGAGAGAGAGAGAGAGAGAGAGAGAGAGAATACCTATTTGTTGCGAGCTTGTCAGAAATCTGCTGGAGTCGGAGTGGAAGAATGAGATTGCATGAGAATAGGGTTTTGAGGTTTTAAAAAATGTAAGAGACGGGTGGGGCAATCAATTTTGAGTATGGGACAAGTGTACGGTTGAGCATAGCCCTTATGGGCTTTCTCCAAATCCACACATGGGTCCACCCCTAAGAGGGCAGATATATGTTTTAGATCCTCACATGGCAACTCGAGACAATTTGAGGCCTAAAACGACACTCCTAAATGAGACCTTTTCTATTTTTTTAATATTATTATAAATATTTTATTTAAAATCTATTTTTCTCACTAATGGTAAATACCCCATTTGTTGCCTTAACTAACCTTGTTGTTTTCGATAAATATTTTAATCCAGTAAGTTAAAAAAAAAACAGATGCAAATGAGGGGAAGAAGCAAGGAAAAGATGTGGTACGATAAAAACAAGAAAAAGGTCATTCTATTGCTTTATACTTTATTGGAGAAAAAACAATTATAATATTAATGTTAGATTAATGTTAAACTATAATTAAGTCTTTTAATTTTTCTTCTCTGATTGCAAAAGCTGAACATCATAATTAAGATATTGATAGTATTGAATTGATTTGGGATTAATATCACCGGAGATTTATTTGTTTCAATTTAATCTGGCAATTAAGTCGTCAAGTCACTGATTGCATCATATCAAGTTTGATTGTTTAAGTCTATAATATGTGGCTTATTATATTATAATTAATAATAATATCAGGGACTCAATATCGCAAACGCTCTTACCAATCCCAATTGTCCAATTTAAGGTGGTCCACCAGTTAAAAATCAAAATTTGAAAGGCCACTTAACTATTTTCATTTGACCCACAGTACTTTAGCTATATATGAAATGAAACATGTGTTGCAAATTAAAGAGAAGTAAATAGTTTCAATATATACTCAATGAGATTTGTTTGGATTTGAAAAGACACTATGCATAGAAAAACAAGGATGATAGTTACTTTAATATCTTTTTTAATGTGAAGAGATGGCTTTAGTATGATATGATATAAGCCTTATTTTTTGGAGGAAAAAAAAAAAAGGATGTCAGTTGTTTTTCTAGAATGTGAAAAGATGCCTTTAATAGAAGGGGCATTCGGCGACGGGTCCCTAAACATGCCACTTTATTGCTTAGATCCACAATCTTTTTTCATAGTGTGATAGATCCTTTTTTCAAATTTGAAGACCTAAAATGTCTAATTTACCCTTTCTTCAAAATCACATCCCACGATTAGTGGGATATGCCATTAATATGGTCAACTACTATTTAATTGGCCAAATAAATTTCAAAAGATCCAAATAAATTTCAAATAATGTAAATAAGTTTAAAAAGATGAAAATAAATCTCGAAATATCCAAATAAATTTCAAAAGACGTAAATGAAATTAAAAAAATGCAAATAAATTTAAAAAAACACAAACAAATTTCAAAAAATAAAAATAGATTCAAAAGAACGCAAATAAATTTCAAAAAACGCAATAAATTTCAAAAGAACACAGAGAAATTTAAAAAGAAGCAAATTGATTTTAAATGATCCAAATAAATTTCAAAAAATATAAATAAATTTCAAAAGATGAAAATCAATTTAAAAAGGCGCAAATAAATTTCAAAAGATCCAAATAAATCTCAAAATATATAAATAAATCTCACAAGACGCAAATAAATTTCAAAAGACGTAAATAAAATTTCAAAAAATGCAATAATTTCAAAAGAACGCAAATAAATTTAAAAAGATCCAAATAAAATTCAAAAGATGTGAATAAGTTTCAAAAGACACAAATAAATTTCAAAAGACGTAAATAAAATTAAAAAACGAAAATAAATTTCAAAAAGTGCAAGTACATTTTCCAAAACTAAGAAAAACCAATTTTTCAAACTACAAGAAATTTTGCAAAAAACTCAATATTTATGCCAAAACTCAGTTAAATTTATTTTTAAAAATGCAAATAAATTGAAAACGACGCAAAATAAACTTCAAAAGACACAAATAAAGTTAAAAAATGCAAATAGATTTCAAAAAATGCAAATAAATTTTTCTAAAACTCAGATTGATTTTCCAGAAATTCAAATAGATTTTTAAAAACAATAAATTTGCCATAAACACAGAAAGATTTATTAAAAAAACTCAGTAAAAATTTCAAAAATGGAGATAAATTTGTTAAAAAGTCAAATAAATTTGTCAAAAACTCAGATAGATTTACCAAAAACTCAAATAAAATTTCTAAAATGGAGATAAATTTGTCAGAAGATAAAATATATTTGCCAGAAACTCAGATAAATTTGCTAAAAACTCAGATAGATTTGCAAAAAGCTCAAATAAATGGTTCAAAAACTCAGATAAATTTATCAAACACTTAGAGAAGGCCAGTTGGTGGCGAGTGCTACGGCGATCTCTCCAGTCTTCTTCCTCAGTCACGGCAACAAGTGGGCTATCAACATGATGTCCGTACTGATGCTGTCACGTTGATGTAATCACATGCTCGCTTACTATTCTGGATATGGGCTTCTGCAAAGTGGGCAGGTCGAACATGACCTGAATCGACTCGAGACCTGGGACACCCTAGATGGGTTGTCTCCTTTCTTTCTTCTTTCTTCAACGATTGATTCTATTATGGGACAGAATCAGAAAACCACCCAAGGCATGTTGCTGCCCTTTCTTCTTCTTCTTTTCTAGTGGGACGAACTTCCGCCCGGAACCACTTTCCCTGACGACGTACACCAACGGCGACGGACGACAGCTGCGATGGGCGATGATTCTGGGCGGTAGCACGGCGAGCAACGAGGTCGGCAGCTTCCTGCCGGATCTTGTGTCACCATTTTCTTCTCATGTGGTTTGTGCAATCTGTAACAACATAGCGTCTAAAAGGATCGATCGCTACCATCGCCATTCAAATGACCAGCCGCTGGCGACAGTTGAATGGATGATCTGGACGGTGAAAGAGATTTGGATCTCCATTCAAGCGACTGTTGTAGAATAGCAGTTGAATCGCCATTCAAGTGACTGTTGCAGAATGGTGAAAAAGATTTGGAATATGGAAATAGCGATTCAAAGAAGCCCGGAACAGAGAGATCCATCTCTTCGAGGTTGCAAAGAGATCGGATATGAGGGCTTCGGTCCCTAACATGGCCATGCAGTAGACAGGAGGCGGTTTGTAGAGATCAAACTGGAGCCAGAGAAGACACTGGACAAAGGATCCAGAATCCCAGCATCGCCAAAACAGGGGTCCACCGGAGAAGAAGGAAGGAACATTCGTACCACCAATCGCCGAAAAAGCCCAGATTTTTCTCCTCAGCGTCTCTCTGTTGTGGCCCATTTATCTGATCAGGCTATCAGTTGCTCGATTCGAATCGCACAGAGGTCTGTGTGTCTTCTTCGATCAAGCAGTCGTGGCCCACTCTAAATTTCAATATGGGAGACTTGCAGTTGAACTATGCCCTAGAAACGAGGGAGAATAGAAGATTTAAAATTTTAAAATTCAAAATTTTTTGCCTAAACATGTTGAGAGGGCGAATTAGTCATGAAAATGTTGTTCAGGGACCTCTAGTCGAAATATGCCCAGCTGTATGGACTACAGGCCTTAGAGGAAAAGTTGATGGATTGGAGGCCTTACAAGTCCAATATGTGGGACCTTTTGCTAATTATCTCTTAATAGAATGTGGTTCTTGGGTTTTTTTTTTCTTTTGCTTTATGGTAAAGCGATCTTGAATCCTCACAGATTTAGAAAAATATATGAAAAATGTTGCAAGAGTACTCTAATCCCACGTTCTGATTTTTCTATACTCTTTCCAAAAAATGATCTTAACAGTTCACCGTGGTAAAGTCCCACTATCTCCTATAAAAGGTTTTATAGTCCCTGAGCCGTTGGATAGTCTCGTGTACAAAGTTATACAAGTATATCCATGACTTACACACGTGTGTATGTTTTTTTTTTTTTTTTTGGGTGGGGAAATACACGTGCTTTTTTGTTAATCCAAACATCGGAAAACTATCTAATCATATTTTTCTCAATTTCATGTTGCACATCCATTCAATATTCTCATAGAGATGATAAGCCCATGCATGAAGTTTGTAGTAATAGATCCTCATATATTTGATAAACATGTGAAAAAACACAAGAACAACTAAATCTCAGTTTTTGATTTTATACAATTTTGTGAGCCTCATGATCGGAACTATTCAATATCCTCATAAAAATGATAAGCCCTAGTGGAAAAAGTTTCATATCTTGAATCCTCATGGACTTTGAAAAACATACTAATAAAAAGTAAAAACAACTTAATCCCACTTTCTACACTTTTATGGGTCCCCAATTCATGATCCATATTGTTCATTGCATTTGAGAGCTGCTATTTTCTATGTAAAAAAAGTTTCACACTAACTCATAGAAAAACTAAGATAAACCTAGCCGTTATCTCCTCATCCCATCCTTGTACATAAATTTCTTCATTTTTTTGTATTTACATTTTACACATTTATTTTAATTAAACATAGTAAAATGGATTTGAGGATTTTATGGGAAAAATTTGGAAAATTGGCCATTTCTCGTGAAGGGTCCTGCAAATTATGTAGCACAGACGGGGTCTGTCAGACCTTGTTTCAGTTTTTTTTATAAATTTGAGAGGAGCGACGCTCGTCTCTGACGGGGACGATGCTAGTATCACTCGTCACGACCATCTCTCCATATGTAAAACCATACCTTTGCAGGAACCCCTTCAGGCTTCACTGTTCAATTTGGTCTCCATTTTGTTGACTACAAGTCCCCTACGTTGACTAGATGTGCAAAGAAGTTGACTTTGACTTTCTTCAACCATATTGAAATCTCCTCTTGTTAGCCATTTTATATTTTTCTCTTTGAAGACATGTTTGAGATAATCACATGAAAGATAGAATGGATGTTGTGTATTTTTCTCTCAACTTAGCGATCTGTGCCCAAAATGCAGCAAAAATGCAAAGATGGAAGAATGGTTTTTATGCGATTGGGTGCTAAGATTAGATTGTGTTTTGGTACTTTCTATCCTCAGGATGAGATGTTGTTGTAGTAATGTGGAGTTTAAATAACTGAAAACTTTATATGAGTTCCCTCTCCTCCATTGTCTTCTGTTTTGTTAAAAAAAAAAAAAAAACCTCTTTCTTACTTGGTAATAAATAAAAAAAATTTCAAAAATTACTGATGATGCCAATTTGGGTGATGCCTCTGCAATGGGAGATTTGGCGATTGCAGGTCATGTAAGTGATGATGTTCTGTTTATTTAACATCAGGTGATTGCTTGATATCTTTGGTATTTTATAGGTAGATAAGAGCAACTCCAACAGACACTTCAAATGGCCATATCAGCTTCAAATAGCTCTAATTGACATATGAGATTGTCTCCAACAGATACTTCATATCCTACATGGCATTTAAACTTTCAAGTATGTGCTGGTATGCCAAATTTGACATACTATAAAGTATACTTCAAAAATTTTCTTTTGAATAAAATAATGGTGAGGGCCCACTTGCATTTGAATTTTTGGGTACAAATCTTTCTTTTGAATAAAATAATGATCATGGGCCCACTTGCATTTGCATTTGACATCTCTCTTGGAGTTGCCAAGTTACATATGCTAAATTACATATGACACATCAACCTTCATTTTTTAAAAGGCATATCCAAATTTAAAGTATCTCTTGGAGATGCTCTAAGGCTCTTCTTGTTATCTCTCTGCATTTGCCCTAGTTTTCTTTCTCACAACTTTGGTTTAGATAGGGAGAATGCCAAACTTGATGATTCAAATGGCCACTGCAGAGCGAGAATAGCAAATATGGTCTGTGAAGAGCGACGATAGCGTCGCCCAGAATCGTCGCTAAAAAAAAAAACCAAAAAAATAGGGTTAAACTGGCAGGAGGACTAATTTTGTGCTGCACAATTTACAGGGACCTTTCACGAGAAATGGCTAGATCTCGAAAATTTTCCCGTAAAACCCTTAATGAATTTTATGTGAAAATGAAAAAAAAAATTCTCTCGCACCCACGAGCGTGTGGGAGTGTGCTCCGGATTGTCTAGAAAGACAAGACCCCTCTTGAACTTCACCTGGTCCCACATGACAACACCACCGATACACAGTGCACACTGCATAGCTGTGCAGTAGAAAATCATCTATGAAAATGGTTCTAAAACAAATGTGTTAGTATGTTCTAACATGTGTAAATTCTATGCATGCAAAACTTACGTATGTAAATTTCTTTTTTCTTTTGTTGGATGCATATGTAAATTTCATTTATATATCCCATGCATACAAAACAATGCCCTAGATAAAATGTCAAATGTATGATGTAGAGTAGTATACACATGGTTATCTTGATTAATGGAAACCCTAATTTTCCATCCTAATCATGACGATGAAATTGATCATGAAAATGATATGAAAATTATGCTAGAATACAAACATTGCAATGTATTCAACGTATGTAAATTTCACATAATATATATATATCTTAGGGAATTTGACCAAATAATTGTTGCTAAACCTGGATTAGTCAGAATTAATCACAAACACATAAAAACATCAATTTGTTGTTCAGACAAGGTTTTTGGACAAGTTTACCTGTACTGTTGCCCGAACAACATTGTCATCTCCAAACGATATCCCAAATCAAGTTTTTTTTTCCTTCCTTCCCATTCCCGCCAGAGGCTTTCTTCCTTTTTCCCCATCGTTGTCAAGGCATTTGTTTCTCTCCCGCCTTTTTCTCCCTCTCTCCCTCTCCCTCTCCCTACGCTCTCCCGCTCCCTGATCTCTCTTTCCCTCTCCCTCTCCCCTTTCCATTTCACGGAAGTCCGATTTCGACCATTTTCCTAGCTCTTCCTCTTTTTATTGATTTTGCAAGATGAAGAGCGGAGAGATGGTTTTCTACTATAAGGCTCATCCGGAAGTCCCTCTCTCTGCCCTCTCCCGCTCTCTGATCTCTCTTTCCCTCTCCCTCTCCCTTTTCCATTTCACAGAAGTCCGATTTCGACCCTTTTCCTAGCACTTCCTCTTTCTATCGATTTTACAAGAAGAAGAGCGGAGAAGATGGTATTCTACTACAAGGCTCGTTCGGAAGTTGGAGATTACACTATTTTCATGGGTTTAGATAGGCACGATGATCGCGACTCCAAGTGCAGAGCTTCGATTGCAGTAATAACTGGTAAGACCAGGTCGATCCATAAGGAGCTTTAGAAATAAGGCTTTCCAACTTTATCACTTGCCCTAAATAAAATCTAAGTTTAACCTAAAATCTAGAAAAATACATTCATCATTCCTACTTTAAGTTAAAATGAAATACATTTCCAAAAATAAAAATTCATAAATCTAAAAACCTAATCTAAAATGAATCACAAGTTGCTACAAAAGAACACACAAATTAGAACATCAAATTAGAAACAATCCAAAAATAGAACTTACCAAAAATAAAACTAAGAAGCTAAATTAGAAAAAAAAAAAATATATATATATATATATAAACCTAAGTTCGAAACCAAATCAATCAAAACATGTTCAACAAAGATTAGTAACAAATCAAATCACTCAAAAAGAAAACAGCCTACTTTCTAAAATTAGCATGAAAACCTTACTAAATTAGTTTCATAGATTAGAAACTAGGTTAGTCAATTAGGGTTGATATATTTCCTAAGTTAGTGAATTGAATTAATCAACTCTCTAAAGTTAAGGACTTTCCAAATAAATAAAGATTTTCAAATCATAACAAATTTAGAAAGCACTAAGTCAATCATACCTTAAATTAGAATTTCCAAATCTTAAGAAACTTCCTAAGTTAAAATCTTCAATTAACAAAAAATAGAAAGATCTTTTATTTCTGGAATTTATCTAATAATCTAAAACACAAAATTAGAAACTAATCCTAAAGTTAGAAAGTTAGTAATGCAATGTATGCAATGAGATGCAGGGCTATTTTTATGCATAAATTTTCTTAATTTAATGCAACCTAAAACTGAGTTTAATGGCGATGCATGAATCAAATGAAAAAAAATTGAAGTGGAAAACCATTTAAAGCAAAGGAGATATGAGTGTATGAACATGACTTAAAAGAAAAACTGTGTAGAATTTCTGCACACAGGTGGGTCCGACCAGCCACTGGTTTACCATCTTTCAAAAATTATTTTTTCTTGAAATTCTGGGGTTTGAAAATACATTGATCAAACTTTAATTTCCCCAAGTTACATAGAAAAATAATGTGTTTTGATCAGGATTCTAATCGCAAGCTTTTTACACAAAATCTATCCTGAAATCCTGAACCAATGTGCTGAATTGTGCATTTTTTATTGGGATCCGAATTTCCAAAAATTATTTGGCTGAGATTATTGACTAAAATCTCTAAGTTTTCTTGCTTATTCAATTTAAAACTCCGATTCCAGCAACTTAAACATGTCTAAACTTCACCAATATGACTATGCATGCAATGCTAATTAGTTCCAACCATAAACTATGCATAAAAACTCATATAAACATATAAGAAGCATAAGAAGAAAAGAAAACAATAAGTGCTTGAATTTAAATATGTAGTGTAAAAGAAAATAAATGTGTGGATTGCATAAAATTAAATGTGTGGCATTAACAAGAAATTAAATGTATGGATTTTTCAAACAAAAGTAAATGTGTAGGAATTGCAATAAATAAATGTGTGATAAGTGTGCTCTTTTTTTTTTTATTCTCAAATCGGGTTCATAATTACTTTTTTCATGGCCTTAGGATCTTGGGTTGTTAATCCAAGAACAACAATAAGGACAACACAATTCAAGCATTAATCACCTAAGAAAAAGAATAATAAAAAAATCACACTTTTACTAATATGCAATGTTTTTACATAAAAGATAGAGAAATAAAATTCCAAAAAAACAACTACATACTAGGATGAAAGGAACCTCTCTAGTTGAAGCTTCAAGTTGGGATAAGCCTTCTTGAAAAGAGATGAGCTATGGTAGAGAAAGGAGATGGGTAGAATGGTGGAGGAATTGCACTAGTGAGGGGTTTTTTTCCTTCATAAAAGGGAGTGGACGTCCAAGGCTTCTTTAAATAGGGTATGGGCTGCCCTATTCTTTCTCCCTAGTCCCTACTTTGTTGTAAGAATCTTTTTCACTTGGTAAGTCCTTTTCTTTCTTTTCTCCATTCTATCTTCATGCACTTGTCATATTCCCTTCTTTAGCAAATCTCCCTTTGACTTGACATTTATGAGAGATACATGAGGTGGCAAACTCTAAGTTGGAATCAAGAGAAAATTGAATGCCCAGTATGTGTAGATTCTTTCCAGTTTTGTCTCTTTGGAAATCTTCTTTCTTGATTTGGCCCTACGTGGATTTTCTTTGATTATCTTGAATTATCTTCAAAAAATGAACTTGGGATTTTGTGTAAAGAAAGTGGACCGCCCTCTTGGATGCCCCACATGTGTGACCTACACATGTGCATGTGTGGGACCCTTTTTCTCATTTCCTGCAAGTAAAAAAAATATGAATTTTATGTGAAAAGACAAATTTACCCTTAATTCATGAATGCATGACTGTGGTCCCATATCTCATGAAAAGATGAATGAAAAAACATTTGAAAAATAAAATTACGAAAATGGCAGGTTTCATGATTTGATGCAAAAATGTTGGTTTTTGAGCAAATTATACATGAATGCACTACAATGGATAAAAAATGCATAAAATCATGATATGACACTAAATGAGGCTCTCTTGGCTTGATAAGTCCTTAAACTTACCAAAAATAGTCACAAAGTGTGCATTTTTAAGGACTTATCACACGAGAACGAAGAACTCATCAAATACGATTTTCCCAACACAATCTAGTCATTTCTACCCTCTTTTCCTGGTTCTTCTCCCTCAAAATGAATATTAGAGAGAAAGTCATGACTCCCAATTGTAATAATGCCTTAGCTTTTAGTCCTAATTCTTGATATATGATTGATTGTTTCTTCTTTAATCTCAATTTCAAGAACATGGATGTATGTATTTATATTGAATCTTTACATGGTTATGTGTGAAACTCTAAAGTCTAGAATAAAAGTGTATAGACCAATGATGCAGCTCCTCAAGAAAACATGCATGTAGAAATTCATGATGCATAGACCTAGTTTAAAAAGCTTGAAGAATAATACTGATAACATACAGCTACACACATAGAAAAATAAAAAGACTGATTTGAGTTTAACTATCTGATATCCTAACATGTTCATCATTCTCACAGTTGAATTCCGATGAAAGGTTCTTCTAAAGAACATTTGTCAATTAGGTATGCCTTGCCTGGTCCGGTGTCAGTTGCTTAACTTGTTTGGTAAGATATGGATTTAAGTTTACAGTGTACAATGTACAGTGTCAGAACATGTTTTTCATTATTGAATTGAAATCAATTTTTCTCCCCTAACTTGTTATTTAATTTGCATTTTAACCCAACAAGCTTCTGCATTGTTAGAATAAGTAATTACCACATTTGATGTTCTTTTGAATATGCTGTTACGGGAGTCAAACACGGATATAGAATAGTAAGACAACTGTAGTAGGTTGCATTGACAGTTTGATTGTTGTAGACATCATACTACCAAAGATCTTATAAAATTACTGTAATGAAACTGTTAACACAAAATAGATGATGAAAACAATTTCTAGGTGAATCGCGTAAGTCTTTTTCATCATTTATGCATGTCATTATAAAGTGGTTGCCAATTTGTTGTCGGAGACAAAAAAAAATGGGTGAAGAATCAATAAATCAGCATAACGATATTGTTATTAGGAAACTTTAAAAACTAGATTTCAAGTGAAATCATCAATCTTTATTGTTGTTTATGCATCTCAAAATAAAGTCACCATTAATTTCATGTTTGAAAAAAAAATTATCAAAGGAACTATAAATGGTGGTAACGATATTGTTACAATGTCAGGCACAAAACTCAAGTTCAAATGAGTCAGAAATCAAGTTCTTAAAGATTTTTCCCCATAATTTTTCTTTTTTCCACATCATGCTCTTTTAAACATGCTCAACTCATATGCCCTGTTGGTATGGCATTTTTCCTTATATATTTAAAACTTCAAAATAAACACAACAATCATGCTCTTTAATCCCACCTTCATGGTCCTAAATCATGGTTTGCAATCATGTTTTTAAATGGATAGGAATCTTGATTATGTTATGTTTATGTATCTAAGTTCTTAGTCCATTAGCATGGAACCTCCTCGCATGTTAGACCACCGGACCTACGTATGGTCAATTTATGATCCTCAACACTCACTATCATTGTTGGCACCCTCAACACTCATTCAAGTCCTTTAGGCCTTTAGACTGATCATGCTTATTGGTGGTTTGGCTGTTTTTTGAACGAAGTTTGCTGTTTTATCAATTTGTGCAAAAAAAAAAAAAAAAGGGAACTTCTAAGTTGGATCAGTAGCATTTTGTGGTGAACTAGTATCATTGTGGGCTTCTCTACTATTCTACTGATACATCCTCTCAGTCTAAGTAACATGTGATTGATATGTAGTAATTCAATTTCCTAAAATTTCTTCTTGGAGGGCAAATATTGCTAACAAATAGAGAGGTGTAACCGTTTGCTACTTATCATGTTTGGGGTTACTTGCTATCTCAAATGAAGAAGTGTGACCTCTTAGTCAAGTTGACAAGTACCAAATTGTTAAGCAATTGGGGACTTAATTACCTTCCTATCACCATCATTCGTGTTTAATTCATTTGATTTCATATAATTTTGCACGGGTATTGGTTTTTGGTCATTTGCAGGAATTTGGTGAAGAATGAAGCTTTTGGAGGATGAATGGATCAAGTAGACAGTTAAGGAGCAAGTGGAATTGAAGTTCGGGACAACAAAAAGAAGGAAAATTGAACTTCACCACTCTAACCGGAAGTTCTACCGGTAGAAGAGGCCAAAAATCTGGCAGAGAGTTAGAGAAACTGACCTTCATCAGTCTAACCGCAAGTTCTATCGGTAGAACTGTCGGATTTGAAAGGATTCTGCTTTTTGTGGTATTTTTGTAATTATATATGTGGGGGACCTATATAAAGCCCAAGAACTCGAAAATTAGGGTTGTTCTGGAATTCTCTTAGCTTCCTACCTTTTTCTCTCTTTCTTCCATAGATCAATACATAGTTAGATTTGATTGAAGATTATTGTTTAAGTTTGGCGAATTTTGGATTTGAGATTGAATCTTCAATTATTTCAAGTTTCAATAAAGGTATTCATTCATTCATGTTCTTATTGTTCTCTTATGTTCATAGAACCTCTTTAATGGCTTATCCATTACTGGAGGGGTAGATTTTTTGATGATTTAACCTAGGGGATATTCACCCTAGGATTTACATGGGTTATTTTTCCTGATTAATGCTTTGATGATGAACAATAGTTTCCATTGATTTTCTATTGTTAGAAATCGTAATTGGGATGTTAAGCTTTTGACTAGTTGTGTTCATCTATGATGATACAAATAGTGCTTAGGTCGATGGCTCCCAGATTACTGAATTGAATGTTTAAGAATCTCTTTGGTAATTATTAAATTAGATTGCTATTCGATTTTCATGAAGGAATTTTCCAGGTAAGATTGGATTGGCCCAAATCTTACCTGTGTAATAAAAAGGAAGATGAAACCATGTAAATACAGGTTAACTAAACCAAGGTTGAACCATCTCTTTAGTATAACAGTTTTATTCAGTTCTCAACAGTTTTATTCAGTTCGCAGCATAGATTTAATTCCATCAATTGAAAAAGTTGGTCACTCTCGACCAAAAGAAGTTCTCAAGAGCTTGAAACCTCTAGCTCGTTCCCTGTAGATTCAACCTCTTCAAGAGTGAAGTGCTACTCAACGATAAGTTTTGTCCTCCGCTTAGGATACACATCCAAAAGTCACTAAGCATTTTTGGCGCCGTTGCCGGGGAACAGCAATTTGAGGTAAAACAGCTTTGAGAGTATTTCTTCTTTTCCTTTTGTTTTTTTTAGTTTCCTCTAGAATTAGGTGATTATTTTGATAATTGGGGTTGTTGGTTGTATATGTCCTCTCATTATCATAGGGACAGACACAACAGATTAGTCCGAGTAGATCTTACGGAAGTTCCGATATTTGATTGGCCAGGGATCGACATTTTTGTTGATCTTCCCCTGCCCGATCCTACTTTTGAACCAATGGCGGATCGACAAAATAATGATGACCCCAATAATCAACATAATCAAGCTGTACCACCTAGGACAATGGATGATTATTTGACCCCTAGGTGGACTGATGCTCCATCTTGTATTGTTGATGAAGCCCAGGGTGCTAATGCATATCAGGTCAAACCGAATATTTTGACTCATATTCCCACTTTTCATGGAATGCCCTCTGAAATGCCATATTTGCATGTTAAAGAGTTCAATACCATAATTGAAACCATGTGTCCTGCAGCTCAACGAGAGTCAGCCAAACTTCGGCTGTTTCCTTTCTCTTTGAAGGGGAATGCCAAAAATTGGTTGAACAATCTGCGATCTGTACGAATCACCACATGGGATCAATTGCAAAGGAAGTTTTATAAAAAGTACTTTCCTCATCAGAAAACAATTGCTTTAAAGAAAAATATTCAGAGTTTTGCTGAAAAAGGGGGAGAATCTTTTCATCAATGTTGGGATCGGTTTCATGAGACTTTAAACTTGGTTCCTCATCATGGTTTTACTATTCCTGAGTTGGTTACTATATTTTATGAGGGATTGAGTTCGACAAACAAACAGTTCATTGATATGATGTGCAATGGTACTTTCCGTGCCAAGGAACCTCACGAGGCTTATGCATATTTAGAGAGTTTAACAGAGCAGTATCAGGTTTGGTATACCACCAATCCCAATGATAGGTCTAATCCGAATGTGTTTCCTAGTGTTCTCAGTGCAGGAAAGTTTACTCTGAGTGAGAAGGAGGATTTGAGTGCTAGGATAGCTCAGCTTACCCGTCAGATAGAAGGTCTAGAGCTTAAGAGAGTCAGTGAGATTACTCCTGCACCAGTTGCTTAAGTGGATCAAATGTGTGCGATTTGTTCGCAGAATGATCATGGTACGGACAATTGTCCTACCATTCCGTCCATTAAGGAGTTACTCCATGGTAACCCTCTATCTGATGTCAATGCTGTGAGTCCGCAGCAGAAGTCTTCTTTCTAGTCTAACCAGTATCAGAATTTCAATCATAGGTTCAATGATCATCCTAATTTCTGGTGGAGGGACAACCCTCCCCAAGCTCATAGTCAAAATTCTTCAGGTTTTCAGTCTCAGCCCTATCAGAATCAAGGGCAATTTCCTCAGTCTAATCAGAGTCAAGGGCAATTCTTCCAGTCTGCCCCACAGTATCAGCAGCAGAGATTCCCATCTTAGCAGCAGTTTCCACCCCAGTCTTATCATCAGTTTCAGCAACAAGGACCCCCGTAGGGTCATGCTCCATATCACCCTCCCCATAAGAGAAGTCTAGAGGATACCTTTCAAGCCTTTTTGAGTAGTCAGACTTCCATCAACGAGCAGAACAATAGGACCCTTGAGAACATCAAATCTCAATTAACTACACTTACCAATGCGGTGAGTGTTAGTCAAATTACTAGGGGTGCCTTGCCTACCCAAGCTATTCCCAATGTTCAAAGCCAACACTTTGTGGATGATTTCGATGGGTCGGATGCTCAAGTGGAGCATCTTAAGGCTGTCACCATTCTGAGGAGTGGTAAGATCATCGATAAAACCATCCCTCCCAAGCCGTCTAAACTTGTTGTTCCTACTTCCATGGCACCTCCTGCTTCGCCTGAAGTGGAGGAGCCTAAGAGTTTTGAGTCTAAGAATAAGTCTTCAGAGAGGTCGAATAAGTCCAATGAACCTAAAAAGGATGAGTCTTCCACTTTTACTATTTAAGACCCTAGAGCCCAATCTTTCCAACCCCCAGCTCCTTTCCCTCAGAGGTTGAGAGGGAAGTCCAAGCCAGTTCTTGCAGAGTCTCTTAGAGAGCTTTTCTCTCAAGTTAAGCTCAACATTCCTCTCTTTGATGCTATCCAACACATTCCTGTCTATGCGAAGTATTTGAAGGACTTGTGCACCTACAAGCGCAAGTTCTTGCATCAGAACAAGGTTCTCCTAGCAGCCAATGTCAGTACCACCATCTCTTGTTCTCTTCCTCCCAAGTTCAAGGATCTTGGTTGTCCGTGCATTTCAGAGAGATAAGGGGAAAGAAGATAAAGAGAGCTTTGTGTGATCTAGGGGCGAGTGTCAATCTTCTACCTTATTCAGTTTACCTCCAACTCGGGTTGGAGGAACTTCAGCCCACCTCGGTTACACTTCAGCTGGCGGATAGGAGTGTTAGAATTCCTAAGGGGATTCTGAAGGATGTGTTGGTTCAGATAGGGAGTTTTGTGTATCTCGCAGATTTCATCGTGTTGGACACATGTCCAAATCTAGGGGTAAGTGATCAAGCCCCTATCATTCTAGGTCGTCCTTTCCTAGCCACCATAGATTCAGTCATCAAGGTTAGGAATGGGAATATGTCTATCACTTTTGGAAACATGACCCTTGATCTGAACATCTATAATGTCACCTCCCAATTGAGAGATGATGAGGAGATACATGAGGTGAGTTTGATAGAGAGCCTGGTTAAGAAACATGTGGACTCACACTTGTGCTCAGATCCATTAGAGGCATTCTTGACCCATGAGGAAAGGGAATTTCTTGAATCCCCTGAGGTAGAGTATCTTTATTCTCTATTTGATGATGTTGAGGAGGTGAATGGTACTGCATTTTGGGCACCGAAGTTTGAGGAGCTTTCGAAGTCGGAGGCTAAGTTAATGCCTAGTAGTGAGGAGGCCCCTACGCTTGAGTTGAAGCCTTTGCCTTCTTCGATAAAATATGCTTTTCTTGGAGTCGATGAGTCATATCCTGTGTTGATTTCCTCTTCTCTTGAGGAACACCAAGAGACCCAGCTGTTAGAGGTCTTAGGTAGGCACAAGAGAGCAATTGGGTGGACCTTAGCTGATATACAAGGGATTAGTCCCTTAATCTGCACCCATAGGATTCATTTGGAGGACGATGTCAAGCCTTCCAGCCAACCCCAGCGTAGGTTAAACCCTGTTCTAAAAGATGTTGTTAGGAAGGAGGTTCTGAAGTTGCTAGATGCTAGGATTATCTATCCTATAGCTGATAGTAAGTGGGTGAGTCCTATTCAGGTAGTGCCTAAGAAGGCAGGGGTGACCGTTGTGGCTAATGAGGAAGGAGAGTTGATTCCTACTAGAGTTGCCACTGGGTGGAGAGTCTATATTGATTATCGAAAGCTTAATGCCAGTACGAAGAAGGACCACTTCCCTCTTCCTTTCATTGATCAAATCCTTGAGAGAGTGGCGAGTCATACTTTCTATTGCTTCCTGGATGGGTATTCAGGATATAATCAGATTGAGGTGTCTTTGGAGGATCAGGAGAAGACCGTGTTCACTTGTCCCTTTGGGACCTTTGCTTATAGGCGCATGCCCTTTGGGTTGTGCAATGCCCCTGGCACCTTTCAGAGGTGCATGATGGGTATCTTTGATGACATGGTCGGGGACTTCTTAGAGGTGTTCATGGACGACTTTTCTGTGTTTGGAGATAGCTTTGCGGGGTGTCTAGAGAATTTAGAAAAGGTGCTAGAGAGGTGTGAGGAGAAGAAGTTGGTGCTAAATTGGGAGAAGTGTCACTTCATGGTGACACAAGGGATTGTCTTAGGCCATATAGTGTCTCCTAGAGCTATTGAGGTGGATAAGGCAAAGGTGGAATTGATCTCCCAATTACCTTCTCCTAAGTGTGTCAAGGATATTCAATCCTTCTTAGGTCACTGTGGTTTCTATAGGCGCTTCATTCGTGCTTTTAGCGCTATTGCACGCCCTTTGTGCAATCTTCTAGCCAAGGATGCACCATTTGTCTGGACCGAGGCTTGCGAGAAGGCCTTCAGCGCTTTGATGGCGTGCCTCACTTCTCCACCTATTATGCAAGCCCCGGATTGGAGTCTTCCTTTCGAGTTGATGTGTGACGCCAGTGACTATGCCATTGGTGCCGTTTTGGGTCAAAGAAGGGGTAAAGTCCCTTATGCTATTGCTTATGCAAGCAAGACTTTGAATGATGCTCAGCTTAATTACACCACCACATAGAAAGAGTTGCTTGCAGTGGTCTTCGCACTTGATAAGTTTAGATCCTAACTCATAGGTTCACCTATTGTTGTTTTTACTGACCATTCAGCGCTCAAGTATCTGATGAGCAAGCAAGACGCGAAGGCGCGTCTCATTAGGTGGGTTCTGTTGCTCCAAGAGTTTGATATCACTATCAAGGATAAGAAGGGGGTTGAGAATGTTGTCGCGGATCACCTTTCGCGACTTGAGTTTGAGGATAAGTCATCCCATCTTCCTGTCCTTGATTCTTTTCCTGATGAGCAGCTATATTCAGTGTCGACGTGTCCGTGGTATGCGGATATCGTCAATTATCTTGTGACAGGGCAGCTTCCTAGTGACTGGACTTCTCAAGCGAGAAGGAGGTTCTTAGTTGAGGTGAGGAGGTACGCCTTCGATGATCCTTATCTTTACAAGTATTGTGCTGATCAGATCATTAGGAGGTGTGTCCCGGAGTCGGAGCAGTAGAGTATATTGTCTTTTTGCCACACTGAGGCGTGTGGAGGTCACTTTTCATCTAGGAAGACCACTACAAAGATCTTGCAGTGTGGCTTCTTCTGGCCCACACTCTTTAGAGATGCCCATGAATTCTGTCGATCTTGTCTTCAATGTCAGCGGTTAGGTGCTATTTCCAAGAGGAATGCCATGCCCCTTCAACCCATGCTTATCATAAGATCTTTGATTGTTGGGGTATAGATTTTATGGGTCCTTTCCCTAGTTCTCATGGGTTTCTCTACATTCTTCTGGCTGTCGATTATGTGTCCAAGTGGGTAGAGGCTATTCCCACTAGGACCAATGACCACAAGGTTGTGGTCAAATTCATGAAGGAGAATATCTTGTCTCGGTTTGGGATGTCGAAGGCCATGATTAGTGATCAAGGCACTCACTTCTGCAATCGTCCCTTCGCGGCCTTGATGGCCAAGTATGGGATCACTCATAAGGTGTCCACTGCCTATCATCCTCAAACCAATGGGCAAGCTGAGTTAGCCAATAGGGAGGTCAAGTATATTTTAGAGAAAACTGTGAATCCTAATAGGAAGGATTGGTCAACTAGGTTGACTGATGCCTTATGGGCCTATCGCACGGCCTACAAGACGGTCTTAGGGATGTCTCCTTATAGGCTTGTTTATGGCAGGGCTTGCCATCTTCCTGTAGAGGTCGAGCATAAGGCGTTTTGGGCTCTTAAGACACTAAATTTCTCTTTACCCAAGGCGGGTGTTCTTAGGAAGTTTCAGATGAATGAGTTAGAGGAGATGAGGAGAGAGGCTTATGAGAATGCGAGCATCTACAAGTCCAAAGTCAAGGCTTTTCATGATAAGCATATTGTTAGGAAAGACTTTGAGGTGGGTCAAAAGGTGCTTTTATATAATTCAAAACTTCATCTCCATCCAGGAAAGTTGCGATCAAGATGGACTGGACTTTATTTTGTGCATAAAATCTATCCTCATGGTGCTATTGATGTTTTTAATCAAAATGATGGAAAGATTTTCAAGGTTAATGGGCAAAGGCTTAAGCCATTTTTGGAGAATTTTACAAAAGATGAAATTGTGGAAGAGTTAGTGGATCCGGTCTATCCGGAAGCCACTAGTTCTTAATTTTTTTCTTGATTGTGTTTGTTGCCATCTTGCATGCTTTTTGCTTTTTGTTTAATATATATCTCGTTTGTGTGCATGATTGGTCTTATTGCATCTTAAAAGAAACAGCGGATGATGCTACTCCGTATCACATCATTCTTTGGTGTGATGTCTTGGGATTTGACTTTAAAAGACCAGTGATTCAATCATTCCCTTTCACCATTTGAGAGGTGGATGGTTTTTGGGGTGCACCCTCTGCGGTTGCCCCGCCTATATTTCTAACCGATAGTTGGTGTTTAAGTCTTAGCAGGTTATTCATGCTACCGTACCAACCTTGGTAGATTGGTAACTTCGTTCCTCTCTTTTCCCTTTGTTCTTAGTTGTTTTAAGCATTGGGGACAATGTTTCATTCAAGTTGGGGGGAGAGGTATGCAATTCATTCATGCATATAGTTTAATTTTTAGCTTAATTTTTCGCTTTGTAGGATTTTTTTTATTCATTCCTTGCATTCATTTCATCGCAGTTCTCATTTGGAGGTACAACTTTTGTGAGATACATGATTTATGCCTTCTATGTTACTATGTGTCTTTGAATGTTGCGTGAGTTAATCATCACATTGGGTTGAATTCGTACCATATCCCCTGTTTCAAGAGTGCTTTGAGTGATAGAGTAGATTCCACACACTTGCAAGCTCATACTTTTGTAGCCTAGCATTGCATTCATTTTGCCTCTTTTGGAGTGGTGGCACAAATTGTTGATGCAAGGCAATTTTGTTGTGTAAGAAACCAGAAAAGAGTCACCCTTGCACCCTTGTTTGAGCCATGTTCTGTATTCTCTTGTTCTTGTGCAACTTGTAGGGAACCGGTGTAAAGGAGGTAAGGAGGAATGGGGCTGGTTATGGAGAATTTTCTGCAGGTAAAAAATAAAAAAAATGGTTGTGTAATGAAATTTGGGTCTGGTTATACTGAGTCTGAGGATGGCTTTAAAGTGGTGGTGATCTACTATGTTTTGGTAATGGGGTTTGTGGGTGACTGAGGTGAAGGTTTATTCCTTAAGAACTGATTCATGGAGTAGGATTGGAGACTTCTTTATTGGTATTCCATTGCATTGTTGGGGAAATTCGCGAATGAGTTGTTTCATTGGCCTATAAGTGAGGTTCATTACTCAAGTTACTCGTTGGATGGAAGGTTTTGAAAATTAGATGAAGAGGGTGTTGAAGTTCTGGCCAAGTTATCAACCATTCAAAAAAAAAAAAAAAAAGACAGTACCGGTAGAAAAACCAGTTTAAAAAGTGAAATTGGAGGCAGAAAGGTGGAATCCCAGCAAATGGTTCAAAACCGGAATTTCTACCGGTAGATAAATCATAACTGGAATTCCTACCGGTACAGAAATCATAACCGGTTTTTCTACCGGTAGAGAAATCGAGCCCAGGCGAGCCTACTTGTACTTTTTCTCTCTTGTCCTATTTTTATTTCATCTTCCTCCTTCCCCTTTTTCTCAAACCGATACCCCCTTTTTCATAAACCCTAGAACCAAACCTCTAATCTCTCCATTGCACCACTCAAGCATCACCTAAAACATCCAAACATCTTCTCCCCATCACCATATCTCCCTCATACTTCGAACTCAACCTTCAAAAATCCCAAAAACCCATCATGTCCGAAATTTTCATTTCTTTCTATTGAACCATATATTCCTCACACCCAACCAATTTTCCATCACAAATCTTTTCTCTATTCCACATCCTACCTTACCCATCATTCCATTTCCCAAAAACCTAACTCCATTAAAGATCCCCAATTGTCCCAAAACCCTACATTCCGAAAATACCTATCCTTCCACAAAATTTCCTACCCACTTCCATACCTTCCCTAATCCATTTCATACATTCTACACCCAACCCTAAACCATCCCAAGAACCAAAAATGCAAATGTGGGTGCAATACCAAAAAAAGGTGCAATACCAAAAAGAAGTGGAAGTTCTAAGGGTGGGACTTCAAAGCGTAGTGATCGAAGGGTTGAAAAGAGGCCGAGGGAGCCTTCACCCCCTCCTCCACAAAAAAATTTGGTTCAGGTGAAATGGGAGAAAAAGGTGGATAAGAAGGCGTTTTTGATTGAGCGCCGGGTCGATGTGGGCAAGCTGGGAGGTGGAGAATGCTTTGGAGCTGCTATTGACAGCAAGCTCGAGTATATGGATACTGCGTTCACTGGGTATGTCCCTAACTTTGTGCGCCAATTTTATAAGACTATGAATCTTATTGTAGCGGGTGGTGAACAAATTGCTGCTACTGTGAATGGAACTAGAATTAGAGCTGACCTGTATATCATTGCCAAAGACTAAGGGTATACTCCAGTGGATAGGGAAAGAATTATCTACCCTAGGCCTCAAAATACTGCCTTTGAAATTCCCTATGCTCAGTTGGTTTTGAGAGAGGATGCCGTGGTGGATGGGACAACGCCAGTTGGGAGTTTGAATGGTGAGGCGGGTATGCTGAATAAGATATTGCATTATAACATATATTCTCGAGGTGATGAGAAAATGTTGGGGAGGAAGGAGTTAGAGTTGTTATGGGTAATTTGGAGTCCGAATGAGGGGATGAATGTGGCACAATTTATTTATAATCAGATGAGGAGGTATCCGGAGGAATCCTCAGCAAAGGCAGCACTTCCTTACCCTTGTTTGATCACTAAATTGTGTTTGGATCAGAAAGCTGAGAGGGGTCCTGATGATTGGCTTCTACCTAGCGAGAGAGGAGCAATTACAGTCAAGACAATGGCGAAGGCCCGATCTCAGAAAAGGGAGCCTCCAGCTGCAACTCAGACTACTTCTTTTCCGAAACAAGTAAAAGGTTCCTCATTTTAGACATACATGAAAGAATTGTTGAAGTGGATTAGTTGCAAGGTGGATGATTGTATTGAAGGACAGAAAGAGATCAAGCAAGAATTGATGAGGCAGAGATCCCGACAGGATTATTTGATTAAATTTGCTGAGTCACAGGGAGCTAAGCCATATGTGTCACCTCTTATAGAAGCAGAGGCAGGTCCGACCCAGCCAAAAGGTGGTAGTGATGATGTTGTAGAAGTAGGGCCTGATGGAGAAGATGATGATGAAGAAGATGATGAACTAGAGGATCTAGTTTAGTTGGTGGTTGGAGATAGTAGTAGTTAGTGATTGAATTGTCTCATTTTGTTAGGTGATATGTTGTTGGGCACGGCTAAGGGGTAGTTGACCCAGGCCATGTTAGGTCGTGCCCCATTTTGTTTAACCTTCCATTGTTCACCTTTTCAATACAAGCCTAAAAGTCCTTATTTGATCTTTTTGTGTCTTTACACTCCATCGGCATGCATGTTTGAATTCTATGCTACTTTAGTTTTGTTCTGTATGTGTGTGATGGCAGAATAGCATGGTGAGATTAGTTTTCATGGGATATGTTTGTTGCGATGTGCGACATTCAATTTGAGTGATACACCTTTGTGAGTTTTGGAATTAATTATGTGTGATGGTTAACTCATTCAATCTGAGCATCTTGATTCCATGTTTGGTTCTAGTGAGATGTAAATATTGGTAGTTTCATGTTCAAGTCTTAGTTGAATCTAGCATTTTAGACATTTGTTTCGATATGGCATAATTCATGTATTTTCAGGGCTGGATGAGGATTGTCTGTACATGGTAGACAACTTCTTCTTATTTTGCTAGGGTCTAGCAAAGTCCAAGTTGGGGGGTGTGATAAGTACCAAATTGTTAAGCAATTGGGGACTTAATTACCTTCTTATCACCATCATTCGTGTTTAATTCCTTTGATTTCATATAATTTTGCACGGGTATTGGTTTTTGGTCATTTGCAGGAATTTGGTGAAGAATGAAGCTTTTGGAGGATGAATGGATCAAGTAGACAGTTAAGGAGCAAGTGGAATTGAAGTTCGGGACAACAAAAAGAAGGAAAATTGAACTTCACCACTCTAATCGGAAGTTCTACCGGTAGAAGAGGCCAAAAATCTAGCAGAGAGTTGGAGAAACTGACCTTCATCAGTCTAACCGCAAGTTCTACCGATAGAACTGTCGAATTTGAAAGGATTCTGCTTTTTGTGGTATTTTTGTAATTAGATATGTGGGGGACCTATATAAAGCCCAAGAACTCGAAAATTAGGGTTGTTCTGGAATTCTCTTAGCTTCCTACCCCTTTTTCTCTCTTTCTTCCATAGATCAATACATAGTTAGATTTGATTGAAGATTATTGTTTAAGTTTGGCGAATTTTGGATTTGAGATTGAATCTTCAATTATTTCAAGTTTCAATAAAGGTATTCATTCATTCATGTTCTTATTGTTCTCTTATGTTCATAGAACCTCTTTGATGGCTTATCCATTAATGGAGGGGTAGATTTTTTTGATGATTTAACCTAGGGGATATTCACCCTAGGATTTACATGGGTTATTTTTCCTGATTAATGCTTTGATGATGAACAATAGTTTCCATTGATTTTCTATTGTTAGAAATCGTAATTGGGATGTTAAGCTTTTGACTAGTTGTGTTCATCTATGATGATACAAATAGTGCTTAGGTCGATGGCTCCCAGATTACTGAATTGAATGTTTAAGAATATCTTTGGTAATTATTAAATTAGATTGCTATTCGATTTTTATGAAGGAATTTTCCAGGTAAGATTGGATTGGCCCAAATCTTACTTGTGTAATAAAAAGGAAGATGAAACCATGAAATCCAGGTGAACTGAACCAAGGTTGAACCATCTCTTTAGTATAACAGTTTTATTCAGTTCTCAGCATAGATTTAATTCCATCAATTGAAAAAGTTGGTCACTCTCGACCAAAAGAAGTTCTCAAGAGCTTGAAACCTCTAGCTCGTTCCCTGTGGATTCGACCTCTTCAAGAGTGAAGTGCTACTCAGCGATAAGTTTTGTCCTCCGCTTAGGACACACATCCAAAAATCACTAAGCACAAGTTATTAGGGTGTTGAGTTGAGACAGTGACATTCCTAAAAAGAACATACTCAGAGGTTTGGGTTTTACCAACTACTGGTATTTGTTCTTGTTCTACACCTTAGGGATCCTTCCTTGGGATTTTTTTCCTTAGGGAATGTTATGTATGGGCAGATGAATTTTTGTGTGTCAACAATTCCCTTCGCCCCAATACCAAAAAAGAGAAAAAAGACTAATGGTACAGACTTGTTATAATTTTAAGTAAACTATAGCATGTGTATTTGAAACAAGTTCATATCTGTGGGTGTAATTAGCAGAGAGCTAGTTACATCATTAGATGTCTTCTCTGGAGTTTAGCTATTAGAACCTTAAACAAAGAACATGAAAAAAAAATATAATAAGCTAAAAATTTGATTATTGTTGTTATGTTGCTCCATCAAATATTAAAGTTTTCACAAATATAATTAGAATTGTTTTGTGAATCTATTTCGCATTGTGAGAGAGGCTTCAGTTCCATGAAATGGAAAAGGCATAAAAGAACTAGATAAAAAATTGGGCAAAAGAAGCAAAAATAAATAAATAAATAAAAATTGAACACTCAACAAATCGATGTAGGGAAATCTAAACACAAATCATGATGAAGAGATCAGATGAGCTAGAGAAACCCTATTTCAGATACAAGTAGATACAAGTAAAAAGTTCTCACCTTTCTTGGCTAGAGAAATCCCATTTCAGATTCTCTCTTTTCTCCATCAACTCCGGCCACGAGAGGACAGTGGTGGCTAGCGGTGTGAGAGGATCCGGTTGGAATCTCTGACTAGGTGAGCAGGAGAGGGGGAGGGAAAGAGAGAGCAGGGAGCGGAGAATGCATGTAGAGGGAGAGGGAAAGAGAGAGCAGGGAGAGGAGAAGCCAATGCAGAGGGAGAGGGCAGGGAGAGCGAGAAAGAGAGAAAAAGGCGGGAGACTGGGGAAGAAAGAAGAAAACGATTCTAATGGGAGTGGGGATAAAAGGGGAGATGACGAAGTCGTTCACGCAGATTAGGAATAGAAGGCGATTTGGGGTGGTGGGAGATGACAATGTCGTTCGGGCAGCAACATGGGTAAACTTGTCCAAAAACCTTGTACAAACACCGAATTTGGTATTTTTATATATTTGTGATTCAATTCGGCTAATCTAGGTTTAGCAACAATTATTTGGTAAAATTTCCTAAATCTTATGTGTAAATTTCATTTGCATACCCATGCCTAAAAGAACAAACCGACCCTAAATACATTCCCAAATGCAAGATGCAGTATCGTGTACACATGGTTATCTTGATCGACAGCCCTAACCAATGTTATATTACATGATTTTACTGATTGTCATCTTTTGATTATACCTTCCTTGATTAGCACATTGTAAGGGGTGTTACTGTTCAGAAATTTTATCTTTATGATATATTGTTACTTCTTAATTCATTTTGTTCTAATTAATAGGTGCTAATTAGATTAAGGTCTAAAATAAAAGCTCTTATTTTTAAGTTTTAATTGACAATTAGTCTATTTGGTAAAAACTAAAAAAAAAAAATTATTTCATGAGGTAATTAGGGTCCACCTTTTAAAAATTACAATGTAGAACCTACCATTTGGGTCATTTAAAAAATTTTATGAGGTCAATCCATCCAAAATATTTGCATTGTCCCCCTGCATTTGCTTTAGCGAAGCTCTAAAAAATGCAACCCTTCTTCGCTTGTTTTTTTTAGAGGCAAAAAGATCTAATTTATAAATAAGAGCTAAAAATATAAAATCTAGTTAGAGGTTTGCCAAACGCTCTAATACATTACTAAGATCTAAATCATAAAATAAGAGTTTGTTTTTAGAGTTTCTAAATGCTACAACATTGCAATTTACTGTGTTTCTAAATCATAAAATAAGAGTTTATTTTTAGATTTTAACGACTCATGGCATGAAATCCTATGTATTCTAATGCAAACAAACAGGCCCAAATATTTATAATTTCATTTTTCATTTGGCAGTAAAGTTTATGATGTGGATTACATCATAGCAAAAGATTTGTAAGTACTATATCATAAGCAAAAAACAGGATGAAAGAATAGTTGTTGCAATTGGAAACAATTTTCCCTGTATCAGTGCTCACGTTTAATGGAAGAAAATCAATGCAAAAGGATATATTCCATACATTTGAATTTTTTTTATTTAACAAGAAAAAAAAAAAGAAAAACTTTTTCCAATGTTTCTATTTGTATCAGATTGTTTTAACAATCTATTTAACATAGAATGCCATGAACCAATCAGACATTTGCTGTAAAATCAGAATTCAATTAGTTATACTGAAAGGGCTGTTTTTGAATCAAATGTATAAAATATAAAACCATTGCAAATAACAAATGATAACTGACAAACATGTTTCCAATTGCAAAGAACAAATTACGAAACTGCTTCTCCTTGATTACGCTTGGACACAGTTACTGGAACAAGGTTGGAACTCAGTTGCCCTTGATTCTAGATGACTTGGCCGAGTCAAAATAAAGTAGCACCCAAAAAAAACCATTGGGAACTAAGAGCTGCAAAAAATGTGAAAATGCAGATAAGATGCTTAAAAAAACATAATGAATGATTATCAATAATGACCCACATCGTACTTCAATTGTTTTTAATGAATTGAAGCAGTTGCAGGTGGGAAAGTACGCATTTCAGGTCCATTGCTTATATTTGGATGAATACTATCATTGGGGATCGCACTCTCTAAGCAAAAATGTGGAAAAACCAGAGGTTGAATCAACTGGGGCAATTGGGCCAAAGTTAGAAGCGTTAAACTCAAAAGTTATGTATTGTTTTCGTCAAAAAAGATATATTGTTATGATATTTCTTTCATGCCCACCCATTACATACTTAAATTTAAAGCGCAGTACCTTCGCAGCAGTAACAGTACCTGCACCCCATACAAGGTAAAACCTAAACAGCATACCTCTGCAGTGTTAATAGGCAACTGCATAAATATCCATAGAGTTTCAGGATAGATACCAGTAATACTTATTGAAAGCTTTATACACATGTAACAAAACAGAACACATCACTGCTGGAACTGGAACATTTTGGGTACATTCTAAGCAATTAATGCTTGATAAGCTTATTATATATATAAACAGAAGGTGGTGTAGCAGTGTAATTAGGAATCCAAAAGAGAACTGCCTTCCTTGATGAGCACGAAGACACTGCCCCCATCTCCTCTGGAGATTCTCAGCTCCTCATCGAGGTAAGTGGTCAGCAACCATGATTGTGCATTGGTGTTGGCTATGGGGAACTTCAAAGGGGGTTGGCTGGAGATGGTCCTCACGACGGAGGATGCGGTGTTCTGGACTGATGAGATTACACCTTTGAAGGGAGAGAGGTCAATCTTTTGACCCAGGAACTCGATGTTTTCAGGAATGACAATGGAGTCTGTTAGCTGGGGTGTGCCTATGATGCCTTCTTCAATCTTGATCTGCAAAGCAAAACATATACATGAGCACAGAGTTGGATTTCATTCTTTTTTTTTTTTTTTTGCTGTTGATATTATTGCTCACTAACACTACCTTATTTCCTGAATAATTTTTCTCCTCCCTTTATATATACATTTAATACTTTGTGAAAATAGTGTCTTTCTATCTAGGTTGATAGCTCACCAAGGAGAAGGTGTAGGCGAAAGAGGACAATGGATGGAAGTGCAACCTATCCAAGGACTTGGATCATGATAGATTGGAAATGGAGAAACATAATTCAGGTAGCCGACCCGAACATAGTAGAGATAAGGCTTTGATGATGATGACAGCTTTGCCAGTTGGGATAAGGCTTTGATGATAATGACAACTTTGTGAGCATAGTAAAATTTGATGGTTATCTTAAATAATACTCACTGGAACTAATCAAGTTTTTTTTGAGAGGGAAGATTTATGTAGCACACCTGATCCCAACACCTAAGCATTGGTCTCACTTCTCATCACAGAACCATGGTGAGGGAATGTTTGTGCAGAGCATTAAAATGGCTTCCAAGAAAGAATGATTCTTCGTTGTTACGATCAAAATCTTCTATAATTTCAATTCTTTGAAGTTAAAGCATTTTCTGCAATATTTTACGGAAAGTAGACTCTGATGCGAGGTATAGAACCATTTTTTGCAACCTTACACATGAGGTAGGAACACGTTATTGTGGAAGATTCATCATACAAAGCACCCACACTGCGAAGCTGATAGTTTCCTACTTCTATCCGGGAGATTCAAGGCAATCCCAATGCAAGAAGATGAAAATTCAATTGCATAATTCCAACTATTCGTTTACTTTCATTTGTACAACTGCAATTGAAGGCAATCAGACATCCGTTTGATCAGCCAAATAGAAAGATCTATTTAGGTTGTTGGGTTGACATGTGAATTTTGTAACACTTGGCCCCAGATTGGGACCCATTGCTTATAATCCCAAGGCAGCAGTGCATATTCAACTGTCTGGGAAATTCATGCATTGTAATTGTTTGGATTTCCAATACAACAATCTCCCAACCATTGTGAGCCAATGCATCAGAACATGCATTGTCGTTAGACATTTAACCAAAGCTATCAAGAAACTGCTGTAGTTTACTACTTCACCATGCAACAATAATTGATGGATTCTCTGTGAAATTGGTAATATCAATTGTATTGGGGTGCAGAAAGTCACTGTCATTATCTATAGGGTCTTAATATGTTTGACATGAATTTGGACTCTAATGAGTTTAGCCTGAACTGACTCGACTCCATTCCTATTATTTTACGTCAACTGTGGGAAAGCGCGTTGCCCTGATGCGGTGGGCTGTGAGGGGCAGTGAGCCATGTGGAAGCATGCACCATGTTGGCTCCGAGGGATGAGACACATGGCTTCAACAAGGGAATCATGGGTTCTTAATCTCAAAAATGTTGTCATGCATCCAATGATTAGGCGTAGCAAAAGATTTGTAAGGGGAGGCATGCTTAAGGCCTGATAACAAGGCACAACTGCTTGGCAAGCAATCAGCTAGGAGAGGCACGCTTAAGGCATGATAATAAGGTATAACTGCGTGGCCAACAATTTGCGAGGGAGGCATGCTTAAGGAATGATTAATAAGGCACAACTGCATGGCACCTGAGATGACAGAATGGCTATGAGTTGCTGCAGCCTAGCACAACACGCATGAACAACATACTCGGCAAGTGAGGTGTGCAAACAACATCTTCCTACTTCTGGTTCTAGATTTTCAAGATCGAGATAAGAGGTTCCATGGAAGGAAAAGGGCTTTGGAATGGCCATGAAGAACCTCCAGAGGTCTAGAATAATGGATTCTAGAAAGGTCTAGATTAAGCTGGAACGTTGTAGAGAATGCTCAGATTCTAGATAAAATAGTCTAGTAAATTTATTGAGTATTCTATAATGAGGTAGGAGGAGTTGGGCAAGAAGAAGGAAGCCATATTTGAGGCTGCGTTGGCAAGTGAGGTCAAGAATTGCTATTGGTTTATTCCACTAGGTGAATGAGTGAGCTTAGCAATGTATCAGTACTCAGTCCAAGGGATAGACAACTAAGTACTACCTAGAGGTGGATGGCTAGGTGGAATGGTGCAGCCTTTCTGGACCTCGGGGTGCCTTGCACTACTTTAGTATATACTCATTCAACATGATGGATTGTTTAGAACCATGCAAACTGGGGACTCCTCAGAGGCAGAGACTGCAGGCGCTAAGTAAGATTACTGAGCAAGCGGTAGGGACCCCCTTTGGCAGCCAATCGTGGTGCTAACTCTCGGGTGACTTTTGGGATATCTATTTGGTGTGTGGTAGATATTGGGTACGTTGGCATTCTAGAGAGGCACGGATAGTAATCTTAAAAATAATGGGAGCTGATGAGTTTTTTATGAGAAAGATTGGAAACAGAACTTGCAGGAGTGGATACGTTTTTAAGTTCAGAATCACAAAAGCCAAAGATATCAACAAGAGAATGTTAGGGGTGCAACAAGTGAGTTCTTCCTTATGAAAAGGGTTCAGTCATATATGTTAGGAAGGTAAGCTTCATTCACTTTTACGCGCATAAATAGAAAAAGGCAGGGACAAGGGAGAGGGGATGATAATTCTGTACTTGACCTGATAACCTGGCATGAAAAATTAGGGACTGGATGACCCTTTTTTACTTATGAGTTTGGAAATGAGTTTAAGTTAAAATCACAACGTGATTAATAATTGTCAGAGTTTGGGTTGTGTCCATACTCCATACCTACTATTTGACGTGCCAACCATACTCGAACTCAATTCCTCATACTCTAAGCCCTTGACCACACTCAAGTTAGACCTGGTAATTCAAAATTGAGCTCTCCGAGAGATTGATCATGTGTAAATTCACATGTTCTGCACATGATTATAGTTTGTGCTGATCCCAACTTTGATTGAAGTGAACTTTGGCCTAGTGCCGGGAGACTTATTTTGAGCAGTGTGGTGAATTTATAGAGAACGGAGCCTTCAACCCCATAAATAATTTAAAGAGAATAAATGATCTTTGCTCTCTTCATCTTTCACACACAAACGCAACCTTTGTCCACATGAATCCAACAATATATAAACAAAATGGTTACATAACCATCGGCATAGGGGATATGGAAAGGCCACATCATAGGTTGGGCAAACAAATCAACCCCATCACAAATTCAATTACATGGAATAGATGGGCCCTTAATGACTTCATATCCACACAGTTTTCTAAAACCCAATACTCAAGCACTTAGTGTGTGACCTTTAATTAACCATGAATAAGAATTCCTATCTAGTTAACAAACAAAATTAGTTAGGTAGAAGTGGTAGTGACCCTTAATTAACCATTTCACATATAATACAAGAGAGATATCTATACTATCTAGAGAAGAAAGTAAGAAAAACAGACAATTACACATACCTGCACACGCTTAGGACTCCTAACTTCAAACTTAGCATTAGTAGTAACAGAAGCAGAAGCCAAAGGCCCACTAAACAGCACTGAATTCTGCACTGCAAAACTCTCCGAATCGATAGTCTGCGAAATCTCAGCCACCTTCACCACAGACAAGCTCCTGAGCAGCGGAAACAGATCCGAAAACGAAGTATAAACAAGAATCCATTTCCCATTCAAAAGCGCCAAAGCCTCCGTCGGAGCCGGCGTCGGATTCTTCCCCTCCAGCTGAGTAATAAACTCCAATATCTCCGCCCTGGTTTCGCTCGTCGCCTTCAGACCCCGATCAGTCCCGTACAGAGAACCCACCAAACCCTTTTTCAGCCTCTCAATCTCAGGCCCGTACAAAGAATCTCGTGGTTTCAGCTCTGAATCTTTCTCAGCTTCTGCAATTGCTGTGGCTGATGAAGATCCTGAACCTTTCTCTTCTTCAGGTTTGAGATCTGGGCCCCATTCGTCGTCTGTGGTTGAGCTCTTTACTTTGAGGAGATTGGGGTTTCGATCTGAGATTCGAGTGGTGATTTTTGGGGGTTTTAGGGAATAGGGGAAGGAGAAGGGTTTAGGGGTTAGAGAGATCTGAGGAAGAGGAGAGGCAGTGATGATTTTTGGGATTTTTAGGGTCTTGCAGTTGCAGGAGATTGCTCGAGCCATGGTTGTGAGAGACGTCAGACGAAGAAGAGGCTGTTATGGGAGAAATGAAAATGGGATGAGTGGAGTTGCCTATAAATAACGATCTGGAGGTGACACGTGCCCCAGTTAGAGAGAGAATGAGAGGTTTGGACGGGGGGGACTGCCGACAGAGTGGTACTGTTTTTTCTTTATTTAAATTTTTTTTTTTTAATAATGTAGTCCAATATCTTTTGTTTTTGTGAAGGAAACGACTTGATGAAAAGAGGAAATGAGATGAAATAGAATTTCATGATTTTCATTGCAGTATGCAATATGCAAACAACTGACAACGCAACAGTGGTTTCTCTCTCTTTCTCTTTCCATATTTGTCATTTGTCTTATTTCTTCTGGAAAGTTCAGCTTGATTACGACTGTTTCTGGAAAGCTATGTATTTTGGTCATCGCTCACCACTCTTTCTAGGAAGTTACGTATTTTGGTGCTTTGCTCTGTGTATATGATAGGAGTTATTAACTTATTATCCATAATTCAGGTCTTGGAGTTGATTAAAAATCTTAAAGCTGTTTTCTTTTTGTTTGCTTGTTGGTAGGATATTTTAGGATTTCTGTTGAAGATATCTGAATATTATCTCAGATTTTGTTTTTCTAGCTTGTTTAGTAAATGCTCTAGTATCCTAACATTTTAGAAGATGAAATTTGAGAATTATATAATTAATAGAGCTGATTATTATTATTATTTATTTCACTAGTCAAATAGGGAATTCCAAACTCGTGGTTGCAAGAACCGACATTAGTGAAATTTCAAAAACACATAGAATTGCAATAAAAAAATTCCTCCAAATAAATGTCTCTTTGGGTTGAACTTGAGCTCATATGAAAACGGAACTCAAATTTGTCTTGTTTTGTTTGCCTTGGAATAAAATAATAATAGAACGAAATAAAATTTAACAGTTGCATTTTTTTCTTGGGACTCTACATAGTGCTAGGGATTTTCAAAAGTGAACTTGCTCCATTCATTGGCCGCCAATAAAATAAGAATGACATGTACTTGAATTGATTGTGCTTTGATTATAGTTGACATAAAAAAAATGGAAATAAGATAAGAAAGAGCTAATTTTAAGGAAGAGAAGTTTAATGGTTTGAGCCAATCCCTCATGTTTCTCTCTAGTTCTTACCAGTTTAAGGGCAAGAAGCCATCTTGTACAAGGCAATCTCGAAAAACCTTTAACGGGACCACTTATGAAAAATCCAATCCTTTCAAAATAAATGCTCTTATTAGCCCTATCCAAATTTTAATCAAATGGGAGTTGGACCCACCAAGCACTAGAGAAAAATTCTTATTTTTATGATCCAATGGTGGTACCAACTTATATTGAAGTGAAGTTTTGTTGGGATCCATAAAAGATAGGGACAATCATCTTGATCGCTTTGGATCTTTCAAAAGTGGGCCTCATCTTGGAACCTTACTAACTCATGAGGAATTCTCCAAAATAAATTACAAAAGGATATCTTGCACATTTTAAAAGAAACTCAAAATAACTCAAAACCAACTCTCATTGCCACATCACAAGGGATGAGAAAGATGCAATATTGGTTCTTGATTTTGATAGAACTTAATGATTTTTTGTAGTGAGTTCTTACACGGCTAACATTCTTTGGATAGGATGAGAGGGCAAAAATACCTCCTTTCAATGGGGAGCATTTTAGAGAATTTCACTTTCTTTTTTTTTTTTTTACTGTAGACTTGTTTGGGCTTGGATTTAGGGCATGTTTGGTTATAGGCATTTCTGATAGGGAATTAGGCTTATTGGGAAATTCTAATATGATGTGACATCTTGTCCGCATTCTAAATACTCTGTATAATTCAAAATTTTAAAATTCCAAACCACATGAAAATACACTTTTAGCCATATGAACTTCCAGAATTACAGTATCCCAAATGTTAGAGGAGGGTTGAGCATTTGGAATTCTCAAAATTCTCCCACACAAAAGTTCTCACTATTCTTCCAAACAATCAGGCCCTTATAATGAATTTAGGGCTCAAGTTAGGCTAGGATCGGAATTACATAAAGGGTTTTTACGAAAAAAATTAAGGTTAAATCTTAATTAAACGATTTTATGAAGAAAAAAACATAAAATGACGAAAAAATTGTTCGTGCATTTTTTTGGGACAAAATCACCCCATGGACAATATCATCAACCCAATTGATGATATCGTCAACTTTCATTACAAAAAATGATATTATGTTCCATCTTCTTCTCTCTAATGATGGGAATGTTATGAAAGTCATTGCATTTTGTGTCCTAGTGGTCTTCTTTAAGTGGGATTGATAATCTTCCTTAGGTGTGTGTGGGTCTCATGCTTAGTTTCTTCACATTTGTTGCCCATTTCACATGAGTTTTGAGAGTTTTAGTTTGGAGTGCAAACCTATTTGATGAAATGGCTAAATGAGGATTTTCTCTTGATTTGATGGTAGCTTGTAAGTGAGGTTGGAGGGGATGAATTTGTATATGCTTTTGTGAACATGTAGAACTTAAAGCCGATTGTTTTGGAGAATTTCATGGGTCTTGATGTTTGTGAGCAATATGTAGGGCGCCATGTTGGGCAAGCTTTGAGTGGTGAATATGAGATTTTCTCTTAGGTTTATATTTTTTTTGTGTAGAGTTTGAGATTCCAATAGTCCTTGATCCCTTCCAAGCTAAAGATAATCAAGTATGAAAACCACTGAGAAGAAGAAGAAAAGTTGCAGGAGGCTGAAAATGTCATCAACTTGGATAATTTTGTCAAGAAAAGTGTACAAACAATTATCTCGTCATCTTATGACCTTTTTTCATAAAACTGGTTAATTATGATTTAAGTTTATTTTTTTCGTAAAAGTATCTTGTATAAATATCCTTGTAATGTGAAGTGAGCAGGAATGTAGCCATGTCCGTGAGTGTGAGGAGGCCTGAGTTTGGTTCCAATTGTAGAAAAGAAAAAATCTCCCCACCCTTACAAAAAAACAATATCCTTGTAATGTCTACAAATGTGTAACGCCCCAATTCCGAATGTCGAGGTTACCGCCAAGGTACCCAAAATTGGCGCACTACTTCCCGAAAAATCCGAGAACTTCCAAGATCATCGTCCGTAGTGAGGTCCAATGTAAAACTTTTGAAACAATATAATGATCAACGGTTAATTGCCGAAGCAATATCAAAGAATAACGGAAGCAAATAAGGTATCTCAATCATATATCAAATGTAGCTGGGCATCAGTCTACTAATCTCAAAGTAAGATATAAAGTCTATACATATCAGATGAAAGAAAACCCCTGCTCACAACAAAAGTCACTCAAAACCCCAAAATGAACTGCACTCAAACCTCTTGTGCAGGCACTCCATCCTCCAGCTCAACCATTCAGTCAGCTGGTCCCCATCTGTAGTCTCCAACAATGGGCGCCTTGACGAGCACGTCGTCCTCGGGATCGGGGTCAATACCTAAGTACCAATAATGGGTTAGATCCAAAGATCTGGCAAGGCATAATATACAAGTAACATAAGGTATATGGATCAAAGGGAATAGAGACGATCATAACGTCGTAAGATTAACAATGGTACAACTACTAGGCAATTAAGCAAGATAAGAAAATAGAATCAAAGTAGAAGTAAAGTATCTAATTTAACCATACAACAATGTGGCACATTCACACAAGTTGGACACCGTAGGATATTATGCTGCGGCCCTCCCAAACTGTAAACAGTTTCGATGGGGAAATAAACAGTGCAAGGGATGATGACCCCCGCCAATAATAACAACATCAATCTCAATATCAACACCCTCACACTCAATACAATAGACCGGAACCGGTATCCCATTGTTCGTCTAGCCATTGCTCATCATGATAGCTCTCAATAGTAACCAATATAGCTCTCACCAGTGATGATCAGTCCAAAGGCTAATTTTATAACAATTGAGTGAATGCTAGTGCCGACTCAAGGAACAAATAAAGGTCTGTGTTTGTCTAGGCTTGCCTTGCGCAAGTAAGGTCCTATCAAGTTCATAAGAGGTCCACGGTATAGGTCCAAGTCCATAAATACAATCCAAGTCTAAGTCCACCATTGGATCCATGCTAAGGCCCACCAACATTGTGGCCTTAGTCCAAAACAGTCTAAGTATAACATCCAAGTCCAATTCAATAGTATTAAGTCCATTCCCATTCATAACGGGTCACAAGTTTACAACATCTAACCTCTTCATACTAATGTATCAAAACATCCATCCTTAGGCCATATGATGGCCTGCCTAGCTACAGAAATGGGTCATTTAATCACCAATCCACACCTCAGGTCACCACTAGGTAATCCTAGGTTCAGGTAATCCAATTTTCATTTAATTAACATGTATTAACAATAGAAAGGATGCAAGAGTGGTAATAAGGAACCAAGTATAATAAACCTCCAGAATCAAGCAAATCAAAGGGATATAACAAAGGTCCAACCTAAGTAATGACCCCCTTTTCAGGTCCAGGTTCATATCAGTCAATTGGATTCCTAAATGAAGTTTCAGATGCCAAGGATACTATGTTTGGTACTCCAGAAGATACATGCATCTTTGACAACGTTTAAGGATAGAATCGACATCAAATCAATACACTAGACCCTACTTAGTGGTCTCCATGAGTTAAGGTTGAGCCACACCATTGACTCATGCTTGGCACATCAATAGAAGTCCATTTGGATGGTTAATAGGCCCCACAATAGATCATATAATCAGAAACTGCAAAACTGGAAACCTCAATCTACAGTGTATCCGGTGACATCCCCAAGGGCTGGTCAACCGGGTACATTGGGAGAGTCAGGGTGTTGACTCCTAGGTCGACATCCCCTGCAGTATATCCGGTTGACATCGTGGCCATGATGTCGACCGGGTACACATGAATATGGGACAAACAACTGGGGGGGCAGCACTCAGCTTCTGGTAATTCCACAGTATGCCTGGTCAACTGCCTGGCCTGGATGTCAACCGGGTACGCTGGATTTCTGGAACCGAGAGACAATTTCAGTCTCAATTATTCTCTTGAAGTTCCTTTGTATCTGGTTGATACCCAGTAGGGTCGGTCAACCGGGTACACATGATTTTTGGGATTGAGAAAGAACTTAGCTCCTAGTTATTCCTCTGGATTTCCAGTGTATTTGGTCGACATCCCCAAGGGTTGGTCGACTTGGTATACTACGGATTAAAAATTCCAGAATTCAGGAACTGCTTCCATTTAACCCAATTTCCATAAAAAAACATCATCAATCTCATCCATTCATCATGGAAACATACACAAACAATAAAAGAACTTCAATCATCATCAAACCATCCATAATTGGGCCATTGATCTTCCAAATGAGCAATCTCATCCATCAATGGAAAAAAACCATGAAAATAAGCTCAAAACAAGTAAATCTATGAAGTCAGACATCAATTGAATTGAAACCAATCAACAAGAAGTAAACATACATTCTATGCTAAATCAATGTATTGCACTTGCCTCAATCTAATGGTAATGAAAATTTCAAGTAGAAGAGAAAATCAAACTCGAAATAGAAATCCAAGCTCCTAGGGTCTTCCAATCACTCATCCAATCCCAAAAACCAGATCTAAAGAGATCTTTAACACCTAATCCTAGATCCATAAGAGAATTGCAATAAGGAAGGGAATTTAGAGAGAGAATTCTAAGGAAATTGAACTAGAAGATGAAAAATACCTTTCCTTGTAGAGAGAGAAGAGATCTATAAGATGAGAGGAATCCTTAGATGAGATGATAGCTGAAGCTTTGTAGATGATCTCCTTCTTCTTGTAGCTAGGGTTCTAGATCTAGGGTTTTTAGAGAGGAATGGAGGGGAAATGAGGGAATTGGAGGGAAAATGAGAGAAAAGAGAGAAAAAAGAGGGAAATGAGAGATGAGAGAGCATGAAGCTTGTTTGGGAGGGGAGATGTTAGTTTTATAGCTTATGTTGAGTGGCTAATGACCAAAGGGTCCTTCTTAGGTTAGTGAAAAATGAGGATAAGTACAGGGGTAGTTAGGTCCTTTTTGGAAAGATTGGAATATTCTCAAGTGGAAACCCCTCTTATTTACTCTATTTACTAGCTAGGGCCTCTAACTAACTAACAAACTCTAACAATTACAATTGACACTCTATAAAACCTATAAACTACAAAAAGACACTAATTCCTAGAAAATAGGCTAAAGTATTACTCTACCCTTACTAATCCCTACTAAAAAGTATAATTATATAATCTATACTATACTTAGTAGTATTCAAAACAAAGTACGGGTCCATAAGGGGTGGGACCTCACAGTAGACAATAAAAGCATCTTTCCTTATCCCCCACAATACTTTAGCTGTGGAGGGATGTAGCCATGTCGGTGAGTGAGGAGGCCTGTTTTCGGTTCCAATTGTAGAAAATTAAAAATCTTGCCTCTCTAGTACAATAATGCAACTAAAAATCTTCCCTATTGTGCAATAATGAAATTGACATTTATTTTGAAGTGAACCTATCTAAGAAAGAAATCACATTGAGCTAGTTTGGAGTCAGGCTAAGGCCTTGGTAACTCTAGAAATTAGCTCTTATTGTGTGATTTATAGCTTATTTATATATTAGGGCATTTAGTAAAACCTCTAATTAGTATTCTAATTTAAGAGCTTACTTACAAATTAGAGCTCTTGCCTTAAAAAAAAAACACAAGTTAAGGGAGTTGCTTATTTCTTTAGAGCTTTATTTTAGTTAAAGTGGATAGGGGTGGACAATGTAGAATTTATATGTTTTGGATAAAATAACCTCATAAATTTTAAAAATGATATAGATGGGGGATTCTACATTGTAGTTTTTAGAAAGGAGGCCCCAATTACTATAATTCCTAAAGATGGGCCCTAATTAGCTAAAAAATATATATTTTTTTAAAAGTAATCTTATCATCTTATTTTAAAATAATCTTACCAAGCACGCTAATTATAATCATAACTTAAAAGTTAGAGCTTTTATTCTAGACCTTAATCTAATTAACTCTTATTAATTAGATTCGAGTTTCCAAATGCCTCTGAGCTTGTGTTTAGATTTTTCAGCTCAGCTGAACTCGGGGTAAAAGTTAGGTGTTGAGTTTATGAATTTGCACATTTATGCGTTATTTTAGGATGAATTAGGGGTTTAATTAGGTGAATTGCATCATTATTCATCTAATTCCATCATTTCATGCATTTTTACCTAGGAACCTGAATTCTCATAGTTTTCATACATTTTCTGCATTAACTTCGAATGTTTTACAATTTTTCTCTGAGAGTCCCAGTTGAAGTAGGACTCTGTCTGGATGGGTCCCGCTTCAATATGGCCTCTTTAGTATTTGGTGTGTTAAATTAAAATGTGTATAAAATGAGAATTGAAGGCCTCTGTCACATGACCCACTTTCAATCACGCATAGTCATCTTGGGCCCTGCATTGCTGAATTGAGAACTTGAAAAGAAGTAAATTGAAGAATTCACCAAGTAGACCCCACACACACGGAAATTAATCAGGGGGGGGGGGGGTTCTCTACTCATCATGTCAGTTGAAGAGTCCTAACTACAGTAGAAGACTTTTCATAGGGCCCACTATTCAAGCAGATGAAATGTCCCACATGGCAGGGTCCACAGTAGTTGAAGACTTGAAATTATTAATGGATAATTCAAATAGTATAATTTTGATTGGAATAAAAGAAGAAGAGTTTGAGTCAGCCACAACTGATCTCCTTTTAAAAAATGAAAGTTGTATAGAGATAGAGTCCATTACAAGTCAAATTTCAAAAGTTAATCCCGTTTTTCTCGGGGTAACCCATCTTAAAATGTCCATAGCATTCAATCCAACCGTCAGATAAATGGAAGTTACCTACCATTGGAAAGCTTATTCAGTGTAAATGTTCGTGGAGTCCACAATTGTGCAAATTAGAGCTAAATTGACAAATTATGGGCCAGGAGATCTTCATGCTCTTTTTTAGGCGAGATTGCAATTAAATCCACACCATTGATAATCCATTGCCACAGATCCCTTATAGGACCCCATCTGAAGATTAGCTAAGCCATCCACAGGTTTCCAAAAGCTTCCACCTCATTCAAATTAAAAAAGGATAAGCGATATACTTTATCAAAGAAGATAAATCAAATCCGCAGAGAAAGTGTCAATGTTCAATGTATCTGTAAGATAAACGACGTTATAGAAGGAACACAAAGGAAGTACATGAGAGATATCATCCCTCCCTTGGAGTTCCTCTCTTCTTCTCTCTCTCCTTTTCCTTTTTTCTTCCCTTCTTCTTTTCTCCATTAATTTTTTTTTGGTAGCCTTGGGCCATGTCCAAGAACTTGTTTTGAAGGAGAAGTATTGTGAAGGAGAAGTTGTAAAGATGCAAATTCTAATGATAATCAAGTACTTTTCTTTGCAATGGTGGGCTAAATCCATTGATGAAGATAAGTAATTCCCACTTTATTTGTTTAGTAGCTCTAATTTGAGTTTCATGTTCATGTGATTAATGATTAATAGGCTTGTCTTTGTGCCATACGCAAACTTCCATTATTACTTTCTGAAAATAAAAATTGATTTTTGACTATCCAGGCTTAAGTTTGATAGGCCATGCTTAGGACTTAGATCTTTTTGATGGTTTATGCTTATTTTGCTGGTTGAAGGAAGTCTTGGGTTTTGGATTTTTTAATTAAAAAGGATTTTTAAATTTAGATTTTCCAAGTAAAAACCATTGCTTTGTCTTTGGTTTGAAGTAAAAATTGGAACAAGTTAGGGTTACTTGATAAAGTAATTGGTGGATGCTTATTGGATTCCTATGCTTTAATTACTTTCATTAATTGGTAGTTCTTATTATTCTAAATTGGTTGCTTGCTTTTATTTCTAAACTTTCCTAAATTGTTAGTTAATTAGTTTTCTTAATCTAAAAGTTTCTTTAATTAGCTTCTTCTGGGTTCGACCCGTTCCTGCCACTGTCTCATATTGATAGCCGTGTACTTATAGTAAATTAGTATCTTAATGATCACATCAAGTTTTTGGCGCCCTTGCCGGGGAGTGAATTCAAGAAAAGAATCTTTTAGTTAGAATTTCTAGCATTAGTTATGCATATCATAGCATATTTTTGTAGTCAGTTGCAATCATATCATGCATTAGGGTTAGTTTTTTGTGATCTTAATATTTATGGTTACTGATTTACTAAGTTCTTTTTTCTGATTTTAATTAATTTTCGGACTGATTACAAGTGGGGTGTATAAAAGGCAAGTTTCAGCACCAATGTTTTGACATATTTGGCCTGGCTTTTTCCCAAACGTTCGCACTTTGAAGACCAGTCAAACGGACTCTTCTTGACTTGAAATTTTGCTGGTTGGACTTTGATATATATATTTTGAACTTGCAAAATTTCAGAAAAAAACACTTCCGGGAAGTTAGACTCTTAGTGCTGTGAATTTGCCAATCAGTCAGGCAGATTCTGCATTCAACAGCAAAAATGGGCTAATTGGCCAACTTTCGATCATCATAACTTCTTCATTTTTTTTTATCCTTTTTAGGCTTTGTTTTTTTGTTTGAATCTTGCATATTGAGTTATTGAATCCCAACCACTGTTTTTAGGTTCTCTCTGTTCTAAGTGGGTCGTACAGATCTATTAAATTGGGCATGTGTAACAGTTCCAACACTAAAAGAAATTTTTGTACTATATAGCAAGTGTCCATTTAACTTAGGACTACATTAGGAGTTTAAAAATTACGTCTTTCATTCAAATTGCATTCTTTTAGGACTCTAAAGTTTAGGTTAGGTTAATTTCTCAATTTAGGAGTTTTAATTAGAATTGTTTGCTAATTTTTAGTATTTTATTTAGATCTAACTCTTACTTGTTTTATCTCAAGTATAATTCTAGGTTTGAAGGGCTCTAAGAAGGAAGGAAATTGTGGGAATTGCTCTTAACAAATAAGTTGCTCTCAGAATTGCTAAAAACAAATTGCTCTCAGAATTGCAAAATTTACCAAAAAAGGTTAAGCTTACACAGTTTAAGGATTAGAGTGGACCATGCTATAAGAGTTACTAAACTTTACCCCATGAACCTTTTACTTGCAAGTGGGGTTTGGGTGATTTAATTTTTGCAAAGTGTGAATGCTTCCTTGACACACCAAGTAATTGGACCCACGTACTTAATTAAGGAAATTGACCCCAATAAGATAAGGATTGAATTTCATCACCAGATCCTTGTCCAGTTAGGTTTAGGCACACCTCACATTGATACCAAGCCTTAATTAAAATTCAGTAGGAACGAGACCCTAGAAATTCGAGCTCATTAGGACAAAGACCACAAAAGGTTGCACTAGTTGTGCTGTTTGGTCAAGTTGATGTCTAGGTAAGTCCTGTCCCTACCAAAAAGTGTAGTACCCTCTGTTCTAGGAGTTTGGTTCTTTAGCTGAACCCTTGTCAAGCGCATTGTGACCCCACTACTCAACTTGGGGGCTTACTTGATCGATTTTTTGCTTAATCCCATGATTTTAGTTCTGTAAGAATTACTAAAATCTTATAGAAGTAACATGCAGGTTCTTGGACATGTTTTGTATTATCTTCTTGTTGCTGGATGTAATGGCTACATGGCTATAGTTACAAATCTAAAGGATCACGTCTCCAAGTGGCGCTGTGGTGGTGCTCCATTTAACGGTTAGCTCTTTACTACTATTTTTGACAAGTTCTTATTATGAAATTTAATCAGTAATTATAGAGAGACTAAGTCACTGAGACTGGTTTGTTTTAGAATTATCCCTTATATTTATCCATCAAAAGTAAGTATAAACCATAAAAAAAGATCTAAGTCCGAAGTATTGCTTATCAAACCTAAGCATGGATAGTCAAAAATCAATTTTTACTTTCAAAATTAATAATAGAAGTTTGCCTGGGGCACAAAGACAAGCCTATTAATCATTAATCACATAAATAAGAAATACAAATTAGAGCTACTAAACAAATAAAGTGACGATTACTTATCTTCATCCATAGCTCTAAGCAATGGATTTAGCCCGCCATTGCAAAGAAAAGTACTTGATTTGTCATTAGAATTTGCATCTTTACAACTTCTCCTTCACAGAACTTCTCCTTCAAAACAAGTTGTTAGACATGGCCCAAGGCTACCAAAATAAAAAATATTAATGGAGAAAAGAAGAAGGTAAGAAAAAAGGAAAAAGGAGAGAGAAGGAGATAGGACCTCAAAGGGATGGATGACATCTCTCGTGTACTTCCTTTGTGTTCCTTTTATAACTCCGGTTAACATTGAATTTTGACACATTCTCTGCATATTTGATTTATCTTCTTTGATAAAATATATCTCTTATCCTTTTTAAATTTGAATGAGGTAGAAGCTTTTGGAAACCTCTGGATGGTTTGGTTAGTCTTCATATAGGGTCCTACAGGGGCTGTGCAGCAATGGATTATCAACGGTGTTGGTTTAATTGCAATCCCGCCTAAAAAAGAGCATGAAAATCTCCGGGCTCATAAATTTTTCAATTTAGCCCCGAATTGCACAATCGTGGATCCACAAACATCTACACTGAATAATCTCTCCAACGGTAGGTAAATTTCATCGATCCAACAGTCCGATTGAAAGTTATGGACATTTTAAGATGGATTGTCTTGAGAAAAACATGATTAACTTTTGAAATTTGATTTGCAATGGACTTTATCTCTGCACGAATTTCATTTTTTTTGAAAGGAGATCAGTTGTGGCTAACTCAAACTCTTCTTCTTTTATTCCAATCGGAATTGTACTCTTTGAATTATCCATTAATAATTTTAAATCTGTAACTACTGCGGACCCTGCCAAGTGGGACATTTCATCTGCTTGAATAGTGGGCCCTATGAGAAGTCTTCTACTGCAGTTAGGACTCTTCAATTGACATGATGAGTTGGTGATGTTGATTCTACGTACTTCATCACTTTTTGTCTTCCACATGTATTACTGTATGTAACTCAAGTCTCTTATGAAAAAGGGTACGTAATGGTGCATTTGGCATCGTGCCATTTGGATGTTCCTATGTTCCCATGAGATAAGGTTGTAGAATACATGTTTGGTATGTGTAAATCACTATTCCGAAATTTGGTCTCACTAGAAGGAATCCCAAAATCTTAACGCGCTTGCATAGAAAAGTTGGAATGAAAAAACTTCAATTTTTTTTTCTTTTAAGAAACAACCCACTGGCACAATTGTTTTATACTTTTCTATTGCCTTATAAAGCATGACATTTAAAGATTTCAAATCCTCTCACTTATCTCAAATAAAGTGGCCTCACTTGGTAATTCCTAAAGGCTGGTCATATGGTCACAATCACAAAAGGTGGGACCCATATTATAATTCCTATAATGGTGGGACCACATTATAAATTCTATGGATGTGGGCCCCATGTTTCATTTTCTAAAGGTGGGCATCACGATGTAATTTCTAAAAGTGGGTCACATGGTCAGTCACAAAAGGTTGGTGAATTCTTTAACTTAATTCTTTTCAAGCTTCAATTCAGCAATGCAGGGCCCAAGATGACTGTGTACTTGAAAGTGGGTCTCGTGATAGAGGCCTTCAATTCTCATTTTTTACATATTCTAATTCAACACATCAAATACCGAAGAGCCCATATTGAAGCGGAATCCATCCGGACAGAGTCCTACTCCAATTGGGATTTTTCGGAGAAAAATTTCAAAACATTCTAAGTTAATGCAGAAAATGTATGAAAAATATGAGAATTCAGGTTCCTAGGTGAAAATGCATGAAATGATGGAATTAGATGAATAATGATGCAATTCACCTAACTAAACCCGTAATTCATCCTAAAATGATGCGTAAATGTGCAAATTCATGAACTCAACATTAGGCCTAGAATGTAATTAATATTGTCCCAAGGTGAAGTGAGTCTACAAAAGACAAGACAATAAATGCATCTTTCCTTGGTTATGAAGGTAGAAGTGTGGGGGGTCGTGAGTTGGTCGCAGTAAAGTAAGGCAGGACAAAAGGAAAAAAAAAAAGAAGCTTTCATCGGATCAATAATGCAACTATATTACAATTATTGTAGTGTGTGTTTGTTAGGGTTGGTGCTGCGAAAATAGGGTGGAGAAGGAGCTGAATCCTCACTCAAGGTTGGTGCAACAAGGACTTTTTAGATTTTAAGTCGTTCTAAGCTGTATTTCCCCGCGGAGGGGATCTTGAAATCCAATCTCAGGGGCGGGAAACATATTGTTGGCACAAAAACCTCCCTATGAAGTGGTTGCACAACTTATCTTTCAAATAAATCATATTGTATTGTTATATACACAAAAATCTCCCTAAATTAAGTGGTTGCACAACTTCTCTTTCAAAGAAATCATTTTGTATTGTTATGTTTTAAAGGAAATGGTAGTGCTGGCATAAGATGTCATGTTGATTTTTTATTGGTTTGTTTTTTTAACTCGTAAGCAAAGGAACAATTAAGAAATTTTAGAAATCGTCTGAAAGAGCTTCCTACATGCTTTTAGTTTTTTTTTTTTTTTGACAAAAATGCCCTTATTTATGATATTAAGAGTGTAGCCTTGATATCGTGAGTTCACTTTTCTTTATGAACCTGCAAAAAGTTGAGAGAGAAGGTGAAGTTAAAAAACGACATTTAATGTAGTACAAGACCTCCCATCTAAAAAAGCATAATAGCATCTCCAATAGATATGTTATTTTGGAGATGCCAAATTCCACATGAAGGCTTATATGACAATCTTAAGGTTTGAAATTTGGCATCCGTTAAAGTAGGAACTCCACTTGATATGCCAAATTTATTATTTTATTATATTTTTATCTTCTGATGGGACCCACATCATAAAAGAAAAGAAAAATATTTTGCATTCTTGCATTCTAGTGGGCCCCCATTCCATAAAATAACCCAAAATAAGAAAAGACATGTGCCTTTTTTCAAACTTCAAATTTGGCATACCAATCAGCCATACAAATGGCACGTCACAAATAACATGGATGTTGGAGACATGCTACATGCCATTTTTTACCGTTGCCGTTGCCATGTGGCAAACAAATGACAAAGCCGTTGAAGATGCTCTAAGATGCCAGTCCATGAATTAGCAGGTGGATATTGTGATTCCCATTTCAATTGAAGTGGATGACTATGGAAGAAGATGCGATGGTGTGGTAATCAAGTCCATCCTAATTAAGATTTTTAAAGCTGTATTATGATGTGCACCAAACTAGAAGGCTGTCTGAACATTTTGATAGAAAAACAACAAGGAGTACATTAAAAAGAAAAAAAAAAGGCACAAAGTTTGTCTGCACAAAGAAAATGACTCAAAAAGTAAACATAAATGCTAAATGGGTATCTTACACACATGTAACACAATAGAGTGTCTTTACTGCAAGGAAAACAAAGCATATTAGATGCCTTTACAAGGCCATTTATTGGGTTTGCATGGGAAAACCAAATCTTCCAAGAAGGTGTTTATATTGACTTTGAAATAACCTTGGCCTTTGATTTTCTTCATCTATTCCCAAATGCTGACCATCCATTGAGTTTTCTTGAGTTAAAAAAAATTACTCCTAAAAGCTACACTTTAATTTTGAGATGAACTTTTTCCTAGAATGCTTCAGTTCAAAGAATGAGAATAGCAAGTTTTCAAAGAAATGCCTACACTTTGATTTTGAGATGAACTTTTTCCTAGAATGCTTCAATTCAAAGAATGAGAATAGCAAGTTTTCAAAGAAATGCTACTACACTTCTGATATTGAAACTACACTCGCAATATCACAAATAAGAATATTTTTGTAAAAAAATAAAATCATGTACGAAACACTTTGTTGATGAATTTTAAAATCTTTTAATTGTACCATTTTTAAGGGGTTGTTTAATTTGTTTGAGGTCATTTACATATGTAAATAATATCCATACATAATGGTTATGCATCATCATGCCTGTTTGCACTCACTTACGCATACACATATAAATAAGGTGTGTAAATGGTGTATAAATAAGACTATTTACGCAAGAAATCTTCACTTCAAGTAGTGTGAAAATCACTTTCCTCTTGTAGAAAGCACTAGTACAATCTCACATGGTAACTAGCAAAAGATACTTGTACTGAGCATGGGCAAGTAACAAAGGACATTTGCATGAAAAAACATTCCACGACATCAACATAAAAAATTGTTCCTGCATACTTATAACATATCTCATTGCGTAGATGAGGAGGATGGTATTTCCTATATATTGGCTTTAATGATGAGGATGATAATATGAGCAAAGCAAGTTATGACCTAGAACTACCCACCTAACATATGACCTTTTTGAATATTAGAATTAAAATCTCAATACAAGAATATAATACAAGATTTTGATCCCAATTTCAACTTTAATTTTGAACATTTTAATTTCATCTCAATTTTAGTTTTCCTAGTGCTCTTTACATCTATCTAGTGAGAGGGATCACATACCATCTCAATGCAAAGTTTTGAAAATGACATGAGAGATTTGGATTTGGGTTTTTGGGTTTTGGATTTTCTTTTTGACCTTGTGACCTAACAAGTTGTTCGTGGCAGGTTAGGGGGTCGGGGTTTTGTTTTTGATTTTGACCTTGTGACCCAACAAGCTGTATGTTGCAGGTTGGGGGGTCAGGATTTGGATTTTGGTTTTAACCTTGTGACCTAACAAGCTGTATGTGGCAAGTTAGGAGGCCGGGATTTGGATTTTGGTTTTGACTCTATAACTTAACAAGCTGTATGTGGCAAGTTAGGGGGTCAGGATTTGGATTTTGATCACTCTTTGGGACTATTTTGGGTCCATTAGAGTGGTTTGGATTTTTTAGGAATGTCAATTTCAAGATTTTGGCTCAATTTAGTATATGAGGCTAGATGGTTTGAATTTTGGAAGCTAATGAGGCTCGGATTTTTTTTTTTTTTTTTGTGGTCCAATCAACTCAAATGAGGCATGGAACCATTTTGTACTCTTGGTAAGAGGGATTTTAGATAAGAAGCCCCTTTTAGTGCCTAGGTGGTCAAACCTGGCTCATGTGGGCTAACTCATAGGACCTTAAGCTTTAAAGATGGCTTAGATCTCATGTGTTGTCATTTTTGTAAAGAGTATCTAAAATTATCTCATTTGGAGAGAGAATATATAAAAATATCCTTACTTGGAGAGAGTTTCTCAAGTTTCCTTTATTTCGGGAGATAATATCTCAAAGTATCTTTGTTTAGGAGAGAATCTCTCAAAATCCCCTCTTTTGGGAGAAAATCCCTCTAATTCCCTTTCTTTTGGGAGAGAATCTCTCTAAGTATCTTTCTTTTGAGAAGGTTGCTAATTTGTAGCACTTACCTCCTTGCTTTTCTCCTTGTTTCATTCTTTGGCTTGTTCTCTTCTATAAAAGCAAAGGGAAGATTGGATCTCTTGCTTTTATTGCTTTTTTTTGCAAAAACCTTCAAGGCGAAGAGCTCTTCTTCTTAAAGGGTCTTCAAGCTTTTCTTCTTCTTTTCCATCAATGGCTTCAAGTAAGTCTTCTTTTCTAAGAAAACTCTATTGTATAAGTGGGATGGTAAAAAAAAAATAAAAAAATTCTTCTTTCTTTTTCTTTTTCTTTCTCTCTATTTTTTTTTGTTTTTCATGGCTCTCTCTCTCTCTCTATCTCTTTTCACGTGTTTTCCTTTTTTTTTCTCTTGTTTCTGTGGCCGTATGGACAAGTCTGTACGTCCATGTGGCAGTGGGCTAGTCCCCTTTTTTTCTTCTTTCCTTTTTTTTTCTTTTTTTTGGAGGTTTCTTTTTTTTTTTTTTTTTTTTTTTGTGCTCACCATGATAATGTGGTTTATGCAAGTCAAGATGTTAATGCATTTTTTTGTTTGATGCATCAAAATAAAAAAAAAGGCTAGAGTCTCTAGCTCAAACCAGCATAAATTTTGGCTTAGATAAAGTTTGATTGGTTTTGAGCAAGTTGGGTTGGAATTGGTCAAACTTTTGTAATGGGTTTCCTAACATCTAATGCATGAAAATTTTCTTTCTATGCATGATTTTTGTAAATTGAATTGGAAGCATGATATGATTGTGTATACCTGAAAATCTTTGCAAATTTTGGAGTTTGGAGCTCGCAACAATATTGAGCCCTTTCTCAATCTTACAGAGATTTAAAAAGGTTTGCAAGTTTTGGTGCTTGTAGCAATGTTGAGCCCATCTTCAAGCTTTATATCTGTTTCAGGGTGTTTCCTTTTATTTGGAATTGCCCTGGAATCATGACAAAATTTCGCCAGACCTTTTTAGTTGCATCCTGTCATTTTGATGATTGATCCTTTTCTTTTCTAACCTTTGCAGGTGGTTCCTCTAAAACTGACAAGGGTAGGGGGCATGTTACTGGCGCACCCCGCCGATTTGCTAGATCTTCCAATGTGGCCATTCAGTAGGCTTGGGAGAAGGTTCAGTATGTAGAGAGAAACTTAGAAGAGTGTAACTCCCTCAACAAAGATGAGGTGAGGCAGTGATTAATTGCCCTCAAGGGTGAGGAGCTTTACAAGATCATGATAAGCAACCGTCCTTGGGTTATAGACGATCAGAGTGTTGTGCCCAAGCCTACCTTTCTATTTGGTGAAGCAGTCCCTGACGACATGACATACCAAAGGAGATGTTTTCAATTCTCTTACACAGTTGATGGTGAGGAGATGACTGTTGCTCCCGGTCAACTTTCAATCGTACTATCTTGATCATGAGCCATTCTCCAAATGTGCTCTAAGAGGGAAGATCCTCAAAGCTTGGTGAAAAGTACCAATATGATCAAGACCGAGATTTTTGTTGGCGGTCCTTCCGGATATGTGGAGAAGTCGCCTGCCCATATGTGAAAAGGACCAATGTTGATGTCGGCCAGTGGCTACCAGGGTTCTGATCATCCGTTGGTCGATTTGAAATCGGTGGGCCTTGGTATTTTCAGCAATGACAGAAGCAACTGGGTGAAGCCTTTTCGACTTCGTGGCCGTTTCAGTGCTCACCCAGATTGTGAGTCATGGACTAATCGCATCCTGCTAACTGGTGGCGCCATCTTGAAGGAAGCTGGGATCTTCGATGCAGTCCGTACTTTTAGGGAGACCGTGATCTTTTCCGATAAGGCCTTCATGGCTATGTTGGAGTCGTTCCTTCCATAAACCAACACCTTCGTTGTCACAAATGGTGAGATTGGTTTTTCTCTTAAGGAACTAAGAGCCATCACTGCATTGCCTATCCTTGGCAAAGTCTATGAGGAGTTCATGCCTATCTACAACGTTAGCTTGTCGCCTTCTATGATTTTTTGAATGAGAATGAGGGCTCGAAAGTCAGGTCTAGAAGTTGGAAGAGTTTTAGCTTTTCGTTCCCCAACTTCTTTGACAGTAGAGAGTATTCTTATAGCACCACTCAGGAAACTGGGGCTAAGAATTCGGGTTCGAAGAAGACTTCCATCATGCGACAAGACTTGAAGGATTTCTTCGAGAGCACAGGTGCCATTTGTTCTGACATTGTGTTGCGGAGGGTTCTCGTTGTTTACCTCACTTATTGGCTAGGTGAGGCTATCTTTGCTAGTGAAGATGGAACGCACATTAGGCCGCATTACATTTATCTGGCTTGTCAAATGGCGTTTGGAGAGCAGCATGCTTTGATGCCTGCTCTTTACTCTTATTTGTGCACTGAACTGCAGGCTGCTGCTTTCTTGGTTTGGCTTGGGCTCCCTATGAATTGGATATTTTCAGCTCATATATTTTATTCATGGTATGTTTACCACTGTCCTGGCTTCTACCAACTGGGTGTTGTGCAGGATGATGATCCTTTGATGATTCGGTTGGCTAGGGGTAAAGCCGTCTTCAAATCTCTTTTGTTTGCCCGCATGAGGATCCGATGGTACAGGGACGTCGAGATAGAACAATTTTCAGTGAAGCTTTCTCCGAAGTTGCGGAAGGAGGCTTTTGATTTTGGTGCCTCCCGTGACTCCACCAGTGCAGGGTCAGGAAAACACTACTCCTTGACCAACACAGAGAAGAGGTGGTTTTTTAACATACGTGTCGGCACGATGGTGTACCGCAAACATTTTTTTGTTGACATCCAGCCGTATGTCCCTTCCCTCTTTACCGTGCAATTGGGCTTCTCTCAAGGTGTTGGTGGAGCGCCTTCGAGCATGGTGAAGCGCTTTGGAGGTATGCAGAATGGCATAAATGCATTGGCTTTTTATAGTGTGAAATACACTACGACCATGATTTCTTATCCTGAGCCGTCTGCTTTCCGGACTACCGGCTTCACAAAGTGGTTCGTGGAGTGCTTTTCGGCATACCATGGGCTTTCCAAGAGGGAGCTCGATATTACGCAATCTTCTAGGAAGGGCCTCAGGAAATTAGATGGCGTCCGACGAGAGGAAGTTTTGTCCTTCCTCTCTGGAGAAAAGCATAAGATAGGCTTTCTCGGTGAGTAGGCTATCTGGGAAGTACCTGGTGAGGCCTTAGAGCAGCTGGAAAAGGAGGAAGTTGAGCTTGACGCTTGGATGCAAGCGGCACAGAGACGAGCTTCCATCGAGTCTACTAGCAAGAGTAGACCATCCAGTGAGGGGTCAAGTGAGAGACCTGACTTTGAGAGTGGGGCAGGTTCTTCGAGTAAACCGACCCACAAGGGCAAGAGGGAGAGAGGACAACAGTCTAATTACCTAATTCTTATAACTCTTCCATCCTTGTCGTTTTGGGTTTCAAATGGGCCAACATCATGTCAATCCACTTGTTGAGGTTAGTTCTGACTTGAGCCTAGTCTTCATATGGTGGAGAGAGGGATTGGGTGATGATAAAAATCTCCGGCATCTACATTGGCTGACGTTCCATGGAGGACCATAGTACTATCAATCTCATGTATTTTCTTGCCAAATATCATATCCATTGTGCTTTTCAAGCATTAAAACCACATTAGTTTTGCATTTTTCATTTCTTTCGATTTTTTTTTTTTTACTGGGGTAATCCTTTTATGGTATAATTTAATGTGGGTAGTTTTTTTTGGGTACCCAGCTTAGGGGGCTGGGACCCAAGCCCTCTGGTGAGTGAAGAAGACATTATGGCCCTCGGGTGAGAGAAGGTACCTGCCCAGATTTGAACCTAAACGATGTGAGGGAAGAACTCAAACTCTCACCACTAGGGTAAGAGGCAGGGGTAGTTGGGTTTGAATTGTGAGTTATAAATGCAGTCTTTTAGATGGTACATGTTGGGTTCAAAATGGTCTAATTACCTAAATTCTTATAACTCTTCCATCCTTGTGGTTTTGGGTTCTAAATGGGCCAACGTCAGGTCAATCCACTTGTTTAGGTTAGTTCTGACTTAAGCCCAGTCTTCCTATGGTGGAGAGAGGGATTGGGTCAATGACCAGGTCAGGTAATATAGGTCCTGTAGAACCTACCCAACATTAATGAAGGATATAAAGAAAAGTAAAGGGTAAAGCACTTTGCCCAGGCCCAGGCAAATTCTGAAATATAGAACAGCGCCTGGGCACTTTGCCCATGGCTCATCAATTGATTGTAGAGTGATCCACTTATCCAAACTTTGGCGTAGGATGCCTTAAATTAGATTCCATCTTTAAGTAAAAAAAATTTTCACACTAGATCCATACACTGATTTGCATTGAATCCAATCAGATCAAATCATCATCGCGTGGCAGGTGGCAACTAGCCCACCTTGGTTTTAATCAAATGAAATCAACTGAACCAAAAGGCGGCCCATCATATATTTAATCCAATCAACCTGATCGAGCCCAAATTGATCACTTCCTTTTCCATTCCACATAACCTCAAATTCATACTTAACATATATGCAAAAGAATATGATGAGATCATGTAAATTTAAATCATGAATGCCTAGAATTAGAAACTAGATCAAATCACGAATTTTTTTCTTTCAGAATTTCAGTAAAATGGATGGAGGATACGATCACACCAAATACACATCATACTAGCTTAATTACCCATGCTCAGCAAGGATATGGCAAACATTGCAATTTAAATATTAATGTATTAAAAGATTCATAGTTTTTTAGAAATAAAGCAAAAGGAAAAAAAAAGGTTATGAGTATGTATTTATGTAATCCAAGAGCTTGTGGCAAAGAAAGAAAAGAGGAGAATTTGAGTAGAAAGGGAATGATAGAGTTTGGGTAGAAACAAAGTATTTGGAAAAAAATAGAAAAAAATGGAGAGTAGTTATGAGTGGTTATGACAAAGAGATGCAGCATGTAGTTGATATAACTTTCGGTCAAAATTATAACCGACGGTTAAAATAAAATCTAAAAACCCTTCTCTTTAATATATTATAATTGCAAGTTTATGGTTTAAGATCCGAAACAATGAACTCCTTAGACAAGTAAGACCACGTACTTGTTGATGTAGGGTGTGGTGTGGAAACTTGTGCAAAGTGCATCAATTTTTCTTTATCCTTGATCCTAACAACCTTTAGATGAACAAAATGAGGGTCGATAGTTGGAAGTGGAGTTGAGTTTTTTTTAGTAAGGACTACCTCTTCTTACCTCTTTCTATTTTAATTATTACATAAGTGGTTGCAAATGATTTGATTACAACAGCCTTATCACCCCACACCCCACACCCCCCCCCCCCCCCCCCCCCCCCTTTTTTTTTTTGTTGCAATCTTTGTCGTTTTCTCAACCACTTAACTTGGTCTTTACGTGGGGGAAGCCTATATTTTCATATGAGGCTTGTGATAGAACCCCTTTAACTAATGGGTTAACAATAAAAGTGGGCCCATACATGGATAAAATATAATCTTACCAATAGTTATTTATTTAATCAATTCCTCATACCCAAAACTCACATCAGACCTGATTAATTGTCAATGTAGCATGATTGGGCCGCATAAGATGAATTAATTATTGATTAGGGTTGATCAAGTCCAATTTGAGTTTGGGTCGTTACAATCTGCCCCACCCTACTCCTACTAGGGTTGGATTTGGTAGTGGTTTTCCAGGAACGGGGCGGGTTTGGGTTTTGTGGACTTCACCTACCTCACCCAGTGTATATAATATATATTTATTTATTACTAAAAAAATAAACAGAATTTATGTGGGGCAAGTGGTGTTGGGGAATTAACTGAAGGCATGTGGGAAGATAAGGTTGTGTGTTCAGATTCTAACACTCTCTTTCCCATCAATGGGTTTGGGTTTACCCCAACTTGCCCCGTTGCCATCCCTAACGTTGCCCCAGCCTTTAGAGATCGAGTACAAATCAGGCTGAGTTTACCTTATATATATATATATATATATATATACAAGTGTGTGGTGGGGCCCACCTGGGGACCCACATGGGGATGGGGATGGGGGGCATTTCAAGGACTCTCTGGGATCTTCCTCTCAACAAAAAATCAGTCCCAAATGTGATTTCTATTATCTCCATATGGGCTCAAAAATTTAACGGTCAACGGTCCATTTGGATTGATACATAGTCGATCCAACAGTCCAGTAAATTCGGATCTGACCGAAAGTTGGTGGACATGTGTAATTTAGGGAGGTCATGTGTTTGGTCCATTTAGATGGACCAAAGGTGGCCCCCACAAGCATGAGCTTATGAAATTTTATACTAAGCTTGAGCTTAGGAGAGTCTTGCTCTCTATCTCTCTCTCTCTCTCTCTCTCTCTATATATATATATATATATATATATAGGGCCAGCTCTCCTAAGCTCAAGCTTAGGATAAGGTAAGCTCAAGTGTGTGGTGGGGTCCACTTGGGGACTCGCATGGGGATGGAGATGGGGGGGATTTCAAGGACTCCCTGGGATCCTCCTCTCTACAAAAAATCAGCCATAATCGTGATTTCTATCATTTCCATATGGGCCCAAAAGTTTAATTGTCAATAATTCATTCTAATCGATACATAGTCGATCCAACGGTCTAGTAAATCCGGATTTGACTGAAAGTTGGTGGACATGTGCAATTTAGGGGCGTCATGTGTTTGGTCAATTTGGATGGACCAAAGGTGGGCCCCACAAGCATGAGCTTACGAGATTTTTCCTAGGCTTGAGCTTAGGAGAGCCTTACTCATATATATATATATATAGTAATGCTCTCATACAAGCTTCTCGTACTGTCTTACGGTATAAACCGCCTAGTGGGCCATGCAAGGACCTCACAAATCATGGACGGGGAGATTGAAAGACCCAAGTGAGGCCAACCTATATGTCAAATTTGAAGTCAACCTAATATATCTAACCCATTCATCCGTGGTCCACAAATTCTACATGTTTATATAAAACATTAAAATTGACCCTCGATCCAATGGTTCACTCCATTTGGATCTATCAAAATTCGGTGGAATCCATGTAAATAGGAGGTATGGGTTTGGATGGTCCGCTCAAATGGACCAGTAGGTGGCTCCACTAGGTGGCTTGTATAGTAAGATGGTAGGGGAAGCTTTGGTTCTAGTACACTCGACGGTCTAGATTAGATGAGCATCTAATGACATACACTCAATGGTCCAAATTGGATGAGCATCCAAAGGCATACCAAAGAAGGTATTCTCCCTTCCCGTGAATCTCTCTCCCTCATCGTGAATTTATCTCTCTCTCCCTCATCATGAATTTATCTCCCTCCTCGTGCAGGTCCGTATTGAATGAGCATAAAAAAAGCCATATGAAAGAAGGTCTTCTCCTTCCCCGTGCAGCTTCTTTCTCTTCCCTCCCCTGCTCCTTCACAGTTCCTGCCCCTCTCGACCTCTCCAACATGTACTATCTCTCTCTCAACTAAAACCAGATCGAAATCCCATTCCCTAAACCAAAAACCCTATTTCTTAATCCCAAAATCTGAACTTTGGTCCCTATCAACTAGATTGGTTTTCTTTTTGAATGTATGTATCCTAATGCTCACACGTGTTTTTTTTTTCCTTTTCTGAATGTTACTGTCTATCTCCACATACACCCGTCCGATTGCATATGGATAGGACTGATTGCATTTGGATAGGACATGAATTAGTTGGGAAAAAGATTTAAGCGAAGAAGGAGAAGATGAGCGAGTCCAGATATGCAATTATTTTGTCATTTTCAATACAATTTTTTTTCTTCTTTGATTTTACAAAAAAATTAAAGGTGCGATGCGTGCGATGAATTCTAAACCCGCGGTCTAGAGAAACAAAACACACCGAACCCTCTTTAACTTTCAAATTCAAACCATATTTCTCTCTCTCTCTCTCTCTCAAAAGACTACCAAAACCCAAAACTACCATCCTTCATCTCTCCCAATTCCCTCCCACCCCCTCCATGTCTCTCTCAACCTCCCAACCACTACCCCTACTCTATCCACAAGGAGAAGAAGGGAGAGAAATAACTTGCATGAGGAGGGAGAAGACCTTATTTCGTATGCATTTTTATGCTCATCCAATTTGGACCTGCATGAGGAGGGAGAAAAATTCACGATGAAGGAGAGAGACTCATGAGAAGGGAGAAAACCTTCTTTGGTATACCTTTGGATGCTCATCCAATCTTGACCATTGAGCGTATGCCTTTCAATGCTCATCTAATCTAGACTGTTGAGTCTATTAGAACCAATAGGAAATAACATCACATATAACTTATACTATCACATGACCGCATGTGAAGGGACCTTTGTATATATATATTGGGATATATATATATATATATATTCATATGCATCCATCCCTCACCATATTATGGTGAGGGACAACTTGATAGGGCCCACTTGGGGCCCTATTGATCACGGGACTGGGGAGGATGGAAAGAGACATTCTGGATTGGCTTAGATATAAAGTTTGGGGTCAATCACATGCCTTTAACCCCTCATCTATAGCCCGTAAATTTAATGGCTTTATTTTATGCTAAGTAGGTATATTATACTTGCTTTTATTCCAAAGCAATGTTTTTCAGGCTTGATTTTTGACATCCAAGGTTCTAATGGCTTCCAATCTCTTAAACAATCCCCAAAACTCAAATCTATAAAGATCTACAACTCCTAAACCCAAATCTACAAGAGAATTGCATAAGGGAAAGGAGTTCTAGAGAGAGAAATGAAATTTCATGGAAACTGAGCTTAAGGAAGGGAATTACGAAGAGATCTAGGAGATTAGAGAGGTCCTCTAACTTGGAGACAACAGTAGCTTGTAGTAGATCCTTCTTCTTAGTTGTATAAAATCTTAGATCTAGGTTTCTTGAAAGAGAATTGGAGGAGATTCTCGGAGGGAAATGAGAGAAAAGGAGCGAAAATGAGAGAGAAGAGAGGGAGAGAAGAGAGAGATTGTTTAGAATGGAGGGGAGGGTTTATATATATAGAATTTGGTTGGGTTTGAAATGCCCAAGTTGCCATTTTGGTTTAGTTATGAGTTTGGAAAGTACATAGGTAATTGAGGTATTTTAGGTGTAGTTTGCAAATTCTCAAATAGAAACCACTCCTATTAGTTCTAATTACTTCTAAGGGCCTCTAATAAACTAACAAACTCTAATAAGTCCATCTAACTGTTGGAAGTTGGTGGGCCTCGTGGATTGATTTTCAAAACTTTTGACCCACTTGATACAGGGATCAAGTACCCATAAGGCCATAAACCAAATCCATGATGCATAACCCTCAATCTTATGATCATGTACAGTAAATAAAACTATCTAAAAGATAGAAACAAGCAGCCAACAAGCATCCATAAAAATCTACAACATGCAACGAAGTAGATAATACCTTTGGAGCTCAGTTGTGCTCTAATGGAGAAGTTGATGATTTTCGTTGATGTAGAACTCTTCTACAAAGTAAAATCAGAATCTCCAACACCTTTTAGCCTTCTATGCCATGACCCGAATTAGATCTCTTTTCTCAAGAAGATTGGTGGAATCTTCAAGAGAAAACCCAACTTGAAACTCCAAGAAACTAGAAGAGAGAGAGGAGAGGAAACTGTGCAACAACTTGCAGAATTTGGGGCTGGGTGTGCACTCCTATTGTTGAACGTCCAAGAGGGGAGAATTCCCCTTTTATAGCACTTTAAGCCTCCTCTTTTCCTATTTGAAATAGAAGTTTAACTCCTATTACAAATTAGCAACATTCTCTTTTTTTTAATTGAAATAGAAGTCTCACTTCCACAACAATTAGTAAGTATACTATTACCATTATTAGAAGTCCTACTTCAAATAGAAATAGTAACTTTCTAATTCCTTCCTTTTAGAGTTCAAGTAGGATTAGTATCTTTCTAATAACTTGGGCTAGCGTGGGGACCACTAGGGATTCCATAGAAAGCTGGCTCCAACTGGGATACGCGACCCCACATCTCATGTGTAATCCGGGCCCACAATTAATTGCAAATAACACCACTATATAAATGCAATTGCACTCCAGTCTTAGGAATAAATTACATAGAAGACCCTAAACTTCTCAATTACCACAAGTAGGCCCCTCTATCAATATCCATGGATCAATTGGAATAAATCTGTCTCTTCCAATCTTAGTTTCACATCTTATTATCCTTGAGCCCCAATTAATCACAATGATCATTAGTAACATCCAATTAACTCTTAATCGAGATGGGTGCGCACTTACTAATGATAAATCCATTAATTGGCACAAGGGGATAATAGAGATAGATTCCATCTTGAACATTCAATGTTCCCACAGTCCTACTACCACATACCCAAGACATCGAGTTGTTGATCTACAGTTGGCCTCACTCATTGGTGACTCAAAGCAAATAAATAGATAGAAACTTGAGTTCATCAATGTCTCAGGATTGAGAGCCTATTGCTAGGGAATTATGAGATTATGAGAGCATACCTTATTATTGAGATGGAATTCCATAAGGTGCTTCTCATGTTCCTTCAATACATCCAATGTACCAGCACCATGATCCAGAATCTTCCATTCTGATGATCGAGACAAATCACACTATTTCATGGTGATCAAAGTGATGCAACCTTATCAAATGAGATGCCCAGTCTCATCACTGGTTGTTAAGATATTTAAGTATAAGATTTGTGACATATGTCTCCCGTGTGTGGATCTCATCCATACACATATATCACATCTAATATACTAATGGGACCTAGTTCAACTCATAAACCATTATGTCATATGTATTGGTCATGTGCATGAAGTAATGAAATAACATTCATCTCATCAAAGTAAAGCATGATTTTATTGATAAATAAAGAAATTAATCAATTTATCACATCATTTGATGAATTGAGTCCATACAATCTAACACTAACACCCTATAGGTTCTATAAATCACAAAAAGAGACTAATTCCTAGAAAATAAGCTAAAATCCTAGGAAAATACTAAACTACTATTACTAACCCCCTATTAATTAGTATAAGTAGATATCATATACTATAATTAGTGCAATTCAAATATGAGGGTCCACAAGGGGCGGGGCCTCACATTTTTCCACTTTAAAATCTTTTCTCTATGTAACTTGAAATTGTAAATTTTTACTGATCTCTAATCTTATGCCAGCATTAGAGCTCTCTCTACAGCCAAGCTTGGTTCCATGGGCATGCCATTATAAAGACATGAGTTTTGAACCAAATGCCCCATGCGATTACGAAAAAATGGGCCGTATCTACCGGGGGATATTTTTCATCCATCTTACAAACATATGAAAGTTAGAATAATGAGTTGGTGAAAGTTGACTTCGGGGAGATAAACTTGCCAAACTTGTTGCACCTAGGAACAAAAGCAAACAACATAGAGATTATCTTCTACTTCACACCTGCAGAAATCACATAAGTCAGAATTCAAAAGTTTTCTTTTTTGCCAAATTGTACTTAGTCAACAAGATATCTTTACATGCCCTCCAAGTGAAATATTTTCTTTTATTTGGGATTCTCAAATTCCAAAGATGCATCCAAAACCGCCTCCGAGCCCCTGGGTCCGAACTTTCCCCCAGATTAGGATTCTTCCGCATTTTAGTGGCTAATAGATAAGCACTTTTCACATCAAATTTACCCGACTTCTTTTTTGCTCAAATAAACCTGTCATTAGGCATTGAAGGGTTCAAGGGTATCTTCGAAATAACATCGGCTTTATGTTGATAGAACATAGTATGAATTTTAACCATATCTCAGCACTTAGTATTGGTAAGTCCACAAATCAGATCATTAGGTCATCATTTCATGAGTATTTGTGGACTTAATTAGGTTTAATTGCATAGAATTGCACTTAATTTCATGATTACATGTATTTGGGGTTATTTTTTGAAGCATGGTCAAAATAAGTCAAAATTCACCACATTGCATGACTTTTGTAAAATTAAGGTTTTTCATCTCATTTATCACCCCAAAATTAGTTTTTTGGCTTCATCAATGTATACCTGCTATTTTTGGCAACATGTGCTATTTTTGGAAAGTTTGTCATTTGAGTGCATTATTAGGCATGTAGGGTCCCATGAATGATTCATGTTTATTTTCTTACATGTGATTAATGTTAAGTTTATTTCTTTCAATTTGTAGGAGAAATCAACATAGGACCCACATTGATAAAATTTGAGAAGAGAAGTCAAAGGAAAGTCAAATGTGCAAGCAAGACTCATCAAACTTGGAAAGGAAAATCATGAAGACTTCTATCCAAAGCAAGGATGTCGAAGAGAGAATCTCACCTCATGTTGCATGGCCCCATATTCTTTCTCATGATATTCATATGGCCCACATGCATCTTAGGAGATAATAAACACATGTGATTGGAAATGTTGAATGAGGACACATTGGTGATATTCACATGACTTTGAGAATTTCTTAGAATGAAGATCAAAAGGAAGTCAAATGATCAAGACCATGTGGCTTGATAAGGAAAAAAACGCGTGTGCTTCTCATGTCCCACCTGGCCCACCTTAGTTTGGAAAGTGTGAGATGGTAAGGAAAGTTTCCAAGCCTTAGAGGGACATCCACATTCAAGAAATCTTCTCTCATGTGGAAGTTTTGGAATTTTTTGGAAGGTTAGCTCATCCACACCACTTGCAATTTTTGAGAGATATTTTAGGACTCTACAAGGAAGTTATTGTTCTCCAAGAAATTGCAATTAGCAACAATCCTCACAAAGTCAAATTCTTTCCAAGTGTGAAGCCTAGCTTGAGGCCTAAGCAAAAACTCTCTAAACATTAGGAAACAAGTCCCTAAAAGAGAGGAGATTCTTAGCAAAAGAGGAGGCATCACACATTATAAAATCAGCCCATAGGAAGGCTGGACATAACACCTTGGAGGCTCTCTCTCCACTCCACTCCACTCCACTCCTTTCTCTCTCTAGGTCCCTTACTTCTTCTTCTTTCTTTTAATTCTTTTAGGGATAGGTTGAGAGGCCATGTTGAGAGAATGAAAAAGATTGAAGAGCCTTAATTTCTTGTACTCAAAGATCAAGGAATAAAGACAGTACTTGGATTGATTCTGCGTGTTCGTTATGTAAGTGGTTTAGTTTTCTATTTCTAGTTCTTTTATGTGTTTTGATTGGAGGCAATATTTTACATGATTAGATCTAGGTTTTTTAAAATAAAATAAATGGATTAAAAGTGGAGACACATCACCTAATCACTTGCATTTTTTTCCTACTTTGAGAAGAGAGAACTTCATAATTGCATTTTTAATGCTTGTATGATCGTCTAGTTTCTAGATCTTTCGTAGATCTTTTCCGCTTTTTACTTCTCCACTTTTGTTCTTTTTATTTTTAGTGATTTTTTTGATTAATTTTACATCACCTTTTCTAATTTAAAAACTTCTAATTGCATCTTTTATGTTAGATTAGAAACTTTTTATTTATGTGATTTGCATGGTATATGGTTGGAAAGTGAATAGTGCATTTATTAGAATTAGGTTTCATGTTTAAAATTATGTTTTGTTGCTAAAAATCAAAGTTTGTGGACTGATTAGAAAGATTAAATTTGAACTTGGTTTGTGAATGGTGAAAAATTTTGCATAGTTTCAGCAAATTTGACCCGACTGTGTTAGAAAAGTGCGCTAGTTGAAAACCAGCAAACGTGATTATTTTGTCCTGAGAAGTAGCAATATTTAAAGTTCCTAATAAGGACTTCGAAAACCCCAAATTTCAACCAAAACACCTCTCAGAAAGCGGGTTAATCATTGGCCTTAATAGAGTTACTCAGCAAATCCTGTATCAGATTTCCAGTACAAAACTACTCAATTAGGCATTTAGATGATCATATCCCTTTCATTTTAAGTCTTTTTCACTTTTACTTTTTTTTGTTGTGTTCATGCATCATCAAGGTTTAAATTCCAGCCATTAGATTAAGGTTTAGATCATTTAATACAGGTCATATAGTCCAGCAAAGTTGGGGCTGTGCAATAGTTTCCATACTCAAGAGTTTTTACAGCATGCATCATATAGTTAGAAACTTGCATAACATGGCATTGTTTGCATTTAGGGCCTCACAAATCATCCATATTTGCATTGTAATTTGTTTCGGTAAGTAGGATCTAATTTAGGAACTTTTGTTTTGATTTTTCTCATATTAAATTGTTTTTTATAGTGCGTTATTTTTGCAGGTTCTAGTTAGTTTAGGATTTTCTAGCCTAGGTCATTAGATTAGGGTTTTTATATTTGGAAAGGTTGTATTTAAACTATAAAATTTCAATTGTTTTAGTAGACTTTGATGTAATTTGATTAGTTTCTTTATTAGGTCAGATTTAGTATTTAGGATAGATTAAAGTTGGAACGTTCTTAATAAACATTGCATCTTGTGGATCAACCCAGTCTCACCATTTATTACTACAATCGCACCCTTACACTTGGGGGTCTGATAAAGAATCTTGGTCGATAAGCTCACTTACAGTTGTGTCTTCGGCAAGGGATCCTCATGGGGTAGTAACTGTAACGCCCCAATTCTGAATACCGAGAAAACCATCAAGGTACCCAAACTTGGCGCGCTACTTCTCGGAAACTTCAAGATTGTCGATCTGCAGTGAGGTACAATTTAAAACTTTTTGAACAATATAACATCAATGGTTTAATTGCAGAAGCATAAAGAATATAGCGGAGGCAAATGTAACAACGGCCGAAGCATAAGGTATCCTGTAAACTGTGTCAAATGTAGCAGGGCTGAAATCCAGCCTAAAATATCAAAGTATAAATATCAAAAGTTTATACATATTAGACTACCTCCCTGCTCACCACAAAATCACTCAAAACCCAAGAAAAGATAGTACTCTTAAGCCCTCAATGTAGGGACTCCATCATCCAACTCGACCTCCTATTTGGCTGGTCCCCAACTGTAGTCACCAGCTATGGGCGCCTCGGAAAGCACATCGTCCTCATAGTCGGGGTCAAAATCCAAGCACTAAGAATGAGTCAGGTCCAAAGATCTGGCAAGGCACAGTATACAATTAACATAGGATGTATACATCAAAAGAGTAGAGACAATCATATCATCAATAAGAATTAGAATGATACATAATCTAGGCAGTTGAGCATGATAAGTAGTTAGAATCAGGATAAATAAGTCATCTAAACCATAGCTCATCATGATAGCCCATTCAACACTCAGCACTCAACACTCAAATAGCTCCTACCAGTGATGATCAGTCAAAAGGCTGAGCTTAAGACAACTAAGTAAATGTTAATGTCGACTCAAGGAAACAATACTTGTTTGTGTCTGTCTAGGCTTGCCTTGCGCGAGCAAGGTCCTAACCAGTCCCTAAGAGGTCTAAGTACCAATTTAATCCATGGAACACAGTCTAAATCTAAATCCAACATTGGATCCATACAAAGGCCCACCAAATCCATGGCTTGGTCTAAAACAGTTCAAAAAAGATAGCAAGTTCATTTCTGATAATAATCAGTCCATTCTCATCCATAATGAGTCATAAGTCCATCATAACCAACCTCTCTATCATAGGGTATCACACATCCTAACTTAGGCCATATAAAGGCCCGCTTAGCCACAGACACGGTCAATAATTACCCAATCACATCACCGGGTCACCTCTAAGTAATCCTAGGTTCAGGTCGTCTATTTTTCATTTAATTAACAGGTATACGCAAAAGTAAGGTTATAAGAGTGACAATGATGCATTAAGTATAGTAAACCTCCAAAGTAAGAGAATCAACAGGAAATATCGAAAGTTTATCCTAAGTAATGGTCCACTTTCAGCTCCAGGTCTATCTTAGATAATTTGATTCCTAAATGAAGTTTTAGATGCCAATGATACTGTGTTTAGTGCTCCAGAAGTTACGGGCATCTTCGACTACATTTAAGGATCGAATTGACTTCAATTCTGAACCCTAGACCTTACTTGGTGGTCCCCATGAGTCAAGGCTGAGCCTCACCATTGACTCATACTTAGCACATCAATGGAAGTCTATTTGGATGGTTAATGGGCCCCACAATCGATCATAACCTCAAAAAGATGAGAACTAGAAAACCACTAAATACAGTGTATTTGGTGGACCAAGCATAGGGTCCGGTCGACCGAGTACACTAGACTGTCAAAATGTTGACTCCTAGATTGACCTTCTGTGAACTGTGCTCGGTCGACCTCCCGGCTTGGTTGGTTGACTGCATACACTGAAGACTGTAGAGAGGCACCTAGCAGGCAATGTCCTGATCCTGGAATTTCTCTGTGTTCGGTCGACCTCCTGGCGTGGGCGGTCGACTGCATACACTGAAATCTTGGAGAAACTGGATGTTCCAGCTCTAAGTCTTTTCCCATGAAAAATCCTTTGTACTCGGTCGACATGGAACAGGGTCCGGTTGACCGAGGACACAGAATTTCTGCTCTTGAGGGGGAAGTTCTGCTCCCAGTAAATTCCCTGCATATTCTGTGTAGTCGCTTGACCGGGAATTGAGTCCGGTCGACCGAATACACTAAACCTACAAATTCCACAGATCTTTAACTGAGACTTGAATTTCATGAATTTTAGTGTGCTCTGTCGGCCAGACTGCAGGTCAGTCAACCGAGTACACACGCCTGCCACAATTTACAGATTTCTGGATTTCTGCTTCTCCAATCCAATTCCCATCCAAATCACATCCATTCTCATTCATTCATCACAGAAACATTATTAAACATCAAAAGCACTTCAATATACATCCAACCGTTCACACTTTGGCCATTGATCTTCCAAATGAGATAAACTCATCTATCAATGGCCAAAAACCATGAAAACAAGCTCAAATGATAGATCTAAGCATTCATACATCAACTGAATTGAAAATGCAGAGTCAAGAGAAAGAAAACTTGCATTCTATGCTAAGTAGGTATATTGCTCTTGCCTTAATCCAATAGTAAGGAAAATAGAGAGAGAAAAGAGAGATCGAAGCTCCTAGGAGCAATCCAAGCCTTCTAAGTCTCCCAATCACACAACCAAGCCCAAAAACCAGATCTAAAAAGTTCTCTAACACCTAACCCCACATCCATAAGAAATTGCTATAAGGAAGGAAATCTAGAGAGAGAAAGAGAGAATTCTAAGGAAATTGAGCTAGGAGATGAAAAATACCTTTCCTTGTAAAGAGAGAAGAAACTAATAATATAGAGAGATCCTTAGGAGAGATTGTAGATGGAACTTGTAGATGATCTTTTCTTCTTCTTGTAGCAAGGGTTCTAGATCTTGGGTTTTAGAGAGAGAAAGGGAGGGAAATGAGAGAATTGGAGGGAAAATGAGAGAAAAGAGAGGGAAATGTGAGTTGAGAGAAGTAGCATACGTATGAGATTGGGGGGGTTTTAGTTATATAGTTGGGGTTTGGCTGATTACCAAAATGTCCTTTTTTGTTTATATAGGAATGAGGATAAAGGCATGGGAAAATAGGTCTTTTGTAGAGATTCTAGAAGCTTTTCAAGTGGAAACCCCTCCTATTAATCCTGATTACTCGCTAAGGCCTTTAATTAACTAACAAATTTTAACAATTATAAAAGACACCCTATAAAATCTATAAAATACACAAAAGGGCTAACTCCTAGAAATTAGGCTATTAACTTAGGAAAATACCTATCTACCCTTACTAATCCCTACTAATTAATATAATTAGATTGCATAGGTTAAAATTATAGTATTCAAATTCAAAGTGAGGGTCCACAAGGGTGGGGCCTCACATCACTCCCTTCTTTAGAAAATTTAATCCTTAAATGTAAAAAAAAGTAAGAACATACCTACGGTAAAAGATGTGGATAGTCCTTCATCACCTGGTTGCGTAACTCCTACGTAGCTTCCTCTGAAGTTTGATGCTCCCATTGAACCTTCACCCAAAGAATGGCTTGGTTCCAAAGCACTTGTTCTTTGGTGTCGATGACAGCAACTGGTCTGGCGATGCATGAAGCATTGGGCTGAATCTCGAGCGGCTGATGATGAAAAATATGTGTAGGATCCTCCACGTACTTCTTCAGCATAGAGACATGGAAGACATCATGCACTCCTGACAACTCTGGTGGTAGCTGAAGCTTGAAAGCGACGTCTCCGATTCTGGTCTTGATCTCGAACGGTCCGAAGTATCTCTGTGCTAGCTTACCCTTCTCACCAAATCTAAGGGTGCCTCTGGCTGGGGAAACCTTCAAAAACACCTTGTCTCCCTTCTGGAACTCGAGAGGTCTGCGTCTGCTATCTGCATAGTTCTTCTGTCGGCTGTGGCTGATCTTCAGATTCTAGATTATCTGCCGGATCTTCTCGCTAGTGTTGCTGACAATAGATGGTCCATGGAAACTCCTGACACCAACTTCCTCCCAACAAACTGGGGTCTTGCATCTCCTGCCCCACAATGCTTCGAAAGTGCCATCTGATGGACCCGGCTTTTGTCCTCTCCTTCCGCCTTGGGGCTGCTGGGGTCCGGCGGAGGAAAAAGGCAAGCATCAATATTTTTTTTGTACGGGTATGCCAGATTTTTTATTCTACTTGGTATTTAAAGTGGTGATCCGGAGATTAACCTTCACAAGTAGAAAGGAAATCAATTTTTTTTCTAACTTTCTATTGCACATATATTTTTAAGAAAGAGACGCAACAATTTTTTTAAATGTCGTGAGAGGTGATTTCATTTTGTTTGCCGTGAAAGGTGGTTTTTTTGTGCTGTGAAAGGCGGTTTTGTTGTAGAAGGTGATTTTTATGCCGTGAAAGGCGATTTACAAATCTCATCAATAATGAAAGACAAGAATTGTGATTTTTTGTCTCTTTAAAAAAATACAAAATACAATAGAAAAGTAAGAAAATGAATCTAACTTCTCAGGAGATCACGAGGACTCGTTCAGATCGACAGTCGTAGGTCGTGTATGGGCTTCGCCATCGTCCTTCAAATGAGAATATATGATATTTTGATTCTTTTGGCTTGGCTCTAACCTCAAATTTTTAGAGGATAAAGACCAAGGGGAGGTCCTATATCCAATAAAAAATCGAGTAAACAGGCTGAAAAGCCGCGTTTAGGCCATGTTGGATAGAAGGAGAGGGTTCCTTGGGGGGTGGCCCCCCAAGGGGCTTCGATCACTTTGTGGTGTTTCTTATAGCAGAGTTTCTTCAAAGAAGGAGAGCTTGTTTGTGCAGAGATTTCTTCGAGAATTCTTCGGGATTTTTCTTGGATTTTTCCTGGACCCTTTCTTCTTGGAATGACCCCCCTTTTATAGGCTTTTGGTGGCCATAAGGTGGGTTTATGAGCATTGATGGCATTGATGCTCCATGATGGGAGGAGTTACAAGTTTTAATTTCTTGATTTTGTAACTCCTTTTTCTTTGAATATGATTGGCTGATGGAGAATGATGAGCATTTAATCACCTTTAATCTCCATGATGAGGGGAGTTTCATGATTTATTGCCATGATTACTTGGACTTGTAACTCCCATTTTCTTAATTTTGATTGGGCCGCCCAAAATAATGGGTTAATGATTGTATTAAGTTGCCATGAAACAGGTAATTTAATAGCATTAAGTGGCTGCCAGGGCATTTGAAGAGTCGCGGGCCATACCACGTCTTTTGGAATTCTTCTTGTGATGATCGCTGATGGATCCACATGTTGTTTGATGTTAGACGGCAATGCAACTTCAAACATTGATTGGTGTTAGTGTGCCGGTGACATCTGTCTTGTCGATTTTTCGAGCGGTTGGACAGAAAGTGTACTTTCTTGGTCAGCCGGTTGGTGATCTTGGAGCGATTAATGATGATTTCATGCTCTTGACGGCGGATCCAAAATGTTGATGAAGATTAGTTTATTTCAAGCATCAAGAATCAGATTTTCGGAAAACCACAGGGGCCGGAATTCCCGAAAAGCGAAAAGGATCGAAAAAACTGGCCATCCGGCGACTTGGATTTCCAGGGTCGCCAGCGACCCTGGGTGCATGGTCTCCGGCGACCATACGGCAACCATGGGCTATGGTCGCCGGCGACCATGGGGATTTTCCCCTTTTGGTCGCCGTTTTTCGGCCGTTTCTCCGATTTTTTGGTTTTTTCTTTTCTCCTGTATTTCTTCTTGACATTTTTCCTCATTTATTGACTTGATTCTCCTGGAGAAAATCTGACGAGAAGCCGCGCAAATCGAAGCACAAAGTTTTCTACTTTCTGGAAAGGCCGAAGACTTTGTTGCCGATTTTCCGTCAAGAGTCAAAACTAGGTCAAACGATGTCAGAATAACCTGAAATTTGAGGTAAAGCTTCCTGAGCAGTAGATAGGACCAACTATGGGCTTTTGTTTGAGTTTTGAAGCCGTTTGGGGTCCCGTCGCTGCTAGACTTGAATTTGCCGCAAGGAAGATGTCGAGCTTTGATGTATGGTCAACCGATGTTCGATTATTCTGAAAATTGATAGGGAGCCTATTGGAGCCATTTTGAGATGATCCATCAGCTCTGATTTGGATGTCACGGTCCCGGGGTGCTTCGCCGCTGGTAGGCTTGATTTTGTTCCCGAGCATCAAAGTCTGGTCAAACGTTGTCGGAATGACCTGAAACTTGACATGTAGCCCTTTGGAAACATGTAGAAGCCACCCATGTGCTCTGTTTGATGAGTGATGGTTTCGGTGGTTCTCGCCACCAAGAGGCTTGATTTTGCTGCTCGAGGGTTGATAGAGGGTCAAACGTTGTCGGTTTGACTTGAAATTTGACATGAAGGCATTTGGAGGTATTTTGAGATCATCCATGGACTCTGATCGAAGATTTGATGTCTTTGACATTGTCGCTGCCGGAAGAGTTGACTTTGCTGCGGCTATTTCATTTTTTGGGCGAAACGATGTCGAAATGGCCTGAAACTTGATGTAGAGAATCTCAGTGGCATTTTGAGGCCACCTGTGTGCTCTGTTTTGTGTGTCACAGCCCCGCCCAACTCAGCATGAAATTGTCCGCTTTGGCCCACGTGCACGCGCGGGGACTTCCCAGGAGGTCACCCATCCTAGTACTGCTCCCGCCCGAGCACGCTTAACTACGGAGTTCTTACAGTTTCTGGGGCCGCATGGTTTTTAAAAGGCCTCATGCTAAGTTAATACGGGGTTTGACTTATAAGCCCAGGGTCAGGACTTGGATATTTCTGATGCGGGTTAACGGAGACTCACCGTTTGAAGCCCGTGGTTGACACGCTCCGCCCCGTGGTTAAGGGTGCCGCCCGGACCAAGTTCTCACATTCTCCCCCACCGGAAATAGAGCCGTCCTCGGCTCTGATACCAAATTGTCACAGCCCCGCCCAACTCAGCATGAAATTGTCCGCTTTGGCCCACGTGCACGCGCGGGGACTTCCCAGGAGGTCACCCATCCTAGTACTGCTCCCGCCCGAGCACGCTTAACTACGGAGTTCTTACAGTTTCTGGGGCCGCACGGTTTTTAAAAGGCCTCATGCTAAGTTAATACGGGGTTTGACTTATAAGCCCAGGGTCAGGACTTGGATATTTCTGATGCGGGTTAACGGAGACTCACCGTTTGAAGCCCGTGGTTGACACGCTCCGCCCCGTGGTTAAGGGTGCCGCCCGGACCAAGTTCTCACATTGTGTGTCAGGGTCTCTGGCTTCACCGCCGCGGGGAGCTCCTGCTCTGCTACTAGAAGAGTGAAGTTAGGCCAAATGATGTTGAAATGGCCCGAAACTTCATGTGTACCCATCTTTTGGCTATTTTGAAGGATCTTGCAGTTTTTGTTTGATTTTGACAAGATCTGATATTTGAAGCGGATTCGCTTGTTTGTGGTAGGATGCGGCTTCATGTGGCTTCTTGATGTACAGTGACGGATTGCATTTGTAGTCGATGTGCCTCGAAGAGAATTTTTTAAGGAGAGTTTCTGACCTGTCCAAGAGTCATTGAGCTTTTTTCTTTTGATAAGGTAGCCTTTTGAGCTTCTAGGGGAATTTTGTGGCGGTGAGAAGGATCATGTACCATCTCAAAGCAAAGATTTTAAAAAGGACATTTGGATTTGTTTTTTTTTTTTTTTTTTTTTTTTGGGTTTTGGATTTTCCTTTTGACCTTGTGAACCTAAAGGCTTTATGTAGCGCATTAGGCGGTCAAGAGGGTTTTTTTGTGGCGGTGAGAAGGATCATGTACCATCTCAAAGCAAAGATTTTAAAAAGGACATTTGGATTTGTTTTTTTTTTTTTTTTTTTTTGGGTTTTGGATTTTCCTTTTGACCTTGTGAACCTAAAGGCTTTATGTAGCGCATTAGGCGGTCAAGAGGGTTTTTTTGGTTTTTGACCTTGTGACCTAACAAGCTGTATGTGGCAGGTTAGGGGGTTAGGTTTTGGATTTTGATTTTGACCTTGTGACCTAACAAGCTGTATGTGGCAAGTAAGGGGGTCGAAATTTGATTTTTGGTTTTAGCCTTGTGACCTAACAAGCTGTATGTGGCTAGTTAGTGGACCATGGTTTGGTTTTTGGTTACTCTTTGGGACAATTTTGGGTCCATTGGACTGGTTTAGCTTTTTTTGTGGAATGTCAATTTCAAGATTTTGGCTTAATTTGGTGCATGGGGTTGGATGGTTTGGATTTTTTTGGAAGCTCATGAGGCTTGAGAAAATTTTTGTATGGTTCAATCATCTCAAAAGAGGCATGGAACCATTTTTTTTGTATACTCTTGGTAAGAGGGATTTTTTGACTAAAAGCCACTTTTAGTGCCTAGGTGGTCAAACCTAGCTCATATGGGCTAACCTATGGGACATTAAGCTTTGAAGATGGCTTAGATCTCATATGGTGTCATTTTGTAAAGAATATCTAAAAATATCTCTTTTGGATAGAGAATATATAAAAATATCCTTACTTGGAGAGAATCTCTCAAGTTTTCTTGTTTTTTAGAGAGATTTTCTCAAAGTATTTTTCTTTGGGAGAGAATATTTCTCATTCCCTTTCTTTTTGGAGAGAATTTCTCAAAGAATCTTCTCTTTAGGAGAGAAAATCTCAAATCTCCTTTCTTTTTGGGAAGGTTGGATCTCTTGCACTTGTTGCTTTCTTTTTGAAAAATCCTTGAAGAGTGCTCCAAGATCAAGAACCCTTCTTCTTCTTCAAGTTCTCTTTCTTCTCCATCCATGGCTTCAAGTAAGTTTTCTTCCTTCACAAGAAACTCCATGTAGAAGTAGAAAAAGTTTCTTTTCTTTGCTTTCCTTCTTTTTTTTTTTTTCTTTCTTTTCCCCACGTTTTTTTTATCCATGCTTTTTTGTTGCACGTTTTTCTTCATTTTTTTGTTTTTTTTTCACTTTTTTTTTACTGTCCGTATGGACCTGGCCGTACTGCCACGGCTTGTGGGCTAGCCCATAATTTTTTTCTGAAGAGGTTTCTCTCTTTCTCTTTCTCTGTTTTTTTTTTTTCCCTCTTTTGCTCACCATGATAATGAGGTTATGCAATTTCAAGATGTTCATGCATTTTTTTTTCTTTTTTTTCATCAAGATAGAAGGCTAGAGTCTCTAGGTCAAGCCAACATGAGTTTTGACTTGAACAAAATTTGATTGGTTTTGACCAAGTTGGGTTGGAATTGGTCAAACTTTGGTTAAGGTTTTCCTAGCATCTAATGCATGATGATTTTCTTTGATGCATGATTTTTAGTAAATTGATTTGGAAGTATGATGATGCATACCTGAAAATCTTTTGCAAGTATTGGGATTTGGAACTCGCAGCAATGTTGAGCCCTTTTCTAGTCTTGTGATATTTTTAAGGAGGTTTGCAAGTTTTAGAGTTTGGAGCTCGCAGCAATGTTGAGCCCTTTTCCAATTTTGCGGAAATTTGATAAAACTGGCTTTATCTCGCAGCACTGTTTGAGTTCAAACCTTCTTTGAGAATCTTTCACTGACTATGAGCTTGCATCGATGTTGAGCTCATTTTCAGGATTCCTATCTTTTTCGGGGTGTTTCCCTTTTTCTTCGGAATTACCTTGGAACCATGCCAAAATTTCGCTAGAATTTTTTTAGCAAAATTCTGTCATTTTGGTGATGATTGCTATTTTCTTTTCCATCCTTTGCAGGTAGTTCCTTCAAGACGAACAAGGGCAAAGAGCCTGTTACTGATGCACCTCGCCGTTCTACCAGATCTTCTAATGTGGCCGTACAGCAAGCCTGGGAGAAGGTCCAGTATGTCGAGAGGAATTTGGAAGAGTGTGATTCCCTCAACCGTGATGAGGCGAGACAGCAGTTGATCGCTTTCAACGATGAGGAATTCTACAAGATTATGGTAAGCAGTTGTCCTTGGGTCATGGACGATCAGAGCATTGTGCCCAAGCCTACCTTTTTCTTTGGTGATGTAGTCCCTGACGACTTGACATACCAAAGGAGATGTTTTCAGTTCTCTTACACGGCGATGGTGAGGAGAGAACTATTTCTACCCGGTCGACCTTTGATCACACTATCTCAATCATGAGCCTTTCTCCCACGTGCCCTAAGAGGAAAGATCCTCCGAGCTGGGTGAAGAGGACCAATGTGGTTAAGACTGGGGTTTTTGTTGGTGGCTTTTCCGGTTATGCAGAGAAGTCATCTGTTCGTAAGACCATGTTGATGCCGGCCAGTGGCTACCAAGGTTCAGATTATCCTTCGGTTGATTTGAGACAGGTGGGCCTTGGCATTTTCAAGGGTGATGGCAGCAATTGGGTAAAACCCTTCCGGCTTCGTGGTCGTTTCAACGCTGACTCAGATTAGAAGTCTTGGACTGATCAAATCTTGTACGTTGGTGGTGTCATTCTGAAGGAGGCCAAGATCTTCGACGCGGTCCATGCTTTTAGGGAGACCGTGATCTTTTCCGACGAGGCCTTCATGGCCATGTTGGAGTCTTTTCTTCCACAAACCAACACATTCGTTGTTACGAATGGTGAAATTAGTTTTCCTTTGACTAAGTTGAGTGCCATTACTGGGCTGCCTATCCTTGGCAGACTGTATGAGGAGTTCATGCCTATCGACAGTGTTCTCGAAGAGCAGTCTAAGGAATTTCGGCTTCTATACTTTCAGCTCATTGCCTTCTATGATTTTTTGAAGGAGGAGGGCTTAAAAATCAAGTGTAGCTGTTGGAAGAGTTTTAGTTCTTCGTCTTCCAACTTCTTTGATAGAGAGATTTCCGATAGCATGACCTGGGAAGCCAGAGCTAAGAGTCTAGATTCGAAGAAGACTTCTGTCATGCGGGGAGATTTGATGAAATTCTTCAAGAGTACAAATGCCATTTGTCCTGACATTGCATTGCGGATGGGTCTCGCTGTTTACCTCACTTACTAGCTTGGTGAGGCTGCTTTTGCTTGAGGAGATAGTACACACATCAGGCCGCATTGCATTTTTCCAGCTTCTCAGATGGCGTTTGGAGAACAACTGGCTTTGGTATCTATTCTTTACTCTTATTTATGTACCGAATTAAAGGCTGCTGCTTTCTTTGTTCGGCTTGAGCTCCCCATGAACAGGGAATTTTCAGCCCATATTTTCTATTCCTGGTATGTATACCACTGCCTTAGCTTCCATCAGTTGGGTGCTGCACAGTACGATGATGCTTTCATGATTCAGTTGGCTAAAGGAGTGTCATTTCCGAATCTCTTTTGTCTGCCCGTTTATGAATCCGATGGTTCAGGGACGTCGAGATTGGGCAGTCTTCAGTGAAGCTTTCTCCGGGTCTACATAAGAAGGCCTTTGATTTTGGTGTCTCCCGTGATTCCACCAGGGCAGGGTCGGGAAGGCACTATTCTTTGACCAACGCAGAGAAGAGGTGGTTTTTTAACATACGAGTTAGTACAATGGTGTACCGTAGACATCTTTTTATCAACGGCCAGCCGTATTTCCCCTCACGTTTTGCGTTGCAGTTGGGCTTCTCTCAAGGCGTTGTTAGAGTGCCTTCAAGCATGGTGAAGCGTTTTGAAGGTTTGCAGGATAGGAGGAATGCATGGGCCTTTTACAGTGAGGAAGACACTACCGCCATGATTTCCTATCCTGGGTTGCCTACTTTCCGGACTACTGGCTTCACGAAGTAATTCGTGGAGAGCTTTTCAGTATACTGGGGGCTTTCCAAGAAGGATCTTGATATAAAGCAGTCTTTTGGGAAGGATCTTGGCAAATCTGATGGCGTCCGACGAGAGAAAGTTTTGGCTTTCCTTTCTGGAGAGAAACTTAAGATAGGCTTTCTCGGTGATCAGGACGTCATCAGATCAGGAGCTGTACAAGAAATATCTGGTGAGGTCTTGAAATAGCTAGCGGAGGAGGAGACCGAAATCCACGCTTGGATGCAAGTGGAGCGGAAAAGGGCTTCCATGGAGTCTACTGGGAAAAGGAGACCATTCGGTGAGGACTCTAGTGAGAGACCTGATTTTGGTAGTGGGGCAGGTTCTTCGAGCAGACCGACCCACAGAAGTAAGAGGAAGAGAGGACAACGCCGTAATATGGGACGACATGAAGACTCTCCTGATATGGAAGTCTTTTTTACCATTACTGAGGAAGTATGATCCTCCTTCTTTCTTTTGCCGCTTCTTTTCGTTTGTGAGAGATTCTTTTATTTTGATCCGCTGCTTTCTTTCTTTTAGCAGAAGATGATGATTCGGTGATGCCCGAGGTTCCGGCCGATGAGGCAATGGAGGACCCAATTGCGGCATCTGAGGAAGAACCAAGGGATTCTGGAATGGTTCTAGAATCTTCACCTGGTATGATTTCTTTTGCTTTTCCACCTTTTTTGCCTGTGCTGTCATTTGCTAACATGTTGCTTTGTTTTCTTATTAGCTGACTTGGCAGAGGATTTTGATGACTTTTGTCGCGCCCCCAAAACCGGGATCCGATCTCGGGGACGCGAGCATGGGGAGAATTTGTAGTATTTCCCCTCCCAGGATCCGCGTGTGTGAGGATAACAAATTCACAACACATCAAAATATTTCGCGGAAGCTATACAAGACGTTACGACCCTGAATCCGTATCCATCGGGTTCCGTGTCGTACTCAATCTGTCAGCACAAAATTGTCATAGAAATATTTAAATTCAGATTGGAACAATTCATAATATCAAGATATACAAAGCTGACAGTAACAGGCTTATCATTACCCAACATATTCAAGTTTCAAATTAACAAGTGCATTGATTACAATTCCCAAGAAACAGGCTAACAAAAGCCGTACACAAAAACAAGCTAGAACAAATACTACCCAATGGTGTAACGTAACTCCGGAGTCAAGCATGACGTCAACATGACATCGCTGACACTACAAGACTGCAAAACTCGTGGCTCAACAGCCCTCCGCACGCGAACTAGCTCAAAACAAGGACCTGCTATCTAGAGCACCAAAGCAGAAGTATATCAGACACGACGGTCTGGCAGGTAATCAATATAGGCAAGAGCATAAACAAAACCGAAGTTTAAAGGAAACAAGAACTAAAAACACTTCATTGAACTTGAAACAAGTTTACAAGATTTAAAAACAATGCATGTACAAGATACTTATCGAGAAATCACTAGTGCATGCACGATATACGAAACAAGGTATGAATACATATAATATCATGATTAGTAAATCCACAAAGAGCCCATCCTTTCTCCATCATACATGATGATAAGAGTAAGCACGCACGACAAGCACGACAAGAAACACGATCCCACGTCACACAAGGTAGACGGGGTGTCCGGCCGCGGAACCGGACCACGAACACGCACGATGTGTCAATTCAAGACACGACTAGTTTGCAGACAGTCCACGAGTTTAAGGACCCCCAGGTAGTGGATCAAGCTAAAAGGGCGGTCCAAGCTCAGTGAAATCACTTATATCATGAATGCATAAAACATGGCGATACACGTTCGAGAGCACAACAAAACAAGAGGGAAATCATTTGTCAAACACGTCACGACAAGGCTAGCACGATAGCATAATATAAATGCTTAACAACTGAAGAAATGATCCCCTTTTTCTTTCTTGAAACACGATTCTTGAAACACGTCTTAAAACAAGCTTATACTTGAAATTCAAACGAATGCACGATGATGCACAAAGCATCAAAACAATGGTCTTGGTTCTTGAAACAAATCTTCAAACAAACTTATACTTGGAAATCAAACGGGGACACGATGATGCATGAAGCATCAAAACAAGAATTCAAACACGAAATCTATCAAGTTTAGGCTAAGACCAATCATTGACCCTTGTGGAGTTGAAACCCAAATGTCGGAGTTTTTAACAAGATTTGGTGCCCCAGAAGTTATAGTACATTTTGGAATTTCAAGTGCACAAAGTCAATAAAAAGGTCTAAAACCTAGTCTAGTTTTCATTCCCGCAAAATCTTCAAAAACAGTACTTCTGGTTGTGGTTCACGCCTCTCTACCGGTAGAAATACCGGTTGAAGCGTCTCTACCGGTAGTACTACCGGTAGAACCACCTCTACCGGTAGAACTTCCGGTTGGAGCACTTCTACCGGTAGAACTTCCGGTAGAACTCATGCTCCTTAACTTTTCTCACTCTCTGCCGAAATCTGGGCTATTTCTACCGGTAGAACTTCCGGTAGAACTTGGGGTTTTTCAATTTCCTCACTCTCTGTCAGATTTTGGGCCCTTTCTACCGGTAGAACTTCCGGTTGAAATACCTCTACCGGTAGAAATTCCGGTAGAACTCAGGGTTCACGGTTTTCTCAACTCTTTGTCAAATTTTGAACCATTTCTACCGGTAGAACTTCCGGTAGGGTTCTGAAGCTCATTTCTTTCACACTTCTCTCCCTTCTTCACTTCCACATTTGAACCACATGCACTCCCCAAGCCTTCATGCTTTCCAAGGGATACATTTCACACACTTTTAAAGCATTCCATGCACAATAAACCATTCATATTTCAATCTAAACCTTCAAGTCATCAAAATCATTCATTATAAAAATCATGTTACTACACAACTTGTAAACCATTAAGCAAGATATATGCTTTCAATCAAGAAAAGACCTCAAGATTAGGAAAATAATTAGTAACCATGCTTGACATGACTAAGCAAACCAAGAGAGATTCAAACATTAAATGAAATGGAAAAACTTAGAAATAAGGGCATCATTTTCTCAAAGCAAAATGTCAAAAATCATAATACATCATAAAAACCCAAAATGATTACTTGCATTATGAAAATTAACATAGAAAACATGTCTAAATGAAACCATAATGAAACCATAAAACAATGTACATGAAAAATCCTATAAAGATCACTTGCCTTTGTCCAAATGCCAAGCAAATCTTTCACAAATCCAAATCAAAGAGTTGATCCACGAAATCTACACAAAAGCCCCAAAATAGAACACACAAAAATCACATTTTGGCCACTACAAACCCCCATTTCGAAAATGGGTTTGAAAACATAGAAAACAAGTTCTAAATGAACTAAAAGAACATCAAATGAAAAGAGGAACAAGAGCCCTAACCTTTAGCTAGCTGAACAAGAAGAAAGGAGGTTGAAGATGATGAATAGTGTCGGGGATTTGGCTCAAAAACGGATCCAATCGAAGCTTGAGAAGAGAGGAAGAAAATGGCGGAGTCGGATTTGAGATTGGAGCTCTCTTGATGGAAGATCCAAGGGAAAAGACCAAGAGGAAAAAGCTTTCTCTCCTCTCCACTCTAGGGCAAACCGGTTGCAGGAAAATGGGAAGAAGAAGAATGGAGGAGAGAGAGAAGGAGGGTATTTATAGTGTCTGGAGGGTGGGTCCCAATGCAGTAGAACTTGAAACGCTTAAAACTTGGTCTTGTGGACACCGGGTGAAATCGACGAAGAAGAACAAAATGATCGTCGAAAAATCTAGTTTCCAAAAAGTATATTTTCCCCAATTTCTGAAATTTTCGAAATTCATGGACAGATTTAGTGAAAATTGTCATTTTTGCCCTTTTTCTCGAAAAACGCGATTTCTGAGTATTAAATCAAGATGGTCAAAACATGAAAGTTGTTTATAACAATAAAATGAGTCAAAAGGAATAAAATTTGGGATTTTTAGAAACCAAGAATAAATTCTCACAAAATACAATTTACAAGGGTCGGGTCAAAACAAAGTCAATGGTCTTTTAAAACTCTCCAAAGTTATGAAAAATCTATTCAAACTCAAAAACAAAGTCAAATCATCTCTAATCTTGTTTAAAAAGCTAAATCATGGTTAAAACAATGCTAAACCCAAAAATTGAGGGTCGGGGTCTTACAACTTTCGATTCATCCGTGGATGCAACCTTTGAAGATGCTTCAGATGAGCTCATGGAGGCAGAAAGTATTCCGCCAGTCGTTTAAGAAGGCATTTTGTAGATTATCATATTCATACCTTTTCGTATTTTATTGACAGATTGTGAAGCAGTAGGAGAAGTTCCTCCGTCTTCCTTAGGGCTAGAACAGGAGATACCTGCAGCCGATCCAGAAGTAGGGCCTTCTTCTACTAGTTTCAATGCTGCAGGGGTGAGATCTCATGATGAGTCAACTTCTTTAATTGGAAAGAGCTTATTGATTACTCCTCCAGCGGGCATGACATGGGCAGTCGGACGCCGAGGCATGGCGAATCCTCATCTGGGCCATCCTTTTAGTATGCGAGGAAAGTGTTAAAGAGTGTCTTGAGCTCATGGGTCGAGACTCTCTCTTCAGGTCACTTGGAAGCTGGCTTCGGTATGATCAACCATGTGTAGGACACTCTTGCTGAGAGTGAAAAGGTTGGTCTAGATGTCACTGGCTCCAGGGCATTTGTTGATGATATCATCGCACTGGGCAACAAGTGGTCTGAACCGAGAGCTTTCCAAATGGTAACTTTTTCAGGGAGATGTTTTTGAAGCCTTCCGGCGAGGTCAAATCTGAAATGGATGAGATCTCGCGGACTTGGAAGCAGTTCGTTCGGGAGAGGAACGCCACCGAGCTGGCTATCATTGAGCTGACACATGACCTCCACCGTCTTGATAGGGAGGTCCTTGAGGCCAGGCAGCGACTTGAGCTTTTGGAAGAACAAGCTGCCAAGTGGACTGCCATTGTGGAAGCTCGCGCTAGAGAGGGGACTCTCATTCGCCAGGTTGAAGAGGCTGATAGCAATCTCCGGAGGAAGACTTAGGAATATGAGCAATGGCAAATGCTTTGGGAAGAGCTTCCTCGTACCGAAGATGGGTCGCGGCGTTCTGCTTCATTTTATGGAAAGATTTTGAAGAAGCGTGGCCTGGAAGCTTTGGAGGCTAAGGCCTTGAGTCTGTTTGAGGAGTTGGATCTTTGGTTGAAGACCATGTTAGACTGAGCTCTTGAGTTGTAACAAACTCCTTTTCTCCTCTTTTTTTGGTACCTTCATGTATAAATATTTTTGGTACTATATTTTTTTTTGTATTCCCTCCTTTCACTTAAATTCTTTTTTGATGAAAACAAATTTAAGCAAGAGCTAAATGAGAATGTTTGTTTGAGAATTTGATCAAAAAGTTGTGATTTTGTGAAAATCTTTTGTCAAAGGGTTATTTTGGGCATGAAAGCCAGATTTTGTGGCGAAAGCCTGGTTTTTTATGGCTTGAAAGCTGGATTTGTTTGTGGCATGGGTGCCAAAATTTGTTTGTGGCATGGAAGCCGAAGTCTTTGAGATGGCATGAAAGCCGAATTATTGGAGATGGCATGAAAGCCAAATTTTATGGCGTGAGAGCCAAAACTTGTTTGTGGCATGGGAGCCAAAATTTGTTTGTTGGCGTGAAAGTCAAACTTTTGAAAACCAAGTTTTGTTTTGTTGGCATGGAAGTCGGATCTTTTATTTTTGGCATAAAAGCCGGATTTTTTTTTGGCATAAAAGCCAGGTTTTTTTTTGGCATAAAAGTCAGGTTTTTGGCATAAAAGCCTGGTTATTGGTTTTCAAAGATGCAAGTATCGACTAAGCGTCGCCTTTCTGCTGAATGGTATTGCAAGTATCGATGGAATGTCTCCTCCTTGCTCATTCGGTTGTGAGTATCGATGGAATGTGGCCTCGTCACGGATTGGGGTGGAAGTATCGATTGGACGTCGCTTCCTTGCTCATTCGGTTGCGAGTATTGATGGAATGTCGCCTCCTCGTGGATTGGGGTGCAAGTATCGACTGGACGTCGCTTCCTTGCTTTTTAAAAAAATTTGGTTTTGCAAGTATCGACTGAATGTTGCTTCCCCACGATTTTGAAATTTGAGGTTTTTTTTTTTTTGAAATTTGGGTTGTGGATATCAACTAGAATGTTGCGTCTCCACGATTTTTTTGAAATTTGAGGTTTTTTTGAAATTTAGGTTGTGGATATCAACTGTAATGTTGCTTCTCCACGATTTTTTTTGAAATTTTGCAAGTATCGATAATGTGTCGCTTCCTTACGATTTTGAAATTTTGTTAAGTATTGAATGGGGTTCGCATCCTTCCAATTTTTTGGGTTTTGTGTGTATCAACTGAGCGTTGCTTCCCCACGGTTTTTAAAAAACCATTTTTGTTTAAAGACACGAGGGTCGTAGATTTTTACTCAAAACCATTTTTGGTTGTAAAAGTCGGGGCGGACTAGGGTGGAAATTCCTGAGTCCTGATTTTTGTTTCAAACCATGAATTTTGGGTTCAAGGATCGAAAATTTTGGTCAAGTCCGGGAAGAGGCTCCTAAACTTGGATTTTTGGATTTGATTTTTTTTTTTAACAATGAAACGATGAAAGTAAGCATTGTTTTGAGAGATTTTTTAAAAAATTTCAACATAAGGATGAAAATTCCAAAAGGAATGGGTTTGGTGAGCAAATACCTAGGAATAGGCTTTGGTCATATAGGCATTGCTCTGACCCATTAGAGAAAGTCTTCAAGGGTAGTACCGCTTCAAGAACTTGTCGTTGATGGGCAGCATACATTTGTCACCTTTCATGTTTAGAAGAGCGTATGCACCGTTGGAGAAGACTTTGTCGATGACGAAGGGTCCCTCCCATCTTGGTTCAAATTTACCTTTGGATATGTGGGCAAAGACTATGGATCTTTTTATTGCAAGGACCAAGTCACCCTTTTTGTAGGCGTGTTGCCTGTCCTTCTTGTCGAAAGATCCTGCCATGCATGCTTGGTACAACTCAATGCTTGGTAGAACTTCAAGCTGTCTCTCATTGAGATTATTCAGCTCTCGGAGTCTCAATTTGACATTGCTTTTTTACGTCATGTCATTTTGCAGAGATACCCTAAAGGAAGGAATTTGTACTTCCAAAGGGACAACAGCTTCGCATCCATAGACCAAGGAGAATGGTGTGCTATGGGTTGGTCCTGGAACGGTGGTTCGAAAGGACCACAAAGCTTCAGGTAGTTTGTCGCTCCAGTCTCTTTTGTGGCTAGAGATCATTATCTTGAGAATTTTGCAAAGTGTCTTGTTGAAGGCTTCTGCGAGTCCATTTGTTGCCGGATTATATGGAGTCGAATGACAATTTTGGATTTTGTACTTGTCGAAGAACCTATAGAATCTGTGATCCCAGAATTATGGCCCGTTATTATGGACGAATCTTTTAGGTATGCTGAAGCGACAAATAATGTTAGTGCCCAAGAATTGAAGGACTGATGAAGTCTTCATTCCGCTGAGCGCAAATGCTTCTGACCACTTAGAGAAGTAATCCGTAGTGGCGAAGATGAAGCCATGACCTTTTCTTGATGGGGGAGAGATAGGACCTATGATGTTCAAACCCCAGGCTTCGAAAGGCCATGAGATCGCTGTAGGAGGCAGCCATTCTGGAGGCATGTGGACATAATCTCCATGAATTTGGCATTATTGGCAGCGTTTAGCAAATTGCATTGTATCAGCTACCATGGTAGGCCAATAATAACCTAACATTTTTATCTGATCGTAGAGCTTAGGACCAACTTGATGAGCTCCATAAAGATAAGCATGTACTTCTTTTAGAGCTTCTTCGGCCTCTTGTTGTGACAAGCAGCATAGAAGTACTCCGTTGAAGGATTTTCTATAAAGCATTGTTGAAGGAATATCCAAATGAAAGTTTGGGGTACGTCTTTGAATGCTTACCAGTTCTTTTGGTTCTTCAAGTAGGATTCCGAACATAATGTAATGACTGAACGGATCCCTCCAGTCGCCGATCAGAGGTTTAAGGACGGATATCTGACTTCCAACCACTTGGTGGCATTCAACAACTGCTTGGTGTGTGTTAAGAGGAGGGAGAAACCTTCTTTGACACACTGTAATTTGCATGTTTTCCCCTTCTTGGATTGCCATAGATGCGGCGAGTCCGGCCAGGGCATCTGCACAGATGTTTTCACCTCTGAGGATGTGGGTGATGTGACCGATGTCAAACTTTTGTTGAAGCGATTGTGCCTTGTTGTAGTAAGGCAGTAGATCGGGGTTCCTGACCTTAATTTTCTGATTCATCTGGTTGACGATTAGTTGAGAGTCCCCAAAAGCTTCCAGCATGGTGATGCCAGATTTGAGGGTGAGTTCCAATCCCACAATCAGGGCTTGGAACTCAGTTGCATTGCTTGAGCATGGTTCCAATAGCGAAAAAGCGTGTGGAATCATGTATTTTTTGGGATTAACAAAGAGGATGCTAATTCCCGATATTTGGTTTCCTTTTTCATTTGTCTTGGTCGTGCCATCGAAGTACATGTCCTAGGAGGCATTTGTTGAGGAAATCTCCATGGCGTAGACAGGTTTGTCTAGGAGATCATCCCTGAGTGGAGAATCTTTGGGCAATGGATGCTCTGGGAGAAAGTCTGCCAGAGCTTGGCATTTGATTGCTTTTTGTGGTACATACCTAATATTAAATTGCGATAGAAGGATTGACCATTTTGCCAGTCGGACATTGGGAGAACCTGCTTTTGTGACAAGGACCTTTAAGAGATTGATTCTCGAAATCAGGTAGATTGTGTTGGTCAGCAGGTAGTGACGTAGCTTTTATATGGCAAACATCACTACAAGGCATTCTTTTTCAACTTGGGAGTAACGATACTTTGCACCTACCAATATGTGGCTAAGGTAATATATAGTAGCTTCTTTTCCCTCGTCGTTTTCTTGTGCGAGTAGAGCACCCAAAGAATAGTCGAGAGCTCTTGTGTACAAGATGAATGGTCTTCCAGTTGTGGGGGCAGCCAACACTGGAGGTTTGGTCAGGTAAGTCTTGATGTCTTGAAATGCGGCTTCACATTCAGCATCCCAAACAAAATCTACACCTTTCTTCATTAGGCGAGAGAATGGGCGGTACTTCTCTGATAGATTGGAGATGAACTGTTGGATGTATGCCAACCTTCCTTGAAGTCCTTTTAGTTCTCTTAGGGTCCTTGGAGATGGCATTTCTAGGATAGCCTTGACTTTGGTGGGGTCAAGTTCTATTTCGGCTTTCCGAACTATGAATCCAAGAAACTTACCAGATGAGACACTGAAGAAGCACTTTAGTGGATTCATCCGCAGTTTGTGTTTGTGAAGTCGGAGGAAAACTTCTCGAAGATCTTTGAGATGGTCTTCTTTTCTTCTGTTTTTGATGGTGAGGTTGTCTACATAACATTCGACCGTCTTGTGCTGCATATCTTTGAATATCTTCATCATAGCACTTTGATATGTTGCACCCGCATTTTTCAGACCGAATGGCATAACAGTGTAGCAATACACGCCAAATGGAGTCCGAAATGATGTATGTCTTTCATCTTCAGGATGCATCTTTATCTAATTGTAGCCAGAGAATCCATCCATGAATTGATGGACCCTCGGATTTCCGTCCTCTCCTTCCGCCCCTGGGGCTGCCTGGGTCTCGGCGGAGGAGGGAAATCACGGGTATCAACTTTTTGTATGGGTATGCCAGATTTACTATTCTACTTGGAATTTGGAATGGTGATGATCCGGAGATTTACCTTCACAAGTAGAAAGGAAATCGATCATTCTTTCTAACTTTTCAAATTGCATAAATATTTGATAAAAGAGACAAGTTTGTTTTTGAGAATGCCGTAGGAGGCATTTTTTTGTTTGTTTGCCGTGAAAGGCGATTTTATAAAACTCATCAAATATGAAAGACAAGAATTGCGATTTCTTTTTGTCTCTTTAAAAAAATACAAATTACAATAGAAAAGAAAGAAAATGAATCTAACTTCTTATAAGATTGTGGGGACACGTTCAGATCGACGGTTGCAAGTCATGTATGGACTTCGCCATCATCCTTCAAATGAGAATGCTTGATGCTTCGATTCTTCGGCTTGGCTCCAACCTTAGTTTTCTAAAGGACAAGGACCAAGAGGAGGTCCTATATCCAATGAAAAACCGAGTAAACGGGCTAAAAAGCCGCGTTTAGGCCATGTTGTAGAAGGAGGGGACCTTGGGGGGGTGGCCCCCCAAGGGACTTCGATCACCTTGTAGTGTCTCTTACAACAGAGCAGCAGGACTTCGCCTCTCTCTTGAATTTTCTGGATTTTTGGGGATTGGGATTACACACTCTCTTCTTGGAATGGACCTCCTTTTATAGGCTCTTGGTAGCTATGAGGTGTTTATTGGCATTGATGGCCATAATGAGAGAATTGATGATATTGATGAGAGGAGTTACAAGTTTTATTTCTTGATTTTGTAACTCCTTTTTCTTGGCTTGTGATTGGCCGATGAAGGATAATGGGCATTTAATCGCCATTAATCTTCATGATGATGGGAGTTTCATGGGTTTAATGCCATGATTGCTTGGATTTGTAACTCCCAAATGCTTGAATCTGATTGGGCCGTCCAAAATAATGAGTTAATGACCGCATTAAGTTGTCATAAATGGGTCAATTAACGACATTAAGTGGTCGCCAGGGCATGTGAAGAATTACGGGCCGCTCCGCGTCTTTTGAGATTCTTCTTGTGATCATCACAGGTGGATCCACACAATGTTTGATGTCGGATTGCAGTGCAATTTCAGACATTGATTGATGGTGGTGGACCGGTGACATCTGTCTTGTCTATTTCACGATCGGTCGGACAGAAAGTGTACTTTCTTGGTCAGCCGGTTGGCGATCTTAGAGCGATCAGTGATGATTTCATGCTTTTGATGGCGGATCCGAGATGTCGGTGAAGATCAGTGGTTTTCAATCATCAAAAATTGGATTTTTCAGAAAATCACAGAGGCAGGAACACTCGAAACGCGAAAAGGATCGGAAAACGGGCCATTCGGTGAGAAATCTGGCGACCCAGATTTGCAGGGTCGCCTGTGACCATGCACCCAGGGTCGTCGGCGACCATAGGGCTTTGGCCCTTTTGGTTGCCGAGCTTCGTTTTCGGCCGTTTTTCCTTCTTTTTTGTTCCTTTTTTGTTATGTATTTTTCTTGACATTTTTCCTCAATTATTGACTTGATTTTCTTGGTGAAAACTTGACGAGAACCTGTGCAAAGCCGGAGCACAAAGTTTCCCATTTTTCGGGAAAGCCAAAGACTTTGTAGCCGATTTTCCGTCAAGAGTCGAAACTAGGTCAAACGATGTCGGAATGACCTGAAAATTGAGGTGAAGCTTCTTGAGCAGTAGATAGGACCAACCATGGCCTTTTTTTGAGTTTTGAAGACGTTTGGGGTCCCGTCGATGCTTGACTTGATTTTGCTGCGGGGAAAATGCCAAGCTTTGATATGTTGTCAAATGATGTCCGATTGACCTGAAATTTGACGGGGAGCCTATTGGAGTCATTTTGAGACGACCCGTTAGCTCCAATTTAGATGTCATGGTCCCGGGGTGCTCCGCCGCTGGTAGGCTTGATTTTCTTTCGGAGCATCGAAACCTGGTCAAACGTTGTCGGAATGACCTGAACTTCGACGTGCAGTCCTTTGGAAGCATGTTGAAGCCACTCATGTGTTTTGTTTGATGAGTGATGGCTTCGGTGGTTCCCGCCGCCGGGAGGCTTGATTTTGCTGCTCGAGCGTTGATGGAGGGTCAAACGTTGTCTGTTTGACTTGAAATTTGGCAAGGAGCCCTTTGGAGGTATTTTGGAATCATCCGTAGGCTTTGATCGAAGTTTTGGTGTCTTCGATAATGTCACCACTGGGAGCGCTTATTTAGCTGTCGGAGAAGTGATGTTAGGCCAAACGATGTCGGAATGGCCCGAAACCTCAAGTGTACCCCTCTTTTGGCTGTCTTGAAGGATCTTGCAGTTTTTATTTGATTTTGACAAGATCTGATGGTTGAAGTAGCTTTGCATGTTTTGTAGCAGGATGCAGCTTCATGTGGCTTCTTGATGTTAAGGAGACATAGTGACTTTTTTGGTGTCAACATGAATGTCATTCGCTGAAACCCACAGGTGTTGTCAATCATCACCTCTGGTATGGGGAGCGAGAATTCATCTTTAGGACATAAATTATTCAGGTCCCTGTAGTCGATACAGACCCTTATCTGCCATTTTTTTTTGTCACAGGGACGACGTTGACCAACTATTCAGGATGCTGTTCCTCGCGGATAAAGCCAACGTTTTTGAGTTTTTGAACTTCTTGTTCCATTTTGTCCATCACATTAGGACGGACTCTTTCTTTGGCCTTGTTTGACATGCTTGATATCATTTTGCAGATTGAGTTTATGGACTGCTATTTTGGGGTCTAAGCCAGGTATTTCAGCATAAGACCATGCAAAACAATCAACGAACTAACGAAGAAAAGAGATATACTCGGGTAGCTCATCATCCTTTATATTCTTACTTATGAATACAGGACGTGAATACAGGACGTGGGTTATCAGGTGTTCCCAAGTCTATCTTATGAACAGGATCTTCTGTTGAAAGGTTTGAAGGTGGTTCCTCCATAATATTTTCAGAGGCTTCCAACTCAACATGACCTTTTGAAGTTCTAAAGGCATTTACTGACCAAGGCTCTGCTTCTGTCCATGGGTCTTCTTAATCGTATTCGCAATGAGATGATCCTAATCACCTATTGAAACTGGGTCGAAGTAGGGTACTTCTGTTGGAGACGATGGTTCTTCTGGGTCAGAAAACCGCGAGTCTGTGTCATCGGATAATTCCTCTTCATCGTCAGAGAAATCATACCAATTGGAGGAGCTTCCTGGATCCTTAACGGGTGACTCCTCAAAGAGATATCCAGGGAGATCAATGTCTTCATGGACACGAGATGTTAAGGCTTGGTTGGCAAAACGACTTTGTAGCATTTGTGTCAACTGTTTCATGGGAGTGTCATGATCATGCCCCAACCCGTATGAAGACTTGTCTATATAACGATAGAGTTTCCAATCCTCTAGTTGACTTTTGGTCAGAGTGGGTTCCAATGGTGTGAGAATACCACGGCCACCTTCCAAACCAATCAGATTTTGATAGTCATAGCCCATTTTCCTCATGATAGCTTGTGCCATTTGACTATATAGGAATAGTTGAGGCATACATTCGTTTTGGAAAAGTTCAAGCGAAGAATTTGATGAAGAAGCTTCCGATCTGTGGAAGAAGATTATTTTTTCTTTTGCCGAAGTTGCCGAAACAACGAAGGAAGCAGACGTAGGGTCTTCTACGTCAGCAAGTATCTCCAATGGAGTGAGAGCAGGCTGAACTCGTTGCGTATCAGCTTGGCTTGACGTTGTGTTGTCTTCTGTTTCTGAATCCAAATCTATGTCATGCATAATAGACACGAAGGAGACAGCGAACTTGCCCCCAGCCTTTTGTTTTGTCTTCTTTGCTTTGGTGGTGATTACCAAAGGCTTTGAAGATTTGAGAGAGACAACGAAGGGAGAATGACTGCTCTCTTTGGATTTGCTAGAATGTTTGTTTTCTTCTGATGATTGCTGAGGAGCCTTGCCCTTATCTTTCTGGAGATTTTCGGCAAATGGTGTTGTTTCTTCCTCCTTTTCTTCTTTTCCATTTTTTACACATCTGAGCATCTGCAAAATGGACGTCTTTACCTTTGAAGGGCTTTTTGTCTGCAAACACTCAATGAATCAAGACATCGTTGCCAACGAACTTGATGCACTGATGTAAAGTTGAAGGGACGGCACCGTTCTTGTGTATCCAGGGGCATCCAAGAAGGATATTATAGCATGAAGGGGTCCTTATTGCATATACAATGACTTTAGAAATAAGATCACCGATTTGCAACTTGAACCTAATTTTGCCGATAGGCTTTTGAGCGCTCCCGTCATATCCAAGAATGGATACAGACGTGTGGCTCAGTTTGCTAGGTGGGATGCCCGGCTCTTCGAGTGCCGAAATAGAGATGAGGTTGAGTGCAGAACCCGGGTCGATTTGGACTCTGTGTACTGGCATCTCTTTGACGTACTCTGTGAAGTACTAGGGTCAGTTGTGCTTTATCTCGCCTAGCAGGAGGTCATCCTTATTAAAGGCAATTGTTGCACTTGCTGCTTTTTGAACCGAGAGGCATTCAATGCTTGATCCCTCAGTTTTCTTCTTTTCTCCCTTTGAGGAAGTACTTGATTTTTTGACCCTATAATCCATTTCAATTTGTAGGACTTGTGGGGCATGTTTGTCGACATCCACATTCAGCCTTTGTAGTTCTGAAATGAGATTATCACGAGTTTGTGAGGACATTCGTAATATGTCAAGGATGTGCATTCATGCGGTATGTGTTTGAATTGCTCAATCAAGTCATACTTGAAAGCCTCCTTCGGGCCTACATTTTCATTATTGTTACCACTTGAGGCGTTTACAACTTGCTTTCCCAAAGGATTTACATAAGAAGAAGAAGGTTGGTTGTAATTTTTGTGGTAATTCTGGCCAGAGCGGGTACCTCTACCAACTTCAAGAGCTTCTAAAGAAGGGTCTTCTTTTGGAAGATCACATTCGGGATCAAGGGGTTGATCCTTGTCATTTGCTGAAGACGTCTCTGTAGCAGTATTTGCGTCTTTAGTGATCGCGTTGCACGCAGCATTTTTCGGGAACAAGTCCTGAACAGCATCCAGCAACTTCTCTTATTTGTTGAGTAATTTATCGGCCCAGACACCACCTATGAGGTCGGGTATCTGGGACCATTTGACTGGATTTTCATTAAAGAAGACTTCATTGGCAGGAGCTTCTTCAAGATGATCAGTCGGAAGAGGTTTGAGCTCTGATGTCACAGTTTCAGGAGACGAAGGCTGAGAAGATGATATCTCTGTGGAAGTCACCTGAGAAGATGTAGCTCTAGAAGATATGCTATCGGACATAGTCTGAGAATCTGAGGCCTCGGCAGACGAAGCTTCAGAGGCACCTTCATCCCGAACTATCGCATTGTAAGTAACTCCGATAGGAGATGCCTCTAAAATGGACTGTTGAAATTCAGACTCGTCTTCAGATGTAAGAGGATCATCAATGCAGCAGTTTTCTTCATTTTCTGGGGTTACCGGAGGAGATGTCTGTAAATTTTCCGGGATTTCCAATTCTGGATTTTGATTATGGCGAAGCTCATTGATGAGACCCTGCTCCCGCTCTATGGCAAGACATTGCAAGATTTTTGCATATTCTTCGAGATCGGGCATATGAGCCAAATCTTCTTCGTCATCTGCTCCTTGTGGTTCATCATTGTTAGGTTCTACTGGAGCATTGATAGGTGCTGGATTGACAGCATTTTCTTGAACAGCCTCTCAGTCTTCTTCATCATCGGACCAGGATCCTTGTGGCTGTAAGGGATTATACCCGATTACTGGTATAAGGTGAGATTCAGGAATCCATTCTTCGTCGGAGAAGTATTCTCTTGTTTCAAGCGATTCCTCCCACTAGTCGGTGTCACTGGACTCGTATCCATTTATGGAGAATCCAATTACCGAGTTGCAAGAATATGAGCCCCCTTGCGTAGCTTCATTTCTTAGCTGTGGTGGCATAAAATCACCAAGGGTGAATTTTTTTGTCGCCCTTGAAGTCTTGGGAGGGGACTTTTCTATTGCCCCCAGTGGAGCAGTAGAGGAATCCTCGGCCTCTTCATTGACTTCTTGTTTTGGTTGAGCTTTCTCCTGCTGTTTGAGCTATTTCTCCTGACTTGCCTTCGCTGTTGAGCAGTTGGCTTTGTTTTGACGATCTCTCAATTTTCATCTTCTGGGAGATCGGGATGCACCCATATAGGTTGTCCGTCTGGTGTTGGATAAGGGACCAACTCTTGGGACGTTTGAGTCATTTTTATCACCTTGAAGGAAGTAATGATCTTCTCCTTTGGTGACTTTGAAGTTTGTCCATATGACATCATGTTGACGGACGCAGACCTATAGTTTTTGTCAAAGGTGATAACTCCGTTTTTCCACATCTCGTTGATCTTCTCTTTCACAACGAAGCATTGATTGAGAGGACGCGAGACCATCTGGTGGTATAGACAATACCAAGGATTGTTGCTTTTGCCAACATCTTTCGGTCTTTTGGGGTCCAGCAAAGTGAGTTTGCCGTTTGCTATGAGAGTCTCGAAGATTTCTTCAATATCTTTATCGAACGGGTATTTTTTCTCTACTCGTTCTTTGAAGGCCTCAGAGAATTCAGGTTTCTTACTTGTAGTTTTATTTTCAACTTTCTTCAATTGCTGAGGAGCTGACTTGGTTTGCACATTAAAAACCTCCTTTGGGTTTTGAGGTCGTAATGGTAGTCGGCTCTTTCTTCGATAACTTCTGATTATTGAGGTCTTTGATCACCGTTTCAGCTTCCATAAATGCTTCTAAGAGTTCTCCCAATTTTTATTGATTTATTGCCGATGATCATGGAGCGGACTTTTGCTTTCATGTTGTTACGGCAGATGTCGACCAGTGATGCTTGTGGTAGTACATCTGAGCACTTGTATGCCATCGCCTTCCACTTGTGAATGAAGTCGTATGTTGACTCATTCTCTCCCTGTTTTAAGTTGCAGAGTTGTGCCATGGTAACAGGATGATCCTCACTTTTAAAGTGGGTCAGGAAGCATGTCTCCAACATATTCCAGTTTTGAATGGAATTCTTAGGCAGAGTGGAGTACCAATCGAAGGCAGTACCATTTAGGGTACTTGCAAAGAGTCGGATCTTGAGGGTATCTTGATCTGCAATAGCTTCTGTTAGGATCTTGAAGTGGATGACGTGCTACCTGGCTGAACATTTCCCCGTGTATGTTTGGAGAGTGGGTTGTTTGAATTTTATAGGGAATGGAACCGAGTCCATCCATAGGGGATAAGGTGGCTTGATCCCATGCTCCTTTAGTGTATCATCTTCTTTTGCTTTGGCGAGGATATTGTCCACGTCCTTTTTGGTAAGGGCGTGTGACTCATTGTCTTCCCTATTGTCATCTTGATGATTCGGGGGAGGTTGATTGTTTTCTTGACGCTAAAAAGTGAGAAGAAGATTCTCCATCGAGTCTCAATCCTCACCTAACCTTGCTCCAATTGTTGGATGCGTGCAGTCGTTTCATCAGGAGGTGAATTGCGTGGTGGCTCAGAGTTTGTAGCCAGGACGTTCATCCATCGGGATTCGAACGAAGAAATCGTCCTGGTGGCTGAGCTGGGGCTCATTATCTTGGTTAAAAGCTTGAGGAAGGATTACTTCGTTGTCCTTGGCTTGAAGGAGTAGAAGATTCTTCCAGATATCTTCATGTCTGGGAGACACTGCGAGTCACCGGACGACGGATATAAAGTTTTGTTACTGACTTCTGGCATCTTCTGATTTTTTGAACCATATGGACAGTAGCAACTTGGTCGGGTCTTTCTTTTTCGACCCATTTTTTAGAGACCTGGAGTGTAGGATGCTGGGTCCTTTGTTTCTCTAGTCTCTTTTGTCGATATGCCGTGCGGCGATATATGCAACGAGCAATCTGAGATTCGGTGAGCTCTGGCTGAGCTTTAGCAATGAAGGACGTAATCCCTCTAGCACAGCAGCTGAGCTTGTCTTCTTTAAAGCTAGGCATGGACAGGATCCGGACCCGGTCCTTTAACTGTCGTAACAAAGCTTTGAATTTTGTTAGTTCTGCCCTTGTTGAGATGAAGGGTCGAACTGCAAGAGTGCAGGCCTTGGCAGGTTCTCGTCGAGGACTTATGATGCATGATTTGATTTTTGGCTTTTAGGAGTAAGCCGTCTCATGATAGATTGATTTGTTTGTTTGGTGGAGGGTAGGCCTCTCTTCTTTCATGTGAGAGAGAGGGTAGAACTGGTTCTCCTTGAGAAGGGTAGATTGATTTTTGGCTTTGCAGATGTTAGAGACCTCCTTTGTTTTGGTGAAGGTCTTGGGGACCATGTCTTGGGGTAGACCTGGTTATTTGTTGGTTGAGGTTTCATGGGGTTGCCACGGGCTTTAGGCTTCTTCATGTTCGGCCTTGGTATCATGGCAATGACACGTTGCGGGGCGATCTTTTGCTTCTTGGTGGGTGCGGTTTCCTCTACGGGAAGTGGGAATGGTCCCAGTGACCCAAAGACGATAGCCTGAGGAGTAAAGGTTGACCCGGTGTTCTGAGAGTTGCCGAGGGAGATGATGCTTCTACAGTTAGCAGGGTGCTTATGAGTGCGCTTGTTCTGCTTCTCTTGAAGCATGAGCTGGTACTTGTTCCCATCAAAGGTGATGGTTAATGAAGTTGCCATTGTTAGTTTGAAAAACTTCTGAAATAAGACCACATCCATTAGTAATCACAAGAATATGGTGATCATAAATGGAAAAGAACTATGGTTTTGTCTTTTCAAATCGCTCGAGGGAAAATGGCCCGGCCCAAGCGAGGTGAAGAAGACAAAAGGCCATAGAGGGTACAATTGTTCTAAATGCAAGTATAGGAGGCTCTGAGTAAGCATTCCAGTGACTACTAAAAGCAATTGTAAACCTTAATTCAAATTACCGAGAAGCGAGGCTCACTCGAGGTAAGATGATATAAGGTTGGAGATACAAATATGTCGGTTGCGAATGCAGTAGACCCAAAAAGGTGTACTAACACCATTAGGCACAAATGTTGCAAATCGCATCCTTCGAATGAACCCGAGATGGGATTTTTTGAAAGTCAAAATTGGATTCATAAAAGAGAGCAAATGGTATTCCAATATGAACGCAAGCTACAAGTGATTTCCGCGAACTTCTATCCAAAAGGGAATGAACCAAGATTTCTCAGATCTGAACCTAAAAATGACGGAAGTTTTTTTTTTTTTTTTTTGAAAGGTCAAAATCGAATTCATCAAAGAGAGCAAGTGGTGTTCCAGTCCGAAAGCAAGCTACAAGCGATTTCTGCGAGCTTTTATCCAAAAGGGAGTAAACCAAGATTTCTTAAATCTGAATTCAAAAAAAGACAGAAGTTTTTTTTTTGTTTGTTTTGAAAAAAGTTTTTTTTTTAAAAGTTCTTTTTTTTTTAAGGGTGTGCATATGTTTTCAATTCGGTCTTATGAAACCTTAGTAGATAGATCAACCCCCAGGTAAGGGTAGGATTACTTAATGAACCCGTTTGGAGGACCTTTGCCTCGCGCAATCTAGCTGCCTCCACACTCTGGACAAGGCTTTTCTTAGATCCACCTTTGTTAAAGAACGCAATTGGTGTAACCTTAGTGGCTTTTTTTTTTTTTTTGACAAGTTTTCTTGGAAGATCTCTAATGGACCAATCAAAGAGAGCGAATGGTCCCTCCCAATCCAAACGTTGGCTACAAACGATTTCTGTGAGCCATTGTATGAAAAGGAAGAAACCAAAGTTTCTCTAATTTGAATTCAAAAGAGAGAAAACTTGAAAATTTTATCTTTTTTATTTTTGAAAGATTTCTAATGGACCCATCAAAGAAAGCAAATGGTCCCTCCCAATCCAAACGTTGGCTACAAACGATTTCCGCGAGCCATTGTCCGAAAAAGAAGAAACCAAAGTTTCTCTAATTTGGATCCAAAAACGAGAAAACTGATTTTTTTTTGAAAAGTTTGAAATTAAATTTTTTTTTTTTTAAAATCCATATTGGACTCATCAAAGAGAAAAAATGGCCCATTCCACGATACAAACGATAGCTACAAATATTTCTGCGAGCTATCAAGTTCGGAGAGGAAAGGATCAAAGTCTCTTAAAATTGAATCCAGAAAAGAGAAATCAGATTTTTTTTTTTTTTTTTGCGTAATGAGAAAGAGTGGAAATAAACTCAAAGATAGAAATTTCCAAAAAACCCCATCTCATGTTTTTTTTTTTTAGATGCAAGATCCAACATAGGCCACCAACTAGAAAGGAACCAAAGAATCTAAACATCATGTTCTCAAATGAACGAGTCCTACCAGGTGTGCCAACTTGATGGATCCGACTTTTGTCCTCTCCTTCCGCCCCGGGGCAGCCGGGGTCCGGTGGAGGAGAAAAGCGAGCATCAACATTTTTTTTTACGGGTATGCCAGATTTTCTATTCTACTTGGAATTTGACGTGGTGATCCGGATTCACCTTTACAAGTAGAAAGGAAATCAATTCTTTTTTCCAACTTTCCATTTCACAAATATTTTTAAAAAAGAGATACAATAATTTTTTTTAAATGCCGTGAAAGGCGATTTCATTTTGTTTGCCGTGAAAGGCGGTTTTTTTGTGCCGTGAAAGGCGGTTTTGCCGTAGAAGTCGATTTTTGTGCCGTAAAAGGCGATTTACAAATCTCATCAATAATGAAAGACAAGAATTGTGATTTTTCTGTCTCTTTAAAAAAATACAAAATACAATAGAAAAGTAAGAAAAGGAATCTAACTTCTCAGGAGATTGTGGGGACTCGTTCAGATCGACGGTAGCAGGTCGTGTGTGGGCTTCGCCATCATCCTTCAGATGAGAACATATGATGTTTTGATTCTTTTGGCTTGGCTCTAACATCATATTTTTAGAGGATAAAGACCAAGGGGAGGTCCTATATCCAATAAAAAAAACGAGTAAACGGGCTGAAAAGCCGTATTTAGGCCATGTTGGATAGAAGGAGAGGGGACCTTGGGGGGTGGCCCCCCAAGGGACTTCGATCAACTTGTGGTGTTTCTTATAGCGAAGTTTCTTCAAAGAAGGAGAGCTTGTTTGTGCAGAGATTTCTTCGAGAATTCTTCGGGAGTTTTCTTGAATTTTTTCTAGACCCTTTCTTCTTGGAATGCCCCCTTTTTATAGGCTTTTGGTGGTCATAAATTGGGTTTATGAGTATTGATGGCATTGATGCTCTATGATGGGAGGAGTTACAAGTTTTTATTTATTGATTTTGTAACTCCTTTTTCCTTGAATATGATTTGTCGATGGAGAATGATGGACATTTAATCACCTTTAATCTCTATGATGAGGGGAGTTTCATGATTTATTACCATGATTACTTGGACTTGTAACTCCCATTTGCTTGATTCTGATTGGGCCTTCCAAAATAATGGGTTAATGACCGCATTAAGTTGCCATGAAACGGGTCATTTAACAGCATTAAGTGGTCGCTAGGGCATTTGAAGAGTCGCAGGCCGTACCGCGTCTTTTGGATTTCTTCTTGTGACGATTGCTGATGGATCCACATGTTGCTTGATGTCGGATGGCGATGTAACTTCAAACATTGATTGGTGCCAGTGAGCCGGTGACATCTGTCTTGTCGATTTCTCGATCGGTCGGTCAGAAAGTGTACTTTCTTGGTCAGCCGGTTGGCTATCTTGGAGCGATCAATGATGATTTCATGCTCTTGACGGCGGATCCGAAATGTTAATAAAGATCAGTCGATTTCAAGCATCAAGAATCAGATTTTCGGAAAATCACAGGGGCTGGAATTCCCAAAACGAGAAAAGGATTGGAAAAACAGGCCATCCGGCGGAAATCCGGCAACTCGGATTTCCAGGGTCGCTGGCGACCATGAGGATTTCCCCTTTTGGTCGCCGTTTTTCGGCCGTTTCTCGGATTTTTTTATTTTTTCTCCGTTTTTCGGCCGTTTCTCGGATTTTTTATTTTTTCTTTTCTCCTGTATTTTTTTCTTGATATTTTTCCTCATTTATTGACTTAATTTTCCTGAAGAAAATCTGATGAGAAACCGTGCAAATTGAAGCACAAAGTTTTCTATTTTCCGAAAAGGCCGAAGACTTTATTGCCGATTTTCCGTCAAGAGTCAAAACTAGGTCAAACGATGTCGGAATGACCTGAAATTTGAGGTGAAGCTTCCTGAGCAATAGATAGGACCAACCATGGGCTTTTGTTTGAGTTTTGAAGCCGTTTAGGGTCCCGTCGTTGCTAGACTTGATTTTGCCGCGATGAAGGTGTCGAGCTTTGATGTACGGTCAACCGATGTCTGATTGTCCTGAAACTTGACAGGGAGCCTATTGGAGTCATTTTGAGATGATCCATTAGCTCCGATTGGGATGTCATGGTCCCGGGGTGCTTCGCCGCCGGTAGGCTTGATTTTGTTTCCGAGCATCAAAGTCTGGTCAAACGTTGTCAGAATGACTTGAAATTTAACGTGTAGCCCTTTGGAAACATGTAGAAGCCACCCATGTGCTATGTTTGATGAGTGATGGTTTCGGTGGTTCTCGCCGCCGAAAGGCTTGATTTTGCTGCTCGAGGGTTTATGGAGGGTCAAACGTTGTCGGTTTGACGTGAAATTTGACATGAAGGCTTTTGGAAGTATTTTGAGACTATCTGTGGACTCTGATTAAAGATCTGATGTCTTCAACACTGTCGTCGCCGGGAGAGCTGACTTTGCTACGGCTATTTCTTTTTTTGGGCCAAATTAATGTCGAAATGACCTGAAACTTGATGTAGAGAATCTCAGTGGCATTTTGAGGCCACCTGTATGCTTTGTTTTGTGATTCAGGGTCTCTAGCTTCACTACCGCCAGGAGCTCCTGCTCTGCTACTGGAGGAGTGAAGTTAGGGTAAATGATGTTGAAATAGCCCGAAACTTCATGTGTACCCCCTTTTGGCTATTTTGAAGGATCTTGCAGTTTTTGTTTGATTTTGACAAGATTTGATGCTTGAAGCAGCATTCACCTTTTGTGGTAGGATGCGGCTTCATGTGGCTTCTTGATGTTGAGAATGTGCGAAGAGCCAAAGTGACATTTTTGGTGTCAAACACCATCTTGATGCTTGAATGGTAGCTGTTGTTGTATGCAAACTCGCAAAGTGGTAGACAATCTTCCCAGTTCTTCTTGTAGTCCAAGACACATGCTCTTAACATGTCCTCTAATGTTTGGCTCGTGCGCTCCGTCTATCCATTTGTCTGAGGATGATAGGCTGTGTTGAAACTCAACTTGGTGCCCAAAGCCTACTGTTGACTCTCCCAGAAATGCAAAGTGAAACGCAGGTCTCTATCCAATACAATCGATGCCGGAACTCCTTGCAAAGAGAGGACTCGTCCATGTACAGCTTGGCAAGGACATCGAGCCTTGGTCTCATTGAAATTGGCAAGAAATGAGCTGACTTAGTCAGTCGATCCATAATCACCCATATGCCATCACTGCGTCTCCTAGTAACTAGAAGTCCTGCAATGAGGTCCATAGTAATGTGCTCCCACTTCTACTTGGGTATGTCAAGCTGATGTAGTAGACCTGGTGGCTCTGATGTTTGACCTTGATCTGCTAACACATCAAGAATCTAGAAGCATAGCCAGCAATCTCTTTCTTCATGTTGTTCCACCAGTAGTATCTTCTCAGGTTTTGGTACATCTTGGTGCTGCTTGGGTGAATCGAATATCTGTTGTGATGCGCATTTGCTAAGATCTCGTCCTTTAGCTCCTGAATAGTTGACACACAATCTGTGCTAATAGTAGAGCATTTCACCAATCAATCTGACCTCTGGCCTCTGGTCAATCTACTCTATCATTCTGACAAGCTTGGGGTCGCTGCGTTGACTGTCCTTGACCTTTCCAAGTAACTCTAGTTCCCATGCAGACATGGTAGCAATCATAACTTTGTTACTAAGCGGTTGAAACTGAACATCCAGGTCTCTGAAGACTTCGGTTCACACACTCTCTACTACTTGAAAACTGATTAGGGCGGTCTTCCTGTGATCGGACCCCAAGTATAGGGTGCAATTATAGTAATAATTTGGTGAGTCTAGGTCGATCCATAGGGAGTAATGCCTTTTGAAAGTCTTTCCAACTTTGACCTATCATAAATAAATACTGAATCTGGCTTAAATGGAAACTAATAAAATTACATCAACTTTCCAAAAAACAAAAATAAAAACATTAATTTAAACAAAGAAACCTAATTTGGGCAATACTAATTAAACCAAAACCAAAACCTGCAAAAGAATACACAAATCAAACAACCAGTTTAATATAAAATAAATCAAAGCAAAATTTCCTAAATTAGATCCTAATTACCAAAATAACTTTTTATGCAAATATGAATGATCTATAATGCCCTAAATACTAACAATGCAATTTTATGCGAGTTTCTAAAAATCTGATGCATGCTGTAAAAAATTCTAAGCATGGAAACTCTTGCACAGGTCCAATTTTACTGGACTGTACGACAGGCCTAAGATGATATGAACCTAAATCTAATAGCTGGAATCAATACTCTGATGATGCATGAACACAACAAAAAAAAGAAGAATGGAAAAAGGACTTAAAATGAAAAAGATATGATCATCTAAATATGCCTACTTGAACTGTTTTGCTGCTGAAATTTGAACGCAAGCTTTCCAACTACCCCCTGTTTGAGGCTCTGGTTGACACGGTTCCCGAGGTTATTTTTGGTTGAAATTCTGGAGTTTCATCGTCCTATTATTGTAGTTTAAATCTGCTATTTTTCGGACCAAAACATTCACGTTTACCTAGTTTTTAAATCGCGTACTTTTGTAACTCAGTTAGGTCAGTTCTGCTGAAACTGTGCAGAATTTTTCGCTATTCTCCTCCCAACTCCGAATTTAGTCTTTCTAATCAGTCATCAAATATTTTGATTTCAGCAACAAAAACTTGTTCTAATGCAAATTCCAAATATGATATATGCACAAAGATACTTTCCAACCATATACTATGCAAGTAACAAAAATAGAAAGTTTCTACTACACATAGAAAGATGCAAATTGGGTTTTTTTTTTTAAATCTAGAATTTGTAAATAAAAAAATCAGAATATTAATAAAAAAAAAGGGGTGGAAAAATAAAAAGCAGAAAAGATGTACCAAAGATCTAGAAACTAGACAATTCTACAAGTATTGAAAATGTGATTATATGCAATCGTCTCTTCTCAGAGTAGGAAAAAAATTAATGCAAGTGGTTACTTGTTGTCTCTCGACTTTTAATCCATTTATTTTATTTTCAAACCCTAGATCTAATCATGTGAAATATTGTTTCCAATCAAAACACATAAAAGAACTAGAATGAGAAAAATTAACACACTTACATAAAGAATGCGCAGAATCAATCCAAATAGTATCTTTATTCCTTGATCTTGAAGTACATAAAATTAAGATTCTTCCCTCTTCATCATTCTCTCAGCATGATCTCTCAACCTATGTCTAAAGAATTAGAATGGAGAAGAAGAAGAAAGGGATTAGAGAGAAAGGGTGGATGGGAGTGGAAAAGGAGAGAAAACCTCCAAGATTTCTCAACAACAAGGCATTGGACGTCCAGCCCTCTTGGCTGGCTCCTTTTTATAATTTTTTATGTTTCTTTGTTTGGTAAGACTCCTCTTCCATTGTGGCTTGAACTCTAAGCAATCCTCCTCTTGACAACTTTCTTGATAATGATAAAGTCTTGTGGTCCCATTCTTTCCATCTTTGGACTCCTCAAAAGGTCTTTAAGATTGCACATGAGACGGATTCCAAAAAAATCAGATTGTGTGCTTTTCTTGTGCAGCCCATATGTGGGACATCCAACACATCTTGGGTTTCTCTTCTTATTTCTTGATTTACTTTCCATCTTTAGTTGGATTCCTTCTTGGATTAGATTTCTTCTTTTGCAAGTTTGACTTTTCTAAGATTCTTTAAATCTTCTTTCCATTCTTGAACAAATCTCTTTCTTCATCATGTGGGCCCATAAAATATGAATTCTCATGCTAACAAAGTGGGGCTCCTCCTACTTAATTGCTTTTCAATGCGGGTCCCATTTCTTGTTTTCTCCTACAAATAGAAAGAGGCAATTTTAACATTAATTATATGTAAGAAAATAACTATGAACCATATATGGGACCCTACATGCCTAGTGATGAACCAAAATGACCAACTTTCCAAAAATAGCACATGGTGCCAAAAATAGCAAGATATGCACTGATGAAACCAAAAGCCTAATTTTGGGGTGATAAATGAGATGAGGAAAAATTAATTTCAAAAAGTCATGCAATTCAATGAATTTTGACCAATTCTCCAAAAATATCCTCAAATGCATGTAATCATGAAATTAAATGCAATTCTATGCAATTAAGCCTAATTAAGTCCACAAATATTGCTAATGAAATGATGACTTAATGACCTAGTTTTGTGGACTTATCATCCTGCTCAAAGCATCTGCCACTACATTCGCCTTACCAGAATGATATTTGATAAGGAAGTCGTAATCCTTGATGTACTCCATCCAATGCCTTTGACGGTTGTTGAGGTCAATCTAGGTAAACAAGTACTGTAAGCTGTGATGGTCCGACTGAACGTCGAACTTCTCCCCATAGAGATAGTGTCGCCACATCTTCAACATGAAGACAACTGCTGCTAGCTCCAAGTCGTGTATAGTGTACTTATTCTCGTGTTCCTTCAGCTGGCATGATCTATATGCAATGACTTTACCCTCCTGCATCAAAACACAACCAAGGCCTGTCCCTGAAGCGTCTATGAAGACCACGAATCCACCACTCCTGGTAGATAAAGACAAGATCGGTACTGTCGTCAATCTCTCCTTTAGCTCTTGAAAGCTTTCATTGTAAGCATCTAACCACACGAACGGCACATCCTTCCTCGTCAGCTTGGTCAATGGCGCTAAAATCTTAAAGAAACTCTTGATGAACCTGCGGTAGTGTCCTACTAAGCCAAGGAAACTCTGAATCTCTATGACATTCTTCGGTCTCTCACAGTTCACCACTGCCTTTATCTTTGTTGGGTCCACCGCTAGTTCATCTCTGGAGATGATATGTCCGAGAAAAACCATTTGCTCTAACTAGAACTCGCACTTGCTTAGCTTCGCATACAGTTGGTTGTCGCGCAACAACTGTAGAGATGTCCTCAAATGCTCTTATGCTCCTCCCTGGGCTTTGAGTAGATTAACATGTCATCGATGAGCACAACTCTGAAGCTGTCGAGGTGCGGAGCGAAGATCTTGTTCATCAAAGACATGAACACTGCTGGAGCATTCGTCAATCCGAACGGCATCACTAGGAACTCATAGTGCCCGTGGCATGTACGGAACACTGTCTTCTGCACGTCCTGCTCTTTGACTCGTGGCTGATGATATCCCGATCTCAGGTCTATCTTCGAAAAGTACTAAGCACCCTCAAGCTGGTCGAAAAGCTCGTCGATCCATGGAAGAGGATACTTGTTCTTAACTTTCGCCTGGTTCAACTGGCGGTAGTCGATACACATCCTCATCGATCCATCCTTCTTTTTCACGAAATGCACTGGCGCTCCCCGTAGTGACATGCTCGACCTGATGAATCCTTTCTCTGGCAACTCCTGTAATTAGGTCTTCAACTCTCACGGCTTTGCTACAGCCATACGGTAGGGAGCTCCGGAAATCGGTGTTGTGCCTGGTGCAAGCTCAATGGAGAAATCAATCTCTCTGACTGGAGGCAATCCCGGGATCTCGTCAGAAAACATGTTTGGAAACTCGTAAACTATTGGAATCTCCTCTACTCCCTTGGACTGCTTATCCTCCAGGATGAACGTGATGTAGCCCTCGCAACTTGATCTCACCAACCTCTCTGCCATCAGTACCGAAATCAAATGGGTTCTGGGTGGTCTCCTCTCACCTACAAACTCAACCATGTCGTCTGATCTGTCAATGGTGAGTCTGACTGTCTTCTCAAAGCAGTCCATCACTGCTCGGTATCTGGCCAACCAATCCATCCCCAAGATAACGACGAAGTCATGCATGGTTAACACGGTCAAATCTGCAAACAGAATGCACTCCTGATCTGCACTCAGCATCTGTGGTGATAAGTCTTACACACTACTCTCTTGCCCACGGGCTAGACATAACTAGCATACAAGGCAACTCCTCTCCTTCCCCACCAAGAACTAAAGCAAAAGCCGAGGACACATAAGAATGTGTCGCACATGGGTCAAGTCCTCATGTGTAAGCATGAAAGCTCATCCTGGGGCCTGGGGTCTTTGCTGTTGGCGTTGCTGTCCCTGGTGCCTCTGGTGTCGCCCTCACTGATAATGCTATCCTTTGGGATGTTGGGGTGCGCGTGCCTACTGTTAAGCACGATGCTGCTGCTACGGTGACTGAGGTGCCAGAGCAATCTGATGGACTGGCTGAGTAGCTGGAGTTGGAGCTCTCGGGGGTGCTAGAAGATGAAGCATCGAAGGATGCCCTCCTTAGAGTGGGCAGTCCCTGGATATATGCCCTAGCTCTCCACAGTGAAAGCACGTGCCGGGATGGCGGTACTGCTGCCGCTATTGCTGATACTCTCTCATCTGGCCTGCCGGCCTCTGCCTCTGAAACTGCTGCTATGGCTGGACCATGGGTTGTTGCCTAATTGGAACGAATCGAATCCGTTTCTGCTGATGCATACCTCCACTCGCTACAGATGCTCCTTGGCCTAGTAGGCCCTCCTGACAGCATCCTCATATGTAGCATGGTCGATGCAAGTCATGTGTAGCTGGATGTCATCTCGCAACCCGTCAACAAATCGTCAAATCCTCTCAGACTCAAGCGTGATCAATGCCTTTGCAAAGCGGGAAAGCTGGGTGAAGCAGAGCTCATACTGGTAAATAGTCATGCTGCCTTGCACTAGAGTCTGAAACTCCTAGAGCTTCCGGTCCTTGATGTGCGCTGGCATGAACCATCCTGAAGGGTGTCTAGGTTATCTAGTCTCCAATCATCTCATAAGGACGCTAGACGGTCCTCCACCAGTCCTCTGCCACACCATGGAACATATAAGCTGCTTACTGCACTCTCTAACGGCTGGTGCACTCGAAGACCTTGAAGATCTTCTCCATCCGCACTACCCAGTCATTAGCAACTAGGGGATGCTCTGCGCATGAAAACTCTGGTCGTCCCCTTTGAGGAACCTCTCAAAAATGACGTTCGGGTCTGGTAAGTGCATCTGTCGGACCAAGTTGCGCTACCCTGTCCATGACATCCAAGACCTGCGACTGAAACTGCGCAAAGTCCTCAGCGTGCTGCTGGTATGCCAATGCTTGGGCCTCCTTTGAGGCAAGGAAAGTTTGCACAAACTGCTCGAATCGTTGCTCATAGTCGGGCTTACCGTCAACTGTCGGTGCTCCCAGTGGTGCCTCTCCTCTAGACATCTGCCTAGAGAAAGAAATTGTGTTAGTTCGAGTCCGAGACTCGGGAATACACTGATCTTACCCAGTCCATCGTCCTTACACGTATCCCAACACTAAAATCCTCACTACGTCCTAAAGTTTCTAGTGTGTTTTATTTCTTAGAGACTTGCCCGCTCTAATAAAAAAAACTGTAATGGCCCAATTCTAAATACCGAGAAAATCGTCAAGGTACCCGAAGTTGGCGCGCTACTTCCCGAAAAAACCGAGGACTTCAAAGATCGTAGGTCTGCAGTGAGGTCCAATTTAAAACTTTTTGAAAAACAATATAACATCAATGGTTTAATTGTGGAAGCATAAAGAATATAGCGGAGGCAATGTAACAACAGCGGAAGCATAAGGTATCCTGTAAACTGTGTCAAATGTAGCAGGGCTGAAGTCCAGCCTAAAATATCAAAGTATGAATATCAAAAGTTTATAAATATCAGACTACCTCCTTGCTCACCACAACATCACTCAAAACCCAAGAAAAGATAGTACTCTTAAGCCCCCGGTGTAGGCACTCCATCATCCATTTCGACCTCCTAGTCGGTTGGTCTCCAACCATAGTCACCAGCTACGGGCACCTCAAAGAGCGCATCGTCCTCATAGTTGGCGTCAAAATCCAAGCCCCAAGAATGGGTTAGATCTAAAAATCTGGCAAGGCACAACATACAATTAACATAGAATGTATGCATCAAAAGAGTAGAGACGATCATATCATCAATAATAATAACAATGATACATAATCTAGGCAGTTGAGCAGAATAAGTAGTTAAAATTAAGATAAATAAGTCATCTAGTCTAACAGACATCAAAGTGGCACATTCACACAAGCTGGATGCCGTGGGATATTATGTCGTGGTCGTCCTATACTGAACACAGTCGCGGTAGGAAAAAGGGTAACCGGTGTTGAGGAATGACGAGTCCTGCAAATAACACTCATCCATCTCATCACTCATCACTCAGAAGACTGGACCCGGTATTGCACCGTCCGTCTAAAACATAGCTCATCATGATAGCCCACTTAACACTCAGCACTCAACACTCAAATAGCTCAGACCAGTGATGATCAGTCAAAAGGCTGAGCTTAAGACAACTGAGTGAATGTTAATGCCGACTCAAGGAAACAATACAGGTCTGTGTCTTTGTAGGCTTGCCTTGCGCGAGCAAGGTCCTAACCAGTCCCTAAGAGGTCCAAGTACCAATTCAATCCATGGAACACAGTCCAAATCTAAATTCAACATTGGATCCATACAAAGGCCCACCAAATCCATGGCCTGGTCTAAAACAGCTCAAAAAAATAACAAGTTCATTTCCGATAATAATCAGTCCATTCTCATCCATAATGAGTCATAAGTCCATCATAACCAACCTCTCTATCCTAGGGTATCATACATCCCAACTTAGGCCATATAAAGGCCCGCCTAGCTACAGACACGGGTCAATAATTACCCAATCACATCACCAAGTCACCTCTATGTAATCCTAGGCTCAGGTCGTCTATTTTTCATTTAATTAACAGGCATACGCAAAAGTAAGGTTATGAGAGTGACAATGATGCATTAAGTATAGTAAACCTCCAAATTAAGAGAATCAATGGGAAATATCGAAAGTCTATCCTAAGTAATGGTCCACTTTTAGGTCCAGGTCCATCTCAGATAATTTGATTCCTAAATGAAATTTCAGATGCCAATGATACTGTGTTTGGTGCTCTAGAAGTTACGGGCATCTTCGAGACGTTTAAGGATCGAATTGACTTCAATTCCAAACCCTAGACCCTACTTGGTGGTCCTCATGAGTCAAGGTTGAGCCTCACCATTGATTCATACTTGGCACATCAATGGAAGTCTATCTGGATGGTTAATGGGCCCCACAATCGATCACAACATTAGAAAGATGAGAACTGGAAAACCACTAAATACAGTGTATTCGGTGGACCGAGCACAGGGTCCGGTCGACCGAGTACACTGGACTGTCAGGATGTTGACTCTCAGCTTGACCTTCTATGCACTGTGCCCGGTTGACCTCCTGGCTTGTTCGGTCAACCGCGTACACTGAAGATTGCAGACAGGCACCTGGCAGGCAATGTCCTGATCCTGGAATTTCTCTGTGTCCGGTCGACCTCCTGGCGTGGGCGGTGGACCGCATGCACTGAAATCCTGGAGAAATTGGATGTTCCAGCTCTAAGTCTTTTCCCAAGAAAATCCTTTGTGCCCGGTTGACATGGAACAGGGTCCTGTCGACCGAGGACACATAATCTCTGGTCTTGAGGGGGAAGTTCAAGTCCCACTTAATTCCCTGCAAAACCTATGTATTCGGTCAACCGGGAATAGGGTCTGGTCGACCGAGTACACTAAACCTGCGAATTCCACAGATCTTTAACTGAGATTTGAATTTCCTGAATTTTAGTGTGCTCGGTTGACCCAATTGCAGGTCGGTCGACTGAGTACACACGCCCGTCACAATTTCCAGATTTCTGGATTTCTACAACTCTAATCCAATTCCCATCCAAATCACATCCAATCTCATCCATTCATCACAGAAACATCATCAAACATCAAAAGCGCTTCAATATACATCCAACCATCCACACTTGGGCCATTGATATTCCAAATGAGATAAACCCATCCATCAATGGCCAAAAACCATGAAAACAAGTTCAAATGATAGATCTAAGCATTCATACATCAACTGAATTGAAATTGCAGAATCAAGAGAAAGAAAACATGCATTCTATGCTAAATAGGTATATTGCACTTGGCTTAATCGAATATTAAGGGAAATATAGAGAGAAAAGAGAGATCCAAGCTCCTAGTAGCAATCCAAGTCTTCTAAGGTCTTCCAATCATGCAACCAAGCCCAAAAATCATATCTAAAGAGATTTCTAACACCTAATCCCACATCCACTAGAGATTTGCTATAAGGAAGGAAATCTAGAGAGAGAAAGAGAAAATTCTAAGATAATTGAGCTAGGAGATGAAAAATACCTTTCCTTGCAAAGAGAAGAAACTAATAAGATAGAGAGATCCTTAGGAGCGATTGTAATTGGAACTTGTAGATGATCACCTTTTTCTTCTTGTAGTTAGGGTTCTAGATGTAGGGTTTTAGAGAGAGAAAGAGAGGGAAATGAGAGAATTGGAGGGAAAATGAGAGAAAAGAGAGGAAAATGTGAGTTGCGAGAAGTAGCAAACGTATGAGATGGGGCGGTTTAGTAATATAGGTTGGGGTTTGGCTGATTACCAAAATGTCCTTTTAGTTTAAATAGGAATGAGGATAAGGGTATGAGTAAATGGGTCTTTTGTAGAGATTCTAGAAGCTTTTTAAGTGGAAACCCCTCATCTTAATCCTAATTGCTAGCTAAGGCGTCTAACTAACTAACAAACTCTAACAATTATAAAAGACACTCTATAGAACCTATAAAATCACAAAAGGGCTAACTCCTAGAGATTAGGCTATTAACTTAGGAAAATACCTATCTATCCTTACTAATCCCTATTAATTAGTATAATTAGATAGCATATGCTATAATTATAGTATTTAAATTCAAAGTGTGGGTCCACAAGGGGTGGGGCCTCACAGTAACATTATAAGTAACAAGTGTTGCAACCATTTATCAACTGAGATCTTCATATCCAAACCATTTTCCACCCTCCATCTACAACCTTCTTTCAAAAGCTTATTTGCCTAAAAAATACCTCTCCATGCATAAGAGGGTTTTCTGCCCATATGAGGTTCGAGAGAAGGAACATTGGGGAAGTAGCGAGCTTTATAAATCCTATGAAATAGAGATTTAGTGTTTTGCATAAGCTGCTACCCCTGTTTTTCTAATAGGGCTAAGTTAAATATAATGCTTCTAAATTTCTAAAACCCATACCACCAACATGTTTGGATCCACACATTTTCTCCCAATTTGCCCAATGTACTTTCCTTTCCTTGTCTCTTTGGCCCCACCAAAATCTAGCCATCATACTCTCTAGTTCTTTACAGAGACTTAGAGGGTAGTTTAAAGCAACTCATGGTATAAGTGGGAATAGCTTGTGCAAGAAATTTGATCAAAACTTCTTTTCCTGCTTGCGAAAGTAGCTTTTCCTTCGATCCTTGGAGCTCCTTCCACACCCTCTCTTTGATTTCTGAAAATGTATATTTTTTGGTTTTCCCTATCAAGGAAGGTAGCCCAAGATATTTATATTGCTACTTTATCATATCTACTCCCCGGATAGCTTTTTAATACCCTCTTGTTCAGCTTGGCTGGTGTTCTTGCTGAGAAAAAAGAGAAGTCTTCTTGATTAGTTTTTTGGGCCTAATGGTAGCTTCTTTGTAGATTTTGAGGAGATGATGGATATGCAAATTCTTTTTTCTATTCGCCAAACAAAAAAAAGGATATTGTCATCGGCAAAAAATAGGTGACTTATCCGCGGTGCTCCTCTACAAATACTGATGCCTGTAATTCTTTGCTCATTTTCAGCTCTTTGTAGCAACGAGGTTAGTCCTTCTGCACATAGGAGAAATAAATATGGCGATAGAGGATCTCCCTGTCGCAATCCTCGAGATGGAAAAATAGGACCTTTTGGTTCACCATTAGTTAAAATGGAATATGACACCGTGGATACACATTCCATTATCATTGCAATCCATTGCTAGTTAAAACCTAACCTCTTCATCACATTTTCAACAAAGCACCAGTCCACCCTATTGTAAGCCTTTACTCATATCCAATTTTATAGACATAAATCCCTTTTTCCCTCTTCTTTTTTTTTTTTTTTTTAAATTGACAGCCTCAAAAATGACTAAGAGTAGAGAAAGTTGAGGACGGATAAAAATTAAATAATATAAAAATGCCTAAATTCACTCCTATATATATTCTCTTATTTAACAAAGATGAAAGGAAAATTGAGTGTGGTCAATTTCCCACACTCGACACTCCTCCCTCCATCCGTGAAGCCAACTTATAATATCAATCACTTGAGTTTGTTTAGGATAATAGAGAATGCTATTAGTGCGCACAATTTCGTGAGTTTTTTGGTTGTCTCGTAGTCTTATTAGGAAATGCAAGTAAATAGTCTCTCATTTTGAGCATTAGAGCCCAACATGGCACCAGGGCCGGTCCCAGAGGTCTGTAATCCATTTCTAGGAATTCAATACCAATCAAACAAAAGGGCCATTAATATGCATTATGATTTCAACACTTTTGATATATTTTAAATGCTACCTAAGACCTCCCGATATAAAAATAGGCTTCTATCTTCCCATAAAGTGCAGCCCCTGGTAATCCAAATCCTTTTAACACCCAGCAACATGCCTTTGTTTTGTAGTGAAATCATTCAATGAAGCCAGTGAAGCTGGGTCCTTGTGCCTAGCCAGAAGCCTGGAGTTACACTCAACAAAATAAAGACTCTGGTGTTAAATGGTTAAGACTTCTGCTTGCAAGTTGATGCATTGGGCAAGCCAATTTGGGAGTCAATTGTTTTGATTCCAGTTCCAAATGGAAGCCTACATCTGTTACGGTCCTAAATAGTTATAAGATTTGATTTGAAGTATTCCATTAGTCTTGTGGCTTTTGGCACATTAGTTAGGTCCATAACATTTAGTATCAAAGCTGACCTCCACTTCTCGAGTTTGAGTCACAAATAGGGCTACCTACTGCTAGAGTGAAAGCCGCTGCGGAGAGGGGTACCTAGAATAGAGTGTGAGCCGTCCCAAGAGGAAAAAAAGGATGCTTGTCACTTAAGTGGGAGCCGCTGAGAACATCGGCTGTAAAAGTGTGGTGGTCTGTCACGGTCCTAAATAGTTATACGCGCATAGTTGTACATAAGAAGATTTTCCACCCACATGTTTTTCAGTCATGTGATTGATGATTTATACTATTAGATTGATGCTTCATATCTTTTGTGTAGTTTGCTCGATTGTTTAAGGGTTTTTTTTTTTTTTTTTTTTACAGTTAAATCAATAATCCATAATCTAAGCTTTTCCACCAATAGATCAATGATCAATAATATGATGCTTATCCACGGCTAGATTAATATTCCATGTTATATTTATCATTTGACCAATGACATAGTTACCAATGTTCTTTCGCATGGTATAGATGATCTGAGTTATTTTCACATTTATTTGATGACCAGGGTTACTGATCAAGCCTTCCTGTGAGGGTGCCCAGCTCGGCTTGGTCAGACCCTTACAAAGAATGTAAAATGAGGGCTTTTATTTTTCTTAAAATTCATGAGGGGTAGGCTTAGACAAAATCTTTGTAGGTTCATCAATTTTAGGGTCGGACTTGGACAATCTAGGCCAAGAGCGACCCTCTTATTTTTCTTTTATATATATATATATATATGTGGGTTTATTTGATCGTAATTTTTATTTGGATTCTTATATTAATTCTTTCAGATGATTTTCATGTGTTTTTTATGTAAATAATCCATGTATGATTACTTCTTTGTGAAATGGATTGTCTACATACAATTACTGTATATGTGGACTTATTTGAGCATATATATGAGTTTTAACTGAATATGACTTCTATGTGATCCTTAAGAACACTTCTTTTTAGTTATTGAGTCTAATGTTTAGCACTTTACCCTTGTATTTAGTTCAGACTGCAATGGCTCACGGCTTGGATGGGCTATAATTAAAAAATCAAAATGGCATGCTATTTATGTAGGATCTATTTGTTTGCCCGATTTTTAATTTACTAGAATTTAATGCAATTAATTATATTATAAGCCTAAAATTGATGAGTTGAAAGATGAGATTCACCAATACTATTGAATAGTCTTTAATTTCTGGATGGCAATTGATTTCCTAACTATCACCCTATTAAATTAGATTATAGTAAAGTGGAACTTTCATCTTCCACAAGATTACTTATTGATTGTGTTCACCGTCTTAATTAGTCTTAGATAAAGGTGGGTTAATATCAAGTTTACTCTAAGTGCCCCCATGTGGTAGTTTACTTGTAAAGTGAATTGAAAATGAATGGTCACTTTTAAGACACAAGAAAAGAAGATGCGTCTCACAAAAAAAGTACAGAATTTCAAAAATCACCTCTTTTTTCTTTTAAGTTAAAAGGCCAATTTCTCATTCTACTAAAAGAAAGTAGACCTTTTTTTTTTTTTTTTTTTCTTTCCTTTTTTTTTAAGTTAAAAAGTCAATTTCTCATTCTACTAAAAGAAAGAAGTCCTCTCCTTTTTTTGTTAAAAAAAATTCCTTCACATGCCATAAAATGAAAAAAAATAAATCAAGAAGGTAATTTTTAAAATTTTGTACTCTTTGATAAAACTCCTTTATTTTTTTGTCTCTTAAAAGTGACCATTCACTTTGACTTTACTTTATAAGTGAGTTACCAAATGGGCAATAGAATTGTAAACAAATTAAAACTTGATTTTCTTCTCTTTAGGCCCTGAGCTTTACCCTGGCCCGTAAGGGCTAGGTAAGGGCCTAGTTAATATAGGTACTCCGAGAGCTTTGGCTCGCCTCGGGCCAACTCGACCGACCCTTTTGTTAATCCTATCACCACCTATTAGTGAGTCACATCTTTTGGCAATCGGATCAATCACCTAACATTTTCCACTGTTAAATCAATGATTTGTATATTTTCTTCTGTTAGATCAACTTGGTGAAGCTATTTTACCATCAGATCAACACAAAATAAAATCTTAAGTTGGGCCCTTTTGATGGATGTCTCATAAACTTAACTTCATATGGTCGAGAACTAAATTGCAGGCAGTCTAAAAAACTTAAATTTGCTTCGAATCAATTTTTGATATAGAGCTCCTAATGCCACAACCCAAGCTTCTCTTTCCACATTTCTTCTCTTTGTACAATCCACTTAAGTTAAAAAAATTCTTAAAATTTCTCTCTACACACCCATTGTTTCTATATTACTCAAACCCCTCCACCCTTATTTTCTAACTTCACTCCCCTTCTTCCACTCTCTCCCTCTTCCTGTCGCCGCCACCGCCGCCCTCCATCGGCCCCTCTCTTCATCTCCCTATCCCTATCCCCATCGGAGGGGGCGGTGTGGTGGCTGGGGAAGGGGGTTGGAGTTGGGATGGGATGGGGTGGGTGAGTGTAGAAAGAAGTTGGGGAGGGGGACTTTTGATAGATGTCAAGTTTGATAATTTTATATAGGGGACATATTGGTCATACAGGAAACAAAGGATGTGGAAAGAGAAACTTGGGTTGTAGGATTAACAGCTCTCTTCTTGATATTATGTTAAAGTTAAGGACTATTTAGAAGATTTTAAAAAGTTACCCGACACGGGCCCACGTTTTTGCTTTTATCCGGTGCTCAATTGAGTAGCTTTTCCTATTGTGCGCCGGTAGTGACGCACTATATACGTGGCGCGCAGGAGTTGCATAACGACAAGGGGCCCATCGCTCTGATCCAGGCATTCGGCAAGCATATTCCATGGTATGTACTGTCTCCTCCCTCCAATTCCTGTACAACATATATATTCAAATCAATTTCAATAAAATGAAATAAAAAACAAGGCTACTCATCCAGATTCTAATTCCTTTGGCTCCCTTCATGCCTGCTCACATGCTACATATTCGCATGGGCACTGGAATCTGTGTACCCACTTTATATCCACCATCCATCCATTCATTTGAGATTTTGATCACTTCTCGTAGATGGCCCATCAAATATCTAATTGTTGATAGTTCTACATATACAATCTACTGGGACTTCATGTGAAACCGAGATTGCCTGTGATAGAGCTTGTGATCCATGACCTGGGTCATAGTGATTAAAACTTGCTCATTGTTGATTGCAGAATCAAATGATCTATACAAATTGAGATCCTCTTTGGTCTTCATATTGTTATATACTGATCTAGTCTGCCTATGATTAACTTCTCCCTTGTATGATTTGCCTATGATTAACTTCTACCTCGCCCTTACATTACATCTCTTAGATTGTCACAAGTTTAAATTTGACATTCATCCAACACATATGCAAATTTTTTTTTTTTTTCATTTTTATAACGGATAGTGTCCCAACCCTTTGGGCTAAAATAATCCCTACGGGCTCATAGATAGACGGGTAAATCCCATGTTGCCCCATTGTAGTAGTGCAATTTCAAACCCCCAATCTCCGGGTGCAAACCGTGGTCTTAGGCGAACTGAGCTAGCCCTCAGGGTGAACCTATATGCGCTGTTGAATTGAAAAAAAATGATGATTTTTATAATCAATTTACTTGAGGGTCATATATCAAGAAGTTAGCGTGATATAAAGGAATTGGTTTTTTTTATAAATCCGTCAGTTGCAATTGATGCTTCCTCTTGTTTGGCATGGGTCCCTGCGGGCCTTCGGGCAACTTCACATAATTTATATGAACTAGGTCTAGTTCTACTATCTTCTCCTACACTAACAGCCAGAGATACTTGACTTGAAGAGAACAATGAACCTCAATTGCACTTGCAGTAGGGTGGAGTGTTTTTATAGAGTCCGAATTTCATGTCTCTCTGACTGAGAAACTCGGAGCTGCTGGAGTGAAACTTTACAGTAGGGCTGCACAAAAATAACCGTAACCCGCCAACCCGCCCGCTCCGCCCCGCCCCGCCCCGCTACAAGTGGATATACATCAAAACCGCCTTTAGGCGGGCGGGGCGGTCTCAATCCGTACTAATAAGAGGGCGGTTACGGTTTCACATTTGAGCAGGCAGTTTCAAACCGCCCCGCCCGCTCATTATTTAAAAAAAAAAAAAAAAAGAAAAAAAAAAATCTTCACCTATTCTTCAAAGACTTCACGTATCTTTCAAAAAATATATGGTTGCTAAAAAAATGCTTCATATTCACAATTAGATTTTTGACTTTTGGACGTTAGATTATATAAGTGATTGTATTTTTTTAATTTTGGTGATGCCTTTGGATTTTAATTTTACATTAATATACTTAGTTGAAATTTTTGTTTATTACTGATTATTGACTTTTATTAAAAATTATGTTTAATTTTTATTCTTTATGTTAAGTACTTTGAAACTTTAGTTACATTCTATTAAAAATAAAAAAAATAAAAAAATAAAAAAGAGAGAGATAGATACAAATACCAAACCGCCCAACATGCCACCCAAATCGCCCGCTAAAAAAACCGCCCAAACCGCCTATACTTTGGGCAGTTACAGTTTCTACTTTTTACAAACCGCCATAAAACAAAACCGCCTAAACCGCCCAATAACCGCCCAAGCCGCCCGCCGTGCACCCCTACTTTACAGTATGCCCACCTATTGAAATTTTGATCCCCTCAAAATAAAGGCTCCTCCAATGTATGAGAATTCCTCAAATTTTACTACTAGATATTTTATACATTGGTGGGGTATTCATTTCGAGCGGCTCATATCTTTTATAGCTGGACCTACATACAAGCTTCCGGGGGCGATCGCTTATGTCGGACATGGTGGTGTAGTACGGATCAAGCCTAATAAGTGAGATTGGCCAACCCCTAGACTCATAGGTCACCCGGTATATTGGTTTCAGCCCCCACAGGTGCAATATTGACTAATAGCTACTATGGCAGCCTATTTTTATCCTTTTTTTTTTTTCATTCAATTAGAGATTATTTCTATTTTCTATTTATTGTTTGATTATGATTAGCTAATTTCTTATTTTATTTAGAAAATCTTACCTACGAAGGGATTCATCCTACTTCTTAAGGATGATCAAACCCATTGTAACTATCAATTAAAGATTTCTTAGTTTTCTCTATTTTTCCCACAGTTTTGAGTGTGCCTCTGTGGTCGAATCCATCATTTGATTTTATCAATTCCATGAGAGATTCATCAGGTTCTTGATGGTGGAACTGGCCTTTGCCACCTGGACCCACTTCCAAAAAAACCATTTAAAAATTTTCAGTCGGCTTCCAAAATCCTTGTCGTGGTTGAGTCAGCCCCGCAAAAACACAACTAGATATTTGGATCCACCCCTCTTAAACAAAAACGCAAAAAATCCTGTGTGCCTTTTCATATAACATCGCAGGACACCATTCTTTTCCGGTGCTCTCAATTTTTTATATCCAATCCTCGCCATCAGTGCTTCAACAAGAGGTATATATAGAGAGAGTAGTTACTAGTTAGTCTTGTCCGCGGATCAAAGCAAAACAAAGCAGACCCCCCGCCCACTTGTTCTAACGACTGCTTTTTCTCTTTTTCTCTTTTTCCCTCTCCGCTCTGCAATTCGTCATCGAATCACACCTCTGCGCATTTTATCACTCTGCGCCTCCCTTCCCTCTCTCTATCGCTATAAATATATATATATTTACCAGCAGATTCTCGAATCGGTTGAGAAGAAGATCGTAAAAGAAGAGATCCCAAGCATCTGAATATTCTCCGCTTTGTTTCTCTTCCTCTGATGAAATTGGAGATGGGAAGACATCTGGAAGAAGAGGAAGACGATGATATCCGATCAGAAGATGAACGCATAGAGATTGATCGTCATCATGATCACACGGCTGCGATCGATGGGGAGATCTTCTTCATCCCGCCGTTGAATTTCTCTATGGTCGACACCGGCGTGTTCCGATCTGGATTTCCTAATGTTTCCAACTTCGGCTTCTTAGAAACCCTAGGGCTTCGATCCATCCTGTCTGTTCTTGATCTCATTTGATTTTGTTTCGTGGTGGTGCTGTTTTGTTAGTTTTTTAATGTGTTTTCTTTTTCTTTTGTGTGTGTAGGTATTTGTGTCCGGAACCGTATCCGGAGCCGAATTTGGAGTTCCTCAAGTCCAATGGCATTCGACTTTTTGAGTTCGGGATTGAAGGATATAAGGTGACCGTAATAGTTATTACTTGGTTTTGAATTTTTGCTCGTTGGTTTTATGAGTTCATAGTTAAATATGATCGATTGAGTTTGTGATATAAAAACTTTGTTATAATTGTTGGTGGTGTTGTTATTTCTTGTTTAGAGGGTTTCGGATGGATGTGATGGACCCACTTGGGACTCGGTGGAGTTGCATAAGGCATGGGTTTGCCCCCATGATTTGGCCAGTGCGTTTGTGTGGGTGGGTTTAGCAGAAAAAAGACAGGCGTGGGGTGTATTATTTCATACAATCTAAAAGGCTTTCATTTAATTAGGTTTGATTTCATATGGAATCACAATCGAAATGACTTTCATTTGATTAAGTTTGATTGAAATTCTTGTAACAAGTTACAAAACTCTAAAAAAGGAATTTATATGGTAAATAAGATAATTGTTTATGGATGAAATAAGCTAACTAGATTTAACAATTTATACATTTAACTACAATTAAGAATAATACTTTCAATGTACATGATATTCAATTTCACTTAAGAGATGTTAGTTATTTTCAGGCAGTATTTGCTTTTGTTTTCGTCTGGAGATTCAACTGGGTATGAGTGTTTTTACGGATTGGGAATTGGTTGATGACTTGGATGCCTCACTTCTTGCTGTATAATTGGTTTGATTGTATTTGGAGCTGTTACCGGAATCTTTTTCTCTTCTTTTGCTTTGTCAGTTGCGTGTATTTGGGACCTGGATGATTGTAGATTCTATTAGCAATGTGTAATTGGGTTTGTGTCGCAGTGCTTTTTTTGTTATACCTCTCCTTTGTGCAAATCGGTAGATGCTATGGATGCATGGTACATTTTTTCCATCATCTCTTGAGGGGAAGAGTCCTATAGTTCTATAATATTTTATTTGGTTGCTAGCTTACAACTGAATACATGGGTTTTAAAGAGCCTTGTAGAACAATTGGAAGGTGCTCACTATTGCAACCACGAGGTTGTAGGCTCAAGTTTTATTGCTAATGAAAAAGAAGAAAAAGTGAATGCTTGAGTTTAGATTTACAAATTGATGCTTCATGTTTCTCAACACTTGCATTTCTTTTATTGAATTATTCTTGTGTGGGCATGAAATGTTTAGGGATCATATTTTAGTCAACCTTTTCATGTTTGAGGATATTTAACCGGAAAAGTCATTTCAGCTGGTGGACCACTACCTGATACATATGTATTTTTATTTCTAGGACACTATGAACATTAAACGATTGATACCTTCAATCCAAGTCTTAACTCTTAATGATTTTACTTTTTGACCATCAGAGGACCAAAGCCATTTACGACTTTAGACAACTTTTTTATCTAATGGTTTAAAATTCATGATAACTTTAGTGGGTTCTTTTCATGGGGCCACAAGTCTATGCTCTCTCTCTCTCTCTCTCTCTCTCTCTCTCTCAGCATTATCTCCAATTTGCTTGCTTTCAATGTATGGCCATGATGTTATCATGGTTTCAATTCTAACTTAACTACTAAAAAAGAAGAACGAGAGTTGACTGTACCTGATCAATTCTAACTCTATCATTATATGGATCAATACCTAATCTGCAAGTGAGAAAGCAAACCCTAGTGTATACTTTTAGGGATGGAGTAGAGGACAGAAGGGTGGAAGGAGAGGAAAATCATTAGCAGATCCAGGACCATAAATTGCTATTGATCCTTACATACCCTGGATATCACTTGAACCTGGCCCATTTACAACAGTCCAAAATGGCTGTTGCTATTAGCAATTGGCCACTATGTGGCGGTTTAGCAGTCATATGATGTGAAATGGTAGTGTATTTAACAAACATCAGCAGTCCGCTGCGGACCACTACGCACTGCCAGACGCTACTTACATTGACTTTCTGAAAACTTTGATCTCTATTTCTTTTGGACGAGACTTGATGGATTGCTTATTTAGGGTGTTTAAGACTACATCTGAGTGACTTCTTAAAAAAATAAGAAGAAGAAGACGAAGACAAAGAAGAAGAAGAAGAAGAAGAAGAAGAAGATGTTTTAAACACAGTTAAGCTCCATTGGTTGGACCTTTGCATTTTAGTTATACTTTGTTATGTTCAATGCTTAGCTCTTTGCATTCTGGGCTAATGATTTTTTGAATGGTAATTTCGAGCTAACTATGCAGTAATGCTATTTGTGGGCGATTTTTCCAACTTTCAATTATTTCTACTTCTTTATGGGTACTGTAACTACTGTCTAATATTCTGTCTCAAAATTTTCTAGTATAATCAACTACTTTTTTGCCTACCTCATAGTTCCATATCTGGTATCCTTTTTTTCTTCCTGTCAATTCCTTGAAAGAGGTTCATACTGCAGTCTTAATATGGTCTTGATTTTATTAAGTTCATGAATAAAAATGAATAGCTCATTAGTTCTGAAGTATTTTCTATTTGTGTAACGTTTAGCTAATATAATGGATAGAATTACTAAAATCAACAGCTGTCAAGATTAAAAAATGAAAGGCAAATAGAACATACATTGGACTGTATATCCTGTAGCACAGTTGGAAGGTACTCATTGTTGCAAGAAGGTTGCAGGCTCAAGTTAGCTTACCTTCTTTACAAAAAAGTGCATGTATGGGGTTTGGGTTCTTTTACATATGCGTATACTATTTTCTAATAAAAAGTAAAACCTAACATTTGACATTGTTTGAGAAAGGATAAAAAAGGATGATTCGGACTACATTGGGTGATGGTCTCAATTTTTTAAGGCTGACTGATATAGTGATATGCTCTCTAATATTGCTATTTTGAACCATGGTTTACAAACCTCATATATATATGTTTATTTATTTATTTATTTTTGGATTGCTTATCTATTTTGTCATTATAATCTTGTAAAAGCTTTGGATTATCATCTACTGAAATCTTGTTCTTGGAAGCATTTCACATTCTCATTTCCTGTGATATTCGACACCTGTACCGCTGTACGATCATAATTTTTTTCTATACATGGCAATTGCTGCCTTTCCTACCCCTTCTTTTATTACTATATCAATGGTTCTATGGTTCTTCATTGTTCTCTCTGGTTTGTTGGCAAAGGTGCTATTTGGAAGACACATAAGTTGCTTGTTAATAGAAATTGTTCCCTGGGAGTGCAATTTTTTTTGCTTTTGTTTTAATACATTTCTAGTTAGATGCTGTGCTCATAGTCTATGCTTCATTGCAATTTATTACTTATTTGTTACTATTTCTTTTGTTGAGCTTCTTGCCTTGGGACCATGTAAAAGTTCTTATGAATGGCTGCATAAAGTATGGTACTGAGATTCCCTTCCGAAGCTAACTAAGTACAGCCAAATTTAGATTTGGTGCAAAAATCACTAGTGCATGTTTGCAATGAAAAGCGGTCCATGTTATCTATTGGTTGTACTAATTTCTTTTGGTTGTACAAGTGAAACAAGGAATTGATGATTAATGATACCTTCTTGAAGAGAATAGACATGTAAAGCCTATACAACCTCCTGTTATTTAGATTCGATGTCAGCTTTGCAGAAATGAATAAGATTATGAACATTAATTACCTAAAATCCAAGCAACTTAAACATTTAGAATGAATTGGGGGCCCTTATAGGAAAGTGGCAGTATTAGAACATGGGCCTGTATGATCCATTTACATGAAAGAAGTCAATTTAAAGTCAGGAAATAGACAATTGGAGTTACAGCTTAGTGCCACATAATTATTCTGTCCTACATTTGGCATAAAAATGCAAGAGTGGTGATGTTGTTCTAATGTCAGAACTAGAGAAGAGGTGTGTGTTCAACTAGGTTCAAAGAAGTTTTAACTAGTCATTGTCCACTAAAAAAGTGCATGGTGACTGTTCATATTACCAAGAGTAAGTTGGGTGTTGACCACACTCAATAAAGGATATTGCAGTTAGGTGATGCTTGGAAATTGGTAAATTGTATAATATAATATGTTTATTTATGAAATCACGCGCAAATTAGAACTTTTTTTAATTTGATCTTTGAATTTCCAGATTGTCAGCTAATAGAATTGAATAATCAATAGTTTTATTAAAACTTCAAACACCATATGCAAGAAAAATGAATACCAAAGTTTTTGGAAGTGGAAACCCAACATAACTGGGGACATATATAACATTTCTATAAGAACTTGTGTTTTAGACCTTTTGGGGTGCCTAAACTGTGATTGCATTTGACTCTTCATGTGGTTCTGGCAGTTTACTTTATTATGAGATACAATAGTGTCTAGGAGTGATCCAGAATGCCTAGGTAGGATTATAGAGCCAATTCAAGCCTCATACAGGAAGTATAAAACTATACCATACAGCTAAAATGATTATGCCATTATTGGAGGTTTCTGTTTCATCCAGGTGTAGGACCTGCTTTTGTGAGCATTGGGATATTAAAAGCATTATTCTGTTGGAAAGAGCAATATTCAACAGCATGATCCCACTTTTAAATCATTGCTTTCCCATGATTGAGCTACACTATATGGAATAGTTTTGAGTTGGAGAGACCGCACAGATTGTCTGAGGGGTCTCCGTATTTTTCATCATCTCCAACTGATAATTTCTTCTATGCTTCCTGTTGTTATTGCTCCTATTTGTATCATTTTTATTTTCTTTCTGTTCAAGTGGAGTGGCATATATAACTGTACAATATTTGCCATCTGTTGTGCTGCATCTACTCTTTTATTTTTTAGTTTGTTTTACTTTTTATTTCAATCCACTCAAGTAAAACACCTGCATGCAGGAGCCTTTCGTGAACATTCCAGAGGATACGGTTCGTGAGGCCCTTAAAGTCGTCCTTGGTATTGGAGCCTTCTACTTTTATAGTTTATTTATTTTTGGTTGTCTCTCACTTGTGTCTGGTTTTCATGTTATCCATGCAGATGTTAGGAACCATCCAATTTTGATTCATTGCAAACGAGGAAAGGTATGCTCAATTTTGATGAGGTTATAGGATGTTTTGTCAGTCAAAAAACTAATTAATGACAATCTTTTTTGTTTACTTAATTTTTTGACCCCTGAACTGTTACTGGCTGCTCCTATCTTTTGTTAATATAAGCTGTTGATCTGGTATGCTCCTTGATGGAGCAGAGCAAACCACTATATTTCCTGTCAAATAATCCTACCTGAAAATGGACATCATCAACCAGTTAGTCACTTTTAATGTGGTTCCATTCAAAGTTGGTTTGGGATCATCTAATGGAATTCTGTGGCAGCACACATCAACCTTAAGAGGCTACCACATTAAGAATGACCAGATCAACAAAAGGGTAGCCAGCCCGTGCCCACACATTAACATTTTATTGGACCTCACAAACAGTCAACCAGACATTGTATATTTGATTGTTCATATACATGCTGGCACTTTGTTCTCTTTTGGTGCCCAGATATAATGAAGTTGCAAAATTCTGGTTGTGTGGATTTTCTGTATGTTTCAGCATCGGACAGGCTGCGTGGTCGGCTGTTTAAGGAAATTGCAGAGATGGTGTCTATCATCAGTTTTCGATGAATATCAACGGTTTGCTGCTGCAAAAGCAAGGATTTCAGACCAGCGGTTTATGGAGCTGTTCGACGTATCCAGCTTAAAACATTTATCAAGTCCGTTGACATGTTTTAAGAAATAAAATATAAATTTAAGGGCTTTTTGTCCAATGTCATGGCTAGGAAAAGCCCCTGCTGCTGCTGCTGCTGCTCCAATAATCACACAAGGAAATAGTCCTGTGATGTAAGACTGAGCAGCCAAGGAATAAGCATGAATCCATCTCCAACAAGGAAGGTACACACTTCTGGGAAAGAACCAATTCTGTAACTATAGTTTTTGAGTGTCCAGTTTGTACCGTTATTGAGGTTGGGCATATGATGTTGCCCTCTTTTATTATACGTATGATGATTAAGTCTAGTTTTTACATGTTTGTTCCATCTATTTTTGACCTTTTAGTTGATGTTTGGACCTTGAATATTGGAAATAATATCATTTTGATGAGATTTGATTTCTCTGAGCAAATTGCAGTGAATTGATTTGATGGAAAACAGTACAAACTCATTGACTCCCCATATCTAAGAAAGTTCCTCCCAAGTGTTAAGTTTTTAATTTTGGGTAGGGTGATGAACGCTGTTGCAAGCCAAATCAAAGTCTTAAATCTTGGACGAGCAATGGGCTGATGAACTGGTACCAGTGACCCTTGAGGAATAATTGACCCGCTACTATAAAAAAAGGCTTCGGGCATTCATAAGATATCTCATTGCAGAGGAACTGAATATTTGCTTTTTATTCAGTCTTATGCAACTGGCTACGTTACAATGCCTGTAGAAGCTGCCTCAGGAAACACTTATTTATAGTGCCTGTTTCTTCGTTGGGAAATTTGGAATTCATGTCTAATTGTTGTTTGGGAATTACGAATGCTAGACTTTTGAAATACCTCTGAATTCTGTCATTTTTGAATTTCCAATTTCATTCATACTGGAATTCATGCACAAGAACTTAATGCATCCTGAATTCCATAAATTCCCTGCTTCTAACTACAAGAATTTCAGACTGGTGTATGCATTGTTAACGTACAAATTCAAGTGTAAAGTGTCCACCAGTGTTTATATAATACTATATAATACATATATGGGTCCCAATTAATCACAAAATGTAACACTCAAACTTGGATCCCACCTTTACAAATCAAGAAAATGGAATTCAAACATAAAATAATTATATATAATAAAAAACTACAGACCTTAAAAAGTCTAATACAGCCATACAATTGAGACAAATAAAAAACTACAGACCTTACCAAGTCTAATACAGCCATCCAATTGAGACAAATGTTAGAGAGTAATGCAGTCATCTAATTGTTAGTAGTTTTTCCACGTCCAACCACACGAACAGAAAGGTTTTAAAAGAGTCATTCAATTCAAGAGACATATCAAATGCAAGAGAGTTCAATTTCCATGACTAGTATAAACCTAAATATCACGAGCAAGAAACATGTCTCAAAAATAGCGTGAGGCAAAAATGTCATGAGGAAGTTTGATTTCCATGACGGGTGTAATTCAGTAGTTTGACATCAACCAATATGATAAGATGCGATCTTCTAAACACAAATTAACTACAAGTGCACGGCTGTCCTTTTTAAGACGGTGACAAATATGGGTTAAACCCACAGAGAGCGAATTAAGTAATCTACTCAATTAAGAAACTAAAGTAATAAAGAAGATGAAATTGAGAGTATGCAAAGCAAACAACTACTAATAAAAGCAAGAAATTACTAAAAACAAACACCACCAATTACTGAGATTGATCAAGGCATAAGAATCTACTAAGCATTTAACACCTTTTTTAATTAAAAAATCCCCAACTTGTTCCAATTCCTTTCTTCAAATTAAAATCAAATCAAAGCATTTTGATCTAGATGATTTATCATGAAAGTCTTGTTTTTCTTTTAAGAGAAATCTTTTTATCAATTAAAATATCAAAGGCCAAGACCTCCTTCACTTCATAAAAGAACTAAAATCATTTAAGCATTGCCTATCAAACATAAGCATAACCCATAAAAGAAAACTATGTTCTAAGCATGGCCTATCAAACATAAGTATAGATATCAAAAACCAGATTTTAATTTTTCGGAAATAAAATACGGAAGTTACCTATTGGTATGAAGACAAATCTACTAACATTAAAGCATAAATACATGTGGAGCAAGAAAAGATCAACTTAAATAAACATGGGTGAAATACTAGCTTCATCCTAAGCCTCAGTCAGTAAGTCTAGCCAGACAATGTGAAGAAGAACAATGGATTTGTCATTAACATAGTCTTCATTACAATCTTCTCCTACGCTAGTTTTGCTTGGACAAGGCCCAAAGCTTAGAAAATTTTGAAAAAGTGGAGAACTAGAACGAGAGAACCCTAGAACTAGAAGGGGGGAGAGAGAGGGAGAGGGAAAAGAAGAGAGGGGGTGGAGAGAGTGGGAGAAGAGGCTTGGGACGTCCCCTATGGGAGGCCCCCTGTATATAGTTTTTGTGGCTCCTTGTGGCTTGCGTTGCTTCCTTCTTGGATGCCTCTTCACTTAGCTTTCACTCCAAGAAATCCTCCTATCTCATTAATGATCGGAATTTGAATTGATCTCTCGGCAATCTTAGCCTTTTGTTGTGCAAATCTTTGTATGTGTGGGCCCCTCTCCATCTGCACAATTGTCATCCCGAGTAAAAATTTCAGTACTAATTTTCAGAGGCAATATCTCCCTCATTTCAGCTCCAATTGACGTACTCCTGGACCTTACAAATATCTACTTGAAAAGAGTTTCCCAACAGTAAGTAGATTGCGCCGATCCGACACTTAGATTGAAAGTTATGGCCGTTATAAGTTGATGCGCTTGGAAAAAACATGAATAATTGTGCAACACTTTGACCTTCCATGTGGGATCTATCTTGGATGTCCAACATGCTTTCAATCTCGGCTTCTTTATCTTCTTTCCTCTTCGGCTTGATCTCCTTCTTAGTCATCACGAGTTTGAATTTTCTTTCAAATCTTTTTGGAGTATTTTCTATCATGAACTCCTTCCTCTTTGTTTAGAACACTATCCCCACAATTTCAAATCTCCTTTGACCCACTTCCATCTTAAATTAAATCTCTTACTTGAATTTGAATTTCAAGTCTTAGAGATGAGGCAAGAGATTTCTCATTTTTGGAAACACCAAGGATATAGAGATCTTCAAATTTGAATCTACAACCAGGTCGGCCCCCACCCTTTTTGGGCGTGCATTGGGATTCACACCCAAGAAGGGCGTGGTCCCTACTTTATTTTCCTTTTTTTAACTCTTCTCCTCTCAATTTCTCTCCAAGTGGGCCCCGGATTTGTGATAATTTCCTACAAAGACAAAAAGAATACTTTAATGATAGTTAATTGTATAAAATTCTTGCATGTCATGCATGGGACCCAACTCAATGCATTATTGTGCCTAATTTATTATGAACCATGTAATGACGCCAAAATTGATGATTGCTCAAACCCAACAGCCTAAAATTGATGATTTCATAACCCACAACCCAAAAGCCTAATTGACGTGACATTATAGATGCAAACCATTGATTTCATAAAATTCACGCAAGATTGATGACTTTCATTGAAATCTAGACCTTGATGCTCATATGATGGAGGGTTGAATTCTTTTATAAATATAGAGCCGTTAAACTAGTGGGCCACGGATGAAAGGGTTAGGTGCATGGGAATGGGGTCAAACTTAATACATTGGGTGGTCTCAGATGGATCTTTCCATCTTTTGGTCTTATTCCCGGATGGGACCCAGAGACCTCGCAATTAGTTCGGACGAAAGGAGCTCACCATATAGAGGAAATTTAGAAGATGCCACTGTTAGAATTCTAGTTGGCTAATTCTCCTAGTTTGAATAAAACTCAAGTCCTTATTGAGTTGTAATTTCTAATTCTTTTAGAAAAGGACTGTGGAGTAACCTCTTGACAGTGAGAGACATCTTCTGTTAGACAAGCCTTGAAGACTTCTAGTCAGGTTTGAAGACTTTTCAAGAGTTCTCCTGGATAATTCCAGTGTCATCAGAGTTTTGTTCCAGAAGACAGTCTCACTAGCTATAGCGAGCTATGGCACTGGCGCCCACAGAACATGGTCTCGCTATAGCGAGTTGAGGTTTTTAGTCCGCTCAGGACTCTTGTTGTTGAATTCTCTCAACTACTTCTGTGAGTCCTTCCTTGTTTCCAAAAGGCTTGTGCACAAACCTTGGGCTATATATAGACCCCTTGCAGCCACAAAATATTTACTTGAGTTATCTAATTCTCTCAAGCATCGATCATTCATTTTAGAGAGTTTTTGTGGGCTAATCTTGTAAGGGAGACTGCGCTGAAGATATATTCTTTTTCCTTTCTCTCTCAAGCACCTTGAAGGGACATTCAAATTGGGTTTCAAGCTAGCACGTGGAAGCTGAGTATATTACTGCTGGAAGTTGTTGCACTCAACTTCTTTGGATGAAACAAATGTTGGCTGACTATATATGGGATTGATCAAAATACAATGTCCATTTACTGGAAAATCGAAGTGACATTGACATATCCAAAAATCCAGTCCAGCATTCCGAACCAAACACATCGATATTAGGCACCACTTTATTCGTGAGTTGGTTGAAGAAAAGTGAAAGTTGCGGGATCTAACCCTTGGGGGGGGGGGGGGGGGGGGGGTGAATGGGGTGATCTACAAATTAATTACCAATTCTAATTTTCTTCAAATTAAACTCCAACTAGTGATGATTACATGAAAAGGTGCGGAAGATAAACAAATCAATCACCACAAGTCATTCACCATTACACAATGTTTTATAGTGGTTCGGCCTCCATGCCTACATCCACTACCGGATTGTGATCACACACCCCACCGGATTTCATAGGCTAAGCACTAACCTTAAACACTATGCTTTTAAAAGGCTAAGCAATAACCTTACAATGTGCTTTTATAGGCTAAGCAATAACCTTTTACACTTTGATTTTCTTAGGCTTAGCAAAAACCTTACATACAAATAGTTTTTCTTTCTCAAGAAGGTGTCTAAACACTAGGAGAGAAATACATTAAGCACAATATATATTGCCTCTAAAATAGACGAATGTGAAAGTGAAAATCAACTCACACAACACACTATAAAATGCAAAGATGAATGCTCATGATGTGTGTGTGTGTGTGAAAACTTCAATCAAGTTTAAAATCAAAAGCTTAATCAGTTTATGCTTGAAGCAATTAAAAGTTTAATGCACATAACATGATTTGATTGAAGTGATATGCAAATCACATGAACAAAGTACAAACTTGTTGATGATATGAAAATCCAAAGCTTGCAAGTTGTATGAAATTAATTATGTCTAAATATGTGATGCATGTGATATGTTGTTTTCAAAGTCAAAGTAATTTAACTAAAGTTTTAAAGATTGAAAACAATAAAGAAGATTCATACAAGTTAATGAAATATGTTATAACAGAAATTAAAGATTTTGATAAAACATGTTTTAGAAGTTTTCTACAACAAACTTGATTTGAATCAAGGTGAAGAATCCAATAATTTAGATCAAAGATTAAGAGAGGAATGGATTCAACACATCATAGTTAATATGCTAAAAATCATTTACCAATAATTTAGACATAGCATAAAACATATGATTAGGAAAAGTCAAAGCTTACTTGGTGATTGAACTTCATTAATCCAAGCTTAGCTTTACTAATGACCCATTAGCCTTCTTAGTTCATTCCTCTTTGATTGCCCTTAGTACACCTCAGAAAAGGCTTAAAGAATCATCATTTTTGGCTTTGGAATGAACTTCCTTTTATAGATAAAGTGTCCCAACGGCTATCTGTCGGTTAGCCGACATCCAGGGTCGGTTAACCGACACTCCCAACGGTCATAGGCCAACGGTCATAATTTCAAAATTTTGCTGACCAAAAAGCATGGTTTGGTTAGCCGACATGTTCGGTTAACCGAGGCTTGACCGACACCCTAACCGACAATGAAAACAGGGTCAGGAAACACCTCTCTGGAAATCTAACCGAGAGAGCTTCGGTCAGGATCAGAAGCAAGGTTGGTTAACCGAAACCTAACCGACAACCTGACCGACGTGAAAACTATATGAAAATGCAGCTCTCTGGAAATCCAACCGACATGGTGTTTGGTTAGTTCATTTTCTATGGTCGGTTAACCGACACATAACCGACACACTAACCGACATCAGAAACACCCTTCAGAAAAGCTAACCGAGTGAGTTCGGTTAGGCTTCGGTCCAAGGTCGGTTAGCCGATACCTGACCGACAGGCTGACCGACAGTATGGTCAGACTGTTTTTTGAAGATCTGAGTTTACAAGAAAAATCTAACTTTTGAAAACTTTTGAAACACAAAATGTAAGGGTGTTTGAGACAAGTGCAAGTGAAAGCAGATTTGAACCAAACACATCGATATTAGGCACCACTTTATTCGTGAGTTGGTTGAAGAAAAGTGAAAGTTGCGGGATCTAACCCTTGGGGGGGGTGGGGTGAATAGGGTGATCTAAAAATTAATTACCAATTCTAATTTTCTTCAAATTAAACTCCAACTAGTGATGATTACATGAAAAAGGTGCGGAAGATAAACAAATCAATCACCACAAGTCATTCACCATTACATAATGTTTTATAGTGGTTTGGCCTCAATGCCTACATCCACTACCGGATTGTGATCACACACCCCACCGGATTTCCACTATTTATGTTTTTTAATAGGCTAAGCACTAACCTTAAACACTATGCTTTTAAAAGGCTAAGCAATAACCTTACAATGTGCTTTTATAGGCTAAGCAATAACCTTTTACACTTTGATTTTCTTAGGCTTAACAAAAACCTTACATACAAATAGTTTTTCTTTCTCAAGAAGGTGTCTAAACACTAGGAGAGAAATACATTAAGCACAATATATATTGCCTCTAAAATAGACGAATGTGAAAGTGAAAATCAACTCACACAACACACTATAAAATGCAAAGATGAATGCTCATGATGTGTGTGTGTGTGTGAAAACTTCAATCAAGTTTAAAATGAAAGCTCAATCAGTTTATGCTTGAAGCAATTAAAAGTTTAATGCACATAACATGATTTGATTGAAGTGATATGCAAATCACATAAACAAAGTACAAACTTGCGGATGATATGAAAATCCAAAGCTTGCAAGTTGTATGAAATTAATTATATCTAAACATGTGATGCATGTGATATGTTGTTTTCAAAGTCAAAGTAATTTAACTAAAGTTTTAAAGATTGAAAACAACAAAGAAGATTCATACAAGTTAATGAAACATGCTATAACAGAAATTAAAGATTTTGATAAAACATGTTTAAGAAGTTTTCTACAACAAACTTGATTTGAATCAAGGTGAAGAATCCAATAATTTAGATCAAAGATTATGAGAGGAATGGATTTAACACATCATAGTTAATATGCTAAAAATCATTTACCAATAATTTAGACATAGCATAAAACATATGATTAGGAAAAGTCAAAGCTTACTTGGTGATTGAACTTCATTAATCCAAGCTTAGCTTTACTAATGACCCATTAGCCTTCTTAGTTCATTCCTCTTTGATTGCCCTTAGTACACCTCAGAAAAGGCTTCAAGAATCATCATCTTTGGCTTTGGAATGAACTTCCTTTTATAGAAAAAGTGTCCCAATGGCTATCTGTCGGTTAGCCGACATCCAGGGTCGGTTAACCGACACTCCCAACGGTCATAGGCCAATGGTCATAATTTCGAAATTTTGCTGACCAAAAAGCATTGTTCGGTTAGCCGACATGTTCGGTTAACCGAGGCCTGACCGACACCCTAACCGACAATGAAAACAGGGTCAGGAAACACCTCTCTGGAAATCTAACCGAGAGAGCTTCGGTCAGGATCAGAAGCAAGGTCGGTTAACCGAAACCTAACCGACAACCTGACCGCCGTGAAAACTATATGAAAATGCAGCTCTCTGGAAATCCGACCGACATGGTGTTCGGTTAGTTCATTTTCTATGGTCGGTTAACCGACACATAACCGACACACTAACCGACATCAGAAACACCCTTCAGAAAAGCTAACCGAGTGAGTTCGGTTAGGCTTTGGTCCAAGGTCGGTTAGCCGATACCTGACCGACAGGCTGTCCGACAGTATGGTCAGACTGTTTTTTGAAGATCTGAGTTTACAAGAAAAATCTAACTTTTGAAAACTTTTGAAACACAAAATGTAAGGGTGTTTGAGACAAGGTTTTATCAAGAAAAAGCTTTTCAAATTAAGACTAAAATCAACCAGAAGGTTTGAAACAGAGTTTGAGCAAGTTGATTTAAAATCCTGTAATTTTCAAGATAAACCTGTGAGAAATGATATGAGATGATCATGATGCAAATGTTGGACATCAAATTGCAAACACAACTTAGGGTCTAACAAAAAGATCATTTTGCTAGATAAAGTTCCAACCGAACATCAATTGGCCGATATCTTTACCAAACCCCTGGACCCCAATCGCTTTGAATCACTTCACAAGTCTTTGGGGATTTCCTCCTTTCCTTAATTATTGTTTTAATCTAGTTTATGCACATGCACATTCTCACTTCCATCAATGATTATTTTTGCTAGTGATTTTGTTAGTGTTTAGTGCACAGTTCATAGTTATCATCTCCTCTAGCACTATGGATGTTCTCCTCTGATCCTGATACATAAAATATATATATATATATATATATATGATGAGATTTATTGATTTTGTCTTAACCAGAGGATCAGGGCTACCTACGGTCATGTGTGATAGCTTTCAATTGATTGAAAAGTTTCGTTGGAGAAGGCTACCATGTCTAATAGTGTGAAAACCACCTATGAAGGTTCATGGCTATTAAAAAAAAAAAAAAAAACAAAGAGGAGGATTGCAATGAATCAAAACGCGTGATATTAGAAAATCATTACAAAAAAAGAGAGAAGGAAACACGATGTCTTTAAACTTTGATACTATTTAAAAAAAAAAAGAAAAAAAAAAGAGATGATGATGCCTAGTTGGATTTTGAACCGATTCGATCATTTTCTGGGTTTGCTTCCTAGTTTTTAATCTTTCTGTTTTAAAATTCTGTCATGATTAAGGGGCATCATATCATATTTCACACACATTCACTTGATTTTAGTCAAATTGTGTATTTTTTCACTTATCTGGATGGGACACACATTTTTTAATTTTATTTGTTGTTTGTTTCATGTTTCAACAAAAAAAAAAAAAATTTGTGTGTGGAGGAAATCGTCTCAGACCCCTATTCTCTGCCCTTTGAACATGTTTCTAAAGGTGTGTCTCACTAGAGTGAGACCTTTTCTTGCTGGAGCGAGACCGCCAACCCTGTTTCCAGAGAGTGGTCTCGTTATAGCGAGACTACAAAACTCGTTTAAAAATGAGTCATTGGCCCCCTTTTCTTTCTCAGTTCTTTCCTTCATCTATTTGCTAGGGTTTCTTCTCTTTACCTTTGGGTTCTCTCTCTCAAGCTTCAAGCTTCATGCAATGGCTTCATCGCAACCGCCTAATGGTTATCATGAATTTGATTGATGAAGCCTTTGAGAATTGGTTACGGCAGTTCTATTGTAACATGTTTGATGTTACAAATGCTGATTTCAAAAAATATGTTCGAGGCAAAACTTTATAAGTGGATGCAGACAGTATTGGCCCTTTGCTCAAGCTTCGAAGACCTGACCACCCACACTACTCCATTCCAGATCCGGATAACCATGAGTATCAAATGAATGAGGTGGCTTCCATTCTCTGTGGTGAACCAACTGTATGGGATTCTATAGTTCTGAAGATCTCCGGTCTAACTTTTGATTACCGGTTGCTCAACACGTTTGTCTGCCATAACATTGAGCCTAGAGGCCATACCTCTGATCTTCTCTATCCATAAGCCTTTCTTCTCTATTCCTTGGGCACAAGCACATCTGTGGACATTCCACGGACCATTCTTGACTATATACTGCGGATTTACTGTTGACACAAAAAAAGTCGCTATGTCTCCTCAACATCAAGAAGCCTCGTGAAGCTGCATCCTGCTAAAAATAGGCGAGGCTACTTCAAGCATCAGATTTTGTCAGAATCAGACAGAAATTGAAAGATCCTTCAAGACAACCAAAAGAGGGGTACACCTGAGGTTTCGGGCCATTCCGACATCGTTTGGCCCAACTTCACTGCTCCGATAGCTAAACAAGCGCTCCCAGCGGCGACATCATCGAAGACACCAAAACTTCGATCAGAGCCTACGGATGACTCCATAATGTCTTCAAAGGGCTCTATGCCAAATTTCAAGTCAAACCGACAATGTTTGACCCTCCATCAATGCTCGAGTAGCAAAATCAAGCCTCCCGGCGGCGGGAACCACCGAAGTCATCACTCATGAAACAAAGTACATGACTGGCTTCAACATGCCTCCAAAAGGCTGCACGTCGAATTTCAGGTCATTCCGACAACATTTGACCAGGTTTCGATTCTCCAAGAGAAAATCAAGCCTACCGGCAGCGGAGCAACCCGGGACCATGACATCCAAAACGGAGACCATGGAACGTCCCAAAATGACTCCAATAGGCTCCTCGTCAAATTTCAGGTTAATCGGACATCGTTTGACCACATATCAAAGCTTGGCATTTTCCCCGTAGCAAAATCAAGTCAAGCATCGATGGGGCCCCAAACGGCTTCAAAACTTAAATAAAATCTCATGGTTTGTCCTATCCACTGCTCAAGAAGCTTCACCTCAATTTTCAGGTCATTCCGACATCATTTGACCTAGTTTCGACTCTTGACGGAAAATCGGCTATAAAGTCTTCGGCTTTCCCAAAAAATGGGAAGCTTTGTGCTCCGATTTCGCACGGGTTCTCGTCAAGATTTCTCCAAGAAAATCAAGTCAATAATTGATGAAAAATGTCAAGAAAAATACAGAAGAAAAAAGGAACGAAAAAGACAAAAAAACGGTCGAAAACGACGCTCGACGACCAAACGGACCAAAGCCCTATGATCGCCGGTGACCTTGGGTGCATGGTTGCCCGGCGACCCTACAAATCCGGTTCGCCGGATTTTGCACCAAAAAGCCTCGTTTTTCGATCCTTTTCGCGTTTCGGGTGTTCCTGCCTCTGCGATTTTCTGAAAATCCAATGTTTGATGCTTGAAAACAACTAATCTTCACCGACATCTCAGATCCGCCGTCAAAAGCATGAAATCATCACCGATCGCCTCAAGATCGCCAACTGGCTGACCAAGAAAGTATACTTTCTGTCCAACCGATCGTGAAATCGACAAGACAGATGTCACCGGCCCACCAACATCAATCAATGTCTGAGATTGTACTGCAATCTGACATCAAACAATGCGTGGATCCACCTGTGATGATCGCAAGAAGAATCTCAAAAGGCACAGCGCGGCCCGCGACTCTTCACATGCCTTGGCAACCACTTAATGACGTTAATTGACCCGTTTATGATAACTTAATGCGGTCATTAACTCATTATTTTGGACGGCCCAATCAGATTCAAGCATTTGGGAGTTACAAATCCAAGCAATCAAGGCATTTAACCCATGAAACTCCCATCATCATGAAGCTTAAAGGGAATTAAAAGCCCACTACCTTCATCGGCCAATCACAAGCCATGAAAAAGGAGTTACAAAATCAACTTGTAACTCCTCATCAATTCTCTCATCATGGCTATCAATGCTCATAATCACCTCACGGCCATCAAAGGCCTATAAAAGGAGATCCATTTCCAAGAGAGAGGATCATCGACACATCTATCGGCAAATCGATACACACATCGACTTGAAGTTCTGCATTTCTCCCAAAGAAATCCAGACGAAGTCCTGCTGCTCTGCTGCAAGAAGCACCACAAGGTGATCAATGTCCCTTGGGGGGGCCATCCCCCAAGGTTCCCTCCTTCTCCAACATGGCCTAAACGCGGCTTTCCAGCCCGTTTACTTGGTTTTTCATTGGATATAGAACCTCCTCTTGGTCCTTGTCCTTTAAAAAACTGAGGTTAGGAGCCAAGCTGAAGAATCAAAGCATCAACCGTTCTCATTTGAAGGACGATGGCGAAGTCCATACATGACTTGCGACCGTCGATCTCAACGTGTCCCCACAATCTCCTGAGAAGTTAGATCCCTTTTCTTACTTTTCTATTGTAGTTTGTGTTTCTTAAAGAGACAAAAGGAAATCACAATTCTTGTCTTTCATATTTGATGAGTTTTGTAAAATCCCCTTTCACGGCAAAATCGCCTTTCACGGCAAACAAACAAAAAAAACGCCTCCTACGGCATTCTCATAAACAAACTTGTCTCTTTTCTTAATATTTATGCAATTTGAAAAGTTAGAAAAAAGGATTGATTTCCTTTCCACTTGTGAAGGTGAATCTCCGGATTATCACCATTCCAAATTCCAAGTAGAAAGTAAATCTGGCATACCCATACAAAAAATGTTGATACCCGCGATTTTCCCTCCTCCGCCGAGACCCAGGTCAGCCCCCGGGGTGCGGAAGGAGAGGACGGAAGATTCCCGAGGGTCCATCAAGTTGGCATACCCGGTGGGACATCGTTGACTTGAGAACGTGATACTTTGATCCCTTGGCTTCTTTCTAGTTGGTGGCCTATGTTGCGTTTTGCATCTAAAAAAAAAAAACATGAGATGGGATTTCAATTGTTCTTTCTCACTTCAAAAAAAAAAAAAAAAAAAAAAAACAAATCTGATCTCCTTTTCTTAAAAACTCAACTTTGAGAAATTTTGATCTTTCCCTTTCCGAACTTGATAGCTCACAGAAATGTTCGCAGCTATTGTTCATATCGGGGATTAGGCCATCTTTTCTCTTTGATGAGTCCAATTGGGATTTCAAGAAAAAAAACACCTTCATTTCAAATTCAAAAAAAAAAAAAAATGATCTCTCTTTCTCAAGATTCAACTTTGAGAAATTTTGATCCTCTCCTCTTTGAACTTGATAGCTCACAGAAATGTTCGCAGTTATCGTTCATATCGGGGATTGGGCCATCTTTTCTCTTTGATGAGTCCAATTGGGATTTCAAAAAAATTTATAATTTCAAAAAAAAAAAAATCAGTTTTCTTTCTTTTGGGCTCAAAATTGAGAAATCTTGGTTCTTTCCCTTTCGGATTTAACGCTCGCAGAAATGTTGAGTTGTGGTTCGGATTGGAACACCACTTGTTCTCTTTGATGAGCTCATTAGAAATCTTTCAAAAAAAAAAAAAAAAAACACTAAGGTTGCATCAATTGTGCTCTTTGACTAAAGTGGATTCAAGAAAAGCCTTGTCCAGAGTGTGGAGACAGCTAGACTGTTCGAGGCAAGGGTCCTCCAAACGGGTTCATTAAGTAATCCTACTCTTACCTGGGGGCTAATCTATCTACTAAGGTTTCATAAGATCGAATTAGAAACCTATGTGCATTTTTCAAAAAAACAAAAGAAGGAAAGAAAAAACTCCCGTCATTTTTGAGTTCAGAATTGAGAAATCTTGGTTCTTTCCCTTTCGAATTTAACGCTCGCAGAAATGTTGAGTTGTGGTTCGGATTGGAATACCATTTGTTCTCTTTGATGAATTTAATCTTAACCTTTCAAAAAAAAAAAAAAAAAACTTCCATTGATACTGGATTCACATTTGAGAAACTCTGTTCCCTTTCTCTTTCGGATTTAACGCTCGCAGAAATGTTGAGTTGTGGTTCAGATTGGAATACCAGTTGCTCTCCTTTATGAACCCAAATTTGACCTTTTAAAAAAAAATCTCATCTCGTGTCCTTCCCAAGGATGCGATTTGTAACATTTGTGCCTAGCGGTGCTAGTACGCCTTTTCGGGTCTACTGTATTCGCGACTGACACATTTGTATCTCCAACCTTATATCATTTTACCTCGAGTGAGCCTTGCTTCTTGGTAATTTGAATTAAGGTCTACAATTGCTTCTAGCAGTCACTGGAACGCTCACTCTGAGCCTACCATACTTGCATTTTAGAACAATTGTATCTTCTATGGCTTTTTGCCTTCTTCATCGTCCTTGGGTTGGGCCATGTCCCCTCAAGTGATTTGAAAAGACAAAACCATAGTTGTTCTCCATTTATGATCACCATATTCTTGTGATTACTAATGGATTTGGTCTTGTTTCAGAAGTTTTCCAAAACTAACAATGGCAGCTTCATTAACCATCACTTTCAATGAGAACAAGTACCAGCTTATGCTTCAAGACAAGCAAAACAAGCATAAGCGCCCTGCCAGTTGCCGAAGCATCATCTCCATCGACAACTCTCCAAACACCGGGTCAACTTCAACTCCTCGGACCATCGTCTTCAGGTCGCTGGGACCATTCCCACTCCCCGCAGAAGACACTGTACCTGCCAAGAAGCAGAAAACAGCCCCGCAACGTATCACTAAAATGGCACCAAGGGCGAACAACAAGAACCCTGAAGCCCGTAGCGCTCCCACGAAGCCTCAACCCACAAGAAACCAGGTTTACCCCAAAACCTAGTCCCCGAGATCTTCACCAAAACAACGGAGGTCCCGAACATCTGCAAAGCCAGCATACCTGGCCCCTCTCAAGGAGAATCGGTTCTACCCTCTCTCTTACATGAAAGAGGAGAAACCTACCCTCCACCCAAAAAACAAACAAAATCATCATGAGTCGGCTTGCTCCTACAAGCCCAAAATCAAATCCTGCATTGTTAGGCCTACGCAAAAACATGCTGAAGCCTGCACTCCTGCGAGTCGACCCTTCATCTCAACAGGGGCCGAGCTCGCAAAATTCAAGTCTTCATTGCGACAGACAAAGGACCGCGTCCAGATTCTGTCCTTGCCCAGCTTCAAAGAAGACAAACTCGGCTGCTGCGCACGAGGGACTACATCCTTCATCGCCAGAGCCCAGCCAGAGCTGACTGAAGCTCAAATTGTTCGTCGTATGCGTCACCGTGCAACATATCGACAAAAAAGACTTGAGAAACAAAGAACCCAGAGTTCTAATCTCCATGTCTCAAACAAATGGGTCGAAAAAGATAGACCCGACCAATTCGTTGCTGTTCATATGATTGGCAAAACCAGAAAATGCCTGAAGTTAGCAACCAAAATCAGTGTTAGACGTCCGGTGACTCACAGCGTCTCCCGGACACGAACACATCTAGAAGAATCCTCCACTCCTCCAAGCCAAGGACATCGGAGTAACCACTCATCAGATTCTTCATCTAGAAGAATGAGCCCCAGCTCAGTCACCAGGAAAATTTCTTCGTTCGAATCCCGAAGGATGAACGTCTTGGCTACAAGTTCTGAGCAGCCTCCACTGCATGATGACGTAACCACACGCATCCATCAGTTGGAGCAAGGACAACAGAGAATTGGGGATTTAATGGAAAACCTTATTCTCACTCTACAACGTCCACCGCCTAACAACCAAACTCCTCTGAATCATGAAGATGACGAGGGCAATGCAGAAAACAATGAGTCTCGCGCCTTTACCAAAAAGGACGTGGACGATATCCTCGCAAAAGCAAAAGAAGATGATACATTGAAGGAACATGGGATCAAACCACCCTGCCCTCTATGGATGGACTCGGTTCCATTCCCTGCAAAATTCAAGCAACCTACTCTCCAGATATATACTAGTAAAGGTTCAGCCAGACAACATGTTATCTATTTCAAGATCCTGACGGGAGCCATTGTCGATCAAGATGCCCTCATGATTCGCCTCTTTGCAAGTACCCTAAAAGGTACAGCCTTTGATTGGTACTCCACTCTGCCGGAGAACTCCATTTAGAACTAGGCTATGCTAGAGACACGCTTCCTGATCCACTTCCAAGGTGAGGATCATCCTGTTACTATGGCTCAACTCTGCAACCTAAAACAGGGAGAGAATGAGTCAACATATGACTTCATTCAGAAATGGAAGGCAATGGCGTACAAATGCTCATATGTACTGCCACAAGCGTCGCTAGTCGACATCTGCCGTAACAATATGAGAGCAAAAATTCACTCCATGATCATCGGCAACAAATCAAAGAACCTGGGAGAACTCCTCGAAGCTTCCATGGAAGCTGAAATGGTGATCAAAGACCTCAACATTCAGGAATCATCAAAGAAAGAGCCGACTGCTGTTACAACCTCAAAACCAAAGAAAAAGGAGGTTCTCAATGTGCAGACTAAATCAGCTCCTCAGTAACCAAAGAAACCTGAAAACAAAACTGCAGGTAAAAGACCTGAACTCTCTGATGCCTTCAAAGAACGTGTAGAAAAGAAATATCCGTTCGATGAAGATGTTGAAGAAATCTTTGAGTTTCTCCTAGCAAATGGCAAACTCATTTTGCCAGAGCCCAAAAGACCGGGAGATGTTGGCAAAACCAATGATCCCCGATACTGTCCATACCATCAGATGATCTCACATCCTCTCAATCAATACTTCGTTGTGAGAGAGAAGATCAATGAGATGTGGAAAAACGGAGTCATAACCTTTGATAAAAACTATGGCCCCGCCTCTGTCAACATGGTGTCATGTCGGTAAACTTCAAAGTCACCGTAGGAGAAAATCACTACTTCATTCAAGGTGATAAAAATGGCTCAAGTATCCCAAGAATTGGTTCCCTATCCAACATCAGATGGACAACCTATATAGGTGCATCCCGATCTCCTAGATGATGAAAATTGGGAGATCGTCAAAACAAAGTTGACCGCTCAGCAGCAAAGGCAAGCCAAGAGACAACTCCGCAAGCTCAAACAGCAGCAGAAGTCTCAACTACAACAAGAAGTCCTTGAAAAGGCAGAAACCTCTTCCACTGCTTCACTAGAGGCAACGGAAGAATCTCTTCCCAAAACTTCAAAGGCGGTAAGAAAATTCACCCTTGATGATTTCATGCCACCTCTATACAAAAATGAAAATTTGCAAGGGGCATCATACTGTTGCAACTCGGTAGTTGGATTCTCCATGAATGGATACGAGTCCAGTGATACTGCCAGTGATATCGATGAGTGGGAAGAATCCCTTGAAACAGGAGAATACCTCTCCGACGAGGAATGGATTTCCGAGTCTCATCTTATGCTAGTAATCTGGTATAACCCATTACAGCCACAAGGATCCTGGTCCGATGATGAAGAAGACCAGGACCCTGTTCAAGAAAATGTTGTCGATCCAGCACCAAACAATGCTCCGGTGGAACCCAACATTGGTGAACCACAAGGAGTAGATGACGAAGAAGATTTGGCTCCTATGCCTGATCTTGAGGAATATGCAAGAATCTTGCAACATCTTGTCATAGAGCAGGAGCAGGATCGCATCAATGATTTTCGTCATGATCCAGAACTGGAATTCCCTGAAAATCAACGGGAACTTTCTCCCTTAACTCCTGAAAATGGAGAAAATAGTTGGATCGATGATCCTCTTACATTCGAGGATGAGTTCAATTCCTAACAGTCTACACTGGGGGCATTTCCTGTCAGGACAACCTGCAATGCGATAGCTTAGGACAATAGTGCCTCTGAAGCTTCCAAAGACACGTACACCCCAACCGGTAGTGTATCTTCCGGAGCTACATCTTCTCCGGTGACTTCAATTGAGATATCATCCTCTCAGCCCTCGTCTCCTGAAGCTGTGACATCGAAACTCAAGCCTCTCCCGATTGATCATCTTGAAGAAACTCCTGCCAATGAAATCTTCTTCATTGAGAGCCCAGTCGATTGGTCCCAGATGCCCGATCTCATAGACGATGTCTGGACTAATACAGAAAGGTTGTCGGATGCTGTTCAGGACTTGTTCCTGGAAATTGCTCCGTGCAACACAATTACTGAAGACACTAATGCTGTTACAGAGACGTCTTCAGCAAAGGATCAACCCCTTGATCCTGAGAGTGATCTTCCAAAAGAAGACCAGTCTCTAGAAGCTCTTGAAGTTGGTAGAGGTACCCGTTCTGGCCGGGATTACCACAAAAATTACAACCAACCTTCTTCTTCTTATATAAATCCTTCGGGAAATCAAGTTGTAAGCGCCCCAAGTGGCAATAATAATGAAAATGTAGACCCGAAGGAGGCTTTCAAGTACGACTTGATTGAGCACTTCAAACACATACCTGCACGTCTGCACATCCTTGACTTATTACGAATGTCTCCACAAACTCGTGATAGTCTCATTTCAGAATTACAAAGGCTGAATGCGGATGTCGACAAACACGCCCCACAAGTCCTACAAATTGAAATGGACTACAGGGTCAAAAAATCAAATACTCCCCCAAAGGGAGAAAGAAGAAAACTGAGGGATCAAGCAATGAATGCCTCTCGGTACAAAAAGCAGCAAGTGCAACAATTGCCTTTGACAAGGATGACCTCCTGCTAGGCGAGACAAAGCACAACTGACCCTTGTACTTTACGGGGTACGTCAAAGAAATGCCAGTACACAGAGTTCAGATCGATCCAGGTTCTGCACTCAACCTTATTTCTACATCGGCACTCGAAAAGCTGGGCATCCCACCTAGCAAGTTGAGTCACACGTCTGTATCCATCTTCAGATATGACGGCAGCGCTCAAAGGCCTATCGGCAAAATTAGGTTCAAATTGCAAATCGGCGATTTTATTTCTGAAGTCACTGTGTATGCAATAAAGACCCCTTCATGTTACAATATACTCTTTGGATGCCCCTGGATACATGAGAATGGTGTCGTCCCTTCAACTCTACATCAGTGCATCAAGTTCGTTGGCAACGATGGCTTGATACATCGAGTGTTTGCAGACAAAAAGCCCTTCAAAGGCAGAAATGTCCATTTTGCAGATGCTCAAATGTATAAAGATGGAAAAGAAGAACAGGAGGAAAAAACAATTCACTTTGCCGACAGTCTCCAGAAAGATAAAGGCAAGGCTCCTCAGCAATCACCGGAGGTAAACAAACCCTCCACCAAACTCGAAGTAAGCGGTCAAGCTCCCTTCATCGTCTCCTTCAAATCTCCAATGCCTTTGGTAATCACTACCAAAGTAAAGAAGACAAAACAAAAGACTGGGGGCCAGTTCACTGTCTACTTTGTGTCTATTATGCATGACACAGACTCGGAGATAGAGTCAGAAGATGACACAGCATCAAGCCAAGCTGATACTCAGCGAGATCAGCCCCCTCTCAATCCATTGGAGACAGTTACTGACATAGAAGACCCTACGTCGGCTTCCTTTGTTATTCCGGCAACTTCGCCAAAAGAAAAAGCAATCTTCTTCCATAGATCGGGAGCATCTCCACTGAACTCTTTGCTTGAACCTTTCCAAAACGAAGGTATGCCTCAGCTATCTCTATATAGTCCGATGGCACAAGCTATCATGAAGAAAATGGGCTACGACGCTCAAAATCCAACTGGTTTGGGAGGTGGTCGTGGTATTCTCGCACCATTGGAACCCACCCTGACCAAAAGTCAACCAGAAGATTGGAAAATCCACTTTCACAAAGGCAAGTCTTCATATGGGTTGGGGTATGATCCTACCGCTCCTATGAGACAGTTGACACCATGGCTACAAAGTCGCTTTACCGACCAAGCCTAAACATCTCATGAAGACATCGATATCCCTGGATATCTCTTTGAGGAGTTATTCATAAAAAATCCAGAAAGCTCCTCCAATTGCTATAATTTCTCTGATGATAAAAAGGAATTGCCCGATGACACAAATGAGCGGTTCTCTGACCCAGAAGAATCATCGTCTCCAAAAGAAGTACCCTACTTCAACCCAATTCCAGCAAATGATTGGGACCATCTCATTGCGAGCCTTGAGAAGGACACTGATCAAGAATATCCATGGACAGAAACAGAGCCTCAGTCTGAAAATTTCTCTGGCACTCTAGAAGGTCTTGTTGAGTTGGAAGCCTCCGAAAATACTGTGGAGGAACCACCTTCAAATCTTCCGACAGAAGACCCTGTTCAAAAGATAAACTTGGGAACACCTGATAACCCACGTCCTGTATTCATAAGCAAGAATATAAAGGATGATGAGTTACCCGAGTATATCTCTTTTCTTTGCGAGTTCGTTGATTGCTTTGCATGGTCTTATGCTGAAATGCCTGGCTTGGATCCCAAAGTAGCAGTCCACAAGCTCAACTTGCAAAAAGAAATCAAGCCTGTCAAACGAGGCCAAAGAAGATTACGTCCCGACGTGACGGACAAAATCGAACAAGAAGTTCAGAAACTCAAAAACGTTGGCTTCATCCGCGAAGAACAGCATCCTAAATGGTTAGCCAACATCGTCCCCGTGACAAAGAAAAATGGGAAGATAAGGGTCTGTATTGACTACAGAGACCTGAATAATGCATGTCCTAAAGATGAATTCCCGCTCCCCATACCAGAGGTGATGATTGACAACACCTATGGGTTCGAGCGAATGACATTCATGGATGGATTCTCTGGCTACAACCAGATAAAGATGCACCCTGAAGATGAAAGGCAAACGTCATTTCGCACACCATTTGGCGTGTATTGCTACACTGTCATGCCATTTGGTCTAAAAAATGCAGGTGCGACATATCAGAGGGCTATGATGAAAATATTCCAAGATATACAGCACAAGACGGTCGAATGCTATGTTGACGACCTCGCCATCAAAAGCAGAAGAAAAGAAGACCATCTCGACGATCTTCGAGAAATCTTCCTCCGACTTCGCAAACACAAATTGCGGATGAATCCACTAAAGTTCTTCTTCGGTGTCTCATCGGGTAAGTTTCTCGGATTCATAGTACGGAAAGCTGGAATAGAACTTGACCCCACCAAAGTTAAGGCTATCCTGGAAATGCCATCTCCCAGAACCCTAAGAGAATTAAAAAGGCTTCAAGGAAGGTTGACCTACATTCGACGGTTCATTTCCAATCTATCAGGGAAATGTCGTCCATTCTCTCGCCTGATGAAGAAAGGCGTAGACTTTGTCTGGGATGCTGAATGTGAAAATGCATTTCAAGACATCAAAGCATACCTCACCAAACCTCCAGTACTGGCTGCCCCCACAACTAGAAAACCATTTATCTTGTACACAAGAGCTCTCGACCACTCTTTGAGTGCTCTGCTTGCACAAGAAAACAATGATGGAAAAGAGCTGCTCTATATTACCTTAGCCGCATGTTGGTAGGTGAAGGGCATCGTTACTCCCCAGTCGAAAAAGAATGCCTTGCAGTGATGTTTGCCGTACAAAAGCTACGTCACTATCTACTGTCGAACACAGTCTACCTGATTTCGAGGATCAACCTCTTAAAGGTCCTTGTCACAAAAGCAGGTTCTCTCAATGCCCAACTGGCAAAATGGTCCATTCTTCTATTACAGTTTGATATTAAGTATGTACCACAAAAAGCAATCAAAGGCCAAGCTCTAGCAGACTTTCTCGCAGAGCATCCATTGCCTAAAGATTCTCCACTCAGGGATGATCTCCCAGACGAATTTGTCTACAACGTGGAAACTTCCTTATCAAATGCTTCCTGGGACAAATGAAAAAGGAAAGCAAATATCGGGAATCAGCATCCTCTTTGTCAACCCTGACAAATACATGATTCCACATGCCTTCTCGCATAGAACCGTGTTCAAACAATGCAGCTGAGTACCAAGCCCTGATTGTAGGATTGGAACTCGCCCTCGAATCCGGCATCACCATGTTGGAAGCTTTTGGGGACTCTCAACTGATCATCAACCAGATGAATCAGAAATATGAAGTCAGGAAGCCTGATTTGCCACCTTACTACAATAAGGCGCAGTCGCTTCAACAAAAATTCAACATCTGTCACATCACCCACATCCTCAGAGGTAAAAACATCCGTGCAAATGCCCTGGCTGGACTAGCCGCATCCATGGCAATCCAAGAAGGGGAAAACATGCAAGTCACAGTGTGTCGAAGAAGGATTCTCCCTCCTCTCAACACACACCAAGCAGTTGTTGAATGCCACCAAGTGGTTGGAAGTCGGATGTCCATCCTCAAACCTCCGATTGGCGACTGGAGAGATCCGTTCATTGATTATATCATGTTCGGAATCCTACCTGAAGATCCAAAAGAGCGGGTAAGCATCCAAAGACGAGCCCTGAACTTTCATTTGGATATACCTTCAAAAGCACTTTACAGAAAATCCTTCAACGGAGTACTCCTATGCTGCTTGTCACAACAAGAGGCTGAGGAAACTCTCAAAGAAGTACATGCTGGTCTTTGTGGAGCCCATCAGGCTGGTCCTAAGCTCTACAACCAGATAAAAGGCTAGGTTATTATTGGCCTACCATGGTAGCTAATGTAATACAATTTGCCAAGCACTGCCAAAAATGCCAGATTCACGGAGATTATATCCACATGCCTCCAGAATGGCTACATCCAACAACAATCTCGTGGCCTTTCGAAGCCTGGGGTATGGACATCATAGGTCCTATCTCTCCCCCATTAAGCAAGGGTCATCGCTTCATCTTCGCCACTGCGGATTATTTCTCCAAGTGGTCAGAAGCATTTGCGCTCAGCGAAATGAAGACCTCATCAGTCCTTCAGTTCTTGCGCACCAACATTATTTGTCGCTTCGGCATACCTAAAAGATTCGTCCATGATAACGGACCGCAATTCCGGGATCACAGATTCGACAGGTTTTGCGACAAGTACAAAATCCAAAGTTGTCCTTCGACTCCTTATAATCCAACAACGAACGGACTAGCAGAAGCCGTCAACAAGACGCTCTGCAAAATTCTCAAGAAAATGGTCTCTAGTCATAAAAGAGACTGGGGTGACAAACTACCAAAAGCTTTGTGGGCCTATCGAACCACCGTTCGAGGACCAACCCATGGCACACCATTCTCTTTGGTCTATGGATGTGAAGCTGTTGTCCCTTTGGAAGTACAAATTCCTTCCTTAAGGGTATCTTTGCAAAATGACATGACCCAAGAAAGCAATGTCAAATTGAGACTCCAAGAGCTGGATAATCTCGATGAAAGACGACTCGAAGCTCTATAGAGCATTGAGTTGTAACAAGCACGCATGGCAGGATCTTTCGACAAGAAGGTCAGGCAACGCGTCTACAAAAAAGGTGACTTGGTTCTTGTAGTAAAAAGACCCATAGTCTTTGCCCACAAATCCAAAGGCAAATTTGAACCAAAATGGGAGGGACCCTTCGTCATCGACAAAGTCTTCTCCAATGGCGCATACGCTCTTCTAAACATGGAAGGGGGCAGATGTATGCTACCCATCAACGACAAGTTCTTGAAGCGGTACTACCCTTAAAGACTTCCTCAAACGGGTCAGAGCGATATCTACACGGCCAAAGCCTATTTCCAAGGTACTTGCTCGTCAAACCCACCCCTTTTGAAATTTTCATCTTTATGTTGAAGTTTCCAAAAAAAAAAAAACTCTCTCAAAACAATGCTTACTTTCATCGTTTCAGTGTTCAAAAAAAAAAAAAAATCCAAATCCAAAAAATCCAAGTCTAGGAGCCTCTTCCTAGACTTGACCAGAATTTTCTATCCTTGAACCCAAAAATTCATGGTTTGAAACAAAAACCCGGACTCAGGAAGTTTCACCCTAGTTCGCCCTGGCTTTTACAACCAAAATGGTTTTAAATCAAAATTTATGACCCTCGTGTCTTTAAACAAAAAAATGGTTTTTTAGAAACCGCGGGGAAGCGACACTTAGTCGATACTCGCAAAACCCAAAAAGCCGGAAGGATACGAACCCCATTCGATACTTCCAAAGCAAAAAAAAAAAAAAAAAAAAACGCGGGGAAACGACATTCAATCGATACTCGCAAAACCCAAAAAATCGCAAGAAAGCGAACCCCATTCGATACTTGCAAAACCTCAAATTTCAAAATCGTGGAGACGCAATATTCCAATTGATATCCACAGCCCAAATTTCAAATGGTTCGAGAAAACCTCAAATTTCAAAAAATCGCGGGGAAACGACATCAAGTCAGTACTCGCAAAACCAAAAGTTTTGGGAAAAGCAGGGAAGCGACGCTTAGTCGATATTTGCACCCCAATCCGCGAGGAAGCGACATTCCATCGATACTCGCAAAACCCAGCCCGCGAGGAATTGACATTCCATCAATACTCGCAAACCGAATGAGCAAGGAAGCGACATTCCATCTATACTTGCAAGACCATTTAGCGGGGAGGCAACATTTAGTCGATTCCTGCATTTTGAAAACCAAATCCGGCTATAAATGCCAAAAATTGGCTATAAACGCCAAAATCCGGCTATAAACGCCAAATTCGGCTATAAATGCCAAAGCAAAAAAAATCTGGCTATAAACGCCAAAAAGCGGCTATAAACGCCAAAATCCGGCTATAAACGCCAAATTCGGCTATAAATGCCCAAAACAAAAAAAATTCGGCTATAAACGCCAAAATCGGCTTTCATGCCAACAAAACAAAAACTTGGTTTTCAAAAATCTGGCTTCCATGCCAAAACAAAACAAACAACAAAGAAAGCAAAATTCGGCTATAAACGCCAAAATCCGGCTATAAAACGCCAAATTCGGCTATAAATGCCAAAACAAAAAAAAAATTCGCCTATAAACGCCAAAATTGGCTTTCATGTCAACAAAACAAAACTTGGTTTTCAAAAATCTGGCTCCTATGCCAAAACAAAACAAAAAAAAAAAAAAAGAAAAAAAACTTCGGCTTTCATGCCATCTTAAAATTCGGCTCCTATGCCATTCCAAAAATCGGCTTTCATGCCATCCAAAAACTTTGGCTTTCACGCCATCCAAAAAAACTTTGGCTCTCATGCCACAAACAAAATGTTTGGCTCTCGTGCCACAAACAAAATTTGGCTCCCATGCCACAAAATGAAATTCGGCTTCTATGCCATTCCAAAATTCGGCTTTCATGCCATCTCAAAAACTTTGGCTCTAATGCCATCTCAAATTTTTTGGCTCCCATGCCGTAAAACAAATTTTTGCTCTTACGCCACAAAATTAGGCTTCCATGCCACCTAAAATTCGGTTTTCAAGCCATCAAAAAAAAAAAAAAAAAAAAAAAAAAAAAAAAAACAGGCTTTTTGCCGTAAAAATTGGCCTTCATGCCCAAAACAACCCTTTGACAAAAGATTTCACAAAATGACAACCTTTTGATCAAATTCAAAACAAACATTCCCCATCAGTTTTTACTCAGATTTGTTTTCATCAAAAAATGATTTAAGTAAAAAGAAGGGGATACAAAAATATAGTACCAAAATTGTTTATACATGGAGGTACAAAAAAAAGGGAAGAAGAAAGAGTTTGTTATAACTCAGGAGCTCAATCTAGCATGATCTTCAACCAAAGGTTCAACTCCTCAAGCAGACCCTTGGCCTTAAACTCTAAAGTTTTTAGGCCACGCTTCTTCAAAATGTTCCCATAAAACGCGGCTGAATGCCGCGACCCATCTGCAGCGCGAAGAAGTTCTTCCCAGAGGACTTGCCACTGCTCATGCTCCTGAGACTTCCTCCGGACATTACCTTTAGCTTCCTCAACCTGGCGAATGAGAGTTCCCTCCTTGTCACGAGCCTCCACAATAGCGGTTCATTTGGTAGCAGCTTCTTCCTCCAAAAGCTCCAGACGCTGCCTAGCCTCGACAACCTCCTTAATAAGGCGGTTTAAGTCATACTTCAGCCCCATGATGGATAGCTCGGTAACGATCTTCTCCCGAACGATCTGCCTCCGAGTCTTCGTGACCTCAGTCAGCTCAGCTTTGACTTTGCTGGATGGCTTTATAAACATCTCATCAAAGAAGTCACCATCTGGGAAACTCTTGCTCTCAGTCCATTTGTTCCCCAAGGCGATGATTTCCTCAACAAGGTCTTTGGCGCTTGCGATGTCTTGACCGACTTCTTTGCTATCAACAAGGATGTCCTGCACGTGCATGATCATGCCAAAACCAGCTTCAAATGACCTGAAGAGAGAGTCTCAACCCATGAGCTCAAGACAGTCTTCAACACCTTCCTTGCATACTGAAGGTGCGGTGCAGATGAGTATTCGCCATGATCTGGTGCCCGACTGCCCATGTCATGTTCCATTAGAGTAATCAATAAACTCTTTCCAACTGAAGAAGCTGACTCATTGAAGGAAGCAGAAGCCCCCACTCCTAGATCAGCAGCAGGTACCCCCTGTTCTGGCTCTGAGGAAGACGGAGGAACCTCTCCTGTTGCTCCACAATCTGCCGAGGAAAGGACAAACGGTATGAATATAATCTCGTCAAAAAAAAATATATCAAGATTATTATTACAGAAATACCTGCTTCGACGACTGGCGGAGTACTCCCTGCCTCTTTGAGCTCATCCGAAGCATCGTCAAAAGTTGCGTCCATGGATGGCTCGAAATCATCAGAATCCTCTGGCAAGTCAAGAAAACAAAAGCTACATGTTAGCAAATGACCAGCACAAACAAAAAAGAAGAAAAAGAAAAAGAGAAGCCAAAGCAATCATACCAGGTGAAGGTTCTGGAACCACTCCAGAGTCCCTGGGCTCTTCCTCAGATGCCACGACTGGATCCGTCATTGCCTCATCGGCCGGAACCTCGGGCATCACCAGGTCATCATCCTCTGCCAAAAGAAAGAAAGCAGCGGATTAACAACAAAAAATCTCTTACAAGAGAAAAGAAGAAACAAAAGAAAGAAAGAGGATCATACTAGCTGTCTCCTCTTCTCTGCTTCTTTTCTCCGGAGGCTTGTCAGCATCCTCATACACCTCCTCAACAATGGTGAGAGGAACTTCAATATCAGAGGGACTATCGTGTCGTTTCATGTTACGACGTTGTCCTCTCTTCCTCTTGCTTCGGCGGGTCAATCTGCTTGACGATCCTGCCCCGCTATCAACATCAGGTCTCTCGCTAGAGTCCTCATTGAATGGTCTACTTTTCTCAGTAGGCTCCATGGAAGCCTTCGTATGCTCTGCCTGTATCATAGCATCGATCTCGGCCTCCTCCTCCTCCAGCTGTCTCAAGACCTCACCAGGAATCCCTTGTGCAGCTCCTGATCTGATGACGTCCTGCTCATTGAGAAAGCCTATCTTATGCTTCTCTCCAGAAAGGAAGGTCAAAACTTCCTCCTGGCGGACACCATCTGATTTGCCAAGACCCTTCCCAGGAGACTGCTTGACATCGAGCTCTTTCTTGGAAAGCCCCCGGTACACTGAAAAGCTCTCCACGAACCACTTCGTGAAGCCAGCAGTCCGGAAAGTGGGCAGCTCAGGACAGGAAATCATGGCGGTAGTGTCCTCTGCACTGTAAAAAGCCCATGCATTTCTCCCATCCTGCAAACCTCCAAAACGCTTCACCATGCTCGAAGGCGCTCCAACAACGCCTTGAGAGAAGCCAAGCTGCAATGTAAAACGGAAAGGGACATACGGCTGGATATCGACGAAAAGATGTCTGCGGTACACCATCGTACCAACCCGTATGTTGAAGAGCCATCTTTTCTCCGCGTCTGTCAAAGCATAATGTCTTCCTGAACCTGCCCTGGTCGAATCACGGGAGACACCAAAGTCAAAAGCCTTTTTCCGCAAACCCGGAGAAAGCTTTACCGAAGACTGCCCAATCTCGACATCCCTAAATCGTCCGATCCTCAAACGGGCAGACAAAAGTGATTCGGGAACGACTGTCCCTCTAGCCAAACGAATCATAAAAGGATCTTCGTCCTGTGCAACTCCCAAACGATGGAAGCTAGGACAGTGGTATACATACCACAAATAGAAGATGTGGGCAGAAAATACCCTGTTCATGGGAAGCCCAAGCCAAACCAGGAAAGTAGCAGCCTGAAGTTCGGTACACAAATAGGAGTAAAGAGCCAGCCGCTCTCCAAATGCCATTTGACAAGCCGGAAAAATACAATGCGGGCTGATGTGCGTTCCATCTCCTCCAGCAAAAACAGCCTCACCCAGCCAATAAGTGAGGTAAACAGCGAGATCTCTCCGCAACGCAATGTCAGGACAAATGACATCCGTGCTTGCGAAGAACTTCTTTAAATCTTCTCGCACGGCGGCGATCTTCTTCAAACTTGATGCTTTAGCCCTAGCATCTTGGGCCATGCCATCAGAAGAATCCCCGCTGTCAAAAAAGTTGGAGCTGCAACTTCTCCAACTGCTGCATCTAACTTTCGAACCCTCCTTCTCCTTCAAAAAATCATAGAAGGCAACGAGCTGAAAGTACACAAGCCTAAACTCCTCAGACTGCTCCTCAAGGACGCTGTCAATAGGCATAAACTCCTCATAGAGTTTGCCGAGGATAGGCAATCCGGTGATGGCGCTCAGTTCCTTTAAAGAAAAACCAATCTCACCACTCGTCACAATGAAGGTGTTGGTTTGTGGAAGGAATGACTCCAGCATGGCCATGAAAGCCTCATCGGAGAAAACGACGGTCTGCCGAAAAGCGCGAACCGCATCAAAAATCTCGGCCTCCTGTAGAACAGCCTCGCCAATCCTCAAGGTGTGATCAGTCCATGACTCCCAGCTCGAGTCAGCACTGAAACGGCCACGAAATCGAAAAGGCTTTACCCAATTGCTGCCGTCACCCCGAAAAACCCCAAGGCCCACCGGTCTCAAATCAACCGATGGATGATCAAAACCTTGGTAGCCACTGGCTGGCATCAACATGTCCATACGAACAGGTGGCTTCTCTGCAAAACCGGAAGGGCCACCAACAAAAATCCCGATCTTGATCACACTGATCCTCTTCACCCAGCTCGGAGGATCTTCCCTCTTAGGGCACGTGGGAGAAAGGCTCAGGATCGAGATGGTCCGATCGAAAGTCGTCGGAGACTGCATCACCGAAGAAGAAGGTAGGCTTGAGCACAATGCACTGATCGTCCGTAACCCAAGGACGACCGCTTACCATGATCTTGTAAAATTCCTCATCTTTGAGAGCGATCAATCGCTGTCTCATCTCATCACGATTGAGGGAAGCGCATTCTTCCAATTTCTTCTCCACGAACTGGACCTTCTCCCAAGCCTGCTGAACAGCCGCATTGGAAGATCTAGCAGACCGACGAGGTGCGTCAGTAACAGGACCTTTACCCTTGTTCGTTCTAGAAGAACTACCTGCAAAAGATGGAAGAGAAAAGATCAATCAACATCAAAATAACAGAATTCTGCTACAAAAATTCTAGCAAGATTTTGACATGGTTCCGGGGCAATTCCAAAGAAAAGGAAAATACTCCGAGAAAGACAGGAAGCCTGAAGATGAGCTCAACATCGCAGCAAGCTCATAGTCAGTGGAGAATTCCCAAAGAAGGTTCGAACTCAACATTGATGCGAGAACAAGCCAATCCCATCAAACTTCCGCAAAATCTGGAAAAGAGCTCAACATTGCTGCGAGCTTCAGAATCCAAAAATTGCAAACTTCCTCAAAATCCAGCAAGACTGAGAAAGAGCTCAACATCGCTGTGAGCTCAAAATCCCGATTCTTGCAAAAGATTTTCAAGTATGCATCATCATACTTCCAAATCCATTTACCAAAACTCATGCATCAAAAAAAAATATCATCATGCATTAGATGCTAGGAAAACTTTGACCAAAGTTTGACCAATTCCAACCCAATTTGGTCGAAACCAATCAAACTTTGTCCAAGTCAAAAATCATGTTGGCTTGATCTGGAGACTCTAGCCTTCTATCTTGATGCATCAAAAAAAAAAAAAAAAAGAAAATGCATACAAAAATGAAATTGCATAGCCTCATTATCATGGTGAGTAAACAAAGAAAAGAAAAAAAAAAGAGAGAAAAAAAATCTCAGCAAAAAAAAAAAAAAAAAAAAATTCTGGCCCATAGGCCGTGGCCCACTACCACATGGCAGGCTGTCTGTACAGCCAAGAGAAAAAAAAAAAAAAAAACAAACAGCAGAAAAAAAAAAGAAGGAAACACGCTGAAAAAAAAAAAAAGGGAAAGGAAATCAGCGTGCAGAAAAAAAAAAACAACAGAAAAACAGAAAAAAAATTCGTTGAAAAAAAAAGGGGAAAAGTCAGCATGTGGAAAAAAAAATATATGCACGGTAAAAAAAAAAAAAAGAAGGGAGAAAACCGTGAGAAAAAAAAAAAAAAAAAAACAAGAAGAAGAAGCATGAAAAAAAAAAGGGGAAAACGTACTTGAAAAAAGAAAAGAAAAGAAAAGAAAACGAAGAAGAGAAGAAAAAAAAAATTAAGAAGCTACTTCTACAATGAAGATTCTTGTGGAGAAAGAAAAACTTACTTGAAGCCATTAATGGAGAAGAAGAAGAAAAGCTTGGAGCCCTTGGAGCAAAAACACTTCTTATCTTGGAGAGCACTCTTGAAGATTTCTTGCAAAAAGAAAGCAATGGAGCAAAAGAAATAACCCTCTTGCTTTTATAGAAGAGAGCAAGCCAAAAGAGGAAACAAGGAGAAAGAAAAGAGGTAAGTACTAAAATTTAGTTACTTTCCCAAAAAGAGAGATATTTTGAGAGAATCTTTCCACAAAAAGAAAACTTGAGAAATTCTCTCCAAGTAAGGATATTTGTAGATATTCTTTACACAAAAGAGATATTTTTAGATATTCTCTACAAAAATGACACCATGTGAGATCTAGGCCATCTTCAAAGCCTAAGGTCCCATGGGTTAGCCCATATGAGCCAGGTTTGACCACCTAGGCACTAAAAGTGGCTTTTAGTCAAAATATTCCTCTTACCAAGAGCAAAAAAAAAAAAAAAAAAAAAAAAGACCAAAAAAGTCTCATGCCTCTTTTAAGTTGATGGGACCATTCAAAAAAAAAAAAAAAAAAGAAAGCCTCATGAGTTTCCAAAAATCAAACCATCCAACCTCATGAACCAAATTGAGCCAAAATCTAGAAATTGACATTTCACAAAACCAAATTCCGGTCCCCTAGCTCGCCACATACAGCTTGTTAGGTCACAAGACCACAACCAAAATCAAAATCCAAACCAAACCAAAACCAAAAACCCAAATCTGACCCCCCAACCTGCCACATACAGCTTGTTGGGTCACAAGGTCAAAATCAAAATCAAACCCCGACCCCCTAACCTGCCACATATAGCTTGTTAGGTCACAAGGTCAAAAACCAAAATCCAAAAACCAAAATCCAAACACCCCATGTCATTTTCAAAAACTTTGCCTTGAGATGGTACGTAATCCTTCTCACTACCATAATATTCCCCCGGAAACTCAGAAGGCTATTCAAAAAAAAAAAAAAAAAGCTCAAGACTCTTGGTCAAGTTGGAATCTCTCCTCCAAGTTTCTCTTCGAGGCACATCGACTCCAAAAAGCTACTCGTCGCTGTACCTCGAGGGACCATTTGTTGACACAAAAAAAGTCCCTATGTCTCCTCAACATCAAGAAGCCTCGTGAAGCTGCATCCTGCTAAAAACAGGCGAGGCTACTTCAAGCATCAGATTTTGTCAGAATCAGACAGAAACTGAAAGATCCTTCAAGACAGCCAAAAGAGAGGTACACCAGAGGTTTAGGGTCATTCCGAAATCGTTTGGCCCAACTTCACTGCTCCGATAGCTAAACAAGCGCTCCCGGCGGCGACATCATCGAAGACACCAAAACTTCGATCAGAGCCTACAGATGACTCCAGAATGTCTTCAAAGGGCTCCATGCTAAATTTCAAGTCAAACCGACAATGTTTGACCCTCCATCAACGCTCGAGCAGCAAAATCAAGCCTCCCGGCGGCGGGAACGACCGAAGTCATCACTCATTAAACAAAGTACATGAATGGCTTCAACATGCCTCCAAAAGGCTGCACGTCGAATTTCAGGTCATTCCGATAACGTTTGACTAAGTTTCGATGCTCCGATATAAAATCAAGCCTACGGGCAGCGGAGCAACCTGGGACCATGACATCCAAAACGGAGCCCATGGAACGTCCCAAAATGACTCCAATAGGCTCCTCGTCAAATTTCAGGTTAATCGGACATCGTTTGATCACATATCAAAGCTCGTCATTTTCCCCGCAGCAAAATCAAGTCAAGCATCGATGGGACCCCAAACCGCTTCAAAACTCAAATAAAAGCTCATGGTTGGTGCTATTCACTACTCAAGAAGCTTCACCTCAATTTTCAGGTCATTCCGACATCGTTTGACTTAGTTTCGACTCTTGACGGAAAATCGGCTACAAAGTCTTCGGCTTTCCCAAAAAATGGGAAACTTTGTGCTCCGATTTTGCGCGGGTTCTCGTCAAGATTTCTCCAAGAAAATCAAGTCAATAATTGATGAAAAATGTCAAGAAAAATACAGAAGAAAAAAGGAACGAAAAAGATGGAAAAACGGCCGAAAACGACCCTCGGTGACCCTACAAATCCGAGTCGTCGGATTTTGCACCAAAAGCCCCGTTTTCGATCCTTTTCGCGTTTCGGGTGTTCCTGCCTTTGTGATTTTCTGAAAATCCAATGTTTGATGCTTGAAAACGACTGATCTTCACCGACATCTCGGATCCGCCGTCAAAAGCATGAAATCATCAACGATCGCCTCAAGATCGCCAACCGGCTGACCAAGAAAGTATACTTTCTGTCCGACCGATCGTGAAATCGACAAGACAGATGTCACCGGCCCACCAACATCAATCAATGTCTGAGATTGCACTGCAATCCGACATCAAACAATGCGTGGATCCACTTGTGATGATCGCAAGAAGAATCTCAAAAGGCGCAGCGCGGCCCGCGACTCTTCACATGCCTTGGCAACCACTTAATGACGTTAATTGACCCGTTTATGACAACTTGATGCAGTCATTAACTCATTATTTTGGACGGCCCAATCAGATTCAAGCATTTGAGAGTTACAAATCCAAGCAATCATGGCATTTAACCCATGAAACTCCCATCATCATGAAGCTTAAAGGGAATTAAAAGCCCACTACCTTCATCGGCCAATCACAAGCCATGAAAAAGGAGTTACAAAATCAACTTGTAACTCCTCATCAATTCTCTCATCATGGCTATCAATGCTCATAATCACCTCATGGCCATCAAAGGCCTATAAAAGGAGATCCATTTCCAAGAGAGAGGATCATCGACACATCTATCGGCAAATCGATACATACATCGACTTGAAGTTCTGCATTTCTCCCAAAGAAATCCAGACGAAGTCCTGCTGCTCTGCTGCAAGAAGCACCATAAGGTGATCAACGTCCCTTGGGGGGGCCATCCTCTAAGGTTCCCTCCTTCTCCAACATGGCCTAAACGCGGCTTTCCAGCCCGTTTACTTGGTTTTTCATTGGATATAGGACCTCCTCTTGGTCCTTGTCCTTTAAAAAACTGAGGTTATGAGCGAAGCCGAAGAATCAAAGCGTCAACCATTCTCATTTGAAGGACGATGGCGAAGTCCATACATGACTTGCGACCGTCGATCTCAACGTGTCCCCACAATCTCCTGAGAAGTTAGATCCCTTTTCTTACTTTTCTATTGTAGTTTGTATTTCTTAAAGAGACAAAAAGAAATCACAATTCTTGTCTTTCATATTTGATGAGTTTTGTAAAATCCCCTTTCACGGCAAAATCGCCTTTCACGGCAAACAAACAAAAAAAAGGCCTCCTAAGCCATTCTCAAAAACAAACTTGTCTCTTTTCTTAATATTTATGCAATTTGAAAAGTTAGAAAAAAGGATTGATTTCCTTTCCACTTGTGAAGGTGAATCTCCGGATTATCACCATTCCAAATTCCAAGTAGAAAGTAAATCTGGCATACCCGTACAAAAAATGTTGATACCCGCGATTTTCCCTCCTCCGCCGAGACCCAGGTTAGCCCCCAGGGTGCGGAAGGAGAGGACGGAAGATTCCCGTGGGTCCATCATTTACGATGAACCAAGGAAACTCACACTTCCGTTTGGGGCCATGATCAGTAAAATGTTAATTGAGGCCGATTGCCAAGTGTACTCTTTTGAAATGCCTATCTCTAATAGGCAAAAGTTTGATGGCAAAACCAAGGCTATGTCTGATACTCATGTGTGTGGCCTTGTTCAGGGGGAGCAAGCCCCAGTTCAAGATCATGAAGATGCTGATTCTATTGCAAACTGTCTTCTTACGATTGAACACTATGTGTTTGATCAGTCCGTCCTGATTGAACACCAGTCCATCCAGATTGCATTCTTGGAGGAAAGGGTGGCAACTGGTTTCGCTGACATTCATAATCAGTTGACCGATATGTTCAATCAGCTTCGTCATTAGTGGCGCGTCTCTTTCAAGCTTTATGATGATGCTTATGACTTCTCAATTTCTTTCTATCTATTCTGTCTCCATATATGCTTATGAACTTGTATTGAACATTTACTTTTTATGTTATTTTTCTCTCCATTTGTTGTGCTGCTTTGCCAATTCTCTAACAAAAAGGGGAGTAGATGTTAGATAGATTTATTACTTGCTTAATTATCATTCTGTGATTTTATGCAAGATCTTTGCCAAAGTTTTTTTGTACAGGTTTTTTGACGAACTGAAGTGCTTATTTATTTTCAGTTGTGTTGGGTTATCTTTTTGTACAGGGATAGTAGAACTATTATGACTTAGGATTTTTGTTCACAAATTGCCAAAGGGGGAGATTGTTAGAATTTTAGTTGGCTAATTCTCCTAGTTTGAACAAAACTCAAGTCCTTATTGAGTTGTAATTTCTAATTCTTTTAGAAAAGGATTGTGGAGTAAGCACTTGACAGTGAGAGACATATTCTGGACTCCTTTGACAAGCCTTGAAGACTTATAGTCAGGTTTGAAGACTTTTCAAGAGTTCTCCCTGATGGTTCCAGCATCATCGGAGTTTTGTTCCAGAAGACAACAAGACTAAAGCTCGCTATAGCGATCTATGGCACTAGCACCCACAGAACATTGTCTCGCTATAGCGAGTTGAGGATTTTTAGTCCACTCAGGACTCTTGTTGCTGAATTCTGTCCATTGCTTCCTTCCTTGTTTCCAAAAGGCTTGTGCACAAACCTTGGGCTATACATAGACCCCTTGCAGCCACAAAATATTTACTTGAGTTATCTAATTCTCTCAAGCATCGAGCATTCATCTAAGAGGGTTGTTGTGGGCTAATTTTGCAAGGGAGACTGCACTGAAGATATATTCTTTTTCCTTATTCTCTCAAGTACCTTGAAGGGGCATTCAAGGTGAGTTTCAAGCTAGCATGTGGAAGCTGAGTATATTGCTGCTGGAAGTTGTTGCACTCAACTTCTTTGGATGAAACAAATGTTGGCTGACTATGGGATTGATCAAAAGACAATGTCTAATTTTGCGATAGTCAAAGTGCCATTGACATATCCAAAAATCCAGTCCAGTAATCCCGAACCAAACGCATCGATATTAGGAACCACTTTATCTGTGAGTTGGTTGAAAAGATCATTGTCCTAGATAAAGTTTCAACCGAACATCAATTGGCCGATATCTTTACCAAACCCCTGGACCCTAATTGCTTTGAATCCCTTCGCAAGTCTATGGGGATTTCCTCCTTTACTTAATTATTGTTTTAATCTAGTTTATGCACATGCACATTCTCACTTCCATCAATGATTATTTTTGTTTGTGATTTTGTTAGTGTTTAGTGCACAGTTCATAGTTATCATCTCCTCTAGCACTATGGATGTTCTCCTCTGATCTTGATACATAATATATATATATATATATATATATGATGAGATTTATCGATTTTGTCTTAACCAGAGGATCAAGGCTACCTACGGTCATGTGTGATAGCTTTCAATTGATTGAAAAGTTTCGTTGGAGAAGGCTACGATGTCTAATAGTGTGAAAGCCACCTATGAAGGTTCATGGCTATTTAAAAAAAAAAAAGAAAAGAAAAGAGGAGGAGCGCAATGAATCAAAATGCGTGATATTAGAAAATCAATACAAAAAAAAAGAGAGAAGGAAACGCAATGTCTCGAAACCCTGATATTATTTAAAAAAAAAGAAGAAAAAAAAAGAGATGATGATGATGCCTAGTTGGATTTTCAACTTATTCAATCATTTTATGGGTTTGCTCCCTAGTTTTTATTCTTTCTGTTTTAAAGTTCTATCATGATTAAGGGGAAGCATATCATATTTCACACACATTCACTTGATTTTAGTCAAATTGTGCATTTTCATGCTTTTCCGTGTAAATTTTCATAGATGGGACACACATTTATTAATTTTATTTGTTGTTTGTTTCATGTTTCAAAAAAAAAAAAAGAAAAAGAAAATTTTGTGTGGAGGATATCGTCTCAGACCCATATTCTCTGCCCTTTGAACATGTTTCTAGAGGTGTGTCTCGCTAGAGTGAGACAACCAACCATGTTTCCAGAGAGTGGTCTCGTTATAGCGAGACTACAGAACTCGTTTAAAAAATTGTGCATTTTCACGCTTTTCCGTGTATATTTTCATAGATGGGACACACATTTTTTAATTTTATTTGTTGTTTGTTTCATGTTTCAAAAAAAAAAGAAAAAGAAAAAGAAAATTTTGTGTGGAGGAAATCGTCTCAGACCCATATTCTCTGCCCTTTGAACATGTTTCTAGAGGTGTGTCTTGCTAGAGTGAGACCGCCAACCCTGTTTCCAGAGAGTGGTCTCGTTATAGCGAGACTACATAACTCGTTTAAAAACGAGTCGTTGGCCCCCTTTTCTTTCTCTGTTCTTTCCTTCATCTATTTGCTAGGGTTTCTTCTCTCTATCTTTAGGTTCTCTCTCTCGCTCTTACACTTGTTTTCAATATCTTCAATCTCTTTCACTTCACTGCTTAACCTTCTCAGGTATGATCCTCCCCTCTTCACCTCATGGGTATTCATTTTTTCTTTGCCTGTATTGATTGGTTTGGTTGAGGTTTGCTTGGATACATCTATTAAGTATGTCTTTGGCATTATCTTTTACAATGTGGATGCGGAAGAGTTTCTATTGAAGGTTCTTTGAAGATATTTCGATTATTTGTTGAAGGTTGGGTAAGATGTGCGAGTGCTTGTTCTGTGTAGGATACATCCCATGTTTTCTCTACTTCATATTGGTTACTTTCTTTGGATGTATGCTTTGTGATATGGTCTCTCATCCTTTGGGATGATTGGATGTCATCTACATCTTTTTGGACATGGCTTTGAGTTTTTCTGCACACTTGGTGTTTGATGAAATGTCTGAACGAACTTTTGCTCTTCTCATGTTTGATTTTGTGTCTCTATGACCCTCCATGGTTCAGAATGGCTCCTAAAACTTCGAAAGGGAAATGTCCAGCTAGTTCTTCCTCCCATTTCAATACTGAATGTATCAAAGATGCCGAGAGTTCTGAACGTTTTGAATCAAAATTCATCAATAGAACAGTAATTTTTGAGATAATAGTTGTTCAAACTAATCTAACGGCTTTAAGCTTCATGCAATGGCTTCATCACAACTGCCTAATGGTTCTCATGAATAGGATTGATGAAGCCTTTGAGAATTGGGTATGGCAGTTCTATTGTAACATGCTTGATGTTACAAATGCCGGTTTCAAAAACTATGTTCGAGGCAAAACTTTATCAGTGGATGTAGACAGTATTGGCCCTTTGCTTAAGCTTCGAAGACCCTACCACCCACAGTACCCCATTCTAGATCCGGATAACCATGAGTATCAAACAAATGAGGTGGCTTCCGTTCTCTGTGGTGAACCAACTGTATGGGATTCTACAGTTCTGAAGATCTCCAGTCCGAATTTTGATTACTAGTTACTCAACACATTTGTCTTACATAACATTGAGCCTAGAGGCCGCACCTCTGATCTTCTCTATCCACAGGCCTTTCTTCTCTATTCCTTGGGCACAAGCACATCTGTGGACATTCCACGGACCATTCTTGACTCTATGATGTGAATTTACGATGAACCAAGGAAACTTACGCCTCATAATAACTCTCTCTACGGAAGATATGATCAAGATTTTCATGGGGCATTAAAGTGTCATTTAGAGCCTATTATATTTCCAAATCTTCCCCTTATATTTTTATTGCTAGGAGTCCAATTGATTTTAGCACCATTATATTTATAGCAGTCCATGCGTATCAAATCTCAACCATATATTTAGTCATGAACTTGCTTCACAACCCTTTCTCGTTATTTTTGCGTATCCTATTTCAATAGGGGCCCATTCAGATTTGATCCATGATGTAGTTGTAATAGATCCATAGCTTGGGATTACACCTCTAATAATAGATCTTAAGATTTAAGATATACAATAGGCCCCCACCGGAATTTATTCACTTGCTGACAGTGCATATGAGCACCGTGCATCTGGAACATCCAATACGTGGGGCACACCTCTGAAGTCCATCTTGGATGGTCATGGTGCATATGCGCATTGCGCGCAGGTGAAAATGTTCCAAGCCCTACCAGTGGCAAACTCAAGATTTTTGTTTATGGGGGGTGGAGCGAAATAGGCAGTTGGATTTTGTAATCCAAGATTTTCATGTGAGTTTTGGAGATGGGCCTAGAATTTTCATGTGGGTTTTGGAGGTGGACTTAAGATATATTAGCGATATTTGAATTTAAGAACTTAATTAGTAATTTTGCATCATAAAAAAGTTTAAAAAATTAAATAAAATATTTATTATAATATAAAAAATATAAAAAATGCCTTATTTAGGATTGTCACTTTAGACTTCAAATTATCTCGAGCCAGCCCTCTTTGCACCGAGTTTCCAGTTTTTTTATTCCAGCCTCGAATATGCATCCTCCATTTCTAGTATATGGCTTTCCATCCTCTCTCTGACTCAAAAGGTGAAAGAAGGGGTTTTAGATCCATCCCTAATGAACAGTATAATACCTTCGCGTACGCCAGTGGTTAATAGAATTTATGGGCTTCGCTGTTGTGCATTTGTCATAAAATATTCATTTTTATGGTGTCAAATGACTGCATGTGACAACTTATCATATCAATCAGAGCTATCATGTCAATCTGTGTCCCGTCCTATTTATTAATAAACTAGCAACAAAGGCTCGTGCTAAACCCGGGCGAAAAATAAAGATATGTTAAAATTTAAGATTTCTTTTGAAATATTGTTAAGTTAAAATAAATATAAAATAAAGTAAATTTACATAACTTGATGACCCCTTGAATTTAAAGGCATTGACCATTACAACCATCTCATTTATGGATATATTATACCATTGATGATTGAAAATATAAGAAAAAGAAAACAAACCAGATGGATCTACATTTACTAAAAAGAACCAAGAGGAACAGATAAAAAAATTAACCAAAAAAATGTACATTGAATGGGATGAGTGTACGTGGATACCAACTAAGTCAGATCTGATTGCCCGCTACCAATACATATTGACCTAGAAAACTAATATCTATGTATAATTCATGAGTGGGTCCCATTGCAGAAATAAGTTAAATGTGTGTGGCCCACTAATTGATATGCATCCATTAAGAAACCAAACAACGGCCAACATGCTTGCCTCCCTCCATTAGTGGGGCCCACTATTAGAAAAAAGGGGTTAAGAGAAGGCCATTGGAATTTCATCCAATATAGGAGTCCAATCTTGAAATATATTTAATACAATTGGTGCCCACTGCTGGATCCATCCATTTAGGGAAAAAACTGAAAGGGGAGTAAATGAGCAACAGTTTGGATTTCATTCATCGGTAGGGCCCACAAAACATATTTAATATGGGGTCCATTGATGATTGAAGATCTAAGGAAAAGAAAACAAACCGACTATAAAGAATTGCTTATAATTTGGATAGTGGCAAGAAATAGGACTCAAATTCAAACATTCATAAAAATCTCTTATGAGAGAAGTTTTGGGAGAGAAAGAGTAGCCTAGAGTGAGGTGGCACCTTAAAATAATGTGGGTTTTTTGTGCATATTTCTTTGAAATGAGAGACTTTTTAGGGATAAGGTGGCACCCCTCATAGCCCACCTCCCCCTCTGGTTTAATATATATATAAAGAAATACCTTCTTTTAGGGATAATTACCGTACGAAAGTCAGTAAACCCGGCATTTGCCCCATAACATATGAAAAAGTAGAAATTTCTGGACGACTGTTCGTACAAAAAAGAACGCTGAGAGTGGCGTTTTTATCCTTTGCCGTGCGATATTCTAGGGCTGTAGGATATCCCAAGATTCGATATCCTAGGGCTGTAGGACATCGCACCGTTCAATATCCTACATTTATAGGATATCGCACTGTTACATACTCCCACCCAAACGGATCATATATTTTCACCATAAACTAAGGACCTCTATTTTATCTTCTCCGTTTTTACTTGTGGGTTCTTATGGGATTTTACCATTCCATCTTCTTTCATCCGTAATTTATACATTTTAGTCATCACAACAGGTATGTGGGCCCATATAATTTCTGAATGTGAGGGCGATATACGAACAGTTATCCAGAAATTTCTTCTTTTCATCTGTTATTAGGCAAATGTTGGGTTTAGTGCCTTCCATACGGTAATTTTCCCCTTCTTTATCATCTTAATTGATAAACTAATTTTCTCTTACCCTCAAAACTAGATTGAAAATAAACAATGATCCTCTTTACTATATGCATAGATCCATTTGTGTGACCCACTTATTGCCGCTCAAAATATAATCTCTTTTATGTTGGGAAATCCTCCTCTCATCATAGCTGGATCCGATAGAAGATTGATCACATATTTTACACACGATCAACCACACAAATGTGCAGTGAAGGATTTATAGAATTTGCTCTTAGAGAATAATGTTAGGCCTTTAAGGACGTGATCTTGATTTGATATATGTAGGAACTCCCATTTATTTATATAACTTCACTGTAGATTATTTACACATCTTCGGGTTTGAGTTTCGAACCTGTAATGGACAAAGGAATTATATAAACCTACCCTATCCAATTTTCTAATATGGAAAAAGTTTGAACTATGAACTACGAACTCAAGTACAAAGTGGTCGAACTGCGAATAATATGGACGTTGTACACCATCTCAAATGAAAATCCTGATTCCATCGCTGTACATGTGGACCACACAAGGAGCTTAGATCCAATGATGACATGTAGATCGCGACAGCATTAGATTACAAGCCTGGAATCATATATAATTGTCACAACGATTCATATAGTGCAAGTAATGCTTCTTTTACGTTAGAGAATCTTGATTAACTATAAAAGGCAAATTACATATTATTTTATATATATATATATATATAAAAGCAGCAGCCTTTTCGTGAGAGTGACACGTGGCGCATCCTCAATTTTTTTTATTTTTTAAGGACGCCATGTGAGCATCCCAAAAAAAATGACACATGGCATCACAAATAAAAGTCCTAAATCTTCTCTCACTCCCCTAAAATTCCTCCCATTCAATTTTAAACATCTAAAATCACCTCTAATTCTACTACCTTCTAACTCACCTCTCTCTAATCTATTCCATTTATTTCCCTCTACCCCTAAAATTTCTACCTTATCACATGATTTCTCTCCTTATACACACGTTACATTCAATGGGTCCTATAGATTACTAAACCAACAAAAAGAGAAAAAAAGAAGAAGAAAGGTTATTTGGCTCTGATAGTGGGCCCTACAAATTGATGAGAAATATAGAGATTAAGTTGGTAATGACTTTTATGATAGGTGGATATGTATGTATTGAATTTTAATGTAGATCAATTGGGGGACTCTCATACCAAATCCAAATTATAAATATCTAAGGCCCACTTATAGATCAAAGTCGACTTCATCTTTTTTGTTTTTTTATTAATCTATGGTGCCCACTGTCAAAGCCAATTTTTTTTCTTTTTTTTATTCAAAATTTGAATAATATATGATTCCCATTGTGAAAGCTAGATTTTCTTCTTTTCCAAACTAACATTAATTAACGGGGCCACTTTCATAAGTTGTAATTACTACATTTTTCTCCTTATTTTAGTTTCAATGTCGGTCTGATTAATAAATGGAGCCCATTATGGAAGCCAATGGATTTCAAAATCCGCATTTAATATTGACACTCTCAATTCATGCCTAAGCACAAATATAATCAAATCAAGCTTCTAAAATATCTACTATTTACTTGATATTCCCCCAAAATCTTATGAGTTTCCATCTTTATCAGAATTTTTTTGTTATCACAGTTATATTTACTAGATTAATTAAATAAATCTAGGGGCTCTATTGCGGAAGCCAATTTTTCTCTTTCCAAACTCACAATTAAAGGGGGCCACTTTCATAGTCTACATTTACTACTTTTTTTCTCCTTATTCTCTTTTCAATATTCGGCATGAGTAATTTGTAGGGCCCATTATGGAAGCCGATTGATTTCAAAATTTACATTTAGGTCATTTTAAATACTTATAAATATTTTTAATTAATTAAAACTTTAATTATTTTTTTATCATAGACGCGGGCCTGCTGCACTAGTTATATATATTAAAGCAAAGGGGAAGGTGGGCAGTGAGGGGTGTCATCTCATCCCTAAAAAGTCTCTCCTTTCAAAGAAATATGATAAAAAAATCCACATTATTTTAAGGTGCCATCTCACTTTGGACTGCTCTTTCTCTCTTAAAACCTCTCTCACAAGAGATTTTTATGTACATTTGAATTTGTGCCCTATTTCTTGCCATTATCCAAATTTTAAGCAACTCTTTATGGTCGGTTTGTTTTATTTTCCTCCTTAGATCTTAAATCATCAATAGGTCTCATGTTAAATATATTTTATAGACCCTACTGATGGATGAAATCCAAACTGTTGCTCATTTACTCTTCTTTCAGTTTTTTCTTTCCCTAAATGGTTGGATCCAGTAGTGGGCACCAATTCTTAATAAATATATTTCAAGATTAGACTCCAGTTTTGAATGAAATCCCAATGGCCTTCTCTTAACCCCTTTTTTTTTTTTTTTTCCTAAGAGTGGGCCCCACTAATGGAGAGAGGCAAGCCTGTTGGCCGTTGTCTAGCTTCTTAATGGATGCAAATCAATTAGTGGGCCCCGCACATTTAACGTGTTTCTACAGTGGGATCCACTCATGGATTATGCATAGATATTAGTTTTCTAGGTCAATATATATGTATCCGTAGTAGGGAATCAGACTGAGTTGGTATCATACACAAGCTTAATTTCTTTGATAATTGTTAGGATGTGATTTGTGTACATATAAGTTAGAACTATTAGAAACATACTATGATGACCCAAATCTATATCCACGTATTCATCCCATGCAAAGTACATCTTTTATGTTTTTTTGCTTTTCTTACACTTGTTTGCCCTCCTCTCTTTCAATTTTTTTCTTATACTATCAATTATTTGTGGGGGCCAACTGTTTCATCACCATAATCCAAATGTGGTGTGTGGCCTATTGAAGATGAAATCATTTGATGTCCATATACTTTCTTCTTATCTTCCCTTTTTTATTCTTTTGATGCAGAGCCATCAGTGGGTCCCACACGTTAAAAACATTTCAAGGGTGGCCCCCACTGATGGATCAAGCATATTAATTTTTTTATCCATTTCTTTTGGTTCTTTTTAGTAGATGTATATCCATCCGGTTTGTTTTCTTTTTCTTATATTTTCAATCATCAATGGTATAATATATCTGTAAATGAGAATGGTCGTAATGGTCAATGCCTTTAAATTCAAGGGGTCGTCGTGTTATGTAAATTTACTTTAATTTATATTTATTTTCATACAACGAAAAAGTTTTAATATTCAAAGATAATAAAAAAAATTATTTAATATTTATTTTATCTTAACAATATTTCAAAAGAATTCTTAAATTTTAACATATTTTCATTTTTTGCCCGGCTTAGCACGAGCTTTGTTGCTAGTTATATATATTAAATCAAATGAGGAGGTGGGCTATGAGGGGTGCCACCTCATCCCTAAAAAGTCTCTCCTTTCAAAGAAATATGCACAAAAATACTACATTGTTTTAAGGTGCCACCTCACTTTGGGCTACTCTTTCTCTTCTAAAATCTCTCTCATAAGAGATTTTTATGAACTTTTGAATTTGTGTCCTATTTCTTGCCATTATCCAAATTATAAGCAACTCTTTAAAGTCGATTTGTTTTCTTTTCCTTAGATCTTCAATCATCAATGAGTCCCATGTTAAACATGTTTTGTAGGCCCTACTGATGAATGAAATCCAAACTGTTACTCCTTTACTCTCTTTTCAAGATTGGACTCCAGTATTGGATGAAATTCTAATGGCATTATCTTAACCCCTTTTTTTTAAGAGTGGGCCCCACTGATGGAGAGAGGCAAGCCTGTTGGCCATTGTCTGGTTTCTTAATGGATGCAAATCAATTAGTAGGCCCCGCACATTTAACTTGTTTCTGCAGTGGGACCCACTCATGGATTATGCATAGATATTAGTTTTCTAGGTCAATATGTATCCGTAGTGGGCAATCAGACTGGGATGGTATCATACACAAGCTTAATTTCTTTGATAATTGTTAGGATGTGATTTGTGTGCATATGAGTTAGAACTATTAAAACATACTAAGATGACTCATATTTATATCCATGTACACTCATCCCATGCAATGTACATCTTTTATGTGTTTTTTTTTTTTTTTTTTTTTCTTTTCTTACACTTGTTCGCCCCCCTCTCTTTCAATTTTTTTTTCTTATACTATCAATTATTTGTGGGGGCCAACTGTTTCATCACCATAAATCCAAATGTAGTTTGTGGCCTATTGAAGATGAAATCATTTGATTTCCATTTCCTTTCTTCTTATCTTCCCTTTTTATTCTTTTGATACAGAGCCATCAGTGGGCCCCACATGTTAAAAGCATTCAAGGGTGGCCATTGATGGATCAAATACGTTAATTTTTTTATCCCTTTCTTTTGGTTCGTTTTAGAAGATGTAGATCCATCTGGTTTGTTTTCTTTTTCTTATATTTTCAATCATCAATTGTATAATATATCCGTAAATTAGATGGTCGTAATGGTCAATGCCCTTAAATTTAAGGGGTCCTCGTGTTATGTAAATTTACTTTATTTTATATTTATTTTCATACATAGAAAATTTTTTAATATTCGAAGATAAGAAAAAAATTTATTTAATATTTATTTTATCTTAACAATATTTCAAAAGAATTCTTAAATTTTAACATATTTTCATTTTTTGCCCGGGCTTAGCATGGGCTTTGTTGCTAGTTTCACAATTAAGATCCAGTATATGTGACTTGTCTCTCAATTAGAATACACAAATTGACCATTTTAAGGTTTGGTCACAAACCCCGCATATAATTTAAAAATGAAACAACGCCTTAAATATGGTAGAATATCGACAATGAAAATAAAGATCCAGGGTATAGATCAAATTATTAGGATCGATAGTCCATATGGCATAAAACTAGATCATACTGTTTTTCTAGACACAACTCGAATGAGGGTTTTTCATAACTAAAGATTAATGTAAAAATACGGATAATCTCAGTCCTTAACACGCTCAAATTACCCCCACACAATTTGGGAAAGAAGGCAAAAAGATTGGAACACAAATACTTGAGATCAAAACAGTCCTCTAACGTGAGACAAACTAGGATTTTAGAGCCTGCAGAATCAATTTGTAAACGCATCAAGTTCCAAATCTTATTTGATCCAAGTATTCTTCATATTATACAGAAGAAATGTCAAACTGTTATATCCATTGAATCATTGAGAAATGCAAAAAAAAAAAAAAAAAAAAAAAATTGATGCAAACAAGTCTACAGAATTGTGAAATCTTAGTCCAAAAACTATGTTCAAATAGGAGTTTTGAGTAACGTATAAACTTTTATAGACAAATCGAATTCCAACCAAATCTCCTATGAATATTCCACATGTTTCAAGGAAGAAATCTATAAAAGTTTATGTTCATATGATATCAGGCTCATATAGAAAGCAGTGGGTAAATATGGCACTTAAATCATGAAATTTTGTAGTATTGAAAACTCTGTTAAAGTAGGGGTTTTGGACAAGTTTTAATTTTCTTCACACTCATTGATTTTCAAAGCAAACTAGCAAAACACGCCCATGCTTAGAGCGGGCAATATAATTCATAATAGAATAAAGTTTTATCTATTACGGAGAGATTGAATTGAGAGCGTGAAATGAGACAATAATATTCTAAGTGAAAAAGGAAATAATAATTAATTAATTAATCACATTAAAGAAAAAATCAACAATATTTACCAGAGAATATGTGAAAAGGCCACATACTAAAAAAGATAATGTAGACGTTTAGCAGAACCTAGAGATCTTTTATGTTTATCGTTGTATTGATTTGGAAGTCCTATTATATATAAATGATCTTACTTTTTACTATTTTCTCGTCTTTTCTTCTGGTTTCACTTCAGTGCATTTTCTTTACAGAATTGATTTTGTCACAATATATAATAGAATTTCAAATCACCACTTTGTGTCAAACAACTACAGGCTCACTCTAAAAAAAAGGAGTAAAAGAAGACTAAGCCCATAATAAAGTTTGATAAGATTGCCCCATCTGTCTTACTTTAATATATATTTTTGTAATTCTTATTAATATGATATAAAATAGCACATTTGTTACATAACATTTTAAAGATTATGTGTTTTATTCTCATCTAATACAACATAAGTTTTTTTGGGCCAAGTTTGGGTCTATCTACACCCGAATCCAATTTTATGCTTTGAGGAAGATCTCAATCATAGAAGCATGAACAATTAAAACCTTTTTTTTTTTTTTTAATTTAAACTTTAGTTCGATCCATAGTTTCAATTTATTGGAGAACTTCTCACCCCAAAATATTCATCCAAACTATTTATTGGAGAACTTCTCGCCCCAAAACATTCATCCAAACTACCACATGTTATTATGATTTTAGCATCCAGAGTACCTGTCTCAACTTGTTTCGATACAAGAAACACACATGGATATACACATTCGTATTGCATACATAGAGAGATTTTCTGACCCACTACACTCATGGGGCCCACCTAAGAGATTTTTAATCCTCATCCCTCCTAATTGTTCTTGCCCAAAATTGGCATAAGTGTTGTAGATTCTTAAATTGATCAGACAAATAGAAATATAAATGTTAAGTTGGTTAGTGATAAAGGGCTAAAATATAGACAACTTTAAGGCATTAAAAAAATAATATTTTTCTGTGATTAGACCAATTTTTAAAAAATAGAGGTGAAAAATAAAAAAACCTTTCCAGGCCCTTAGCCTCACAATTCCCATATGCTTCCATGTTGGTTTGCCAATTTGTTCTCCAAAATGGCATAAACCCCTTGGAGCACATGCACATAAATATCAAAATATGTAAAAATTTGTAGCTATTGTATTAATTCAACACCATCCATTTTCCATTGAATTACCTATGCATACTCTTCTTTCAATTAAGCCTTCATCCCAAGATAAGAAAAAATAATTGTACAAATCCAGCCAAGTGGCTGCTGTCCAATTATTCCCTTTCACGCCATGGGTTCCACCCTTCCAATCTGAACCACCAAAAAACCATAACAATATTTATAAAAAAAATTAAATTATCTAAAAAAACTCTTAAAATCAGCAATGAAAAGTCACATATATACAAATCTGTAAGAGCGTGCCATCCTCTATAAGTGACCTTGAAGCATCCCATGACAGAAAGCTATCTTATTCGCTGGCATTTTTTGACGAGTTTTATCATTATAAGGAATCTAAACGTGTCTGGATTCCATTTCTTGACTGCTATCTACACTCCCATTCTCCTCATTACCACAACTTCTGATTGGAGGGTAATCCACTTCATCAAGGAAGTGCACTATTTCTTTCTCTCTTCTTCCCATCTGCATTTGGAAAATAAAAAATTAAAAGAAAGGGGGGCTTTGGTCGGAGCTCCCTCAAAGTGTGACTTTAAGGCAAGCAGTCCACAAAAAAAAGTCATGCAGCCAAAGGCCTCTCTCACACTTTCTCATACCTGAAATATCCAATTTGCCCTTTCTCTAAATCATATCTTATAATCGGTGGGTATATCCCATTCATAATGGTCAACTACCCTTTAATTGGCCACGATTAATGGAATCCTGTTAATGACATTTTCAAATAAATTATAAAAACACAAAAAATAAATTTCAAAATAACACAAATAAATTTATAAAACGCAATAATTTCAAAAAACGCAATAAATTTAAAAAAAGCAATAAATTTTAAAATAATGTAGATAAATTTAAAAAGATGCAAATAAATTTCAAAAGATCCAAATAAATTTTAGAAAATATAAATAAATTTCAAAACAAGAAAATCAATTTCAGAAGATCCAAATAAATTTCAAAAAATGTAAATAAATTTCAAAAGACATAAATAATAATAAAAAAGTTAAATAAATTCTAAAAAAAACACAAACAAAGTTCAAAAAATACAAATAAATTCGAAAGAACGCAAATAAATATAAAAACACAATAATTTAAAAAAAGCAATAAATTTCAAAAGAACACAGAGAAATTTAAAATGAGACAAATAGATTTCAAACGATCCAAATAAATTTCAAAAAATATAAATAAATTTCAAAAGATGAAAATCAATTTCAAAAGATCCAAATAAATTTCAAAAGATCCAAATAAATTTCAAAAAATGTAAATAAATTTCAAAAGAAGCAAATAAATTTCAAAAGACGTAAATAAAATTAAAAAATGTAAATAAATTTAAATAAATGAAAATACATTTGCCACAAAGTCAGATAGATTGATCAAGAACTTAGATAAATTAGCCAAAAACTCAGATAGATTTGTCTAGAACTCAAAGAAATTTGTTTCATAACTAAGATAAATTTGTGCAGAACTCAAATAAATTTGACAAAAAATGAAAAACTCAGATAAATTTGACAGAAACTCATATAAATTTGTTAAAACTCAGATAAAATTGACAAAAACATAAATAAATTTCACAAAAACTCAGATAAATTTCATAAAAATTCATATAGATTTGTCAAAAAACGACGGCTTTGCTGATGTTGAACCACCGCTTGACTCGAGGAAGAAGGAAGGCAACAGGGCTGCAATCTTCACCTCCGGTTATAGAAACTAGAGAATAAGGTTCTTTTAGGATTGTCGTCGCCGGACTTACTGTGCATCGCCTGAGAAGGAGCATCGCCGCATCGCTGCATAGGTCTTCGCTGAAGACGACGGCTGCTGTTACTCGTCTTTGGTTCTAGAAACCAAAGAGCGTAGGAAGAAGAAGATGTTTGGTTTTGTGGTCTAGGCCAGGCTGAGTTCTGTTGTAACACGGGTCAGATCGAACCCATGTAAAACATAAATGATGACAACCTCATCACTCCCTCCTCCTCTCAATTACCCCATCTCCTCCTCTTCAATTCCTTGTTCAAATCCCATCCCAAAGGCCAGACCCAGAGAGTTTGTTTCCCTCCTCATCAATACGTGCACTTCCCTTAGAGAACTCAAGCAAATACATGCCGCCACCATCAAATCCAACCTCTAACGCGACATCTCCGTCCTCACCAAGCTCATCAGTTTTTGCTCTCTCCGACCCTCCTCAGCCATGGACTACGCCTAGCGCTTGTTCGACCAAATTCCCCAACCAGACATGGTCCTCTTGAACACCATGTCTCGTGTCTACGCTCGCACCCACACCCCACTTCGAGCCTTGCTGTTCTTCACCCAAATGCCCATATCGGAACCAATCGTTTTCTCTTGAAACAGTAAACCCAAGAACTCCTTTCTCCGTTTTGAATTTTTGCAAGAAACTCGATCAACGTGGCCCCCTCAAGATAGGAACCAACCTCCTACTCTTTTTTGCAACGAAGATGACGTGCAGAAATCCAGATCAATCCTTGATCCGATATGTCGAGTCAATTGAGAGGATTTAGGAAGGATGGAGGAGGGAAGATTTGAAATTTTAAATTTCAAAATTTATGCCTAAAACCGTTGAAAGGGAAAATTTGTCTTGAAATATGTGATCGTGTGGATGTAGGGACTTTTGGCTGCAAATAGTCTAGCTGAGTGGACCAGAGCATTTATCTCAAAAAATGCTCTTAAATAGAATTTGCCTGAACTGGAGGCTTGATAGATTCGACTTTAGGGACCTTTCGCTAATTATCTCAAAAAAAAAAAAAAAAAAACCATATAGACCTGGAGGCATATGAAAGTCTAAGATTGTAGTCCTCCTTGACTTGCAAGACTTATTTCTATAGTATGAGTATCTTGCTGTGGAAATCATCTTCACTTGCTTAAATTGAGAGGTCACCACAAAAGTAACATCAGAGCATTTATTAGAGTTGTGAAGTAGAATGGCTATTAGAGAATTTCAAGAGTCATGGATCGAATAGTTAATATTGGGAGAAGGCATATTAATGTGGGGAACGGTTTTGGATCCTGTATTTAGAGTATGGTCAAAATCAATTAAACCTGATTTCTCAATTAGATTTAGTCTCTTTCATATATTATTATAATTAGTTGGGCTGCACTACAAGTATCAGAAAGTAAATGTTGGGTTTTCCACTTTCTACAAATCATGGGATCCTAGAAAAAATAGTAGACAAACTTGACCACAAAATAAAAAAATAAATAGTCTTGAAGATTGTGTTTGGCTGGGGTTTTGAATCTATTGTAATTTCTTTTCAATATAATGGATCCAAAAATAAATTACATGGTAAATTAAGGAATAAATCTAGAGTTTTTCATTGTCAAAAAATCATTGGAGGATAGGAAAAGTATATGGTAAACATTGGTATACAAACATCAAATCTTGTCTAATCAAGAAGCCGAAAGAGAATAAAATTAATCTCGTAACAAAATCGAACAAAAGATATAATCAATTCTAAGTTTCTCTCACATTAAGGAGGATAAAACAGATTGAAAAGTATTCGGGAATCTTAGAAAAACTTGAATTCCATGGCAATTTGCAAGGAAAGTTGTTTTCATGGAATTACAATTTTGGAATTCTAATTTTTTCCGGAATTCTAATGGCTGTATCTCATAGTTGCCAATTTCATTTTGGTCTGGCTTCCAAAATAAAATATGTTGGTGTCTCAAGATTTTGGCCAAACTTTTCAGAGTCTCAACATTTTTGTTTTAAAAGCTTTTTCACTTTTTTTTTTTTTTTGTTGGATCCATGCATAATCCAAGTTTGGATTCCAGCCATTAGATTTATGTTTAGCGCATCCTAGATTGGTTGTACAATATTAAAAAAAAGGTGGGCATGTTCACAAGTTTTTCCATACTTGGATTTTTTTAGCATGCATCATAATTTTAGAAACTTGTCTAGAATTGCATTGTTTTCATTTAGGGCCTCTTAAATCATTCAATATTTGCATAAAAATTGATTTTGGGAAGTAGGATATAATTTAAGAAACTTTGTTTTTACTTTTCTTATATTAAATTGGTTGCTTGATTTGTTTGTTCTTTTGCAAGTTTTTAGCTTTGTTCGCGGATCGTTTTAGGACTACCCAGGTTAGCGAATATGGGAACCCATGGGGTCCAACCCTTACGTGACCAGAGACGAGCGAACATCCGCTTTTTTTTTTTTTTTTGTGTACGAGTATGCCAAATTTTCTAATCTACTTGAAAATAACAAGCGGTGATCCGTAGATCAACCATTTCACGCAGAATAGAAAATAAACTTTTTTCAAACTCTAATTGCATTGTACAAAAGAGACATAATTTTGATTTTGGATACCGTGAAAGGCAAGTTTCCTTCGTTTGCCGTGAAATGAGATGTTTTTGTTGTGAAATGCGATTTGTGTTTACTGTTGGACTCCACTATCATCCTTATGATGATAACAATGAATGCTTTTGATTCTCTTGGCTAGGCTTGAACCTCATGTTTTTAGAGAATAAGGATCAAGTAGAGATCCTATATCCAATAAAAAACCAAGTAGATGGGCTAAAGAGCCGCGTCTAAGCCATGGAGATAGAAGGATAGGGCCTTAGGGGGTGGTCCCTCAAGGGTCTTCAATCACATTGCGGGGGTGGTCGCTGCAGAACTTCTTCAATGGAAGAGAGATCGTCATAGGAGCATCGCTGCAATGGTAGAGAACTTATATGGGATTTCACACATCATCATGTCTTGGAATGGTGGAAATGGCCTCCTTTTATAGGCTTTTGGTGAGCATCTGGGGAGTTTATGCACTGTAAATTTATTAATTACATTAATGCTCGATAATGGGAGGAGTTATATATTTTGAATTTATATTTTTGTAAGTTTTTTTTCTTGAATTCTGATTGGTCGTTGGAGAATGATGGGCCATGATTTGCTTTTAATCTTCATGATGGGAGGAGTTACATGATTTAATACCACAATTGCCTTGACTTGTAACTCCCCTTTCTTGGATTTTGATTGAGCTGTCTATGATAATGGGCAATTAACCTCATTAATTTATCATAAAAATGGATCATTAGCTGTATTAAATGGCCGCCAAAGTTCTTAAAGAGTCGCGGGCCACGCCTCATCTTTTAGAATTCTACCTACGAAGTAGGGATCCTTGATCGTTGATGAATTTCTCACATCAATTATCGTTGGATGATCATGCAATCTCAGATATTGGCTGTTGTTGGTGGGCTGATACCATCTGTTCTCTCGGTTTCTCAATCGATGGAACATAAAGTATACCCTCTTGGTTGGCCGGTTGACAATTTCGAGGCATCCAATGACAAGCCCATGATTTAAACGGAAAATCCGTCATGTTGCCAAAGAAGGACGAATTTTGTGCTCCGAAAATCAGATTCTTAGAAAATCACATAGGCCAAATGACTCGGGAATGAGAAAACAACCCAAAGATGGGTTTTCGCCAAAATCCGGCAACCTGATTTCTAGGGTCGCCGGTGACCATGAGCCATCTTTTGCCTTATTGGTCTCTTTTTCGGCCATTTTTCTTATTTTTCTTTTCGGAATGTTTTTCTTGGTATTTTTGTATAAATTTTGACATGATTTTACTACAGGAAACTTGAAGAGAAGCCGCACAAAATGGAGGGCAAAGTTCCTGATTTTTCGGGAAAGCCAAAGACTTTATTATGCAAAGGTGTTGATTTGCCGCCAGAAGCCAAAACTAGGTCAACCGATGTCGGAATAAACTGAAATTCGAGGTAAAGCTTCATGGGAAAGGAATAAGACCAACCATAGGCTTTTGTTTGAACTTTGAAGCCATTTGGGGTCCTATTGCCAGTAAGCTTGATCTTTTTGTAGGAAAGATGTCACGCTATGATGTACGGTCAAATGATATCTGATTGACTTGAAATTTGATAGGAAGCCTCGTGGAATCATTTTAAGATGATCCGTTAGCTCTAATCTAAAAATCATTGTCCCAAAGGACTTCGTCGCCGAGAGAACTGGTTTAGCTTCTAGGGCGACAAATTCGGGTCAAATGATGTCGAAAAAACTTGAAACTTGACATGTAGCGCCTTGGAAGCATTTTCAGACCATCCATGTACTCTGTTTGATGAGTGATGACTTTAGGGGTCTTGGCCGCCAGGAGACATGTTTTGTTACTTAAGGGTTGATGTTAGGTCAAACATTGTCGGATTGACCTGAGATTTGACATAGAGCCTCTTGGAAGTATTTTAAGACCATCCTGGGCTTTAATTAAATATTTGACGTATTCAATGCTGTTGTCACCGGAAGGGCCGACTTTGCCGCGTGGAGAATGCGACTTTTGCAGTTTGGGCCAAAGGATGTCGGAATGGTACGGGATTTGATGTGGAGCCTTCTAATGGTGTTTTCAGACCAAATGTGTACTCCATTTTGTGAAACAAGGTCCCCAACTTCGCGACAACAGGGAGCTCCTTTTTTACTGTTGGAAGAATGAAGTTAGGCCAAATGATGTCGAAATTGCCAAAAACTTCATCTGTACACTTCTCATGACCGTTTTGAAGTATCTTAAAATTTTCAAATCGTTTCGACAAGATTTGGTGCTTGAAGCAACTTTGCCCATCATGGCCTGATGCAGTTTCATGTAACTTTTTTTATGTTGAAAGTGTATGAAGAGGCAAAGTGACATTTTTTTGTGTCAATAAGATTATTTAGGATTTATCTAGTTTAGGTTTCTTTTATCGAATTAGGGTTTTTGTTTTTGGAAAGATTGTGATTAAAGTATTCAACTTCAGTTGTTTTAGTAAAGTTTGATGTAATTTGGTTACTTTCTATTTAGGTAGTTTCTCATTTTAAGATAGCCTAAAGTTGGAAGGTTTCTTAAACAACATTGCTCCTTGTGGATTGACTTGATCTCACAAGTTATTACTGCATCACGGCCCTGTGCTTGGGGTTGTCGAGATGTTGAACATGTATGAAACATTCCCATGATACATAACCGGTCAGGCCACATGCAAAGCCGCAATGCAATAATAACTGGTGAGACCAGGTTGATCAACAGGGAGTAATGTTATTTAAAAAACCTTCCAACTTAAGCCAGTCATAAAATAGAAACTAAATTTGACTTAAGTGGGAACTAATCAAATTCCATAAAACTTTGCTAAAACAACTGAAGTTGAATAGTTTAATTACAATCTTTCCAAATATTAAAATCATAATATAATAAAAGAAACCCAAACTAGGTAACCCTAAATAAGTTAAAAACCTGCAAAAGAACAAACAAATCAAACAATCAGTTAATAAATGAAAAATCAAAATAGAATTTCCTAAATTAGATCCTACTTGCAAAAATCAACTTTTATGAAAATATGAATGATTTAGGAGGCCATAAATGAAAACAATACAATTTCAGACAAGTTTCAAAAAATCTGATGCACGTAGAAAAATTCCAAGTATGGAAAAACTTGTGCACAGGCCCACTTTTGCTGTACTGTACAACCAATGTAAGATGTACTAAACCTAAATCTAGTGGCTGGAAACCAAACTTGGATGATGTATGCATCCAACAAAAAAGACATAGCCGAAAAGCTTTTAAAACAAAAATTTTATGGGTTCCTAAACATGGCTACATGAATATGTAGTTGAAAACCTGACTCGACCTTGCTGGGTAGCCCTTTTTAAGCTTCTTTTTGATACACTTCCCAAGGGCATTTTTTGCTGAAATTATGGGGATTGAAAGTACTTATTACAAGCTTTATTTCTGCTAAGTCTTAAAGAAAAAATATTTTGTTTGACTGGTTTTCAATTCATGAACTTTTGCGAACAGCCCAAACTGCTGAAACTGTAAGCTGTCTTTTCACTGTTCAACCATATAACCCATGCTAGATCTGAATCATACATTAAAAACCAGTCTTTTGTCATTGTATTTTTAGCAACAAAATTATATTCTAATGTAATTCCTAATTATAATGCATGCATTAAACACTTTCTAACCATAGATCACGCAAAGATTTAAAAATAAAGTTTCCACTAAACATAGAAAGATGCAATTCTAACTTTCCAAATCAGAAAAATTGTTGTAAAAATATCTGAAAATTAACTGGAAATAAAAAGAAAAAGGATGGGAAAATAATAAGAGGGAAATTGTGTATCGAAGCACTAAGAACACAATTTATTCCTAAGCATTGAAAGTACGGGTAGTTTGGCTTCTTCCCCCTCTAAACAAAGATAGGAAAAATTGGAAACTCCATTCAAGTGCGAGATGCCATTCTACTTAATTCACCAAAATCATAAATTCCATTGTCTAATCCTAAGCATATGATGCGTCTTTCACAACAAACAACATATAAAAGAATTTAGAGCAAAGAGAAATTAAGTACCGATTAGAGGAAGTTGACTATACGCGGAATCAATTAAAGTACTCCTTGTATTCCTTGAACTTAGTTTACATAAAATTAAAAACACCACTCTTTCATTATCTCTTTAAATAAAGTTGAATTAGTAGTACTCTAGTAGATTAAAAAAGTGGTGACGAAGGAGTCAGAGAGAGAGGGTGGAGGGATAGATGGAGAGAGAGGGGGTAGCTCTTGGGCGTGCAAGAGAGAAAAGAATTGTGTGAGATGTGATGGACGTCCCACCCCCTTTACTCATTCTATAGTGTGTGGCTCCTTCTTTCTCTGCATGGAATAACATGAATTTAGGAACTTTCTTTCTTACTCTCTAAGCTAACAATAGTTTTGGCAAGTTTGCAGGAGGATCTTTGACTTTTCAAATATTTTCCTTACTTGGTTACTTGGTGAACAAGAACCTTCTATTTTTTACTTCTCTTTGTTGCTCTGATTCTTCATACTAGGGCCCCACGAAAAATCTCCAAATCTGATTTTTTGGATTTGTTGTAGCTCATGTGAATTAATTGGACCCATCCTTGAACATGCAACACTTAGTGGGTCCCCTAAATGGGACGTCCAAGCTTGTCTTGAGAAAGTTCCAAATTTGAACTTCATTTTTTATCTCACACTTTTAACACCTGATGAGCCCCACCTTTGTTGGACAAAATATCAAATCTGAATTTTAACATATTGGTGTTTCCTTTCTTCAGTTCCTTTTTTCTAATTTGACCTCCCTCTGACCTCTTTCAATTTCATCAATGTGGGCCCCACTTTCTTGATTTCTCCTATACAAATTTAAAGAAGCAAATTCATCAATAATCATATGTGAGAATTTAACATATATCATGGATGGGACCCTAACATTGCTAATGATGCACCAAAATGACCAACCTTCCAAAACTAGCACGAGGCACCAAAAATAACAAGTATGCATTGATGAAATGAAAAAGCTAATTGGTGTGATGTTTTGATGATTAAAAACCCTAATTTCACAAAAGTCATCCAATATGATGAATTTTGACCTATTTTCCAATTTTATGCCCAAATGCACGAAATCATGATATCAAGTGCAATTCAATGCAATTAACTTTGATTAAGTCCACAAATACACATGGAATTATGACAATACGACTTAATTTGTGGACTTATTAGACACCAGAAATCAGAAATCAAATTATTTCCAGAAATCAGAAATCAAATTATTTCTTTCTTTCAACACATATGCAAAGAAATTTTAGAATCCTTTTTGTTTTCTTTTCTATGCGAAAAGTAGATTTATGGGTCATTTCTTTTCTTTTTTAAGTAGAATAGAAAACCTGGCATACCCATGCACAAAACAAAATGAAAACCCAGCTATTCCCTTTTTTTTGTTAACAAAAGGATTAGGTCCATGGATCTTCGTGTCCGCTAAGCCCGGTATTTTCCGTTGCCTCCTAACGCCAAATAGGAGGATCTGCGTTTGTGGTGCGTTCAAGGTGGGACCCACGTGTGCAGTGCGGTCTAGTGAAACTAGAGGTGAAAATCTGCACGGCAGGGCCCACTGAAGAAGGACCCGGCCCATATAATTACGCGGGCCGTGCCGTGCCTGGCCCAAGGGCTCAGGGGCCAGCCCAGCACGGCCCAGGGCACGACTCTGGTCGTGCCGTGCTGGGCCGGGCCCTAGTCGAGCCTGGGCCGTGCAGCCCGTGGGCGGCCCACAAATTTTTTTTTTTTTTAATTTTTTTTTAGGTTCTTTATGTCTTTTTTTTAGGTTCTTTAAAAAATATGTCTTGGACCAATTTCACTAAAATAAAGAAATTAAGAGAAATAACAAGTAGAATAACACTAATAATGTTTTGAAAAAATACATCAAATAAATTGTATTTCCTTGAAATTTAAGTTACAAAAGTTCAAAAAAATTACAAGTTTGAACTTGGATCAATATATATAATGAAATTCAAACCTTCTAATAAATGAAAAAGAATTACAACTTTAAAAACCTATGATACATTCTAAAAAATAAATTACAACTTTAGAAATCTATGATACATTCTAAAAAAATAAATTACAACTTTACAAACCTATGATACATTCTAAAAAATAAATTACAAGTTGAAAGCCTATTATACATTCTAAAACAAATTATACTATGATATATGTAACGCTGCTAGCTCGTCTTCTATCTCGATCTCATCATCATCGAGGTGTTGTTCCCTATCATGTGCTTGATACCAATCCCGTAAGCACATGCAGGTCTCAACGGTTTCTTCTGAAAACATAGTCCTCCTGGGGTCAATAAGGCGCCTACTTGCACTAAATGCCTGCTCTGATGCAACTGTAGACGCTGGTATTGTTAGTATATCACGAGCTATGGCGGAAAGCACAGGAAACTTAGTTTCGAATGATTTCCACCATGCCAAAAGATCAAAATCATCTTCTTCTTCATCATCGACTACAATAGGATCGCTCCCCAAGTACATTGTTAATTCATTAAGGTTGTAAGATCCTCTAGAAGAAGAGGAGTTACTTCCATGAGATTTCTTCAAAATACCCCAAATAAACTTCTTTTTTCTTTTATGTACTTGGGGAGGGCCTGTTGGGACCGTGGGTGCTATGGATCTACCTAATCGGGTAGCATAATCCAAATAAAGTATTTCTAATTGTGTTTTAATTGTTGTCATGTCATTTATATTAGTTGTTTTCATATTAGAGTTTATTTCATCAAAAAGGGTTTCTACACTTTGTAATTTCAATCTAGGGTCTAATATAGCAGCTATACAAAATGTTAAAGGAGCTATTCTCCAATATGATGAAAACTTTGCCTCCATTTGTATACACATGAGTTGAAAAAATTGGAAAATCTCTATACTTTTTAAAAGTAATACTTATTTCAAAAAAAAATGGGCTAAAGCTTGATTTTATGTGGGATAATATACCCCAGAAAAAAACAATGTTGCATCATGAAAAACTTCTAAAAAATCTCTTATTATCTCAAGAAGGGTCCATTTATCATCACTTATAAAAATATTCTCATGCTCCAAATAAAGTTGACAATATTGATTTAGTGCCATTTTATAGGCACATGCTTCTTTTAACATTTTATAGGTAAAATTCCATCTATGCTTTACATCATATGATATTTTCTTTGGTCTTAGATTCAAATTTACACATATGTCCCTCCACCATTGTTTTCGCGAGGGAGAACAAAAAATGTATCCTACAATCCATTTAATAGTCTCTAAATCATCTCTAATTAATTTCACCCCTACTTGTACAATAAGATTTATGATGTGGCATGCACATCTATTGTGAAATAGATCTCCATTTAAATCAAGTTGAATTGATTGTTTTATTAACTCTACTGTGACATTGTTAGTGCTTGCATTATCTAAAGTTATAGAAATTCTTTTATTTTCAATTCTATATTCTCTTAGTTTTTCAAGGATGGTGGACCCTATCCTAGCACCAGTGTGTGGAAATTCTAGCATAGAAAACGAAATTACTTTTTTCTGCATCACCCAATCACTATCAATAAAATGTGATGTGATTGCAATGTACCCCATATTTTGTTTAGAGGTCCATAAATCTGAAGTTAAAGCTATTTTTCCAGGTATATTTTCAAAAATATTTTTTAAATTTTCTTTTTCTTTCAAAAAAGTTTTTATTGCATCATTTCTAGCAGTAACTTTAGATATTCTTTGCCATGAAGGAACAAAGGCAGACCTCAAAAATCTTTCAAGACGTCGGTCTTCGGAAAGTACAAATGGATATTGGGCAGAAATTATATACTTAATAAGTTGACATCTAGCATTAGTAGGGTCATAATTAAAAATTCCTAAACCGCCAGATGAATCTGTTTGAGAAAGTTGTGTTTGAACCATCCCACGGCTCCCACATTTTCCCCCATCGTTAGCGTTCTTCGCTTCTTTGAGTATACACGATTTCATGTGTCTATTAAGGTGGCTAGTAACACTTAATGATTTGCCACTGAGGAGATCTTTGCAAATTCTACATTGTACCTTTTCCTCTGTTCCTCCCGTGGGACATGGGACAGTAACTTTAGTAAAATAAGTCCATACAGGAGAAGTCAATCTTGATTTTCTCTTCTTTTTAGTTGTAGCAATCGAAGATGCAGGATTTTGGGGATTATTGCTAACTACTTCTATGTCCTTATTTTGATCTAATTGAATAAATCCAGGATCTTCCTCATTTAGAGAGAAGTCAATGTTGAAAGGTTGTGATGGTCCAGCCATTTTTCTAAATAAAAGATAATTTTTTTTAATAAATAATTATGTATGATGTGTTTTTTGTGATAATTTATATAAGAAAAGGGAGAAGATGAGACTTAATATATAATATTACTATGTATATTATTACTAAGTAAAACTCAAAATTAAAGAAAATAAATACCTTTATGAGAGAAGCTGAGAGGGAGAGCTAATGGAGAAGTTCTTCTTAGTTGAATCCTCCACTTTAGAGAAGTCACCCTCACTCTTCACTTCTTAGAAAACTTTGTATAGAGAGCTTAGACTTTAGAATGAGACTTAAGAGAGCTTAGAGCCTTGAACTTTAGAGGGAGTGTGAGAAATGAGAGAGTAGATGAGTGTAGAGAAATGAGAGGAATAAGGGCTATTTATAGAATTCCTAAGTGATAAAATGACATAAAATACCCCCTCATATGACCGTTTTATAGCAGTTGGGGGGTATAATGGTAAAAAATGATCAAAAGACACTAATACCCTCCCATATAACCGTTTATACCTGTTGGAGGGGGTTAAAAATGTAAAAAGACCCTTTTTTGGGAAGTGGGGGGATTTTTTTTAAAAAATAGCCGTTGGGGCTCTCTGCGGGCCGTGCCCGGGCCGGGCCGCCCGTGGGCCTGGCCGTGCCTCGTGCCAGGCTGGGCCGCCCAAGGGCTCTGGGCGCTGGCCTAGCACGGCACGGATTTTAGTCGTGCCGTGCCGGGCCATGCCTCGGGCCTGGGGGACCTGAGCCCAGCACGGCCCAGTGGGGCTTCCTGGCCGGGCCGGGCCGGCCCGTTGACCAAGTCAACGGGCCCAGGCATGGTTTTTTCATGCCGGGCCCGTGCTGGGCCTGGGCCGCCCGCCTAGATTTTCACCTCTAAGTGGAACACACCATCCACATGTTCTAACATGATCTTCATATTCCCTTTTTTTCAATGATTATTGAAATGAGTTTTCTTGAACGCTTCAATTGTAAATGGGTTATTTTTTATTTCTTGAAAGGAGAATTGCATTACTTATTCTTTTGTAGTGGGTCTTGCATTGATTGAAGAAGATCTCATATGCTACTAGAGATGATATTTTAGAGGTGAGTTTCATCTTTTTCATTCCTTTTCTTCTTAATCTCTTGCAATGAGTTCTCTTTATTTCTTATATTAGGAAATGGGATATGTTTAATTGTTTGAAAAGGGTTTTGCATTCATTAAAGAAAACTCCTATGCTACAAGAAATGGTGTTTTGAAGGTGAGTTTTGCAACTTTTTTTTTTCTTAGTTTCTTTAACTGGCTTTTCTTCATCTCTTGGATTGGGAATTGAGTTATCTTTGATTTCTTGAAAATTATATTGCACTGATTGAAGAAGATCTCTTGTACTAAGAGTGATGATGTTTCAGAGGCAAATCTCATCTTCATTTTCATCTTTTTTTTTTTTTTCTTGATTTCTTGAACTGGGTTTACTTGATCTTTTCAATTAAGAATTGGGTTACTTTTTATTTCTTGAAATGGTTTTTTTTTTTTTTTTTTTTTTTTTTTGCTTAAAAAGGTTATTTTGTATTGAGAAAAAGAAGAAAGAGAAGTTACATTGGCTCATGGAGCCCCCAAAGAGGGGGGAAAGAACCAGAAGAAGACCAAAAAAGGAAATTTAAAGAGATAAGTAATCAAAGCACTACTTACAAGTGTGATGCGTTTGGAATATCATGAATTTAGAAAAAAAAAAAAAAGTGATACGAGACCAAAGTTGGTTGCTCTGAAAAGGCTTGGTGATTTTCTCCAGGGAGAGGAAAAGGGTTTCCTAAAGCTGAACCCTGATTCTGCTGGGAGAAGGCCTTGAATCATTGAGTAAAGCTTCATTCCTAAATTTCCAAAGGTAGTAGATTGCACTAATAAAAATGGAGGCTACATGTGTGAGGGGAAAATTTGAATGACTTGGAAGTAAGTTTGAGCCAAAACAGACCCAACTTGCAAAATTAGCCTAGGAAGGAGATTTGTCTATTGTAAGACTAGTTCAAACAAAGCCATGACAGTTGGCAGAGGGGAGAAAGGCAAGAATGAAAGTGGGGAAGGAACATCCCACGAAAAGGGGCCATGATCTTCTCACATGCCGTAATGGGGAAGGTGGGAAAGGACATGTGTTAAGTAACATGAGGAAGTTGAGGAAGAAAGAAATAAAAGGGGAAAGAGATGAAGGAAAAGGTACGCCAAAATCATACCAAAAACTGAATATTACATGAATTCCCAATTTCGGTAGCTGACTTAAGCATCGGAGAAAGTTTGATCGGGCCACCCGATCGAGTTTCACTGAGTTTCTTTCTTCTTGAACAGGTATTTCATTCAGGGAGGGAGATCCAGCAAGAAGAAAAAGAAAAAGCACCAAAGGTTGTTCCATCTCACTTCACTCTTCGAAAATTGACCTTACAATTGGCGCCGTTTGTGGGAAGCGAGGATGGAAAAACCCACCTAACGCTTCTTCTTGCTAAGAAAAATTGTCAGATCAAGAACAAAATCCAGGATCACCGCCATGGACTGGATGACCTCCATCTCAGGTGGAGGAAGCACAGCTCAGGGGGCGACAGGAACGTTCGGGCAAAGACCTTTTGACCAACCACTCTGAATCAAAAGCTTGGCAGAGCTGAGCTAAAGGTAGAACAGGCAACGAAGGAAGCAAGACTTCGATTTCTCAACCGCGGAGGGAAGGGGAAGCTGAAGTTCGAGTAGAAGCATTGAGGTTGGCGAAGCCCGTTCAAGCAGATGCATTGAGGTTGGAGAAACCCCCGAGGAGGAAAGCACTCCTATGAGCACTTGCCGAGGAGGATGTACAAGCCCTTATTAAAAAGGCGTTGGCTGTTCGGAAGCTCCCTCTGGAGAATCAGACCGGGGCAAGGTACCTGAGAAATGCTTAAAATTTCGAGTCTCCATTCTCGAAGGAGATAGAAAAAGCAAACCCACCTCGGCGGTTTTTTATCCCCAACCTAAGAGTCTATGATGGAAACTCAGATCCCGCCAACCATGTCCAGTATTATCAGCATTCCATGGCATTATGGATAGGAAATGAGCCGTTGATGTGCAAAGTTTTCCCCTCGAATTTGGAAGACCTAGCCTTGAAGTGGTTTTCCTGCCAAAGCCGAGATCGGTTTCCAGCTTTTGGGAGCTCGCTAGATCTTTTGTTACACATTTCATAACAAATTCCAAGCAACCAAAGGACATCGAGGCATTACTGCCTCTCAAGAAGCAGAGCTCGAAAAGCGTGAAAGAGTTCAGCACGCATTACTGGCACCTCTATAATGAGGTGGAGGGGAGTAACGAGCAGGTAGCTGTAGCAACCCTTAAGCTCAGGCTGCCAAATGAGAGCCGGCTTCGCCAATCATTAATGAAGCGGTTCCCGACTACACTAGGAGAGCTGATGGAACGGATCAAGAAGTTCATAAAATTGGAAGAAGACATGGGTGTTCTAAGCCAAGGTGGGAAGCTTATCGAAAATAATGTATACCGGGCTATTTGATAAGCTCGGCCTAAAACACTCAGAATTAAAACCGACCTCGGTACCCCTGTTCGGGTTCAGTGGCCAAGTAGCGGACCCGATGGGCGTGATATCTGTACAAGTCGGCTTAGACGTGGAATTCTTAGTGGTAGATGTGCCATCTCCGTACAACGCCATTATGGAGTGAACATGGATTCATCGCATGAGGGCGGTGCCATCAACCTGTCACCAAAGGATATGCTTCCCGACACTGAAAGGGACCATGGAGATCAGAGGAGATCAGGCATCATCCAAAAGCTATCTGATCGCGGCAATCAAAGGAAAGGCAAAAGGGACGGACGATGAAGGCTTAGGTCCATAGAAGAAGGCCGATCAAAAATAGCAACCACAGTTAAGTCGGTCAGAGGTCGGAGGTCAAATTGCTGACCTAACCGACGAGGCTGTAGAGGAGCTGAAAAGGATTGTGGTTTGAAAGGGACGCGTGTCATCTCCCGAGTGGTACTGGATGATTGGGAAATTGCTGACGTGACCCACGAGGTCGTAGCTCGGCTCTACTCCTCAGTCAAAACACTGATGTTTTTGCTTGGACTCCGCATGAGATGCCAAGAGTTGACCCCGAGGTCATTAGCCACAAATTAGACTTAGACCCGAGAGCCAAATCGACAGTGCAGAAGTAGAGGAAGCTCGCCCCAGATTGTTGAGCAACAGTAAACGAGGAAGTTGACAAGCTACTAGAAGCAGATGCCATGCAGGAGGTGCAGTACCCCGAGTGGTTGTCCAACACAGTTATTGTGCCAAAGAAGGACAAGAAGTGGAGGGCGTGTGTGGACTTCACCGACCTGAACAAAACATGTCCTAAAGACAGTTTACCACTGCCAAAAATTGATCAACTTGTGGATTCCACAGCAGAACATGAACGGATGAGCTTCTTAGACGCATACTCGGGGTATCACCAAATCGCAATGGAGGAAGCTGACCAAGAGAAAATAACATTTATAACACCAAGGGGACCTTCTGTTTCAAAAGAATTTCCTTTGGACTTAAGAGTGCAGGAGCAGCATACCAAAGGTTAGTTACAAAAATGTTTCAGGATCTAATTGGAAGGACAATGGAAGCCTATGTTGATAATATGGTGATTAAAAGCAAAGAAAAGGTCACTCATGAAGAGGACTTGAAGATGGTGTTTGACATCCTACGGAGATATAAACTGAAGCTGAACGCCTCGAAATGTTCATTTGGGATTAGCTTGGGAGAATTCTTGAGATGCATTGTTATTCAGCAGGGGATAGAGGCCAACCCTAACCAAGTCTCGGCCGTGCAAAGGGTGGAGCGACCCGGTTCAAGGAAGGAAGCACAGAAGTTGATAGGTATGCTTGCTGCCTTGAGTCGCTTTATAGTAAAGAGTTTGGACAAATGCCGACCAATGTTTCTCGCCCTAAAGAAAAGGGCAGAGAAGGTGTGGGACAAAAAATGCGATGAAGCACTCGCGCAGCTCAAGCAATATGTGAGCTCCCCTCCTATCCTTTCCATTCCAAGTCCTAGGAAAGAGCTGGTGTTGTACTTAGTAATATCTCAGCACGCAGTAAGTGCAGCCCTGATGAGGGAGCAGGGGAAGCAGTGTCAGTCGATCTTCTTCGTTAGCAAAACCCTGCTGGATGTTGAAACGAGATACATGCCGCTAAAGAAGCTTGCCTTGGCCTTGGTGTGTGCAGCTTGGAAGCTAATGCACTACTTTCAGGCCCATGCGATCAAAGTCCTAACTAAACATCCACTTCGGATGATTATTCAAAAGGCCAACCTTTCTGGGAGTGATGGACCCGGATTTTCGTCCTCTCCTTCTGCTCCGGGGGCTGTCGGGTTTCGGCGAAGGAGGAAAAGCGGGTATCAACATTTTTGTACGAGTATGCTAGATTTTCTATTCTACTCGGAATTTGGAATGGTGATGATCCGGAGATTCACCTTCACAAGTAGAAAGGAAATCGATCATTCTTTTTAACTTTTCAAATTGCATAAATATTTAAGAAAAGAGACAAGTTTTTTTTTTTTTGAACGCCGTAGGAGGCGATTTTTTGTTTGTTTGCCATGAAAGGCGATTTTGCCATGAAAGGCGATTTGATGCCGTGAAAGGCGATTTACAAATCTTATAAAAAATGAAAGACAAGAATTGTGACTTTTTTTGTCTCTTTAATAAATACAAAGTACAATAGAAAAGAAAGAAAAGGAATCTAACTTTTCAAGAGATTGTGGGTACACGTTCAGATCGACGGTCGCAAGTCATGTATGGACTTCGCCATCGTCCTTCAAATGAGAACGCTTGATGCTTTGATTCTTCGGCTTGGCTCCAACCTCGGTTTTTAGAGGATAAAGACCGAGGGGAGGTCCTATATCCCATAAAAAACTAAGTAAACGGGCTGAAAAGCCGCGTTTAGGCTATATTGGATAGCAGAAGAGGACCTTGTGGGGGGGGGGGAGGCAAGGGACTTTGTTCACCTTGTAGTATCTCTTGCAGCAGAGCAACAGGACTTCGTCGGAATTTTTCTGGGATTTTCCAGACTCCAGATGTGTGTTGGTGTGGATGTGCTAGTGTGCCAGTAGGTGTCTCTCTCTTGGGAATAGACCTCCTTTTATAGGCTCTTGGTAGCCATGAGGTGGTTTATGGGCATTGATGGCCATGATGAGAGAATTGATGGCATTGATGCTTCATGATGGGAGGAGTTACAAGTTTTTATTTTTTTATTTTGTAACTCCTTTTTCTTGGATTGTGATTGGCCGATGGAGAATAATGGACATTTAATCGCCTTTAATCTCCATGATGAGGGGAGTTTCATGGTTTTAATGCCATGATTGCTTGGACTTGTAACTCCCATTTGCTTGGTTCTGATTAGGCCGTCCAAAATAATGGGCTAATGACCGCATTAAGTTGTCATAAAATGGATCAATTAACGACATTACGTGGTCACCTGGGCATTTGAAGAGTCGTGAGCCGCGCTGCGTCCTTTAGGATTCTTCTTATGATGATCGCCGATGGATCTACATGCTATTTGATGTCGGATTGCGATGCAATTTCAGATATTGATTGATGTTGGTGGGCAGGTGACATCTGTCTTGTCGATTTCTCGATTGGTCAGATAGAAAGTGTACTTTCTTGGTCAGCCGGTCGGCAATCTTGGAGCGATCAGTGATGATTTCAGGCTCTTGATGGCGGATCTGAAATGTTGGCGAAGATCAGTCATTTTCAAGCATCAACAATTGGATTTTCAAAATATCACAGAGGCAGGAACTCTCAAAACGCATAAAAGATCGGAAAACGGGCCATCTGGCGGAAATTCCGGCGACCCAGATTTCCAGGGTCTCCTGCGACCATGCACCCAGGGTCGCCGGCGACCATGGGGGCTTTGTTCCCTTTGGTAGCGGAGTGTTTTTTTCAGCCGTTTTTCTTCTTTTTCGCTCCTTCTTTCTTTTGTATTTTTCTTGACATTTTTTCTCAATTGTTAACTTGATTTTCTTGGAGAAAACTTGACGAGACGTCTCACAAAACCGGAGCACAGAGTTTCCCATTTTTCGGGAAAGCCGAAGACTTTATAGCCGATTTTCCGTCAAGAGTCGAAACTATGTCAAACGATGTCGGAATGACCTAAAAATTGAGGTGAAGCTTCTTGAGCAGTGGATGAGACCAAGCATGGGCTTTTATTTGAGTTTTGAAGCCGTTTGGGGTCCCGTCGATGCTTGACTTAATTTTGCTGCGGAGAAGTGTCGAGCTTTGATATACGGTCAACCGATGTCCGATTGACCTGAAATTTGACAGGCAGCCTATTGGAGTCATTTTGAGATGACCCATAAGCTCCGATTTGGATGTTATGCCTCGGGGTGCTGCGCCGCCGGTAGGCTTGGTTTTCTTTCGGAGCGTCGAAGTCTAGTCAAACGTTGTCAGAATGACCTGAAATTCGACGTGCAACCTTTGGAAACATGTTGAAGCCATTCATATGCTTTGTTTGATGAGTGATGGCCTTGGTGGTTCTCACCGCCGAGAGACTTAATTTTGTTGCTCGAGCGTGGATGGAGGGTCAAACGTTGTCGGTTTGACTTGAAATTTGATAAGGAGCCTTTTGGAGGTATTTTGGAACCATCCGTAGGCTCTGATCGAAGTTTTGATGTCTTCGACACTTTCGCCGCCGGGAGTGCCTGTTTAGCTGTCGGAGGAGTGAAGTTTGGCCAAACGATGCCGGAATGGCCCGAAACTTCATGTGTACCCCTCTTTTGGCTATCTTGAAGGATCTTTCAGTTTTTTTCTGATTCTGACAAGATCTGATGCTTGAAGAGCTTTGCCTATTTGTAGTAGGATGCAGCTTCATGTGGGTTCTTGATGTTTAGGCAAAGTGACTTTTTTGGTGTCAACAAATGCCCCCTCGAGGTACAGCGACGAGTGGCTTTTGGAGTCGATGTGCCTTGAAGAGAAACTTGAAGGAGAGCTTTTGACTTGACCAAGAGTCTTGAGCATTTTTTTTTTTTTTTGAAATAGCCTTTTGAGTTTCCTGGGGAATTTATGGTAGTGAGAGGAATCACGTACAATCTCAAGGCAAAGTTTTGAAAATGACACGGGGGATTTGGATTTTTGGATTTTGGATTTTGGTTTTTGACCTTGTGACCTAACAAGTTGTATGTGGCAGGTTAGGGGGTCGGAGTTTGATTTTTGATTTTGACCTTGTGACCCAACAAGCTGTATGTGGCAAGTTGGGGGGGTCAGGATTTGGTTTTTTGGTTTTGGTTTTGGTTTGGTCTTGTGACCTAACAAGCTGTATGTGGCGAGCGAGGGGTCCAGGGGTTGGTTTTTTGTGGAATGTCAATTTCAAGATTTTGGCTTAATTTGGTTCATGAGGTTGGATGGTTTGGTTTTTGGAAACTCATGAGGCTTTCTTTTTCTTTCGGTTTTTTTTTTTTTTTTTTGAATGGTCCAATCAACTCAAAAGAGGTATGGAACCATTTTTTTTTTTTTTTTACATGCTCTTAGTAAGAGGGATGTTTTGACTAAAAGCCACTTTTAGTACCTAGGTGGTCAAACCTGGTTCATGTAGGCTAACCCATGGGACATAAGGCTTTGGAGATTGCCTAGATCTCATATGGTGTCATTTAATTTTGTAGAGAATATCTAAAAATATCTCTTTTGTGTAGAGAATATCTAAAAATATCCCTATTTGGAGAGAATCTCTCAAGTTTCCATGTTTTTGGGAGAGATTTTCTCAAGATATCGTTCTTTGGGAAAGTTGCTAAATTTTAGCACTTACCTCCTTTCTTTTCTCCTTGTTTCCTCTTTTGATTTGCTCTCTTCTATAAAAGCAAAGGAGGTTGGATCTTTGGCTCCATTGCTTCCTTTTTGCAAGAATCTTCAAGAGTGCTCCAAGATCAATAATTCTTCTTTGTCTTCAAGAATCTTCAAGCTTTTCCTTCTTCTCCATGGCTTCAAGTAAGTTTTCTTTTTCAACAAGAAAATTCCATGGTAGAAGTAGGAAATTTTTTTTTTCTTTTCTTTTCTTTTCTTTGCTTTTTTCTTCTTTTCTTTTTTTTTCTTTTGTAAGCACGTTTTTCTTTCTCTTCTTTTTTTTCTTTCTCTTTCTCTTTTTCTTTTTTTTTCTTGCTTCTTTTTTTTCTCTTTTTCTCCTTTTTTTTTCTTTGCTCACGGGTTTTTTTTACTTTTTTCTTTTTAATGGTTTTGATTTCCTTTCACCATTTTTTTTCTTTCACTCTTTTTCTTTTTGGGCCGTACGGACAGATCCATACGGATCTGGCCGTACGAACACGTGGCTGTGGGGCCACGGCCTTGTGGGCCAGCCGAATTTTTTTTATTTTTTTTGAAGAGATTTCCTCTCTTTTCTCTTTTCTTCTTTTTTTTTGCTCACAATGATAATGAGGTTTATGCAATTTCAAGATGTTCATGCATTTTTTTTTTATGCATCAAGATAGAAGGCTAAAGTCTCTAAGTCAAGCCAACAAGATTTTTGACTTGGACAAAGTTTGATTGGTTTTGACCAATTTGGGTTGGAATTGGTCAAACTTTGGTCTAGGTTTTCCTAGCATCTAATGTATGATGATGTTCTTTGATGCATGATTTTGAGTAAATCGACTTGGAAGCATGATGATGCATACCTGAAAATCTTTTGCAAGTATTGGGATTTGGAGCTCGCAGCGATGTTGAGCCCTTTTTTGGTCTTGCGGGATTTTGAGGAACTTTGCAAGTTTTGGATTTTGGAGCACGCAGCAATGTTGAGCACTTTTCCACTTTTGCGGAGATTTGATGAGACTGGCTTGATCTCACAGCAACGTTTGAGTTCGAACCTTCTTTGAGAATCTTCAGTTGATTATGAGCTTGCAGCGATGTTGAGCTCATCTTCAGGCTTCTTGTCTTTTTCGGGGTGTTTCCCTTTTCTTCGGAATTGCCCCGGAGCTATGTCAAAATTTGGCTAGAATTTTTTTTTGTAGCAAAACTCTGTCATTTTGGTGATGATTAATCTTTTCTTTTCCATTCTTTGCAGGTAGTTCTTCCAAAACGAACAAGGGTAAAGGGCCTATTACTGATGCACCTCGTTGGTCTCCAGATCTTCTAATGCAACCGTTCAGCAGGCCTGGGAGAAGGTCCAGTTTGTTGAAAAGAACTTGGAAGAATGTGACTCCCTCAATCGTGATGAGATGAGACAACGATTGATCGCTTTCAAAGATGAGGAATTCTACAAGATCATGGTAAGCAGCCGCCCTTAGGTTACGGACGATCAGAGCATTGTGCCCAAGCCTACCTTCTTTTTCGGTGATGCAATCCCTGACGACTTTACATACCAAAAGAGATGTTTTCAGGTCTCTTACACGGCAAATGGTGAGGAGAGAACTATTTCCACCAGGTCGACCTTCGATCGAACTATTTTGATCATGAGCCTTTCTCCCACGTGCCCTAAGAGGGAGGATCCTCCAAGCTGGGTGAAGAGGACCATTGTGATCAAGACCGGGGTTTTTGTCGGCGGCCCTTCCTGTTTTGCAGAGAAGTCGCCTGTCCGTATGGACATGTTGATGCCAGCCAGTGGCTACCAAGGTTCTGATCATCCGTCGGTCGATTTGAAACCGGTGAACCTTGGTATTTTTCGGGGTGATGGCAACAATTGGGTGAAGCCTTTTCGACTTCGTGGCCATTTCAGTGCTGACTCGAGTTGGGAATCATGGACTAATCACACCCTGAAGGTTGGTGAGGCCATTTTGCGGGAGGCCGAGATTTTTGACGCTATTTGCACTTTTCGGCAAACCGTGGTTTTCTCCGATGAGGCTTTCATGGCCATGCTGGAGTCATTCCTTTCACAAACCAACACCTTCATTGTTACGAATGGTGAGATTGGTTTTTCTTTGAAGGAATTGAGCGCCAGCACCGGGCTGCCTATCCTTAGCAAACTCTATGAGGAGTTCATGCCTATTGACAGCGTCCTTGAGGAGCAGTCTGAGGAGTTCAGGCTTTTGTACTTTCAGCTTGTCGCCTTCTATGATTTTTTGAAGGAGAAGGAGGGCTCGAAAGTCAAGTGCAGCAGTTGAAAGAGTTGCAGCTCCAACTTTTTTTACAGCGGGGAGTCTTTTGATGGCATGGCCCAGTATGCTAGGGCTAAAGCCTCAAATTTGAAGAAGATCTCCGCTATGCGAGAAGAGTTGAGGAAGTTCTTCACAAGCACAGACGCCACTTGTCCTGACATTGCATTGCGGAGAAATTTAGTTGTTTACCTCACTTATTGGCTGGGTGAGGCTGTTTTTACTGAAGGAGATGGAACGCACATCAGGCCGCATTGTATTTTTTCGGCTTGTCAGATGGCATTCAGATAGCGGCTAGCTTTGGTGCCTACTCTTTACTCTTACTTGTGTACTGAACTGCAGGCTGATGCTTTTCTGGTTCGGTTTGGGCTTCCTATGAATAGGGTATTTTCAGTCCATATCTTCTATTCGTGGTATGTATACCACTGTCCTAACTTCCATCAGTTAGGAGTTGCGCAGGACGAAGACCCTTTTATGATGATTCATTTGGCTAGAGGGATAGCCGTTTCCGAATCTCTTTTGTCTGCCCATTTGAGAATTCGACGGTTCAGGGACGTCGAGATTGGGCAGTCTTCAGTGAAGCTTTCTCCAAGTTTACGGAAGAAGGCTTTTGACTTTGGTGTCTCCCGTGATTCGACCGGGACAGGGTCGGGAAGACACTATGCTTTGACAAACGCAGAGAAGAGATGGCTTTTCAACATACGGGTTGGTACGATGGTGTACCATAGACATCTTTTTGTCGATATCCAGCCGTATGTCCATTCGCGGTTTGCATTACAACTTGGCTTCTCTCAAGGCGTTGTTGGAGCGCCTTCGAGCATGGTGAAGCGTTTTGGAGGTTTGCAGGATGGGAGAAATGCATTGGCTTTTTATAGCGCAGATGACACTACCGCCATGATTTCCTATCCTAAGCTGCCCACTTTCCGAACTTCTGGCTTCACGAAATGGTTCGTGGAGAGCTTCTCAGTGTACCGAGGGCTTTCCAAGAAGGAGCTTGATGTCAAGCAATCTCCTGGGAAGGGTCTTGGCAAATCAGATGGTGTCCGTCGAGAGGAAGTGTTGGCTTTCCTTTCTGGAGAGAGGCATAAGATAGGCTTTCTCAATGAGCAGGACGTTATCAGATCAGGAGCTGCACAAGGGATTCCTGGTGAGGTCTTGAGATAGCTGGAAGAGGAGGAGGCCGAGATTGATGCTTGGATGCAAGCAGAGCGCACAAAGGCTTCCATGGAGTCTACCGGAAAAAGCAGACCATCCAGTGAGGACTCTGGTAAGAGACCGTATATTGATAGTGGGGCAAGATCTTCAAGCAGAACGTCCCACAAAAGAAAGAGGAAAATGGGACAACGCCGTAATATGAGACGGCAAGAAAGTCCTCATGAACTGGAAGTTCCTCTCACCATTGTTGAGGAGGGGTCTGGGGATGCTGACGAGTCTCTAGAGAAGAGGAGCCGAGAAGAGGAGACTACTGGTATGATCCTCCTTCTTTCTTTTGCCACTTCTTTTCTTTTATGAAAGATTTTTTGTTTTGACCCGCTGCTTTCTTTTTTTTTTTTTTTTTGGCAGAGGATGATGATTTGGTGATGCCCGAGGTTCCAGCTGATAAGGCGATGACGGATCCGATTGCGGCATCTGAGGATGAACCCAGGGACTCGAGTGATTCCAGAACCTTCACCTAGAATGATTTCTTTGGGTTTTTTCTCTTTTTTTGTTTGTGCTGCCATCTGCTAACATGTTGCTTTAGCTGACTTACTAGAAGATTCCGACGACTTCGAGCCATCCATGGATGCAACCTTTGACGATGCTTCGGATGAGCTTAGAGAGGCAGAGAGTACTCCTCCGGTCGTCGCAGAAGGTATTTTGTAATAATAATCTCGATATTGATTTTTGACAAGATTATATTCATACCTTTTTGTCTTTTCATTGATAGATTGTGGAGCAACAGGAGAGGTTCCTCCTTCTTCCTCAGGGCCAGAACAGGAGATACCTGTAGCCAATCTCGAAGTAGGGGCTTCTTCCATTTTTAACGAGTCGGCTTCTTCGATTGGAAAGAGCTTATTAATTACTCCTCCAATGGGGCATGGGATGGGCAGTCGGGCGCCGGAGCATGGTGAATCCTCATCTAGGCCGCACCTTCAATATGCAAAGAAGGTGTTGAACAGCGTTTTGAGCTCATGGGTCAAGACTCTCTCTTTAGGTCACTTGGAAACTGGTTTTGGCATGATCAAACATGTGCAGGACATTCTTGCTGATAGCGAAGAAGTCGGTCTGGACATTGCAAGCGCCAAGGATTTTGTTGATGAAGTCATCGCTTTGGGGAATAGGTGGACTGAGACCAAGAGTTTCCCAGATGGTGACTTCTTTAATGAGATGTTTGTGAAGCCTTCCAGCAAAGTCAAAGCTGAGCTGACTGAGATCTCGCAGACTCTAAAGCAGTTCGTTCGGGAGAGGAACGTTACCGAGTTGGCCATCATGGGGCTAAAACAAGACCTGAACCGCCTTGATAAGGAGGTTGTCGAGGCTAGGCAGCGTCTTGAGCTTTTGGAGGAAGAAGCTGCTGCCAAATGGACCGCCATTGTGGAAGCTCGTGACAAGGAGGGGACTCTCATTCGCCAGGTTGAGGAGGTTGAGCGTAAGTTCCGGAGGAAGTCTCAAGAATATGAGCAGTGGCAAGTTCTCTGGAAAGAACTTCCTCATGCTGCAGATGGGTCGCGGCGTTCGGCCGCATTTTATGGGAATGTTTTGAAGAAGCGTGGCCTAAAAACTTTGGAAGCTAAGGCCAAGGGTCTGCTTGGGGAGTTGAATCTTTGGTTGAAGACCATGCTAAATTGAGCTTCTGAGTTGTAACAAACTCCTTTTCTTCTTTATCTTCTTTTTTTTTTGGTACCTCCATGTATAAACATTTTTGGTACTATATTCTTTTGTATTCCCTCCTTTCATTTAAACCATTTTGATGAAAACAAATTTAAGCAAGAACTGTATGGGAATGTTTGTTTAAGAATTTGATCAAAAGGTTGTCATTTTGTGAAAATCTTTTGTTAAAGGGTTGTTTTGGGCATGAAAGCCAATTTTTGTGGCGAAAGCCTGGTTTTTGATAGCTTAAAAACCAAATTTTGGATGGCATGGAAGCCGAATTTCGTGGCATAACAGGGCATGGAAGCCAAAATTTGAAATGGAATTAAAGCCAAAATTTTTGAGATGCATGAAAGCCGAATTTTTGGAATGGCATAGAAGCCGAATTTTGTTTTGTGGCATGGAAGCCAAATTTGTTTGTGGCATGGGAGCCAAAATTCTAAGATGGCGTGAAAGCCGAATTTTGTGATGGCATGAAAGCCTGAAATTTTTAAATGGCATGAAAGCCAGGTTTTGTTTGTTTGTGGCATGGAAGCCAAAGTTTTTTTTTTTTTTTTTTTTTTAGATGGTATGAAAGCCAAAATTTCGAATGGCATAAAAGCCAAAATTTTGAGATGGCATAAACGCCAAAAAAAAAAATTGTTTTTGTTTTGGCATGGGAGCCAGATTTTTGAAAACCAAGTTTTGTTTTGTTGGCATGAAAGCCGATTTTTTTTATTTATAGCCAATTTTTGCCATTTATAGCCGATTTTGGCGTGAGAGCCGGATTTTTGGAGTTTATAGCCGGATTTGGCATTTATAGCCGAGTTTTGGTTTTCAAAATGTAGGTATCGACCAAAGGTCGCCTCCCCGCTGAATGGTCTTGCAAGTATCGATGGAATGTCGCTTCCTTGCTCATTCGTTTGCGAGTATCGATGGAATGTCGCTTCCTTGCTCATTTGTTTGCGAGTATCGATGGAATATCGCTTCCTCGCGGATTGGAGTGAAAGTATCGACTAAGCGTCGCTTCCCTGCTGTTTTCAAAAATTTTGATTTTGCGGGTACTGACTTGGTGTCGTTTCCCCATGATTTTTGAAATTTAAGGTTTTTTCGGACCATTTAAAATTTGGGTTGTGGATATCAACTAGAATGTTGCATCTCCACGATTTTTGAAATTTAAAGTTTTGCAAGTATCAAATGGGGTTCACTTCCTTGCGATTTTGGGTTTTGGAAGTATCGAATGGGGTTCGCATCCTTCCGATTTTGGGTTTTGGAAGTATCTCGCATCCTTCCGATTTTTGGGTTTTGCGAATATCGACTGAATGTCGCATCCCCACGGTTTCTAAAAACCATTTTTTGATTAAAGACGCAAGGGTCGTAAGTTTTGACTTAAAACCATTTTTGGTTGTAAAAGCCTGCGGATTAGGGTGGAAATTCCTTAGTCCTAATTTTTGTTTCAAACCATGAATTTTGGTTTCAAGGATCGAGGATTTTGGTCAAGTCTGGGAAGAGGCTCTTAAACTTGGTTTTTTATTTTGATTATTTTTTTGAACAATGAAATGATGAAAGTAAGCATTGTTTTGAAAGTCTTTTTTTAGAAATTTCAACATATAGATGAAAATTTCAAAAAAAGGTTGGGTTTGACGAGTAAGTACCTGGAAATAGGATTTGGCCGTATAGGCATTGCTCTGACCCGTTGGAGTCTTCAAGGGTAGTACCGCTTCAAGAATTTGTCATTGATGGGCAGCATACATCTGTCTCCTTCCATGTTTAGAAGAGCGAATGCACCATTGGAGAAGACTTTGTCGATGACGAAAGGTCCCTCCCATTTTGGTTCAAATTTGCCTTTGGAATTGTGGGCAAAGACTATGGGTCTTTTTACTACAAGAACCAAGTCGCCCTTTTGTAGGCGCGTTGCTTGACCTTCTTATCGAAAGACCCTGCCATGCGTGCTTGGTACAACTCAATGCTTTGTAGACCTTCGAGTCGTCTTTCATCGAGATTATCCAGCTCTTGGAGTCTTAATTTGACATTACTTTCTTGCGTCATGTCATTTTGCAGAGATACCCTTAAGGAAGGAATTTGTACTTCCAAAGGGACAACAGCTTCGCATCCATAGACCAAGGAGAATGGAGTGCTATGGGTTGGTCCTTGAACGGTGGTTCGATAGGTCCACAAAGCTTCTGGTAGTTTATCGCCCCAGTCTCTTTTGTGGCTAGAGACAATTTTCTTGAGAATTTTGCAAAGTATCTTGTTGAAGGCTTCTGCTAGTTCGTTCGCTGCAGGATTATATAGAGTCGAAGGACAACTTCGGATTTTGTACTTGTCGCAGAACCTGTAGAATCTGTGATCCCGGAATTGTGGTCCGTTATCATGGACGAATCTTTTAGGTATGCCAAAGCGACAAATAATGTTGGTGCGCAAGAATTGAAGGACTGATGATGTCTTCATTTTGCTGAGTGCGAATGCTTCTGACCACTTGGAGAAATAATCCGTAGAGGTGAAGATGAAGCGATGACCTTTGCTTGATGGGGGAGAGATAGGACCTATGATGTCCATAACCCAGGCTTCGAAAGGCCATGAAATTGTTGTAGGATGTAGCCATTCCGGAGGCATGTGGACATAATCTCCATGAATTTGGCATTGTTGGCAGCGCTTAGCAAATTGCATTGCGTCAGCTACCATGGTAGGCCAATAATAACCTAGCCTTTTTATCTGATTGTAGAGCTTAGGACCAGCCTGATGGGCTCCACAAAGACCAGTATGTACTTCTTTGAGAGTTTCCTCAGCCTCTTGCTGTGACAAGCAGCGTAGAAGTATTCCGTTGAAGGATTTTCTGTAAAGTGCTTTTGAAGGAATATCCAAATGAAAGTTCGAGGCTCGTCTTTGGATGCTTACCCGCTCTTTTGGATCTTCGGGTAGGATTCCGAACATGATGTAATCAATGAACGGATCCCTCCAGTCACCGATAGAAGTTTTTAGGATGGACATCCGACTTCCAACCACTTGGTGGCATTCAGCAACTGTTTGGTGTGTGTTAATAGGAATGAGAATCCCCCTTTGACACACTGTAATTTGCATATTTTCCCCCTCTTGGATTGCCATAGATGCGGCGAGTCCAGCCAGGGCATCTGCGCGGATGTTTTCACCTCTGAGGATGTGGGTGATGTGACAGATGTTGAACTTTTGTCGAAGCGATTGCGCCTTGTTGTAATAAGGTAGTAAATCGGGCTTCCTGACTTCAAATTTCTAATTCATCTGATTGACGATCAGTTGAGAGTCCCCGAAAGCTTCCAGCATGGTGATGCCAGATTCGAGGGCGAGTTCCAACGCTATAATCAGGGCTTGGTACTCAGCTGCATTGTTTGAACATGGTTCCAGTAACGAGAAAGAGTGTGGAATCATGTATTTGTCGGGGCTGACAAAGAGGATGCCAACTCCCAATATTTGTTTTTCTTTTTCATTTGTCCTGGTTGCGTCGTCAAAGTACATGTCCCAAGAAGCATTTGATAAGGAAGTTTCCACTTTGTAGACAAATTCGTCTAGGAGATCATCCCTGAGTGGAGAATCTTTAGGCAATGAATGCTCTGCGAGAAAGTCTGCTAGAGCTTGGCCTTTGATTGCTTTTTGTGGTATATACCTAATATCAAACTGTGATAGAAGGATGGACTATTTTTCTAGTCGGGCATTGAGAGAACCTGCTTTTGTGACAAGGACCTTTAAGAAGTTGATCATCGAAACCAGGTAGACGGTGTTGGATAGCAGGTAGTGACGTAGCTTTTGAACGGCAACATCACTGCAAGGCATTCTTTTTCGACTGGGGAGTAGCGATGCTCTGTACCTATCAACATGCGGCTAAGGTAATATAGACCAACTTCATTTCCATCATTGTTTTCTTGTGCGAGTAGAGCACCCAAAGAGTGGTCGAGAGCTCTTGTGTACAAGATGAATGGTTTTCTAGTTGCGGGGGCAGCCAACACTGGAGGTTTGGTGAGGTATGTTTTGATGTCTTGAAATGCGGTTTCACATTCAGCATCCCAGATAAAGTCCACACCTTTCTTCATTAAGCGAGAAAATGGACGGCACTTCGCTGATAGATTGGATATGAACCGTCAGATGTACGCCAATCTTCTTTGAAGCCCTTTTATTTCTCTTAGGGCTAGTTTGGCACTTTACTAATATAATAAAAGTCAAATAAAGTCTCCATTTTTCAGGCAAGATATCACATCAAAACCACTTTAATTCAAAACTCCCTCCATCTTTTTCAAAAAAAGTGAAAAAGCAACCACCTTTATCCACTAAAATACAAAAAAAAACCCCACTTTCCCATACAAAAAGTCAAAAAGATTCCATAACAGACAACTAAAAACAAAATACCATCATAACCCACTAATATTTTATTATTTCTTCAAAATCAACTTTACTTCAATTGACTCTATTAATAGAGTTGCCAAACTGGCCCTTAGGGTCCTTGGAGATGGCATTTCCAGGATAGCTTTGACTTTGGTAGGGTCAAGTTTTATTCCAGCTTTTCGAACTATGAATCCGAGAAACTTACTTGATGAGACTTCGAAGAAGCATTTTAGTGGATTCATCCGCAATTTGTGTTTGTGAAGTCGGAGGAAGACTTCTCGAAGATCGTCGAGATGGTCTTCTTTTCTTCTGCTTTTGATGGCGAGGTCGTCGACATAGCATTCGACCGTTTTGTGCTGCATATCTTGGAATATTTTCATCATAACCCTCTGATATGATGCACCTGCATTTTTCAGACCAAATGGCATGACAGTGTAGCAATACACGCCAAATGGAGTCCGAAACGATGTATGTCTTTCATCTTCAGGATCCATCTTTATCTGATTGTAGCCAGAAAATCCATCCATGAATATCATTCGCTCAAACCCACAGGTGTTGTCAATCATCACCTCCGGTATGGGGAGCGGGAATTCATCTTTAGGGCATGCATTATTCAGGTCCTTGTAGTCAATACAGACCCTTATCTGCCCATTTTTTCTTTGTCATGGGGACGATGTTAGCCAACCATTCAGGATGCTGTTCCTCGTGGATGAAGACAACGCTTTTGAGTTTCTGAACTTCTTGTTCAATTTTGTCCATCACGTCAAGACGGAATCTTCTTTGGCCTTGTTTGACAAGCTTGATTTCTTTTTGCAAGTCGAGCTTGTAGACTGCTACTTTAGGATCTAAGCAGGGCATTTCAGCATAAGACCATGCAAAACAATCGACGAACTCACGGAGAAAAGAGATATACTCGGGTAACTCATCATCCTTTATATTCTTGCTTATGAATACAAGACGTGGGTTATCAGGTGTTCCCAAGTCTATCTTTTGAACAGAATCTTTTGTCGGAAGGTTTGAAGGTGGTTCCTCCACAATATTTCGGAGGCTTCCAACTCAACAAGACCTTCTAGAGTTCCGAAGGTATTTACAGACCGAGGCTCTGCTTCTGTCCCTGGATCTTCTTGATCGGTATTCTTCTCAAGACTTGCAATGAGATGGCCCCAATCACCTGTTGGAACTGGGTTGAAGTAGGGTACTTCTTTTGGAGACGATGGTTCTTCTGGGTCAGAGAACCGCGCGTTTGTGTTATCGGACAATTCATTTTCATTGTCAGAGAAATAATACCAACTGAAGGAGTTTCTTGGATCCTTGACGAGTGACTCCTCAAAGAGATATCCAGGGAGATCAATATCTTCATGGACTCGAGATGTTGAGGCTTCATCAGCGAAACGACTTTGTAACCATTGTATCAATTGTCTCATGGGAGTGGTAGGATCATACCCCAACCCGTATGAAGACTTGCCTTTATGAGGGTGGAGTTTCCAATCTTCTGGTTGACTTTTGGACAGGGTGGGTTCCAATGGTGTGAGAATACCACGGCCACCTCCCAAACCAGTCGGATTCTGAATGTCTTAACCCATTTTCTTCATGATAGCTTGTGCCATCGGACAATACAAGGATAGCTAAGGCATACCTTCGTTTTGAAAAGGTTCAAGCGGAAAATTTGGTGGAGAAACTCTCGATCTGTGGAAGAAGATTATTTTCTCTTTTGCCGAAGTTGCCGGAATAACAAAGGAAGCAGACGTATGATTTTCTATGTCAGCAAGTGTCTCCAATGGAGTGAGAGTAGTCCGATCTTGCTGAGTATCAGCTTGGCTTGACGCTGTGTCGTCTTCTGGCTCTGAGTCTGAATCTATGTCATGCATAATAGACACAAAAGAGACAGTGAACTTGCCCCCAACCTTTTGTTTTGTCTTTTTGCTTTGGTGGTGATTACCAAAGGCTTTGGAGATTTGAAGGAGACGACGAAGGGAGAATGACTGCTCTCTTCGGATTTGCTGGAAGGTTTGTTTTCTTCCGATGATTGCTGAAGAGCGTTGCCCTTATCTTTCTGGAGATTTTCGGCAAAGTGTGTTGTTTCTTCCTCCTTTTCTTCTTTTTCTTCTTTATACATTTGAGCGTCTGCAAAATGGGCGTCCTTGCCTTTGAAGGGCTTTTTATCTGCAAACACTCGATGTATTAAGCTGTCGTTACCAACGAACTTGATGCACTGATGTAGAATTGAAGGGACGACACTATTTTCATGTATCTAGGGGCGTCCAAGAAGGATATTATAGCATGAAGGGGTCTTTATTGCATATACAGTGACTTCAGAAATAAGATCACCGATTTGCAATTTGAACTTGATTTTGCCGATAGGCCTTTAAGCGCTCCAGTCATATCCGAAGATAGATACAGACGTGTGACTCAGCTTGCTAGGTGGGATGCCCAGCTCTTCGAGTGCCGAAATAGAGATGAGGTTGAGTGCAGAACCTGGGTCGATTTGGACTCTGTGTACTGGCATCTATCTGACATACCCCGTGAAGTACAAGGGTCGGTTGTACTTTGTCTCGCCTAGTAGAAGTTCATCCTTATCGAAGGCAATTGTTGCACTTACTGCTTTTTGAACCGAGAGGCATTAAATGCTTGGTCCCTCAGTTTTCTTCTTTTCTCCCTTTGAGGAAGTGCTTGATATTTTGACCATATAGTCCATTTCAATTTGTAGGACTTGTGGGGCATGTTTGTCGACATCCGCATTCAGCTTTTGTAATTCTGAAATAAGACTATCACGAGTTTGTGGAGACATTCCTAATAAGTCAAGGATGTGCAGTCGTGCAGGTATGTGTTTGAAGTGCTCAATCAAGTCGTACTCGAAAGCCTCTTTAAGGCCTGTATTTTCATTATTGTTGCCACCTGGGGCTTTTACAACTTACTTTCCCGAAGGATTTATATAAGAAGAAGAAGGTTGGTTGTAATTTTTGTGGTAATCCCGGCCAGAGCGGGTACCTTTAACAACTTCAAGAGCTTTTAGAGGAAGATCACTCTCAGGATCGAGAGGTTGATCATTGTCATTTGCTGAAGGCGTCTCTGTATCATCATTGCCGTCTTCAGTGATTGTGTTGCACGGAGCATTTTCCGAGAACAAGTCCTGAACAGCATCCGGCACTTTTATTCTTTGTTGAGTGATGTATCGGTCCAGATATCGTCTATGAGATCTGGTATCTTGGACCAATTGACCGAATTTTCATTGAAGAAGATTCCATTGGCAAGAGCTTCTTTTGGATGATCAATCGGAAGAGGCTTGAGTTCCGATGTCATAGTTTCAGGAGACGAAGGCTGAGAAGATGCTATCTCAGTGAAAGTCACCTGAGAAGATGTAGCTCCAGAAAATATACTACCAGTCGGGGAGTACGTGTGTTCGGAAGCTTCAGAGGCACTATCATCCTGAGCTATCACATTGCAGGTCATTCCGATAGGAGATACCCCCAGTGTAGACTGTTGGGAATCGGACTCATCCTCGGATGTAAGAGGATCATCGATCCAGCAGTTTTCTCCATTTTCAGGAGTTGAAGGAGAAAGTTCCTGTTGATTTTCAAGGACTTCTGGTTCTGGATCATGACAAAGATTGTTGACGTGATCCTGCTCCTGCTCTATGGCAAGATGTTGCAGGATTCTTATATATTCTTCAAGATCAGGCATAGGAGCCAAATCTTCTTCGTTATCTGCTCCTTGTGGTTCATCAATATTGGGCTCCACTGGAGCATTGGTTGGTGCCAGGTCAACAACATTTTCAGCCTCTTGGTCTTCTTCATCGTCGGACCAGGATCCTTGTGGTTGTAATGGGTTGTACCAGATTACTGGCATAAGATGAGATTCGGGAATCCATTCCTCATCGGAGAGGTATTCTCCTGTTTCAAGGGATTCTTCCCACTCATCGGTATCACTGGCAGTATCACTGGACTCGTATCCATCCATGCAGAATCCAACTACCGAGTTGCAAGAGTATGATGCCCCCTGCGTAGTTTCATTTTTGTATTGAGGTGGCATGAAATCATCAATGGTGAATTTTGTTACCGCCTTTGAAGCTTTGGGAAGGGATTCTTCCGTTACCCCTAATGAAGCAGTGGAAGAGGTTTCTGCCTTTTCAGGGACTTGTTATTTTGGTTGAAACTTCTGTTGTCATTTGAGCTTGCGGAGTTGTCTCTTGGCTTGCCTTCGCTGCTGAACGGTTGGCTTTGTTTTGACGATCTCCCAATTTTCATCTTCTAGGAGATCAGGATGCACCCATATGGGTTGTCCATCAGGTGTTGGATAGAGAACCAACTCTTAAGACACTTGAGCCATTTTTATCACCTTGAATGAAGTAGTGATCTTCTTCCTCAATGAATTTGAAGTTTGCCCACATGACACCATGTTGACAGAGGCGGGGCCGTAGTTTTTGTCAAAGGTAATGACTCCGTTTTTCCACATTTCGTTGATCTTCTCTCTCACACCGAAGCATTGATTGAGAGGATGCGAGATCATTTGGTGGTATGGACAATATCGGAGATCGTTGGTTTTGCCAACATCTCCCGGTCTTTTGGGCTCAGGCAAGGTGAGTTTTCCATTTGCTAAGAGAGCCTCAAAGAATTCTTCAATATCTTCATTGAATAGGTATTTCTTTTCTACACGTTCTTTAAAGGCCTCAGAGAGTTCAGGTCTTTTACCTATAGCTTTGTTTTCAGCTTTCTTTGACTGCTGAGGAGCTGACTTGGTTTGGACATTAAGAACCTCCTTTTTCTTTTGTTTTGAGGTTGTAATGGCAGTTGGCTATTTCTTTGATGATTTCTGACTGTTGAGGTCTTTAATCACCATTTCAGCCTTCATGGAAGCTTCTTGGAGTTCTCCCAGGTTCTTTGATTTGTTGCCGATGATCATGAAGCGGATTCTTGCTTTCATGTTGTTACGGCAGATGTCGACTAGTGACGCTTGTGGCAGTACATCTGAGCATTTGTACGCCATTGCCTTCCATTTGTGAATGAAGTCATATGTTGACTCATTCTCTCCCTGTTTTAGGCTGCAGAGCTGAGCCATAGTAACAGGATGGTCCTTACCTTGGAAGTGGGTCAGGAAGCGTGTCTCCAGCATGGCCCAATTTTGGATGGACTTCTCCGGAAGAGTGGAGTACCAATCAAAGGTCGTACCTTTTAGGGTACTTGCAAAGAGACGGATCTTGAGGGCATCTTGATCTGCGATAGCTCCCGTCAGGATCTTGAAGTAGATGACATGCTGTCTGGCTGAACCTTTCCCCGTATATTTCTGGAGAGTAGGTTTTTTTAATTTTGCAGGGAACGGAACCGAGTCCATCCATAGGGGATAGGGTGGCTTGACCCGTGTTCCTTCAATGTATCCTCTTTTTTTGCTTTTGCAAGGATATCGTCAACGTCCTTTTTAGTAAGGGCGCGTGACTTATTGTTTTCTGCATTGACCTCGTCATCTTAAGGATTCGGAGGGGCTTGATTATTTTCTTGACGCTGAAAAGCGATAAGAAGATTTTCCATGAGAGCTTTGATCTTCTGCTGACCTTGCTCCAATTGTTGGATGCGTGCGGTTACGTCATCCTGCAGTGGAGGCTGCTCAGAACTTGTAGCCAGGACGTTTATCCCTCGAGATTCGAATGAAGAAATCGTCCTGGTGACTGAGCTGGGGCTGAATTTTTTGGATGAAGAGTCCGAGGAGTGGTTACTCCGGTGTCCTTGGCTTGAAGGAGTGGAGGATTCTTTCAGATGTGTTCGTGTCCTGGAAACGCTGCGAGTCACCGGACGTCTGACACGAATTTTGGTTGCTGACTTCTGGCGTTTTTTGGTTTTGTCAACCATATGGACAGCAACGACTTGGTCGGGTCTTTCTTTTTCGACCCATTTGTTAGGGAAGGAAATCCAGCAACAAGAAAAAAAAAAGGCATCAAAAGTTGTTCCATCTTACTTCTCTCTTCTAAAATTGACCTTACAACATGTTTAGAAGCTGTTACATCACACCCTTTAGATAAGTTCTTCCAAATGGCGGTTGCCGAAAGCTGCTGAGGAGGCTGAGTTTTGAGTGGCTGGAATAACCACATCCAAAGAGATTGTGCAAGATTGCAGTTGAAGAAGAGGTGGGAAGCGAAGTCTTCCTCTTGGCAACAAGGGATGCATCTTGAAGCTAGAAAAATCCCTAAGTGTTGCAAACGTTCCTGCGTTGGGGTTTTATTGAGCATCAAACGCCAACCAATGTAGGAAATTCGAAGGGGATTAATGTAATTCCATATAAGATTTGGCCATATTAGTTTAATGGCTCTTGACCGAATGGCATGCCAGGCAGCTTGTTTGAGGGAGAGACTACTATCTGTGGAAGAAGTCCAAATTAGAGTATCGTGGCCATTTGGATCTTGAATGAGAGAGGATGTAGCTTGGGATAACAACTTTTAAACATCAATATGTGTATATTGTTGGAAATATGCCAAGTGCCATTGTAAAAGAGGGAGGAGAGATGTTTGTCTTTTGGGAATTGGTGGCGCAGAAAAGATGCAGTGATATGGATGTATATGCACCATGAATCACGCCAAATGTCAATTTCCTACCCATTTTCAAAAATCCATCTATTGCCCTTCTGAATGTAATAGCCAAGATGGCGCATCTTCCTCCATATGCAAGAACAATGAATGGTGTTGGTAGGGTTCCAGATGGAACTCTTCTTGAAGTAGCTTTCTTTGAGCCATTGCGACCAAAGAGAGTCTGCTTTTGAAGCTTGCCAACCTAACTTGATGTAACATGAATCATTAATTTCGGCAATCTTCCTAATCCCCAGGCCACCTTCTTTTTTTGGAAGACATACCATATCCCAATTGACATAATTTGGTTTAGATGAAGACACATTATCGCTTTTGACATGAGAGTATTGAGGGAAACAAAGAAAAGAAGGAGAGATAGAATTTGAAGAGGAGGTTGTTTGCATGATTCTAATTTATGAGTGAGAGAGAGACCATAGAAATGTAATATATTATGAGAGAATGAAAGACACCTAGTTTTAAAGGCTTAGAAGAGTGTGAAATAAAAATTTTCGGGGCATATTTGTGAAAGGAGATTTCTACGGAAGCGGAAGTCTTGTTTCCACTGGACACTATATATTGGTTGTTTGGTGCAACAAAACTCTCTCCAAATAACCCCTATTTTTATGGAGTCCTTTTGTGGGAGGTTGAAAACTTGGATACGATTAGACTTCGTTTCCATGGATGGATTTCCTCTTCCACAGTATTACACAAAGTAGACTTTAAGGGCATGTTTGTGTAGCCCATTTCCTCGGAAAAGGTTGTAGTTTTCTGCAGAAAACTTCTTTTTTATGTTTTGGTGCGGCAGTTTTCCGCGGAAATGCTTTTTCGCCACTTCAGGTTTTTCCTTCCTAGGCATGGAAACAGACTTCCTATGGGGGGGTATGGGAAGTCCATTTCCACGGAAAAATGACCCCCCAATTTCCTCTCTCTCCCCCACTCCACCCGACCACCCTCTTTCTTCTTCCTCCCCTCCCAACCGCACCCACCCCACACACATACCAACCCACCCACCCAATAGTTTTTACTAAAAAGTGGTTTTCACTAAAGAAATACATAGTTGCACCAAACAACATTAGCACTAATTCATCGAGGAAATCCTTTTTGCACCAAACAAGAATTTCTAATTTCCTCAGAAAATCATTTCTAAGGAATTTAAAAACCATAGAATTTGTTGATGTGGCAATTTCATCTTTCCATGGAAGTTACCTCTACACAAACGTGCCTTAAGGGTACGTTTGGCAACGGTCGGTGAGTGGATTCGACAGCGATTTTCTGTGCTAGCTGTCGCGACCCCGGACCGATACCCGGGCCAGCGACGTGCGGCGGTATGATTAACCGACACAAAACACACCACCGCTGTTTATATTTTCCCACAGGTTTCCGCGGTGAGGATCCCAAGACACGGGTCTAACTCACACGAATCGATATGCGGAAACATATAGCAAAACATGCCACATAAATCTTAAACCATGAGATATAAGAGAAATTATAGTATCAAGACTCGGTATCAAAAGAGAATGTCATCAAAGCATTCCTAACAAGATTAAGTTTTAACATTTAAACAAAGTATGTTAATTCAAGTTATAACACCATGAGAGGCCAACAAAGGCCAATACAACAATACAATCCCAAAAGATAACCCAACTAGGCGAAACTAGAATCAAGATCCCGACCGGCGTCTAGATGACGTCGTTGGGCTGCCACTCGTGTGCTGGGGGTGGCTCAAAAGCCTCCTCCGGGCACTCCTCGTCAAGCGTGGAACCTCCGGCACCTGGACACCAAAATAACAAGCATCAAACACGACGGTTTGGCAAATAAACAATTTAAGCTTGAATGTTAGAAATAATGCTAAAACAGTTCAATATTTAAATACACGTTTCAAGTTTACGAAACTAGCATGAATACTTATAATATCATGAAAAGATAAATCTACATTGAGCTCATCCTTTCTCCGTCATACATAATGACAAGAGCAAGCACGCACGACAAGCACGACACGAAAACACGATCCCACGCCACACAAGGTAGACGGGGTATCCGGCCGCGGAACCGGATCACGAACACGCACGATGTGTAATATAATACACGACTAATCTGCAGACAGTCCACATGTTTAAGGACCCCCAGGTAGTAGATCAAGCTAGAAGGGCAGTCCAAGCTCAGTGGTATTCACTTATATCATGAATGCACAGAACACGGCGATACAAGTTCGAGAACACGACAAAACAAGAGGGAAATCATTTATCAAACTCAACACGACAAGACTAGCAAAATAGCATAGTATAAATGCTTAGCAAACTTAAGAAATGATTCCCTTTTTCTAATTCTAGAAACACATCTTAAAACGAGCTTGTACTTGAAAAATCAAATAAGAACATGAGGATGCATGAAGCATCAAAACAAGAGTTCAAACATAAATCTATCAAGCATAGGCTAAGACCAATCTTTGATCCTTGTGGAATTGAAGACCAAATGTCGGAATTCTATGTAGCTTGGTGTCCCCGAAGGTATAGTACATTTTGGAATTTCAAGTGCACAATGTCAAATGGAGGTCTAAGGCATAGTCTAGTTTTTATCCTCGCGAAAATCCTTCAAAAATAGTTCTTTTAGTAACTGTCGGTCAACCCTCGGTCACCTGTCGGTCAACCGACGTTAAACTGTCGGTCGACCGATGGATGACCAACAGGATCCAGCCCAGAAATGCTGCTCTCTGGAATTTGAACTGACAGATCCTCGATTGGCTGTCGGTCGACCGACGGCGAACCGACGGATGACCTGACAAAAATGTTGCTCTCTTGAATTTGAACCGACAGGTTCTCGGCTGGTGTCGGTCGACCAACAGGTCGACCGAAAGCTGACCGACAGCTGACCGACAGGCACGGGCAGTGCATTCTGTTCAGATTTTTCACAACTTTCTTTCCTTTCTTCACACCCCCACTTTCACCACCTGCACTCCCCAAGCCTACATGCTTTCCAATGGATGATTTCATACATTTTAGCATTCCATCCACAAATAATCTATTCATTCCAAAGAGAAACATCAAGGCATTTCCATGTACAATTTCATAAAACTTACAAAACCAAACATGATTCTAAGAACTTGGAAAAGTCATTAACAACAACACAAGTAAAGAAGCTCAAACTAATGATTTAAGAGAACATAAACATAACATACATTAATAGGTTCAAGCATAAAAATCATGTCTTAATGGAAGAAATGAAACCACAATACAATATACATGAAAAACCCATAAAGTTTACTTGCCTCTAACCAATGCCAAGCAAATACTCCACAAAATCCAACAAGAGGGGGAGATCCACGAAATCTACACAAAACCCCCAAAATAGAGCACACAAAAAATCACCATTTTGGCCATTACAAACCCCCATTTCGAAAATGGGTTTGAAAACATGGAAAACAAGCTCTTAGTGAGCTAAAAAACATCAAATGAAAAGATGGGTCCAAGCTCTAACCTTTTGCTAGCCAAACAAAAAGAATGGAGGTTGAAGATGATGAATAGTGAAATGGTTTGGCTCCCAAAAACGTCCCAATCGAAGCTTGAGAAGAGAGGAAGAGAATGGCGAAGTCGAATCGGAGATTGGAGCCCTCTTGATGGATGATCCAAGGGAAAAGACCAAGAGAAAAAGCTTTCTCTCCTCTCCACTCTAGGTCAAGACCGGTGCAAGAAAAATGGGGAAGAAGAATGGAGGAGAGAGAATAAGAGGATATTTATAGTGTCTGGAAATGGGTCCCAAATGCAGTTGAACTTGAAACGATTAAAACATGGTCTTGTGGACCCCGGATAGAAATGACGAAGAAGAACAAAACGATCGTCGAAAAATCTAGTTTCGGAAAAGTATAATTTTTGACATAGTTTCAAGACTTCGAAAAATGTGCCCAGATTTAGTATGAATAGTCAGATTTACCCTTATTAGGCCAAAACTTGGGTTTCTGGGCCTCAAATACTTGCAGGTTAAAAACGAAAGTTGCCACAAATAATAAAGTCATTCAAGAAAAATGAAAATCGCGATCAAACAAGATATCTAGAACGAAACCCACTCTTACACGCGTGCTAAGGGCGTCCCTGAGCGTGTCTGACTCATACTAAACGTCCTCAAAATCCCCAAAGCTATAATCCATACTAAGTCTAATCACATTCTAACCCAACTAGTGCTAAGACTCACTTAAGACTAAACACTCACTTAATTAGTACTAATCGAGTTGGTCTGGGTTGGGGTCTAACATCCTCCACCCCTTAGGATATTTGGTCCACCAAATATAAATAATTTTACCTTTAGTAACAAGTGTGGATACTTCTTCTGGACTTGATCTCTCAATTCCCATGTGGCTTCTTCTGGCTCGTGGTTTTCCCAAAGTACCTTAACCCAATGGACAGTTCGATTTCTCAATTCATGTTCTTTGGTGTCGATGATTCTAACCGGTTTCTCCACATATGACGCGTCTTCTCGAATCTCTAAAGGCTCGTGTGGAATAATGTGAGAATGACTGTGAACATACTTCTTGAGCATGGAGACGTGAAAAACATTATGTACCCCGGAGAGTTCCGGCGGTAGCGTAAGCCTGTATGCGACATTTCCAATCTTGCTCAAAATCTCATATGGGCTTATGTATCTGCTAGACAATTTTCCTTTCTTCCCAAATCTTAGAGTGCCTCTGACCGGGGAGACTTTCAAGAATACTTTGTCACCCACTTCAAACTGTAATTCTCTCCGGCGAGTTTCAGCATAACTCTTTTGTCTGCTTCGAGCAATCTTCAATCTGTCCTGAATCTGTTTAACCTTGTCGCTTGTCTCTCCAACTATTGTGGGTCCATGAAAACTACGCACACCGACTTCTTCCCAACAAACTGGAGTTCTGCATCTCCTACCATAGAGTGCCTCGAAAGGTGCCATTCAAATGCTAGAACGGTAGCTATTGTTGTACACAAACTCACAAAGAGGTAGGTTCTCATCCCACTGAACCTTGAAATCCAAAACACAAGCACGTAGCATATCTTCAAGAGTCTGTATCGTCCGCTCTGACTGACCATCTGTCTAAGGATGATACGCTGTGTTGAACTCAAGTTTGGTACCCATGGATTCAAGAAGAGATTTCCAAAATCTCGAAACAAATCTACTATCTCTGTCGGAGGTGATGGAAACGGGCTGTCCATGCTTACTAACGATCTCATCGATGAATAGTCTTGCAAGTGGTGCCATATGCATCATATTCCCAGTCTTCATCGGAAGGAACTGCGCAGACTTCGTAAGACGGTCTACTATAACCCAAATCGCATTGTTCCCTCTCTTGGTATTAGGCAAACCGGAGACAAAATCCATAGTGATATGCTCCCATTTCCACTCTGGAATCTCTAAAGGCTGTAACAAACCAGGAGGCTTCTGATGTTCTGCCTTGATCATCTGACAAGTCAAGCAACGAGACACAAAAGCTGCAATCTCTCGCTTCATATTATTCCACCAAAATCTGTTCTTCAAGTTATGGTACATCTTCGTGCTACCCGGATGTATAGAGTATCTAGTATGGTGAGCTTCAGTCATAATCTCATTCTTCAAATCATCAATATTTGGTACACACAACCGGTCACGAAAATACAACACTCCATCAGAAATCCTGAAATCTGGACGTTCTGCAATCTGATCTACAACCTTGGCCAATTCCGGGTCTTGCAACTGACTATCTTTAATTCTCTGGATGAAGGTAGGCTCAGACACGGTCATATTTGCCAATAAAACACCTCTCCTCAAGTGTTGTACCTCCACTCCAAGTTCTTCAAACTGTTGGAATACACTAACTCCTCTCAAACTAGCCATAACGGCTGATTTTCTGCTCAAAGCATCTGCTACCACATTCACTTTGCCCGGATGATACTTGATTGGGAAGTCATAGTCTTTTATATACTCCATCCACCGCCTCTGCCTCATATTCAATTCCTTCTGTGAAAACAAATACTGCAAACTTCGGTGGTCTGAATGGGCTTCGAATTTCTCTCCATAGAGGTAGTGCCTCCACATCTTCAAATGGTAATGTGAGGATTGGGGCTGTGGTTAGCCTTTTCTTCAACTCCTGAAAACTGCCTTCACACTGATCGGTCCAAACAAAAGGTACATTCTTGCGGGTCAACTTTGTCAATGGAGCTGCAATGGACGAAAAACCTTGGACAAATCTCCGATAGTATCCTGCTAACCCCAAAAAGCTTCTGATTTCTGTCACACTGCTAGGCCTCTTCCAATCAATGACTGCTTCTATCTTGGCTGGATCAACTGCTAACCCTTCTCTCGAAATGATGTGACCTAAAAAGGAAACTTGCTCTAGCTAGAATTCACATTTGTTCAACTTCGCATAGAGCTGGTGGTCTCTCAAAAGTTGTAACGACGACCTCAAGTGCTCTTCATGCTCCTCCTTACTCTTAGAATACACGAGGACATCATCAATGAACACCACTATAGAGTGATCTAGAAATTTTGCAAAGACCTTGTTCATGAGAGCCATGAAAACTACAGGTGCATTTGTCAAGCCAAAGGGCATCACTAAGAACTCATAATGCCTATATCTCGTTCGGAAAGCTCTCTTAGCCACATCAGACTCTCTAACCCGTAGCTGATGATACCCTGACCTCAAGTCTATCTTGGAAAAATGTGATGCTCCTTATAATTGGTCAAATAATTCATCTATCCTTGGCAAGGGGTATTTGTTCTTGACGATCACATGATTCAATCTTCTATAGTCGATGCACATTCTAAGACTTCCATCCTTCTTCTTCACAAAAAGAACCGGCGCTCCCCACGGCGAAACACTTGGCCTAATAAAGCCTTTGATCAACAATTCTTGCAACTGAAGTTTTAATTCACCTAACTCTGCAGGAGCCATCCTATAAGGTGCAATTGAGATCAGTGCAGTTCCTAGAAGGAGCTTAATGGTAAACTCAACTTCTTTAACTGGTGGTAAACCCGAGATTTCTTCTGGAAAAACATCCGAAAATTCACACACTACGGGGATATCCTCCACCCCTTGGGACTGTTTATCCTCCGTGATAAACGCTATAAATGCTTCACAACCACTGCCCACCAATCTGTTAGCTTTCAACGCTGAAATAAAACCGCCGGAAGACTTCTTCCTATTGCCCTGGAACATCAACTCTGTCTGTGGCCCTTGTAATCTGAATGTAATGATCTTACCAAAACAGTCCATGGTAGCATGGTAGGTCTCTAACCAATCCATGCCTAAGATAATGTCAAAATCATACATGTCTAAAATTATGAGATTGGCCGGTAAACTGATATCTCCTAATAAAATCTGACAACTAGGGTAAAAGGTGGTACAAACCACATGTCTACCTACTGGTGTAGTGACAGTCAACATATAATCCAATTCTGCATGCTGTGCATCAATCTTCTTTGCAAATAAAGGAGATAGAAAAGAGTGTGTGGATCCTGGATCAAATAAGATCTGTGCTTCTACTCCACAAAGAAGAAGTTTACCTTCTATGACGTCACCTGCTGCTTCAGCGTCAACACGGTTGATATTGTACGCACGTCCCTGCTGGTTGGGCCTATTCTGCTGCTGAATCTGCCTGCCCTGGTTGTTCCTGTTCTGAGGTGGACGGGCATTCTAATTCTGCACTTGCCTGCCTTGCTGCTGCTGTTGCTGTGGTGGTCTCATTTGATTCTAAACTGATACTGTTTGATTCTGTGGTGCCGTCTGCCTTGGCTGTTGATATCTGTTGGCTTGACTCTGAAGGTGTGAGCAATCCTTGATTGCATGGTCCATTCCTCCACACTTGAAGCAAGCACCCGTTGCCTTGCGGCATTCGTGGGTAGGGTGGTTCTTGCCACAGTGATTGCAACCACTCTGTCTGACTTGGTTCTGTTCCTGCCTTGGCTTCTTGCCACTTTGCTGCCTTTGGTTCTGTTGCCGGTAGTGCTGCTTCCTATCCTAGATTATTTCATTGTTGAACTCTTCAAACTTATACGCCCGACTAACTGCCTCATCAAAAGTAACTGGCGGAATCACTCCCGAGACATCCCTCTTGAGAATGGGATTCAGCCCTTCCAAAAACTTGACGATCTTCTTATGCTCCGTATCTATCAGCTCGGTAGCATAGCGAGCAAGCTTCTCAAACTTCGTAACATACTCCATAACTGACATACTCCCCTGTTTCAACTGTTGAAATTCGATTGCCTTCTATCTCTTGACATGAGAAGGGACATACTTGTCGGTGAAGTGTGTCTTGAAGGTCGTCCAAGCTACCTCATCTGCCATAACTTGGTAGGGCTCTTTTACCGTCTGCCACCAAGAGTCAGCAAGCCCATAGAACAAAGAAGCTGTGAGGTTCACCCTCTCCCTACCTGTGCAAACAAAAACGTCAAATATCTTTGCAGTGTTCGTGAGCCAATCATCAGCAGTCAACGGGTCCTCTTGACCTGAGAATTCCTTAGGTCCCCTCTTCCGGAATCTCTCAAAGAGAGCATTAGGGTCATCAACTCTATTTTGGTACACCACATTCTGTGCAACTTGATGTTGAGGTTTGTTTTGGAGGACTTCCAGAAGTTGCCTCTGAACTTGAGCCATCTCCTCATCTTTCTTCGCCATTTGTTCTTGGAACTTCGCTTGAGTTTCATTGGCTTGTTTTTGTTGATCTATCATGGCTTGCATTAGTGCCTGGAATTGAGTAGCGGTAGGATTCTCAGACAGATCCGTCTCATTGTTATTACTACCCGAAGCTTGGGGGTTGGGAGCTTTTCTTGGAGGCATAATGCTGCATGGTTAGCACATATATAAGCACAATTGGGTTGCTGAACTTGGTCTAGACAAAAACGTTCCAACGAACTCACGAATCCTCACCACGTTCCTAAGATTTTCTAGTTTCTCTTAAGTGCCTGAAACATGTCGGGCTCTGATACCAGTCCTGTCGCGACCCCGGACCGAGACCCGGGCCCGCGACGTGCGGCGGTATGATTAACCGACACAAAACACACCACCGATGTTTATATTTTCCCACAGGTTTCCGCGGTGAGGATCCCAAGACACGGGTCTAGCTCACACGAATCGATATGCGGAAGCGTGTAGCAAAACATGTCACATAAATCTTAAACCATGAGATATAAGAGAAATTATAGTATCAAGACTCGGTATCAAAAGAGAATGTCATCAAAGCATTCCTAACAAGAGTAAGTTTTAACATTTAAACAAAGTATGTTAATTCAAGTTACAACACCAAGAGAGGCCAATAAAGGCCAATACAACAATACAATCCCAAAAGATAACCCAACTAGGCGAAACGAGAATCAAGATCCCGACCGGCGTCTAGATGACGTTGTTGGCCTGCCACTCGTGTGCCGGGGGTGGCTCAAAAGCCTCCTCCGGCCACTCCTCGTCAAGCGTGGAACCTCCGGCACCTAGACACCAAAATAACAAACATCAAACACGACGGTTTGGCAAATAAACAATTTAAGCTTGAATGTTAGAAATAATGCTAAAACAGTTCAATATTTAAATACACGTTTCAAGTTTACGAAACTAGCATGAATACTTATAATATCATGAAAAGATAAATCCACATTGAGCTCATTCTTTCTCCGTCATACATAATAACAAGAGCAAGCACGCACGACAAGCACGACACGAAAACACGATCCCACGCCACACAAGGTAGACGGGGTATCCGGCCGCGGAACCGGATCACGAACACGCACGATGTGTAATATAATACACGACTAGTCTGCAGACAGTCCACATGTTTAAGGACCCCCAGGTAGTGGATCAAGCTAGAAGGGCAGTCCAAGCTCAGTGGTATTCACTTATATCATGAATGCACAGAACACGGCGATATAAGTTCGAGAACACGACAAAACAAGAGGAAAATCATTTATCAAACTCAACACGACAAGACTAGCAAAATAGCATAGTATAAATGCTTAGCAAACTTAAGAAATTATTCCCTTTTTCTAATTCTAGAAACACATCTTAAAACGAGCTTGTACTTGAAAAATCAAATAAGAACATGAGGATGCATGAAACATCAAAACAAGAGTTCAAACATAAATCTATCAAGCATAGGCTAAGACCAATCTTTGATCCTTGTGGAATTGAAGACCAAATGTCGGAATTCTATGTAGCTTGGTGTCCCCGAAGGTATAGTACATTTTGGAATTTCAAGTGCACAATGTCAAATGGAGGTCTAAGGCATAGTCTAGTTTTTATCCTCGCGAAAATCCTTCAAAAATAGTTCTTTTAGTAACTGTCGGTCAACCCTCGATCACCTGTCGGTCAACCGACGTTAAACTATCGGTCGACCGATGGATGACCGACAGGATCCAGCCCAGAAATGCTGCTCTCTGGAATTTGAACCGACAGATCCTCGATTGGCTGTCAGTCGACCGACGGCGAACCGACGGATGACCTGACAAAAATGTTGCTCTCTGGAATTTGAACCGACAGGTTCTCGGCTGGTGTTGGTCGACCTGTTGATCGACCTAAAGCTGACCGACAGCTAACCGACAGGCACGGGCAGTGCATTCTGTTCAGATTTTTCACAACTTTCTTTCCTTTCTTCACACCCCCACTTTCACCACCTGCACTCCCCAAGCCTACATGCTTTCCAAGGGATGATTTCATACATTTTAGCATTCCATCCACAAATAATCCATTCATTCCAAAGAGAAACATCAAGGCATTTCCATGTACAATTTCATAAAACTTACAAAACCAAACATGATTCTAAGAACTTGGAAAAGTCATTAACAACAACACAAGTAAAGAAGCTCAAACTAATGATTTAAGAGAACATAAACATAACATACATTAATAGGTTCAAGCATAAAAATCATGTCTTAATGGAAGAAATGAAACCACAATACAATGTACATGAAAAAACCCATAAAGTTTACTTGCGACTAACCAATGCCAAGCAAATAATCCACAAAATCCAACAAAAGGGGGAGATCCATGAAATCTACACAAAACCCCCAAAATAGAGAACACAAAAATCACCATTTTGGCCATTACAAACCCCCATTTCGAAAATGGGTTTGGAAACATGGAAAACAAGCTCTTAGTGAACTAAAGAACATCAAATGAAAAGATGGGTCCAAGCTCTAACCTTTTGCTAGCCAAACAAGAAGAATGGAGGTTGAAGATGATGAATAGTGAAATGGTTTGGCTCCCAAAAACGTCCCAACCGAAGCTTGAGAAGAGAGGAAGAGAATGGCGAAGTCGAATCGGAGATTGGAGCCCTCTTGATGGATGATCCAAGGGAAAAGGCCAAGAGAAAAAGCTTTCTCTGCTCTCCATTCTAGGTCAAGACCGGTGCAGGAAAAATGGGGAAGAAGAATGGAGGAGAGAGAATAAGAGGATATTTATAGTGTCTGGAAATGAGTCCCAAATGCAGTTGAACTTGAAACGATTAGAACATGGTCTTGTGGACCCCGGATGGAAACGACGAAGAAGAACAAAACGATCGTCGAAAAATCTAGTTTCGGAAAAGTATAATTTTTGACATAGTTTCACGACTTCGAAAAATGTGCCCAGATTTAGTATGAATAGTCAGATTTACCCTTATTGGACCAAAACTTGGGTTTCTGGGCCTCAAATACTTGCAGGTTAAAAACGAAAGTTGCCACAAATATTAAAGCCATTTAAGAGAAACAAAAATCGCGATCAAACAAGATATCTAGAACGAAACCCACTCTTACACGTGTGCTCAAGGCATCCCTGGGCGCGTCTGACTCATACTAAACGTCCTCAAAATCCCCAAAGCTATAATTCAGACTCAGTCTAATCACATTCTAACCCAACTAGTGCTAAGACTCACTTAAAACTAAACACTCACTTAATTAGTACTAATCGAGTTGGTCTGGGTCCGGGTCTAACACTAGCAAAGAAAGGTCATATTTGGCAACTTTTTGGACCGTGGAGAGGAGACGTCCTCTTTCTACACTATCATGCTTTTCAAGCGTCTGACCATCCCCATCGATACCCTAAATCCGTGGTTTTAAAAGGCAGTGTATATAATGTAACTTTCTGCACAGAAAACAACCCAAATTCATTTTCGATAGTACCCAACCTCTTTCTCTCGACTTCGAAGGCTCGTGCCCTCCTCTTCTACTGCTACTACAATTGGAGGCTGCCAAATCCCTCACTCCTCTCCGTTTGTCGATAGCGATTGGAGGCTCTAGAGTCTGTTGCTGCTGTGATTGGAGGCTCCATCGACATTGCACAGTTGATCGACCACAATACATTTTCCTTCACGCAGCATTCAAGCACCACCGACACAATCCATCTTCCTTCATTTTGCATTCAAGCACCACTGACAGACTCCAACCCTCTTCCCACCGTAAGAATCCACGTGGCTTCTCTCTTCTGTCAATTTATTCCTAGCCACAATCCAGGTTAGGTTTATTTTGATATTTTTCATTCTCTGCCATTTTTCCCTCCATCTTGCCTCTTATTTTCGTGGTAATGGAAGATTTGGAATTTATGTGCAAAAATATGCACTTCATCACTGTCTTACCTCATAAATTAGGATGGGCCAAAACCTTCTTTTGTTTATTTGTCTAAACAAATGGAAAATGGCTCTCTAGCATTTCATTTTCCAAAATATTCATGTTCCCTGGTCATCAACTTGTTTCAGAGCCCCTTCTTTCGTTTATTTGTCTAAACAAATGGAAAAGGGCTCTCTAGTCTCTATCATTTCATTTTCCAAAATATTCATGAGCCCTAGTCATCAACTTGTTTCAGAGCCCCTTCTTTCGTTTATTTGTCTAAACAAATGGAATATGACTCTCTACCATTTCATTTTCCAAAATATTCATGTGCCCTTGTCATCAACTTATTTCAGTCACTACTTAGAAGCTTTTACATTACATTGCAGTGTTATTTTTTCCCTATCATTGGTCACTCTGTCTTCTCATTTTTGTTGGTTTTTTTTTCCTTTGAAATTGGATTCTAATTAATGTAGAAACCATTGTTTGTTTTACAAGAAAACGCTCTGCATAAACATACCCTAAGTTCCACCAAATTCCGGAAGCACTGTTTGCGATGAAAGCCCGATACAAATGTGCTTGCAAGAGATCAATTGACCCTTTTAGATATACCCCAATCACATGTTTCTGGAATGTGTACTGTATCGAGAAGGAGATCGATTCAATTTAGCTTTTCTAGTAGCTCTGACAAATACCATTTATTTATTTTTCTCTCTAATCAGTCAAATGCAATGGTAGAATGTGGAATTCATTTGTAAAAGTACAAGCTGGAATATCTTTTTCTTAACTTTGTTTATCATTTTTATATGTTAATATGGCCTTGTGTCTAGTCATAATATGGCCAGAACATAGGTGAAAATGTACACAAGCGAGGTATGGTCTCTTACCGTTGGAAATTCCTTCCTGTTTTATTTGAGTTTTCATTTTGGGTGATGAGTTGATATATATATATAGGGAAGTGCTCTTATGAGAGACACTCTCACCAACTTTATGAAAGATGGGTGGGGGCCCTCACATTTAAGTTGGGGGTCCTTGCATTTAAGTTGGTGAAAGTGGATATGGAAGTGAGGGCCCCCACCCATCTCTCATAAAGCTGGTGAGAGTGTCTCTCATGGAGCACTTCCCATATATATATATATATATATATACATATATATATATAGAGAGAGAGAGAGAGAGCAAAGCTCTCCTAAGCTGAAGCTTATATTATCCTAAGCTGGAATAGTGCTGATCCTACAAATCAAAGTTGATTATATCTGTTTTTTGCATAATATAACTGAAAAAAAATCCAGTTCTAATTGGATTTATCTTGATTTTGGAGATAATAATTATGCAAAAAACAACGATAATCAACTTTGATTTGTGGGACCAGCACTATTTTAGCTTAGGATAAGGTAAGCTTCAACTTAGGAGAGTTGGTCCCTATATATATATATATATTCCATTCATTGGGTTTCATGAATTTAACTGGGTTCAGACGATTGAAGGAGCACCACCCTTTATCCCAAGTCTGTAGAGGATGTCACCAAAATGATTTGTTTAGAAGGAATGAGACCTCCTATTAAGATCAAATAAAAAAGTTATCCACCAGACCTTAAAGAGTAAGTCTCTTCCACAATTGTCAAGTCTAAACTATTAAGTGCATTCAGGTTGTTATGTGTTTCTTGGGGAGAACAAGTGAGTCTGTTTGTGAAATTACATTTTAACTGCTGCTGAGGACATTACTAAAGGCTGCTTGATTTATCATGAAGGCAGATAAATTTAATAAAAACCATTGTCACATGTAGATTGTGTTTTAATTTTTCCTCCCTCATCAACTTCTTTGAGATGGATGAGAGGAGCATTGGAATCTGATCTCATGCTTTTCAAGCTTTTTGGTTGTCTTCTTAACAATATAACAAACTTGTACAGAGTGTACCTTGCATGAATGGAGACGTTGGTATTGACTGTTTTAATTTTTCCCTCTTAATCGAAGCCCATTTTACTGAAACCACTTGGTGCAAGTTTACTAGTCCAGTATGGAATGATTGTTCTAAGTTCTAAACTGGTGCATATTAATTATTTTTGTTCATTTCCATCTATACCCATATATAAAAACGGGAGTTCCACCTCCCTGCTCCAGCTGTTTCCTCTTGCTTTGATATACTATGAGATAGAAATGTTGGACATCCATTTTAAAACTGGGTATGATTTCATCCATATGAGGACCACACAAATGTCATATGAGGAGACATTCTTTTGATTAATGTGGATATGGGGTTACTTTGTCAGCTAACGTACTTGAAAGCTATATTCTTTTCACACTACAGAAAGGATTGGTATTATATTTGAAAGAAGTGAAGTATAAAATATAAGTTAGTGTCATTTGAATCAATTCGTGTTTGCACTTGATGGATTTGAGTAAGGCTTTGTTCTAAATCAAGTCAAGTAGGTTAAGGTTGGCTTTGGATATGTCTGAAACCCAACCTCAACCTCAGTTGGACAATCTTCATTGAGCTCTTTATACAAAGGGATAAATTTGAATGACAAGTATACAATATATATTCTCTAGCTAAGAGTTGCATATTCTTTGTATGCCAAAACTGCCAGGACCTACACGGCTGATACATGCGGTCGGCCTTCTCCTTTACCTAATATTTTTTTCTTTTTAAAGAAGGCATCACAAGGCCCAAATGCATAACCACTTGGTTGGAAACAACCACATAACTTTTAAAAGCACAAGCACTTAAACTTACTGAAACCCAAGCTAAGCATTTGATTGGGTACATGCACTTAGCCCACCAAAGCCCTAGCTTTTTTTTTTTTTTTTATAACTTGCTTGACCATTAATTTTATACCAATAATGAGCAAGGGACAGGGAAACTCTCTTTACCAACCCTTCATGGGCAGCACCTTTTTGTTTATATTTATATTTATATTTAATTTGATACCTCTGATTTATTTCTGCTCCAAAGAATTCATTATAACCCATGCATGTTAGGTTATGGTTCTGTCATACTCAGGCATATAAGGCTTGAAAGTAGCCTAAGCATTTGAGATAATCACTAAATGGACTGGTCTTGGAAGATTGTTTACCTTAATGTCCTATTTGCCATCATGACATGAATTTGCATAAGAGTTTTATTGGTTGTTTTACTATTTTCTTTTGTTATAGAGTGCGATGGAACACTTGAACTCAATGTTGAACCACAGTTGAGATGGGGGCATTAGTCATTCTAAAATGTCAACATTTCGTCCTACCCTTTACTGTTGGTTACCTTATATGCTTTCCTTTGTTTGCATTGTTAACTTTGCTTTAATTACATGGGTTGGTTTGATCTATTTGTATTTTTGTCAGCTTGCCCCTTTTGTTCTCATGGTTCCTTGTATTGGGTCAATTTCCTTTTCTTTAATTGACGTTGTTTGGCTCACTGCGTCTTTTGGATGGTTTGTACAGTTGATGTGTTCTAATATCATCATCAAAGTAATTACATGAATCATACATGTATCACTGAAGACTTACATGTTAGAACAAAATATATGATGATGTGGTTGATCAGACTATGCTGCAGTGATATGATAAGCCCACCGCAGATTGATTGATGGATAAGGCTTATTTGTCTGTGCATTTAGGCATTTGAGTTCGTGGCCTTTTCACAATGGCTTTTTATTAAGTTATTTCTTTCTAGCTACATGACAGCCTTGTCATCTAATAAATTAAATGTTAGTTGCAGCTGAAATCTCACACACATGTCAAGGTTTTGTTCTTTGTTTTCTTTGAATAGATGGTCTCATTGAAGTTTTATAGGGAAGCTCTTATCCATGTGTTGATCCATTAAAATCTTGATGTCATTTGGTACTACTTTAAAATTGAATTTCCTTCATGTTGTTTGACTTTCATGAGAGATGGACTTTGGCCTGATTACAATAATGGAAGCTGGACTACATGCTGTAGTCAATCTGATTTTGATATAAAGAAGGTACCAGCTTTCATATTCAGTTGAAGAGTTGCTGAACAAAATATTTCTCTTCTATAGACAATGTGCAGATAACTCGATTTTTTTTTTCTCTCTGGTGACTTCATTTGGCAGTTCTATTAATCATTATCTCATTTTATTCTCTCACATCAGTCTATATCCTTTTTTTTTTTTTTTTTTTTTGCAGTAAAAAATTATCCAAGGATTCTCAAACAGGAGAAAATGTAGGTTTGTGACTCGTGGATGCTTATTTGGCTGATTTGGTAACAACAGATACAAATAGAGTTTCCCTTGGCTGATTTGGTAACAACAGATACAAACGGAGTTTCCCTTGTACATAAAATGATATTTATTACAACAATCATCATTGTCGTATCAGAAGCAACTTCATTAGCTCCAAGAGATCCCATCTATGACTGAGTCACTGGCTTTAGAAGCACTCAAATACCTTCAGTAGGCTCATTAAAAAAAAAAAAAAAAAAAAAAAAAACAGATTGTTGTTTTTATATTTGCAAATATTGTAGGGTTGGGTTCATTTTGTACCAATTATTTTGTGGGGTTGGGTTTATTTTGTAATGAATGCTCTTTCATTTAATAAAAAAATATATTATCTGTCACTTTGACATAGACTAATGATTATGATAAATTACATTTACCATGGATGAGAATGTTTCATTTGAATGTGTATTAATGTGCATGACTGATTAAAGGCCTCTTTTAAAATAATTTTTTTAAATTTAAACAAGGCATAACAGTTCGTTCTTTTGGAACGGTTATGATGTATTAGGAACAATTCAAATTAAAAAATATAAAATAAAATTAATCAAAATTGGTTCTAGGAAAATTTTCAGGAATTATTTAAGACTGTCCAAATACTTATAACTGCTTGGGTTCTTATAAGGGGATTTCACGGGAAAAACCCTCATAAAGTCGCTATTATTTAATTTGGCCCCGATAGAAAAGGCCAGACAGAATGGGCCCTTAATTGACATTTCTCTCTTTTTTTTCTCATTTTTTTTTAGCGCTATAATCAATATCGACTATCATCTGTAAGTACACTTAAAACCCAGTTTCGCATCTATGTTTTCCGTTTACATCTTTTGCCTCGTCTGGTGCGATCAACCCTTCCTTGGCGACGAAAATCCACTGCAACTCTTCAAGCACTCTATTAATGGTGGTGGTTGCACTCCTTTAAAAGGCAGGTACACACATGAATCTTTATTATTAGTTTGATAGTTTCCCCAAAACTTGGCAGTCACCCAACCTGTTGATTAATGTTCTTCCTTTCATATCTTACTAGCCCTAGACAAGTAATCAACGACCATGATCTGTCCCAGAAAATAGCATCCAAGTGTATATAGAGTTGTGAGCAGCTGATATTTGCTCATAAAAAACCACTCCCATCTTTTTAATCTTCATAGACGTTTTTGGGTTTAGAGTTTTAAATGTGCCTTTTTTGACTGACCCAGAAAATGGCACCCAAGTGCATCTAGAGTTCTGAAAGGTGGATATCTTCTCCTAAAGTGACATGCCATCTTCAATTTTAGCATAGTTTTTTTGGATTTAGGGTTTTAAATGTGGTTGTATTTGACAATACAGACATCACTCATCTTCTTCTATTCAGCCTAAACTAAAACAGAACACTCATGCCCCATGTTAATTCTTTTTCGACTATTTCATTTTACAATAACTAGGAATTTTAAGAGGATATGGACCTTGTCCCATGAAATTGGTATAAAAGATGGAGATGCTCCTACACTGTCGTATTTAGTTTTCATATTCGGATTTTGCTATATGGTTTAAAATGTATATAGTCTATGTATGGCATTGTTTAAAAATACAATTAGTACAACCTTTGGAATAGCACAATGCATCCACTTTAAACATACACTTGCCCTTTCACCATGGGCATTGTTTATGCATACATATTTACCTTCCGTTTCTACCAGTATATGAACTAAATAATTTTTATTTATAAACATCATGTCAGATTGCGATATCCTAATCATATTCCATTTCGATAGAGACTTTGAGTTTGATATGATGCGACCCGTCTATAATGGAGAAAGCAGAAGATGCGGTATTTATCAACCGACAAAACATATGGGTCATTGGTTGCCGAAGCAATTGAAGCATCTAATTGGGATTCATCGACTGAAAGTTTAAGCATACAGTACCTTCATCACAATGGACATGCATTTTCACTGGCTAGCATTGAAGATGATAATGATGATAATAGAATGATGAAAGCATTGGGTCGGGATACAAATGGGATATACTTATACGTTTCCAACAAATTGAACAATGGACAATGCAGAGGAGGATAACAGTCAAGGTATGTTAATATGTTGTATTTTAAATTAAACATTTATCAAATATTAATCCCAATCCCTCACACAGATTTTGCTATATTGTTGATGCACTGTAGGCTTCAGAGGAATGACAAGCATCAATCTATTCTTGGACAATCGGGGGGTGTATTGTTAAATTGCAAAGGAAAAGAAGTGAACGACGGGACACCCGTTCTAAAGCTTCCTACCTTCGATCTTCAAGAAGATAATGACATGCATTTTTCAACTGTTCGGGACATTACAAGTCCACCGCATACCTTATGTTAAGAAATTGATGTTGATAATATAGAAGATGGTGTAGAGTATGGCGATGAGAATGATTTTGATGAAATTAATTTCACCGGACAAATTCCAGTGGTTGGGATGGGAGCGGACAGAATGAACGTTGCCGGGGCTAATCCAGTCAACAATGTCAACAATGCATTTGTTGATAACATAAAGGATGTGGCTGAGTACGATGATGAGAATCATTTTAATGAAAATAATTTTATCGGACAAATTCCAGTGGTTGTAATGGGCGCGGACAGAAGCAATGTCACCGGGGCTAATCCAGCAGACAGCGCATGTCCTTCAAGTGAACATTCAGGTATTAATTTCGTCGACAACATAGTACCTGACGAATTGAATGCAGACGTTGGAAACAATTCAACACGGGAAATGTGGATTAGACGTGAATTCCCTGATCGTGACACGTTTCGAAAGACTCTTGCCAAGTTTGCAATTTATGGAAACTTTACTTTGAAGCAATTGAGGACCAATATGTACAAAGTAACAGCATGCTGTAAAGATCATAATTGCCCTTGGCACATTCATGCTTCCATCGTGGAATCAGGACCACAATTCAAAGTGCGTACGTATAATCCAGTCCATAAATGCTCGAAGCCAATGATGGGATGACACATAAACAGGCATCAACATTGTTAATTGCGGAGTTCATCATGGATAGAGTCCGACAAAATGCCAATCTGAAACCAAAAGAGATCATGAACGACTACCAAATGGAATTTGGGACAACTATTACCTACAGGAAGGCACATGTAGCAAAGGAGATAGCCCTGTGTGCAGTGCGAGGATCTTACAAGGAGTCCTTTCTAATGCTGCCTAGTTATTGTATTGAACTATAGAGGACCAATTCAGGCACAGTAACAAACATAGACACCACATCTAAAGACCGTTTTAGAAGATTTTTTTGGGCATTCGGAGTTTGTCTAAGGTCTTTCATTAATACTTGTAGACCAATGATTGCTGTAGATGAGACACATCTCTGAGGGATGTATCCCGGTGTTTTGGTCGTTGCTGTTACACATGATGCCAATCATAAGCTCCTCCTAATCGTTTTTGCCTTCGCAGAATTTGAGCGACGTGATAGTTGGGAGTGGTTCCTTGCAAATCTGCATATAGCGCTAGGTGAGCCTAACAATTTGATTATTGTGTCTGACCGACAAAAAGGTCTTGTTCCAGCGTTCTTGAACGTCATACCCTCAGCAAAGCATTGTTATTGTTGCCGTTACATCGTCAAGAATATCAGGTTGGCTTTCAGTGATGCGGCAATTGTTATGAAATTTTGGCGTGCCGCCAAAGCGAACAGGCCATTTGAGTACGATGCATATATGACGATATATGGGCAGTCAACCAAGAGGCATTCACTTACATTGATTCAATTGGAATGCAACGTTGGGCCAATGCATATGTAGATGGATGGCGGTATGACATGCTCACTAGCAACGCAGCAGAATGCACAAATGGCCTCTTAAAGGACACGAGAGTCCTCCCTATTACAAAATAGGTCGAGGAAATACGAGCCAAACTAATGGAATTTTACCGGAAGCGCCATCTTGAATCGTAAGCAGTTATAAGTCGCCTAACACCGTATGCGGAGAAAGTGTTGGAAAAAGAAACGGAAGAAGCCAGGTGACTGCATGTTCGTGTGGCTGGCCTAGTTGACTTTTAGGTACAATTAGCGGAGTACATGGACGTCGTCGATCTTGAACGCAAGACTTGCACATGCAGAAAATGGGATATCTTGGGGATCCCATGTGCTCATGCATTGGCTTCAATGAGAGTTAGAAACTATGATCCATATGAATTCTGGAACATTGGTACTTCTTAAATGTATATCGCACAATGTATAGTGAAGTCTTGCATGCTACCCGTGACAGTAAACAATAGGAGCACACATTTGATGAACGAATTCTCCCACCACGAGCCACTAAATAGCCAAGGCTGCTAAAGAAGAATTTTTGATGACCGAAGATCGTGGCCACAAACGAAAGGTAGTCACTTGTGGTAACTGTAAAGAGAGGAGGTATAACTGGCAAAGTTGCCGCAATCCACCGGCGCAAACTTGAAATATTGCTAAAGCATTTTTTTGAAGGAATTTTGGTTGGGTGTTGGTGTTAATATTTTTGGGAAGGCTGTTGCAACTAGTTAATGTGAACAACTTTTTTGTAGATTGTTAATATTTGGTGTGAATGTGCCGGAAGATGAAACCGTCTGGACAGTGTACAGTCTACTGAAGAACATTTTTTGGAAGTGGGCAGTGATTACTTGATGTGAATGTACTGGAAGAAGCAGCCGTCTGGACAGTGTATAGTCTACTGATCGACATTTTTTGGAAGTTGGTGGTGAATATTTAGTGTAAATGTGCGAGAAGATGCAACCGTCTTGACAGTGTATAGTCTCCTGATCAACATTCTTTTGGAAGTGGGTGGCGCCATCTTGGTGTGAATGTGCTGTTGGAAGATGCAGCTGTCTGGACAGTGTACAGTTTATTGATCAACATTTTTTGGAAATGGGTGGTGAATATTTGGTGTGAATATGCTGAAAGATGCAGCCGTCCGGACAGTATACAGTCTACTGAACAATCGTCTTTGGCTGGTTATAGATGATGTTGTTCAAACCTTGTACATCGTGCTGGAGCATTTTTTGTAACTTAATATAGGTGTTATTAAACATATTTCCTTTTTGTAAAAGATGGACAACCCATTTTAAGAGGCTATATATGTTGAACACTTTTATATATATATATATTATTTTTTGTATCGTTCGAAATTTGACATTTATCTTTTTTCCACTAAACACAATTGTTTGTTTTGTCCCATATTTGATATATGTCTTGTTCCAGCTAAATAGACTGTCGAAATCGACTACAATTTCCATACTGTTGATCGTTGCTGGATAGTAGATATCAATTAGACAGTCGATATCGACTGTGACTGTCCCAATTAAATAGTCGATATCGACCATGACTGTCTTTTTATAGTTCCAGTTAAAAAGTCGATATTGACTAAAAACATAGTCGATATTGACCATGACTGTCTTTTTGTAGTTCCAATTAAATAGTCGTTATCGACTATGACTTTCTTTTTTGAATTCCATTTAGTTAGTCGATATCGACTGTCAACATATTCGATGTCGACTATGACTTTTTTTTATATCCAGTTAGATAGTCGATATCTACTGTTATGACTGCCGATATTGACTACTGATCTTTGTAAACCGCATAACCATCTTCTTGAGGTTCACATATAGTATGAATACATTCACATTCACTACCACCTCATAAAAATCAAATCATATACATTCTCTGGCATAACACATACAGTCACTACCACCTCATAAATCAGTCTAAACACATTCCATTCTCTGTCATACTATACATTCAAATAACAAAACATAGATTGAGATCGACTAACAAATTATTCATCGAGGTGAAATGTGTTCCCACCTCATAAATAATCAAATTTGCAAAACCATACTCAATCTTTTCTCAATTTCAGTGCCCACAAGTTCCACAATTTCATATACAAAGCATGCAAAAAAAAAAAAAAAAAACAAAAGGAAATTGAATCATGATCAATGCTTGCCGCAATCCTTGTACTGTCCAAAGGCTTCACAACTCTGGTGATCAAATTGGTAAGTTCAATAACTCAGGGAGATTTAGCCTATTAGCATTCACCTGCCAACTTCTCCTGAATAACTCAATGACAATTCTGCTACGGAAGTAAGGGATGTCGGATTGTGTAAATGTAATCGGACGGCGGTGAACACAATGCTTCGCGAATGCAACAATGAAGACTCCGTAGTCATTACAATTGTCCTGATGAGGAATGTCTTCTTTGATCAATATAGGCCATAAAAATGATCAGTCCACCCAAACTATATAATATACATAGCGTTCAACCACCCAATCTGCAACAATGTCGAAATGGGGGGCCAAATGTTAAACTAAGAGGTGATGTCTCCATTTCAATTAAGGATTGCAATTTAGAATAAAAACAATACTTACAAACTGCTCCGCCTTACTCCGCGTCAAACGATCACCAGCCAAACTGTTGTAGAACTCCCACCTCCTTTCATCAACGTATCCAACCACCAACATGAAATGGTTCCTATAGTGGAGTACAAACACCAGAGTATGACACTCCCTGGCTTCCCAGACCCTGTGGCAATACTTGCCGAAGGCAGCTTCAATACTGGCATCAGATCCATCCTGCCACCAACTCTGCATACAGTAATGCAGCCACAATATGAATGGTTAACACACAAAGGTGATTTCAATCATAAGTGTCCATTAAAGTTAAAGTGAAGAACAATTTAGCACAGACTTACAGATATGCTTAGGTCTGCGACGAACGCAATGGGACATCCGTCTTTAAGGATCTCAAAGTAGTAGTACATAAGATTGGTGTCCAGCCAAGTTCCCTCGTCAAGTGCTCTTTTTAGATCGTTGCTGGATACCATGGTATAAATGCTTGTTAGTTCATCCCCTCTGCATGAAAGAGATATTTGTTAATAAACACAAAGATTGCAGCGAATATATTAACAAAGATGGGTACAATTTGAAAAAACAGCAAAGGAAACTTCCACGTTTACTTTGTACTATAATATTCCTTGAAACCCATAACCAAGAACTGCTCCTGATCGTTTAGTACGTAGCCCGAATGCACCATAGAATGAGAGTAATCGGAGAACTTTATGGGCACTTTACGCATGCGGAGCAAGCGCTTGATTCTCCAAATCAAAGAAACTATGGTAGGGGGCGGTGCTGCAGCAACTATTGCAGAATCACTATGAACTGACACCGGGGTGTCGAACAATACCCTGACTATTAAGGGGGTGTTGAGCACCTCTTCAAACGGTGGCAAGTCAATTGGCTGACCTATGGTTGGAACGTCGTCAGGGCATTTCTTGTCCTTTCTCCTGTAAGTTTTCGCTTTAGTACTTTTCTGAGCAGCCTTCTTGACTCTCGTGTGAGAGGGCCCAATGATATCTGGATCAGCATTAGTCTCTTTACCTTCCTCAAGGGGAACAGTGTGAGATGGACCAGCATCAGTGTCGGGAATAGCCTGACGTGAAACAGTATGTGTTAGACCAGCATCAGTATCGGGAACATGGAAAGATGGAGCACTATGAGAGGCTCTCATGCTTGTCTGCATACAAATAGTAAAGACAACGTTAGATTGCACAAGAGTAAATTTAAGTTCGGGTTGGGCGGTTCCACCTTCTCTACATCATCATCAGAATCTGAGCTGTTGCACTCATCCATGTTGTAGTTTTCGAATGAAATCCCGAATGCTACTTTAAAAGTCTTAAGCTTTTTTCGGATGGAATCAACTAGACTTGACATGTCCTTCTTCCTCCTGAACGCCCAATCACATGACAGCTCTAAGCGAGCAACAAGTGATTCAACCTAATTACCACAACATTTATGTCATTAGTTTATCCACAATATTACTACCATATAATTGAAAAACATCACCGCTATAGCATTTAAATACTGACATATTTTTGTGGAACATATGGGTTTTCCTGCTAAACAGGGGCTTCGGACTCGGTACCCTCCCTGTGCTTGACCCTGCCTATGTGTTGGATTGTGTTGGCAACATCCCAGACGAGGTACTCTTCAGAATGTAAAGGCTGGGTGCATTCCTCTCCGTGCAATCCGAATTGCCTTCTTGCAGCCCACAATCCTGCTACCTCTTCACCCATACACAAGCTGTAATCAATGACCACTCTCTCTACACGTTCTTTTATTACATATGGCATACTGAAAGAGGGGAACCAGTTGCTTGAGCCCAAATTGCTTCATGACTCGCCACGTGTTGTGCCGCTCAAGAATCCAATACCATAATAGCACGGTCGATGATGAAAACAGATCGCGATCCACTTTCGGTACGCTTGTTCGGAATTTCTTTAGGTAGTTGGAGTACGACTGCCAAGTAAACTGCATACGGTCACGTATAATAAGACAGTAAGACAGATGCAATAGGTAACCACATTAAAAACATGTAAAATTGTCTAGGAATCCACATATGTATTTATACCAATAGCTGGCAAGGTGTTTAGTTGGTGCCTTGCTTCCTTCACCGTTGCGAGGGGTGGGTGTTCCCCCAACGTCCTATGCCATGTCTTGAACAACAAAAATTGTATGTCCTTCCAACTATCCTCCTCTGGCAATGGACATAGTCCAATTGTCATTCTAGAGTAAGCCCATATCTGCGATGGAAAACAACAAGATGTAGGTCATACGTTAGCTTTTAAATAACGAAACCAAAATGGTAAGTATGCAAATTAATCACCTGTAGAAGCTGCAAAGGCCCCGTGGGTGTCCTGCAGAACTTACTATCTTCCTCTTGTTGATCTTTTCCCTTTCCTTCAGCCACTTGCGGACCCTGGCCCCACCAAGTTGCCTTTGCAAGCATTCTATAAATGTTTGCAAGGCATGCGGGGGCCCATGCGTAAGGCTTGAATTCTTTGAATAACTCAAGTAGAAAAGCAGGTCCCCTCGCCCCTAAAGTCTGTGTGAAGATTTACCCGGACACCAAAAAGAACAAATATGCCCGAGTGGCTCTAATATCATCATTTTTGTTTATCTTCTTTTCCTCATCTTGCCACGTAGAAGGCTTGAAGTTGTCTTCAAGCTACTTAAAATTTTATCGTTATGCCAACATAGTCTTGCTTCTTCAAGGGTATGATCCCAAGCAACTCTTAACACACTGGCTCCACAAACCTGCCGGGGAAAGTCCGTCCAGTTACGACCGGGCCATCAAATGGCAAGTCATAGATATAAGTAATGTCTTCAAGTGTTATAGTTGCTTCCCGCGTTGGCAGATGGAATGTATTTGTTTCTGGATGCCACCTCTCAATCAACGCTGTTATCAACGCAAGGTCTATAACCATATGCTCTATCTCCGCCAAGTGGTGTAGTCCCGTACGCCGTACGTATTGCTTTTGAGTGTCTGTAAGCACCCATATATCTTTGTCGGAGTTTGTTGGGATACATCTCATGCGACCTAGTTCCTGTAAGAGCAAAAGTTAGTGAGGTGACTCCAAGTACAATACAACAAAACTAAGAGATTGAAATTATAGACAGATAATTGATATCTATTTATGTTATACCTCTCCTTGACGAATGCCTTCTGAAATATGATTTGTTTGTGAGAATAGGAGTCCTCTCTCAGCATTGTTGATGTTTTCTTCATGAACCTGAAAAATATCAAATGTGTACACTGGACAATTAATATACAATCAAACAAATGAAACAAATTCATTGCTGATCCAAACAGTTATTGTTTTCCTGTCTCTGGGTTGTGCAGTTATTTATTTTTGTTAAGGCTATGGGATTGAAACAAAAGCCTAACTTAAGGCTTTTGTCTAGAGCTAGGGGTATGAAAGCAAATTATAAGATAATTGCCACACACATGAGAATGTTGTTGCTGCTGCTGCTGTTGTTTTTTTTTTTTTTTTTTTTCTTTAATTTCACATTTTCATTAATTGGTTATTTGTTATTCATTATGTAGCTCATGTCTCCTGATGAATCAAGGAAATGGTTTGGTGAGGTTGTTCTAGCACTCATAAGCATGTTACTAAGGTTTCCTTCTATATTAGAAGATAATTATAAGAATGCTGACACTGTTGATTTCACAGGAAGCATCACATGTTATAAGAATAAAAACTGAGCATCACTTGTTGGATTCACAGGAAGCAAGCACTGTGCTACTAAGTCAAGTGAACATCTTGATTTTTGTTGTTCTTTTAATTATGTGTATTTCTTTTATTAGAACTTTGAGCCTTTCTAATTCACAACACCCACTTTTCTTGGAAAAAAACCATATAATGATTATATGAATGCTGCTTTATTTGTTACTAGTTTTAGCTGCTATTGTGGCTAATCTGATAACCTGTCATTTCCATTTTAAATTTGATAATCAGCCAGAAAATGCAAGCTACTCTTTACAAATTGTGCTTCACAAAACAGATCCTTAGAATGAGAGGGGAACTTCACTTTTGGCAGTGTAACTAGTATCAGTGGAGGAACTGAAAAACCCTGGTACATGGGGAAAACATTGATTTGGGCCCAATAAAAATAGGCAAACAGAATTGGTCCATTAGGGCCACTTACATTTTTTTATGAATCCTTATTTTTGTAATAGTCGATATAGACTGTCTGGGGAGGGGGGTTTTGGAGCTGGGGTTGTTCTTGCTGCCTCAACTTCTGCTGCTACTGCTGCTAATTGGATTTTGCTGGGTTAGAGAGAGAGAATTGGAGTTGCAGCTGTGGTTGGAGCACTAGTTTGGCTGTGAAGATGGCGATTTTCATCTGGGGTGCCTTCGACCCAGTTCAAATACCGATTCATTAAGTTCAAACCAGGAGTAATCGGCATTGGAAACGAGTTCTCTACCCCAGAATCGAGATATAGCTTCAACCCAGATGAGCTTGACTCATCTGCTGCTGATGCTATCTCTACAAATCTACCATTTCCTTCCTCCTCTCCTCCGACGACAACTTGTTTGAACGACTGCAATCTAAACTTAAACAAAGCAGCAAGACTTGGATTGCACGGATGTATAATCTCCCTCACGTTTGGCTGTCGAGAATTAACCAAAAAATAAAGGACTGACATAAACATCTCCTCCAATCAGAGTGTCACTTTTGCTTAATATTTATAATCCATCCATAGCGCATGGAGACATATCATCTTCATAAAAAGGTTAGCACTAAAGATCCTTATTTAAAGTAGAACAATTAATCTGGACTTCTCATCACCCACAGGATAGTTCAAACTGCCACTTCCTTAATCTAATGAAAACTATTGGAAAAATGCTCTCCTTGCCACCCCACCCACCTCCACTCCCCACACACCATATTATAATGCTCTCTATGGGTAGCCCACATATTATGATCCTGTATTACATCACTCTCTCTAGATTGATCATTAACAAACCACCACATGTAAGTGTAATGACCACATATACAAAAGCACATAACAACAAAAAAACAAACAACTATATCTAACTTGCTTCTTTGGGCACAGAACATCAATGACAGCTAACAAACCACCCATATCTAACCTTTGGTGCACGTAGTCGTACATCGTGATGGAGAAGGGTTTCGATCCACAAATAGGTATGTACCAAAAACTATAATTAGGCAACTAATTAGCCATGATGTAGTAATGATCATGGATACATGTAAATCTTTATTTGATTGACAATGTAGTTGGGTTTCGAATAAATGAGGAGGAAAAAGAATATATCAACTGCATGTTTGGAGAAGTGATGTGTGGTTCCCATCGACTGTGATCGTGCCCAATTAGCACTTTCTTTAGGTGAGTAAACTGCACTTGCTACATTTGTTGCTTAAAGAGAATAAAATTATTGAAAATAGAGAGCATGGATCCTATGCTTCAGTGAAGCAGAATTTGATTAAAATGTTATCTTCATTCATAACCCATTCACTATGATTCAGAAAATCCCACAAAAAAACCTACAAACGGCAGCGCAGACAGTCGGTGCATCATTGTCTACATGGACAAACTAGAAAGTGTGAATAAAATTGCATTTTAATGAAACTACAAAGTTAGAAGGAGATTGCAAGGTCACCCCTTCCGAATGATCAATCCCATCGAAAACCAGTAAATCCCATTCCAAATTTAAGGCACAAATACGACAACGAAACCAATAGCCAACATACCTCCATGTGCGTCAAAGTGTGGAGAATCTTTGAAAAGTTGGAGCAAATGGGAGAGGGGACCACCGCTTGGGACCGCCGTTGAGAGAGGACAATCGCCAACGAAGATGAAAGGGAAAAAGGGAAAAGAAGAAGAAGACAGTGATAGTTAAAAGCGGTTTCGTGGCCCTTTTGTATGGAGCAGGGATAGTCGATATCGACTATAGCGCTAAAAGACCAAAAAAAAAAAAACCATCAATTAAGGGCCCATTCTGTCTAGCCTTTTCTATCGGGGCCAAATTAAATAATAGCGACTTTATGTGGGCTTTTCCCGTTAAATCCCCTTCTTATAAACTCTTAGGTTAGTGAAGTTTCAAGTGAATAGCGGTTTCTCGCTAAAATTTACTTGGAGTTATGGATAGAACCGATGCCGGGTTAATTTTTCATTGTACTGATGATTAGTGTTACTGAATCTTAATAAAATCTGAGTTCTGGCTACGAACTAAAGAAAATGTATTGGGAAGGATCAAATGCAAGTAGCCTATACACAAATGTGCCTGCAGTATACATATGAATATGAATTTAATTAACAGGTACCCAATAGGTTTGAAAAAAAAATAGAAATTCCCTCCCGTTAAGGGTGACTGTCAAAATCTTCAAAAATATTTTTCTAAATTCGAGAAGTTTATGTTTGTCATGTTTCAAGATATGGGGTGGGTTAAATTGGAGATGATGATTTGGGATATAAGATATGAAAGGTTGTGGTAATGAATTTGAGATGGAGATAATTAGGACTTCTTTATCATTTTTTTTTTTTACCGCGGATTTCTTTCCTTTTACCAAACGTGGGTTTGAATGAATCAGCTTGGGTTCCTCTATGTTAGCCAAACGTAGAATGCAATGAATCCCCTCTCCCATTAATCCTTTATGAAGAAAGTCTAAATCCATGGAACCAAGAATTCTTCGCTTGTTACCAAACGTGCCCAAAGAAGTGCAAATCTACCCCGGTGGAAATGCAAAAGAAGAAATTTATCGAAAGCAAGATAGAGAGACATGTAGTGATCTTATGGATTTTGTGATTATGCTATGATTGCACAACATAATCATGATTATGTCATGCGATCACAATTAATAAGAGGGGGGGGGGGGGGGGGGGGAAGGAATGTGATACGAGGCTCTCAACAGTCTTTTTAAAATTTTAATTGTTCTGTAGTTAAAAACATGCTTAAGTGTTTTTAAGATATAATTTATATACCTAAATATATTAATAACATATTAGATTAATATTGTAATATAATTAATGAAATTTGTCAGAATATATAATCATAAGACTTTCGCTTTGAGTTGGGTTTGGGGGTCCATCAGAGTCAGATCCAGGTCCTGTCCATTAGACCAATATGGGTCCGTCCAATCACATGAGACACAAATATGGTCAGGTCTAGGGCCAGCAGGAACTCGACCCATCTACATCCCTAGGATTTTGCCTGTATGATGATTAAAAGACTCCTCTGTGTGTAGGTTGTACCTGTACCCACTCACTGTGCGTACTGAGAGGATGACACGAGGAATTTAATGAGATAGCAACCCGTGAGCTCTTGTTGGCCACATGCAATGCGAATATGTTGCTGAGGTTCTCTGACCTTTGGGTGTAATGAAATGATGACTCTTTCTCTCTCTCTTTCTCTGGAGAAATAAAGACCGACATGCAAACATACAAAGGCAGAGGCAGATAGAGAGGCCCATTTACACATCTCCCATCTTATTATGTCCACATTAATTTCCAGACCCATCTGAGATTGACCTCACACTGCAATGCAGAGCCTTTGACTGACCATGCCACTCTGCAAGGGAAGGGGGATTTTGGGAACATGGCTTACACCCTTTTGGCATTTGCATCCATTTGCATGTGGACCATTAACCATTAGTGAGTGGATATAAATAAAAAGCAGTTTCTGAGACAACTGTTTTTTTTTTTTTTTTTTTCTAACTTGGAAGTAGTTGGGACGCTCTTTAACCTTTTCATATCTTCTGCTCCTCTTTTCTTTTCTTGTATTGACTGAATGAATGACGGATGGTTCATGGGGGAGTATATTATTAGACTTAGGGTACAATTGGAACTTGGGTGGGTTACACATGGAAATCAAATCTAGGCCGTCCATAACATGGCCCCCCTGTTAGAAGATATCTTATAACAAGATTATCCCTTCCAATTGGTGATCATGATCCTAACCATGTGAATGAATTTGTGTCGCATGTCTGATGTGTGTGTTTCTTACCTATTATTTGATGAACCTAAAAGCAAGGTTGGAAAACTCAGCAAGTTACTTTGATTACGCTGAGTCACCTCGTTTTGATGAGAGACCAATTTAAATATATGATGAGCTTGACTGCTTCAAATATAATTAATGCTTGGGTAAATTTGCTTCGTTTGGCTTTGTTGATCCCCACATTGTGCGTTTGATACCCTTAGACTTACCTGGTGTACATGTTGTTAGATCGTGCATTCGTCTAGGGGATTATTCTTGTCAGGTCGAATACCATGGGTTACCCCCTCCCTGTCAACAAATAATATAATTAATTCTTTAGGTTTGGACTTAGCAATTTAAAGAAATAATTGATTGAAATGTAAAAATTTTATTAATTCGAGTTTATTATAATTAATACATGTCAATATATGTATATATAAAGTATATTAGTAGTAGATCTATTTTTAATTTTTCTTTAAAAATATGGCTGCCCGGAGTTGTCAAGTTGACTCTCTTTGAGTGGTTCCCGTCCTGGTCAAACCTAGTTAGACCAGCCTGGCCCTGCCGGGGGCTCGTTACAGCCTCTTTCTCTCAACTTTCTATTGAGAAGAAGGGGTTCACAGTTGAGCGGGATCACCACCACTCACCATCTGCACAGATATATCCTAGGCATGCTCTTGCTATGTGTGTGAATGACTCTTTGGTAACGTGGGTGCTCTCAAGGGTCCCAGTGTCTTTGGGGTTTAAAAAAATTTTCCTTTTAAGCTAAATGATGAAAAACCATGCAACATTTTCCTTACCATTTCAGCTTATAAATGCAGTCTGTCAGAACTGAGTCTATTTTGTTCTTGGTGTCTGGTGGCATTTATATTACTTTCCCCACTTTGTACCTTATGTTTTGGGGTGCACTCTGATAAAACCATTTAAAGAGGACTACGATCCTATACTGACGTTTACATAGAGAGTTTAGATGGGGATGATCTACCTTGTGGTACATTTGGGTCCCACTTTTTCTCGATTTATAAAATAGGCAGCAGCCAAGTTACATTTTAAGTTAGTAATAATATCCACAGTTAAACGCATCGAGTTGTGAAATTAATAGTTATAAGATTAATTATTTAGCATAATAGATCCAACTGCAATTGAAGTGAAACTTGACTGAGTAAATGTGGAGACCCCATGGGTGAAAACAACTTATCCACATGGAAACTCCCATGCCAACTTCAGGATGTGGTCAGTGGGTCCAATCCGGGATCGGGACTAAGTAAAGTAAATGATGGAAGATAATGAAGATAGTAGTGTGTTTGAAAGCCGAAGCGTACACGGGTTAATGAAAGAACACACATTACCCGTGCACGTGATTTCCCACAGGTGTCCGCGGTGAGGATTTCACAACAACATGAATATTTTGTAAAATTGCGGAAGCTACACGCAAATCAAGCATGTAATTCATTTCCACAATACTAAGACTGATTACATTTGAATAACAAGTATCAGAATGAGCAATGATCATTAGCGTAACCCTAAAGTGCTGTTAAAGTTTAAACAAAAGATCATTTAATTACAATTCCCAAAAATAGAGGCCAACAAAGGCCAATATAAACAAAACAATATCCACCAAAATAAAAGTTAATAACACCCCCAAAATGTTACGCATCACTCGAGGCAACCTGATGCCTAAACAACATCATCCCCGTGCCACTCGACTAACTGCTGCGGTTCTCCGACCGCCTTCTCGTGCTCTTCCTCGGGGTAACCGACAACGAGACCTGAGTACCAAAGAAAATGATCAGACACGACGGTCTGGCAGGCGGGTGAAAAGATATGACAATATACAATAAATGAAATTATCTTCAAAAGCATTTAAATCTAGAAAAGCAATGACCTTAAAGAAAGGATAATTCATTTATTCAAAACATGTATGCAATGTAAAACGAATAAAGGTACCAAGAGAACGGGAAACAGACAAGATGGCATCCACACAAAGCTAAATCCTCTATCACCGAAGTGACAAGAGTATCGGGCGTTGGCCTCGGTCACCGACGTGAGGAGGTGCAACAAAATTTACATATACATATACAATAATATGGGACGGGACTGCTGTAGCAAACCGGGTATCGGGAATTATGATAGCGAACCGGATATCAGGAACCACGGGAGCGAGCCGGGTGTCGGGACGGGACCACGGTTAATAAACCGGGTATCGGGATCCAAACTGCAGCTGGCGGGACTGGAGGGGATCTCCAAGTCGGTAGATCAGACCGACAAGGTCATCCAAGCTTAGTGGTGCCGACTCATACGTTAAATCACATAAGTCGGGCCATGTATAAAACACACTTGATGCAGTAGTATGAACGGGCGAAACGGGGTGCTCAAGGCACAAATATCATTTCAATATCGGGTCATGCACATCGGGGCTAGCACGAATGCTACAAATACAGTTCAGTGCTTTCGGGATTAATAAATCATAACTCATAAATTTCGGGAATAAAAGGGGTACAATAAACTTTCGAAATACCGGGACAAGTACCGGGGTTTGAGACTAATTCAAGGTGAATAAGGACCCCGTATGTCTATTTAATAAAAACTTGGTACTCTTTAAATTTGAAGACATTCCGGGTTCCTTATACCCTTGGAAGTTTCCAAAACTTCAATGAATACTTTGTGATTATAGTTTCTTCCTCATCCGGGCTTCATACATCACTTAATAAATTTTCCGCCAAAACGGGGCTCTTAATGAACCTCTCACAATATATAAATATTTTATTTCAGCTCTAAACATGTCCCCAATGATACAGCACCCATCGCTCGAGCGGACATTACAGTTCGCTCGAGCGGAGGAGTCTCTGGAATGGTTTCTGGGAGGGTTTGCTGAGCGGACCAGGGGTCTCTCGAGCGGACCTGCCCAATTCAAGCTAGCTCGAGCGAAACATCGATTCACTCGAACTAGCCACTCTCTGGATGGGATGCTGGGAACGTTCGCTCGAGCGGACCAAGGTTCGCTCGAGCGAACTGTTCTCTGGAATGGAACGAGTCCCTTCCTAGGCAGTTCGCTCGAGCAAAGTGTCAGTTTGCTCGAGCGAACTATACAGAACCAGTTTCAGGACAGCTCTGCTCTGCCTGTCTTCTCTTCCTACAAACCCATTTTCTTGAGGTTCCACTCTACACCAATAGTGGGCATATAAGCACCTCAATACCATCTTCAAAACCCCATCAAAACTCCTCACAATCTCCACCAAGAATCCATCCATTCATTTTTCACATTCAATCACAAAGAGAAGAGAAGAATCACAACCACATAGATTCATTCAAGTCTTAGACAAGAGATAAAATAAAAGCTATCAATCACATTTCAAGACAAAAAATGGCTAATCAACCATTTTCAAAAGCATTTATAACATATTGAATGCAAGTGAAACAAGCCATTAATGAAATAACAAATCAAACATATTTGTCATGGAAATCATTCAAAACTAAAAATTCCATTCAATCCACTTGCCTTAGAGTCTCTAACAACCAAACCAAGCTCTCTCTCAAGGATCCTACAAGCACAACAAAAACCCCCAAAATGCAAACCCTAAAATGGGTCAAACAAGGAACAAGAAGATAGAACTCTCAATAATAAAAATGGAGCTCTCCCAAGACTAGGAAAACACAAATCTAAGAGATTAGAGGGGAAGCTTACTAGGAAGTTGTTCAAATGGGCAAGGCTAGCTCAAAGAAGGTCTCGTAATGGAAGGGGTGCTCCACAAATGGCATCAAGAGGAAGCCCCCAACGAGAGGAAGAGGAAGACAACCTCCATTTCTCCTAATGTGCAAGGTTAGAGGTGATTTGGTGGTGGAGAAGAGCAAGATGAATGGAAAAAGGGAAAAACCCTAGCTTCTAGTTGTTTTGCTGGAAAAAGGAGAATGAAGAAGATGGGCTGAAATCACCACTATCGGGACCTCGAACGAAATCGACGAAGAAGAGAAAAGTGATCACCGAAATATCTAGTTTCCAAAAAGTATGTGTTTCACGATTTTTGGGGATATCGTCTTTTGGGTACAGATTTCATGTAAAATGACTGTTTTGCCCTCAATGCAAGGAAAGTCGGGTTTCGGGGTTCCGGACAGGTGCGGGATCAATATGAAAGTTGTAAGGATTGACACGATGAGTAAAACGGGACCGAAATACAAATCACTGGAATCTTGGATACTCTCCCAAGTAACGCAAGACTATCGAACAAGGGAACCCCTAAAGGGCCCCACCAAACACAAAGTACTAAAAACTCTTTCAAAACTATAAAAGAGCTATTCTAATCCCAACTCAACCAAAATGCACTAGTCTCGCTTAGCACTAACACGGGACTTAATTAGTACTAATCGAGGTCACTCGGGTCGGGGTGTTACACATTTGGTGATCCATCATATCTTCCCTATATCAAATGGTGGAGTGTATGTCATGTACATCAACTAGGATGCCCACTAGAAGATCCCATCAGATGGACTTCATTAATTATAACCTGATCACTGATCATCAACTGGTCCTTCAGCCAGGAAATCTTTCATTGGTTCATATTCAACCTGAAAAATCAGATGGCCAGCTATGATAGCTTGGAAATTTCATTCCGTTTTGATACAACCTGCAACTGTTAAATAAAGAAGTGCATCCCCTATGTCTCTATGTACCCCACTACTTTTGGATGGTCTGCATTAAACTACACTAGTGCCCACATGGTAATGAATACATGCATGACTACAGTTATATGTAGGCATCCAGAGTACAATGCACCCTCACATTTATGTCCATCAAACGAAACTCTCTGACCGAATACTATTGTTGAAATTGACAGTTCAAACCCAAATTTCTCCCAAATAAGAAATTACTCCATTTTGTCGTCATTTCTTCCAAAAGATCTTATTGCATGTATAAATATGGCATGCTCACTCTTCCATTGCACCTGCAACATCAAAGACCAAGAAGAGCACCGTCATGGACTCCAAAGTTCCCAAGGCCCTTTGGGTCCCAAGTACTGTGAAGAGTGTCGTGTTGGGTTTGATCAAAGAAAGAGCAAGTGCAATATTATGAGTATGGTCTTGGTGCTATCTCTACTGAGCTTTTTTCCTTTTCCGCATTCATAATGACTGTTTTTTTCTTGACCTTGCAAGTCCAAAACCTAATTCTTATTTTTTACATCCACTCTCTACACCTTTCAACTAATTTGCATTGCAAGGCTTCTGTTGCGGGCTCGTGAAAGTAATCTTCTCCCCTCTATCCCTCCTGAGCTATCTCTAATCTTTTGTGTTAGGATTTGTATTAACTTTTATCTTTTTTTTTCCTTTAGTTTGAGTAGTTTTTGAGAATGCATGACATGGAATGGAATCACAGTTGAAATCATACTTGGCAAGAAATGTACAAAAAATGAGTAAAGGTCCCTGCACTGTGTCTGTGTGTCAATTGTAACAAAGCTGACAAATACCCGACAAGTAAAGTATATGGCAATGTTGAGACAAAGGGCAGGATGTATTTATCTGTGTGATCAGCAGTTGTGTTTTTGCATGGAGAACAAGTGGTAGAGATGGTTTTGCCACTGCAGAAAGTGTTATGGTTTGGATAATGCTACTATATAAATGATTTTTTTTTATTTATTTATGGTCGAAGTACAAATGCATGGGTTGCTAACTTATATTGCTTGCTGTTTCCATGACCAGCAGTTAAACAAAAGATTTTTTCGAATTTTCAAATATAAAAACTGATAGTAAGGTCAGATCTGGGCCGTTGGTAGGATGGATTCCACCTTGGATTGATTGGCCATATGCCATTAATTGCTTTGCTTGAAGGCGGTGACCATCCTACCTATTCCTTAGAAGCAGAGAGTTTGCTAGTCAATGGTGTCTATTTCCCCATCTCCTAAGCCTCAAGCAGTTAAGCTGATGGGGAATTGGCTTTGAACCATCCATTAAAATTGAGCCAATAAAGGCTGGTACAGTCCATTTCTTTCTTCCAACTCTATTTTATTTTTCCTCTCAGTTGGTAGAAGAAAGACCCTTTTTTGGAATCAATTTCTACTTTTTCATATGGGGGTTCAACTATTATCAATCAAGTCCTTTTACACGCATGTCCTCTTGAATCGCGACACAGGTTATATTTTGACACTTGGAAACGTTAGGCACCTATGGAACTTTGAGTACCTAAAACCATGTGCGACTAGTATCATTTGGCCTATATATCCCAATCCACATTCAAATTTCCCTAACCCACTTGAAAACCTTTCCATCACCCTGGCCTTGATTATCGTACATCAGTGACAGAGAAGTTTTCATAATATTGGCCTAAAGCCCAACAATTTTTGCAGATTACCTGTAATGGGTTGGCATTAATTCATCCATATTCCTAAGCTATCATTCTATTTTGCTACTTGACACAATCAATGAAATCATGTGGTTACCTGCAAATAAAACAAATTCAAAGTTGGGAGTCTTTGTTCTCATAAAAACTAGGGTTTGTTTGGATTAAAAAAATAATATGAAAATAATATTTTAGAGGATATAATCTTTCATTTCGAAAGAAGGAAAAAATTTACGAAACGATAAGAGTTAAGTATTTACTTGACCGATTCTCTAGTATGCAATAGTAAATATAGGAAGAGAAACGTAAAAGCCACAATCCCTACCACTCTTGACTATTGGTTTTTTTAAAACATTTCTAAATTAATGAGATTTTCATTGTTTTCATTTCTCTTCATGGGCATCCGTATTATGCAGATCTCACGCAAGATGCACACGTCCTAGTGGGGCCAGGTTAATCATCGATATGAATGGACCATCCAATCCCTCTCACCCTATGTCACCAAATCCAACATCCCAAACCCTCTCACCCTATGTCACCAAATCCCATTGGTTTGCACCGATCTCTTGGGACTGGATTCTTGGATCAAGGGTTAATCTTTGTTTTCTTTTTACGGCCTTATGCAAAATCCTTTTTTTGTTTTTTCTTTTTGATAACCCAAGGTATCTCCCACCCATCCTAGTTCAGAAGTCTTTGGCTCAAAGCTCAAGGGACACTTGATTCTGGACAGCTGAGAACTAATCCCAAGGGGCAAATGCAAACCCTCCTATCTACATGCACCGGGTAAAATTATGGCAGGTGGCCAACGGAGGTAGGTGCCGAATACTAGACCTCTCCTCTTCTTGAGGCACAAAGTCTTTGGCCAACCGAGCCATCACTCATTCCCACCTTCCCACTTAGGCCCCACTAAGGTGCACATAGGTAACGATCCCATGGGTTTGCCCTGATTTATTGCGACTAGATATATAAAGCCATTAAACTTGTGGGTTATGGATCAAGGGGTTACAACGATTTGATCATGACCCTAAAATTTTATGCAAAGGTAAGGCCCATCCAAATCTTTGGATCCCCAACCTTCCCATGATTGGGGCCCACAATGAGGTGCGCATGTTATCGGTCCTGTGTGAGTATGATTTGGTTGGGGGTTATATAAGCCACATGAATTGACACCAATTTGATACACATCCAATTGTGACTCATTGTTGGATTGAAATCCTAAAAAAAATATTTATTCTAAAACCATTAAATTTAAGGGCCATGGATGACGAGCTAAGAGAATTTATTAGTGTTGATATTTTGCAAATCACTAAGTCTTATTGAGATCTTTCCATCTTCCAACTCTCCATGATTGGCATGGCCCCAAAAAGTTCTCTCATGATTGTCTCTTTACAGAGCACAACCCGATATTTACATGAGCTGTGCTCCTGTGCATACCCATTCTCCCATTTCAGTTGTTGGGGCCCACCTGGCCCCCACAAATCATGAGATAGTGGGGATCAAAATATCCATGTGGGATCATTCCAGCTACTACGTTGCAAGTCAACCTAATGTTTCTAACCCCTTAATCTATACCCACAAGCTTAACGGTTTTATATTAAAAAAAAAATTTGTGACACTTGACCCAAAAGTCCAATCCATTTGAATCGGTATAAACACATGGGACCGTTGACATGTGACATGTAGGCATGGAGGGGTATGAATGATCTGGATGGATTATAAGGTGGACCCCACTAGGTGATATGCACGGTGCATAGGAGCAAATGCCTATATGTGTGTGTTATGTTGAGAAGTAAGATAACTAATAGAAAGGAGTCATATATGATGAAAGTACACCCGAGAAACATCCAGGTCAGAGGTACACTACACATACAAGATCCAAATTCATAGAGCAAAAGGAGTTGTCTGAAAATTTAAACATAGTCCAGGTGATAGAAAAGCAAAGTGCCATCCCTTCAGATCTGTCCGGAACATCTACTAATTTTTTTGGTTCCATATGGTCATCATCTATGGAGGAAAAAAAAAACATTCAAAAAAAAAACTCACATTTTCACCTGCATTTTATTCACAATAAGAAAAAGAGCTCCATTTGTCCTGCCTAACATTAATCTCCACACAGAATTTGTAACTCCGCAGAAATGGCAGGTGAAAAGTGGGTTAAGGGGTGTAAATGTTCAAAATCCCCCAAGAGGTTGAAAGGTGACTGATAAATCTAGTCCGAAGAAATTAATTTAGTCTGCGACTGAGAGACTGTTTGTGGGGTTGCACTCTCTGGTGCTTCCTTATTTGGACTCTGCCGCATAGTGCCCATTGCCTCAGGTTCTGTGACTTGATAAGAAGACTTGGATGCTTTAGAGGGAGAACTTTCAGATGAGGAGTGGGAGATTTGAAAGCTGCTCTGATATGGAGTAAGAGATGTGTCGGGAATGGAGAATGCAGGCAGGCTGTAGTTATAGTATCCTGCCAAGGGGTGATCGTACTTGCAAGTCGAGCCATACTTGCAAATACCATACATCCTGTAGAATGTGCATATTGCTTGGCCCTTCATTAATCAGCCATGCACATGTGGAGAAAGAAAAAAAAAAGAAACAGTCAAATACAAAAGAGTGTATTCCAAAACACGTAGTTTGAATTTTTTTTGTGGATGGTGATCGTTTCTTTAGCTTATGAAAGGAGAGGATATAGGGAATCACATTAGGTGGGAAACTGTTCGGTCTTTCCACCCTAAACTGATAATGTGCCAATCTTTAACTCTAATTTGAGGTAAGTATTACAGTACCCACCTCATGTATTTTCAAGCACAAAAGAAAATAATCTGTTTTAGCCAGAATATTCAAACATTCTGGGATTTGGGAACATTCAAAAGTGCCTATGAAGACTATAGATAAGCACATCAAGTGGATAGGGAATAGAAAAGGGATGAGTATCAAATTTACCGGTCTAAGAGGAAGTCCTTGTGGGCTGAGAGTGCCAGTAGCCAGTGGCACATGCCTCTCTTTTGGATGGTGGTATTTGCAGGTTGATCCATATTTGCAACTGCCAGTTCTCATGTAATAACGACACTCCTGCTGGTCTGATCTCACAGGGAAGTGCTGGACAGAAGTTAACAGCGACCCACTAGAAACAGGGTCACCAAGATGCTTGGAGTTGTATACAAGATTAGTTGTAATTGTATCAGATGAGGAGCCAGGGCTTAAAGCACTCTGATCGGTGGTGAAACATGGTTCGGATACATGTAACAAGTGAAATAATACAGCTTGTCATGTGAATTGTAAATTTAAAATTGTACAGCGAAAGATTAACAATGTGATGCAAACCAAAGGGTCAGAACAAGCTCCTGTTGGTATCTTTTCACAACCACAAAATAGTCCAAAAACCATGAAACTGACATTGAATTGAATACCCAGCAGATAACAATATATTTCATAAGGTAATACTTCTACAAAACGCACCCACAATCCTCCAACGCACAATGATTACTTTAGCAGGTTCACAAGAATTCTAGTTCTAGTAACTGTTCTGGTGTATAGGATCAATCCCAAAATATGAACAGCAGTAATTATTTTGATTAAGAACAAACCTAAAAATAATTAGAAAAGGGCTTCTCTAATCTGTTAAAGTTTAGGTCCAAACCAATCAAAATGAGATGGGTAACCTGAATCATATATCCAGGCGCAGTTGGAAGGTGCTCGTGGTTGCAACCACAAGATTGTGGGCTCGAGTCACATTACATCTTTTAAAATGAAAAAGACAGGCACGTACCCCAAGCAGTATGCATTCGACTCATGAAAAAACAAGAGCATATAAAGTTAGCAAATAAGACAAAGTGGCAGTCTCTTTGCAAAATCATGGCTGCACATCAGAAACTCCAGAACTTCATACTACTAAGCTACAAGATTTACATGGTCAAAAGACAGAAAATCTTTATGAATAATAAGGCTTCTATCCATATATTTTCAGTTGCAAGATTTAAAAATGGCAACAGCCCACAGTTACCTAGGTCATTCAGCATGCCTTCGAACTGTGAATAGTTCATTTCGAACAATTCACAGTTCCATTCATGAACTACTAGTGAATTAATTTCACGTAATTCTCTAAGTTGAAATGTTGAATCATATAATTTTATTGCAGTGCTTACCGAAAAACACAAACCACTCAAAAGAACTGCACCTTGATGTAACCTAACTCCGATAAGAGTTGGCCCCACATAAAGATTGATCACCAGTAAAACATGGAGTTTTACTTTGGTTTTTATCTTACCTACGTTTTACATCTATATCACTAAGGGAATGTTTTTTTTCCCTTCCTTTAACTACAGACCTCCGTTTTAAGAATCCTCATTTTTTTAGAACACCTGAATATAGGTGTCAACACCTCATTCCACCCTCCACTCCCCTCTCTCTCCACTATCCTCTCTTTACAATAACTGAAACCATAACCTCCCAAAAAAAAAACAAAACAAATTCTCTCTTCTTAATTGCTTGCTTTGTGTAGTTCTCAGTCTATAATTTTGCAGGATATAGCTTTCTTCGTTGCTACACTTCAAGGCACGGGTCCACCACCTACTGGGTCGCCTTAGAGTCCTCCTTCGGATCCACGGATCAGATGGGTCATTGGGTGGCCCACTTGGGTCGCGATATAATGCAAGAAAATCAAGCCTTCACCGAATCCTCCCAACCAAACACCTTGGAATAATCAGAAACAAACACCCAAATAAATTCAAAGCACTATGAACGAGAATGTGAAATTATGAATTGAGTGGTGGTCGAACCAGATCGGTGATCGGATCAACCAGTGGGTCCCACAACAATCTACTGCAAAACTGAATTTGTTCCTAAAACACATCATCTCCCCCTCTATGATCAGACACTGGATGGTGGGCCAAACAGGGCCCACCTCACACGGGTCCACCACCTACTAGGTCGCCCGTGGGTCCTCCTTCGGATCCACAGATCAAATGGGTCATCGGTTGGCCCACCTGGGTCCCAATACCAACACAAGAAAATCAAGCCCTCACCGAATCCTCCCAACCAAACACCCTGGAATAATCACAACCAAACACCCAAATAAATTCAAAGCACTGTGAACGAGAATGTGAAATTATGAATTGAGTGGTGGTCGAACCAGATCGACGATCGGATCAACCAGTGGGTCCCACAACAATCTGCTGCAAAACTGATTTTGTTCCTAAAACACGCCCTCTCCCCTCTATGGTCAGACGCTGGATGGTGGGCCAAACAGGGCCCACCTCGCACGGGTCCACCACCTACTGGGTCGCCCGTGGGTCCTCCTTCGGATCCACGGATTAGATGGGTCATCGGGTGGCCCACCTAGGTCCCGGTATCAACTCAAGAAAATCAAGCCCTCACCAATATCAACGCATGGATCACGCAAAATACAACTAGCTCAATGGCTGAGAGTATGTGGAAACTTCATCCTTGAAAGATATATAATAATAAAAATTGCTGAAACATTGCCACCAGCTTGGGATGTTGCAAAAAGGAGGATATTTGAAATCTTACGACCATGGCATGCAGTGGAGTTTGTCGACCTATTACAATCATTTGAAAAATATATTCAGCCCTCATGGATACAATTCAGGAAAGATAAAATGGTTGAAGGAACATGTGTAAGGGAACATTTGCTGGAAAAGGAACAGCTGTTCTAAGATCTCAAAAGAAAAGGATTTGAACCGAATATTGCAGATCTGATACGTTCCATAGTAAGCACTCTACCACCTCCTAGGCCGGTACAAGACATCCACGCTAAGCTCAAAACTAATTTCGTAGACATAAGGGAATTAGGGGAAATGTTGGAAGAGATAGAGTTAGACCTTATAGCGGTGAAGGCTTTAGAAGATTTAGAGGATAGACTAAACAACAACAATACCATACGAATTTTCAATCTCCATGTTGCGGTTAAAATGTCCTCTTATGATGACCACTGGGATAGCTTTAGCTGATTATTTACCATTAACTTAATAATTAATTAATTATTAAAAAGTTTGTAAATGCCTACAGGTCCACCGCGAAACACTTGAAAAATGGAGTTACGAGTATCAAATACAAGAATAGTTTGTTTGGTATTGTCTGTATTCTAATTTGAGAATATTTTGGATTTCTAGAGGTTAACGTAAACGTTTCTAAAGTTGCTTATCATTTGTATAATTCGTACGAATGTGTATATTGTGAACCCCGTGTTATTAAAATTACATTTACTTGCTTTATTGTGTTATTTTATTGTTAATATGTTTTTCATTTAATTCTTTTTACACGTGACCGGGCTTCATCATGCTCCATTTACACCTCACGTAAGGAATAACACATCTGGGAAAAACACATAAAGATCAAATTAGCAACAAAAAAAGGACTCAAATGTTTACTAATTAAATTACTCAATAAAAAAATTACGTATAAGTTTGTGTATTTGGTGGTTTTGTGGTCCGTGCATAGCACGGGGTTTTGCTAGTGTAGTCAATCTGATTGTGGCCCAAACTATAATTGAAGTAAAATTTTGCCTATAGGGTAAATGAATATAATAGTTAGTTCGAGTAGTTTGGATTTTTGACATGGACCTATAGTGATGGACCTACAAAATGGGCACACATGAATTAGTTCTTCGAACTTGTCGAAGTCGAACTTCGAATTAGCCGAATTGAGAAGCAAAGAAAATGAACCTACTCCATTGAATTTTATGATCAAGCTAAGTCTCAAATTACAAAACCGTGAACTCGAATGCGAATTAGTCGAACTATGAATTAGGTAACTAAGCAACAGCCCTTACCATCATTTTTATATGTTTTCTAAACAAAACCCAGCCATAAAAATCTCAACCATTTCAAAAGGAAATGAAGTAATGAACACCTGTTGCAGTCATATGTTTTCTACAAAACGCATCCCTCCAAATTATTTTAACCGTTGAACTTCTAAACTCACAATCTCGATGTAAATCTAGTATTGGTAACCCAAATAAAGATCCATATAATTGGACCCTGAGGGCAACTGAAGGAATCTTTCAATTGGGTTCCTGGTTCAGCAACTTCCAATAATTCCTATTCATGATTTCTGCTGCCATCATGCCATTGACGACTTTTGTACCGACCAGAACCTATAACCAGACAAGAAGAATAGAGGTCCACAGATGCCAAAATAAAAACCCGGATCCTTGGATCAGTGGAACCTCACCGTATTTTGAATCTAAGACCATATAAAACAGCAAAGGATATGTGGGCATATATGAAGAAGGTCTATCATAAAGGAACTTCTGCATGTTTATATCAATTAGAGTTTTAGATTGACAAATATAATCAAGGAACCTCCTCTATCTACTGTTATTATTCTGGATTTCTTAATTTATGGATGGAATATGTTGAGATTAAGTATGCCAATGTTTCTGAATCATCTCTCTTTAAAAAACAAATACTTCAGGAATTAGGACCAATTCCTAATGAAATCACAACCAGAGTATGAAAATGTTTGATCCAGTCTCATGGGTAGGGTTCCTTCTCCATCATTAGATGACTGTCTCAATGAACTAGTACGTGATGAGAAAAGACAACTGACGCAAGTTGCGAGAAAAGACAACTGACGCAAGTTGCCTTGACACAACAAGCCATGAGTGATTTTCTTGAAGTTGCATATGTAGCAAGTGGTGACTCTCAGCCACCTGCAGGTCCTGCAGAAGTTTCTAATGCTGCAAAAGGTAAAACCCAGGACGGAACATGAGTACAATAAAGTGCTACAGCTGCAAGAGCTTTGGACACTATGCCTCTCAATGTAAGTGAAAATTCTGAAATTACTATAAAGCTACTGGACACACTATAAGTGAAAGTAGAAAGAGGACTCAGAATGACAATCCTCATGCCTACCATGCTGCGACTAATGTTGATTCCTCAGATGCACTCCCTCACAGCTACCTACACCAACCACTAATCTTCCTCTCACTCCTGACCTGATTCAACAGATGATTTTGAATGCTTTTCCACACTGGGTATTTTAAGTACACGAGTCGTTGTCTTCTCTATGGGATCTTGATTCCGGTGCCTCTAACCATATGACTTTTTCATTTGCTTACCTTTCGAATATTCGAATTTCGAACATATACTAGTAACCATTGTTTGAACAGTTACCTTTCAAATATTCTTTGGTAAAAAGCTTCTTATAACCATTGTTCGTGATGTTTCCCACACATTACCTCTGAAAAATGTTTTCCTTTCTCCTTTATCAGTAAATCTTTTCTATGTTGGTCAGCTTGTTGATAATGGTTGTAATGTTTAATTCTCTCAATCTGGTTATGTTGTGCAGGATCCAGTGTCGGAGAAGGTCATCGCAAAGGGGCCTAAGTGTGGACATCCTTCTCCGCTTCACTTATCATCATATCTTCAGAATAAACCTAAATTTGCATTATTTTTTGTTTCTTCTCAGAATAATTGGAAGCCTTGGCGCAATAGATTAGGCCATCCGAATTCCAAAACAATATTATCTTTGTTCAGAAGTGTTTTGATTAATAAAACTATTGTTTCTTCTCAAGATGTGTTGTTGGATATGCTGCTAATCAAAAAAGATTTCTCTATCATGATCCAGACATCACATGTATTCTAGTAAATGTGATCTATTTGGAAACACAATATTTCTTTTAGCATTACAGTGATCGATCACCATCTTACTCCATGTTACCAGATTTTTCACCAGATATCTCTTCTCCGTCTAGGCATCTACTATAAGGTTTCAACCAAATATTGTCTATGAGAGGTGGCCTAAGGTTGATGTTCCCACATTACCACCCCCTCAAGATCCACCAGCTGCACCTTATCCACATCCCGATCAAGATATTGTTCCTGAACTTCGACGATCCACTCATCTCCGTGGGGCTCAAATCGTCATGGTTTCTCCGATACATCTTTGCTTGCTACCTTATCATCTATTACTAACCATAATTCTTATTCTAGGGCAGTGCAGTGGGATTATTGGAAAAAGGCAATGCAGGAAGAATTAGATGCTCTTATACTGGTACCCATTTTAGGCTTTGCCAAATCGGACACCTTATACTGGTATCAGGTTCCAAAATATGTACCTGTTTTCATGCAACTTATGTTGTTTCGTTCTCTGTGATTACATTTAGTTTGAAAACAAGTTGTGGTATAAGTTCATATTACTTGCAACACTACACCGCCATATATTTAAACAATATTACCAAATATTTGATGCAATGTGTCTTTTATTGAGTAAGCTGCTAGCGAGAACAATTTAATATTTAGGTTCATACTGTTTTATTCTTATTTTAAAACTGACCATTTAAAAATAAATGAAAGAAAAAAAAGTGTCATGCTCTTTCACATATTTAAATTTTCTGTCAATTGGCTTGATTACTTCAAGTTGATATTTTCAAAAGTTTTTAAGTCTATGATTGATGTGGGGAGTAAATGTTCTGTCAGTACCTCTTTTTTTTATACAAAATCAATTCCTCAATTCTCCACCCTGCTTTTGAGAAATATTAAAATTTAAAATCTTTGATTTAAAATCTGAATATTGAAAACTGGTTAGGAAAACAATGTAGCATAAATCAGAAGATAATTAATTTTTTTCAATTAAAGAAATCAACTACTTGCCATATAGGTGCTCCAGCCTTGTTGTGCGGGTATCATGCCATGGGATGGAGAAAGAACAACAGGCATGTAAGATTGGGGACTTTGCATACGTGAAGTGGACATGTAGGACACATTTGGTAATGACCATGCAGGAAGATCCCCAACATTTGAAAGACCTGATGTGGGTGTCATCTGTGCTCCTGTATAACAATAGGCAGAGGGGACAATGGGCAACACAGCTCCAACTGCAGCAGGTTGTGGATGATCATACTTGCAGGCAATTCCAAACTTACAAGACCCAGTACGCATGTAATATGAGCATGAATTCTCCTCCTGAGAAATAGTAAGAAATTATTAGTGCAACTTGAATTTCATCAGCCTTTTTACGAGTAATCAAATAATTGTGTTGATGAAAGATAATAATACAGAAGTGTAAAAAAGAAAAAAGAAAAAAAAGAAAAAAGAAAAGAAAAGAAAACAAACCAAACCACTCAAAAAAAGTCAATACAAACACAAGCATAAAGAATCAGATGTCAAGGAATAACCCCAATACATATCCATCAAGAAACCCACTCTCTGACCAAGGCATCAACTGTCCCATTCCCTCTCCTAAGAAAGAGAATAAAACATGAGGTTCTCTTATATCAGTTATGATAATTGCAAGCATCGAACATTCGTTTGATGAACCTGACACCCAAGCTATCACATTTTCCACAGGCCCTTCTATTAATTGGATGTCTGTGGAATAAGCCTTAAAAAGCCAGGACCTCCGCTCATTTGATGATTTGAAACCAACAGCATCTGAGAAGCAGAATCAATGTTTCTATGTTCATTCTAAGGATGTCCAGACTCTAGAGTCCACATTGGATTTGGATAACCTGTGCACCATGTAGATGATTCTATGAAACAAGCAACACGCCTGACTCAACACCATGTTTAATTCCTCCAGTGCTAAGTTAAACATTGTTTTAGATAATATAATATTATTAATGACATTTCTTCTGTTGAAACTAAATTAGATACTGAAATATTTCATACTTGAATAATTAGTCAGAATTTCATAATATTTTTCTTGGTATTACTTTTGTGTATTTCTTTTTATTCAAAAATAAAAGCTAATTAATTTATATCAATATTATGTTGAATCCATGGATCCTTAGTTTCGGAATTTGCTAAATCGCACACTTCGTACCCATATCAGATTCTGAAAGATATATGCATACTCATGCAACTCGGTCTCCAACTTTTCCAATTATACAAACTTTTAGGACTCGAACTTGGAGGCACACACTTAATCAGTGTCAGGATTTAAGGCGAACCTCCCACTTAGTTGCCTTGTTGCCTCCATGGAAAGGGGATATTCAATATTATAAGTGTCCCAGACTACCAGTATCTTTGGATGATGCTCTGACAAGCTGTTTGAATATTGTGCCAAAAACATATGTAGTAGGAGCAAAGTGGAAAACGGAAATCAGAACAAGCACAGGTGGGATACTATTTTCTGCCCCAAAACCACAGTACAATTGACAAACAGTACCAAAATCCTTTTGTCCAGTAGTCAGAAAGAAGTATCCCACATATTGATTTCCAATTCTCTAGCCATTTCAATGTATGGCAGAACTGGTAACATAATTTTGCTATTACTTTTAATTTTTTATGTTGGAAAATGAGCTAATGACCAACCACATTTTATAACACTTAAAATAAAATAATTGAAAGTACGTCCACGGTTTCACAATTTACAGATAATAATTGATTTTCATCATTCAAAAAAATAAGTATTGATTTTCAAAAAAATTTAGTAGAGAATATTGGATCAATACTAAATCCACACCTGTATTGCCTGATAAAAACCCTGAAGCTTTGAAAAGTGCCAAAACACCGAAAATGTCTTCAAAAAGACTCCCAAAGAGGAACAAACCTTAGTCTACGAAGGGAAAATTTTATTAATCTCCAAAATTGCAACTAGTGTCTTACAATGCCCATATCTATAGGAAAACAAAGCCCTAGAACCCAAGATTCCTATCGAAATTAGAAAACTATTCCTAATTACAATTCATTAAAGAAATAAATAATGAAACAAAATCCTGCATGAAAAATTAATTCTCGTTCTTCAGATGTCCAGTCATTAGTTCTTTGGGTCCTACATGTTGGCCACAGGTTTGGTTGCATTGATCCACAGGCTTTGTATCATTCCCGCTAGGTTGCTAAAGAGTTCAACCTCGAATTCAAGTCCGATTTGTATTTTCGTGGTAGATATGTTGCACTTGAAGAGATTCCTTCATAACTCATGATCTCAATCCTTTCCTTGGTGATACCAGCTCTATAGGATAGAGTGTAATGATTTTTTCATCTGTAACTAATGTATATTTACAATCTTTCTCATCTAATAAAAAATCCCTTCTTATCATACATCCAAGGTCTTCCAAGTAAAACATCCTCAACATTCATCAGCACAACATCGCACCTCACTTTGTCCTTCTATCATCACTGATGGTAAAAGTAACTTGGCACCTATGTCGCACATGTACTTCAACACCTGTCATCAGCTATCAAACAAAATAAGGTTAAAGATGTTTATGCACCTTCAGTTGTAAATGATCCACAAGAGTTTGATACAATATAGTTGGATCTTCTACCATCAATTAGGACTGTACAAACTTATCCATTTAAATAGCCTGTCCAACGAAAGATGTTATTACATAACCATTTCTTTGTGAAAGCTGGTGTAGGGTTCTCTTGCACCACCCTTCGTCACCGCCCTTCGTCTCTTCAACATCGGAGTCACCATAGAGATCAACTTGTTCTATGTGTCCTTCCTCTTCTGTTTCTATTGTCAACTGCTCCTCAAATTCTAGATCATCATGCTCCTCATGTTCTTAACTCAGGCAAAATGACAAATGAACTCTTTCTCAACAGTGATAACGCAGATGTGAATTGTTATTTTCCTTCATCCAAGTCAGATCTTGCTTGAACTGGAAAAAATTCCTTTGTAAACTTGACCATTGATTTGCTGCCCTACTTCAAATCTTGAAGTTTTGAAAACAACTTTGTTTGATAATTGATCGAAAGGAAATTCTATTTCATCAGATTACACACCTCTTCCAATATTTCCGCCCGATCCATATTTTGGCGTCACCACCATCATTGCAACTCTGCCCACCAACTATCTACATACCTATGAAATCCGGTAACTACTAGTGCACACTAACAATCCACGAATGCTTCCGGTTGCATCTTGCCTTAGTACTCAAATATAATATTTTTGAGTACCCCATTCTATATCAACGTTTAGAAAGCCTAGGTTATGTTAATTTTGAAAATTGGGCTCTTCTTCTAGATGCTTATTTTCCTAATGGTCATTGTCCACACTGCTGTACTCAAGATTTATAAGTCGAGCTTCCATTTGAGTTAATAACTATTGAGATTGTCAAGGCATGCAACATTATTTTTACTTTGATTGATGTTAGTCGCTAATTGTTTGTAGTGAGTTGGGCAGACAAGTAGTCACATCGGGTTCTCAATTCAACTATTTGTAGAGATTGATTCTCAATTCATCTATTTGTTGTGGAGATTGATTCAGTTATTTGTTCCGGAGGCAAAATGGTCATCTCCCCTTGTTTCTTTGGAGGCATGTTCTCTTTCACTTATAATATGCAGCAAAATCGAAAATTAAAATAGACTGGCTTGTTGTGTGGATCTCATCATTTGGAGCACAGTGGCATAAACGGTTGCAAATCTGAGTTTGGATGACTTTGACATATCTGGAACAAGTTTTGGCCTTTTACATCAGCAATAACATCGTTAATGACATCAGCCTTTTGCATATTGCAAGCCGGTGGACTTCCTCTTCTTCACAAGTCAGATCAACCTGGCCTGACTTAGACCGTGCTTAATCCCAAACCAAGTGTTAGGTCCTGGGTCAGGTCCTCCTGAATCAACCAAAACCGAACTTGAATATAGATGGGTGTTTTCCCATGTGGTGAGGATGGTTGGGCAAAAAGGGACACTTGCCTACAAAAAACCTGAGGAGGTCCCCTGCCCCCCCTGCGTTTCCTCTCTTCGCTCTCCTCTCTTCATCCTACATTGAGAAAACCTAACGACTACTCCTTTGGGTTCCTGGACAACAAAGATCAGGTGATCTGTTTGGGAGAGAACCCTATTCTCTTCTTTCTTTTTTTCTGTCTCTCACTGTCACGCCCCTGGAAAGGATTACTGTAAATGCCATAATAATACATGTGTCTCGGGGAGTGTGATGACCGGGGAAAGTGTGAACAATTAAAAATTTTCCCCATAGCCAGCCAGGTGTTACCCACAAGATTCCATGATGTGAGATTCTTTCGAATTCTGAGGGCCGGCAAAACTGATAGTAGAAACTTGTGTAAAATAATGAGAGACATAAATAAATAAAATGAGACAAATATCAGACTAAAGCACATCATTTTCAAGATAAAAATTACCATTATAGTCAAGCATTTACAAAAGTATTAATTACAATCCAAAGGCCATAAAGGAATAACAAAAGATAAGAAACTATCCAAAAGATGGTGAAAAGACCAAAAGATGTGATGTTCACTCTAGCGCCGGCCCTATGCTTCATTCAACATCGTATGTGTTACATTGTATGGACTCAATCCATCAGTTGATGTGATAAATTGATTAATTTCTTTATTTATCAATAAAATCATGCTTTACTTTCATGAGATGAATGTTATTTTATTACTTTATGCACATGACTAATACATATGACATAATGGTTCATGAGTTGAACCGGGTCCCATTAGTATATTAGATGTGATATATGTGTATGGATGAGATCCACACACGGGAGATATATGTCACAAATCTTATACTTAAAATATATTCACAACCAGTGATGAAACTGGGCATCTCATCTGATAAGGTTGCAGCACTTTGATCACTATGAGATAGTGTGATTTGTCTTGATCATCAGAATGGAAGATTCTGGATCAATGTGCTGGTACATTGGATGTATTGAAAGACCATGAGAAGCACCTTATGGAATTCTGTCTCAATAATAAGGTATGCTCTCATAATTCCCTAACAATAGGCTCTCAATCCTGAGACATTGATGAACTCAAGTTTCTATCTATTCATTTGCTTTGAGTCACCAATGAGTGAGGCCAACTATAGATCAACACCTCGGTGTCTTGCGTATGTAGTAGTAGGACTGTTGGAACATTGAATAATCAAGATGGAATCTATCTCTATCATCCCCTTGTGCCAATTAATGGATTTATCATTAGTAAGTGCACACCCATCTCGATTAAGAGTTAATTGGATGGTACTGATGATCATAGTGATTAATTTGGGCTCAAGGATAATAAAATGTGGAACTAAGATTGGAAGAGACAGATTTATTCCAATTGATCCATGGATATTGATAGAGGGGCCTACTTGTGGTAATTGGGAAGTTTAGGGTCTTCATTGTAATTTATTCCTAAGACTGGAGTGCAATTGCATATATATAGTGGTGTTATTTGCAATTAACTGTGGGCCCGGATTGCACATGAGATGTGGGTTGCGTGTCCCAGTTGGAGCCAGCTTTCTATGGAATCCCTAGTGGTCCCCACGCTAGCCCAAGTTATTAGAAAGATACTAATCCTATTCGAACTCTAAAAGGAATGAATTAGAATACTATTTCTATTTGAAGTAGGACTTCTAATAGTAGTAATAGTATACTTACTAATTGTTGTGGAAGTAAGACTTCTATTTCAATTAAGAAAAGAGGAGACCTGGGAGATTATAAAAGGAAATCCATCCCTCTTGGACGTCCATAACATTGGAGTAAAAAACGTCCTTTATTTTGTGCAATAGTTGCACTGCTCTCTTCTCTCTTCCTCTTCTAGTTCCTTAGAGTTTCGAGTTGGGTTTTCTCTTGGAGATTCCACCAATCTTCTTGAGAAAAGAGATTTGATTTGGGTCATAGCGTGGAAGGCTAAGAGGTGTTGGAGATTCTGATCTTAGTTTGTAGAAAAGTTCTACATCTACGAAAGTTATCAACTTCTCCATTAGAGCACAACCGAGCTCCTATGGTATAATCTGCTTCCTTGTCTGTTGTGGATTTTTATGGATGCTTGTTCGCTTATGTTCTATCTTTTAGATAGTTTTACTTACTGTACATGATCATGAGATTGAGGGTTATACATCCTAGATTGGGTTTTAGGCCTTATGAATACTTGATCCCTAAGTCAAGTTGGCCAAAAGTTTTGAAAATCTATCCACGAGGCCCACCTACTTCCAACAGTATGCGCCCCACTCTATATAGCCATGCGGTTCCTTTTGGACCGCCTCAATTTCTGGCTCAAGGGGAGTGGGATTGTCACCTAAGAGTACCAAGCATATTCTACGAATAGGCTAAGCAAATTATCAATGTAAATGACACCATCATGTTGCTTCCAAATGAAGTGTAATGATAGTAGATCAAAGGAAACCAATTAAGTCTGATATAAGGACAGTAGATCAAATGAAAACAATTACAACTGAATTAAGCATGAATATACGTGGATCGCGATAATAAACCAGATTCATACAAGACAAAACTGTACAATGAATCTTAGTAATCTACTCCCGACATCACAGTGACTCCAATGTGACTGTGGCAGGGGCTTCTCACACAGATCCAAACTAAATGGCAAACCACGTCACTATATTCTCCTGACAATGACTCCAACATGACCGTGGGAGCTGAAGTACAAAATAGTACACAACTATTGAGGTGAGCTACGGGGCACCTCAAATACAATACTACACCGCAATGAGTTCACCAAATCCACACTCAGCTTGGCCTATCTTTGAGGGATCGAAGCTGAGTGGTAGCAACTCTAATAGCCACGACAACATGGTCTAGCAAAAGGAAAACTGTTCAAAGTACAAATCAAATCTCCAAAATAAAGCTCTCCAACAAGCTATAAGCAAAAGCTCTCCAACAAGCTATCCAACCAAATGACATCCAACTATCTTGGACTGACTAAATACGGAGTGAACTGACAAAACGAAGAGTGTACTAAATACCAAAATGAATAACCGGTGACCCAACATCACAATGGTAGTCAAAATGGAGTAAACGATGCTACAAAAAAAAAAAAAAGAAAAGAAAAAAACCACAAACTCATTATAATTATTAACTTACCGACACCGAAGCTTATCCCGATTTGGGCACCAAAAGGGAGGTCCCGAAATGGGTGGAAAAGGTAGAATCGGATCCGGGCCACTCGGATGGTATCAGGTATCCAAGGCCATACTCACCAACCAAGAAGACCACAACCAAGGATCCTGTCATCCGAGAGAAGGTACGAGTAAATGAGTGCCCGCATATCCCAAGGCATGACTTATATAATTTAATTACCTAAGCTAAGGCCAAACATGTTATAGTGTGGTAGGAAAATGATTTAACATAAAAGAGGGCGCACACACCCCCTATACGAATAAACATGTAAGACGGAGTAGAACTGTGTCTGACCAACCAAGCCTTAAAGGAAAAATTACTATGTACCATTCTAGGTCATGGGAAGCCATCATCATGCTTAAGGGCCAGTTTGGTAACTCTACTAATATAGTCAAGTCAAGTAAAGTTGATTTTGAAGAAAGAATAAAATATAAGTAGGTTTTGATGGTATTTTGTTTTTAGTTGTTTGTTATGGAATCTTTTGACTTTTTTGTATGGAAAAGTGGAGTTTTTTTGTATTTTAGTGGATAAAGGTAGTTGCTTTTTGACTTTTTGTATGAAAAAGATGGGGGGAGTTTTGAATAAAGTGCATTTGATGTGACATCTTGTCTGGAAAATGGAGGCTTTAATTGACTTGTATTGTATTAGTAAAGTGCCAAACGGGCCCTAAGCAATCTCATTCGTCACTATGTATCCTTAGAGTCTAAATACCATGGATCACATGTCCCTTGGTGCTCCGATGGTTTTAGGCTTTCAAGACTCTTAAGTTAACAAACAAACGACTTGAGGACGCACTACACATGTCTCCGGACAATCTTAGGAGTGTGTGCTAGTTCAAACAACACCTCCTTGAAGTCCAAGGCGAGCCCAAGTGTTAAATGAAACTTGGTTTGCATGTCCAATTTCTAAGTCTTATGGTTCAAGGTTTCATCCCAAATAACCAGGGATTATGATCCTCTAATTGGTCATTTAGAGTGGGCAAACATTGGCCCAAATTATAGCGCACAAATCCCAAGAATATCTCAAAAAGGAGTGAAGGTAAAAGGGCGCAAACATCCCTCAAACTGGGCCCCAAAAGTGTCCAGACCTGTATGGTCGGACATTGGCTAGGCTGGTCGGACATTGGGTTGTCAAGGCCATGTCCGACCACACTGCTGGTTGGACATGGACCTGACAGGTCCATGTCCAGGCAGAATTGAATCCCAGTTTTGCTGTACTGTTTTTGGGCAGTTTTTCTCCTATCTTTTGCCCATCTTTTGGGGACTTTTAGCACACATTTGGGGGGTCTAATTAGCATCAACTTAAGCCTCTAACTTACCATTAAATTACTAACAAAACAATTAATTAAGAATGAGCTTTAACATGGTTTTTAATAAAGCAAAACAGAGTAGAAATGTGAATCATCAAAAATTCTTCCATACAAGCTATGAAATTTAAATTGATCACTTGCCTTGGGTCTCCTAAGCTTCAAATTAAACTTTGAACTCACTCTAATCCACTGAATTCAATCCGACCACCAAAACACCTAAAATCCCACACAATACATCCAAAAAATAAAAATCAGAAGAGGGGTTGGAATTGGATCCTAAAAATGGGAATCCATGGCTGAATTACTAGTTTACTATGCTATGAACCATATTCCTCTAAGTGCTCCAAAAACGCTGATTACGATGAGGGAATGTGTGGCCCGCTGTGGATTTCGATGAAAATAGATGGAAGTGATTGCGCCTACGATACGAACAACTTCTATGGATTGGAATCTCGATTCACCGAAGAAACGGAGATGAAATCGAGCTCCAAAGTTCAACTGAAATGAGCATTGTTCAAGAAGGAAGAAAGAAGAAATGATCTCGGATTTGTCGCAGCTTATATAGACTTGCTTTTGTGGAATTACAAGTTCGCAATGGGAACATGTGGACATGATTCATTCGGCCTCTAAACAGGTTTTCTAGCCATCGAAATGAGTCGTGTGGAACACAAAAGTTCCATGAAATAGTTCCTTCTTTCCAACGAGCCCAAGTGTGACAATTTCCGAGGTCTCAAACAAAAAGTCAACTTTTCCAAAAGTGACACTTTGACTCAAACTTAAGTGAAGCAAAGGGCCTGAACGAAGGTTTTCCAAAACTTGAATGGTTATGGAGTCTTAACAAAAGCTTCTCGAAATAGTATTATCTACCCAACAAAGTCGAAATGAATATTTATCGAGTCTCCAAGAGAAAACTCGACTTTTACCGAAATGATGACTAATACTATGTCCAACTTAAGAGAGATGTTGTGAAATGAAGGGTTTCCGGATGTCGAATGGCCACGAGTTGGACACGAAAATTACTCGGGATGATTTGGACTATCTAATGAACCTAAATTGGTGTTTTTTTTCTGAAATTCCCAAAATACCGTTGAGAATGACCGAAGTGACTAAATTACACTTTCTAAGTCGACACTCAATCTAAATGCAATCAAACCAACTCGGCCATTAAACCAACACTAAGACCTACTTAATTAACACTAATCATACTTAAACACCTTAGAAAAAAAAAAAAACTGATCTTTGTCTCTTGCCTTCTTTTTCTATGCCGATGAAACGACATGATGGATGTGGATTTGTAGGGATAAATATGTGGCACTAGCCCTAGTACAAAGATCTGCACCATCACAACAGGTAACGAACACCCTCTTACATTTTTCCTTCCTCTTTGAGCAAACAAAAATTGAAAAGGGTTTTCTCCTCCTCTCCCGCCTTTCTTCTTTTCAGTAAACTACCATTTTGCCCCTTTTTTTTCTTGGTAAGAATAGAAATCAGATTCGCTTTTTTCTTGGTAAGAATAGAAATCAGATTCACTTCTCTCTCTCTCTCTCTCTCGCCTCCGCCCCCAAGCCCCCCCCCCCCCCCCGCCCCCCCTTCCCCTTCTCTTGAGAACTATAGACCAAACCAGATAAAAAGAGCCTTATGCCCAATTCTCTCTTCCTACAGCCACAGATCAAAATCACTAATTGGAATATTTGGGAGTCCTTTAACTCAATCAATCATCCCCAACCATCTTGAGGCGATAAAAGAATTGATGCAAAGGATAAAAGGAAGAACGGAAAACATGTCAACAAGAAGACTCATAAAGAGAAACAAAACTCAATCAAGGGAATCCCAAAACCGCTTTTAATGTCCTACTACAATGCTTATATATATATATATATATATAGGAAAAAAAACCCTAGAACCCAAAACACTAAATGAAATCAGAAAGCTAATCCTAACTACAACTCATTGATAAAATAAAGAAGGAAACAAAGACCCAGAAGACAAAAGTAATCCAAATGCTTTGGACATCCAAGCATAAGACACCCTTCGTTGGGTCCTAAATGTGGATGGGGTTGGCTAGTCAATCCACAAGCTTTGCATCATCACAATATCATCAATATGTAATGTCAGTACAACTGATATTTAACTCATACTAATAGTGCACAGCATAGTCCGATGCTAACCAATTCAGTATTTTAACATTAAAAAAATAAATAATAAATAAAATTCCAAGTGTGCCTAAAACATTTTAGTTCAAGTACTTGTGCATAAAAAGAGATAAACATAATGTTTCAAGAACAATGAGGCAAATAACTAGACACCTGACGCATCGGTAGGCCCAAAATATTCAGTGGCACCTGTTCTGCATTATGTCTGTCTCGTGGGTGATGATATTTACACGTTTCTCCAAATCTGCACGTTCCTGTTTTGAGGAAATACTGAAAAACACAAGGGAAAAAGTAGAAGCATAACTATATAAGATTTCATTTTCTTAAAGGATCATATTGTTAAAAAAAGTAGAACAAGAACTGCATGAAATTGCACTCCGTACTCTTGCGGAGAAAATCATACATTGATTTTCCAACCAAGCTTAACGTTTCTGCAAATTGTTCAAACAAATAGTGCCTATGAATTTGTAATTTAACAAAAAACAGTTTAGTGACAGGACAGCAACTGGTCAAATGGAAAACATCACTTGAGAACTAGGCTCTTAGAATCACAATTGGATTTCACTGATGATGCATGGGCACAAATAGAATCCACAATATAACTATCATTCCAAATAATGATTTTATTTATGATACTCCATGCACATTAAAAATGATAAAAGGCAAAAATAAAACAACAACATAGCAGATGAAAGAGATTAAACAATGATTAGTTCTTGAATACATCTTAGCAAAATTGATATTTGGTAGGAAGTGGATTTAATGGGCAACCAAAAATTATATACCTGGCAATCAGGCTGCCCAACTCTTTCTGGGAGTTCTCTGGATTGAGTGATCTGTAGAAAAGTGTGTTAAAAACGTATTGATATGTTCAGATAACTTCCAAAGCATGTGGCTGAAAATAATGAATTGAGCATGTCACACCCACTAATCTTGGGCATTCTACAATAAATATTGTATTATTAAAGATAAATGTGTCTTTTGTCTGAACTAATATAAGAATGTGATAACTATGAAACTGAGAAAGAAGGATTGATTGATGGTTAATTTAACACCCACTCGCATGAAATTTGAACACTCTGACAGTGTGGAAATTGGAAACCAAAACCACATTAAGTAGAATACTTTTCTGCCTTTTTTCCCCAAATCATTGTGACCCAATAACCATATTTTATATTATAGCAGAATTTCAATTTAATTTTGACCACTTTCTCTCAATTTTTAGTTTGAGCAGAGCCCACATCAATCTTTAAGACTTTGAATCAACCCCTCTTTAACCATTCATAAACTTTTAAAACACTTTCCTTCATCTTATAAGATCAAGCTTAAATCACTAACTCTTTGACCAATCTCAATCTTTTAAAATACCTTCCTTAATGTTTTAACATTAAGATGATTATAAGACTTCCTAATCTTTTGAAATGCTTCCTCTACTTTTTTTTTCAATTCAGTTCCTTCAGTTGTACAAGTATTCTAGGACGTCATCCCTACTTAATTGATTGTATCTCACAACATAAACAGGTTCAAACCACTATTGCACTGTGGCCCCAAAGTCCATCATATCATCATAATGAAAGACATCAGAACAACCAATTATTGTAGAGATATTTGCATGCTTTATTGGAGAGAGCTAAACAATTGAGGCTAATTATTGGGTTTTCTTGTGAGAATGATGTGTATGAGGCAACCCATTCACAGTTTGCAGATGATACCATCATATTTTGTGATGCTAACTTGGCGGAAGTGGAAATTTTGAAGAGCATTTTGAAGTGGCTTGAATTACTCTCGGGTTTAAAGATAAATTATCATTATCTCAATAATTCTATAAGTGAATTTCTAAATTTATTTGTCATCTCACTATTTCAAAAACCACTTAACACTTAATTATGAATGCAGGAGAGAAGAAAATATTTACTTTTATATAGTGTTGTCTGATCATTTAGAAATCATGCATAAATGTGATTTGCCTAACATCAAAAAATTTATGATGCTACAAATATGATATGAATTCGGTTATGAAATCATCACCTTTGAACTTTCTACATTTTATAATTCAATAATATAATACAGTGGCATCATGGTGAGATTGTTAACCTATCAAATCAAATCATGCACCCATGTTCAAGGTTTGAAATTTTTAATGGGCCAGGTCCAGCTTCTTCCATGTAAAAGGTTTACACGCTCAACATGCAACCTATGATTTGTTATCTTGACTCAAGTTGCACAACACATATAACATCATTTTTTATTTCTGTTTTTTGTCTTTTCTTAAAGTGTTATTCAATGTGGACAATACTCATGCATATTACATGGAAACGTGTTCATTAGGATAAAATTATGGTTGGTTTACATGGGACGGGTATGGGGTGAGGGGTCAATCCATGTCCAACTTATTTAATTATGGGTCAGGATTTCTTCACCAGTGACCTACCTAATAATACCATGGGGGTTTAGAGGATCAAGCCACGTCTGCTCATTTAAACTGTGGGCCAGGATTTCTTGACTTTTGACCTATCTAATAATAGAGTGGCAAAAGTTTTGGTATAGTCACGGGTTCAAACCAGATTAATATATATTATAGAACAATTTCAATTCAATTTATCTTCTTTTCTAACTCTCTAAATATCTATTGTTCTTGGTGATATATTAGGTGCCTTCTAGATGGAACTTTTATAGTGATTATGTTGATAGTTAAATCGCTATATTTTTTTCAATTTACATAATTTTTATACTTTATTTATATTTGTTTATATGAATATATTGGGCGTAATGCCTGTGCTTAGCACAAATTATTGTGCTAGACTGCTAGTATTAATTTGGGATGGAAAAGTTTAGAAAATAAAGCCCTCCTACTTGTTTTTGTTTATCAAATCAATGGAGAAATATTTTATTCTACCCAAATATTCAAAGTGGACACAATATAATAATCAGTGACAACTTCAGATATAAAAAATAAAAAAATAAAAAATAAAAAATAAAAAATAAAAAACCTTTTACCTGTCCCCTTTTAGTAGGATGATTAAAACGACATCTACTTCCATAGCCACAAAACCCTGTCCTCAAATAATATATGCAGTCTGGTTCGCTTGGACGATCTGGATAAAGGTTTGAGTTATCCTCTACACCATCTTGTTTATCTACTTGAATTTTCAGGTGCCACATTGAATCTGCAAGAAGATTACAAATCCTTTTTCATAATTACCAAAGACTAAAATGTGCACATTGTGTTGGGAGTGACCCACTCAAAATGCAGCTTCCAATGCTTTACATGAACATGACATCTCTAGCAATAGTTATATCATATAATGTATGCAACCAAATTAGTGGAAATCCCCAATAGAAGCTGTATATTCATGGAAATCCCCCCACCAAAAAAAAATAAATAAGTAAATAAAATAAAGAAACTGATAACTATAAGTCAAGGTAAAGGGTGTGTTGTTTAGACATAAACCAACACCAAGGCAGGGGTTGTTTTTCTTCCATTTTCACCCAAATTAATGTAAGTTTACCCAAGTTTTTATTCTCATCCCTTGTGTGGAAGGGGAAAAAAACAACAATAATACCCTTCCTCATCTCTCTAGTGCACTGAGAAACTGCAAAACTAACCGCAATTTTTGGAGTACATTACATGCCAAAACAAAAGCACAATGGCAACAGAATAATTGAAAATGAAAACAAACGCTCAATTCATCAACAATTATTTAATTAGAGAAAAATCTTCCTACAGCATATATTTATTATATTATATTATATATATATGCATATATATATACAATTTAGAAACCCAACATGAGAACAATAACTACATGACAATATCACAATTCAAGAAGTCCAAAACCTAATACAGTTCTTGAATCCCACAAACACACAACTTAAAACTAAAACTATCAGAACCAAATCAAAGGGCAACAACATTGAAGAATGTTATACCTTCGAGCTTACTATTGTCCATATTCGACGAAGGGGAGACACCATTCATCTGATCCCCCAATTACCCGGCATTGATAAAACTCAAAACGAATTCAAACCCCAAAAAACCTCTCGTCCTTTCCACTCTTTCTATATAAATTAATAAGATATATCCACAAATTCTATATCTATATCTGTATTTCCATATAAAACTATCAATTGCTTGAATCCTAACCCGATCTTGATTGTCAATTGCAGGTTCAGACACCCAAATCCGAACTGGAATTCGAGATTTTGAGAGAATCGAATGCTATTGCGTGAATCCAAGAATCGATCGATGAGTAGGGAAGTTGAAAATTTGATTACAACTCGCTTGAATTCGTTTTCCTTTGTTTCGAATTTCTATTTGGAATAGAGAGATTTGGGGATCTTTGTTTCTCTTTCTTTCTTTCTTTTTTTTTTTTTTGTCAGTTTCTGTTTATATGTGATTGTGATTGGGGGAGATGCCGAAAATAGAAAAGGGGGTTCGGTTTTTTTCTGGCTTTCACACTGGAGGAGTGGAAGTGGGTTTTTAAAGGCGCGCGAAACCGAACTGGGCTTGGATGAGGGGGTTTAGGATTTAGATCCCCTGAGGCTTCCACTCACGAGAAGTTCGTGAGGCTCCTCGGTGGACCACTTGTGAGAAATTCAAGTGTTTCACTAGGTGATGGCACTAGCCGCAAGGAGCATGGGGCTTATTTTATGTAAGGTGCAAATGGACAGTCAGCTGTAGGAATTGGGCCTTGAACCAACTAGTCTGAAATCTGAATCGTATAAGGCTCCCACCTCCCATTGTTGAAAAAGTTTTCAGACTATGGAATTAGTTTACTTATGAAAAATCTAAATCATTCAAAATAAATTTCTTTTTTTAAGATAATTTCATCGTGCGTGGTCGTGATCCTATCCTTGATGTGGGGCTCACTTGGAGATGAGATTGGAGAATGGTATGATTTGGATGGGCCCAATAGGTGTATGGTGAGTTGGGCTCATGCGATCATCGTAATTCCCTGGTCAACAAACCACTAATTTTCAGAGTTAGAAATGGGTGTACAGCCGATCAATCAATGGTCCAGTATATTTGGATATGTGTAAACCCAAGGGCCTAGTGACTACCAGAGAGGTTCCTACTTGCGGTTCACTCATATGGATAATCAGGTGGGTCTCGCCATATAGTGTGCCATGAAAAAAGGTGTGCATAGGATAGTTTCTACTCCCACGAGATTTCAATTATATAGGAGTTTGGGACCATCACGTTTAAGTGTATAAATAGGAAATTATTAAAAAAAAATCAAATGATTTTACAGAAATCACACTGAACTTATAACTTTGTGCTGAAATGATGTTCGGGTGAAATTCCGAATGGTTTCGATGGTGCTTGAATTATAAAAAAGAGAAGAAAAAAAAAAAAAAAAGGACAACTAGGGAGGATAAAAGGAATTTCTCGTTAGTTTGCCAAAAAGGGTGCGGGCTCACAAACCATGGATGGGATGTGGAGTCACAGAACCCTGGATGTGGAGTCACACAACCCTCGTGAGGACTTTTGCTAGTTCCAATTGCAGCTTAAAAACATTCACAGGTGCAACCTGGTTCAACTAGTCGAAGGTTAACCTGTTGGTGATCAATTCAATAATGCATGTTAAAATTAAATTTAGTCCTACATTCGTACCAACTTCATTAAATGATTAAGATTGTCAAAATCAAAATGGTCTCAGTTAGCTAAGTACTCTACGTCTCAGGAAGTGGAGAGGTCTTGTATTCAAAACTTACCTTCATTGGCCACCTCCCATCATTATACCCAGGACATGTGGATAGAAGGGTTTGCATGTACCCTTAGAGATTAATTCTTGGTTCTGTAGAATCGAATGTCTCTCGAGCTCATAACTAAAACACTCCCGGGCTAGGCTGGGAGGGAGATACCTTGGGTCATAAAAAAAATCAAAATCAAATGACCAATTTTATGGATAAAAGAGGTTAAGAAAAAGATGAAAAACTATCATAATTAAGGAAAGGGTATTTTTATCATTTCTCAAAAAAAAAAACAAAAAAAATTTGTAGAGAACTTGATTGAAAGAATTGTGGAAAACTTTTATAGCTTTTGGAAATATTCAAATTTTCTTGTGCTTTTTTCAAAATGAGCCAAGAATTTTATATTTTTTGAAAGTTCCCCTGTAATAAAATCATATTTGATCACTGAAGGCATTTTTTACTTATAGTCCCCAAGGTATTTTTCATATAGCACCACCTCCCTCAATATTTCCTGGATCTCCCACTAAATTTAATAATGATTGGATTTTTTCAGCAGCAGCACCATAGAATCATTTTTTCCATTGTTTCCTTCTTCTTTTTTCTTTTTTTAGGATTTTGCCTTGCGTCCAGGATCCAACCTTATATCAAATGGAACCTAAACTTAAAAATCACATTGATCATGGATAACAAGTCTAGAATGAAGAAAATTTAGTTGGCTTGCTTAAAAGTAGTCCATCTGGTCCCACAAAATAATCAAAGTATGGTCGGATTTCTTACCAATTTTATGTTCGAATTGGGACTTGGGCCTCCTAAATATGGGTTAAAGTCTTGCATGAGAATTGTGATATGAAGAAGCCATTCATTATCCCCATAACAGGATGCCTAGTCGGGCATGATACTGGCTCAACCCAAGCTTGACCCGATTGAAAATGGAACATACCTGACTTGGAATTGTGGAGTCCCCCTAGTACAACCGGGGCTGAACCAGTTAGATGAATTGATATTGTAAAAAAGCTGGTCAAAATTGTTCAAACCTAATCAAATCAAAACCAATAAAAGTCAACAATTGAATCAGTTGGGACCACCATTAATTATATTAATTCTTTACTCTTTTAATTATTCTTTACGGGTTAAACATATTGTTGAACAAGGTCAGACCAAATACTCCATTGGATTTGCTTTCCACTTCTGTTTTTAAAACATTCATTTTACTCGTCTTGGGTCAAGTTGTGTACCAAAAGCTGGGTTTGGTTAGATTTTCAAAGTGTATATGTAGGGGGTGCATGGTCGGGCCCAGCCTACTTTGGGCCGGGCTAAGATTAACTGATAGAAGTCCGAAGGCCCGGCACATCCAACCCAAGTGTTTGTCGGTTAGTGATATTTTGTCCAAACAATAGCTAGGAAGTCGCACAACTGATAAAAAGCCTTCACCTCACTAAATGGGCGGGCTTGGCCCAGACATAGGCCTGTGCTTCTAAAGTCAAGCCAAGCCTAGATATGCCTTTGTCCAGCCTGACTCGACCCATGAACACCCCTGTGTATGTGTAGAACTAAAAATCAAAATTAATACTTGATGTGTAAGATAAGTCTACATGATTCAAGTAAATATTTACCTTCTAAGATAAGTTAAGATTAGACAAATATGTACAAGCTGTCTACTCTCAAAAGGAGCTTTCTAATGTTTTACCAGCATAATAACCTGTGCTCAGCACGAGTATGACCAACATTTATGCATTATAAAAAATAGTCATAAATCATAGAAAGAAAGTAAATGAATAAAAGGTAACCATTATAAGACAAGAAGGAATTAGAAGAACGGAAGAAGAAAGGGAATGATGGAGTTTTAGATAGAAATGGAGATACGTAGAAGTTTCAAAAGCAGAAAAGTGGGAACAGAATGGTTGTTTCAAAGGTAGTTTGTATGAGATAACTGTGGAGAAAACTGAAAAGATTCAAAATCGTAACTAACGGTCAAAATTCAATCCAAAAACCTCTTAGCTTAATATATTATTGTAAGTGCCTAAAAATCATGGACTTGGTTTAGACGATGATGAAGCTTTTAATGATGCTGCTTATCTTGTTTGGAAATAATGGAGATCCTAATCCTGAAAGATAGACAAAAGTCAGGGCCTCGGGCTGCTATCAGCCAAAGGCACTCTGACGCCTTAGTTAGTGCAGTCACTGAACTAGGGTGAAGTGAGGAAGAAGGAGATTCAGACAATGGTGTGTTGTATGTGTACGTACCTTTTATGGGCTTACCATGCAGGTATATATATAGATGAGTGGAAGCTTCCTGAGTGGGGGTAGGTGAGAGCTTTGTCCCATCAGATCTTCCTTAATCCTCCTCATTAATGAGGACGTGATTGATAGGTAGGGATAACCCTCTGCCGGAATCCGGTGGCCACCCTACCTGCTGGCACGCTTTGCAGCACAGCTGTTGATGGAACGCGCTCCGAGGCGCCGTGGGGCGGCTACCGGGGTCGGCGGAACGTGGGAGTCCGTCGGGTCCGGCCCTTTCGCGCCCTGGCGGGCCTGAAGCGTGCATCAACATTTCTTTTTGGCTGAGTGTGCCAGATTTTCTATTTTACTTGGAATTGCAAGTGGTAATCCGGAGATCAACCTTCGCAAGTAAAAAGGAAATCAACTTCTTTCAAGTTTTCCATTGCACATATATTTAAGAAAAGAGACATTTTCTTAGTTTGCCGTGAAAGGCGATTTTGTTTGGCATTTATAGCCGATTTTGGCGTTTATAGCCGATTTTGGCGTTTATAGCCGATTTACAATTCTTATCAATAATGAAAGACAAGAGTTGTGATTTTTGTCTCTTTTAGAAAAATACAAACTACAATGAAAAGCAAGAAAAGGAAGATCTAACTTCTCAGGAGATTGTGGGGGACTCGTTCAGATTGACGGTCGCAAGCCATGTGTGGGCTTCGCCATCATCCATGCAGATGAGAACAGAGGATGCTCTTGATTCGCTTGGCTTGGCTATAACCTCAGATTTTTAGAGGACAAAGACCAGGAGAAGGTCCTATGTCCAATAAAAAGCTAAGTAGACGGGCTGAAAAGCCATGTCTAAGCCATTGGAGGTAGCGGGAGAAGGCAAGGACCTTGGGGGGGGGGGGGTGCCCCCCAAGGGACTTTTGTCACCTTGTAGTGGTGGCCGGTGCAGAACTTCAGCAGAGTTTTTCTCTCTTTTTTCTTTCTCTGGACACGAGCTCTGGATTCTTTCCGATCGATCGATCTTGATTTTTCTAATCCCGATTTTCTGATTTTTTCTTTTTTTCCCCTTCAATTTCAATGGAATGCTCTCCTATTTATAGGCTTTTGGTAGCCATTTAGGAGAGTTTATGAGCTTTAATTGCTTTAATGAGAGGAGTTACAAGATTTATTTCTTGATTTTGTAACTCCTTTTTCCTTGAATCTGATTGGCCGATGGAGATTAAGGGCTTTTAATCACCTTAATTACCATAATGGGAGGAGTTTCATGGGTTAAATGCCATGAATCAATTGACTTGTAACTCCCAAATGCTTGCTTCTGATTGGGCCGTCCAAAGAAATGAATTAATGACTGCAATAAAGCTAGTCAATTAACCACATTAATTGGTCGCCGAGCAGTCGAAGAGTCGCGGGCCATGCCGTGTCTTCTGGAATTCTTCTGGCGATGATCATCGATGGATCTACATGCTGATCGACATCGGATGAACATGTAACTTCAGACATTGATAGCCAAGAGCGGGCCGGTGACATCTGTCTTGTCGATTTCACGATCGGTCGGACAGAAAGTGCACTTTCTTGGTCAGCCGGTTGGCAATCTTGGAGCGCTCACTGATGATTTTATGCTTTTGACGGCGGATCCGAGATGTCGTCGGATATGAGTCAATTTCAAGCATTAAAAATCACATTTTCAGGAAACCACAGGGGCCAAAGTGCGCGAAACGCGAAAAAAGACGGAAAAACGGGTCACCGGCGAAAAATCCGGTGACCCGGACTTCCATGGTCGCCGGCGACCATGGGCCGGCGACCATGGGCCATGGTCGCAGGGGCCTGCGACCTTGGGGGAATTTTTCCCTTCGGAGCCCGTTTTGCGGTCGTTTTGAGGTCTTTTTTGTCGCCGTTTTCTTCTGTATTTTTCTTGACATTTCTTCTCATTTATTGGCTTGATTTCCCTGTAGAAAACCTGATGAGAATCCTTGCATTTTTAGAGTGCAAAGTTTCCAATTTTCCGGGAAAGCTGAAGACTTTGTCGCGTAGAGCTGCTGATTTTCCGCCAGAAGTTGAAACTTGGTCAAACGATGTCGGAATGACCTGAAATTTGAGGTAGAGCCTCCTGAGCAATAAATAAGACCAACCATAGGCTTTTGTTTGAGTTTTGAAGCCGTTTGGGGTCCCATCGATGCTTCACTTGATTTTGCTGCGGGGAAAATGCCGAGCGTTGATATGTGGCCAAACGATATCCGATTGACCTGAAATTTGACGGGGAGCCTATTGGAGTCATTTTGAGACGTTCCATGGGCTCCGTTTTGGATGTCATGGTCCCGGGTTGCTCCGCCGCCGGTAGGCTTGATTTTCTCTCGGAGCATCGAAAACTGGTCAAACATTTTCGGAATGACCTGAAATTTGACGTGCAGCCTTTTGGAAGCATGTTGAAGCCACTCATGCACTTGGTTTGATGAGCGAAGGCTTCGGTGGTTCCCGCCGCTGGGAGGCTTGATTTTGCTGTTCGAGCATTGATGGAGGGTCAAACGTTGTCGGTTTGACTTGAAATTTGGCATGGAGCTCTTTTGAGACATGCTGGAGTCATCCGTAGGCTCTGATCGAAGTTTTGACGTCTCCGATGATGTCGCCGCCTGAGAGCTCCTGTTTAGCTGTCAGAGAAGTGAAGTTAGGCCAAATGTTGTCGAAATGGCCCGAAACTTCATGTGTACTCTTCTTTTGGCTATCTTGAAGGATCTTGCAGTTTTTGTTTGATTCTGACAAGATTTGATTTTTTGGAGAAGTTGCATTGCCTTTTTATGGCAGGTTGCGACTTCATGCAGCTTTCTTGATATTGAAGAGGCAAAGTGACATTTTTGGTGTCAACAAATGCCCCCTCGAGGTACAGCGACGAGTTGCTTGACTTTTGTAGTCGATGTGCCTCGAAGAGATTTTTGAAGGAGAGCTTGTGTCTTGACCAAGAGTCTTTGAGCAATCTTTCCTTTGGTAGAGTAGCCTTTGAACTTCTAGGGGAATTTTATGGTAGTGAAAGGAATCACACACCATCTCGAGGCAAAGTTTTGAAGATGACATCAGGGATGTGGATTTGGGTTTCTGTTTTTGATCTTGTGACCTAACCAGCTATATATGGCAGGTTAGGGGATCGGATTTTGGTTTTGACCTTGTGACCCAACAAGCTGTATGTGGCAAGTTGGGGGATCAGGATTTGGTTTTTTGTTTTGGTCTTGTGACCTAACAAGCTGTATGTGGCAAGTTAGGGGACCAGGATTTGGTTTTTGGTCACTCTTTGGGACTGTGTGGGTCCATTGGAGTGGTTTGGATTTTTGTGGAATGTCAATTTCAAGATTTTGGCTCAATTTGGTATATGAGGCTGGATGGTTTGATTTTTGGAAGCTCATGGGGCTTGGGATTTTTTGTATGGTTCAATCAACTCAAAAGAGGCATGGAACCATTATTGTATGCTCTTGGTAAGAGGGATTTTTTTTTTCTGACTAAAAGCCCTTTTTTTTTTTTTAGTGCCTAGGTGGTCAAACCTGGCTCATATGGGTTAACCCATGGGACCTTAAGCTTTTTAGGATGGCTTAGATCTCATGTGGGGCCATTTCTATAAAGAATATCTAAAGATATCTCATTTGGATAGAGAATATCTAAAAATATCTTTATGGGAGAGAATCTCTCATCTTCCCTTAATTTGGGAGAGAATATCTCAAGGTATCTTTCTTTTTGGCTAAGAATCTCCAATCTCCTATTTTGTTGGAGAGAATCTCTCATTTGATTGATTTTGGGAGGAAATCTCTCAAAGACATCTTTATTTTTGGGAAAGAATCTTTCTAATTCCTTCTCTTTTGGTAAGGTTACTAATTAGTAACACTTACCTTTCTTCTTTGTTTCCTTCTTTGATTTGCTCTCTCCTATAAAAGCAAAGGAAAGGCTAGATCTCTTGCCCTTATTGCTTTCTTTTGCAACAATCTCAAGAGAGCTCCAAGACCAAGAGTTCTTCTTCTTCAAGGATCTTCAAGCTTTTTCCTTCTTCTTCTCCATCAATGGCTTCGAGTAAGTTTTCTCTCTTTTTCTTTCAAGAAAACTCCATGTAGAGAATAGGATGGTAAAAAAGAAAGTTTCTCTCTTTTTTTTTTCTTTCTTTTCTTTCTATTCTTCTTCTCTTTTTTTTTTCTTTTCCACGTGATTTCTTCTTTCTTTTTTTTCTTTTTTTTTCCACACGTTTTTTTTTTCTTTTTTTTTTTGTGGGCCGTACGGACAGATCCGTACGGATCTGGTCCGTACGGCCACGTGGCCTGATTTTTTTTTTTTTTTTGCTGTTTTCTTTCTTCTTTTTTTTTGTTTGAGAAAGTTTTTTTTTGTTCTTTTCTTTCTCCCCTTTTTTTTTTGAGAAAGTTTCTTTTTTTTTTTTTTTTTTTTTGCTCATCATGATAATGCGTTTTTATGCAAATCTAGATGTTCATGCATGTACTTTTTGTAAATTGAATTTGAGAGCATGATAGCATACCTGAAAATCTTTGCAAATTTGGGAATTTGGAGCTCGCAGTGATGTTGAGCCCTTCCTGATTTTGCGGAGATTTTGAGGTTTCGAAAGTTTGGAGCTTCGGAGCCCGCAGCAATGTTGAGCCCATCTTCAAACTTTCTATTTCCTTCGGGGTATTTCCCTTTTCTTCGGAATTGCCCCGGAACCATGCCAAAATTTCGCCAGATTTTTGGTGGGACAAAGTGACCCTTTTTTCTTTTTTAGCGAAATCCTGTCATTTTGATGACGATCTTTTTCTTTTCCAACCTTTGCAGGTGGTTCCTCCAGAGCGAACAAGGGTAAAGAGCCTGCTACAAGCGTACCTCGTCGATCCGCCAGATCTTCTAATGTGGCCATTCAGCAGGCCTGGGAGAAGGTATGATTCTTCCTTTTTCTTTTTCTACTTCTTTCATGGGGCTTTCCATGTTCTGATTTGTTTTCTCACCCTGCTGCTGCTTTTTTCTTTTTTAGCAGATAATGAAGACTTGGCGATGCCTGAGGTTCCGACCGATGAGGCGGTGATGGAGCCGGTTATGGCATCTGAAGAAGAACCGAGGGACTCTGGAATGATTCCAGAATCTCCAATTGGTATAACTTCTTTCGCTTTCTCTTTTCTTTTTTTTTTGCCTGCGACTTGATTTGCTAACATTTTTTCTTGTCAGCTGACTTGCCACAGGATTCCGATGACTTTGAACCATCAATGGACGCAAATGTTGATGATGCTTCCGATGAGTTCATGGAGGAAGAGAGTGTTCCGCCAGTCGTCGAAGAAGGTACTTTGTAGTGATGACCCTGATGATTTTTTTTTTAACAGGATCATATTCATACCTTTTTGTGTTTCATTTGCAGGTTTTGAAGTGACAGAAGAGAGTCCATCGCTTTCTTCAGAACCAGAGCAAGGGATGCCAGAGGTCGATCCGGAGGTAGAGACTCCTACAACCAGTTCTGACGCGATAGAGGAGATACCTCATGCTGAGATTCCTTCTCCAGTGGCTCCAAGTGGAAAGAGTTCTTTTGTTACTCTTCCAATGGGACATGACATGAGCAGCCGATCAACGGAGAAGGGTGAATCTTCATCCAGTTCGTCTCTTCAATTTGCGAAGAAGGTGTTGGCTCGGGTTTTAAGTTCTTGGATCAAGACTCTCCTTTCTGGACACTTGGAAGCAGGATTTGGCATGATCCCACATGTGCAGGAGATTCTCACTGACACCGAAGAGGTTGGTCTGGATGTCACAAGTGCCAGGGCGATCGTTGATAGGATCATTGCACTGGGTGACAAGTGGTTTGAGACCATGGATTTCCCTGACGACCAATTCTTCAAGGAGATGTTCTTGGACCCTGCTGATAAGGCTAAGTCCGACCTGAATGAGGCTAAACAAAGCAGGAAGCAGGTAGTCTGAGAGAAGAACAAGGAAGAGCTAGCCATCATCGGATTGAGGCATGACCTTAACGTCCTTGATAGGGAAGTTGAGGAGGCCAGGAAACGTCTTGAGCATTTGAAGGCACAAGTCGATGCTAAGTGGGCTGCTATAACAGAGGCTCGTGACAGGGAGAGTACTCTGATTCGAAGGGTTGCAGATGCCGGTCAAGTTCTCGAGAGGAGGACTCTAGAAAACGAACGATGGCAAACTGCTGGGGAAGAGCTTCCCGGTGTAAAAGAAGGGTTACGGCATTCGCCAGCATCTCATGGCAAGTTCCTGAAGAAGCGTGCCTTGGAAACTCTGACGGCTGAGGCCAAAAGTTTGCTTGAGGAGCTGAAGCTTTGGCTGGAGACCATTTTTGGCTGAGCTCCTGATTTTTTTATAGCAGAAACCATTCTTCTTTTTTTTTTGGTACCACATGTATTTTTTGGTACTTCTTTTTTTTTGCAGTGCTTGTGAACACTTTTTTTTGGTACCACATGTATTTTTTGGTACTTTTTTTTTTTGTAGTGCTTGTGAACACTTTCCTTTTTTTTTTTCGGTACCACATGTATTTTTTGGTACTCTTTTTTTTTTTGTTTTCCCTACGCTCACTCAAATCTTTTTGTGATGAAAGCGATTGCTAAATGGGGTTTGATCAAAAGTTTTGTCATTTTGTGAAAATCTTTTGTCAAATGGTTGTTTTGGTAGGGGAAACGAATTTGGCATGAAAGCCGAATTTTTGTGGCATTTACAGCCAGTTTGGTGGCATTGATAGCCAATTGGTGGCATTTATAGCCGGTTTGGTGGCATTGATAGCCAATTTGTGGCATTTATAGCCGGTTTGATGGCATTGATAGCCAATTTGTGGCATTTATAGCCGGTTTGGTGGCATCGATAGCCATTTTTTGAAAGCCAAGTTTTGGTTTGTCGGCGTGAAAGCCAATTTTTTGTGGCATTGATAGCCGGTTTGTGGCATTTATAGCCGGTTTTGACATGAGAGTCAGGTTTTTTTTTGTGTGGCATTTATAGCCGATTTGGTGGCATTGATAGCCGGTTTTTGGCAAAAGAGCCAGGTTTTGGCGTTTATAGCCAGATTTTTTTTTGGCTTTCAAAATGCAGGTATCGACTAAATGTCGCCTCCCCGCTGAATGGTCTTGCAAGTATCGATGGAATGTCGCTTCCTTGCTCATTCGGTTTTGCGAGTATTGATGGAATGTCACTTCCTCGCGGGTTAGGTTTTGCAAGTATCGATGGAATGTCACTTCCTCGCGAATTGGGGTGCAAATATCGACTAAGCGTCGCTTCCCTGCTTTTCCGAAAACTTTTGATTTTGCGGGTACTGACTTGATGTCGTTTCCCCGTGATTTTTGAAATTTGAGGTTTTCTCGAACCTTTGAAATTTGGGTTGTGGATATCAACTGAAATGTTGCGTCTCCACGATTTTAGAGGTTTTGGAAGTATCGAATGGGGTTCGCATCCTTCCGATTTTTTGAGTTTTGCGAGTATCGACTAAGTGTCACTTCCCCGCGGTTTTTGAAAAACCATTTTTTTGTTTAAAGACACGAGGGTCGTAAATTTTGACCTAAAACCATTTGGCGGTAAAAGGAAAGGTGGACTAGGGTGGAAATCCCTGAATCCGAATTTTTGTTTCAAACCATGAATTTTGGTTCAAGGATCGAAAGTTTTGGTCAAGTCAGGGAGAGGCTCCTAAACTTGGATTTTTTTTACTTTTGAACAATGAAACGATAAAAATAAGCATTGTTTTTGAATCTCTAGAAATTTTGACATTTGATATGAAAATTCTAAAGAGAGTGGGTTTGATGAGCGAGTACCTGAGAACAGGTTTTGGCCATACACGCATTGCTCTTACCCAGTTGGGTAAGTCTTCAAGGGTAGTACCGCTTCAAGAACTTGCCGTTGATAGGCAGCATACATCTGTCGCCTTCCATGTTTAGGAGGGCATATGCGCCATTGGAGAAGACCTTGTCGATGACGTAGGGTCCCTCCCATTTTGGTTCAAACTTGCCTTTGGACTTGTGAGCGAAGACCATTGGTCTTTTTACCGCAAGAACCAAGTCACCCTTTTTGTAGGCACGTTGCCTGACCTTTTTGTCAAAAGATCCTGCCATGCGTGCTTGGTAAAGTTCAATGCTTTGTCGAGCTTCGAGCCGTTTCTCATCGAGATTGTCTAGCTCATGAAGTCGTAATTTCGCATTGCTTTCTTGAGTCATGTCATTTTGTAGAGATACCCTCAGAGAAGGAATTTGTACCTCTAGGGGCACGACAGCTTCGCATCCATAGACCAAGGAGAATGGTGTGCTATGGGTTGGTCCTCGAACGGTGGTTCGATAGGCCCACAAAGCTTCAGACAGTTTGTCACTCCAGTCTCTTTTGTGACTAGAGACCATTTTCTTGAGGATTTTGCAGAGTGTCTTGTTGAAGGCTTCTGCTAATCCGTTTGCTGCCGGATTGTATGGAGTCGAAGGACAGCTTTGAATTTTGTATTTGTCGCAGAACCTGTAGAATCGATGATCCCGGAATTGTGGTCCGTTATCATGGACGAATCTCTTGGGTATGCCGAAACGACAAATGATGTTGGTGCGCAGGAACTGAAGAACTGATGAGGTCTTCATTTCGTTGAACGCAAATGCTTCTGACCACTTGGAGAAATAATCCGTTGCGGCGAAGATGAAGCGATGACCTTTGCTTGAAGGGGGAGAGATAGGACCTATGATGTCCATGCCCCATGCTTCGAAAGGCCATGAGATTGCTGTAGGATGTAGCCATTCCGGAGGCATGTGAATGTAGTCTCCATGAACTTGGCATTGTTGGCAGCGCTTAGCAAATTGCATTGCGTCGGGTACTATGGTAGGCCAGTAGTAACCCAACCTTTTGATTTGGTCGTAGAGCTTGGGACCAGCCTGATGAGCTCCACAAAGACCAGCGTGAACTTCTTTGAGTGTTTCTTCAGCTTCTTGTTGTGACAAGCAGCGTAGGAGTACTCCATTGAAGGATTTCCTGTAAAGGATTTTTGAAGGGATATCCAAATGAAAGTTTGGGGCTCGCCTTTGGATGCTTACCCGTTCTTTTGGATCTTCAGGTAGGATTCCGAACATAGTGAAATCAATGAACGGATCCCTCCAGTCGCCGATTGAAGTTTGAAGGATAGAGATCCGACTTCCAACCACTCGGTGGCATTCAGCAACTGCTTGGTGCGTGTTAAGAGGAGGGAGGATCCTTCTCTCACACACTGTAATTTGCATGTTTTCCCCTTCCTGGATCGCCATTGATGCGGCAAGTCCAGCCAGGGCATCTGCACGGATGTTTTCACCTCTACGAATGTGGGTGATGTGACAGATGTCAAACTTTTGCAGAAGCGATTGTGCCTTGTTGTAATAAGGCAGCAGATCAGGCTTCCTGACTTCATATTTTTGATTCATCTGGTTGACGATCAGTTGAGAGTCTCCAAAGACTTCCAGCATGGTGATACCAGATTCGATGGCGAGTTCCAATCCTAGGATCAGAGCTTGGTATTCAGCTGCATTGTTTGTGCATGGTTCCAATAGCGAGAAAGCGTGTGGAATCATGCATTTGTCGGGGCTAACAAAGAGGATGCCAACTCCCGAGATCAGCTTTCTGTTTTCATTTGTCCTGGTTGCACCGTCAAAGTACATGTCCCAGGAGGCATTTGGCGAGAAAGTCTCCACGTTGTAGATAGGTTCGTCTGGGAGATCATCTCCGAGTGGTGAATCTTTAGGCAATGGATGCTCTGCGAGGAAATCTGCTAGAGCTTGGCCTTTGATTGCTTTTTGTGGCACATACCTAATATCAAATTGTGATAGAAGGATGGACCATTTTGCCAGTCGGGCATTGAGAGAACCGGCCTTTGTGACAAGGACCTTCAAGAGGTTGATCCTCGAGACCAGGTAGACTGTGTTGGAAAGCAGATAGTGACGTAGCTTTTGTACGGCGAACATCACTGCAAGGCATTCTTTTTCGACTGGAGAGTAGCGATGCTCTGCACCTACTAGCATGCGGCTGAGGTAGTATAGAGCAGCTTCTTTTCCCTCACCATTCTCTTGTGCAAGCAAAGCGCCTACAGAATGATCAAGAGCTCTTGTGTACAAGATGAATGGTTTTCCAGTGGCAGGGGCAGCTAACACTGGAGGTTTGGTCAGGTATGACTTGATATCTTGAAATGCGGCTTCACAGTCGGCATCCCAGACAAAGTCTACACCCTTTTTCATCAATCGAGAGAATGGACGGCATTTCCCCGAAAGATTGGAGATGAACCGTCTGATGTAGGCCAATCTCCCTTGAAGCCCTTTTAGTTCCCTTAGGGTTCTTGGAGAGGGCATTTCTAGAATAGCCTTGACTTTTATGGGGTCAAGTTCTATTCCAGCTTTCCGAACAAGGAATCCGAGAAACTTACCCGACGAGACGCCGAAGAAGCATTTTAGAGGATTCATCCGCAGTTTGTGTTTGCGGAGTCGGAGGAAGACTTCCCGAAGATCTTTGAGATGGTCTTCTTTTCTTCTGCTTTTGACGGCGAGGTCATCAACGTAACATTCGACCGTCTTGTGCTGCATATCTTGGAATATTTTCATCATAGCCCTCTGATATGTGGCACCAGCATTTTTCAGACCAAATGGCATGACAGTGTAGCAATACACGCCAAATGGAGTCCGAAAAGATGTGTGTTTTTCATCCTCGGGATGCGTCTTTATCTGATTGTAGCCAGAGAAGCCATCCATGAATGTCATTCGCTCGAATCCGCAGGTATTGTCAATCATCACCTCCGGTATGGGGAGCGGGAATTCATCTTTAGGGCAAGCGCTATTCAAGTCTTTATAGTCAATACAGACCCTGATCTGCCCATTTTTCTTTGTCACGGGGACAATGTTGGCCAACCATTCTGGATGTTGTTCCTCACGGATGAAGCCGACGCTTTTGAGCTTTTGAACTTCTTGTTCAATTTTATCCATCACATCTGGACGGAATCTTCTTTGGCCTTGTTTGACAGGCTTGATTTCTTCTTGAAGATTGAGTTTGTGGACTGCTACTTTGGGGTCTAAACCAGGCATTTCAGCGTAGGACCATGCAAAGCAATCAACGAACTCACGAAGAAAAGCGATATACTCGGGTAACTCATCATCCTTTATATTCTTGCTTATGAATACAGGACGTGGGTTATCTGGTGTTCCCAAGTCTATCTTTTCAACAGGATTTTCTGTCGGAAGGTTCGAAGGTGGTTCCTCCACAATATTTTCGGAGGCTTCCAACTCAACGAAACCTTCTGGAGTTTCAACTGCATTACCAGACCAAGGCTCTCTTCCTTTCCATGGATTTTCTTGATTGGTGATCTCCTCAAGGCTTGCTATGAGATAGTCCCAATCGCCTGTTGAGTCTGGTATTTCTTTTGGAGACGAGGGTTCTTCTGGGTCAGAATAGCACAAGTCTGTATTATCGGGCGATTCCTCTTCATCATCAGAGAAATCGTACAAATTGGATGAGCTTCCTGGATCTTTGTCAGGTAACTCTTTAAAGAGATTTCCAGGGAGATCGATGTCTTCGTGGACTTGAGATGTTGAGGCTTGGTCGGTAAAACGACTTTTAAGCCTTTGTGTCAACTGTCTCAGGGGGGTATCAGGATCATATCCTAACCCATGTGAAGACTTTTCTACATATCCGTAGAGTCTCCAATCTTCCAGCTGGCTTTTGGTCAAGGCGGGCTCCAATGGCGTGAGAATACCGCGTCTTTCTCCCAAACCGACTGGGTTTTGAGCGTCATAGCCCATTTTCTTCATAATTGCTTGTGCCACAGGACTATATAGAGATAGCTGAGGCATACCTTCATTTTGGAAAGGTTCAAGCAGAGAACTTGATGAAGAAGCATCCGATCTATGAAAGAAGATCGGTCTTTGCTTTGGTGATGTTGCCGGAACAACAAAGGTAGCAGACGTAGGATCTTCTACATCAGCAGGTGTCTCCATCGGAGTGAGAGCAGGCTGAACTTGCTGAGTGTCAGCTTGGCTTGACGATGCACCGTCTTCTGGCTCTGAGTCTGAGTCTGTGTCTTGCATGATAGACACGAGAGAGACAACAAATTTGCCCCCAGGCTTTTGTTTCGCCTTCTTCACTTTAGTCGTGATGACCAAAGGTTTTGAAGATTTGAGGGAGATGACGAAGGGAGATTGACTACTCTCTTCTAATTTGCCGGAGGGTTTGTTTTCTTCCGGTGATTTTTGAGGAGCCTTGCCTTTATCTTTCTGGAGATTTTCAGCAGGGGGTGCTATTTCCTCTTCTTCTTTTTCTCCTTCATACATCTGGGAGTCTGCGAAGTGGACTTCTTTACCTTTGAAGGGTTTTCTGTCCGCAAAGACGCGATGTACCATGCCGTCGTCGCCGACGAACTTGATGCATTGATGTAGAGTTGAAGGGACAACACCATTCTCGTGTATCCAAGGACGTCCGAGAAGGATGTTGTAGCATGAGGGGGTTTTTATTGCATACACAGTGACCTCAGAGATAAGATCACCGATTTGCAATTTGAACCTGATTTTGCCGATAGGCCTTGGAGTGCTCCCATCGTATCCAAAGATAGATACAGATGTGTGGCTTAGCTTGCTGGGTGGGATGCCCAACTCTTCAAGAGCCGAAGTGGAGATAAGGTTGAGTGCAGAACCTGGGTCGATCTGAACTCTATGTATCGACATTTCTTTAATGTACCCTGTGAAGTACAGGGGTCGGTTGTGCCTTGCCTCGCCAAGTAGGAGGTCTTCCTTAGTGAAGGCGATGGTTGCACTGGCTGCCTTTTGAACCGAGAGGCATTGGATGCATGATCCCTCAGTTTTCTTTTCTCCCTTTGAGGAAGTTTCAGAGTTTTTGACCCGGTAGTCCATTTCAATTTGGAGGACTTGCGGGGCATGTTTGTCGACATCCTCATTCAGTTTTTGTAATTCTGAGATGAGATTATCACGAGTGCGTGGAGACATTCGTAATAAATCCAGGATGTGAAGACGTGCAGGTATGTGTTTGAAGTGCTCAACCAAGTCATACTTGAAAGCCTCCTTAGGGCCTGCATGTTCATCATTGTTGCCACTGGGGGCGCTTACAACATCTTTTCCCGAAGGATTTACATAAGTAAAGGAAGATTGGTTGTAATTCTTGTGGTAGTCCCGGCCAGAGCGGGTGCCTCTACCAACTTCGAGAGCTTCTTGAGAAGGATCTTCGTTTGGAATATTATCTTCAGGATCAAGAGGCTGTCGTTTTTCATCTACTGGGGATGTATCTGCAGCAGAGTTGCCATCCTCAGTGATTGTGTTGCACGGAGCATTTTCCGGGAGCAAGTCCTGAACAGCATCCAGCAGCTTTTCTTCTTCGTTGACCCATCCATCACCCCAAGTTGGGTTTTCTTCATGATGATGAGTCGGGAAGAATGTGTATCCTGAGGTCACAGTCTCAGGAGAAGAAACCTGAGAGGGTGTCATCTCTGTGAAAGTCACGTGAGACGAGGTAGCTCCAGAGGATACATTGCTGGGCGTCGTCGGAGTATAGGTAATCTCATCAGACGACGCTTCAGAAGAGCTATAGTCCTGATATATTACATTACAGGAAGCTCTGATAGGAGATGTTGCCTGCTCGGAGTCAGACTCATCCTCAGATGTAAGAGGATCGTCTATCCAGCAATGTTCTCCATTTTCAGGAGTTAAGGGTGGATGTACCTTATTATCTTCAGGGACTTCAGGCTCTGGGTTGCGAGGAGGCTCGTTAACACGATCTTGCTCTTGTTCTAGAGCGAGACGCTGCAAGATCCTTGCATATTCTTCAAGATCAGGCATGGAAGCCAGATCCTCTTCTTCGTCTTCTCCGTGTGGCTCAACATAGTTGATTTCCACTGGAGCAATGACAGGTGCTGGGTTAACAGTATCTTCTTGTGCAGCCTCTTGGTCTTCTTCATCATCAGACCAGGATCCTTGTGGTTGCAAGGGGTTATACCAGATTACTGGCATAAGGTGAGTTTCAGGAACCCATTCTTCATCGGAGAGATATTCTCCTGTTTCAAGAGATTCCTCCCACTCATCGGTGTAGTTGGGCTCGAATCCATCGTCGGTGTCGGTGGACTCGTATCCATCAATGGAGAATCCAACTACCGAGTTGCAAGAGTATGATGCCCCCTGCATAGCTTCTTCTCTGAATTGAGGTGGCATGAAATCACTGAGAGTGAGTTTTCTTACCCCCTTTGAAGTCTCTGGAAGGGACGTTTCTGTTGCCCCGAGTGAAGTGGTAGAGGAGGCCTCTGCCTTTTCATGGACTTCTTGTTTTGGCTGGGTCTTCTCTTGCCGTTTGAGCCTGAGGAGATGTTTCCTAGCCTGCCTTCGCTGTTAAGCTGTTGGCTTTGTTTTGACGATCTCCCAGTTTTCATCTTCCAGGAGATCGGGATGTACCCATATAGGTTGTCCGTCTGGTGTCGGGAAAGGAACCAGCTTCTCGGACACTTGAATTTTGTTTATCACCATGAAGGAAGTAGTGATCTTCTTCTTCGGTGATTTTGGTGTTTGTCCACATGACACCATGTTGACGGAGGCAGTCCCATAGTTTTTGTCAAAGGTGATGACTCCGTTTTTCCACATCTCGTTTATCTTCTCTCTCACAACAAAGCATTGATTGAGAGGATGCGAGACCATCTGGTGGTATGGACAGTACCGAGGATCATTGGTTTTGCCAACGTCTCCAGGTCTTTTGGGCTCTGGCAAAATGAGTTTGCCATTTGCTAGGAGAGCCTCAAAGATTTCTTCGACGTCTTCATCGAACGGATATTTCTTTTCTACTCGCTCTTTGAAGGCATCAGAGAGTTCAGGTCTCTTACCTGCACCTCTATTTTCAGCTTTCTTTGGTTGCTGAGGAGCTGACTTGGTTTGCACATTAAGGACCTCTTTCTTCTTTGGTTTAGAGGTTGCAATGGCGGTTGGCTCTTTTCTTGATGACTTCTGACTGTTGAGGTCTTTGATCACCATTTCAGCTTCCATGGAAGCTTCGAGGAGTTCCCCCAGGTTCTTTGATTTATTGCCGATGATCATGGAGCGGATTTTAGCTCTCATGTTGTTTCGGCAGATGTCGACTAGCGACGCTTGTGGCAGTACATCTGAGCATTTGTACGCCATTGCTTTCCACTTGTGAATGAAGTCATAAGTTGACTCATTCTCTCCCTGTTTTAGGCTGCATAGCTGAGCCATAGTAACAGGATGATCCTCACCTTGGAAGTGGGTCAGGAAGCGTGTCTCCAGCATAGCCCAGTTCTGAATGGAGTTCTCCGGCAGAGTGGAGTACCAATCGAAGGCCGTACCTTTTAGGGTACTTGCAAAGAGGCGAATCTTGAGTGCATCTTGATCCGCGATAGCTCCCGTCAAGATCTTGAAGTGGATGACGTGCTGTCTGGCCGATCCTTTCCCCGTATATGTTTGGAGAGTAGGATGCTTGAATTTTGTGGGGAACGGGACCGAGTCCATCCATAAAGGATATGGTGGCTTGATCCCGTGCTCTTTGAGTATATCCTCTTCTTTAGCTTTGGCGAGGATACTGTCTACGTCCTTTTTGGTAAGGGCGCGTGACTCATTTTCTTCTCCATTTCCCTCGTTATTGCTATGATTCGGAGGAGGCTCATTGTTCACCTGATTTTGGACGACAAGGAGAAGGTTTTCCATCAGAGTTTCAATCCTCTACTGGCTTTGTTCCAACTGCTGGATGCGTGTGAGCGCATCATCTCGAGGTGGATTCTGAGGTAGCCAAGACGTTCATCCCTCGGGACTCGAACGAAGAAATCATCCTGGTGACCGAGCTGGGGCTCATTCTTTTTGATGAAGAGCTTGATGAAGGATTACTCTCCCGTCCTTGGCTTGAAGGGGCAGGAGATTCTTCGGGATGTCTTTGTGTCCTGGTGACGCTACGGGTCACCGGACGTCGGACATGGATTTTTGATGCTGACCTTTGGCGTCTTCTGGTTTTTCCAACTATATGGACGGCAGCAACTTGGTCGGGTCTTTCTTTTTCGACCCATTTGTGGGAGACTTGAAGTGTAGGAGGCTGGGTCCGTTGCTTCTCTAGTCTCTTTTGTCGATATGACGCACGGCGGCGTGCTCGACGAGCGATTTGAGCTTCAGTCAGCTCTGGCTGGGCTCTGACGATGAAGGATGTGCTCCCTCGGGCGCAGCAGCCGAGCTTGTCTTCTTTGTAGCTAGGCAAGGACAGGATCCGGACCCGGTCCTTTGCCTGTTGCAGCGAAGCTTTAAACCTTTCGAGTTCGGCCCCTGTAGAGATGAAGGGTCGAACTGAAGGAGTGTAGGCCTTGGCAGGTGCTTGCAGAGGCCTGGTGATCCATGATCTGATTTTGGGCCTGTAGGAACAAGCCGGCTCATGCTGGGTTGACTTGGGAGTCAGGTTGGAGATGGGTCTCTCCTCTTTCATGTAGGCAAGAGGGTAGAACTGGTTCTCTTTGAGTGGGGCCAGGTATGCTGGCTTGGTGGAAATTTGAGACCTTCTTTGTTTTGGGGAAGGTCTTGGAGACCAAGTCTTGGGATAGACCTGGTTGTTTGTGGGTCGAGGCTTCGCGGGGGTGCCGCGGGCTTCGGGCTTTTGGGCGCTTGCCTTTGGTGTCACGGGAGTGACACGTTGAGAGGCGATCTTCTGCTTTTTAGCAGGCGCAGCTTGTTCTTCGGGAAGTGGGAATGGTCCCAGTGTCCCAAAGAAGATAGTCCGGGGAGTCGAGGTCGACCCGGAGTTCAGAGAGTTGCCGAGGGAGTTGACGCTTCGGCAGCTGACAGGGCGCTTATGGGTGCGCGTGCTTTGCTTCTGTTGAAGCATGAGTTGGTGCTTGTTCTCATCGAAGATAATGGTTAAGGCTGCCATTGTTAGTTTCGAAAAGGTTCTAAAACACGACCACATCCATTAGTAATCACAAGAATAATGATCATAAATGGGAATTTCTATGGTTGTCTTTTCAAATCGCTCAAGGGACATGTCCCAAGCAATATGAAAGAAGGCAAAAAGCCATAGAGGGTACAATTGTTCTGGTTGCAAGCATGGTAGGCTCGAAATGAGCGTTCCAATGACTGCTAGAAGCAATTGTATACCTAAATTCGACTTATCGAGAAGCGGAGCTTACTCGAGATAAGAAGAATATAAGGTAGGAGTTACAAATGTGCCGGTCACAGATACAGTAGACCCCGAAAGGGCGTACCAGTATTGCTAGGCACAAATGTTGGAAATCGCATCCATGAGATGGGATTCTCTTTTTTTTTTTTTAAATGTCAAGATTGGATTCATCAAAGAGAGCAGATGGTATTCCGATCCGAATACGGGCTCAACGATTTCCGCAAGCACCAGTACCCAGAAGGGAAGGAACCACAATTTCTCGGATCTGAATCTAAAATGACGAGAGTTTTTTTTTTTGAAATGATATTATTTTTTTTTTATTTATTTATTTTTAAAAATATATATATATATTTTTTTTTAAGATTATTTATTTCTATTTTTTGAAGATTTTTTTTTTTGAAAATCTTTTTTTTTATTTTTTTTATTTTGATTTTTTTTTGTTTAAGATTTTTTTTTGAATTTTTTTTTATTTTTTGATTTTTTTTTTTTAAGATTTAAAGACGAGAGAGTATACATAGGCCTCCTAACCCGGTCTTATGAAACCTCAATTGATAGAATTGCCCCCAGGTAAGGGTAGGATTACTTAATGAACCCGTTTGGAGGACCCTTGCCTAGAACAGTCAAGCTGTCTCCACACTCTGGACAAGGTTTTTCTTGAATCAATCGTGATCAAAGAACGCAATTGGTTTAACCTTAGTGGTCTATGTCCTTTTTTTTCAAATCCCAAATAGACTCATCGAAGAGAAACGATGGCCCAAAACCTTAGTCGAACGGGCTCAACATTTCTGCAAGCACCAAAGAACGATAGGATAGGATCAAAGTTTCTCAATTTTGAATCCAAACTAAGAAAACTGATTTTTTTTATTTTTTTTTTTATTTTTTTTTTTGAAATCTCTAATGAACTCATCGAAGAGAAACGATGGTCCAAAACCTTAGTCGAACGGGCTCAACATTTCTGCAAGCACCAAAGAACGATAGGATAGGATCAAAGTTTCTCGATTTTGAATTCAAACTAAGAAAACTGATTTTTTTTTTGAAAAGAGAAAGAATGGAAACAAACTCAAAGGAATAGAAATTTCCAAAAAATCCCATCTCATTTTTTTTTTAGGATGCAAAATCCAACATAGGCTACCAGCTAGAAAGTAGCCAAGGAATCCGGAAAAGAAGTATAAGCATAGAGCAAAAAGTATGATATGCAAATATTTCATTTCCGAGCACCGTGTTCTCAAATGAACGAGTCCCACCGGGTGTGCCAGCTTGATGGAACGCGCTCCGAGGCGCCGTGGGGCGGCTACCGGGGTCGGCGGAAAGTGGGAGTCCGTCGGGTCCGGCCCTTTCGCGCCCTGGCGGGCCTGAAGCGTGCATCAACATTTCTTTTTGGGTGGGTATGCCAGATTTTCTATTTTACTTGGAATTGCAAGTGGTAATCCGGAGATCAACCTTCGCAAGTAAAAAGGAAATCAACTTCTTTCAAGTTTTCCATTGCACATATATTTAAGAAAAGAGACATTTTCTTAGTTTGCCGTGAAAGGCGATTTTGTTTGGCATTTATAGCCGATTTTGGCGTTTATAGCCGATTTTGGCGTTTATAGCCGATTTACAATTCTTATCAATAATGAAAGACAAGAGTTGTGATTTTTGTCTCTTTTAGAAAAATACAAACTACAATGAAAAGCAAGAAAAGGAAGATCTAACTTCTCAGGAGATTGTGGGGGACTCGTTCAGATTGACGGTCGCAAGCCATGTGTGGGCTTCGCCATCATCCATGCAGATGAGAACAGAGGATGCTCTTGATTCGCTTGGCTTGGCTATAACCTCAGATTTTTAGAGGACAAAGACCAGGAGAAGGTCCTATGTCCAATAAAAAGCTAAGTAGACGGGCTGAAAAGCCATGTCTAAGCCATTGGAGGTAGCGGGAGAAGGCAAGGACCTTGGGGGGGGGGAGCCCCCCAAGGGACTTTTGTCACCTTGTAGTGGTGGCCGGTGCAGAACTTCAGCAGAGTTTTTCTCTCTTTTTTCTTTCTCTCGACACGAGCTCTGGATTCTTTCCGATCGATCGATCTCGATTTTTCTGATCTCGATTTTCTGATTTTTTCTTTTTTTCCCCTTCAATTTCAATGGAATGCTCTCCTATTTATAGGCTTTTGGTAGCCATTTAGGAGAGTTTATGAGCTTTAATTGCTTTAATGAGAGGAGTTACAAGATTTATTTCTTGATTTTGTAACTCCTTTTTCCTTGAATCTGATTGGCCGATGGAGATTAAGGGCTTTTAATCACCTTAATTACCATAATGGGAGGAGTTTCATGGGTTAAATGCCATGAATCAATTGACTTGTAACTCCCAAATGCTTGCTTCTGATTGGGCCGTCCAAAGAAATGAATTAATGACTGCAATAAAGCTAGTCAATTAACCACATTAATTGGTCGCCGAGCAGTCGAAGAGTCGCGGGCCATGCCGTGTCTTCTGGAATTCTTCTGGCGATGATCATCGATGGATCTACATGCTGATCGACATCGGATGAACATGTAACTTCAGACATTGATAGCCAAGAGCGGGCCGGTGACATCTGTCTTGTCGATTTCACGATCGGTCGGATAGAAAGTGCACTTTCTTGGTCAGCCGGTTGGCGATCTTGGAGCGATCACTGATGATTTTATGCTTTTGACGGCGGATCCGAGATGTCGTCGGATATGAGTCAATTTCAAGCATTAAAAATCACATTTTCAGGAAACCACAGGGGCCAAAGTGCGCGAAACGCGAAAAAAGACGGAAAAACGGGTCACCGGCGAAAAATCCGGTGACCCGGACTTCCATGGTCGCCGGCGACCATGGGCCATGGTCGCAGGGGCCTGCGACCTTGGGGGAATTTTTCCCTTCGGAGCCCGTTTTGCGGTCGTTTTGAGGTCTTTTTTGTCGCCGTTTTCTTCTGTATTTTTCTTGAGATTTCTTCTCGTTTATTGGCTTGATTTCCCTGTAGAAAACCTGATGAGAATCCTTGCATTTTTAGAGTGCAAAGTTTCCAATTTTCCGGGAAAGCCGAAGACTTTGTCGCGTAGAGCTGCTGATTTTCCGCCAGAAGTTGAAACTTGGTCAAACGATGTCGGAATGACCTGAAATTTGAGGTAGAGCCTCCTGAGCAATAAATAAGACCAACCATAGGCTTTTGTTTGAGTTTTGAAGCCGTTTGGGGTCCCATCGATGCTTCACTTGATTTTGCTGCGGGGAAAATGCCGAGCGTTGATATATGGCCAAACGATGTCCGATTGACCTGAAATTTGACGGGGAGCCTATTGGAGTCATTTTGAGACGTTCCATGGGCTCCGTTTTGGATGTCATGGTCCCGGGTTGCTCCACCGCCGGTAGGCTTGATTTTCTCTCGGAGCATCGAAACCTGGTCAAACGTTTTCGGAATGACCTGAAATTTGACGTGCAGCCTTTTGGAAGCATGTTGAAGCCACTCATGCACTTGGTTTGATGAGCGAAGGCTTCGGTGGTTCCCGCCGCCGGGAGGCTTGATTTTGCTGCTCGAGCATTGATGGAGGGTCAAACGTTGTCGGTTTGACTTGAAATTTGGCATGGAGCTCTTTTGAGACATGCTGGAGTCATCCGTAGGCTCTGATCGAAGTTTTGACGTCTCCGATGATGTCGCCGCCTGAGAGCTCCTGTTTAGCTGTCGGAGAAGTGAAGTTAGGCCAAATGTTGTCGAAATGGCCCGAAACTTCTTGTGTACTCTTCTTTTGGCTATCTTGAAGGATCTTGCAGTTTTTGTTTGATTCTGACAAGATTTGATTTTTTGGAGAAGTTGCATTGCCTTTTTATGGCAGGTTGCGACTTCATGCAGCTTTCTTGATATTGAAGAGGCAAAGTGACATTTTTGGTGTCAACAGCTGTCCTATCTAATAATGGAGATTAGACGCTCAATGCCCACCTCGGTCAAGTGAGCCGAACTGGAGAATGCTTTGAGGTCGGACTCGTTCAAGGTCTGGTACCGCTACCGGGATGCCTCGTCACCAAGCCCAAAGTATGGTCGGTACCTTTACCGAAACCATTAGCACATCAGTGCCAGCTGGCATAATCGCCGAACTAGACAGATGAGATCGAGGCGGTCTCTAATCGGTACTAATACCTAGATCAGGGGTAACCTCGGCATTAGGAAAACACACCACACAATTATAATGCTAAGCAAAGGTATGGCCAATACTACAACTTAAATATTCATGTATTAAAGAGAATAACTATAATCTATAAATCTTAAAAAGAAAGTAAAAGAAGAAAAGGTTACAAGAGTACTTGTTATGTAATCTAAGAGCTAATGAAAAGAGAAGAATGAGAGAAGAAAAGGGAATGATAGAGTTTGGGTTGAGAAGAAGGTATTGTAAGAACTTTTAAAAGTGGGGAATAGACCTGAGTGGTTTCAATAAACAAAAAAAGCAGGTAGTTTGCATGAGATTAAAGGGGAGAAAACTAAAAAATTTTGAAAAAAAAGAAAGAATAACTTACTTTCAAAATCATAACCAACAATAAAAATTAAAGCAAAAAACACTTACTTTAATACAATATAATAACAATAAAAAAATTTAATATACGGATAAAAGTATAAGACCTATGGAAGGCTAAAATGAGGGGCAATTATCTTCCTGATGGATCGAGATGTGGAAGACACAACCAAAGACCTATGCGTATTCCTAACAAATGGAAGGCTTCGGATCTCGTGAGTCTTAATATTAATGCAATAGAGCGCGTCTTAGGCTCCTAACTCCCTTATATATGATGGACCCTCGGAGTTTCCGTCCTCTCCTTCCGCACCCCGGGGGCTGACCTGGGTCTCGGCGGAGGAGGGAAAACGCGGGTATCAACATTTTTGTACGGGTATGCCAGATTTACTTTCTTCTTGGAATTTGGAATGGTGATTATCCAGAGATCCACCTTCACAAGTAGAAAGGAAATCAATCCTTTTTTCTAACTTTTCAAATTGTATAAATATTAAGAAAAGAGACAAGTTTGTTTTTGAGAATGCCGTAGGAGGCGTTTTTGTTTGTTTGCCGTGAAAGGCGATTTTACAAAACTCATCAAATATGAAAGACAAGAATTGTGATTTCTTTTGTCTCTTTAAAAAATACAAACTACAATAGAAAAAGGAAGAAAAGGGATCTAACTTCTTAGGAGATTGTGGGGACACGTTGAGATCGACGTTTAATGCCATGATTGCCTGGATTTGTAACTCCCAAATGCTTGAATCTGATTGGGCCGTCCAAAATAATGAGTTAATGACCGTATTAAGTTGTCATAAATGGGTCAATTAACGACATTAAGTGGTCACCAGGGCGTGTGAAGAGTCGCGGGCCGTGCCGCGTCTTTTGAGATTCTTCTTGTGATCATCACAGGTGGAACCACACATTGTTTGATGTCGGATTGCAGTGCAATTTTAGACATTGATTGATGTTGGTGGGCCGGTGACATCTGTCTTGTCGATTTCACGATCGGTCGGACAAAAAGTATACTTTCTTGGTCGGCCGGTTAGCGATCTTGGAGCGATCGGTGATGATTTCATGCTTTTGACGGCGGATCCGAGATGTCGGTGAAGATCAGTCATTTTCAAGCATCAAAAATTGGATTTTCAAAAAATCACAGAGGCAGGAACACTCGAAATGCAAAAAGGATCGAAAAACGGGCCGTTTGGTGCGAAATCCGGCGACCCGGATTTGCAGGGTCGCCGGTGGCCCAAGGTCACTGGCGACCATAGGGCTTTGGCCCTTTTGGTCACCGAGCTTCGTTTTCAGCCGTTTTTCCGTCTTTTTTGTTCCTTTTTTTTTCTGTATTTTTCTTGACATTTTTCCTCAATTATTGACTTGATTTCCTTAGAGAAAACTTGACGAGAACCTGTGCGAAACCGGAGCACGAAGTTTCCCATTTTTTGAAAAAGCCAAAGACTTTGTAGTCGATTTTCCATCAAGAGTCGAAACTAGGTCAAACGATGTCGGAATGACCTGAAAATTGAGGTGAAGCTTCTTGAGCAATGGATAGGACCAACCATGGGCTTTTATTTGAGTTTTGAAGCCGTTTGGGACCCATCAATGCTTGACTTGATTTTGCTGCAGGGAAAATGTCGAGCTTTGATATGTGGTCAAACGATGTCCGATTGACCTGAAATTTGACGGGGAGCCTATTGGAGTCATTTTGAGACGATCTATTAGCTCCAACTTGGATGTCATGGTCCCGGGGTTCTTTGCCGCCGGTAGGCTTGATTTTCTTTCGGAGCATCGAAACCTGGTCAAACGTTGTCGGAATGACCTGAAATTTAACGTGCAGCATTTTGGAAGCATGTTCAAACCACTCATGTACTTTGCTTGATGAGTGATGGCTTCGGTGGTTCCCGCCGCCGAGAGGCTTGGTTTTGCCACTCGAGCATTGATGGAGGGTCAAATGTTGTTGGTTTGACTTGAAATTTGGTAAGGAGCCCTTTGGAGACTTCTGGAGTCATCCGTAGGCTCTGATCAAAGTTTCGGTGTCTTTGATGATGTCGCCGCCAGGAGCCCTTGTTTAGCTGTCGGAGAAGTGAAGTTAGGCCAAACGATGTCGGAATGGCCCGAAACTTCAGGTAAACCCCTCTTTTGGCTATCTTGAAGGATCTCTCAGTTTCTGTTTGATTCTGACAAGATCTATTGCTTGAAGTAGCTTTGCCTGTTTTGTAGCAGGATGCAGCTTCACAAGGCTTCTTGATGTTGAGGAGACATAATGACTTTTTTGGTGTCAACAAATGCCCCCTCGAGGTACAGCGACGAGTAGTTTTTTGGAGTCGATGTGCCTCGAAGAGAAACTTGAAGGAGAGTTTCCAACTTGACCAAGAGTTTTGAACTTTTTTTTTTTTTTGAATGCCCTTTGAGTTTTCGGGGGAATTTTATGGTAGTGAGAGGGATCACGTACCATCTCAAGGCAAAGTTTTGAAAATGACATGGGGTATTTGGATTTTGGGTTTTGGATTTTGGTTTTTGACCTTGTGACCTAACAAGCTGTATGTGGCAGGTTAGGGGGTCGGGGTTTGATTTTTTATTTTGACCTTGTAACCCAACAAGCTGTATGTGACAGGTTGGGGGGTCAGATTTGGTTTTTTGGTTTTGCTTTTGGTTTAGATTTTGATTTAGGTTTGGTCTTGTGACCTAACAAATTGTATGTGGCGAGCTAGGGGACCGGAATTTGGTTTTGTGAAATGTCAATTTCAAGATTTTGGCTCAATTTGGTTCATGAGGTTGGGTGGTTTGGTTTTTAGAAACTCATGAGGCTTTCTTTTTTTTTTTTTTTTTTGAATGGTCCCATCAACTCAATAGAGGCTTGGGACTTTTTTTTTTTTGCTCTTTTTTTTTTTTTTGCCCTTGGTAAGAGGAATATTTTGACTAAAAGCCACTTTTAGTGCCGAGGTGGTCAAACCTGGCTCATATGGGCTAACCCATTGGACCTTAGGCTTTGGAGATGGCCTAGATCTCATATGGTGTCATTTTTGTAGAGAATATCTAAAAATGTCTCTTTGGTGTAGAGAATATCTAAAAATATCCTTACTTTGAGAGAATCTCTCAAGTTTCCTTCTTTTTTTTTTTTTGAGAGACTTTCTCAAAATATCTTTCTTTTGAGAAAGTAGGTAAATTTTAGCACTTACCTCTTTTCTTTCCCCTTGTTTCCTCTTTTGGTTTGCTCTCTTCTATAAAAGCAAGAGGGGTTGGCTCTTTTGCTCAATTGCTTTCTTTGTTTGTTAGAAATCTTCAAGAGTGCTCTCCAAGATAATGATGGAACGCGCTCCGAGGCGCCGTGGGGCGGCTACCGGGGTCGGCGGAACGTGGGAGTCCGTCGGGTCCGGCCCTTTCGCGCCCTGGCGGGCCCTGAAGCGTGTTTCAACATTTCTTTTGTGTGGGTGTGCCAGATTTTCTATTTTACTTGGAATTGCAAGTGGTAATCCGGAGATAAACCTTCGCAAGTAAAAAGGAAATCAACTTCTTTCAAGTTTTCCATTGCACAAATATTTAAGAAAAGAGACATTTTCTTAGTTTGCCGTGAAAGGCGATTTTGTTTGGCATTTATAGCCGATTTTGGCGTTTATAGCCGATTTACAATTCTCATCAATAATGAAAGACAAGAGTTGTGATTTTTGTCTCTTTTAGAAAAATACAAACTACAATGAAAAGCAAGAAAAGGAAGATCTAACTTTTCAGGAGATTGTGGGGGACTCGTTCAGATTGACGGTCGCAAGCCATGTATGGGCTTCGCCATCATCCATGCAGATGAGAACAGAAGATGCTCTTGATTCGCTTGGCTTGGCTATAACCTCAGGTTTTTAGAGGACAAAGACCAAGAGAAGGTCCTATGTCCAATAAAAAGCTAAGTAGACGGGCTGAAAAGCCATGTCTAAGCCATTGGAGGTAGCGGGAGAAGGCAAGGACCTTGGGGGGGGGGGGGGGGTGCCCCCCAAGGGACTTTTGTCACCTTGTAGTGGTGGCTGGTGCAGAACTTCAGCAGAGTTTTTCTCTCTTTTTCTTTCTCTCAGATTTCTGGATCTGTGGTGCTTTTTTAGTCCTCTGGAATGCTTGGGGTGCTCTCCTATTTATAGGCTTTCTGGTAGCCATTTAGGAGGGTTTATGAGGGTTTATGAGCCTTAATTATCATAAAGCTACATAAATGGAGGAGTTACAAGGTTTAATTCCTTTATTTTGTAACTCCTGGATCTTGGCTTCTGATTGGCCGGTGGAGATTGAGGGCATTTAATCGCCATGATGGGAGGAGTTTCAAGGTTTAAGTGCCATGAATCTCTTGATTTGTAACTCCCGAATGCTTGCTTCTGATTGGGCCGTCCAATAGAATGAGTTAATGACTGCCATAAAGCTAGCCAATTAACCACATTAATTGGTCGCCGAGCAGTCGAAGAGTCGCGGGCCATGCCGTGTCTTCTGGAATTCTTCTGGCGATGATCATCGATGGATCTACATGCTGATCGACATCGGATGAACATGTAACTTCAGACATTGATAGCTAAGAACGGGCCGGTGACATCTGTCTTGTCGATTTCACGATCGGTCGGACAGAAAGTGCACTTTCTTGGTCGACCGGTTGGCGATCTTGGAGCGATCAATGATGATTTTATGCTTTTGGAGGTTGACCCGTGATTTTGACGGATGTCGGAGGATATGAGTCAATTTCAAGCACTAAAAATCACATTTTCAGGAAACCACAGGGGCCAAAGTGCGCGAAACGCGAAAAAAGACGGAAAAACGGGTCACCGGCGGAAAATTCGGTGACCCGGACTTCCATGGTCGCCGGCGACCATGGACCGGGGACCATGGGCCATGGTCGCAGGAGCCTGCGACCATGGGCCATGGTCGCAGGGCCCTGCGACCCTGGGGGAATTTTCCCCTTCGGAGCCCGTTTTGCGGTCGTTTTGAGGTCTTTTTCGTCGCCGTTTTCTTCTGTATTTTTCTTGACATTTCTTCTCATTTATTGGCTTGATTTCCCTGTAGAAAACTTGATGAGAATCCTTACATTTTTAGAGTGCAAAGTTTCCAATTTTCCGGGAAAGCCGAAGACTTTGTCGCGTAGAGCTGCTGATTTTCCGCCAGAAGTTGAAACTTGGTCAAACGATGTCGGAATGACCTGAAATTTGAGGTGGAGCCTCCTGAGCAATAAATAAGACCAACCATAGGCTTTTGTTTGAGTTTTGAACCCGTTTGGGGTCCCATCGATGCTTCACTTGATTTTGCTGCGGGGAAAATGCCGAGCGTTGATATGTGGTCAAACGATGTCCGATTGACCTGAAATTTGACGGGGAGTCTATTGGAGTCATTTTGAGACGTTCCATGGGCTCCGTTTTGGATGTCATGGTGCCGGGTTGCTCCGCCGCCGGTAGGCTTAATTTTCTCTCGGAGCATTGATGGAGGGTCAAACGTTGTCGGTTTGACTTGAAATTTGGCATGGAGCCCTTTTGAGACATGCTGGAGTCATCCGTAGGCTCTGATCGAAGTTTTGACGTCTCCGATGATGTCGCCGCCGGGAGCGCCTGTTTAGCTGTCGGAGAAGTGAAGTTAGGCCAAATGTTGTCGAAATGGCCCGAAACTTCATGTGTACTCTTCTCTTGGCTATCTTGAAGGATCTTGCAGTTTTTGTTTGATTCTGACAAGATTTGATTTTTTGGAGAAATTGCATTGCCTATTTATGGCAGGTTGCGACTTCATGCAGCTTTCTTGATATTGAAGAGGCAAAGTGACATTTTTGGTGTCAACAAATGCCCCCTCGAGGTACAGCGACAAGTTGCTTGACTTTTGTAGTCGATGTGCCTCGAAGAGATTTTTGAAGGAGAGCTTGTGTCTTGACCAAGAGTCTTTGAGCAATCTTTCCTTTGGTAGAGTAGCCTTTGAGCTTCCAGGGGAATTTTATGGTAGTGAAAGGAATCACACACCATCTCGAGGCAAAGTTTTGAAGATGACATCAGGGATGTGGATTTGGGCTTTTGTTTTTGACCTTGTGACCTAACAAGCTGTATGTGGCAGGTTAGGGGGTCGGGTTTTGGTTTTGATCTTGTGACCCAACAAGCTGTATGTGGCAAGTTGGGGAATCAGGATTTGGTTTTTTGTTTTGGTCTTGTGACCTAACAAGCTGTATGTGGCAAGTTAGGGGACCCGGATTTGGTTTTTGGTCACTCTTTGGGACTGTGTGGGTCCATTGGAGTGGTTTGGATTTTTGTGAAATGTCAATTTCAAGATTTTGGCTCAATTTGGTATATGAGGCTGGATGGTTTGATTTTTGGAAGCTCATGGGGCTTGGAATTTTTTGTATGGTTCAATCAACTCAGAAGAGGCATAGAACCATTTTTGTATGCTCTTGGTAAGAGGGATTTTTTTTTTTCTGACTAAAAGCCCACTTTTTTTTTTTTAGTGCCTAGGTGGTCAAACCTGGCTCATATGGGCTAGCCCATGTGACCTTAAGCTTTTTAGGATGGCTTAGATCTCATGTGGGGCCATTTTTGTAAAGAATATCTAAAGATATCTCATTTGGATAGAGAATATCTAAAAATATCTTTATGGGAGAGAATCTCTCATCTTCCCTTAATTTGGGAGAGAATATCTCAAGGTATCTTTCTTTTTGGGAAAGAATCTTCAATATCCTTTTTTGTTGGAGAGAATATCTCATTTGATTGATTTTGGGAGGAAATCTCTCAAAGACATCTTTCTTTTTGGGAAAGAATCTTTCTAATTCCTTCTCTTTTGGTAAGGTTACTAATTAGTAACACTTACCTTTCTTTTTTGTTTCCATCTTTGATTTGCTCTCTCCTATAAAAGCAAAGGAAGGTAGGATCTCTTGCTCTTATTGCTTTCTTTTGCAACAATCTCAAGGGAGCTCCAAGACCAAGAGTTCTTCTTCTTCAAGGATCTTCAAGCTTTTTCCTTCTTCTTCTCCATCAATGGCTTCAAGTAAGTTTTCTCTCTTTTTCTTTCAAGAAAACTCCATGTAGAGAATAGGATGGAAAAAAAAGTGTCTTCTCTTTTTTTTTTCTTTTTTTTTCTTTCTATTCTTCTTCTCTTTTTTCTTTTCTTTTCTTTTCCACGTGATTTCTCTTTTTTTTGTTTTTTTTTTTTTTTTTTTTTTTTTTGAGAAAGTTTCTTTTTTTGTTCTTTTCTTTCTCCCCCTTTTTTTCTGAAAAAGTTTCTTTTTTTTTTTTTTTTTTTTTTTTTTTGCTCATCATGATAATGCGTTTTTATGCAAATCTAGATGTTCATGCATGTACTTTTTGTAAATTGAATTTGAGAGCATGATAGCATACCTGAAAATCTTTGCAAATTTGGGAATTTGGAGCTCGCAGTGATGTTGAGCCCTTCCTGATTTTGCGGAGATTTTGAGGTTTCGAAAGTTTGGAGTTTCGGAGCCTGCAACAATGTTGAGCCCATCTTCAAACTTTCTATTTCTTTCGGGGTATTTCCCTTTTCTTCGGAATTGCCCCGGAACCATGCCAAAATTTCGCCAGATTTTTGGTGGGACAAAGTGACCCTTTTTTCTTTTTTTAGCGAAATCCTGTCATTTTGATGACGATCTTTTTCTTTTCCAACCTTTGCAGGTGGTTCCTCCAGAGCGAACAAGGGTAAAGAGCCTGCTACAAGCGTACCTCGTCGATCCGCCAGATCTTCTAACGTGGCCGTTCAGCAGGCCTGGGAGAAGGTCCAGTTTGTTGAGAAGAACTTGGAAGAATGCGATTCCCTCAATCGTGATGAGATGAGACAGCGATTGATTGCTCTCAAGGATGAGGAGTTCTATAAGATCATGGTAAGCAACCGTCCTTGGGTTATGGACGATCTGAGGGTTTTGCCCAAGCCTACCTTCTTCTTTGGAGATGCAGTCCCTGACGACTTGACATACCAAAGGAGATGTTTTCAGTTCTCTTACACAGCAAATGGTGAGGAGAGAACTATTTCTACCCGGTCGTCTTTTGACCGGACCATCTCGATCCTGAGCCTTTCTCCCACGTGCCCTAAGAGGGAAGATCCTCCGAGCTGGGTGAAGAGGACCAGTGTGATCAAGACCCGGGTTTTTATTGGTGGACCCTCCGAATATGCGGAGAAGCCACCTGTCCGTATGGACATGTTGATGCCAGCCAGCGGCTACCAGGGCTCTGATTATCCGTCGGTCGATTTGAGACTGGTGGGCCTTGGCGTTTTCAGCGGTGACGGTAGTACTTGGGTGAAGCCTTTTCGACTTCGTGGCCGTTTCAATGCTGACTCCGATTGGAAGTCATAGACTGACCACACCTTGCTGATTGGGGGCGCCGTTTTGAAGGAAGCCGGGATTTTTGACGCGGTCCGTGCTTTTAGGGAGACCGTGACCTTTTCCGATGATGCCTTCATGGCTATGTTGGAGTCTTTCCTCCCTCAGACCAATACCTTCGTTGTCACGACTGGTGAGATTGGTTTTTCTCTGAAGGAGTTGAGTGCTATTACTGGATTGCCCATCCTTGGCAAACTCTATGAGGAGTTCATGCCGATTGACAGCGTCCTTGAGGAGCAGTCAGAGGAGTTCAGGCTCCTATACTTTCAGCTCGTCGCCTTCTATGATTTTTTGAAGGAGGGCTCGAAAGTGAGATCCAGCAGTTGGAAGAGTTATGGCTCTTCATTCTTCAACTCCTTTGACGGTGGAGAATCTTCTGATAGCATGACCTAGGAAGACAGGAAGAAGACTTCGGCCATGCAGGAAGAGTTGAAGGGTTTCTTCGCGAGCACAGATGCCATTTGTTCTGACATTACACTGCGGAGAGATCTTGCTGTTTACCTCACTTTTTGGCTAGGTGAGGCTATTTTTGCTGGTGGAGATGGGACGCACATCAGGCCGCATTGTATTTTTCCGGCTTGTCAGATGGCGTTTGGAGAGCGGCTTGCTTTGGTGCCCGCTCTTTACTCCTACCTGTGTACCGAACTGCAGGCTGTTGCTTTCTTGGTTCGGCTTGGGCTCCCTATGAATAGGGTATTTTCAGCCCATATCTTTTATTCGTGGTTTGTATACCACTGTCCTGGCTTCCACCAGCTGGGTGCTGCACAGGATGATGATCCTCTGATGATTCGATTGGCTAAGGGAAAAGCCGTATCCGAATCACTTTTGTTTGCCCGCATGATGATCCGACGGTTCAGGGACGTCGAGATGGGGCAGTCTTCAGTGAAGCTTTCTCCGGAGTTGCGGAAGAAGGCTTTTGATTTTGGTGCCTCCCGAGACTCTACCAGAGCAGGGTCGGGAAGGCATTACTCTTTGACCAATGCAGAGAAGGAGTGGCTTTTCAGCATACGAGTCGGCACGATGGTGTACCGTAGACATCTTTTCGTCGACATCCAGCCGTATGTACCTTCTCGCTTTGCACTTCAGTTGGGCTTCTCTCAAGGCGTTGTTGGAGCGCCTTCGAGTATGGTGAAGCGTTTTGGGGGTTTGCAGGATGGCAGAAATGTATGGGCTTTCTATAGTGCTGAAGACACTACTGCCACGATTTCTTATCCTGAGCTGTCGACTTTCCGAACTGCCGGCTTCACGAAGTGGTTCGCGGAGAGCCTTTCGGCATATCGGGGGCTTTCCAAGAAGGAGCTTGATGTAAAGCTGTCTTCTGGAAAAGGCATTGGGAAGTCGGATGGCGTCCGGCGAGAGGAAGTTTGGGCCTTCCTTTCTGGAGAGAAGCACAAGATAGGCTTTCTCGGTGACCAGGGCGTCATTGGTTCTGAAGCTGTTCGGGAAGTACCTGATGAGGCTTTGGAGCAGCTAGAACAGGAGGAAGCTGAGCTCGACGCTTGGATGCAAGCGGCACAGATACGAGCTTCCGTGGAGTCTACTGGCGAGAGCAGACCATCCAGTGAGGAGTCAAGTGAGAAACCTGACTCTGACAGTGGGGCGGGTTCTTCTAGGAAGCGAACCCGTAGAGGTAAGAAGAGGAGGAGTCATCATCACAGCGAGGGGCCACATGAGGACTCTCCTGACATGGAAATCCCTCTTACCATCAACGAGGAGGTGCCAGAGGCTGTCGACGAGCCTCCAGAGAAGAGGAGCCGTGGAGAAGAGACCATTGGTGAAGGTATGATTCTTCCTTTTTCTTTTTCTGCTTCTTTCATGGGGCTTGCCATGTTCTGATTTGTTTTCTCACCCTGCTGCTGCTTCTTTTTTTTTTAGCAGAGGATGAAGACTTGGCGATGCCTGAGGTTCCGACCGATGAGGCGGTGATGGAGCCGATTATGGCATCTGAAGAAGAACCGAGGGACTCTGGAATGACTCCGGAATCTCCGACTGGTATGACTTTTTTCGTTTTCTCTTTTCTTTTTTTTTTTCTTTTGCCTGCGACTTGATTTGCTAACATTTTTCTTGTCAGCTGACTTGCCACAGGATTCCGATGACTTTGAACCATCAATGGACGCAAATGTTGATGATGCTTCCGATGAGTTCATGGAGGAAGAGAGTGTTCCGCCAGTCGTCGAAGAAGGTACTTTGTAGTGATGACCCTGATGGTTTTTTTTTTTTTTTTTTTTTTTTTTTTTTTTTTTAACAGGATCATATTCATACCTTTTTGTGTTCCGTTTGCAGGTTTTGAAGTGACAGAAGAGAGTCCATCGCTTTCTTCAGAACCAGAGCAAGGGATGCCAGAGGTCGATCCGGAGGTAGAGACTCCTACAACCAGTTCTGACGCGATAGAGGAGATACCTCATGTTGAGATTCCCTCTCCAGTGGCTCCAAGTGGAAAGAGTTCTTTTGTTACTCTTCCAATGGGACATGATATGAGCAGCCGATCAGCGGAGAAGGGTGAATCTTCATCCAGTTCGTCTCTTCAATTTGCGAAGAAGGTGCTGGCTCGGGTTTTGAGTTCTTGGATCAAGACTCTCATTTCTGGACACTTGGAGGCAGGATTTGGCATGATCCCACATGTACAGGAGATTCTCACTGATACCGAAGAGGTTGGTCTGGATGTCACAGGTGCCAGGGCGATCGTTGATAGGATCATTGCACTGGGTGACAAGTGGTTTGAGACCATGGGTTTCCCTGACGACCAATTCTTCAAGGAGATGTTCTTGGACCCTGCTGATAAGGCTAAGTCTGACCTGAATGAGGCTACACAAAGCAGGAAGCAGGTAGTCCAAGAGAAGAACAAGGAAGAGCTAGCCATCATCGGATTGAGGCATGACCTTAACGTCCTTGATAGGGAAGTTGAGGAGGCCAGGAAACGTCTTGAGCATTTGAAGGCACAAGTCGATGCTAAGTGGGCTGCTATAACAGAGGCTCGTGACAGGGAGAGTACTCTGATTCGCAGGGTTCCAGATGCCGGTCAAGTTCTCGAGAGGAGGACTCTAGAAAACGAACGATGGCAAACTGCTGGGGAAGAGCTTCCCGGTGTAAAAGAAGGGTTACGGCATTCGCCAGCATCTCATGGCAAGTTCCTGAAAAAGCGTGCCTTGGAAACTCTGACGGCTGAAGCCAAAAGTTTGCTTGAGGAGCTGAAGCTTTGGCTGGAGACCATTTTTGGCTGAGCTCCTGATTTTTTTATAGCAGAAACCATTCTTCTTTTTTTTTGGTACCACATGTATTTTTTTGGTACTTCTTTTTTTCTTTTGCAGTGCTTGTGAACACTTTTTTTGGTACCACATGTATTTTTTGGTACTCTTTTTTTTTTTTTTTTTGCAGTGCTTGTGAACACTTTCCTTTTTTTTGGTACCACATGTATTTTTTGGTACTCTTTTTTTTTTTGTTTTCCCTACGCTCACTCAAATCTTTTTGTGATGAAAGCGATTGCTAAATGGGATTTGATCAAAAGTTTTGTCATTTTGTGAAAATCTTTTGTCAAATGATTGTTTTGGTAGGGGAAACGAATTTGGCATGAAAGCCGGATTTTTGTGGCATTTACAGCCAGTTTTGACATGAGAGTCAGGTTTTTTTTTTTGTGTGGCATTTATAGCCGATTTTTTAGATGGCATAAGAGCCAAAAATTTTGTTCGTGGCATGGGAGCCAATTTTGAGATGGCATGGAAGCCGAAATTTTATGGCGTAAAAGCCAAAATTTGGGTTGGCATGGAAGCCGAAATTTTATGGCGTAAAAGCCAAAATTTGGGTTGGCATGGAAGCCGGTGTTTGTTTTGTGGCATCTATAGCCAGTTTGGTGGCATTGATAGCCAAATGGTGGCATTTATAGCCGGTTTGGTGGCATTGATAGCCAATTTGTGGCATTTATAGCCGGTTTGGTGGCATTGATAGCCATTTTTTGAAAGCCAAGTTTTGGTTTGTCGGCGTGAAAGCCAATTTTTCGTGGCATTGATAGCCGGTTTGTGGCATTTATGGCCGGTTTTGACATGAGAGTCAGGTTTTTTTTTGTGTGGCATTTATAGCCGATTTGGTGGCATTGATAGCCGGTTTTTGGCAAAAGAGCCAGGTTTTGGCGTTTATAGCCAGATTTTTTTTTGGCTTTCAAAATGCAGGTATCGACTAAATGTCGCCTCCCCGCTGAATGGTCTTGCAAGTATCGATGGAATGTCGCTTCCTTGCTCATTCGGTTTTGCGAGTATTGATGGAATGTCACTTCCTCGCGGGTTAGGTTTTGCAAGTATCGATGAAATGTCGCTTCCTCGCGAATTTGGGTGCAAATATCGACTAAGCGTCGCTTCCCTGCTTTTCCCAAAACTTTTGATTTTGCGGGTACTGACTTGATGTCGTTTCCCCGTGATTTTTGAAATTTGAGGTTTTCTCGAACCTTTGAAATTTAGGTTGTGGATATCAACTGAAATGTTGCGTCTCCACGATTTTAGAGGTTTTGGAAGTATCGAATGGGGTTCGCATCCTTCCGATTTTTTGAGTTTTGCGAGTATCGACTAAGTGTCACTTCCCCGCGGTTTTTGAAAAACCATTTTTTGTTTAAAGACACGAGGGTCGTAGATTTTGACCTAAAACCATTTGGCGGTAAAAGGTAAGGTGGACTAGGGTGGAAATCCCTGAATCCGAATTTTTGTTTCAAACCATGAATTTTGGTTCAAGGATCGAAAGTTTTGGTCAAGTCAGGGAGAGGCTCCTAAACTTGGATTTTTTTTGTTTTTGAACAATGAAACGATAAAAATAAGCATTGTTTTTGAATCTCTAGAAATTTTGACATTTGATATGAAAATTCTAAAGAGAGTGGGTTTGACGAGCGAGTACCTGAGAACAGGTTTTGGCCATACAGGCATTGCTCTTACCCAGTTGGGTAAGTCTTCAAGGGTAGTACCGCTTCAAGAACTTGCCGTTGATAGGCAGCATACATCTGTCGCCTTCCATGTTTAGGAGGGCATATGCGCCATTGGAGAAGACTTTGTCGATGACGTAGGGTCCCTCCCATTTTGGTTCAAACTTGCCTTTGGACTTGTGAGCGAAGACCATTGGTCTTTTTACCGCAAGAACCAAGTCACCCTTTTTGTAGGCGCGTTGCCTGACCTTTTTGTCAAAAGATCCTGCCATGCGTGCTTGGTAAAGTTCAATGCTTTGTCGAGCTTCGAGCCGTTTCTCATCGAGATTGTCCAGCTCATGAAGTCGTAATTTCGCATTGCTTTCTTGAGTCATGTCATTTTGTAGAGATACCCTCAGAGAAGGAATTTGTACCTCTAGGGGCACGACAGCTTCGCATCCATAGACCAAGGAGAATGGTGTGCTATGGGTTGGTCCTCGAACGGTGGTTCGATAGGCCCACAAAGCTTCAGACAGTTTGTCACTCCAGTCTCTTTTGTGACTAGAGACCATTTTCTTGAGGATTTTGCAGAGTGTCTTGTTGAAGGCTTCTGCTAATCCGTTTGCTGCCGGATTGTATGGAGTCGAAGGACAGCTTTGAATTTTGTATTTGTCGCAGAACCTGTAGAATCGATGATCCCGGAATTGTGGTCCGTTATCATGGACGAATCTCTTGGGTATGCCGAAACGACAAATGATGTTGGTGCGCAGGAACTGAAGAACTGATGAGGTCTTCATTTCGTTGAACGCAAATGCTTCTGACCACTTGGAGAAATAATCCGTTGCGGCGAAGATGAAGCGATGACCTTTGCTTGAAGGGGGAGAGATAGGACCTATGATGTCCATGCCCCATGCTTCGAAAGGCCATGAGATTGCTGTAGGATGTAGCCATTCCGGAGGCATGTGAATGTAGTCTCCATGAACTTGGCATTGTTGGCAGCGCTTAGCAAATTGCATTGCGTCGGGTACCATGGTAGGCCAGTAGTAACCCAACCTTTTGATTTGGTCGTAGAGCTTGGGACCAGCCTGATGAGCTCCACAAAGACCAGCGTGAACTTCTTTGAGTGTTTCTTCAGCTTCTTGTTGTGACAAGCAGCGTAGGAGTACTCCATTGAAGGATTTCCTGTAAAGGATTTTTGAAGGGATATCCAAATGAAAGTTTGGGGCTCGCCTTTGGATGCTTACCCGTTCTTTTGGATCTTCAGGTAGGATTCCGAACATAGTGTAATCAATGAACGGATCCCTCCAGTCGCCGATTGAAGTTTGAAGGATAGAGATCCGACTTCCAACCACTCGGTGGCATTCAGCAACTGCTTGGTGCGTGTTAAGAGGAGGGAGGATCCTTCTCTCACACACTGTAATTTGCATGTTTTCCCCTTCCTGGATCGCCATTGATGCGGCAAGTCCAGCCAGGGCATCTGCACGGATGTTTTCACCTCTACGAATGTGGGTGATGTGACAGATGTCAAACTTTTGCAGAAGCAATTGTGCCTTGTTGTAATAAGGCAGCAGATCAGACTTCCTGACTTCATATTTTTGATTCATCTGGTTGACGATCAGTTGAGAGTCTCCAAAGACTTCCAGCATGGTGATACCAGATTCGATGGCGAGTTCCAATCCTAGGATCAGAGCTTGGTATTCAGCTGCATTGTTTGTGCATGGTTCCAATAGCGAGAAAGCGTGTGGAATCATGTATTTGTCAGGGCTAACAAAGAGGATGCCAACTCCTGAGATCAGCTTTCTGTTTTCATTTGTCCTGGTTGCACCGTCAAAGTACATGTCCCAGGAGGCATTTGGTGAGGAAGTCTCCACTTTGTAGACAGGTTCGTCTGGGAGATCATCTCTGAGTGGTGAATCTTTAGGCAATGGATGCTCTGCGAGGAAATCTGCTAGAGCTTGGCCTTTGATTGCTTTTTGTGGCACATACCTAATATCAAATTGTGATAGAAGGATGGACCATTTTGCCAGTCGGGCATTGAGAGAACCTGCCTTTGTGACAAGAACCTTCAAGAGATTGATCCTTGAGACCAGGTAGACTGTGTTGGAAAGCAAGTAGTGACGTAGCTTTTGTACGGCGAACATCACTGCAAGGCATTCTTTTTCGACTGGAGAGTAGCGATGCTCTGCACCTACTAGCATGCGGCTGAGGTAGTATAGAGCAGCTTCTTTTCCCTCACCATTCTCTTGTGCAAGCAGAGCGCCTACAGAATGATCAAGAGCTCTTGTGTACAAGATGAATGGTTTTCCAGTGGCAGGGGCAGCTAACACTGGAGGTTTGGCCAGGTATGACTTGATATCTTGAAATGCGGCTTCACAGTCGGCATCCCAGACAAAGTCTACACCCTTTTTCATCAATCGAGAGAATGGACGGCATTTCCCCGAAAGATTGGAGATGAACCGTCTTATGTAGGCCAATCTCCCTTGAAGCCCTTTTAGTTCCCTTAGGGTTCTTGGAGAGGGCATTTCTAGAATAGCCTTGACTTTTATGGGGTCAAGTTCTATTCCAGCTTTCCGAACAAGGAATCCGAGAAACTTACCCGACGAGACGCCGAAGAAGCATTTTAGAGGATTCATCCGCAGTTTGTGTTTGCGGAGTCGGAGGAAGACTTCCCGAAGATCTTTGAGATGGTCTTCTTTTCTTCTGCTTTTGACGGCGAGGTCATCAACGTAACATTCGACCGTCTTGTGCTGCATATCTTGGAATATTTTCATCATAGCCCTCTGATATGTGGCACCAGCATTTTTCAGACCAAATGGCATGACAGTGTAGCAATACACGCGAAATGGAGTCCGAAATGAAGTGTGTTTTTCATCCTCGGGATGCATCTTTATCTGATTGTAACCAGAGAAGCCATCCATGAATGTCATTCGCTCGAATCCGCAGGTATTGTCAATCATCACCTCCGGTATGGGGAGCGGGAATTCATCTTTAGGGCAAGCGCCATTCAAGTCTCTATAGTCAATACAGACTCTGATCTGCCCAGTTTTCTTTGTCACGGGGACAATGTTGGCCAACCACTCTGGATGTTGTTCCTCACGGCTGAAGCCAACGCTTTTGAGTTTTTGAACTTCTTGTTCAATTTTATCCATCACATCTGGACGGAATCTTCTTTGGCCTTGTTTGACGGGCTTGATGTCTTCTTGAAGATTGAGTTTGTGGACTGCTACTTTAGGGTCTAAACCAGGCATTTCAGCATAGGACCATGCAAAGCAATCAACGAACTCACGAAGAAACGCGATATACTCGGGTAACTCATCATCCTTTATATTCTTGCTTATGAATACAGGACGTGGGTTATCAGGTGTTCCCAAGTCTATCTTTTCAACAGGATCTTCTGTCGGAAGGTTCGAAGGTGGTTCCTCCACAATATTTTCGGAGGCTTCCAACTCAACGAAACCTTCTGGAGTTTCAACTGCATTACCAGGCCAAGGCTCTGTTCCTTTCCATGGATTTTCTTGATTGGTGATCTCCTCAAGGCTTGCTATGAGATAGTCCCAATCGCCTGTTGAGTCTGGTATTTCTTTTAGAGACGAGGGTTCTTCTGGGTCAGAATAGCACAAGTCTGTATTATCGGACGATTCCTCTTTATCATCAGAGAAATCGTACAAATTGGATGAGCTTCCTGGATCTTTGTCAGGTAACTCTTTACAGAGATATCCAGGGAGATCGATGTCTTCGTGGACTTGAGATGTTGAGGCTTGGTCGGTAAAACGACTTTTAAGCTTTTGTGTCAACTGTCTCAGAGGAGTGTCGGGATCATACCCTAACCCATATGAAGACTTTTCTACATGACCGTAGAGTCTCCAATCTTCCAGCTGGCTTTTGGTCAAGGCGGGCTCCAATGGCGTGAGAATACCGCGTCTTTCTCCCAAACCGACTGGGTTTTGAGCGTCATAGCCCATTTTCTTCATAATTGCTTGTGCCACAGGACTATATAGAGATAGCTGATGCATACCTTCATTTTAGAAAGGTTCAAGCAGAGAACTTGATGAAGAAGCATCCGATCTATGAAAGAAGATCGGTCTTTGCTTTGGTGATGTTGCTGGAACAACAAAGGTAGCAGACGTAGGATCTTCTACATCAGCAGGTGTCTCCATCGGAGTGAGAGCAGGCTGAACTTACTGAGTGTCAGCTTGGCTTGACGATGCATCGTCTTCTGGCTCTGAGTCCGAGTCTGTGTCTTGCATGATAGACACGAGAGAAACAACCAATTTGCCCCCAGACTTTTGTTTCGCCTTCTTCACTCTGGTTGTGATGACCAAAGGTTTTGAAGATTTGAGGGAGATGACGAAGGGAGGTTGACTACTCTCTTCTAACTTGCCGGAGGGTTTGTTTTCTTCCGGTGATTTTTGAGGAGCCTTGCCTTTATCTTTCTGGAGATTTTCAGCAGGGGGTGCTATTTCCTCTTCTTCTTTTTCTCCTTCATACATCTGGGAGTCTGCGAAGTGGACTTCTTTACCTTTGAAGGGTTTTCTGTCTGCAAAGACGCGATGTACCATGCCGTCGTCGCCGACGAACTTGATGCATTGATGTAGAGTTGAAGGGACAACACCATTCTCGTGTATCCAAGGACGTCCGAGAAGGATGTTGTAGCATGAGGGGGTTTTTATTGCATACACAGTGACCTCAGAGATAAGATCACCGATTTGCAATTTGAACCTGATTTTGCCGATAGGCCTTTGAGTGCTCCCATCGTATCCAAAGATAGATACAGATGTGTGGCTTAGCTTGCTGGGTGGGATGCCCAACTCTTCAAGAGCCGAAGTGGAGATAAGGTTGAGTGCAGAACCTGGGTCGATCTGAACTCTATGTATCGGCATTTCTTTGAAGTACAGGGGTCGGTTGTGCCTTGCCTCGCCAAGTAGGAGGTCTTCCTTAGTGAAGGCGATGGTTGCACTGGCTGCCTTTTGAACCGAGAGGCATTGGATGCATGATCCCTCAGTTTTCTTTTCTCCCTTTGAGGAAGTTTCAGAGTTTTTGACCCGGTAGTCCATTTCAATTTGGAGGACTTGCGGGGCATGTTTGTCGACATCCTCATTCAGTTTTTGTAATTCTGAGATGAGATTATCACGAGTGTGTGGAGACATTCGTAATAAATCCAGGATGTGAAGACGTGCAGGTATGTGTTTGAAGTGCTCAACCAAGTCATACTTGAAAGCCTCCTTAGGGCCTGCATGTTCATCATTGTTGCCACTGGGGGCGTTTACAACATCTTTTCCCGAAGGATTTACATAAGTAAAGGAAGATTGGTTGTAATTCTTGTGGTAGTCCCGGCCAGAGCGGGTGCCTCTACCAACTTCGAGAGCTTCTTGAGAAGGATCTTCGTTTGGAAGATTGTCTTCAGGATCAAGAGGCTGTCGTTTTTCATCTACTGGGGATGTATCTGCAGCAGAGTTGCCATCCTCAGTGATTGTGTTGCACGGAGCATTTTCCGGGAGCAAGTCCTGAACAGCATCCAGCAGCTTTTCTTCTTCGTTGACCCATCCATCACCCCAAGTTGGGTTTTCTTCATGATGATGAGTCGGGAAGAATGTGTATCCTGAGGTCACAGTCTCAGGAGAAGAAACCTGAGAGGGTGTCATCTCTGTGAAAGTCACGTGAGACGAGGTAGCTCCAGAGGATACATTGCTAGGCGTCGTCGGAGTATAGGTAATCTCATCAGACGACGCTTCAGAAGAGCTATAGTCCTGATATATTACATTACAGGAAGCTCTGATAGGAGATGTTGCCTGCTCGGAGTCAGACTCATCCTCAGATGTAAGAGGATCGTCTATCCAGCAATGTTCTCCATTTTCAGGAGTTAAGGGTGGATGTACCTGATTATCTTCAGGGACTTCAGGCTCTGGGTTGCGAGGAGGCTCGTTAACACGATCTTGCTCTTGTTCTAGAGCGAGACGCTGCAAGATCCTTGCATATTCTTCAAGATCAGGCATGGGAGCCAGATCCTCTTCTTCGTCTTCTCCGTGTGGCTCAACATAGTTGATTTCCACTGGAGCAATGACAGGTGCTGGGTTAACAGCATCTTCTTGTGCAGCCTCTTGGTCTTCTTCATCATCAGACCAGGATCCTTGTGGTTGCAAGGGGTTATACCAGATTACTGGCATAAGGTGAGTTTCAGGAACTCATTCTTCATCGGAGAGATATTCTCCTGTTTCAAGAGATTCCTCCCACTCATCGGTGTAGTTGGGCTCGAATCCATCGTCGGTGTCGGTGGACTCGTATCCATCAATGGAGAATCCAACTACGGAGTTGCAAGAGTATGATGCCCCCTGCATAGCTTCTTCTCTGAATTGAGGTGGCATGAAATCACTGAGAGTGAGTTTTCTTACCCCCTTTGAAGTCTCTGGAAGGGACGTTTCTGTTGCCCCGAGTGAAGTGGTAGAGGAGGCCTCTGCCTTTTCATGGACTTCTTGTTTTGGCTGGGTCTTCTCTTGCCGTTTGAGCCTGAGGAGATGTTTCCTAGCCTGCCTTCGCTGTTGAGCTGTTGGCTTTGTTTTGACGATCTCCCAGTTTTCATCTTCCAGGAGATCGGGATGTACCCATATAGGTTGTCCGTCTGGTGTCGGGAAAGGAACCAGCTTCTCGGACACTTGAATTTTGTTTATCACCATGAAGGAAGTAGTGATCTTCTTCTTCGGTGATTTTGGTGTTTGTCCACATGACACCATGTTGACGGAGGCAGTCCCATAGTTTTTGTCAAAGGTGATGACTCCGTTTTTCCACATCTCGTTTATCTTCTCTCTCACAACAAAGCATTGATTGAGAGGATGCGAGACCATCTGGTGGTATGGACAGTACCGAGGATCATTGGTTTTGCCAACGTCTCCAGGTCTTTTGGGCTCTGGCAAAATGAGTTTACCATTTGCTAGGAGAGCCTCAAAGATTTCTTCGACGTCTTCATCGAACGGATATTTCTTTTCTACTCGCTCTTTGAAGGCATCAGAGAGTTCAGGTCTCTTACCTGCACCTCTATTTTCAGCTTTCTTTGGTTGCTGAGGAGCTGACTTGGTTTGCACATTAAGGACCTCTTTCTTCTTTGGTTTAGAGGTTGCAATGGCGGTTGGCTCTTTTCTTGATGACTTCTGACTGTTGAGGTCTTTGATCACCATTTCAGCTTCCATGGAAGCTTCGAGGAGTTCCCCCAGGTTCTTTGATTTATTGCCGATGATCATGGAGCGGATTTTAGCTCTCATGTTGTTTCGGCAGATGTCGACTAGCGACGCTTGTGGCAGTACATCTGAGCATTTGTACGCCATTGCTTTCCACTTGTGAATGAAGTCATAAGTTGACTCATTCTCTCCCTGTTTTAGGCTGCATAGCTGAGCCATAGTAACAGGATGATCCTCACCTTGGAAGTGGGTCAGGAAGCGTGTCTCCAGCATAGCCCAGTTCTGAATGGAGTTCTCCGGCAGAGTGGAGTACCAATCGAAGGCCGTACCTTTTAGGGTACTTGCAAAGAGGCGAATCTTGAGTGCATCTTGATCCGCGATAGCTCCCGTCAAGATCTTGAAGTGGATGACGTGCTGTCTGGCCGATCCTTTCCCCGTATATGTTTGGAGAGTAGGATGCTTGAATTTTGTGGGGAACGGGACCGAGTCCATCCATAAAGGATATGGTGGCTTGATCCCGTGCTCTTTGAGTATATCCTCTTCTTTAGCTTTGGCGAGGATACTGTCTACGTCCTTTTTGGTAAGGGCGCGTGACTCATTTTCTTCTCCATTTCCCTCGTTATTGCTATGATTCGGAGGAGGCTCATTGTTCACCTGATTTTGGACGACAAGGAGAAGGTTTTCCATCAGAGTTTCAATCCTCTACTGGCCTTGTTCCAACTGCTGGATGCGTGTGAGCGCATCATCTCGAGGTGGATTCTGAGGTGGCGGCTCAGAACTTGTAGCCAAGACGTTCATCCCTCGGGATTCGAACGAAGAAATCGTCCTGGTGACCGAGCTGGGGCTCATTCTTTTTGATGAAGAGCTTGATGAAGGATTACTCTTCCGTCCTTGGCTTGAAGGGGCAGGAGATTCTTCGGGATGTCTTTGTGTCCTGGTGACGCTACGGGTCACCGGACGTCGGACATGGATTTTTGATGCTAACCTTTGGCGTCTTCTGGTTTTTCCAACCATATGGACGGCAGCAACTTGGTCGGGTCTTTCTTTTTCGACCCATTTGTGGGAGACTTGAAGTGTAGGAGGCTGGGTCCGTTGCTTCTCTAGTCTCTTTTGTCGATATGACGCACGGCGGCGTGCTCGACGAGCGATTTGAGCTTCAGTCAGCTCTGGCTGGGCTCTGACGATGAAGGATGTGCTCCCTCGGGCGCAGCAGCCGAGTTTGTCTTCTTTGTAGCTAGGCAAGGACAGGATCCGGACCCGGTCCTTTGCCTGTTGCAGCGAAGCTTTAAACCTTTCGAGTTCGGCCCCTGTAGAGATGAAGGGTCGAACTGAAGGAGTGTAGGCCTTGGCAGGTGCTTGCAGAGGCCTGGTGATGCATGATCTGATTTTGGGCCTGTAGGAACAAGCCGGCTCATGCTGGGTTGACTTGGGAGTCAGGTTGGAGATGGGTCTCTCCTCTTTCATGTAGGCAAGAGGGTACAACTGGTTCTCTTTGAGTGGGGCCAGGTATGCTGGCTTGGTGGAAATTTGAGACCTTCTTTGTTTTGGGGAAGGTCTTGGAGACCAAGTCTTGGGATAGACCTGGTTGTTTGTGGGTCGAGGCTTCGCGGGGGTGCCGCGGGCTTCGGACTTTTGGGCGCTTGCCTTTGGTGTCACGGGAGTGACACGTTGAGAGGCGATCTTCTGCTTTTTAGCAGGCGCAGCTTGTTCTTCGGGAAGTGGGAATGGTCCCAGTGTCCCAAAGAAGATAGTCCGGGGAGTCGAGGTCGACCCAGAGTTCAGAGAGTTGCCGAGGGAGTTGACGCTTCAGCAGCTGACAGGGCGCTTATGGGTGCGCGTGCTTTGCTTCTGTTGAAGCATGAGTTGGTGCTTGTTCTCATCGAAGATAATGGTTAAGGCTGCCATTGTTAGTTTCGAAAAGGTTCTGAAACACGACCACATCCATTAGTAATCACAAGAATAATGATCATAAATGGGAATTTCTATGGTTGTCTTTTCAAATCGCTCAAGGGACATGTCCCAAGCAATATGAAAGAAGGCAAAAAGCCATAGAGGGTACAATTGTTCTGGTTGCAAGCATGGTAGGCTCGAAATGAGCGTTCCAATGACTGCTAGAAGCAATTATATACCTAAATTCGACTTATCGAGAAGCGGAGCTTGCTCGAGATAAGAAGAATATAAGGTAGGAGTTACAAATGCGCCGGTCACAGATACAGTAGACCCCGAAAGGGCGTACCAGTATTGCTAGGCACAAATGTTGGAAATCGCATCCATGAGATGGGATTCTCTTTTTTTTTTGAAATGTCAAGATTGGATTCATCAAAGAGAGCAGATGGTATTCCGATCCGAATACGGGCTCAACGATTTCCGCAAGCACCAGTACCCAGAAGGGAAGGAACCACAATTTCTCGGATCTGAATCTAAAATGACGAGAGTTTTTTTTTTTTGAAATGATATTATTTTATTTATTTATTTATTTATTTTTAAAAATATATATATATTTTTTTTTAAGATTATTTATTTCTATGTTTTGAAGATTTTTTTTTTTGAAAATCTTTTTTTTTATTTTTTTTTATTTTGATTTTTTTTTGTTTAAGATTTTTTTTTGAAATTTTTTTTTTATTTTTTGATTTTTTTTTTTAAGATTTAAAGACGAGAGAGTACACATAGGCCTCCTAACCCGGTCTTATGAAACCTCAATTGATAGAATTACCCCCAGGTAAGGGTAGGATTACTTAATGAACCCGTTTGGAGGACCCTTGCCTAGAACAGTCAAGCTGTCTCCACACTCTGGACAAGGCTTTTCTTGAATCAATCGTGATCAAAGAACGCAATTGGTTTAACCTTAGTGGTCTATGTCCTTTTTTTTCAAATCCCAAATAGACTCATCGAAGAGAAACGGTGGCCCAAAACCTTAGTCGAACGGGCTCAACATTTCTGCAAGCACCAAAGAACGATAGGATAGGATCAAAGTTTCTCAATTTTGAATCCAAACTAAGAAAACTGATTTTTTTTATTTTTATTTTTATTTTTTTTTTGAAATCTCTAATGAACTCATCGAAGAGAAACGATGGTCCAAAACCTTAGTCGAACGGGCTCAACATTTCTGCAAGCACCAAAGAACGATAGGATAGGATCAAAGTTTCTCGATTTTGAATTCAAACTAAGAAAACTGATTTTTTTTTTGAAAAGAGAAAGAATGGAAACAAACTCAAAGGAATAGAAATTTCCAAAAAATCCCATCTCATTTTTTTTTTAGGATGCAAAATCCAACATAGGCTACCAGCTAGAAAGTAGCCAAGGAATCCGGAAAAGAAGTATAAGCATAGAGCAAAAAGTATGATATGCAAATATTTCATTTCCGAGCACCGTGTTCTCAAATGAACGAGTCCCACCGGGTGTGCCAGCTTGATGGAACGCGCTCCGAGGCGCCGTGGGGCGGCTACCGGGGTCGGCGGAACGTGGGAGTCCGTCGGGTCCGGCCCTTTCGCGCCCTGGCGGGCCTGAAGCGTGCATCAACATTTCTTTTTGGGTGGGTATGCCAGATTTTCTATTTTACTTGGAATTGCAAGTGGTAATCCGGAGATCAACCTTCGCAAGTAAAAAGGAAATCAACTTCTTTCAAGTTTTCCATTGCACATATATTTAAGAAAAGAGACATTTTCTTAGTTTGCCGTGAAAGGCGATTTTGTTTGGCATTTATAGCCGATTTTGGCGTTTATAGCCGATTTTGGCGTTTATAGCCGATTTACAATTCTTATCAATAATGAAAGACAAGAGTTGTGATTTTTGTCTCTTTTAGAAAAATACAAACTACAATGAAAAGCAAGAAAAGGAAGATCTAACTTCTCAGGAGATTGTGGGGGACTCGTTCAGATTGACGGTCGCAAGCCATGTGTGGGCTTCGCCATCATCCATGCAGATGAGAACAGAGGATGCTCTTGATTCGCTTGGCTTGGCTATAACCTCAGATTTTTAGAGGACAAAGACCAGGAGAAGGTCCTATGTCCAATAAAAAGCTAAGTAGACGGGCTGAAAAGCCATGTCTAAGCCATTGGAGGTAGCGGGAGAAGGCAAGGACCTTGGGGGGGGGGGTGCCCCCCAAGGGACTTTTGTCACCTTGTAGTGGTGGCCGGTGCAGAACTTCAGCAGAGTTTTTCTCTCTTTTTTCTTTCTCTCGACACGAGCTCTGGATTCTTTCCGATCGATCGATCTCGATTTTTCTGATCCCGATTTTCTGATTTTTTCTTTTTTTCCCCTTCAATTTCAATGGAATGCTCTCCTATTTATAGGCTTTTGGTAGCCATTTAGGAGAGTTTATGAGCTTTAATTGCTTTAATGAGAGGAGTTACAAGATTTATTTCTTGATTTTGTAACTCCTTTTTCCTTGAATCTGATTGGCCGATGGAGATTAAGGGCTTTTAATCACCTTAATTACCATAATGGGAGGAGTTTCATGGGTTAAATGCCATGAATCAATTGACTTGTAACTCCCAAATGCTTGCTTCTGATTGGGCCGTCCAAAGAAATGAATTAATGACTGCAATAAAGCTAGTCAATTAACCACATTAATTGGTCGCCGAGCAGTCGAAGAGTCGCGGGCCATGCCGTGTCTTCTGGAATTCTTCTGGCGATGATCATCGATGGATCTACATGCTGATCGACATCGGATGAACATGTAACTTCAGACATTGATAGCCAAGAGCGGGCCGGTGACATCTGTCTTGTCGATTTCACGATCGGTCGGACAGAAAGTGCACTTTCTTGGTCAGCCGGTTGGCGATCTTGGAGCGATCACTGATGATTTTATGCTTTTGACGGCGGATCCGAGATGTCGTCGGATATGAGTCAATTTCAAGCATTAAAAATCACATTTTCAGGAAACCACAGGGGCCAAAGTGCGCGAAACGCGAAAAAAGACGGAAAAACGGGTCACCGGCAAAAAATCCGGTGACCCGGACTTCCATGGTCGCCGGCGACCATGGGCCATGGTCGCAGGGGCCTGCGACCTTGGGGGAATTTTTCCCTTCGGAGCCCGTTTTGCGGTCGTTTTGAGGTCTTTTTTGTCGCCGTTTTCTTCTGTATTTTTCTTGACATTTCTTCTCATTTATTGGCTTGATTTCCCTGTAGAAAACCTGATGAGAATCCTTGCATTTTTAGAGTGCAAAGTTTCCAATTTTCCGGGAAAGCCGAAGACTTTGTCGCGTAGAGCTGCTGATTTTCCGCCAGAAGTTGAAACTTGGTCAAACGATGTCGGAATGACCTGAAATTTGAGGTAGAGCCTCCTGAGCAATAAATAAGACCAACCATAGGCTTTTGTTTGAGTTTTGAAGCCGTTTAGGGTCCCATCGATGCTTCACTTGATTTTGCTGCGGGGAAAATGCCGAGCGTTGATATGTGGCCAAACGATGTCCGATTGACCTGAAATTTGACGGGGAGCCTATTGGAGTCATTTTGAGACGTTCCATGGGCTCCGTTTTGGATGTCATGGTCCCGGGTTGCTCCGCCGCCGGTAGGCTTGATTTTCTCTCGGAGCATCGAAACCTGGTCAAACGTTTTCGGAATGACCTGAAATTTGACGTGCAGCCTTTTGGAAGCATGTTGAAGCCACTCATGCACTTGGTTTGATGAGCGAAGGCTTCGGTGGTTCCCGCCGCCGGGAGGCTTGATTTTGCTGCTCGAGCATTGATGGAGGGTCAAACGTTGTCGGTTTGACTTGAAATTTGGCATGGAGCTCTTTTGAGACATGCTGGAGTCATCCGTAGGCTCTGATCGAAGTTTTGACGTCTCCGATGATGTCGCCGCCTGAGAGCTCCTGTTTAGCTGTCGGAGAAGTGAAGTTAGGCCAAATGTTGTCGAAATGGCCCGAAACTTCATGTGTACTCTTCTTTTGGCTATCTTGAAGGATCTTGCAGTTTTTGTTTGATTCTGACAAGATTTGATTTTTTGGAGAAGTTGCATTGCCTTTTTATGGCAGGTTGCGACTTCATGCAGCTTTCTTGATATTGAAGAGGCAAAGTGACATTTTTGGTGTCAACAGCTGTCCTATCTAATAATGGAGATTAGACGCTCAATGCCCACCTCGGTCAAGTGAGCCGAACTGGAGAATGCTTTGAGGTCGGACTCGTTCAAGGTCTGGTACCGCTACCGGGATGCCTCGTCACCAAGCCCAAAGTATGGTCGGTACCTTTACCGAAACCATTAGCACATCAGTGCCAGCTGGCATAATCGCCGAACTAGACAGATGAGATCGAGGCGGTCTCTAATCGGTACTAATACCTAGATCGGGGGTAACCTCGGCATTAGGAAAACACACCACACAATTATAATGCTAAGCAAAGGTATGGCCAACACTACAACTTAAATATTCATGTATTAAAGAGAATAACTATAATCTATAAATCTTAAAAAGAAAGTAAAAGAAGAAAAGGTTACAAGAGTACTTGTTATGTAATCTAAGAGCTAATGAAAAGAGAAGAATGAGAGAAGAAAAGGGAATGATAGAGTTTGGGTTGAGAAGAAGGTATTGTAAGAACTTTTAAAAGTGGGGAATAGACCTGAGTGGTTTCAATAAACAAAAAAAGCAGGTAGTTTGCATGAGATTAAAGGGGAGAAAACTAAAAAATTTTGAAAAAAAAGAAAGAATAACTTACTTTCAAAATCATAACCAACAATAAAAATTAAAGCAAAAAACACTTACTTTAATACAATATAATAACAATAAAAAAATTTAATATACGGATAAAAGTATAAGACCTATGGAAGGCTAAAATGAGGGGCAATTATCTTCCTGATGGATCGAGATGTGGAAGACACAACCAAAGACCTATGCGTATTCCTAACAAATGGAAGGCTTCACGGATCTCGTGAGTCTTAATATTAATGCAATAGAGCGCGTCTTAGGCTCTTAACTCCCTTATATATGATGGACCCTCGGAGTTTCCGTCCTCTCCTTCCGCACCCCGGGGGCTGACCTGGGTCTCGGCGGAGGAGGGAAAACGCGGGTATCAACATTTTTGTACGGGTATGCCAGATTTACTTTCTTCTTGGAATTTGGAATGGTGATTATCCAGAGATCCACCTTCACAAGTAGAAAGGAAATCAATCATTTTTTCTAACTTTTCAAATTGCATAAATATTAAGAAAAGAGACAAGTTTGTTTTTGAGAATGCCGTAGGAGGCGTTTTTGTTTGTTTGCCGTAAAAGGCGATTTTGCCGTGAAAGGCGATTTTACAAAACTCATCAAATATGAAAGACAAGAATTGTGATTTCTTTTGTCTCTTTAAAAAGTACAAACTACAATAGAAAAAGGAAGAAAAGGGATCTAACTTCTTAGGAGATTGTGGGGACACGTTGAGATCGACGTTTAATGCCATGATTGCTTGGATTTGTAACTCCCAAATGCTTGAATCTGATTGGGCTGTCCAAAATAATGAGTTAATGACCGCATTAAGTTGTCATAAATGGGTCAATTAACGACATTAAGTGGTCACCAGGGCGTGTGAAGAGTCGCGGGCCGTGCCGCGTCTTTTGAGATTCTTCTTGTGATCATCACAGGTGGAACCACACATTGTTTGATGTCGGATTGCAGTGCAATTTTAGACATTGATTGATGTTGGTGGGCCGGTGACATCTGTCTTGTCGATTTCACGATCGGTCGGACAGAAAGTATACTTTCTTGGTCGGCCGGTTAGCGATCTTGGAGCGATCGGTGATGATTTCATGCTTTTGACGGCGGATCCGAGATGTCGGTGAAGATCAGTCATTTTCAAGCATCAAAAATTGGATTTTCAAAAAATCACAGAGGCAGGAACACTCGAAATGTAAAAAGGATCGAAAAACGGGCCGTTTGGTGCGAAATCCGGCGACCCGGATTTGCAGGGTCGCCGGTGGCCCAAGGTCACTGGCGACCATAGGGCTTTGGCCCTTTTGGTCACCGAGCTTCGTTTTCAGCCGTTTTTCCGTCTTTTTTGTTCCTTTTTTTTTCTGTATTTTTCTTGACATTTTTCCTCAATTATTGACTTGATTTTCTTAGAGAAAACTTGACGAGAACCTGTGCGAAACCGGAGCACGAAGTTTCCCATTTTTTGAAAAAGCCAAAGACTTTGTAGTCGATTTTCCATCAAGAGTCGAAACTAGGTCAAACGATGTCGGAATGACCTGAAAATTGAGGTGAAGCTTCTTGAGCAATGGATAGGACCAACCATGGGCTTTTATTTGAGTTTTGAAGCCGTTTGGGACCCATCAATGCTTGACTTGATTTTGCTGCAGGGAAAATGTCGAGCTTTGATATGTGGTCAAACGATGTCCGATTGACCTGAAATTTGACGGGGAGCCTATTGGAGTCATTTTGAGACGATCCATTAGCTCCAACTTGGATGTCATGGTCCCGGGGTTCTTTGCCGCCGGTAGGCTTGATTTTCTTTCGGAGCATCGAAACCTGGTCAAACGTTGTCGGAATGACCTGAAATTTAACGTGCAGCCTTTTGGAAGCATGTTCAAACCACTCATGTACTTTGCTTGATGAGTGATGGCTTCGGTGGTTCCCGCCGCCGAGAGGCTTGGTTTTGCCACTCGAGCATTGATGGAGGGTCAAATGTTGTTGGTTTGACTTGAAATTTGGTAAGGAGCCCTTTGGAGACTTCTGGAGTCATCCGTAGGCTCTGATCAAAGTTTCGGTGTCTTTGATGATGTCGCCGCCAGGAGCCCTTGTTTAGCTGTCGGAGAAGTGAAGTTAGGCCAAACGATGTCGGAATGGCCCGAAACTTCAGGTAAACCCCTCTTTTGGCTATCTTGAAGGATCTCTCAGTTTCTGTTTGATTCTGACAAGATCTATTGCTTGAAGTAGCTTTGCCTGTTTTGTAGCAGGATGCAGCTTCACAAGGCTTCTTGATGTTGAGGAGACATAATGACTTTTTTGGTGTCAACAAATGCCCCCTCGAGGTACAGCGACGAGTAGTTTTTTGGAGTCGATGTGCCTCGAAGAGAAACTTGAAGGAGAGTTTCCAACTTGACCAAGAGTTTTGAACTTTTTTTTTTTTTGAATGCCCTTTGAGTTTCCGGGGGAATTTTATGGTAGTGAGAGGGATCACGTACCATCTCAAGGCAAAGTTTTGAAAATGACATGGGGTATTTGGATTTTGGGTTTTGGATTTTGGTTTTTGACCTTGTGACCTAACAAGCTGTATGTGGCAGGTTAGGGGGTCGGGGTTTGATTTTTTATTTTGACCTTGTAACCCAACAAGCTGTATGTGACAGGCTGGGGGGTCAGATTTGGTTTTTTGGTTTTGCTTTTGGTTTAGATTTTGATTTAGGTTTTGGTCTTGTGACCTAACAAATTGTATGTGGCGAGCTAGGGGACCGGAATTTGGTTTTGTGAAATGTCAATTTCAAGATTTTGGCTAAATTTGGTTCATGAGGTTGGGTGGTTTGGTTTTTAGAAACTCATGAGGCTTTCTTTTTTTTTTTTTTTTTGAATGGTCCCATCAACTCAATAGAGGCATGGGACTTTTTTTTTTTTTGCTCTTTTTTTTTTTTTTTGCCCTTGGTAAGAGGAATATTTTGACTAAAAGCCACTTTTAGTGCCGAGGTGGTCAAACCTGGCTCATATGGGCTAACCCATTGGACCTTAGGCTTTGGAGATGGCCTAGATCTCATATGGTGTCATTTTTGTAGAGAATATCTAAAAATGTCTCTTTGGTGTAGAGAATATCTAAAAATATCCTTACTTTGAGAGAATCTCTCAAGTTTCCTTCTTTTTTTTTTTTGAGAGACTTTCTCAAAATATCTTTCTTTTGAGAAAGTAGGTAAATTTTAGCACTTACCTCTTTTCTTTCCCCTTGTTTCCTCTTTTGGTTTGCTCTCTTCTATAAAAGCAAGAGGGGTTGGCTCTTTTGCTCAATTGCTTTCTTTGTTTGTTAGAAATCTTCAAGAGTGCTCTCCAAGATAATGATGGAACGCGCTCCGAGGCGCCGTGGGGCGGCTACCGGGGTCGGCGGAACGTGGGAGTCCGTCGGGTCCGGCCCTTTCGCGCCCTGGCGGGCCCTGAAGCGTGTTTCAACATTTCTTTTGTGTGGGTGTGCCAGATTTTCTATTTTACTTGGAATTGCAAGTGGTAATCCGGAGATAAACCTTCGCAAGTAAAAAGGAAATCAACTTCTTTCAAGTTTTCCATTGCACAAATATTTAAGAAAAGAGACATTTTCTTAGTTTGCCGTGAAAGGCGATTTTGTTTGGCATTTATAGCCGATTTTGGCGTTTATAGCCGATTTACAATTCTCATCAATAATGAAAGACAAGAGTTGTGATTTTTGTCTCTTTTAGAAAAATACAAACTACAATGAAAAGCAAGAAAAGGAAGATCTAACTTTTCAGGAGATTGTGGGGGACTCGTTCAGATTGACGGTCGCAAGCCATGTATGGGCTTCGCCATCATCCATGCAGATGAGAACAGAAGATGCTCTTGATTCGCTTGGCTTGGCTATAACCTCAGGTTTTTAGAGGACAAAGACCAAGAGAAGGTCCTATGTCCAATAAAAAGCTAAGTAGACGGGCTGAAAAGCCATGTCTAAGCCATTGGAGGTAGCGGGAGAAGGCAAGGACCTTGGGGGGGGGGGGGGGTGCCCCCCAAGGGACTTTTGTCACCTTGTAGTGGTGGCTGGTGCAGAACTTCAGCAGAGTTTTTCTCTCTTTTTCTTTCTCTCAGATTTCTGGATCTGTGGTGCTTTTTTAGTCCTCTGGAATGCTTGGGGTGCTCTCCTATTTATAGGCTTTCTGGTAGCCATTTAGGAGGGTTTATGAGGGTTTATGAGCCTTAATTATCATAAAGCTACATAAATGGAGGAGTTACAAGGTTTAATTCCTTTATTTTGTAACTCCTGGATCTTGGCTTCTGATTGGCCGGTGGAGATTGAGGGCATTTAATCGCCATGATGGGAGGAGTTTCAAGGTTTAAGTGCCATGAATCTCTTGATTTGTAACTCCCGAATGCTTGCTTCTGATTGGGCCGTCCAATAGAATGAGTTAATGACTGCCATAAAGCTAGCCAATTAACCACATTAATTGGTCGCCGAGCAGTCGAAGAGTCGCGGGCCATGCCGTGTCTTCTGGAATTCTTCTGGCGATGATCATCGATGGATCTACATGCTGATCGACATTGGATGAACATGTAACTTCAGACATTGATAGCTAAGAACGGGCCGGTGACATCTGTCTTGTCGATTTCACGATCGGTCGGACAGAAAGTGCACTTTCTTGGTCGACCGGTTGGCGATCTTGGAGCGATCAATGATGATTTTATGCTTTTGGAGGTTGACCCGTGATTTTGACGGATGTCGGAGGATATGAGTCAATTTCAAGCACTAAAAATCACATTTTCAGGAAACCACAGGGGCCAAAGTGCGCGAAACGCGAAAAAAGACGGAAAAACGGGTCACCGGCGGAAAATCCGGTGACCCGGACTTCCATGGTCGCCGGCGACCATGGACCGGCGACCATGGGCCATGGTCGCAGGGCCCTGCGACCCTGGGGGAATTTTCCCCTTCGGAGCCCGTTTTGCGGTCGTTTTGAGGTCTTTTTCGTCGCCGTTTTCTTCTGTATTTTTCTTGACATTTCTTCTCATTTATTGGCTTGATTTCCCTGTAGAAAACTTGATGAGAATCCTTGCATTTTTAGAGTGCAAAGTTTCCAATTTTCCGGGAAAGCCGAAGACTTTGTCGCGTAGAGCTGCTGATTTTCCGCCAGAAGTTGAAACTTGGTCAAACGATGTCGGAATGACCTGAAATTTGAGGTGGAGCCTCCTGAGCAATAAATAAGACCAACCATAGGCTTTTGTTTGAGTTTTGAAGCCGTTTGGGTCCCATCGATGCTTCACTTGATTTTGCTGCGGGGAAAATGCCGAGCGTTGATATGTGGTCAAACGATGTCTGATTGACCTGAAATTTGACGGGGAGCCTATTGGAGTCATTTTGAGACGTTCCATGGGCTCCGTTTTGGATGTCATGGTCCCGGGTTGCTCCGCCGCCAGTAGGCTTGATTTTCTCTCGGAGCATTGATGGAGGGTCAAACGTTGTCGGTTTGACTTGAAATTTGGCATGGAGCCCTTTTGAGACATGCTGGAGTCATCCGTAGGCTCTGATCGAAGTTTTGACGTCTCCGATGATGTCGCCGCCGGGAGCGCCTGTTTAGCTGTCGGAGAAGTGAAGTTAGGCCAAATGTTGTCGAAATGGCCCGAAACTTCATGTGTACTCTTCTCTTGGCTATCTTGAAGGATCTTGCAGTTTTTGTTTGATTCTGACAAGATTTGATTTTTTGGAGAAATTGCATTGCCTATTTATGGCAGGTTGCGACTTCATGCAGCTTTCTTGATATTGAAGAGGCAAAGTGACATTTTTGGTGTCAACAGATAAGAAGTGCTTTTTCTCAAAAGGGCTCCAAGCTTTTCTTCTTCTTCTCCATCAATGGCTTCAAGTAAGTTTTCTTCCTCCACTAGAAACTCCATTGTAGAAATAGCTTCTTTCTTTTTTCTCTTCTTTTTGTTTCTCTTTTTCCCCAAGCACGTTTTTTTTCTTTTTTTTTCGTGCCTCTTTTTTTTCTTTCTTTGTTTTTTTTTAACCGTGTGCTTTTTTTTTCTTTTTCTTTTTTCTTCTCGCTGATTTTTCCTCTTTTTTTTTTTGGTTTTTTTTTTCACGCTGATTTCTTTTCTGTTTTTTTTTTCTCTGTTTTTTTCCATGGCTGTACGGACAGCCTGCCACGTGGCAGTGGGCCACGGCCTGTGGGCCAAAAAAAAATTTTTTTTTTTTTGAGGAGATTTTTTTTTTCTCTCTTTTTCTTTTTCTTTTTTTCTCCTTTGTTTGCTCACCTTGATAATGAGGTTCATGCAATTTCAATATGTTCATGCATTTTTTTTATGCATCAAGATAGAAGGCTAGAGTCTCTAGGTCAAGCCAACATGATTTTTGACTTGGACAAAGTTTGATAGGTTTTGACCAGATTGGGTTGGAATTGGTCAAACTTTGGTCGAGGTTTTCCTAGCTTCTAATGCATGATGATATTCTTTGATGCATGATTTTTGGTAAATGGACTTGGAAGCATGATAATGCATACCTGAAAATCTTTTGCAAGTATTGGGATTTTGAGCTCGCAGCGATGTTGAGCTCTTTCTTGGTCTTGCTGGATTTTGAGGAACTTTGCAATTTTTGGATTTTGGAGCTCATAGCAATGTTGAGCTCTTTTCCAGATTTTGCGGAAATTTGATGAGATTGACTCGTTCTCGCAGCGATGTTGAGTTCGAACCTTCTTTGAGAATTCTCCACTGACTATGAGCTCGCAGCGATGTTGAACTCATCTTCAGGCTTCTTGTCTTTCTCGGGGTATTTTCCTTTCTTTGGAATTGCCCCGGAACCATGTCAAAATTTTGCTAGAATTTTTTTTGTAGTAGAATTCTGTCATTTCGATGATGATTGATATTTTTTCTTCTTATTTTTGCCGGTAGTTCTTCTAGAATGAAGAAGGGTAAAGGTCTTGTTACTGACGCACCCCGTCGGTCTGCCAGATCTTCTAATGCGGCCGTTCAGCAGGCTTGGGAGAAGGTCCAGTTTGTTGAGAAGAACTTGGAAGAGTGCGATTCCCTCAATCGTGATGAGATGAGACAGCGATTGATCGCTCTCAAAGATGAGGAATTCTACAAGATCATGGTAAGCAGCCGTCCTTGGGTTACGGACGATCAGAGCATTGTGCTCAAGCCTACCTATTTCTTTGGTGATGCAGTCCCCGACGACTTGACATACCAAAGGAGATGCTTTCAGTTCTCTTACACAGCAGATGGTGAGGAGAGAACTATTTCTACCCGGTCGACTTTTGGCCGGACCATCTCGATCCTGAACCTTTCTCCCACGTGCCCTAAGAAGGAAGATCCTCCGAGCTGGGTGAAGAGGACCAGTGTGATCAAGATTGGGGTTTTTGTTGGCGGCCCTTCCGGTTTTCCAGAGAAGTCGCCTGTCCGTATGGACATGTTGATGCCAGCCAGTGGCTACCAAGGTTCTAATCATCCATCGGTTGATTTGAGACCGATGAGCCTTGGCGTTTTTCGAGGTGACGGCAGCAATTGGGTGAAGCCTTTTCGACTTCGTGGCCGTTTCAGTGCTGACTCGAGCTGGGAATCATGGACTAATCACACCCTGAAGATTGGCGAGCCCGTTCTGCGGGAGGCCGAGATTTTTGATGCGGTTCGCGCTTTTCGGCAAACCGTTGTTTTCTCTGATGAGGCTTTCATAGCCATGCTAGAGTCATTCCTTCCACAAACCAACACCTTCATTATGACGAATGGTGAGATTGGTTTTTCTTTGAAGGAACTGAGCGCCATCACCGGGTTGCCTATTCTCGGCAAACTCTATGAGGAGTTTATGCCTATCGACAGCATCCTTGAGGAGCAGTCTGAGGAGTTCAGGCTTGTGTACTTTCAGCTTGTCGCCTTCTATGATTTTTTGAAGGAGAAAGAGGGCTCGAAATTTAGATATAGCAGTTGGAGAAGTTGCAGCTCCAACTTTTTTGACAGCAGGGAGTCTTCTGATGGCATGGCCCAGGATGCTAGGGCTAAAACATCAAGTTTGAAGAAGATCGCCGCCATGCGAGAAGATTTGATGAAGTTCTTCGCAAACACAGATGCCATTTGTTCCGACATTGCGTTGCGGAGAGATCTCGCTATTTACCTCGCTTATTGGCTGGGTGAGGCTGTTTTTGCTGGAGGAGATGGAACGCACATCAGGCCACACTGTATTTTTCCGGCTTATCAGATGGCGTTTGGAGAGCGGCTGGCTTTGGTACCTGCTCTTTACTCCTATTTGTGTACCGAACTGCAGGCTGCTGCTTTCCTGGTTCGGCTTGGGCTCCCTATGAACAGGGTATTTTCTGCCCACATCTTCTATTTGTGGTATGTATACCACTGTCCTAGCCTCCATCGGTTGGGAGTTGCACAGGACGAAGATCCTTTTATGATTCGTTTGGCTAGAGGGACAGCCGTTTCCGAATCGCTTTTGTCTGCCCTTTTGAGAATCTAACGATTCAGGGACATCGAGATTGGGCAGTCTTCAGTGAAGCTTTCTCTGGGTTTGTGGAAGAAGGCTTTTGACTTTGGTGTCTCCCATGATTCGACCAGGGCAGGGTCGGGAAGACACTATGCTTTGACAAACGCGGAGAAGAGATGACTTTTCAACATACGGGTTGGTACGATGGTGTACCGCAGACATCTTTTCCTCGATATCCAGTCGTATGTCCCTTCACGTTTTGTATTGCAGCTTGGCTTCTCTCAAGGCGTTGTTGGAGCGCCTTCGAGCATGGTGAAGCGCTTTGGAGGTTTGCAGGATGGGAGAAATGCATGGGCTTTTTATAACGCTGAGGACACTACCGCCATGATTTCTTATCCTAAGCTGCCCACTTTCCAGACTGCTGGCTTCACGAAGTGGTTCGTGGAGAGCCTCTTAGTGTACTGGGGGCTTTCCAAGAAGGAGCTCGATGTCAAACAGTCTCCTAGGAAAGGTCTTGGCAAATCGGATGGTGTCCGTCGGGAGGAAGTTTTGGCCTTCCTTTCTGGAGAGAAGCACAAGATAGGCTTTCTCAATGAGCAGGACGTCATCAGATTAGGAGCTGCACAAGGGATTCCTGGTGAGGTCTTGAGACAGCTGGAGGAGGAGGAGGCCGGAATCGATGCTATGATACAAGCAGAGCATACGAAGGCTTCCATGGAGTCTATTGAGAAAAGTAGGCCATCCAGTGAGGACTCTTGTGAGAGGCTTGATGTTGATAGTGGGGCAGGATCGTCGAGTAGATTGACCCGCCGAGGCAAGAGGAAGAGAGGACAACGCCGTAACATGAGACGGCACGATAGTCCTTCTGATCTTGAAGTTCCTCTCACCATTGCTGAGGAGGTGTCTAAGGATGCTGACGAGCCTCCAGAGAAGAGGAGCAGAGAAGAGGAGACAGTTGGTATGATCCTCTTTCTTTCTTTTGCTACTTCTTTTCTTTTATGAGAGATTTTTTTTATCCGCTGCTTTCTTTCTTTTGGCAGAGGATGATGACTTGGTGACGCCCGAGGTTACGGCCGATGAGGCGATGACGGATCCAATTGCGGCATCTGAGGAAGAACCCAGGGACTCTGGAGTGGTTCCAGAACCTTCACCTGGTATAATTGCTTTTGCTTCTTTCTTCGTTTTGTTTGTGCTATCATTTGCTAACATGTAGCTTTTGTTTTCTTGACTTACCAGAGGATTCTGACGATTTCGAGCCATCCATGGACGCAACCTTTGATGATGCTTTGGATGAGCTCGGAGAGGCAGAGAGTACTCCGCCGGTCGTCGGAGAAGGTATTTTTGCAATACAAATCTTGATATTGATTTTTTTTTGACAAGATCGTATTCATACATTTTTGTCTTTTCTTTTGCAGATTGTGGAACAGCAAGAGAAGTTCCTCCGACTTCCTCAGAGCCAGAACAGGAGATACCTGCAGCCGATCCTGGAATAGGGGCTTCTTCTTCCTTCAACGAGTCAGCTTCTTCGGTTGGAAAGAGTTTATTGATTACTCTTCCAATGGGGCATGACATGGACAGTCGGGCTCCAGAGCATGACGAATCCTCAGCCGCACTGCACCTTCAGTATGCAAAGAAGGTGTTGAAGACTGTTTTGAGCTCATGGGTTGAGACTCTCTCTTCAAGTCACTTGGAAGCTGGCTTTAGCATGATCAAGCATGTACAGGACATTCTTGCTGATAGCAAAGGAGTCGGTCTGGACATCGCAAGCGCCAAAGATTTTGTTTAGAAAATCATCGCCTTGGGGAACAAATGGACTGAGACCAAGAGTTTCCCAGATGGTGACTTCTTTGATGAGATGTTTATAAAGCCATCCAGCAAAGTCAAAACTGAGCTGACTGAGGTCACAAAGACTCGGAAGCAGGTCGTTCGAGAGAAGAACATTACCGAGTTATCCATCATGAGGCTGAAGCAAGACTTAGACCGCCTTGATAAGGAGGTTGTCGAGGCTAGGCAGCGTCTTAAGCTTTTGGAGGAGAAGCTGCAGCCAAATGGACCGCCATTGTGTAGGCTCGTGACAAGGAGGGGACTCTCATTCGCCAGGTTGAGGAAGCTAAAGGTAATGACTGGAGGAAGACTCAGGAGTATGAGCAGTGGTAGGTCCTCTGGAAAGAACTTCCTCGTGCTGCAGATGGGTCGTGGTGCTCGGCTGTTTTTTATGGGAATATTTTGAAGAACCGTGGCCTGAAAACTTTGGAAGCCAAGGCCAAGGGTCTGTTTGAGGAGTTGAACCTTTGGTTGAAGACCATGCCAGATTGATCTCCTGAGTTGTAACAAATTCTTTTCTTCTTCTCCTTTTTTTGGTACCTCCATGTATAAATAATTTTGGTACTATATTTTTGTATCCCCTTCTTTTCACTTAAATCATTTTTTGATGAAAACAAATTTGAGTAAAAACTGATGGGAATGTTTGTTTGAGAATTTGATCAAAAAGTTGTCATTTTGTGAAAATCTTTTGTCAAAGGATTGTTTTGGGCATGAAAGCCAATTTTGTGGCAAAAAGCTTGCTTGAAAACCAAATTTTAGGTGGAATGGAAGCCTAATTTTGTGGCATAAGAGCCAAAATTTGTTTTGCGGCATAAGAGCCAAAATTTGTTTTGCGGCATGGGAGCCAAAAATTTTGAGATGGCATTAGAGCCAAAAATTTTGAGATGGCCTGAAAGCCGAATTTTGGAATGGCATAAAGGCCGAATTTTATTTTGTGGCATGGAAGCCAAATTTTTTTGTGGCATGAAAACCAAAGTTTTTTTTTTTTGTTTATGGCATGAGAGCCAAAGTTTTTTTTTTTTTTTTTGTGGCATGAGAGCCAAAGGTTTTTGGATGGCATGAGAGCCAAAGGTTTTTGGATGGCGTGAAAGCCAAAGTTTTTGGATGGCATGAAAGCCGAATTTTAAGATGGCATGAAAGCCGATTTTTGAAATGGCATAGGAGCCGAGTTTTGTTTTGTTTGTTGTTTGTTTATTTTGGCATGAAAGCCAGATTTTTTAAAACCAAGTTTTGTTTTATTGGCATGAAAGCCGGTTTTGGAGTTTATAGCCGGATTTTGGCGTTTATAACCGAATTTTGGTGTTTATAGCCGGATTTTGGCGTTTATAGCCGATTTTTGGCGTTTATAGTCGGGTTTTGGTGTTTATAGCCGATTTTGGCGTTTATAGCCGGGTTTGGTTTTCAAAATACAGGTATCGACTAAATGTCGCTTCTCTGCTGAATGGTCTTGCAAGTATCGATGGAATGTCGCTTCCCTGCTCATTCGGTTTGCGAGTATCGATGGAATGTCGCTTCCTCGAGGTCTGGGTTTACGAGTATCGATGGAATGTCGCTTCCTCGCGAATTGGGGTGCAAGTATCGACTAAGCGTCGCTTCCCTACTTTTCCCAAAACTTTAGTTTTGCGAGTACTGACTTGGTGTCGTTTCCCCACGATTTTTGAAATTTGAGGTTTTTTTTGAACCATTTGAAATTTGGGTTGTGGATGTTGCGTCTCCACGGTTTTGAATTTTGGGGTTTTACAAGTATCGAATGGGGTTCGCTTCCTTGCGATTTTTGGGTTTTTGGAAGTATCGAATGGGGTTCGCATCCTTCCGATTCTTGGGTTTTTGGAAGTATCGAATGGAGTTCGCATCCTTCCGGTTTTTGGGTTTTTGGAAGTATCGAATAGGGTTAGCATCCTTCCAGTTTTTTGGGTTTTGCGAGTATCGACTGAATGTCACTTCCCCGTGGTTTCTAAAAAAACCATTTTTTGTTTAAAGACACGAGGGTCATAAATTTTGACTTAAAACCATTTTGGTTGTAAAAGTCGAGGCGGACTAGGGTGAAAAGTCCTAAGTCTTGGTTTTTGTTTCAAACCGAGAATCTTGGGTTCAAGGATCGAAAATTTTGGTCAAGTCTGGGAAGGGGCTCCTAAACTTGGATTTTTGGATTTTAATTTTTTTGAACAATGAAACGATGAAAGTAAGCATTGTTTTGAGAGTTTTTTTCTTTTAGAAATTTCAAGATAAAAATTTCAAAGAGGATGGGTTTGACGAGCAAGTACCTTGGAAATAGGCTTTGTCCGTGTAGATATTGCTCTGACCAGTTTGAGGAAGTCTTCAAGGGTAGTACCGCTTCAAGAACTTGCCGTTGATGGGCAGCATACATCTGTCTCCTTCCATGTTTAGAAGAGCGTATGCGCCGTTGGAGAAGACTTTGTTGATGACGAAGGGTCCCTCCCATTTTGGTTCAAATTTACCTTTAGAATTATGGGCAAAGACTATGGGTTTTTTTTATTGCAAGAACCAAGTCACCCATTTTGTAGGCGCGTTGCCTGACCTTTTTATCGAAAGATCCTACCATGCGTGCTTGGTACAACTCAATGCTTTGTAAAGCTTCGAGTCTTCTTTCATCGAGATTATCCAGCTCTTGGAGTCTCAATTTGACATTGCTTTCTTGCGTCATGTCATTTTGCAGAGATATCCTTAAGGAAGGAATTTGTACTTCCAAAGGGACAACAGCTTTCCATCCATAGACCAAGGAGAATGGTGTGCTATGGGTTGGTCCTCGAACGGTGGTTTGATAGGCCCACAAAGCTTTTGGTAGTTTGTCGTCCCAGTCTCTTTTGTGACTAGAGACCATTTTCTTGAGAATTTTGCAGAGTGTCTTGTTGAAGGCTTCTGCTAGTCCATTCGCTGCTGGATTATATGGAGTCGAAGGACAACTTTAGATTTTGTACTTGTCGCAGAACATGTAGAATCTGTGATCCCGAAATTGTGGTCCGTTATCATGGACGAATCTTTTAGGTATGCCAAAACGACAAATAATGTTGGTGCGCAAGAACTGAAGGACTGATGAGGTCTTCATTTCGCTGAGCGCAAATGCTTCTGACCACTTGGAGAAATAATCCGTAGCGGCGAAGATGAAACGATGACCTTTGCTTGATGAGGGAGAGATAGGACCTATGATGTCCATACCCCAGGCTTCGAAAGGCTATGAGATTGCTGTTGGATGTAGCCATTCTAGAGGCACGTGGACATAATCTCCATGAATCTGGCATTTTTGGCAGCGCTTAGCAAATTGCATTGCATCAGCTACCATGGTAAGCCAATAGTAACCTAGCCTTTTTATCTGGTTGTAGAGCTTAGGACCAGCCTGATGGGCTCCACAAAGACCAGCATGTACTTTTTTAAGAGTTTCCTCAGCCTCTTGTTGTGACAAGCAGTGTAGGAGTACTCCGTTGAAGGATTTTCTGTAAAGTGCTTTTGAAGGTATATCCAAATGAAAGTTTGGGACTCGTCTTTGGATACTTACCCGCTCTTTTGGATCTTCAGGTAGGATTCCGAACATGATATAATCAATGAACGGATCTCTCCAGTCGTCGATCGGAGGTTTGAGGATGGACATCCGACTTCCAACCACTTGGTGGCATTCAGCAACTGCTTGGTGTGTGTTAAGAGGTGGGAGAATCCTTCTTTGACACACTGTGACTTGCATGTTTTCCCCTTCTTGGATTGCCATGGATGTGACGAGTCCAGCCAGGGCATCTGAGCGGATATTTTCACCCCTGAGGATGTGAGTGATGTGACAGATGTTAAATTTTTGTCGAAGTGACCGCGCCTTGTTATAGTAAGGTAGCAGATCAGGCTTCCTGACTTCAAATGTCTGATTCATCTGGTTGACGATCAGTTGAGAGTCTCCAAAAGCTTCCATCATGGTGATGCCGGACTCGAGGGCGAGTTCTAATCCTACAATCAGGGCTTGGTACTCAGCTGTATTGTTTGAACATGGTTCCAGTAGCGAAAAGGCATGTGGAATCATGTATTTGTCGGGGCTGACAAAGAGGATGCCGATTCCCGATATTTGCTTTCCTTTTTTATTTGTCTTGGTTGCACCGTCAAAGTACATGTCCCAGGAAACATTTGATAAGGAAGTTTCCACGTTGTAGACAAATTCGTCTGGGAGATCATCCCTGAGTGGAGAATCTTTAGGCAATGGATGCTCTGCGAGGAAGTCTGCTAGAGCTTGGCCTTTGATTGCTTTTTGTGGTACATACCTAATATCAAACTGTGATAGAAGGATGGACCATTTTTCCAGTCGGGCATTGAGAGAACCTGCTTTTGTGACAAGGACCTTTAGGAGGTTGATCCTTGAAATCAGGTAAACTATGTTGGACAGCAGGTAGTGGCGCAGCTTTTGTGCGGCGAACATCACTGCAAGACATTCTTTTTCGACTGGGGAGTAGCGATGCTCTACACCTACCAACATGCGGCTAAGGTAATATAGAGCAGCTTCTAGAGAAGAGTCTTTTTTTGGAAGATCACCCTCAGGATCAAAAGGGTTGATCCTTGTCATTTGTTGAAGACATCTTTGTAGCAGCATTGGCGTCTTCAGTGATTGTGTTGCACGGAGCAATTTCCGGGAACAAGTCCTGAACAGCATCCGACAACCTTTCTTTACTAGTCCAGACATCGTCTATGAGATCGGGTGGGACCAATCGACTGGGTTTTCATTGAAAAAGATTTCATTGGCAGGAGTTTCTTCAAGATGATCAATCGGGAGAGGTTTGAGCTCTGATGTCACAGCTTCCGGAGACGAGGGCTGAGAAGATGATATCTCAGTGGAAGTCACCTGAGAAGATGTAGCTTCGGAAGATACACTACCGATTGGGGAGTACGTGTCTTCGGAAGCTTTAAAGGCACTATCGTCCTGAGCTATTGCATTGCAGGTTATCCTGACAGGAAATGCCCCCAGTGTAGACTGTTGGGAATTGGACTCATCCTCGGATGTAAGAGGATCATCGATCCAACTGTTTTCTCCATTTTCAGGAGTTGAGAGAGAAAGTTCCCGTTGATTTTCAGGGACTTCCGGTTCTGGATCGTGACGAAGATCATTGATGCGATCCTGCTCCTGCTCTATGGCAAGATGTTGCAAGATTCTTGCATATTCTTCAAGATTAGGAATAAAAGCCAAATCTTCTTCGTCATCTGCTCCTTGTGGTTCTCCAATGTTGGGTTCCATTGGAGCATTGGTTGGTGCTGGATTGACAGCATTTTCTTGAACAGCGTCCTGGTCTTCTTCATCATCAGACCAGGATCCTCATGGCTGCAACGGGTTATACCAAATTACTGGCATAAGATGAGACTCGGGAATCCATTCCTCGTCGGAGAGGTATTCTCCTGTTTCAAGGGATTCTTCTCATTCATCGATATTACTGGCAGTATCACTGGACTCGTATCCATCCACGGAGAATTCAACTATCGAATTGCAAGAGTATGATGCCCCCTGCACAGTTTCATTTTTGTATAGAGGTGGCATGAAATCATCAAGGGTGAGTTTTCTTACCACCTTTGAAGTTTTGGGAAGGGATTATTCCGTCGCCCCTAGTGAAGCAGTGGAAGAGGTTTATGCCTTTTCAAGGACTTCTTGTTTTGGTTGAGACTTCTGCTGCTGTTTGAGCTTGCGGAGTTGTCTCTTGGCTTGCCTTTATTGCTGAGCGGTCGGCTTTGTTTTGACGATCTCCCAATTTTCATTATCCAGGAGATCGAGATGCACCCATATGAGCTGTCCATCTGATGTTGGATAGGGAACCAACTCTTGGGATGCTTGAGCCATTTTTATCACCTTGAATGAAGTAGTGATCTTCTTCTTCGGTGACTTTGAAGCTTGCCCACATGACACCATGTTGACAGCGGCGGAGCCGTAGTTTTTGTCAAAGGTGATGACTCCGTTTTTCCACATCTCATTGATCTTCTCTCTCACAACGAAGTATTGATTGAGAGGATGTGAGATCATCTGGTGGTATGGACAATATCGGGAATCATTAGTTTTGCCAACATCTCTCGTTCTTTTGGGCTCCGGTAAAGTGAGTTTGCCATTTGCTAGGAGAGCCTCAAAGATTTCTTCAACATCTTCATCGAACGGATATTTCTTTTCTACACGTTCTTTGAGGGCATCGGAGAGTTCAGGCCTTTTACCCGTAGCTTTGTTTTCAGCTTTCTTTGGCTGCTGAGGAGCTGACTTAGTCTGCACATTGAGAACCTCCTTTTTCTTTGGTTTTGAGGTCGTAACAGCAGTCGGCTCTTTCTTTGTTGATTTCTGACTGTTGAGGTCTTTGATCACCATTTCAGCTTCCATGGAAGCTTCGAAGAGTTGTCCCATGTTCTTTGATTTGTTGCCGATGATCATGGAGCGAATCCTTGCTCTCATGTTGTTACGGCAGATGTCGACTAGCGACGCTTGTGGCAGTACATCTGAGCATTTGTATGCCATTGCCTTCCACTTGTGAATGAAGTCATGTGTTGACTCCTTCTCTCCCTATTTTAGGCTGCAGAGTTGAGCCATAGTAATGGGATGGTCCTCACCTTGGAAGTGGGTCAGGAAGCGTGTCTCCAGCGTAGCCCAATTTTGGATGGAGTTCTCCGGCAGAGTGGAGTACCAATTGAAGGCTGTACCTTTCAGGGTACTTGCAAGGAGGTGAATCTTGAGGGCATCTTGATCCGCAATAGCTCCTGTTAGGATCTTGAAGTGAATGACATGTTGTCTGGAGAGTAGGTTGTTTGAATTTTGCAGGAAACGGAACTGAGTCTATCCATGGAGGATAAGGTGGCTTGATCCCATATTCCTTCAATGTATCATCTTCTTTTGCTTTTGCGAGGATATCGTCCACGTCCTTTTTGGTAAGGGCGCGTGATTCATTGTTTTCTGCATTGGCCTCATCATCTTCATGATTCGGAGGGCCTTGGTTGTTAGGTGGTGGACGCTGTAAAGTGAGAAGGAGGTTTTCCATCAGAGCCTCAATTCTCTGTTGTCCTTGCTCAACTGCTGGACGCATGCGGTTACGTCATCATGCGGTGGAGGCTGCTTAGAACTTGTAGCTAAGACGTTCATCCATTGGGATTCGAACGAAGAAATCGTCCTGGTGACTGAGCTGGGGCTCATTCTTCTGGATGAAGAATCTGAGGAGTGGTTACTCCAGTGTCCTTGGCTTGGAGGAGTGGAGGATTCTTCCAGATGTGTTCGTGTCCGAGAGACGCTGCGAGTCGCTGGACGCCTAACACTGATTTTAGTTGCTGACTTCTGGCATTTTCTGGTTTTGCCAACCATATGGACAGCAATGACTTGGTCAGGTCTTTCTTTTTCGACCCATTTGTTAGAGACATGGAGAGTAGAACGCTGGGTTCTTTGCCTCTCGAGTCTCTTTTGTCGATATGCCGCACGGCGGCGCATACGACAAGCAATTTGAGCTTTAGTCAGCTCTGGTTGGGCTCTGGCGGGGCTCTGGCGATAAAGGATGTAGTCCCCTGTGTGCAGCAACCGAGCTTATCTTCTTTGAAGCTGGGCAAGGACAGGATCTGGACGCGGTCCTTTGCCTGTCGCAGTGAAGACTTGAATTTTACGAGCTCGGCCCCTGTTGAGATGAAGGGTCGACTTGCAGGAGTACAGGCTTCAGCATATTTTTGCGAAGGCCTAACGATGCAGGATTTGATTTTGGGCTTGTAGGAGCAAGCCGGTTCATGCTGATTTTGTTTGTTCTTTGGGCGGAAGATATGTTTCTCCTCTTTCATGTAAGAGAGAGGGTAGAACCGATTCTCCTTGAGAGGGGCCAGGTATGCTGGCTTTGCAGATGTTCGAGACCTCCGTTGCTTTGGTGAAGATCTCGGGGACTAAGTTTTGGGGTAAACCTGGTTTCTTGTGGGTTGAGGCTTCGTGGGAGCGCCACGGGCTTCAGGTTTCTTGGTGTTCACCCTTGGTGCCATGTTAATGACACGTTGCGGGGCGATTTTCTGCTTCTTGGTAGGTACAGTTTCTTCTGCGGGGAGTGGGAATGGTCCCAGCGACCAGAAGACAATGGTCCCGGGAATTGAGGTTGACCCGGTGTTTGGGGAGTTGTCGAGGGAGATAACGCTTCGGCAACTAGCAGGGCGCTTATGCTTGTTTTGCTTGTTTTGAAGCATAAGCTGGTACTTGGTCTCATCGAAAGTGATGGTCAATGAAGCTGCCATTGTTAGTTTTGGAAAACTTCTGAAACAAGACCAAATCCATTAGTAATCACAAGAATATGGTGATCATAAATGGAGAACAACTATGGTTTTGTCTTTTCAAATCACTTGAGGGGAATTGGCCCAGCCCAAGAAAGATTGAGAAGGCAAAAAAGCCATAGAGGATACAATTGTTCTAAAATGCAAGTATGGTAGGCTCAGGATGAGCGTACCAGTGACTGCTTGAAGCAATTGTAGACCTTAATTCAAACTACCGAGAAGCAAGGCTCACTTGAGGTAAAATGATATAAGGTTGGAGATACAAATGTGTCGGTCGTGAATACAGTAGACCCGAAAGGGCGTACTAGCACCGCTAGGCACAAATGTTGCAAATCGCATCCTTGGAAAGGACACGAGATGGGATTTTTTTGAAAGGTCAAATTTGGGTTTATAAAGGAGAGCAAATGGTGTTCCAATCCGAACAAAGGCTCAACATTTCTGCGAGCGCTAAATCCAGAAGGGAAGGAACCAGAATTTCTCGGATGTGAATCCAGTAATGACAAAAGTTTTTTTTTTTTTTTTTGAAGGGTCAAGATTGAATTCATCAAAGAGAGAAAATTGTGTTCCATTCCGAACAAAGGCTCAACATTTCTGCGAGCGCTAAATCCGAAAGGGAATGAACCAGAATTTCTCGGATCTGAACTCAAAAGTGACGGAAGTTTTTTTTTTAAAGGGTCAATATTGAATTCATCTAAGAGAGCAAATGGTGTTCCATTCCGAACAAGGCTCAACATTTCTGCGAGCGCTAAATCCGAAAGGGAAGGAACCAAGATTTCTCGGATGTGAATCCAGTAATGACGGAAGTTTTTTTTTGGAAGATGCACATAGGTTTCCAATTCGATCTTATGAAACCTTAGTAGATAGATCAGCCCCCAGGTAAGGGTAGGATTACTTAATGAACCCGTTTGAAGAACCCTTGCCTCGAACAGTCTAGCTGTCTCCACACTCTGGACAAGGCTTTTCTTAAATCCACTTTGGTCAAAGAACGCAACTGGTGGAACCTTATTGTTTTTTTTAACTCTTTTTGAAAGATTTTTAATGAACTCATCAAAGAGAGCGAGTGGTGTTCCAATCCGAACAAAGGCTCAACATTTCTGCGAGCGCTAAATCCGAAAAGGAAAAACCAAAGTTTCTCAAATTTGAATTCAACAGAGAGAAAATTGATTTTTTTTTTGAAATTATAATAATTTTTTTTTGAAATCTCAGTTGGACTCATCAAAGAGAAAAGATGTCCCAATCCCCGATATGAACGATAGCTGCAAACATTTCTGTGAGCTATCAAGTTCAAAGAGGAGAGGATCAAAGTTTCTCAAAGTTGAATCTTAAGAAAGAGAGATCATTTTTTTTTTTGAAAGAATTTGTAATGAAGTTTTTTTTTTTTTTTGAAATCCCAATTGGACTCATCAAAGAGAAAAGATGGCCCAATCCCCGATATGAACGATAGCTGCAAACATTTCTGTGAGCTATCAAGTTCGAAGAGGGAAAGATCAAAGTTTCTCAAAGTTGAATCTAAGAAAAGAAATCAGATTTGTTTTTTTTTTTTTTTTGAAGTGAGAAAGACCAATTGAAATCCCATCTCATGTTTGTTTTTTTTTTTAGATGCCAAATGCAACATAGGCCACCAACTAGAAAGGAGCCAAGGGATCAAAGCATCACGTTCTCAAGTCAACAAGTCCCACCGGGGGTGCCAACTTGATGGACCCTCTGAGTTTCCGTCCTCTCCTTCCGCACCCCGAGGGCTGACCTGGGTCTCGACGGAGGAGGGAAAACGCGGGTATCAACATTTTTGTACGGGTATGCCAGATTTACTTTCTTCTTGGAATTTGGAATGGTGATGATCCGGAGATCCACCTTCACAAGTAGAAAAGAAATCAATCCTTTTTTCTAATTTTTCAAATTGCATAAATATTAAAAAAAGAGACAAGTTTGTTTTTTAGAATGTCGTAGGAGGCGTTTTTGTTTGTTTGCCGTAAAAGGCTATTTTGCCGTGAAAGGCGATTTTACAAAACTCATCAAATATGAAAGACAAGAATTGTGATTTCTTTTGTCTTTTTAAAAAATACAAACTACAATAGAAAAGGAAGAAAAGGGATCTAACATCTCAGGAGATTGTGGGGACATGTTGAGATCGACGGTCGCAAGTCATGTATGGACTTCGCCATCGTCCTTCAAATGAGAACGGTTGATGCTTCGATTCTTCGGCTTGACTCTTAACCTTAGTTTTTTAAAAAACAAGGACCAAGAGGAGGTCCTATATCCAATGAGAAACCGAGTAAACGGGCTGAAAAGCCGCATTTAGGCCATGTTGTAGAAAGAGGGGACCTGGGGGGGGTGGTCCCCCAAGGGACTTTGATCACCTTGTGCTGTTTCTTGTAGCAGAGCAGCAGGACTTCGTATGGATTTCTTCGGAAGAATGCAAGTGTGCAAGTGCAGAATTTCAAGTCGATGTGTGTATCGATTCGTCTCTATCTATTTCTTTCTTTTGGACCTCCTTTTATAGGCTTTTGGTAGCCATGAGGTGATTATAGGCATTGATGACCATGATGAGAGAATTCATGAGGAGTTGCAAGTTTTTATTCTTTGATTTTGTAACTCCTTTTTCATGGCTTGTGATTGGCCGATGAAGGGTAGTGGGCATTTAATCGCCTTTAATCTTCATGATGATGGGAGTTTCATGGGTTTAATACCATGATTGCTTGGATTTGTAACTCCCAAATGCTTGAATCTGATTGGGCCGTCCAAAATAATGAGTTAATGACCGCATTAAGTTGTTATAAATGGGTCAATTAACGACATTAAGTGGTCGCCAGGGTATGTGAAGAGTCGCGGGCCGCGCCGCGTCTTTTGAGATTCTTCTTGTGATCATCACAGGTGGAACCACACATTGTTTGATGTCGGATTGCAGTGCAATTTCAGACATTGATTGATGTTGGTGGGCCGGTGACATCTGTCTTGTCGATTTCAATATCGGTCGGACAGAAAGTATACTTTCTTGGTCGGCCGGTTGGCGATCTTGGAGCGATCGGTGATGATTTCATGCTTTTGACGGCGGATCCGAGATGTCGGTGAAGATCAGTCATTTTCAAGCATCAAAAATTGGATTTTCAGAAAATCACAGAGGCAGGAACACTCGAAATGAGAAAAGGATCGGAAAACGGGCCGTTTGGTGCGAAATCCGGCGACTCGGATTTGCAGGGTCGCCGGTGGCCCAACGTCGCCGGCGACCATAGGGCTTTGGCCTTTTTGGTCTCCGAGCTTCGTTTTCGGCCGTTTTTCCGTCTTTTTTGTTCCTTCTTTCTTCTGTATTTTTCTTAAAATTTTTCCTCAATTATTAACTTGATTTTCTTGGAGAAAACTTGACGAGAACCCGTGCGAAACCGGAGCACAAAGTTTCCCATTTTTCCGGAAAGCCGAAGACTTTGTAGCAGATTTTCCGTCAAGAGTCGAAACTAGGTCAAATGATGTCGGAATGACCTGAAAATTAAGGTGAAGCTTCTTGAGCAATGGATTGGACCAACCATGGGCTTTTATTTGAGTTTTGAAGCCGTTTGGGTCCCCATCGATGCTTGACTTGATTTTGCTGCAGGGAAAATGCCGAGCTTTTATATGTGGTCAAACGATGTCCGATTGACCTGAAATTTGACGGAGAGCCTATTGGAGTCATTTTGAGACGATCCATTAGCTCCAACTTGGATGTCATGGTCCCGGGGTGCTTTGCCGCCGGTAGGCTTGATTTTCTTTCGGAGCATCGAAATCTGGTCAAACGTTGTCGGAATGACCTGAAATTTGACGTGCAGCCTTTTGGAAGCATGTTCAAACCACTCATGTACTTTGCTTGATGAGTGATGGCTCCGGTGGTTCCCGCAGCCGGGAGACTTGATTTTGCCGCTCGAGCGTTGATGGAGGTTCAAACGTTGTTGGTTTGACTTGAAATTTGGCAAGGAGCCCTTTGGAGACTTCTGGAGTCATCCGTAGGCTCTGATCAAAGTTTTGGTGTCTTTGATGATGTCGCCGCTAGGAGCCCTTGTTTAGCTGTCGGAGAAGTGAAGTTAGGCCAAACGATGTCGGAATGGCCCGAAACTTCAGGTGTACCCCTCTTTTGGATGTCTTGAAGGATCTCTCAGTTTCTGTATGATTCTGACAAGATCTATTGCTTGAAGTCGCTTTGCCTGTTTTGTAGCAGGATGCAGCTTCACGAGGCTTCTTGATGTTGATGAGACATAGTGACTTTTTTTGTGTCAATAATATAGATGATCCTAAGGAATCACACTTCATAGAGACTTCTCCGCCAAGAAACTTACATCCCCTAATTATAATAGGAGGTTCTTACGTAGGGATAAGATCCGATTCGTTAATCTCGGATTATTGCAGATCCCTATCTTATCTACAGCAGATCTAGTCTTTTGTCATAGTGGGACTCTTATTCTCCATTGACATTTGTAATTACAAATTATAATATACCTTTGAAGTATTTGGAAGCTTATTGAAAAACTCACAAAATGATAAGCCGAAAAAGAAATGGAGCGCCTCATGTTAGTTAGTTTTGCTTGCCTTTTCTTTCATGTCTCATATTTCATTTAAATGAGTTCACTTTTAAAACTCTTAGCCATGCCTTGGTTATTATATGAATTAACTTGACATCTTCAACTCATTGTGGAGACAATGAATGGAGCATCATTTTGCGGTAATTTTGGGCCAGTGGTTCTATAAGACCCGGACCCCACCTAAGTATGTTTAACATCTAATTATTTTTAATTAGGTATCTAATATTTATTTTGGATGGTTTTGTGATGGGCTAGGTAGTAGAGTTTTGAGCCAACTTAGGTAGACTTATGACCTTTCGACAATGTTGTGCCCCACATGTATTGCCATAGTTTAATGGGTTTGTGTGCATTTCATAAAGCATTTCATTAAAATTAAATTCCATGCTTGGACCCAGACTAATTGGACCCAACCCAATTCATAATCAAGCCCATTTTCAGCAAGAAGCCTTTATTTGGAATTTCATGTAAACTCTGGACTTTCTTGCAAAAGTTCAGAAAATTCCCTCCTTTAAAACCCGTCCTCCGTCCTTCACCTTCATTCCTCTCTTCCATTTCAGTTGAGAGAACTCCTCTCCTCTCCTTCCCATTAATTTTCTCATATCTCTCAATCCTTGTTAGTAGAGCTTTGCGTGGAAGCTTGGAATATCATCTCCGTCATCTTCTTCCTCAAATTCTTATTCTCTTCTTGTATGTTGCAGGAAGTTCTCCTCTCCCTCTCTATTCTCATCTCTTTCTTCCAATTTTCTATTTCCTCTTACAAGTGAAGATTGCATGTGAGAAATCTCAAAGCTTACCATCTTCCCCATCATCAACAACATCTCCTACAAGCCTTCTCCCATCTTATTTGAGCTTCACCCATTCCAATGGTAAGAAAGTCTTCAACTTATGTTTTCTTTTTCTTATACATGTTGGGGTGATTCTAAACCCACCCACTGCTATTGTTGTACACACCCACATTTTAATTTATTTTTTTACTTACCAAAATGCCCCCAGGTGAAATAACGAAATCACCCTTTACCATCAACCTCCTCCCTTCTCTTTCTTTGGTTCTCCTGCAATGTTTCTTGCCCTCCTCCCTACTCATCTCCTCCTCTTCTTCTTCTTCTTCTTCTTCTTCTTCTTCTTCTTCTTATTCTTATTCTTCATTATCCCTTTTATCCACTGTTTCGAGACTGTTCATCTGCACTCATTCATCCCCATTGATCTTCATCTCCTTCCTCATCATCTTCTCCAACTCTAAAAAAGTATCATCAAGTCTCCTCCATTTGTTTAAAGATATTGGAGGCACTCATCTCCCTGCACCACATTGTCTATTGGAAATAGGCATCTTCAATATGGACAAGCAACTAACGATCTACCAAGAGGAGGTATACTCTTGACTTCGTTTCCAGCATTTTAATTAAAATTCGCTCGTCGTGCTTGGTATTCCAGAGCCGTGCAAATGAATATTGTACAGCGGAATACCATCAAACATATTAATTTTTCATGGAAAAAATATGCCGTGCAAAAATTTATTGCACAGCAATAGTAAACCGAGCATATTTCACAAGGACGGCATATAGTCTCGTGCATTGATGTACTGAGATTTAGCAATCATATTTTTAGGAGATTCAGTCAACTGGTGCCAGTGAGTGCTCTTTGGATTTTACTAATGTCTTCACCACTGACACGATAATCAGAAGCCGAGAGGACCTAATCCAATGGACAAGGGAAGTTGGAAAGAAACATGGCTTGGTAATTGTAATCAAAACTTCAGATGCTGGTAGAGATGGTAGGAAGTCGAGAATAGTTTTATCTTATGAGAGAAGCGAAAGTTATAAGGGCCCATCGAAGGTCTCCAAAAGAGAAATCCTAATAAGGCAACGGGAACGAAGAAGTGTAGTTGCCCTTTTGCTTTGAAGAGCCGAAAGTTGGCAAATGACGATGATTGGATGTTAACAGTGGTTTGTGGGGTGCACAATCATCCAAACGCACAACATCTCAAGGGGCACTCGTTTGCTGGGAGGCTTTCTGTGGAAGAAATCAATGTTTTGATTGATATGTCAAAGAGTATGGTGAAGCCGAGGAACATCCTTCAAACGTTACAGGAAAGGGACGTGCATAACACCACTACGATGAAGAGTATCTACAATGCTCGTCAAAAGTGGAGGGTGACTGAGTTGGCCGGTCGATCACAGATGCAGCAACTCATGATGCATTTGGAGCAGAACAACTACATTGAGTATCACACTAGCAACTACACTACAGATGCTATGATGGACCTATTTCGGGCACATCCATCATCTATTCAGTTGTTTTGTGCATTTCCAGAAGTTTTGATAAAATGAATTCCACGTACAAGACTAATAGATATCGGCTTCCCTTGCTTGAGATTGTTGGTATCACATCTACTCAACTGACTTTCTCCGTTGCTTTTGTGTACCTTCAATCAGAGAGGGAGGCCAATTACAGTTGGGCTTTGGAGAGGCTTAAGGAATTAATGGATGGATGCATTATGCCCCGTGTGATTGTAACCGATAGAGAGTTAGCACTGATCAATGCAATTAACGTTGTTTTTCCGAATGCAGCAAACTTATTATGCATGTGGCATTTTCTAGGAACATCTTGGCAAATTGTAAGAAGTATTTTGAGACCAACGACAAATGGGATGCGTTTATATCTTGTTGGGACATGTTGGACCGGAATTTCTGTGGGTATCCACACCCTATTGATTACGTGAAGAACTCGTGGTTGAATAACCACAAGGAACAATTTGTGGCTGCTTGGACGGATCGACATATGCACTTTGGAAATGTGACTACGAACATGGCTGAGAGCGCACATGAAAAATTGAAGAGACACCTTGGCACATTGAACTGTAGCTTTGATGCGTCCTGGCAGGTTATTCGTGCATTGCTTGAGTTGCTCTTTACGGAGATAAAGGCTTCATTTAAAAAGAGCATGACCACCGTGCAACATAAGTTCAAACCGGCACTGTTTCGTGAGTTGAGAGGATTTATATCAAGGAATGCTATGGATATAGTTATGAATGAGTCAATAAGAGCTGGTTATATTGGTCCTAATTCGATGGCATGTGGGTGCGTAATTCGACGGACCCATGGGTTACCATGTGCACACGAAATTGCCGAATACATAAGGGAAGGCACTTGAATACCACTGAGTTGTGTCCATCAGTACTGGAGGAAGCTCAATTTAGACTCCACTAAGGTGAATGAAGCCCCCGAGTTGACTACAACTTCCGAGACCGAGTTGATCAATAGGAAATTTCAGAGTACCGATCAGGCTGGTAAAATACAAATATTGAAAAAACTCAGAGAACTAGGGTGTCCTTCGTCTACTTCTCTTCTTAAGCCGGATGTTAAATTGAATACCCGGGGTCGTTCATCCTCGAAAAAGAAAAAAGTTGGATCGGTCTACGCATCGAGAGCCATCTACTTTCGAGTATGCACTCTCAATCGAAGATAGCATTCCAGCTAGATCCAACAGTCTAGATGTAATAAAGAGGAAGGAGAAACTAAGTGTCCGTCACACTCGATTATGCACGTTAGACCCCGACCCAGACCAAGTCGATTAGTACTAATTAAATGAGTGTTTAGTCTTAAGTGAGTCTTAGTACTAGTTGGGTTAGAATGTTATTAGACTTAGTTTGGATTATAGCCTTAGGAATTTTGAGGACGTTAAGTATGAGTCAGACACGCTCAGGGACACCCTGAGTACACGTGTAAGAATGGGTTTTTGTTCTAAATCTTTTGTTTGATCGTGATTTTTAATTCTCTTGAATGGTTTTATTATTTGTGACAACTTTCGTTTTTAGCCTGCATGTATTTGAGGCCTAGAAACCCAAGTTTTGGCCCAAGAGGGTAAATCTGCCTTTTCATGCTAAATCTGGGCACAATTTTTGAAGTCGTGAAACCATGTCAAAATTATACTTTTCCGAAACTAGATTTTTCGACGATCATTTTGTTCTTCTTCGTCGTTTCCATCCGGGGTCCACTAGACCATGTTTTAAGCGTTTCAAGTTCAACTACTTTGGGACCCACCTTCCAGACACTATATAAGCTCTCTTTCCTCTTCATTTCCCTTTTTCCAAATCCCTGCAATAGTTTGACCTAGAGTGAAGAAGAGAAAAAGGTTTTCTTTTTGACCTCTTTCTCCTTGAATGATCTAGCAAGAAGGCTCCAACCTCAAATCCAAGACTATCATTCTCTTCCTCTCTTCTCAAGCTACAGCTGGACCTGTTTTTGAACCAAATCCTTGGCACTATTCATCATCTTCTAGCTCTCTTCTTCTTGTTTGACTAGCTAAAGGTTAGGGCTCTTGTTCCTTTTTTCATTTGATGTTCATTTAGCTCATTTAGAGCTTGTTTCCCATGTTTTCAAACCCATTTTCGAAATGGGGGTTTGTGAGGACCAAATGGTGATTTTTGTGTACTCTATTTTGGGGCTTTTGTGTAGATTTCATGGATCTTCCCTTTGGTTGAGTTTTTATGAAGATTTCCTTGGCATTGGATTGAGGCAAGTGAACTCTATAGGATTTTTCATGTACATTGCATTATGGTTTTGTTATTTTCATTAAGACATGATTTCTATGTTTAGTTTCATAATGCAAGTTATGTTTACACTCTTTCAAGCCATGGGTTTTAGTTTCTTCACTTATCTTGTTACTAGTGATTTTTCAAGTTCTTGGAACCATGTTTGATCTTGTAAGTCTTTATGATTTTGCACATGAAAATGTCTTGATGTTTCTCAATGGAGTGAATGGTTTATTTATGGATTAAATGTTGTTTTTAACCCTTGGTGAGCATGGTGGCTCAGGGGTTTTGTTTGGTTCAGAGGTGAGAAGAAGAAGGAAGAAACATGTAAGGAAATGAATGAAGGGAAGTACAGTTTATGCACCCAGTCGCGCACAGGCAGAAGCTTGTTCGCTCGAGCGACCACTGGGTCCGCTCGAGCGAACGTGCTTCTGTTTGAAGGGTTTCGGGCAGAAACCTGTCCGCTCGAGCGAACCCTTAGGTTGGCTCGAGCGAACATATCTCTGTCTGGGTCCGCTCGAGCGAAGGTTTAACCGCTCGAGCGAACCTGACCCAGTTTTGGATTGTTAACTCTTTTCTGAATTTCTTGGAAATTGAAAACTAGACTATGCTTTAGGCCTTCATTTGACGTTGTGCACTTGAAATTCCAAAATGTATCTTACCTTCGGGGGCACCAAGCTATATAGAATTCCGACATTTGGGTTTCAATTCCACAAGGGTAAAAGGTTGGTCTTAGCCTATGCTTGATAGATTTATGTTAAATTCTTATTTTGATGCTTCATGTATCATCGTGTTCTAGTTGAATTCCGTGTACAAGTTCGTTTCAAGATGTATTTCAAGAGAATCAAAAAGGGAATCATTTCTTAAGTTCATTAAGCAATTATACTATGCTATTTTGTTAGTCTTGGTGTCGTGTTTGATAAATGATTTCCCTCTTGTTTTGTCGTGTTCTCGAACGTGTATCGCCGTGTTTTGTGCATTCATGATATAAGTGAATACCACTGAGCTTAGACTGCCCTTTTAGCTTGATCCACTACCTGGGGGTCCTTAAACTTGTGGACTGTCTGCAGACTAGTCGTGTATTATATTACACATCGTGCATGTCTTTCCAGTTCTGCAGCCGGCCTCCCCGTTTACCTTGTGTAGCGTGGGATCGTGTCTTGCATGTCGTGTTTCGTGCGTGCTTGCTCTTGTCATTTTACGTGATAGAGAAAGGATGAGCTCAATGTGGATTTATCTTTTCATGACATAATAAGTATTCATACTAGTTTCGTAAACTTGAAACGTGTACTTTAATCTTGAACTGTTTCAGCACTATTTTTCATAGTCATACCTAAATTGTTTATTTGTCAAACCGTCGTGTTTGATGTACTTTATTTTGGTGTCCAGGTGCAGGAGGTATCGCGTGTGACGAGGAGTGCCCGGAGGAGGCTATTGAGCCACTCCCAGCACACGAGTGGCAGCCCGACGACATCATCTAGACGCTGGGTGGGATCTTGATTTCTCGTTCACCTAGTTTTGGGGATATCTTTGGGGATCTTCTTTTGTTGTATTGGCCTTTGTTGGCCTCTCATGGATATGTATTTTGAATTAATATACTTTTGTCTAACTATGAAACTTTATATCAAGATAGGATTGCTTTGTTGACACTCCTCTTCGATACCATGCCTTGATACCTTATTTATGTTACATCTTATTATATTAAATCTGTGTGATTCGTTTTGCTACACGCTTCCACATACCTATTCGTGTGAGCTCGACCAGTGTTTTGGGATCCTCACCGTGGAAACCTGTGGGAAGACAGGCGATATGTTTTATTATAATTAATCACATCACCGCGTCGCGGGCCTAGGTTCTCGGTCCAGGGTCGCGACACCCTATATCGAGACTGTTAAGGATGTTGAAGCCGATGGTAACTGTGGATTTAGAGCCATAACTGGTCTTCTGGGCATGGGCAAGGATAGTTGGATGCGATTGGACTAGATTTGAGCAATGAACTGCAGCGGTATCAAAATTATTATTCATTGGTATATGGAGGAGAGGATAGGGTTGGGGAGCTGTATTATGCCTTGGGGTAGTATGATAGCAAACCTTCATTTGATCGTTGGATGACAATGCCAGACATGGGTCACCTAATATTTTCATATTATAATATTGTATTGGTCCACCTTTCTGTGCAGCAGTGCCTTACTTTCCTACCTTTGAGATCATCCCCGATTCCACCTTGTTCTCGCAAAGTTATCGCGATTGGTTTCGTCAATGGTAATCATTTTGTGCAGGTCTTCATGACCCCTGGGGCTCCCATGCCTCCCATTGCTACAAATTGGCATAGACACCACCACCCAATGCAGATGGATGGCAACTACCATATGCTCAGAGCATCGAGCGATTCAAAGAAATAATTGGAGATAGTGTCGCAACTCAGGAGTCGGTTAATCTTGACAATGATTAAATTCTTGTACTTTCAACTTGATGTAAACAAATTTAATACTTGTTGTTGAAATGGAAGCAACCTTTTATGTTATTATGTTGTTTGTTTATTCTTTAAGACCCATGCTTGGTTGCATAATGCACGGCCAAACTGTCGTCAATTAAAATATATTGCCGTGCAAAACAATTCTGCGCAGCACACAAGTGCCTTGCAAAACAATTCTACACAACCAACAGTTGTCGAGCATAATGGATCTGCTCGGCACCTGTTGGCCGAGCAGAATATATCTACATGGTACATGTTGGCTGAGCAGAATTTATATGCGCGGAGTATTTTGGCCGTGCATTGCTGTAGGTTGGTGGACATGTTGTATCCCATTTTGAAGATGCAGGTAGATGTTCATCAAAAAAATAAAAGGAATCAACCATTTCATATAAGAAGTTAAAAATCATAAAAGCTCATACAGAAGGACAAAATTCTTCAATTGACACATTAAAGTTTGTAGTACATATAAATTCTCTAAATACATATGAACCAAAGAAAAAGATATTCCTTCATGAAATTACTTATACATCTCATCAAAAAATTAGTTTGACAAATCCAAAAGCCCTCCTATCATCACTGCCTCGCACGTCGGCGGTACGTCACTGGCATGCGATCTAGAATCTCAAGGGAAGTTTGTAGTGCCCGATAATAGAAATCAGCTGGCTCCTCCGTTTGCGCAAGCGTGGCACAAATATGGTCCTTCGCTCGAAGGATCTATATGAAACAATATAATGTGTCAAAGATAGTTTGAAAGAATAGATGTAAAGATTGTTTGGAATAAGAATATTTAAAATGCCCTCACCGTTCTTGGAGTCGGGTCATCTCTACCCTCATTAAGGTCATAGTGGGAATGGCGGGCGGGGTTCTGTACACGAGGGTGTGATATCCTATGTACCACTCGAGGTAGTCCGGGGAACACTCCCATGCATGCTGTGCTTGATGGCCGCAGTGCGCTAGAGATAATACATGGTCCTCCCATGTAACCCAGTACTGGTCAAGAAACGTATAAGAGACCTTGTATTTACCAGCAATAGTTCTTCGAGTTGCACGAATGGGGGCGAGCAGTGCGGGTGGGATGGTCTGTATGTAGCCAAATTGTCGAAGAACCCTGTGTGGGTGGTAGGGTTCAATGACATCTAGGGCTTTCAAGCAACTACAGAAGAAGGATATCTGTTGAAATGGATGCTAAGCCCTGGCAGTAGCATACGGATCCCAACTGACCTGTCGCATGTAAATGAAATAAGTCATTAATATAATAACACATGTTAGTGTACAAAAAACGTAATATATATGTCAAAAACGTAAAATATATGTCAAGGACTCTATTCGGTGCTTACCTCGCTCGGGTGCAGGGCATCCAACCTCTCCCGCAGCAGCTGTATGTTTTCTTTCGCATTTCCGGAATCCTGACTAGGATTCCAATAGCTTGCGAGAGGCATCCCTGCAGTGTATCCCCATTGTACATGAGGACGGGCGAATGGGAAGTGCTCGTACACCCAAGACTGCAAATGAAAAAAAATTATTAATTATACAATCTAAAAGATCAATTACGATGGAACATGTATATGTATATATAAAATGTGCTGGTCTTACCGTGAGCAGTGTCAGATATCTAGCAATTTGTCGCACATCTGCCCTCATGGCGGTCCCCAACTGCCGATACAAATACGCCAGTGCGGCAGCCCCCCATGCATAATGACGGACCCGTGGCAGGTCCATCAGCAAAGATAGGTAGTAGACTGGGACTCGAGTGGCAGACTTATAAGTTAATAGTGTGCAGCCTAACAAATAAAGAAGGTAGCCTCTGGTTGCACACTCTACCTCCTCTACCGACGACGCAAGAGTCACATCGCCGCACACCCGTCGGATCCATCCCATCCTCACTACCCCACCCCGTGCTAGGCTCAACTCTGCTACCATAGATGCCCTATCCACACCCAGTCCACGCTCGAGTAGATCTACTTGCTCAGTAAATCCTATCCTAGTAGATGCATGGACAAGTAGTCCCGTAACTGGGATGCCGAGGAGAGTACCCACATCATCGAAGGTGATCGTCATCTCCCCAAACGGCATGTGGAAGGTATTGGCCTCGAGCTGCCATCTCTCCACAAAGCTCGAAACCAAGGGGCAGGAGATATATTGGTAGCTAAAACGCCTTAAGTCTGCCAATTCAGACTCTTCCATGATAGCGCGAAACCGAGGCACATGAAGATCAGCCCCATCTCCAGGCAGATGTATGTACCGGTCCTTCAGCCGACGCCAATGACTGATACATTTGAGCGGGCCACGTTCCTACACATTACAAGTATAAAACTTCATTAACATCTATTATTATAGACTATGAAACACCTTATTTGAAAAACAATTACTTAAAACATTGTAAGAATGATCGTGTACCTCCCTGTCCCATATGGATATGCCCATGTGCGTCCTAACACTCACAAGGACGGATAGGTTGGCCGGACCACCGGGAATAGGATCTTCACCTACTGCCGCTGCAGGAGGACTGGATGGCTGTGCATCCTCATCTGAGAAATCATCCTCCCCTGCTGCCGCCATATGAGGACTAGACGACTATGGAGGACTGGAAGGCCCTGCCTCATACTCTGAGGAATCATCCTCTGTAAAGCTCTCTATATGCTCGTCGACTGGATCGAGCAGTGAATCCTGTAGCAATTCGTGTCTTCGTTCATACGCCGTTGGCCGTTGACGGACGCTAGTCGAAGTACTGGCATGTACACCTCGACGAGGAGGTCTTGCAACGCCAATCTTAGTCCGCACTCTCGATGGCTCGCTAGAAGTACTAGCATGTCCACCTATCGGATGTGAGGTGCCACCAATACTCCGAGCTTCTCTTCTAGACATTTCTTCAAACCTGTTAAAAATAAAAATCAATAAGAAGAAAAAGCGTAACATAAGAAAGAGAAATTCTATATGCTATGCACCCTTCCATTATGCTGAGCACACCCACATCCCTTTATGAACAGCTCGCTAAAAATCAATGTTCATAAAGGGATCTGGGTGTGCTCGCACTTTAAGGGATACAAAAAATTTATGCACGGCATATTTTTTCCATGCAGAATTCATGTGCCCAGCACGTATATGCCATGCATATCTGTTCTGCACGGCATACATTTGCCTTGCAAAATTCAATTGCACAACATATGTATGCCGTGCAGAAGTGTTCTGCACGGAGAACATTTGCCGTGCATAAACCCCGTGCACGAACCTGCGATACCGAGTAGATCAAGATGAATGCATCGTTCTTTTTTTTTCAAAATGCACAGGGATTATGCACTTCGGATGAGAAAAAGAAGAATAAGAAGAAATTACGACCCTAATGCAAACGTTTGTAATCTCTGAGTAAAAAAACTACAACCTAAAAAGAATGTGAAAATTGCAACCTAAAAAGAATGTGAAGAAGAAGAGAAAGAAGAAGAAGAGCTCACCTTCTTTAGGATTCGTATGAAGAAGAAGAAGAAGAGGCGCTGGGCAGTAGAGGCTTTTGGAGGAGAAAGACTTCCATGCAGTCGAAGATTTGTGCTGCTGTCGTCTTCAAGCTTTAAACCGTCGACAAGAGGGAACGTTGGAGGAGGAAGACTCGTGGGCACTTTGGGAAATATGGTGTGTGGGTTCAGCAAACTGTTTTTCAATAAAAACATATGGTGGGTGGGTTCAGAATGTGGGTGTATATAGCAATAGTAGTGGGTGCGTTTAGAATCACCGTACATGTTATTAGGACCCAATTGAGTTGCATGCATGCTATTTAGCTCTCATTATTGCATTTTACCATTATAGGAGCTAGAAATTGAGGGTGTTTGCTTGATTTTAGCCAAAATAGGAGATTAGAGTGGAGCACCTAAACAAGGCAAGTATTGAGCAATTTAGAATTATGCATGTGATTGATTCATTGATTAAACAATATTATTCTCTTGAATGTTAATTCAGCTATTTTCTTTGAATTGATTTGACAATATAAAATGGGTTGTATATAAATGGATTTTGAAGAATGAAAGGGATATGGAATGATGTAATAGAATGTATAAGGAGCATTGGAGGCTCAAATTATGTTAAAATGGTCTTTAGTAAGACTTGGAAGTGAGTAGGAAAGATTGGAAAGAGGGAAGTTGAGAAACAACTCAAACAAAGCAGTTACCGAATTTTGTCGGTACCTTCTACTAAAAATTCAGTCAACCAAATTCATGAATTCGGCCAACCAAATTCTGACTGACGGTGATCAAATTTTGGTAGAAAGCTAGGGATTAAGTTTGGTTGACCGAATTATTGACTGGACCCTAACCAAAATTAGCCAGTAGGCAGTTTTTATACACAAACTGAATGAAACTTGAACCCCCATTAACTGATAGACAATTAAAGGATGATCGAACCCTCCTTGGGTTCCTTTCTAACCATAAAATGATGTCTTAATCACCTAGATTTACGTATATAAGCATTTTAGTCGGTCCTGGGGTTGACTAGGATATGTACATTGAACCAATAGGTTCTTAGGGTGAGAAAAGACGAACCTTGTAGATCCCTAGACATGGAACTATAACCAATCATAATAGTTCGACAAGAATTATGACACATGAGAAATCTTGGGCTGAGATCGTCTCATGTGCCTATCCATTCATCTACCAGTTCACCATGGCTGTTGGTTTAGGGACTTCGATGTACTATGCACGCACACAAAGTGACACCAAGGAAAAGTAGTACGTGCATCGAATTACCTAAAATTACATCAAAATGGATGGTTAGAGATGACGGATAATTATATTAGGATTGGCTAGTAAACATCCTTCATTCTATTAAATGAATTGCACTTGCATTTTTTTTTTTTTTTATTATTGCCTTCAATGTCTCGAGAATTGCTTATATGCATTATTTATATTACTTCTCAAGTATTATTGCAATTGTCTTACAAATGTATCATACATTGATGTGAAAAGCGGACTGAGTAAGTATGTATTTATATTGATTGGAAATGATATGAATGAATTGAAATGAATAGAATGGAATCGCATAAATTCGAAATGAATTGAGTGTCAAAGCCTTACTCAAGTCCTATTGATTGAATCGATTGAGTTGATACAATTGAGCTTCGACCGGACGATACTCGACGGGTTGAATCTTGGTTTAGAATTGAATGTCATTGTGCAATAGACAACCTAAAACACCGGAACTCCAAAACCGTGCAACCAAGAGAACCTTTGGCCAGGTTATGGTGACATCCCAACATAATTCCCTCTGTAATTGAGAGGAAGGATTAACTTATGTAGTGGCCTACTAGAAAAGTATGTAATTGATCTATGATTCAAAAAGCATGATTTATTCTTAATGCACAAGATGCGTTGTTGACAATTATTTGACATCTTTTAATCTTTTGTCAAAAATTCCAATTTTTAATAATATGTATTAATCTTAATTACTCATACATTATTGAATCATCGTATTCATGGTGCTATACTTGGTGTCATAGGGATTCAGGTTACCGAAGAGGATAACTATTAACCATTCAAATTAGATATTTGATCGGTAAACGTAATGGTTAGCTATGATTACCGAAGTACGTACAAGAGTGGTAATCTTGAGCTTAAGACTAGATATTCCTCTTACACTTAGCTTAAGTATGCATATGAAAGTTTAAATTAATAGCTTTGTTAAAGTTAAATTGTAGTGTAATAGATTGGTACATTGGCTAATGAACTGCTCTGATCATGGCTTTGATATTGATATTCTAAATGCTTCCGCAAATAAATGTTCATTGACAGGTGTCAGTGAGTAATCCTCACATGTGGAAAGTGAAATTTTTTCATTCGAAAATTCAGATTTGGTCCGGAACAAGTACGGGTTCACAGGAGTACGCGTATCACACCTCAGAAACTGCCCTAATCGGGAGATTCTCGTGCCCGGGATGTGACAGATTTCATAGGGCCGAAATTTTCAACATGCTTACTTGACCCATTGCCCACCTGCTCTACATCTACCCACCATTGGTTTCATCTTTTGATTAGTCCAAAAAAATTGTATTTTACATCAACGTTTTATGTTACTTTGTGGACTTAATTAGGGTAATTTGCATTCAATTTCATAATTCCATGCATTTGAGCATTAAAGTTGGAATTTTAGTCAAAATCATTCAAAATCATCAATCTTGCATGAATTTTTATGAAATCATTGGTTTACATCATCTTAGTGTCACACCAATTAGCTTATTGATTTTTGTATCATCAATTAGTTCATGGAAAATCATCCAGTGGTACATTCATATGCTTGATCTCATTCGGATCCCATGCATGACATTTATGAATTTTATACATATTATGGCTGAATTATTCTTTTTATTCTTGCAGGAATCTTCAATTTTTTTTGGGATCCACTTGAAGAGAAATTAGAAAAAAAAAAAAAAACAAAACAAAAGAAGGTGTGTGCACCAAGGACATCTAAATTAAGAAAGAGAATCATCTCAAAGCCAAAAGTCTTTCCAAAGAAAAATTTAGCTTAGAGAACAAGAAAGAATCCCTATAAATAAGGACAAAAGAGACCTAAAAATGGTGGTACTTCTTTATTAAAATGGGCTTTGCAAAAGCATAAAAGGGAGGCATGATAGAGACACTCCATAGGAGACCACATTCCCACACGTCCAAACAACTCCACCCATCTTTCTTTATTGGTTTATTCTCTCCTAGCCACACCTTCTCTTCCTTACCTCTTTTCTCCATTAGTTTATTTTGGTAGCTTTGGGCCATATCCAAGGATTTATTTTGAAGGAGAATCTTTGTGAATGAGAAGTTGTAAAAATGAAGTTCTCAATAAAAATCATATCTTTTGCAATGGAGTAGATTTTTTGGATCAGAGCACAAAGTAAAGTTAAGTGATTTTATTTTCGTTCTATGCCTTTGATTTAATTATTTTGTCCCTATGATCCATGTTTAATAAAATAATAAATCTGCCTTCGCGCCATAGGCAAACATTCGCTTTATATTTTTAATAAATTTCTTTTTGATCAGTTAATCTTCTTTTGATAAAATATACTTAGGTTTTTATGCCTTTGATATTTTATGCTTAATTTGTTAACTGACGCTCAAAGTAATTTATATTTTTATGAGGTGATGGAGATCTTGGGTTCTTCTGCTTAAGAATTGAATTTAAAAAAAATATATATCTTCTGGATCAGAAAAATTGAGTTGTTTCTTATCTGAATTATTTGCAAGACAAAGACTAAATTAGAGTATATGGATTGAGAATTGAATTTAATTAATGGACTCTTTGTTGCCCTGATCTACCTTTATCATCATTGTTATCCCTTCATCTTGCATAGTAGCTTTATCTCTCATTCAAATCTTGATTTATTTTTATTTTCATTATAAAAAAATTCAGATTTTAATATAAAATATTTTAGTAGTACTTCCTGTGGGATTCGACCTGTACTTGCCACTATCTCAAAAAGACAACTGTGCACTTGCAGTATTAAAACATTGGATTTAAATTCAATCAAGTTTTTGGTGCCGTTGCAGGGGAGCCAAATCTGAGTTTTTGTTAAAAATCTAAATTTTTTTATTTTTATTAGATTCATATGCATGCTCATATTTAGGTTGCATTAGTTGTTTAGTCATCTAATTTGCATTAGTAGTGTTCTTTGCAATTAGTATTAGTTAGTATTTGACTTTGCTAATTTTTCAGACTTTTTTGATTTTTCTGATTTTTTTATAATTAATTGAATTTTCGGAATAATTAATTAATTAATAATAAAAAAAATTTTGAAGGATTTCTTTTAATTTCAAATTCAGTAAATAAAAACAAAAAAAAAACTTTTATCTTATATTGGTTTAACTAATGTCTTGATCAGATTAGGTTCGGTAAGAGAGTTTAAAATCTTTAGGACTAGTTGTTTTGATTAATATGCTAACCTTTGAATTCTGAAATTAGGTAGTTGGAAATTTTAAAATCCCATCTCTTAAGTTGTTTGAATTAGTTAGAGTTTTAAAATCTGAAATTTGAATTGGATAAGATTGGGTTTTTTATAATTGAAATTTTTTTGAAAACTCTAACCATATCTGGACACTTGTTTGGATAATTTAGAATTTCTGATTTTTTTATTTTGTAAATAGAATTTTTGATTTGTTTCAATAACTTAGAATCCACTTTGATAGAGTTTTTATTAACTTGGTGTCTTTCGAATTTTCTTATTATTAGTTTTTTAAATTAGAATAAGATAGAATTTTGAGTTGATGTGTAAACTTAGGATTTACTAACAAAAGTTTCTTTCGAATAGGTTACCTTGGTAAGAGGAGACTTGTTCAAAAGCAAGAAACTACGTGGATTTGCTCTAAGCAAACAAGTTTATCTCAAAATTGCTAAAAACAAATTGCTCTCAGAATTGCAAAATTTGCCAAAAAAAAAAAGAAAAAAGAAAAGAGGTTAAGCTTACACAATTTAAGGATTAGCGTGGGCCCGCTGTAAGAGTTTCTAAACTTTACCCCACGAATCTTTTACTTGCAAGTGGGGCTTGGGTGATTTAAATTTTTGCAAAATGTGAATGCTTGATTGACACACCATCTAATTGGACACACTTAGTTAAGGGCAATCCACCCCTAAAAGATACGGTCTGGATTTCATCACCAGATCCTTGCTCATTTAGATTAACCATCTCTCACATCAGGATCCTAACTTTAATTAAAATCAAGTAGCAACAAGACCATAGGACTCGAGCTCATTAGGACGAAGACCACAAAAGGTTGCACCAATTGCGCTCTTTGGTCAAGTCGATGTCTAGGTAAGTCCTATCCCTCCAAAGGGTGGCAATCTCTGTTCTAGGAATTTGGTTCTTAAGCGGGACCCTTGCCAAGTGCATTGTGACCCCACCACTCATCATGGGGACTTACCTGGTCAATTTGGCTTCATAAGACTGGATTGGAGGCCTCAGTGCACTCTACAAACCAGTTAGGCGCTGTCCAGTGAGTTAGGTTAATCCTAAGATAATTTCTTGTGCTCAATCTTTGTGCTTGACTGCTTGTGCATCATCTAGTAAGACCATTAGGGCCCCGCATATAGATTAGGTTTGCATTTCTTTAAGGTTGAACCCGATGCAAGTGCTCTAAACCTGAGAGAGATAAATTATGGGTACGCAAGAGTAAAAGGTTAGTTAGGATAGAGCTTGAATTAGCCTTAACCATTGTCGAAAAGTCTTCAATCTTTGAAGAAATTGTTAGAATGACTGATCAAATGGACCCACCCATGACTTTAAAGGACCACATGTACCCCACCAGGACAACTCAACCATCCTGCATCACCCTGCCTCAAACTAATGCCACATTTGAGCTGAAATCTCGCATGATCCAGATGCTCCCAGTGTTCCGTGGGCTGGACCAGGAAAACCCATATCAACATGTTAGGGAATTTGAGGACATCTGTGGGACCATGAGAATCAATCACATGACTAAGGTGGCCCTTAAACTTAGATTATTTCCTTTCTCCCTAAAAGAAAAGGCTAAAGCTTGGCTTTATGCCTTATAGGCCGGGTCCATCACTACATGGGCCAAGCTAGTCGAAGAATTTTACAAAAAATTCTACTCCAAGTATAAACCCACTTTAATTAGGCAAGCCATCAATGGATTCCATCAAATGGAAGGGGAGACACTTTACAGTTATTTGGACTGGTTCAAGGACCTCTTAATCCAGTGTCCCCACCATGGATTTGAAAAAATCCAATTGGTCTAGATCATGTATGAGGGTTTAGATTACCCTACTAAGCAAATGCTAGAATCTTTCTGTAGTGGGAAGTTTACACAGAAGATAGCGGATGAAGTATGGACATTTTTTAAAGAAACCGTGGAAAACACATTGCAGTGGGCCCCTATCAAGAGGGAGCCCATCAAACCCACCATTCCTAAAAAAGGAGGGATGTTCAAGATTGAACCCAAAATTGAGGCAGAGGCCAAATTGGCCACACTGGTGAGGAGAATAGAGGCCTTAGAGTTGAACCAAAAGCCCACTCCAAACACTTTGGAGTTATTAAGATATAATCAAGCCATGAATGGAGGGATTGACCCAACAACTTTGGGTCAGACCGAGTCTATTGAGGAGGTGAATGCGCTATATCAAAACACTCATTTTGATAATCGTCAGAGGTATGACCCATACTCTAACACTTACAATCTAGGTTGGAGAGAGAACCCGAGCTTTTCTTGGACCAAAGGCCCAACTCAAGGTGGCCCATCTCAGTCCACTCAATTTCAGCCCAATTAATCTCGGGTCAATGCCCCACCTGGTTTCCAAAAACCCCGTTTCAACCCCAGTCCATTGACCTAGAGGGTAGATTCTTTAGAAGAGGCCATGAAACTCATGTCTCAAACCACGGCCCACACTACAAAAATTTGCACTTTTACTGGCGTTTTTTGCCGGCGCAATCATTAAAGGCTAGGGAAAGTATAACTTTTATCAGCGAAATAACTTCTTTCGCCGGAAAAAGATAGGGTTTTCCCGGCGACGGATTTTCGCCAGGAAAGGTTTCATTTTTTCCCAGTGATTTGCCTTTTTCACTGGCAAAGGTCAATATTTTCCCGGCGTTCTATTTGTTTCTCTAGCAAAGGTCATTTTTTTACCAACGCTCTAAGTAGTTCGTCGGCAAATGTCACCCCGCCAACTCCGCCAAATAATCGCGCCTTTATTTTTCTTTTGCCGGAGCATTAATTGTGTCGGGCAATGTTTTTTCTCAATATATTTTCAAAATTATTTTTGCCAGCGCAAATATTACTAAGGCCCAAACCCTTTCCGCGCCCATCTATTTTCCCTTTGTAAATCTCAATCGACAAAAACCCTTTCTGCGCCCATCTATTTTCCCTTTGTAAATCTCAATCGACAAACCCCTTCCGCGCCCTCTCATCATCTTCATCTCACGACCCCTCTCATCACCACGCCTAGCAGCCCTCTCATCTCATCCTCATTGCATCCCTTATCCATCGCACGACCCCTCCTATGCTCTCCGTCAACCCTCCATCATCCCTTGTCCCGGCGTAGAACGTCTCAGGCAAAAAACCAGACCTCCACCTCACGCTGCAAGTCGTCATCTCCAACATCCATTCCATCGCAAGAAGCCCATCACCTCGCCATCGTCACCACTCTCTCTGTCCACACCCAGCGGGTTCATCTCATCCCTCTCGTCTCAGGCGCAGATTCTACCCCAAGGCAGCGCTCATTTGCAGCAATCCTCTCTCCCTCTTGCGGTCGGACTCGCCCAAAACTGGAAAAGTACGTCTCTCATCTAATCAGATCTAGATATCTTTTTTTCTTCACGATTTTAGGTTTTGACTATTCAATCTCTTCTTCTTCTTCTTCTTCCTTTTCTATTGTGAGTATGAAGCTCTGTTTTGTTCCTTCTTCTTAGCGAGGTGAAGAAGGCAAAAAGCCGTAGAGGGTATAATTATTCTAAACGCAAGTATAGGAACCTTAGAGTGAGCATTCCAGTGACTGCTAGAAACAATTGTAAACCTTAATTCAAATTACCGAGAATCGATGCTCACTCGAGGTAAGATGATATAAGTTGGAAGATACAAATGTGTCGGTCGCGAATACAGTAGGCCCGAAAGGGCTTACTAGCACCGCTAGGCACAAATGCTGCAAATCGTATCCTTGGAATGGACACGAGATGGGATTTTTTTGAAAGGTCAGAATTTGATTCATAAAAGAGAGCAAATGGTTTTCCAATCTGAACAAAAGCTACAAGCGATTTCCGCGAGCTTTTATCTGAAAGGGAATGAACCAAGATTTCTCAAATCTGAACCCAAAAATGACGAAAGTTTTTTTTTTTTTTTTTGAAAGGTAAAAAATCGAATTCATCAAAGAGAGCAAGTGGTGTTCGAGTCCGAGCGTAAGCTACAAGCGATTTCCGCGAGCTTTTATCCGAAAGGGAATGAACCAAGATTTCTCAAATCTGAATTCAAAAAATGACAGAAGAAGGTTTTTTTTTTTTTTTTTGAAATAAGTTTTTTTTAAGGTTTTTATTTTCGGTTCAAAGAGGTTTTTTTTTTTAAGGGTGCACATAGATTTTTAATTCGGTCTTATGAAACCTTAGTAAATAGATCAGCCCTCAGGTAAGGGTAGGATTACTTAATGAACCCGTTTGGAGAACACTTGCCTCGAGCAGTCTAGCTGCCTCCACAATCTGGACAAGGCTTTTCTTAGATCCACCTTGGTTAAAGAACGCAATTGGTGTAACCTTAGTGGTCTTTTTTTTTTTTTTGAAAAGTTTTTTTGGAAGATCTCTAATGGACCCATCAAAGAGAGCGAATGGTCCCTCCCAATCCAAACGTTGGCTACAAATGATTTCCGCGAGCCATTGTATGAAAAGGAAGAAGCCAAAGTTTCTCAAATTTGAATTCAAAAGAGAGAAAACTTTAAAATTTTCAATTTTTTTAAAGATCTCTAATGGACCCATCAAAGAAAGCGAATGGTCCCTCCCAATCCAAACACTGGCTACAAACGATTTCCGTAAGCCATTGTCCGAAAAAGGAAGAAACCAAAGTTTCTCTAATTTGAATCCAAAAGAGAGAAAACTGATTTTTTTAAAGAGTTTGAAATTAAACTTTTTTTTTAAATCCCTATCGGACTCATCAAAGAGAAAAAAAAAGACCCATTCCCCGATACGAACGATAGCTACAAACATTTCTGCGAGCTATCAAGTTCGGAGAGGAAATGATCAAAGGTTCTCAAAATTGAATCCAAGAAAGAGAAATCAGATTTTTTTTGTGAAATGAGAAAAAATGAAAATAAACTCAAAGATAGAAAATTTCAAAAATTCCATCTCATGTGTTTTTTTTTAGATGCAAGATCCAACATAGGCCATAAACTAGAAAGGAGCCAAATAATCAAAACATCATGTTCTCAAATGAATGAGTTCCACCGGGTATGCCAACTTGATGGACCCAGCGTTTTGGTTTCCACTCACATCCGCCCATCCCGGGGCTACCGAGAGGCCGGCGGAGTGGAAAGAAGCTGGCATCAACATTTTTGTATGAGTATGCCATATTTTCTATTCTACTGGAATTTAGAGATGGTGATCCGGAGATCTACCTTCACAAGTAGAAAGGAAATCAATCTTTTTTCTAACTTTCCATTACACATATATTTAAGAAAAGAGACAGTTTTTTGAATGCCGTAGGAGGCGATTTTTTTTCTTTGGTTGCCATGAAAGGCGGTTTTGCCGTAAAAGGTGATTTTTCTTTATTTGCCGTGAAAGGCGATATACAAATCTCATCAATAATGAAAGACAAAAATTGTGATTTTTTTTGTCTCTTTGGAAAAATACAAAATACAATAGGAAAGTAAGAAAATGAATTCTGACTTCTCAGGAGATTCCGGGGACTCGTTCAGATCTACGGTCGCAAGTCATGTATGGACTTCGCCATCGTCCTTCAGATGAGAACGTATGATGCTTTGATTCCTTTGGCTTGGTTTGGACTTCGGATTTTTAAAGGATAAAGATCGAGAAGAGGTCATATATCCAATAAAAAACCAAGTAGACGAGCTGAAAAGCCACATCTAGGCCATGTTGGATAGACAAAGAGGGTATTGGGGGATGGCCCCCCAAGGGACTTCAATCACCTTGTGGTGTTGTAGCAGAGTTTCTTCAGGATTTTCAGGCTCTCTCTGTGTCTGCATAGCCCTCTGTGTGTGTATTGCTCTCGAAATTCTGGATCCTGGATTTCTTGGAGTGACCCCCTTTTATAGGCTTTTGGTAGCCATGTGGTGGTTTATGAGCATTGATGGCATTGATGGAGAGGAGTTACAAGTTTTTTAATTTCATGATTTTGTAACTCCTTTTTCTTGGCTTTTAATTGGCCGATGGAGAATGATGGGCATTTAATCGCCTTTAATCTCCATGATAGGAGGAGTTTCATGATTTATTGTCATGATTGCTTTGATTTATAACTTCCGTTTTCTTGCTTCTGATTGGGCCTTCTAAAATAATGGGTTAATGACCGCATTAAGTTGTCATAAAATGGATCAATTAATAGCATTAAGTGGTCGTCAGGCGCTTGAAGAGTTGCGAGCTGTACCGCGTCTTTTGAATTCTTCTTGCGATGATCGCCGACGGATTCACATATTGTATTGTTTGATGTCGGATGGTAATGCAACTTCAGTCATCGATTGATACCAATGGGCCGGTAATATCTGTCCTGTCGATTTCTCGATCGGTCAGATAGAAAGTGTACTTTCTTGGTTGGCCGGTTGGCGACCTTGGAGTGATCAATGATGATTTTATGCTTTTGATGGCGGATCCGAGATGTTGGTGAAGATTAGTTGATTTCGAGCACTAAAAATCAGATTTTCGGAAAATCATAGGGGTAGGAATTCCTGAAACGCGAAAAGGGTCGGAAAAAAAGCCCTCTTGGCGGAAATCCGGCGACCACGGGGATTTTTCCATTTTTTGGTCGTCGTTTTTCGGCCATTTCTTTTTTTTTTTTCATTCTTTTTTTCCTATATTTTTCTCGACATTTTTCCTTATTTATAGACTTGGTTCTTCTAAAGAAAACCTGAAGAGAAGCTGTGCAAATCGGAGCACAAAGTTTCTTATTTTTCTGGAAAGGCAGAAGACTTTGTTGCCGATTTTCCGTCAGAAGTCAAAACTAGGTCAAATGATGTCGGAATGACCTGAAATTTGAGGTGAAGCCTCCTGAGCAGTAGATAGGACCAATTATAGGCTTTTGTTTGAGTTTTGAAGCCGTGTGGAGTCCCTCGCCAATATACTTGGTTTTGCCGCAAGGGAGATGCCGCGCTTTGATGTGTGGTCAACCGATGTCCAATTGACCTGAAATTTGACAGGGAGCCTATTGAAGTCTTTTTGAGACGATCTATTAGGTCCGATTTCTATATCATGGTCCCGGGAAGCTTCGCTATCGGGATGCTTGATTTTGTTTTAGAGCGTCAAAGTCGGGCCAAATGTCGTTGGAATGACTTGAAATTTGACGTGCAGCCCTTTGGAAGCATGTTAAAGCCATTCATGTGCTCTGTTTGATGAGTGATGGTCTCGGTGATTCTCGCCGCCAAGAGGCTTGATTTTGCTGCTTGAGGGTTCATAGAGGGTCAAACGTTGTCAGTTTGACTTGAAGTTTGAGGTGGAGCCTTTTGGAGGTATTTTGGGTCCATCCGTAGGCTCTGATCGAAGTTTTGATATCTTCGACACTGTCGCTGCCTGGGGCGCCTGTTCAGCTGCCGGAGGAGTGAAGTTAGGTCAAATGATGTCGGAATGGCCCGAAACTTCATGTGTACTCTTCTTTTGGCTATTTTTAAGAATCTTGTAATTTTTGTCTGATTCTAACAAGATTTGATGCTTGAAGTTGCATTGCCTGTTTGTGGTAGGATGCGGCTTCATGTAGCTTATTGATGTTGAGGAGGCAAAGTGACATTTTTTTATATCAACATGGGTGGTTTAGGACCTTAGGTTAGGGTTAATCCGATGATCAATAATAATGCATTAATCACGTAAATCCAAGTAAAACCCCATAGCTAGGCCCTTTTAGCCCCAATATAAAAAATCCATAAAAACTATAAAACCAACAAAATAAACCCAAAAAGATTTTTCCTTTATTTCCTCCTCCACCTCAAGTGCCAGATATTTGATTGAACTTAATGATAAAAGGGAATGAATAACTGACTTCTAAATTGAATAAATGAGAATGACGAGATGAGATGAGTGATTTCGCACACACTTCTAAACAATTACGGCCCATCGGCCACCCTAAAACAAATATCGGCCCATCGGCTACCTCCAATCAATTACGGTCCATTGGCCTTTCACCTTTATCACTTGTGTATCGCATACGAAAAATACAGAAATCACAAGTCAAAGTCTCATTTGCATCATTATTTTGGTTTACAAAGTCAGCCTTTAAACCCTATTTCGCCAAGGGATTTGAAGGGGGTACCCGGGAATGGGGGCGATCCTCTTCTTAAATATTTGGCACCTCCCCCCCTTTTATCTTCTTTATTTTAATTATTTTATTTTACTTGGATACACTATGATTTTGCTATGTGAGGATTAATCTTATTTGGACTTTAACTCATAACCCTGAATTAACCTTATATTAAAGAGATCCAAATCAATGTGACAAGACAACTGTCGTGTGTTGCCGGCAGCACATTAGACGAGAGGAAGAACCCACCCATTTATTTTCTCCCATTTTTTTTGGCTTTCGTCGAAGAACAGTGTTACGGCTATTACCGGAGCTGGCGATCGTGATCCGTCGATTTTGAGGGTAGTCAGAATCCTCATTTTCGATGTAAAATTTAAATAGCATATATAGATGAATGAAGATTTCCCAAGCTATAGGGCTCGCGCGGCGGGGGGGGGGGGGGGGGGGGGGGGGTGGTTGTCGAAATTCACATTTGATACCGACGACGTTACCTGACAGAATATACTGCCAAACTTTATGGTTTAAATTAGTGTCGACATTGTCATCCAACATTTTATAAAGTCTTACAGAAAGTTAGAATGAGCACTATAAAATCTTGCAATGCTTGGTCCCATTGAAATGAGCGACGATGTCAACTCTTGTTGAAAAATAAAAAAAAAGAAAGAAATTTTTGGCAAAATGACCAATTTTGTTTCATAAAAATTACTTGGCCGTTTTTTGTGAGTGTCCATCTAAAGTGAGTTTTCGGATAAATTCATAGAAAGAAAACAGACGCCCAGGAAAAATATGAAAAACCTTCAAAACTGTCCTCATAAAAGCTAGAAAATGATTTCACGAGTAGAAAGACAGGACAGACGTTAGGTCGAGAAAGAGAGAGCGTGTCTGCGTTTGAAATGGAATCTGCTGCTGCCCTTGTATCGTTTAGCCTCTTAAATTTCAACATTAAACCCTCATATGCCATTGCCAACCCTTCTTTCCCTTTTCATTCCTCCAAAATCACTCCCCTCCATCAAACCCTCCAACCAAATTGCAGTTACCCTTCTTCTTCTTCTTCTAATACTATCTTCAGATCTCTTTCAGCACCACTTTCTCCAATTTCCCTCCGCAATCCATGTGGCAGGACATTTGTTTCTGGCGATGCCAAAACAGCGTCTAATTCTCCTTCAGATGCACTAGTTCTCAATGTGGAAGTGAGTATAATCCTTGGACTCCTTTTTGTTTACTCGTTGTTTTCTCTCCACAACCCCCCCCTTTTGCCCTTTTAGAGAGCTATGTTCAGATGAGAACCAGGTAAAATCCTTTGTAGTTTGTGAAAAAAAAATCATGAGACGTGGGGTTGATGGAAAGAGCTCAATAATACCTTCGAGTGCACAAAATACCGAACCAATCACATCATCCTAACCCTTTACAATCTTAAAAGCATACATGTATACAGATTTTGTTTCTTCAATTTTAGCCCCTTTCAGTAGAGTTCTTGGGAATTCAATTCCTGGCCCTGTTGTGTGAAAATGGGCAGGAGTGCCAATTCATGGGGCAGTGATTGTGAGGGGTGGACTTTATAATTGGTGGGGGTGTGCACCATCCCTATGTGTGGTTGGTTCTAACAATAATATTAGTTCTCTTTCTTGGTTATTCAAAACTGGAATCTTATCCTTGTTTATTTTAGGGAATGATTTGTGGAGGATGCACGGCAAGTGTGAAGCGCATACTGGAGAGTCAAGTAAGTAAAGCCTTTTCACCAATGTGGAGTTTCGATTCTGGATGAATCTCTCTCTCAAATCTTAATTTTATGAAATTTTGGAATGTTAGTTTTCTTTGTTGCAGAGAGAATTTGGTTCAATAATAAGCAACTTTGACTGGCTCTGCCCAATTTGCAGGCATCAATGAGTAGTTAGGTGGTAAAGAGAGTTGTTTGTGTGTAAAACCCAATAAAGAACTGACACTAAAATTGGATGAGGATGACAACAGATGTACATGCTCCATGCATGTATTCATTTAATCCGAACTGTCTAAATGCTGGGAACCATTGTGGGTGGTTTTTGTTGCAAAAATTTACTCTAATTGATGTGTGGTCCTAACTATGATTGATTTGTGGTCTTAAGTCTTAACAAATAGATGGTGAAAATGAGAAATTGATGATGTTCCGGATGAAATGAACAAATTCCATGAGTTGTATGTTAGGTTGTCCAACCAACCTTGTTTTGGAGTCTATGATCCATTTGCAGATGGGATCCATGATCTGTTTGATGGACTTGCCACGCATTGCAGTGCTGATGTGCATAGATGTGGACAATGATCTCTGGCAAGTGATCGATTTTCTTCACCCTCTTTTGAATCCTTCCTCTTTGGCTTAAACCTCGAAAGGGTGATGCGCTCACTTTTTCCTTTTCTCCTTTTTTTCCCCTTCTAATATGGACATATTTATTAGAAATACAAGTAAGAAGAATGAGTTGAACCCTCTCACTGCCCTGAAGGAAGAAATGTGTTCCCAGAAAACCATCCAGAAATGTGATTCCACTCCCAAATCTATGTCCAGATGCAGAGTTTTGAGTTGGTCAGGGCATCTCCATAGAGTACAAACATCCAAACAGACCCTTACTGGCGTTGTTACAATTCTTCGTCTATCACATTTCCGCTCTTATATTATATAAACTGTTAGTTCTAGATACTTCTTTTTTCTGTGTTACTTGATGATGTACCATCATCATTTCATTACTTGGGCTTGTATGTAGCATTTGCTCCATGCAAAAGTTCGAACTGGAAGAACCCACTGGATAGTTTCCTTAATGCACAAATAGAAAAATATCTTGATGATGGAGACATTGCATAAATTGCTTCTCTTCGGCAGTAGGCTGATAAATAAATAATTAGAATTAAAGTTGTTTAAGGAGGAACCATTAGATGCTACAATACTCATGGTTTTGAAAGAAAACCACTATCAAATAATGTCAATGCTTATCGCTGTTTTCATATTGGGAAAAATAGTGACACTTAGAAAAATTATGGAACATCCATCGGCTATCACTATCTTTATATGTTGACAATGCCTCCTCTTTGCAACAACATGTAACAAGGAAGCAGCATTTATGAAGACAACCTTGACCAGTCAACTAAGAAAACCAGTTTGCATGTTTCTGAGTTTAATTGTTTTTCCTTTTTTCCTGGAGAAAAGGTAATTGAAACAAGTTTTCAAGAACTCTAAATTCAAATGATTTTTATACTTGGTGTTTTGTTTTAATTTTTTACTTCTTAATTGAAGCATAGATTAATTGAAGCATAGATTAAGATTGTTTACTGGATCAAAGTTCCCTTGCCAATAACTTTGCTGAAGCTAAGTCTGCTGCATTTTTTCCTTCATGGAAGACTTCCTTAAATAATATTCATCATTTTTTTTAATATTCACTATTTTTGTGTAGTTAATTAGCTATGCCTTATTTTTAATTGATACTTTTGCTTTAGTTAACATATGATTTACTTTTTGCTGATACTTGCTAGCTTTAGTTACTGCTGATTAGTTTCTCTTTAGTTATTGCTGATGACCTTCTCATTTTCTCTTGCCATGTTAGTTGTTCATAGTAGAGTTCATTGAGTTCAAGGAGAGGTTAAACTATACAAGTTCCCATTTTGGTTTATTTTTGTCCCTGCCTTTAGACAAACCTAAACTGGCTTCTTTTTATCGAGAATACTGTGTGTTTGGGGTGGCCTAGAAAGCAGGAAATCATTTGGTGGGTTCTCTTCCCATATTTTGTGTCCAAACTCAACATGCTTTGTTGGGTTTCTTCCCACCCTTTCTGTGCAAAATTGACACGTGATGGGTTGAGTTGAAGGCTGCTTCCAGCTCCAAAATTTCTGTGTTTCATATGTGAAGGTTTCAATCAGTTAAGGTGCTGTGTTACACTTTAGGGTTATGGATGGATGGGAAGCTGAGCGTCCTGTTCACATGCATTTTGTGGTATATGCGAACTGATGGTTAGTTGTGAATGTTCTCTCTTCAGTCATAACTTGTGTAAAGTGGGGACTGTTGGGCAAGCCACATCGATGTATAAGAATATTGATTTACAGTATCATCTGCATGTGCTTCTTTTCTGCTCTGTTGGAAATGGGAACATGTACATGCCACATTCTCCTTTCTTTTTCTTTGCCGTTTGTTCTGAAAATATGTCAGTGGTTCCTTGGCATGTTGTTTGTCAGCTTTATTAGAGGAGGCTTGATTCATCAAAGTGTAACCTTTGCTCCAAGTCCTAATGTGTTAATCTTGGTGGTGAAACTTATATTGGTTTCTCAGCACTGCTTATCTTGTAAACTAATTATACTTCCAAGTTATGAACAGCCTCAGGTTTCCTCTGCAAGTGTCAACCTCGAAACAGCATCAGCAGTTGTATTGCCTATGCCTGAAGTCATGGTAACAGAGAATTGGCAACAGAATTTGGGGGAGATGCTTGCAAACCACCTGACAAATTGTGGATTTAAGTCTAGTCTTCAAGGTTGGCATTTTCTTATCTATATTAATTTTCTTTCCATCTTTTATTGTCAATTTTCACCAAATGGTGATTGTTTCATGCTTGCATTTTGTCCCTTTTGGTGAATAGTGAGAGTTGTGCGAATAAGGTCTCGAGGGCAGGCAAACCATTTTAATATAGAGGCTTATTCGAGAATGATAATTTATTCTGTGTATGAGGAGTGAAAGTTTAATAAATGACCAGAATCTGGTTGGCAACATGATGGAGAAACCTTTTATTTTATTTTTTATTTTTTTTGTGTGTGTGTGTGTGTGTGTGTGTGAGGAAAACGATAGATTTTCTAAAGATAAATGTAACATTGACTTGCAACCATTGTTTTTTAAACACTTAGCATGAGGCAGGCATTTCAATTTCCTGAAGCATGAGACATAAGCCTCAACACATGGGGTATGAGCTTCATGATCTTATCCTTTTCTAATAGATGATTAAATATGTAAAGTGCAACACCAGATTCATTGTCTTACTGTTTTTAGCCTCTTCATGTGTGTAGCATAGATGAGAATGTTGATGGGTGGATATGTGGTAAAACTAGGAAAGATAGAATTAAAAATGAGCACTTTTGTGAGGATTTAGTGGGTGCATCAATAGGTGTTAAAATGAGGGAAACTCTTTTGAGATGGTTTGGAGTTTGGACATGTCCAATGTGGGCCGACAACGGCGCCGTTGATGAAAAGTTTTTCTATACAAGTTGATGGCTTGCCAAGGAAGGTGTAGGCCGAAGAGGACGTGGATGAAGGTAGTAACAAAGTACAACCTATTAGCGAATTTGGCTTAGAATAGATCAGAATGGAAAAACAAAATTCATGTAGTTGACCCCGACATAGATGGGACAATGCTTTGATGATGATGATGAGTAAACTAAGGTGAACTCAAATTCTATCCTAGTTACAATAATCTTAAAAATAAAAATCTTATGTTCTTAAAATTTCAATCTTCCCAATAAGATGACTTAATGAGGCATATCCGCATATGGTCTCATATTAAGCTTGATTTCATGATTGAAGCGGATGCTTCTTGTTGGGAATTGGTTCAAGTATATCTTATAAAGTTAGCCCGTGTTATGTGTGCACTGCATAGAGAATTTCCAATTGAAGTGAAAGGAAACTTGCACCATGTAGAGAGTTTATCTTAGTAGTTATATCTCGAGAAAGCCCAACATTACTCGAGACTTAAAACTCCACTTTTACAAAAAGGGTCTTAGAAGACCGGAAGTAAAAGGGCAGGTTTGATACAGATAACTGATTTCACTTGAAGAAATGCTTTGTTTAATTTAAGAGGCAAGTGTGGTCTTAACTTGGAGATAGAATATGTAGGCTGATGGGTGATGCAAATCCTAGGATTAGGATTCGGATCGTAGGTGCCGCAGCACAATGACGGGTTTCCGCAGAAACAATCTCACGATGAAGAACACTCTCCAACGATAAATCCCACGAAAGAAAATTCTATTCAACTCAAACTCTATCTGCTCTGTAATACAATGCTCATATAAATAGGGAAAATAAATCTTAGGGATCAAGAATCCTAAACGAACTTGGAAACTAATATGATTGGAAACTACTCTAATACAACTTATTAAATAAAACTAGAAACTGTTAACACCAAGATATTTCACGTGATGTGTATGCAGTTGGCCTATTGTACATGGGCTTGGTGGGCCTTGTGGGTCAGATGTTAACACCAGCTAACTCACAAGGCCCACCAGGCCCATGTACAATACGCTAACTGCATACCCATCTCGTGGGATATCTTGGTGGATATCTTGGTTGACCAATGCTTCCGTGTATTATTATCCTTCCATGTATTACTTGTGTAACATATATACCTTCCAATTGTGTAGATTGTCATTGCCTTGATTAAGGCCACAAACATTATAAAATGGAGCAAGGATCGATCAACAAGGATCATGCAAATATCCAAAATTTTTCTTCATGTTATTAAGTTGTTATGGTATCGGAGCTAGAGGTCTCAAGTTTGAAACCACGTAGGGAAAAAATGCCCCATGCCACATTGTGTATTTGTGTGGGTGCAAGTGCGTAGGGCAAGAAGGCCCCATGCCGCGTTCTAGCCTTGTGCGGGTGTGTGCTTCGGATCCAGGCAGTGTCTCGCCCAAGGGGGGTTGTTAAGAGAAACTAATAACAATTAATAAAGAAATAAAATTCTCTAAACTTCCTTGGGCCCCACATGTGGACCATGAGTCTTGTTCCAATGATATATTGGTGCCGTTGCATCATTACCCCCAGGTTGGAAAAGAGTTCAACCTTGAACTCGGTTTTTCTTGATGTTGCTTTTGTAGACATTTTGTACTTGAAGTCCTTGGTGATACGAGAACTTGACCTTTTCTTTGTTGGTGTCGGCTTCATAGGATGGAGTGTGACATGTTTTCCATTATGAGCAAATGTGTATATATTGTTGCGCATGCCATTAGTTCCATTCTTGTTGTACATCCATGGTCGACCTAATAGGATATCTCCGCATATCTCCGCTATCCATCGGTAGCACATTACACCAAACTGTATCTTTGTAGTCTGCACCAATGGCAATGGTAACTTGACTTGCATATCACACTTAAACTTCATCACCTGTCACTAGCCACTAGAGCTTGAGATATGATGTTTTCACAGTTGCCTCCATTAATCACTACTGTGCATGCCTGTCCATTGACAATACCTTTTGATCGAAAAATATTATTTTGCAACCATTTCTTTCCAGTAGGTGTAGTCTCTTTACGGACCATGAGAGTTTCACCTTCATAGGGATGGACGATCTCTAATTCGTCGATCTCAGCCTCAGTATCTTTCCCTTTAGAATCATCTGTTGTATCCTTCACATCACTTTCATTCTTAATGAGGTTGATGCGTTTGGGACATTCCATTGCGTAGTGCCCCTGTTGTTTACAATGAAAGCAAGTGATCCTGTTTTGACCTTTAGGGCTTGGTGAAAACTTTTTCTGAGCAACCACTTGGTTTAGAATCTTGCAGAGATGAGTTCTTTTGTACAGCCCATTTAGATGCTTTAAATTTTCAGGCTTGATAATTTGCAATATCCTCAGCCTTGATAGCATGTTGGATGATCTCATCAAAATTATCAAAATTTTCGAATGCGAGGTTATGTTGTATGTTAATTCTCAACCCATGAAAACATTTGTCAGCTAAGACACCATCTGCCTCATTTAACCCACAAGGAGCTTGCATTATCATAAATTCCTCAAAATACTTGATAACTTTCCTAGATCGTTTTTTCAAATCTTAAAAACTTGAACGTAGATATCTTGAGTAATTGACTGGGAAAAACTTTTGTTTTAAGAGATTTTTAATCTCAACCCATGTCTCAACAGGATCTATGATTTTGTTCCTTTTCTTTTGTAACTCGGCCCACCATATCACAGCATAATTGTAAAATCGAGTTGCTACCAAAGTAACTTTATAGCCCCCAGTCATTGGTTTGTGTGCAAAAATATTTTCCACACACACTAACCAATCCATAAATTCATCCTGCTTCAATTTTCCATCATATTTGGGAATTACGAGTTTAATTCCTAAATCTCGATCAACATTGACTACTTGTTGATCTCGCTGATTCCAAATATTTCCTCCATCATCTCGATGATTATCTGCACGCTGATTGGTTTCTAAATTGGTAATATAGTTTCCATCCTAGCAAGAGTTGCTTGCATTTGAGTAATCGCTGCGGACAATTCTGTAATGGAGCTAGTCAAGTCTTCCATGGATGAAGATGAAGATTCCACTTCTACATGCTTCTTAGTAGGCATTTTTTTAAAATAAATTTAATCAAAAAATTTGACTGACCTAGTGGGTAGATCTTGTGACTACAAGTGTGCTGGTGAAAACGGATGTGAAATCACTTTGTATGAGCCCAATATCGCGAAATCAATATGGATCGTTTGATCTGGTCAAATTGTACGTTGACCAAATATGTTGATGGAGTGATGGACTTATGCTTTTGGGACTCTTTGTAAATGGGTCAAATAGACCCCAACTGGACCAAAACTTGTACTTAGACTCAAGTGCTTGGACTTGGCACGTGTTTTCGGTGAAAGTAGAGTGGACCACGTGCAAGGTGATGCACGATCTTCGAGTAGAAGAAGAAAGAAAAGGGACTGAAGCCCTTTCCCTGCTTTGTGCTTCAAAAAAGGGAGAGGATGGAGGACGCTGGCAGTAACCGGGGCATGTGCGGTGCAATCCGATCTGCAGGCGGTGGCTTCTTGATGTAGGCCGATCAAAGGCTAGTGCCCACAAGCCCTGATGGACCCGCATGATGGGGTCAACTTGATCTCTAATTTTGAGATCCCTATCATTAGTTTTGATATTTTCTAAATTAGTAGAGTTGCTTAGTATAACTACTTCCTAAATTCTATTTTGATTAAGATTAGTAGTTTATTGTTTTAGAAAGTCTTGGTTAGTAAGAAACAGTATTCTTACTCTATATATAGAGGAATCCTCGATTGTAATAGCCATGCTATTTTTCTTAATAAGATTTCAAAATTCTCGTGAGTTATTGGTTCCTTATTTCCCCTAAGTGATCTTAGGGCTTGAGTCTTAGGGCTCAATCTCACCGTTGGAGGTGTAGATCTTCACTGTGGCCTCTGGGCTACGCCATCAATTGATTCCTAAGGATATGGTTGACGACTTCTGTCTGACCATCAGTTTGTGGATGATAGGCAGTAGAGAATTTTAGCTTTGTTTTGGACATGCCCCACAATGTCTTCTAAAAGTAGCTAACGAAATTTGTATCCTTGTCGGACACAATGGTCTTTGGAAGTTCATGCAGACGAACGACTTCCTTAAAGAAGAGTTGTGCAACTTTATAGGCATTTGCTGTGTTGTGGTACAAGGAAGAAAGTGAGCCATTTTCGAGAAACGATCCATAACCACAAATACTGAGTCCAGTTTTCTGTGGGTCATAGGCAGCCCAAGTACAAAATCCATGTTGATTTCCTCCCAGGGGCCCTGGGGAACTGGCAATGGTTGATATAACCCTGCATTCTTCTTGCTTCCTTTGGCCAACTGGCAAGTACGAAACCGCTCACAGATATGAGAAACAGAGGGTGTTATGTGTGGCCAATAGTATCTATCTCCAACAAGAGCGAAGGTCTTATCACAATCCAAATGTCCGCTGCATCCTCCGGAATGGAGTTCCGTTATAACATGCTCTCGGAATAGATGTATTTGGCAAACAGAGGCGACTACCATAGAATAAATATCCATCATGAATGCTAAAGTATGGATGCTTGAGATGCTCACCCTTATGGATTTCTTGATAGATGGTGCTAAAGTCTTTGGCCGTATCATATTCCTCCTTGATTTGCTCGAAGCCGGGTACAGAAAATAGCCATGGTGGTCAGGAGATGTTTCCGGCGACTGAGAGCAGCCGCTATCACATTTTCCTTGCTAGATTTATGGCGGATGGTAAAGGTAAACTCCTGAATATAAGCACTCCATTTGGCAAAGTTAGCTCCCACTTTATGTTGTGAATGAAGGTGCTTGAGAGACTCATGATCAGAGTAAAGCACAAACTCTCTACCCATCAGGTAATGCCGGCAATGGTGAAGTGACTGAACAAGAGCATAGAACTCCAAGGCATAAGGAGAGTACTTATGCTTTAAATCTGAAAGTTTCTCACTTTGGAAGGCAATTGGATGTCCCTCTTGGCTAAGGACACTTCTAATTCCAACATTGGACAATGAGCAACTTCAAACACATTGTCAAAATCTGGAAGGCGGAGGACAGGAGCTTCTGTGATTTTTTGTTTGATCTGCTTAAAAGCTTGAGTTGCGACATGGGTCCATTTGAACTTGCCCTTCTTTAAACATTCTGTAATTGGAGTAGTGATACTGTTGAAATTCTTAATGAATACCTATAGAAGGTAGCAAGTCCATGAAAACTCCTGACTTCAGTTACTGTGGTAGGGAGTGGCCAAATCAGAATTGCTTTGACTTTCTCTGGATCCATTTTGATGCCTTCTGTCGATATGATGAATCCCAATAATATAACTGAATTGCTTATGAAGGTGCACTTCTTGAGATTGATGTAGAAGCTTTCTTGATGAAGATGGCAAATAGTGTGGAGATGAGTGAGATGCTCCTCCCTAGTTTTGCTGTAAATAAGGATGTCAAAATAAACAACGACGAATTTTCTGATATAAGGCTACAGCAGATGGGTCATAACCTGCATGAAGGTACTGGGAGCATTTGTTAACCCGAATGGCATGACTAACCATTCATAAAGACCATCTTTGGTTTTGAACGCCGTTTTCCACTCATCACCTATTGTGATGCGAATTTGATGGTAATCACTTCGCAAATCAATCTTGGAGAAGATGGCTGAACCCGTCATCATGTCAAGCATATCATCTAATCTAGGAATAGGAAATCTGTATTTTACCATGATCTTGTTGATAGCTCGACTGTCGATTCACATGCGCCAACTTCCATCCTTCTTAGGAGTAAGAAGGGCTGGTACACCGTAGGGACTAAGACTTTTCTGAATGTACTCCTTTTGAAACAGATCATCCACTTGTTTCTTGAGTTCGGTGTGCTCTGTTGGACTCATCCTATATGCAGGTAGATTCGGTAGTGAAAAGAGCCAGGGACTAGATCAATGGCATGCTGTATGTCCCTGATAGGTGGAAGATTATTTGGCAACTCATCCGGAATAAGATCGGAGAAGTGTTGCAGGAGTGGTTTGACTTCTTTCGGAATGGACTCATGTGGAGAGTCATCTATTACCTGTCGGATAACCAAGGCATACATCATATCCCGGTCTCTGTTTTCCTGTTCAAATTTGCTCATGGTTAATATCAGAGGAGTGGCTGCCTATTTTGGGGCCTTAGCAGAATGCTAGGGTGGTAGTGGCCATAACTGGGTCTTGTTGCCTTTCCACATGAAATTATGGGTGTTTGTGTCATTATTTGTGACAACCTTCAACATCTTTAGCCAAGGGCGACCAAAGAGTATGTGTGTGACTTTCATTGTTATAACATCACATTCGATAATATCTTCATAAGAACCCAGTTTGAAACGAACTATGCACTACTTGTCAACCGGAATAGTTGAATCATTTACCCATGCTATTTTGTATGGCCTTCGATGCTTTGTTATAGGTAGCTTTAGCTTTTCCACGGCCTCTTTAGTAATAACGTTCATAGCACTGACGCCATCAACAATCATATTGCAAGTCCTGCCCATGCAATGAACTCAAGAGCGAAAGATAGGTGCGTGTTTAGAATCCTGCTCATCCTGTTGATCTTCTGTGATCAGAAGATGACGCTCAAGATATATAAGTGGTACACCATTAGCAGGAAATTCTTCAAGGTAAAGGCTTTGAGTGTCGGCAGGTTTTTCCATATCAATGTGCTCATCATACTCTTCGTTGTCTTCAGCTTCATCATTTGCATAAAGGTTCTTATGAGGACATTCTCTAGCATAATGCCCTTTCTGCTGGCAGGTTTAGCAGATCACTTCCCTTTTGTAGCACGTCCTCATGCACAAGGATCCTTTTGTAGTGCTTGTTGTCGCAGATTTTGGGGAGGAAGTGGCTGTTGTTGTACCCCTTGGGGCTATTTTTGCTGTGCCTGTGGTGGTTGCGGTCGATTAACCGACTGTTGGGAGTTATTGGGAGTTGTATACTGTGCCCCTCGGTTGGAAAACTCCTTGGCTTGGTACCTTTCCCGCCTCCATAACTGTGTTTCATGCTATGCTTTGCGGGCTTTACAATAAGCTTCGTTGATATCATTGAAATCACTTCTGGAGATTTCCTTAAGCGTCGCGACAACGGTGGCAATGGTTGGAATCTGCGATGGTGCCAGGTATGCCCATCTCAGCCATTACTCTTTGCTTCCTTTCTTCTTTCTCTCTCTTCGCTTATCTAGTTTGGGGAGTTTGGTGATGGTGGGTGGGGTCGATTGGGATTTGACGAGGGGGATTGGATTCTGTGGTTTGGGGTTGGGTTTTAGGAAGCATGGGTCTTTTTTTTTTTTTTTGGTAAATTTCTGTGATTTGTTTGGGCGAAAAATGGATTCGGCATAGGGGTTTTGGCTGTTTGGAATGATATATGGAATTCGGGGAAGGCGGTGGATTGGAGTCCAGATTGAGGTCGGGTTGGGATCATGTGGTGTCTGGTAGGGTGGATTTATGATTAAGGCTTAGGAGTTTGGGGTTTTGGATTTCAGGTATTGTTGATTAGGGTTCGGTTGAAGGGATTTGGGTTGCTGGCAGTGGGAGGGTGACATGGGTAAAAAAGAAGGATTGGGGATTTTGGAATTTAGGGTTCAGCCAGGGATTTGGGGATCCGCAGTGGGGCACAATCGGTTTGTGTCACCCTCCCACTACCAGCAACCGAAATCCCTTCAACCGAACCCTAATCACCAATACCTGAAATCCATCATGGGTAAAAAAGAAGGATTCGGGATTTTGGAATTTAGGGTTCGGCCAAGGATTTGGGGATCCGTAGTGGGGAATGATGGGTTTCTGCGATTGGCAGTGAGGCTAGACTATGGTTCTGGGATCAGGGAAGATGGGATTGGATTCGATTGGAATGGAGATGGGATGGATAGGGGTAATCATGCTGTTTGATCGAGAAATCGTTCATTGTTGATACCAATTGATGCAAATTCTCGGGTTAGGATTTGGATCGTAGGTGCCGCAGCACAATGACGGGTTTCCGTAGAAACGATCTCACGATGAAGAGCACTCTCCAACGATAAATCCCACGAGGAAAAATTCTATTAGACTCAAACTCTATCTATCCTCTGATACAATGCTCATATAGATAGGGGAAATAAATCTTAGGGATTAAGAGTCCTACACAAACTAGGAAACTAATATGATGGGAAACTACGCTAATACAACTCATTAAATAGAACTAGAAACTAATAACAATTAATAAAGAAATAAAAATTCTCTGAACTTCCTTGGGTCCCACATGTGGACCACGAGTCTTGTTCCAACGATATATTGGTGCTGCCCCATCAATGGGGGTCACAACATCCATACTTTTTGACAAGGAAGATTATGGGTGAGGCATGAGGACTTGTTTTCCTTCTTTTAGGTATATAATATCTTGTCGGTAGGATGTAACTATTAATTTGATGCGACACTTGTACATTGTAGGAAACTATATTGTTTTCTCTCTGCCCTCATTGCTACTCCCTATACTTCACTTTGGTTTAATCAAAATCCCTCTGATTTTTTTTATTAAAAAACAACAGCAACCATAACAATCGAATCATGGTAATGAGGAGTGAGGCCTAACCGTAATATGGTAATATTTTAAGATGTAGCATCATGGAGAACCTTATCTTGATTAATTTTGGTTTATTACTATGATGGATTGCAATTTGTCTTGATTAATATTGCACAATTATCTTTAGCTATAGAGGGAAATAAATAGGTTGTCAACCACACCACTTTATACACTGAATTTTCTCGATTTTTCTTCTCTCTGTTCTTACTTTTCTGTGTCGTGATTAGTGATACAAAATATTCAAGTAGTTGAATATTGAGGCTGTTCTATGGTTTATGTGAAGCTTGATTGATAACTGGCAGGTTGAGGAGAAACTATTTAGAGTCATGCATGTGGTGTAAGGAGGGCTGATTTCAGTTGAGCAATACCTTGGTAATATTGTTTCTACTCGTTTTGTTCTCTTGATAGGAGCCACAGGATTTTTTTTTTTTTTTGTTAACTTGAGACTAATAGAAACTGTGTTTGTCTTGAAGTTGGGTTTTTGAAGCTGCATGGGTGCATTACACATTTTGGAGTTAAAGTCTGTTTGGATTGCTCCTACTGAACAACTCATTCTTCATCATTTGTGTGTGAAGCTTTCCCATAATTAGGCAAAACCATAGAATCTTCTACAGTTGAAAAACTTTGATTATTGGCGCCAAATGTCCTGTAACTGTTAATTTAAGCATCAAATCTGTGACGGATTTCTCATAAGCCATTTTCTGGTTAAAGGCTTTTCAACAGAGTAATTATCACAGCTCCTATTTAAGAATGCCACAGTTAATGCATTTAGAAAACAAAATGATGAGGAGCTGTTCAGTAAAAGCATGCCATGAGGAAGGTTTCTAGGTAATCCAACTGGGCCTTGTTGATTCCTTCTGTTACTGACGTCCCATTCATTTTATTTTTCCTGGGACTGCAAGTTGGTTTGGTTCGATTGTCTGATACAGTGCGCGCCCTGTGCTATCAACAGTTATTTTGGCCAGGTACTTTAACAGGATTGGCCCATGTCTATCATTCAAGTAGAGGACCTTTTTGAATAAATACTATTACCCTGGAAATCATCGGAGGGCAGGGGACCTGAGAATATTCAGTTCATTAACAAGCCCTTCAAACGCTGTGGGTTTTGAAGCTTGTTAGTTTTCCTGCAAGCCTTCACAAGGGCTGGCGTTACAAGATTTGTTTCCTCGAAATCCCTCAAGAGGCTGCAAATAACAGGAATGGATTGCATGCGTACTGGGTGAGCATTGTGATCCTGGACAATAATAGGAACTAGCACAGTAACCTGTGCTACGTGCTCAGCACAGATATGTCCATGCATTGCAAATGAAAAATGTCATACATTAAAAAGGTTATGAGTGTACCTGTTTTCATGATCTGAGAGCAAGTGGCATAGAATGTGAATAGAAAAATTGGAGTAAAAAAGGTGGGAAAGAGAGTCTTTGTATAAAGGAAGAAGTAGAATTTTATAAAGTGGAGAGTAGACATGAAGAGAGTCTTTGTATAAAGGAAGAAGTAGAATTTTAAAAAGTGGAGAGTAGACATGGGTGTTTTAATGAGACAAAGAGATAAGTTGTTGGATGAGATAAGTAGTGGGAGAGAAAATATGAAAGATTTGTAAAAAAAAAAAAAAAAAATGATACCTCAGTCAAAATCACAACCAACAGTCAAAACCAAGGCCAAAATCCTTGGCTCTAATATATTATAAGTAGTATTGTAGTCCATGCTAAGTATGGTTGCATTTTTCTGCACTGACATTTAAAAGTTTATGTAATGAAACAATGAAGACAATAAATTAGAAATTAAACACATATTCAATTAGGAAACAGTGGAAAACACTAGTTAATCATAGTTGCAAACTAAGCAATCATCTAATAAAACATAAACTAATTACTTGGAATGTACCTAAATAATAAATGATAAAATGTTTTCTAGGAATTGTAATGTTCTAATTTTTTATATTGAAGGTTTATTGTACTACTTGATCAAAAGGAATCGATGATGGATGACATTTTGATTTAGTAGCACAGTTGATTTGGCTAATCCTTTTGACAGGATGTGATTGTTTCTACTCTTTTTTATTTTTTATTTTTTATTTATTTATTTTTAAGAGATTTCAAACGAAAAGTAAAACTTCTATAGAGCGAATGTTGAATCTTGTGTGCAATTGTGTCACCTACATATCCTATTTAGAAAAAGAAGTAAATATCAATAAAATGAAGAGATGTTACAAGTAAATGCTAAAAAAGGATAGGAGTGAAGATAACTCCTTTGTACTTCTTTTATGTACTTGCACTACTTCTTGATCGAAAGAGAACATTTAATCTACTGGTGTGATTTATTAGCACAACTCGTATAATGAACACGGTCATTTGCAATAGGAATTTAGATCTTATCTCATTTATTATAAGAAATATATTAAATTATTTAATAATTAGTTTCTTTTTTAAATAAAGTATTATTTATTGTAAGAAATAAATATGTTTTTTTATTAAATTGTAGAGGAATTTATGGGAAAAATCCCTATAGGACCCCATATGGCATACCAGGACCTAGTATCACGTTGGACACAGGATGGGTCCTTGGACCCTTTTTTTGTTTTTTGAGATGGTCGATATCGACCGTCACAGAAAGAATCCAAACCATTGTAACTATGTAACATTTCATCTTCTTCTTCTTCCTGCCCTTTTCTTTATCCTCCTTTTTCTTTTTCTCTTCTGCAGCAACAACAAAAAGCGGGAACTTTCTAACCCTAATCCCTTTCACCCCCCCTCTACCTTTAATTCCCTTCTCTTTTCCCCCCAAAAGCAGGAACTTTCTAACCCTAAATTTGGTTCCAAAGAAAACCCATTTCTCAGAGTCAACCCTTTTCGCAATCATGGATCTCAAGTTCCAACTGATCCTCCACTATTCCTCCAAAACGATCATCTTTAAGCGTTTAATACGAGCCACTGTACCAGCTGCCATTCGCTGGAGATTCGATTGATTTCATTTATTTTGGAGTGCTGTATGCGGTTCCAGTGAAAATGGTCGATATCAATCATTTTTATTAGTACATGACAGTTTAACTTGGAAGGCAATAGCTTTTGTCTTCAGTGAAAATGGTCGCTATTGACCATATAGAATTGTCGATATTGACCATTCTTGTCAGTAAAGAATAATTTAACCGAAAGGCATTAGCTTCTGTCTTCAGTGAAAATGGTCACTATCGACCATTTTTTTCAGTACTGAACATTTTAACTTTGAAGGCAGTAGGTTCTGTATTCAGTAAAAATGGTCGATATCGACCATTTCTGTCAGTACAGACAATTTAACTTGGAAGGCAGTAACTTCTATTTTCAATTCATGATTATTAGTACCATGTACAGATTCAGAAAACCCAAAATATTCCATAAAACCTTCCAACCTTACATGGAATACATTTACATCATCAAAGACCCCAAAAATAGGATCATACAATTGTTAAATAATCACACATTGAATAAGTTGGCATCATAAGAAGTCCACAACTTATTTCATGCAAGTGGCTAACATTACATGGAGCACAATTACATCATCAAAGAAGATTTCAAAAGGCAACACAGCTGTTCAAACTTACATATGGTCCATTTATATCATGAAAGACTTTCCAAAATATTCCATAGAAATGTCCAAACTTACATTGAACCCATATACATCATAAAAAAAAAAACAAAATAATAATAATATTGTTCAAGCTTTTGTTGAACACATTTACGTCATCAAAGAACAAAAAAAAAAACTAAATATGATTGTGCAAACTCTCGTTCAACCCATTTACATCATCAAAGACCCCCAAAAGTTACACAACACTGTGCAAACTTTTGTTGAAACCATTTACATTATCAAAACCCCAAAAAGTTACATATAATTGTCTCCACTTTTGTTGAACCCATTTATATCATCAAAGACCCAAAAAAGTTATGTATAATTGTGCAAACTTTTGTTGAATCCATTTACATCATCAGAGACCCCAAAAAATAACATATATGATTGTTTACTATTTTATTGAACCCATTTACATCATTAAAGACCCCAAAAGGTAACATGTGACAATATCCAAAAAAAAAAAAAAAAACTAAATCAAACTGCAGCATCTTGAACCTCTCATCATAGGCACACCAATATCCTATTAAACTGCAGCATCTTGAACCTCTCATCATAGACACACCAATATCCTATTAAACTGCAGCATCTTGAACCTCTCATCATAGGCACACCAATATCCTATTAATCACCTGTAATGAAACAATAACCGGAGACAAGTCACACTCAAAAACATTTATTGATGGAAAATCAATGAAAACAACACCAAATCATCAATTGAGGAAAAATTTAAAAGTCATACTTGTTCTTTGGAGCTTCAGGGATTTGTTCTTTGTTCTTTTGGAAAAGCCCAACAAGAGCAAGAGATTAAAAAAACCCTACATGTTAGAGCTACCACACTATGGAAGTAATCAATTCCTAAAACCATAACCCAATCAGAACAATTTAGCACAATCCTATTTGGTCCAAACATACCACTACAATAATACACTATGGACAACAAAGTGTTGGTTGGTACATAGACACTTATTTTTGATAAAAAGCCATGTCGTGATTCAGCACTTTCTGGTGCTGCTTATGTAAATGAATTATTAATTGGTCATTTGGAGCGTTTTCGACAAGTTTGTCGTATGGAAAGGCCCATATTTATGAAGTTGTGCAATGCTATTCGTATTAAAAATCGTTTATGTGATACACAAGATATAACTCTCGAAGAACAACTCATAATGTTCCTATTCACGATCGGTCATAATGTTGTCATTCGTCAAATTCAAGAACGTTTTCAACATTCAGTTGAAACAGTCAGTCGTCATTTCAATGGAGTTCTTCAAGCTATACTTTCTCTTTCAACACAATACATACGTGATCCATCAATCAATATTCCAATAGAAATTGCAAATGATATGTGTTTTTACCCTTTTTTCAAGGTAAATAATATCCTTTTAATTTAGACAATGTACTTATAATTAGTTTAATGATTCATTTTACGTAATATAAGATTGTATCAGAGTGATTGGTGGCACACATATTCCTATGTTTGTCGAGTCCTATAAGCAAGCACTGTATCGAAATCGACACGGATTATTATCACAAAATGTTATGGTTGCTTGTACTTTTAATTTGAAGTTCATTCATATTCAAATAGGATGGGAGGGTTCAACATCAGACGCTATTGTTTTAAGGCCTGCAGAGAAAGATGGCTTTAAAGTACCACGAGGTATGTAATTTTATTTTGCTTCGATCAAATAATCTCATTTATTTATTAATCAAAATCTTACTTGTATTTTATCAGGTAAATATTATCTAGTTAATGAGGATATGGAAGACTCCTAATTACATTGCCACATATCGAGGAGTGCGATATCATTTGAGAGAGTTTGCTCGTGGAAGTATAGGCCCACAAGATGCCAAAGAACTATTCAACCTTCGCCATTCTTCCTTATGGAATGCAATTGAGTGTGTTTTTGGTGTAATAAAAAATTGCTTTCCAATATTGAAGAACACTTCTTCTCATTCATTTGATATGGTTACAGATGTAATAACTGCATGTTGCATCTTATACAACTTCATTCACATCCACTCTAACAGTGAAGATTGGATTTTGAAGAGTGACATTCAATATGAGAATCAGTCTTCTGAATAGGAGGATATCAATGAACCAGATGATGATTATAGCACGGATGAGTGACGTTAGGAGGGCAATAGAATGCGAGAAGCAATTGTAAATGCTATGTGGGATGAATACAACATTCGCACTAGAAGGCTAAGAGATTGGCATGAGCATCAATAAAAATCTTATCAGGGATTGTAGTTGTCATATTGATTTCTTTTGTTATGAACTTTGATGGCAAACTATAAATTTGATTTCTTTTGTTATGAACTTTGATGGCAAACTATAAATTTGCATATGATTATTTGTTTGACTCTAACACCTGTAATGTCTTTGTTTTAGCATATATTATAATTTTGCAACTGCCAAACAACTCAATTTAAAATATGTTGCATTCTTGAAAAAATGCCAAACAGCGACAATGTTGCACTATTATATTCTACAACATTTGAGTCTGCTACTATTTAAATCTAAAAATATTATATTCTGCATGTATCCAAACGATCCCTTAATATGCATGAAATATTAAAAGAACATAGTTAAAGAGAAGTAAGACACTTATTACATTTAAATGAGAAATCACTCTCCCCATAGTGTCATGTCTTGCAGAAGAAACAACTAAAACTTTAACACTCTAATCCAAAAAGAAAAAAAAAAAAAAAAAAAAAACATTGGCATGATAATAAACTATTTCATGAACAAGAGCGATATAAACATACATAAGACCATGTGAACTGTTGCTAGTATTATTGTCTCTATAAGAACACCAATCATTGTAAGTAAATAAATTAAGTATTAATAACAAGACCAATTACGCCTTCTAACTAAATATTGGTAGTTTGTACATTAACAAACAAACCATGTCCCATAAGATCCAAACACAACCAAGTATTGAAAACTAAACATCACCCAACATTATTCCACACACATCTCCTCAAAAACACAAGCAAAAACACATTTACCTTCAAAATCAAAACAATCCTCTCATGTTCTTCAATCTCTTCAAAATGTAGATCGAAAGACATAGGATGATCCACTAATGTACACTGGTTGTTGCCGTTGGAAATTCTTTTTTGTTGTTTGATTTGCCAAAGGCACTAACCATTGCCAACAAACAAATCCTTCAGAAAACTAGATTTCATAACTCATAAGAGCATTTGCTCAAGAAGATACAAACCATTCCATTCAGAAGAAGAATAAAAATCATTGGCTGTAGATATCAAACTGTCAAAAATATACTCATTTGGTTTTAAAATTTAAAATAAACCTGACCCTGTCGTCTTGCTTTTCTGAGAATAACCAAAAAGCAGAGAAAACATCTCCCCTTTGAGAGTAAACAGAGATGATCGGATTTCAACTTATTGAATTCCCCATCAACATCTCATCAAACACTTGGCAGGAATAACGAGCCGAATCAGCGAATTGCACACTACAATCTTTGACGCATACCTTGTTTTTAAAATTTGACAATGGATTTGCATCGTGATTTTAAAGAGATTGATGCACAAGTCTTGGCAAGCCCGAAGCACGCTACCAAACATAAAATGGGTTGGCACAGACCCAACATGAATCATCAAACAAAAAAGTTCACTGTTATCATTAGGCCGCCCCAACTGCATGTAATTAGAAATCAAGCAAGTCCAAGTAATAACGTTTTTCTTAGGCATTTCATCAAACACCTAGGTAGTAAAAACCACATTACCTATTTTTGTGTACAAATTAATAAGACTATTCGATAACAACATATTTCCATACAACCCATTCTTTAAAATATATAAGTGGAGGTCTTTGGCATTAGAGAAAATAGGTAACTTATCGAATTCGTTCTTGTCCTAAATCCCTAAAACCTCCAAAACCCAAAAATCCAAATTCCTACCCTGATTTCATCTTTATCCATGAGAATTCCAAAAGCATGAAAATGGAAAAAATAATCAAAAGCATGGGATTTTAACTTGAGATTTTTGCTGAGAGCCCTCCCTCCATTTCTACAGGCCAAGTGGGGCAGATCATGTAAGACGACATGCTCCCCTTTACAATTGCAGTTGAGTTTCTGCATGTGAGAGTGGTGAGGAACGTCTTCAATGGAGGAGTGGAGCTCACACGGGGTAAGAAGGTTCTGGTGGAGATTGCTAGATCCGATCTTTTCCCCAACCGAAACCCATGACATCATAGTATACTCTGATGAGATTTGCTGCTAGATGAAGATGATTCGGCTGAAGGTGGAGATGGTCAGAGGGAGAGGGAAGAACGTCCCGATCGTCGTCGGAAATGATTAGGTGTGGTGGAGGCTTACAAGTCGCTGGTGGAGGCGAGATGAGTACAAAGAGAATGAGATAAGAATGGAGGGATGTTTTAGATTCTGTGGAGGGAACGAGAGAAGAAAGGGTTTTACGCTAGCAGGCCCTATTGAACCCATTTCTAATTACGATCGGCTCAAAACTGCACCTGACTAATGTTCTGATTTTCATTTTTGGTGTATGCAACCTCTTACTGGAGTCCAACCACAAAGGTGATGGAGTTTTACGGTGGTTTCTAAAGGGAAAATCACCGGATCCAAGTTGAGGACGACCCAAAAGGAGGATTGCGAAAAGAGAATCGGGATGAGATATAAAGTAGTTTCGCATAATAGTCGATATTAACAAACTTCATGGTTGATATCAACCATATCGCAAAATGATAAAAAAAAAAAAAAAAAAGATAAAAAGAAAAGGGCCACATGAGGACCCCTCCCGTGTCCGACGTTATCTGGGTCATGGTAGGCCATATGAGGTTCTATGGGGACTTTCCCCGTAAATTCCTCTCAATCGTATATCGCCCGTGTACCAAAACTTAACGCTAAAGGCCAACCTAAACCATGCTAGTCCCTAGTTGGGCTCGGGCCGGCCTGGTCTATGAGCACCTCTATCTAGATCAATTAATACTCCTATGCTTACCGCGATCAATAGAATCCATACTAAAAAAATATCATTTAAACTTTGTAATAAAAATAAAAAAAATTAATTTTATTTCATATGTGTTGGCTATTTGAGATTTAAGATACAACGTTATTTGTTAAAAAAGCCTCTATAGACTTAAAATATAGTCATTGATGAAAGTTCAAGCTAGATCAATGCAAAGTCGGGGGGGGGGGGGGGGCGTGTTGAATAGGACTAATTAGATTTTTTTAACATAATCATGCAAGTTAGTCCCATTAAACACAAACACAAATTCACTCAAATTGCTTAACAATGTATAACTTTGGGGGAGGGCAATCAAGTAAACAAATATTCATTGCTATATAAAAGATGTGTGTTAAATACTCCATGATATGCCAATTTGTTCAAAGTATTCTAGCACATGTGAATTGTATGCCAAATCACCGAAAGTCTGACTATCTAGCACATGCATGGTTTAAAATCTCGGTCTCGGTATTGGCCTGGCCGAAAAACCGATATGAAATTAGTATCGGTCGCGGATATCAGTCCATCGCGGTTGTCGCGGTGTGAATTTTTTTTAATCCAAATTTTTTTTCAAAAATATCCAAAAAATCCAAAATATTAGAAAATGCTAGCAAACAATATTTTTTCCATTAGTAACAACAATAAATCAAAATCTCGATCACATTAAGTTATGAGTCCTGTCTGTGTTGCAGTTCGCTGTTTTCTCCAGTACTTCATATAATGCAACCATTATTGATGCTCATGATCAACTTATTAATGTAAAATATAAGAAAATAAAGATAATATATCAATCATCAAATGAGTTATGAAATTCAAGACCCTGAAGGTGACATATTAAAGTCAGAAGCATGATAGTGAGATAGATAAATCATAAAACACTTGGGCATCAAAGGGTTGATGGTTTACCTGAAATTAGAGGGGACTAGTAAAGAGTAGAGACTAGAGAGAGATTGATGAGTATGAGTGTATGACATATTGACAGCCTAATTCTAAGTGGAGTGTCGCCCTGGCTCGATATCATCATCATTTCTTCGGTATTGGTTAAAAAGATATGCTCCATACTGTTGCGCAGCACTACCATACCCATGACCATATTCAAATTGTTCTTGATAAGATGAAGAACTATCTTGATCCCTTGTGGATTGAGATGGCTGGTTGTACTCAAATGGCATGAAATATGCATGAGGGGCATGAAAAGGTCGTTGGGAAACTAGTGGGGGAAGTCTCCCTTACTCAATTAACATATGTTCAATAGAAAGTATTGGTGTTGGTGAAGGGGGTACCCAAATAGGGTCATATGAAGAACCACCATGCTCTTCATACATGGCACCTTATTTGCCAACATAACCCCCCATGTTGTCCATACATAACACTTTGTTGGCCAATATAACCCTCATGATGACCATGAGTACCTTCCCCCACTCTTGCCCAGCGGCGCCACTACTACCCCCTGCCTCGGTCTGTCCAATATGTCTGACATAGCCATGGTGAGGATCTAATTCGGTAGCACCAGGAAAATGCGCAACTATCTCATAAGTGTCAGGCTCATCAGCTCTATAATGACCCTCATCTCTGGGAGAGTCAGGTGGAATTCCTGCTGATGATGAAGAAGTAGAAATGCTTGACTCACTCTCCTCGTCCACCTCCTTTCCCCTTGGCTCACTCGTATCAGGTACGCGTCCCTGCTGCATTGTCAATTTTATTTCTTCTATTCTTTCTGTGGCCCTCACTGGCTCAGGCTTATCCCCAGTCAATTCCTCCATCAACTCCTCAAACTCTGGGTCTTGGTCTAACACTGGTTCTTCTTGTTCCTCCAGCCATTCACTTAACATGGTATCCTCTTCTGAAAAGATATAGTCCAAATTAATTGGACAAAAATAATCCCGTTGATCCTCAAACTGTTTTCTTTTTCTATTTCTATTCTGGAGTTTGAGGTTGTAGTGGATGTAGACCAATTTATTTAGCTTCTACATTGTCAATCTATTTCTTGGTCTAGTGTGGATAAACGAGAAGGTGCTCCAGTTTCTTTCACAATTGGAAGACGATGTAGCTTGACTAAGGACTTTAATAGCAATCATCCTTAGTGCAGGAGCACTCTCTCCATAATTCAACCACCATTCAGCTGAAAAAAAAAGAAATGATATTAGAGTCAATAAAATAACAATAAGTCCTTGAATAAGATAGAGATGACATCACAATCAATACCAGGATTGGTCTGTGTGATAGCTCTCTGCGCAGTCGTTGTTCCAAAGCTTCCAGCACGTACATTGTATATGTCAATTTGAAGACATTAACGTAGAAAAATAAATTAGAGAAATTACAATGTTATATAATTTTTCCCTTAATTATCCTACCTGATTAGCAACCCAAATTGCTTTATTTGTACTCTCTGCCAATCTTTTAATTACATTTTTTAGTCCTAAACGGATTTCATCAGATATGTGTCCATTTGTAAATTGTGGATTAAAGAAGTATCATGTAAAACCAATGAATTTTAGTCATTGATAAATTAATATAGTGAGAAGAGTTGAATACAACAATTCAAGTATTAAAGGAAATAGCCTTTACTTACCAGCAATGTGATGTTTCAATTGTTGTCCCTATCGATCGTCGATGATCTTCCAAAACTTTTTTTTAAATCTACAATTTGCATGAATAGCCAGCTTTGATCTCTCCATGATCTCATGTAAGAAGCCCATTAATTGTTCGCTTATCATCGCCATCAACCAATCGAATAACCTTTATTAGGGGATAAAAAAACATTCAAAACACCCTTTACATGAGGCCAACATTTGTTGGACTCAATTATTTTACATACTTCTTTTATAATGGGATTTGGCCTTTTTCTCCATTTTGAATTCATGAACTCCTGTGATTTTATCAATCGAAGAAGTCCTTCTCTATACTTGTAAATACTTTCGATAGCAATGAAGTGGGTGGCAAATCTAGTGATGCCAGGCCGTAGTAGTTCATGGTTGCTTGTATGTGTTTTATTATGGAAATGAGTCTATATGACTGATAAAAGAATTGGTGATCTTCTTTATCTTACCAATCACTTGACGCATGGCTTTTCTTTTTGCAATATCTTCAAGCACTAAATCTAGGCAATGTGTTGCACATGGAGACCAGAAAATCCTTAGCCTTTGTTTCATAGCATCACTCCTGCAGCCTTCATGTTTGTAGCATTGTCGGTAACAACGTGAATTACACAAATTGCCCCAACTTCTTCAATTACTTCATTCAATAACTTATTAATATATTTTGCATCTTGGATGTAATCAGTTGTATCAATTGATTTGATAAATACTATGCCCATAGACAAGTAGACTAGAAAATTCAAGAGATGACGATGTGTGATAGTCGTCCACCCATCGCACATTAGTGTGCAACCTTTTTCCTTCCATGCCCATTTGAAAGTTTACACCCAAGACTGTAACTCCTCATGCTCTTTCTCAACACAGACATGCCTAATCTCATAAGGAGTGGTTGTCTTAATACCTGGACCATGTTCTGCAGCTGCATCTAACATGGTGGTGAAATAAGGAGAAGATGCCTTGTTGAGTGGAATGCCTCCATAAAAAAAAAAAAAAAAAAAAAAAACCTTCCCAGTGGCTCTTATTAGATGTTCTCTTACTTTACCAAACTTGCCCTTTAATGCTTTCATAATGCTAGGTTGTTTTGATGTTGATTTTTTATAAGCAAGTTGGTCAGTTGGCTCCACCACATCCGGCCTACAAGGTGCATGTGTAGGAGGTCTTTCAACCTCCTCAATGTTTGGATCTTGACGGGGTTGTTTTTTACTAAATGCCCGACGCAAACTCGCTCCCCCCGGTTCGGATGACCCACCCTGCTCATATTGGCTACCTCTAGCGGCTGATTCATATTGTATTCTTCTCCTCTCTTCCTCTTCCTGAAGAGACCTCACAGTTTTTCTCTTAGCCCTCCTGTTGACCAGGTCTTCATCGTCATCATCGGAGGAACCAAATACTTTTTCTCTGCATGCATCAAGTTCCTCAGTTCTTTTTCTCTTTCGTACAACTTTTTTTCTTTTTGTTTTTTTTTTTTTTTTTTTTGCAGATGCATTAAGGAGCTCCTGCATTTCAGCTCTCACATTTGGTGGCACTTTATGACATTTTGTCACTTGTCCTGATACATGTACCAAATGTTGCTTCAATCGAGTAATCCTCCCATTGAGCACCCATCCACAATAATTGCATTTTACTTTACTTTTGCTTTCGACTGCTTCACCGTGGCTCTATACTGGATGTATGTCACGCACCATCTTGTTCCTATAAAATAAGAAATTCATGTAATAGTAATACACTAACAACAATTATTTTTAGAAAAAATAGAAGATTTTAAAAATTCATTTTGAAAACTCTAAATATATAGATTTATGATAAAAGTATGTAGATCAATTATTTACACACCATATAATGATCATGAATCATTAAAAGAACATATTTATGATGAGATCCCCAAAAATTGATATATTATAATTCAAATATTAGAAAATCCAAAAATAAAATAATTAAAATAAAAATCTAAATCATGTTTATGACTATGAGTAGATGTAGATCTATCATTTACACACTATAATAAGCCTTTGGTATCACAAATATTCTAACAAGTAACAACAATTATTTTTAGAAAATATAAAGATTTAATAAAATTATTTTGAAAACTCTAAATATATAGATCTAGCATAAAAGTATGAAGATCAATCATTTACACACCATATAATGATCATGAATCATTAAAAGAGCATATTTATGATGAAATCCTCAAAAAATGATATATTATAATTCAAATATTAGAAAATCCAAAAATAAAATAATTAAAATAAAAATCTAAATCATGTTTATAACTATGAGTAGATATAGATCTATCATCTACACACTATTAATAAGCCTTTGGTATCACAAATATTCTAATAAGTAACAACAATTATTTTTAGAAAAAAATAAAGATTTAATAAAATTATTTTCAAAATCCTAAATATATAGATCTAACATAAAAGTATGTAGATAAATCATTTACATACCATACAATGATCATGAATCATTATAGAGGATTTTACTCGAAAAATCCAAAAATTTAGCCATTTATCGTGAAAGGTCCTCGCAAATTGTTTAGCACTAATTAGGTCCTCTTGCCAATTTTTTATATTTTTTTATACTTTTTTCTGAGCGACGATAGCGCCATCATGGGTGACGCTAGCGTCGCTTGTCAAAGTATCTCCTAATGTCTTCTTCTTCCTCTCCTCCTATTTCTCCATCTTGTCCACATGGAAGACTCCCACCTGACATGCATCCAGTTGAAGATGGGGAAAATATAGAAAAATTAGGGTTTTAACATCTTTTATGAGATCTCGGGCCGATATTTTAAAAATATCGGCTGAGATCTCAGAAAAACCAAGATGAACTTCATCTCAGCCGATATGGGCTGAGATTTTAGTGATGCATTGCCTCGAGATACCAATACTGATATCTCGAGGCCCAATCGGATCGGTATTAGCCGATTTTTAAAACCATGAGAACATGTAATCCATATCATATATTTGAAACAATGAAGCATAAAAGAGATAGAGGTGCACAACGATTTATAGTGGTTTGGTCCTTGGCCTACATCCACTCCCAAGTAAGCCACACACCAATGGTCCATTCGCTTCCACTATTAGAGGGTTTCAAAAGGTTCACCTAAAAGACCTTTACACTTAGTTTTTTGATATGGTGGTTCCATCACTAAGTCTACTCCACCACTCTATTTTTTATAATGGTTCGATCACATAAGTCGAATCCACTTTACAATGATGTAAAAGTAAAAATAAATCAAGAATGCTTGCCTCTTTGTAGATGAATCTAACTTGATGCTTCATTTTATGAAGCTTGAACTTTGATTCCAAGCTTTGACTCCTTGCTTAGCTCCTTGGTGATGAAGATGCTCCGATTGTGCACAACCAAGTAAGGAAGGAGGTCTAGGTCTAGTGTGACTAAAATATATCAAGGAGGTCTAGGTCTAGCTTTGACTCCTCTATTGAATTCCATAAGAGAGAACTCATGGTATGATCACATAGTAAATTTGTGCAATCGTCTTCGATACCTATTGAAGAAACGAGATTAAGCCATAACACATGTTAAGGTCCCAAATCAATTTCTCTTTTAGATTCCAAATCCAATTAATGAATCTAGAGCTAATTAAACTAACTCTAGAAATCAAGCAATCAACCACAAGAGAACGAGACACATGATTTTTACGTGGAAAACCCTACTCAGGAAAAGCTACGGTCTTATCGTCTAGACCAATAGACAACCAAGCACTGTGCAATTGAAAGTTACAAAAATTCACAGATCCTTTTCCCAGTTGCAACTCAATCTAAGGACTGGGAAAATCTTGCTAATGACTCACCTACCGTGCCTGAACGAACCACCTTGAAAGCCTATTCAAGGTGAATCTACTTTATGAGAGTAGATGAAAAGAACTCCAAAGTCTTGAAAACTTAAGCACAACAACTTGATGAAGCTTTGGAGAAGATGATGGATCTCTTAAGAGTTTCTAGGGTTTAGAATAGGAGAGAAGTATCTCTTGAATGCTTTGGCTCATGCCTTGAGTTTTCTAAAAAGAGTATGACTCAAATCGGTAAGTTGAGAGAAACTAGGAAACACTAGGAAGTGGTTTCCGGATCAAACTTTTGAACTTGCGCTTCGAGCGCTCGAGCGGAGGGTCAGGTCCATTCGAGCGTGTGAGGCTCTGTCTCCAATTATTTTTCGTTTCATTTGTTAGGCTTGAGTGTGAGAGAGAACAGCTTGAGCGCGTGACATTTTGGGGTCCGCTCGAGCGGGTGAGAACGTCCGCTCGAGCGCCCATTGTGATTTTCCAAATCTCTTGAGCTTCTTCTTAGAAATTCAATCTGAACAGCTGGGTAGTCCAACTTGAAAATGTTGGGAATTTATACTAAAACATACTTTTATGTAATTGTCTTTGACTGATTTACTTTTTAGTATATTTTGTCTTCTCATCTAACTGAGATTTTGTATGGGCAAATTGTTGCATTGTTATTATTATGCATGTGAGTGTCTTTTATTCTATAAAGTAGACAAGTTGGTGTGTAGAGTTTTACTTATACATGAAAGACTTATTTGTCGGTTCTTATAAAATATAAGTTATTGTTCACAATTTAGATGGATTTGGACACACCTTTGGTACGATTGTAGTATGACGTTTCAACAGGCTTGTCTTGGCTGCGGCAAACGGTATAGTTTCGACTCATTATACTAGTACGCTTTGTGTGTATTGAACATGACTGTTTTTGGGTTTATTGTCTTTATACTGACTATATAAGATGATTAATATCCAAATGATTATTATGAGTGCTTGTACTCTTAATCCCGACATAAATAATAGACACATACATTTAGTGTTTGGCATTTTGATTTACGAAGGAGTGAGATCTTTTATGGGTCAACAATCTCAATAAATTGGATGACTACAGTATGTGTAGGTGCATATTAGTTTATCGACGGAATCCACGTCCCATAATAGGGATTGATGATATCCCCTGGATGAAGCTTTTAAGTTTTGATTATGTCAAACCCTACTGGTGGACTTTGTGTTTGACATATCAAATAAATTAAGGGTAAGGTCTCAAGGAATTATATAGATATTGATTAAATATAAATGTCAGTAAATTATTTAATCAATGGATATATAAAATCTTAACGTATGGAGTATAAGCATTTAATAACAAGAAGCTCGAAATATTATTTTAAGTATAAGGCCAGGAGTGCAATTATAATTTTTTAGTGGACTGAATTGTAATTTATGGAACTAGGATTCTAATTCGGGTTGAATTAGGATTTCTAGTTTTCATAAAAAGCCTATCCTTATTTTCTTCTTAAGGTCCCTATTGTAGCCTATATATATGCGCTATTGCTATATAGGTTAAAATAATGAGAATAAGAAGAGAAATCTCGTTTTAGAGAGTAAAAGAGAATTCGCAGAAGAGGCCCACACCCTAGTGTGAGTTCAAGCATAAAGGAATACAATAGAAGATCTTGAGATTTTCGGGTTGCTGTAAGACCGAGATCAAATCAAAGAGATCACATAGGTATGATTTTTTAACATATTCGTTTATAGTTATTTCCGCAGTGATCTGTACGCAATATTTAGGGTTCCTGGCGGCTGCTCTTTTCTAACAGAAAAATAGAAAATACATAATAAAATATGAATCCTGATTTTGTCCATCACCCAGTGAATTTTCCAACACTCAAAATCCTTACATACATGTAGACAACTGAGAGAGAGAGAGAGAACTGGGGAAGGAGCAACTAATAATGCATTGTACATGTAGACAACTAAGAGAGAGAACAGGGAAAGGAGTAACTTTCTCCTTTTTCTCAATTGTATGACTAAAGAGATGAGAGAGGGAGGGGCTTCCTCTTCTCTTTTTCTCTTCTTCGAATAGTGAACGATATGCTCATCATTGAGATTCTGGTAGTCGAAAAATCTTTCCTTGAATACGGAGAAGGTGAGTATGAGAATGATAGCAATAAGAAAGCCTTTATCCTTTTGTTTTGTCCTCTAATAAACTCTCCATTTTCCAATTTTCTTCTATAGTGAACTACCTTGAATTGGGGATTTCCCTATCAACAAACCAAGGCAAATTGAACTACAAATTGTTCGATTCGAGTAGTACGCAGTTTGAGCTTGAATCCCCGAATTAGGTAACTATGGTTACCACACCTTATTTAATCTAGGTGCACTTTTCACTTCAACCTATATACTTGATCAAAACATAGAAAAAAAAATGTGAAAACATCTGAACAATTTGATGGTGGATTTGGAAAAAAGAATTTACTTAATAGTAGATGATAGTGGCCACAATCAAATCCACTTTATATATATATAAATCTTCTCACTATCTACAATAGGTCAACTCGAAGATAAAGAAGAGGAAACAAAAATAAAGTACAAGGAAAAAAATGATTGAACATATCTATTTTGAAACCCAAAATTCTTATTTAAGATGAGGAAGAAAGAGATAAGGAGAGAGGTTGGGGATCATACCTGGTTGGGGGTGAAAACCAATGAAGGGATAGGAGCACTAAGACTTGATCTTAGATTTGAAGAAGGAAAGAGTAGTGGATGGTGCTCATATATAAAGAGAGAAAGAAGATAAGGATTTTGAAGTGGTAGAGTTCATGAGGGAAAATGGACGTTAAATGCCATAAGGAGTGTAAAAAGGATAGATTTTTTGCTTTTTTTTTTTAATAAACATGACATTAAAAGTTGTATTGGGGCCGGGAGTAATAAAAAAATCTTTCAAATTTTATCGTCAATTTCACATGAAAAAATCCCACACATTTCATCATCAATATCGTATGAAGAAAATTGCAGATCTTTTGTTTTATATATAGACCTGGGCAAAGCTAGGTCTTCTTCCCACAAAAGACTATGGAAGGATGAGTGTTGCAACCCGTGGGATGTCTAGGTGCACTTTCGACCACGTGTTAGTGGCGAGACCACCGTTGATCTCCGGCGACAGTTGTCGGCGAGAAATCCGGTAACAACCGATTGGAGTAGTCCCTCTGCTTCAGCATAAGAACCGAACCAGCACCTTTTGTCCCTTATCCACCGACATTGCCGGTGTTGATCTTCTTCTTCGAGCTTGGTTATGCAAAAACCAGCCCTTGCCTGTTCCTCATCCCCTCCAATCTCGGCAACGTTAGCGTACTCAACTCTCACGGTGTGCTCTCACCTAAGGTTTGGTTTTGCAGATAAAGGTGTCTGGTTTTTGTAGCTTTGCACAAAAGAGAGAATCCGGTTGGGTTTTCCGGATTGTCGGAGAGATCTCACCGGACAAGGGTTCGGTTCAGTGGTACAGGGAATAGGATCGAACTTTTTTTACTCGTAATAAATAGGGGTGCTCTACTGCTAGTGGGCACTGATCAGTTGCAGTTGCAGAAAACAGGGGCTGACCCGGTCGTAGGCTTCGACCGCAGCAGTCAAAGCTTCTAGTACTGTCGTTTCTTATTTGCTTTGGGTTGACAAGAAGGAATGAAATAACGAACTGGATTTTACTTTGCTAATGTGGAGTGTTTTAAGAGCGGGTGGAGTGAAATTAGGAGTAAAGACACGTGGGTCAACATATTTACTTCATTTGTCGGTTGGGTTGTTGTATCCAAGCACCGATTTGAATAAAATTCTTGACTGTTTGGTGTCATTTCACTTTATTTTTTGGTTATCCAAACAGGCAATTAGGCCCAGCTCTACTTAGAGCATACTATTCCTCATCAGAAGTAAGTATTAGAATTAGTGTCATGCACTTTCTTTTCCTAACCAAGTATTTAAAAGTATTAGAATCAGTGTCAGGCACGTCCTTTTTCCTAACCAAGTATTTAAATCTCGATCTCGGCTTGACCTCTATTTTCTTACAAATTATTCTTTATGTATATAACTTTTGCATATTGGGGGAGAAGTTTCATGTAAGATACCAACCCTAATTAAGCGTACTTATAGTTAATTAATTATATTTAGTACTGATTAAGTGGGATTAATAGCCAAGAAAGTTGGATCTCGAGTTAGAATAGTATTTTGGAGGTTTTGATAGAGTTTTGAGTGAGTTTATTAGTGCCTAGAGGGCGTCGTGTGTGTGACTTTGAAAAAATGTCGGGCGTTCACCGTAATTACAGAAATACGCTGATTTTGCATTCATTGGGTAGATCAAATTATTTTCCGCATTATCTATTGAGGATGCATCGCGATCCAATATCTCTAGGCCCGTCATTTCTGTCATTTCAATTTTCAAGCCTTCAAGTGATCAAGAACCCATTTGACAACAAATTGGCTTTTTTACGACGCGAAAAAAGCGTCGCAGATAACATAAAAAGCGTCACAATAAGTAATTGTGACGCAAAAAACTAAGCGTCACAAAGGGGTCGCAAATAATGGGGTCACAGAAAGATTAGCAACACTAAAGATTGCAGCGTGGCAAATGGAGAGAGTATTTGTGACGGTTTTAAAGCGTTGCTAATTACGTATCAATTGCGACATATTATAAGCGTTGCAGATAATGATTTATTTGCAACGGCAAAATTGCGTCACCAATAATTTATATTTGCGACGATTCAAAAAAGTCGTTAATAAATTATTAAGAGTGACGCTCTTATATAGTTACAAATAATCTTTTTTTGCAACGCTTTTGTGGTGTCGTAAATAATCTTCATCTTGTTACATTTGATTATTTGCTACATAATAAAAGCGCCGCAAATAATAATTTTTAAGAGAGGTATTTTTTAATATTTTCAAAAAAAAATATATTTTTCCTGTTTTGATACCCAATCAACACAATTATAATCTCATCATCCATTCACAATCCATCCATTCACAAATCTTTAATGCAAAGTCATCGTTAGATCATCACAATCATATACATCGATCTAAGTAGTAATTCAAGTATGAAAATAACACTCCATCGATGTAAAAATATAAACTAAATTAATTCATTGAATTTGAGTGCAATGAAACAGTTGTCCTCATCACAAATTATTACTGAAGATATTGATACAATTCTGTTAAACATAAATCTATATAATAATTGGTCTCAATATAACATAGAAACAATAACTGAAAGGCGGTCTTCGATATGTATCATGGAGAGACAACGGACAATTTCCACGATAAAATATAGCATCCTCAAATTGATCTGCGCCATCCAAACCGGTCCAAAAAATGTTTCTTTTTCTTATTTTCTCTTCATCTCCCATTTTGATCTATAATAAATAAAACAAGATAGATGTTAAAATCTATAAAACAAGATAGATGTTAAAACTGAAATTTGAGATCTCAAGTTGAAATCTTATTTGTTCATATTGATTGTAGCCTATGCACAAAGTCACCACATGTACATCAATCCATATCATTCAAATCATGACCCTTGATGTATATGGGGTGTGGAAAAAACCAGATTGACTTGATGATAAGGCTACTTATTTCTTATTTTAAACATTTCGCTACTTATTTCTTATTTTAAACATTTCTTCACTGTATATGCCTTTTGGGTACGTGACATTTGTGAATAGAGATTCAACATGGTAACTGCAACTAAGAAAATGAAGCACCTGATATCTTAAAATTTAAGATGAAATTTTATTCATTTTTATTTGCCTTCTATTTGAACTAAACATGCACCTGATGATGTATAGAAGCAATGAATAAATATTTTACCATGGAGGAGTGCCCATCTTTTGCGCCATTATAGATTGCATCATAGCCTCCATATTCTTTTGCCAGGACCTCATTTTACCCATCTGAGCCTACATCTGAACCTCCATCTGAGCCTCCATTTGTTGCCTCTGAGCCTCCATCTTAGCTTCCATCCGATGTAATTGTTCAGCCAACTCTTGATCTTGTTTTTCAGCTGCCGTGGCCTTCTTAGTAAGCTCTTCCACCTGTTGATTATTGTGAAGGCCTGTTGAAGAGGATAGAGGAGCCACAACGCCATGCCCAAGACCTCGGACATATCCGGGCCTTGTACCCAACACTCATTTGCATATCTCATCATCTGTCAATAGGGGAGAATCCTCATTTGTGGGCTGCTACTGAAGTGTAATCATTTTATCCTAAAAAAGAAAAAAATTCACATAAATATTTAGACATGTATAGAAAAACTGAAGAACAAAAGAAATAATTAATTAGATGAAATTTTAAAAAAAGTGTCCTTACATAGAGCAGCTGACACTCGGGAGTAGACCAACCCTTCTCTTGACTATAGTGTGTCTTGTGCCATAATTCTATCCTACCAATTGGAGCATCACGCTGTATAAATTCAACACAATATTAAATTTAGAAAAAAACTAATAAATCGATACTTATTAAAATATTAGAATTACTAATACCATCTCATGAAGATATTCGACAGATGATTTTGAACCGGACAATGGTTCACTTTAAGTAGCTGTCGGTTTTCAGAATTCTTTTTACTAACTTTCTGCATTCAAGTTAATGAATTAGAAATGCCGTCAAGATTTTCTATAAAAAAAATCATTTCTATGTAGGTAATGCAGTTAAAAATAAATTTCACCTGAAACTCTTCTGAACAAAACCTATTGCAGCACAGCTCCCAATCTTCTTGTGACACACCCTCATAAGGTTTCTGGCATGCCACCTCGTGATTGCCAGCCCTCTTATAATGAGAGTGCAATCTGTTCCTATAATTTTTGAATGTTGTTGCTAAATAACTGTTAACAGCTTTTTTCAAACGTGGATCATGAAGATCTATATCAAATTTGTCCTACAAATAAGATGCATGCATAATAAGTTTGTTGGGTATATTTTACAGGAAAGAGATTACTTGATTTTGCATCCAACTTTCAGACAACATAGTATGCAAAATAAAAGCAAAAAATAAAAATTTTGAGGACTGAATTACCAAAATGCGATCATAAAATATTTGCCTATGTTCCTTTTTAACCGTTGGCTAGGTGAAACATGCAAGAGAAGCATACGTTCGACAAATTATGCCAACTTCAGTTTTAAATTGTTTTGCATACTTGCCAACCGGTCTAGACAGCCCTTCAGGGATTTCAATTTTAGCTTTTGACCCGTATCCTTAATAAGCCTGGTAAGGGAGATATTTTTTGATCTCCCACGTCCTCTTCTAGTGGAGGTGACGTTGTAGGTCGAAGCTAAAAGGAAAAAGAAAATCATTAATAAAGAAAATACATGAAATTTAATAATTTTATAAAATATATAACTAATAGTATTGATCTTACCAACGCTATGTACCTCTGGCTCAATCGTTGAATCAAATATTGAAGCATCCCGTTCCTGTGCACTCATTTGCATCCTTCCTGTTGTCATAACTAGAAACAAAAGTACATAGAAATATTTCCAATGAAAATCGCAAAAGCCCCAACTTTTGAAAGATTATGAGTTTCTTTCTTTTATAATTTAAAATGAAAAAAAATCAGTGGCAATATTCATAATGTACGAAGACAATAAAAGAAACAAAGATTTGGAGGGGCACACAAGATCCACAAGTGAATCTCTCCCCACAAGTGCCACCTTGAAGATATTCCACATGTTATAGTCAACATGAAATGGCACATGAACAAAAGAAAGATTAGTAGCTTATCAATCTGATATAGATATATGTAATATGTTATGCCTTTACCTTGTGTTTTATAGGATTTCATGCCGGTATCCAGGACACAACCTCATGTTCAAGGTCCATGAGAACAGCAAGTTTCCAGACTACATAGGCATCATCATCTTGTACCAATCTGGCAAAAAGGACGTCACAGCCATGGAACTGTGGCGCAGGTATTGGATTCACTAGTCCTCTTTTTCTTTTTTAACAGGGCCTAATGAACCTAACCAGTTGCTTCTGTCTCTGTTTTTTATGAGAAAAAGAATTGTGAAGTGTGTGGAATTGAGTTTTGATCTCCAAAAAAAAGAACTCTCTGTTACTGTTTTTTGATGAGTTTCCTTCGATTGGAGTAGGCTTTGATACTAATTCAAACAACAGTTTTATAATTGATTTTCTGTGGAGATGCAGAAAATCCAGAAAATACAGGAAAAAAAGAAAAAAAAGAAATCAGAAAGTGTAGAGAGAGAGTTATGTATTTATACTATATTTTCAGTATGTAAGAAAAAACCCTATATAGTCCATATTTAGAAATGAGTCCCTAATACAAAAGGTACATAAAACCCCCTGAAACTAATTTCTAACATTATTAAACCGGTTTCTTTTTTTTTTGCTAAATGGCAAATTGAATTAAGGAGAAGGGAAAGGCCAAAGGCCCCCAAAAACAGAGAGAATCCACAAAGGAGGCAAAACGGAAGCCAACCCAGCAACAAAAACAAACCAAAAAAAAAAAACAAAAAAACAGAGAAGGGGGAAAAGAAAGAAAAAATACAACCAGAGACTCCACACAGGCGAAAAGTAGCACCCACAAAGGAAATGCAAAGAAAACAGGGAACAACTCACAGTAAGGAGGAGACCAAAGCACACCCTAAATAGGAAACTGAGGGCAGCAAAGAAGACTGAGGACAGCACACAGCAAAAAGGAAAACCAAAGCACAGCCCTGAAACAAGGGCTGAATGCAGCAGAGCAGCACACTGCAACCACCAGGCCACTAGGCCACAACAGCAGGACTAGCAACACAGCACACAACAAACCAGGAACCAGGGCTGAAGGTAGCTAGCAGCAGGGCAGCACACAACAAACCAGGCCACAACAGCAGGACTTTCAACACAGTTCTCAGCCAGAAACCAAAACACAAACTAGAAGCAGGAGCTGAAGGCAGCAAGCAGCAGAGCAGCACAGTGCAAGCATAAACACCAGAGTTGATAGTTGTAGAAGGATACTTTCTTTTTGGGGGGTAAGTAATATCAAAGGTGTAATGCGCTAAACAAAAAAGTTTGCCTCTTTAACATGTCATCTGCGGTATTACAGTTGTAAATTGGTATGAAGATAGACCTTCTGTCTTGCCATTTGTTACCCATTTGCATTTTTGTTCTGTTAGTATCTTTTTAATACAGCTCCCTTGTTTGTGCCTGACAAAGAATGGGGGTGTAAAGCTGTTTTAAACATTGAGATTCTCACCAATCAACCAAGTATGTTTTGATAGGTTCAACACATAAAAATCCATTGATCGGCTTTACCAGCTTTTAGTTTTATTTCTCATTATGGTATCATATTCGAACAAATCTGGTTTTGCTAATTTGGAACAAACCTGACAAGGGTCTGCATATAGCCTCAATCGAGAGTTGAAATGTTGGAGTCATGGTTGCCAGAAGAAAGAGTGGGGGGGGGGGGGGGGGGGGGGGGGGGGGCGGGGGGGGGGGGTGGTGTGTGTGGTTTGAATCTCCCATCCAAGCAGAGTCTGTTTTGCCATCGAACACCGCAAGGAATATATTGAATTTGGAAAATCACAGGTTCAATTTGGTATTTTGGTTAAGCTCTCTCTAAATGATCAAGAGATACAGGGTTTATGATACTGTCCCTTATTAGACACTGCTAGAATCAAGAAAACTGCCTTTTCCCAATAATGTAATTTGATAAAATTAAGCCATCACCAAATCTAATCAGGCCCTATTTCGTACATCTGTGGGAAATGTTGGATCGAATAGGTGACCGAGCCAGTCAGTTAAATTGGATTGAGTCTAATGAAGTACCATTCGACTCCACTGAGTCAGGTGACTATACAAAGAAAGTTTTGAAACGAGGATTGCAAGATAACTGCCAATTAATGTGGATTCTGCTGATTATTTTTCAAGTTTTTTAGTAGCAGAAAGGTTTCAAATAACCAATCATGTATGGCAAGGCATGATCCGATCACTTAAAAAGAGATTGAAGAGAAGAAAAGGTTCACATACGCAAATGATACACAAGGACATGCAAAGGTTTCTAGAACAACTGCGCCTTTTTGGGATCATTGAGAATCTTTCATTCAGGGAATAAATGAAGAAAAACTTATTTGGAAGGCATTTTGTGAGAGGGAAAATCAAGAGAGATGGATACATTTTAATGATGTGCAGAAAGTGAAAGAAAATACATGCCAAATGAGTGTTTCTCCATTCCTCTAAAAAAAATTGATATAATAAAATCTGAAAAGAAACGTCCGGCTCCTGCATGACTTTCCCTGTTAAATATACCAGCTCATTCTGCTGCCAAGCCTTCAAACTTTAAACAAATCTCTCAGTTGAATGTTCTAAAAATTGTAGAAAAGAGACATAACTACAAGTGAACATTTCTATCCCCATCATCAGATGAATATTTAAACTTTGTGAAGTGAGATTCCATTGTCATGTGTAGCGTGCCAAGTTCATCCAATTATCTCACTGTACAAGGTTTACTTGGGCATTCCTTGATATTGTTATAGAACCAAGAGCACCAAGAATAAAAACGCACAAGCAAATGATCTGTACACGTAAAATGCCCTACAACAGAATGGATAGTAGAAACCTATCCAACCTTCCCAAATATTTAAAAAAAAAAAATAATATAAACACACATGCACAAACAAAGTCCTTACTTGAACTCGTTGCAGCCGTTAATTCAGAGTTGATAGTTGTAGAAGGAGAAGAGACTTGGAACCTTGTTTATAGGTTCTTTTCTAGCTTTCCCTGCATCACGTAAACATTATCTTATTAGGTTTCAAAACCCTTTCATCAAGCCAAATAAATCTTGCAACCAGTTGGATCTATCATTTAGATGAAGTTAATTTTCAAATTCAAAAGTAAAGAACACTACAATTGGTTGGATCCATTATTTGGATCAAGTTAATTTTCAAATTGAAATGTAAAGAACACTGCAACCTGTGGTCATGCATGGCATCTTAAATGGGAAAAGATAATATAGTAAATGCAAAAGGTTTTAGAGAAACCAAATATCCTTTCTCCATACCAATCATGAAAAATCTGAAATTGGAATGATCAAAGAAGAAACAAATAGAATGGACTCTATGAGGACCTGATAAATTTTAGAACAAAACCTATTACATTTACAGAGAGAAAAAAAAAGTTGCATCATTAAATCAATTTATACGTACCTTTTTTTTTTTTTTTGTTGATGACCCTTTCTACAAATGTCAACAAAGCTCAATATCAGGCCCATATTTTTATGGAAATCAAATGGTCCACCAATTTTCGCCTCATATGGCAAATGAATTGCTAAGTGAACCATGACATCAAAGAATGCCGGTGGAAATATTCGTTTTAGCTTACAAAGTATAATGGCAATGTCCCTTTCCATCTTCTCTAACACCTGCAACTTTAATGTCTTGACGCACAACTTGTTAAAGAAAATACCCAATTCAATCAATGGGATACAAACATCATCATTCAAATATCCACGTATTACAACCGGAAGAAGCCGTTATAAAAGGACGTGACAGTCATGACTTTTCAATCCTGATATTTCACCATCTGTAATGTTCACACATCGAGATATATTAGATGCATATCCGTCTGGGAACTTAACCGATTTAAACCATTCACAAAACCTCTTTTTCTCTACACCAGAAAGTGTATAGCATGCAGGTGGCACCGTTACTTTATCACCGTTCGGGATTAAGTGTAATTCCTTTCATATACCCATTGCCTCTAAATCCATGCGAGCTTTCACGGTGTCTTTTGTTTTCCCATCTAGATTCAACAATGTTCCTAACACATTATCACAAATGTTCTTTTCTATGTGCATCACATCAAGATTATGTCGAAGCTTTAGTGCTCCTCAATACAATAATTCAAAAAATATGCTCTTCTTTGTCCAATTCAACTCCATCTCAATACGTTTCCTCTTCTTATTGTTTGGTACCTTGCCAAATTTGTTAGGTTGGACACGTTCTAATTGTGCGGAAACGTCATCCCCAGATAACATCTTAGGTTTCGACCGGCGCTCAATATTACCATCAAAGTGATCCTTGTAACGGCTTCGCCAAGCATGCCTGGGTGGCAAGAAACGACAGTGGCACATATAACATAGCTTTCGTTCATGCTTCAAATACATTGAACATGCATCCTTGTTGCAAATTGGACATGTCATTTACCCCTTCGTACTCCAACTAGACAAGTTTCCATATGCAGGAAAATCATTAATAGTCCATAAAAGTATTGCATGCAAATTGAATTTCTTTCTTGTCACTATATCAAAAGTCTCTACGCCATTTTCCCATAGTTCCTTCAATTCATCTATCAATGGCCTTAGGTACACATCAATGTCATTTCCGGGTGCTTTTGGTCCAGGAATAAGTAATGACATGAAAAGGAAGGGTTCTTTCATACATTTCCATGGTGGCAAATTATATGGGAAAAGCATCACAGGCCACATGCTATAGGAAGTGCTCATGTCCCCAAAGGGATTGAACCCGTCGCTCGCGAGGCCAAGACGGACATTACGAGGATCTTTCGCAAACCACGGACAGCCCTTGTCAAATTCCTCCCAAGATTGACTATCTGCCGGATGCCCATATACATTATCCTCCCCAACCCGCTTTTCCTTATGCCATCTCATATCTTCAGCTGTCTTTCTTGATATAAACAACCTCTGCTGTCTAGGCTTCAAAGGAAAATACCGTAAAACTTTTTGAGGAATCTTCTTACGCTTACCTTCATTAAGTTTATACCTTGGCTCGCCACATTCTGGACAATTAGTTTTATGTTCGTGCTCCCTCCAAAAGAGTGCACAATCATATTTGCATGCATGTATAGGAAAGTAGCCAAGACCCAAGTCCCACATATACTTCTTAGCCTCGTAATATGACTTGGGAAGTGTCTCACCAGTAGGCAATGCCGCTTTAATCAATTGAAGATTCATATCAAATGATTTGTTACTCCAACGGTTGATTATTTTATATGCATCAACTTCACAAGGAATTCCAATTTTGAAAACTTCTCACACCCTAGATATAGTGGAAGGTGCAAATCAATTAACATTGCATCAAATGGTTGTGGAACCAAGTCATTTGACATTGCATCAAATGGATCATCATCTGCTGCAATACGACCATGACTACTAGATGCTTCCCCTTGTGGTATATTTTCCACATTAATATTCATCTCATACCTTCCCGCACATACGTCTGCTAACATGTCCTGCAACCCATCACAACGTTGCTCTACACCACCATCACCATCATCGTCTTCATCCTCACTCATCTCCTCAAAATCTTCGCCATGAAATACCCACTGGGCATAAGTCTTATCCATTCCATTTTCCTCCAAATGTGCTTTAACCATATTGATGGGTTTGAAATATCTATTGTTGCACTTGTTACATGGACATTTTATTCTATCGCCTTTATCCGCATAATCACGTGCATACTCAATAAAGTCTTTAATTCCTTTCATGTAAGCAGGTAAATGTCTACCCCGAAGCTGCATCCAACTTTTATCCATATTTAACTCCCTACCACAAGAAGTACAAATATGAGTATTATGTATTGATTAGAAATTACTTGATTCCCTACCACAAGTTTATGTTGTTACTGTCACTAAAATGTCCCTTGGAAGTATTCCCAAAGAGCACCATTCCCAAAGAGAACCAAAAAAAAAAAAAAAAAATTCAAGAACTTGGAATTAACTAGATTAAGTTTTCAGTAAGTGCAGAATCCATGGTAATCAGAATTTTAGTTCATTCTTTGTTGATGACTTGTGATAAGCTATGGTAATAGTTACTAGGAGTAGAAGTGTTAACAATGATGCTTAGTGCTTACACTTTAAGGTGGCCCCTCAATTCTATTGGGGCTTCTCATGATTGTTCTTCATGGCCTTCTTATGATTGTCTTTTATGTTTAACTTCTATTGTCGCTGTGGGTTAACTTCTATTGTTGCTGTGGGATTTTTCCTCGTTTGGTTGGTAAATATTACCTTCCAAAAGAACTACTCAAGGCAAATAAGAATTCATGCACGGCTTGAATTGTAACACCCACCACTAATACAAAATATATATATTCATGGTAGATCCTGAATGATTCATGTACTAGCCACTAGTTTACCACCAAAAGAAAGGCCACCAACCAACACACATAGCAAGCCTCCATTTACTTGTGGGAGACGTCCAGTGATCAAAGGTCTCATAATAAACGTAAATGGCCCAGTTTGATAATCCTTACAAACTGTAGTTTCAAGGACTACTGCCTCTCGATGCAGATGCAATGGGAGGAAAACAGGGCGATCGCATAGTGGCCTAACCTTGGCTTACCTGGAGGCTTATGATCAAGCACGTGGGACCAATACCCATTGTCATAGAGGGTTTAGACCTATTTTGGAGCTAAATCAACACTCAAATGCAAAGAACATGGGCTGATATACAGAACAATCCATGTTGGACAGTTGGACAGAATTAATGGGCTGTGGAACCAATAGAATCCCAGCTTTGGACCCTAACTACTGCCATGGGGTGTTTCTGGCTCATGTAGACCTGCAGCTGAATCAAAACAAGCCCTAAGCCTGGTTCTCTGCCTTGTTGGATCTGGCATGCTGCCAACACAATGAGCATAATTCATAAGTGTGTAAGACTATGCAAGTTCTTTTCGTTTTGCCGTCTTTGTCCGGCAAGAATTTATTATCTTATATGTATTAAAGTTATAGATTAAAGTTATATGTATTAAAGTTATAAATTACATTAATAAAGACATCATATAAAAATTAATAACTTATATAAAAATGGAAACAAATAAAAAACAAATCAATGACTAACATGCATAGTGAATGTAATATAAAGTTAATGTTAATAAACAACAGTGTGACATATAAGCATCATTTTGAAGATACAACCAGGTTTCCATAAAAAGAAACACATTCCAGGAATAGAAATAAAGACTATATGATACCATCATCCAATTTTTTTCCTCTGCTTTCCAAAAGAAAAAGGTCTTCTTTGTGTGACTTTGTAAAGCAAGAAAAAGGGAGTTCTCATGTGATTCGTTTTCTGAATTGAAAGAAAGAAGGGTTTGAAGAGGGGAGGTAATAGGGAGGAGAGTGGGGATTAGGTTGGTGTGGAGAAGAAGGGAAAAGAAAGATTTGCAGTAGACTTACTAACAACATCTGTTAAATGTTAATTTGCATTTGCTTGTTCATGTCCCTGTTTTCAACTAAATTTGGGGAAGTCTCTGCTTTACGCTTTGGGTTTTGACAAATTAATTAATATATGAACAATCAGGATGAAGGGTGATTCTAAAGGCACCCACCTAAAGTGCTGAACACCCCCACCCTTCTCTATGAACAGTGATTTTAAAATTACTGTTCACAAAGGAGGGTGGGTGTGTTCAAAAAAAATGGTGGGTGCATTTAGAATCACCCCAGGATGAAACCTCCTTTCTATTTTATATTGAGCTTTTCCACATCAACCATTGGATGAAACACTTGATGGATAAAAATGATACTCTTTTATGCTTTATCTTTAAACCATACAAGCTAGACACCATTGTTGGAATATTAAATTGCAAACATTTCCTTCCTCAACTAGGCATTTGGAAATCTCGATGAACTTTCCCAACTTCCGGCCTCCTACTTAATGTAGTATACTTCATAAGAGATGATATTTAGAGTTACAATGATCTAATAATATATACCTTAAAGCCAGTTCCTAACCAGTCTCCTATCTAGGATTTCCTTTATTTATTGGCACCTCTTCCATAGCTTTGAGGAATCCAGTTATAGAGAGAGTGGAAAGGAAATTAGCTCTTGTGAAGGTTAATGATGCAGCCATGTACTCAACCCAGAGTGGACGAACCCATTGGCCAAGCCCATAGATGACTGATCCATTGGGCTTAACCCCTGGACAACCAGCCCAATAATCAACTACTCTTTCTTCCTTAATATGTAACTTTCTGATTCAATCAATCAAATAAGTGATTGACATGAAATCAGTGAAAGAAAAAATATTTAGGACCAAGAGATTGATGGAGGGAAAAAGGGAAATCTTATATAGGTCCAGGATTGACCTCCCTCCTCCATAAATACCTTCTAATCTCTCATTTTGGATCACTGAAAAAATTCTCTCTTTCCCTCTCATTATTGTGAGAGGGTGCTGCCCTTATGTGAAGATTCCTTGGGCGCTGCCAACGTCTGCCAACGTTGATGACTTCAAAGGTCAGGCATCCATGGTGAAAACGTGAAGACTTCATCATTTTGTCCCAGTATATTTGGTACCAAAGCAAGAAAAGAAAGTTGGTATAGTTGTGTTGACAGTCAATATATCAACAAGTTTACTATATTGATTTCTCATCCAGCTGTTAAATGACATGCACGACATGATGGCCAAGTTGGTTATCTTCTTTAAGACCAACTTGAGGAACGGTTATTGTCAATCAAACTTCGAGATGGTGATGAATAGAAGACAACCTTTAAGACAAGAGATGGCCTATATTAATGGCTAGTCATGTTGTTCGGCCTTCCATGAGGGTGATGAGTATGATGACACAGATCCTTTGCCCTTTTGTTGGCAAATTGTCATTTACTTCAATGACTAACGATCTATATTCACAGCCGATATGAGAACTTGAATCTTTAACTTCGACCTATGTATGTTTAGTCCTGAATGTAGCATTTTAGAAACTTCTATAAACTTTCCCAGTCTTCAGGTCTCCTACTTAATGTATACTTCCTGAGAGATTAAAACTAAGATTATAATGCTCTTATAATACATATTTACTTTCATGTTTAATCTAAGATATTGCAGAGTTCACTGCATTTTTTTTTTTTAAAATGGTTACTTTCATTAAGAAAAGCAAGCAGTACAAGAGGAATATACTGGCAGGCTAAAACAGGAAAGAGTTCACTGCAGTTGAACTGTCATTTTGTCAAATGTTTGTATTTGGATGTTGGAGCATACACAATTGACTTATGGACCTAAGATTAGCTGCAGATTTGCAAGTTTCTTCTTCTAAAGGGTTGTGTGATAAGTGCAAGAAATTTTTACTGCTTGATACTTTATCAGGCGGACAGCACAAAGACTAGGATTTTTTTTCTTCTTTTTGTGTGTTTATTATGATATTAGAATCTATGGTTATGCACAATGACGTGATCTGATTTTATTTTTCTATATGTTGGTATCAAATGTATCGTAGAAATTTTTACTATGTGGATGAAGCTGGTATCAAACAGCTTGGCCTGCAATTTCTCATTTTTATTAGAAGAAATGCTCGATCTTACTTGTAGTTTTTTTCCTATTTAAATTGAGAATTTTTCATATTATATTGTAATAGACTCTACTCCATGAAAGGCCAGGTTGCACCAAACATCGGTTCTTTAGAATTCAGGCATCTTCAAAATTCTCAGGTCAGAATTTGGGCAAACCAAACAGAGAATCCAGCTGGTAAAATAATATTTATTCTTGTTATTTGATATTCCAGAATTTCTAAAATCCATCCTAACTCCTTTTCCACCAAATTCCCCTACCAAATGAGCCCTTTAGCATAGCATCTTCATCTCATTATTTGGATTTTCAAATGGACTGTACCAATCCCTGATTTCAGATAATAATAGGTTTTTTATGAAGAAGATGACGGTACCAATCCCTGATTTCAGATAATAAAGAGAGCATATTCTAATCGCATACTTTTTTATAATATAGAAATCTGGTTTACCATTGAAAGCATCAATCAAATATAAGCATACATGGAAAGAAATTTCAACAAATAAAGAAAAGAAGAGGAAGAGAACCTCTCCAATCAGCGCTGCTTTGAAGAAGACAATGAATGAAGATTCCTCCACAAGTAGCAGCTGCTACCCACGTCGAGATCTTGTAGAGGATCGTCGAGATCAGATCTTGGATTTTGGCTGGATTTAGGGCAGAGAGATAGAAAGAGAGAATGAACAGAGAGCTAGGGAGGAAAAAGGACTTCTCCGTTTAAAAGACTACAAAGGTAGAAGAGAGGCTGAAATGGAGAGACCTATATAATAGGGCTGAAGCGGAGAGACATTTATAATAGGCGCCAAAGAGACTTCCGTTTGGAAGGAACTCTTAACAAAGGCGCCGGGTGATCGATTAAAAAAAAAAAAGCGGGAGATGGAAATAAGTGGGAGACTTTTTTTTTTTGTAACGTTATAAAATAATGTCGCTAATAAAACTATTATCTACGACGCATTTAAAGCCACGTTGCAGAAAAGCTCATTATCTACGACGCAACAGGTATACTGTCGCAACTAAATATTTTTTGTGACGTCAAAATTGCGTCCCCAATAAATAGTTATTTATTTAGCTTAAATTTTTTATGACACCATATGATGAAGGTCGCTAATACTAATTATTTACGACGCAAATATATCAGCGTCACGAATAAGATATTATGTGTGACACAAAAAGGAAAGTGTTGCAAAAAAACCCTTAAATTTTCTACGACATAGCTTAGACTTAAAATTATTTGCGACACGGGGATTGCGTCACAAATAGAGACACTTATTTACGACAGATGATTGTGTCGCAAATGTGTATCTAGCGTTGCGAATAATTTTACCGCCATTTGGCGCCAATGATTTTGTGACGCATTTATTTGCAACACACTATATTCATTGCTGAAAGTATCTATTTGCGACGCATGGAGTCTTGCGTCGCAAATACCTAACTTGTTGAGACGAGTCTAGTTTTCTGTTGCAAAAAAATTATTTTTTGCGACACTTTGGATTGCGTCGCAAATATTTTCGTCGCAAAAAAGCCAATTTGTTGTAGTGCAATTTCTCTTGGTCAAACCACCTTAGAGTCTAGGACTTCTAACATAGTTTTGGGATCCTTTAGTTTTGTTTAATGATGATCATGTGTGAGACCAATGGTAAGTGATGTTTGAGCACAATATCCACTTATGGGTCGTCCAAAAAAAAAATGTATGAGAGGCAATACCAAGTCATGGGTGTAGTGACATGGAACTTTAGATGTCATTGACCATCAAGGGCATCAAGGATATTTTATTGGACCTCTGTGATTCTATGGAAGCATAGTGTTGAATGGTATTGTGTTTTGGACTTGAATGACAATCAAGGACCTATGTTTGGATTGTAAGGACTCCTTGACTTGTGAATAATTGAGATATTGGTGCATTCCCTTCTTCTTGCTTCATCTACATGCTTCGAGCTTGTTCCCTTCTTGTGGTATTTATACCAGTTACGAGTCACATATGAGAACTTAGAAGTAGACCTAGGATCCCCTATGTGCATCATTTGTTGGTGTTGTTCATTTAGTCGTTTTGACATCATACTTGAGATCAATTGTTGTGTCTAAGTGTCATGTTCTCGGACTGGATTACCATAATAACCCGAGCCTTGGGGAAAAATGCGAATAATTAAAAAAAAGATTCCCCCGCAACCATTTCTTTTCCCACAAGACTCCGCGATGTGTGATTATGTCGGGTTCTAAGGAAGTCAACAACTATCAAATGGAAGCTTGTGCAAACAAATCCACAGACTTAAATACACAAGATAAGACAAAAATCAGAGTAAAACAAAACATTTTTCCAAAAGCATTTACATTAAAGTTGAGATATACAAAAAAAAAAAAGAGGCAATAAAAGTTAATTATACTTAACACCCAGTTTTACTAAGGGGGTGTAGGAGTCGTACTTGGTCAGGGGGTATTGGTGCATACCTTTTAGTGGAGATACGGGAGAAGATTCAAGGTGTCTCAAGTTTGACAAAATCACGCCAAGATGGAGATTGTTAGATTATTTCTTGTATTCTAGATTAATTAGATTAGCCAGGATCTAGGTTTACAGTTAGAAGGTATTTTGGTCTTTGTACAAGGGTATTCTTAAGGCATATAAGAAAAAGTGTTACATACTGATAAGTAACTTGTAACTCTAACCCTAAACAATTTTACTAGGAAAGAGAGAAGATGCCCATTACCCACATGACAGAACCACGTAAAATCTTACAATGTGTTTTCCCTTGTGTTATCGATTTTTCTTGTGTATCAAGTTTGTCTAAGGATCGCAAGGTTTCCGCTCCATCCTTCGCAGATGTGATATTATCTTTAAGGCTCTCCTCCAATTCTGCTAAAGCTTGAGTGGGCTTGCACGTATGGCAATGATCCATCCGGCCATATTGCTTGGAATTGTAAGCAGGGGCGGACCTGCATGTATCATATTAGGGGTTGAAGCCCCCACTAAGATTGAACAAAGCTCATTAGGCAATAAGGGAAGCATGGCCAAGCCCCTACTTAAAATATTCCATAGCACCAACCTCCCTTTCCTCAACTCAATATGCTCCTTTTCTTGATCTCCCTTGCCCTCTAAAATAAATAAATAAATAAAATAAATCTCAAATCGGCAAACCCTCCATCTCCTTCCCCGACATCGGTGCACCCCTATTATTCTTCCCTCCGACATGTATACATCTCTTCTCTCCTTCTCTCTCAATCCATAACTCTCTCAGTCTACCTACCTCAATCTATCTCTCTTACTCTCAGTCTATAACTCTCTCAACTCAATCAATCTCTCTTACCCTCTTAGTCTATCTCTTTCTCGTTGAATCTCTCAATCTCTCTCTCAATCTCCATCTCTATCATTTTTTTTTTTTTTTACCTTTTCAAATAGGAGTTTAACACTATCTTCAACTGGTGGATTTATATGGTTCTCTAAAATCAACCTTAACTAAACCTAACAAAAAAATTCCTCCCCATATCGAACTTAGCTTGACAACCAAAATCTATTTTTTCTGTGTTTTTTCAAGTATGAAAAATATGTTTCGTTTTGATAAAGAAGAAGGTGTAGTTGGATTTGTCCACATCAACATCATCTGCAATGCATTAAGCACATCAACGCCTTCTCCAAAATATGATGGGTCGGCTACATGAATTCCATTTTGCAGTTTCAATATATCTTGGGGATTATCCTAAGAAAGACATTAACAACACAAAATTGTATGAAACACAATTGGTATGATGTCACGACCCGGGCTCGAGATCGGGGCTAATCCGGATCGCGATGTCTTCATACTTACTCCCGTAAATCCTGAATTAACCAAAGTTAAGACAAGACTTACAAGAGATCTAACCTGCATACCTGTCAATTGTACACTTTTGCGGAATACATGTATACATTGACAATAAGTAACTTTACATTAAAAGTAAAGTTCACACATACAAAATTACAGTCCAATAAAGTCCACCACTGCATATTCAAAAATACAATGCAGGGGACATTTAATTACATCTCAAAATGGTTCACAAAAGTATTTATCAAATTAATTCCCAAAAATAAATAAAAAATATTCAAAACCAACACCCTCCGAACTACGCCCACTCCGCTAATCCTCCTGGAGGAATCGGATGGGCCTCCTCCACAGGCGGCACGGCCTCTGCAAGACCGGCACGGGCAACTGGGCCTGTAATGCCATCAATAACACTATGAATACGACGGTTCAGCAATGTATAAACAATCTATGATAAATCATGCTTAGCATGATCATTTCTCAATGCAATAACTCTAGACAATTAAATCTAGAGCAGTACGAAGTCCTGTACAGTGCAGCTAATCAATAATCAATGACTAAATTCCAACTACAATAGTAGTATTATCATCATTCAATTCAGTTTCTTCCCAAATGAAGTGTTAGTCAGTTCATTTCATTCAGTGTTCATTCATTTCGTTCATTTCGTTCATTAAGTGGCTTATGGGACTCTTCAGTCCGATGTATTTCAATTTTCATTACATGGCTTATCAATTCATTGACTTTTCAGTCTATGTGTGGGATCTACCAGTGTCTTGATTAGAGATCACTGGCATCACCACGGAGCTCCGGAACACCCCAATCATTTGCTGCAGCAGAATTAATCATTGCATTGTTACCTTTAGTAACTGTTCATTAATTCATTACTCATTAATCATTACATTGCTCAATGGTTCATTTCATTCATTGTTCAGTGATTCATTATATTCATTATTCAGTGGTTCACTACATTCATTGTTCCAATTGCGTCATTTATAGCTCTACCTGTCTCTATCTCAAATCTAGACAACTAATTAGGTGTGAATATTGGATACCAAATGCACGTGTTATTTTTGATGGACATCACATTTATATGCTTAATGTGTGCGTTTGGTTTCCAAAATTTTCACCCCCAACTTTCAAAATCCACTGGCCAAATTTTCACTCACAATTAATATTTGGCCAGTCTCAGGTTCACTGGCGGTTAGCCGAAACTTGGCCGGCGGCTAGTCGAAATGCAGTCGGCGGCTAGCCGGAATGTGGCAAGCGGCTCGCCGAAATTTCCATTTCGGTTAACCGCCATTTCGCGGTTAGCTTATGGTCAGCTTTCCAGAAGCTGGCATTTTTTACAGAAATTCTGACTCAATTTCGGTTACCTCACGGTTACCTTGTGGCTAGCCGAAATTCAAATTTCGGCTAAGCGAAAATTGGCGGTTAGCTTTCCAGAAGCTCGCCCATTTCACAGATTTTGACGGTTGGCTCCACGGTTAGCCTCGTGGCTAGCCGAAACTCGCCCAGAATGTCATTTTCGAGCTTCAGAACTTCTGAAGCAAATTTCTGAAATTGAGTTCCTTGAACTCCAATCTCTTTCATAACCTAAAGAATCCAAGAAAACTCACTCATTTGAAGTAACCATCAATCATTTCCATTCTATAACAAAGAAAGGGTTTGAGAACCCATCTCTCACAATCTAAGTAAACTCATAAACTAACATTTGAATCATAGATATGTATTTATACTTGCCTTTTGAAGTTTTTTGGCTAGCAATCCTTACTTAGCTTGAACTTGAGATGAGAAACCCCCAAACTCCAAGCCTTGTAGCTCCAAGAAGGAATTCTTGAGTTCTTTCCTGAGTTTTGACACTCTAAGGAAGGAAACAAGATGAGGAAGAAGATGAAGAAGGAAGAAGCTTCACACCAATTACTTGTCAAGCCTCCAATCCTCACTCTAGACGGAGAGAAACGGAAGAAGAAAAAAGAGAAGAAGATGAAGACTGTCTAGGGTTTTTCTCTGCAATGGATTTTAGGTGAAATGAACTCAAAGGAGCCCATCTCTATTATATAAGCCCTCTTTTTGCATTAAAGTCTACCCAATCAAGGTTATTTACAATTTGAGTCAAATGGAGGGTCATTTGACCGGATTCTCGTCAAACGACTTCGAGTTTATTTTGAAAGTTGACGTACTCGTCGAGATACGTGTGTTGGTATCAAGAGTTTCCGTATTCGACAAAATACGTATAAATCCGTATTTACGAAAAAGGTCTTGTTCTCTTAGTTCAAGCCTAACTCTCATTCAATTTATTCAATCTCTTCATTATCACTTCATTAAGTTCCTTTGAGACTAATCTCATTGGGTTTAATCATTAACCATCATTAGTCTAGTTAAACATGATTAACTGGCATTAACTTCAATTAACTAGAGTTAATCTTGATTAACTCGGGACGGGGCCTTACATATGATCAGAGCCATCACCCACCGGTCATAAGCCCCCCTCAAATGAAAATCCTGGATCCGCCACTGACTGTAGGAAGAAAATTGAATTTTGGTTCGTCCAGTGAGCTAGGTAGATGATGTTAGGATAAAACAGGTGGCCAAGGGAGAGTCGATGTCAAAGGTGAAGAAGATTCCTCCTCAATTCTCGAACTATTCTACCCATCAAAGTGGGCCCTACATTTCCTATTGTTGAATTATTGGTGTGGGCTTTTCAATTTTTGACATAAATCATACCTATGAGAGGCCCTCAAGATGAGTGGTCTTAAATGTTTGGGAATGAATCCTACATAAATTAGTCGAATTTTCTCAGCTAAGCTTTCGGCCGCTAATGTAGCGTTGTCTCAGAGCTTGTAGTATTTGGTACCCAACTATGCGATGACAACAATTGAGCACTTGATTTTTTATTTTTTGACTCTTCCTTTTATCGTTTTCTTTTGGTTTGAAGACTAATATTAACTAAAAATGACTTTTACCCTGGTGAAAATTTAAATGATTATTTAGGGAATAATTATAAAAATAGAAGACAAATGTACTTCTAATCACATTAGGACGGTTTACTAGATGGCCCATTTGACAGATGTGGGCCTATTTTTTCTTGATCTTGCAGCCATAGCTATATGGTCACCGGCCAAATTGTACTCTAATCAGAGTAGCAACAGCAGTAGTTGTTCTCTTTTCAAGAGACGTCGCGGACACATGCACCCACCAATTGATGTTGTCCATGCCATTGTACTAATGATTGGGTCGACCAAAGATGAGTCCTACATCAGTCAAATAGGTGGTCATGTTGATTCGGACATCAAAGACTAGAACATATCTCAAAAGAACAAGTAAAATAAAAAAAGTTAAGAGGCAGTGAAAACACAAACTATATCCACACTCACTGCTTGTGTATGCATGCAGCAATGCGTGTATATGATTACTACAGTAATAGCTGAGTATCATTGCAGGAAATAATAATTCACTGTAGCCAATAGGTCTCACTAGCGTTTACAAGCTACAAAATTGATTTCGATGTTGTAACCATTGCAAATGTATTTTGACTAGATTAGAGGGAGAAATGAGTTCTTTTAATATTTTAATTTATACTTGATAAGAAAGAAAATTCACTTTAAATGCATTTAAACCGTAATAGCACAATTGTCATGCACATTCCAAAGGTTTTATGCTAACAGCATGTTTATTTGCATGGAGGATAATTCATGGTAAAATTGGTTCTAGAGACTTAGGGGTGAAGAATAAATGACGATGATGCAGATGGAACTCTTGACCTTCCTAGGATTTGATTTACTAGATGATAGCTGGGTAATAATTTTCCATCAATGGAAAAATTATTTGATGACCCCATGCAGATCTTCACCTTTGCTTCAATTTTAGCCACTATTCCTTGAGAAAGGCCAATTGAGCTATGGGATCAGGCCCCTCAATTAGCTCTCTGCCATAATAATTCCAGTTAGATCATAAATTTAAATTTCTTCAGGGAGACTATCAACTTTAGAAGCTCGTCAAAAGAAATAACATGGAATTGATGGTTGAACTTCTAAGGGCCACTAGAAAAGTACTGTCAAAAGGTACAAATGGGAGGGCTTACACCACCAATTAGTTTAGGCTACATATGGTATAAATTCTTTCCAAGTATCTGAAAGAATCCAAAGAAATAACTATTACAGAGAATCATTAAAAATGACAGACAGAACATTTTACCTTTATAATTGGTAGGTCATGGTTTCATTTAGCCACGAAGAGATCGTCTTAGTGAGTAATTAAGTACTGGATACCAGCATTGGAACTTCACATGAATTCTTCAAATGAGAAAAAAAGCGCATTTCCTTGTTTTTTTCTTGTTTCTTTTTTAAGTATAACACAATAAGCCAACTCAAGATTCATAGGGTAAGGCTACGATGATCAATTTTTTTTTTTTTTTTTTGATCGGTAACGGTAACAATATATTAAAAACTTAAGAAATGTACAATAAAGATGGAAAGAAAAAACATGCGAAGGTATTAGAGCTAAATACCAACACAAAACAACAAATTACAAAGGAGCAAGCAAAGCTATCTCTCTTTCAACCCCCAACTTAGCCAAAGCATCCGCCATGCCATTCCCCGACCAAAGCACATGATGAAACTCAACATTCAAAGATGATGATAAAGTCTTGATTTCATTGAAAAGAAATTGAAATTTCCATGGACCCTTCTCCAAACAAGACATCCAAGAAATCGCATTTAAGGAATCACTTTCCACCACTATGCTATGAAAATTATTTGAGACACATATCCTTAGAGCTTCCAATATAGCTAACACTTCCGCTTCATTAGAATCTTTGATACCTATATACTTTGAGAACATAAACAATACCTCTCCTTTGTAATTCCTCAAGATGCCACCTATACCTGCAGGACCTGGTTTTCCTCTTGCCGCACCATCAACATTAAATTTAAGAACATTAGGAGGAGGGGGAGACCAAGTGACTAAATGTTTCTTCTTAACATATCTGCTTCCTAAGCAAGCTTCCCAATTGCTTAAGATATTATCCAAGGTCAAGTGCTCTAACTCTTTTTTGATACTTGCCCATTTAGCTATTTTGAGAACAATCATAAAAACAATATCCTCTCTGTCCTTTGACTTGCCATTGAAGATTCTATTGTTTCTTTCCTTCCAAATCGACTAAAGAATAGAGAAAGGAATCAACCTCCATAAGATTAAGCCTACGATGATCATGATGACAAGCTTCTGAAAGTATAATCATTTCTTATGTGCATTATAACAATTATGCTTACGAGGGATTTAAAGACAACTGTAGGAGGAGGAGAAAGGGAAAGCAGACTCCTTTTCAATTAAGACAACAAGGTTTGGAGGAAAGTGGCAATAAACTAACATTGCAAGTGACATTATAGGAGCTCGAGGCATTGTTTTTTAATTATGTGCCTTTGTTTTAAGAAAGAAAAGGTAAAAGAGAAAGAAAAGGTTAAAATATATAATTACTTTTTAAGCTGCATTTGGCTGTTCCTTTTTTGTGAGCAAGGAAAGCTCTGTTTGTTTTTTCTCGAAGAACTTTCTATTTGGCTTTTAGAAACCAATGAAGAACATAGCCTCAGGTGCTGTTTGGTTAGGTAGAAATATTTGCGTGAAAACTCTTGAACATATCTATATCAGACTATTTGAATATGTTCTGGTACATCTGCCTTACTTTTCTTTTATGTGTTTCTACCTAACTATACTCGATCGCACAGAAAGTGGAATACACATCTCAGCTCCAAGTATTTTTCTTCTCATACAGTGAAACTCATTTTACAGAAGAAAAAAAAATAAAAAAATAAAAAAATAAAAAAATAAAAAAAAAAAAAAAAAAAGAGAAAGCAAAAACTTTTTAGTACATGGAAAGGGAAAAGAGAAGAAAATGATGGTGGAGAAAATCTTCATATAGGTCAGAAGGCACATTCTTATATATATATATATATATATATATATATATATATATAGGGGGGTATTCATATGCATCCATCCCTCACCATTTTTGGTGAGGGACACCCCAAAAGGGGAATTTCCAAGTACAAAAGTGAGGAAGTACACCTTTGTACTTTCTCACTTTTGTACTTGGAAATTCCCCTTTTGGGGTGTCCCTCACCATTTTTGGTGAGGGATGGATGCATATGAACATTTCCCATATATATATATATATATATATATATATATATATATATATATATATATATATATATATATATGGGAGGGCCTCTCCTCAGCTCACGCTGAGGAAAAGGTCCGCTCACCACGTGTGGGTCAAGTCGAAATGGGATGTGAAGACGGAAGTGTGTGCCCGCCCAGAACATTTTGTTTCCCGCTCTCCATTTGGGCCAAAATCAAAAGAAAAGAGATGAGGAGACCAGTGCTTTCAAACGCTTGAAACCCATTTTCCATCCCAACCCCTCTCTATCCCTTCCATCCGAAGTGCTCTCTCCTCCGTGCGCGGCCAGAAACCGACCCGACCCTCTCTATCCCTTCCATCTGAAGTTCTCTCTCAGCCATCACCGGAACTCCGTGCAAGGCCAGAAACCGACCCAACCCCAGGCTCTCGCCCGCGACCCCGATCGTCCCCCAGGTTTTCGTCTCTCTTCTGCGACTGCGACCGTCGATCGTCCTCAGGTTTCGTCTCTCTACCGCGACCCTCCCGCAGCGCTCTCTCTCTCCCGCGACCCACAGGTTAGGAATCAGCCCTTCCTCTCTCTGCTTTTCAGTTTTTTCGTTAAAGGCACTGCAACTAGTAGAAATGGAATGTGGGTTTTTTTTTTTAATTTCTTTTATGTGCAAGGTCTGGGTTTTGTTAGATTTGACAGATTCAGTTTCAGATTTTATGGTTTGTGGTAGGGATTTGAGGGTTTGGGGTAGGGATTTTAAGGTTTTGGGTTGGAAAGAGAGAGAATGCCTCTCCTTCCTTCTCTTATTCTCTGCTTCAGTTTCGGTACTTTGCCCAGACACATGGGATATGTTTTCATTCGGGAGAAGAGGTTTGACAGAAGGGTCTGGATGGGGACGACTGATGGCAGCTTGTCAATGGCTTTGATCTTTTCAGCTATGGTGGGCATTCTGTCTGAATCGTCTTCCGTTGCTTTGATTTGGAATTCTACAGCTCCCCTGACGGTGATGGGTTTTGGCTGGTTGCCTCTGGTTGACAATGGATAACCTCCCTAAAGGTAGAATGATTATTGTGAATGGGAGTCCTTTGTGTCTCAAGGAAGCAGAATCAGTGGGTCATCTCTTGGCGCAAGCCTGTGGGTATGTGCTTTGGGTTGGTTTGAATGCAGTTGGGTTATGCTGGTCACTCTTTGTTAATTGTTTGAAGCATGAAGAATGGGTGTGGGGTTGGTCAGGGGTAGAATTATGTGGCCTGTGTGTCATTTTGGTTATTTGGATGGAGGACTAAGCGGTGTTGTGTAGGCACCCAACAAAGGGAAGAAGCTCTGATTAACAACGTGAAACTTTTGGCAGCCTCTTGGGTCTGTATTTATCCTGCTTTCTGGCATAGATGGAATCTATGTTGAGGAGTTGGCTCGTGCTATTAAAGTTGTTAGTGTGTTGCACCTTTAATACTTAGACATTTTGGATGTATTGGTTAGCAACTTGAGAGCCATTTCATTATAGCTAAAAGTGAGTCTAATCATGCTATTCATTGGGCTTTCAGCTCTTCTAAAGTGCCTTGGTGACTTCATGGGCATGGTCTATCTTGATGGCCCCACCATATCAATTGTCTGGATCACTAATTAACATCTGCCCCTTTCTAGCAGATTCAAAAATGCCATGTAACTTTCTATCACTATAGTTGAATAAGAACAATGGCAGGCCAGGTTCAATATTCTTTACATAAGAAAAATGTGCTGCAGGCAAGCCTGTTGAATATTGACACAGATTGCAAGCATCTTAGAACCAGAAGTATACCTAGTATATGGTTACAGTATAATATTTTTAGAACAAGAATCATGTCTCCTGAAGTTGTTTGACCATGTCTATTGCCTAGGACCCATATTTTTTCTGTTCTTTCTTTACTTATTTTTCTTTTGTTGGTGCTTTACTGTCATCCCACTTGGAGTGGTATGCCTGTGCCACTAAGGAATCAGTACATTCGCATAGCAACTTGTATCAAATTACATGAATGGAATTGCAAAAGCTCTAAATGAATAATATGCATATAAAAAAAATCATATTACAGAGTCAGAAACTAATGGTTTAGCTTGCAGTCATCTTTCTATTTGAATAGCCTGCCATCAGTTTACAGAAATAAAAACATTCTAACTTGCAAATCTATCACTTTCTTTGCACAAGTCATAACCATCTATAATGATTCCCTCCCGTTAATAATATCCTCAGAGTTTGCTGCAAGACGGATACAACCATGCCATAATCCTTATTGCCTCATTGGATCTTTGTAAACCAAGACAACATTACTCAGTTTACTAATGCATATGTAAAACCTGAGCTAGCTGCAGCCTGCAAGTCACCTACCATAAGTAGACAAGAGTTACAGCCAACCGAACCAGTTAAATGTGCTCATGCTTCCAAGGATCCAAACTGTGCATTAAGATTCAGTTTTACCTCACAAGGCACTTTCAAACCAATAACAGTGATCAAAGCATGGATTTTTTTAACATTCGACCACATGTAGATGACCAGAATTGTCAATTTGATAGACATGGATTTTTTTAACATTCGACCACATGTAGATGACCAGAATTGTCAATTTGATAGACAATTACCATGGGTGTACCACATACAATAAACCATGATTTCTAAAATCCAAACTGGATGGCCCTAACCATGTACTGCAATGATTCAAATTGGCATTATAAAACAAGATAATTTAATACCGATGTTAAATGTCAAGAAATCTATTCAATCAAATGGCCAGAATCATCCCATCCATGCATTCTTTATTTTTTACTGCAGGCAACCCATGACAGCACTGACTGCTAGGCAGATGGATATTCCATTCATCCAACATCAAACAAATATGTAGGAGAGGTCCCCTCATCTTGTGTCAGCTTCTAACCATTTAAGCCTTCTTGCTCTTCTGGCAATGGGGATACTATATAGAACACATGCCTGTCACATGTGCCGACTCCCTGATGGCATTGGTGGGACTATTTTACTCCAAACAGAAGCCCCCAGGGAAGTCCTGAATGAGTGTCTCATCTGCTCATAAATGCAGAATTCCAATTCTTATCTACGTTTCTAACCTTCATACCCACCCAGATATAAGGGGACATCCAAACATTGCTCGGTTGAAACTACATCTCACCAGCTCCAGATATAAATGTAAACACAAGAATCTCAAACACATGTAATTTCTCAAACACATGTGATTTATCTCACCCATGCTTGATTCTCAGATGAAGAACTGTGAACTATGACTAATGAAGAACTATCATGTTCACAGATGAGAATTTAACAATTGCACCAACACAATCCAACATTAAAATGAAACTTCTAAAAAGCTGAGCTACCATTAATCATAACCATTAAATTGCATCCATCATCAAACCAAACCAAACCAAGCCTTTTCCCACTAGGTGGGGTCGGCTATATGGATTTGACGACGCCAATCAAGTCTGTTTAGGGCCATGTCCTCCGTTAGGGCCATGTCCTCCGTTGCATCCATCATCAACATTATAAAAAAACTTATTTGACACTCACCGTCGATAAGAGTCAACCAAACCAAACATTAACACTATATGATCCCAACAAAAACAAAAATCCATTTTTTCTGAAGTGCAAAGTTCCAACATGAAACATAAAGAAAATCTCCTCGTTCACCCTCGAACCCTCAAAGAAAATCTCCAAAATGATCGCATTCCATGGAATCTGCAGGTTTATGATCATCGAAGATATTAAATAATCAGTTTAAAACAATAGCAAAGAAATTCTCAACACTAGCAAAGGCAACTACTACCTGAATTGGGTATGACACAACATCCAAAATAACAAGATACACTTCCATCTCCAACTACCACTACGGCATATGCTGGCCTATAGATAAGAAAAATATTTTTAAAGCGCAAATATGAAAATGTGCAAGATGAAGAGGAACTGGTTTAATATAAACCAAAGGAAAAGGAAGAGTAGAAGTGTAATTATGATGTAAAACAAAAAAGAGATGTGTCTAATTCCCATCCAACAGAGTTGGTCTAGATGAAAATAAGATCTACTCTGTGTTCTCATGCAAACAAATTTGATTTTAGCCCAGACATCAATAACCACTTCAAATTCTTGAATCAATATATAAGCTACAAACAACTCAATGCTAGATGCCTAAGATGACATTCCCTGGTGCATGTAGTTTGCAAACAACTGATGAACTGTGAACAAGAAACATTCCCTGGTGCTTTAATGAATCTCATTTATAAAAAAAAAAAAAAACCCATTAGCTATTAAATCATGCAGATAGGGCAAAGATCTGGGCAGAAGCATTGAATCCAATGTATCAAAGTCATCTGCATTTCACAATAAAAAAAATCCCAATTTCTTTCTCCATTGAGACACTCTTGGGGCTAGCACTCACAATAAACACCACTATCATGACCAACAAGCATTCAGATAGAACTAATAGTAATAATAAACATCATAGTAAGTTCCAAGCTAACAAACCAGCATTAACAAGATCTCAAACAAATACATAACAAAGACACCACCAACAGCCACATCAACCAACCACAACAAGTAGCCATATCAAAATATCAACAGATAAAAGCTTCAAAAGCAAAAGAAACCCAATAACAATACCAATCATTGCAGATAAAAAAAAAACCCACATAACATGTCAACAAGAAATCGCTGTTTACTTAAGAGAATTCATGTTTGATCCATTAAACAAAACTGGGTCCTTCACTTTAAACAACAATAAGAACACTAACCAAAAGTACATTAAAAATAACCATTGATGAGAAACCCCATTAAAGAGGGAAAGACATGCAATGGCCATAAGAAAATTGCACTGACTGGACATTCCTGATTCCCTGCCACCACTCACCCTTCACTTGTTAAATAATCCTTACGTAGAGCTTCGGTCACTTTCAAGCCCTATGTAATTAATTCCGAAGTATTCTATACAAATTAACAGACACTGAAAAAGATTACTTCCAAATCCATAATAAGAATCATGTTGAAGATTAGATGATGAAAAAAAAAAAAAAAAAAAAACCACGAGTGAAATCAAAATCAAAGTTCTGATTATCAAAATTGTATAACAGAAAAATCACCAACTGTAAACAAGACCCATAATTTTTCCCCATCTGAAAACGTGAACGGCATAAATCGAAGCCGGCAATTTGGAGAGAAGGTCAACTGTGGCACTCTGAGAAGCCCGCCTACATTTGTCACAGTCGCCAGTGCAGAGTCTAGTAAGTGTGATTTTAGGAGTGTGGCGACACCCATCAAACCACAATCATCGGCTGGAAAGCTTTTGAGTGATATATTGAAGAATCACCCTCTAAGCTTTCTCCAAATGAGGGCATCGGCTCAAATGATGGGGAAGGGAAAGCTAGGAAAGACATACCTAAATCCAAACATAAATATTGCTTTACTGAAACCCCAAAATCACAGAAGCTAAATGGGTTCCAAAAGAAAACAGAGGAAAAAAAATTGGGGAAGGAAGAAAAGACATACCTCGAAGATGAGATCGCTGGCCGGAGATTGGGTTTGAGGCCTAGTAGGGGAGGTGCCTCTGCAGAGAGATCGCCGCTGCAGAGAGAGAGGAGAGAGAGAGCCAGAGAATGGAAATGGGGGAAGCCTGAAATCTCAACTATTTTTTATATAGCATCACGGTACGAATTGGAAGAGGAGCGGTGAATCTCGTTGGCCGGAGGGAAGCCTGAGGAGAGGATCGCGTTGGCCGGAGAAGCTCGATCGCGCGAGGATGGGATCGTGCCTGCAACATGGAGAGGGAGGAGAGAGAGGCGAATGGAAATGGGGGATGAAGAGAGAGAGAAGAGCCCCGATCTCTTTTCTTTTTATTTTGGCCCAAATGGAGAGCGGGAAACGAAATGCTCTGGGTGGGCCAAACACTTCCGTCTTCACATCCCATTTCGACTTGACCCACACGTGGTGAGCGGACCTTCTCCTCAGCATGAGCTGAGGAGAGGCCCTCCCTCTATATATATATATATATATATATATTTTTTAAGTTTCAATTCAACTTTGAGCAACAGTTGAATGATTGTCATATTTGGGCTTGTGGAAACTCACTGGTGGTAAATTGATCATAGGTAGGCCAGGTGGCTCAAAAATAAGTCAGACAGCATGATTCTTATGTACCAATGATTCTCGCTTGAATACTTTGTGTGAATCATATCATAATTTTAAGGGTAAATTAGCGATACATCCCTGATTAATGGGCTATAAAGTCTCCACTACAGAGCATAGTTGTTTAATGCCTAAGGTCCCTTGCGCATGGGATTAGTTTGGGCGGTGGTCCCTTGCGTGACACGTCATATTTTGTTATGACTGATCTGCCCTTCTAACTGTTTGTATAGTTGTCATGCAATCTTCTCCTTGTTTATAGCTCCAGCTCATCGTCGTCTTCTTCTTCTTCTTGTTCTGATGTTGCTACAAACTACAGATAAACACAAAAAGACAGATAAATTCATATAAATACAGAGATAACTTTATTTTAAAGTCAGATAACTTCATGCCAAAATTAGATAACATATACAAAAACTCAGATAAAATAATAGCAAACTCAGAAAAACAGCAAATTTATCTGAGTTTTCTGAAACTTATCTTAACCTCTCAGAAAACTCAGACAAATTTATCTGAGTTTTGAACAACCTCTTTGAGTTGTAAACAAATTTATCTGAGTCTAGACCTAAGCAAATTTGTCCGGTCAGATAAATTAACAGCAAACTCAGAGAAATATCAAATTTATCTGAGTTTTCTGAAAACTTATCTTAACGTCTTGCAAAACTCAGACAAATTTATCTGAGTTTTGAAGAACTTCTTTGAGTTGCGAATAAATTTATCTGAGTCTGGACCAACACAAATTTGACTGAGCAGATAAAATAACAGCAAACTCAGAATTTATCTGAGTTTTCTGAAACTTATCTTAACCTCTCAGAAAACTCAGACAAATTTATCTGAGTTTTGAAGAACCTCTCTTTGTTGCGAACAAATTTATCTGAGTCTGGACCAACACAAAATTGACTGAGCAGATAAAATAACAGCAAACTCAGAATTTATCTGAGTTTTCTGAAACTTATCTTAACCTCTCAGAAAACTCAAACAAATTTATCTGAGTTTTGAAGAACCTCTCTTTGTTGCGAACAAATTTATCTGAGTCTGGACAAACACAAAATTGACTGAGCAGATAAAATAACAGCAAACTCAGAATTTATCTGAGTTTTCTGAAACTTATCTTAACCTCTCAGAAAACTCAGAAAAATTTATCTGAGTTTTGAAGAACCTCTCTTTGTTGCGAAAAAATTTATCTGAGTCTGGACCAAAGCAAATTTATCCGGGGCAGATAAATTAACAGCAAACTCAAAGAAATATCAAATTTATCTGAGTTTTTTGAAAACTTATCTTAACATCTTGCAAAGCTCAGATAAATTTATCTGAGTTTTGAAGAACTTCTTTGAATTGCAAACAAATTTATCTGAGTCTGGACCGAGTTTGAAAGAAATAAACTGATTTGAAGTCCTTTTTTATTTGATAGATTTGAAAGTGAGATAAAATGGTTTAAAACTGAGAAAACCCTATCTGTTTCTTGATTGACTTTGTTCTTGCTTTGGTTGTACTGTCGATTGCTTTTTCCTTTGGCTTGAGGTAAGTGAGGAAGAAGTAGAGGATGAGCGTTTTTACCGACATATATGCCGACGTGTACAGGGAGGGGCATTTTAGTCTTTGTTGCTGAGTCATTTTCATGGAGGACCGCTGCCGTTACGAAAAGATGTCCAGGATCTTAGGCTTTAAAATCAAATGATGCGGGACCTATGGCCAAAATCCCCTAATTTTAAAAACTTTATTAATGATGATCATAAACGTCGTCTCAATGCTTTCACACATAAATAAGGGGCACTTTTGCATCAATTACCCTCAATGAACTGCATCAATTGGGAATCAATGATTCATTTTGGAAGACAAAATATCTGGGATTTTGGGTTTTATTTTTTGTTGCAACACTGTGATCTAGTCAGGCTTTTTCTAGACTATACTTCGCCTTTTCATGATCACTAACACCAACGATCCCAAAAGAAAAGAGTGATAAAATAAAAATTTATAGCAAGAGTCCATTAATATGCAAAGCTTGTCCCTACTCCTTACTGTTACAAGTCCGGTGAGCCCTCACCAAGAGCTAACCAATATTGTATGCATTCAGTTTGCAATCCTTGATACATTTACCTTAATTTCACCACAAACACACAAACTGCCACTCCCTCCCATCAAATCAGCATTCAGCATTGAACAAATATTATCAAACATAGATCTTTAATCATAAGGAACAAGTCCTTGTAAGAAAGTTATTGCTTTAACATATGCTACTGATCCCATGAATTTTCTATGCACAAGTCACACACACGCACGCACACATATAAGAGCGTGGTTAAATATTAGTCACTGTGCCATTCAGAGTCCATTTCACGGCTCGCATGAAAACTGTTGATGAAATCAGATGCTTTAACGTCTATCTCCAGTTCAGCCCCGTCGTCGTCGTTGTAGTGTCTCCTTCGCTTGCTTTGATATTCAGCTTCGCCTGTCTCATCTTCATGTGATTTCTTCGGTGCGAACACCTTGAAGAGTTTGAAGAATGAAGATAATGAAGACTTCCCCTTCACCATCTTTCTGTTTCTCTTATTGCACTCTACTAGCAATAAGAGAGAGCCCTCTTTGGTTTTGCTATGAGAGGGAAGAAGAGAGAGCTATTCAATTTATATGGTAGGAGCAGCCCCTTCCTAGGTGAACCCAGAAAGATTCTGGACCGTTCTTGTCATTTGGACGGTTTACATTAATTTGATTGATCGTGTTAAAGTGAATTAGAACCTGTTAATAAACCCATAGAAAGAAAGGACTATAATTTGTAGCCTCTCCTTTTCAAAATTGAAGGGGATATGTTTTCATACACAACTTTCCTGTTACTTTCACTGTTTATTTTAAAGAGGTGCAAGAATAAGACAGTGAAAAATCTGTCACTTCATATTGAGCTGTGAATGCCTTTAGACCCGAAAATGGGGCCCACCCACCTTTTGCTTGGTTGATCCTAACCATCTGTCAGGAGCCTCGAGTGAACGGTGGATGATGGACATTTGGTAGAGCTATACTTCCTCCACGTTCTTGACAGGTTAATGGAATCGTCAAGGAAGTCGTTTGGAGCCCATAGATTTAAGGTGGGCCCATTTTGTACATTGGTCCACTCAATTCCGTCAATGTGAAGTCTCACTGACCAAAGCAGTGTGTTGGTGTAGAATGTGTATGACTACAATGCCATGCCCCAAAGCTAGAGCACAATATGGAACATGGAACATATCTATAAATCAATCTATCATAGATCCACTCCAGATGTGCCACGACAGAAACTGACTGATCAGTTGATGATTATTTTGATATTGATCCATCCATAGGTCCCAGACTCCCAGGACTTGGAAATGGTTTGGATTGAGGTAAGTGTAGGACATGCTTATATATCATGCATACTCTCACAAACTAGCAAACTATAAGACAGCAAAACTATTCATCAGAAAAAAAAAAAAAAAAAACTAGCCCCTTGTATCATAAGAACAACTAATGCATTTATCATAGAATTTTAGGTTAATAAGTTTATCATAGAATTTTAGGCCATGTTTGTGCACTTCTATTTCCGTAATGAATTTATTTTTCTCTAAGAAATGAAACCGAATACTTCAGATTTCTGCAATTTCAGCTTTCTTCGCTTGGTCCCGTGAAATATTTTATGCGATAACATGCATTCTTCTCTATAGAAACCACTTCTCTGCCACATCTACTCGCAACTGGTTTCCTCAAAATTTACCCAAATTAATAGGAGAAAAATCCATAGTGCAAAACAAAAAAGTCAACATGGAGCAAATAAAATCAACCCCACCTTGAAAAATATTTCTTCTATTTTTTTTTTCAATAACCCACCTTAGTTAATGATCTTTTCTTGTCGCGCCCCCAAAACCGGGATCCGATCTCGGGGACGCGAGTGTGGGGGGTTTTTATTTCCCCTCCCAGGATCCGCGTGTGTGAGGATGACAAAATTCACAACACAACAAAATATTTCGCGGAAGCTATACAAGACGTTACGACCCGGAATCCGTATCCATCGGGTTCCGTGTCGTACTCGATCTGTCAGCATAAGATTATCATAAACATATTTAAACTCAGACTGGAACAATTCATAATATCAAGATATACAGAGCTGACAGTAACAGGCTTATCATTACCCAAGCATATTCAAGTTACAAGTTAGCGAGTGCATTAATTACAATTCCCACGAAAAAGGCTAACATAAGCCGTACACAAAAACAAGCTAGAACAAATACTACTCAATGGTGTAACGTAACTCCGGAGTCAAGCATGACGTCAACATGACATCGCTGACACAACAAGACTGCAAAACTCGTGGCTCAACAGCCCTCTGCACGCGAACTAGCTCAAAACAAGGACCTGCTATCTAGAGCACCAAAGCAGAAGTATATCAGACACGACGGTCTGGCAGGTGATCAATATAGGCAAGAGCATAAACAAAACCGAAGTTTAAAGGAAACAAGAACTAAAAACACTTCATTGAACTTGAACAGATTTACAAGATTTAAAAACAATGCATGAACATGATACTTATCAAGAAATCATTAGTGCATGCACGATATACGAAACAAGGTATGAATACATATAATATCATGATTAGTAAATCCACAAAGAGCCCATCCTTTCTCCATCATACATGATGATAAGAGTAAGCACGCACGACAAGCACGATAAGCACAACACGATAAACACGATCCCACGCCACACAAGGTAGACGTGGTGTCCGGCCGCGGAATCGGACCACGAACACGCACGATGTGTCAATTCAAGACACGACTAGTCTGCAGACAGTCCACATGTTTAAGGACCCCCAGGTAGTGGATCAAGCTAAAAGGGCAGTCCAAGCTCAGTGGTAATCACTTATATCGTGAATGCATAAAACACGACAATACTTATTCGAGAACACGTCAAAGTAAGAGGGAAATCATTTATCAAACACGTCACGACAAGGCTAGCAAAAACAGCATTATATAAATGCTTAACAAAACTTAAGAAATGATTCCCTTTTTTATTCTTGAAACACGCTTCTTGAAACATGTCTTAAATACAAGCTTATACTTGAAATTCAAACGAAAACACGATGATGCACGAAGCATCAAAACAAGCAATTTGGTTCTCAAAACAATTCTTCAAACAAACTTGTACTTGAAATCAAACGAGAACATGAGGATGTACGTAACATCAAAACAGAAGTTCAAACACGAAATCTATCAAGTTTAGGCTAAGACCATTCATTGACCCTTGTGGAGTTGAAACCCAAATGTCGGAGTTTTGACAAGGTTTGGTGCCCCAGAAGTTATAGTACATTTTGGAGTTCCAAGTGCACAAAGTCAACCAAAAGGTCTAAAACCTAGTCTAGTTTCCCTTCTCGCAAAAGTCCTTCAAAACAGTCCTTTTTGTAACTGTCGGTCAACGCTCGGTTAACCGTCGGTTAACCGAGGTCGATCTGTCGGTCGACCGAAGGCTTGACCGACAGATCCCAGCCCAGAGTTGCTGCTCTCTGGAATTCGAACCGACAGATCATCGGTCGACCGAAGGCGAACCAACGGATGACCTGACAAAAATGTTGCTCTCTAGAAATTGAACCGACAGATTTCGGTTGGTGTCGGTCGACCGAAGTTGGACCGACAGCTGACCGACAGGCACGGGCAGTGCATTCTGTTCAGAATTTTTACAACTTTCTCTCCCTTCTTCACTTCCACATTTTTACCACCTGCACTCCCCAAGCCTCCATGCTTTCCAAGGGATTCATTCCACACATTATAGAGCATTCCATCCACAATTTGTCCATTTATTCCAAAGAGAAACATCAAGACATTTTAAGGTATAAAATCATAAAAACTAACAAGATTAAACATGATTCCAAGAGCTTGCAAAATCATTGCTAACAAGACAAATGAAGAAGCCAAAACTCATGACTTGAAAGAGTATAACATGACTTGCATTATGAGATTAAACATGGAAAACATGTCTTAATGAAAGATTGAAACCATAATGAAAACATAAGCAATATACATAAGAAATCCTATAGAGATCACTTGCCTTTGTCCAAATGCCAAGCAAAACTTTCACAAATCCAAATCAAAGAGTTGATCCACGAAATCTACACAAAAGCCCCAAAAGAAAGCACATAAAAATCACCATTTTTGTCACTACAAAGCCCCATTTCGAAAATGGGTTTGAAAACATAGAAAACAAGTTCTAAATGAACTAAAAGAACATCAAATGAAAAGAGGAACAAGAGCCCTAACCTTTAGCTAGCTGAACAAGAAGAAGAGAGCTTGAAGACGATGAATAGTGTTGGGGATTTGACTCAAAAACGGGTCCAATCGAAGCTTGAGAAGAGAGGAAGAAAACCACGTTTTTAGATTTGCAAATGGAGCTTCCTAGCCATAGATCCAAGAGAAAGAAGCTTGGGGAAAAAGAGGGTTTTCTCTCCCAGCCCTAGGTCAAGAAGTTGCAGGAAAATGGAAATGGGCATGGAAGAGGAGGAAGACAACTTATGTGACTTGAAAATGGGACCCATTCAGCTGAAACTTAAAATGGCTAAATCAAGGTCTTACGGGCCCCGGATGGAATCGACGAAGAAGAACAAAACGATCGTCAAAAGATCTAGTTTTCAAAAAGTATATTTTCCCCAATTTCTGAAATTTTCGAAATTCATGGACAGATTTAGTGAAAATTGTCATTTTTGCCTTTTTTCTCGAAAAACGCGATTTCTGAGTATTAAATCAAGATGGTCAAAACATGAAAGTTGTTTATAACAATAAAATGAGTCAAAAGGAATAAAAATTGGAATTTTTACAAACCAAGAATAAATTCTCAGAAAAATACAATTTACAAGGGTCGGGTCAAAACAAAGTCAATGGTCTTTTAAAACTCTCCAAAGTTATGAAAAATCTATTCAAACTCAAAAACAAAGTCAAATCAACTATAATCTTGTTTAAAAAGCTAAATCATGGTTAAAACAATGCTAAACCCAAAAATTGAGGGTCGGGGTCTTACATCCTCCCCCCCTTAGAATCCATTTGGTCCTCCAAATGGTCTAAACCAAATCAAGAATCAAAAACTCAAAAGATCAAAGAAAACACTGAAGACTCAAAGACCAAAGAAAACACTGACACCCTAAGTTGAACCTCGGAAACTGAGCTATCCCTGATCAATCCTGACAATGAGAAGCGTCGGCAACAACACGTCTGATTCGATTGAAAACTTCACACTATCACACATATCTGTCCAACAACCTGCTCTTCTAACAAATCCAATGTTCAATAACTTCTCTAGTCATCCTTCGGTGGTCATTTGACGTCCTTACACTGGATCATCTCTTTTACTAACTTTGTTAATCGCTGTCTGTCTGAGAAGCAGCGAGTTCTGTCTCACTCTATCACCCCGAAATTTTTATGCCAACTGTTATACCGAGATGTACACGATGATCCTGACATTTTCATGTAGATGTGATCGTAGACATGCTTTCTCTGAAATAATCTTCATCCCGGAGAAACTCTGGAATCCCATATATCTGCTCTCACTGTACTACTCAGATTCTGGTTCCTTGTCTTCGAAGAATTGGCGAAGCTGAAGTGCTACCACGTACCAGTCTCTTTCATCCTCTATCTATGTTATTCAAATTCTTGGAACTATGCTGCCACATCTTATAAAATTCTATAAGTGTCCTGTTTCTGACTCGGTCGGTTACAACTCAGATACTTCACTACTACAAACCAGATGCTAAACTGCCATAACCTGCTGAGCTGCTCTGATTTTCAACACTTCGTATGGTTTGCCTCTTTCAAATCTTATTTCCAAATCTCTTACCATTGACATGCATAACTGGTCTTAGAATTCAAATCTGTGCTTAAAGTCTTGGAGTCCAACCTTTCTGTGCTATACTCAGAGTTCCTGTTCGCATCTGATTCTATCTGCCTGTTGTTCTAGATCTCTTACCTGCGATGTGTTATCAACAAAACATCTGTCAACTTGGTATCCTTCCATGGAAAGCCGAAATCTTCAACCCAAGCCTTGAAACAATTCTACCACATGCTCTTACTAATTCTCCTATCTACCCTTGGTTTCGGAAAATTGGTGACGCTGAGTACTACCAGATGTGTCTTACTTCAGGCAATGTCGTCCAGTCCTCGGTACACTTCTGCCATCTCTGTTTGCTTGTTCAAACCAAGAGGTTCACAACTCTGTAGGTTTCCAGCTCTGACCAAACCTGCTAACATTCTAACAGTTATGCTACTCCACATTTCCAAACTTCGTAAGGTGTGCTTCTATCAAACTCTGTCTCTGTCTTTCGGTCTTTTACCCAGGCATGCATAGCTGACCTTGCGAGCTCGATTCATCCTAGAATAAAGTCTTTCTTCAAAATAACCAAAAGTTCTTGTTACTCTGACTCTTTCTGCCCAGTTGCCATTGGTCTTCTGCACAATAATCAATTCCTAACCAAACGTGTTTGTTCACTTCGTGTCACCTCAACGGTTACAACTCTGCATTTAAATCTCGAAACTGCTCAAATCAAACCTTGGTTGCTCATCTTCTGCCTCTGTTTCAAGTTCACCATCCTCAAGTCTCGCACATGTTTCATTCTTTTCTATATCTTTCAACTGACCTTGTCCATGAGTTATGATTCTTCATCTTGTATCTGTACTCTGCCCAAACCAATGTTTTACAAGTCGGTAAAATCCACAAAATCTGCTCTATCATGTAACCAGGTAACAATCAATTCTGCATACTACCATCTACACTTTGCCAAAAACTGAATTCTCATGCTTCTAACCATTCACTGATACACCTTGCTGAGTCAACTTCACCACTATAGCTACAATTGTTGAACTTCCTCGAACAATTCTCCATCACAAGTTCATCAATGCTCGAGAAGTTTCTAACTTTCTCACATCTTCTTGGAGCCGTACCACTGAAAATCACCTCAAACCTCATAAAGTCCACCACTTATCCGGCTTTTGGAGTCTTCTAACTTAGGAAGATAATCCAAGTTTATCCAAAAATCTGCACTTACTTGTCTAACACACCGTCTGACGATACACGATCAACTGTAATTGGATCTTGACATGCCATTCACATTCCTTGCTGACTATTAATTGCTCACATATTCCCTTGCTAACTCCATCTGCGACATCGAAAAGCTGAAAATTCTGCCAAAGTCCTTCGAGAACCACACGCTAAGTCCACAAAATGCCACAAAAAAAACCGACTCTCTGACACAAAACAAGCAGAAGATACTAAATATGGGTACGGATACATTAAATCCTCCCCCACTAGAAAAGAATTTGGTCCTCCAAATTCCCTAACAACAAGGACAAGAACACGAGACAAAGAGGGTCTCCCCCACTAGAAGAAAACAAACCCTCTTTTTGCATTAAAGTCTACCCAATCAAGGTTATTTACAATTTGAGTCAAATGGAGGGTCATTTGACCGGATTCTCGTCAAACGACTTCGAGTTTATTTTGAAAGTTGACGTACTCGTCGAGATACGCGTGTTGGTATCAAGAGTTTCCGTATTCAACAAAATACGTATAAATCCGTATTTACGAAAAATGTCTTATTCTCTTAGTTCAAGCCTAACTCTCATTCAATTTACTCAATTTCTTCATTATCACTTCATTAAGTTCCTTTGAGACTAATCTCATTGGGTTTAATCATTAACCATCATTAGTCTAGTTAAACATGATTAACTAGCATTAACTTCAATTAACTAGAGTTAATCTTGATTAACTCGGGACGGGGCCTTACATATGATCAGAGCCATCACCCACCGGTCATAAGCCCCCCTCAAATGAAAATCCTGGATCCGCCACTGACTGTAGGAAGAAAATTGAATTTTGGTTCGTCCAATGAGCTAGGTAGATGATGTTAGGATAAAACAGGTGGCCAAGGGAGAGTCGATGTCAAAGGTGAAGAAGATTCCTCCTCAATTCTCGAACTGTTCTACCCATCAAAGTGGGCCCTACATTTCCTATTGTTGAATTATTGGTGTGGGCTTTTCAATTTTTGACATAAATCATACCTATGAGAGGCCCTCAAGATGAGTGGTCTTAAATGTTTGGGAATGAATCCTACATAAATTAGTCGAATTTTCTCAGCTTAGCTTTCGGCCGCTAATGTAGCGTTGTCTCAGAGCTTGTAGTATTTGGTACCCAACTATGCGATGACAACAATTGAGCACTTGATTTTTTATTTTTTGACTCTTCCTTTTATCGTTTTCTTTTGGTTTGAAGACTAATATTAACTAAAAATGACTTTTACCCTGGTGAAAATTTAAATGATTATTTAGGGAATAATTATAAAAATAGAAGACAAATGTACTTCTAATCACATTAGGACGGTTTACTAGATGGCCCATTTGACAGATGTGGGCCTATTTTTTCTTGATCTTGCAGCCATAGCTATATGGTCACCGGCCAAATTGTACTCTAATCAGAGTAGCAACAGCAGTAGTTGTTCTCTTTTCAAGAGACATCACGGACACATGCACCCACCAATTGATGTTGTTCATGCCATTGTACCAATGATTGGGTCGTCCAAAGATGAGTCCTACATCAGTCAAATGGGTGGTCATGTTGATTCGGACATCAAAGACTAGAACATATCTCAAAAGAACAAGTAAAATAATAAAAAGTTAAGAGGCAGTGAAAACACAAACTATATCCACACTCACTGCTTGTGTATGCATGCAGCATGCGTGTATATGATTAGTAATAGCTGAGTATCATTGCAGGAAACAATAATTCACTGTAGCCAATAGGTCTTACTAGCGTTTACAAGCTACAAAATTGATTTCGATGTTGTAACCATTGCAAATATATTTTGACTAGATTAGAGGGAGAAATGAGTTCTTTTAACATTTTAATTTATACTTAATAAGAAAGAAAATTCACTTTAAATGCATTTAAACCGTAATAGCACAATTGTCATGCACATTCCAAAGGTTTTATGCTAACAGCATGTTTATTTGCATGGAGGAGAATTCATGGTAAAATTGGTTCTAGAGACTTAGGGGTGAAGAATAAATGACGATGATGCAGATGGAACTCTTGACCTTCCTAGGATTTGATTTACTAGATGATAGCTGGGTATTAATTTTCCATCAATGGAAAAATTATTTGACGACCCCATGCAGATCTTCACCTTTGCTTCAATTTTAGCCACTATTCCCTGAGAAAGGCCAATTGAGCTATGGGATCAGGCCCCTCAATCAGCTCTCTGCCATAATAATTCCAGTTAGATCATAAATTTAAATTTCTTCAGGGAGACTATCAACTTTAGAAGCTCGTCAAAAGAAATAACATGCAATTGATGGTTGAAATTCTAAGGGCCACTAGAAAAGTACTGTCAAAAGGTACAAATGGGAGGGCTTACACCACCAATTAGTTTAGGCTGCATATGGTATAAATTCTTTCCAAGTATATGAAAGAATCCAAAGAAATAACTATTACAGAGTGTAGAAATTTAATATTCTTAGAAAAAGACAATTAATGCTAAGGGTGATTCACCTTTCTCTTTCAAGGTGCTGACCCACTTTCATTGTATTTGTATTTATAGATGTTTACACATGTACAGAGAATATAATAAAATATCACACAAGAAATCCAAGTGTAGGATCGTCCAGCCATCATAGGATCTCAACGTGTCACGATCTTCTTTCCATCTTCACTTGTGCATCTGATTAAGATGGGCTGGAGCCATCTACTATTGTAATGGATGATTGATTTCATTCCTTGTTTTCTTCTCAATCTAGATCAGCTGAGTTGGAGATATATTTGACTTTATGATGCTTGAGAGAGAACCTCGGTGTGATGATTTTGAATGAGAAATCATAAGATTTCTTTCCTTTGTTTTACTCAAATTTAGTGCACATGGGCTGACTGATATCTTGGAAGATTCGGGTGCCACATTTATATAACTCTGATGAGCTGGGGCGTCAATCAATTGGGCTGAGTTACGGTGACCCAAGTTATTACAAGTGGGCTGGAGTTGGTCTGAACCATAGTGAGTTGATCTATCATTATTGGGTTGAGCTTGTCGCGACTGGGTTAGAATTAACGCAGGCGACTTGCAGTCCTTGATACTCCCCCTCAAGATGGAGGGTGGTGCAAACAACACGCCAAGCTTGTGCCTTAATAATTGATGGCCTTGCTTTGGCAAAGGCTTTGTGAAGATATCAGCAATTTGCTCAGTGGAGCATACAAAACGCGTTATCAAAGTGCCTTGAGCAACTTTTTCTCGAACAAAATGATAATCGATTTCAATATGTTTTGTCCGCGCATGGAAGACTGGATTGACAGTCATGTAGAGTGCACTGAGATTATCACAAAAGAGAACTGGCGGTGTTGGTAGATAAAGCCCAATGTCTCGAAGAATATAGGTGATCCACACAATTTCAGCAGTTGTGGAAGCTAGAGCTCGATATTCAGCCTCAGCACTTGATCGTGCAACAGTGGGTTGTTTCTTTGCTGCCCAAGAGATGCAGTTAGAGCCTAAGTAAACACAGTACCCTGTTGTAGATCGACGTGTGATTGGGCAACCAGCCCAATCTGCATCTGAAAAAGCATAAAGGCCAAGTGATGATTGAGATAAGATCCGAAGTCCATAGTCCATGGTACCCTTGATGTAGCGCAAAATCCTCTTTACTCCTTGAAAATGAGATGAGGTGGGTTCTTGCATAAATTGACAGACCAAATTGACAGAGAAGGAGAGATCTGGTCTGGTAAGTGTAAGATACTGCAATGCACCAACGATACTCCTATAGACCGTTGCATCAAGTTGTGTACCCTTCGAGGAATGTAAGCCATGTTTTTGAGCAAGAGGAGTATTGATGGGGTTGCAATCTGCCATTTTTGCTTTGTTAAGTATCTCAGCAGCATAGTGAGCTTGGGATAGGAATAGACCTCCATTAAATGATATGACCTCAATTCCAAGGAAAAAATGAAGAGGACCTAAGTCCTTCATTGAGAACTCCATATTTAACTTTGAAATGAGGCGATGGAGAATATCAGAGCTACTACTGGTCAAAATAATATCATCCACATAAAGTAATAACAGTATGGTCCCAAACGAGCAATGTAATATAAAGAGGGATGGGTCAGCTTGGCTACAAAAAAAACCAATATGGAGAAGAAAAGTGCTGAACCGGTCAAACCAAGCTCGTGGAATTGTTTTAGACCATAGAGAGCCCGCTTTAGACGACAAACATGGTGAGGAAGCAAAGGATTGGAAAACCCAGGCGGCTAGTCCATGTAGACTGTTTCTTTAAGTTTTCCATGGAGGAAAGCATTTTTGACATCTAGCTGTCTAATTGGCCAATGTCGAACTACAGCTATGGCAAGAACAGTTCGAATAGTAGTGGGCTTGATAACGGGACTATAAGTTTCATCAAAATCCACTCCTTCCATTTGATTGAAACCTTTAGCAACAAGCCTAGCTTTAAATCTCTCTACTTCCCCATTGGCCTTGAACTTAGTTTTATAAACCCATTTGGACCCAATAACATGCATGTCTGGTGTACGGGGAACAAGTTCCCATGTATCATTTTGATGAAGAGCAGTTAACTCTTCCTTCATAGCTTCAACCCACTGTTGTTTTTTTAGAGCAGAGGCAATTCCTTTTGGCTCTATTAAATCCTCATTACGTTGGGAAAGTAATGATGTGAATTTCCCAGATTTAGACCGTGTTACCATGGGATGAACAGGTTCATGTTGGAGCTTAGTTTTGTGCTGTATATCCTGGCCCCCAGCTGGATGAACAGGTAAGTCAATATAAAAAGCGCCCGGGAGACCATCATTATTCCACGCAGTCTCCAGGCTATGGTCGGCACCATCGGATTGAGGCAAATGAGAATATGAAAATTCTGCATTAAGGGGCCCACCCATTGCTGAGGAAGATTCATATGAGCTGTCCGGTTGGGCTGGATTGGAGCTAATAGGTTGATCCTCAACCTGAGTTGACTGATTATCATGCTGTCCCATGGTTTGGACCATGATGTCCTCATTTTGTGGCTGGGCAGCGTGATCTGGCTGGCTATCAAGCTGGCCCATATTCTGGACCACAAGGTCCTGATTTTGTGGATGGGCAGCAAGATTTGCTGGACCCGTAGGATGGCCCACAGGCTGGACAAAACCGACCTTTAGCTGGGGCTCGGGAGTTGCCAATGTGGGGCCCACATCGTCCTGGAGTTGTGGTGGAGCAGTAGTTGCCAATGTGGGGTCCTCGATCTGAGCAGCATGATGTGGCAGATCTGGTTCAGAGATAGGAGCAAGTGATGGTCTATAACCTGTATGCCCCAAATGGCCGTCCATAAATTCAGAATATGTAGAGATTGAACTGGGTTCCTGAATTGAAGAAAACATGGACGAAGTATTAGTATATGGCAGCATATTTTCATCAAAAACCACATGCCTGGAGATGTATATTTTTTTGGATGGAGGATGATAACATCGATATCCTTTGTGTTCGCTGCTATATCCAATAAAGATGCATGGATAGGATTTTGGTTGAAACTTGTTAGCCATTCGATCACGAAGATAAGGGAAGCAACGACATCCAAATACCTTGAATGTGGAGTAGTCAGGATGTTGGCCATACAACTTGTAGAAAGGAGTGTCCATACCCAATGGTGAGGAGGGCAGTCTATTAACCAAAAATACCGACGTGAGGAATGCCTCTACCCAGAATGTTGTGGGTAGATTTGCATGGAAAAGTAGAGTGAGTCCAGTTTCTACAACATGGCGATGTTTTCTTTCTGCGACCCCATTTTGTTCCGGGGTATGGGGACATGAGATGCTTCGTAAAATGCCATTTTCTTCAAGATGAGAGATAAATGATTTAGACTGAAACTCTCCCCCTCCATCACATTGAAAAATCTTTATTTTTGTTGAAAATTGGTTCTCAATCATACGTTGGAATTTTAAAAAGACAGAAAAGAAATCTGATTTCTGTCGTAAGGGGTATAACCATGTAAACCGAGTGCAATCATCAATGAAAAGAACATAGTACTTCATATGTTGAAAGGAATGCACTGGGGCTGGTCCCCAAAGGTCACAATGTATTTTGCGAAAGGGAACATCTTCAACTTTATTTCTTGTTTGAAAAGGCAATTTGCAACTCTTACCCATTTGACAGCTAGTACATAGAGTGCGTAATTTATTCCAACTACTAACACTGACACTGTTACTGGAATCTAAAATTTTAAGAAACTTAGAATTAGGATGACCAAGTCTCTGGTGCCAAATGTCCTCAGGAGCTTTCCTAGTTTTTATTGCCATGAAAGCTGCGGAAATGGTGCCATCGATTGCATATAGGTTGCCTCTTTTACTCCCGGTTGCCAATATTCTGCCTGTCTTCCGATCCTTAATCATAAAACCAGAGTCAGCAAATTCAAAAATACAGGATTCATCTTTGGTAAGCTGACTAACAGAAAGAAGATTCTTTTGAATAGAAGGAACCACAAGAACATCATGAAGTGGAACTGACCCATATGTGGATTTAACATTTGTATCCCCCACGTGCGAGATTTTTAAACGATTCCCATCTCCAACAACTACTTTGTCAAATCCATGATATGGGGTTAAGTTTGTCAGTATACCTGGGTTATTGGTCATGTGAGCATTGGCCCCCGTATCAACATATATGTTGGGATCAGGAGTGTCTGATAGAGAAACTGATGTAAGTGCTTGTGGCAGATCTTCTTGAGCCTGATAAGAAAAATCCCATCGGAACCAACACTTTAAAGCAGTGTGACCACGTCGACCACATATTTGGCATTCGGGTCGTCCTCCTTGAGATCCTGCAAATTTATTTTGACCACTCTGATAATTAGCAACAGGGGCTTGGAAACCATGAAGTTGATTACCTGAGGAATGAGGCTGCTGTGTAAAGGATTGTACACCTCCTTCTTTTGCCTTTTGTGGAAAACTATTCTTGGAAGATTGTGGTTCAAAAGAAGATTTTTCTCCTTTGTAAGGCTGTCCAGCAGGAACGAATCCACGCCCTTGTGAATTAAAGTAGTTATTTGAATTTCCTCGACCTTTTCCATTTCCACGCCCTCTACCACCATTTGATCGTTGAGAGAGGAAAGCCATGTTTTGATCGATAATCTTCTCTTCCATAGAAGAGTTTTGGAGTCGCAGATCATAACTTTGTAGTGCTGTTACAAACTGTGCATATGAAGGAAATGGGGGTTTCGAAATCATTGAGGTAATAAGAACTTCATACCTGGACCCTAACCCTTGTGATAAATACACAACCTTGTCATCTTCAGCGACAGGTTTCTGTATTGCAGCAAGACCATCGAAAATGGTCTTGAATGTCTTGAGGTAATCTGTTAAGGGCTGGGCTCCCTTCTTTGTGTGTTGCATTTGCCTCTTCAGTTGAACTTCACGTTCCTTGGTTGCTTGGAGATAATTTTCTTCCAAGCAATCCCAAACATTCTTAGCCGTCTTACATCCGACGACGAGACACAAGGCCTCTTCAGAGAAAGTGCCTGTGATAAAGCTTCGAAGAAGAACATCCTGTTCCTTCCATAAGGTAAATTCAGCATTTGAAGTCACCTCACCTTTCTCGGAAGTAGAGGTTTCAGTGGGTGGCTCTTTGTATAGGATAGTGGAAACCTTAATGCTTTCAATTAGAGGCAGGATTTGGCTTCTCCACACAAGATAGTTTGTGGCAGTCAACTTGATTGACACAATATTAATTAAGTGATGGAGGTACTGCGGTGTGAGAGAGAAGCTGGTTGAGCCAAGCGACGACATGGTCAAGGGAAGAAAGAAGAAAGAGACGTGAGAAAGGATGACACGATGGAAGATGGATAATATGTATCAAAGGCTGGAACGCTCTGATACCATGTAGAAATTTAATATTCTTAGAAAAAGACAATTAATGCTAAGGGTGATTCACCTTTCTCTTTCAAGGTGCTGACCCACTTTCATTGTATTTGTATTTATAGATGTTTACACATGTACAGAGAATATAATAAAATATCACACAAGAAATCCAAGTGTAGGATCGTCCAGCCATCATAGGATCTCAACGTGTCATGATCTTCTTTCCATCTTCACTTGTGCATCTGATTAAGATGGGCTGGAGCCATCTACTATTGTAATGGATGATTGATTTCATTCCTTGTTTTCTTCTCAATCTAGATCAGCTGAGTTGGAGATATATTTGACTTTATGATGCTTGAGAGAGAACCTCGGTGTGATGATTTTGAATGAGAAATCATAAGATTTCTTTCCTTTGTTTTACTCAAATTTAGTGCACATGGGCTGACTGATATCTTGGAAGATTCGGATGCCACATTTATATAAATCTGATGAGCTGGGGCGTCAATCAATTGGGCTGAGTTACGGTGACCCAAGTTATTACAAGTGGGCTGGAGTTGGTCTGAACCATAGTGAGTTGATCTATCATTATTGGGTTGAGCTTGTCGCGACTGGGTTAGAATTAACGCAGGCGACTTGCAGTCCTTGATACAGAGAATCATTAAAAATGACAGACAGAACATTTTACCTTTATAATTGGTAGGTCATGGTTTCATTTAGCCACAAAGAGATCGTCTTAGTGAGTAATTAAGTACTGGATACCAGCATTGGAACTTCACATGAATTCTTCAAATGAGAAAAAAAGCGCATTTCCTTGTTTTTTTCTTGTTTCTTTTTTAAGTATAACACAATAAGCCAACTCAAGATTCATAGGGTAAGGCTACGATGATCATGATGACAAGCTTCTGAAAGTATAATCATTTCTTATGTGCATTATAACAATTATGCTTACGAGGGATTTAAAGACAACTGTAGGAGGAGGAGAAAGGGAAAGCAGACTCCTTTTCAATTAAGACAACAAGGTTTGGAGGAAAGTGGCAATAAACTAACATTACAAGTGACATTATAGGAGCTCGAGGCATTGTTTTTTAATTATGTGCCTTTGCTTTAAGAAAGAAAAGGTAAAAGAGAAAGAAAAGGTTAAAATATATAATTACTTTTTAAGCTGCATTTGGCTGTTCCTTTTTTGTGAGCAAGGAAAGCTCTCTTTGTTTTTTCTCGAAGAACTTTCTATTTGGCTTTGAGAAACCAATGAAGAACATAGCCTCAGGTGCTGTTTGGTTAGGTAGAAATATTTGCGTGAAAACTCTTGAACATATCTATATCAGACTATTTGAATATGTTCTGGTACATCTGCCTTACTTTTCTTTTATGTGTTTCTACCTAACTATACTCGATCGCACAGAAAGTGGAATACACATCTCAGCTCCAAGTATTTTTCTTCTCATACAGTGAAACTCATTTTACAGAAGAAAAAAAAAATAAAAAAATAAAAAAATAAAAAAATAAAAAAATAAAAAAAAAAAGAGAAAGCAAAAACTTTTTAGTACATGGAAAGGGAAAAGAGAAGAAAATGATGGTGGAGAAAATCTTCATATAGGTCAGAAGGCACATTCTTATATATATATATATATATAGGGGGGTATTCATATGCATCCATCCCTCACCATTTTTGGTGAGGGACACCCCAAAAGGGGAATTTCCAAGTACAAAAGTGAGGAAGTACACCTTTGTACTTCCTCACTTTTGTACTTGGAAATTCCCCTTTTGGGGTGTCCCTCACCATTTTTGGTGAGGGATGGATGCATATGAACATTTCCCATATATATATATATATATATATATATATATATATATGGGAGGGCCTCTCCTCAGCTCACGCTGAGGAAAAGGTCCGCTCACCACGTGTGGGTCAAGTCGAAATGGGATGTGAAGACGGAAGTGTGTGCCCGCCCAGAACATTTTGTTTCCCGCTCTCCATTTGGGCCAAAATCAAAAGAAAAGAGATGAGGAGACCAGTGCTTTCAAACGCTTGAAACCCATTTTCCATCCCAACCCCTCTCTATCCCTTCCATCCGAAGTGCTCTCTCCTCCGTGCGCGGCCAGAAACCGACCCGACCCTCTCTATCCCTTCCATCTGAAGTTCTCTCTCAGCCATCACCGGAACTCCGTGCAAGGCCAGAAACCGACCCAACCCCAGGCTCTCGCCCGCGACCCCGATCGTCCCCCAGGTTTTCGTCTCTCTTCTGCGACTGCGACCGTCGATCGTCCTCAGGTTTCGTCTCTCTACCGCGACCCTCCCGCAGCGCTCTCTCTCTCCCGCGACCCACAGGTTAGGAATCAGCCCTTCCTCTCTCTGCTTTTCAGTTTTTTCGTTAAAGGCACTGCAACTAGTAGAAATGGAATGTGGGTTTTTTTTTTTAATTTCTTTTATGTGCAAGGTCTGGGTTTTGTTAGATTTGACAGATTCAGTTTCAGATTTTATGGTTTGTGGTAGGGATTTGAGGGTTTGGGGTAGGGATTTTAAGGTTTTGGGTTGGAAAGAGAGAGAATGCCTCTCCTTCCTTCTCTTATTCTCTGCTTCAGTTTCGGTACTTTGCCCAGACACATGGGATATGTTTTCATTCGGGAGAAGAGGTTTGACAGAAGGGTTTGGATGGGGACGACTGATGGCAGCTTGTCAATGGCTTTGATCTTTTCAGCTATGGTGGGCATTCTGTCTGAATCGTCTTCCGTTGCTTTGATTTGGAATTCTACAGCTCCCCTGACGGTGATGGGTTTTGGCTGGTTGCCTCTGGTTGACAATGGATAACCTCCCTAAAGGTAGAATGATTATTGTGAATGGGAGTCCTTTGTGTCTCAAGGAAGCAGAATCAGTGGGTCATCTCTTGGCGCAAGCCTGTGGGTATGTGCTTTGGGTTGGTTTGAATGCAGTTGGGTTATGCTGGTCACTCTTTGTTAATTGTTTGAAGCATGAAGAATGGGTGTGGGGTTGGTCAGGGGTAGAATTATGTGGCCTGTGTGTCATTTTGGTTATTTGGATGGAGGACTAAGCGGTGTTGTGTAGGCACCCAACAAAGGGAAGAAGCTCTGATTAACAACGTGAAACTTTTGGCAGCCTCTTGGGTCTGTATTTATCCTGCTTTCTGGCATAGATGGAATCTATGTTGAGGAGTTGGCTCGTGCTATTAAAGTTGTTAGTGTGTTGCACCTTTAATACTTAGACATTTTGGATGTATTGGTTAGCAACTTGAGAGCCATTTCATTATAGCTAAAAGTGAGTCTAATCATGCTATTCATTGGGCTTTCAGCTCTTCTAAAGTGCCTTGGTGACTTCATGGGCATGGTCTATCTTGATGGCCCCACCATATCAATTGTCTGGATCACTAATTAACATCTGCCCCTTTCTAGCAGATTCAAAAATGCCATGTAACTTTCTATCACTATAGTTGAATAAGAACAATGGCAGGCCAGGTTCAATATTCTTTACATAAGAAAAATGTGCTGCAGGCAAGCCTGTTGAATATTGACACAGGTTGCAAGCATCTTAGAACCAGAAGTATACCTAGTATATGGTTACAGTATAATATTTTTAGAACAAGAATCATGTCTCCTGAAGTTGTTTGACCATGTCTATTGCCTAGGACCCATATTTTTTCTGTTCTTTCTTTACTTATTTTTCTTTTGTTGGTGCTTTACTGTCATCCCACTTGGAGTGGTATGCCTGTGCCACTAAGGAATCAGTACATTCGCATAGCAACTTGTATCAAATTACATGAATGGAATTGCAAAAGCTCTAAATGAATAATATGCATATAAAAAAAATCATATTACAGAGTCAGAAACTAATGGTTTAGCTTGCAGTCATCTTTCTATTTGAATAGCCTGCCATCAGTTTACAGAAATAAAAACATTCTAACTTGCAAATCTATCACTTTCTTTGCACAAGTCATAACCATCTATAATGATTCCCTCCCGTTAATAATATCCTCAGAGTTTGCTGCAAGACGGATACAACCATGCCATAATCCTTATTGCCTCATTGGATCTTTGTAAACCAAGACAACATTACTCAGTTTACTAATGCATATGTAAAACCTGAGCTAGCTGCAGCCTGCAAGTCACCTACCATAAGTAGACAAGAGTTACAGCCAACCGAACCAGTTAAATGTGCTCATGCTTCCAAGGATCCAAACTGTGCATTAAGATTCAGTTTTACCTCACAAGGCACTTTCAAACCAATAACAGTGATCAAAGCATGGATTTTTTTAACATTCGACCACATGTAGATGACCAGAATTGTCAATTTGATAGACATGGATTTTTTTAACATTCGACCACATGTAGATGACCAGAATTGTCAATTTGATAGACAATTACCATGGGTGTACCACATACAATAAACCATGATTTCTAAAATCCAAACTGGATGGCCCTAACCATGTACTGCAATGATTCAAATTGGCATTATAAAACAAGATAATTTAATACCGATGTTAAATGTCAAGAAATCTATTCAATCAAATGGCCAGAATCATCCCATCCATGCATTCTTTATTTTTTACTGCAGGCAACCCATGACAGCACTGACTGCTAGGCAGATGGATATTCCATTCATCCAACATCAAACAAATATGTAGGAGAGGTCCCCTCATCTTGTGTCAGCTTCTAACCATTTAAGCCTTCTTGCTCTTCTGGCAATGGGGATACTATATAGAACACATGCCTGTCACATGTGCCGACTCCCTGATGGCATTGGTGGGACTATTTTACTCCAAACAGAAGCCCCCAGGGAAGTCCTGAATGAGTGTCTCATCTGCTCATAAATGCAGAATTCCAATTCTTATCTACGTTTCTAACCTTCATACCCACCCAGATATAAGGGGACATCCAAACATTGCTCGGTTGAAACTACATCTCACCAGCTCCAGATATAAATGTAAACACAAGAATCTCAAACACATGTAATTTCTCAAACACATGTGATTTATCTCACCCATGCTTGATTCTCAGATGAAGAACTGTGAACTATGACTAATGAAGAACTATCATGTTCACAGATGAGAATTTAACAATTGCACCAACACAATCCAACATTAAAATGAAACTTCTAAAAAGCTGAGCTACCATTAATCATAACCATTAAATTGCATCCATCATCAAACCAAACCAAACCAAGCCTTTTCCCACTAGGTGGGGTCGGCTATATGGATTTGACGACGCCAATCAAGTCTGTTTAGGGCCATGTCCTCCGTTAGGGCCATGTCCTCCGTTGCATCCATCATCAACATTATAAAAAAACTTATTTGACACTCACCGTCGATAAGAGTCAACCAAACCAAACATTAACACTATATGATCCCAACAAAAACAAAAATCCATTTTTTCTGAAGTGCAAAGTTCCAACATGAAACATAAAGAAAATCTCCTCGTTCACCCTCGAACCCTCAAAGAAAATCTCCAAAATGATCGCATTCCATGGAATCTGCAGGTTTATGATCATCGAAGATATTAAATAATCAGTTTAAAACAATAGCAAAGAAATTCTCAACACTAGCAAAGGCAACTACTACCTGAATTGGGTATGACACAACATCCAAAATAACAAGATACACTTCCATCTCCAACTACCACTACGGCATATGCTGGCCTATAGATAAGAAAAATATTTTTAAAGCGCAAATATGAAAATGTGCAAGATGAAGAGGAACTGGTTTAATATAAACCAAAGGAAAAGGAAGAGTAGAAGTGTAATTATGATGTAAAACAAAAAAGAGATGTGTCTAATTCCCATCCAACAGAGTTGGTCTAGATGAAAATAAGATCTACTCTGTGTTCTCATGCAAACAAATTTGATTTTAGCCCAGACATCAATAACCACTTCAAATTCTTGAATCAATATATAAGCTACAAACAACTCAATGCTAGATGCCTAAGATGACATTCCCTGGTGCATGTAGTTTGCAAACAACTGATGAACTGTGAACAAGAAACATTCCCTGGTGCTTTAATGAATCTCATTTATAAAAAAAAAAAAAAACCCATTAGCTATTAAATCATGCAGATAGGGCAAAGATCTGGGCAGAAGCATTGAATCCAATGTATCAAAGTCATCTGCATTTCACAATAAAAAAAATCCCAATTTCTTTCTCCATTGAGACACTCTTGGGGCTAGCACTCACAATAAACACCACTATCATGACCAACAAGCATTCAGATAGAACTAATAGTAATAATAAACATCATAGTAAGTTCCAAGCTAACAAACCAGCATTAACAAGATCTCAAACAAATACATAACAAAGACACCACCAACAGCCACATCAACCAACCACAACAAGTAGCCATATCAAAATATCAACAGATAAAAGCTTCAAAAGCAAAAGAAACCCAATAACAATACCAATCATTGCAGATAAAAAAAAAAACCCACATAACATGTCAACAAGAAATCGCTGTTTACTTAAGAGAATTCATGTTTGATCCATTAAACAAAACTGGGTCCTTCACTTTAAACAACAATAAGAACACTAACCAAAAGTACATTAAAAATAACCATTGATGAGAAACCCCATTAAAGAGGGAAAGACATGCAATGGCCATAAGAAAATTGCACTGACTGGACATTCCTGATTCCCTGCCACCACTCACCCTTCACTTGTTAAATAATCCTTACGTAGAGCTTCGGTCACTTTCAAGCCCTATGTAATTAATTCCGAAGTATTCTATACAAATTAACAGACACTGAAAAAGATTACTTCCAAATCCATAATAAGAATCATGTTGAAGATTAGATGATGAAAAAAAAAAAAAAAAAAAACCACGAGTGAAATCAAAATCAAAGTTCTGATTATCAAAATTGTATAACAGAAAAATCACCAACTGTAAACAAGACCCATAATTTTTCCCCATCTGAAAACGTGAACGGCATAAATCGAAGCCGGCAATTTGGAGAGAAGGTCAACTGTGGCACTCTGAGAAGCCCGCCTACATTTGTCACAGTCGCCAGTGCAGAGTCTAGTAAGTGTGATTTTAGGAGTGTGGCGACACCCATCAAACCACAATCATCGGCTGGAAAGCTTTTGAGTGATATATTGAAGAATCACCCTCTAAGCTTTCTCCAAATGAGGGCATCGGCTCAAATGATGGGGAAGGGAAAGCTAGGAAAGACATACCTAAATCCAAACATAAATATTGCTTTACTGAAACCCCAAAATCACAGAAGCTAAATGGGTTCCAAAAGAAAACAGAGGAAAAAAAATTAGGGAAGGAAGAAAAGACATACCTCGAAGATGAGATCGCTGGCCGGAGATTGGGTTTGAGGCCTAGTAGGGGAGGTGCCTCTGCAGAGAGATCGCCGCTGCAGAGAGAGAGGAGAGAGAGAGCCAGAGAATGGAAATGGGGGAAGCCTGAAATCTCAACTATTTTTTATATAGCATCACGGTACGAATTGGAAGAGGAGCGGTGAATCTCGTTGGCCGGAGGGAAGCCTGAGGAGAGGATCGCGTTGGCCGGAGAAGCTCGATCGCGCGAGGATGGGATCGTGCCTGCAACATGGAGAGGGAGGAGAGAGAGGCGAATGGAAATGGGGGATGAAGAGAGAGAGAAGAGCCCCGATCTCTTTTCTTTTTATTTTGGCCCAAATGGAGAGCGGGAAACGAAATGCTCTGGGTGGGCCAAACACTTCCGTCTTCACATCCCATTTCGACTTGACCCACACGTGGTGAGCGGACCTTCTCCTCAGCATGAGCTGAGGAGAGGCCCCCCCTCTATATATATATATATATATATTTTAAGTTTCAATTCAACTTTGAGCAACAGTTGAATGATTGTCATATTTGGGCTTGTGGAAACTCACTGGTGGTAAATTGATCATAGGTAGGCCAGGTGGCTCAAAAATAAGTCAGACAGCATGATTCTTATGTACCAATGATTCTCGCTTGAATACTTTGTGTGAATCATATCATAATTTTAAAAACTTTATTAATGATGATCATAAACGTCGTCTCAATGCTTTCACACATAAATAAGGGGCACTTTTGCATCAATTACCCTCAATGAACTGCATCAATTGGGAATCAATGATTCATTTTGGAAGACAAAATATCTGGGATTTTGGGTTTTATTTTTTGTTGCAACACTGTGATCTAGTCAGGCTTTTTCTAGACTATACTTCGCCTTTTCATGATCACTAACACCAACGATCCCAAAAGAAAAGAGTGATAAAATAAAAATTTATAGCAAGAGTCCATTAATATGCAAAGCTTGTCCCTACTCCTTACTGTTACAAGTCCGGTGAGCCCTCACCAAGAGCTAACCAATATTGTATGCATTCAGTTTGCAATCCTTGATACATTTACCTTAATTTCACCACAAACACACAAACTGCCACTCCCTCCCATCAAATCAGCATTCAGCATTGAACAAATATTATCAAACATAGATCTTTAATCATAAGGAACAAGTCCTTGTAAGAAAGTTATTGCTTTAACATATGCTACTGATCCCATGAATTTTCTATGCACAAGTCACACACACGCACGCACACATATAAGAGCGTGGTTAAATATTAGTCACTGTGCCATTCAGAGTCCATTTCACGGCTCGCATGAAAACTGTTGATGAAATTAGATGATTTAACGTCTATCTCCAGTTCAGCCCCGTCGTCGTCGTTGTAGTGTCTCCTTCGCTTGCTTTGATATTCAGCTTCGCCTGTCTCATCTTCATGTGATTTCTTCGGTGCGAACACCTTGAAGAGTTTGAAGAATGAAGATAATGAAGACTTCCCCTTCACCATCTTTCTGTTTCTCTTATTGCACTCTACTAGCAATAAGAGAGAGCCCTCTTTGGTTTTGCTATGAGAGGGAAGAAGAGAGAGCTATTCAATTTATATGGTAGGAGCAGCCCCTTCCTAGGTGAACCCAGAAAGATTTTGGACCGTTCTTGTCATTTGGACGGTTTACATTAATTTGATTGATCGTGTTAAAGTGAATTAGAACCTGGTAATAAACCCATAGAAAGAAAGGACTATAATTTGTAGCCTCTCCTTTTCAAAATTGAAGGGGATATGTTTTCATACACAACTTTCCTGTTACTTTCACTGTTTATTTTAAAGAGGTACAAGAATAAGACAGTGAAAAATCTGTCACTGTTTATTTTAAAGAGGTGCAAGAATAAGACAGTGAAAAATCTGTCACTTCATATTGAGCTGTCAATGCCTTTAGACCCGAAAATGGGGCCCACCAACCTTTTGCTTGGTTGATCCTAACCATCTGTCAGGAGCCTCGAGTGAACGGTGGATGATGGACATTTGGTAGAGCTATACTTCCTCCACGTTCTTGACAGGTTAATGGAATCGTCAAGGAAGTCGTTTGGAGCCCATAGATTTAAGGTGGGCCCATTTTGTACATTGGTCCACTCAATTCCGTCAATGTGAAGTCTCACTGACCAAAGCAGTGTGTTGGTGTAGAATGTGTTGGAAAAATGGCTAGAGCACCATTACTTTTGTCAAAGTTTGAGCCAAAAACTAAGTGGGACCCACTAATCCTTTTTGGTGGGAATACATGGGAATGTACTCTACTCCATGAGTAGATTAATTACATGTATTGGGTTGCTCTAATCCATTAAGGAGTGAATGAGAAATTGCCTCCTAAACACTACTACTTGAACATGTTAAACATGGAAACAAAGGAAGTAGTGAACTTGCATCCCACATTGCTTGGGAGCAAAACATTCCTTGGGTATAAATATACTTACTTTGGTAGTATAAAATAAGCCCCAAGGGGCACCCCACTTTTGTGGGGGAGGGAGGACCTAGATCAAGGTAGGGTCACCACCACACGCGCGCGCGCCGCCCCGCACCGGGTTGGGCTTGGGCTTGGGCTTCACGCGCGAGTTGGGCCTTGGCTCGGCCCACTACCCGTTTATTTTTGGAGAAATTTTATTTAAATAAAATTTCTTTTGGCAAATGGGATGTGTCCCTAGTGATTAGTGGTGTGTGTCCTTTCGCCCTTGAAAGGGTGTGTCCTGAGAAGTTGCATCTGTTCATTGAACAGTCACTGTTCTGAACAGATGCAACCCCCCATTGAAGAGACTTGTTCAGCCTATTTAAGTGCATCTTGTACATGCTTTTTGGCATCCATTTTTTCTGCTGCTGTTGCATTGCATTCGAGTCATCATTGTGAAGAGAGAGTACTGCTACACCTTTGGTTCGCCGGACACTTAGTTTGTAGTGCTGCAACTGTGTGTGATAGATCACTGTATCCTGGGAGACAGACGCTACAGAGCTCGTAAGCACCATTGCGGGGGCGATTTTTGTCTTAAGGAAATAGTGCTGCGCACTAGCCTTGATCACCTGTGATTTACAAAACTTCTGAAACAACACCCTGTTTCTGTCTTCAAACAGTGAGTGACTTCTTATTGTATTTACTACTTGTTAAATTCACTGTGTTCTAATCTGTCTTCTAAACACTGAACTATTACTGAATGTACTCGGAACTTACAATCTTAAGACAAAAAAAAAATTCTTTTAAAGTTCTGAGTACACTCTGTTATCAGTATTACTTCAGTATTTCTGGTCTTCTGTTACTGAAACCAGTATTGTAAAACTCTGGTTTTATCTTTTATTTCATTTGTTACAGAACTTCAGTGTGTTCTGTAACTTGTTTACTTGTTTTCTCAATTGATTTACGGTACTGTTAGTTGTTAACTCTCCGTATACTCTCTCTTTTCTTTTGCTTCTGGTCATTCACAGTAATGGGTATTGAGAAGAATACTCCAGTCAGTGCCCCTGCCCCTGTTATGGTGAGCAATGGGGAGAAACCTGAAAAGTTTAATGGTACTGAGTTTAAGAGATGGCAACAGAAGATGTTGTTCTATCTCACCACCTTAAACTTGGCTAGGTTCCTCCATGAAGAAGCTCCTGCCTTAACAGAAGGTGAAACAGATAAGCAAGTGGTTGCTGCTGTTGATGCCTGGAAGCATGCTGACTTCCTCTGTCGCAATTATATCCTCAATGGACTAGACAACACATTATATAATGTGTACTGTTCATTGAAGACTGCTAAGGAATTATGGGATTCTCTTGATAAAAAGTACAAGACTGAAGATGCCGGAATGTAGAAATTCGTTGTGGGCAGATTCCTTGACTACAAGATGATAGATTCCAAAGCAGTAATCAATCAAGTTCAGGAACTTCAAGTAATTCTCCATGAAATTCATGCAGAAGGAATGTCTCTTAGTGAGTCTTTCCAAGTGGCAGCCATCATTGAAAAATTGCCACCACTTTGGAAGGATTTTAAGAACTACCTTAAGCATAAGCGAAAGGAGATGAAACTTGAAGACCTGATTGTCAGATTAAGGATAGAGGAAGACAATCGTGCATCTGAAAAGAAAGCAGGGAAAACGTTCACTGAAGCTAAGGCAAATGTAGTGGAACATGGGCAGAATCCCAAGAAGAGGAAGCACAATCCCAATGGTCCAAAACAGCAGGGTCCCAATGATAACAAGAAGTTCAAAGGGAAGTGCTATGTGTGCGACAAACCAGGCCACCGTGCTAAAGACTGTCGTAAACGCAAGGACCAAGGCAATACAAGTAAGAAACCAGCACAAGCCCACATGACAGAATTGGACACTCTCTCCACTGATGTTTCAGACATCAATCTTTCTGCTGTGGTCTCGGAAGTCAATCTGGTCGGTAACACCAGAGAATGGTGGGTGGACACTGGGGCCACTCGACATGTTTGCTCCATTAGAGAGATGTTCTCCACTTATCATGCAACAACTGGAGAACAACTCTTCATGGGCAATTCTGCCACCTCTAAGGTTGAAGGTCAAGGACAGGTGGTTTTAAAGATGACTTCTGGAAAGGAACTCACCCTCAACAATGTGCTGCATGTACCTGATATACGTAAGAATCTGGTATCAGGCTCACTACTGAGCAAGAAGGGTTTCAAACTTGTATTTGAGTCGGATAGGTTTGTCCTCACTAAATCTGGGATGTACGTGGGCAAAGGGTACATGAGCGATGGGCTCTTTAAAATGAATGTAATGACCATGGTACATAATAAGAAAAATTCTTCTGCTTATATGCTTGAGTCTTCTAATGTGTGGCATGGTAGATTAGGTCATGTTAACTATGATGCTTTGCGTAGATTAGTTAATATGGAATGTTTGCCTAAATGCAATTTTGATTCAACTATCAAATGTGAAACATGTGTCGAAGCTAAGCTTACTAGAACTTCATTTCATTCAATTGCACGAACTTCTGAACCCCTTCAGTTAATTCATTCTGATATCTGTGATCTAAAGTTTGTTCAAACTAAAGGTGGTAAGAAATATTTTATTACATTCATTGATGATTGCACAAGATACTGTTATGTTTACTTACTGAGAAGTAAAGATGAGGCCTTGGAAATGTTCATACATTACAAGAATGAGGTTGAGAATCAACTTGATAAGAAAATCAAGGTGATAAGAAGCGATAGAGGGGGTGAATATGAATCACCTTTTGGTGACTTTTGTTCACAGCATGGTATTATACACCAAACTACTGCCCCTTATTCACCTCAGCAAAATGGTGTTGCTGAAAGGAAAAACAGAACTTTAAAAGAAATGATGAATGCTATGTTAATCAGTTCTGGATTACCTCAGAATTTGTGGGGGGATGCTATCCTTTCCGCAAATTATATTCTCAATCGAATACCTCAAAAGAAATCCAATAAGACTCCCTACGAATTGTGGAAAGGCAGAATGCCTACCTACAAATATTTGAAAGTGTGGGGGTGTTTGGCTAAAGTGGCGGTTCCTACACCTAAAAAGGTTAAAATAGGACCAAAAACAGTTGACTGTGTATTCATAGGGTATGCTCATAATAGCAGTGCGTATCGGTTTCTAATTCACAAGTCTGAGATTCCCGATATGCATCCTAATACTATTATTGAGTCAAGGAATGCATCGTTCTTTGAACATGTATTTCCTTCCAAACCATCGCAGGAATCGAGTTCTCTCAAAAGAACTCATGATACTGCTAGTAGCAGTAATCAAAACCAACAAGAGATTGATGAACCTAGACGAAGTAAGAGGGCTAGAACATCAAAAACATTTGGTTCAGATTTTCTAACATTTCTGTTAGAAGATGAGCCTCAAAGCTTTAAAGAAACAGTTTCCAGTCCCGAAGCACCATGTTGGAAAGAGGCAATCCATAGTGAAATTGAATCCATTTTGCAAAATCATACATGGGAACTAGTGGATCTTCCACAAGGTTGCAAACCTCTTGGATGTAAGTGGATATTCAAGAGAAAGATGAAAGCAGATGGATCAATTGAAAAGTACAAGGCCAGGCTTGTTGTTAAAGGGTACAGACAAAAGGAAGGCTTGGACTATTTCGATACTTATTCACCAGTATCGAGAATAACTTCAATTCGAATGTTAATAGCAATTGCGGCTTTATACAATTTCGAGATACATCAAATGGATGTAAAGACCGCTTTCTTAAATGGTGACTTAGATGAGGAAATCTATATGGAACAACCAGAAGGGTTTAATGTTCAAGGTCAAACTAAGAAAGTTTGTCGGCTTGTCAAATCTTTATATGGATTAAAACAAGCACCAAAACAGTGGCATGAAAAATTTGACAATTTAATGCTGTCAAATGGGTTTGAGATCAATGAATGTGACAAGTGTGTGTATGTCAAGAACACTAACAATGGCTGTGTCATAATTTGCTTATATGTTGATGATTTACTCATTATGGGTAGCAATAATGCAATCATTCAAGCTACCAAGAGGATGTTGAACAATAAGTTTGATATGAAAGATTTGGGTGTTGCTGATGTCATATTAGGAATTAAGATTTCTAAAACATCGGATGGACTGATATTATCTCAATCACATTATATTGAGAAAATACTCAAGAAATATAATCAAGATAATAGCAGTCCAGCAAGGACACCTATAGATATTAGTATCCATTTATCCAAGAATAATGGAAAAGGTATATCACAACGAGAATATGCGCAAATAATTGGCAGCCTAATGTATGTAATGAATTGTACTCGTCCAGACATTGCATATGCGGTTAGTAAATTGAGTAGATACACAAGTAACCCAGGAGCAGACCACTGGAAGGCCTTAGTTCGGGTTTTAAGATATTTAAAATACACCCAAAACTATGGATTGCATTACTCTAAATATCCAGCTGTACTTGAAGGCTATTGTGATGCCAACTGGATATCCGATATCAAAAATTCAAACTCCACAAGTGGATATTTATTTACACTTGGTGGTGCAGCGGTATCATGGAAATCGTCTAAGCAAACTTGCATTGCTAGATCCACTATGGAATCTGAGTTCATTGCATTGGATAAAGCTGGCGAAGAAGCTGAGTGGCTTCGTCAATTCTTAGAAGATATTCCAATGTGGTCAAAACCTGTGCCTCCTATCTGCATTCATTGCGATAGTCAATCAGCAATTGGAAGGGCACAAAGTAAAATGTATAACGGTAAGTCTCGACACATTCGTCGAAGGCATAATACCGTGAGACAACTGCTCTCTAATGGCATTATGACAATTCAGTACATAAAGTCCATTGATAACATTGCAGATCCTCTTACAAAAGGATTAGCAAGAGAGCAAGTACATCGTTCATCGAGGGGAATGGGTTTAAAGCCTATGTATGAAAAGTCGCCATAATGGAAACCCTACCTAGTTGACTGGAGATCCCAAGATCTAAGTTCAAAGGGACAACCGAATTGTGTGTAACTTCACGATATCACTATGGAGATAACATCTCCTGCTCATTCCTATGATATTAATAGTGATACCTGCAGCGGTAAATAGGATAAGCAAGCTTTTAATGATTCTTATATCTTGGATAATCAGATGGGGTATAGCAGGATACTCTTAATAAGAATCACCTATGTGGGTGTGAACTGAGCCGATTCTATGAGAATGATAAGGCTACATTCTCTAAAGCACTCATGAAACCAGGCATTGTTCAGGGCCAAAATGAACACAATCATGAGAACCAAATGTGTCCGGGACGATTCTGTGTGAACTCTATTGTCTTGGTTTACGCCAAAGGCTGAGCAGTTCAAGACATCATGTTCACTGTTCAACCAGTAAATCCGATAGTACTTCACAAGGGAAGGTTCAAGGCCACCAGCTACCTTTCTCTATACAGATGATTTCCAATTGTACTCTCTCTGTGTGTCTGCATATCATTTCATTGCTTACAGTCAATTTCATTCATGTGGGGGATTGTTGGAAAAATGGCTAGAGCACCATTACTTTTGTCAAAGTTTGAGCCAAAAACTAAGTGGGACCCACTAATCCTTTTTGGTGGGAATACATGGGAATGTACTCTACTCCATGAGTAGATTAATTACATGTATTGGGTTGCTCTAATCCATTAAGGAGTGAATGAGAAATTGCCTCCTAAACACTACTACTTGAACATGTTAAACATGGAAACAAAGGAAGTAGTGAACTTGCATCCCACATTGCTTGGGAGCAAAACATTCCTTGGGTATAAATATACTTACTTTGGTAGTATAAAATAAGCCCCAAGGGGCACCCCACTTTTGTGGGGGAGGGAGGACCTAGATCAAGGTAGGGTCACCACCACACGCGCGCGCGCCGCCCCGCACCGGGTTGGGCTTGGGCTTGGGCTTCACGCGCGAGTTGGGCCTTGGCTCGGCCCACTACCCGTTTATTTTTGGAGAAATTTTATTTAAATAAAATTTCTTTTGGCAAATGGGATGTGTCCCTAGTGATTAGTGGTGTGTGTCCTTTCGCCCTTGAAAGGGTTTGAACAGTCACTGTTCTGAACAGATGCAACCCCCCATTGAAGAGACTTGTTCAGCCTATTTAAGTGCATCTTGTACATGCTTTTTGGCATCCATTTTTTCTGCTGCTGTTGCATTGCATTCGAGTCATCATTGTGAAGAGAGAGTACTGCTACACCTTTGGTTCGCCGGACACTTAGTTTGTAGTGCTGCAACTGTGTGTGATAGATCACTGTATCCTGGGAGACAGACGCTACAGAGCTCGTAAGCACCATTGCGGGGGCGATTTTTGTCTTAAGGAAATAGTGCTGCGCACTAGCCTTGATCACCTGTGATTTACAAAACTTCTGAAACAACACCCTGTTTCTGTCTTCAAACAGTGAGTGACTTCTTATTGTATTTACTACTTGTTAAATTCACTGTGTTCTAATCTGTCTTCTAAACACTGAACTATTACTGAATGTACTCGGAACTTACAGAATGTGTATGACTACAATGCCATGCCCCAAAGCTAGAGCACAATATGGAACATGGAACATATCTATAAATCAATCTATCATAGATCCACTCCAGATGTGCCACGACAGAAACTGACTGATCAGTTGATGATTATTTTGATATTGATCCATCCATAGGTCCCAGACTCCCAGGACTTGGAAATGGTTTGGATTGAGGTAAGTGTAGGACATGCTTATATATCATGCATACTCTCACAAACTAGCAAACTATAAGACAGCAAAACTATTCATCAGAAAAAAAAAAAAAAAAAAACTAGCCCCTTGTATCATAAGAACAACTAATGCATTTATCATAGAATTTTAGGTTAATAAGTTTATCATAGAATTTTAGGCCATGTTTGTGCACTTCTATTTCCGTAATGAATTTATTTTTCTCTAAGAAATGAAACCGAATACTTCAGATTTCTGCAATTTCAGCTTTCTTCACTTGGTCCCGTGAAATATTTTATGCGATAACATGCATTCTTCTCTATAGAAACCACTTCTCTGCCACATCTACTCGCAACTGGTTTCCTCAAAATTTACCCAAATTAATAGGAGAAAAATCCATAGGGCAAAACAAAAAAGTCAACATGGAGCAAATAAAATCAACCCCACCTTGAAAAATATTTCTTCTATTTTTTTTTTCAATAACCCACATTAGTTAATGATCTTTTCTTTAGAAAGCTAACCCACAATGCAACTTTAATTATGAATTTGGTGATTAGGGTTTGTTTAGCTATCTTGAAATAGAGGAACAGTTGTGTCACGAAATACTAGTAAACATGAAAAATCTACAAGGAGAAATACCTCTATTTCATTGCCCAACACGTAGAAATAGATCCAATCATACGGTAAAGGAGGAAAATTTATTGTATTAATTATATACTCCTACCTCACCATGTACGTATAAAAAACCATCCTTTATACGGTAAAGTTCAATGTATGATACGGGACAGTACGGCTACTGTCACATGAATAACATTTCTAGTTCTTTACGTATTAAAGATAAAGATAGCCCTCAATTAATATTTAATTAAGCATTTGTTGGGTGCCAACCATAGGTGCACTTTGGAAAAAAGAAGGGAAGGGAAGGCAGTTTTCACATTCTCAAATGAGGAAAGAGAAGCCAAGAAAATATTAAAAATTATCTTAAGAAAGCTTGTATTGATTCTCATTAGAATTGTTGGGCGTACTTAGACAGTAGGGTTATGTGCTTTAAAAGTGCTCCTTCCTCTCTATCATTAGCATGCAAGCTGTCTCTCTTTTTGGCATCTTTGAACCCTAATTCAAGCCATAGTTTGTTTATTCTCACTTGGTTGTTCATATCGCGGAAGATATTTGTCTTTCACCTTTGCTATTGCTTAATTAATAACTCACCTTTGCTATAGTTTAATAACTAAGTTAATACTTCTTTGTGTAATGGCTTGATTATAAATGTGCTTCTTTTTTCTATTAGGAGATCTTGATTATGTATTTGAAGCCCTAGATTTCCTTAGTTGAAGATCCAGCCAATGCCAATGCACAAATAAAAATAGAATCTAGATGTTTCTATGGTCCTCTCATATGTTGGAATTTCTAAATCCATCTGTCAAAAATATTCCAAAAAACCAAAAAAAATGAAGGAAAAAAAAAAAAACAATAAAACGAAACACAATTTCTATGAACAGGATTTCAAAAATCTCAAGAAAACCAGTTTGTGCCTGTTTCCCAAAAAGCCTCTTCTAGAGTAGTAGACTATATGCCCAGTTATTAAAAGGGTAGAGAAATATAGCAAGATGTTTGAGTTGCAAATAAAACCCAATGGGGTAAAAAAAAAAGCTAGTTTCCATTTGAGTCCTTTTGTCGCATTCATGATGTATTTGCAGATGGATCAGGAAAATCTTTGAGGCTATGTTCGGCAATCAAATACTCAGAAATTTTTTTTTATATTCCGTAGACTCGTTGAAAAGCCATATTAGGCAATTATAGATCCACAAGGATTTGGGCCAACCTAGATCCTTATTTTTGAGGTTGTTTAGGTGTAAGATCTCGGCCCCACTATAATATTTTATTATATTTTAATTAGAATATTATTATTATTTTAATTAAATGTATGCTAGTTATTTAAGCGGGTAGGATTAATTGGGCCACACGATAGATTAGATTGCTTGGATTGGTGAGTTGGGTTAATGGGTAGATAACCTGACCCGTAGTTTGACCCAATAACTTAAGCCCATAAGAGGTCCCCTTTTTAACCTAATCCCTATTTTAATGAACTACACGTTCTTATTTCCCCTCCTTCGTCTGCAACTTCTCCCGGTCTTCTTCCTCCTTCAACTTCCCAAGCCATTCCAACTTTAGGATCCAGCCATCAGAACCAAGATCAGAGGACACCACCATTATTGGTTCAACTTTCTCCTCCCAGGTAACCTTCTCCTCAAATCATTAGGAGTAGATCTATATTCTTGGGTTTTATCTTCTTTTCCTTCCAATGGTAGATCTGGTTGAGAGAACCATAGATCTGATCACCTGGGTATTTCTTTCCCATCTCTTACGTCATATTGGTGTTGGGATTGTGTTCGAGCACCGTGGTAATCTCAGATTGGGTATTGCTTAGGATTTGTCGCTTTCTTTTTCAACCTCGGTAAAAGGCAAGTACCTAATCATGATTTATAAATTTAATATTTGTTTCTCCTTGATTGGTGTGTCAAATGCCTGTAGAAACCTTTGATGCCTCTTTTTTTTTATGATAATATGGTGATGCTATCTTGTCTGGTGATGAGATCGGAGATTAGAGATAATTTTGTTTATTTTACTAATTCTACGTTACTGTTGTCAACTTGAACCTGAACAGAACCTGTGAATATAGAACATCGGTTCTGTTCTCTTGACCATGGGACCCGGGTGGGTCACCGCTTGTAGATCGGGTCCCCACATCTGATAGGGGACCCAGGGGCGAAGCTAATGGTGGTGGACCCGTGGGGATTGAGTCCCATCTGGCCCCTCATCTAAGGGTTACACACTTTGGGGAGTCAATCATAAAAAGGGGTTTTATTTTGGGTATTAGGTAGTGGTGGGGTCCACTGGGTGATACGATCACAAATCTGGTCCGCGCATCCAACCGTGTAACCTTGGGCGACCATGTAGATGGGGCTTGATCGTGGCTCTTGATCAGTGGGCCAATCAATCATCCGAAGTCAGTAGCAGTTGTGGCCGGCCATGGCCATGACAGAACTCGATTATGTGTTAAGAGAAAGTGAAGAAGCCTGTAGCATATGGAATAGGGGGAGAGAATGATGATGGGAGTGAATAAAGAGAGAGAAAGTGTGATGTTGACATCTGGGAAAAGATAAGATAGGCTGTAGAGTTAACAGTCCTTTGGCCATTAGAATAAGAAAAAACAGAAAGAAAGAAAGGGTAAGTCTTAGCTGTTATGACAGTACTTTAGTTGTGCATTTTTTTTATACACTAAATGGTGACGTGGGGTGTATGGCCATATGGGCGAAGTTGTCAACAGTAACGTTTCAACATGGGGTACATTGATTTTAGATAAAAATAATAATAATCATGTTATAGAGCTGAGTTCTGTACAATAGTTGGGATGGAACAACCATTGAGTGTTAACACTTGATTATTAGTTTTTATAAAAAATGATGAATTCTATTACCTTTTGTCTTTTAAAACTTAGCTCATTAGTTTATTTATTTTTAATCAAATAAAGGCCTTCATTGTTTATAAACTTTAATGAGATCCTTTGATTTATAGGTGAATGTGGACAATATTTTGAATGGGTCCTTAGGTTTTCTAAAATCATAAATTAAGGATTATTACTTTTTATTATTATTTGTAAATTAATTTTAAATGGTATCTTTGATTTTAATGTGTTAAAATTATATTTCTTTTTTTTTTTGGACTTTATATTCGGATCAATGGACTTGAGTAAATACCGTCTGGGCACACGGTATCTTACTAATGTGGGGTTTAGTACTTAGTATAACCTCAGGAAAATTCTAATGGATTCGAGTTCAACCCATCTCTATTGGAAAACCCTTAATTGGGTCTATGCACCACTGATGGAGAAGAGATGCGTTGATCTTTTATATATTAGAAATTCCTGTAGTTATTGGGTACAAGACCTTATGTTTGACATTAGGATTGCTTTGTATATATGTCTTAACCTTCGCATGCATATATATGTTGGTTTAGGATGTGTATTCCTTTAGATGCATACCCTATTGTGTGTTATGGACTATAAAGTGGCTTGGCAAATTTTGTATGACGATTCGATTATGATATGGAATGTGGAAAAGCCAGCACTTTACTTTGACTTAGGACTCTTGTGTTGGAGCTTTATTATTCAGGTCTATTATGTTTATATGTTTATGTTTATGTTTATGTGGGTCATTTATGGACGACTGCAGATCGATATGTGGACGGTTGATCGCCGATGTGACCGGATCACTTATAATCCGCTATGAATGTGAACAGGTTATCCTGATATTTGTTTTATTTGATCGGTTTATGACTACCGACGTTGTGGACGGGCTTTCCTGATTTATTTAGGGCTGACCACCCGAAACGGGGACACTTGTTTTCGTGTGAATCATATTGCTCCATTTGCTTTATTTGGATTATTCTATACGTTCTTTTGTCATTGTCATTGTCATTATTTCGATGTGATCACACTTGTCTATATTTTCTCGTTATCGTATTAAATTTCGAATTATGATTATGTTCTTGCTATTTACTTTGTAAAAATTGGTGCATAGGTACCGAGCCCTACTTTACCCAGGAGACGGAGGATGATTAAACGTTTGAGCCAACTGACGAACCCGAGTGGGATGCCGGAGATAGCTTTGGAGCCGTCTGAGCCAGCAAACGAGAGAACGTCATCTTAGAAATTCTCTTTGAATAAACTTTCTTTTAGTATTGAGACCCTTTTTAGAAATTACTGAATTCATTCTGCAACTTTAATTATTAATTTTTATCAACTTTTTATGTTGGGTTTCATTTATGAATCTTTAATACCAATTGAATAAAGCTTCCGTTGCATTTAATGAAATTTATTTTCACTCATCACAAGTTGAAATTTTTTTGTGGGTCCACTTTCGGAAGCTTATGTTGTATTAAACACAGGAAATTTGAATTTGTTTTAAATTTTTCACGTTTTACCCAGTTCTTATTTTGGGGGACGTGACAGTTGGTATCAGAGCCTAGCACGATCTTCGGATATTAAAAATGGATAGAAACATAGGACGTGGTGAGGATTGCGAATTCCGTTAGATAGGCTTTACGTGCTAACTGTAAAGTCTATAGCATTGTTTGTTAGCTTGTTTCATAGAATCTAACTAATCGTTATTTTATTATAGATCATGGCACAGCGTACAACTAGATCTCAGGACAGAGAACCGGGAAATGGATCGAATAATCCAGATGATCGTTTCAATCAACTTCTGCAAGCTTTTGTGCAAGCCCAAAATACTCAAAATGGGCAGCAGAAAGAACGTGAAACTGAACAAGCTGCAGAAAAACAACGAGAAAGGGACGAACGAGCCGTTGAGAGAGCACAAGCAGACAGAGACAGGGCAGCATTCCAGGCTCAGATCTTAGCTTTGACTGACAGAGCAACTCAACCAGTGCAAGTGGTCATGCCTCCCAGGGAGTAGATACAAATGACATCTATGAGAAATTCAGGAAGAGGGTCCCTCCTGAGTTTCACGGGTCTGAAGATCCTATGGCCGCAGATGATTTTATGGAACAGTTGGAACAGATCTTTGCAGTCTTCAATTGCACTCAAAGGCAGCGAGTTAATTTGGCAACTTATATGTTCAGAGGGATAGCTCTCCAATGGTGGAACTCAGTCAAAACAGTAGTGCAAGTAGAGGCAGTGGCTGAAGAAAATGCATGGGAAACTTTCACCAAGGAGTTTATGGATAAGGTCATCCCCAAATATGTCAAGGACCAGTGGAAGCGGGATTTTCAGAACTTAGTGCAAGGTGATATGTCAGTGCAGCAATATGAACAGCAGTTCACACGATTTGCTAAGTATGCACCTACACTAGTTATTCCAAAGGAAGAGAAGATCATGCGTTTTCTTGATGGGTTATCAGCTGATATTTACGCGATGATTGGAGATAATCAACGCCCGACATTCCAAGAGGCTGTGAAAAGTGCATATTGGGCTGAGGGTGCACTAAAGAAGAAGGCAGCAGAACGGCAAGCCAAATACCATCAACATCAGTTGAAGCAATCTTCTAGTCAGGGCCACCCAAAGAAAATGAAGATTCAGGGTTAACCCTCGGTTGGTCAGAGACATCTATGTGGAAGGTGTGGAAAGAATCACCCTACTGAGAAGTGCTACAAGTAGACAGGGGCATGTTTTCATTGTGGGCAGTTTGGCCATAGAGTTCGCGATTGTCCCAGTGGTAGTAGTCAGTCGCAAGCGTCCCAGTTAGCAGTTTCTCGTGCTCCTATACAGCAGCCTCGGAGGGCAGCACCTCCACAGGGACCACAGCAGATTCCTTGGGCACCACAGCAGCAAATGTACACCCGCTCCCCAATACCAGCAATACAGGGGTGTAGCACCACAGCAGCAGAGGCCAGTTATCGGACAACAGAGGCCGACTCAGGTACAACAGAGGCCATTCCAGCAACAAAGGCAGCAGCAACCAGTGGGTCAACCAAGAGCACCTAGGCCAGTGCAAGGGCAGCAGTATCCAGCTCAGCAGATGGGCATAGTATATGCAGTTACTCATGAGGAGGCAGATGCTTCTCAGAAGTTGTGGAAGGTATTATTCTAATCTCAGATGTAGAAGCTAAGGCCATATTCGACCCTGGCTCTACACATTCATTTGTTTCCCATGATTTTGCTAGACATATCAATGAGGCTGTAGTGAGATTAGATATTGCTTTAGTCGTGGGTACCCCAGTGGGCAAGCAAGTTCGTTGCCACCAATATTTTCTGAGTACCCGAGTTCAAATTGGGGATTTCATTTTACCTGCAGACTTGATTCTTTTAACAATGACGGATTTCGATGTCATACTTGGTATGGACTGGCTAGCGACCTATAGAGCAGTGATGGACTGCTTTAATAAAACCATCATGTTGTCGTGACATTCGGACACTATTGAATTTGTTGGTTGAAGGAAATCGATTCGGACATGCCGGATCTCGGCATTAAAAGCAGAAAGATTGTTGAAATCTGGATGTGAAGGATACTTGGCGTTTATCACGGAGGATGAACAGTCTAAAGGGGTGGAGGATATTCCAGTGGTCTGTGAGTTCCAGGATGTTTTCCCGGATGAAATTCCAGGCTTACCTCCAGTCAGGGAGATAGACTTTTCGATTGAATTGGTGCTAGGGACAGCTCCGATTTATAAAGGTCCATATAGAATGGCTCCAGCAGAGCTCAGAGAGTTGAAAACTCAATTGCAGGAATTGTTGGTCAAGGGATTTGTGAGACCAAGTGTATCACCTTGGGGTGCACCGGTCCTATTTGTGAAGAAGAAGGATGGTTCTATGAGGATGTGTATAGATTATAGACAACTCAATCAGGTCACAATCAAGAACAAATACCCTCTCCCGATGATGGATGAATTATTTGACCAGCTTCAGGGAGCTGAATATTTCTCAAAAATAGACTTGAGATCTGGATATCACCAGCTCAGAGTTCGAGATCAGGACATTCAGAAGACAGCATTCAGAACAAGATATGGCCACTACGAGTTTCTAGTAATGCCATTCGGGTTAACTAATGCTCCAGGCGTATTTATGGCCTTGATGAATAAGATATTTGCTCCATTTCTTGACCAGTTCATCGTTGTTTTCATAGACGACGTGTTAGTATATTCTCGGTCTCTAGAAGATCATGAGCAGCATTTGAGGTCAGCGTTGCAGACTTTGAGAGATCATCAACTTTTTGCCAAGTTGAGTAAGTGCGAATTTTGGCTTTAGCAAGTGATTTTCTTGGGTCACATCATCAGCAAGGAAGGTTTGGCAGTAGATCCAGGAAAAATTGAGGCAATGGTCAAGTGGCAGAGACCTATGTCAATAACGGAGATTCGTAGTTTCTTGGGTTTAGCAGGTTACTACCGGAGATTTGTGAAAGGATTTTCATCCATTGCTGCTCCATTGACCAGATTAACACGAAAAGATGTACCGTTCGTGTGGACTGACGAATGTGAAGCAAGTTTTCAGGAGCTAAAGAATAGGTTGACTACAGCTCCAGTGCTCACATTGCCTTCGGAGAATGGTAAATTTGTTATTTATACGGATGCCTCAAAAGTTGGATTGGGATGTGTACTTATGCAGGATGGGAAGGTAGTGGCTTATGGCTCTAGATAATTGAAAGAGCACGAGAAAAAGTATGCCACTCATGATTTAGAACTTGCAGCAGTGGTTATGGCATTGAAGATGTGGCGTCACTATCTCTACGGTGAGAAGTTTGAAATTCATTCAGACCACAAAAGTCTCCAATATTTGTTTACCCAGCCTGAATTGAACATGAGACAGACCCGGTGGATGGAATACATGAAGGATTTTGATTTTCCAATCAAATATCATCCCTGGCAAACCAATGTAGTGGCTGATGCATTGAGTCGAATGGCAGCAACTAATGCATGCTTGAGGGCAAAATGGTCTTGGGCAGAAATTTTCCTCGATTTGGGAGTGTCTTTGCAACCAGTTGATGACAAGGTTATGTTAGCCAATATGTTTGTCTGGGAACCAGAGATCTTGAGCAGGATCAAAAGCAGGCAGTCAGAGGATCCAGAGCTAGCCTAAGTGATTGAGCAGATTGACAGCAGACCAGACTTCAGAATAGTGGAGGGTGTGTTGTACTTTCAAGATCGGTTATGTGTGCCAAATATAGAAGAACTGAAGAATGAGATCATGACAGAGGCACATCATTCCCGTTATACTATTCATCCGGGTAGTACAAAGATGTACCAGAACCTGCGTAATCATTATTGGTGGAATAATATGAAGAAGGACGTAGCAGGATTTACTGTAAGATGCTTGGTGTGTCAACAAGTAAAGGCAGAACGAAAGCAACCCCCAGGACTTTTAAAGCAGTTGGAAGTGCCCGACTGGAAATGGGAACACATAATGATGGATTTTATATCTGGGTTGCCATCGATGCATAACAAAGATAGTATCTAGGTGATAGTGGACAGGTTGACAAAGGTGGCACATTTCTTACCGATGAATATGAAGATACCTCGGGATGAGTTAGCTAGAATGTATATGGAGAAGGTGGTCATAATTCATGGTGTTCCCCTATCGATTGTATCAGACAGAGATTCTAGATTTTTGGGTAAATTCTGGACTGAACTTCAGGAAGCTCTGGGCACAATGTTGAGTTTCAGTATAGCGTACCATCCTCAGACCGACGGTCAAACTGAAAGGACTAATCAGACACTGGAGGATATGTTGCGAGCTTGCGTTCTCCAATTTGGGAAGGACTGGCAGAAAAGTCTCCCATTGTGCGAGTTTGCATATAATAATAGTTATCATTCCAGTATCGGCATGGCACCATTTGAGGCGTTGTACGGACGTAGATGCAGGACCCCAATCTGTTGGGAGAAGATAGGTGTCAGGAGTTTTCATGGTCCATCTATTGTTAGTGATACCAGTGAGAAAGTGAAGCAAATCCATGATCGGTTAAAAATTGCTAGGAGCCGGCAGAAGAGTTATGCAGACTTGAAGAGGAGAGATCTTCAATTCGAGATTGGTGATCATGTGTTTCTAAAGGTTTCACCAACACGAGGAACGTTGAGGTTTAGGCAGAAAGGGAAATTATCTTGGAGATATATTGGTTCATTTGAGATCTTGGAAAGAATTGGAGAAGTTGCTTACAGATTGGCCTTACCCGCAGCGTTGTCAGCAGTGCATAATGTTTTTCATATCTCGATGTTGAAGAAGTATATCGCAGACCCATCTCACGTGTTGCAGTATGAGCCATTGGAATTGCAGCCAGATGTTACTTATGTTGAGCGACCGACTCAGATCATCGACACGAAGGAGCAAGTTCTCAGGACTCGGACAATATATTGGGTGAAAGTCCAGTGGGAGCATCATAGTCCTCAAAAAGCCACTTGGGAACTTCGGGACCAAGTGAAGAAACTTTATCCGCATCTTCTTCCAGAGGTATGTTTGCAATTGGAGGACCAAATGTCCTAACGGGGGGAGAATGTAAGATCCCGGCCCCACTATAATATTTTATTATATTTTAATTAGAATATTATTATTATTTTAATTAAATGTATTCTAGTTATTTAAGCTGGTAGGATTAATTGGGTCACACGATAGATTAGATTGCTTGGATCGGTGAGTTGGGTTAATGGGTAGATGACCTGACCCGTAGTTTGACCCAATAACTTAAGCCCATAAGAGGTCCCCTTTTTAACCTAATCCCTATTTTAAAGAACTACACGTTCTTATTTTCCCTCTTTCGTCTGCAACTTCTCCCGGTCTTCTTCCTCCTTCAACTTCCCAAGCCATTCCAGCTTTAGGATCCAGCCATCAGAACCAAGATCAGAGGACACCACCATTATTGGTTCAACTTTCTCCTCTCAGGTAACCTTCTCCTCAAATCATTAGGAGTAGATCTATATTCTTGGGTTTTATCTTCTTTTCCTTCCAATGGTAGATCTGGTTGAGAGAAACATAGATCTGATCACTTGGGTATTTCTTTCCCATCTCTTATGTCAGATTGGTGTTGGGATTGTGTTCGAGCACCGTGGTAATCTCATATTGGGTATTGGTTAGGATCTGTCGCTTTCTTTTTCAACCTCGGTAAAAGGCAAGTACCTAATCATGATTTATAAATTTAATATTTGTTTCTCCTTGATTGGTGTGTCAAATGCATGTAGAAACCCTTGATGCCTTTTTTTTTTAATGATAATATGGTGATGCTATCTTGCCTGGTGATGAGATCGGAGATTAGAGGTAATTTTGTTTATTTTACTAATTCTGCGTTACTGTTGCCAACTTGAACCTGAACAGAACCTATGAATATAGAACATCGGTTCTGTTCTCTTGACCATGGGACCCGGGTGGGTCACCGCTTGTAGATTGGGTCCCCACATCTGATAGGGGACCCAGGGGCGAAGCTAATGGTGGTGGACCTGTGGGGATTGAGTCCCATCTGGCCCCTCATCTAAGGGTTACACACTTTGGGGCGTCAATCATAAAAAGGGGTTTTATTTTGGGTATTAGGCAGTGGTGGGGTCCACTGGGTGATACGATCACAAATCTGGTCCGCGCATCCAGCCGTGTAACCTTGGGCGACCATGTAGATGGGGCTTGATCGTGGCTCTTGATCCGTGGGCCAATCAATCATCCGAAGTCAGTAGCTGTTGTGGCCGGCCATGGCCATGACAGAACTCGGTTATGTGTTAAGAGAAAGTGAAGAAACCTGTAGCATATGGAATAGGGGGGACAGAATGATGATGGGAGTGAATAAAGAGAGAGAAAGTGTGATGTTGACATCTGGAAAAAGATAAGATAGGCTGTAGAGTTAACAGTCCTTTGGCCATTAGAATAAGAAAAAAAAGAAAGAAAGAAAGGGTAAGTCTTAGTTGTTATGACAATACTTTAGTTGTGCATTTTTTTTTATACACTAAATGGTGACGTGGGGTGTATGGCCATATGGGTGAAGTTGTCAACAGTAACTTTTCAACATGGGGTACATTGGTTTTAGATAAAAATAATAATAATCATGTTATAGAGCTGAGTTCTGTACAATAGTTGGGATGGAACAACCATTGAGTGTTAACACTTGATTATTAGTTTTTATAAAAAAAAATGATGAATTCTATTACCTTTTGTCTTTTAAAACTTAGCTCATTAGTTTATTTATTTTTAATCAAATAAAAGCCTTCATTGTTTATAAACTTTAATGAGATCCCTTGATTTATAGGTGAATGTGGACAATATTTTGAATGAGTCCTTAGGTTTTCTAAAATCATAAATTAGGGATTATTACTTTTTATTATTATTTGTAAATTAATTTTAAATGGTATCTTTGATTTTAATATGTTAAAATTATATTTCTTTTTTTTTTGGACTTTATATTCGGATCAATGGACTTGAGTAAATACCGTCTGGGCACACGGTATCTTACTAATATGGGGTTTAGTACTTAGTATAACCTCAGGAAAATTCTAATGGATTTGAGTTCAACCCATCTCTATTGGAAAACCCTTAATTGAGTCTATGCACCACTGATGGAGAAGAGATGCGTTGATCTTTTATATATTAGAAATTCATGTAGTTATTGGGTACAAGACCTTAAGTTTGACATTAGGATCGCTTTGTATATATGTCTTAACCTTCGCTTGCATATATATGTTGGTTTAGGATGTGTATTCCTTTAGATGCATACCCTATTATGTGTTATGGACTATAAAGTGGCTTGGCAAATTTTGTATGACGATTCGATTATGATATGAAATGTGGAAAAGCCAGCACTTTACTTTGACTTAGGACTCTTGTGTCGGAGCTTTATTATTCAGGTCTATTATGTTTATATGTTTATGTTTATGTTTATGTTTATGTGGGTCATTTATGGACGATTGCAGATCGATATGTGGATGGTTGATCACCGATGTGACCGGATCACTTATAATCCGCTATGAATGTGAACAGATTATCCTGATATTTTTTTTATTTGATCGGTTTATGACTACCGACGTTGTGGACGGGCTTTCCTGATTTATTTAGGGCTGACCACCCGAAACGGGGACACTTGTTTTCGTGTGAATCATATTGCTCCATTTGCTTTATTTGGATTATTCTATACGTTCTTTTGTCATTGTCATTGTCACTTTTTCGATATGATCACACTTGTCTATATTTTCTCGTTATCGTATTAAATTTCGAATTATGATTATGTTCTTGTTATTTACTTTGTAAAAATTGGTGCATAGGTACCGAGCCCTACTTTACCCAGGAGACGGAGGAGGATTAAACGTTTGAGCCAACTGACGAACCCGAGTGGGATGCCGGAGATGGCTTTGGAGCCGTCTGAGTCAGCAAACAAGAGAACGTCATCTTAGAAATTCTCTTTGAATAAACTTTCTTTTAGTATTGAGACCCTTTTTAGAAATTACTGAATTCATTCTGCAACTTTAATTATTAATGTTTATCAACTTTTTATGTTGGGTTTCATTTATGAATCTTTAATACCAATTGAATAAAGCTTCCGTTGCATTTAATGAAATTTATTTTCACTCATCACAGGTTGAAATTCTTTTGTGGGTCTACTTTTGGAAGCTTGTGTTGTATTAAACACAGGAAATTTGAATTTGTTTTAAATTTTTCACGTTTTACCCAATTCTTATTTTGGGGGACGTGACATTAGGTCTAACCTCCTCCATATGATTTTTTACATACCGAAACCAATTTTTCTCTACTGTATAAATCCCTAGGAATCCCTATTCCAAGGGCAGTGAGATATCCTCATATCAACTATGCCAAACATGATCTAAATTTAGTGTTTTATGGTCTTTTCCATATCATTGGTAATTTATGTCCTAGAGATCTGACAATGTAACATTCAGTTTTGGTAGAGCATAGCGATGAGTTCACAAAAGATATACTTTCATAACATTATTTTATGAGTTTTCATTTATAAAAGAACTCAAAACACTATTTTTAGTAGAAAAATAATAAATTTCCTCCCCATCATGCTTTGCTCATATCTTTCCATTATAGATAGCCATTTGTATGCATTTATATGAGTTCTAATGACTTCCATACAAAATATATTCGAAAATACTCTCAATTCTGTTAATTTCTCTTTGTAGGTGTTAATTGAAGATTAATTTGAAGATTAAAGTTGTGATTCAAGAGTCAAAGAGAGTAAGGATAAGTTTGGAAGACAATTGGATGAAGAAATGACAAAGTTAGGCCAATAATAAAAAGAAAAATGAAAGACCCGAGTTGGTATTTTGACCATATCACTTTACTCGGGTGTCTGATTGAGGTGATCTTAGAAGCATTAAAAAGCTTGTTCTAAGATCTACAAATCATATTTCACAACATTTTTCCCAATTCGGACGTTTCGAGGGTAAAAATCACACATCAATTTGGGACCTGTTTTCTAACTGGGAATCACATTCAGATGTTTATATTTCCATTCTTGTGAAGTCCCACATTGGAAAGAAATCAAAATAGAATGAATCACATTCCCATTTCTCACACTCCATTTCTCTATTCACACCATCAATTCCGCATTTGATTTTATACTTTTAGCGCATTTCTTTTTATCTCCATCCACTCATTTTCTATCTTGTTCTCCTTATTAGTTAGTTTTCATAGATGCTTTTAGTTTCTTTTTATCTTGATCTTTCATTTATTTTCACACACTTATTCACTTGATCTATCTAACATTGCTTGATTGACTTTGTTATTAACTTGTTACTAACTTATTAACTTTCAACCTTGTCATTTTATTTTTGTTATTAACTTTGTTATTAACTTGTTACTAATCTTGTTCTTGGTTTGTTCTTACTTGAGTTTTTCTATTTTTACTAACATCTCTTTGTTATCTAGTTTCTTTTTTTCTTTTAGTTTGCATTCTTTTATTTCCATTGTTATTTTCTTGATTTGTATTTCCATTGTTTTTGTTATCTCCATTTGCATTTGTTAGCTATATTTGAGTTGATACTCCTTTTCATTGATCATTATTATTTTCCTTGTAACGATTCTCGTGGGAATGATATTCGGACTGCCATAGTCTATATTACTTGAGACAACCGTGAATTGGCAAACACATAGTTGATGTGCGGCTTATTTTAGTCTAATAGTAGAATTATTTAATTTAAATCTATTCTGATGGGATAAGGTTAGATGATGATGATGAATATGATAAAAGATTAAAAACATAAAGTTTTTACTCTAATCTACTTTCAGATAAGATTTAATTAAAATCAGGCTAGGCAAATGGTCCTGTCCAATATCTACATAGTTGTTAACTTGTATGGCTCACTAGAAGCTGGTGATATTGAGTGATTAAGTTAATGGTCTCGGTTGACCGAGTCCTAATGTCATGTTTGTTCTACTATGATTAGAAGTAAGTCTATTAAAGGTCTACTGTGATTAAAAGTAATATGTTCTGGGTGTACAAGGTTTTGGGGCTAATATTATAAATAAAGGCAAAGAGCCCTTATGATGTAAACCTTTTCTCATTGCATAGTGATATTCTCCCGTTTTCCCATGGACGTAAGTCAAAAGCCGAACCACATAAATCTCATGTGTTCTTGCATTCTTAATCTCTTCTTAGGCTCTAGATCACAACAAACTGGTATCAGAGAAATTTAGTGTGATCGGAGTAGATTCGTTGAATCGGATTTCAGGAGGGCCATGAATCGTGCGAAGATTTGATAAAATTTGGTGGGTCAAGATCGGAGAAGAAAAATAAAGACAACAATCTCATGTCTCTGTTGCAGATCGGATTGGAAGAAGTGAGAGGATTTTGTTTCTTGTTTCTCGATCGAAGTAACAGAGGATCCTTGCCCAGTTAGAGACACCTTGCACAGTTGCAAAGGTTCGAGAAGAGGGCTGGGTTCTGTCGCGCAGTCCGACGAAGAGGTTAAGGATTTGCAGAGGTAGTGGAGTACCGTGATTTCGGTTTGAAGAACAAAATTGAAGAAAAAAAAGGTCGCTTGGGTTTCGTTGGGTTTTGCATCGAAACAGTGAAAAGGGGCACTGCTTGGGTCTCTACTACAGCGTCCAAACCGATCTCAAGGACTTTCTACCGCTGCTGCACTCAGGTGCGCCAGTCTCCACCACAGCCTACGTGGCCGGAGAAGAAGAAGAGAGACCAAGAGGATCCGAACTCTATTTGAGGCTCGGTCGGTCATCGCTGATAGAGGATCTGTTGCAGAACTTCGCCGGAGAAGCTTGCGGTCTTGGGGTTCTCTACAGCTTCTGATCACTGTTGCTACGCCTCGCGTCGTTGCCGCACTGCCTGCGCCATCACCAGAGAGGAAGAAGACAAGCAACCTGGTCTTGTCTTCCATGTTACAGAATGAGAAGAGGCGAGGAAGAAGGGTGTGGGTCTTCGGTTAAGTTCCAGGTTGGGTCCAGTCCAGGTCTACCTGACCCGCTTATCAGAAGCCTAAAAACAAAGCAGCAACGATGTCAGATCTGTACGGTCAAGACTGATTTGACCCAATCGAAGGTTGAAAATTTTTTTCGCTATATATTGACGATCCATAGTCCAATCTGAGATCCGTTTGAACTTGCAAACTCGTTGCAAGAAGATCTACACAGGTGTAGTAAAAGATTCGCGGAATGGTTGCAAAGTTTAAAATTAAGAAATTCAATGAAAACAACGACTTCAGTTTATGGCGTTTGAAGATGCATGCTTTACTAGTTTAGAATGAGTTGCATAAAGCTTTGTAAGGAAAGAATGCTCTGCTTGAAAAATTGTTAGATGAAGAGAAGGATGACTTGCTAGAAAAGGCGTATGGCCACCCGATATCATCAAGTTGTGAGTTTTGGTTTTAAATCATCAAGTTGGCAAGTGCAGGATAAAATGCCATGGACTTGTAGTTTTGGCATAAAACCATGGATCTCAAAAGCTTAGGCTAAAACGGTGATGGACTTATAAATTTTGGTATAGAAACCATGCATCTCAAAAGCTAAAAGCCATAAACTTTTGAGTTTGAGTATAAAATCTATGTACCTCCAAAACTTAGGCCGAAAAGGCCATGTAGTTGTGAGTTTTGTTATAAAATCACGTGTTCTATAAGCTTAGGCCAAAACGGTATGAACTTGTGAGTTATGGTTTAAAACCATGAGTTTTACAAGCTTAAGCCATAAAGACCGTGGACTAGTTAATTTTGGTTAAAAAACCAGACACCTCAAAAGTTGAAGACCATGAACTTGTGAGTCTTGTTCTAATAACTATAAGTTTTACAATCTTAGGACGAAAGGCCATGGAGTACTTGTCAATTTTGGTATAAAACTCATGCATCTCACAAACTTGGGCGAAAATCAATTACTTGTGAATTTTGGTATAAAAGCCATGGATTTTACAAGCTTAGGCCGAAAGGGCAATGGACCTATGAATTTTGGTATAACAAGAATATGCGTTTCTTAAGCTCTAGGCTAAAAGCCTTGAACTTGTGAGTTTTGATTAAAAACCATTAGTTTTACAAGCTTAGATTGAAAAAGCCATGAAATCGTGAAGTTTAGTACAAAAGTCACGCATCTCAAAAGCTTGGACTAAAGTTCAAGAACTGTCTAAACCCTTGAGTTTTACAAGCCCAGGCTGAAAGGGCCATGGACTCATGAATTTTAGTATAAATCCTTGTATCTCACAAGCTTGGCTAAAACCCATGACCATGTGCGCTTTGGTTGAAGAAACCATACATTTGTCAAGTTTAGGCTGAAAAGGCCATAAACTTGTAGATTTTGGACCAAATGACGAATTTCACTAGTCTATATAAAAAAGCAATTGACTTGTGAGTTTGGATTTCACACCATAAACTTTGAAGGCTTAGGCTCAAAAATAACGAAGTATATGTAGTTTTATGAATGAATTTTGGGAGTTTCTGCAAAGAGGCCAAATCTTTGGAGTTGTGGGGTATTAAAACCATAAGCATGACAGTTATAGGCATGAAAACCTTGAGTTTTGGGATTTTGGAATAGAGACCATAATCATAATAATTTTTGTCTAACATCACTAAAGAAGGAATTTTGAAGCATGAAAGCGGTTTTAGGCATAAGAAATTGAAAGCATTGTACAAAACCCCAAGCAAACCAACTATGGCTAAAGTGATGAACTCAGATTTTTTGAAAAAATACCATAATGTTAAATAATTTCAATCATACCTACAGCAAAAAGGAATCACATCTAAATGATATGATATGATGAAAAATTTAGATTTGATGTAGAATTCTCATACCTTCTGTAGGAGCTCAAATCTCGAGTCGGGCCTTGGTCGAAACCAACCCGACCTGCGAGACCAGTCTAACCTGCAGAACCAATTAAGGCTTGGGTTGAAGTCAGTCCAACCTACAGAATCAATCCAGGTTCGAACTGATCTCGGCCCGAACAGCGAAACCGACCCAGGCTAACCCAAACCGCCCAACAGCGAAGCTTTGGCCCACTGGCCTTATGGTTTTTCTTTTGATGGGCCAACCCATCAAAAGGCCTCATGCAAGGTAAGGGTGTAAGCTCTACATATAACCCCATTTGGTTTCCTCTCTATAACCGTCCGGGCGTCACATTTTTGCATTAAGTTATGAAATATAAAGTTTTACGCATGAGAATCCTGAACCATGGCTTGTTGCAAAATACAGAATTTTAGCATAAAAATCATGAAATGTGGAAATTTGGCATGAAAGCCATTTTTCTAGACTTTTAAGCGATGCAAGCCTAATGAAAGCAAAACCTTGGAGGACAAACTTAAACCATGTAGGAGTTACGAAAGACCATCCGCATGGCCACTAAATACAAAATTTTCCGTTGATAGGAGTCATACACCTCTCACCCTCCATATTCAAAAGTGCATGTCCATCATGGTAAAAGATCCTATCAATCACACAGGGTTCTTCCGATTTTAGTTCAAACTTGCCTTTGGACTCATGAGTGAGGATCATCGACAGTCAACATCACAAATCTATACAATCAATATTATATATTCATAGAACTAAATTAGTTGCGTACCTGATGCCATGGAGATATGAGAGATCTGTGGTCTGGATCCTTGATCAGGAACTTTGATGTCCCGAACGGCCAACGGTAGCTTCTCCTCTATTCCTCCTGTAGCTGGTGATGAAACCCTATCTAGTTTTCCATAAAAGGCTAGAATTGGGATCGGGAGTAATCTTTATAGGTACTCGATGGATATCCTTTCAATCGAGGATATCCTCCAAACGAACAAGAAGGACCAAATCTCCCTCCTTGAATGTGACCTAACCCGTGGACGACTCATATATATATTGCAGGATGGGGGCATGTGGGTCAAATGCAATCTGAGTTTGCTCGGTTAGCTGCTCGGGTCTGATTTTGCCGCTTCTGATCGAGAGAATCAACATTTGATATGCCATATCATGTACCAACACCGGATGGATGCCTCAGTTATTTATACAACTGGGATAGTTATTATGATTGCAAACATCAAATGGGTCCCGTAGGGATTTCGACATTAGATGGATCCCATGCCATGCAACACAGTGGTTACTTAAAAGGATTTCATGTTTTTTTAAACACTTAATCCATTATTCTTCTAACATTAGATGGGTACCACTGGAAATCCTTATAATTTGCCAAACAGTACTTTTAGGGAGTAATTGAAATTGGTAGAAAATGCTAATCATCAAAGCTTGCACGACATTATTATAGATTTTTTGCCATTGAAATCTAATATTGATCAAATCAGTATTTTTCACTATTGTTTGGCCAAAAACAATGGCGGACCCAGGCACACACCCATTAAACCGTGTTGAGTTCTAAAAAATCTAATAAAAATCAAGAGTCCACTTTCAAAATCTATATGTCCAGAGCCAAACTACCTATTAAGGTCTGTACCCCTCAAGGTCCGCCATTAAGAAAGAAAAAGAAAGAAAAAATCATTTAAAACTCACTAAACTCCTTGGCATTAGAAGTGATTGCTCCAACTATATATGGTATTCGATTGGGGTCCGATCAATTTCTAGTTGAAGCCAACACCCACTTGGCCCCTTCCCTTTGTTATCTGGATGCACTCGAGTGGCACCTCTGCCTGGGCATCCAACCAAGACGGAGTCATTAAATAGTGGTATATGAGTGGGCCGAGAGAGAGAATAAACGAGCATAGACTCATGTTCAGGGACTAGAAGTAGAAGTCGATCTGTTGATTTACTTACGGTTGTGTATGATCAGCTGACCGACCCATATTTGACCTACAATAAATCCAGGTTGGTCATGGGTTGAACTTCAATGGATTGGGTTGTGTTTCACTCTTATATATAACCAGCATAACCCATTGTAACCCGATTAAATAGGTTGGAGGTCCATCGGCCTATATTTAGACCCATTTAAATGGTTTGATGGTTCATTGTGTTGAGACTTAGAATAGTTTAATGTATATGGAATGAGCCAAGGTTATGTTGAATTTTTTATTTTTTTCTATTTTACTTTCATCAGAATTTAAATATATGGCCATCAAATTATGGAAAATAAATATCCAGCCACCACCCTATTAATTCAAATATTGGGAAAGTGAGGGCTGCATCTACATTGCTCGCTTGTATCCTTCACCCTCACCTCTATTTTATTTGTTTGGTTGGAGCCCACTTGACCACAAATTCATATGCACTTTGTTTCTTTTGGCACCCAGCTTAGAGAGCTGGGACCCAAGAGAGCCTACATAGAAAGTGGGAAGAGAAAACCTACAACGTGGGAAGGAGAGCCCACACAAGTGGGAAGAGGAGGCTTACACACTCGAGAAGGATAGCCCACACACACGGGGAACGTGGCATACGGACCTCCATATGCAACTAGGTGACATGCAGGGTTGCCAACCAACTGAGCAACCCTAATTATTGTCAAACTCCTGTGCATACTTTATATGCAAACATTGGGTCTTCCCTTCAGACATCCATGCATTAAAGGGTTGTCTATGGGCCAGGACTTGGGCAAGACCCATTTATGTCCGAGCCTGAGCTTATAGGGAAAAAATTGTGTTTGAATATGGCACACATTCTAGGTCCTTTATCCAACCGGGGGTGGACCTAGTAGGATCGAGAGGGCTCAGTGTCGGACCTGAGTTATATAAGGAACGTGGAAATTCATAGTAGAACCCACCAATAAGAAATCCTAGATATTCAAAATCAAGGCCCTTCAATTTAATGGGCCGTCAAAAAGTTTTATTCAAATGGAAGTTCATCCCATTGTAAGATTCGGCATATGAAACTTCAAAATACCATGTTTAATCATAGGGTGTGAGTGTACGTGTGACTAACTTTTATTGGAGAGAAAATTGAAGAAAAGCCCACTACAGGTGAGGGCGTTTAATTTGAGCACTTTGGCCCCACTGTAGAGATTAAACCCCGTCATTGAAACTGTGAGTGAAACACTTAGGGATTTAAACTTCTAACTCTTTGTTATCATTTAATCTACACCTTCATGATTTCTTGAATGACTTTTAAGTGCTGCCTTTTCAACCATCCACACCTACGGCAAGATCGTGACCCAACAAACAATAACAAATAATTAATCAAAGGATTTTTATTAATTAACTGTGATCACATGTAAACAATCCAACATGAGTCCTATTTTGATTAGTGTTAAGATAAGGGGAAAGGATTAATTTTGAATGGTTTTCTGTATTTTAATGCTTACTCAGTTTGGGGGAATTCTGACTTGGAAAATGATTAGGCTGTATTCAAATTTACGGTTTTTATTTGGAAATTATTAAAGAAAATTAAAAAATACTTTAGTTTATAAATGATTAATAGTAAATTAATAGATATAAAATACTATAGCCGTCCATCATTTGGCCCTAGGGATGTCAGATAGGCCGGGCTGGCACGGCCCACCAGGGATTTACCCTGGCACGAATAGCCCACTACGGGTGTCTGGAGCGGGCTGGGCCGTGCCGGGCGTGCCTCTTTAATTTTTGTTCCTGATTAATTTTTTTTCGCCTTTTCGTTATTAAAATTAAAAATTCGAACACAAGCACGAAGAATGACAAAGATATCTAAGTGGTTCAGTCAAACTCGACCTACTCCACTGAGAAGAGAACCATTTAAATCTTAACTTCTTGAAGGTTTGTAAATAGGATTACCTTCAAAACCTTACAATCTTTTTAGAGAATGGCAGGCCTAAAATATAGAGCAAGTGATTAGATCCAAAGTTGACAGTGTCAATGGAATTTACTCTGATAAATGTTTGTTTGACTATAAGAAATTACAAAATTCTTGAAGTACGAAGAGATGTTTTCCATTCCATGGCAAGTTTTCATTTTGCTGTGGACTATAATAAACAGATACTTCTAAATAGATAATATATCCTACTTTATTTTACTAAAGTTGTGGTGAGACAGGATAAGGGTTATGTGAAAAATCCATATCCCCTTCATATAAATGACATATCCATGGTGTATTTGAGCATTATAAGCTGTGATTGTGAGTAGACAGTGAAAATTTTGTAGGGATGGAAAAGGATTTGAAAAGGCTTTAAATTGAGATGTAAGATTTGCAAAAGGAAAAACCAAATAAACTTTTACCAGCCATTTTCTCCACTAACTTAAAATTAGTTGGAATGGGATGTGGATTGAGAAATGAAAAACATGACGGATTTTGACTATACGAAATAAAAAAGACTGAATTTTTCAAAATGGTGTTGACCAAAACTAAATCCCAAATGTGGGTCCTGTACACGGGACCCCAATTTCTTTTTTCAATTCTACTCATTTTGTACGATATCGTACAAACTGATCAATATCCCTCTTATATTTTCCTTCGTTCTCATCTCCTAAAGCACTAAACTTCCTTTTTATCGCTACGACTTTCTCGTTCTTACTACTTTCTCGATCGTTAAAAAAGATTCCCCAAAAGAGTAGTCTTTCATTCTCTTCACCTAAAGATGATTCATTAGATCGTAGTTCTCAAAAAGAGTACATAAACCACAAAATTTTACAAGGTATTGATATTGTGATCCATCCCTTGTCCTTACGATAAAGTTATCACAAGAAGACAATGACCAAATGAAAAGGAAAAAAGAAAGAGGAGTTGTGGAGAAACCTTAAGATACTTTTGGATAAATAGAAAAGCAACAGAAAAATCCTATTGAAAACCTTTTTTAACGATGGAGAAAGTAGTTGGAATGAAGAAAGTCACAAGAAGAAATGGAGGTTTAGTGCTTTAGGAGATGGGAATAGAAGAAAATATAAGAGGAAAATCGATTATTTTCACATTCAGTTTGTGCGATATCGCGCAGATTGTACAATACCGCACAATATGAGTAGAACTGGAAAAAGAATTTGGAGCCCTATGTACAACAACCACATTTCGGATATAGTTTTGGTCAATACCATTTTGATGAATTCTCCCAAAACATGATATATGTAATGGGCAGGCTTGGCGGGCCGACCCATCCGTGCCATGCTGCTTGCCGCTGGCTGGCGGTAGGGATGTCAAATGGGCCGACCTAGCCCGGCCCGACACGCTCCGACTCGCCAATCAACGGCCCGTGGCCCGGCCCGGCACGGTCAACGGCACGGTCAACGGCACGGCCCGCACATGGGCTGGGCTGGGCCTAGGTGGCTGGACCCGCTGGCCCGTTTGGCCCGGGCCAGCCAGGCACGGCCCGCTGGCCCTGTTAGATTGTATGGACTCAATACATCAGTTGATGTCATAAATTGATTAATTTCTTTATTTATCAATAAAATCATGCTTTACTTTCATGAGATGAATGTTATTTTATTACTTTATGCATATGACCAATACATATGACATAATGGTTCATGAGTTGAACCAGGTCCCATTAGTATATTAGATGTGATATATGTGTATGGATGAGATCCACACACGGGAGATATATGTCACAAATCTTATACTTAAAATGTCTTCACAACCAGTGATGAGACTGGTCATCTCATCTGATAAGGTTGCAACACTTTGATCACTATGAGATAGTGTGATTTGTCTCGATCATCAGAATGGAAGATTCTGAATCAATGTGCTGGTACATTGGATGTATTGAAGGACCATGAGAAGCACCTTATGGAATTTCGTCTCAATAATAAGGTATGCTCTCATAATTCCTTAGCAATAGGCTCTCAATCCTGAAACATTGATGAACTCAAGTTTCTATCTATTCATATGCTTTGAGTCACCAATGAATGAAGCCAACTATAGGTCAACACCTCGGTGTCTTGGGTATGTGGTAGTAAGACTGTGTGAACATTGAATGATCAAGATGGAATCTATCTCTATTATCCCCTTGTGCCAATTAATGGATTTGTCATTAGTAAGTGCGCACCCATCTCGATTAAGAGTTAATTGGATGGACTGATGATCATATTGATTAATTGGGGCTCAAGGATAATAAGATGTGGAACTAAGATTGGAAGAGACAAATTTATTCCAATTGATCCATGGACATTGATAGAGGGGCCTACTTGTGGTAATCGGGAAGTTTAGGGTCTTCATTGTAATTTATTCCTAAGACTGGAGTGCAATTGCATTTATATAGTGGTGTTATTTGCAATTAACTGTGGGCCCGGATTGCACATGAGATGTGGGGTAGCGTGTCCAAGTTGGAGCCAGCTTTTTGTGGAATCCCTAGTGGTCCCCACGCTAGCCCAAGTTATTAGAAAGATACTAATCCTACTTGAACTCTAATAGGAAGGAATTAGAAAGTTACTATTTCTATTTGAAGTAGGACTTCTAATAGTAGTAATAGTATATTTACTAATTGTTGTGGAAGTAAGACTTCTATTTCAATTAAGAAAATAGGAGACTTGAGAGGTTATAAAAGGGGATTTATCCCTCATGGACATCCATCAATATAGGAGTCAAAAAACGTCCAGCTTTTTGTGCAATAGTTGCACTGCTTTCTTCTCTCTTCCTCTTCTAGTTCTTTAGGGTTTCGAGTTGGGTTTTCTCTTAAAGATTCCACTGATCTTCTTGAGAAGAGAGATCTAATTCGGGTCATAGCGTGGAAGGCTAAGAGGTGGTGGAGATTCTGATCTTAGTTTGTAGAAAAGTTATACATCAACGAAAGTCATCAACTTCTCTATTAGAGCGCAACCGAGCTTCAAAGGTATAATCTGCTTCTTTGTATGTCGTAGATTTTAATGGATGCTTGTTCGCTTCTGTTATATCTTTTAGATAGTTTTATTTACTATACATGATCATGAGATTGATGGTTATGCATCCTGAATTGGGTTTTTGGCCTTATGGATACTTGATCCCTGAGTCAAGTGGGTCAAAAGTTTTGAAAATCTATCCACGAGGCCCATTTACTTCCAGCAGGCCCGCCCAAAAATGACTGTTTTTTTTTTTACAAAATTCTTCATTTTAACCTCCCAACAGCCATAAAACGGTCATATAAGGGGTATTTTGTGTCATTTTTCAATTTTATAAAGTCTATAAATACTCTAACCCTTCTATTCTTTTTCTTTTAATCAAATTTTTATTTACCAAAACAAATATATATACAAAGGATGTCAATTATTATATAACACTGTGGGCCCATTGTGAAAAAAATCATTACGGAAATTGGGCCTAACTTTTAATACAAGTTTTGAGATGTTGGCAAGAACTTCCATCACTTATAATTCAACGAACTTACTAATGTATTATCCACTTTGCATTACAGACTAAAAGAATCCAATAATGAGAAAAATTAAAACGCTAAATATAATAAAATCTAAAAAGGATCAAGCAAAAAAGAAAAAGTTGCTGTAATTATAAAAGATAAAGGGTACTATATTAAGTTATAAGATCACATTTTAGAAAGAATTATACTTTAAAAATAAAAAAGCCTTATTCATGAATAAAAAAACTTCACTAAAAATAATAATTGTTGATTATTTTCTTTTTTAACTATCTTTATCAAACACATTTGATTTAATATGCATGATAATCAAAGAAGAATTTGTTAGAAATCTCAAATGATATGATCAATTGTCCAATGTAATTATAAGACCCTGCCGATTAAGACATGCATCATTCTTCTTGAATTCAGTTTTGGTTAAATAGACTTTAAAAATAGAAAACTTTTACTTTTAACTAAAATTTATAATTTGTTTTCTTATTCTTAACTTTCTAAAGAAGAAAAATTTGTTCGAAATTTCAAATGATAAGAATTATTCCATGTAGGTCCCTCATCCTTGCCAGTTAAGACATGCATTATTCTTCTTAAATTTAATGTTATGTTAAATAGACTTTAAAAATAAAAAACTTTCATATTTCACTAAAAATTGGATTTCTAGAGTGTTTATCCTTATTTTTAACTTTCTTTATCAAAGAGATTTTATTTCATTAATAAAATGAATTATTAGAAATCTCAGATGATAAGAATGTCCCAATCTAAGTCCCTATCAAATGATAAGAATTGTCCTATGTAAGCCCCTGTCTATTGATTAAAGAGAGATATTGTAGGATTTATTAAGGAGGGTTGTGATAAGTGAGAGGAGAAACTTACCTTCTCTCATTTAATTTCATTTGAAAAGCTTCATCAAACCATGTAACTCAAAGGCCAAGGTAGTTTTGAGGCTGATTTCAATTGAAATCAATGTGGTTGGCATTGGATGAAATGGTCAAAATCAATTTAGGCTGATTTCAATTGAAATCAGTCTCTTTCATATATAATAATAGTAATCCAAAAAATATAAATAATGTTACTTTTACTTTTATTATGAATATATTATCCCATTAAAATATAATCAGCTCTAAGTATAGTTTGGTCTCTTCGCTTGTGCCTCAGACCATGGAGTTAGTCTTGGACTCACAGGTATCTCTTTGGAATGTGTCCAATCAGATATTAAGTCCCAACCAACCCATATATATACAAATAGAGCTCTCGTAATGGGACATAAGAGTATGATCTCAGCTTGGAGTGATATATTATTAGACCATTAGATTTAATTGGGCTCATCCATAGTTTGGAGTGATATATTATTAGACCATTAGATTTAAAAAAAAAAGACGAAAAAAAAAAAGAAAAAAAGAAAAAAACAGGCCCGCCTGGCCCGCTGGCCCGGCCCGTGCTGGGCCGTGCTGGGCCAGGGTTCTTCCCTGGCGGGGCTGTGCCGGCCCGGCCCGCTAGCACCGCGGGCCGAGGCTGAAGCCGGCCCAGCCCGTTTGACATCCCTAGCTGGCGGGCCGGGCAATGCCAAAACAGGCCGGCCAGGCCCATTTGACATCTTGATTTGGCCCCTCTAGAAAATTCTCGCTCTCCCACTGACTAGACCCATAACTCAAGCCGATTTTCTTTGGAATACTCGTTGATATTTTTTGGATTTCTCGATCCGCTGCAGATCGGCCCATAACTCAGACCAAAATTTTTTGGACAGTAAGGTGAGAAATATTTTCAAGCAACATGGAAAATAGTTTTCTTATATTAATTGCTCATGTTGGATGGCTAATGGGCGGCACCTATCCAACGTGTCCCATATTGATTGATTGTTCAATTGCACGTCCTAGTAGAACTTAGAGGAGTACCTTATTTTTTCCATCAGATTTCCAAAGGTATGATCCAAGAATCGTGGGCCCATTGGAAGAGAATGTCCGTATCAGCTGTCTGTATCAGGAGATTTCCCCTCTTCATTCTATTTCGTTTTTGTTATATTTAATGTGCACTTAGGAACTTTTCTGTTTGTTTGTACTGAATGGTGATCTTTGTCTTATTCAATAAGGAGAACAGAAAAAAAAAAAAAATGGAAATCCCAGATGAAGAACATTTGGCTCTGCTTTTGTCTTATAACGAAACCACACGAATAAAATATACTTGGATTTCGATTTCTTTTTCTCGGACTTGGTTTTAACTGAATTTCAAACTAGATCTGTTCTGGGTTTTCGTTTTCAGGCCTTGGGATGTGTTGAATCTTTGGTTTCTCACTGCTTATCCAGACTCTTGTTGTGGGGTACCTTGGATTTTGGATTTCCTTCCCTTCACAATTTCTTAATCTTTTCTGTACTGGGTTTTCCTAGATGTGATCTACTTGGTTTAACTTGTTCCCTTCACTTGGTCCCATTTGGTTTTCTTGCCGTTTGAATCAGGCTCCTTTGTTGGATTTGATTTGTCTTCTATGCTCTGTTTCCTTTGATGATTTCTGGAGTTGGGTTTCCGGGATTGTAAATTTGACACCATTTTTAACTCCATATTTGCCTTTTGATGTTTTCTGAATTGGGTTCTTTTGGGTTCACTTAATTCACCAGTTGTTGATGTTTTGAGATTTTTGGGTGGATTTTCTTATACATTGAAGTTATGGTGGAACGAGTCCCAGAGAGGGGGAATGGTGGATTGGTGAAGATGCACTCATCTGAATCGAGATGGGTATTTCTGGAACAATATGATGCAGAGGAAGATGGTGGTAACGTTCCACATCATTTGGGTTTTGATTCTGAAGTTGACGAGAATGACGAGAATGGGGATCAGAAGTTGGTTAGGACTGGGCCGAGGATAGATTCCTTTGACGTCGAGGCGCTTGACGTTCCTGGCGTTAGGCAAAATGCCTATGAGGTATGCAACAACTACTTATATGCTTGGATCTGTTACTACCATGATGTCTGTATCCACTGTTTAGCTCAGATTCTAATTCTTGTGTCAGCTTAGGATATCCTAATTTCAAATTAGGAATTAGTCAATGGAGGAAATGGTTCAAATGGAAAGTGTTTGATCTTTTAATTGTAAGGGTAATGTGAATTCGGGTTATAAATGATTGGGTTTTGGTAGATATTAAATTCAAAGCAAACAAGTTCAGCTATTTGCTGATCTATTGGCATTCTTGATATGGAAAATTAGTTTTAGCAGATGAGTTTCTCAATGGTGGGATGAAATGTTTCTGGATGTGCTGTTGCAGCTGTATTTGGGGTGAAATAATAGCACCTTCAACGCCAAGATTTGAGCTGGTTGTTAGGCGCTCGTGGAACATGTTGGTTACTTGCCTGTTGCAGCTTGTCTGGTTCTTCTTACAAAACTCAGCATTAGTCACTTGCCCCTTTTACTGTTTAGCAGTTAAGATACTCATGTCTGGGTAACACATCGAGAGACTTGACTCAGATTTTATGAAGAACACTTAGCATGTTTGGTAACGGTAGATAAATCCATAGATCTTATGATTCTTCGCTACCACTGGAACAAGGATTCCCTTATTGGGAATTTGTATAGTTGATGATTTCCATATTGATATTGGTGTGTATTGATGCATATTGGTGAGAAAAATGGGATTTGGTGTGCAAATCCACTTAAGTGAGGATTTTCAAGTCTTATGGGGGATGGTCGGATATAAAAATCCTAGCAAATAAAGATTTTCATTCGTCCAAATCCTCAAAAATTTACAACTGCCAAACATGGATTTTTAACAATTTTAGGAAAACCGAAAATCTTTTTCCTAAAAATTTGATTGCCAAACATGACCTTAAGAAAGTCGAGGAAAAGACTTGTTTTGCATTTAGCTAAGGTTACAGTACATAGCTAGGGATGTTAATAGGTCTAGATGACCACATGTAAAGTGTCCAACTGTGAGCCTTCTTTTAGATCTCTGGCTCCTGCTACAAGGTACAAAACTACACTTACAAGAGATTTAAGAGAAACCCACATAATTTTACTTACTGCCAATCTACTGTAGGCTATTCTGCAGACTTCTACATCATTCCTACATAATTTGGAGCATTCCTGACTTTCTGCCATTTACCAACCTTAGCACAGCACGAAAGAGCCAAAAGGACCATATGCTATGATGCACAGATACGGCATGGCTATGGCAAGGACACGGCTGGGACACGGATTTTACACATAAAAAGTGAACTATTGGATACGATAAGACAAGATACGTTGCCCATTTTGAAGTATCCATGCATCATAGGCCATATGTATAGGATTTTTATTTTTAATTTTATTTTTTTGAGATTTTTTTTCTTACAATTAAAAGATGCCATTACGAACTCTGCTGTGTATTTGCCTATAATAATTAGGTATCGGATTAAATTAGTCATCAAATTGTCTTAGAAAAGGATTACTACCCGGATCCTGTCTTTTGGCTCTTTTGAAACTCTAATAATAATAATAATAATTATTATTATTATTATTATTATTATAATTTTTACTATTATTATTCTTTTTCAATGTTTGCATACACATGCAAACATCAGTGAAACTAGTGGCATAGAACATACTATTTCCCATCGGAAGTTTCATTTCTATCAGACTATGTTGCATATAACCTGTGAGGACATGATACTATGCTGTGTCTGAATTGTTTAAATTTAATGGCAGGATTTTACTCTGGGCAAGAAATTTATTCTAGCTTTCCAGACACTTGGAGTTGTCTTTGGTGATGTAGGGACAAGCCCTCTATATACTTTTAGTGTGATGTTTAACAAAGCTCCTATTCATGGAGAGGAAGATGTTCTTGGAGCACTCTCACTGGTTCTGTATACTATAATTTTGATACCGCTGATCAAGTATGCGCTTGTTGTTCTTTTGGCAAATGATAATGGTGAAGGTGTGGTGGGTTTTTTCTTTTGTTTTTATTTTTTTTTCTCAAGCCTCATGGCTTACTTTACGTATACTCTATGATTACTCATATATGTCTTATCTGTTTTTAATTTGTCATTACTAATGCAGGTGGTACATTTGCTTTGTACTCCTTGATTTGTAGACATTCAAAGGCTAGTCTCCTCCCAAACCAGTTGCCATCTGATGCCCACATATCGAGTTTCAGGCTCAAGGTTCCATCACCTGAACTAGAGAGGTCTCTAAAAGTTAAAGAGAGTCTTGAGACTTCTCTAGGATTGAAAAAACTGCTTCTGGTATTAGTCCTTGCTGGTACTTCTATGGTGATAGCAAATGCAGTTGTCACCCCAGCAATGTCAGGTTTTATACTGTTTTCCTTGGTCCATCTTTTTGTTACTGGGTACCCATGGCACTAATGCTTAAACTAGGAATGCTGAACACAATGATGTAGACCATTTTTCTTGCAAATAGTGGTCAACTTAACTCTCTTATTATTTTTTTTCTTCCAAAAACTGCAGTCATGTCAGCTGTCGATGGTCTGAAGGTTGGAATATCTGGAATTCAAGAAGGTGATCCTGTAGTCTATAAATTGAACATTTTTCCTATTTATGCTATTGTTGTGAAATGGTGTTAATAGAGGACTTAATAATGGATTATGCTTATACAATTTTTAATAGCCAAACAATGTCTAACTTTCTTGTGCTTCATGAATCTCATGAGACAAGTGGTTCATATATTATATCAGCTACAATGAAGGCATATTTATTAGCTCTTTTCCTTCAAATTTCTGCAGATGAAGTGGTGATGATTTCAGTTGCATTTCTTGTAATTTTGTTCAGTGCACAGAGATATGGGACCAGCAAATTGGGGCTTGCAGTGGGCCCTGCTTTATTTATATGGTTTTGTTCCCTAGCTGGCGTTGGGATCTACAACCTTGTAAAATATGACAGGGGAGTGTTGAGGGCTTTCAATCCTATTCACATCTATTATTTCTTCAAGCGGAATTCATCCCATGCCTGGTTGTCACTTGGGGGTTGTCTACTGTGTGTGACTGGTAAGGTCCGATCAGTCCATTCTAGATTCAATTTATTTGCTTTTTTTTTTATTGTGATTTCTTTGAAGAAAAATATCCTTTTTAGGAGTTAGGATGTCCTTTGATTTCCTTTTCATATGATAACATGAAGTTCTGATAGGTCCGTGTTCTAGTGTCCTTCATGTATCAACTCACATGACCAAGGAATCCTACTAGTGTTCATTGATTTTGTATATCTGTATGTTGGTCTTGTGAAGCGAGAGTTCCTGGACTTAAGTTTGTCTATATTATGTGCTTCATGTTTCTTCTTCTTGCTCACTTTTATGATGCAGGGTATCTCTGTAGTTGATGTAATTTTAATACAAAAAAAAAAAAAAAAAAAAAATTCTAGGCAATAGATGCCTTCTGTGGGAAACAAATGTCCACAATATCTTTTCATGGAGTTTCTTCTTGTTCCCTTCTATCACATACACGATTAGGCAATTGTACCTATTAAACCCACAGCATGGGAGTTGGTTCAGCACTTATCTGTTCTCTTGATAATCAGAAATTCCGAGCATTCAACACTTTGTTCTAAAAAAACAGAGAAAATGACTGCCGATGTCCTAACCAAGATATTTTGTGAAGCTGAAGCTATTTTTAATGTCTAGAAATACAGTCTGTTTGTCTCTTTCTTTAGAGGATAACGGTTTTCCCAATATAACATTGTTATAAATAATTCAGTTATTTGTGGCTCTGATTCATTCTCTAGGATGCCTGATGACTGACTGCATTTCAGGTTCTGAGGCAATGTTTGCAGACATTTGTTACTTTTCAGTGAGACCAGTTCAGGTAAAAAAAAGCAGTGACAACTGAACAATGTACTAGATTTTTTCTAATGTGATGTACAAAATAAAAGATGACCAAACCTTTTAGTGCCTCTCTGCTTTCCTTGCAAGTATTTTACTCCTGATTTCTGATTGCTGTGATTACAATTGTTGCAGCTCACATTTGTGTTTCTGGTTCTGCCTTGCCTTATGTTGGGGTACCTGGGTCAGGCTGCATACCTTATGGAAAACATAACAAAATCTGACCAGGTTTTCTTTTATTCCATTCCAAGTAAGTTCGGCTGCTCTTTATGTTTTCAGTCATCTGGATGATCACAAATTCAGATTGGATTATTGTCTTTTTCTGTAGGCTTGTCAATCTGACCCTCTGACAATGGGACCCAGCCCAACGAAGCTTGAAAAAATGAGGGCTTTTTCTTTTGTCCTAAAGCTCGAGGTTAGGATAGTGCCCGATTTTTAAAAGCCCACTATCTTGAGGGCTCGGCTAGGGCTAGACTCAGCCTGGCCCAACCCTTTGTCCATCTGTATATGTATATATATATATATATATATATTATATCTTGTACAAATATGTTAATGTATGTGTATATATGCCCTTTGTCCATCATGTATTGGACGTATATCTTCGTGTGTAAATGTATAAAACAAATTTTCTGCCTATATTAAATAAATAGGGCATATGAATTGCAACTTCAGCGGGCATATATAAAGAGCTGAAACTACTGTAAGGATTGAAACTCAAGAGATACCACAAAGAGATTCTTCCCGGTTCCTTGGCTTGATAATTTAAAATGATGGAGAGATTGAGGAAGAAGTTGAACATAGGATAAAAAAGGGAGGGTTGAAGTGGAGACTTGCTTTTGGAGTGTTTTGTGATCAGTGAGGAAAAGTTTTGCTATGCAGGTTAATGGTCCACCGAGAGGAAGGAGTAGGGTGAAGAGGATGTGGATGGAAGTAGTAATAATAGATCTAAAGACATGCAACCTATCCGAGGATTTGTCTTAGGATAGATCGGAATGGAGAATCAAAATTCATGTAGCTAACCTCAACATAGTTGGGACTATGCTTTGATGATGACGATGATTAACTAAATAAGGCTATTTTTCATCTATATATATATATACATATATTCAATTCCATGCAAACAAACAGGTCAATTTGAATCAATAACTTCCCTTTTATTCAAGTTCCATGCAAATGAGTTGGCCTATTTGAATCTATTACTTCTTTGAAAAGCCTATTCCATCAATGAATTTTCTATGTATTCCAATTCCCCTGCAACCAAACTAGCCTGTTGGACAAGAGAATGAATTCCTTTCTATTCTATTTCCAAGAAAACAAACAGACCCATGTGACTCAATTCTAATTCCATGCGAACAAACAAGCCCATTTGAATCAATTGCTTCCTATATCATAATTCCATGTGAACAAATAGGCTCATTCCATCAATGAGTTCCTGTGTACTCCAATTCAAAACAAACAAACAGGTCCTTAATTCTATGCAGACAAATGGGGATTTGGCCATTTGTTTGCACCCACTTACATATGTAAACATAATACATGTGTAATGTTTATCATATGCATTACCCTCATTTACGCATCTCATGTGTAAGTCAAGTGCGAAAATGGTGTGTCAATGGGGCTATTTTCATATTAGAACTTCACACTTGAAAAGGTTTGAAACATGGAGGACTATGGTAGCTGGATACTTAAAAATAGGCTATATATCATGTCACATCTTATCTGATACTTCATTTTTTATGAGTTGAATCTGTGTCCCTTCAGTTTCAAAGGTGTGTCCGTGCTGTATCTATCCCGAATCTAGGCATAATAAGTGAAAGTTTATAGTTTCTATGTAATTAGTTTGAGTTTCAAAACTCAAAAGGAAATACCTTTGGAGTTTCATCTTTAATAATATTTAGAAAATACGAGATATTTCTTTCTTACATGTATTAGGGTTTGCAAATGAAGAAGCCAACTCCATTAGAGAATCGATAGCTGGAAAGTAACTCCTACTTGACGTCCCACTCTTCATCAGTTCTGTACACTTTATTGACTAAAATATTTATTTTTTCAATTATTTACACACTCCCTCCAAAAGAGAGAATAAACAAAAATATGTATACTCTTACCGGTGTGCAGGAATCTATAAATTATAATTCTCTTGTGATACTGCATTGTTTTCTTAAACCATGTAGCTAGTGCAATGTGTGTGGGACCACGTTCATGTCATTCACTTTAGTGGTGGACATGTTCCCTTCACTCACTTTGCACTAGCTAAAACCATTTTTTCTTATTTTCTTGTCTTCTTTTCCTTGTTCCCAAGTATAAAAGAAAATAGTGACTATTAATGTCAAGTCCTTGCCTGCAGGTGGAGCTTTCTGGCCAGTACTCTTCATTGCCAATGTTGCAGCACTGATCGCCAGTCGGACAATGACCACAGCAACATTCTCTTGCATAAAGAAATCGATAGCACTTGGTTGTTTTCCTCACCTTAAAATCATTCACACCTCTAAGAAATTCATGGGTCAGATTTACATCCCAGTTGCAAACTGGTTTCTGTTGTTTTTTTGTGTGGTGTTCATCATAACCTTCTCAAGTATGGCAGAGATCGGGAATGCATATGGTATTACTAAATATTCTACACTGCTCATGTTTCTTTATTTCTGTTATAATATGAAAATTTTGTATACTACTTCGATTTTGTGTTGTTCATGCTTGAATATTTATCATGTTGGAAAAACTGAAAAGTTGCCCATTGTTTTGCATAAATGATATTCCAAGATGTTATTAGATTTATGGAAGAATGTGATTTTGGGAAGATAAGGGTGAAAACTATTCCCTGCTTTAAATGGGTGATAATTTTGGGCAGCATGGAAAGTGAAAGCCATCTTAAATAGGTTTTTCTTCTGCCTTTTCGGGCTTCAACGTATTTGTTCTGGAACAAAAATAAAAAATATAAAAAATCCCGCCCGTATGAAAAACTCAAACACATGTGAACACAATGCTAGCAATTCTGTCTATGGGCATCCATTGTCATAGAAAAATAGCAGTTTTGTTTTACACGTGTGGTGTAGTGCTCTTATACCTACGCATTCAATTGTCTATGGGCATCTTGGTTTGTTATTTTTACTTTTTCTTAATCTCAAATTAAACATATACGCTAATGTTAAAAAAGTGATAGCCTCATAGATATATTATACTACTCGGAAAAAAAAAAAAAAAACCTTTACAGATAATGATCCTTTTGAGGATTACATAAAATAAACAAATACATGTTAGGTGGTATGCATGTACTAGCTTCTTTTTCCTCCATGTGTAAAGTTCACATAGATCTTTCTGCAGTTAATTGATAATATTTTCAGAATTCATATCATATAGGCATACCTTTTTGTCTAGACTAGTTCTTCTTTTCCTCATGATTCATACTGTTGTGCCCTCATTTTTCACGCTTTATATATCTGATATCGAATCTGTTTGACAGGCATTGCTGAGCTTGGAGTAATGATGGTGACAACCATCTTAGTAACCATCATCATGCTTCTGATATGGCAGGTAAATATAATCACAGTGCTTACTTTTCTGGCTGTCTTCTTGGGGACAGAACTGGTTTTCTTCTCTTCAGTTTTATGGAGTGTAGGAGATGGAAGCTGGGTCATATTGGTTTTCGCAGCAGTTGTGTTTATGATAATGTCTGTCTGGAATTATGGGAGCAAGCTTAGGTATGAAACTGAAGTCAAGCAGAAACTATCATTGGATTTGCTACTGGAATTGGGGTGCAACCTGGGGACAATCAGGGTCCCTGGCATTGGCTTAGTTTATAGTGAGTTGGTAAAGGGCATTCCAGCAATTTTTGGTCATTTTCTGACCGCCCTTCCAGCTATACACTCTATGATAATTTTCGTAAGTATAAAGTATGTGCCAGTCCCTGTAGTGCCACAGGATGAAAGGTTTCTTTTTCGGCGGGTATGCCCAAAGAGCTATCACATTTTTCGTTGCATTGCCAGGTATGGTTAACACTTGAATCTTGGAGATACAGTTCAGTGGATATGTTCAAATGATTAATTGTGTAGTGGTCAATGCTTGTGTTCAATGACAATTCTTATAATTAGTCTGCCTTTTACGTTGGATGGATACCCGTACAATAGTGTTAACAGTGATATCGAAAATATTGGATTGAAAGATTTTTAAGCAGCAAATTTTTGGAAAAAAGGGTATAGATCTGATGCAGGACCATGAAAACTAACCCAAGATGATGCACTTGAGATCAAATAACAATTAACAATTATAAAACTAATCTCACTCTAAGATATGATGAGTTCCACGTTATTAATTATGAAACAATTTTAGGCCTGTTCACAATCCCACAATTGCTGGTCCTCTTGAATTTTGCTTGAGGTTTTGAATGGAAGGCTCAATCTCCACTAGCCTAGGGATCTCTGTATAAACAATCAGATTATTATTAATCCTTTCAAGGATTTCAAGAATAGGCTAGGCGCAATTTTGAAAATGTCAAAGAAATGGTATGACTATGATCCAAATGGAATTTTATTAGCTAACAATGGGGAGTAACATAAAGTTGGAAAATAGCCCTAAATGATATTCCAGGGCTAAGGCTATTCAAGGGAGGGGTTTGGACAGCCCAAAATGGGTCCATAGGGTGGCAGCCAAGGGGATTTAAGGTACAGGGGTTGAGCTATGAGGTAAACTCTGGGTGGGTGGTTTTTTATCCCTGAGCAACTCATTTGCATCTTCCCAGGGTGGGGCCTTCCTGATGTTATGCATGTGTGGTCTTTCGTCTCTAATCATCCCAATGTTGGGTCTTCAAATGATATCGGGGATGTGAACTGATTTGATCTAACCGTTGATCTCTGATAGAATCATGATCCAATGGTGCATCCTCTCTAAAACCATGATCAGATGGTGGGTCCTCTCTGAAACCATGATCCGACAGTGCATCTTCTCTGAATCCCCGAACAAGGCCCAAATAACTATCATTCAACCATAAAGATATTTGGATAGGGACCCTCTCCTTCCTCCTTTGATATGTTTTCGGCTGTGATGCTATGATGTCTTCATCAAGATCGTTTAAGTTTTAGCTTTACATCTACTTATCATTATCAAATTTCCACTACTATTAGAAAGGAGGAAACAAATTTTCAGAAGAGTGGTTTTAAAACACAATATTTTATTTTACAAAGAGAGCTCTTAGGCCCCTTCTTTTTGCTGTCTTTAGCAAAGTAGCTGATGGAGAGAAGATCCAGGACTTTCAAGGTGAGAAATCTCTCCATCAATCTGATGAAGTGAGCAAAGAACCTAAGATGTTATGGATCCAAAAAGACAAACGAACCTCAGATGTTTTCAGGTGTCTTTGGGTTTGCATCAATTTGAGGGAACCTTGACGGTGATAGATGGAACACAATACAGTACAGTGAACTGGAGGCTTTTGAAAGTGTTTTGGTGAAGGGAAGATGCACAATCTTTCTCTTAGCTGGATCTCTCATTGGATTGTGTATACATTCTAAATCACTTGATGAGAGGGTCAACAGCATTGTAGGATATGTTGAACAATACTGAGAGGCTGAAGTGCTGGACAATTCTCACAAAGTTAGGGCTTTCAAATTGACTTCTAAAGGGGAGGGTGTTGAATAACAAGTATCATTCAATTTAATGGGATGAATTGGACAATCCAAAAGAAAGGGATGAGTAAATTAAGAAGATTAGACCGATGAATTATTTGCTTGATAAGTTTCTCTAGAGATAGAGGATGGCATCAGGTGATAAATGAAAGCCATGAGTGAGAACTTTGGTGGACTCTTTCAAGCTCATTTTCAAATAATGCTCAAGTGGTAACTTGGTTTTAATCGATGTTTGATGAATATATAGGGCTGAGTATTTGGAGTAAAAGATTTAAATGAAGTTGAGGTAGGGCCATCAACGAGCTTAGATCAGGGCAGGATTGACTTAGCTCAAACCCGCTCCTTGTAAGGACTTCAACTTCAACATCCAAATCTGAGCTTGTGCTCAACATAGGGGTAATTGGGAGGCCCTAGTCTGCCCGATATTGAGCCAAATAAATGCCCAAGTCTTGTAAAAGATCAAGACTGATAAGGGCTGGAACTTGGGATTGGGATCTCGGAATGGCCCATCTTATTAAGGGTTTGGAACCTAAACTTGGTGAGAGTTTGGCCTGTTGAACAGTTCAAGGCCTGTTGAACAATTCAAATCTATTATTATCTGCTTCAGGCTTGGGAGAATTTAGGCCTAACCCTTGCATACTTGGGTACTTCAAAACAATGAAACATGCATCCATATTGTTTCATATCCAATACTTCCTGCAAGTTTAGCCCGTCTTCCCCATTGTGTGCCCTGTCTTCAAGGGCGGACCCGGGGGGGGGGGGGGGGCGGGGGGCGCGGGGGTGGCGGCGGCTCTATGTAAAAGAAATATTGGAGGAAGGAGCAAATGTAAAAAAAAAAAAAATATATTAATTTTCAGAATTCGTAGGGAGATTTTTAAAAATTTTAAGCTTTTTTCAAGTACAAGTGGGGGCTTCAGCCTATACTTGGGTCCACCCCTTCCTGTCTTATCCATGCCTTATCTAGGCATCATAGGAGACACAAGTCCACAAATTGCCTAAGCCGAGGCAAGAGAACTATCGAATTTCCCAATCTATTGATAGCTTAGTGGTTAGGTATCTCCCTCTCCATAGAAAAATCAGGGTTGATCCCTGACTATTGGAGAGGACTTGGCTAGTGTGTGTATGGGGTATGTGGGTATTTACCAAAGCAACCAAAAAAGAGAACTGTCATATTTTTTTTTTTTCCTTTTTCTTCAAGAAGTTCTATTGACAAAGGAATTAGAGTACTAGACAAACATTACGAATAGAATCCATCCAATAATGAAATATAATAAGGATCCAAACTCCACTTGCTAATATATCAATTAGGGTAGGACCATGTCGATTACCATAGATGCTATGCCCCTTTGGCTAAAGCACCAGCCATCAAATTAGTTCCCTATGGATATGGTGGACCGTTTCCTGGATAGAAAATACAATAAACTTTGTGATGTAGAATAGAGTTCAAGGCTCAAGGTTTTGTGCTACTTGCACGAGCTAAAGGACCAAGGACAGTCCTTCCACAATTAACAACCATCGAAACTTGTTCAAATGTTAGTTGGATACATAATCTGTTAAACATATTTCCTCCACACATGGAACTCACGTGGGCTTTCACACTATCTCCATTAGAAGGATTCAATAGTTAAACATAGATCATAGTTCGTAAGGAAATCAAGTGATGTTTTTCCCAATTCATGTTATGAGAAGATGAGAAAGGATGTGAAAGGCCTACCATTAGAAGAAAAAAGATGTGAAAGGCTTACCATTTAAAGAAAAAAAAATAAGTGAAAGGCTTCTCCTTCTGTTCTGATTTTGAAGATCGAGCAACATTTTGTGGAAGATTTAAGCATTCAAAGATCGGAGGTACTTCTCAGTCGACCCAATAAAAGAAATTGTGGTCACCTATTTCCACCTAAACTCATTTTCAATAGTCAAAACATGTCAAAATTCTAGATTCAAAGGACGCCATTTTCTATTTTAAAAAGAAGTTACATATCATTTTAGACAAATCTTGGCTTCTGCTCTAGGATGTGACTCGGCCAACTCCTTTGGCTCTACTTGAGAGAGACCAACTGTCCCCCAAGTCTGAGTTTTAAAACCTTTTGTAATGATATTTTATGGCGGGCTTGAGGGCTGGGATTAAAGCATCATGTATTTGTTGCATTTCTCGACTTGATCATATCAAGGATTCCCAGAGTGAGACTACCCAACAATTTTGAAATTCTAGAAAATTAGTTTTTTTTACATAATGATATACCTAAATTTATTCCTCATAAGAGGATCACCCCAACAGTTAAAAAACATCGCTTAGAGACCAAACATCAAAGTATAAAACATCACAAATAACAGCATCTTTAGCGAGCAGATTAGCTACATAATTGGCTTCATGACCGAATAATCTTGTTGCTATGGACTAACACCATCTTCTTAGGTCCCCTCAATCCAATCATCCCGTAGCTGTGGAAAAACCCATGATGAGGAACCCCATTGAGTACCTGAGGAAGAGTCTTCAATAAGAGCATCCGAACACCAGGGTTTCAAAGATTGGCCGAGTCTGAGTCGAGTTGGCTATCAGGTCTGATTCAGTTCTAGTGTGACTCGGTACACTTAAACTAAGATAAATGGTTGAAAATCATATTTTTGCTAATTTCTTCCAATTTTTATGTTATCGAGGGGTTCTTCCATCATTTTTCCCCCAAAAAACCATTTTTGGAGACCAAGATACCCATTTTAAAACAATTGAGGTTGAAGAAGACACCTACAATGTGGGTCGATTTTCCCTAATTGAACCTTCATTGTTCCTTAAAGTGGTCATATTCTACTAATTCAATATTTAATTTTAAAAAATTGATTAAAATTATTTAAAAATAATGTCTAGGGACTGGTCGTTACATCTTGTCTATATTGGAATGATCTTTCAAGAGCCTATCAATTGCCTAGAGACAAATGATTCTATTAGTTTTCTGTGCACATTGGTCTGATGGAAGAAATCTTATGTTCTTGTCCCCTCCTTCAAAAGAGCAATTGAAGGGTTGAAAATACTTCTTTTTTTCAGTCTTTATTGAAAATAGTTGTTCATACTTCATGATTTACAGTCCATTGTGAGTGAAAGGAGATTCCAGGAGTACCATTTGTTGGGCATGGGGTCCTACAGTGTTTCTGTCACATAACAAAAATCTAGGTGGCATTATGTGCAACTTTCATCCAAAGGAAGGGGAGGTCCAAGGAATATTCTTTTGCTAAGACCAGTGCTTCAAGGGAGTCTATGCATCTTCCGAATGAAGTTGTTTTGTAGAAAGTGATTTGGTACTCTATACATATTTTGCCTCTCTAATATTTTACTGCTTCATTGGTTATTTATTTATTTTTTGAGGAAGCGCATTAGTGGATGTTAAGGTTTTGTTGTGCTTAGATTTATGTTTTCAATGGAACTTCTGTTAGCACTTAGCACTTGGCGCTTATGAAAAAGGGCAAGATGGATTATCAATAAGATTCCGTACTGTTTATATTTCGTAGTTTGTTTCCGTACTGTATTCGCCTTTTTTTTGTCAAATGTTGCCAAGTAATCCTCAAAGTATCTCTTTTCTTGTACATGTTTAGCATATAAAAAGTAAAACTTCATTGCTCTCTACTATCATTGACAGTTGGGTAGCTCAAAACATGTGATCTCTCTGGATAGGTATGGCTACAAAGACGTACGCAAGGAAAATCACCAAACATTTCAGCAGCTGCTAATTGAGAGCCTTGAGAAGTTTATCCGCAGGGAAGCCCAGGAACGATCATTGGAGAGTGACGAAGACAATGACACAGAGTCTGAAAGAAAAAATTCATATTCACAACTTATAGTAGCTCCCAATAGCAGCGTCTATTCACTTGATGTGCCTCTCTTGGCTGACTGCAATGCTGGAAAGTCAATTATGGAACCTGGTGCCTCAGTTAATGTGGGGCAAGTTTCTTTGACTGATCAAGAAATGCCAGAAGCAGAGCAGAGCCTCGAAAGGGAGCTTTTATTCATACGCAAGGCCAAAGAATCTGGGGTAGTATACCTTCTTGGGCATGGAGATGTACGGGCAAGGAAGGATTCTTGGTTTATTAAGAAGCTGGTGATAAACTACTTCTATGCATTCTTGAGAAAGAACAGCAGAAGGGGGATTGCTAATTTGAATGTACCACGCAACAACTTGATGCAGGTGCGCATGACTTACATGGTTTGATTTTCAGAATTTCTGTTGGAAGTCAGGTGATTGCTAGTGTGACATCGAATATTAACATGCTGCATTCGTAAGGCAAGGGTGATCCAGAGATTTGCATTCTGAAGCCTAGAATTACAGGGAGTTATTTAGTCTTTTTTATTTGTTTATTGGTAACATTACTCAAATATGCTACTTCTCCCAACTGTTCTATAAGGGCTGTGTAAAGGTCATGGGGAGTTTGTAGCTGATTTTGGGTTCCGACAAGAGTTTAATTACTTGTAAGACAATGTAGGAAAAAAAGTTTACTTTGTTCCATTTCGTATAGAAGATTAAAGGAGGAGGAAGAAGAAATTTTTTGTTTCTCATTTCCTAATCAGTTAGGACCTTCAGATACACCAACAAATGAATCTCCTAATGTTGTATTTATGACATTTACTTGTGTTGCCAAGTGTTTTCCTAATTGACCAAGTTATGGAGAGTGCAATTTAGTTACAAATGCAGATGAAGTTAAAACTTAATAAATTTAAGATAAATGCTACAAGGAATTGATTATATTATTTTCCCTGCATGTTGAGGCCCATTTTTCAGATGGGATGATTTTTCAGCTACTTGAAAGTTGAAACTAAGGGCCCGTTTGTCTGCTTTGTGGGAATTATAGTTAGTGAGGGTTTCCCATTGATGGGCTAAAATTTATTTGCGAAATAAAGGTCAAGCTCTACAAATGGCCACCAAATAGTCTTTCCTCTGGTAGGAAATGATTACTTAGCTACCACCCCTAGTAAATCAAATCCTACGAAAGTATAGGTCCCATTTACTTCTCCGCCTTTATATTATTCTCTCCTTACCTCTTTATCATTCCTTCAAAAGACCTCAATTTACTACAATTTCCTAGAAATTAAATACCTAGCAAGCAACAGGGCCCTAAGGTCCATTGGAATATGTGACTCGGTCAGCTAGCTACATTGGCGAAAAACCCTTAATAGTGCAGTTGTTGACAACTTTGTTTATAGGTTGGTATGAACTTGAGTTGGTGAGAAGGTGGGGAAAGCTCTCCAAAGGAAAGTTGTCTCCATCTTTTTTTTCTTTTTGTTCTATTTAGTGCTGTTAATTTGCATTAGTGAAGTGTGGAGGAGAGAAGCTTCTTTTATTTCTTTCATCTGGAGAAGAATTCTTTTATAGGAAAAGAAAGCATTTTTCCTCAGAAACTACTTGCATGAAGTAGAAGAAATGGTTCTCAAACGTTAGAACACAGACACCCTTTTTTATCTAGTGATACTTAAAATTTAATAATTAAGAAGTAATATTTGACCCCCTTAATAATTATTTGTTGCTTACAGAAATTGTTCTCAAAATGAACTTGTGCCCAATTATAGTATAGGTGGGCTTGGTCTAACTAATCTACACAGACAGCATATATACCTTCTAAGGATAAGAGTGCAGAATTTTAATTAAATGGTGAAAATGGAGAGAAATCAGATGTAAAGAAAGTCAGATGTGAGATTTCTCTTAGGCTTGACATGTAAAATGAGAAATCCTTCTTCCTAATAAGACCATATCAATTTTATTCATAATCTGTTTTTATAACAACCTGGTCCAACTGGTGGGTGGTTCATTTTGGTCTGATCGTGACATCAGAATGACACCATAATTAATTTAATAAGTAGATTAAAAATGAAAGAAGTTGTAAAAGCATATTTAAATCAGTAAATATCTCATATAAAAACTACAAAATAGTACAATTTTGGAAGTTTTGTTTTTTTGGTATCCCAGCCAACATGGCTAGGTCCCCGAGAGACTCACACATACGAGGAGAGAACCCGCAAACATGGAGAGTGAACTAAGCATTTTTATACCAAAATCCACTATTCTATGGCATTTAGCCTAAACTTGTAAAATCTCATCGTTTTCTTACCAGTCTCATGTTTTTTTAAGCAAAACCCACAAGTCTATGGCTTTTAGCCTAAACTTGTAAAATTCCATGGCTTTGATAATAATGCCATGGTTTTCTAAACAAAATATACAAGTCTATGACGTTTAGGTTGTGCTCTAATGGAGAAGTTCATTCTTTCTTTGATGATGAAACTCTTTCACTTGTCAAAAACGAATCTCCAAGACCTTTTGATCTTCCACGCTATTTCCCGTATCAGATTCTCTTTTCTCAAGAAGATGGGTGGGATCTCCAAGAGAAAGCTCTTACGAAAACTAGAAGAGAACTAGAAGAAGGAAGAGAAGAACATGTGCAACTCTTGCACTTACAAGCCTTGGGCGTGATTCCCTAGGTGGGATATGTCATGGACGTCCAGTCATATATACTCCTCTATTTATTGCTAAAAAGCAAGCTCCTCTTTGTTATCTAATTGAAATAGAAGTCTTACTTCCTTAACAATTAGTAACTCTTTTCTTTATAATTAAAATAGAAGTCTCACTTCCATTATAATTATTAACTTACTATTACCACTATTAGAAGTCCTACTTCTAATAAAAATAGTAACTTTCTATTTCCTTTTAAAGTTCTACTATAATTAGTATCTTTCTAATAACTTGGGCTAGCGTGGGAACACTAGGGATTCCTTAGAAAGCTGGCTCCAACTGTGACTCGCGACCCCACATCTCATGTGCAATCCGGGCCTACAGTTAATTGCAAATAACTCCATTATATAAATGCAATTAAACTCCAGTCTTAGGAATAAATTATATAGAAGACCCTAAACTTCCTGATTACCACAAGTAGGCCCCTCTATCAATATCCATGGATCAATTGGAATAAATCTGTCTCTTCCAATCTTAGTTTCACATCTTATTATCCTTGAGCCCCAATTAATCACTATGATCATCAGTACCATCAAATTAACTCTTAATCGAGATGGGTGCGCACTTACTAATGAAAAATCCATTAATTGGCATAAGGAGATAATAGAGATAAATTCTATCTTGATCATTCAATGTTCCCACAGTCCTACTACCACATACCCAAGACACCGAGGTGTTGACCTACAGTTAGCCTCACTCATTGGTGACTCAAAGCAAATGAATAGATAGAAACTTGAGTTCATCAATGTCTTAGGATTTAGAGCATATTGCTAGAGAATTATGAGAGCAAACTTTATTAGTGAGACGGAATTCCATAAGGTGTTTCTCATGGTCCTTCAATACATCCAATGTACCAGCACCATGATCCAGAATCTTCCATTCTGATGACCAAGACAAATCACACTATCTCATAGTGATCAAAGTACTGCAACCTTATCAGATGAGATACCCAGTCTCATCACTGATTGTGAAGATATTTTAAGTATAAGATTTGTGACATATATCTCCCGTGTGTGGAACTCATCCATACACATATATCACATCTAATATACTAATGGGACCCGGTTCAACTCATGAACCATTATGTCATATGTATTGGTCATGTGCATAAAGTAATAAAATAGCATTCATCTCATGAAAGTAAAGCATGATTTTTATTGATAAATAAAGAAATTAATCAATTTATCACATCCACTGATGGATTGAGTCCATACAATCTAACAGCCTGCCAGTCCCTGTAGCCTGCCAGCCATCTTGGCCCGCCCACATGGAGGCCCGCCCACTTGCACCAGACCACGGCAAGGGACCCACACTCAAACTTGTCTAGAGTCGGCTCTGATACCATTTGTAACGCCCCACCCTTCACCCATGCATGATATTGTCCGCTTTGGCCCATGGGCCTCACGGTTTTGCTTCTGATGGGCTTCAACTCATCAAAAGGCCTTATGCAAGATATGGGTGTAAGCTCTACATATAACCTCATTCACCTTCCTCTCGGCTTCACAGATGTCCAACTCATGTAACATATACATGATCATCGCCATTTTAATGAACATAGATCTTTAGAAAAGAGTGAAATATATCTAATTATGTAAGGGTTCACCTGAAAGTGGAGTGTCATGAGAAGAATTCAGCCGCAAGTGGCAAATACAAGGATCTTTTAGGATATGGTTTGAAAAGTTCCGCTAAAAAGGAGCAGGCTCAATTCTTATGATGACAACCACAACCTGAGAATCTTATTAAAGCAACAGAGTTGGTGACACAAGTAAGACTTAGGGTCAATTCAAAGACTCACCTAGGTCTTGAAAAAAAAAAAATATTGGTCTAATGTTATACGCAAAGATTAAGTTTTTAGTTAGCAAAAAAATGCGACTCCCCTTGAAACTCAATCATGAACTTGCTGAATCTAGAGTAGACTCAACCGGCTGCGGATCTATAATGCCGATCATTTGAATGCTTCTAAAAGGGAGGTTAAGGCATCCCATTTCTGGCCTAAGTAGGCCACAACCTTTCAATGAACAATTGAGCTGGTCCAGTAACAAAGGGCCCAAATGGTTAATAAGATCCATTGTATGATAATTTAAAAATCAATAAGTCAGGTGCGAAACCAGGAATTTTATTTTATTTTATCTTTTGTTATTATTGCTATGAACAACAAGCTGCCCCCATGAATTGTCCTTAAACTATTGTCGTGGTTAGGGAGTTTATAGTCAATAGTGCATTGGCTTAGATTATAACAACATGATCTCAGACATACCAACTCATGAATGTGGTAAATATTAGTGTAAGCCAACATGTTCTGCTCTGTTGCAAATCAGTGATTAGTTGACTGCCAGTGGCAAGTTGGTCGAATCTTTCAGAACATTGTACCTAGTGAACTGATGCGGTAGAAGAAATGCTGAATTGGAATTTTTGTAAAACCTAAACAGCCTTCTGTTCACCAAACAACGATTTGGAGTTGTAGTTCAAAAACTCAGATTTTTCTAACATGCAAAAGCGCCACATTCTTTTCATTGACAACAGATTAAATTTGTTTAAAATATGACAGAGTACAACTTTAAAAAAAAAGAAGCAAAAAAGAACCTGCTCTAGTTAACATTGTAAACATTATCCTTAATGGGTCTTTAATATGTTGTTTTTAGGGCTCTCTCTCTCTCGTCTGGCTTACGCTTGAAGCTTGAACCCTTTTATCATGCCATTTCTAACAGGCTGCAAACAGAGTTTTTTTTTTTTTTTTTCAGAGTAGGACTGCCTGATTGCTTTAAATGGACCCAGGCGTATGATAAATGTTTCGTATAAGCCCATTCTTTCTCCAGGTCCACACCTATTAGAGGAATATGCGTAAAAACTGGATCTTTTAGCCTCACTTCAAAGAACTCGGCCCAGGCCTGCATACTACCCCCATTGACTCCCTTACTGTAAAAGATATTCCATATTTGGTACGGGTTTAGAGGTTTAAAGGATATCACAAGAACTATCCGTGCACTGAAGTGAGGTTGAATTGCCAATCCACCAATAGTTAAGTGGTGAGGCACCTCCTGTTACATACCGTCCCGAATTAATCGGGATTAATACTAGTTAATCATGTTTAATTAAGTTAATTGTGATTAATAGTCAAATTAAGTTGAATTAGTTTCGAATTGTTAGATTAAGCATAATGAAATGAATTTGGATTGAAACTAAGCCAATTGAGTTGGTTTTGAACTCAAGTGATAAGAAAAAAGACTTTTTCGTAAATACGGATTTCTACGCATTTTCTCAAATACGGTAACCCTTGATACCATCTCGTGTATCTTGAAGAGTACATTAATTTTCATAATATACTTGATTGCATTTGATCTCAAATGAATCAAATGAGTCTTCATTTGACTTAAAATGTAAATAGACTTAAGAAAGAAGGTTTAAGTGTAAAAGCTCAGTTGTAAGGTTCCAAAAGAACCCAAATTTCAGTCACTCGATCATTCCAGCAACAGCAATAGGAAACTCAAGAGCCCTAGGATATTCTATCTTCTTTTCTTCTTCCATCTTATTCATTGATTGTCAAAGGAAAAGGTTGTGCAAGGATTTTTGAGGAAGATTTGTGTTAGTTCCGTCTTCTTCATCGAGTTTTCTTCACTTCTTGGAGTGAAAGTTTGAGGGAAATCTCAATTTTCTTTCTCTTCAAGCTACAAGTGTTTGTTCAGTGATTTGTATTGAGATTCTGAGTTGTGTAAGGTGTTTGAAAGTGTTGTTTAGCTCAACAACTCATGAAAATTCTATTTTGAATTGTTTACGATGTTAGGTTTAGAAAATGGCATTGAATGGGTGAATTTCATCTCAAGTTGAGCTAACAAAGAGGGATTTTTGCTAATTAGCTTCAAACAAAGGCAGGTATACTCATTTCTAATGATTTAAGATGCTAAAGAAATGGTTTGTAACTCTTGGAGTTCAAGTTTCAGAATTTCTGATCATATCAGAAATTCTGTAGAATTGGACACAGCTCGGTCAGCCGAACAGGTGACCGAGGAGGTGACCGAGTGCCCTGAAAAATCTATCAGAAATTTGAAGTTTCTGGGAAACTAACCGTAGGTAGCTGAAATTGTGTTCTGTTAACCGAATGTGAATTTTTGGTCAGCCGAATAGGTGACCGAGTGGGTAACCAAATACATCAATGAGTTTGTCAGGAAATTGAAGCTACTGGAAAGCTAACCGAAGGTAGTCGAATTGTGGTTCGGCTAGCCGACTTACAGATTTCATTCAACCGAAAGGTGACCGAACAGGTAACCGAAATTGGGAATTTTCATATTTGAATTCTGATTTTTCCGTTTAAAAGCTTATTGGATTGAAGGAATTTTTTATGAATATAAAGTGGTGTTTGTACCTCCATAGGTGATAATTAAGGGGACTCTAATGTACAAAATATATAATGTGATGTCCATCGAGAATAGCACATACATTAGACAACCGAACATTTCACCTACATGAATAGTTTGAACTGAGAAAGAAATGAATAGAATGTGAATTGTCTTAATTCTCTAATTGAGATGCATGCATATTGTGATCTCAAATCTATTATATGATTTGTATTAGTGTTTAATCTTTTCAATTATTTTGAATGGAAATTATGAGTTGAGTTGAAATCCAAATTGGGTTAGACATTGACTTGAGATATATTTGATTTGAATTGATTCTTTCAGTCTGGCACTACATAGCTGTCTTGTTAAAGCTTGCTATAGAGCTGAACGGGTTAAATGGTTAATCCTACTGCAGATGGATTTGGGGGTGTTTCGGTGTTCCATGGTAATGCCAGTGTCCCTGGCCTGGACACTAGTTAGATCCCACAATATATATATATATATATATATATTTGAAAAGTGTATGAATACTTCTTTTTGGAAGAAATGAAATGAAATGCTATGGTAGTTGCCAATTAGTGTATGATTCTTAGTTGATTTTTAATGCATGTGTCGTTATCATTATACGAATTGTTATAGTTGTCTAATATTAGACTTGAACAGATTTAGTAAATGTAATAGCATGTACTATCATAGATCTGTGTATACATTGCTGAATCGTCATATTCATTAGTGTTAGTGATGGCATTACAGGCCTAGTTACCAATGCCGGTCATACAGAGGCCGCAACACTAGTGGAGGAGGCCACTCCTGTTCCTTCGGGAGGACTAGTGAAGTGGAATGGCAAAGATATCATTTGATTGATATCTGGGTGCGAGAATATGGTGGAAATCGTTTTGAATGTTTTTGGAGAATTTAGGAATATGTCATCGTGCATTGTATTTTAAATATGCAAATAAATGACATGAGTAGAGAAATGAGAAACTGGTAATTGTGTATAAAGAAATTTACTTGGATGTAAAGGAATTGTGAATTTGTGAATGATATCATTTGTGTATTCCTTCCGCAATATGTGTATTTGACAGATTAATATTGTATGTCTCACTTGCGTAAAGTATATAGATTCCTTGTGGATTTCGTTTTAACTTCAGTTGATTCGGAGTTCACGGGAGTACGTGTGGTTGCGACTCGGGACTTACTCGGATGTAATCTAATCTAGGGCTCGGGTCAATCAGGCTACACCTCCCCTCCACAAAAACAACCAGGGATCAATCAGGCTACAGTACCGATGGTGAGCGAGTTGGGAAGGGTGTGACTGTGCAGATAGGTAAATAATAATAATAATAATAATAATAATAATAATAATAACATGGGAAGTATGGTTTTGAGGGCCACATGTACATGCTTACACGTAGTCTGGGAAATAAAAGATTCTGATACAAAGCAGTGAAATTCTTTGTTCTTTTTAAATAGATGACTACTGGACAAATGATGTCCAAATTTAGAACTAATCAGTCAGCTCTCAAATTGGAGCTTTATTATCTTTCCTATGACAATTATCTTTATATTGTGAGCTCATCTATTATCATGGATTTAGAGAGATAGCCTTCACATGGTCATAAGCTCACATCCATCTTGTGTTGAGAAGGATGGATCCTCCCTCCTTCCCACCGGCTAGGTATAATCTACAAGGTTGGAAAGTGGATCAAGCTTGTAGTGTACGTGGACCTGAACCAAAATTGCTGATGGGAAATCCTCTCCTGGTAGAGAAAATTATCCAAATCTGAAATAAAGACATAAACTCGAATCCAGATATGGAGCCTAGATGCAAAGACCAAAGAGAAGCTGGATACATATTGACTTGCAAAACACTCACATACTTGAATGTACCAATATAAAAAATAGGGATATTTGGCGAGAGGTCCCTCAAAGTGTGACTTTATTGCAAACAGTCCACAAAAAAATTCATGTAGCCAAAGGTCCTCTAAGACATTCTCATACCTGATATGTCTAATTTACCTTTTATTTAAATCATATCCCATGATTGATGGGATTCCCATTAATAATAGTCAACTACCACTTAATAGGCCACGATTAATGGAATCTCATTAATGAGATTTTCAAATAAATTCTAAAAACACACAAATAAATTTCAAAATAACGCAAATAAATTTCAAAAAACACAAATAAATTTGAAAAGAATGCAGATAAATTTAAAAAAAGACACAAATAAATTTCAAAAAATATAAATAAATTTCAAAAGATCCAAATAAATTTCAAAAATATATAAATAAACTTCAAAAGACTCAAATAAATTTCAAAAGAAGTAAATAAAATTAAAAAGCGCAAATAAATTTAGAAAAAAACGCAAATACATTTACCAAAACTAAGATAACCCAATTTTCCAAATTACCGAACAATGTGGCAAAAAACTCAAGTCTTTTTGTCGAAAACTCAGTTAAATTTATTTCAAAAAATACAAATAAATTTCAAAAGACACAAATAAAATTCAAAAACACAAATAGATCTAAGAAAATACAAACATAATTTACCAAAAAACACAGAAAGATCCATTCAAAAACTTAGTTAAATTTTTTTAAAATGGAGATAAATTTGTCAAAAACTACCTATATTTTTCAAAAACTCAAATAAATCTACCAAAAACTCAGATAGATTTGTTTATAACTAAGATAGATTTTTTCTAGAACTCAGATAAATAGCCTAAAACTCGGATAGATTTGTCAAGAACTCAGATAAATTTGTTCAGAACTCAGATAAATTTATTCCAGATTTCAGATAAATAGCTAGAAACTTAGATAAATTTGTCCAGAACTCAGATAAATTTGTCCAAAACTCAGATAAATTTGTTCCAGAAGTCAGATAAATAGCCAAAAACTCAGATAGATTTTGTCCAAAACACAAATAAATTTGACAAAAATTACAAAACTCAGTTAAATTTAACTTTGACTGGAATGGGGAAGGACTTCTGGAACGGGTCAGGTCGAACCTGACCAGGAACCAACCCGAAACTGCTGCAGAGCCTAGGCCCACTCTCTTCTTCTTCTTCGCTCTGGAATCAGAAACACAAAAGCTATTCTCCATTCGCCTACTCCCTCAATTCCGGCGATGGCATGGCGCGGCGTTCGGTGGCGATCCCCCTTCTTCGGCGACACGTAGGAACGACGGTGGCGCAGGAAATCTGGCGATGGCACAAAAGATCGTCTTCTTCTTCGTTTCGTGTTCTGCAAGTTTTTTTCTTCTTCTTCATTGCAGGGGTCTTCTTCTTCTTATTCTTCGTTGCAGGGGTCTTCTTCTTCCTCTCCGGCAACGGCTTTTGGGCTAAGGAAGCAGCGGCGTTTGGTGATGCTACTTCTCTGAAAAACCCCAAACTCGTTCTCTGGAAAAAAAAAAACAGAGAGAGATCGATCTCAACTTTTGAATCCAATCCGTCAATGTCCATGTCCGGTTTGAAGAAGAAGAAGAGGGAGAATGGAAGATTTAAAATTTCAAAATTTAAAATTTTATGCCTAATCAGTTGAAAGGGAAAATCAGTCATAAAAATGTATGAGGTGGCATGTCTAGGGACCTCTCTCCAAAAACTGACGTGTCTAGGGACCTCTCACCGAATTATGTCCAAGCAACATGGACTACAGGCTTTAGAGGAAAAGTTGATGGACAGGAGGCCTTACAAGTCCTATATAAGGGACCTTTTGCTAATTATCTCTAAAAAATATACAGTTGTAGCATCTTTGAATTTGGGTCATCGAGTAAGAAAACCATAGAATAGAACCCGGACCCAAATTTAGCCCAAAATAAAATGAGTCCAAAATTTGGACTTGCACTCAATGTTTTCAGTTTGGGTCTTTAGGTTACTATTGAAAGTTCCGGATCCTAACCCTAGAAGGGGGGGGGGGGGGGGGGGGGGGGGGGGGGGGTGAATAGGGTGAGCTACAAATTGATTGCCAATTTTAATTTTCTTCAAATTAAACTCCAACTAGTGATGATAACATGAAAAGTTGCAGAAGATAAACAAATCAATCACCACAAGTCATTCACCATTGCACAAAGATTTATAGTGGTTCGGCCTCAATGCCTACATCCACTACCGGCTTGTGATCTCATACCCCACCGGATTTTCACTATTTATGCTTATACAAAATGCTAAGCAATAACCCTTACAATGATGTTTTTAAGGCTAAACAACAACCTAACTATGTGCTTTTTTAGGATAAGCAATAACCTTTGCAATTTGCTTTTCTTAGGCTTAGCAATAACCTTTCATACAAATAGTTTTTCTTTCTCAAGAACGTGTCTAAACACTAGGAGAGAAATACATTAAGCACAATATATATTGCCTCTAAAATAGGCGAATGAGAAAGTGAAAATCAACTCTCACAACACACTATAAATTGCAAAGATGAATGCTCATGATGTGTGTGTGTGAAAACTTCAATCAAGTTGAAAATGAAAGCTCAATCAGTTTATGCTTTGAAGCAATTGAAAGTTTAATGCACATAAAATGATTTGATTGAAGTGATATGCAAATCACATGAACAAAGTACAAACTTGCTGAAGATATGAAAATCCAAGGCTTGCAAGTTGTATGAAATTAATTATGTCTAAACATGTGATGCATGTGATATGTTGTTTTCAAAATCAAAATAATTCAACTAAAGTTTTAAAGATTGAAAACAACAAAGAAGATTCATACAAGTTAGTGAAACATGTTATAACATAAATTGAAGATTTTGATAAAACATGTCTAAGAAGTTTTCTACCACAAACTTGATTTAAATCAAGGTGAAGAATCCAATAACTTAAATCAAAGATTAAGAGAGGAATGGATTCAACACATCATAGTTAATATGCTAAAAATCATTTACCAATAATTTAGACAACGCATAAAAACATATGATTAGGAAAAGTCAAAGCTTACTTGGTGATTGAACTTCATTAATCCAAGCTTAGCTTTAACTTAATAATCCTTTGACCTACTTAGTTCATTCCCTTTGATTTGCTTTAGTGCACCTCAGAAATGGCTTCTAGAATCATCATTTTTTGCCTTGGAATGAACTTCATTTTATAGAAATTTTGGCCTAACGGCTATATGTCGGTTAGCCGACATCCAGGGGTCGGTTAACCGACACCCCCAACGGTCACAGGCCAACGGTCATAATTTTGAAATTTTGCTGACCAAAAAGCATGGTTCGGTTAGCCGACAGGTTCGGTTAACCGAGACTTGACCGACACCCTAACCGACAATGAAACAGGGTCAGAAAACACCTCTCTGGAAATCTAACAGGGAGAGCTTCGGTCAGGATCAGAAACAAGGTCGGTTAACCGAGCCATGACCGACATGCTGACCGATGTGAAAAATGTATGAGAATGCAGCTCTCTGGAAATCTGACCGACAAGGTGTTCGGTTAGTCCATTTTCTATGGTCGGTTAACCGATACTTAGCCGATACAGTAACCGACACCAGCAACACCATTCAGAAAAGCTAACCGAGTGAGTTCGGTTAGGCTTCGGTTCAAGGTCGATTAGCCGACACCTGACCGATAGGCTGACCGACATTATGGTTAGACTGTTTTCTGAAGATCTGAGTTTACAAGAAAAAATCTAACTTTCGAAAACTTTTGAAACACAGAATGAAGGGGAGTTTGAGACAAGGTTTTATCAAGAAGAAAGCTTTTCAAAATAAGACTAAAATCAACAAAAAGGTTTAAAACAGAGTTTGAGCAAGTTGATTTAAAATCCTGTGATTTTCAAGATCAACCTGTGAGAAATGATATGAGATGATCATGATGCAAATGTTAGACATCAAATTGCAAACACAACTTAGGGTCTAACAATCTCCCCCTTTGCAATTTGATGGCAACATACAAAAAAAATTAAGAAACATAAAACTCATCACTAGCACATCACTCATTCATTTCTACAACTCTTGGTCTCCACACTTTTCAACTCCTCTTGAGTTGAAAATTGACTTCTTGGCTTCTTCATGATCTTCCTTCCTTTCTTTGCTTCCCCAATCTTCTAGATCTCCCCCATTGTGTGTGCTTACACACAAATTCTCTTCCACAACCTTTTTCTCCCCCATAGTTTTAGAAATCATACTTAGCCATTTCCATTTCTTCTCCCCCATTGACATCAAATTGCTAAAAAGTCTACAAAAACAGCTCATGCAAACATATACCTTTCTCATAGCATAATATTGATATCATTTGATAAATTTTGAATATAAAAGCAAAGGAGAAACCACCATAAAAAGACAAAATGAATTCACAAGTTTTCATTCATGTCTCAAATGAAAATGTTTACATAAAAAAAAATAAACCATAAACATAAACATAGTCATAAACATCATCAACATCCAACACATCCATCAAAAACCAATTGAACCAAATTACACCACCAATCATACTACCAATGAGAAAACAAAAATAGTGGTGACAGCAAGCATCTTCTACTCCGAATCAGGAGGTGGTGGTGACGGAGAAGGAGGAGCTCCAACATCATCTCGACTACAACTCTTTGAAATTCTGGAAAGATACTGCAACACTTTGTTTAGTGTCTTCTTGTTCTTCTTTTGCTCTTTCTTCATGTAAGCCATGTCTCTCTCAAGAGCTGCCAAGCGGTCCACTAAAGAGGAAGAACGAGGAGATGGTATCGATGTTGAGCCATGAGTAGGAGATGGGGGTGCTTGAGCCAAGGGAGCGTCATCAGCTATAGGAATTTGAGCGTTGGGAATAAGATTCATTTGATTCACATTAGCTGGTGATAATGGAGTTTTGAAAATAGGTTGCTCCCCAGAAGGCTTGGGTATCCCAAATGAGAATGTCAATTGAGTCATCAAATATCCAAATGGTATTGCATTTTTCTGACCAACGTTGTTATGAAATTTGATGATCGTATGACAAATGATGGAGGGCAAGCAAATGGGTGTACTAGTTACCACCTTGGACAAAAGTTTAGCCATATAGGCTGTAAGCTCAGTCCTATTTCCCATCCTAGGGTAGACATTGTAAGTGAAGCAATGATGGATAATCCTATAAATGGGAAAGAGAGAATTTAAGGTGAGATGATGTTTTCTTTTATCCCAAGGGGCATTGAAACCACAAATGTCCCTAGTAGCCTGGGTTCTCTCATCTTCATTAGGGGAATCTAATACCAATGTAAGTCCATTCGGGATGCAAGGTATCCCCATAATGTTCCCTATCCTCTCAGGTGTGATCTCTACATTCCTATCTTCAAAGGAGATAGTAAAAGAACAAGTATTTTCTCCAATGAGAGTGCTTGAGATTGATGAGTACATATATCTCACCAATGTGGGATAGACATTTCCACCCAAATGAAGTATACCATCCCATCCTGCTCTATGAACTATTCCCATTAAGTCATGATTTTTTATTTGGTTTACTAACACCCTCCTTTCCATAGCTATAGACCTATTTCTCAATAATTGCAGAGTGTTAGCATCAATCCTCAGCTCTATGGATGGTGGTGGAGGGGATTCACTAAAGTCTGAATGTTCATCTATAGGCCTACTGGATGTGGCAGTGGCCTTCCCCTTTTTAGATGGCCTTGGCATGGTTTTTTTCATTCTTGGAGGCATATTGGTTGGGCAAGATTGAAGGTTTTTCTTTAATGTGAATCAGTATAAATCTTTTTCCCAATGCGCAAAAGGTGAGAGGGTCACTGAAGATTAAGCAGATTTGGTTGTGACAATTCGTCAAACACCTAGTGTGCAGACTAAGGAAATGAAAGCACAGTTGGCTGTGGATGCCCCAAAAATATGGATCTCAAATCCTACAATACATGCAAATATTCTATAGAGACCACAAATAAACCATACATTCCAAGAAAATTTGAACAATGAAAGTTTGGGAATTTTTGGATGAAACAGTCACCTTGATCTTAGAGAGAACTGATTGATCCCAGCTTGGAAGAGGTGGCACTCCTAAAGACGATGATTCTTTTGAAGAAATCAGAGAGAATGACCAAGGCTTGATCTCACAGATTCACGTTGTCTGTCAATGTCGCGAGGCTCCAACGATGATGAAGGAGATGAAGATGACGATGACTTGCTTGGAGGATGATTGAGAGAGGATTTTAATTGGATTGAGAGAAGTTTTTCGAGCAATGGGGAGGAGATTTGACTAATTTGAGGATTTGGAACAGGAAGTTCTCGTCTAGGGCACGAAGAAAGAAGATGATGAATAGTGAAGTGAGTTTTCAGTCTGTGCGCAGGGATTTATTCGTCCCTGTGAGTTATCGGTTAGCCGACACCTGTAGAGAAGTGAAATAATTCACTAATCTACATTTTTGACTTATGATCACTAGTTTGAGAATATTTAAGATAATTTGACTAGGGAGAACAATTAATATGATCATAAGGAACAATCTAAACAAATCTTTTTCAAAATAGATTGATTAAACACATGCATTTTAACATAAAATACTTTTAGAAAATTTTTTTTTTAAAAATGCATTAGTACTCAAACAAGCAAAATTTAAACATGTAGAGAATGCCTAAGGAACTTAGAATTATCTAGACTTAGGACCAACAAAATGATGTACATTATGAGAAGAGATTGGTCTATTCTAATTCCAAAGGTTTTAATGTTTGTCTAAGATTCTAACCTTAGCTATCCATCTAAGGTCTTGAGCCTTTAAGCCTATGTTTGAGATTCCACCAACCAAGGGAAATAATTTTTCAATTTTAGTATACTTGTCATCAATTTTTGATTTGACAATTTTATAATGATGATTAGTCTTTGATGGTTGGTGATGATTTTTCACTATGTTCTTATTTCTTTTAACTTTTCCTCCTTCTTTTTGCATTTTGAATTTTAATTTCAATTGTTCAACCTTTTTCAAGATTTCTTTCATTTCCATGGTTAAAGGAGGTAAAGTGAGAGGTTTCTTGTTAATGGATTTAACTTGATAGCTTTGGACTTGATTAGTCCTTTTAAAATCTATCTTAGGAGACTCTTGTTGAATTGGTTTGATTTGTTTGAACTTTAAAGAGTCTTCCTTTGATTTCAATGTCTTACCCTTCATAGAAATTGATTTTACTTCCTTTGATTCATAGATGGGTTTTGACAAATGATTTCTTCTTAGTTTGTACTCAAATTTGAAATGCCCTTCTTTACCACAATAATGACATTTTGTTTTGGGCAAATTGGTAGGAGTGCTAAAGAGAGAGGACTCACCTTTTACAAATTTGTTGATGAACTTAGGGTCATGATAAGTATGTTTATTAAATCCAAGACCTGTCCTATCTCCATGTGATTTACCCAATTTAAATAAATTTTCAAGTTTCTCTTCACTTTGGGTAAATTTGCACTCAAACTTTTGCTTGTGAGTCTCAAGTTGAGTGACTTTGTTTTTAAGAATTGAATTTTCATTTATAACTTTTATTAGTTTAAATTCAATTCCATTAAACTTGTTTACCTTTTCATAAGCAAGTTTCAATTCAAGTTTTAGTTCATTCACATTAGATCCAAGTTGTAAAGTTTTTAAATCACTTCGAGTTTTTGATAAATTTTCTTTGGTGATTATTAATTTGGATTCTAAATTAGAAATGTCTTCAACTTGATTCTTCACATGATCACTTATATTTGTATTTTCTTTGAGAAGATTGTCACAACTTATCTTAGATACATTTAATTCTTTTTGAACATTTGACAAGTTATCCATAGAAATTTTTAATTTTGATTCTAGATGGATAATGTTTTTATCTTGTCTTTTTAGAGTATCTATTAAACTCAAATTTTCTGTCTTTAGCTCATCATTCTTTGTTTCAATTTCATTTTGTTCATTTTGAGCATTAGACAAGTTGTGTAAAGTGATCATAAACTTAGAGTTTAGGCATTGTATAGCTTCATCTTTCTCTCTAAGTTCATCTTTTGAAGTGACTAATTCTTTGTTTAGTCTTTTAGTTTCTACTTTTAACTTGTTGTGGTTTTTAACAAGCTTTAAGTATAAGGTGTACAAATCATCATATGCTTGTTGAAGATCATCTTGATTTTCATTTTCTTCTTCACTTGATTCAAGTTGATATTCATTATGTTCAAGATTTGAATCTCCAATGGATGGAAGAAGATGACTAGGAGAATCTACAAGGGAATCTACACTCTCTATCTTAATGGAATCTATAAAGATGATTTTCAAGATTAATCCAACTAGGGTCTAAGCTCTAGGTTTTTACACCTAATCAAGAGTTCCAAATCACTTGATCCTAAATTTAGAGCACGAGGCTCTGATACCAATTGAAAGTTCCGGATCCTAACCCTAGAAGGAGGGGGGGTGAATAGGGTGAGCTACAAATTGATTGCCAATTTTAATTTTCTTCAAATTAAACTCCAACTAGTGATGATAACATGAAAAGTTGTAGAAGATAAACAAATCAATCACCACAAGTTATTCACCATTGCACAAAGATTTATAGTGATTCGGCCTCAATGCCTACATCCACTACCGGCTTGTGATCTCACACCCCACCGGATTTTCACTATTTATGCTTATACAAAAGGCTAAGCAATAACCCTTACAATGATGTTTTTAAGGCTAAACAACAACCTAACTATGTGCTTTTCTAGGATAAGCAATAACCTTTGCAATTTGCTTTTCTTAGGCTTAGCAATAACCTTTCATACAAATAGTTTTTCTTTCTCAAGAACGTGTCTAAACACTAGGAGAGAAATACATTAAGCACAATATATATTGCCTCTAAAATAGGCGAATGAGAAAGTGAAAATCAACTCTCACAACACACTATAAATTGCAAAGATGAATGCTCATGATGTGTGTGTGTGTGAAAACTTCAATCAAGTTGAAAATGAAAGCTCAATCAGTTTATGCTTTGAAGCAATTGAAAGTATAATGCACATAAAATGATTTGATTGAAGTGATATGCAAATCACATGAACAAAGTACAAACTTGCTGAAGATATGAAAATCCAAGGCTTGCAAGTTGTATGAAATTAATTATGTTTAAACATGTGATGCATGTGATATGTTGTTTTCAAAATCAAAGTAATTCAACTAAATTTTTAAAGATTGAAAACAACAAAGAAGATTCATACAAGTTAGTGAAACATGTTATAACATAAATTGAAGATTTTGATAAAACATGTCTAAGAAGTTTTCTACCACAAACTTGATTTGAATCAAGGTGAAGAATCCAATAACTTAAATCAAAGATTAAGAGAGGAATGGATTCAACACATCATAGTTAATATGCTAAAAATCATTTACCAATAATTTAGACAACACATAAAAACATATGATTAGGAAAAGTCAAAGCTTACTTGGTGATTGAACTTCATTAATCCAAGCTTAGCTTTAACTTAATAATCCTTTGACCTACTTAGTTCATTCCCTTTGATTTGCTTTAGTGCACCTCAGAAATGGCTTCTAGAATCATCATTTTTTGCCTTGGAATGAACTTCATTTTATAGAAATTTTGGCCCAACGGCTATATGTCGGTTAGCCGACATCCAGGGGTCGGTTAACCGACACCCCCAACGGTCACAGGCCAACGGTCATAATTTTGAAATTTTGCTGACCAAAAAGCATGGTTCGGTTAGCCGACAGGTTCGGTTAACCGAGACTTGACCGACACCCTAACCGACAATGAAAACAGGGTCAGAAAACACCTCTCTGGAAATCTAACAGAGAGAGCTTCGGTCAGGATCAGAAACAAGGTCGGTTAACCGAGCCATGACCGACATGCTGACCGATGTGAAAAATGTATGAGAATGCAGCTCTCTAGAAATCTGACCGACAAGGTGTTCGATTAGTCCATTTTCTATGGTCGGTTAACCGATACTTAGCCGACACAGTAACCGACACCAGCAACACCATTCAGAAAAGCTAACCGAGTGAGTTCGGTTAGGCTTCGGTTCAAGGTCGATTAGCCGACACCTGACCGACAGGCTGACCGACATTATGGTCAGACTGTTTTCTGAAGATCTGAGTTTACAAGAAAAAATCTAACTTTCGAAAACTTTTGAAACACAGAATGAAGGGGAGTTTGAGACAAGGTTTTATCAAGAAGAAATCTTTTCAAAATAAGACTAAAATCAACAAAAAGGTTTAAAACAGAGTTTGAGCAAGTTGATTTAAAATCCTGTGATTTTCAAGATAAACCTGTGAGAAATGATATGAGATGATCATGATGCAAATGTTAGACATCAAATTGCAAACACAACTTAGGGTCTAACAACTATAGTGGTATTTGAGGGTGGGTTTTCATTTATACAATTGACCCAAACAATGGATCATGTTGAAGTGCATAAAGGAATGATTGATAGATCCTAATCACCACAATAATTAAATTTTAAACACACATTCCTGTTCATATCCTCTGTAACTACAATAATTTACAAAGGCTTTCAATGAACTGAGCTAAAACCAATTTTTATAAATAGCCTCATTGAGAGCCTATTATCCCATGTCATAATTAGCCTCTGTTCAACCCTATTTGGTTTCTTCATATTGTACATTTATATTCCCTGTTTAGATCCTCTGTAAATAGAATTATTTATAGAGACTATAAATTGAGCTAACAGTTGGGTGAATACAAAACAAGATCATTCAGGACACATTAGTATTTCAAGGAGAGGGAGGGAGAGAGAGACACACACACAGAGAGAGAGAGAGAGAGAGAGAGAGAGAGAGAGAGAGAGATATGCAATTGTCAAATAAAAAATGCCATCGTCTAATTATATCAAGAAAATCGTTGACAATACATGTACATGCCCAAGAAGAAACATAGACTAGACTGCAATGTTTACAGAAAATTAAAGATAGAAATAGGAAAGTCTTTATATTGACAGGGAAAAGAAAGAGGACTGCATCTTGGCCAATAAATGCAAGCATTCTAGCCAAACGTCAGGGGACAGGTCAGAACACGAGTTGCTGCTTCTTCATCCTTAAACAATTGGATCCCTTCAACCTCTACCTTTGCATCAATAGAAAGCATATCACACCCTTTGAAGTAGGCCTCTTGTGCTTTGGTAAAAACAAGAAGAGAAAAAGGACTAACTTTCTTTGGAGATGATAGATAGATATTTCTATTTTGGAGCTTTCTACAAATCTTCAAATATATAACCGTTTGATCTCTAACAATCTAATGTGAGGTTTACAGCTATTGTATGCTTCTTTCGTTTGGACAGTTAGACTTCAAAGAAATACTCTAAACTAATTCTTGTTTATTTAAGGGGTTGTTCGGTTGACTTAAAGACTTTGGGAACACCAACTGTGCAACCCCTAGTTTTCACTTGAACCCAGAACTTTTTTTTAGAAAATTAAACAAAAAAAAAAAAAAAAAAAAAGAGAAAACAAAGACAGGCAAAAAATCTCAAAAAAGACCACCAAAACAAGTAATTGCCAAGCCAAAGCACCTTATACCCAACTAGTGAACCTAAGATTTTCGTTTGAGGGGTGCGGATCAAAACATGCAATTGGAATTTGGGAACAAACCTGGGATTCTCATATGGGTTCTTGGGGCAGACACAAAAATTTTATGTGAATCTCCAAATGAAGGCGAGATTTTCATTATGGATTTAGAAGCAGGCTGAGGTCAAGCGGGTGCAACCGCGCCCCCCCCCCCCCCCCCCCCCCCCAACCCAACCATAAATGCACTTGGGTCTACCGCTATACACAACTGCTCACACTTAGCCATCCAATGAGCAAAATCATTAAACTTCCTAGAAATGTACTTCGAATTAAAACAATCGAAACTTCTACCATAAACCTACCTCAACTAAAGATTGAATTATCCAATCCTTCACCACTTCGATAGCATTGTTATCCTCTAAATCTGCAAATTCTTGATGAATCTAGCGCAGTAAGTACCACCCACACTTTAACTTCTTTGGTAGAGCAAACTATAGGTCCTTGAACCCACTACCATTTGGTAACTTTACATGTAGAATGAAGTGAGGTGAAGCTTCAAATTAAGAGAAAATAAAATATAAGGGGGTTACGATTGTCTCTCGTCTTTATTGGCTTGATAAGGAATCTTCTTTACTTTTTGGGTAGAAGAGGATTTTTTTTGTTCATATAGTGGATTAGAGATGTTTCTTTTTCACTTCTTTTAAAAAAAAAAAAAAACAAAAAAGAAAATTTGAATTTATGTAATTTTGATACACCCTTTAATCTTTTCATGTACTGAAAATGGAAGCTTTACTTCACCTTCACTTTAATAGTAAATTACCAAACAGGTAAGACCAAAATGGTAAGTACCTGTTAGTGTGCCAAAGGCTCTTGTCAAATCCTCTGACGTTCTAATGTTTACTTTCTAAAAAGAGTTTTCATGTTGCAACTTCCAACCTTAACCAATGCACGCGCACATGGAGAGGAGCATTTGTGGAAACTTGATTCAACTCAGAATGTGTCCGAGGCCAAGTATTGGGTTAGGCTTGTCAAGTACTCAGGCTGAGTATCGAAATAGCGCAAGCTGAGCCAATCAAAATTTTATGTGAGCAAGCCCAAGCCTGAGCCAAATGTATATCAAACCCAAATCCTCAAGCTCAAGCCCAAGCCCAGTCCACAGATTCAAAATCTGAGCCCCAATACAATGATGTTTAATGAGAGGCAAAATACCAAGTGGTTGGATCTATGTGTAGTTCACATTTGCTTAAAGTCCAACCCACTATTATTAAACATCCTAGTAATATATAGATGCCATTAAAATGTTCACATTTCCTTAATCTACTCACTAATATTAACCATGATTCTCACCTACGGGAGTCCAGAAGGAGGATGGTACGGGTTTTCAATTTCCATCATCTAGAAAGTGGGACCCCCTATAAATATAAAGACAGTCATCGAGAATCCTGCATAGGCATCATAGTAATGCAAAGATGTCATATAAATTTTCACATTTGTTTAATCCAACCCATTGATATTAAACATACCGAGTGTTGTAAAGATGTCACTCAGATTTTACTCCAAATTCAATCCAATGGTGTCTATTATTCCAATTGGAGCGAAACTTGGGTTTCCCAATTCCCATAGGTTCATATCCAATTCTTTATTTTAGGAACATAAAATATAGAATGTTTCTAATTGGGCACTTGTAATTCAGAAAAGGGAAAACAAAGAGAAACAAAAACAGAATTGTGTACAGTACAAGGGCCTTACATAAGAAGTCACATGGTGGGTACTTTCATTGGCAAGATTTGAATACGAATTGACGAACTTTTCACATCATGTAGTAATAAGCTCACCAAGCATTTGGAGATACAGTGTTTGCCATCAAGAAGAAGATACAGTTCCACACCTTTTCTTCTCCTGTGCCCAAGCAAAATCTCTCTGGCTCTAGCTTTTTCGAGCTGCAGATCTGAGGCCTCTCATGATCTTCACTGCCTCTGCAGTTTGGCAAGCTCTCTCCCTGGGAAATGACTCAACAGGCTCCAAATTTATCCCTGCAATTTTCATGAATGTCATCTTTGCTCTCTTGAAGGCAAGAATCAAGTCCATTTTTGAAGTTCTCATCTTCCCCCTCAACTGATCATATCGCAGCTGCAAGAAGATATTAGGAAATCCTTTTGCAGCTCCCAGCTCATGGCAATTTGCCGATTTTTGAGAGTTTCGAATGCTCTGTTGTATCTTCTTCTGTCTCTTCTCTTTTTGGCCCTTTTATGCAGCTCAGCCAGTAAGAGGGGGTCCTCATTAACCCTTGTAATTTCTTTCCCCTGTTTTATCTTTCTTCCTTTTTCAATACAATTACCCTTAAAGCAAAAAAAAAAAAAAAAAAAAAAAAATCTCACCAAGCATTGGAGATAAATCCAAGGTGAACCCATCCGGACTGACTAAAAAAAAGGCCCACTAAGCAGCATTGGACCATTAATGAGGCCCACCAACTGTAGCTCAATCCATATCACGGATCCAAATTTTGAGTGGCTCTAAGCCCCCAAAAGCAATTTGGACTCTTTTCTAGGTTACAAACAAAACGAGCTTAGGGCATTTGTTTTTGAGTTGTATGTTGTCAAGTAAGGTATAATTGTACTCACCCATTTACCTCCTACGTTCTTTTTTCAGGGGTTTTTATGAAAAAGTTAGAATTAAAATCTTATTAACTGGATTTATGAAGAAAAATAATAAAACTACAGCGGTGTTGTTCATGCATTTTTAAAACCAAACTACCCTCATTGACTATACTACCAAATTGACAATATCGTCAATCAATTGACAATATCATCAAAGAACTACAATTCCTCTTCTTCTTCTTCCCCTTCTTTTTCTCCCACCTTCACCGAACCACCATATGGATGATTCCCCTCTTTTCTACTACCCTTTTTGTCTATACGTAAATCAATACAAAAATCCCCAAGCTCATTCTAATTTACTAGAAACCATCTCAAAAAATATAATTTGGGGAAAAACCCATTTTGATGTAGAAGCACAAAAAGATAAAGTAGATGGGGTTGGTTGTGGGATCTATGGTTGATCACCATAGGACTTGATCACGTCGTCGAATTGGGGCTTTCATCATGGGATTGGGGATTTAAGGTTCTTCCTCAAGTAACGTTTAGCGTTTTTATTCCTTCCAATATTCTAAATAGGACCACAAATCCGCCAAACCCCAATCCAAATCCACTTAACCCTAATCTGAATCCACCCAACCATTAGCCTAATTCTTATATATGAAAGCGGCTGAATCCAATTGAGAAATCAGCCTCAATTGACTTTGACATTCACTAATTTATTTTGACTCATAAGCCAAGTCAGCACAGTTGGCTCTTTAGTATTTATTTCACCTCACTAAAATGCCTTTTGCTCTTCATCGAACGTAATTAACTTCCTCTTTCAAAACGCTCAACCAATCTCATGCACCCGTCAAAGCCCCATCTCTATCTTTCTCTAACGTGTAACTCCTCCCCAACCGTCTTTGCAAGCTCCTACGGTAACTCCTATTGTCTTTATTTCTCTATCTTAACTCCTCTCATCTCCCTTTTCCTAATATGCAAAAGCCGTAGAAGTTTGATTTTGGATGCATTATCCATGGCTTTGCTGTAACGCTGCAAAATCTGAAGACCGTTTTCACGGATTGTCATTTTGCATCCATCAAAGCCGAAGAAGAGCGCAGCATACAGTACGATAATAAAGAGAATCAGTGTAAGATCCCGGCCCCACTATAATACTTTATTATATTTTAATTAGAATATTATTATTATTTTAATTAAATGTATTCTAGTTATTTAAGTGGGTAGGATTAATTGAGCCACACGATAGATTAGATGCTTGGATCGGTGAGTTGGGTTAATGGGTAGATGACCTGACCCGCAGTTTGACCCAATAACTTAAGCCCATTAGAGAATGCCCTATTTTAACCTAATCCCTCTTTTAATAACCGCACGACTTATCCCTCCCCACTTATCTCTGCAACTCTCCCCGTTTCTTCATCTTCTTCCTCCTTCAACTTCCCAAGCCATTCCAGCTTTAGGATCCAGCCATCAGAACCAAGATCAGAGGACACCACCATTATTGGTTCAACTTTTTCATCTCAGGTAACCTTCTCCTCAAATCATTAGGAATAGATCTATATTCTTGAGTTTTATCTTCTTTTCTTTCCAATGGTAGATCTGGTTGAGAGAACCATAGATCCGATCACCTGGGTATTTCTTTCCCATCTCTTATGTCAGTTTGGTGTTGGGATTGTGATCGAGCGCCGTGGTAATCTTGAATTGGGTATTTGGTTAGGATCTGTCACATTCTTTTTCAACCCCGGTAAAAGACAAGTACTTAACCATAATCTGTGAATTTAATACATGTGTTTGACGTTGATTCCATTATTGTGCATGTAGAAACCCCTTTTTTTTTACGCCCTCTATGTTTGATTTTGTCGTTTGTGACGAGACTTTGCATATGGACTGCTATCATCTGTTTGTTTCAAGAATCCGGGCGTGAGTCATTGTGCGGTATTTCCTGTTATTTAATTAGTGTTTGTGGCAAGAACCGAGACCTTAGAGAGTATACCCATCTTGAGATCTTGATCGTGGGGCCCATTGCTCAAAGAAGTCTGATGCAAAGGCGTGAGACTTCCTCACCCGGAGACTGGGTTCTGTAATGAAATGGGGAGCAGGACGGTTTTGACTTGGGTGGTATTAAAATAAAAAAAGACACGTTTTTAACAGAGGGTTGATGGTGGTTTTGGGTTGTTTCTGTTTTTGGGACTGTGGGGCCCATGTGGGCCACCACTTGTAGATCGGGTCCCCACATCTGATAGGGGACCCAGGGGCGAAGCTAATGGTGGTGGACCCGTGGGGATTGAGTCCCATCTCACCTCTCATCTAAGGGTTCACATAGCCTGGGCGTCCATTGGAAAAAGGGTTTTTATTTGGAACATTAGATGGTGGCGGGACCCACTGGATCATTTGATCATAGATCCAACCTTTGCATCTAGCCGTACATGGCTGGGGGACATTAGTTGTGGAGATAATCTGGGCTTTTGACCGGTGGAGCCCACTATCTTAGCTTCCATGCCACAACAGGCGTGGAGTTGCAGTTCTGTGAATGGAGTTCTGCATATCTACAGTCATGTACAGAGGGACGGTGCTGTGCTGGATGTACATGAGGATAGAGAGACCACTTGGTTATAAGATGTTACTTGAGTGTGACATCACATAAGTTGAAAAAGAATCACATGGGTTGGAAAAAGTAGTGCTGTGTTACTGTACATGAGTGTTGACTTAGAATTCTTTTGGTAAAGTAATCCCTATATGACATAACTTTATCTCTTGTTATAGTTTTCCCATAGACCCCACTAGTTTTTAGAATTTGAAGAAAAGGGCCTTGGTTGTTTTGTAAATACAAATTAAATTCCTTGCATTATTTTAAATTTGGAAAATATTATAAATAGAATCCTTAGGTTTTCTAAAATCATAAATTAAGGATTGTTACTTTTTATTATTATTTCCAAATTAATTTTAAATGGTATCTTTGATTTTAATGTGTTAAAATTATATTTTTGGACGTTATATTTGGATCAATGGACTTGAGTAAATACCGTCTGGGCACACGGTATCTTACTAATGTGGGGTTTAGTACTTCGTATGACCTCGGGGAAATGCTAATGGATTTGAATTCAACCCATTCCTATTGGAAAACCCTTAATTGGGTCTATGCACCATTGAATTAGAAGGGATGCATTGATCTTTTATCTATTAGAGATTCATGTGGTTGTTGAGTACGAGACCTTATGTTTGACCTTAGAAATGGATTGTAATTGTTCTTTGACATTTGGGTTTGCATATGTAAATGACTATTTGTATATGACATTGAATGTGGAACGGCCAGTACTTTATTTGACTTAGGATTCTTGTGTCGAAGCAATAATAATCAGGTCTATTATGAATATATGTTTATATGTTTATGTTGGTCATTTATGGACAACTGCAGATCGATATATGGACGGTTGATCACCGATGTGACCGGATCACTTATAATCCGCTATGAATGTGAACAGGTTATCCTGATGTTTTATTTGATCGGTTTATGACCACCGACGTTATGGACGGGCTTTCCAGATTTATTTAGGGCTGACTACCCACAACGGGAACACTTGTCTTCATGTGAATTATATTCCTCTCTTTGTATCGTTTAGACTTTTGTTTTATGTTCTTTCTCGTTATTATCATTGTCATTGTTTTATTTCGATCTCACTTGTCTACATTTTTCTCGTTATCGTATTAAATTTCGAATTATGATTATGTTCTTGCTATTTACTTTGTAATAATTGGTGCATAGGTACCGAGCCCTTCTTTACCGAGGAGACGGAGAAGGATGAAATGTTTCAAACGTTTGAGCCAACTGACGAACCCGAGTGGGAGGCCGGAGATGGCTTTGGAGCCATCTGAGCTAGCAAACGAGAAAACTTCATCTTAGATTTTATCTTTGAATAAACTTTCTTTTAGTATTGAGACCCTTTTAGAAATTATTGAATTTATTCTGCAACTTTAATTATTAATGTTTATCTGATTTTTATGTTGGGTTTCATTTATGAATCTTCAATACCAATTGAATAAAGCTTCCGTTGCATTTAATGAAATTTATTTTGACTCACCACAGGTTGAAATTTTTTGTGGGTCTACTTTTGGAAGCTTGTGTTGTATTAAACACAGGAATTTGAATTTTGTTTTAATTTTTCACGTTTTTCCCCATTTCTTATTTTGGGGGACATGACAGTTAGTATCAGAGCCCAGCACGATCTTCGGATACTAAAAATGGATAGAAACAATAGGACGTGGTGAGGATTGCAAATTCCGTTAGACAGGCTTTACGTGCTAACTGTAAACCTTATAGAATTGTTTGTCAACTTGTTTCATAGAATCTAACTCATCGTTATCTTATTGTAGATCATGGCACAGCGTACGACCAGATCTCAAGACAGAGAACCGGGAAATGGATCGAATAATCCAGATGATCGTTTCAATCAACTCCTACAAGCTTTTGTGCAAGCCCAGAGTACTCAAAATGAGCAGCAGAAAATACATGAGACTGAACAAGCTGCAGAAAAACAGCGAGAAAGGGACGAACGAGCTGTTGAGAGAGCACAAGCAGACAGAGACAGAGCAGCATTTGAGGTTGGCATTGCAGACTTTGAGAGATCATCAACTCTATGCCAAGTTGAGTAAGTGCGAATTTTGGCTTTAGCAAGTGATTTTCTTGGGTCACATCATCAGCAAGGAAGGTTTGGCAGTAGATCCAGGAAAAATTGAGGCGGTGGTCAAGTGGCAGAGACCCATGTCAGTAACGGAGATTCGTAGTTTCTTGGGTTTAGCAGGTTACTACCGGAGATTTGTGAAAGGATTTTCATCCATTGCTGCTCCATTGACTAGATTAACACGGAAAAATGTACCGTTCGTGTGGACCGACGAAAGTGAAGCAAGTTTTCAGGAGTTAAAGAATAGGTTGACTACAGCTCCAGTGCTCACATTGCCTATAGAGAATGGTAAATTTGTTATTTATACGGATGCCTTGAAAGTCGGATTGGGATGTGTACTTATGCAGGATGGGAAGGTAGTGGCTTATGCTCGACCATAGAAGTCTTCAATATTTCTTTACCCAGCCTGAATTGAACATGAGACAGACCAGGTGGATGGAATACATGAAGGATTTTGATTTTCCAATTAAATATCATCCCGGGAAAGCCAATGTAGTGGCTGATGCATTGAGTCGAAGGGCAGCAACTAATGCATGCTTGAGGGCAGAATGGTCTTGGGCAGAAGTTTTCCTCGATTTGGGAGTATCTTTGCAACCAGTTGATGACAAGGTTATGTTAGCCAACATGTTTGTCTGGGAACCAGAGATCTTGAGCAGGATCAAAAGCAGGCAGTCAGAGGATCCAGAGCTAGCCCGAGTGATTGAGCAGATTGACAGCAGACCAGACTTTAGAATAGTGGAGGGTGTGTTGTACTTTCAAGATCGGTTATGTGTGCCAAATATAGAAGAACTGAAGAATGAGATCATGACAGAGGCACATCATTCCCGTTACACTATTCATCCGGGTAGTACAAAAATGTACCAGGACCTGCGCAATCATTATTGGTGGAATAATATGAAGAAGGAAGTAGCAGGATTTACAGCGAGGTGCTTAGTGTGTCAACAAGTAAAGGCAGAACGAAAGCAACCCCCAGGACTTTTAAAGCTGTTGGAAGTACCCGACTGGAAATGGGAACACATAACGATGGATTTTATCTCTGGATTGCCATCAATGCATAACAAAGAAAGTATCTGGGTGATAATGGACAGGTTGACAAAGGTGGCACATTTCTTACCGATGAACATGAAGACACCTCGGGATGAGTTAGCTAGAATGTATATGGAGAAGGTGGTCCCCCCAAAATAAGAATCGGGAAAACATGAAAAATTAAAAACAAATTCAAATTTCCTGTGTTTAATACAACACAAGCTTCCAAAAGTGGACCCACAAAAAAATCTCAACCTGTGGTGAGTCAAAATAAATTTCATTAAATGCAACGGAAGCTTTATTCAATTGGTATTGAAGATTCATAAATGAAATCCAACGTAAAAAATTAGATAAACATTAATAATTAAAGTTGCAGAATGAATTCAATAATTTCTAAAAGGGTCTCAATACTAAAAGAAAGTTTATTCAAAGATAAATTCTAAGATGACGTTCTCTCGTTTGCTGGCTCAGATGGCTCCAAAGCCATCTTCGGTATCCCACTCGGGTTCGTCAGTTGACTCAAACGTTTGAAACGTTTGATCCTCCTCCGTCTCCTCGGTAAAGTAGGGCTCGGTACCTATGCACCAATTATTACAAAGTAAATAGCAAGAACATAATCATAATTCGAAATTTAATACGATAACGAGAAAAATGTAGAAAAGTGAGATCGAAATAAAACAATGACAATGATAATAACGAGAAAGAACATAAAACAAAAGTCTAAACGATACAAAGAGAGGAATATAATTCACATGAAGACAAGTGTTCCCGTTGTGGGTAGTCAGCCCTAAATAAATCTGGAAAGCCCGTCCATAACGTCGGTGGTCATAAACCGATCAAATAAAACATCAGGATAACCTGTTCACATTCATAGCGGATTATAAGTGATCCGCTCACATCGGTGATCAACCGTCCATATATCGATCTGCAGTTGTCCATAAATGACCAACATAAACATATAAACATATATTCATAATAGACCTGATTATTATTGCTTCGACACAAGAATCCTAAGTCAAATAAAGTACTGGCCGTTCCACATTCAATGTCATATACAAATAGTCATTTACATATGCAAACCCAAATGTCAAAGAACAATTACAATCCATTTCTAAGGTCAAACATAAGGTCTCGTACTCAACAACCACATGAATCTCTAATAGATAAAAGATCAATGCATCCCTTCTAATTCAATGGTGCATAGACCCAATTAAGGGTTTTCCAATAGGAATGGGTTGAATTCAAATCCATTAGCATTTCCCCGAGGTCATACGAAGTACTAAACCCCACATTAGTAAGATACCGTGTGCCCAGACGGTATTTACTCAAGTCCATTGATCCAAATATAACGTCCAAAAATATAATTTTAACACATTAAAATCAAAGATACCATTTAAAATTAATTTGGAAATAATAATAAAAAGTAACAATCCTTAATTTATGATTTTAGAAAACCTAAGGATTCTATTTATAATATTTTCCAAATTTAAAATAATGCAAGGAATTTAATTTGTATTTACAAAACAACCAAGGCCCTTTTCTTCAAATTCTAAAAACTAGTGGGGTCTATGGGAAAACTATAACAAGAGATAAAGTTATGTCATATAGGGATTACTTTACCAAAAGAATTCTAAGTCAACAATCATATACAGTAACACAGCACTACATTTTCCAACCCATGTGATTCTTTTTCAACTCATGTGATGTCACACTCAAGTAACATCTTATAACCAAGTGGTCTCTCTCTCCTCATGAACATCCAGCACAGCTTTACATGACTGTACATATGCAGAACTCCATTCACAGAACTGCAACTCCACGCCTGTTGTGGCATGGAAGCTAAGATAGTGGGCCCCACCGGTCAAAAGCCCAGATTATCTCCACAACTAATGTCGCCCAGCCATGTACGGCTAGATGCAAAGGTTGGATCTGTGATCAAATGATCCAGTGGGTCCCGCCACCATCTAATGTTCCAAATAAAAACCCTTTTTCCAATGGACGCCCAGGCTATGTGAACCCTTAGATGAGAGGTGAGATGGGACTCAATCCCCACGGATCCACCACCATTAGCTTCGCCCCTGGGTCCCCTATCAGATGTGGGGACCCGATCTACAAGCGGTGGCCCACATGGGCCCCACAGTCCCAAAAACAGAAACAACCCAAAACCACCATCAACCCTCTGTTAAAAACGTGTCTTTTTTTATTTTAATACCACCCAAGTCAAAACCGTCCTGCTCCCCATTTCATTACAGAACCCAGTCTCCAGGTGAGGAAGTCTCACGCCTTTGCATCAGACTTCTTTGAGCAATGGGCCCCACGATCAAGATCTCAAGATGGGTATACTCTCTAAGGTCTCGGTTCCTGCCACACTAATTAAATAACAGGAAATACTGCACAATGACTCACGCCCGGATTCTTGAAACAAACAGATGATAGCAGTCCATATGCAAAGCCTAGTCACAAACGACAAAATCAAACATAGAGGGCTTATAAAAAAGGGGTTTCTACATGCACAACAATGGAATCAATGTCAAACACATGTATTAAATTCACAGATTATGGTTAAGTACTTGCCTTTTACCGGAGTTGAAAAAGAATGCAACAGATCCTAACCAAATACCCAATCCGAGATTACCACGGCGCTCGATCACAATCCTAACACCAAACTGACATAAGAGATGGAAAAGAAATACCCAGGTGATCAGATCTATGGTTCTCTCAACCAGATCTACCATTGGAAAGAAAAGAAGATAAAACCCAAGAATATATATCTATTCCTAATGATTTGAGGAGAGGTTGCCTGAGATGAGAAAGTTGAACCAATAATAGTGGTGTCCTCTGATGTTGGTCCTGATGGCTGGATCCGAAAGCTGGAATGGCTTGGGAAGTTGAAGGAGGAAGAAGATGAAGAAACGGGGAGAGTTGCAGAGATAAATGGGGAGGGATAAGTCGTGCGGTTATTAAGAGAGGGATTAGGTTAAAATAGGGCATTCTCTAATGGGCTTAAGTTATTGGGTCAAACTGCGGGTCAGGTCATCTACCCATTAACCCAACTCACCGATCCAAGCATCTAATCTATCGTGTGGCTCAATTAATCCTACCCACTTAAATAACTAGAATACATTTAATTAAAATAATAATAATATTCTAATTAAAATATAATAAAATATTATAGTGGGGCTGGGATCTTACAATCAGGTAATTTCAAAAATGGATGGACTCATGTTTGAATTAGGATTTTGGGGGAAAGCCTTTTTGGAGTTTGATTTGAGAATTCTATTGGCTTCTAATTAGTCCAGAAATCTATTCAGCTTGATAGATGCAATGGTTTTTGTTTAGTCTTTTTAATTCATATTCAAATTTTTTGAACTTGATGCATGCAATTATTTTTATTCTCTATTATTGTTGCTACTATCACAACCATTTAAAGATTTTATTTATCTCCAAAAACCTGCCCCAGAAGAATGAATTTTGCAACTCTTATCATTGTGCATTTTTTTTTGTTGAGTCTGATTGTTTTCGCCTCTTTTTTGCAAATTAAATCGGTAGTCCCTTTGTTGTAGATTACCAAATCCCGCCATTGTGTTTTTTTTTTTTTTCTCGAAAAGGTGGATTCTATTTCCCTATCATGTTCTCTAATAGGAACATTTAAAGATTTTATTCATCGCCAAATACCTGCCCCAGAAGAATGAATTTTGGAACCGTGATCATTGTGCATTTTTTGTTGAATCTGATTGTTTTCGGTTAATTCTTGCAAATTAAATCGATAGTCCCTTTGTTGTAGATTAGCAAATCCTACCATTGTATTTTTTTTCTTGAAAAAGTGAGTTCTATTTCCCTGTCATGTTCTCTAATAGGAATTTCCTTCCCTTTTGAACATCTTAAGAAATCTTATTTTACGATGAAGACATCCCATTGTCACAATTATTTAAAATTTTTATTTGTCTATAAATACCTACTTCAGAAACTGAATTTTTCAACCTTGATCATTACGCATTTCTTTTTAATCTGATGGTTTTTGCATGTTTTTCTCAAGTTTAATTGGTAGTCATTGTATTTTTTTTATTTTTTACTTTTGGAAGAAAAGTTGTTTCCATTTCTCTATCATATTCTCTAATAGGAATTCCCTTCCCCAGCACCTTATAGATTTGGACATCTAAAGGAATCATTTTTTTATGATGAAGATACCTTAAGATTTGGACAAAAAGGTAAAAGTTCAAAGTTCATTCCAATTGTGTTACCTATGGAATTGAAATAGATATGTAGTTAAAAAAGAAAGTTGATAAGTTAAAAAGGAAATTTGATAAGTATTGCAACTATTTTAGACCGTGTGGTTCAACAATACAGGCTTCAAATGTTGTTGCAAAGAGATATTGCCAAGTGGAACTTGATCTTTATCAATAAGAAGCCATATTATTTGGTATAAATAGTAATCTTCATTTGGATGCTTTCTAAAATCAAACAAGAGTAACACACACTTTCAAGCTCTTCTTTTATTAAATGGGGTGAATCAGTGCATGCACCTTTAAGTCCTTAAGTGACAATGGGTGTTCCTATTCATGACAACATTGATGTTCTAAGGCATGCTTTGAATTTTATTAGTGAACTTTGCAGCTCTAACATGGTTGCATAGTATGTCATTGTGAAGTACTCTACTTTTGATTTGTATGATAAGTTATTGTCCTTTACCTTCAAGTAGGAAGCAATTCAACCATGAAAAGCCCATCAATTATCCAGCACCAAACCAAATTAGACCTATCTAGCTTTCATATTACTACTACAAACAGGTTATTACAATTGAGCCTAAATTACCCTATAAAAAAACTTAATATAAATTGTGTTTTATGTATATCAGTTGGGCAAGGACTCTGTGCCTGAGGAAATAAAGAGGTCTTGTGCTCCACACTTAACTTCGTTTGGCTACCACCCATAGTTTTACCCAATGCATGTGGATAGGAGGATTTGCATGTGTCCCTAGGGATAAGTTCTTGGCTATCCAAAATCAAGTGTCCCTTAGGCTCAGGGCCAAAGGCTTCTGAGATGGGCTGGGCGGGAGATACCCTAGGTTATCAATATAAATATAAATATATATATATATATAGAGAGAGAGAGAGAGAGAGGTCATTATTTTAAATTTTTTGAAGTTTTTAATATCTTTATCAATATTTAATATCATGACTTTTATTGCCCGTGCTTAGCATGAGTGAAAGTTACTTTTTTTTTTTTACTTTTATCCCCTCAAATGTTGCTTTTTTCTATTATATATTTTACTATTTATTATTTTTCTTTCTTTTATATATTTTAATCATGTATTTTACATAAAATCAATTAATGATGTGCCCAAACTAATTGAGAATAAATTTTGACTAGATCCAACACTTCGAGAAATTATTTTGAGTCGGAAGATTGATTTATATTTTCTAACTACTAATTTGATATTAGAGATTCAAAGGTATAAGATGATTTATTGTATCTTCCAACTTCTAGAAACTAATTAATATTTTTTTCTTCACGTTTGTGTCACACTATTTCCACAAAATATTCAATTTTTGTAAGAAGAAATGATAAGCAATAGATTTCTAGGAACATAGATTTTTAATATTATATATGATGCAAATGTTATCAACTAATTGACCATACAAATGTCATCGACACGGGCATATTTTCCTAGTCATAATGAAAATCACAATCGAAACGCAAATCCATTCAATAAGAATCACCAACGAAACAAGCTCGCAGACCTTGCAAAGGTTTGATATTACAAGCGCAAGAAGTTAAGCCATTTGGCCCGAAACGGTCCCCAACATGAAGCAGTAAGCGTTCAACCCCAAACTCATATTTTTGTCTATGACAAAGCCCTAAGTATAGATCTAAATGCTAATTATTGAAGTATTGACTCGAGACAACAAAACATGTGACGTGGGATTGAATCGGTTCAAGGAATTCCGAAGCATGGACGTAGGCACATTTAAGTTATACATGGAAAATAATTCTTCTAAGGATGTTTTAGGAGTTGGAGGATACCATCTATATACATCTGACAGAAAGACATTAATACTCCATGATGCTTTATAGGGGATTTTACCGAAAAAGCCCCGTTAGATTCACTATAGAGCAAAAAGAACTTAAAAGATATGAAATGGTCATAATAGTCCCAGGGGCCCTTTTCGGTTTTTTTTATTATTGACTTACGGAGTGGCGTTATCCCCGCTCACTTGCATATACAAGCAAGGATATCATCGCTCGTTTTTTCTTCTTCTTCACAGTTAAGCGGTGATATCCCCGCTCACTCGCATATACAACTGGGGATATCCCCATTCGTTTGTTCTTCTTATTCCCCTCCCCCCTCCTCCTCCTTCCTCTAACTTCTTCTACCTCTACCAACTAATCGCTTACCCCTTATATCCAACTTCATAGTCTAATGGCCCAGCGACCAACATGGGCCTTCCCTGTAGAATCGTGAGGCCTTGGGGCTTGGATTGGATTGGATCGATTGAATATGTAAAATAACTTGGGGTATGGCATCTGGCGAAGGTATTTTGAGTTGAGTTCTTGGACAAGTTTGAGTTAGATCCATACATGCTTCTCGAATTCAACTTGAACCCAACCCAATGTAACTAGATCCATTGTACATGGACCCACACCCAATAATTCAAGTACTCAAGGTTTGGATTGTTATATTGAGCAAGATAAATGAATAAGCCGGTTCGAGTTGGGGCTGCTCATGTTACACTTACAAGATTGTAAAAGTTTCCATTTTGTAAGTGTTTGGGTGATGAAAAGGTTTTAAAAAAGAGAGGCCGTGAGAGCATGTGAATTCATAAAAGAATTCTTTGTGTCCAAAGTTGAGTTGGCCTTGATCATGTACCATCAAATTAAGAGGAAGTTAGTCATGCTTGATAATAAAAAAAAAAAAAAAAAGAAAGAAAGAAAGAAACTATAATTCTATTTGACCCACAACCTGTACAGATGTGACCCACCTTCTGGTGACACATGCCATTGATCATGGATGAAAACTTTATGGTTCTCCATCAACCATAGGAACCAACAAATGAAAGGCTCATGTGTACGGTTTGTTATGTCCAAAAGATTCCTGATTAAACATAGTAGGTATCCTCCTCTAAACTAATCCAATGGAACAGTGTCCAGCATGGACCTCTTGTCTGGCATTAGAGCAATGAATATGGAAATCAACGATGATAAACAGAAATGTGGGTGGACACCAATTTGATCAAGACAGGCCATCCAATGATCGAGCCACCGATGTGGAGATCTTAGCAAGGAAAGAGGCTTATTAGGACCAGAACATGATTAAATTAGTCTCATTGCAGCTCTACTTGCGTACAAATACATAGACAAGGGCTTAAATGATTGTGAAAGGCATCAAAATGATTCTATGAAGTGGGGTTATTTTCTAATCCATCTCCCACACCTAGACCCTCATTTTTAATAGAATTGCAACCATATGAGGCATGTAAAAGAAGGTTGAGCCTTGCAGAATTAAGTGGCAAGGAGTTTGTAACCACACAAAAAGATCCTATTCCGAGGCTCTAGATAGGAGGAGGAATAAATGATCTGGGATATCGCCGCTTAACTGTAAAGAAGAAGAAGAAGAAAATGAGCTGGGATATCCCCGCTCGTATATGCAGATGAGTGGGGATATCGCCGCTCAGCGAAACAAGAAAAAAAAAAAAAAAACAAATCGAAAAGGGCTCCTCGAACTATTGCGGTCATTTCATATCTTTTAAGTCCTTTTTGCTCTACAGTGAATCTAATGATATTTTTTTGGTAAAATCCTCTACTTTATATTCGCTCGGCATAAGGTGAAATCTTTTTTCTATTAACTTCTTAGTTGGAGATGGATTTGACCTTCGCTTCAATAAAAATAGGATGTCATCTAGGATGAATAATATTATCTTTGTGTGAGGTTCTTTAGTAAATAACTTGTTCGTTTAGACTTGGATGCATCTAAAATTTTTTAGAATGCATCATTTATGGCTTCTGACAATGTATCGTTGATGCAATCCTAGGTTTAGAATCGCTGGTGCCATATGCACAATTAGAGTTTCCACAAAAACAATCACATGTAGAAGAAAACCCTCCAACGATAAGTCCCACAAGGAAAAATTCTATTATTCCAAATCTGAGATCATGGATCTCTGCAATGCCATATTTATAATAAAAGAAACTTAAGCCCTAAGAAATAATCCCGATCAAACCAAGAAACAAAGTAAGAGTCCTACTCAAATTAGAAATTAATCCTAATTACACACTCAGCTAAAAATAAAACCAATAACAATTAAAAATCCTAATTTCATGGGTCCCATCTACTGCTCACGAGCCTTGTTGCAACGATGTGGAATTGTTGTTGCATCAATCGGAATCATTGAAATGGCATGCTAGGTTACGTAATATTGGTAAAGATAGGATGGCTAGATTGGCTCGAGAGGGAAAGAGAAATTTTTGCAACTATTAATTTCAATGAAAAGAGATAAATAGTACCTATATTCAGCTTCCTACTTCTATGATCACAGTGTCTATCCATTAGGTTCTTTTATTCATTACATTAATAATATCGTGGAATGGTAGATTCATAGTTTTGAGTCTTCTCGGCAGTTAATTCTATTTCGTTTCAGCCGGGATTTTTCGTTCCGGTCCTTCAGCCAAAACGGAATGGCACCAAAAGTACTTCGATTTGAATTTCGGTCATTTCGATCCATTTTGTTCATTTTGATTGTCCATTCCGATCCATTTCGGTTGTCCATTCCAGCCCATTTCCGTTTGTAGTGTAATTTTTACTTTTTTTAATGTTTCTCTAAATATTCATATCAAGAAACCTGCATAGTTTTTATTTTATTTTTATTTTTCTATTATATGCATGTAGGGAGGTGCTCCTATGAGAGCATCTCTCACCTTATTATGAGAGATAGGGTGGGGGCCCTCACATTTAAATTGTTTTCAAATGTGAGGGCCCCCACTCTATCTCTCATAGTACAGTGAGAGATGCTCTCATAGGAGCATCTCCCATGTATATATATATATTTTTTTTTTAATTTTTTATTATTATGAAAAGTTACTCTGAAAACTTTTCTCGAATTTTTGAAATGCCAAAATATTTCATCTTGGATGATAGACCGAAATGATGACCGGAACGGAATTCACAACTATATATCCCCTCTCACTAAAGATTCTTCATCCAGATCATGGGTCTTGGCAATTTTTCGGTGGACGTTTTGGAAAGACCGGAATAACTACATGAAAAAGCAATTTACAAGATCTCTTGAAGCCCAAAGGAGCTGCCCTGTGTAGAAAGTCAAGCTCAGTGTGGATTGAAGGCCAATGAGAATCTCACCTTCATTTTCCCATATGCAGCCATAATCCAGTAAAGGAAGTTGTGTTTGGTTGTGTTATGACTTAAGATGGATCCTTTTATGTAGGATCTTTTGAATGGTGGCTCGGCTCATCGAAGGAACCTAAAGAATGTTGTTGTGGTCTTTGATGAAGTAATTCTATCTAGCCAAAGGAGTTGCAGTAGGTTGGTTATTTTGTCCAATGCTCTAGAGTTGGTGAACGCTATCAATGGATCAAAGGAGTGGGTCATATAGAGGATTTGGTCCTAAATATTTTGGATCTTGCTAGAAGTTTTTCCAGATTCTTTATATATATATATATATATATATATATGGGGACTGCTCTCCTACACTGTAGTGGAGCTTAAAATCAGCTGGGTTCATGTGGTTTTCCGGATCGTATGAACCAACTCAACTGAAAATGCATTCAGATCACGTTTGGATGAAAAATCTACAGTGGTTTTAGGTCTTCTACAAATCTACACTGGTTTTAAGTTGAGTTGGTTCATACGATCCGGAAAATCACATGAACCCAGCTGATTTTAAACTCCACTACAGTGTAGGAGAGCAATCCCTATATATATATATATATATATATATGGGAAAATGTTCCTATGAGAGACACTCTCACCAACTTAAATGCAAGGACCCCCCAACTTAAATGTGAAGGCCCCCACCCATCTCTCACCAAGTTGGTGAGACTGTTCTCATAGGAGCACTTCCCATATATATATATATATATATATATATATATATATATATATGAGGATCTTCAAGTGCATCCATCCCTCACCATTTGTGGTGAATATTATCCATATATATATGAGTCTTCATCAAGCTGGGCACTTTGTAGCTAAATTGGTTTTAAGTATGATTTTGACCCTTTTTTTGTTTGATGACCCTCCGATATGGTTGGGTGCTGCTTTTTAAATTTGCGCCTTTATTTTCTTTTTCATTGGTTTTGGTCATGTCTTGTGGCCCAAGTACAGATGCTCATTTGTAGACATCTCTCTGACCCTCATTCATGTTTAGAGGTGTAAAACGGGCCAGGCCGCCCAAACCCGGAACGCCAATCAGCGTTCTAAGGCCTGGCTCGTCATTGCCCATGCTAGGCCAGGGGCAGTGGCCTGTGGCGCGATACGAGCAGCCGGCCCGGCCAGGTTGGGCCCGACAGAAACACCCCATCTAGCTTTTCCTTGCTTTCTGCTTGTAGGTCTTATCTATTGGTCATTTATGAAGTAAGCTTCACATCCATGGGACAACTTTGGGCGTTCCGTTCTAGATCGTTTGACTGAGATAATGAGTAGACTACTAGGTTAATTAAAGAGTTCTTACAACGGGGCTACGTTTCTATCCTGAAGATGTCCCATTATAAGGACTATCTAGATCATTTAATCATGGAACCACATTGGTCCACTTGGGTTACGGTGAAGAAAGTTCCATTGACGCTAACTGTCCTCATAATGAAATTTGACTAAATCATGCAAGAATCATGTAAGCTTTTCCAACGGAAAAAAAAAAAAAAAAAAAAATAGACTGCCCTTGTAATGACCTTTGGCCAAAGCTTGCAACAATCATGGTAATTTTTAAAAAAAAAAACCTTTATGGTAATTTACAATAGGAAAATAGCATCAATGTTTGTGCATTTATTTTATTGTTTTCAAGTTTGAAACTCTAAAGTCTCTAAACCCATCCAATTTATAAAAAAAAAATTAAAAATGGAGCCCATGGGCCGGCCCAAACCTGCATTGGGCTGGTGCGGCACATCCCGTTCTACACCTCTGTTCAGGTTTTCTACCGTTCTGGGTGTGAATTGGTCCATGCATTTGTAGAGAAGATCAGATCCAATGCCGCCACATCCGGAAGCTTCTTCACTTTCAATGTTCTCCGGCTCACAAAAGGATTTGTTGGTAAATGATCTCCCTAATTCTGTATTTTCTTTGAGGAATTTTGGCTCTATCTAAACTGTTGATCTTGTTTAGAAAATGAGGTTTTTGGCCTTCGTTTTTCATGGTCTTCAAGATGTCCCTCAAAAGAGGCAAAATTATTTTTTGGGGGGTGTCAAAGATCTCTCTGTTGAAGGGTCGGATTTAGTGGATCAAACCAAAATTGTCCATTGACACCAAGCTAGTCTAATAATCTCTGCTTTAAAAAAAAAAAAAGAAAAGAAAAGAAAAGAAAAAACCATCCAACCAGTGCATCAAAATCTTTAAAAGTCAGGGTAGTATCTACATCTCTACCTTGTATCTACATCTCTATTTTATATTCGTTTGATGAACTCATTTTACCACTGTGTTCCTATCAGTTCAATTCCATCCAACCAAATCAGCCCATGAATTCCAAAAGGGGGGAATCAAATACAAATACAAATCCAAATAATGTTGGACGAGTCTCCCTACAATAGTAGTTCACGATCATGTTGTTTTATGTTCTATCCATTGAAAATCAAGGAAAAGGTGAAAAGGGGAGGCAAGAGGAATCTTTGCAGAACCAAGAATGGGAGTATTCAACTTCAGACATTGCAGGTGATGACTCCATGTGACTAGGACCCTAGGTACCAAGTGGTGAATTATTGAGGGGAGGTGGGGGTGGGGGGTTTGGTTGGTTGGTTTGGTTTTAAAGAAATATTGGCTCATATATAAGTGGCTGCCCGTGGCTGCCCGTGGCTCATCAAACTTTCTGACGCAAGGAGTTGTTATTTTACTTTTATTATTTCCATGTGAAGGGTTAACACATGCATGGTACAAAACAAGGTAGATTCTATTATGTTAATTTGTACTGAGTCTTTCTGCCTTTTACTTATTTTTATTTGTTATTCCATGACATGTTTCCTCTTCTTAGATTTTCTATCAGATCCTTGGTGTGAGGGCAAGCTCCTGACCTAACTATTTGTGACATGGAGGCCTGTTGCCATGGCTCTAACTTTTTTGTTCGGTTACCAGAAGGGAGAGCTAGGACCATGGGAGACTCCAACCTTGGGACATAACACACGCTCATATTGTAAGACCCCGCCCCAAGTTAATCTTGAATTGCAATTAATGCTAATTAATCAAGTCTAATTAGACTAATGATGATTAATGAACCAACTCAATGAGATTAGTCCCAAATGGACTTAATGAAGTGGTAATGAAGGATTAAGTGAATTGAGTGAGTTTTAAGTCTAAACTAAAAAAAAAAAAAAAAAAAGACCTTTTTTGTAAATACGTATTTATATGTATTTTGTCGAATACGGAAACTCTTGATACCAACACGCGTATCTCGACGAGTACGTCAATTTTTGTAATAAGCTCGAAGCCGTTTGACGAGAATCCGGTCAAATGACCATCCATTTGACTTAAATTGTAAATAACCTTGATTGGGTGGATTTCAATGCAAAGGGAGGGCTTATATAAAAGGAAATGAGTCCTCTGAGTCATTTCCACCCAAATCCGTTGAAGACAACCCTAGGCTCATCTTTTCATCTCCTTTTTCTTCTTCTTTCTCCGTTTCAACTCCGCCAAGCACAAGAGAGGGATTTTTGAAGTGATTTAGTGAAGAGAACTTCATCTTCTCCACCTTCTTCATCTTCTTCTTGGACTTTCTTGGGAGAGACATTCAAGTTGAGAAGTTTCCACTCAACCTAAGCTTAAGAAGAGGGTTTTCTTCATCAATCTTCATTAGAGGCAAGTGTAATTACATATCTATGATTCAATGCTAGTTTATCAACTTTCTTGAGTTATAGTGAATGGGTTCTCAAACCCTTTGTTGTGGTAGAATGGGTTTTATTAGGGATTGAATGGGAATGGTGAATGATTACTCCACGAGTATGTTTTCTTGGATTTTATAGCTTGTTAGAGAGACTTGAGTTTGAGGAACTTAGTCTTTAGAAAATTACTTCAGAAGTTCTGAAGGTCAAAAATGACATTCTGGGCGAATTTCGGCTAGCCGTAAGGCTAACCGCGAAGCCAACCGTCAAATTCTGTGAAAATGGCGAGCTTCTGGAAAGCTAACCGCCAATTTTCGGTTAGCCGAAATTTGAATTTCGGCTAGCCGTGAGGTAACCGTGAGGTGACCGAAAAACCGAGACAGAAAATGTCAGCTTCTGGAAAGCTGACCGTGAGCTAACCGCGAAATGGCGGTTAGCCGAAATTGGAATTTCGGCTAGCCGCCAGCCACATTCCGGCTAGCCACCGACTGCATTTCGGCTAGCCGCTGGTCAAGTTCCGGCTAACCGCCTGTGAACCTGATGCTGGCCAAATAATTATTGTGACTGAAAATTTAGCCAATCGATCGGACCCAGTGGATTTTGATATTGTGGGTGGAAAATTTTTGGGGACTAAATGCACATATTAAATGAAAATGTGATGTCCATCGAAAATAACACGTGCATTTAGTAACTAATAATTACACCTATAAATTATCTAAATTTGGGATAGAGACAAGTAGGACCGTGAATGATTAAAGATTCATCTAATTCCATTGAGTCTATAATGACTGCATACAATGAACCACTGAATACTGAATAAATGTAATGAACCATTGAATAATGAACAAAATGAATAATGAATAATCCTGCTGCAGCAGATGGTTGGCGTGTTCCGGAGCTCCGTGGTGATGCCAGTGATCTCTGATCAAGACACTAGTAGATCCCACATATAGACTGAAAAGTCAATGAAAAGCCATGTACAAGCCATGTAATGAAATATGTATTGAATGAAAATGTATTGGACTGAAAAGTCCCAAAAGCCATCTAATAAATGCTCAATGTAATCCGAATGACATGAAATGAATGAAATGAATTGACTAATGTTTCCTTTGGAAGACACTGAACTGAATAACGATAATATTATTGTACTTGTAATCTAGTCATTGATTATCAATTGACTGTACCGTTCAAAATCTTGCATTAACCTAGATTCAATTGTCTAGAGTCCTTATATTGACAATGGACAAGATTAGCATGAGTTATCATAAATGTGTTTATACCTTGTTGAACCGTCGTGTTCATAATGTTATTGATGGCATTACAGGCCCAGTTGCCCATCCCGGCCTTGCAGAGGCAGCGCCACTTGCGGAGGAGGCCCGTCCGTTACCTCCAGGAGGTTTAGCGGAGTGGGCATAGTTCGGAGGGCGATGGTTTTGGATATTTTGGATTATTTTGGGAATTGTTTTGGATACATACTTTTGTATATCATTTTGAAATGTAATTAGACGTCCCCTGCATCGTATTGTGAATATGCAGTGGTGGACTTCATTGGATTATATTTTGTATATGAGAACTTTACTGGTACTGTAAAGTTAATTATTGTCAATGTATGTATATATTTCCGCAAAAGTGTACATTTGACAGGTATGTATGTTAGAGTCTTCGTCTTAACTTCGGTTAATTCGAGATTTACGGGAGTAAGTATGATGACATCGTGATCCGGGTTAGGCCCCGATTAGTCCGATCTCGGGCCCGGGTCGTGACACATATAGAGAGATAATATTCACGCATATGAAGAGAAAGATCTGCTAAAAAAGAAAGGCAAGGGAACAATTCCTAAATAGCTCAGTAAAAAAAATTATATTCAACTAACTTGGCTATCCCTATATCCAACTAACTTGCATGTGTACCAAAAATCAATTTATGGTGGCATAGGTGATGATTGTAAGATGCTCTTAAAATTTATGTCGTCTGTATTTCAAATCCATTAGTTAGATGGGTGTCACGACCTGAGCCCGAGGTCCGATGATCTTGAGCCGTAATTCCATTACTTACTCCCGTAAATCCCAAATTAACTAAAGTTAAAACGAAATCCACAAGGGATAACAATCTCAATAAACCTGTCAAATATACAAATCTGCGGAAACATTTATATTTGACAATAGAGGAATTTACGGCATAGGTCCCCATAGGACCCCATACCACTGTTGAGGTCCCAAATACATCGTATTTATGGATAAAGTCCTCAACTAGCGTTTTTGTATTTTTTTTTTTTTTGTCGTTTAGCTAATGGTCGATATTGACCACTTTTATGGTCGATATCGACCATTCTGCGGGAACCCAAATAAAAATTGGGTTTTTCAAGATGGAGAAGAAGGGAGGGGAGGAGGAGGAAGAAGAGGGGATGGGTCCTTTCATCGCCATTGTTCCTCCTCCCTGAACACCTTACGAAGATAGTCCGTCATGATCTTTTCCACGTTAGGGCAGCTTGATTTGTAGAATGTAAAAGACATCCCCTTTACAACATGAGGCGTACGGGCGTCCAGAACAAAGCAGCTGGAAGACATAAGCAAAAACACTAGGGCAAAAGACAAGGAAGCCATGGTTGGTTTACCACCACAAGCAGAAGGGAATCTTTTTGGTTTATGGGATGAGTAAAGCAGAACTGCTAACAGCTCCTCTTATAGGCTTAGATTTCATTGACTTGACCAATCGAGAAGAAGAGGAAGGACAGATGGAAAATGAGACTTTGCTTTCATAAAGGAAAAGGGAAATCTTCAACCAAGGACTTAAATTCTTGCCTTACTATGAGAAAAGGCGAGTGCAGCATAAAGAGGTACAGGAACAATGGCGATGAGAAAGAAGGGACTGTGAAACGACCCATCCCCTCTTCTTCCTCCTCCTCCCCTCCCCTTTTCTTCATCTTGAAAAACCCAATTTTTATTTGGATTCACGCAGAATGGTCGATATCGACCATAAAAATGAAAAAAATGCCTTTCAGTTATATGGTCGATATCGACCATGCAGGGAAAAATGCATTTCAATTATATGGTCGATATCGACAATGCAGGGAAAAATGCATTTAAGTTACATGGTCGATATTGACCATATCGCAAAACGACAAAAAAAAGGAAAAAAAGTCCATATGAGGATTCCTCCCGTATCGAACATAGAACTAGGTCCTGTTGGGACGTATGCGGTACTACAGGGATTTTACCTGTAAATTCCTCTTGACAATATCAATTTACGATTTAAATGTATATAAAATAATGTTCTTTATACATGTATCATTTCCATCATTTACTTGTCAATCAATGCATATCCAAAACACTATGCAAGAATATTAATTACATACCAAAATGACTACACAAGATAATTTCTCAAAATGTTTCTCAAAATATTATAATCCTTCTCGCACTCAGATAACCATATCAATTGGTATCCCGACCATTCCTCTCGTTCAGTCCTCCTGGAGGAACTGGAGCGGTCTCCTCCACTGCCGCCGGGGGCGCTGCTGCACCGGCAATGGCAAACGGGCCTATACTGCCATCAATAACACTAATGAACACGACGGTTCAACAATGTATAGACAGATTTTGCAATAGCATGTTAACCCATAAAATAAACTCACTCAAACTATCAGTAACAGTTCCAATTCTAGATAAGTCTAGAAAGTTCCTACAATGACAATATGTAAACATAAAAGTCAATCTTGTGGACATGTATAGGATGGTCACTACCATAGCATTCATTTTTATTTCATTCCATTTCATTTACCATCTTCCCTCAAATGAATGATTCATCATTACCATCTTCCCTCAAAGGAAGGATTCTTCTCCCAAACGGAAGGCATCGATCAATACCCATAGATACGATCAGAAAATAGTGAGACTTACTAGTGTCAGGGCCAGGGACAACTAGCATCACCACGGAGCTCCGGAACGCCCCCAAATCCATCTACTGGAGTAGGATTAGTCATTTGTCTCATTTATTCATTCATTGAACTCATTTAGAGTTCTAATAAATAGCTAGGTGGTGCTAGACTAGGGGTCAATACTTTTCAATAAGCAATCCATTTTTGGATTCAATTCAATTCAATGATTTCCTTCATAACAAGAAAAAGGGATAATAGTAATACCAATCTCATTAGATTGAGACACAATGTTACAATGGGGAATTACTAGTCGATCATGATTCTATTTAGTTCTATCTCAAATCTAAACAACTATTTCGGTGTAACCAACGGTTACCAGATGCACGTGTTATTCTTGATGAGCATCGGGTGTGCATTATAGTCCTCATAGTTAACATCCATGGAAGTTTAGACCATAATTAATTAACTATGAAATTCTTCCTTCATTATCCTTAATTCTTAGCAGTTTCACTTTACCCCATGATTAGTCTTAGAACGAATCTAGATAGCATTTATATTCACAAGGAGTGCTCCAAGCTTATGCAAAAATCCAAATTTTCACTTGCAATTAATGTATTGGCCACTATCAGGTTCACTTGGCGGTTACCTGGCGGTTAGCCAAAACTTGGTCGGCGGCTAGCCGAAATCTCAAATTCGGTTAACCGCCATACAACGGTTAGTTCGCGGTCAGCTTTCCAGAAGCTGACATTTCTGGCGGGGATTTCTGACTCGATTTCAGTTACCTTACGGTTACTTTACGGCTAGCCGAAATGTCAATTTCGGCTAACCGAAATTTAGAGGTTAGCTTTCCAGAAGCTCACCCATTTTATGGATTTCGGCGGTTAGTTTTACGGTTAGCCTTGCGGCTAGCCGAAATTCACCCAGAACGATCTTCTGCAGTTTCAGATTTCTGAAGTAAAACTCTGGGAAATGAGTTCTATGAACTCCAATCACTCCAAAAACTCATAAAATCCTAGGAGGTGCATGCATATTGGGGGAAATCATTGGAATCTCACATTCCCTCCCCATACATCACCCATTAACAACAATATCACTAATATCCGTTAATTACCACATTTAATCCATAGAATTTCTATAAACTTCTATAATGGTTAACATTATTCACAAGAAAACGTTTATACTTGCCTCTTGAAGATAATAAACTCAAAGCCCTCTTTTACTTAGCTTGGCTTGAACTTAAAATTCCCAAATGACACCCTAACTCCATGAAAACATGAAAACACAACTCTATAAGGTATTTGTACTAGAAATCATGTCTAAACACTTATTACAACTTGAAAACTCATCAAAAGTTCCAAGCACCTACTTGTAGCTTAATGAGAGGAAATCTTGAGATCTTCTCCAAGCTTTACCCTTCAACAATGGAGGAAATAGCTTGAGGAAGAAGATGAAGACGGAGTTGATAAAGCTAGTAGTCCTTTTCAATCCCACACGTAAGCTCCCAACTCGTCATTTGATGAGGAACATGGAAAGAGAAGAAGAAGAAGAAGAGAGAGAGAACGAGCCTAGGGTTTGGATGAAGTGAATGAATGAGACTCATCTCATTCTAATATAAGGTTCTTTCGCACAAAACCCCCTTTTTATTCAATCTTATTACGTTCTGAGTCAAATGAAGCCTCATTTGGTTCATTTGAGGTCAAATGGAATCACGCTTATTATGAAAGTTAAAGTACTATTCGAGATACACACGTTGGTATTAAGAATTTCCGTATTCGACGAAATACGTAGAAACTCGTATTTACGAAAAAGTCCTTAGCCTACTTGTTTGAGTCTATACTCATTTTAATCAACTCAATTCTATTCAAATTCATTCTATTATGCTTAATGCATCAATTGAGACTAATTTGTCTCTCTTTGGTCCTTAATCCTCATTAGCTCAATTATTCGTGCTTAATTAGCACTAATCCTAATTAATTAGCCTTAATCATGATTAGTTCGGGTCAGGGTGTAACAATGGGCTAAAATGTCCGATGGAGCTCATAATTGGTAGATGATTAACTCACGGTCTTTGGACACTTTGTAAAATTGCTTTCTGCAGAGAAGGAATGAAAAGCAGGGTGCTTTCATCATATAGTATATACACTTTCACGGAAGAAAAAATCATCACAAGCCGTAAGTGGAATTTTTTAAGAGACACTACACGAAGGTGCTGTTAGGCTAATGACCCTCATTCTGATAAGAAGGAACAACCATACTCTAAGTATGGGGGATTTTAGCTAGACGTACTACATTGTATGGAGCCAATACGAGTACAAGCTGTAATACAAGTGACTCAAAAACACATGCTAAGAAGGATTTGTGAAGTTGAAAAAAACGATAAAACTAAAAATGAATACATAAGATGATGAGTTCTCAACAAATCAAGCCAGCTCGATGGGGTGGTGCTCAATGCAAAAATAAAAAATAAAAAAAAATATTGGGGGAGGGGGCTAATGTGAAAAATCCAATAACTTTAAGAATTTGCAGTGTGGTTTTGGACATTTTTCAGGTTAGGGTGGGGGCTGTACTTGGGTCCGCCCTTGGAGCCACCCAAAGCTCGTGAGCCGAGCACAAGCTATGGCTTGAGTTTACCCGAACTTGACTTAATTATACTAGCAGAAAAGGCCCATCCTAAGCCCGGGCCAAAAACATAAACTAAATAGTTTTGGTTCTTTTTTTTTAATAGTATAATTTGGGTTTCTAGAAGGAGGTGAGAATCACGATATGACCAAAATCATCTTTTTTATCGTACCATGCATTCCTTTGCAAAAAGACGGAATGGGAGTAGAAAGAGATAGACTCGGAATTGTAGATCATTTGCAGATAGAACCCAAAACCCTAGCAATGATAACAAAGATAAAGGCAAAAGAGGGAACGAATAGATCGAACAGAAATCAGTAGAGAGGGGAATATGGGTGTTTTCGGTTTTGGAAAAAGATGATACGTCAAGGGAGACGAAATAAAGGCTCAATCATGCCGATGTGGTATGAGGTCAAACTAAATTAATGAGGGTCAAAATCAATTTAGGCAATTGAGGATGATTTCTAAATTGAAATCAGTTGCTTCATTACATATATAAGAGTCTTGGTTTGAGCTCAACTCTGTTAAGTGAATATTATATGTATGATGTTGGGTATTTTAGTTGTTTCAAAAAATTCAAAAGGTTTTCGAATTGAAAAGGTTTTTTGTCTTTTTCTCTCTTGCTTTACGTGGGAAGTGTAGGCTATTTGAGAACATGGCATCCCACATTGCTAAGGTTCACATCTTGAAAAGGATTTAAATGCTTTTTCATTCATTTCGTTTAACACTTTAGAACAATTGAAGCCTTTTACCATGAGCTGTATGCGTGCACGCAAGTCCGACTCGACTCGAGTTTCTGGATCCAAGAAAATATTTAATTGGGCGTACGACCGCGACGAGCATCATTTTAACGGAATTGAATTGAGTTGCTGCAGTTCTCAAATCTCAATTGGCTGAGAAAAATTCTTTAACATGTGTTTGGGCCTGAAGACTGACTTTGCAGAAAAGGTATCAATTTTCTGTGCATTCCTACTTTTCCATTGTTTTGGCGCAAGAGTAAAGCGAAAAATGAGATATTTATTCCTCAGCATCTATGAAATCCAGAACTTTAACTTTACACAAGCATGCCGTGTAGTAAGTACATGACATAGAAAAATCTTTTACTGCATAGAGGCTAGGAATCACTTGGGCTGGTTTGTTTGCACTAATATAAATAGGAATTGAATTAATAGAATTTATATTTTAAATAGTTAAAAATAAAGATAATTTAAAAAAAAAAAAGCATTAAATAGCTTTTTTTCTTTAATGAAAATAGAATCAAAGAAAAATAGCCGTCATGCTTAATTATTCATTTCCCATCTTTCTTTAATTCTATTTTCATAAAAAGATAGATTATTTCATGCTCTTTTTTTTTTTAAATTCACCTTTGCTCTTCAATTTTAATAGGCAAGAATCCTATATATTGTAATGCAAACAAAAGGCATAAGAAAATCTATAAAATGCACAAGTTCGGCATTACACTTACACAAACATGCCACAAAATTCAACTCAGGGCCTTCATTTTTAACCAGGCATAAATTCTATATATTGTAATGCAAACAAAAGGCCTAAAGAAAAATCCATTTACGTTTTACACAAACACGCCACCAAAGAGTTAGGTTTTAAGCAAAAAAAGAATAAGGAAAACAGTACATGCCATAGGAAAATTAGGATTTAGGACCAACATTCTACTTGCCACATTTATATAATTTTGAGTGTTTAGAAACTTTGAACTCGCATGAAACATGCAGTAATAGAGTAGTTGAGTACATGTTATAATAGGTTTTACCAAAAACAAAAAACCCAAAAAAAAAAAAAAAAAAAGCAGCAGTACTTGTTATAGGGAAATTAGGGCCAACTCCCTCCTTTGCCACATTTGTATAGTTTTGAGTGTTTAAAAACTCCGAACTCACATGATATAGCAAGTAGGGAAATCATTGTTTACATTGAAATGTAAGTGATAATGGTCCGTGTGTTCAAAAACTCACATGAATGCCCATCCAATTGTAAAAATCATTTGTGTTAAAAAACTCACATGAATGCCCATTCAATTGTAAAAATCATTTGTTTATATTGATATTTTTAAGATTACACACGCTCTATGCAATCCAGAACCATCCCCCCTCCTCACAGGAAAACTAATTCATTTTTCCTCACTGTAAGAAAAAATCTAAAAATTAAATTTCAACAAAATGCATAAAAAGAGTGAAAATTTAGAAATTTCTAAAAGACATTTGAGACCTTTTATAGATAGCTGGAATTGGAAGTATGGAGAAGGAAACATAGCAACATTTCTTGACATGGGAAAGCAATTTAATTTTCCAGAGAGTTGAAGAAAAACTATACATTTTTATCTTCTTTACAAGTGGCCCTAAAAGCACTGATCCCAAAAAATAGAGGTAAATAACAATGTGGACAGGGCATCCAAGGAATCCAATCAAACAAGAGAGACAAATGCTAGCGACGATTAGGCCTCTCTCTCCTCATCTTACACACGCACGTTAATAGATGTTTTCGTGCAAACAACATCAAGAGAACGAAAAAGCAGCGTTTTCTCGACCAAAGCGGAAATAAGATGGAAAGTAAAAGTCCCCAGTCCCCTTTCCCTTTCCCCAAAACAAAGATAGACAATCACATGGAAATAAGAAACTATATATATTGATAATAAATCTGGCTTTAATTACACATCTAGTCCATGACAGAGCATGATCGAGTCCACAACAACTACTTTTGATTTAAATGAATTGAAGAAAAAAAATCTAGAGATCCTATTGTTCTGCTACTAATAAACTACTAACTCCTGCTACTAACTCTTCACCCCTCTCTGCAAAGAATCCCACATTCCTTTTCCAAAATCCAAGCATCCATTCCTTCAGCAGTTCAGCCCAAAAAAAGCATACTTTCATCACCAATTCCTTCATCCTGCTGTGGGGAAAGCACACTTTCCAAACTCTGCAAAATGCAAAAAACAAATTAATGTTAAAAATGAAAAAAAAAAAAAGTAACTCTAAGTGGGCCCCACCCATCACTGTGGTGGTTTAAAAGTCAAGTGATCATAGTGTGAAAAATGAAGACATTGTCTGTGCCTATGACGTTTTTTACATCTCCCAAGTCACAAACCCACCAACCAAGGTGACTTTAGTAGTGGCCTTGGGGTCCCCGCTATCTACCCTCTGAATCCGGCAGGTTTGTCGGATGACCTAAATGCTATCTACCATGCACTCTATCTCACCACAATCGATAACACCTATCATGCGCACCGAGCGACGCTAAAAAGTCCCGAATGTTATGACCAAACGCTAACATGCGCCGGGATAAAAAATAGAAAACAATCCAAACACAGCCAAGACACTCTCTGCTAACGAGAAAGTGGAAGCAGAGGAATCTGAGCCTTATCTAGACAGATCAAAAAAAAAAATTGTCCCAATGCCCAAATTTCACTCTAAATCAAAATCTTATCGGATCAATTGGGCCCAACTCTCCAGTTTAAGTGCATTTTACCTCAAAATCATCTCTCATGAGAACAACTATCCTGACCAGTTTGGGCTTTACACACAGATTTCTCACAGCCTAGTGAAAAAATAAATAAATAATTTGAAGTTAGTGTGTAAAATCTCCCTGAATGAGATGGACGGCCTGGATGAAGGCAGTGGGGCCCAAGAATTGAAAGTGGACAGAGGAGTAGAGTCAAGAGTATGTACTGGGTAGTTGGGTGACAACATGAGCAGCACCACCAAAATCGCACGTGCCGATTGCGCGTGCCTTCTTCTGGTAATAGCTATTGAAAGCGTAGGAAGCGTGTGCATGCAAGGTATTAGGATCGTAACACGTGGCACCCGGCTGGATCTGACGGCAGTCAGCCCCTCCCTCTCCACAAGCGTAATCCAACGCCTCCTGCAGCCGCTGCTCCCCGGCCTTTCCGTTCGCCACGCACCACGTCCTTCCCGCGCCGCTCGTCGACACCCCACCTCCGCCTCCAGCACTCCCCTTCTCCACCGGCGCCACCCCTCTCTTCTTCACCCCTTCCGCCGTCAGCGGAATATCGTACACCTTCTCCTCGTTGGGATAAAACAGCCCGTAGTTCCTCTCCGACGACGGCCCCGGCTTCTTGTTCTCATTAAACAATGCAAACAGGTAAACATCCACCTCCGCCTGCGGCCGGAGCGGCGTCCCGGAACCCGTCAACACCCGGCGGACCAAGTTACCGTTGTAGGCCGCGGCATTGGTGGCGCTTGCACCCTTCTCGTTCTCGTCACCCTTCGACGGCCACCCGGTTTCTGTCACCACCAGCTTCACGTCGTCGTACTTGAGCGCAGACATGGCTGCGTAGACGGCGTCGAGCTGGGCGTCGAAGAGGCTGAAGTAACGGAGACCGTTTCCTGCGTCGACGACGCCGGCATTAGGCCGGAAGAGGGCGTAGTCGAGAGGGATGACGTCGGCGTTGGCCTCGTAAGCGAAGAAAGGATAGACATTGGCCATGAGGAAGGAGCCGGTCTGGCGGAGGAACTGGAGCATGGGTTTGATGACGGGCTCGACGAGGATGGATTTGAAGGCGCCGGCGGAGGAAGGGTAGGAGGATTGGAGGCAGCTGAGGGCGATGGGGGAGGAGACTTTGATGGCATCGTCGAGGTTGAGGCGGACGAGGGCGGCGTGGATGTTGGTCATGGCGGGGACAAGGAAGGTGGTGGTGTTGTGGGTGTCGACGAAGACCTCATTTCCGACGGCAATGGCGTGGATTTGGGTGGCGGGGTGGTAGGCTGCTATGTTTTTCTGGACCCATGTGTAGGCCTCAGAGGGGCGGCGGGCGACAGCGGAGAGAAGCTCGTTGGGGAGGGCGACGACGACTTTGATGCCGGAGCCTGAGAGGGCTCGGAGGACGGCGGGGTCGCTGTCGTAGAGCTTGACTCGGTCGAGGCCCTGGGACTTGAGAAGCTGCACCACCTTCACTGCTGATGGGAGGTCATTTGCTACTCGGCCGTAGTTCACACCTATAGACCCACCAGCTTCAGCTGTGTGGAAGAATCACAAAGACCAAATCAATATATACATTACTCAATCATTCAATGCAAATGCAAGTAAACAGCACTCAATAGAAATGTAAATGCAGGAGAAAAAAAAGAAGAAGAAGAAGATGATATCTAAGTTTAAGCTTTGTTTACCTGTGAAAGGGGAAGACAAGAGAAAGAAGGAGAAAAAGAAGCAGAGCATAAGGCGTGTGAGAGTCGACATGCTCATGCTCTGTTCAGGGAGAGAGAGAGAGAGAGATGGGTGAAAAGCGATGAGTGAAAGGTCCTTAATATAACAACGGCAGGGGCTAGGGAAGAGGGAGAGGGGAGAGTGGGTCCACATTGGTGATGAGACGGATGGATGGATGGATGGCTCGGATCTGACTTAGTATGCATCTTTTCTAAAGATTCCACTCACGAGGAATTGGTAAGGCCTTTCAGTGGGGCTGCTTTGGAAAAGATAGAAATTGTTGCAGATACATGGACCCATTTAGTACCCATTTAGTACGGTCTTTAAAAATTCCACTACTTTAATAGCATGTAGTAGATGTAGGTTACCGTTAGATTAATTATTTGTAAGAACACATGAATAGGAATTATAAAACACTAAATTCATTTCATCGATCCATATATATGACAGTGGGTCTGTATTTTATAGGGGTGAGATTTTCCAAAGACCTATACAAATACAGTGTACTTTCACTTAATTTGAACGGCTTGGATTTCGAATAAGAGGGCCTCACGGATTTTTCTCGCGAGGGGTTTGCATAGAGGATATGAAATCGATCTACAGGATGCAAAAGGAAAAAGGCTGCATGACAGCTGCGGGTCTACCCCACCACCTTCCCCACTGAGCGCCAGCAACGGCACCCACAAACTTGACCGTTTTCTGAATTATACTGCGCTTAGCTGGCCCGTACGGTTGCAGTAAAAAATCCTGCTTTTCTTGTTTTTTACTTGGACGGATATAAACGTTTTAGATCTCCGTGTGGGCCCTACCTGAAGACCAGCCACAGCCCAGAAGTGATGAAAGGCTGAAATCATATTTACTTTAAAATCAGACCTATCAGATCACTCTAGTAAAAGATTCTTGTCTCAAATAATTTAAACAACTTGGGTTGATGCTAGTTTTTGGGTATTAATTATGTAACAAATCAATAGGGTTTTCGAACGTTGGGAGGTGGGGTCGTGTGCAAGGTTGAGACTTTTTGACTTGCGTTGGACAGGTCACAGGAGGTGGCAATGTTTCCGGAGTAAGTCAAAGTGATGTTACTGGGACAATTATTATGGGTTACAGCAGCACATCTTTGCGCCACTTTGGACCGTACACGTGGCGATGGATTAACTGAGTGGCCTCCTTCTACAGCGGTGGGCCATCTGGAATCCTAGGCCCATTTCATGACAAAGTCAAAACTAATTTTGGATTCCATTGACGTGGGCCAGGTCCCAAGCCTGATAAGTCACGGTTGCATAATTAAATCCATAGTACTGGCTTCCCAGCAGATTTCATTCTACGCAACGTCCCTTTTTTTTTTTTAGTGTTTGTTGGGAAGGATTGTCAGAATTGTTTGCCGGAAGAATTTTAAGGATTTTAAATATTGCTCTAAAATAAAATTTTAAATGCTTAAGTCCTCTTTAGCATTTGGAATGTTAGAATTTTGAAAATCCATAAAAGCATTTTTGTTTGAAAGAACTATGCGAATTCTAAAAATTCCAAATGCCCAACCCTCCTCTAGCATTTGAGTTGCTAGAATTCAGGAAATTCAAGCCTAAAATTACATTTTCATGTTGTTTGGAATTAACCCCAAGGGGTTGGCCGAGTAGTCAGGACCACGGTTCCTCCCTCTTCCGGAGTTAGAGGTCTTGGTATCGACCCCCCGGTTCCTCCTTCTTCAGGAATCGAAGGTTGAGTCCATTAGTGCTACCACCTAAGGGCCACAGGAATGAGGGCTTTTGTTTCTACTGAAAAGCCCTAGGGCTGGGCTTGGACAATTTTTTCCAGTCCCTTAAGGCCCGGCCCTGGCCCTCTTACTTTTATTTATTTTATATATAATATATACATATATATATAAATATATACTAAAATGCCCTTACCATAGTCACTTTGTAGCAATATGGGAGATATGAAGGCAATTTTATACCCACTTACCCATTGAAAAATGTCCTAAAAACCCATACATACATACGTACTTGGTTCATTTCATCTATATTTAATTATTTAAGTTATGTATTGTACTTAATACATAATCAATAAGTGTTGTACGGTTGCTTCTAATCCCTTTCTTTTAGTTTTATTGCTTCTTATTTAGGCATGTTATATTATTTTTATAAATTATTGTTAGTGCAAAAGGGAGTGTACTCATTTCTATTAATAATGATACATTTTTTCTTCTATAGAGTTGCTTAGGATGTCAACCAATTCATAGAGTTAGTTTGTATGTACATGGAAATTTAAGGATATGGAGCGATCTAAACATTCTTTTAATTAGATAATTATAACTCTCAATTCTTAAAAGTTTAAACTAATAGTATGTTTTAAGTACATTTATTTTTGTGACTTAAATCCAAGAATGCGTGATAGTTAGATTAGTGTTTAATTAAAAATAATGTCAATTGAAAAAAGGTATGTGGGTGTAAATGGTTTAAAACTCTCAAAGATAAAACACTGCTGAAATGATTTTATTTCTAGAACTTCATATGAAAGTCATATTAAAGGTGTTAAATAGATGATACTCTTTAACAATTTTCCTTCTTTGTCAAAATAAATAAAATCATGTCTAAAACCTAACCCAAGTCACCAAAGCATATATGACTTTATCCGATAAAAGAAAGTTTTTAGAGATTACTTATATTCTCCCGATATTTTCTTAATGGTTCATTTGCAATTGAAATTAGACAAGATAACGGATGTTTTTTTTTTTATAGTTTATTTGCAATTGAGGTTAGACTAGATAATACTCGATCACACTCAGATTTTGGTAACAATATTAAAAAAAAAAAATTATTTTGAAGCCCTGAGCCTTGCCCTGGCCCTCGAGGGTTGGGTAAGGGCCTAGATAGTAAAAGCCCTTCGAGGGCTTCGGCCCGCTCAGGCCCGGCCCTGCACATATTGAGGGTCGGGCTTGGACAACCCAGGGCCCTACCCAGCCCGGCCCTTTGACAGCCCTAGTTGGGAACCCTCCGATAGCAAAAAAAAAAAAAAAGTGGTTTGGAATTCTTGTAACAAACAAAGTATTTGGAATGATGAGGGGACAAGATATCACATTATATCCTCATTCCCCAACAAACCCAATTCCTTTCCATATAATAGGGTGAAATTATGAATTCTTACGTAAAATAGAGTAGGCGTGTCAAAATTTTTTAACAAGCCTAATTTCTTGTCAGAAACGCTTCTAACCAAAGAGGCCCACCACAGAATTTACAGACACGACGAACATGAATTTTATGAATTGTAATAAAAGAATATCTGCTAGTGGTAACCCCAACTATTACCTGGCAAAATTTGATAAAGAGCTCCTATTGCCACATTTGGAAATTAAATCCTCATGAAAACATCAATTTCCTACAAAGTCATAAAAGAAGATTGTGGACCTGACCATTGAAAATTTGAAATGGTGACCGCCGGTTTGGTCAAACATAGGTCCAACCGATGGATATTCTAGGTTTAGGAATTCATGTGACTCTACAATTATTTATCAAGGGTGGCAAGCCTTTTATGTATTATGTTTTATATATATGTCTCATAAGGGCATTTCCCTTATTTATATATATATGAGCAATATTCATGTGCATCCTTCTTTCACCATATGGTGAGGAACAAACTTAATGGGGCCCACCTACGGCCCTATTGATCATTGGACCTGGGAGGATGGAAATAGTCATATGAGATGAGACCATATATCAAGTTTGGGGTCAATCCCAAGTCTCTAACCCCTTCATCCGTGACCCACAAATTTAATAGCTTTATATTAAAGAAAAATTTTGACCTCAATCCAACGGTCCAATCCAATTAGATTAATGAAAACTCAATTGATCCATTGTAGTTTAGGGGGTTCCATGTGTGTGGATGATTTGGATGAATCATAAAGTGGCCCCACTATGTTGTCCCTCACCATAATGTAGTGAGAGATAGATGTACTTGAATATTATCCATATAGATATACACACACATGTATGTATGTATATTAATTGGTCAAGTGTCACACATGTGAAACACATCACCTTCTTTGTCAAAACATCATTTTCGCGGTTTTAGTTTTAGTTGTATTTTTAGACTTTTTGAATAAAATTTTCAAAGTCTATGAAGAGTTGAGATATGAAAATGTACAATTAATACATGAATATTGAATATTCAAATCATGAATTGGAGGCCTATATAGAAGCTCAAGAAATTAGATCTATATGTGGGACCTTCTCACAAGCGACTCAAAAGAAATGAAAAGTTAAGATAATCAACTTCAAGATTTTCTTAGGATTAATTAGTTCAATAAACAAATTAAATGGTTTTGATTATAAGTGCGGGCTCCAAAAGAATAAGAAAAGTAAAGGTCTTCGATGGGTCCTCCATGAGAGAAAATTCACCACATGATTTTTTCTGGTAAAGGATAAATATATTAAAAGAATAAGAAATTGGGAAACATCTAAAAGAAAGAACAAAGGAAAACCCTACAAAAGCTAAAACAAATTGCCCAAGTAATTTAGGAATGATTTCAACCACCATGTAATGGTTGTACCAATGCATTTTGCCCAAAGTGAATGTCATTGATCTAAAAGTGATGGTGTAGAAATAACCTCATTTACACACCATATGTATAAATCATGAAGGCAAGCTTGGCAATTGTCTGATAGTTACACATGTTAATTATTTACATAGGTAAATGAGCACAAACAAGCAACCTCTAAATAAGCTTTAAAATTAACAAGTTCTGAAATTAAATTAGAATAAAACTAAATTAGTAAGAAAATGTGAACTTTCAAGGGACGAAAAGTTACATTTAAAGTCTTAAACTAATAACTGTATCTAAAAGTTGTTTATGTTTTTTTAAATTCAATGCACTCACTGAGTCATTGGTAAGTTCTTAGAGAAAAGACTGGCCATATGGAATTTGAGTTAACCTCATGGTTCACATAAACAGCTTAAATAAAGATATTGATTTTGTTTGGATTGGAACGACAAGTAGCTTACTTTTTCACGCAGTTGGTACTTGTAGCATTATATTTATTTTATTATTATTTCTTAATTCAATGCACTCACTGAGTCACTGGTGAGTTCTTAAAGAAAACACTGGCCATTTGAAATTTGAGTAAGCCTAATGGTTCACATAACAGCTCAAATAAAAAGAGTGATTTTGGTTGGATTGGACCACAAGTAGTGATTTTAGAATTCATATAAAAAATAAACTCCACCGTTTCTAAAGTCAATCTCTTGCCAATCCAATGATAGTTCACTTGGTGAAAGCAATTAGGGATCAATCCTTGACTCTAAAATGAGTGACTTGGTCCTATGTGGGTGGTTATGTGAGTACATATCTTTCAAAAAAAAAGTCAATCTCTTTATTAAATAAAAACTTAGCCCCAGATTCAGAGTAAAATTCAACACTTTCGATTAAAATGAAAAACTTTACTTTCCAAAATGCAAATCTTTCTTTGTTAAACAAAATCAATTACTTAATTTTTAAAATTTGTTTTTAAAGTCCCACGTGCTAAAATAATTACCGGTTAGCATTACAAGCCATCTAATCCAAAGGGTGACCTGCCTTTGCCTTGAGTTTGATCACGATGACTGCAACTTATGATGCTGATTTTTTTGTTGATAGCTTAATGTTAATCAATAACCAACCTACCTAGTATTTGAAAGGCCACCTCTTTCTACCATAAACAGAAAAAGAAAAAGAAAGCCCACCGGGTCTTACCAATGTTCCCACGTAATGCGTGACAGCAAAGTTAGTCCCCGTCGTTTTTTTTTTTTTTTTTTTTTTGGTAAGAGGAAAATTTCATTAGAAGGAAGAAACAAAAAGACAATATAAGGAACCAAACAGACAAACAAGCAGCGTACACGATCAAAACAAAACATACAAACATCTAAGCCCATTATCAAAACAACGGGCTATTAATGTAAGTCTTCCAAGCAAAATTACGGCCAGTTCCATTGAGAAGCCATGGGATATGCGAGCCCTTTGATGTTGTGCAAAATAGAGTTGATTGACCAATTATAGCTTCCATTAATTGCTTGGTAACTTCCAAAGCGTCGGATGAAAAGATAGCTTTGGAAAAATCTCGCATTCTGGCTTCTCTCATTGCGAGAAGGATAGCCCTCACCTCTACTTGTTTAGAGGAAGGGACATTTGGAATGTCCAATGACCCTGCGAACAAAAGAGAACCATTAAGCCAAATTGAATAACCGTAGCTTGCCTTTCCGTCTGAGTATCTAAAGGTGGCATCTGCACCGATGAAGGCTCTGTCCTTTTCCATTCTCAATTTCAAGCCATCATCGTATCTTTTACTAGAGGGAATATATTTACCAGATGAAGAGTTGCAGTCCTCTATGACTTTTTTGGCCAAACCCAAAGAATAAAGGGGTTGTATCCTCCCCCCCAAGATGAAATTATTTCTGTTCTTCCAAATTGCCTACCAAAGAGCTGGAATCCAAGCTTTGTGCTGAGATCCTTCCATTTACAAAAAGTCCTCCATCAGTCCTGGATCTGAATAGAAGAGAAGGAATGAGGTAGGAGACAAAGATTGGAACGAAACCATGTAGCTCTAACATGATTACATAGGAATAAAGCATGTTCAATTGACTCTTCACTTAACACACAAATGGGGCACTCTTCATTGTGACTAAGATTTTTTGCACGAAGCAATTTACGAACCTGAATGGCCTTATTGAGGCACTTCCAACCAAAGAGGATCACTCTTTGAAGAAGAGGGACTTTCATAATCATTTCCACTTGATAGAAGGAGTATTACTAGCATTGTTGGTGAGCTCTCTACTAAGTTGATAAGTCCACAAAACTAGGTTATTAAATCATCATTTCATTAACATTTGTGGACTTAATTAGATTTAATTGCATAGAATTGCATTTTATTTCATGATTACATGCATTTGAAGATATATTTTGGAGAAATGGTCAAAATTTGTCAAAATTCATTGAATTACATGACTTTTTGAAATTAAGTTTTTCTCATTTCATTTATTACCCCAAAATTAGGCTTTTGGTTTCATATATGCATATCTTACTATTTTTGGCACCATGTGCTATTTTTGGAAAGTTGGTCATTTTGGTGCATCACTAGGAATGTAGGGTCCCATACATGGTTCATAATTATTTTCTTACATATGATTAATGTTAAAATTGCCTCTTTCAATTTTTAGGAGAAATCAACATGGGACCTACATTGATGAAATTTGAGAAGAGAGGTCAAAGAAAAGTCAAATAAGCAAGCAAAGAGAGAGTCCAAGCATGCTTGGACGTCCAACATGGGCCCACACACCCCATTGCATGCCAATATAGAAGCTTCTATTTTTGTACAATTATTCCCAGATTTTTTTAGGGGCATCAACTTCAAATGGCTATAACTTTCAATCCGACCGTCGGATCAATGGAATTTACCTACCGTTGGAAAGCTTATTTAGAGTAAATATCCGTGGAGCTCAAGTACGTGCAAATCAGAGCTATATTGACAAAGTTATGGGCCCGGAGATTTTCATGTTCACTTTTAGACGGGATTGCAATTAAACCCATACCGTTGATAATCAATTGCTACACATCCCTTGTGGGACCCCATCTGAAGATTAGCCAAGCCACCTAGAGGTTTCCAGAAGCTTCCACCTCATTCAAATTCAAAGAAGATAAGAGATATACCTTATCAATGAAGAAAAATCAAATATGTAGAAAAGGTGTCCAGATTCAATGCATCTGATAGATAACCGGAGAAATAAAAGGAACCAAGATGTAGCATACGAGGGAATCAACTCCTCCCTTGGACGTCCCTAATACTCTCTCTTCTTCCCTACTTCTCTTCTTTCTCTACCTTTTCTCTTTGGAGAAAAAAAGAAAAGAAAAGAACAATCTGTGGGTATTCTGGAGCCCTGTTCCAGAATTAGGTTAAAAGAGTGGAGAAAAATTTGTAATTGCTATGCAGTTCTTAATGAAAGTCACATCTTTTGCAATGGAGGAGTAGATCCCTGGATCAGAGTGTCAGATGAAGTTAAGTATTTCTCATCGTTAATTTATGTGATATTTTTGTCTCTTGTGTATTGATTATAATAATAAATCTGCCTTCTGTCATTGACAACATATGTTATTCAATTTTTTTTATTTAAACAATGCTTTAATCATGTATGTTTTCTTAATAGATTATTCATATATTTAAATTCTTTGATAATCTATCTTTGATTAATATGTGATATTTAGTTAAGTTCATAATTTTATTAGGTGAAGGAGATTTTTTCCTTAAATAAATTGTGTAGAATTGTGCTCTTTGATAGACAAACTATCCAAATCAGAAACATTGATTTGTTTTTTATTTGAAGAATTTTTGGGACAAATTTATTTTATCTATTGCATAGAATAATGATGGGACTACTTAATGGATTCATGATATCCTGATCTGCATTTTCTCATATTTTATTGCTGCACTCTAGATCTAGCATTTTCTCAATCTTATTATTGTTTTTCTTTTCTTTATCTCTCTTGTTATTATCATTGAAATAAAAAAATCAGATTTTAAATTTTAACTTAGTAGTGCTCCTTGTGGGATTCGACCTGTACTTGCCATTGTCTCAAAAAGACAACTGTGCACTTGCAGTATTAGAATATTGGATTTAAACAAAAATCACATCAAGGTTTTGGCGCCGTTGCCGGGGAGCCAAATCTAAGTTTTTATTAAAAATCTGATTTTTTTTATTAGATTCATATGCATGCTCATAGTTAAGTTGCATTGGTTGTTTAGTCATCTAATTTGCATTAGTAGTGTTTTTTTGCAATTAGTATTAGTTAGTATTTCACTTTGCTAATTTTTCAAACTTTTCTGATTTTTCTGATATTTTTTTTCATAATTAATTGAATTTTCGGAATAATTAATTAATTAATAAAAAACCAATTTTTTTTAAGGATTTCTTTTAATTCCGAATTTCAGTAAATAAAAACAAAAAAAAAAATTAGATTGGTCTAACTAGTATCTTGATTAGATTAGGATTGGTAGGATCGAGATTAAAATCTTTAGGACTAGTTTTTTTTTATTAATATGCTAACCTTTGAATTCTGAAATTAGGTAGTTGGAAATTTTAAAATTCCATCTCTTAAGTTGTTTAGATTAGTTAGAGTTTTAAAATCTGAAATTTGAATTGGATGAAATTGGATTTCTTATAATTGAAAACTTTTTGAAAACTCTAACCATATCTAGACAGTTGTTCGGATAATTTAGAATTTCTGATTTTTTTTAGATAGAATTTTTTATTTGTTTCAATAACTTAGAATCCACTTTGATGGAGTTCTTATTAACTTAGTATCTTTTGAATTTTCTTATTTTTTTAATTAGGATAAGATAGAATTTTGAGTTGATTTGTTAACATAGAATTTACTAACAAGAGATTCTTTTGAATAGGCCACCTTGGTAAGAGGAGAGTTGCACAAAAGCAGGAAACTGCATGGATTTTCTCTAAGCAAACAAGTTGCTCTCAGAATTGCTAAAAACAAATTACTCTCAAAATTGCAAAATTTCCAAAAAAAAAAAAAAAAGAAGAGAGAAGCGTGGGCCCGCTGTAAGAGTTTCTAAACTTTACCCCACGAATCTTTTACTTGCAAGTGGGGCTTGGGTGATTTAAATTTCAGCAAGTATTGTGTGATTGACACACCAAGTAAATTGGATCCCACACACTTAGTTAAGGGCAATTGACCCCAATAAGATAAGGACTGGATTTCATCACCAGATCCTTGCCCAATTAGGTTTAATCACCTCTCATATAGTAACCTAAACATTATTTAAAATAAAGTAGAAACGAGACCATAGGACTCGAGCTCATTAGGACGAAGACCACAAAAGGTTGCACCAATTGCGTTCTTTGGTCAAGTTGATGTCTAGGTAAGTCCTGTCCCTCCAAAGGGTGGCAGTCTCTGTTATAGGAGTCTGGTTCTTAAGCGGGACCCTTGCCAAGTGCATTATGACCCCACCACTTATCCTGGGGACTTACCTGGTCGATTTGGCTTCATAAGACCGGATTGGAGGCCTTAGTGCACTCTTCAAACCAATTAGTAGCTGTCTACTGAGTTAGGTTAACCCTAAGATAATTTCTTGTGCTCAATCTTTGTGCTTGATTACTTTTGCATCATTTAGTAGGACCATTAGGGCTCCACATATAGATTAGGCTGGCATTTCCTTAATGTTGAAACCGATGCATGCGTTCTAAACCCGAGAGAGGTAAACTGTGGGTACGCAAGAGTAAAATGTTAGTCATGATAGAGCCCGAATTAGCCTTAACCATTGTCGGAAAGTCTTCAATTTTTGAAGAAATTAATAGAATGGCAGATCAAATGGACCCACCAATGACTTTAAAGGACTACATGTACCCTACCGGGACAACTTAACCGTCCTGCATCACCTTGCCTCAGACCAATGCCACATTTGAGCTGAAATCTGGCATAATCCAGATGCTCCCAGTATTCCTTGGGCTAGACCATGAAAACCCATACCAACATGTTAGGAAATTTGAGGACATCTGTGGGACCATGAGAATCAATCACATGACTGAGGAGGCCCTTAAACTTAGATTATTTCCTTTCTCCCTAAAAGAAAAGGCTAAAGCTTGGCTTTATGCCTTACAGGCCAGGTCCATCACCACATAGGCAAAGTTAGTCGAAGAATTTTACAAAAAAATCTACTCTAAGCAGAAAACCGCTTCAATTAGGCAGGCCATCAATGGATTCTATCAAATGGAAGGGGAGACACTTTACAGTTATTTGGAACGGTTCAAGGACCTCTTAATCAAGTGCCCCCACCATGGATTTGAAAAAATTCGATTAGTCCAAATTGTGTATGAAGGCATGGATTACCCAACCAAACAAATGTTAGAATCTTTTTGTAGTGGGAATTTTACACAGAAAACAGCAGAAGAAGCATGGACATTTTTGGAAGATACTGCTGAAAACATATTGTAGTGGGCCCCAATTAAGAGGGAGCCCATCAAACCCACCATTCCTAAAAAAGGGGGGATGTTCAAGATTGAACCCAAAATTGAGGCAGAGGCCAAATTGGCCACACTGGTGAGAAGAATAGAGGCCTTAGAGCTGAACCAAAAGCCCACTCCAAACACTTTGGAGTCATTAAGATATAATCAGGCCATGAATGGAGGGATTGACCCAACAACTTTGGGTCAGACCGAGTCTGTTGAGGAGGTGAATGCACTATATCAAAACACTCGTTTTGATAATCGTTAGAGGTATGACCCGTACTTTAACACTTACAATCCAGGTTGGAGGGACAACCCGAACTTCTCTTGGACCAAAGGCCCAACTCAAGGTGGCCCATCTCAGTCCACTCAATCTTAGCCCAATCAATCTCAAGTGAGTGCCCCACCCGGTTTCCAAAAACCTAATTTCAATCCCAATCCATTGACCCAAAGAGTAGATTCTTTAGAAGAGGCCATGAAACTCATATCTCAAACCAGGGTCCAATTAACTCAGAGTACTGCTCAATTCCAGCAGACCACTACTCAACTTTTGAATGGCCATACTCAAACCCTTGCAAAATTAGAATATCAGATGGACCAACTGGCCAACTTTATTAGTGCCAGAGATAAGGGAACTTTCCCTAGTCAACCCGAACCTAATCCCAAGGGCCAGGCTGTTCATGATCCTAAAGGAAAAGGGCCAGAACAAGTCAGATCCATAATCACCCTTAGGTGTGGTACACAGGTTGATAACAAGGTCAAACTACCCAAGGAACTTGAGGACGAATCAGGTGAGAAAGTAGAAACTGGAGAACCTAGTGTAACTGCTGAACCTATATTAGAACCAGAGAACCCAGTCAATGCTGAACCATCACCTAGTGAGCCCACTCTTAAGACCTATGTTCCTAAGGCACCATACCCACAGAGGCTAGGCCTAGCAAAATCAACTGTTCAGTTGGATAAAATGCTAGAAGTATTCAAACAAGTGAGAATTAATATCCCACTACTTGATGCTATCCAACGATTCCGGCCTATGTAAAATTTCTGAAGGACCTTTGTGTTGACACCAAAAATGTCACTTTACCTCTTCAACATCAAGAAAGCTGCATGAAGTCGCAACCTGCCATAAATAGGCAATGCAACTTCTCCAAAAAATCAAATCTTGTCAGAATCAAACAAAAACTGCAAGATCCTTCAAGACAGCCAAGGGAGGAGTACACAAGGAGTTTCGGGCCATTTCAGAATCATTTGGCCTAACTTCGCTTCTCCGGCAGCTAAATTGGCGCTCCCGGCGGCGACATCATCGAAGACGTCAAAACTTCGATCAGAGCCTACGGATGACTCCAGCATGTCTCAAAAGGGCTCCATGCCAAATTTCAAGTCAAACCGACAACGTTTGACCCTCCATCAATGCTCGAGCAGCAAAATCAAGCCTCCCGGCGGCGGGAACCACCGAAGCCTTCGCTCATCAAACCAAGTGCATGAGTGGCTTCAACATGCTTCCAAAAGGCTGCACGTCGAATTTCAGGTCATTCCGACAACGTTTGACCAGGTTTCGACGCTCCGAAAGAAAATCAAGCCTACCGACGGCGGAGCTCCCCGGGACCAGGGTTTCCAAGACAGAGCCTGTGGATCATCTCAAAATGACTCCAATAGGTTCTCTGTCAAATTTCAGGTCAATCGGACATCGTTTGACCGCACATCAAACGCGCGGCATCTCCCTCGCGGCAAAATCAAGTCTACTGGCGACGGGACCCCAAACGGCTTCAAAACTCAAACAAAAGCCTATGGTTGGTCTTATTTATTGCTCAGGAAGCTCCACCTCAAATTTCAGGTCATTCCGACATCATTTGACCAAGTTTCAGCTTCTGGCGGAAAATCAGCAGCTCTACGCGACAAAGTCTTCGGCTTTCCCGGAAAATTGGAAACTTTGCACTCTAAAAATGCAAGGATTCTCATCAGGTTTTCTATAGGGAAATCAAGCCAATAAATGAGAAGAAATGTCAGGAAAAATACAAAAGAAAACGGCGACGAAAAAGACCGCGAAACGGACCAAAAAGGGGAGAAAAACCCCCAGGGTCGCAGCCCGCGACCCTGGCCCAGGGTCGCCGGCAACCATGGAAGTCCGGGTCACCGGATTTTTCGCCGGTGACCCGTTTTTCCGTCTCTTTTCGCGTTTCGCGCACTTTGGCCCCTGTGGTTTCCTGAAAATGTGATTTTTAGTGCTTGAAATTGACTCATATCCGACGACATCTCAGATCTGCCGTCGAAAGCATAAAATCATCATTGATCGCTCCAAGATCGCCAACCGGTTGACCTAAAAAGTGCTCTTTCTGTCCGACCGATCGAGAAATCGACAAGACAGATGTCACCGGCCCGCTGCTAGCTATCAATGTCTGAAGTTACATGTTCATCCGATGTCGATCAGCATGAAGATCCATCGGTGATCATCTCCAAAAGAATCCCAAAAGACGCGGCGCGGCCCGCGACTCTTCAACTGCTCGGCGACCATTTAATGCAGTTAATTGACTAGCTTTATTGCAGTCATTAATTCATTTCTTTGGACGGCCCAATCAGAAGCAAGCATCCAGGAGTTACAAATCAATTAAGTCATGGCATTCAAGCCATGAAACTCCTCCCATTATGGTAATTAAGGTGATTAAAAGCCCTTAATCTCCATCGGCCAATCAGATTCAAGGAAAAAGGAGTTACAAAATCAAGAAATAAATCTTGTAACTCCTCCCATTAAAGCCATTAAAGCCCATAAAAGCTCTCCTAAATGGCTACCAAAAGCCTATAAATAGGAGAGCATTCCATTGAAATCTAGATCGGAAAGAGATCGGAAAGAATACAGAGCTCGAATCCAGAAGAGAATCGAATCCAGACGGATCAAACACAGAAAATCCAGAGAAAGAAAAAGAGAGAAAAACTCTGCTGAAGTTCTTCACCGGCCACCACTACAAGGTGACAAAAGTCCCTTGGGGGGTACCTCCCCCCCAAGGTCTTTCGCCTTCTCCTCCTGCTTCCAAATGGCTTAGACGTGGCTTTTCAGCCCGTCTACTTAGCTTTTTATTGGACATAGGACCTCCTCTTGGTCTTTGTCCTCTAAAAATCTGAGGTTATAGCCAAGCCAAGCGAATCAAGAGCATCCGCTGTTCTCATCTGCATGGATGATGGCGAAGCGCATACATGGCTTGCGACCGTCAATCTGAACGAGTCCCCCACAATCTCCTGAAAAGTTAGATCCTCCTTTTCCTGCTTTTCATTTTAGTTTGTATTTTTCTAAAAGAGACAAAAAATCACAACTCTTGTCTTTCATTATTGATGAGAATTGTAAATCGGCTATAAACGCCAAAATCGGCTATAAATGCCAAACAAAATCGCCTTTCACGGCAAACCAAGAAAATGTCTCTTTTCTTAAATATTTGTGCAATGGAAAACTTGAAATAAGTTGATTTCCTTTTTACTTGCGAAGGTTGATCTCCGGATTACCACTTGCAATTCCAAGTAAAATAGAAAATCTGGCACACCCACACAAAGAAATGTTGATGCACGCTTCAGCTCCCAGGGCGCGAAAGGGCCGGACCCGACGGACTCCCACGTCCGCCGACCCCGGTAGCACCCTCGGCAGGAGCGCGTTCCATCAAGCTGGCACACCCGGTGGGACCCGTTCATTTGAGAACACGGTGCTCGGAAATGAAATATTTGCATATCATACTTTTTGCTCTATGCTTATACTTCTTTTCCGGATTCCTTGGCTACTTTCTAGCTGGTAGCCTATGTTGGATTTTGCATCCTAAAAAAAAATGAGATGGGATTTTTTGGAAATTTCTATTTCTTTGAGTTTGTTTCCACTCTTTCTCTTTTCAAAAAAAAAAAAAATCAAAAAAAAAAAAAATCAGTTTCCTTAGTTTGAATTCAAAATTGAGAAACTTTGATCCTTTCTCTTCTGGGCATGTGTGCTCGCGGAAATCGTTGAGCCCGTGTTCGGATCGGGATTGGGCCATCTTTTCTTTTCGATGAGTCTGTCAGGGATCTAAAAAAAAATTTAAATAAATAAATAAAAAGACATAGACCACTAAGGTTAAACCAATTGCGTTCTTTGATCACGATTGATTCAAGAAAAGCCTTGTCCAGAGTGTGGAGACAGCTTGACTGTTCTAGGCAAGGGTCCTCCAAACGGGTTCATTAAGTAATCTTACCCTTACCTGGGGGCAATTCTATCAATTGAGGTTTCATAAGACCGGGTTAGGAGGCCTATGTGTACTCTCTCGTCTTTAAAAACCTTCAAAAAAAAATATAAAAAAAATCTTCAAAAAAATAAAAATAAATAATCTAAAAAAAATATATTTAAAAAAAAAATAAAAAAAAAAATAAAAAAAAATCATTTCAAAAAAAAAAATCTTCAAAAACTCGTCACTTTTGATTTCAAATATGAGAAATTTTGGTTTTTTCTTTTCTGAGCACTGGCGCTCGCGGAAATCGCCGAGACCGTATTTAGATTGGAATACCATTTGCTCTCCTTGATGGAACCAATCTTGACATTTCAAAAAAAAAAAACTCGTCACTTTTGGATTCAAATTCGAGAAATTGTGGTCTATTTCCTTTTGAGTACTGGCGCTCGCGGAAATCGTTGAGCCCGTATTTGAGTCGGAATGCCACCTGCTCTCTTTGACAAATCCATTTCTGACCTTTCAAAATAGAGAATCCCATCTCATGGATGCGATTTCCAACATTTGTGCCTAGCAATACTGGTACGCCCTTTCAGGGTCTACTGTATTTGCGACTGGCACATTTGTAACTCCAACCTTATATTTGTCTTACCTCGAGCAAACCCTGCTTCTCGATAAGTCGAATTTAGGTTTACAATTGCTTCTAGCAGTCACTGGAACGCTCATTCTGGGCTCACCATACTTGCTACCAGAACAATTGTACCCTCTATGGCTTTTTGCCTTCTTCATATTGCTTGGGTCATGTCCCTTGAGCGATTTGAAAAGACAAAATCATAGAATTCCCCATTTATGATCATCATATTCTTGTGATTACTAATGGATGTGGTCTTGTTTCAGAAATTTTGAAACTAACAATGGCAGCTTCACTGATCATCACCTTCGTTGAGAACAAGCACCAACTCATGCTTCAACAGAAGCAAAGCGCGCGCACTCATAAGCGCCTTGTCAGCTGCCGAAGCTCAACTCCCTCGGCAACTCTCCGAACTCCGGGTCGACCTCGACTCCCCGGACTATCTTCTTTGGGACGCTGGGACCATTCCCACTTCCCGAAGAACAAGCTGCGCCTGCTAAAAAGCAGAAGATCGCCTCTCAACGTGTCACTCCCGTGACACCAAAGGCGAGCGCCCAAAAGCCCGAAGCCCGCGGCACCCCCGCGAAGCCTCGATCCACAAACAACCAGACCTATCCCAAGACTTGGTCTCCAAGACCTTCACCAAAACAAAGAAGGTCTCAAACATCTACCAAGCCAGCATACCTGGCCCCACTCAAGGAGAACCAGTTCTACCCTCTTGCCTACATGAAAGAGGAGAGACCTATCTCCAACCTGACTCCCAAGTCAACCCAGCATGAGCAGGCTTGTTCCTACAGGCTCAAAATCAGATCATGCATCACCAGGCCTCTACAAGCACCTGCTAAGGCCTACACTCCTTCGGTTCGACCCTTTATCTCTACAGGGGCCGAACTTGAAAAATTCAAAGCTTCACTGCATCAGGCAAAGGACCGGGTCCGCATCCTGTCCTTGCCCAATTACAAAGAAGACAAGCTCGGCTGCTGCGCCCGAGGGAGTACATCCTTCATTGTTAAAGCCCAGCCAGAGCTGACTGAAACTCAAATCGCTCGTCGAGCACGCCGCCGTGCGTCATATCGACAAAAGAGACTAGAGAAGCAACGGACCCAGCCTCCTACACTTCAAGTCTCCCACAAATGGGTCGAAAAAGAAAGACCCGACCAAGTTGCTGCCGTCCATATGGTTGGAAAAACCAGAAGACGCCAAAAGTCAGCATCAAAAATCCATGTCCGACGTCCGGTGACCCGTAGCGTCACCAGGACACGAAGACATCCCGAAGAATCTCCTGCCCCTTCAAGCCAAGGACGGGAGAGTAATCCTTCATCAAGCTCTTCATCAAAAAGAATGAGCCCCAGCTCAGTCACCAGAACGGTTTCTTCGTTTGAATCCCGAGGAATGAACATCCTGGTTACAAATTCTGAGCCACCACCTCAGAATCCACCTCAAGATGATGCGCTCACACGCATTCAGCAGTTGGAACAAGGCCAGCAGAGGATTGAAACTCTGATGGAAAACCTTCTCCTTGTTGTCCAAAATCAGGTGAACAATGAGCCTCCTCCGAATCATCGCAATAACGAGGAAAATCGTGAAGAAAATGAGTCACGCACCCTTACCAAAAAGGACGTAGACAGTATCCTCACCAAAGCTAAAGAAGAGGATATACTCAAAGAGCATGGGATCAAGCCACCATATCCCTTATGGATGGACTCAGTCCCGTTCCCCACAAAATTCAAACATCCTACTCTCCAAACATATATGGGGAAAGGATCAGCCAAACAGCACGTCATCCACTTCAAGATCCTGACGGGAGCTATTGCAGATCAAGATGCCCTCAAGATCCGCCTCTTTGCAAGTACCCTAAAAGGTACGGCCTTCGATTGGTACTCCACTCTTCCGGAGAACTCCATCCAGAACTGGGCTATGCTGGAGACACGCTTCCTGACCCACTTCCACGGTGAGGATCATCCTGTTACTATGGCTCAACTCTGCAGCCTAAAGCAGGGGGAGAATGAGTCAACATACGACTTCATTCACAAGTGGAAAGCAATGGCGTACAAATGCTCAGATGTACTGCCACAAGCGTCGCTAGTCGACATCTGCCGAAACAACATGAGAGCTAGAATCCGCTCCATGATCATCGGCAACAAATCAAAAAACCTGGGAGAACTCCTGGAAGCTTCTATGGAAGCTGAAACGGTGATTAAAGACCTCAACAGTCAGAAATCATCAAGAAAAGAGTCAACCGCCATCGTAACCTCTAAACCAAAGAAAAAAGAAGTCCTCAATGTGCAAACCAAGTCAGCTCCTCAGCAACCAAAGAAAGCTGAAAACAAAACTGCAGGTAAAAGGCCTGAACTCTCTGATGCCTTCAAAGAACGTGTAGAAAAGAAATATCCGTTCGATGAAGACGTTGAAGAAATCTTTGAGGCTCTCCTAGCAAATGGCAAACTCATTTTGCCAGATCCCAAAAGACCGGGAGACGTTGGCAAAACCAATGATCCCCGATACTGTCCATACCATCAGATGATCTCACATCCTCTCAATCAATGCTTCGTTGTGAGAAAGAAGATCAATGAGATGTGGAAAAACGGAGTCATAACCTTTGATAAAAACTATGGCCCCACCTCTGTCAACATGGTGTCATGTCGGCAAACTTCAAAGTCACCGAACGAGAAGATCACTACTTCATTTAAGGTGATAAAAATGGCTCAAGCGTCCCAAGAATGGGTTCCCTATCCAACACCAGATGGACAACCTATATGGGTGCATCCCGATCTTCTAGATGATGAAAATTGGGAGATCGTCAAAACAAAGCCAACCGCTCAGCAGCGAAGGCAAGTCAAGAGACAGCTCCGCAAGCTCAAACAGCAGCAGAAGTCTCAACCAAAACAAGGAGTCCTTGAAAGAGCAGAAACTTCTTCCACTGCTTTACTCAGGACGACGGAAGAATCTCTTCCCAAAACCTCCAAGGCGGTAAGAAAATTCACTCTTGATGATTTCATGCCACCTCTATACAAAAATGAAAATGTGCTGGGGGCATCATACTCTTGCAACTCGATAGTTGGATTCTCCATGAATGGATACGAGTCCAGTGATACTGCCAGTGATATCGATGAGTGGGAAGAATCCCTTGAAACAGGAGAATACCTCTCCGACGAGAAATGGATTCCCGAGTCTCATCTTATGCCAGTAATCTGGTATAACCCTTTGCAACCACAGGGATCCTGGTCTGATGATGAAGAAGATCAAGTGGTTGCACAAGAAGATGCTGTTAACCCAGCACCTGTCATTGCTCCAGTGGAAATCAACTATGTTTAGCCACACGGAGAAGACGAAGAAGAGGATCTGGCTCCCATGCCTGATCTTGAAGAATATGCAAGGATCTTGCAGTGTCTCGCTCTAGAACAAGAGCAAGATCGCGTTAACGAGCCTCCTCGCAACCCAGAGCCTGAAGTCCCTGAAGATAATCAGGTACATCCACCCTTAACTCCTGAAAATGGAGAACATTGCTGGATAGACGATCCTCTTACATCCGAGGATGAGTCTGACTCCGAGCAGGCAACATCTCCTATCAGAGCTTCCTGTAAAGTAATATATCAGGACTATAGCTCTTCTGAAGCGTCGTCTGATGAGATTACCTATACTCCGACGACGCCTAGCAATGTATCCTCTGGAGCTACCTCGTCTCACGTGACTTTCACAGAGATGACATCCTCTCAGGTTTCTTCTCCTGAGACTGTGACTTCAGGATACACATTCTTCCCGACTGATCATCATGAAGAAAACCCAGATAATGATGCTTGGGATGATGAAATAGTCAACACAGAAGAAAAGCTGCTGGATGCTGTTCAGGACTTGCTCCCGGAAAATGCTCCGTGTAACACAATCACTGAGGATGGCAACTCTGCTGCAGATACATCCCCAGTAGATGAAAAACGACAGCCTCTTGATCCTGAGGACAATCTTCCAAGCGAAGACCCTTCTCAAGAAGCTCTCGAAGTTGGTAGAGGCACCCGCTCGGGCCGGGACTACCACAAAAATTACAACCAATCTTCCTTTACTTATGTAAATCCTTCGGGAAAAGATGTTGTAAGCGCCCCCAGTGGCAACAATGATGAACATGCAGGCCCTAAGGAGGCTTTCAAGTATGATTTGATCGAGCACTTCAAACACATACCTGCACGACTGCACATCCTGGATTTATTACGAATGTCTCCACGCACTCGTGATAATCTCATCTCAGAATTACAAAAACTGAATGAGGATGTCGACAAACATGCCCCGCAAGTCCTCCAAATTGAAATGGACTACCGGGTCAAAAACTCTGAAACTTCCTCAAAGGGAGAAAAGAAAACTGAGGGATCATGCATTGAATGCCTCTCGGTGCAAAAAGCAGCCAGTGCAACCATTGCCTTCGACAAGGATGACCTCCTCCTAGGTGAAATAAAGCACAACCGACCCCTGTACTTCACAGGGTACATCAAAGAAATGCCGATACATAGAGTTCAGATCGACGCAGGTTCTGCATTCAACCTTATCTCCACTTCGGCTCTTGAAGAGTTGGGCATCCCACCCAACAAGCTGAGCCACACATCCGTATCTATCTTTGGATACGATGGGAGTACTCAAAGGCCTATCGGCAAAATCAGGTTCAAATTGCAAATCGGTGATCTTATCTCTGAGGTCACTGTGTATGCAATAAAAACCCCCTCATGCTATAACATCCTTCTCGGACGTCCTTGGATACACGAGAACGGTGTTGTCCCTTTAACTCTACATCAATGCATCAAGTTCGTCGGCGACGACGGCATGGTACATCGTGTCTTTGCGGACAGAAAACCCTTCAAAGTTAAAGAAGTCCACTTCGCAGACTCCCAGATGTATGAAGGAGAAAAAGAAGAAGAGGAAATAACACCCCCTGCTGAAAATCTCCAGAAAGATAAAGGCAAGGCTCCTCAAAAATCACCAGAAGAAAACAAACCCTCCGGCAAATTAGAAGAGAGTAGTCAATCTCCCTTCGTCATCTCCCTCAAGAATTCAAAACCTTTGGTCATCACGACTAAAGTGAAGAAGGCGAAACAAAAGTCTGGGGGCAAATTTGTTGTTTCTCTCGTGTCTATCATGCAAGACACAGACTCGGACTCAGAGCCAGAAGACGATGCATCGTCAAGCCAAGCTGACGTTCAGCAAGTTCAGCCTGCTCTCACTCCGATGGAGACACCTGCTGATGTAGAAGATCCTACGTCTGCTACCTTTGTTGTTCCGGCAACATCACCAAAGCAAAGACCGATCTTCTTTCATAGATCGGATGCTTCTTCATCAAGTTCTTTGCTTGAACCTTTCCAAAACGAAGGTATGCCTCAACTATCTCTATATAGTCCTGTGGCACAAGCTATCATGAAGAAAATGGGCTTTGACGCCCAGAACCCAGTCGGCCTGGGAGAAGGCCGCGGTATTCTCACGCCATTGGGGCCCGCCTTGACCAAAAGCCAGCTGGAAGATTGGAGACTCTACGGTCATGTAGAAAAGTCTTCACATGGGTTAGGGTATGATCCTGATACCCCCCTGAGACAGTTGACACAAAGGCTTAAAAGTCGATTTACCGACCAAGCCTCAACATCTCAAGTCCATAAAGACATCGATCTCCCTGGATATCTCTTTGAAGAGTCGTTTGACAAAGATCTAGGAAGCTCCTCCAATTGGTACGATTTCTCTGATGATGAAGAGGAATCACCCGATGACACAGACGGGTGGCATCCTGACCTAGAAGAACCCTCGTCTCCAAAAGAAATACCAGACTCAACAGGCGATTGGGACTATCTCATAGCAAGCCTTGAGGAGATCACCAATCAAGAAAATCCATGGAAAGGAACAGAGCCTTGGTCTGGTAATGCAGTTGAAACTCCAGAAGGTTTCGTTGAGTTGGAAGCCTCCGAAAATATTGTGGAGGAACCACCTTCGAACCTTCCGACAGAAGATCCTGTTCAAAAGATAAACTTGGGAACACCTGATAACCCATGTCCTATATTCATAAGCAAGAATATAAAGGATGATGAGTTGCCCGAGTATATCTCTTTTCTTCGTGAGTTCGTTGATTGTTTTGCTTGGTCTTACGCTGAAATGCCTGGTTTAGACCCCAAAGTAGCAGTCCACAAACTCAATCTTCAAGAAGACATCAAGCCTGTCAAATAAGGCCAAAGAAGATTCCGTCCCGACGTGATGGACAAAATCGAACAAGAAGTTCATAAACTCAAAAGCGTTGGCTTCATCCGTGAGGAACAACATCCTGAATGGTTGGCAAACATTGTCCCCATGACAAAGAAAAATGGGCAGATCAGAGTCTGTATTGACTATAGAGACTTGAATGGCGCTTGCCCTAAAGATGAATTCCCGCTCCCCATACCAGAGATGATGATTGACAATACCTATGGATTCGAGCGAATGACATTCATGGATGGCTTCTCTGGCTACAATCAGATAAAGATGCATCCTGAAGATGAAAAGCACACTTCATTTTGGACTCCATTTGGCGTGTATTGCTACACTTTCATGCCATTTGGTTTGAAAAATGCTGGTGCCACATATCAGAGGGCTATGATGAAAATATTCCAAGATATGCAGCACAAGATGGTCGAATGTTACGTTGATGACCTCGCCGTCGAAAGCAGAAGAAAAGAAGACCATCTCAAAGATCTTCGGGAAGTCTTCCTTCGACTCCGCAAACACAAACTGCGGATGAATCCTCTAAAATGCTTCTTCGGCGTCTCGTCGGGTAAGTTTCTCGGATTCCTTGTTCGGAAAGCTGGAATAGAACTTGACCCCATAATAGTCAAGGCTATTCTAGAAATGCCCTCTCCAAGAACCTTGAGAGAATTAAAAGGGCTCCAAGGGAGATTGGCCTACATCAGACGGTTCATCTCCAATCTTTCGGGGAAATGCCGTCCATTCTCTCGATTGATGAAAAAGGGTGTAGACTTTGTCTGGGATGCCGACTGTGAAGCCGCATTTCAAGATATCAAGTCATACCTGACCAAACCTCCAGTGTTAGCTGCCCCTGCCATTGGAAAACCATTCATCTTGTACACAAGAGCTCTTGATCATTCTGTAGGCGCTCTGCTTGCACAAGAGAATGGTGAGGGAAAGGAAACTGCTCTATATTACCTCAGCCGCATGCTAGTAGGTGCAGAGCATCGTTACTCTCCAGTCGAAAAAGAATGCCTTGCAGTGATGTTCGCCGTACAAAAGCTACGTCACTACTTGCTTTCCAACACAGTCTACCTCGTCTCAAGGATCAACCTCTTGAAGGTCCTTGTCACGAAGGCAGGTTCTCTCAATGCCCGACTGGCAAAATGGTCCATCCTCTTGTCACAATTTGATATTAGGTATGTGCCACAAAAAGCAATCAAAGGCCAAGCTCTAGCAGATTTCCTCGCAGAGCATCCATTGCCTAAAGATTCTCCACTCAGAGATGATCTCCCAGACGAGCCTGTCAACAACGTGGAGACTTCCTCACCAAATGCCTCCTGGGACATGTACTTTGACGGTGCAACCAGGACAAATGAAAAAGGAAAGCTGATCTCGGGAGTTGGCATCCTCTTTGTTAGCCCCGACAAATACATGATTCCACACGCTTTCTCGCTACTGGAACCATGCACAAACAATGCAGCTGAATACCAAGCTCTGATCTTAGGATTGGAACTCGCCATCGAATCCGGTATCACTATGCTGGAAGTCTTTGGAGACTCTCAACTGATCGTCAACCAGATGAATCAGATATATGAAGTCAGGAAGCCCGATCTGCTGCCTTATTACAACAAGGCACAATCGCTTCTGCAAAAGTTTGACATCTGTCACATCACCCACATTCGTAGAGGTGAAAACATCCGTGCAGATGCCCTGGCCGGACTTGCCGCATCAATGGTGATCCAGGAAGGGGAAAACATGCAAATCACAGTGTGCGAGAGAAGGATCCTCCCTCCTCTTAACACACACCAAGCAGTTGCTGAATGCCACCGAGTGGTTGGAAGTCGGATCTCTATCCTTCAACCTTCAATCGGCGACTGGAGGGATCCGTTCATTGATTACACTATGTTCGGAATCCTACCTGAAGATCCAAAAGAACGGGTAAGCATCCAAAGGCGAGCCCCAAACTTTCATTTGGATATTCCTTCAAAAATCCTCTACAGGAAATCCTTCAACGGAGTACTTCTACGCTGCTTGTCGCAACAAGAGGCCGAAGAAACACTTAAAGAAGTTCATGCTGGTCTTTGTGGAGCCCATCAGGCAGGTCCTAAGCTCCATGATCAGATAAAAAGGTTAGGTTACTATTGGCCTACCATGGTAGCTGATGCAATGCAATTTGCCAAACGCTGCCAGCTATGCCAAGTTCACGGAGATTACATTCACATGTCTCCAGAATGGCTACACCCTATAGCAATCTCGTGGCCTTTCGAAGCCTGGGGTATGGACATCATAGGTCCTATTTCTCCCCCTTCAAGCAAAGGTCATTGCTTCATCTTCGCCGCAACGGATTATTTTTCCAAGTGGTCAGAAGCATTTGCGTTCAACGAAATGAAGACCTCATCAGTCCTTCAATTCCTACGCACCAACATCATTTGTCGTTTCGGCATACCTAAAAGATTCGTCCATGATAACGGACCACAATTCCGGGATCATCGATTCTACAGGTTCTGCGACAAATACAAAATTCAAAGCTGTCCTTCGACTCCATACAATCCGGCAGCAAACGGATTAGCAGAAGCCTTCAACAAGACACTCTGCAAAATCCTCAAGAAAATGGTCTCTAGTCACAAAAGAGACTGGAGTGACAAGATGTCTGAAGCCTTGTGGGCCTATTGAACCACCGTTCGAGGACCAACCCATAGCACACCATTCTCCTTGGTCTATGGATGCGAAGCTGTCGTGCCCCTAGAGGTACAAATTCCTTCTCTGAGGGTATCTCTACAAAATGACATGACTCAAGAAAGCAATGTCAAATTGCGACTCCATGAGCTGGACAATCTCGACGAGAGACGGCTCGAAGCTCGACAAAGCATTGAACTTTACCAAGCACGCATGGCAGGATCTTTTGACAAAAAGGTCAGGCAACGCGCCTACAAAAAGGGTGACTTGGTTCTTGCGGTAAAAAGACCAATGGTCTTCGCTCACAAGTCCAAAGGCAAGTTTGAGCCAAAATGGGAGGGACCCTACGTCATCGACAAGGTCTTCTCCAACGGCGCATATGCCCTCCTAAACATGGAAGGCGACAGGTGTATGCTGCCCATCAATGGCAAGTTCTTAAAGCTGTACTACCCTTGAAGACGTACCCAACTGGGTAAGAGCAATGCCTGCACGGCAAAAGCCTATTTTCAGGTACTTGCTCATCAAATCCACTCCTTTAGAATTTTCATATCAAAATGTCGAAATTTCTAAAGAAACTCAAAAAACAATGCTTACTTTCATCGTTTCATTGTTCCAAAAAAAAAATCCAAGTTTAGGAGCCTCTCCCTGACTTGACCAAAACTTTCGATCCTTGAACCAAAATTCATGGTTTGAAACAAAAATCTGGATTCAGGGATTTCCACCCTAGTCCACCTTACCTTTTACCGCCAAATGGTTTTAGGTCAAAATTTACGACCCTCGTGTCTTTAAACAAAAAAAAATGGTTTTTCAAAAACCGCGGGGAAGTGACACTTAGTCGATACTCGTAAAACTCAAAAAATCGGAAGGATGCGAACCCCATTCGATACTTCCAAAACCTCTAAAATCGTGGAGACACAACATTTCAGTTGATATCCACAACCCAAATTTCAAAGGTTCGAGAAAACCTAAAATCGTGGAAACGCAATATTTCAGTTGATATCCACAACCCAAACCCCAAAGGTTCGAGAAAACCACAAATTTCAAAAAAATCGTGGGGAAACGACATCAAAGTCAGTACCCGCAAAACAAAATTTTTTGAAAAAAGCAAGGATGCGACATTCCATCGATACTTGCACCCAAAATCACAGGGAAGCGACATTTCGTCGATACTTGCAAAATGCAAAAACCGTGGAGACACAACATTTTAGTTGATATCCACAACCCAAATTTCAAAGGTTCGAAAAAACCTAAAAATCGTGGAGATGCAATGTTTTGATATCCACAACCCAAAGGTTCGAGAAAACCGTAAATTTCAAAAATCAAGGGGAAAACGACATCAAGTTAGTACCCGTAAAACAAAATTTTTGAAAAGCAAGGATACGACATTCCATCGATACTTGCACCCAAATCCGCGAGGAGGCGAAATTCCATCGATACTCGCAACCGAATGAGCAAGGATGCGACATTCCATCGATACTTGCAAGACCATTCAGCAGGGAGGCGACTCTTAGTCGATACTTGCATTTTTGAAAACCAAAAACCTGGCTCTTTTGCCAATACCGACTATCAATGCCACCAAATCGGCTATAAATGCCACAAAAAAAACCTGACTCTCATGTCAAAACCGGCTATAAATGCCACAAACCGGCTATCAATGCCACAAAAAATTGGCTTTCATGCCGACAAACCAAAACTTGGCTTTCAAAAAACCCGGCTATCAATGCCACCAAACCGGCTATAAATGCCACAAATTGGCTATCAATGCCACCAAACTGGCTGTAAATGCCACAAAAATCCGGCTTTCATGCCAAATTCGTTTCCCCTACCAAAACAATCATTTGACAAAAGATTTTCACAAAATGACAAAGCTTTTAATCAAATCCCATTTAGCAATTACTTTCATCACAAAAAGATTTAAGTGAGCATAGGGAAAACAAAAAAAAAAAGTAACTTTTGTAGAATGAGTACTTGCAAAGAGTACCAAAAATACATGTGGTACAAAAAAAAAAAAAAAAGTGTTCACAAGCACTACACAAAAAAAGCGTACCAAAAAATATACATGTGGTACCAAAAAAAAGAAGAATGGTTTCTGCTACAAAAAATCAGGAGCTCAGCCAAAGATGGTCTCCAGCCAAAGCTTCAGCTCCTCAAGCAAACTTTTGGCCTCAGCCGTCAGAGTTTCCAAGGCACGCTTCTTCAGGAACTTGCCATGAGATGCTGGCGAATGCCGTAACCCTTCTTTTACACCGGGAAGCTTTTCCCCAGCAGTTTGCCATTGTTTGTTTTCTAGAGTCCTCCTCTCGAGAACTTGACCGGCATCTACAACCCTGCGAATCAGAGTACTCTCCCTGTCACGAGCCTCTGTTATAGCAGCCCACTTGGCAGCGAATTGCGCCTTCAAATGCTCAAGACGTTTCCTGGCCTCCTCAACTTCCCTATCAAGGACGTTAAGGTCATGCCTCAATCCGATGATGGCTAGCTCTTCCAAGTTCTTCTCCCGAACTAGCTGCTTCTTGCTTTGTGTAGCCTCATTCAGGTCAGACTTAGCCTTATCAGCAGGGTTCAAGAACATCTCCTTGAAGAATTGGTCGTCAGGGAAATCCATGGTCTCAAGCCACTTGTCACCCAGTGCAATGATCCTATCAACGATCGCCCTGGCACCTGTGACATCCAGACCAACCTCTTCGGTATCAGTGAGAATCTCCTGTACATGTGGGATCATGCCAAATCCGGCATCCAGGTGTCCAAAAAAGAGAGTCTCGATCCAAGAACTCAAAACCCGAGCCAGCACCTTCTTCGCAAATTGAAGAGACGAACTGGATGAAGATTCACCCTTCTCCGTTGATCGGCTGCTCATGTCATGTCCCATTGGAAGAGTAACAAAAGAACTCTTTCCACTTGGAGCCACTGGAGAAGGAATCTCAGCACGAGGTATCTCCTCTATTGCGTCAAAACTGGTTGTAGGAGTCTCTACCTCCGGATCGACCTCTGGCATCCCTTGCTCTGGTTCTGAAGAAAGCGATGGACTCTCTTCTGTCACTTCAAAACCTGCAAATGAAACACAAAAAGGTATGAATATGATCCTGTTAAAAAAAAATCATCAGGGTCATCACTACAAAGTACCTTCTTCGACGACTGGCGGAACACTCTCCTCCATGAACTCATCGGAAGCATCATCAACATTTGCGTCCATTGATGGTTCAAAGTCATCGGAATCCTGTGGCAAGTCAGCTGACAGGAAAAATGTTAGTAAATCAAGTCGCAGGCAAAAAAAAAAAAACAAAAAGAGAAAGCGAAAGAAGTTATACCAATTGGAGATTCTGGAATCATTCCAGAGTCCCTCGGTTCTTCTTCAGATGCCATAACCGGCTCCATCACAGCCTCATCGGTCGGAACCTCAGGCATCGCCAAGTCTTCATCCTCTGCTAAAAAAAAAAAAAAGCAGCAGCAGGGTGAGAAAACAAATCAGAACATGGAAAGCCCCATGAAAGAAGCAGAAAAAGAAAAAGGAAGAATCATACCTTCACCGATGGTCTCTTCTTCCCGAATCCTCTTCTCCGGAGGTTCGTCAGCTTCCCCTGGCACCTCCTCATTGACAGTGAGAGGGACTTCCACATCAGGAGAGTCTTCGTCCCGCCCCGTGTGACGCTGACTCCTCTTCCTCTTACTTCTGTGGGCTCGCTTCCTAGAAGATCCCGCCCCACTGTCAGAGTCAGGTCTCCCACTTGGCTCCTCACTGGATGGTCTGCTCTTGGCAGTAGACTCCACGGAAGCTCGCCTCTGTGCCGCTTGCATCCAAGCGTCGAGCTCAGCTTCCTCCTGTTCTAGCTGCTCCAAAGCCTCATCAGGTACTTCCCGAACAGCTTCAGAACCAATGACGCCCTGGTCACCGAGAAAGCCTATCTTGTGCTTCTCTCCAGAAAGGAAGGCCCAAACTTCCTCTCGTCGGACGCCATCCGACTTTCCAGTACCTTTCCCCGAAGACAGCTTTACATCAAGCTCCTTCTTGGAAAGCCCCCGATATGCCAAAAAACTCTCCGCGAACCACTTCGTGAAGCCGGCAGTTCGGAAGGTCGACAGCTCAGGATAAGAAATCGTGGCAGTAGTGTCTTCAGCACTATAAAAAGCCCATGCATTTCTGCCATCCTGTAAACCTCCAAAACGCTTCACCATACTCGAAGGCGCTCCAACAACGCCTTGAGAGAAGCCCGACTGAAGTGCAAAGCGAGAAGCTACATACGGCTGGATGTCGACGAAAAGATGTATACGGTACACCATCGTGCCGACTCGTATGCTGAAAAGCCACTCCTTCTCTGCATTGGTCAAAGAGTAATGCCTTCCTGACCCTGCTCTGGTAGAGTCTTGGGAGGCACCAAAATCAAAAGCCTTCTTCTGCAACTCCGGAGAAAGCTTAACTGAAGACTGCCCCATCTTGACGTCCTTGAACCGTCGGATCCTCATGCGGGCAAACAAAAGTGATTCGGATACGGCTTTTCCGTTAGCCAATCGAATCATCAGAGGATCATCATCCTGTGCAGCACCCAGCTGGTAGAAGCCAGGACAGTGGTATACAAACCACGAATAAAAGATATGGGCTGAAAATACCCTATTCATAGGGAGCCCAAGCCGAACCAAAAAAGCAGCAGCCTGCAGTTCGGTACACAAGTAGGAGTAAAGAGCAGGCACCAAAGCAAGCCGCTCTCCAAACGCCATCTGAAAAGCCGGAAAAATATAATGCGGCCTGATGTGTGTTCCATCTCCTCCAGCAAAAATAGCCTCACCTAGCCAATAAGTGAGGTAAACTGCAATTTCTCTCCGCAGTGCAATATCAGAACAAATTACATCTGTACCTGCGAAGAAGTCTTTCAACTCTTCTTGCATGGCGGAAGCCTTCTTCCGGTCCTCCAGGGTCATGCTATCAGAAGACTCTTTGCTGTCAAAGAAGTTGAAGAATGAAGAGCCATAACTCTTCCAACTGCTGGATCTTACTTTCGAGCCCTCCTTCTCCTTAAAAAAATCATAGAAGGCGACGAGTTGAAAGTATAGGAGCCTGAACTCCTCTGACTTGATGGAACGCGCTCCGAGGCACCGTTGGGGCGGCTACCGGGGTCGGCGGAACGTGGAAGTCCGTCGGGTCCGGCCCTTTCGCGCCCTGGCGGGCCTGAAGCGTGCATCAACATTTTTTTGTGTGGGTGTGCCAGATTTTCTATTTTACTTGGAATTGCAAGTGGTAATCCGGAGATCAACCTTCGCAAGTAAAAAGGAAATCAACTTCTTTCCAGTTTTCCATTGCACAAATATTTAAGAAAAGAGACATTTTCTTGGTTTGCCGTGAAAGGCGATTTTGTTTGGCATTTATAGCCGATTTTGGCGTTTATAGCCGATTTACAATTCTTATCAATAATGAAAGACAAGAGTTGTGATTTTTGTCTCTTTAGAAAAATACAAATTACAATGAAAAGCAAGAAAAGGAAGATCTAACTTTTCAGGAGATTGTGGGGGACTCGTTCAGATTGACGGTCGCAAGCCATATATGGGCTTCGCCATCATCCATGCAGATGAGAACAGAAGATGCTCTTGATTCGCTTGGCTTGGCTATAACCTCAGGTTTTTAGAGGACAAAGACCAAGAGAAGGTCCTATGTCCAATAAAAAGCTAAGTAGACGGGATGAAAAGCCACGTTTAAGCCATTGGAGGCAGCGGGAGAAGGCAAGGACCTTGGGGGGGTGCCCCCCAAGGGACTTTTGTCACCTTGTAGTGGTGGCCGGTGCAGAACTTCAGCAGAGTTTTTCTCTCTTTTTCTTTCTCTCAGATCTCTTTCTGATCTTTTTTTCTGATCCTCTGATTTTCTCCTCTTTTTTCTGATTTCAATTTCAATGGAATGCTCTCCTATTTATAGGCTTTTGGTAGCCATTTAGGAGGGTTTATGAGCCTTAATGGCTTTAATGGGAGGAGTTACAAGATTTATTTCTTGATTTTGTAACTCCTTTTTCCTTGAATCTGATTGGCCGATGGAGATTAAGGGCTTTTAATCACCTTAATTACCATAATGGGAGGAGTTTCATGGTTTAAATGCCATGAATCAATTGACTTGTAACTCCCAAATGCTTGCTTCTGATTGGGCCGTCCAAAGAAATGAATTAATGACTGCAATAAAGCTAGTCAATTAACCACATTAATTGGTCGCCGAGCAGTCGAAGAGTCGCGGGCCATGCCGTGTCTTCTGGAATTCTTCTGGCGATGATCATCGATGGATCTACATGCTGATCGACATCGGATGAACATGTAACTTCAGACATTGATAGCTAAGAGCGGGCCGGTGACATCTGTCTTGTCGATTTCACGATCGGTCGGACAGAAAGTGCACTTTCTTGGTCGACCGGTTGGCGATCTTGGAGCGATCAATGATGATTTTATGCTTTTGGAGGTTGACCCGTGATTTTGACGGATGTCGTCGGATATGAGTCAATTTCAAGCACTAAAAATCACATTTTCAGGAAACCACAGGGGCCAAAGTGCGCGAAACGCGAAAAAAGACGGAAAAACGGGTCACCGGCGGAAAATCCGGTGACCCGGACCTCCATGGTCGCCGGCGACCATGGACCGGCGACCATGGGCCATGGTCGCAGGGGTCTGCGACCCTGGGGGATTTTTCCCCTTCGGAGCCCGTTTTGCGGTCGTTTTGAGGTCTTTTTCGTCGCCGTTTTCTTCTGTATTTTTCTTGACATTTCTTCTCATTTATTGGCTTGATTTCCCTGTAGAAAACTTGATGAGAATCCTTGCATTTTTAGAGTGCAAAGTTTCCAATTTTCCGGGAAAGCCGAAGACTTTGTCGCGTAGAGCTGCTGATTTTCCGCCAGAAGCTGAAACTTGGTCAAACGATGTCGGAATGACCTGAAATTTGAGGTGAAGCCTCCTGAGCAATAAATAAGACCAACCATAGGCTTTTGTTTGAGTTTTGAAGCCGTTTGGGGTCCCGTCGATGCTTCACTTGATTTTGCTGCGGGGAAAATGCCGAGCTTTGATATGTGGGCAAACGATGTCCGATTGACCTGAAATTTGACGGGGAGCCTATTGGAGTCATTTTGAGACGTTCCATGGGCTCCGTTTTGGATGTCATGGTCCCGGGTTGCTCCGCCGCCGGTAGGCTTGATTTTCTCTCGGAGCATCGAAACCTGGTCAAACGTTGTCGGAATGACCTGAAATTCGACGTGCAGCCTTTTGGAAGCATGTGGAAGCCACTCATGCACTTGGTTTGATGAGCGAAGGCTTCGGTGGTTCCCGCCGCCGGGAGGCTTGATTTTGCTGCTCGAGCATTGATGGAGGGTCAAACGTTGTCGGTTTGACTTGAAATTTGGCATGGAGCCCTTTTGGGACATGCTGGAGTCATCTGTAGGCTCTGATCGAAGTTTTGACGTCTCCGATGATGTCGCCGCCGGGAGCACCATTTTAGCTGTCGTAGAAGCGAAGTTAGGCCAAATGATTCTGAAATGGCCCGAAACTTCATGTGTACTCTTCTCTTGGCTATCTTGAAGGATCTTGCAGTTTTTGTTTGATTCTGACAAGATTTGATTTTTTGGAGAAATTGCATTGCCTATTTATGGCAGGTTGCGACTTCATGCAGCTTTCTTGATGTTGAAGAGGCAAAGTGACATTTTTGGTGTCAACAATTGCCCCCTCGAGGTACAGCGACGAGTTGCTTGACTTTTGTAGTCGATGTGCCTCGAAGAGATTTTTGAAGGAGAGCTTGTGTCTTGACCAAGAGTCTTTGAGCAATCTTTCCTTTGGTATAGTAGCCTTTGAGCTTCCAGGGGAATTTTATGGTAGTGAAAGGAATCACACACCATCTCGAGGCAAAGTTTTGAAGATGACATCAGGGATGTGGATTTGGGTTTCTGTTTTTTGATCTTGTGACCTAACCAGCTATATATGGCAGGTTAGGGGATCGGGTTTTGGTTTTGACCTTGTGACCCAACAAGCTGTATGCGGCAAGTTGGGGGATCATGATTTGGTTTTTGGTTTTGGTCTTGTGACCTGACAAGCTGTATGTGGCAAGTTGGGGGACCAGGATTTGGTTTTTGGTCACTCTTTGGGACTGTGTGGGTCCATTGGAGTGGTTTGGATTTTTTTGTGGAATGTCAATTTCAAGATTTTGGCTCAATTTGGTTTATGAGGCTGGATGGTTTGATTTTTGGAAGCTCATGGGGCTTGGAATTTTTTGTATGGTTCAATCAACTCAAAAGAGGCATGGAACCATTTTTGTATGCTCTTGGTAAGAGGGATTTTTTCTGACTAAAAGCCCATTTTTTTTTTTTTTTTTTTTTTTTTTTTTTTTTTTTTAGTGCCTAGGTGGTCAAACCTGGCTCATATGGGCTAACCCATGGGACCTTAAGCTTTTTAGGATGGCTTAGATCTCATGTGGGGTCATTTTTGTAAAGAATATCTAAAGATATCTCATTTGGATAGAGAATATCTAAAAATATCTTTATGGGAGAGAATCTCTCATATTCCCTTAATTTGGGAGAGAATATCTCAAGGTATCTTTCTTTTTGGGAAAGAATCTCCAATATCCTTTTTGTTGGAGAGAATCTCTCATTTGATTGATTTTGGGAGGAAATCTCTTAAAGACATCTTTCTTTTTGGGAAAGAATCTTTCTAATTCCTTCTCTTTTGGTAAGGTTACTAATTAGTAACACTTACCTTTCTTCTTTGTTTCCTTCTTTGATTTGCTCTCTCCTATAAAAGCAAAGGAAGGTAGGATCTCTTGCTCTTATTGCTTTCTTTTGCAACAATCTCAAGAGAGCTCCAAGACCAAGAGTTTTTCTTCTTCAAGGATCTTCAAGCTTTTTCCTTCTTCTTCTCCATCGATGGCTTCAAGTAAGTTTTCTCTCTTTTTCTTTCAAGAAAACTCCATGTAGAGAATAGGATGGAAAAAAAGTGTCTTCTCTTTTTTTTTTCTTTCTTCTTTTTTTTTCTTTTTTTTTCTTTCTATTCTTCTTCTCTTTTTTTTTTCCACGTGATTTCTGTTTTTTTTTTTTTTTTTTTTTTTTCACGTGTGTCTCTTTTCTCTTTTTTTTTTTTTTTGTGGGAAAGTTTCTTTTTTTTTGTTCTTTTCTTTCTCCCCTTTTTTTTTTTTTTTTTGAGAAAGTTTCTTTTTTTTGTTTTTCTTTTCTTTCTCCCTCTCTTTTTTTTTGAGAAAGTTTCTTTTTTTTTTTTTTCTTTCTCCCTCTTTTTTTTTGAGAAAGTTTCTTTTTTTTTTCTTTTTTTTTTTTGCTCATCATGATAATGCGTTTTTATGCAAATCTAGATGTTCATGCATGTACGTTTTGTAAATTGAATTTGAGAGCATGATAACATACCTGAAAATCTTTGCAAATTTGGGAATTTGGAGCTTGCAGTGATGTTGAGCCCTTCCTGATTTTGCGGAGATTTTGAGGTTTCGAAAGTTTGAAGTTTCGGAGCCCGCAGCAATGTTGAGCCCATCTTCAAACTTTCTATTTCTTTCGGGGTATTTCCCTTTTCTTCGGAATTGCCCCGGAACCATGCCAAAATTTCGCCAGATTTTTGGTGGGCCAAAGTGATCCTTTTTTCTTTTTAGCGAAATCCTGTCATTTTGATGATGATCTTTTTTTTTTCTTTTCCAACCTTTGCAGGTGGTTCCTCCAGAACGAACAAGGGTAAAGAGCCTGCTACAAGCGTACCTCGTCGATCCGCGAGATCTTCTAATGTGGCCGTTCAGCAGGCCTGGGAGAAGGTATGATTCTTCCTTTTTCTTTTTCTGCTTCTTTCATGGGGCTTTCCATGTTCTGATTTGTTTTCTCACCCTGCTGCTGCTTTTTTTTTCTTTTTTTTTTCTTAGCAGAGGATGAAGACTTGGCGATGCCTGAGGTTCCGACCGATGAGGCGGTGATGGAGCCGGTTATGGCATCTGAAAAAGGGCCGAGGGACTCTGGAATGATTCCAGAATCTCCAATTGGTATAACTTCTTTCGCTTTCTCTTTTTTTTTTTTTTTTGCCTGCGACTTGATTTGCTAACATTTCTCTTGTCAGCTGACTTGCCACAGGATTCCGATGACTTTGAACCATCAATGGACGCAAATGTTGATGATGCTTCCGATGAGTTCGTGGAGGAAGAGAGTGTTCCGCCAGTCGTCGAAGAAGGTACTTTGTAGTGATGACCCTGATGATTTTTTTAAACAGGATCATATTCATACCTTTTTGTGTTTCATTTGCAGGTTTTGAAGTGACAGAAGAGAGTCCATCGCTTTCTTCAGAACCAAAGCAAGGGATGTCAGAGGTCGATCCGGAGGTAGAGACTCCTACAACCAGTTCTGACGCGATAGAGGAGATACCTCGTGTTGAGATTCCCTCTCCAGTGGCTCCAAGTGAAAAGAGTTCTTTTGTTACTCTTCCAATGGGACATGACATGAGCAGCCGATCAGCGGAGAAGGTTGAATCTTCATCCAGTTCGTCTCTTCAATTTGCGAAGAAGGTGCTGGTCGGGTTTTGAGTTCTTGGGTCAAGACTCTCCTTTCTGGACACTTGGAGGCAGGATATGGCATGATCCCACATGTACAGGAGATTCTGACCGACACCGAAGAGGTTGGTCTGGATGTCACAGGTGCCAGGGCGATCGTTGATAGGATCATTGCACTGGGTGACAAGTGGTTTGAGACCATGGGTTTCCCTGACGACCAATTCTTCAAGGAGATGTTCTTGGACCCTGCTGATAAGGCTAAGTCTGACCTGAATGAGGCTACACAAAGCAAGAAGCAGCTAGTTCGGGAGAAGAACAAGGAAGAGCTAGCCATCATCGGATTGAGGCATGACCTTAACGTCCTTGATAGGGAAGTTGAGGAGGCCAGGAAACGTCTTGAGCATTTGAAGGCACAAGTCGATGCGAAGTGGGCTGCTATAACAGAGGCTCGTGACAGGGAGAGTACTCTGATTCGCAGGGTTGCAGATGCCGGTCAAGTTCTCGAGAGGAGGACTCTAGAAAACGAACGATGGCAAACTGCTGGGGAAGAGCTTCCCGGTGTAAAAGAAGGGTTACGGCATTCGCCAGCATCTCATGGCAAGTTCCTGAAGAAGCGTGCCTTGGAAACTCTGACGGCTGAGGCTAAAAGTTTGCTTGAGGAGCTGAAGCTTTGGCTGGAGACCATTTTTGGCTCAGCTCCTGATTTTTTTGTAGCAGAAACTATTCTTCTTTTTTTTGGTACCACATGTATTTTTTGGTACTCTTTTTTTTTTGTAGTGCTTGTGAACACTTTCTTTTTTTTTTGGTACCACATGTATTTTTTTGGTACTTTTCTTTCTTTTTTTTTTGTAGTGCTTGTGAACACTTTCTATATTTTTTCTTTTTTTTTTGCTTTGGTACCACATGTATTTTTTGGTACCCTTTTTTTTTTGTTCCCTACGCTCACTCAAATCTTTTTATGATGAAAGCAATTGCTAAATGGGATTTGATCAAAAGCTTTGTCATTTTGTGAAAATCTTTTGTCAAATGGTTGTTTTGGTAGGGGAAACGAATTTGGCATGAAAGCCGGATTTTTGTGGCATTTACAGCCAGTTTGGTGGCATTGATAGCCAATTGGTGGCATTTATAGCCGGTTTGGTGGCATTGATAGCCAATTTGTGGCATTTATAGCCGGTTTTGACATGAGAGTCAGGTTTTTTTTTTTGTGTGGCATTTGTAGCCGAGTCTTTTTTGAAAACCAAGTTTTGTTTTATTGGCATGAAAGCCGATTTTGGCGTTTATAGCCGGAAATTTTTTGTTTTGGCATTCATAGCCGGATTTTGGCATTTATAGCCGAGTTTTGGTTTTCAAAACGCAGGTATCGACTAAATGTCGCCTCCCCGCTGAATGGTCTTGCAAGTATCGATGGAATGTCGCTTCCTTGCTCATTCGGTTTTGCGAGTATTGATGGAATGTCACTTCCTCGCGGGTTAGGTTTTGCAAGTATTGATGGAATGTCGCTTCCTCGCGAATTGGGGTGCAAATATCGACTAAGCGTCGCTTCCCTGCTTTTCCTAAGACTTTTGGTTTTGCGGGTACTGACTTGATGTCGTTTCTCCGCGATTTTTGAAATTTGAGGTTTTCTCGAACCATTTGTAATTTTGGTTGTGGATAGCAACTGGTATGTTGCATCTCCACGATTTTTGAAATTGGGTTGTGGATATCAACTGGTTTGTTGCTTCTCCACGATTTTAGGTTTTCTCGAACCTTTGAAATTTGGGTTGTGGATATCAACTGGTTTGTTGCTTCTCCACGATTTTTGAAATTTTGCAAGTATCGACGAAATGTCGCTTCCCTGCGATTTTGGGTGCAAGTATCGATGGAATGTCGCATCCTTGCTTTTTTTTTTTCAAAATTTTTTGTTTTGCGGGTACTGACTTTGATGTCGTTTCCCCACGATTTTTGAAAAACCATTTTTTTTGTTTAAAGACACGAGGGTCGTAAATTTTGACCTAGAACCATTTGGCGGTAAAAGGTAAGGTGGACTAGGGTAGAAATCCCTGAATCCGGATTTTTGTTTCAAACCATGAATTTTGGTTCAAGGATCGAAAGCTTTGGTCAAGTCAGGGAGAGGCTCCTAAACTTTGATTTTTTTTGTTTTTGAATAATGAAACGATGAAAGTAAGCATTGTTTTTGAATCTCTAGAAATTTTGACATTTGATATGAAAATTCTAAAGAGAGTGGGTTTGACAAGCGAGTACCTGAGAACAGGTTTTGGCCATACAGGCATTGCTCTTACCCAGTTGGGTAAGTCTTCAAGGGTAGTATCGCTTCAAGAACTTGCCGTTGATAGGCAGCATACATCTGTCGCCTTCCATGTTTAGGAGGGCATATGCGCCGTTGGAGAAGACTTTGTCGATGACGTAGGGTCCCTCCCATTTTGGTTCAAATTTGCCTTTGGATTTGTGTGCGAAGACCATTGGTCTTTTTACCGCAAGAACCAAGTCACCCTTTTTGTAGGCGCGTTGCCGGACCCTTTTGTCAAAAGATCCTGCCATGCGTGCTTGGTAAAGTTCAATGCTTTGTCGAGCTTCGAGCCGTCTCTCGTCGAGATTGTCCAGCTCATGGAGTCGCAATTTGACATTGCTTTCTTGAGTCATGTCATTTTGTAGAGATACCCTCAGAGAAGGAATTTGTACCTCTAGGGGCACGACAGCTTCGCATCCATAGACCAAGGAGAATGGTGTGCTATGGGTTGGTCCTCGAACGGTGGTTCGATAGGCCCACAAAGCTTCAGACAGTTTATCGGTCCAGTCTCTTTTGTGACTAGAGACCATTTTCTTGAGGATTTTGCAGAGTGTCTTGTTGAAGGCTTCTGCTAATCCGTTTGCTGCCGGATTGTATGGAGTCGAAGGACAGCTTTGAATTTTGTATTTGTCGCAAAACCTGTAGAATCGATGATCCCGGAATTGTGGTCCGTTATCATGGACGAATCTCTTAGGTATGCCGAAACGACAAATGATGTTGGTGCGTAGGAATTGAAGAACTGATGAGGTCTTCATTTCGTTGAACGCAAATGCTTCTGACCACTTGGAGAAATAATCCGTTGCGGCGAAGATGAAGCAATGACCTTTGCTTGAAGGGGGAGAGATAGGACCTATGATGTCCATGCCCCATGCTTCGAAAGGCCATGAGATTGCTGTAGGATGCAGCCATTCCGGAGGCATGTGAATGTAATCTCCGTGAACTTGGCATAGCTGGCAGCGTTTGGCAAATTGCATTGCATCAGCAACCATGGTAGGCCAATAGTAACCTAACCTTTTTATCTGATCATAGAGCTTAGGACCTGCCTGATGGGCTCCACAAAGACCAGCATGAACTTCTTTGAGTGTTTCTTCGGCCTCTTGTTGTGACAAGCAGCGTAGAAGTACTCCGTTGAAGGATTTCCTGTAGAGGATTTTTGAAGGAATATCCAAATGAAAGTTTGGGGCTCGCCTTTGTATGCTTACCCGTTCTTTTGGATCTTCAGGTAGGATTCCGAACATAGTGTAATCAATGAACGGATCCCTCCAGTCGCCGATTGAAGTTTGAAGGATAGAGATCCGACTTCCAACCACTCGGTGGCATTCAGCAACTGCTTGGTGTGTGTTAAGAGGAGGGAGGATCCTTCTCTTGCACACTGTAATTTGCATGTTTTCCCCTTCCTGGATCGCCATTGATGCGGCAAGTCTGGCCAGGGCATCTGCACGGATGTTTTCACCTCTACGAATGTGGGTGATGTTGCAGATGTCAAACTTTTGCAGAAGCGATTGTGCCTTGTTGTAATAAGGCAGCAGATCAGGCTTCCTGACTTCATATTTCTGATTCATCTGGTTGACGATCAGTTGAGAGTCTCCAAAGACTTCCAGCATGGTGATACCAGATTCGATGGCGAGTTCCAATCCTAGGATCAGAGCTTGGTATTCAGCTGCATTGTTTGTGCATGGTTCCAGTAGCGAGAAAGCGTGTGGAATCATGCATTTGTCGGGGCTAACAAAGAGGATGCCAACTCCCGGGATCAGCTTTCTGTTTTCATTTGTCCTGGTTGCACCGTCAAAGTACATGTCCCAGGAGGCATTTGGTGAGGAAGTCTCCACGTTGTAGACAGGTTCGTCTGGGAGATCATCTCTGAGTGGTGAATCTTTAGGCAATGGATGCTCTGCGAGGAAATTTGCTAGAGCTTGGCCTTTGATTGCTTTTTGTGGCACATACCTAATATCAAATTGTGACAAGAGGATGGACCATTTTGCCAGTCGGGCATTGAGAGAACCGGCCTTCGTGACAAGGACCTTCAAGAGGTTGATCCTCGAGACCAGGTAGACTGTGTTGGAAAGCAAGTAGTGACGTAGCTTTTGTACGGCGAACATCACAGCAAGGCATTCTTTTTCGACTGGAGAGTAGCGATGCTCTGCACCTACTAGCATGCGGCTGAGGTAGTATAGAGCAGCTTCTTTTCCCTCACCATTCTCTTGTGCAAGCAGAGCGCCTACAGAATGATCAAGAGCTCTTGTGTACAAGATGAATGGTTTTCCAGTGGCAGGGGCAGCTAACACTGGAGGTTTGGTCAGGTATGACTTGATATCTTGAAATGCGGCTTCGCAGTCGGCATCCCAGACAAAGTCTACACCTTTTTTCATTAATCGAGAGAATGGACGGCATTTCCCCGAAAGATTGGAGATGAACCGTCTGATGTAGGCCAATCTCCCTTGGAGCCCTTTTAGTTCTCTCAAGGTTCTTGGAGAGGGCATTTCTAGAATAGCCTTGACTTTTATGGGGTCAAGTTCTATTCCAGCTTTCCGAACAAGGAATCCGAGAAACTTACCCGACGAGACGCCGAAGAAGCATTTTAGAGGATTCATCCGCAGTTTGTGTTTGCGGAGTCGGAGGAAGACTTCCCGAAGATCTTTGAGATGGTCTTCTTTTCTTCTGCTTTTGACGGCGAGGTCATCAACGTAACATTCGACCGTCATGTGCTGCATATCTTGGAATATTTTCATCATAGCCCTCTGATATGTGGCACCAGCATTTTTCAGACCAAATGGCATGACAGTGTAGCAATACACGCCAAATGGAGTCCGAAATGAAGTGTGTTTTTCATCCTCGGGATGTATCTTTATCTGATTGTAACCAGAGAAGCCGTCCATGAATGTCATTCGCTCGAATCCGCAGGTATTGTCAATCATCACCTCCGGTATGGGGAGCGGGAATTCATCTTTAGGGCAAGCGCTATTCAAGTCTCTATAGTCAATACAGACTCTGATCTGCCCATTTTTCTTTGTCACGGGGACAATATTGGCCAACCACTCTGGATGTTGTTCCTCACGGATGAAGCCAACGCTTTTGAGTTTTTGAACTTCTTGTTCAATTTTATCCATCACATCTGGACGGAATCTTCTTTGGCCTTGTTTGACAGGCTTGATGTCTTCTTGAAGATTGAGTTTGTGGACTGCTACTTTGGGGTCTAAACCAGGCATTTCAGCATAGGACCATGCAAAGCAATCAACGAACTCACGAAGAAAAGTGATATACTCGGGTAACTCATCATCCTTTATATTCTTACTTATGAATACAGGACGTGGGTTATCAGGTGTTCCCAAGTTTATCTTTTGAACAGGATCTTCTGTCGGAAGGTTCGAAGGTGGTTCCTCCACAATATTTTCGGAGGCTTCCAACTCAACGAAACCTTCTGGAGTTTCAACTGCATTACCAGACCAAGGCTCTGTTCCTTTCCATGGATTTTCTTGATTGGTGATCTCCTCAAGGCTTGCTATGAGATAGTCCCAATCGCCTGTTGAGTCTGGTATTTCTTTTGGAGACGAGGGTTCTTCTGGGTCAGAATAGCACAAGTCTGTATTATCGGACGATTCCTCTTTATCATCAGAGAAATCGTACCAATTGGATGAGCTTCATGGATCTTTGTCAGGTAACTCTTTAAAGAGATATCCAGGGAGATCGATGTCTTCATGGATTTGAGATGTTGAGGCTTGGTCGGTAAAACGACTTTTAAGCCTTTGTGTCAACTGTCTCAGAGGAGTGTCGGGATCATACCCTAACCCATATGAAGACTTTTCTACATGACCGTAGAGTCTCCAATCTTCCAGCTGGCTTTTGGTCAAGGCGGGCTCCAATGGCGTGAGAATACCGCGTCTTCCTCCCAAACTGACTGGGTTTTGAGCGTCATAGCCCATTTTCTTCATAATTGCTTGTGCCACAGGACTATATAGAGATAGCTGAGGCATACCTTCATTTTGGAAAGGTTCCAGCATGGAGTTTGATGAAGAAGCGTCCGATCTATGGAAGAAGATCGGCCTTTGCTTTGGTGATGTTGCCGGAACAACAAAGGTAGCAGACGTAGGATCTTCTACATCAGCAGGTGTCTCCATCGGAGTGAGAGCAGGCTGAACTTGCTGAGTGTCAGCTTGGCTTGACGATGCATCGTCTTCTGGCTCTGAGTCCGAGTCTGTGTCTTGCATGATAGACACGAGAGAGACAACAAATTTGCCCCCAGGCTTTTGTTTCGTCTTCTTCACTTTAGTCGTGATGACCAAAGGTTTTGAATTCTTGAGGGAGATAACGAAGGGAGATTGACTACTCTCTTCTAATTTGCCGGAGGGTTTGTTTTCTTCCGGTGATTTTTGAGGAGCCTTGCCTTTATCTTTCTGGAGATTTTCAGCAGGGGGTGCTATTTCCTCTTCTTCTTCTTTTTCGCCTTCATACATTTGGGAGTCTGCGAAGTGGACTTCTTTACCTTTGAAGGGTTTCCTGTCCGCAAAGACTCGATGTACCATGCCGTCGTCGCCGACAAACTTGATGCATTGATGTAGAGTTGAAGGGACAACACCGTTCTCGTGTATCCAAGGATGTTGTAGCATGAGGGGGTTTTTATTGCATACACAGTGACCTCAGAGATAAGATCACCGATTTGCAATTTGAACCTGATTTTGCCGATAGGCCTTTGAGTGCTCCCATCGTATCCAAAGATAGATACAGATGTGTGGCTTAGTTTGCTGGGTGGGATGCCCAACTCTTCAAGAGCCGAAGTGGAGATAAGGTTGAGTGCAGAACCTGGGTCGATCTGAACTCTATGTATCGGCATTTCTTTGATGTACCATGTGAAGTACAGGGGTCGGTTGTGCCTTGCTTCGCCAAGTAGGAGGTCTCCCTTAGTGAAGGCGATGGTTGCACTGGCTGCCTTTTGAACCGAGAGGCATTGGATGCATGATCCCTCAGTTTTCTTTTCTCCCTTTGAGGAAGTTTCAGAGTTTTTGACCCGGTAGTCCATTTCAATTTGGAGGACTTGCGGGGCATGTTTGTCGACATCCTCATTCAGTTTTTGTAATTCTGAGATGAGATTATCACGAGTGCGTGGAGACATTCGTAATAAATCCAGGATGTGAAGACGTGCAGGTATGTGTTTGAAGTGCTCAACCAAGTCATACTTGAAAGCCTCCTTAGGGCCTGCATGTTCATCATTGTTGCCACTGGGGGCGCTTACAACATCTTTTCCCGAAGGATTTACATAAGTAAAGGAAGATTGGTTGTAATTTTTGTGGTAGTCCCGGCCCGAACGGGTGCCTCTACCAACTTCGAGAGCTTCTTGAGAAGGATCTTCGTTTGGAAGATTGTCTTCAGGATCAAGAGGCTGTCGTTTTTCATCTACTGGGGATGTATCTGCAGCAGAGTTGCCATCCTCAGTGATTGTGTTGCACGGAGCATTTTCCGGGAGCAAGTCCTGAACAGCATCCAGCAGTTTTTCTTCTTCGTTGACCCATCCATCACCCCAAGTTGGGTTTTCTTCATGATGATGAGTCGGGAAGAATGTGTATCCTGAAGTCACAGTCTCAGGAGAAGAAACCTGAGAGGGTGCCATCTCTGTGAAAGTCACGTGAGAGAGGTAGCTCCAGAGGATACATTGCTAGGCGTTGTCGGAGTGTAGGTAATCTCATCAGACGACGCTTCAGAAGAGCTATAGTCCTGATATATTACATTACAGGAAGCTCTGATAGGAGATGTTGCCTGCTCGGAGTCAGACTCATCCTCGGATGTAAGAGGATCATCTATCCAGCAATGTTCTCCATTTTCAGGAGTTGAGGGAGGAGGTACCTGATGGGCTTCAGGGACTTCCGGCTCTGGATTGTGAGGAATCTCGTTGACGCGGTCTTGCTCTTGTTCTAGAGCGAGACGCTGCAAGATCCTTGCATATTCTTCAAGATCAGGCATGGGAGCCAGATCTTCTTCTTCGTCTTCTCCGTGTGGCTCAACATAGTTGATTTCCACTGGAGCAATGACAGGTGCTGGGTTAACAGCATCTTCTTGTGCAGCCTCTTGGTCTTCTTCATCATCAGACCAGGATCCTTGTGGTTGCAAGGGGTTATACCAGATTACTGGCATAAGGTGAGTTTCAGGAACCCATTCTTCATCGGAGAGATATTCTCCTGTTTCAAGAGATTCCTCCCACTCATCGGTGTAGTTGGGCTCGAATCCATCGTCGGTGTCGCTGGACTCGTATCCATCAATGGAGAATCCAACTACCGAGTTGCAAGAGTATGATGCCCCCTGCATGGCTTCTTTTTTGAATTGAGGTGGCATGAAATCACTGAGAGTGAAGTTTCTTACCGCCTTTGAAGTCTCTGGAAGGGACGTTTCTGCTGCCCCGAGTGAAGTGGTAGAGGAGGCCTCTGCCTTTTCATGGACTTCTTGTTTTGGCTGGGTCTTCTCTTGCCGTTTGAGCTTGAGGAGATGTTTCTTGGCTTGCCTTCGCTGCTGAGCGGTCGGCTTTGTTTTGACGATCTCCCAATTTTTATCTTCCAGGAGATCGAGATGTACCCATATGGGTTGTCTGTCTGGTGTCGGGCAAGGAACCAACACTTCGGACGTTTGAATTCTATTTATCACCTTGAAGGAAGTAGTGATTTTCTTCTTCGGTGATTTTGGTGTTTGTCCACGTGACACCATGTTGACGGAGGCGGGGCCATAATTTTTGTCAAAGGTGATGACTCCGTTTTTCCACATCTCGTTTATCTTCTCTCTCACAACAAAGCATTGATTGAGAGGATGCGAGACCATCTGGTGGTATGGACAGTACCGAGGATCATTGGTTTTGCCAACGTCTCCAGGTCTTTTGGGCTCTGGCAAAATGAGTTTGCCATTTGCTAGGAGAGCCTCAAAGATTTCTTCGACGTCTTCATCGAACGGACATTTCTTTTCTACTCGCTCTTTGAAGGCATCAGAGAGTTCAGGTCTCTTACCTGCAGCTCTATTTTCAGCTTTCTTTGGTTGTTGAGGAGCTGACTTGGTTTGCACATTAAGGACCTCTTTCTTCTTTGGTTTAGAGGTTGCAATGGCGGTTGGCTCTTTTCTTGATGACTTCTGACTGTTGAGGTCTTTAATCACCGTTTCAGCTTCCATAGAAGCTTCCAGGAGTTCTCCCAGGTTTTTTGATTTGTTGCCGATGATCATGGAGCGTATTTTTGCTCTCATATTGTTACGGCAGATGTCGACTAGCGACGCTTGTGGCAGTACATCTGAGCATTTGTACGCCATTGCTTTCCACTTGTGAATGAAGTCATAAGTTGACTCATTCTCTCCCTGTTTTAGGCTGCAGAGCTGAGCCATAGTAACAGGATGATCCTCACCTTGGAAGTGGGTCAGGAAGCGTGTCTCCAGCATAGCCCAGTTCTGAATGGAGTTCTCCGGCAGAGTGGAGTACCAATCGAAGGCCGTACCTTTTAGGGTACTTGCAAAGAGGCGAATCTTGAGTGCATCTTGATCCGCGATAGCTCCCGTCAAGATCTTGAAGTGGATGACGTGCTGTCTGGCCGATCCTTTCCTCGTATATGTTGGGAGAGTAGGATGTTTGAATTTTGTGGGAAACGGGACCGAGTCCATCCATAAAGGATATGGTGGCTTGATTCCATGCTCTTTGAGTATATCCTCTTCTTTTGCTTTGGCGAGGATACTGTCTACGTCCTTTTCGGTAAGGGCGCGTGACTCATTTTCTTCTCCATTTCCCTCGTTATTGCTATGATTCGGAGGAGGCTCATTGTTCACCTGATTTTGGACGACAAGGAGAAGGTTTTCCATCAGAGTTTCAATCCTCTGCTGGCCTTGTTCCAACTGCTGGATGCGTGTGAGCGCATCATCTCGAGGTGGATTCTGAGGTGGCGGCTCAGAACTTGTAGCCAAGACGTTCATCCCTCGGGATTCGAACGAAGAAATCGTCCTGGTGACCGAGCTGGGGCTCATTCTTTTTGATGAAGAGCTTGATGAAGGATTACTCCCCCGTCCTTGGCTGGAAGGGGCAGGAGATTCTTCGGGATGTCTTTGTGTCCTGGTGACGCTACGGGTCACCGGACGTCGGACATGGATTTTTTATGCTGACCTTTGGCGTCTTCTGGTTTTTCCAACCATATGGACGGCAGCAACTTGGTCGGGTCTTTCTTTTTCGACCCATTTGCGGGAGACTTGAAGTGTAGGAGGCTGGGTCCTTTGCTTCTCTAGTCTCTTTTGTCGATATGACGCACGGCGGCGTGCTCGACGAGCGATTTGAGCTTTGGTCAGCTCTGGCTGGGCTCTGACGATGAAGGATGTGCTCCCTCGGGCGCAGCAGCCGAGCCTGTCTTCTTTGTAGCTAGGCAAGGACAGGATCCGGACCCGGTCCTTTGCCTGTTGCAGCGAAGCTTTGAATTTTTCAAGTTCGGCCCCTGTAGAGATAAAGGGTCGAACCGAAGGAGTGTAGGCCTTAGCAGGTGCTTGTAGAGGCCTGGTGATGCGTGATCTGATTCTGGGCTTGTGGGAGCAAGCCGGTTCATGCTGGGTCGACTTGGGAGTCAGGTTGGAGATGGGTCTCTCCTCTTTCATGTAGGCAAGAGGGTAGAACTGGTTCTCCTTGAGTGGGGCCAGGTATGCTGGCTTGGTGGAGGTTTGAGACCTCCTTTGTTTTGGGGAAGGTCTTGGAGACCAAGTCTTGGGATAGACCTGGTTGTTTGTGGGTCGAGGCTTCGCGGGGGTGCCGCGGGCTTCGGGCCTTTGGGCGCTCGCCTTTGGTGTCACGGGAGTGACACGTTGAGAGGCGATCTTCTGCTTTTTGGCAGGCGCAGCTTGTTCTTCGGGAAGTGGGAATGGTCCCAGTGTCCCGAAGACGATGGTCCGGGGAGTCGAGGTCGACCCTGAGTTCAGAGAGTTGCCGAGGGAGTTGACGCTTCGGCAGCTGGCAGGGCGCTTGTAAGTGCGCTCGGTTTGCTTCTGTTGAAGCATGAGTTGGTGCTTGTTCTCATCGAAGATAATGGTTAAGGCTGCCATTGTTAGTTTCGAAAAAGTTCTGAAACAAGACCACATCCATTAGTAATCACAAGAATATAATGATCATAAATGGGAATTTCTATGGTTGTCTTTTCAAATCGCTCAAGGGATATGACCCAAGCGACATGAAGAAGGCAAAAAGCCATAGATGGTACAATTGTTCTGACAGCGAGCATGGTAGGCTCGAAATGAGCGTTCCAATGACTGCTAGAAGCAATTGTATACCTAAATTCGACTTATCGAGAAGCGGAGCTTGCTCGAGATAAGAAGAATATAAGGTAGGAGTTACAAATGTGCCGGTCACAGATACAGTAGACCCTGAAAGGGCGTACCAGTATTGCTAGGCACAAATGTTGGAAATCGCATCCATGAGATGGGATTCTCTTTTTTTGAAAGGTCAGAAATGGATTCGTCAAAGAGAGCAGGTGGCATTCCGATTCAAATACGGGCTCAACGATTTCCGCAAGCGCCAGTACTCAGAAGGGAAGAGACCACAATTTCTCGAATCTGAATCCAAAAGTGACGAGTTTTTGGAGATTTTTTTTTTGAAATGATTTTTTTTATTTTATTATTTTTATTTTTTTATTATATATTTTTTTAAAAAAAATATATATTTTTATTTATTTTTTTATTTTATTTTCTTTTGAAAAATTTTGTTTTTTTTTTTTAAGATTTTTTTTTTTGAAAATCTTTTTTTTTTTTTTTTTTTTTAATTTTTTAAGATTTAAAGACGAGAGAGTACACATAGGCCTCCTAACCCGGTCTTATGAAACCTCAATTGATAGAATTGCCCCCAGGTAAGGGTAGGATTACTTAATGAACCCGTTTGGAGGACCCTTGCCTAGAACAGTCAAGCTGTCTCTACACTCTGGACAAGGCTTTTCTTGAATCAATCGTGATCAAAGAACGCAATTGGTTTAACCTTAGTGGTCTATGTCCTTTTTTTTTTTATAAAAATCCCAAATAGACTCATCGAAGAGAAACGATGGCCCAAAACCTTAGTCGAACGGGCTCAACATTTCTGCAAGCACCAAAGAACGATAGGATAGGATCAAAGTTTCTCAATTTTGAATCCAAACTAAGAAAACTGATTTTTTTTTTTTTTTATTTTTTTTTTTTTGAAATCTCTAATTAACTCATCGAAGAGAAACGATGGTCCAAAACCTTAGTCGAATGGGCTCAACATTTCTGCAAGCACCAAAGAACGATAGGATAGGATCAAGGTTTCTCAATTTTGAATCCAAACTAAGAAAACTGATTTTTTTTTATTTATTTTTTTTTTGAAATCTCTAATGAACTCATCGAAGAGAAACGATGGCCCAAAACCTTAGTCGAACGGGCTCAACATTTCTGCAAGCACCAAAGAACGATAGGATAGGATCAAAGTTTCTCAATTTTGAATTCAAACTAAGAAAACTGATTATTTTTTTTTTGATTTTTTTTTTTTTGCAAAGAGAAAGAGTGGAAACAAACTTAAAGAAGTAGAAATTTCCAAAAAATCCCATCTCATTTTTTTTTAGGATGCAAAATCCAACATAGGCCACCAGCTAGAAAGTAGCCAAGGAATCTGGAGAAGAAGTATAAGCATAGAGCAAAAATATGGTATGCAAATATTTCATTTCCAAGCACCGTGTTCTCAAATGAACGAGTCCCACCGGGTGTGCCAGCTTGATGGAACGCGCTCCGAGGCGCCGTTGGGGCGGCTACCGGGGTTGGCGGAACGTGGAAGTCCGTCGGGTCCGGCCCTTTCGCGCCCTGGCGGGCCTGAAGCGTGCATCAACATTTTTTTGTGTGGGTGTGCCAGATTTTCTATTTTACTTGGAATTGCAAGTGGTAATCCGGAGATCAACCTTCGCAAGTAAAAAGGAAATCAACTTCTTTCCAGTTTTCCATTGCACAAATATTTAAGAAAAGAGACATTTTCTTGGTTTGCCGTGAAAGGCGATTTTTTTTGGCATTTATAGCCGATTTTGGCGTTTATAGCCGATTTACAATTCTTATCAATAATGAAAGACAAGAGTTGTGATTTTTGTCTCTTTAGAAAAATACAAATTACAATGAAAAGCAAGAAAAGGAAGATCTAACTTTTCAGGAGATTGTGGGGGACTCGTTCAGATTGACGGTCGCAAGCCATGTATGGGCTTCGCCATCATCCATGCAGATGAGAACAGGAGATGCTCTTGATTCGCTTGGCTTGGCTATAACCTCAGGTTTTTAGAGGACAAAGACCAAGAGAAGGTCCTATGTCCAATAAAAAGCTAAGTAGATGGGCTGAAAAACCACGTCTAAGCCATTGGAGGCAGCAGGAGAAGGCAAGGACCTTGGGGGGGGGGGTGCCCCCCAAGGGACTTTTGTCACCTTGTAGTGGTGGCCGGTGCAGAACTTCAGCAGAGTTTTTCTCTCTTTTTTCATTCTCTCAGATCTCTTTCTGATCTTTTTTTTTCTAATCTTCTCTCTGATCTCGATTTTCTCCTTTTTTTTCGATTCCGATTTCAATGGAATGCTCTCCTATTTATAGGCTTTTGGTAGCCATTTAGGAGGGTTTATGAGCCTTAATGGCTTTAATGGGAGGAGTTACAAGACTTATTTCTTGATTTTGTAACTCCTTTTTCCTTGAATCTGATTGGCCGATGGAGATTAAGGGCTTTTAATCACCTTAATTACCATAATGGGAGGAGTTTCATGGTTTAAATGCCATGAATCAATTGACTTGTAACTCCCAAATGCTTGCTTCTGATTGGGCCGTCCAAAGAAATGAATTAATGACCATAATAAAGTTAGTCAATTAACCACATTAATTGGTCGCCGAGCAGTCGAAGAGTCGCGGGCCGTGCCGTGTCTTCTGGAATTCTTCTGGCGATGATCATCGATGGATCTACATGCTGATCGACATCGGATGAACATGTAACTTCAGACATTGATAGCTAAGAGCGGGCCGGTGACATCTGTCTTGTCGATTTCACGATCGGTCGGACAGAAAGTGCACTTTCTTGGTCAGCCGGTTGACGATCTCGGAGCGATCAATGATGATTTTATGCTTTTGACGGCGGATACGAGATGTCGTCGGATATGAGTCAATTTAAAGCACTAAAAATCACATTTTCAGGAAACCACAGGGGCCAAAGTGCGCGAAACGCGAAAAAAGACGGAAAAACGGGTCACCGGCGGAAAATCCGGTGACCCGGACCTCCATGGTCGCCGGCGACCATGGACCGGCGACCATGGGCCATGGTCGCAGGGGCCTGCGACCATGGGCCATGGTCGCAGGGGTCTGCGACCCTGGGGGATTTTTCCCCTTCGGAGCCCGTTTTGCGGTCGTTTTGAGGTCTTTTTCGTCGCCGTTTTCTTCTGTATTTTTCTTGACATTTCTTCTCATTTATTGGCTTGATTTCCCTGTAGAAAACTTGATGAGAATCCTTGCATTTTTAGAGTGCAAAGTTTCCAATTTTCCGGGAAAGCCGAAGACTTTGTCGCGTAAAGCTGCTGATTTTCCGCCAGAAGCTGAAACTTGGTCAAACGATGTCGGAATGACCTGAAATTTGAGGTGAAGCCTCCTGAGTAATAAATAAGACCAACCATAGGCTTTTGTTTGAGTTTTGAAGCCGTTTGGGGTCCCGTCGATGCTTCACTTGATTTTGCTGCGGGGAAAATGTCGAGCTTTGATATGTGGTCAAACGATGTCCGATTGACCTGAAATTTGACGGGGAGCCTATTGGAGTCATTTTGAGACGTTCCATGGGCTCCGTTTTGGATGTCATGGTCCCGGGTTGCTCCGCCGCCGGTAGGCTTGATTTTCTCTCGGAACATCGAAACCTGGTCAAACGTTGTCGGAATGACCTGAAATTCGACGTGCAGCCTTTTGGAAGCATGTGGAAGCCACTCATGCACTTGGTTTGATGAGCGAAGGCTTCGGTGGTTCCCGCCGCCGGGAGGCTTGATTTTGCTGCTCGAGCATTGATGGCAAACGTTGTCGGTTTGACTTGAAATTTGGCATGGAGCCCTTTTGGGACATGCTGGAGTCATTTGTAGGCTCTGATCGAAGTTTTGACGTCTCCGATGATGTCGCCGCCGGGAGCACCATTTTAGCTGTCGGAGAAGCGAAGTTAGGCCAAATGATTCTGAAATGGCCCGAAACTTCATGTGTACTCTTCTCTTGGCTATCTTGAAGGATCTTGCAGTTTTTGTTTGATTCTGACAAGATTTGATTTTTTGGAGAAATTGCATTGCCTATTTATGGCAGGTTGCGACTTCATGCAGCTTTCTTGATGTTGAAGAGGCAAAGTGACATTTTTGGTGTCAACATGACTGCTCCTCAAGGACGCTGTCAATCGGCATGAACTCCTCGTAGAGTTTGCCAAGGATGGGCAATCCAGTAATGGCGCTCAACTCCTTCAAGGAAAAACCAATCTCACCATTCGTTACAACAAAGGTATTGGTTTGTGGGAGAAATGATTCCAACATGGCCATGAAGGCCTCGTCGGAAAAAGCCACGGTATCTCTGAAGGCACGGACTGCATCAAATATCCCGGCTTCCTTCAAAATGGTGCCACCAATCAGCAGGACGCGATCAGTCCACGACTTCCAATCGGAGTCAACACTGAAACGGCCACGAAGTCGAAAAGGCTTCACCCAATTACTGCCTTCACCGCTAAAAACGCCAAGGCCCATTGGTCCCAAATCGACCGACGGATAATCAGAGCCCTGATAGCCGCTGGCTGGCATCAACATGTCCATTTGGGCAGGCGACTTCTCCGCATATCCGGAGGGACCGCCAACAAAAACCCCGGTCTTGATCACGTTGGTCCTTTTCACCCAGCTTGGAGGATCTTCCGTCTTAGAGCACGTGGGAAAAAGGCTCATGATCGAGATAGTACGATCAAACGTTGACCGGGTAACCACAGTTCTCTTCTCACCATCAGCTGTGTAAGAAAGCTGAAAACACCTCCTCTGGTATGTCACGTCGTCAGGGACTGCATCTCCAAAGAAGAAGGTAGGCTTGGGCAAAACCCTCACATCGTCCATAACCCAAGGACGGTTGCTTACCATGATCTTATAATATTCCTCACTCTTGAGAGCGATCAGTTGTTGCCTCATCTCATCTCTGTTGAGAGAGTCGCACTCTTCCAAGTTTCTCTCAACATACTGGACCTTCTCCCAGGCCTGCTGAATGGCCACATTAGAATATCTGGCGGATCGACGAGGTACGCTTGTAGCAGGCTCTTTACCCTTGTTCGTTCTGGAGGAACCACCTGCAAAGGTTGGAAAAAAAAAAGATCATCATCAAAATGACAGGATTTCGCTAAAAGAAAATCTGGCGAAATTTTGGCATGGTTCCGGGGTAATTCCGAAGAAAAGGGAAATACCTCGAAAGAAATAGAAAGTTTGAAGATGGGCTCAACATCGCTGCGAGCTCCGAAACTCCAAACTTTCGAAACCTCAAAATCTCCGCAAAATCAAGAAGGGCTCAACATCGCTGCGAGCTCCAAATTCCCAAATTTGCAAAGATTTTCAGGTATGCTATCATGCTCTCAAATTCAATCTACAAAAAGTACATGCATGAACATCTAGATTTGCATAAAAACGCATTATCATGATGAGCAAAAAAAAAAAAAAAAGATGAAGAAAAAAAAAGAATAGAAAGAAAAGAAAAAGAAAAGAAAAAAAAAAGAGAGAGAAACTTTCTTTTTTTTTACCATCCTATTCTCTACATGGAGTTTTCTTGAAAGAAAAAGAGAGAAAACTTACTTGAAGCCATTGATGGAGAAGAAGAAGGAAAAAGCTTGAAGATCCTTGAAGAAGAAGAAAAACTCTTGGTCTTGGAGCTCTCTTGAGATTGTTGCAAAAGAAAACATTAAGGGCAAGAGATCTAGCCTCCTCCTAGCTTTTATAGAAGAGAGCAAATCAAAGAAGGAAACAAAAAAAAAAAAAAAGAAAGGTAAGTGCTACTAATTAGTAACCTTACCAAAAGAGAAGGAATTAGAAAGATTCTTTCCCAAAAAGAAAGATGTCTTTGAGAGATTTTCTCCCAAAATCAATCAATGAGAGATTCTCTCCAACAAAATAGGAGATTGGAGATTCTTTCCCAAAAAGAAAGATACCTTGAGATATTCTCTCCCAAATTAAGGGAATATGAGAGATTCTCTCCTATAAAGATATTTTTAGATATTCTCTATCCAAATGAGATATCTTTAGATATTCTTTACAAAAATGGCCCCACATGAGATCTAAGCCATCCTAAAAAGCTTAAGGTCCCATGGGTGAGCCCATATGAGCCAGGTTTGACCACCTAGGCACTAAAAAAAAAAATTGGGCTTCTAGTCAGAAAAAAAATCCCCCTTACCAAAAGCATACAAAAATGGTTCCATGCCTCTTTTGAGTTGATTGAACCATACAAAAAAAAAAAAAAAATCCCAAGCCCCATGAGCTTCCAAAGAATCAAACCATCCAGCCTCATATACCAAAAAAAGCCAAAATCTTGAAATTGACATTCCACAAAAATCCAAACCACTCCAATGGACCCACACAGTCCCAAAGAGTGACCAAAAACCAAATCCTGATCCCCTAACTTGCCACATACAGCTTGTTAGGTCACAAGACCAAAGCCAAAAACCAAATCCTGATCCCCTAACTTACCACATACAGCCTGTTAGGTCTACAAGATCAAAACCAAATCGATCCCCTAACCTGCCATATATAGCTGGTTAGGTCACAAGATCAAAAACAGAAACCCAAATCTACATCCCTGATGTCATCTTCAAAACTTTACCTCGAGATGGTACTTGATTCCTTTCATTACCATAAAATTCCCCTGAAAGCTCAAAGGTTACTCTACCAAAGGAAAGATTGCTCAAAGACTCTTGGTCAAGACACAAGCTTTCCTTCAAAAATCTCTTCGAGGCACATCGAGTACAAAAGTCAAGCAACTCGTCGCTGTACCTCGAGGGGGCATTTGTTGACACCAAAAATGTTACTTTGCCTCTTCAACATCAAGAAAGCTGCATGAAGTCGCAACCCGCCATAAATAGGCAATGCAACTTCTCCAAAAAATCAAATCTTGTCAGAATCAAACAAAAACTGCAAGATCCTTCAAGACAGCCAAGGGAGGAGTACACAAGGAGTTTCGGGCCATTTCAGAATCATTTGGCCTAACTTCGCTTCTCCGGCAGCTAAATTGGCGCTCCCGGCGGCGACATCATTGAAGACGTCAAAACTTCGATCAAAGCCTACGGATGACTCCAGCATGTCTCAAAAGGGCTCCATTCCAAATTTCAAGTCAAACCGACAACGTTTGACCCTCCATCAATGCTCGAGCAGCAAAATCAAGCCTCCCGGTGGCGGGAACCACTGAAGCCTTCGCTCATCAAACCAAGTGCATGAGTGGCTTCAACATGCTTCCAAAAGGATGCACGTCGAATTTCAGGTCATTCCGACAACGTTTGACCAGGTTTCGACGCTCCGAAAGAAAATCAAGCCTACCGGCGGCGGAGCTCCCCGGGACCAGGGTTTCCAAGACAGAGCCTGTGGATCATCTCAAAATGACTCCAATAGGTTCCCTGTCAAATTTCAGGTCAATCGGACATCGTTTGACCGCACATCAAACGCGCGGCATCTCCCTCGCGGCAAAATCAAGTCTACTGGCGACGGGACCCCAAACGGCTTCAAAACTCAAACAAAAGCCTATGGTTGGTCTTATTTATTGCTCAGGAGGCTCCACCTCAAATTTCAGGTCATTCTGACATCGTTTGACCAAGTTTCAGCTTCTGGCGGAAAATCAGCAGCTCTACGCGACAAAGTCTTCGACTTTCCCGGAAAATTGGAAACTTTGCACTCTAAAAATGCAAGGATTCTCATCAGGTTTTCTATAGGGAAATCAAGCCAATAAATGAGAAGAAATGTCAGGAAAAATACAAAAGAAAACGGCGACGAAAAAGACCGCGAAACGGACCAAAAAGGGGAGAAAAACCCCCAGGGTCGCCGGCGACCATGGAAGTCCGGGTCACCGGATTTTTCGCCGGTGACCCGTTTTTCCGTCTCTTTTCGCGTTTCGCGCACTTTGGCCCTGTGGTTTCCTGAAAATGTGATTTTTAGTGCTTGAAATTGACTCATATCCGACGACATCTCAGATCCGCCGTCGAAAGCATAAAATCATCATTGATCGCTCCAAGATCGCCGACCGGTTGACCTAAAAAGTGCTCTTTCTGTCCGACCGATCGAGAAATCATCAAGACAGATGTCACCGGCCCGCTGCTAGCTATCAATGTCTGAAGTTACATGTTCATCCGATGTCGATCAGCATGAAGATCCATCGGTGATCATCTCCAAAAGAATCCCAAAAGACGCGGCGCGGCCCGCGACTTTTCAACTGCTCGGCGACCATTTAATGCAGTTAATTGACTAGTTTTATTGTAGTTATTAATTCATTTCTTTGGACGGCCCAATCAGAAGCAAGCATCCAGGAGTTACAAATCAATTAAGTCATGGCATTCATGCCATGAAACTCCTCCCATTATAGTAATTAAGGTGATTAAAAGCCCTTAATCTCCATCGGCCAATCAGATTCAAGGAAAAAGGAGTTACAAAATCAAGAAATAAATCTTGTAACTCCTCCCATTAAAGCCATTAAAGCCCATAAAAGCTCTCCTAAATGGCTACCAAAAGCCTATAAATAGGAGAACATTCCATTGAAATCCAGATCGGAAAGAGATCGGAAAGAATACAGAGCTCGAATCCAGAAGAGAATCGAATCCAGACGGATTAAACACAGAAAATCCAGAGAAAGAAAAAGAGAGAAAAACTCTGCTGAAGTTCTGCACCGGCCACCACTACAAGGTGACAAAAGTCCCTTGGGGGGTACCTCCCCCCCAAGGTCCTTCGCCTTCTCCTCCTGCTTCCAAATGGCTTAGACGTGGCTTTTCAGCCCGTCTACTTAGCTTTTTATTGGACATAGGACCTCCTCTTGGTCTTTGTCCTCTAAAAATCTGAGGTTATAGCCAAGCCAAGCGAATCAAGAGCATCCACTGTTCTCATCTGAATGGATGATGGCGAAGCCCATACATGGCTTGCGACCGTCAATCTGAACGAGTCCCCCACAATCTCCTGAAAAGTTAGATCCTCATTTTCCTGCTTTTCATTGTAGTTTGTATTTTTCTAAAAGAGACAAAAAATCACAACTCTTGTCTTTCATTATTGATGAGAATTGTAAATCGGCTATAAACGCCAAAATCGGCTATAAATGCCAAACAAAATCGCCTTTCACGGCAAACCAAGAAAATGTCTCTTTTCTTAAATATTTGTGCAATAGAAAACTTGAAAGAAGTTGATTTCCTTTTTACTTGCGAAGGTTGATCTCCGGATTACCACTTGCAATTCCAAGTAAAATAGAAAATCTGGCACACCCACACAAAGAAATGTTGATGCACGCTTCAGCCCCCCGGGCGCGAAAGGGCCGGACCCGACGGACTCCCACGTCCGCCGACCCCGATAGCACCCTCGGCAGGAGCGCATTCCATCACTTTGCACCTTCAAGAGGACTACCAATGTGCCTAAGAAGGCTTTTCTAGCCCAACAAGCTAGCTCAATCATTTCCTGTCCAACCCCGATCAAATATAAAGACCCAGGGTGTCCTACCATTTCTTGCCAAATAGGGGACCATCATATAGAGAAAGCTTTGCTAGACTTGTGTGCAAGTGTGAACCTTCTTCCATACTGTGTTTATGAAGAATTAGGTTTGGGGGAGTTGAACAAGACCCATGTGACCTTGCAATTAGCTGATACATCGATTCGATACCCCAAAGGGGTAGTTGAAGACGTTCTTATCAAAGTCGGAGACTTTGTGTTCCCTGTCGATTTTATTGTTTTGGATACTAAACACACATCTAGGACTGAAACTAAAATTCCAATAATCTTGGGGAGACCATTCCTAGCCACCTCAAATGCCATGATCAATTGTAGGAACGGAGTGATGCAAATTTCTTTTGGGACCATGACAGTCCAAGTGAACATTTTTAATGTCAGTAAACAACCTCTTGATGAGGATGATGGGGTTTTTGAAGTTTGTTGCATTAATGAATTGGTGGAAAATCACTTACCCCATTTAAAACTTCAAGATCCACTAGAGGCTTGTCTGGCCCACTTTGGAAGCGAATTTGATGTAGATGGACATATTGAGGAAGTCAACGCACTGTTAGACTCAACCCCATCCATGGATTTCTCCAGGTGGCAACCGAAGCATGAGATTCTGACTCCATCTGCTTCCCCACCTGTCCCATCAATTGTAGAGCCCCCTAAGTTAGAATTTAAGCAATTGCCGGATACCTTGAAATATGTATTTTTAGGCCCGCTAGAAACCCTTCCAGTGATTATAGCTTCAGACTTGGACCCTGTCCAAGTGGAAAAACTCGTTAAAATTTTGGAAGAGCATAAGGAAGCTATAGGGTGGTCCATTGCAGATATTAAAGGAATTAGCCCATTTGTAGTCCAACATAGAATCCATTTGAAGAAAATGCAAAAACTTCTCGTGAACCACAAAGGCGACTAAACCCTGAAATGAAGGAAGTTGTTAGGTCAGAAGTCTTAAAATTACTCGATGCAGGAGTGCTAGCCCATATCTGATAGTACATGGGTGAGCCCGATTCAAGTGGTACCAAAGAAATCTGAAATAACAGTGTTCAAAATGAGGGCAATGAATTGGTACCTACTCGGATACAGACTGGATGGAGGGTGTTCATTGATTATAGGAAGTTGAACTCAGCCACTCGAAAAGATCATTTTCCCCTCCCATTCATGGTTCAGATGCTCGAAAGGTTAGCCGGTCATGCATATTATTGTTTTCTTGATGGTTATTCCAGTTATAATCAAATCCTAATTGCAGCCGAGGACCAGGAAAAGATCACCTTCACCTGTCCGTTTGGCACTTTCGCTTACAGACGCATGCCCTTTGGGTTATGCAATGCACCGGCCACCTTTCAAAGGTGCATGTTGAGCATATTTTCTGACATGGTAGAAAGATTCATTGAGGTTTTCATGGATGATTTTTCGGTCTTTGGCAATTCTTTTGAGGAGTGCTTACATCATTTGTCCCTAGTACTTGAAAGATGCAAAGAAAAGAATCTAGTATTAAATTGGGAGAAATGTCATTTTATGGTAAAAAGAGGTATAGTTCTAGGACACATTATTTCTGATAATGGAATTGAGATGGACAAAGCAAAAATTGATTTGATCTCCAAATTGCCACCACCAAAATCAGTTAAGCAGATTCGATCATTCCTGGGCCATGCTGGTTTTTATCGTCGATTCATCAAAGACTTCAGTAAAATCGCTAAACCTTTATGCCAATTACTGACAAAAGAAGCCCCGTTTGAATTTGATGAGAAGTGTCTAAAGGCTTTTGAAAGACTGAAAAAGGAACTAACTTCAGCCCTTATAATTTAGCCACCTAACTGGAACATTCCATTTGAGCTAATGTGTGATGCATCCGATACTACTATTGAAGTTGTTTTGGGTCAACGGGTTGGAAAGCTACCTCATGTGATTTACTATGCTAGTAGGACCCTCAATGATGCACAACTCAATTACACAACCACTGAAAAAGAATTGTTAGCTGTAATTTTTGCCTTGGAGAAATTTCGGTCCTACTTAATAAGGTCTAAAGTCATCATTTATACGGATCATGCAGCCCTGAGATACCTTCTGTCCAAAAAGGATGCGAAAGCCCGATTGATCCAGTGGATCCTTTTGCTACAAGATTTTGATTTGGAAATAAGAGATAAAAAAGGATGTGAGAATGTTGTAGCAGACCATCTTTCGAGGATACCTTTAGAGCCTTCAGATGAGGTCCTACTAAATGAAAATTTTCCTGATGAACAATTACTCAGTATTTCTCAAATCCCTTGGTTTGCATATATAATCAATTACCTTGTTATAGGGGAGATGCCCACCCATTGGTCAAAACAAGATCGATTAAAATTTCTAGCTGAGGTCAAGTACTTTTTTTGGGATGACCCGTATCTTTTTAAGTACTGCCCGGACCAGATCATCAGGAGATGCATTTCTGATCATGACCATTACTCGGTCATTTCCTTTTGCCATGATCATGCTTGTGGGGGCCACTTTAATTTGAAAAAGACTGCTGCAAAAGTTTTACAGTGTGGATTTTACTGGTCCACTATTTTTAAAGATTGCCACACATTCTATTTGAACTGTGAAAGGTGTCAAAAGCTTGGCAAGCTCAATCGAAGAAATATGATGCCCTTGAATCCCATACTTATAGTGGAAACTTTTGATGTGTGGGGAATTGACTTCATGGGCCATTTCCAAATTCCTTTGGAAATCTTTACATTTTACTGGCAGTAGATTATGTTTCCAAGTGGGTAGAAGCCATACCGACAAAGAAGAATGACCATCATGTGGTGATTAAGTTCGTGAGAGATTATATATCTTCTCGCTTTGGTACACCTAGAGCGATCATTAGTGACGGAGGCACTCACTTTTGCAACCGTCCCTTTGAGCATTTATTAAAAAAATATTCTGTCACCCATAAGGTTGCTACACCTTATCACCCACAAACAAGTGGCTAAGAGGAAATTTCAAATAGGCAAATTAAACAAATTTTGGAAAAGACTGTCAATCCCACTCGGAAAGACTGGTCTTTGCGATTGATCGACGCACTGTGGGCCTATCGAACCGCTTACAAGACTCCTATTGGATGTCCCCATATAGGTTGGTCTATGGTAAGGCATGCCATTTGCCTGTTGAATTGGAGCACAGAGCTTATTGGGCCATTAAGAATAATTTTGACTTACCCACTGCGGGTACTCTGCGCAAATTGCAACTCAATGAGTTGGAAGAACTTCGAAATGATGCCTATGAGAATGCCAAGATCTATAAAGAACGAATGAAGTTGAACCATGATAAGTCAATTTTAAGAAAATCATTTGAACCAGGTATGAAAGTCCTTTTATATAATTCCCGATTACACCTATTTCCCGGGAAGTTACGAACCCGGTGGACTGGTCCATTCATTGTCAGGACTGTTTACTTTCATGGTGCGGTGGAAATTGAAAATCCCAAGAATGGGGATATTTTCAAAGTGAATGGTCAACGGTTGAAACCGTTTCTGGAACTGAAGGATAAAAACATTGAGGATATCCTTTTGGAAGACCCAATTTACTAGGACTAATCATTTTTGGTCATGTCGGGTTGACGACATTAAACTTAGCGCTGTTTGGGAGGCAACCCAATTTTGGAAGGTAATTGAGCTGGTTGATCACATTCTTTTGCAATCACCCCACATGGTAAGATGTTCTAATTTTCCTTATTGTTCATTTTCACATTACACATGCATTCATAACATTGAGGACAATGTTAGATTTAGGTTTGGGGGTGTGAGTTAGAACTTGACATGTGATCATTTGTTCAATTTTCATTCTACATTTTCTTTTTCGTTTTTCTTAGTTAAAAAAAATTTGGTAGAGAGAAACGTCCGAGAGAATTTTTATTGGCTGAAGATATTTATTTTGGGCAAAAGAAAACAATGGTTCACTATTTTATTTACGGAAAGAGTTTTTGGAAAAGTGCTGAATTTCGATCCCTCACTTTTACACAGATTGTATACGTTTTCAAGGTTTTGAATGTGAAGCTATGATTTTCGTTTTTCTTTGATAAAAGAAAATTAGAAAATCGACCCTTAGTGTACAAAGCTTCATGGTTCGACGGGTGGATACATGAAAAGGGCTCCCTATTGTTGGGGACCGCAAAAAAAAATAAATTTGTGACTAGTTTGTGTTCATAGCCTTTTTAACCCGAGTTAGTAAGCCCTTAGGGGTATTTTCATACCTAGTGCCCTAAAGCCATCTGATTTGGGAGTCATTGGCCTAATGCTCGTTACATGGGTTAATTAGAAAGCTTAAGGGACTCAGGTATTGCACAGTTACATGTGTGTGTTAAAAAAAAAAAGAAAAAAGAAAAATTGCGCCCTTTGAAAAACAGTAGTGCGAAAGCCGTCATTATTGCCTTGAGAGGAAGAGTGTTTTTTTTTTTTTTTTGCTACGTTTAGGCGGCCCTGAAGTCAATTTAAAAAAAATATATATTTTCACGAAAATTATTGGTGGATCATTTGATGCTTATTTCGTATACATGCTTTTCACCGTGCATGATCAATTAGCATAATTTCGAGAATTTTTGACCAAAAGATGGGATTTGTGAACCGAATTTAAGATTTGTCCTTGAAAATCTCGAGAATCGAGAATAGTAAGTGTCTATAGATTTTCTCTTGGAGGAAGTTTCCCTAGATTTTGATAGGTTTCAAAACTTCTTTGAAAAAAAAAAAAGGAATTTTGTGGGTGTATTCACTGCAAACCCTCACGAGGCACAACTCGTCCACTAGGGGAAACCTAGGGGTTTAAGGGCTTACTGCATACGTTAAATGCAGTCGAAAGTGATGAGTCAGGCCCGCCCAAGTGGCCCATTCCGTCATGAGCCAAAGCCTAAAATTAATGGAGATCCGTTTGGAGTCCGAGCCCAAATCCACGATGCCTGGCCACGTCACAGCCGTCCGGGTCGCTTCGGAAGCAGTCAGGCCACTTCCCACTTTTACCAAGTCCTGCGGAGAATATCACAACTGCCTCGCCAGTCGAGGACACCTCGAAGGCTCCTCGTAATCGGCGCTGTAAAGTTGTCCCCATCTGTTAGGGGAAGACTATAAATTTAAGAGCCTCTCGATACTTGAGGGGCAAGCAAATTTCTCTCTTTTAGACACTATCCCAAATTTGTAATCTCTGAAACACTTGAGAATTAATACATCCGGCGAACTCTGCCTTTGAAGTGGACATAGGTCACACTGACCGAACCACTATAAATCTCTCTCTCCTCTTAATTACCGCATTTATTACCTATTAACTAACCGGTGGTGTGCGAAGTCATTTTTCTGCATCATCAGTTTGGCGCCGTCTGTGGGAAGCGACTAAAATTCTCACGCTAGAATCCTCATTTTTTCAAAATTATGGTGATCACCACAAGATCTGCAAGATGACCAGAGGATAATCCCTCTCGAGAAGGCGAGAATGATCCTCCACCGACTAATCCTGCCCCAAATGCCCCTGCTCCCACTCCACAACAGATGTTGGAGACCATGCAACAGCTGGTGACCCAAAACCAGCAGATCCTACAGCTCATGCTCACAGCAGGGCAAGGAGGAGCACACTTTGGAGGAGTACCGCATGGAGCACCGCGCCCGGGGTACCCAAGGGCTCCACGCCGGGGAGCTCCTCCCCCGGGCGCCAATCCCCTGGGCGCCCATCCCCCGGGCGCCTAAGGGTTTCCTCTGGGCCCCCCTTTTGGGGTTACACTGGGGGCAAGGGGAACACATCACGAAGGACCTCCTCCTCCCGGTGGAGCCCAGTTTGAAGGATTCCCACCTCCAGGAGGAGCAGGTCATGGAGGACTTCCACCTCCGGGGGGAGCACATCATGAAGGACCCCCACCTACTCCCTCTGCTTCTAATGGGGATGGTCCTAGTTTCCAAGAAGGGGAAAGTGAAAACATGGAGGAGAGCAACTTCCATGATCACTCTCGAGGAGCCCCCAATCGCTGGGACGAGAAGATCAGGGAAATGCAGAACCAACTGGGTGATGTCTTCAACACCATGAAGGCGCAGGCCCCACAAACATTGGATTAACTAGTCGGGCGGACGGATACACCGTTCAAGCCCGACGTGGTAAACTACCCGCTTCCTCCAAGGTTCAAAATGCCGTCCATAGAAACCTTCGATGGGATGAAGGATCCATTGGACCACCTGGAGACATACAAAACTATAATGCAGCTGTATAATATCCCTGACGAGGTTATGTGCAGGGCATTCCCAACTACCCTGAAGGGTTCCGCTCGGCAGTGGTTTGCCAATCTAGCCCCAGCCTCCATCGCCAACTATGGGGAGTTGAGCAAATCCTTCGTGTCACACTTCATCGGAGGGCGCCGCCACTAGAAGCCCGCCACACACCTGCTCAGCGTAAAGCAGGACAAAAATGAGAGGCTCAGGAGCTACCTCACTCGTTTTAACGAGGAGGTACTTCAGGTTGAAGATCCCGATGACAAAGTGACAATGACAGCCTTCTTGGGAGGCCTTCGCTCGTCGAGTTTCCTCTTCTCAGTGATGAAGCGCCAGCCAAAGAGCATGACAGAGCTACTAGCAAAGGTCCAAAAATATATAAATGCTGAAGACATCACCAGGGCCAGGCGAGGTGAGTCCTCCAGATCAGGGGATAAGGGGAAAGAGCGGGACAGAGATGAAAAGAAGGAGATAAGCAACAAGAGAAGCAGGACAGAGAGGTTACCTGTCAGAGACCGACTCGGTCCTACTCCGCAGAGAGACCGACAAGCATTCACCCCCCTCAATGCCGCTGTTGAGCACATTTTGCTCCAGATACAAGATGACCCAGCCATAAAATGGCCTGGAAAGATGAAGTCCCCTCCAAACCGCAGAAACCCGGCCAAATATTGTCGCTTCCATCGCGACCATGGTCATGACACCGACGATTGCTATGACCTCAAGAGACAGATAGAGGATCTTATTCAACGTGGTCACCTGTGCCAGTATGTTGCTGGTAGGGGGCAAGCACCACCACCACCTCACAATCTGGAGGACCAGCATCCCATTGGGGAGATCCGAACTATCTCAGGCGGATTAGCAGAGTCACTTTCTGCCATGAAGGCCCACGTCAGAAAGGCAAGGCATCCTGACGAAGCACGCCCATCCAAGGACCCCAGGCATGGCGCTAGTGATACCATATCCTTCTCAGACAAGGACTTGGAAGGATTCCAGCATCCCCATGACGACCCTCTGGTGCTTACCATGACGGTCGCCAACTTCCAGGTGCGTAGGATCTTGGTGGACAGCGGCAGCTCTGCGGATATCCTATTCGCAGAAGCTTATGACCAGCTCAAGTTGGGCCGGGAAAGGCTGCAGCCAGTAAAATCCCCCCTTATTGGGTTCTCAGGGGAGAAAGTGTATCCCCTTGGGGGAATCACATTCCCAGTCAGGGCCGGGGCAGCACCCCGAAGCTCTACTACAATGGTGAACTTCCTGGTGATAGACTGCCTGTCTGCTTACAACATCATACTAGGACGACTTGCCCTTAACGCATTAAGGGCCGTCTTCTCCACCTATCATCTCATCCTCCGCTTTCCGACCCCAAATGGAGTGGGGGAGATCAGGGGAGATCAGGTTGCAGCAAGAGAATGTTACGTCTCCTCAATGAAGGCCAAGAAGACCCAGGAGGCGTTACAAGTCGAAATCTTGGACCCGAGGGATGACGCCACCACAGAAAGAGGGGAACCAGTCGAAAAACTTACCTCGGTGGCCTTACATGAAGAACATCCTGACAGAAGAGTGTACATTGGCTTTTCTCTTTCAGAAGATCTGGTCTGCCAGTTAACAGATTTTCTGAGAATGAACATGGACATTTTCGCATGGTCACATGCGGATCTTGAAGGGATTGATCCCGAAGTCACCACTCATCGCCTTAATGTCGACCCTCGCCACAAGCCTGTTCGACAAAAGCTAAGGGGCGCCTCCACTGAAAGGGCCCAAGCAATGGACAAAGAAGTCGGGAAGCTGATAGAAAATGGAGCGGTTAGAGAAGTAGCATATCCCGAATGGCTGTCAAATGTGGTAATGGTGACAAAAGCCAGTGGGAAGTGGCGCCTCTGCGTCGACTTCACGGAGCTTAACAAAGCATGCCCAAAGGACAGCTATCCGCTGCCTCGGATTGACCTCCTCATCGACGCCACAGCAGGACATGAACTCCTTTCCTTCCTGGATGCCTATTCTGGATACAACCAGATCAGCATGCATCCCCCAGACCAAGAAAGGACGTCGTTCATCACTCCAAAGGGGACCTACTGCTACAGGGTTATGCCCTTCGGACTGAAAAACGCAGGTGCAACCTACCAGCGCCTGGTAAACAAAATGTTCCAGTCCCAGATTGGGCGAACAATGGAGGTTTATGTCGACGATATGCTGGTGAAGAGCTTGGCTGCAGTAGATCACATCGACCATCTTCAAGAGACTTTCAATGTTCTCAGAGCCTACCACATGAAGCTGAACCCTGAGAAATGCGCCTTTGGCGTGGGATCGGGAAAGTTCTTGGGCTTCATGGTCAACCAGAGGAGAATTGAGGCGAACCCTGATAAAATCAAAGCTATACTCGACATGAAGTCGCCCACTTCCACCAAGGAGGTGCAGCGCCTCAACGGAAGAATTACAGCGCTCAATAGATTCGTTTCCAAGTTTGCAGATAAGTGTTTGCCTTTCTTCAAAATTCTCCGAAAGGCTTTCGAATGGGGACCTGAGGCTGAGGAGGCCCTCCAGAAGCTTAAAGCATACTTGGCCGCACCTCCTCTCCTTTCACATGCTGCACCCGGTGAGGTGTTATATTTGTACCTATCTGCTTCCCCCTCAGCAGTCAGCTCTATTCTGATCAGAAATCATGATGGGGTGCAAAGGCCCATCTATTATGTCAGCAGAGCATACAGAGGAGCCAAGATCAGATACTCGGGGTTAGAAAAGCTTGCGCTTGCCCTCATCGCGACTGCCAGGCGCCTACGGCACTATTTTCAGAGCCATACTATCATGGTCGTCACCAATCAACCCTTGAAATGAGTCTTGGCAAAGCCGGATGTATCCGGGGGACTCCTCAAGTGGGCAGTGGAACTGGGCGAGTTTGACGTCCAGTACCAACCAAGGGTATCCATCAGGGCACAAGCACTGCAAGATTTTGTAGCTGAGTTTACATACTCAGAATGTGAACCCACCACGTTGTTGCCGTCGAGCCCAGAATTACAAATCAACCTACCACCTGGCGTGAACACCCGGGTGGGCGCCCAGTCCACCCCGGGCGCCCAGGCCCAGACAGCAACAGTGGGCGCCCAGGCCACCCCGGGTGCCCAGACAACAGTGGGCGCCCAGACCACCCCGGGCGCCTAGATTTCCTCAATGGGCGTCCAGACTACTCTGGGCGCCCACACCCCTCCTGGCGGCCTGACATCCCCTCCTGGCGCCCCGATCCCTCCTGGCGCCCAGGCACCTCCAGAAGATTTTTCTTCACTACCACTTTGGAAGCTGTATGTTGATGGCTCCGCAACCAGCGAGGGAAGTGGAGCGGGACTCATCTTGATCAGCCCTGATGGTACACCCATCAAATATGCAGTGAAGCTACACTTTGTTGCCACAAATAATGAAGCAGAATATGAGGCTCTCCTCTCTGGCTTGAGATTGGCAGCAGAAATGGACGCTCGGTCCCTCGCGGCCTATAGTGATTCTCAATTGATAGTGAACCAGGTAAATGGAGAATTCGAAGCAAAAGAAACAAAAATGCAGGAGTACCTTGGCATGGCGAAGAAATTGGTCCAGCAGTTTCAATACTTCCAGATCCGTCATATCCCAAGTGGGGATAATATGGCCGCAGACGTACTCGCCAGGCTAGCCTCATCCTGGGAGGACTCATTTGCAGAGCCAACGCTCGTCGGACACCAGTTTGAGCCAAGTAAGTTGGATGTGGACACCGCAAACATCAACTGTACAACGGCCGAATCAAACTGGATGACCCCCATAAGGGCATACCTCCAAGAAGAAATAATACCAGGTGATCCCCTGGAGGCCAAGAAGCTTAGAATGAGAGCTTCTAAGTTCACCCTCTTACAAAATGTACTCTACAAGAAGGGTTACTGCTTACCATTGCTACGCTGCCTTTCGCCAGAAGAAGCTGACTATGCCCTTAGAGAGATTCACGAAGGAATTTGTGGGAATCACTCCGGAGGACGCTCCCTCGCCCACAAAGCGCTTAGGCAAGGGTATTTTTGGCTGAGCATGGTAAAAGACGCCAAAGAGTTTGCCAAAAAGTGTGATAAATGCCAGCGCTTCGCCACTGTGCCAAGGCAGCCACCAGAGGAATTGACGACCATTGTAAGCCCATGGCCTTTTTCCAAATGGGGCATTGACATCCTGGGCCCCCTTCCTTTGAGCAAAGGACAGTGCAAGTTTGTGGTCGTCGCCATCGACTATTTCACAAAATGGGCGGAGGCAGAACCCCTAGCAAAAATAACAGACTCGAAGGTAAAAGACTTTGTCTGGAAAAACCTAGTCTGCCGATTCGGGATACCTCACGCCATTGTCAGTGACAATGCCAAGCAGTTCGATAATAAACTTTTTAATTCTTTCTGCTCCGACCTTCAAATAAAGCAGCCTCATTCCAGCCTGGCACACCCACAGGCGAATGGGCAGGCAGAAGTCATGGTGAGAACAATTCTCCGTAACTTAAAGACAAGGCTCGAAAGAGCTAAGGGTCTTTGGGTCGATGAACTCCCAGGAGTGTTATGGGCCTATCGAACTACGCCAAGAACTCCTACCGGGGAAACTCCTTTCTCCCTCTCTTATGGGACTGAGGCAGTCATCCCTGTTGAGATAGGAGTACATTCCCTAAGAGTCCACCACCACGACCCCGTCACTAACGAGGAAGGACTTCGCCTCAACCTCGACTTAGTAGAGGAGGCAAGGGAGATGGCTGTGGTCCGCAACGCGGAGTACAAGCGACGCATGGCGAGGTACTACAACTCGAGGGTAAAGCCTCGTTCCTTCCAACCGGGAGACCTAGTCCTCAAAAAGGTGATTCTCGCTACAAAGGACTCCTGCGAAGGAAAGCTGGGACCAAACTGGGAAGGGCCCTACCTCGTCACAGAAGTAGTGAGACCAGGCACCTACAGGATCCAGAATTCTGATGGAAAGGCCTTACCTCATCCGTGGAACGCGGAGCATTTGAAGAGGTACTACCAGTGACATTCTGTGAGAGTCAATGTATGAGGGTTTGGGCTCAATGTGATTATTTTTACTTTGTCAATGATGTGTCAAGCAATGGATGAATAAAATCATTTTATAATAAAAAGATCCTTGCATTCCCAAAAGTCAGGCTACAGATTGCCTTTCTTTAAAAAAAAAAAAACAAAGCAAAAGTCCCTATCCTCGAATCACTCTCATCCTCCTCCTCATCGTCTTCTTCATCCTCATCCTCCTCGACATCATCCTCGGCATCATCAGAGCTGCCACTGCCATCATCATCAGGCGCCTCAGTAAGCAAGAAGCCTGAGAAGTCAAGATCTGAGAAAGCAGCAGAAATCTTCCCTCGAAACTCATCATAGCCGTCAATAAAGGCATTAGCGAGGTCATTTTCGAGGTCCCTCTCAGCAAGGGCAGCCCTCTCCTCAGCCTGAGAAGCCCTCTCGTGTGCAGCCTTCACCTCTGTCTTCACCGCAGCCTCTCTGAGCAGCACCCTCTCACGGGTCTCTGCAAGCTCAGCCTCATTGAGCGCAGCCCTCTCATGGGCCTTCACAAGCTCAGCCTCTGCCTTGGCCGCCTTCTCGTGGGCTGCTGAGAGCTCAGTATCAACCTTGGCCGCCCTCTCGCGGGCTGCTGAGAGCTCAGTATTAAGCTGGGTCGCCCTCTCGCGGGCCGCCATAAGATCAACCTCGGAAGCCTTACTAGCAACTTCCAGAGCGGTAATCTTTCCTTTAGCAACGGAAAGCTCCTTTTGAACGGTCTCATTCTCCTGTTTCACCTGACTGTAAGATCAAGCCCTCGACAATAAGCAGACAGATGCAGTGGAGGCCTGAAAAAATAAAGGACAAGGAAATGAGACAGTACATAAGACAAAAAAGAGGACGAAAGTCTAGAGAAAAGGGAAATAGTAAACATTTACCTGAGCCAGACCCTCGAGAAATGTGTTGATGACCCCCTCGGTGCCCAAGGCATTAACCTGACAGACCTCGGGGGGCAACACGAATCTCCCTAGCCTTTCCCGGATTGTTCGCGGGTTGCCTAGCATGGGATCAGCCCCAGTCGGTACCCCTGTGGAAGTACCCGCGCGCGGAGGACACAATTGAGGGGCAGCTGGAGAGGAAGACTGCGGAGCAGCAGTCTTAGCTGAGGAGGTCGCTGCGTGGAGAGACACCACAGGAGAGGCTACCCGAGGGAGACACACCCGAGGCCCCACACGAGTCACTGGTGGAGAGGTCCCTGGTGAGGAGTTATCTGTCCTCGCCACCTTGGAGGGAGGGGTACTCCTACCAGACAGGTAGGCCTCAATCGCTTTTCTGTTTACGGCTGGAAAAAAAAACAAAAGTGTTATTGGGGTACGGCATATTAGGTAAACACGCAAAACATTGCTAAAGTTGAAATGACTTACTTTTTCTCTTTGAAGCCGATCCTGGAAGGAGTCCGCCAGTCCTACCCAAAGACGAAGAGTCCGGAGGTCCACTGGTCTTACCTCTCTCCTTGGGAAGGAGAACTCCCAAGTCCTTGTCAGGGTGATCTCTCACCGCTTGCAACTTGCGCTCCTGCTCCGTGGAGAGTACGGGAGCATCTGCAAAGGGACAGGGCAGTGAGCACATGCATAAAACAAAAAAGAAAGCAATCAGAAAACGTACCTAGTCTCTTGGCGTCAATCCATCGTGTGGGTACCAAAGGTCGATCTGAATCAGCAACCCACTCTCCACCGATGAAGAAGAAGCGAGATTTCCAATCGTGGCAATTGGAACGCAATCCCGTGAGCAGCTTGCCGCCCCTGGGGGTAAAATAGTACCATCCCCTGTTAGGGGCTAGGGACTCGATCAAACTGTAGGGAGCATGAAACTCTAGAGGAGAAGCATCCTCTTGATGTACTCTCCTCCACAGAGCAAGGAAGCCGAGCAGAACTCTCCATCCGTTGGGTGCTAATCGCCCCGGAGTTAAGGAAAAATAGTGAAGAACACGGCAAATGGGGGAGGATATTGGAAACCTTAACCCGGCCTTGATCATCTCCTCATAGATGACAACGTCACCAAAAGAATCATCACATGCTGGCTCGTCTGGTTCGGCCCGCCTGCACAGTACGGTGGGAGGGATACAAACAGCAACCCTCATAAGGTCACCGTCAGTTTTTAGTACACTAAAGGTAGTACTCACCTTGGATCCGGCATCCTCAACAATAACTTTTCCTCGATAACGACGAGGACGCAGAATTTTGCTTGATACGTGGCTGGGAAGGTAGTTCTCTATTTCTTTTGTTCCCTGTCGACCGGCCCCCGCAACTGTAGACAAACTGGCGCCCGTGACCGCCCGTGTCGAAAAGCCTGCACCTATGGGTGCTGCTGAGGCTGCCACTGTCGCCCGTATAGAGACACCCGACGTTCCCGCACCGGGCGCCGCCGTTGCCTGGGCGCCCGTGCCAGGCGCTTCCCTCGCCGTCGCCGTCCTCGCCGCTACCGCCACATCGGGCGTTGCGCCCACCCTTGCCACAGTCGTCACGCCGGGCGCTGCCATCACGACCCGGGCGCCCGCCCCGGGCGCTGCCAGCACGGCCTGGGCGCCCGCCACTGGCGCTGCCACCATCGCTGCTGCCATCCGTCTGGCGCCTGTGCTTGAGATTGCGACACCCGGCGTCGCAGGAAATCTCGACGCCGCCCGACCCACCTCGCCAGCACCCCTACCACCAGCGACCGTGCCGCCCTCGTCGCCCGTGCCAACGCCCGCAGCGTCCATGCCACCCACGGCAGCGCCGCCCAAGGCAGTGCCCTCGCTGCACGCTGCAACGCCAGCGGCGCCCACGCCGGGTGCTGCTGTCACGCCCGCCACGCATGAGCCTGGCGTTCGCAGCAAGACGCCCTGGCCCAGTGCTGCCCGCTGCACGGCTCCCGGGACCGTCGCCGCCACCTGCCCGTCGCCAAGGCCGACCGGCGCTACACCGATGTTCGCTGCAACCGTCGCGACGACAGCCGTCATGGCAGCCACCTCTCTCGTATGCAGGACCTTCACTTTCTCATGAGCTGCTTTGTCTGCAGTGGGATGCTCCATGGCTTTGGAGAGTGCTGCACTTCCCCTTTTTCTTGGAATGAGGACTCAATGAATGAAAAAGGTGGGTCTTCTTCTTTGAGAATGAGGAAGGTTTAAAAAAAATAATAATAATAACCCAATGTGCAATGGGTTGTCTTCTACTTAAAGAAGATGGATGGAAGAAAAAATAGTGAAGAATGAAGAAAAGTTGAAGCTTTTCTTTCTCTGGGAAGAGGAACAGTTGACGAACGTGGGGTGGGTCTCCTCTCTTTCAAAGGGCTTTTATAGCCTAGGGTTTCACAAGCCCCACAAAGCCTATGGTTTCAAAAACCCCAAACATAAGAGGAGTCCCACGCTAACAGGACTCTCCCAAAATCCTTCTCCTCAGGGCCTGGGAGGAACACAAGAAGCTGGCAAGGAGAGGAACGCGGCAAATAATCATTTGAATGAGAAAGAAGCCCGGATATTCAAAATGCCCCCCTTTCAAAGCTTCTTTGGGCACGGGGCATTGAGGGGCAAATGATGAGTCAGGCCCGCCCAAGTGGCCCATTCCGTCATGAGCCAAAGCCTAAAATTAATGGAGATCCGTTTGGAGTCCGAGCCCAAATCCACGATGTCTGGCCACGTCACAGCAGTCCGGGTCGCTTCGGAAGCAGTCAGGCCACGTCCCGCTTTTACCAAGTCCTGCGGAGAATATCACAACTGCCTCGCTAGTCGAGGACACCTCGAAGGCTCCTCGTAAACGGCGCTGTAAAGTCGTCCCCATCTGTTAAGGGAAGACTATAAATTTAAGAGCCTCTCGATACTTGAGGGGCAAGCAAATTTCTCTCTTCTACACACTATCCCAAATTTGTAATCTCTGAAACACTTGAGAATTAATACATCCGGCGAACTCTGCCTTTGAAGTGGACGTAGGTCACACTGACCGAACCACTATAAATCTCTCTCTCCTCTTAATTACCGCATTTATTACCTATTAACTGACCGGTGGTGTGCGAAGTCATTTTTCTGCATCATCAGAAAGTACCAGCGAAAGTGGTGTTTTTCATTTCTGTTTTTACATTAGCTTGTTTTCTTTAGGATTAGTTTATGTGTTTTATTCCTTATCGCTTATTTTGCTAAGGGACTAGCAAAAGGCTAGTTGGGGAGTGTGATAAGTCTACCAAACTAAGTTATTAAATCATCATTTCATTAACATTTGTGGACCTAATTAGGTTTAATTGCATAGAATTGCATTTAATTTCATGATTACATGCATTTGAGGATATTTTTAGAGAAATGGTCAAAATTGGTCAAAATTCATTGAATTGCATGACTTTTTGAAATTAAGTTTTTCTTATCTCATTTATCACCCCAAAATTAGGCTTTTGGTTTCATTAATGCATATCTTGCTATTTTTGGCACCATGTGCTATTTTTGGAAAGTTGGTCATTTTGGTGCATCACTAGGAATGTAGAGTCCGATACATGGTTCATAATTATTTTCTTGCATATGATTAATTTTAAAATTGCCTCTTTTAATTTGTAAGAGAAATCAACATGGGACCTACATTGATGAAATTTGAGAAGAGAGGTCAAAGAAAAATCAAATAAGCAAGCAAAGAGAGAGTCCAAGCATGCTTAGACGTCTTATTCCCGGATTTTTTCAGGGGCAGCAACTTCAAATGGCTATAACTTTCAATCCGACCGTCAGATCGATGAACTTTACCTACCGTTAGAAAGCTTATTCAGAGTAGATATCTGTGGAGCCCAAGAACGTGCAAATCAGAGCTATATTGACAAAGTTATGGGCCCGGAGATTTTCATGTTCACTTTTAGACGGGATTGCAATTAAACTCATACCGTTGATAATCAATTGCTACACATCCCTTGTGGGACCCCATCTTAAGATTAGCGAAGCCACCCAGAGGTTTCCATAAGCTTCCACCTGATTCAAATTCAAAGATGATAAGAGATATACCTTATCAATGAAGAAAAATCAAATCTACAGAAAAGGTGTCCAGATTCAATGCATTTGATAGATAACCGGAGAAATAAAAGGAATCAAGATATAGCATAGGAGGGAATCAACTCCTCCCTTGGACGTCCCTAATACTCTCTCTCTTCTTCCCTACTTCTCTTCTCTCTCTACCTTTTCTCTCTAGAAAAAAAAAAAGAAAAGAAAAGAACAATCTGTGAGTATTCTGGAGCCCTGTTCCAGAACTAGGTTAGAAGAGTGTGAAAAAATTTGTAATTGCTATGAAGTTCTTAATGAAAGTCACATCTTTTGCAATGTAGGAGTAGATCCCTGGATCAGAGTGTCAGATGAAGTTAAGTATTTCTCATCGTTAATTTATGTGATATTTTTGTCTCTTGTTTATTGATTATAATAATAAATCTGCCTTCTGTCATTGACAACATATGTTATTCAATTTTTTTATTTGAACAATGCTTTAATCATGTATGTTTTCTTAATAGATTATTCTTAGATTGAAATTCTTTGATAATCTATCTTTGATTAGTATGTGATATTTAGTTAAGTTCATAATTTTATTAGGTGAAGGAGATTTTTTCCTTAAATAAATTGTGTAAAATTGTGCTTTTTGATAGACAAACTATCCAAATCAGAAACATTGATTTGTTTTTTATTTGAAGAATTTTTGGGACAAATTTATTTTATGTATTGCATAGAATAATGATGGGACTACTTAATGGATTCATGATATTCTAATCTGCATTTTCTCATATTTTATTGCTGCACTATAGATCTAACATTTTCTCAATCTTATTACTGTTTTTCTTTTCTTTATCTCTCTTGTCATTATCATTGAAATAAAAAAATCAGATTTTAAATTTTAACTTAGTAGTGCTCCTTGTGGGATTCGACCTGTACTTGCCATTGTCTCAAAAAGATAACTGTGCACTTGCAGTATTAAAAGATTGGATTTAAACAAAAATCACATCATAAGTTGGCCTAGATGGTTAAGTTAGTCCCTCTTTTGAAGGATGCATAATCTACCGCTGCAGCAAACATATATTTGATATTTGGGTGACTTTGAATGTTATTTATTAGTGGGAATGAGTCCCATCTAGGGATAGCAAACAGGTTAGGTCAGGCCAGGTCAAAATGGGTTGTGTTGATTTTAGTACTAGGGAGTTTAAAAGTAAACTCATACATATCCAACATTTAAAAAAAAAAAAAAAACAAAGTCAGATAACCCAAATCTAAATCGATACAGGTCAACCGACTTGGCCCTCATAACCTTCATTGAGCATAGGTCAACCCATTTAACCTGAACCAACCCCATCTAACGTGTAAATGTCTAAACCAAGTCAGTCCATTTCAATTGCTAAGGTTATATTTGAGTTTAGTTATAGGCCACAGAAAGCCCAAAATACAAAAATATTAAACCAACATGCTGACTAAACTGATTTAGATATGTGGCTTGATCCTAAGCTGACCCATTTAAACGGGTTATGTGAGTTATGCAAGTTGTGTGAGTCGGCCCTAACTAGCTTATTTTACTATAAATTTGATTTATTAAACCCGTGACCCAATATAAATCCACGACTTTCATGTGGATTTTGGAAGCAGACCCAAAAGTCTCGTATGTGCTTTGAAAGTGAACCTAGGCCCAATAGGGCGGCTACTCCCAGAAGCATAAAAAAAATTGGATCCCTCAATTAAAAAAAACAAAAATAAAATAAAAAACAAAAGATGAACTCGGTTCCTCAATTAATATGGTGTTGGTTGAATTGGGTTAATAAGTGGAGTGAGGAATTACTAACACTCCCACAAAAATGGCCCATACGTGGGTGGGAGGATCCAATCCAATCTGATGGTCACTGGAAGGGCATTGGGTCAGTGTCGGCGAATAAATCTGTCGCCATATGATATTTGGACTTAGTTTCAACTTTAAAGGGAAATTCACTGACACTCCTCTCGCCGTGGCCATGCCAGAGAATCTAGGAAGAATAAGCCACGTCTGACTCTTGGCCGTTTGTTTGGACTATCCACCACATGAGTCCAGCTCCTCTCTCAAGTCCAAAAATCAGAGAAATCATGTCTTGTCCACTCTAACGTTGTGGTCGGTTTTATTTCTGAGACCACTTAATCTGGACCAGCTTCTTTCTTCACACACTGTTTTCTTTGAACTTCCCATGTCAAGATTTTGTTTTGTTATTATTTTGAAAAATTTATGGGAAAAATCCCCGTAGGATCCATATGTCCTATCAGGACCCCGTATCACGCTGGAGACAGGAGGGGTCCTCATGTGGCTTTTTGAGTAAATTATCCAACAGTCCCTGAGCACGGTCTTCTAAGGCATCAAGGACAACAACTTTTTCTCTAATGCCTCTAAGTCCAGACAGCTGTAGATATTTTGGTGAAAGGTCCCTAATATGCCATGTCATATATTTTCATGACTAATTTGCCCATTTCAACCCTCATTCATAGGCCAAGTTCTCTCTTATTCTCTGTTGTCTTAGAGAACTCATTCATTCTTCTTCTCTCTCATTTTCCATTTTCCGTTCCTTTCCGTGGTTATGGAGTATCACTGTAGAGCACCTTTCGTTGCCACCATAACTTTCGATTCTCTCTCTTTCATTTCTTCAAAGATAGAAACGATTTTGAAATCTCTCTCTCTCTATCCAAATCTCTCTCTACAACTGATTTGAAAGAGAGTAGTTTGCTCTTTTGCTTGTTTTCCCTCTCTTTTCTCGATTAGATCATGATTATCAAGTGTTCTTGTTTTAGATATTGATTTTTATTAGAATCTGATTTTCCGTATTCTGACTTTTGGTATTGCCGAGCTCAGATAAATTTTCCAAAAACTTTGATAAACTAGACAAAAACTGAGATAAATTTGCCAAAACTCATATAAATTTATCTGAAGTTTCGGCAAACTTACTTGAACTTTTGGCAAAACTTAGATAAATTTATCTGAATTTTGGCAAATTTATATCAGTTTTCGGCAAACTTACCTCAACTTCTGGCAACACTTGGATAAATTTATTTGGGTTTTGGCAAATATATTTATCTGAGTTGGTAAGAGATCCAACTACTTTAGTAGGCCTTAAATGCAAGGCCTGCCCAACCACTAACAAGTTTGGACTGGAAGAGATTTCCACATTGTGGTGCCTCCCTGATGATCATCACCATCAAAGCAGGGCCGTCAAATAGACGGTGGAGATGGAAAAAAAAGGGTTGGTGGTCCAAATTGGAGGGGCAAAATTGATGGTACCATTACCACTACTCTGCCAATATTTGAAAAGTCACCACAATTTGTCTGACGACCCAAGATAAGAAATTGTAATTGGGGATTGAAAAGAACATGTGGGGCCCACTGTCAGAAGATCATGACCGTTAACTTTATGAACCCAGCTTAACTATGGGTTAAGGTCTCATGGAGGTTCCAAGTGGAGAGCAAAGGATGAATCACATCAGAAATGCATGTTCATATTAAAAAGAAAAGAAAATGAAAGGGCCCAATGTTTCCAGAGAATGGTGTCTGCAACTGCAAGTGCATACACTGTGATCATGATCTATCTGATCAATAGCGTGGACAGGCTGCACTATTGAAAAGTGGGTCTAATGTTGTAGTTGTTCTGTCCACAAATAAACCAATATTCAAAACTTAGATAAATTTGTCTGAGGTCTACTTTTGCTGATGTGTATAGGGGCGATATGGTCGATATCGACTATGAAGTTTATCAATATCTACCATTATGCGAAACTACTTTATATTTTGCCCCGATTCTCTTTTTTGCAATCCTCCTTTTGGGTCGTCCTCAACTTGGCTCCGGCAATTTTTTCCTTTTAAAAACTACCATAAAACTTCATAACCTTGGTGGTTGGACTACATTACGAGGTTGCACTACGCCAAAAATGAAGATCATAAACATTGATCAAGTGTGGTTCTAAGCCGTTTATAATTAGAAATGGGTTCAATAGGGCGCTCTGCCTATAAGAATGGAGGGAGGGCTCTTTGCTAACTATTCTCTACAAAAATTTCAAGTTAAAATCTCTTTTTTTTTTTTTTTTCCATTTTCAAGTTGGAATTTTCAAATACATGGATAGAGATGGAAATCGTGGTAGGATTTTGGAATTTTCGGGGTTTTAGGGATTTAGGATAAGAACATATTTGATAAGTTAACTATTTTCTCTGATGGCTAAAGACACCCACTTACATTTTGTAAATAATGAGTTGTATGGAAATATGTTTTTATTGAATAGTCTTATTAATTTGTACACAAAAATAGGTAATGTGATTTCTGCTACCCAGGTGTTTGATGAAATGCCTAAGAGAAATGTTGTTACTTGGACTTACTTCCATATTGTGGTAGCTCTAACATGCAGGGTTTTCTTATTCTCTTGCTTTTGTTGGGCTTTTGCAAACGAATAAAGAACAAGCCCCAAAAGCTCCAAAGAACAAGTATGACTTCTCAAATTTTCCTTAATTGATGATTTGGTGTTGTTTCCATTGATTTTCCATTAATAAATGTCTTTGAATGTGACTTGTCTTTAGTTATTATTTCATTACAGGTGATTAATAGAACATTGGTGTGCCTATGATGAGAGGTTCAATATGCTGTAGTTAGGGTCTTTGATGATTAAATGGGTTCAACAAAACAATAAACAATCATATATGTTATTTTTTAGGGTCTCTGATGATGTAAATGGGTTCAACAAAAGTGGAGACAATTATATATATGTAACTTTTTTGGGTCTTTGATGATGTAAATGGGTTCAACAAAAGTGGAGATAGTTCTACGTAACTTTTTGGGGTCTTTGATAATGGGTTGAACAAAAGTTTGCAAGGTTATATGTAGTGTTTTTTTTTTTATGATGTAAATGTGTTCAACAAAAGCATGAACAATATTATGTATTTTTCTAGTTCTTTGATGATGTATATGGTTCAATCAAAGGTTGGAGATTTCTACGAAATATTTTGGGAAGTCTTTCATAATATAAATGGACTATATGTAAGCTTGCATGGCTGTTTTACCTATTGAGATCTTATTTGATGATGTAATTGTGTTCAATGTAATGTTAACCAGTTGCATGGAATAAATTATGGACTTTTGTGATGTCAACTTATTCAATGTGTGATTTAACAATTGTATGATCCTATTTTTGGGGTCTTTGATGATGTAAATGTGTTCTATGTAAGGTTGGAAGGTCTTATAGAATATTTTGGGTTCTTTAAATCTTTAAATGGTACTAATAATCATGTATCGAAAACAGAAGTTACTGCCTTCCAAGTTAAATTGTTCTGTACGACAGAAGTGACTGATATTGACCATTCTCACTAAAGACGGAAGCTACTGTCTTCCAAGTTAAATTGTTCTATACTGACATAAATGGTTGTGTCACGACCCGGGCCCGAGATCCGGTAACCCGAGCCGTGAGCCCATACTTACTCCCGTAAATCCCGAATTAACCGAAGTTAAAACGGAATCCACAAGGGATAACATTCTAAATAAACCTGTCAAATACACAATCTGCGGAAACAATTATATATGACAAGATCAACTTACGATTTACATGTATACGAAACAATGTCCTTTATACATGTATCATTTGAACCATCTATCGGTCAATCAGTGCTTATCCAAAACATTATACAATGCCAATTAGTTACATACCAAAATGATTACACAAAAGAATAATCTCTCAAATGTTTCTCAAAATGTTCCGATCTCTGTTTCGCTCTCGGATACCCATATCAAATGGTATCCCGGCCATTCCATTCGTTTAGTCCTCCTGGAGGAACCTGAGCGGTCTCCTTCGCTGCCGCCGGGGGCGCTGCTGCACCGGCAAGGGCAAACGGGCCTGTAATGCCATCAATGACACTAGTGAACACGACGGTTCAACAATGTATAAACAATTCTTGCAATAGCATGTTAATTCATGAGTTAGACTCATTCAATATATCAATAACAGTTCCAATTCTAGATAAGCCTAGAAAGTTCATACAATAACAATAAGTAGACGTGAAAGTCAATCATGTGGACATGTATAGGGTGGTCACTACCATAGCATTCATTGTCATTTCATTCATTTCATTTACCATCTTCCCTCAAAGGAAGGATTTACCATTTCCATCTTCCCTCAAAGGAAGGATTCATCATTACCATCTTCCCTCAAAGGAAGGATTCATCTTCCAAATGGAAGGCATCGATCCATACCCATAGATACGATCGGAATATAATGGGACTTACTAGTGTCCGGGCCAGGGACAACTAGCATCACCACGGAGCTCCGGAACGCCCCCAAATCCATCTACTACAGTAGGATTAATCATTTGTTTCATTTATTAATTCATTGAACTCATTAGAGTTCTCATACAATAGCTAGGTAGTGCCAAACTCAAGATTCAAATCAAATCAAATTAACAAACTCTATTCAATTCAATTTCTCTATTCAAAACTATTCATAATTCAAACCATTCATTTAGGTGTAACACTCGGTTTTCTAGTGCACGTGTCATTTTCGATTGACATCACATTAGATTTATTATGCATTAGAGTCCCCTTAATTATCACCTATGAAGGTTTGTAATAATAAAAGATTAACACACACCACTGTAATAGGGTTCAAACTCATCAATACTCCTTCTATAGCCCATAAACCTCAATTATACTATAAATAGTCTCTAGACTGATTTATAGACCTATTTACACTTATCAAATGAGTTTTTCTTATTCAATTAGAATTACCTTTGTTTGGGCCCAACTTTGAGTTTTCCAATCACTAGGACATGTAGACCATTAGATTCTACGTTCCAAAAGCTTTCCAACGATATGTAGAAGTCCAAAATCCGACCTACGGTTCAAAAGTTATGGTATTTTGAACTTGACATTGTCGGGCCCAGTGGGCCAGCTCGCTATAGCGAGCCCAGATCTCGCTATAGCGGGACCCCTTGCTGTTTGGTCTCCGAAACAGCAATCTGATACTCCTTTTTGAAGCCATTTTCACTCTCATTCATTCTCAACTTGCCCAATACATGGAACCTCCTGTTCCCTTCTAAAATACCATCTCCAAACAACATCTTCCAATACATCAATTAATCATTTCATTCAATCCATAAACAAATCAAACTCAATGAGAAATGCACAAGTTCTAAATCATGGAGATTCCAAGAATCTCTACAATGATTAACACTAACTACAATGATTAACACTAACTACAAGCACATGTTTATACTTGCCTCTTGAAGATAATCCGCTCAAAGCCCTCTTTTACTTAGCTTGGCTTGAGCTTAAAATCCCCAATGAAACCCTAACTCCATGAAAACATGAAAACACCCAATCTTTAAGCTATCTATGCTAGAAACCTTTCCTCACTACTCAATAGAACTTGAAAATCCTAAGAGAATGCCAACTATTTACTTGTAGCTCCAAGCAAAGAGATTTTGGGTTCTCTTTCAAGATCTACACTTAAAAAATGGAGGAATGGCTTGGGGAAGAAGATGGAGATGAAGATAACTCCTCAAAACCCCTTTTTGAATCACTCTCAACCTCACTCTTGATGAAGGAGAATGGAAGAGAAAAGAAAGATGGAGATGAGATGCCTAGGGTTTGGGTGAAATGAGTCCATTCCCTCATCTCATTCTAATATATGGTTGCTTCACACTAAGACCCCCTCTTGTTTAGTCTTATTTCATTTTGAGTCAAATGAAACCTCACTTAGTCCATTTGAGGTCAAATGGGATCGCGCCTATTACGATAGTTAAAGTACTATTCGAGATACACACGTTGGTATCAAGAACTTCCGTATTTGACGAAATACGTAAAAATCCGTATTTACGAAAAAGTCCTTAGCCTACCTTGTTTGAGTCTAAACTCATTTTAGTCAACTCAAACCCATTCAAACTCTTTCCATTATGCTTAATGCATTATTTAGGACTAATTTGTCTCTCTTTGGTCATTAAACTTCATTAACCCAATTATCCGTGCTTAATTAGCATAAATCATAATTAATTAGCATCAATCTCGATTAATTAGAGTTAATCTTGATTAACTCGGGCGGGGTCTTACAGGTCGATATCGACCATTTTCATTGAAACCGCATCCAGCGTCTAAGAATACATGAAATCGAATGAATCTCCGGCGAATGGCAGCCGGTACAATGGCTAGTGGTAAAAGCTTAAAGATGATCATTTTGGAGGAATGGTGGAGGATCAGTTGGAGCTTGAGATTCATGATTGCGAAAATAGTTGAATCTGAAAAATGAGTTTTGTTTGGATACCGATTTAGGGTTAGAAAGTTCATGCTTTGGGGGGAAAAAGAGAGGGGAATGTAATGCAAAGGGGGCTTGATGGGAATTATGGTTAAAAAGTTTTCAATTTTTGTTGTTGTTGTAGAAGAGAAGAAGAGGGAGAGAAGGACAGGAAGAAGAAGAAGCTGAAATGTTATATAGTTATACTGGTTTGGATTTTTTCTATGACAGTCGATATCGACCATTCCAAAAAACGTTAAAAAAAAAAAAAAATTGGGTCCAGAGGACCTCTCCCGTGTCCCACGTGATACTGGGCCCTGGTAGGACGTATGGGGTCCTACGTGGACTTTCCCCATAAATCTCGTGTATAAATTGTAGGGCATGTTTGTATGTATGGGAATTCAGTCAAATGAGCTTCATCTATGGTTTATAAAGAAGGTGATGGGTGAAGGATAATGGTGGGAGGTGAAGGATAGAGGTGCTCCTGGATTGGACCAGCTCGGCCCCTTAACTTTTAGTCATCGGGCCGGCCCTGGATATAAACTATGGGCCCATTTAATATATGGGTCAAGCGCTTGGCCCAATTGATGGCACTGTTCAAGTAATAATTAGTAATTTTTTTTTGGAAAGGGAGGAGTTAAGCACACATCCTCTCACTCACAAACGAGCATCCTAATTAGGTGAGCTACAAGTTGAGTCATTAAAGCATTCCCCCGTTTTCCTATAAAATATAAATGACCCGGGCTTGGGCTTATCCTGTTCTAGGTGGGCTGGGTTTGGGCCAGGCACTTATGGCTCGAGTTGGGCTTGGCATGGTTGCATAGAATCCGGGCCAGTCCTCGATAGTGCTCAGCCCGGCCCATGATCAACACCCCTAGTGAAGGGTATAAGGTGGAGATGTAGATACAATCCCCACTTTCCTATAATTTGAATTACTATGTTGATGGTTGAGTATTCATATTCATTTTCCATTAAAGAGAGAATAAATTTGATTGTTTTTTTTTTTTTTTGGGAAGAGATTTACAAGAATTACTAGGAAATGAACTGTGGCGGAACCAGAAGTTTTTTTATTGGGGGACCAACCTAAATGTATGGAGTAAATTATTTAAACTTAATATAATACTAGTACAGTAACCCGTGTTGAGCGCGGGCATGACTGACTTGGCCAGAGCCTCTGCTCCATTTAACTACTTTTGACATTGTTTTGATAAATAATTTTATATAAGTATTGTGTGTTTAAGTGGTCTAGTTAGTTATTTAAAAAGATAGTGGTCTAGTTAGTTATTTAAAAAGATAAAAGGTCATGAGGTCAAATCTTCTAACCTATATATATATATATATATATGGGGCCAGCTCTCCTAAGCTGCACCTTAGCTTATCCTAAGTTGAAATAGGGCGGGTCCCACGAATCAAAGTTGATTATGCTGTTTTTTGCATGATGATCGTATCCAAAATCAAAATAAATCTAATAAAAAATGGATTTTTCTATTCCGTCATGCAAAAAACAGATGTAATCAACTTTGATTTGTGGACCGGCACTATTTCAGCTTAGAATAAGCTAAGCTGCAGCTTAAGAGAGCCATGCTATATATATATAGCTTTTTTTTACCATGATGGCTCAATAAAAAATTCAGAATTAAAAGTAAATTTTTAAATTGAATTCAGAACCTTCAGCTTTAGTATATTATAATGTAAAAAACAACTGTTACCGTAATTTTGGTCGACAATTTCTCACCTAATAGAAATCATCAATTGCGGTTTTTTGTAATTTGTTTTTCAATGTGGTTTTTTGAAATTTTTTTTTTCAATCTATGGGAAACATATATTCCAACCTTTTGAGGATCCTTTTTAATAGAAAGGTAATAATAATTGCAAATGAAGAAATATAAGTTGGGTACTAAATTAGGCATATTGAACTGAATATAATAAAAAAGGAAGAAAAATACTAAGTGCCCAGTTGAAACAAGAATATCACATTCAATATGCTTGGAACACGTAACCTACTCCTTAGGGATACAAATTCTACACATAAAAAATGGGCATGATAATTGCATAATATATTTTACAAACCCATGGGATTGGATGGTCATAGACATTTGATGAATTATTGGTTAATCTGGTGGTCTAAATGAATTAAAATATAAAAAAGTTCCAGCCATTAATCAATTTGGACTGTATATGATGGGTCCCACTTTTATCGTCCACCTCTATTATGGGAAATTTAAAATGAAATGAAAACTTCGAAATAGAGGATGATAGGATGTTTAGTTTCTTAACTTATAGCTGCATCCTATCATCCAGTACAAGCAAAGTGGCTTCTTTCAATTCAAAAGCATGGTAAGATTGCATGTCATTGATGTTTCAACGCACCTACCATGAAATGATTTGATAAAAGAGGGATCCAATTTACATTAATCTGGATGTACCAACATTCCAAAAAAAAAAAAAAAAAAAAACTGTATGTACCTACCACATATTATACATGTCAAAATATTAATTAAATTACATGTAATACACAGTATAGGAACCATCATTCGTTAGAAGTAGCTATATTCATGTGGCCACATTTTAGAACTACATCCTATCACTAAGTAGATTGCAATCTCTTCTTTTAATTCCGTATATTTTTTGCTGGTAATAAGTGCATAATTGTTAGTTTCGTACACAGGAAGTTGTGATGCAAGAACTATGTGAAGGGCCTGAATCACCAATGAAAGATCCCTTTTTTTTTTTTTATTTATCTTTGGATGGCTTCGCTGTAGACTAATCCTAATCACTATATGTAGTTCAGATTCCTTTTTTATTCCTTAATTCTACATCTGCTCCTAATTATCATAACATTAACTTCAAAGTCGTAATTAAGTAGAATTCGGTAGTGAGTAATTTCACTCTGCTTGGTTGTCTTATAAAAACTTTATTTTTTTTGTCAAGATTTTTTAATTTTGATGTTATGTGGTTGAGTACGATAGGCTCAAGCACTCCTCCCGTTTCACGTTGCCCTTTAAAGAATTCATATAGACTTCACTTTCATGATCTCCTCTTGTGACTATGACCATACTCCATAGATAATAATATGTTATCTCATTGATTACAGAATGTCGTCACCATGATATAAAGCATGGATGTCCAAAAATAGATTAAGTCCGGAGCATTTGGATAGACTTGTGCATTTTATTGAGGTTATAAAGAAAAATGGTGGTGGACATAATCATTTTCCGTGTCCATATGTAAAATGTCGAAATGGGCATAGAATGATCGCCCTTGAATTAATTCACGAGCATTTGCTCATTAATGGTATTGATCAATCATACACACATTAGAGTTTTCATGGAGAAAGTTTAGCAACTACTAATGGAAAACCAATATTAATATCAAAATTTGGTGATCAGCACAATGATCTGTATCCTAGAATGGAGGAACTTGTAAATGATGCGTTTGGGAAAATTGGTGAAAATGTTGATGCTCTCATGGACGATCTCATAAGGAATAGATATTCTGATGATAACTCCACAAAGTTTCAAGGGCATGAAAACCACGAAGCAAGAAAATATAAGTCTTTATTTGATGATGCAAGACAGTCTTTCTATCCTTCTTGTCCAAGGGAATTCACTAAATTTTTATCGACTGTTGAGTTGTACAGTATAAAGGCACAAAATGGTTGGTCGGACAATAGCTTTAATGATCTCCTTCAATTGGTGAAGAAGTTTTTACCGGTAGGAAATACATTGCCAGAAAGCACATATCAAGCTAATTAAGAAGATGATCACCTCACTTGGCATGACCTATGAATCCATACATGCATTTATCATATTACCTTACTTTACCATGGGCGGATAGCGGGGATTGAACCCACATCTTCTCCTTGGCAAACGGAAATTTTACAATTCGACCATATCCGCACTTTCTTCATTCCTGATACACACATATATGTCTACACATATATGATATATCATATGTGTCCGGATCCCATTTGTACAGACAGGATCATATACTTAGGAAGATTCCAATTATTATTAGATTCTTCATTTTTTTTTCATTCAAGAAGTGATTTTTGACCTCTCCCTCCAATTTTTTTATTTTTATTTTTGGACTCATATTTCATTTTAATGTGTCTTACAATCGGAAAGAATTTTGGGAGGGGTCAATTTTTTTATCCGAGAAAGATTGAAGCCAGAATGATTGTATTTTGTATTGGAAAGAGCATAAAGATAGACAAAATTGTCCAATTTGTTACACATCTAGATGGAGATCAGATTACTTGGAAAAAAAAAAGTGTCAAAGTTCCCTTAAAGGTTTTGAGATATTTTCCTTTGACACAATGCTGCAAAGGCTATATAGGTTAGATTATAATGTTAAATCTAGTTTTTAGGCATCCTATTTGCCATTGGGTACAAGAATTAATAACTAATTATTTTTCTATTTTGTTTTGTAGTGTACCATGGATAGTAGAGCAAATGACTTGGCATTCTCAATCGAAAGAATATAGTAGTATCATGCAGTATCCATCTGATTCATCAAGTTGGATAAAAGTAAATACCAAGTGGCCAAGTTTTTCTGAGGAACGTTGTAATGTTCGTTTTGGTCTTGCAACTGATGGGTTTAATCCTTTTGGACACCTCAGTAGCGTTTTTAGTTGCTGGGCTGTCATTATAGTACCTTATTATCTCCCCTCAATGTGCATGAAAAGAGAATTTTCAATGTTGACGGTATTGATACCTGGTCCAAAAGGACCGAGTAAAGACATTGATGTTTACCTACAACCATTGGTTGATGAGTTGAAGGAGTTATGGCTTACTGGAGTGCCAACATATGCTCATTCAAGGACCGTTTTTAATATGAAAGCAATGTTGATGTGGGGAATTCATGATTTTCCTACATATGAGAGTTTATCAGGTTTTATAACACATGGACAATATGCTTGCCCTGTTTGTGCCGGGGGAACCGTTGCTGAACGTCTTAAGAGTGAAAAGAAGTACTCTTATAAGGGTACTCGAAAATACCTTCCCATTGATCACGTTTCCAAGACCCAAAAGGCAGCGTTCAATAACAAATCAGAAAAAGGAAGACCTCCTCATCGATTGAGTGGTTCAGAGGTCGAAGCCAAGGTAGTGGGAACTGAAATGGATATCGGTAAATCAAAAGGGAAGAAATGAAAAAGTTATGATGATGAATCCACTGATAATATAACTATTGGTACAAGAGATCGATTCTATTCGACTTGTTATACTTGAAGGTGATTTGCTTAATTTGGCATTTTTTTTTAAATCTCATTTTAATGAATAGACAATTAACAACTCAACATTAATATGCTTCAAGAGGACTTGTGAGTTCGTCATAACATAGATGTAATGCATGTTGTGAAGAATGTTGGTGACCATCTTTTGTCGACGATCTTAGATGTCAAAGATAAAACAAAGGATGGCATAAGTGCATGCTAGGATTTGAAAAGAATGAACATTAGAAAAGAACTATGGTTACAAGAGTCGGATGGTAGGCCTGTTAAACCGAAGGCAATATTTACTTTAAGTGGTGAGGAGAAAGAATTGTTCTGTTGTACTTTACACGACTTGAAGGTTCCAACAGGGTATAGTTCGAAATTTAAACATCCTGTGAACCTACGGAGCCTTGAAATAAAAGGGCACAAGTCACACGATTATCATGTCATAATGCAACAATTATTACATGTTTTGCTACAACATGCCTTCTTAAAGCATAAGATGCTGAAAGGTGCAATTCAACAGATTTGTAACTTCTTCAAAGTGTTGTGCTCAAAGAATATTCATGTAGATAATATCATTGTAGTCAAAGAACGGCTTGTTGTAGCAATGTGCACTTTAGAGAAGTTCTTTTCGCATTCATTCTTTGTAATTAGTATTCACCTCATGGTGCATCTAGCTGATGAAGCATTAGCATGCAGCCTAGTTAGATTTTGCCGGATGTATCCTTTTAAATGGTAAATTGCTAACTTTGAAGATGTCTTCTTAATATGATTAATATTATATTAATATATTATTAATTTGAAATCCCTTAACAGGTTAATGAAGATCTATAGAGGATAAGTAAAGAATACAACACACCCTGAAGGATGCATTGCAGAGCGATACATTGTATAGGAAACTATTTTGTATTGTATGGAGTACATGCCAGATGGTGATAGAGGTAGTCGTAAGAGGACGCATCAAAGGTTCCTAAATGATGACGGTGAGTGCGATGAAGAGATATTGGATAAAGGCAAAATCATAAACCTAAGTAACGTACAACATCAACATGTACGTAGATGCGTTCTAGATAACTATGGTGGAATCGTGGACTGGAAAGAGTGAGTGGATAAAGTTTCAAAAATAACATGTAAGGTGTTGTAATTAGTTGTGAGATACATAGATATACATAGTAATGTGTTTGTCATTGATACAAGAAATATAAAATATATTTAAAAAAATCACTTCAAAGGGACAAAAAAAAAAAAAAAAAGAAGGGCCATATGTCTAGGAACAATGGGCATGATTTCATTAGTTGGTTGCAGAAGGAGGTAGAATTCTAATTATTTATTCAATTTTAGGTATTGTATGATATGCCCATTTACTTATGTTGAGAATCGTGAAAACCCTTTTTTTTTAATACGCAGATGGGATTTATCGAGGGTGAGAAGACTTTGAAATGACTTGCAGATGGCCCAATGGTTAAGGCAAAATGTTATAATAAATATCATGTCAATAGATTTGTATTCTCTCCAAGTGATTATGAGACTAATAAGTTGTCACGACCCGGGCCCGAGACCAGACTAATCGGGCCTAACCCGGATCGCGAATCCCACATACTTACTCTCATAAATCCTGAATTAGCCGAAGTTAAGACAGGACTCACAAGGGATCTAACACGCGTACCTGTCAAATGTACATTTTTGCAGAAATATATATATATACATTGACAATAAGCAACTTTACATTAAAAGTAAAGTTCACATATACAAAACTACAGCCCAACAAAGTCCATCACTGCACATTCAAAATACAATGCAGGTGGTATCTATTTACAACTCAAAAATATTTTACTACAAACGTATTTATCAAAACAATTCCCCAAACATTTCCAAAATATTCTATTCGTTCGCCCTCCAATTATATCCATTCTGTTAGACCTCCTGGAGGTAACGGATGGGCCTCCTCCGCTGGCGGTGCGGCCTTTGCAAGGCCGGGACGGGCAACTGGGCCTGTAATGCTATCAATAACACTATGAACGCGACGGTTCAGCAATGTATAAACACATTTATGATAACTCATGCTAAACCTGTCCATTTCTCAATGTAATAATTCTAGACAAATAAATCTAGGACAGTACAATCTCTTGTACAGTATAGTCAATTAATAAACAATGACTAAATCACAACTGTAATAGTATTATTCTCATTCAATTTAGTTTCTTCCCAATGGAAGTAGTTAGTCAGTTCATTTCATTCATTTCATATCATTCATTGATTACATTGAATATTTATTAGATAGCTTATGAGACACTTTAGTCCAATATCACTTTTAATTCAATACGTATTTTCATTACATGGCTTATACATGGCTTTTTAGTGACTTTTCAGTCTATGTGTGGGATCTACCAGCATTTTGATCAGAGATCATTGGCATCACCACGGAGCTCCGGAACACCCCATCCATCTACTGCAGTAGGATTAATTCATTATATTGTTATCTTTAGTAACTGTTCATTAGTTCATGGTATTTAGTCAATATGGTTCCAAACGAGTTAGACTAGTGCCAGGCGGGTTAGAAAACTTTCTACTCAACTTTCTTTTACATTTGAACCATTATTTAGGTGTAAACATAGATTACCAAATGCACGTGTTATTCTCGATGGACATCACATTTATGTATTAATAGGTGCATTTAGTTCCCAAAATATCCACCCACAATATCAAAATCCACTTAATCGATCAGACCGCTAGGTCCGATCGATTGGCCAAATTTCCACTCACAGTTAATGTTTGGCCAATATCAGGTTCGCTCGAGCGGATCCAAGTTCGCTCGAGCGGACTCAAACAGACAGGGGTTTCGCTCGAGTGAAATCAAGTTCGCTCGAGCGGATATCTATAGGCTGCAGTTCGCATCAGACAGAACCTAGTTCGCTCGAGCGTACAGAATGTTCGCTCGAGCGGACACTTACAGATGCCACTTCGCATCAGATAGAAACTAGTTCGCTCGAGCGGACTCCCAATTCGCTCAAGCGAACTATCCAAAACTCCAAATCCGGAATTCTGAACATTCACTCTTCTTTCCACCATTCCATTCACAACCTGCATATCAAAATGGAACCTCCCGTTCCTTTCCCCATCAACATTCCACATACATCCTAACACTTCTATTCCATCATTTAAAGCATCATGAAATCCATACAACTAAAGCAAATCCATAAATTCTCCATTCTATAACAAAGAAGGGTTTGAGAACCCAACTCTTACTATTCAACAAAACTTGTAAATTAGCATGTTGAATCATAAATGAGCATTTATACTTGCCTCTTGAAGTCTATTAGCAAGAAACCTTTACTTAGCTTGAACTTGAGGCAAAAACCCCCAATTGAAAACCTTCTTCAAGCCTATTTCCATGGAAACATCAAAAGCACAAATCCTATGAGCTAATCAAACTAGAAATCACTCCTAAGTACCTAATAGAACTTGAGAATCCTATAAGACACTCAAAACACTTACTTGTAATGTAATTAGGGAACTCTTGAGCTTTTCTTCCAAGTTCCAACACTTCAAGGTAGAAGACAAGTTGAAGAAGAAGATGGAGAAGATTAAACTTCTTCAAAGGTCCCTCTAATCAATCCAAGACTCCATCTTGATAAAGGAAAAATGGAAGAGAAAATGAAGAAAGGAGTGTCTAGGGTTTCTCTGCAATGAGGTTGGGTGGAATGAACTCAAGGGTTCATCTCTTGTATATAAACCCCTTTTTGCATTTAAACCCACCCCTCTAAGGCTATTTACATTTTAAGTCAAATGGAGGGTCATTTGACCAAATTCTCGTCAAACGACTTCGAGTCTATTACGAAAGTTAACGTACTCGTCGAGATACGCGTGTTGGTATCACGAGTTTCCGTATTCGATAAAATACGCGACAATCCATATTTACGAAAAAGTCCTTGTTTCCTTTGTTTATGTCTAACTCTCATTCAATTTGTTTAATCTCCTTGTTATCACTTCATGAAGCTCATTTGGGTCTAATCTCATTGAGCTTAGTCATTGACCATCATTAATCTTCTTAAATATGATTAATTAGCTTTAATTTCAATTAATTAGAGTTAATCTTGATTAACTCGGGACGGGGCCTTACATAAGTCAACACAAAATAGCGGGGTCTCATGCAATGCCATCACGTTATAAAGGTCAAGTTGTAAGGTTATGAATTACAAGGAAAATGTTACAACTCTTTATGGAGTTGTGAAACAGATAATCGAGTTTGATTACATTGATATCGTCAAACACTGTTTTATTGTGATTGGTTCAAAGTAGAGGATAGAACCAACAATTGGTGCGTTGTTGATCCCGAGAAAAACTTGACAATTGTGAATATGGAGAAACATAGAGGAACTGATAAGGAAGGAGGTAAGCCATTCATATTAGCGTGTCAAGCAAGTCAAGTGCTCTACTCTAAAGATCAAACAAAGCCTAGTTGGTCTGTTATTCTAATGGCCCCAAAGAGATTAATAAAAGATGTCGATGCGTTTGAAGATCCTAGTTTGTTTTCCTCCTTTGATGTTGGAAATGCACATTGAGAAAATGTACTTAAAAAAATTGACTATTAATTTTAGTGATGGACACACAACAAATTGAATTTCATACATTTTTTGGTTGATGGTTTTGTCCACTTATTGATCATGTGAATATATATAATTTATGCTTACACTTATTGATTATGGTTTTGTCCACTTTGTTGCTGGTTATGGATTCAGTGTGCTAAGTGTTATCATGTCTTTTGAGATATAGGTGTTTTAATGGCAAAGGAGCAGATTGCAAGTTCATCGAATGCAAGTAAGGAAAAAGGTTCATTTCATTTATCTCTTTAATCTGAAGCATGCATTTTCTAAGTGTTAGAAACTTCCATGTTATTGACTATAATATATAACATGCAATTTCCACTTGTTAGAAATTGTATCTTTGTCAAAAAAGAAAAAAGAAAAAAAGTGAGTGATTACCATAAATGCATGTGATTACTATAAATGCATTTAGCTTACATGCGGGTGATCACTCAACCAATATGTCATCAAGGTGTGGAGAGTTGTTTCGCACCATTGTCCCTATTTCCTTCAAGGACTGGCATGCGGTGCCTCAAGAAAAGAAGGATGAACTCTGGAAGCGGTTCCAAGTATGAAATCTTAACATATCTCCACTTGAAATGGCTACAATATTTATAACATCATCTATTTAGACCTTGAGCCTAAAAAGATATATTTTCTTTTTAGGAGGATTATATTGTTCCCCAGTCATATAAAGATAAAAACTTTAAGAGCACGTCCGAGGCAATGCGAAAGAACAAGACAAAATTGAGGGTAAAGTACCTTGATCCTTATACAACATTCATAAGGCTAGGTTGAACAATCGTCCTCCAGGAGTTTGGCCTGAAGACTAGGAAGCATTTGTCCAACATAATACAGACCCTAAAACAATAGAACAACGGAAAAAAAATATGGATGTGAGGAAGAAATTGAAAATTTACCATACTAGTGTCAGGTATAGCCACACGAGACTGGAGTAGAAAATGGTAAGTATTTTTATATAATATAAATGTTCATATAGCTCTGTATCTTATATATTGATAGTGTGAAATTTGTGCAAATATAGAAGCAACAAAAGAAGGAGGATGACCCCCCACCTACTACGGTTGAAGTCTGGATAGAAGCGCATAAACGAAAAGACAGTTCTATCCCTAGTAGCGTGTCTTCACATATAGTGAGTTCATTTTCTTTTACTTTTGTCAATATTATATAAAATATCATAAAAATTTTACTTATATGATGTTTATATTTTGACAGGAAAAAATACAAGACATACTTTCCAAGCAAAATGAGGTAGATTCCCATGACATCCTTAATGAACAATTGGCCAAGGTATTTGGTGTTGATACAAAAGGTCGTGTTTGCAGTGTTGGTAACGTCGTATCAAGAACTCAAATTGTACTGTCCTCTCCAGCGCTTGAGAAATTAGTTGCCAAAGATAAGAAACTACTGAGCAATCAAATGAAATTAAGGATTTGAAGGACTGAGTAAAGTGCATTTTCAAAGAACTTGTATGTATATAACAAATGATTGAGGTAAAGATCAATTGAAATTATTGGAGTTTTTAAAGATTTTTATATTATTATATTTTTAAGAAAGATGTACTGAAAGAATAACAGATGCTTTCAAATTGGGTATTAAAGCAGCAGTTGCCTTTAGGATCCCAAGTGGATGCTTCATTCCCATGGAAAATAATAGACTAGATTGCGGTATCTAACACACTAGAGAGCAATGTACAGTCAATGAGACTGTGGTCGTACAAATTGATGTCTTGGCGTCAAGAGGTCATTGCTATCAGAAGGGCTCATATTGGGAATAGGACCCAACTTATTCATTTTAAAGCTCTTCCAAAAGATGAATACAAGGTTATAGTTTATTGAGAAAGGAGATGTTGACCTGCCTATATGATGGTTATCATTCCACTTTGGAGGAAGTTGGAAATGGTTCCTTTGTAGCATGGCCTATCGCCTTTACCAAATTCTATGACTAGATGGTTTAAAAGGCATTTTGTTAAATTTAGATTGTCTATAGTATGACGGTCTGTGCTATTTGTTCTTGTTTGTCTATGCAATTTTTGGTTAACTTGATTTCAATCACTTATCTATGTAATTTCTCAATTGTATTTTGAAGGCTTAATAATGATGCACACTATTGAAATGGGGCTATCATATGATCTAAAGTTGCTTTTGCTTTTGAATTCATTATATTATAGTCAGATCTATGCTATTTTTCTTTTCTGTGTTCTTCCTATTTTTATCTTTTTCAATGAAGCTTTGTGAACAAAGTTATGGATTCTCACATGTAAGTGTTTTTGTTATTCATGTTTTTGATTTTTCTTCAATCCATACTAAGTTGTTGTGATTCATGTTTTTTATCGGCCTGACTAATACACATTTCACAATTAGCTAAGTAAGCGGTCAGTTCGGGGACAATAATTAGTATGTTATGGTTGTTGTATGATTTTTCGGAGTGCTTTTAGCACCTAATTTTTATGATACTTTATTGCTCAGATATAAATGATTCTCATTTAGAATATGATATGGTTATTCTTATGAGAATTTTTTTTTCGTGTTTTGATGTTTTTTTGCTTGTATTTTGAAGGTTTTTGGTGAATGCAATTTTGTAGCAGTCCAATAATAGATGGGGGAAAAGAAATTTAAGAAGGTACGAAGCGCGCATAAGGATTGTCTTTCTAGTTGAGAGCCTTCAAACCCAACTGTTCATGAATATTTGCTTATGGTTCCATTGATGTTGTTGTCTTTGATTGATATGTGTAGGATCTTACACCCCATTGAGCTACCACTAATCTTAAAATCAATTGGTGATAGGAAACGACACAACATTAGTTTTATGGTGAGGGCGAGGGCGAGGGCTTGACCATGATTATGACCGCTCAGGAGTGAGGGTGGATGTTGACGTCAACAATCCCTCCCTCAAAGGCACACCCGTCGCGACTCTTGATGCGAACTCGCAAAACGCGTGTCCCATGCCTCGAATACCCGACCTACTAGGCTCTGATACCACTTGTAAGATCTTACACCCCATTGAGCTACCATTTATCCCATTAAGATCTCACACCCGCCGCGACTCTTGATGCAAACTCGCAAAACGCGTGTCCCGTGCCTCGTAGACCCGACCTACTAGGCTCTGATACCACTTGTAAGATCTTACACCCCATTGAGCTACCACTTATCTCCAAACCAATTGGTGATAGGAAACGACACAATAATAGTTTTATGGTGAGGGCAAGGGCTCATCCACCCATGGTTTTTTCCCGAGTAGGGTTTTCCACGTATAAATCTTGTGTCTCTTCTCGTTAGTGGTGATTGATTCTTATTTGGACTAAGGTTAATTGATTAGATTAATTAATTTGGTTTGAAATACATATTATAATCTGAGAAAGGACCTTAGGCTGTGTTAAGGCTTAAATAGAAAGTTGATCTACGTTTAGTCAAACCTTCAATAAACCTTCAATATGCCATGGAAATGACTTGCCATATTGTTCATTTTTTGCTTTCTTATGTTGTCAACCTGTGATGAATAAGGACTTACATCAATGCTATTAGCTTAAAGTGATTACTATTTTTGTTTGTAGGTGATGGCTAGCAAGATAAAGATATACATAGTTCTGGAATTTGTGACTGCATGATGGTGAACTGTATGACAAAATTGCAATATGTTGATTTTCTTTGTTCTAATTGCACTTCCGAAATTTTGCGATATGTTGTCTTCTGTTTAGATGTTATTATTGAACAAAATTGATGATGGTAGTAGATCTCTAGTGTTGTGGGGAATGTTTAATCAGATCTTGTTTGCCTCATTGATTCTCCATTTTCCCCCTTGTTTATTGTTCTTAGAGGATCGGCTATTTAGTGTATGGTGAAGAATTCTCTTAGTACCGAGACTAGTGTATATGAGGTGTTTGAAAGGATCACTTACTATGGCATTTCATCAATAGCATCTGAATCAATCTATTTTTTATGCTTTAATGCTTCATCTGAATCATTCTATTCCTGCACAGGTTCTAAATTTTCCTTCCCGGTTGCCTTTCTAAGGGCCCATGCCTAGCATTAATGAAATACTTGACATTGATTTTGTTCAAATGCTCTATTTTGTCTATTCAGGAAAGAAGACTACATGGAATAACTTCTCTGTGCTAAGTTGTGTCAACACATTTACCTTTTTTGTTCGATGAAAAGCTACATCAAAATGTAAGTGACGACAATGTTTAGATTACAAAATAAGCTTTGGTAAAAGAAACAAGAACATAAGGTCTTCCAACACTTTGAAGGAACCCAAACTGCTCAATTAGTTTGGAATATTTTGGCGACTGGGCAATCATCCATTTAATTGAACACCAGGCATGATGCAGAAATTAGAAACCACATTGAGCAGGATACTATTTTCTGAGTTTTTCACCCTAAATCAACAGTGTCAATCTGCTTTGATTCAATTTAAGGTGAAGTAGTAAAAAAGCAGAGTGCTCCCTAATGTGGTTTTTTATTTCTCCACTACCGAAATTGATATCAGTGGATGATCATCAATTCCAAATGAGAACACTCTTTTTTTTTTTTTTTTTTTTTAAATTTTAGTGGTGGTTCTAACTATTTTTTTATTGTGTGTTTTTTTATATAAATTTGTTGGAAATCATAAGTCTATGGGTAGATTGTTTTTATGGTGATGGCCTAGTATCGAGCCAGATTTTATCATCATTCTGGCCAAGACTGGATTAAGAGTTGGGCTTGAGCTTACGCATTTTAAAGAAAATATTATTTCAATTTAAATCCGTTTGTCTATAAAGTCTTGTAGTCACCCTCTTTTTTTACCTTCTCTAGGCATGAGTCATGACAGGGGCAGTATCTTACCATTGCTCAAACAGGAGTTTGGCCACCAAAGGAGAATTTGTCTGCCAACAATCCAATTACCCAATCTTATAGAAGGGCTTTTCTCCAAATTTGACACAGCTCCCTAGAAATAGAGAATTGAAAAGACCCAGCTCAAGATGAGGGATTTTCTGTGGAGAGACCAAAGTTGGCAGTGATGGAAATGGCAGGGGTTTTAGCAAAGTGGGGGACATTGTCACGACCCGGGCCCGAGATCGGACTAATCGGGGCCTAATCCCCGGGTCGCGAATCCAACATACTTACTCCCGTAAATCTCGAATTAACCGAAGTTAAGACGAAGACTCACAAGGGATCTAACATACATACATGTCAAATGTACATTTTTGCGGAAACATATATATACATTGACAATAATTGACTTTACATTACAAGTAAAGTTCACATATACAAAATATAATCCAATGAAGTCCACCACTGCATATTCACAATACAATGCAGGGGACGTCTAATTACATTTCAAAATGATATACAAAAGTATCTATCAATGAATTCCCAAAATAATCTCAAAACATTAAAATCGATGCCCTCCGAGCTAAGCCCACTCGGCTAAACCTCCTGGAGGTATCGGATGGGCCTCCTCCGCACGCGGCGCGGCCTCTGCAAGACCGGGAGGGGCAACTGGGCCTGTAATGCCATCAATAACACTATGCACACGACGGTTCAACAATGTATAAACACATTTATGATAACACATGCTAAACTTGTCCATTATCAATATAACAACTCTAGACAATTACATCTAGGTTAATGCAATATCATGTACAGTGTAGCCCATTGATACTCAATGGCTAAATTTACAAATACAATAGTGTTACTATCATTCAGTTCATTTCATTTATTTCGTGTCATTTCGTTTCATTTCGTGTCTTCCAACGGAAGAAACTTAAGCGCGAGGCGGAAGGGCAAACCGTTCATGGCCTGGCTTTATTTCACTTTCATTTAATCAATTTAATGAAGCACAAGGCGGAAGGGCGAACCATTCATGGCCGAGGCTTCCATATTATTTCAGTTTTCCTTACATGGCTTATCAATTCATTGACTTTTCAGTCTATATGTGGGATCTACCAGTGTCTTGATCAGAGATCACTGGCATCACCACGGAGCTCCGGAACACCCCAATCATCTGCTGCAGCAGGATTAATCGTTATTCATTGCATTTATTCATTGTTCAGTGGTTCAGTGTATTCATTCATTGTTCGGTGGTTCAGTGTATTCATTCATTGTTCGGTGGTTCAGTGTATTCAGTCATTATAGACTCAAGGGGATTAGATGAATCATTAATTACTCACGGTCCTACTTGTCTCTATCCCAATTTAGACAAATTCTGGGTGTAATGATTAGTTACTAAATGCACGTGTTATTTTCGATGGACATCACATTTGCATTTAATATGTGCATTTAGTCCCCAAAAATTTTCCACCCACAATATCAAAATCCACTGGACTCAAACTGAGTCCCACAATCGATCGGACCGTTAGGTCCGATCGATTGGACAAATTTTTGCTTACAATTTCATGTTTGGGCCAGTATCAGGTTCGCTCGAGCGGATCCCAGTTCGCTCGAGCGGACCCAAACAGAACATTCATCGCACGAGCGCACCTAAAGTTCGCTCGTGCAGACATTTTTTTCGCGTCAGACAGTAACTGGTTCGCTCGAGCGAACTGTCAAGTTCGCTCGAGCGAACTGTCCAGAACTCCATTTTTGGAACTCCGAACTTCACTCCTTCATTCATTCCTTTCAACCACCCTTTGCATATACATTAAGGATCTCCTATCCTCTCCTCATTCATCATTTAATACACAAACAACCCTTCTATTCCATCATTAATACATCATAATATCCATAGAGCTCAAACAAATCCATATCATCTTATTTCTACAACAAAGAGGGTTTGAAAACCCACTCTTGCAAATCATAGCTCAATAAACTTGTAGACTAGCATTTTGAATCATAAATGAGCATTTATACTTGCCTCTTAAAGCCTATTAGCAAGAAATCCTTTGATAGCTTGACTTTGAGGTGAGAAATCCCCAAATCCAAACCCTATTTCCATAAAACACAAGAAATACTACCTTATGAGATAATTGGCTAGAAACCACATCTAATCACTCTTATAACTTGGAAACTCACTAAAATGATCATCTACTTACTTGTAGTTCTAAGGAAGGAATCCTTGAGCTCTTCTTTAAGTTCCAAGCACTCCAATGGAAGACAAGCTAAGGAAGAAGATGAGGAAGGAGGAAACCCCCTTCAAATCCACTTGAATCTCTCTACAATCCACTCTTGATGAAGAAGAAGGAAGAAGGAGAAATGGAATGCCTAGGGTTTCCTCTACAATGGACTTGAGATGAATGAACCCAAGGTTCATTTTAATGCCTTATAAGAGTCTTTTACAACTAAACCCTTCACTTCACCACTATTCCCAATTCAAGTCAAATGGAGGCTCACTTGAGTCAGTACTCGTCGGATGACTTCGAGCCTATTATGAAAGTTAACGTACTCGTCGAGATACACGTGTTGGCATCAAGAGTTTCTGTATTCGACAAAATACGTATAAATCCGTATTTACGAAAAAGGCCTTGTTCTCTTAGTTTGAGTCTAAAATCTCATTAAATTCATTCAATCCCCTTCATTATCATTTCATTAAGCTTAATTCAATCATTTGAGACTAATCTCATCGAGCTTAGTCATTAGCCTCATTAAACGTGATTAATTAGTATTAACTTCAATTAATTAAAGTTAATCTTGATTAACTCGGGGCGGGGTCTTACAGACATCGATTCTTCTACTTGCACTTTGGGGTTCTCTCATCTAATATGATTTCATGCTCACACCCGACCAGAAGCCAGTAATCTCTCTCTATTTTTTTTCCCACAATGATTTAGGTTGTCTCTGGTTTGGTAGAGTGGTCTGACTTATCACAATACTCTAGATTATGAAAAGTTTCTCTACTTTGTTGTTATGTTGTTTTCTTGTAGTTGTGAAGATCTCTCAAATTGAGTTTTTGATTGTGTGAAATCTTTCTTATTGATGTGTAAACCTCTCAGATTAGAGACATGTATTTTTTGAAAAGCTGCTAAATTTGAAGGAGTTGATGGCTTCCGAATGAATGAAGTGCTCGTTGCGCTGTGGTACATCATGGGTTTATGGCCTTGGTTTATAGCATGCTTTTACTGCCAAGTGGTACAACTTTTACAAATGCATATAATAATTTAGTGTAGTGGTTTTTTTTTTTTTTTTTTTAGCAATCAATAATTTTGAACGGCTCTTGTGTTGGATATTTCAAATGCAATCTTGAGCTGGAATATTTAATCACCCAATGACAGCTCAGAATTTTGGAATTTGACATGGCATTTATTCAAAAGCTCTTACATATGTCACTGTTTATTGTTGTCACCAAGTTGCAAATGTTGGTCTAGGGAAAGGTCTTCTAACAGAACTAGACGAAGGTGATGGTGTAGACACTTCTTATATATGTGGTGAGCTGGATATGTTCATTATTCTTCGTGATATTTACTAATTAATCCAATTGACATGTCATTTGTTATATATTTCTAGAATTTCCAAGTCATATAGCTATGTGATTCCCGTGGTTACTAAAATTAATTTCATTACCAACCTTCCATTCTTTTGAATTCTTTTTTTATAGGAGGATGCTCAAAAGAATATACTTACGACAGAAATACAGTTTGTTGCAAAGCATGCTACAAGTTAATTGGAGAGCTTTTTCCACCATAACAATTCGACTCAGTAAACAACATTGGAGAAAGTTAAAGCCACAACAAATGTGATGGGATGGACTCTTTGGTTATTAGTGTTTTAGAAATGGAGTGGATGAAAGTAGTTAGAAGGTTATATGAGGTGAATATGTTATGATTGATATTCAAATATTATAAATTTAATATTTGAGTTCAAGTTAGTCTATTGATTTCAATTTTAGATTTTGTGAACCATTTGGTGATTGCTTTCTATGAATGTGTATAGGTGTGAATACTACAGTTTATAAAAATTTTTTAAAATGCATTTATTTTGGTGGCATATTAAAAATTTGCAATTACAGTGTTTTTTTTTTTTTTTTAAATATTTCTTACTCGTTAGAAACGGTTATAAACCGTTCTCACTAAACTTGGAACGGTTCTGGAATAGGAACGGTCTAACAATGCTTTTGGAATGATTTTTAGAACGGTCTCAACACTGTTCCAAGATAAACAATAGGAACAATTGTAGAACAGTATTGAAAGAGTTTAGAAACGTTCCGAAATTCAAAAGTTGGAACGGTGTTAATCAGTTGAAAATTTATTATTTTGGAACGGATACAAACCGTTTCAATATTGTTGGAACACCTTTTTTTGAAATGGTTTCCAACCGTTTCAATTCACGTTAGAAACGGTTCAAGACCGTTCCTAATGGCCATTTTTGGTGTAGTGATATTATATATATGTCATCTAATCAAAGTGAAATTTGGGCCATATGTCACACCCCGACCCGATTTAATCTTAATTAGTACTAATAAATTGTGTTTTAGCTAAATTAAATGTGTTTAATTACTAATTATAGTGATTAGTGTTTAATAGTCTCTATAGACTGAGTTAGTTGAGTTTTGAACCTTGTATAGGTGAGTTATAGTAGAGTTGACTCTATTGAGTAAAGTCAAGGGCTTTTTCGTAAACATGAGTTTTTACATTTTACATCATTTGCATGTCATTATGACATCATCGTGTGTATTATGACGAGTACATCAATTTTCGTATTAGACACTTCTTCATTTGACCAACCGATAAGTATTTGGACCCTCATTCGACTTAAAATAAGAATTTGCTATTTGAGTGGACTTTCTTGCAAAAAGTGCACCTTATCCCCTTTATATACCATCATCTTTACCTTTCATTTCCTTTCTCCATTCTCTTTTCCTCTCTAACTGTAAGGCCCCGTCCCGAGTTAATCAAGATTAACTCTAATGAATTGAAATTAATGCTAATTAATCATTTTTAACTAGACTAATGATGGTCAATGACTGAGCTCAATGAGATTAGACCCAAATGAGCTTAATGAAGTGATAATGAAAGAGATTAAGTGAATTGAATGAGTTTTAAGCCTAAGTTAAGAGAACAAGGACTTTTTCGTAAATACGGATTTATATATATTTTATTGAATACGGAAACTCTTGATACCAACGTGCGTATCTCGACGAGCACGTTAACTTTTATAATAGACTCGAAGTCGTTTGACGAGAATTTGGTCAAATGACCCTCCATTTGACTTAAAATGTAAATAGCCTTAAAGGGGTGGTGGGCTTAAATGCAAAAACGGGTTTATATACAAGAGATGAACCCTTGAGTTCATTCCACCCAACCTCATTGTAGTAGAAACCCTAGACACCCATTCCCTTCTTCCTTCTTCCATTCTTCTTCATCAAAAGAGAGAGAGAGAGAGAGAGATTTGGAGTGTTTCAAGTGCGTTTTGGAGAAGCACCATCTTCTTCATCTTTTTCCTCATCTTGTTTCCATTTTTGGAGTGTCAAAGCTTGGAAGAAAAGCTCAAGAATCCCCTTTTCTTGGAACTACAAGTAAGTAGTTGATCATTTAGTGAATTTCCAAGTTGTAATAGGTGATTAGGCATGGGTTCTAGTCTAAATAACTTATAGGAATGTGTTTTTCATGTTTTATGGAATTAGGGTTTGAAATTGGGGGTTTTTGTCCCAAGTCAAGCTAGACAAAGGATTTCTTGCTAATAGACTTCAAGAGGCAAGTATAAACACTTGTCTATGATTAAAAATGCTAGTTTGCATGTTTCCTTTACATTGTAAGAGTTAGGTTTTCAAACCCTTTCTTAGTTATAGAAATGGAGATTGTATGGATTTGATATAGTTGTATGGATTTTATGATGTTTAAATGATGGAATAGAAGTGTTATGATGAATGTGGAATGTTGATAGAGGAGGGAACAGGAGGTTCCGAGTTTCTATGCAGGTTGTGAAGGGATTGGAGTAGAGAAGAAGAGTAAATGTTCAGAATTCCGGATTTGGAGTTCTAGACAGTTCGCTCGAGCGAACTAGTTACTGCCTGATATAAAATGGCAATTGTAAGTGTCCGCTCGAGCGAACATGTGTGCGCTCGAGCGATGGAGGTTTTGTCTGAGAGCCTCTGTCTTCGTTAGAGAGAGATATGTTGGTCGCTCGCGCGACCAACGTTCTGTGAGACGTTCGCTCGAGCGAACCTGAATACAGGTTGACATTGTAGGTGAAAATTTTGGGGACTAAATGCACATATTTAATGTATAAATGTGATTTCCATCGAAGATAACACGTGCATTTAGTAACCAATGATTACACCTAGTAGTTGTCTAGATTTGAGATTGAGACAAGTAGGACTGGACTATAAATGACTAATGATTATTCTAACTCAATTGGAACTATAATGACTGAATGCAATGAACCATTGAACAATGAATAAATGCAATGAATTAATGAATAATCCTGCTGCAGCAGATGATTGGGGTGTTCCGGAGCTCCGTGGCGATGCCAGTGATCTTTGATCAAGACACTAGTAGATCCCACACATAGACTGAAAAGTCACTGAAAAGCCATATGTAAGCCATATAATGAAAATACTTATTGAATGAAAAATGATATTGGACTAAAGTGTCCCATAAGCCATCTAATAAATGCTCAATGTAATCCGAATGACATGAAATGAACTGACAACACTTCCTTTGGGAAGAAACTGAACTGAATGATAATAATACTATTGTATTTTTAATTTAGTCATTGATTATCAATTGGCTACCCTGTACAGGATATTGCACTAACTTAAATTTAATTGTCTAGAGTTGTTACATTGACAAATGGACAGATTTAGCATGGATTATCATAGATTTGTTTATACATTGCTAAATCGTCGTGTTCATAGTGTTATTGATGGCATTACAGTCCCAATTGCCCGTCCCGGCCTTGCAGAGGCCGCGCTGCATGCGGAGGAAGCCAATCCGATTCCTCCAGGAGGATTGATCGAATGGGCGTAGAATTCGGAGAGCGAATGAATTGAATATTTTGAAATTATTTTGGGAGATATTTTTGTATAATTATCCATTTTGGAATTGTATATGGTTCCCTGCATTGTATTTTGAATATGCAGTGGTGGACTTTATTAGACTATAATTTTATATATGCAAACTTTACTTTTAATGTAAAGTTAATTGTTGTCAATATATATATGTTTCCGCAATAATGTACATTTGTCAGGTATGCATGTTAGATCCCTTGTGAGTCTTGTCTTAACTTTGATCAATTCAAGATTTACGGGAGTAAGTATGATGACATCGCGACCCGGGGTTAGGCCCCGATTAGTCCGATCTCAGGCCCGGGTCGTGACATTAACCCTCCTTTCTCCTTTTTCCACCTACTTTCCTTCTCCATCATCAAAGAAGACTTGTGGTGGTTGTCTTGGGAGCTAAAGAAGCCCTTCATCTTCATCTTCATCTTCATCATCTTCATCTCCTTCATCCTCTTCGACCTTCTTGTTGACTAGAGCCATCTCCATCTTTTTATACTCTTCCCAAAATTAGAGCTAAAGAAGCCCTTCATCTTCATCTTCATCTTCTTCATCTCCTTCATCCTCTCCGACCTTCTTGTTGACCAGAGCCATCTCCATCTTTTTATACTCTTCCCAAAATTAGACTCCTTGTCTAGGTAAGAGTCATACCCCTTTTTATGCAATGTGTGTTTGGAGTTAGAAGAGAGTCAAAAGACTTATAGTCACTCATACATGCATGTTCATCCCCATTTTCCTTGTTTATTGTAGTTAGGGTTTGGATATTTAGGGTTTTGGGTCCCTTTGAATCAAGTGGTGAAGAAAGGTTTGGAAAAGCACAAATAGAGGCAAGTATAAGCATTAATTTGGTCTTACATTTTGTTCATTCCATTTTACTCAAAAGAAATTCTTTTCTACATTTTTATTCTCTTAATGAATGAATGGATTAGTTTAATTTTATTAAGTTGTGTGGTTGATAAATGATTGGAGAGATTATACATGATATTGAGGAGCTAGGAGACTCAGAAGCTTTGTTTCTTTTTGGTTTGGAGTTGTGAAAATGGAGCAGAAGAGAAAGAGTTTCAAAATGGCTATGAAATTAGTTTTCTGTAACTCACCACAGGTTGGCGGTTACCAGGCGGTCACATGGCGGCTAGCCGCGTGATTACCTAGCTGCTAGCCGACCTTAAGGCTGTTAGCTTTCCAGTAGATGTTCATTTCTTGTTGGCTTGACGGTCACCAGGCGATCACCTGGCAGTTAATCGACACCCAATCGGTTACTTTTCCAGTAGCTGACATTTTCTGTCAGGAAGCCGCGGTCACCTAGCGGTTACCTAGCGGTTAGCCGACTGTTCTACAGGCGGCTAACCGCAGGGTCACCGCCAGCTGACCGACTGCCCATAAATTTTCTATATTTTAGGAAATTTCAAAAGACCCCTTTAGGGCCATGAATCGATACCCAAACCCTTAATTGGCCGTAGAAACCCTAGGAGCTGGAGTAGCCCAATCTTTGAGACTCCTTCACCAAACCATGGATATTAGTTTAGGGAATCTTTTATTAAACTGTGACACTAAATAGCATGATTTCCTAAATGTATATCGAAATGGATGGTGAACTACGATTAATTAGACTAAACTGGCTAGTAAATTCCTTGATTCTTCTAATTAAAGTATTGCATTTCATATTGGAGTACGAATTCATTTTGAACCTCAAATCCTAATCAATAGATTGATAGCATTGTCAGTATACATTGAAGCTTGATCTTTTATATTCAATTTGTAATTTTGTTTGTATATCTGAATTGACAATCATTAGAATTAAGGGTTGAGTAAGTAATTAAAAATATGTGATTATCATTCGATTTGATTATGATTAAATGAATATAAACTTACTTAAATCAGATTTTATTTTGAGTATTATTTAATTCTATTGAGTCGGTTCTACTTAGCTTCGACCTTATGGTACCCAGCGGGGTTACACTTGGTTTAGTTATTTGAGACTACTGCAGTAAGTCATTTGGAGCACCGGAACTCCAGACCCGGGTAGCCAGCTAGCCTTTGGCCGGGCCGCTGGTGACATCCTAACTAGATTTGCTCTCCTTTGAGAGGATGAGCTTAAGGTAGTAGCCAATTTGTATGTTTTCATTTTATTTGATTCGCAATGCATAAGTTATTTATTTTAGCACAACTTGTCTAGCTGATACTTATTATTGACATCTGTTAATTTATCCGTCCTAAATTCAATTTGATACATTATGTATTTCCTTATTATTGCCTATACTTGCTTAATCATCTTATTAATGATGCTATTCTTGGTGTCAATCGTAGATGCAGCCTTCGGCCTTAAAGAGGCCTAGGTGGGAGAGAAGGTTACCTCAAAGGTACCTTCAGGACTAGAAGAGTGGCCAGAGCCTGAGCCCAAATAGACCTGTCGTCCTCGGAGTACGCGATGACTTCTTTTGGAGTTTCTTTAGAGTGTGGCTAGACCCTTTTTGTGTGGGCCATACTTAGGTTTAATGATTCTTTTGCTTATACTTTTGGTATTGTTTGTATAGGGTTCTTTGACACACTCTCTTTTGTAAATCAATGTTTATCATTGTATAATTCTTTTGTATTGAAATTTGAACTATTAAATAGACTGAATGGGAATTGATACCTCACACAAATGAATTACAGCTTCCGCTATATTTAATTGCTTTTGATGTGTTTTAGTGAGTTCTAACTCACGTATGTGGAAATTTGTTTTTCTTTCCTTCGTGTGTTGTACTTGACTCGAGACAGGTACAGCACGCGGGAGTACGTGTGACACACCTCGGAGATTACCCTAGGCCAGGGTGATTCGGGACCGGGATGTGACACCATATGCGAACAACATTTGGATATTTCTATCCAATGGCTAGTCGTGCATATAGTGACTTCAGTGGGTCCCATAATGTAGTTTGGAAACTATTTTGCCAAGAGTAAGTGATTTTAAAAGGCGACGAATGGGTTGATGCCTATTTCACTCAACAATAACTATAGACTAGAGGGGGGAATTGGGAAAGGGAGAAAATAAGAAACTGGCCCATTTGGTAGCAGCATCCAAAGGCCTCAAGCGACTGTAGGCTTCCACTCTTCTTCCTCTTCTTCTTTCCTATGTCCTATGTCCGGCCGCACACCCACCCCCACCCCCCCCCCCCCCCCAATCTTCTTACTGTTTTGGAAGAAAGGCAATCTCTCTTTCAAAAGACTTTTCTTGATAGAAAGAATCTGTAAATTGAAAATAATCCTATACCATGTAATTTGTATAAGAATGTTTATGGCATGTCATTTGTTTATGGTATGTAAATTGAAAATCACCTTAGATTTTCTTTTTCCTTTAATTGAGTGTTAAATAATTTGGAGGGGCCTTCTTGCCAAAAAATCAATGATGGGGGAGGGGGGAGGAGTTATTTGTTATTAATCTTAAAAAAAAGGGTTTGAATTATATATTAGGATTCAAAGGATGAACTAGAGAGAGATTTACATGAAACCACACCAGGGTTTATGTGCATGCTCATTAGGGGTGCACATGGGCGGTTCGGATCAATTTAGAAGGGAAACTATCAATTAAACCGAACCTATCAGTTTTCTATTTTCCTGAACCCAACCGAACCGCCCATGTGCTCAAATCGAACCGAAAGGAACCGGTTAGGTTAGGTTACTGTTTTCTTGTTTTATTTTATTTTATTTTCACAAAAAAAGGCAGTTCAATTGAGAGACGTTGGACTTCAAGTAATGGAGTGAGGGTTCGAGTCTTCTTTAATTAATTTTTCATATTCCTTTATATATTTTATAAAAAATATATATTTATATAATTGGTTCAGTTCGGTTTGGTTTGAGCGGTTTAACCGCACATTCAAACCGAAAATCGAATCGAACCGAACCAAACGGTTTGAAGGAACCCTATGCTCATGTGGACAAGGCATATAGACTTTAAAAAGCAGGGTATAAGCTTAAGCAGCCCCAGTGACAATGATTTAAAGTTAATTAAGGACGGCGAGTCAATGCTAGTACTTGTAAATACCATGTTCGCCATCTCGTTAGCGATGGAATAGAGGTACAATACAGTAGTCATTTGAAGCATATTGACATAAGTCACATGACGTAGAAGCCGGGGAGGGTAAGAAAGACTAAATTAACGTCTTTTATATACTTCTAGAGGAAGTGATGATAAATTATCTCACAAAGCCTCTGCCTGCACATCTTTTGCACGATCTGTGATGCTCATGGAAGAAGATATATTTGAAGGCTTGCGAAAGGAGCCTGACCGAAGTACAGACCTGGCACCAGTAGCGATGGCCATCAACCTCTCTCCTCTTAAGAGTACGGTGTTTGATGTGGTGGAAGGAAAGGAAACAGAGACGATCTTCACAAAGCCTCACCAAAAACATACTCCTGAAGATAATAATAATAAACAGTTAAATTTAATTTTCACTTTCACTTGGTGGGCCAGTAGGTAAATTGCGGTGAAGAAAGTTGCTTCGACTGGTCATTTATGTTTAGTCATTTGTTTAATCTTATGGTGGGACCCAGTCCTATTAAAATGGAATTTAAAGGTAGTGGACCCCGTTATGGAGTTCTCCTCCTCTTTTTGGTTTGAGGATTCTCCCAGGTAAGGGCCAAGAAATTGTACGCCAGCCCAAACACGGAGGACTTTTGCTCGATATAAGCCCAGCCGGCCCATATATGCAAGGGTAGAATAAGGGCTATAATAGCCCCTGATGTATCCATTTGGTTACGATAAAATTTAAAAAGTGATTGTAATTTTGACCTTAAATCTCCAAATTTATTTGACTCTTTATTTTCCATATTATTATTTATTTCTCCAGGAAGAAGTTGTACACCACTTAATTAGTTTTAACCTAAGATCCAATGTAGTAGCCAAACAAAATGTCAGTAGAGCTTCTTTCCAATATTTATTAAAATCTTCTTTTATTTTTTTACAAATTTCCTTAAGTAGAACATGATTTCTATATTTTTTAAATTCTAAACTAATTTCAAAAAGAAAGTTTAGAAATTGATTAGAGGTGGCATAATACACCTCAGAGAAAAATAATATTCCATTATAAAAAAAAACTTGTAATAAATCTCTTATTTGGCCACACAACTCTTAATGTGCATCACTCATCATGTATTCTTATGCATTAAAAGCACGAAATTCATTCAAAACTTCTTTTCTAGAAATATCCTTATTTAACAAATCATAGATAGAACTCCATCTATGTTCAACATCCGAACTTATTTTTATAGTTGATACATTATGCCTTGCACATATTGAGGAATATAATTGTCTTCTAGATGTGGAGGAGAAAATATGTTTAGTAATATATTTAGTTTTTTCTGTTACAATTGAAATATGTTTTAAACCAGCTTGGGCAATGAGATTTTAGATGTAACATACATATCTATTTTGAAAAATAGATCAATCTATCAAATAATTCGCAAGCGGCATCATAGTTTTTAATAGACCAATAACCGCTTGATTATTTATTGCATTATCTAAAGTTACAGCTATAACTTTTTATAAAATATTTTATTCTTAGCATTTTTCCAAAATAAGGGACCCTATTACCCGTGCTCATGTCAGATTAATAAGTTAGTTAATACCAAGGATTATTTCTCGTTGGAAGTAAGTTGACAAAATATTTCATGAGTCAGAAATCCATATGGACCAATCATGGGTTAGGAAAACTTGATCCACATTTGTATGGGTTGGATTAGTGTTAATTCGCTCAGCCCGCCTAATTCCCCTGATATATTTAAATGTATTCAGTAAGAGTTAGGGTCGACTGACATATCTAACCCACCAAAACATTTTGGTCATTTGATATTTGTCACTTAGAATAATCTATTTTATATAGACTGAGGTGAGATTTTGTTGGGACTTTTGTTTTCCCCTGCAACTTAACCCGAAAATAGCCTTGGCTTTTTTAAATGCTTTGGGTTTGGTCCAAGATTCTATTGGTTGGGTTGTGTTCATCGGGTTGACCTGTATTGGGTCCAAGTTGAAGTTATTTGATCCATTTTAAAAATGGGTCCGATATATGTTGAATTTAACCCAGGAACCCATTTTGACCCGAACCTACCCATTTAACATCGCTAACTAGAAGTCTATTGCATTGGTGGAAAAATGTTATTACTCCCATTAATCATACCAATTCAACTTTTAATTTGCAGCTGGTCTCTACGAACTTTGTTCTATGGTGGACCATTTGGAAAGCGAGGAATAATTATATTTTTAGGGACTGGGTTCCTCTATTAACCCAGAACAAATCTTGAGGCAAGCTAATTGCGTGTTAGCAGAGTGTGATATTATGGCTCCAATAGATGTTATATTTTCTTCTCCCAAGAATGAGACCCATTCTATACCTTATTCTGATAATAGTATTCTAATTTTTACTGATGCGGCTTTTAAAAGGCCAGTTAGTAGAGCTGGATGTGGCTTTTCTATGTCTTTTGATGATTCTTTTTTAATTTATGTGCAGGGCCTGAAGAGCTTTTGTCTCCAACTCTCCCTAAGAGGCTAAAGCTCTCGTGATCATCTTTGCACTAAATTATGCTGTGGCTAAAGGATTTCCAAGGATTCAAGCTTTTTCTGAAGTGTTGGAGGTGGTTCAAGGTATCAATGGATCGTTGGATTGGTCCTTAATTACCCTAATCAACGACATTTTGAACGTTGCTAAGTCCTTCGAATATGTTAAGCTCCTTGGCAAGTAGTGATTGTTTTTGGGACGGTTCTTTCCCACCTTGGCTCCTATCCAGTATGGATGGGATGTAAACCTTTTTTTTTTTTTTGTTGGGGGGGGTCTTTTAGCGGTAGGTCCCTCATCATTTGCTTTTATAGCCTAAGGTCCACAATATTTTATCGTATTGACGGCAGTCCTATCGTAAAAATAACACATTGAAAAAGACAAAAAAGCCCTTGTACACGTCAGCAAAAGCAGAACTCAGACAAATTTATCTAATTTTTGGCAAAACTCAAATAAAACTCAGATAAATTTGCCAAAACTCAGCAATAACTCAAATATAAAACAATATATGCCATATCAAACTCTAATATAAAACAATAAATGCCAAACATTTCTTCCTGACCACATACTCAAATCTCATCTCCATTCTAATTAATTTCTCTTCATCAAATCTCATCTCCATTTCAATTTCTCTTCATCTTGGGTCTTGTAGGCCCTTCCTCCTCATAAATCTCTTTTGGGAAAACCTTAACCAGATTCTCTAGAGAAGACTTGAGTTTATCAGGAACCAATTTCTCCACCACATTTGACTCCTCGATGTGGTTTATTGTAGGACCCCATTTCCTTGCATAGTTTATCCTTGGAGGCTCAATGATCAAACCTTTTGTAGCCACAACCTCAAAACGACCTCTTGTGTCCATCCTCACCTAACTGAGCTGTCTCAGTCTGATATCAAATAAAAAGGACTTTAAATGAGTTTATTTTTTTCAAACTCAGATAAATTTGTTTTGTTTCAAACTCAGATAAATTTGTTCGAAACTCAAAAGTTGTTCAAAACTCAGATAAATTTGTTTAAGTTTTGCAAGAAACTCAGATAAATTTATTTGAGTTTTGCTAGAAGTTCAGATAAGTTTGTCGAAAACTCAAATAAAATTATTTGATTTTTGGCAAATTTATCTGAGTTTTTGTCCAGTTTATTAGAGTTTCTGGGAAATTTATCTAAGCTTGGCAACACCAAAAGTCAGAATACGGAAAATCAGATTATAATAAAAATCAAAATCCAAAAAAGAACACTTGATGACCATGATCCACTCGAGAAAAGAGAGAGAGGGAAAACAAGCAAAAGAGCAAACTGCTCTCTTTCAAATCAGTTGTAGAGAGAGAGATTTGGAAGAGACCTCAAATGAAAGAATAAGAGAAAGTAAAACCGTTTCTATCTTTGAAGAAATGAAAGAGAGAGAATCGGAAATCATGGTGGCGATGAAAGGTGTTCTGCAACGATACTCCATAACCATGGAAAGGAACTGAAAATGGAAACACTACTAGAGAAATCAGCATTTGCGGAAGAAGAAAGCGGGCGACCGCCCTAAAAAGACTATTAGCGACCGCTATTGCGGCCGCTAAAAGTCTCCTTATATTCCCCCAGCGAACCCCTCCTTTCCCACTCTCTTTTTTCCTTCCCACTCTTTTTTCCCCTTTTCCCCTCCCACGCCCCTGCTCCCGCGCTCTGCACTCTCTCCCTTCCTATGCCGGAGTCCGCCTGCGCCGGTTCTCTCTCTTCCTTTCCCTCTCCCTCTCTCCCTCTCTCTCTCCCTCCCTCCCTCTCCCTCTCGCTCTGCACTCTCTCCCTCCCTGAGCCGGAGCCGACACCGGCTCTCTCTCTCTCTCTCTCTCTCCCTCCCTCTGTTCTCACTCTGCACTGTGCCCTCCCGCTCGCCGGAGCCGCCACCGCCGAGTAGGTAGCTCGCACGAATCAATCTCTTGCTACAGCTGCTGGTATGTATTTTTTTTTCATTTGGTTTATGTATATATAGATAAGAAGGCTTTTTTTTCTTTTATATTATTTCTTTGTTTCTGAGTATTCCATGAGTCCATTTGGATGAAAGGTCAGTTTCTATTTTTTTTTTCATTGGTGTTGTGGGTTTCATTTTTCTGTTTGGGTTTTGATAGAATTGGGGATTAGTTGCGCTTTGAGTGGTGTTTTGATGCGTCTAGTTTGATTACTGTAATTCTCGTTTGTTTTTTGGTTTTAGATGGGTCTTTAGGAATGAGTTCTGTACTGGGGAATCTAATTTCATATTCTAATAGTAGAAACTTTTTGGTTAGAACATTTATTGTATTTTGTGTTAAAATTTTTATACTTTGTGGAGTAGACAATAACTTGGTAAGAAACTTTGGCTGCATTTGGTTAGGTTTTGAAGCTTATTGGGAGGTATCATTTATGACACATTTTGGCCTCATGTTCTACATATATGAAATGCTTGATTGTTCTTTCTCTGATTTTAGTGATGAAAACTCTATGCATTTTGTGTGTTTTCTTTTGTCATTGATTGTGTGTGGTTGCTACTTATTGTTGTAGTTTAACAATCATGGTTTGTCCAACTTAGTGCTCTACCTGATTCTCCCATTTCAAATGCACTGAATGGCCAAATTGGGTTTTTGTTCATTTTCATTTTTCACTTGAAATGCATAACTTGTGCTTCATATTTGTATGAAATACAGAGTTTTAAACTAAAACTAGCTGGGAAGTTACTTTAGGTTAAAGTGATTATTCACTGTTGGAACTGAGTGATCTTGGTCACATTGTAGGTATACCCTATTGTTGTACAAGGTATTGAATTTTCAAATTGCAGGCTTTAAGTACTCTAGTTTATTTAATTTCTCCACGTCTTCTTGTGGCTTCCTCCTGTTATGATTCTTTCACAGCCTTTTGGGTTGCCACTCGCTATCTTTTCCAATTCTCACTTCTAATAATTGGTGGCAACGACAGTAAGCTGTCTTCATTAAAATGCTGCAACAATTTTCGTATTAGCCTTACCCTGCTGCATATTGTAGTGTCCATGAAGTTAGTAACTAATTAATCACTCCGTTACTGCTACAGTTTTTTGAATCATTGTGTGCTTTCTTATGTTTATTTTTTTTTACAGTTGAAAGGTGACTTTGGATATTTCTTGCATGCTTTTGACTTCAATTCTATTAAAAACCATAGAAGTTTAACAATCTTTTTCTGTAAGGATCCTGGAGGAATTCATTTAATCTGATCAAATATTCTAGCCTCAAATGACTCATCACTTTCCTGTTCCTACAATTTTTATGTTAATATATGGAACATAGTGGAATCTCAAGACAAGTATTGAAAGCATGTCATTCAGATTTCTAATTTTTAACACTGTCATCTATAAGAAGCTATAACAGAACCAAGATTACTGCATACATAGAACTGAAAGGAAACATGAAGAAATCTATTTCTCTTTTCCCAAAACCCCTTTAACATAAAAGAGATCATCAATATGGAATACGGAGCTTCTATGCGAGTCCCATACCCTGTTACTTGCTCAGCCAAGCATCCTAACTCCATCCTCATAGTTCGGCTGAACCATAGACCCTAGGTCTAGGTTTGATCAACCCCAATCTCGCCACTTGAGTTAAGATAGTTGCCAAAACAGCATACAGAACTCAGCCTAGGGTTTTAATTCATCCGGACCCCTCAAACCTGTGGTCCATTGATATAAATCCCTTCCATTCAACCTCAACTCATTTTTCATCAGACTCAAAAGCTCACATACATGTTATACTTAAACATTAATTAGTACAACACAACATCTAGTAAGCATTACACACAACATGTTGATTAGGGTTAATACATCAGTCGATCAACAATAAAAAGAATTCTATATAGCCAACCCCTTATTCAGCCCTACCTAATGTTTGGCGTTAGCATAAAACCGTAAGTATCGGTTTGGCCAGCCTGATTCTTCTGGTTCTAGTTCAGCCATGCTGAATCACTACCCTTTTTAATTCAAATTTACATGAAAACCCTACCTCCTTGTGAATACATCAGTCCACAAATGAAAGTCATAATCCATAATCATTCTTTATTCAGTTAAAGTTGCCTAACACATCTATCAATTATATTATCATCATGTAAACATCAAACAACATCAATTGTTAGAGTCCCACAAGGTTATCAAAACAATTATATTATCATCTGATGGAACGCGCTCCTGCCGGGGGTGCTACCGGGGTCGGCGGACGTGGGAGTCCGTCGGGTCCGGCCCTTTCGCGCCCGGGGGGCTGAAGCGTGCATCAACATTTCTTTGTGTGGGTGTGCCAGATTTTCTAGTTTACTTGGAATTGCAAGTGGTAATCCGGAGATCAACCTTCGCAAGTAAAAAGGAAATCAACTTCTTTCCAGTTTTCCATTGCACAAATATTTAAGAAAAGAGACATTTTCTTGGTTTGCCGTGAAAGGCGATTTTGTTTGGCATTTATAGCCGATTTTGGCGTTTATAGCCGATTTACAATTCTCATCAATAATGAAAGACAAGAGTTGTGATTTTTGTCTCTTTTAGAAAAATACAAACTACAATGAAAAGCAAGAAAAGGAGGATCTAACTTTTCAGGAGATTGTGGGGGACTCGTTCAGATTGACGGTCGCAAGCCATGTATGGGCTTCGCCATCATCCATGCAGATGAGAACAGAGGATGCTCTTGATTCGCTTGGCTTGGCTATAACCTCAGATTTTTAGAGGACAAAGACCAAGAGGAGGTCCTATGTCCAATAAAAAGCTAAGTAGACGGGCTGAAAAGCCATGTCTAAGCCATTGGAGGCAGCGGGAGAAGGCAAGGACCTTGGGGGGGAGTACCCCCCAAGGGACTTTTTGTCACCTTGTAGTGGTGCTCGGTGCAGAACTTCAGCAGAGTTTTCTCTCTTTCTCTAGACTCTGTCTGTCTGGAATTCGGGATTCTCTGGATACGAGCTCTGGATTCTTTTTTCTCCGATCCCTCTCCATTTCAATGGAATGCTCTCCTATTTATAGGCTTTTGGTAGCCATTTATGAGAGCTTTTATGGGTTTTAATGGCTTTAATGGGAGGAGTTACAAGATTTATTTCTTGATTTTGTAACTCCTTTTTCCTTGAATCTGATTGGCCGATGGAGATTAAGGGCTTTTAATCACCTTAATTACCATAATGGGAGGAGTTTCATGGCTTGAATGCCATGACTTAATTGATTTGTAACTCCTGGATGCTTGCTTCTGATTGGGCCGTCCAAAGAAATGAATTAATGACTGCAATAAAGCTAGTCAATTAACTGCATTAAATGGTCGCCGAGCAGTTGAAGAGTCGCGGGCCGCACTGCGTCTTTTGGGATTCTTTTGGAGATGATCACCGATGGATCTACATGCTGATCGACATCGGATGACCGTGTAATTTCATACATTGATAGCCAACAGCGGGCCGGTGACATCTGTCTTGTCGATTTCTCGATCGGTCGGACAGAAAGAGCACTTTTTAGGTCAACCGGTCGGCGATCTTGGAGCGATCAATGATGATTTTATGCTTTCGACGGCGGATCTGAGATGTCGTCGGATATGAGTCAATTTCAAGCACTAAAAATCACATTTTCAGGAAACCACAGGGGCCAAAGTGCGCGAAACGCGAAAAGAGACGGAAAAACGGGTCACCGGCGAAAAATCCGGTGACCCGGAGTTCCATGGTCGCCGGCGACCCTGGGCCAGGGTTGCGGGCTGCGACCCTGGGGGTTTTTCTCCCCTTTTTGGTCTGTTTTGCGGTCTTTTTCGTCGCCGTTTTCTTCTGTATTTTTCCTGACATTTCTTCTCATTTATTGGCTTGATTTCCCTGTAGAAAACCTGATGAGAATCCTTGCATTTTTAGAGTGCAAAGTTTCCAATTTTCCGTGAAAGCCGAAGACTTTGTCGCGTAGAGCTGCTGATTTTCTACCAGAAGCTGAAACTTGGTCAAACGATGTCGGAATGACCTGAAATTTGAGGTGAAGCCTCTTGAGCAATAAATAAGACCAACCATAGGCTTTTGTTTGAGTTTTGAAGCCGTTTGGGGTCCCGTCGCCAGTAGACTTGATTTTGCCGCGAGGGAGATGCCGCGCGTTGATGTGCGGTCAAACGATGTCCGATTGACCTGAAATTTGACAGGGAACCTATTGGAGTCATTTTGAGATGATCCACAGGCTCTGTCTTGGAAACCATGGTCCCGGGGAGCTCCACCGCTGGTAGGCTTGATTTTCTTTCGGAGCGTCGAAACCTGGTCAAACGTTGTCGGAATGACCTGAAATTCGACGTGCAGCCTTTTGGAAGCATGTTGAAGCCACTCATGCACTTGGTTTGATGAGCGAAGGCTTCGGTGGTTCCTGCCGCCGGGAGGCTTGATTTTGCTGCTCGAGCATTGATGGAGGGTCAAACGTTGTCGGTTTGACTTGAAATTTGGCATGGAGCCCTTTTGAGACATGCTGGAGTCATCCGTAGGCTCTGATCGAAGTTTTGACGTCTTCGATGATGTCGCCGCCGGGAGCGCCAACTTAGCTGTCGGAGAAGCGAAGTTAGGCCAAATGATTCTGAAATGACCCGAAACTCCTTGTGTACTCCTCCCTTGGCTGTCTTGAAGGATCTTGCAATTTTTGTTTGATTCTGACAAGATTTGATTTTTTGGAGAAGTTGCATTGCCTATTTATGGCAGGTTGCGACTTCATGCAGCTTTCTTGATGTTAAAGAGGCAAAGTGACATTTTTGGTGTCAACAAATGCCCCCTCGAGGTACAGCGACGAGTTGCTTGACTTTTGTAGTCGATGTGCCTCGAAGAGATTTTTGAAGGAGAGCTTGTGTCTTGACCAAGAGTCTTTGAGCAATCTTTCCTTTGGTAGAGTAGCCTTTGAGCTTCCAGGGGAATTTTATGGTAATGAAAGGAATCAAGTACCATCTCGAGGCAAAGTTTTGAAGATGACATCAGGGATGTGGATTTGGGTTTCTGTTTTTGATCTTGTGACTTAACCAGCTATATATGGCAGGTTAGGGGATCGGTTTGGTTTTGATCTTGTAGACCTAACAGGCCGTATGTGGCAAGTTAGGGGATCAGGATTTGGTTTTTGGCTTTGGTCTTGTGACCTAACAAGCTGTATATGGCAAGTTAGGGGACCGGGATTTGGTTTTTGGTCACTCTTTGGGACTGTGTGGGTCCATTGGAGTGGTTTGGATTTTTGTGGAATGTCAATTTCAAGATTTTGGCTCAATTTGGTATATGAGGCTGGATGGTTTGATTCTTTGGAAGCTCATGGGGCTTGGAAATTTTTTTTTTTTTTTTGTATGGTTCAATCAACTCAAAAGAGGCATGGGACCATTTTTGTATGCTCTTGGTAAGAGGGATTTTTTTCTGACTAAAAGCCCATTTTTTTTTTTTTTTTAGTGCCTAGGTGGTCAAACTTGACTCATATGGGCTAACCCATGGGACCTTAAGCTTTTTAGAATGGCTTAGATCTCATGTGGGGCCATTTTTGTAAAGAATATCTAAAGATATCTCATTTGGATAGAGAATATCTAAAAATGTCTTTATGGGAGAGAATCTCTCATATTCCCTTAATTTGGGAGAGAATATCTCAAGGTATCTTTCTTTTTGGGAAAGAATCTTTCTAATTCCTTCTCTTTTGGTAAGGTTACTAATTAGTAGCACTTACCTTTCTTTTTTTGTTTCCTTCTTTGATTTGCTCTCTTCTATAAAAGCAAGGAGGAGGCTAGATCTCTTGCCCTTATTGCTTTCTTTTGCAACAATCTCAAGAGAGCTCCAAGACCAAGAGTTCTTCTTCTTCAAGGATCTTCAAGCTTTTTCCTTCTTCTTCTCCATCAATGGCTTCAAGTAAGTTTTCTCTCTTTTTCTTTCAAGAAAAACTCCATGTAGAGAATAGGATGATAAAAAAAAAGTTTCTCTCTCCTCTTTTTTTTCTTTTCTTTTCTTTCTATTCTTCTTCTCTGTTTTTTTTTCTTTTTCCACGTGATTTCTGTTTTTTTTTTTCGTGCTTCCTTCTCTTTTTTTTTTCTTTTTGCACGTTTTCTTTTTTTTTTTTGTGGGCCGTACGGACAGATCCGTACGGATCTGGTCCATACGGCCACGTGGCCTGTGGGCCACGGCCTGATGGGCCAGCCCCTCTTTTTTTTTTTTTTTTTTTGCTGTTTTCTTTCTTTTTTTTTTTTTTTTTTTTTTTTTTTTTTTTTTGAGAAAGTTTCTCTTTTTTTTTTTGTTCTCCATGCATGCATTTTTTGTAAAATGAATTGAGTAGCATGATGTGATAGCATACCTGAAAATCTTTACAAATTTGGGAACTTGGAGCTTGCAGTGATGTTGAGCCCTTCCTGATTTTGCGGAGATTTTGAGGTTTCGAAAGTTTGGAGTTTTGGAGCCCGCAGCAATGTTGAGCCCATCTTCAAACTTTCTATTTCCGTCGGGGTATTTCCTTTTTCTTTGGAATTGCCCCGGAGTCATGCCAAAATTTCGCTAGATTTTTGGTGGGACAAAGTGACCCTTTTTTTAGCAAAATCCTGTCATTTTGATGACGATCTTTTTTCTTTTCCAACCTTTGCAGGTGGTTCCTCCAGAGCGAACAAGGGTAAAGGGCCTGCTACAAGCGTACCTCGTCGATCTGCTAGATCTTCCAATGTGGCCGTTCAGCAGGCCCGGGAGAAAGTCCAGTTTGTGGAAAGAAATCTTGAAGAGTGCGACTCTCTCAACAGAGATGAGATGAGACAGCGACTGATCACTCTCAAGGGAGAGGAATTTTATAAGATCATGGTAAGCAGTCGGCCGTGGGTTATGGACGATCAGAGGGTGTTGCCCAAGCCTACCTTCTTCTTTGGTGATGCAGTCCCTGACGACGTGGCATACCAGAGGAGATGTTTTCAGTTCTCTTACACAGCTGATGGTGAAGAGAAGACTGTTGCTACCCGGTCGACGTTTGATCGTACCGTCTCGATCATGAGCCTTGCTCCCACGTGCTCTAAGAGGGAAGATCCTCCAAGCTGGGTGAAAAGGACAAATGTAATCAAGACCGGGGTTTTTGTTGGCGGTCCTTCCGGATATACGGAGAAGTCGCCTGCCGATATGGACATATTGATGCCGGCTAGTGGCTACCAAGGCTCTGATTATCCGTCGGTCGATTTGAGACCGGTGGGCCTTGGCGTTTTCAGCGGTGACGGCAGTAATTGGGTGAAGCCTTTTCGACTTCGTGGTCGTTTTAATGCTGACTCCGATTGGAAGTCATGGACTGACCACACCTTGCTGATTGGGGGCGCCGTTTTGAAGGAAGCCGGGATTTTTGACGCGGTCCGTGCCTTCAGAGATACCGTGGCTTTTTCCGACGAGGCCTTCATGGCCATGTTGGAATCATTTCTCCCACAAACCAATACCTTCGTTGTAACGAATGGTGAGATTGGTTTTTCCTTGAAGGAGTTGAGCGCCATTACTGGATTGCCCATCCTTGGCAAACTCTACGAGGAGTTCATGCCGATTGACAGCGTCCTTGAGGAGCAGTCAGAGGAGTTCAGGCTCCTATACTTTCAGCTCGTCGCCTTCTATGATTTTTTGAAGGAGAAGGAGGGCTCGAAGGTAAGATCCAGCAGTTGGAAGAGTTGTGGCTCTTCATTCTTCAACTTCTTTGACAGCAAAGAGTCTTCTGACTGCATGACCCTGGAGGACCGGAAGAAGGCTTCCGCCATGCAAGAAGAGTTGGAAGACTTCTTCGCAGGTACAGATGTAATTTGTTCTGACATTGCACTGCGGAGAGAAATTGCAGTTTACCTCACTTATTGGCTAGGTGTGGCTGTGTTTGCTGGTGGAGATGGGACGCACATCAGGCCGCATTGTATTTTTCCGGCTTGTCAGATGGCGTTTGGAGAGCGGCTTGCTTTGGTACCGGCTCTCTACTCCTATCTATGTACCGAACTGCAAGCGGCTGCTTTCTTGGTTCGGCTTGGGCTTCCTATGAATAGGGTATTTTCAGCCCATATCTTTTATTCGTGATATGTATACCACTGTCTTGGCTTCCATCGGCTTGGTGCTGCGCAGGATGATGATCCTCTGATGATTCGATTGGCTAAGGGAAAAGCCGTAATCGAATCTCTTTTATTTGCCCGCATGAGGATCCGACGGTTCAGGGACGTCGAGATGGGGCAGTCTTCAGTGAAGCTTTCTCCGGAGTTGCGGAAGAAGGCTTTTGACTTTGGTGCCCCCCGTGACTCTACCCGGGCAGGGTCAGGGAGACATTATGCCTTGACAAATGCAGAGAAGGAGTGGCTTTTCAGCATACGCGTCGGCACGATGGTGTATTGCAGACATCTTTTCGTCGATATCCAACCATATGTACCTTTTCGCTTTGCGCTGCAATTGGGCTTCTCACAAGGTGTTGTTGGAGCACCTTCAAGCATGGTAAAGCGCTTTGGCGGTTTGCAGGATGACAGAAATGCATGGGCTTTCTACAGTGCTGAAGACATTACTTCCATGATTTCTTATCCTGCGTTGTCGACTTTCCGGACTGCCGGCTTCACGAAATGGTTCGCGGAGAGCTTTTTGGCATATCGGGGGCTTTCCAAAAAGGAGCTTGATGTAAAGCTGTCTTCCGGAAAGGGCATTGGAAAGTCGGATGGCGTCCGGCGAGAGGAAGTTTGGGCCTTCCTTTCTGGAGAGAAGCCCAAGATTGGCTTTCTCGGTGACCAAGGCATCATCGGTTCTGAAGCTGTTCGAGCAGTGCCTGATGAGGCGTTAGAGCAGCTAGAACAGGAGGAAGCTGAGTTTGATGCTTGGATGCAAACGGCACAGAGGCGAGCTTCCGCGGAGTCTACTGGCAGACGTAGATCATCCAGTGAGGAGTCAAGTGAGAAACCTGACTCTGATAGTGGGGTGGGTTCTTCTAGGAAGCGAACCCGTAGAGGTAAGAAGAGGAGGAGTCATCATCGCAACGAGGGGACACATGAGGACTCTCCTGACATGGAAATCCCTCTTACCATCAACGAGGAGGTGCCAGAGGCTGTTGACGAGCCTCCAGAGAAGAGGAGCCGTGGAGAAGAGACCATTGATGAAGGTATAATTCTTCTGCTTTCTCTCTTTGCTTCTTTTCATGGATTCTCCCATGTTCTGATTTGCTGTCTGCTTTCCGCTTCTGCTTTTCCTCCCCTTTCTTTTTTTTTTTTTTTTTAGCAGAAGAAGAAGACTTGATGATGCCTGAGATTCTGGCTGATGAGGCAGTGACGGATCCGGTTGTGGCATCTGAAGAAGAACCGAGGGACTCTGGAGTGACTCCGGAATCTCCGACTGGTATGACTTTTTTTTTGCTCTTTTCTCTTTTTTTCTTTTTGTGCTTGTCATTTGCCAACCCGTAGCTTTTGCTTTCTTGTCAGCTAACTTGCCAGAGGATTCTGACAATTTTGAACCATCGTTGGACGCCAATGTTAGCGATGATTCCGATGAGTTCATGGAGGAAGAAAGTGTCCCGCCATTCTTCGGGGAAGGTATTTTATAATAACAATCCTGATAATGCTTTTTATTAACAGGATCATATTCATACCCTCTTGTGTTTCCTTGTCAGATTTTGAAGGGACGGAAGAGAGTCCATCGCTTCCCTTAGAATCAGAGCAAGGGATGTCAGAGGTCGACCCAGAGGTAGGGACCAGTTCTGACATGATTGAGGAGATACCTCGTGTTGAGATTCCCTCTTTGGCAGCTCCAATTGGACAGAGTTCTTTTGTTTTTCTTCCAACGGGTCATGATATGAGCAGCCAGCCAACGGAGAAAGGTGAATCTTCTTCCAGTCCATCTCTTCAATTTACAAAGAAGATGCTGGTGCGAGTTTTGAATTCTTGGATCAAGACTCTCCTTTCTGGACACTTGGAGGCAGGATTTGGCATGATCTCAGACGTGAAGGAGATTCTCACCGATATTGAAGAAGTCGGTCTAGATGTCACAGGTGCCAGGGCGATCGTTGATAGGATCATTGCACTGGGCGACAAATGGTTTGAGACCATGAACTTTCCTGATGACCGGTTCTTCAAGGAGGTACTCCTGGACCCTTTTAGCAAGGCTGAATCTGACCTGAATGAGGCTACACAGAGAAGGAAGCAAGTAGTCCGAGAGAAGAATAAGGAAGAGCTAGTCATCCTTGGATTAAAGCGCGACCGTGACATCCTTGATGGAGAGGTCGAAATGGCCAGGAAGCATCTCGAGCAATTGAAGGCACAAGTTGATGCTAAGTGGGCTGCTATAGCAGAGGCTCGTGACAGGGAGAGTGCTCTGATCCGCCGGGTTGCAGATGCCGATCAAGTTCTTCAGGGGAAGACTAAAGAAGTTAAAGGATGGCAGACTGTTTGGAGTAATCTTCCCGGTGTAAAAGAGGGATTGAACCTTACTCCAGCGTCTCATGGCAAGTTTCTGAAGAAACGCGCTTTGGAAACTCTGACAGCCGAGTCTAAGAGTTTGCTCGAGGAGCTAAGACTTTGGCTAGAGGCTTTTTTTGGCTGAACTCCTGATTTTAGTATCAAAAACTATCATCTCTCTCTCTTATCTACCCCTTTTTTTTTGGTACCACATGTATTTTTTTGGTACTTCTTTTTTTGTAGTGCTTATGAACACTTTCCCTTTTTTTTTGGTACCACATGTATTTTTTTGGTACTTTTCGTTTTTTTTTTTTCCCTACGCTCACTCAAATCTTTTTGTGATGAAAGCAATTGCTAAATGGGGTGTTTGTTTGAAAATTTGATCAAAAGGTTGCCTTTTTGTGAAAATCTTTTGTCAAATAATTGTTTTGGCATGGGAGCCTGATTTTGGTTGTGGCGTGAAAGCCGATTTTGAGATGGCATGGAAGCCGAAATTTTATGGCGTAAAAGCCAAAAATTGGGTTGGCATGGAAGCCGGTGTTTGTTTTGTGGCATCTATAGCCGGTTTGGGTGGCATTGATAGCCAATTTTGGTGGCATTGATAGCCGATTTTTTTTTTGAAAGCCAAGTTTTGGTTTGTTGGCATGAAAGCCAGGGTTTTTGTTTTGTGGCATCTATAGCCGGTTTGTGGCATTTATAGCCGGTTTGGTGGCATTTATAGCCGAATTTTGAGATGGCATGGGAGCCAAAACTTTTGTTTTTGGCATGAGAGCCGATTTTGGCGTTTATAGCCGAAAATTTTTGTTTTGGCATTTATAGCCGGATTTTGGCATTTATAGTCGAATTTTGGTTTTCAAAATGCAGGTATCGACTAAATGTCGCCTCCCCGCTGAATGGTCTTGCAAGTATCGATGGAATGTCGCTTCCTTGCTCATTCGGTTTTGCGAGTATTGATGGAACGTCACTTCCTCGCGGGTTAGGTTTTGCGAGTATCGATGGACTGTCGCTTCCTCGCGAATTGGGGTGCAAATATCGACTAAGCGTCGCTTCCCTGCTTTTCCCAAAACTTTTGGTTTTGCGGGTACTGACTTGATGTCGTTTCTCCGCAATTTTTTGAAATTTGAGGTTTTCTCGAACCATTTGAAATTTGGGTTGTGGATAGCAACTGGTATGTTGCATCTCCAAGATTTTCGAAATTTGGGTTGTGGATATCAACTGGTTTGTTGCTTCTTCACGATTTTCGAAATTTGGGTTGTGGATATCAACTGAAATGTTGTGTCTCCACGATTTTAGGTTTTCTCGAACCTTTGAAATTTGGGTTGTGGATATCAGCTGAAATGTTGTGTCTCCACGATTTTAGGTTTTCTCGAACCTTTGAAATTTGGGTTGTGGATATCAACTGAAATGTTGTGTCTCCACGATTTTAGATGTTTTGGGAAGTATCGAATGGGGTTCGCATCCTTCCGATTTTTTGAGTCTTGCGAGTATTGACTAAGTGTCACTTCCCCGCGGTTTTTGAAAAACCATTTTTTTTTGTTTAAAGACACGAGGGTCGTAAATTTTGACCTAAAACCATTTGGCGGTAAAAGGTAAGGTGGACTAGGGTGGAAATCCCTGAATCCGGATTTTTGTTTCAAACCATGAATTTTGGTTCAAGGATCAAAGTTTTGGTCAAGTCAGGGAGAGGCTCCTAAACTTGGATTTTTTTTATTTTTGAACAATGAAACGATAAAAGTAAGCATTGTTTTCGAATCTCTAGAAATTTTGACATTTGATATGAAAATTCTAAAGAGAGTGGGTTTGACGAGCGAGTACCTGAGAACAGGCTTTGGCCATACAGGCATTGCTCTTACCCAGTTGGGTAAGTCTTCAAGGGTAGTACCGCTTCAAGAACTTGCCGTTGATAGGCAGCATACATCTGTCGTCTTCCATGTTTAGGAGGGCATATGCGCCGTTAGAGAAGACCTTGTCGATGACGTAGGGTCCCTCCCATTTTGGTTCAAATTTGCCTTTGGATTTGTGTGCGAAGACCATTGGTCTTTTTACCGCAAGAACCAAGTCACCCCTTTTGTAGGCTCATTGCCGGACCCTTTTGTCAAAAGATCCTGACATGCGTGCTTGGTAAAGTTCAATGCTTTGTCGAGCTTCGACCCGTCTCTCATCGAGATTGTCCAGCTCATGAAGTCGTAATTTCGCATTGCTTTCTTGAGTCATGTCATTTTGTAGAGATACCCTCAGAGAAGGAATTTGGACTTCTAATGGCACGACAGCTTCGCATCCATAGACCAAGGAGAATGGTGTGCTATGGGTTGGTCCTCGAACGGTGGTTCGATAGGCCCACAAAGCTTCAGACAGTTTGTCGCTCCAGTCTCTTTTGTGACTAGAGACCATTTTCTTGAGGATTTTGCAGAGTGTCTTGTTGAAGGCTTCTGCTAATCCGTTTGCTGCCGGATTGTATGGAGTCGAAGGACAGCTTTGGATTTTGTATTTGTCGCAAAACCTGTAGAATCGATGATCCCGGAATTGTGGTCCGTTATCATGGACGAATCTTTTGGGTATGCCGAAACGACAAATGATGTTGGTGCGCAGGAACTGAAGAACTGATGAGGTCTTCATTTCGTTGAACGCAAATGCTTCTGACCACTTGGAGAAATAATCCGTAGCGGCGAAGATGAAGCGATGACCTTTGCTTGAAGGGGGAGAGATAGGACCTATGATGTCCATGCCCCATGCTTCAAAAGGCCATGAGATTGCTGTAGGATGCAGCCATTCTGGAGGCATGTGAATGTAGTCTCCATGAACTTGGCATTGTTGGCAGCGCTTAGCAAACTACATTGCGTCGGGTACCATGGTAGGCCAGTAGTAACCCAACCTTTTGATTTGGTCGTAGAGCTTGGGACCAGCCTGATGAGCTCCACAAAGACCAGCGTGAACTTCTTTGAGTGTTTCTTCAGCTTCTTGTTGTGACAAGCAGCGTAGGAGTACTCCATTGAAGGATTTCCTGTAAAGGATCTTTGAAGGGATATCCAAATGAAAGTTTGGGGCTCGCCTTTGGATGCTTACCCGTTCTTTTGGATCTTTAGGTAGGATTCCGAACATAGTGTAATCAATGAACGGATCCCTCCAGTCGCCGATTGAAGGTTGAAGGATAGAGATCCGACTTCCAACCACTCGGTGGCATTCAGCAACTGCTTGGTGTGTGTTAAGAGGAGGGAGGATCCTTCTCTCGCACACTGTGATTTGCATGTTTTCCCCTTCCTGGATCGCCATTGATGCGGCAAGTCCGGCCAGGGCATCTACACGAATGTTTTCACCTCTACGAATGTGGGTGATGTAACAGATGTCAAACTTTTGCAGAAGCGATTGTGCCTTGTTGTAATAAGGTAGCAGATCGGGCTTCCTGACTTCATATATCTGATTCATCTGGTTGACGATCAGTTGAGAGTCTCCAAAGACTTCCAGCATAGTGATACCGGATTCGATGGCGAGTTCCAATCCTAGGATCAGAGCTTGGTATTCAGCTGCATTGTTTGTGCACGGTTCCAGTAGCGAGAAAGCGTGTGGAATCATGTATTTGTTGGGGCTAACAAAGAGGATGCCAACTCCCGAGATCAGCTTTCTGTTTTCATTTGTCCTGGTTGCACCGTCAAAGTACATGTCCCAGGAGGCATTTGGTGAGGAAGTCTCCACGTTGTAGACAGGTTCGTCTGGGAGATCATCTCTGAGTGGTGAATCTTTAGGCAATGGATGCTCTGCGAGGAAATCTGCTAGAGCTTGGCCTTTGATTGCTTTTTGTGGCACATACCTAATATCAAATTGTGACAATAGGATGGACCATTTTGCCAGTCAGGCATTGAGAGAACCTGCCTTCGTGACAAGGACCTTCAAGAGGTTGATCCTTGAGACGAGGTAGACTGTGTTGGAAAGCAAGTAGTGACGTAGCTTTTGTACGGCAAACATCACTGCAAGGCATTCTTTTTCGACTGGAGAGTAACGATGCTCTGCACTTACTAGCATGCGGCTGAGGTAATATAGAGCAGCTTCCTTTCCCTCACCATTCTCTTGTGCAAGCAGAGCGCCTACAGAATGATCAAGAGCTCTTGTGTACAAGATGAATGGTTTTCCAGTGGCAGGGGCAGCTAACACTGGAGGTTTGGTCAGGTATGACTTGATATCTTGAAATGCGGCTTCACAGTCGGCATCCCAGACAAAGTCTACACCCTTTTTCATCAATCGAGAGAATGGACGGCATTTCCCCGAAAGATTGGAGATGAACCGTCTAATGTAGGCCAATCTCCCTTGGAGCCCTTTTAATTCTCTCAAGGTTCTTGGATAGGGCATTTCTAGAATAGCCTTGACTTTTATGGGGTCAAGTTCTATTCCAGCTTTCCGAACAAGGAATCCGAGAAACTTACCCGACGAGACGCCGAAGAAGCATTTTAGAGGATTCATCCGCAGTTTGTGTTTGCGGAGTCGGAGGAAGACTTCCCGAAGATCTTTGAGATGGTCTTCTTTTCTTCTGCTTTTGACGGCGAGGTTATCAACGTAACATTCGACCGTCTTGTACTGCATATCTTGGAATATTTTCATCATAACCCTCTGATATGTGGCACCAGCATTTTTCAGACCAAATGGCATGACAGTGTAGCAATACACGCCAAATGGAGTCCGAAATGAAGTGTGCTTTTCATCTTCAGGATGCATCTTTATCTGATTGTAGCCAGAGAAGCCATCCATAATGTCATTCGCTCGAATCCACAGGTATTGTCAATCATTACCTCTGGTATGGGGAGCAAGAATTCATCTTTAGGGCAAGCATCATTCAAGTCTCTATAGTCAATACAGACTCTGATCTGCCCATTTTTCTTTGTCACGGGGACAATGTTGGCCAACCATTCAGGATGTTGTTCCTCACGGATGAAGCCAACGCTTTTGAGTTTATGAACTTCTTGTTCAATTTTATCCATCACATCCGGACGGAATCTTCTTTGGCCTTGTTTGACAGGCTTGATGTCTTTTTGAAGATTGAGTTTGTAGACTGCTACTTTGGGGTCTAAACCAAGCATTTCAGCGTAAGACCAAGCAAAGCAATCAACGAACTCAAGAAGAAAAGAGATATACTCGGGTAACTCATCATCCTTTATATTCTTGTTTATGAATACAGGACGTGGGTTATCAGGTGTTCCCAAGTTTATCTTTTGAACAGGATCTTCTGTCGGAAGGTTCGAAGGTGGTTCCTCCGCAATATTCTCGGAGGCTTCCAACTCAATGAAACCTTCTGGAGTTTCAACTGCATTACCAGACCAAGGCTCTGTTCCTTTCCATGGATTTTCTTGATTGGTGATCTCCTCAAGGCTTGCTATGAGATAGTCCCAATTGCCTGTTGAGTCTGGTATTTCTTTTGGAGACGAGGGTTCTTCTGGGTCAGGATGCCACCCGTCTGTGTCATCGGGCGATTCCTCTTCATCATCAGAGAAATCGTACCAATTGGAGGAGCTTCCTGGATCTTTGTCAAACGACTCTTCAAAGATATATCTAGGGAGATCGATGTCTTTATGGACTTGAGATGTTGAGGCTTGGTCGGTAAATCGACTTTTAAGCCTTTGTGTCAACTGTCTCAGGGGGGTATCAGGATCATACCCTAACCCATGTGAAGACTTTTCTACATATCCGTAGAGTCTCCAATCTTCCAGCTGGCTTTTGGTTAAGGCGGGCCCCAATGGCGTGAGAATACCGCGGCCTTCTCCCAAACCGACTGGGTTCTGAGCGTCAAAGCCCATTTTCTTCATGATAGCTTGTGCCACAGGACTATATAGAGATAGTTGAGGCATACCTTCGTTTTGGAAAGGTTCAAGCAAGGAACTTGATGAAGAAGCATCCGATCTATGAAAGAAGATCGGTCTTTGCTTTGGTGATGTTGCCGGAACAACAAAGGTAGCAGACGTGGGATCTTCTACATCAGCAGGTGTCTCCATCGGAGTGAGAGCAGGCTGAACTTGCTGAGTGTCAGCTTGGCTTGACGATGCATCGTCTTCTGGCTCTGAGTCCGAGTCTGTGTCTTGCATGATAGACACGAGAGAAACAACGAATTTGCCCCCAGGCTTTTGTTTCGCCTTCTTCACTTTAGTCGTGATGACCAAAGGTTTTGAATTCTTGAGGGAGATGACGAAGGGAGATTGACTACTCTCTTCTAATTTGCCGGAGGGTTTGTTTTCTTCCGGTGATTTTTGAGGAGCCTTGCCTTTATCTTTCTGGAGATTTTCAGCAGGGGGTGCTATTTCCTTTTCTTCTTTTTCTCCTTCATACATCTGGGAGTCTGCGAAGTGGACTTCTTTACCTTTGAAGGGTTTTCTGTCCGCAAAGACACGATATACCATGCCGTCGTCACCGACGAACTTGATGCATTGATGTAGAGTTGAAGGGACAACACCGTTCTCGTGTATCCAAGGACGTCCGAGAAGGATGTTGTAGCATGAGGGGGTTTTTATTGCATACACTTTGAGTACTCCCATCGTATCCAAAGATAGATACGGATGTGTGGCTCAGCTTGTTGGGTGGGATGCCCAACTCTTCAAGAGCCGAAGTGGAGATAAGGTTGAGTGCAGAACGTGGGTTGATCTAAACTCTATGTATCGGCATTTCTTTGATGTACCCTGTGAAGTACAAGGGTCGGTTGTGCCTTGCTTCGCCAAGTAGGAGGTCTTCCTTAGTGAAGGCGATGGTTGCACTGGCTGCCTTTTGAACCGAGAGGCATTGGATGCATGATCCCTCGCTTTTCTCTTTTTCTCCTTTTAAGGAGGTTTCTGAGTTTTTGACCCGGTAGTCCATTTCAATTTGGAGGACTTGTGGGGCATGTTTGTCGACATCCTCATTCAGTTTTTGTAATTCTGAGATGAGATTATCACGAGTGCGTGGAGACATTCGCAATAAGTTTAGGATGTGAAGACGCGCAGGTATGTGTTTGAAGTGCTCAACCAAGTCATACTTGAAAGCCTCCTTGGGGCCTGCATGTTCATTGTTCTTGCCACTGGGGGCGCTTGCAACATCTTTTCCCGAAGGATTTACATAAGTAAAGGAAGATTGGTTGTAATTCTTGTGGTAGTCCCGGCCAGAGCGGGTGCCTCTACCAACTTCGAGAGCTTCTTGAGAAGGATCTTCGTTTGGAAGATTGCCTTCAGGATTAAGAGGCTGTCGTTTTTCATCTACTGGGGATGTATCTGCAGCAGAGTTGCCATCCCCAGTGATTGTGTTGCACGGAGCATTTTCAGGGAGCAAGTCCTGAACAGCATCCAGCAGCTTTTCTTCTGTGTTGACTATTTCATCATCCCAAGCATCATTATCTGGGTTTTCTTCATGATGATCAGTCGGGAAGAATGTGTATCCTGAAGTCACAGTCTCAGGAGAAGAAACCTGAGAGGGTGTCATCTCTATGAAAGTCACGTGAGACGAGGTAGCTCCAGAGGATACATTGCTAGGCGTCGTCGGAGTATAGGTAATCTCATCAGACGACGCTTCAAAAGAGCTATAGTCCTGATATACTACATTACAGGAAGCTCTGATAGGAGATGTTGCCTGCTCGGAGTCAGACTCATCCTCGGATGTAAGAGGATCGTCTATCCAGCAATGTTCTCCATTTTCAGAAGTTAAGGGTGGATGTACCTGATTATCTTCAGGGACTTCAGGCTCTGGATTGTGAGGAATCTCGTTGACGCGGTCTTGCTCTTGTTCTAGAGCGAGACGCTGCAAGATCCTTGCATATTCTTCAAGATCAGGCATGGGAGCCAAATCTTCTTCTTCGTCTGCTCCGTGTGGCTCAACATAGTTGATTTCCACTGGAGCAATGATAGGTGCTGGGTTAACAGCATCTTCTTGTGCAGCCACTTGATCTTCTTCATCATCAGACCAGGATCCTTGTGGTTGCAAAGGGTCATACCAGATTACTGGCATAAGGTGAGTTTTAGGAACCCATTCTTCATCGGAGAGATATTCTCCTGTTTCAAGAGATTCCTCCCACTCGCCGGTGTAGTTGGGCTCGAATCCATCGTCGGTGTCGCTGGACTCGTATCCATCAATGGAGAATCCAACTACCGAGTTGCAAGAGTATGATGCCCCCTGCATAGCTTCTTTGAATCGAGGTGGCATGAAATCACTGAGAGTGAAGTTTCTTACCGCCTTTGAAGTCTCTGGAAGGGACGTTTCTGTTGCCCCGAGTGAAGTGGTAGAGGAGGCCTCTGCCTTTTCATTGACTTCTTGTTTTAGCTGGGTCTTCTCTTGCCGTTTGAGCCTGAGGAGATGTTTCCTAGCCTGCCTTCGCTGTTGAGCTGTCGGCTTTGTTTTTACGATCTCCCAGTTTTCATCTTCCAGGAGATCGGGATGTACCCATATGGGTTGTCCGTCTAGTGTCGGGTAAGGAACCAACACTTCGGACGTTTGAATTCTTTTTATCACCTTGAAGGAAGTAGTGATCTTCTCTTCTGGTGATTTTGGTGTTTGTCCACGTGACACCATGTTGACGGAGGCAGGCCCATAGTTTTTGTCAAAGGTGATGACTCCATTTTTCCACATCTTGTTTATCTTCTCTCTCACAACAAAGCATTGATTGAGAGGATGCGAGACCATCTGGTGGTATGGACAGTACCGAGGATTGTTGGTTTTGCCAACATCGCCCGGTCTTTTGGGTTCAGGCAAGGTGAGCTTGCCGTTTGCCACGAGAGCCCCGAAGATTTCGTCAACATCTTCATCGAACGGGTATTTCTTTTCTGCTCGCTCTTTGAAGGCATCAGAGAGTTCAGGTCTCTTACCTGCAGCTCTGTTTTCAGTTTTCTTTGGTTGCTGAGGAGCTGACTTGGTTTGCACATTGAGGACCTCTTTTTTCTTTGGTTTAGAGGTTACAATGGTGGTTGGCTCTTTTCTTGATGACTTCTGACTGTTGAGGTCTTTAATCACCGTTTCAGCTTCCATAGAAGATTCCAGGAGTTCTCCCAGGTTTTTTGATTTGTTGCCGATGATCATGGAGCGGATTCTAGCTCTTATCTTGTTTCGGCAGATGTCGATTAGCGACGCTTGTGGCAGTACATCTGAGCATTTGTACGCCATTGCTTTCCACTTGTGAATGAAGTCGTATGTTGACTCATTCTCCCCCTGCTTCAGGCTACAAAGCTGAGCCATAGTAGCGGGATGATCCTCACCTTTGAAGTGAGTCAGGAAGCGTGTCTCTAGCATGGCCCAATTTTGGATGGAGTCCTTCGGAAGAGTGGAGTACCAATCGAAGGCCGTACCTTTTAGGGTACTTGCAAAGAGGCGGATCTTGAGGGCATCTTGATCTGCAATAGCTCCCGTCAGGATCTTGAAGTGGATGACGTGCTGTCTGGCTGATCCTTTCCCCGTATATGTTTGGAGAGTAGGATGTTTGAATTTTGTTGGGAATGGGACTGAGTCCATCCATAAGGGATATGGTGGCTTGATCCCATGCTCTTTGAGTATATCCTCTTCTTTAGCTTTGGCGAGGATACTGTCTACGTCCTTTTTGGTAAGGGCGCGTGACTCATTTTCTTCACAATTTTCCTCGTTATTGCGATGATTCGGAGGAGGCTCATTGTTCACCTGATTTTGGACAACAAGGAGAAGGTTTTCCATCAGAGTTTCAATCCTCTGCTGGCCTTGTTCCAACTGCTGGATGCGTGTGAGCGCATCATCTTGAGGTGGATTCTGAGGTGGTGGCTCAGAATTTGTAACCAGGACGTTCATTCCTCGGGATTCAAACGAAGAAACCGTCCTGGTGACTGAGCTGGGGCTCATTCTTTTTGATGAAGAGCTTGATGAAGGATTACTCTCCCGTCCTTGGCTTGAAGGGGCAGGAGATTCTTCGGGATGTCTTCGTGTCCTGGTGACGCTACGGGTCACCGGACGTCGGACATGGATTTTTTATGCTGACTTTTGGCGTCTTCTGGTTTTTTCAACCATATGGACGGCAGCAACTTGGTCGGGTCTTTCTTTTTCGACCCATTTGTGGGAGACTTGAAGTGTAGGAGGCTGGGTCCGTTGCTTCTCTAGTCTCTTTTGTCGATATGACGCACGGCGGCGTGCTCGACGAGCGATTTGAGCTTCAGTCAGCTCTGGCTGGGCTTTAACAATGAAGGATGTACTCCCTCGGGTGCAGCAGCCGAGCTCGTCTTCTTTGTAATTGGGCAAGGACAGGATGCGGACCCGGTCCTTTGCCTATTGCAGTGAAGCTTTAAACCTTTCGAGTTCGGCCCCTGTAGAGATGAAGGGTCGAACTGAAGGAGTGTAGGCCTTGGCAGGTGCTTGTAGAGGCCTAGTGATGCATGATCTGATTTTGGGCTTGTGGGAGCAAGCCGGTTCATGCTGGGTTGACTTGGGAGTCAAGTTGGAGATGGGTCTCTCCTCTTTCATGTAGGCAAGAGGGTAGAACTGGTTCTCTTTGAGTGGGGCCAGGTATGCTGGCTTGTGGAGGTTTGAGACCTTCTTTGTTTTGGGGAAGGTCTTGGGGACCAAGTCTTAGGGTAGACCTGGTTGGTTGTTGGTTGAGGTTTCGCGGGGATGCCGCGGGTTTTAGTATTCTTGGGGTTCGCCCTTGGTGTCACAGAAGTGACACGTTGAGGGGCGATCTTCTGCTTCTCGGCAGTTGCCTTTGGTGTCACAGTAGTGACACGTTGCGAGGCGACCTTCTGCCTTTTGGCAGGAGCAGTTTCTTCTTCGGGAAGTGGGAATGGTCCTAGTGTCCCGAAGACGATGGTCCGGGGAGTCGAGGTCGACCCGGAGTTCAGAGAGTTGCTGAGGGAGTTGGTGCTTCGGCAGCTAGTAGGGCGCTTGTAAGTGCGCTCGGTTTGCTTCTGTTGAAGCATGAGCTGGTGCTTGTCTTCATCGAAGGTGATGATCAGTGAAGCTGCCATTGTTAGTTTCAAAATTTCTGAAACAAGATCACATCCATTAGTAATCACAAGAATATGATGATAATAAATGGGGAATTCTATGATTTTGTCTTTTCAAATCGCTCAAGGAACATGACCCAAGCAATATGAAGAAGGAAAAAAGCCATAGAGGGTACAATTGTTCTGGTTGCAAGCATGGTAGGCTCGAAATGAGCATTCCAATGACTGCTAGAAGCAATTGTATAGCTAAATTCGACTTATCGAGAAGCGGAGCTTGCTCGAGATAAGAAGAATATAAGGTAGGAGTTACAAATGTGCCGGTCACAGATACAGTAGACCCCGAAAGGGCGTACTAGTACCGCTATGCACAAATGTTGGAAATCGCATCCATGAGACGGGATTCTCTATTTTGAAAGGTCAGAAATGGATTCGTCAAAGAGAGCAGGTGGCATTCCAATCCGAATATGGGCTCAACGATTTCCACGAGTACCAGTACCCAGAAGGGAAGGAACCACAATTTCTCGGATCTGAATCCAAAAGTGACGAGTTTTTGAAGATTTTTTTTTTCGAAATTTTTTTTATTATTTTTATTTAATTTTTTTTTAATTTTTTTTTTTAAGATTATCTATTTTTATTTTTTTTTGAAGATTTTTTTTGAAATGATTTTATTTTATTTTATTATTTTTATTTTTTTTTATTATTTTTTTTAAATATATTTTTTTAAGATTATTTATTTTTATTTTTTTTTGAAGAGATTTTTTTATATATATATATATATTTTTTTTGAAGGTTTTTAAAGACGAGAGAGTACACATAGGCCTCCTAACCCGGTCTTATGAAATCTCAATTGACAGAATTGCCCCCAGGTAAGGGTAGGATTACTTAATGAACCCGTTTGGAGGACCCTTGCCTAGAACAGTCAAGCTGTCTCCACACTCTGGACAAGGTTTTTTTTGAATCAATCGTGATCAAAGAACGCAATTGGTTTAACCTTAGTGATCTATATCTTTTTATTTATTTATTTAATTTTTTTTTTAGATCCTCGACAGACTCATCGAAGAGAAACGATGGCCCAATCCCCGATCCGAACACGGGCTCAACGATTTCCGCGAGCACACATGGCCAGAAGAGAAAGGATCAAAGTTTCTCAATTTTGAATCCAAAACGAGAAATTTGATTTTTTTTTATTTATCCCTGACAGATTCATCGAAGAGAAACGATGGCCCAAATCCCATTTCGAACAGGCTCAACGATTTCCGCGAGCACACGAACCATAGGAGAGGATCAAAGTTTCTCAATTTTGAATCCAAAACGAGAAAACTGATTTTTTTTTTTGATTTTTTTTTGAAATCTCTAATGAACTCATCGAAGAGAAACGATGGCCCAAAACCTTAGTCGAACGGGCTCAACATTTCTGCAAGCACCAAAGAACGATAGGATAGGATCAAAGTTTCTCAATTTTGAATTCAAACTAAGAAAACTGGTTTTTTTTATTTTTTTATTTTTGAAAAGAGAAAGAGTGGAAACAAACTCAAAGAAATAGAAATTTCCAAAAAATCCCATCTCATTTTTTTTAGGATGCAAAATCCAACATAGGCTACTAGCTAGAAAGTAGCCAAGGAATCCGGAAAAGAAGTATAAGCATAGAGCAAAAGTATGATATGCAAATATTTCATTTCCGAGCACCGTGTTCTCAAATGAACGGGTCCCACCGGGTGTGCCAGCTTGATGGAACGCGCTCCTGTCGGGGGTGCTACCGGGGTCGGCGGACGTGGGAGTCCGTCGGGTCCGGCCCTTTCGCGCCCGGGGGGCTGAAGCGTGCATCAACATTTCTTTGTGTGGGTGTGCCAGATTTTCTATTTTACTTGGAATTGCAAGTGGTAATCCGGAGATCAACCTTCGCAAGTAAAAAGGAAATCAACTTCTTTCGAGTTTTTCATTGCACAAATATTTAAGAAAAGAGACATTTTCTTGGTTTGCCGTGAAAGGCGATTTTGTTTGGCATTTATAGCCGATTTTGGCGTTTATAGCCGATTTACAATTCTCATCAATAATGAAAGACAAGAGTTGTGATTTTTGTCTCTTTTAGAAAAATACAAACTACAATGAAAAGCAAGAAAAGGAGGATCTAACATTTCAGGAGATTGTGGGGGACTCGTTCAGATTGACGGTCGCAAGCCATGTATGGGCTTCGCCATCATCCATGCAGATGAGAACAGAGGATGCTCTTGATTCGCTTGGCTTGGCTATAACCTCAGATTTTTAGAGGACAAAGACCAAGAGGAGGTCCTATGTCCAATAAAAAGCTAAGTAGACGGGCTGAAAAGCCATGTCTAAGCCATTGGAGGCAGCGGGAGAAGGCAAGGACCTTGGGGGGGAGTACCCCCCAAGGGACTTTTTGTCACCTTGTAGTGGTGCTCGGTGCAGAACTTCAGCAGAGTTTTCTCTCTTTCTCTAGACTATATCTGTCTGGAATTCGGGATTCTCTGGATACGAGCTTTGGATTCTTTTTTCTCCGATCCCTCTCCATTTCAATGGAATGCTCTCCTATTTATAGGCTTTTGGTAGCCATTTAGGAGAGCTTTTATGGGTTTTAATGGCTTTAATGGGAGGAGTTACAAGATTTATTTCTTGATTTTGTAACTCCTTTTTCCTTGAATCTGATTGGTCGATGGAGATTAAGGGCTTTTAATCACCTTAATTACCATAATGGGAGGAGTTTCATTGCTTGAATGCCATGACTTAATTGATTTGTAACTCCTGGATGCTTGCTTCTGATTGGGCCGTCCAAAGAAATGAATTAATGACTGCAATAAAGCTAGTCAATTAACTGCATTAAATGGTCGCCGAGCAGTTGAAGAGTCGCGGGCCGCACCGCGTCTTTTGGGATTCTTTTGGAGATGATCACCGATGGATCTACATGCTGATCGACATCGGATGACCGTGTAATTTCATACATTGATAGCCAACAGCGGGCCGGTGACATCTGTCTTGTCGATTTCTCGATCGGTCGGACAGAAAGAGCACTTTTTAGGTCAACCGGTCGGTGATCTTGGAGCGATCAATGATGATTTTATGCTTTCGACGGCGGATCTGAGATGTCGTCGGATATGAGTCAATTTCAAGCACTAAAAATCACATTTTCAGGAAACCACAGGGGCCAAAGTGCGCGAAACGCGAAAAGAGACGGAAAAACGGGTCACCGGCGAAAAATCCGGTGACCCGGACTTCCAGGGTCGCCGGCGACCCTGGGGGTTTTTCTCCCCTTTTTGGTCCGTTTTGCGGTCTTTTTCGTCGCCGTTTTCTTCTGTATTTTTTCTGACATTTCTTCTCATTTATTGGCTTGATTTCCCTGTAGAAAACCTGATGAGAATCCTTGCATTTTTAGAGTGCAAAGTTTCCAATTTTCCGGGAAAGCCGAAGACTTTGTCGCGTAGAGCTGCTGATTTTCTGCCAGAAGCTGAAACTTGGTCAAACGATGTCGGAATGACCTAAAATTTGAGGTGAAGCCTCCTGAGCAATAAATAAGACCAACCATAGGCTTTTGTTTGAGTTTTGAAGCCGTTTGGGGTCCCGTCGCCAGTAGACTTGATTTTGCCGCGAGGGAGATGCCGCGCGTTGATGTGCGGTCAAACGATGTCCGATTGACCTGAAATTTGACAGGGAACCTATTGGAGTCATTTTGAGATGATCCACAGGCTCTGTCTTGGAAACCATGGTCCCGGGGAGCTCCGCCGCCGGTAGGCTTGATTTTCTTTCGGAGCGTCGAAACCTGGTCAAACGTTGTCGGAATGACCTGAAATTCGACGTGCAGCCTTTTGGAAGCATGTTGAAGCCACTCATGCACTTGGTTTGATGAGCGAAGGCTTCGGTGGTTCCCGCCGCCGGGAGGCTTGATTTTGCTGCTCGAGCATTGATGGAGGGTCAAACGTTGTCGGTTTGACTTGAAATTTGGCATGGAGCCCTTTTGAGACATGCTAGAGTCATCCGTAGGCTCTGATCGAAGTTTTGACGACTTCGATGATGTCGCCGCCGGGAGCGCCAACTTAGCTGTCGGAGAAGCGAAATTAGGCCAAATGATTCTGAAATGGCCCGAAACTCCTTGTGTACTCCTCCCTTGGCTGTCTTGAAGGATCTTACAATTTTTGTTTGATTCTGACAAGATTTGATTTTTTGGAGAAGTTGCATTGCCTATTTATGGCAGGTTGCGACTTCATGCAGCTTTCTTGATGTTGAAGAGGCAAAGTGACATCTTTGGTGTCAACATCATCATATAAACATCAAACAACATCAATTGTTAAGAGTCCCATAAGGTTATCAAGACCTTAGCCTCCAAAAGGGGATTTGACCACTGCCCAAAACTCCAAGGAGTTCAACTGAATGCCAAATACCCAAAGGGTGGTTGGAACATGGGTTTGCAACCCTAATCCAATTCACTGGGTTTTCCATTTTCTTGAATCTTTTATTGGGTTTTGTGGATATGATGAATTTTCTCACCTTTTTTTATATTGTCAATTGATTTGTTTATTTTTTTTTTCATCTTTTCTTAAATAAATTGAGAATTGGGTCTTCCATTTTATCAAAATTTAGTATTGGATCTGTGGTTATTATTAATTATCTCATCTTTTTTTTTTTTGATGAATGATCATTGATAATGGACAGTGGGTTAGGATAGTTTTATCATGGTTCTCTTTTAGGATAGTTTTGAGCCCTTTCTGTCAGTTTAAGGAGATGGGAACAAAGGCATATGTGAATGTTCAACGCCATAAAACATGCGCAGTGGAATGGAAGATTAGCTTTTTGCTTAGAAAGTCAAATATATAAACCGCCACCACATGAAAAGTCTACTCCCATAATCTCTCTGTCATGTTAGGTTGCGGAGTGTGGATCCACAATTGTTAATTTTTAGTAATGCTATTCTAAATTGTTTGATTTTTTAGTGAACTGAATGTATAGCAGCCATTGGTTTTATTCATTTGCATGCATTAGTGAAACTTAGACCCGTTCGAGAATTGTGTACGACATCTGTTCGGTAATCCTTGACGCGACGGATTGGGTCTTTGACTAGATTCGTCGTTCTTGTGATGTATATTTGAACTTTGTCGTATGCGATTCTTGAATTGTCCAGTTCGGATAGTTTGGGAATGCAATTATCCATCTTATACTCAATGGCTCATGCAAGTCCGATGTTAGATAGAGTTTCGGTTGATGTCCCATTGTTCTCTGGGTACATACATAGCTACGACTAATGTTGTATCTGTGTCGTGTACTTGGAGAACCATGCGGACATGCTGCCGAAATTTTGTCTGATTAGGGGACGAAGTATTCGAGTTGTTGAGTGCAAGTTGGATCGTGCATTCTGGAATGGGATAGGACCAACCACCCTGTAGTAAGGAGTTTGCAGTTTATGGATAGGTGATTTGCATGATGCACGGTACCTTGGGCTAATTGTACTTGCTCATTTTAGATTTCCACAGAAATAGTTACCGAGATGGACAAGAGCTGGATTGATTTACCGAATAGGATGTCGAGGGAATACATGGAGGGAATTAACCAGTTCATGGAATTTACCAATGGGTTTGACAATGAGTTCATCAGTTGTCCATGTAGAAAATGTGCGAATCGGTATTATTATAGAAGAGAGCTTGTCCGAGAGCATCTGATTCTGAATGAATTCTTGAAGCAGTACAAGAATTGGATAAGACATGGAGAAGAGTATATTTCATGTCGCAAACGGACTAAAGATGAAATTGAGGTGGATGATATGTCAGAGATTGATCCGATGATCGCGATGCTAAATGATATCGCATGCGGGTTGGCACTCGAATACACAAGCTGTGAGACTGATGGCGCGGGTGGGAGTAATCCTCGCTCCGGTGCTGATGAAGAAGCCATGAGATATTTTGAAATTCTAGACGATGCACACACAGAATTGTATCCCGAATGCAAGGACTTTAGTAAATTGTCCTTTATTGTTGAGTTGTTGCATTTGAAGGCATTGAATCAGTGGTCTGACACGTCCTTTGATATGCTCCTCCAGTTGTTGCATCGAGCGCTCCCGTTCGGTGCTAAACTTGCTAAGTCCTACTATCAGGCCCGCAAGTTAACTGAAAATTTAGGCTTCACGTATGGGACTTTTGATGCATGTCCAAACAATTGTATGTTGTTTAGGAATGAGAATGCCCATCTTGATACGTGCATTTTCTGTCAGTCATCGAGATGGAAAGATGACGGGGTTGTTCACAATCATCAGAATAGTTCTACAAGTGTTATCAATCGTGGCAAACATGTGGCATCAAAGCAAGTGAGATATTTCCCACTTAAGCCCAGGCTGAAGCGGCTTTTTATGTCATCAAAGATTTCTAAACTGATGAGATGGCATGCCGAGAATAGCAGGGACGATGGTAAGTTAATCCATCCAGCAGATTCCCCAGCGTGGAAAGACTTCGATCGGAGGAACCCAGACTTTGCCTTGGATTGTCGCAATGTGCGGCTTGGTTTGGCTGTAGATGGTTTTAGTCCATTCCGATCCATGACTAGGGCAAATTACAGTACGTGGCCAATTGTTTTGGTGCTTTATAATCTTCCGCCATGGATGTGTATGAAGCAACCTTTTCTGATCCTATCCACACTTATAGATGGACCACGAGGACCAGGGGACAAGATTGATGTATATATGCAACCTTTGATTGATGACTTGAAGGAATTATGGGCTGATGGTCTGATGACATTTGATGCTGAAAAGGCAATGGAATGTTTAAACTTCGCGCCGCATTATTGTGGACAATCAACGACTTCCATGCTTATTCTAACTTGTCGGGTTGGAGCACAAAGGGAGAGTTTGCATGTCCTTTACTGATGCGGCTTTTAAAAGGCCAGTTAGTAGAGCTGGATGTGGCTTTTCTATGTCTTTTGATGATTCTTTTCTAATTTATGTGCATGGCCTGAAGAGCTTTTGTCTCCAACTCTCCCTAAGAGGCTGAAGCTCTCGTGATCATCTTTGCACTAAATTATGCTGTGGCTAAAGGATTTCCAAGGATTCAAGCTTTTTCTGAAGTGTTGGAGGTGGTTCAAGGTATCAATGGATCGTTGGATTGGTCCTTAATTACCCTCATCAACGACATTTTGATCGTTGCTAGTCCTTTGAATATGTTAAGCTCCTTGGCAAGTAGTGATTGTTTTTGGGACGGTTCTTTCCCACCTTGGCTCCTATCCAGTATGGTGGGATGTAAACCTTTTTTTTTTTTTTTTTTTTTTGTGGGAGGGGGAGGGGGGGGGGTGGGGGGGTGTTTAGCGGTAGGTCCCTCATCATTTTCTTTTATAGCCTAAGGTCCACAATATTTTATCGTATTGACGGCAGTCCTCTCGTAAAAATAACGCATTAAAAAAGACAAAAAAGGCCCTTGTACACGTCAGCAAAAGCAAAACTCAGACAAATTTATCTGATTTTTGGCAAAACTCAAATAATTCCTCAAATATGCCATCGAAAAAGGAGTTGGTGGAAACCTTTGAACAATCATTCATATGTCTAGCTAGCATTTACAAGTAGTTTTACAATGTAGTATTTCATGAGTTTTTGCTAATTTCTTCCACCTTTTATTCTTATAATCTTTCAATTTTCTCATAATCCTATAACATTGAAATAATATTCCTGGTAAATAATGCAATATTTTCAAAGTATCATTGATAACAGCAGTTGTAATTCCATTAACGACGTAGATTCACCTGGTTCACTGATTCAAGGATGAAAACTAGGGATAATCGAGTTGGGTTTAGGGAAAACTCAAATTCATTCCTACTCGATATTTCTAAAAAAATGCAACTCAAACTTCCTGGAAATTCAAAATCCAAATTCTTGTTAGATTTCATTTTAATCCTCAGCACAATGTGAATAATGTAAATCCAAATGAAAACTAATAAAAAAATGTAAAAGATTATCAAAGCAGAGAGAGAGAGAGAGATAGAGAGAGAAAGAGAGAGAGAGGGAGAGAGCACAAAAAACCAGTCCCCCGTTCTTCTTTATTGCAACAAATAGAGTCCCTGTCTTTTTCGGCAAAAAGTGTAAATCCGACGATAGCAGAATGCGACGACTGGAGTCTGGCGTGAAGTGGGTGCCTTCTGTCACGCCCCCAAAATTGAAACCGGGGTTATGCGTGAGATTAGGGACAATTAAAAAGTTTTCAACATTCATCAAATGCAACCTGGCCCTAATTGTGTCCCATAGGTTCGAAGTCCACGGTGAGGTATAGATATTTCCTCGGTAACCATAAAACATAGCAGAAAATCATAATTAAACAAATGGTACAATATAACATTTCAAAATATGCACATCTTTCTTTTCTATAGTTTAAGTTTAGCAAAAGATAACAAAAGTATATTAATTAATGGCTTCTAACAAAACCTAAGCCAAAAGAGAATAAATTCGAACTAACCAAAGTATGAAGGCATTCGTGTGCTGGTCACGACGACAATACTGTTGACACAACTCGTACTAACCATCAGGCTAAACTGCCTGAAGTGATGCCTCCACTTTTCCAAAGGTAGATATACCCGGTACCTATGCGCCAAGTGCAGCATCAGACACGATGGTCGGCAGGCAGGTATAAATATAAAACATCAACAGATATGCAGAACGAATCAGAGTAAACAAGTAGACAAAATCATAGGGGATGCATAGCATTCTGATCATATATTGTATATTTTACCCCTCATTAGTCCGAATTTTATCGGCATCTCATATGCATATCATTTGCTTTACACAGAGACTTTATCATTCTATCACATTAACGGATTATTGAATTATCATGCATAAATCCGATTATTTATAGCACATTTTTATATAATTTCTCTTGTGTAGGTGAACCCCGCGACTATCCGAACCTTCCGGCTAGTGTCCCAAGGCATCACGAACAGATTTCAAGTAAAGAAGTTACATGAAGAAATCTTATTTAAGAAATCTTGGTGAAGTGTTGAAAATTTTCAAAATAAGAGGAGAATACTTTAAGGATAAAAGAAGTCATTTCCTAGCACAAAGGAGTGGTTGGCGTATTGGTTAGAGCTTGGGTCGGTATGAAATAGGATATCGGTTCAAATCCTAACAATTGCATATTATTATTTTTACATATAAAATATTCCATCCAACTCACCTCTCCACCAATCAAAGCTTGCCATGGCATAAATCCATGTGAAAAACCAAAAGCCTCCAAAATGAAAGCCAAAAGGCACATATCCTTTCAAATTGAAGCTATCTATGTGAAAGTAAAAGAGCCAATGAAAAGCCTTCAAATCAAATTCAAACAATCCATGTAAAAGCAAATGATAAAAAACCTTCAAATGGAAGCAATCCTTGTGAAATGAAATGAGCCAATCAAATGTTTTCAATGCTCCTATAAATTGGAATGTATTTGTAGAGTGGGGAGAAGAATTCTTTTGGCAAATTAGTTTTTTTGCAATTTTATTTTTACTTTTAGATTGTAATTAGGAGCTTCTTTGTAACTAATATAGAGAGTGTGTAATTGAAGATCATTAATGAAGATTTGGAGCTCTTTTTTGATGTTTAGTGGCTAAAGCTCTTGGATTAGGCTCTCCTTTTGAAGCTAAATAATGTGATTAGTTCATTTACATGCATGTTTAGTTTAAATTCCATATTTGTGCCTTGATTGATTAATAAATTTTAGATCTAATTGTGCTAATATCTTTCATTTCTCATGCTCTATCTCTACACTTGATGTTTGGATAATCTCAATTGATGCTTTGTAGTTGGATTAAGTTCTCTCACATAGCATGCTTTAGAGCCCTTATCTTTGATCTTTTGTAGCTTGATTTTGATGATTAATTGTTAGGGTAGTTAGGTTATGATCTATGATCTTGGCTTTCGATTTTCTTTACTTTGATTTTCATTGCTATATCATCCAATTCAATTAGGCAAGAGATTGCTAATTGGATTGTAGATTTGAGAGTTGAATTAGAACATGCATTGTTTGAATTAATTATATACTTAGTGGATTTTGAATTACCTAATCTCTTATTTTATTATTATTAATTTAAATCCTTATTTGATTTGATATTTTTACTTTTAGATTGTTAGATCTATACTTCACACAACTTGTTTCAAACTCCTACACATTTCACACCACATCTTCACCTTAAATCTTCCATTTCCACTACCACTCATCCACTAATTTAGTGTAACTTGTTAGATTAGTTTAGTTCTTATTCATTTCATACTTTAGATTGTTAATTAGAGTATTTTTAATTTTGTTTCACATTTCAATTGATTCAATTCCATTTTTCACACATAGTTTAATAGTTTTAATTATTCACTTCATTTGTCTTTATTAGCTATATTTTAGTTCAATTCAACTTACATTGGATTCATTACTTCTTCCAACCTCTCTTCGTGGGATTGATAATCCGGAATCTTGAGTCCTTTATTACTTGATGACACCGTACTCTTGCGGTTAAGCGTTACACGTATAAGTGTCAATCAAGTTCTTGGCGCCGTTGCCGGGGAGAGGCATTAGAAAGTCTTGAATTCCATAGAGTTAAACTCATTTTTAGCTTAGTGTACTTTTTATCTTTCCTTTATTTTCCTTGCGGATTCTACACATTGTTTGTGTTTTTTTGTAGATAATTCCTCGCTTGGAGCAAAGGAAAGTGGAAAAGTGCATTGGAGAACTTGAAGATTTTACTTGCTTTCCTAGTTTAGGATTAGTTTAGACATTTATTTGCTTTCTTAGTTCGTTGTATTAGGTATTTATTATCAAGTTTTACTAATTTTGGTTGTGGGTCGGCCAGTGATCCATTTGCTTTTTTTTTTTTTTTTTTTTTAAGCAGTTAGTTGCTTAGTAGAATCGCAATAAATTGTTTGTAGGAAAGGAGGACGGTTGGACTATACTGTCGCGGCCCCTCAAATTCGTACACGGAAATTGGTGTTCGTGGTGTGAGTCGACGACAACCGATTCGTCCCCGAAATAAATCGGGAGTTTTGCATTTCCTAACCCCCGCCAGTCCATTGCAAGTGGGTTTACTTTGCTGGTTGTTCCTTGCTTTATAGTCTAATTTTTCCAATTACACTTATAATTTGGTACACTATTAGTAAAGGGCAAATTACCTTAACAAGATAAGGATTCGGATTTCATCATCGCTTCCTTACCTATACGATTTCATCTTAATTCTCATTTAGTTTAGAACTAATAAACCATAATAAAATTGAGTAGAAACGTGACCTTAAGTTATGTGCTTATTAGGAAAGACCACCGTGGTTATGCCAATTGTGAGGCTTGGTGGAATTTCTGGTGCCTAAGCAAACCTTGTCCCTTGGCACAATCTTGCCAAATAGGGAGACAACTTTGTTTTTCTAGGAGTTGGTTTTTAAGATGAGCCTTTGCCTAGCGCATCGTGATCCCACCATCTACCTGGGGGTTAACTAGCAAGGATTTATTCTATTTCATAGGTCTAGGTTGGAGGCCAGAGTGTCATCTTCACCGTTAGGAGCTGTCTAGAATTCTTTTAGGTAACCTTAGTTTAGATTAGCTTTTCATTTAGTTTTCAAAATTCTTGTTATGCTGCATTCATTTCATTGAGCGGACCATTGCATTGCTAGGTTAGTCACAGTTGTATGCGAGTTTGGATACGTGATCAAAGCCGATTAGTGAGGATTGATTACCTTGCTTTACCCGCCCCACCCATAATACCCACAATGGCTGCCCAAAACCCTTAGCAAAGTGTTAGATTGTATGGACTCAATCCATCGGATGATGTAATAAATTGATTAATTTATTTATTTATCAATAATATCATGCTTTCCTTTCATGAGATGAATGGTGTTTTTATTACTTAATACACATGACCAATAGAAATGACATAATGGTTCATGAGTTGAACTGGGTCCCATTAGCATATTAGATGTGATATATGTGTATGGATGAGATCCATATACAGGAGACATGTGTCACAAATCTTATACTTAAGTATCTTCACAACCAGTGATGAAACTGGGCATCTCATCTGAGAAGGTTGCAGCACTTTTATCACTATGAGATAGTGTGATTTTGCTTGATCGTCATAATGAAAGATTTTGATTCATGGTGCTGGTACACTGGATGTATTGAAGGACCATGATAAGCACCTTATGGAATTCTATCTCAGTTATAAGGTCTGCTCTCATAATTCCCTAGCAATATGCTCTCAATCCTAAGACATTGATGAACTCAAGTTTCTGTCTATTCATTTGCTTTGAGTCACCAATGAGTGAGGCCAACTGTAGGTCAACACCTCAATGTCTTGGGTACGTGGTAGTAGGACTGTGGGAACATCTAATGGTCAATTTGGAATTTAACTATATTATCACCTAGTGCCAATTAATGGATTTTTCATTAGTAAGTGCGCACCCATTTTGATTAGGAGTTAATTGAATGGTACTAATGATCACTGTGATTAATTGGGGGTTCAAGGATATTAAGATGTGGAACTAAGATTGGAAGAAACAATTTTATTCCAATTGATCCATGGATATTGATAGAGGGGCCTACTTGTGGTAATCTGGAAGTTTAGGGTCTTCTTTGTAATTTATTCTTAAGATTGGAGTGCAATTGCATTTATATAGTGGTATTATTTGTAATTAACTGTGAGCCCGGATTGCACATGAGATGTGGGGTCACATGTCCCAATTGGAGCCAGCTTTCTATGGAATCCCTAGTGGTCCCCACACTAGCCCAAGTTATTAGAAAGATACTAATCCTACTTGAATTCTATCTATTCTCTCTCTTTCTCTTTTGAAAAGATTTCTTTCTTTTTTTTTTCTCTTTTTTTTTTTCTTATCATGATGATGAGGTTATGTAAATCAATATGTTCATGGATTTTTTCTTTCTTTGTGTTTTTAATGCATCAAATAAAAGGCTAGGGTTTCTAGGTTAAGCCAACATGATTCTTGACTTGGACAAAGTTTGATTGGCTTTGACCAAGTTGGGTTGGAATTGGTCAAACTTTGATCAAGGGTTTCCTAGTATCTAATGCATGTAAAAAAAAAAATTTATGCATTAGTTTATGAATGGAATTGGAAAAATGGCATGATAATGCATATCGGGAAAGTTTTGTAAGTTTTGGAGTTCGAAGCTCGCAGCAATGTTGAGTACCTTTTCAATCTTGTGGGGATTTGAGAAGAGTTGCTTGATCTTGCAACAATGTTTGAGCCCAAGCTTTCTTTGAGGTTCTTTCATTGAATATGAGCTCGCAGTGATGTTAAGTTCATATTTAAGCTTCCCAAGTTTTTTGGGGTGTTTCCCTTTTCTTCGGAATTGCCCCTGTACCATGCCGAAATTTCTTTAGGATTTTTGCTTAGTGAAATTCTATCATTTGGTGATTGATCTTTTATTTTCCAACCTTTACAGGTGGTTCTTCCAGAAAAAGCAAGGGTAAGTGGCCTATTACTGGCATACCTGGCCGATCAGTTACATCTTCCAATGCGGCCGTTTTGCAGGCCTAAGAGAAGGTCTAGTACGTGGAGAGAAATTTGGAAGAGTGTTAGTCTCTCAATAGGGATGAGATGAGGCAGTGACTGATAGCCCTAAAAGATGAGGAGTTTTATAAGATCATGGTACATAATCGTCCTTGGGTCACGGATGATCAAAGCATTTTGCAGAAGCCTACTTTTTTCTTTGGTGATGTAGTCCCTGATGACTTAACATACGAGAGGAGATGCTTCCAGTTCTCTTACTCAGCAGATGGTGAGGAAAAGACTGTTGCTACCTGGTCAACTTTTGATTGTACTATCTCAATCATGAGCCTATCTCCCACATGCTCTAAGAGAAAAGATCCTCCAAGCTTGGTGAAAAGGACTAACTGCTCAAGACTGAGATTTTCATTGGCGGTCCCTCTGGATATACGAAGAAGTAGCCAGCTCGTATGGATATGCAGATGCCGGCTAGTGGCTACTAGGGTTCCGATCGTCCATCGGTTGATTTAAAACCTGTAGGTCTTGGCATTTTCAGAGGTGATGGCAACAATTGGTAAAGCCTTTCAGGCTTCGCGGTCGTTTCAGTGCTGACTCAGACTGGAAGTCATGGACTGATCACGTCCTACAGATTGGTGGCGCCATTTCGAAGGAAGATAAGATCTTTGATGTTGTTAGCGCTTTTAAAGAGACCGTGATCTTTTTTGATAAGGCCTTTATGTCCATGTTAGAGTTGTTCCTTCTGTAAACCAATACCTTTGTTGTCATGAATGGTGAGATTAGTTTCTCTTTGAAGAGGTTGAACGCTATCACTAGGTTACGTATCCTCGGCAAACTCTATGAGGAGCTTATGCCTATCGATAGAGTTCTCGAGGGACAGTCTGAGGAGTTCCGGCTTCTGTACTTTTAACTTGTTGCCTTCTATGATTTTTTGAAGGAAAAGGAGGGCTCGAAAGTTAGATCCAGTAATTGGAGGAGTTTTAGTTGTTCGTCGCCCAACTTTTTCAACAGTGGAGAGACTTCTAACGGTATAACTCGTGAAGCTAGGGTTAAGAACCCGGGTATGCATGAAGATTTGAAGAATTTCTTCGCGGGTACAAATGCCATTTGTCCTGACATCGAGCTGCGGAGAGATCTTGCTTTTTACCTGACTTATTGGTTCGGTGAGGCTATCTTTGGTGGCAGAGATGGCACGCACATCAAGCGCGATTGGTCGAGAAATGGGGGCTTTTTAAACCTATCTTGACACAGTCGAGATGAGACCTCGTACTGGGATTCCTTCTTCAGTGTCTCCAATTGGAAAGAGTTTACTGATTACTCTTCTGGCAACGCATGACATGGGTGGTCGGTCGATGGAGCGGGGTGAGCCTTCATCTGGGCCATCCCATTATTTTGTGAAGAAGGTACTGAAGAGTGTCTTGGGCTCATGGACTGAGACCATCTTTTCTGGCCACTTGGATTCTGGATTTGGCATGATCAAACATGTGAAGGAGATGCTTTTCGAGAGTGAAGAGGTTGGTCTGGATGTCATAGGTATCAGGGCTTCTGTTGATGACATCATTCCACTAGGCAGCAAGTGGACCGAGATCGAGAACTTCCCGGATGATGATTTCTTCAGGGAAATATTTTTGAAACTTTCCACCAAAGCCAAATCCACAATGAATGAGATCATGCAGACTAAAAAGCAGTTTGTCCGAGATAAGAACACCACCGAGTTGGGCACCATCGAGCTCAGGCAAGACATTGATCGCCTCGATGGAGAGGTCATCGAAGCTGGGCAACGTCTTGAGCAATGAGGGGTAAGTTGCGGCTAAGTGGACTGCCAGAGCGAAGGCTCGTGCTAGGGAGGAAACTATGATTTGCTAGGTTGCAAACGTCTATTGCATTCTCAGGGAGAGGACTCAGGAACGTGAGCAATGGCGAACTCTTTGGGTAGAGCTTCCCCGTGCTAAAGATGGGTCACGATATTCTGCTGCATATTATGGTGATTATTTGAAGAAGTGTGGCCTAAAACGCTTAAAAGCTAAGGCCAAGAGGTTGCTTGAGGAGTTGGATCTTTGGCTGAAGACCATGTTAGATTGAGCTCCTGATCGTTTTTGTAACAAACTCTCTTCTTTCTTTTGGTACCTCTATGTATACACATTTTTTGGCACTCTTTTTATAGTGCTCATCATCATTTTTTAGCACTTTTCCATCTCTTTTTTTTTTGTTCCCTCTTTTCACTTAAATCCTTTTTGAGGAAAAAAATTTAAGTAAGAGTTAAATGGGAATGTTTGTTTGAAAATTTAATAAAAAAACTATCATTTTGTGAAAATCTTTTGTCAAAGGGTTGTTTTAGCATAAAAGCCAGATTTTGTTGCAAAAGCCCAGTTTGAAAATGTTTTTTTTTTTGAAAGCCAGATTTTTAGTTTGTTGGCATGAAAGCCGAATTTTTGGTTTTTGGCATGAAAAAAGGTTTTGGTTTGTTGGCATGAAAGCCAGGGTTTTGGTTTTTAAAAATGCAAGTATCGACTAAGTGTCGCCTCCCTGCTGAATGGTTTTGCAAGTATCGATGGAATGTCGCTTCCTTACTCATTCAGTTGAGAGTATCGATGGAATGTTGCTTACTTGCAAATTTGGGTGCAATTATCGACCAAGCGTCGCTTCCTTGCTTTTCAAAAAATTTTGTTTTGCTGATATTGACTGAATATCTCTTCCCCACGATTTTTGAAATTTGAGGATTTTTGAACCTTTGGCTTTTGAAATTTGGGTTGCGAATATCAACTGAAATGTTACGTCTCCATGATTTTTGAAATTTTGGCAAGTATCGAATGTGAATCGCAATCTTCCGATTTTTGAGTTTTGTAAGTATCGACCAAACGTCGCTTCCCCGCGGTTTTTAAAACCAATTTTTTTTAAAGACACGAGGGTTGTAAATTCTGACCTAAAAATATTTTTGGTGGTAAAAGTCAGGGTGGATTGGGGTGGAAATCCCTGAATTATGATTTTTATTTCAAACTATGAATTTCGGGTTCAAGGGTCGAAGATTTTGGTCAAGTCGGAAAGAGGCTCCTAAACTTGGATTTCTGAAATTATATTTTGTACAATGAAACGATGGGAGCAAGTGTTGTTTTAACTTTTTAAAAATTTCAACATAAGGATGAAAATTTCAAAAGAAGTGGGTTTGGGCTTTGGCCATGGAGGCATCTCTCTAACCTGGTGGAGGAAGTCTTCAAGGATAGTACCGGTTTAAAAACTTGTCATTGATGGGCAGTATACATCTGTCACCCTCCATCTTTAGGAGCGCATATGCGCTGTTGGAGAAAACCTTATCGATGAAGTAGGGTCACTCCCATTTTGGTTCAAATTTGCCTTTGGACTTGTGGGTGAAAACCATTGGTTTTTTTATTGCGAGAACCAAGTCATCCTTTTTGTAGGCACATTGCCTAACATTTTTCTCGAAAGATCCCGTCATGCGTGCTTGGTAAAGTTCAATGCTTTGTCAAGCTTCGAGTCGCCTTTCATCGAGATTGTCCAGCTCTTGGAGTCTCAATTTCTCATTGCTTTCCTGAGTTATATCATTTTGCAAAGATACCATTAGAGAAGGAATTTGTACTTCCAAAGGTACAACAGCTTTGTATCCATAGACTAAGAAAAATAGTGTGCTATGGGTTGGTCCTCGAACAGTGGTCCGATAGGCCCATAAAGATTTAGATAGTTTGTCGCTCCAATCTCTTTTGTGAGTAGAAACCATTCTCTTGGGGACTTTTCAGATTGTCTTGTTGAAAGCTTCTATTAATTCGTTTACTGTCGGATTATACGGAGTCGAAGGACATCTTTGGATTTTGTATTTGTCGTAGAACTTGTAGAATTAGTGATCCTGGAACTATGGTCCTTTATCATGCATGAATCTTTTAGGTATGCCAAAATGACAAATGATGTTGGTACGCAAGAACTGAAGGACTGATGACGTCTTCATTTCGCCAAGCGCAAATGCTTCTGTCCACTTGGAGAAATAATCCGTAGCAGAGAAAATAAAACGATGGCCTTTGCTCGATGGGGGAGAGATAAGACCTATGATGTCATACCCTAGGCTTCAAAAGGCCATGAGATTATAGTAGGATGCAGCCATTCTAGATGCAGATGAACATATTCTACATGAACTTGGCATTGTTGGCAGCGTTTAGCAAATTGCATAGCTTCTGCTAGCATGATAGGCCAATAATATCCCAACCTTTTTATCTGATCGTAAAGCTTAGGACCAACCTGATGGACTCCACAAAGGCTAGCATGAACTTCTTTGAATGTTTTTTCAGCCTCTTGTTGTGACAAGTAGCGTAGAAGTACTCCATTAAAGAATTTTCTATAAAGGATTTTTGAAGGAATATACAAATGAAGGTTTGGGGTTCATCTTTGAATGCTTACCCATTCTTTTGGGTCTTCAAGTAGAATTCCAAAGATAGTTTAATCAATGAACGATAGTTTAATCAATGAACGGATCTCTCAAGTCGCTGATTGGAGTTTTAAGGATGGAAATCCAACTTCCAACCACTCGGTAGCATTCAACAACTGCTTTGTGTGTGTTAAGAAGAGGGATGATCCTTCTTTGACACAGTGTAATTTGCATGTTTTCTTTTCCTTGATTGCCTTAGATATGGCAAGTTTGGCCTAGGCATCTGCACAAACGTTGTCACCTCTGAGGATATGGGTGATGTGACAGATGTCAAATTTTTACCGAAGTAATTGTGTCTTGTTGTAGTAAGGAAACAAATTAGGCTTCCCGACTTCATATTTTTTATTCATCTAGTAGATGATCAATTGAGAGTCTTCAAGGACTTCCAGCATAATGTTGCCGGACTCAAGGATGAGATCCAATTCTAAGATCAAAGCTTGGTATTCAGCAACATTATTTGAGCATGGTTCCAATTGCGAGAAAGCATGTGGAATTTTAGATTTGTCGGGGCTAACAAAGAGAATGCCAACTCCCGAGTTCAGCTTTCTTTTTTCATTTGTCCTGGTTGCACCATTACATGTCCTAAGAGGCATCTGGTGAGGAAGTCTCCACATTGTAGATAGGTTCGTTCGGGAAATCATCTCTGAGTTGAGAATCTTTAGGCAATGGATGCTCTGCGAGAAAGTATGCTAGAGCTTGGCCTTTGATTGCTTTTCGTTATACATACCTAATATCAAATTGTGACAGAAAGATGAACCATTTTGTCAGTCGGGCATTGAGAAAACCTGCTTTTGTGACAAGGACCTTTAAGATGTTAATCCTCGAAATTAGGTAAACTGTGTTGGAAAGAAGGTAGTGACGCAGCTTTTGCACGGCAAATATCACTACAAGGCATTCTTTTTCAATTATAGAGTGACAATGCTCTACACCTAAACATCTCAAACAAAGTCTACACCTTTCTTCATTAACCAAGAAAATGGACGGCATTTCCTCGAAAGATTAGGGATGAACCGTCGGATGTATGCCAATCTTCCTTGGAGTCCTTTTAGTTCTCTTAAGGTTCTTGGCAAGGGCATTTCTAGAATAGCCTTGACTTAGATGGGGTCAAGTTTTATTCTATCTTTCCGAACTAGGAATCCGAGGAACTTACGCAATGAGACACCGAAGAAGCACTTTAGATGATTCATTCGCAGTTTGTGTTTACGAAGTCGGAGAAAGACTTCTCGAAATTCTTTGAGATTGTCTTCTTTTCATCTGCTTTTGACGGTGAGGTCATCAATGTAACAATCAACCGTCTTGTACTCTATATCTTGCAATATCTTCATCATAGCCCTCTTATATGTAGCACCAACATTTTCAAACCAAATGGCATGACAGTGTAGCAATACACACCAAATGGAGTCCGAAAAAATGTGTGATTTTCATCTTCAGGATGCATCTTTATCTGATTGTAGCCAAAGAAGCCATCCATGAATGTCATTTGCTCAAATCTGCAGGTATTGTTAAATCATCAACTCCGGTATGGGGACAATGTTGGACATTTTTCAGGATGCTGTTCTGCCCATTTTTCTTTCTCACAGGGACAATGTTGGACAACCATTCAGGATGTTGTTCCTTGCGGATGAAGCCAACACTTTTGAGTTTTTGAACTTCTTGTTCAATTTTATCCATCACATCGAGACAGAACCTTCTTTGTCTAAACCAGGCATTTCGGCATAAGACCATGCAAAACATTTAACAAACTCATGAAGAAAAGCAATATACTCGGGTAAATTATGATCCTTTATATTCTTACTTATGAATATAGGACATGGGTTATCTGGTGTTCCCAAGTCTATTTTTTTAATAGGATCTTCTTTTAAACAATTTGAAGGTGGTTCATTCGTAATATTTTCGGTGGCTTCCAACTCAACAAAAGCCTCTGGAGTATCAAGGGCATTTTTAGACCAAGGCTTGGTTGTTGTCCATGGGTTTTCTTGATTAGTAATTTTCTCAAGATTTGCTATGAGATGCTTTGAATCGCTTGTTGAAAATAGGTCAAAGTAGGGTCTTTCTTTTGGAGACGATGGCTTTTCGATATTGAAATACCACATGTCTGTGCCATCGAACAATTGCTCTTCATCGTCAGAGAAATTGTACCAATTGGATGAGCTTTCTGAATCCATGACGGGTTACTCTTCATAGCGATATCTAAAGAGATCGATATCTTCATGGACACAAGATGTTGAGGCTTGGTCAACAAATCGACTTTTCAGCGTTTGTGTCAACTGTTTCAGGGGAGTATCGAGATTGTATCCCAACCCAAGCGAAGACTTCTCTATGTGACAGTAAAGTCTTAAATCTTCCAGTTGCCTTTTGGTCAGGGCGAGCTCCAATGGCGTGAGAATACCATGGCCTCCTCCCAAACCAATTAGATTTTGAGCGTCATAGCCCATCTTCTTTATAATAGCTTGTGCTATCAGACTATATAGAGACAGTTGAGGCATACCTTCTGTTTGGAAGGGTTCGGGTAGAGAATTTAATGGAGAAGCTTCCGATCTGTGGAAGAAGATTGGCATTTCTTCTACTGAAGTCGCTAGAACAATGAAGGAAGCAGACATTGGGTCTTCTACATTAGTAGTTGTTTCCATTGGAGGAAGAATAGGCTAAACTTGTGGAATGTCATCTCGGATTGACGATGCGTCGTCTTCTGGCTTTAATTCTAAATCCATGTCTTGCATGATAGACATGAAGGAGATAACAAACTTGTCCCCAGACTTTTGTCTTGCCTTCTTTGCTTTGGTTGTGATGACCAAAGGTTTCAAAGGTTAGAGCGAGATAATGAAGGGAGTTTGATTGCTTTCTTTGAATATGTTGGAGGGTTTGTTTTCTTCCAGTGATTGCTAAGGAGCTTTGCCTTTATCTTTCTAGAGATTTTTGGTAAAGGGTGCTACTTCTTTGTCCTCTTCTTCTATTTTGCCCTCGCACATCTTGGAATATGCAAAATGAGCTTCTTTACCTTTGAAGAGTTTTCTATCCGCAAACACTCGATGTATAGTGTCGTCGTTGCCAATGATTTTTATGCATTGACGTAGAGTTGATCGTGTATCTAAGGGCGTCCAAGAAGGATGTTGTAGCATAAAAGGGTTTTTATTGCATATACCATGACTTCAGAGATAAGATCACCGATCTACAATTTGAACTTGAATTTGCCGACAAGCCTTTGAGCACTCCCATCGTATGCAAAGATAGACACAGATGTGTGACTCAGCTTGCTGGGTGGGATACCCAACTCTTTGAGAGCCGAAGTGGAGATGAAGTTGAGTATGGAACCTGGGTCGATCGAGACTCAGTGTATCGCCATCTCCTTGACGTACCTTGTGAAGTATGGGGGTCGGTTGTGGCTTGTTTCGCCCTTTTGGGGTACTTACAAAGAGACGGATCTTGAGGGCATCTTGATCTGCAATGGCTCCCATTAGTCTTTTGAAGTGGATGACGTGCTATCCACCTGAACCTTTTCCTGTATATGTTTGGAGATTAGGTTGCTTGAACTTTATAGGAAATGGGACCGAGTCCATCCATAAGGGATATGGTGGCATGATCCCATTTTCCTTGAGTGTATCCTTTTCTCTTGCTTGGCGAGGATATCGTCAACGTAAGGGCACGTGACTCATTTTCCCCTTCATTTACTTCGTCATTTTGATGGTTTAGGGGAACTTCATCATTTCCCTAATGCTAGAGGGTGAGAAGGAGGTTTTCCATCAGAGCCTCACATGACCTTATTCCAATTGCTGAATGAGCGCAGTCATATCATTATGAGGTGGTTCAGAGTTTGTAACGAAGACATTCATCCACCGGGATTCGAACGAAGATATCGTCTTGGTGACCAAGCTGGAGCTCATTCTTTTGAATGAGGAGCTCGAGGAAGGGTTACTTCACTGTCCATGGCTTGAAGGAGCAAGAGACTCTTCTTGATGTCTTCGTGTTCGTGTGACGCTGCGAGTCACCGATCGTCTGACATAGATTTTGGTTGTTGACTTTTGGCGTCTTCTGGTTTGCCAACCATATGGATAGTAGCAACTTGGTCGGGTCTATCTTTTTTAACCCAATTTTTAGAGACCTAAAGTGTAGGATGCTGGGGCCTTTGCTTTTTGAGTCTCTTTTGTCGATGCGATGCACAACGACATATACAACGAGCAATTTGAGCCTTAGTTGGCTCTGGCTCTGGCCAGGCTTTAGCAACAAAGGATGTGATCCCTCAAGTGCAGCAGCCTATCTTATATTTTTTTAAGCTTGGCATGGATAGGATCCGGACTCGGTCCTTTGCCTGTCATAGTGATGCTTTAAACCTATTGAGTTCGACCCTTATTGAGATGAAGCGAACCGAAGGAGTATAGGCCTTAGCAAGTTTTTACAGAGGCCTTGTAACGCACGATCCGACTTTGGGCTTGTAGGAGCAAGCATGCTCATGCCGAGTTGATTTTATTGTTAGGTGGAAGGCAGGTCTCTCCTCCTTCATATAAGCGAGAGGGTAGAACCAGTTTTTCTTGAAAGGGGCCAGGTATGCTGGCTTTATAGATGTTTGAGACCTCGTTTGTTTTGGTGAATGTTTCGGGGATCAAGTCTTAGGGTAGACCTGGTTTGTGGTAGGTTGAGGCTTTACGAGAGTGCTGTGGGCTTTGGCTTTCTTGGCGTTCGCTTTTGTTGTCAGGGCAATGACGTTTCCGGAGGTGATTCTCTGCTTCTTGGCAAGTGCAGTTTCTTCTTTAGGGAGTGGGAATGGTCCCAACGCCCCGAAGACAATAGTCCGGGGAGTAGAAATCGACTCGGTGTTTGGAGAGTTGCTGAAGGAGATGACACTTCGACAGCTGGCAGGGCGCTTGTTGTCGCGTGCATTATGCTTCTCTTGAAGCATGAGTTGGTATTTGTTCTCATCGAAAGTGATGGTCAAAGAAGGTCCCATTGTTAGTTTCGAAAAAAGTATGTAACAAGACCACATCCATTAGTAATCACAAGAATATAATTATTATAAATGGGAAACTGGTTCTGTCTTCTCAAATCACTCGAGAGGACAGGGTTCAACTCAAGCTTGATGAAGAAGGCAGAAAGCCATAGAAGGTACAATTGTTCTGGTCACAGGTGTTGGAAGCTCAGAATGAGCGTTCCAGTGACTGTTAGAAGCAATTGTAAGCCTTAATTTAAATTACCAAGGAGCAAGGCTCACTCGAGGTAAGATGATTATAAGGTTAATGGTACAAATGTGTCTGTCACGAATACAGTAGACCTAAAAGGGCGTACTAGCACCGCTAGGCATAAATGTTGAAAATTGTATCCACGGAAAGGATACAATAAGGTTTTTTTTTAAGGCCAATATTGGATTCATCAAAGAGAGCATATGGTATTCCAATCCGAACATGAACTCAAACATTTATGCGAGCTTTTATTCGAAAAGAAAATAACATGAATTTCTCAAACTTGAATCCAAAAGTGACGGAAGGGATTTTCTTCTCGAAAGTTTTTTTTTTTTTTTTGTTTTAACAGATCGCTAATGGACCCATCAAAGAGAGTAAATGGAATTCCAATCCAAACGCCAACTTAAACATTTCTGCGAGCTTTTATCCGAAAGGGAAAGAACCAGAATTTCTCAAATTTGAATCCACAAGTGAGAAATTAGATTCTTAAAAAATTACTAATAGACTTATCAAAGAGAGTCGATGGTATTCCAATCCAAAAGTCAACTCAAACATTTCTGCGAGATTTTATTCGAAAGGGAAAAGACCAAAATTTCTCCAATCTGAATTCAAAAGTGAGAAATTCGATTTTTTTTTTCAACTTTTTTTTTGAAAGATCGCCAATTGACGCATCAAAGAGAGTAAATGTCCCCCTCCCCCCACCCCGATCCAAATGCCAACTCAAACATTTTTGCAAGCTTTTATCCATGAGGGAAATAACCATAATTTCTTGAATTTGAATCGAAAAGTGAGAAATCAAATTTTTGAAGGTTTTTTCTTTCTTTTTTGAAATATCACTAATTGACCCATCAAAGAGAGTAAATGCCTCCCCCCCTGCGCTATCTGAATGCCAACTCAAACATTTCTACAAGCTTTTATCCAGAAGGGAAAGAACCAGAATTTCTCGAATCTGAATCCAAAAGTGAGAAGTCGGATTTTTAGAAGGTTTTTTTGGTGTTTTTTTTTTTAAAGATCACTAATGGGCCCATCAAAGAGAGCAAATGGTATTCCAATCCGAATGCCAACTCAAACATTTCTACGAGCTTTTATCTGGAAGGGAAAGAACTAGGATTTTTCTAATCTGAATCCAAAAAAGCAAAATTGGATTTTTTTTTTGAAAAAAAAAAAAGAGAAAAGGGTGGAATTAAACTCAAAAGTAGAATTAGAAATACCTATAAATCCCTTCTTATGTGTTTTTTAGATGTAAACTCCAACATAGGCCACCAACTAGAGAGGAGTCAAGGAGTTCAGAAAAAAAGCATAAACATAGAGCAAAATACGCGAATGTTTCTTTTCTAGGCATCATGTTAACAAATAAACGAGTCCCACCGGTTATGCTGGCTTGATCACCTTGCTTATTCGTTCGCGGGACTACCGGGGTCAACGGATGTGAGAATCCATGGGGTCCAACCCTTTCGTGACCGGAGACAAAGCGAACATCAACTTTTTTTGTATGGGTATGCCAAATTTTCTACTCTACTTGGAAATAACAGGCGATGGTTAGTGGATCCACCTTCACAAGTAGAAAAGAAAATTAACTTTTTTCTAACTTTCATTACACGTGTTAAGAAAGGAGACATGATTTGAATTTTGATGGTGTGAAAGGCGATTTTCTTTTTTTCTTTTTTTACTGAGAAAGGCAGTGTTTTTGCCGTGAAAGGAGATTTACAATTCTTATAAAAAAGAAAAGAGAAGAGTTGTGATTTTTATGTTTCTTTAAAAAAATACAAAATACATTGAAAAGGAAGAAAGAGAAATCTAACTTCACAGGAGATTACGGGGACTCATTTAGAGTGACGGTTGCAAGTCATGTTTGGACTTCGGCAACAACCTTCAGATGATAATAGAGGATGCTTTTAATTCTCTTAGCTAGGCTTGAACCTCATATTTTTAGAGAATAGGGATCAAGAGGAGATCCTATATCCCATAAAAATCCAAGTAAATGGGCTGAAAAACCATGTCTAAGCCATGGAGATAGAAGGAAAGGGCCTAGGGGGTGGCTGTCCAAGGGACATTGGTCACCTTGTGGTGGTGGTCGCTGCGGAGCTTCTTTAATGGATGAGCGAAAATTGTCGTTGGAGCCTCTTAGCAACATTTTTTTTTTAGGATTTGCATGTTTTCTTGGAATAGTGGGAATGGCCTCCTTTTATAGGCTTTTGGTAGCCATGGGAGAGTTTATGGGCTTTAAATGCATTACTTGCATTAATGCTCCATGATGGAAGGAGTTACTTATCTATTTTTATAACTCCTTTTTCTTGAGTTTTGATTGGCTGTTGCAAAAAAATGGGCTTTCAATGGCATTTAAATCCATGATGGGAGGAGTTACATGATTTAATGCCATAATTGTATTTTACTTGTGTCTCCCTCTCCTTAGCTCCTGATTGGGTTGTCCATGATAAAGAGTAATCAACCACATTCATTTGTCATAAAATGGGTCATTAACCGTATTAAGTGGCCGTCGAAGTCTTTGAAGAGTCGTGGGTTGTGCCACATCTTTTGGAATTCTACCCGCGATGTAGGAAGCCTTGATCACCGGTGGGTCTTTCATGCCGATTGTTGTCGGATGATCATTCAATTTCAAACATTAATTGCTACCAGTGGGCTGGTACCATATGTCCTGTTGATTTCTCTATCAGTCGGGTAAAAAGTATGCTTTCTTGATCGACCGATTGGCGATTTCAAAGAGTCCAATGACGAACCCATAATTTCGATGGCAAATTTGTGGGGTTGTCGAAGATCGACGGATTTCGTGCTTTGAAAATCAGACTTTTTGGAAAATCATATAGGCCAAACAGCTCGAAATGCGAAAAAAGACCCAAAAATGGGTTTTTAGCGAAAATCCGTCGGCTCAGATTTCTAGGGTTGCCGACGACCATAGGGCATTTTTCCCCTTTTAGTTGTTGTTTCTCGACTATCTTCTGGTTTTTTCTTGGTATTTTTGTACAATCTTTAGCCTGATTTCCCTATAGAAAACTTGATGAGAAGCCGTTCAGATCAGAGGGAAAAGTTTCTAATTTTTCGGGAAAGCCGAAGACCTTGTCGAGCAAAGGAGCGAATTTGCCTTCAGGAGCCAAAATTAGGTCAAACGATGTTGGAATGACCTGGAATTTGAGGTGAAGCCTAATGGGCGATAAATAAGACCAACCACATGGTTTCGTTTGTTTTTTGAAGCCGTGTGGGGTCCTTTCATCGGTAGATTTGATTTTGTCTCGAGGAAGATGCCGAGCTTTGATCTACGGTCAAACAATGTCCGATTGACTTGAAATTTTACAGGGAGCTTCTTGGAGTCATTTTAAGATGACCCATTAGCTCCAATTTAGAAATCATGGTCCCGAGGGATTCCGCCGCGAGATGCTTGATTTAGCTTCAAAGAGGTTAAAGTCTGGTAAAATGTTGTCGAAATGACCTGAAAATTGACATGTATCCCCTTGAAAGTATTTTGAGACCATTCATGTTCTTTGTTTGATAAGTAATGACCTCGGTGGTTTTCACCGCCGAAAGGCTTGGTTTTATTCTTTGAGGGTTGATGTAGGATCAAACGTTATCGGTTTGACCTGAAATTTGACAAAGAGCATCTTTGAAGTATTTTAAAATCATCCATAAGCTTTAATTGAAGATCTGATGTCTTTAGGCCAAACGGTGTCAGAATGGCTTCGAATTTGATATAGAGCATTCTAGTGGCATTTTGAGGCCAACTATGTGCTCTGTTTTGTGAATCAAGGTCTCCAGCTTCGCCGCAGTCGAGAGCTCCTATTCAACACTGGAACAGTGAAGTTAGGCCACATGATGTCGAAATGACCCAAAACTTCACGTGTACTTTTCTTATAGCTATTTTAAAGGATCTTACAATTTTTGGATGATTCTAAAAAGACCTGATGCTTGAAGTAGCATTGCCTGTTGTGGTAGGATACATCTTTATGTAGCTTCTTGATGTTTAAAAGGGTATGAAGAGGCAAAGTGACATTTTTGGTGTCAACAACATCAAAACTCAAAATCAGATCTAAACATTCCCCAAAATGTTTGTGGCCTCTCAAGTGTAGAGCTGGGCAACTAGAGGATGTCGTCAGCACACCATTCGCAAGTGTCTAGGACCTACGGCTTGTCAACCGCCTGCACTGACTCCTCCTCAGGGGCAAAGGTGGTAATACCTACAACACCAAGGTTATACAAGTATCAGGCACGACGACCTGGCATGTGTTTAAAATGAACAATAAAATGGTTGCAGTAATAAGAGCAATAGCATGAAATATATTTATAGAATTTCAATAAAGTGGTCCGACTAGGCAATATCATGCATGAGCACATAATCTGAATAACATAGTGCGGAGTCATCATGGAACAATACCGTTAACATACATATCCTGGCAAAATGGCAAAACACGTGACTACATCCTCTCCAACACACAAGGTGAAGGGGAGCATGCAAGAAAGAAGTGCCACGAGGGCAATATAATATATATATAATAATAATTCTCCAACCCCATGAGGAGGTGGCCACGTATGACACCGGCCAAGGTTTTGGGAAAAACACGCAAGACCAATCTAAAGATGGAAAGTCACGGATTATGGATTCTAGAATAGTCGGTGCATGTAGCTTAAGCTTAGTGGTGCCAACTCTGAAATGAAGTTGTACACCATTGCATACCCAGTCCTTTTCGGAACCCAATGCCCTTCTACAGGGGAACCACTGGAGTGACTTGACTTGGGAAATGACAAGAGAGGTGAGGGGTAGACATTGGGCAAGGTAACGGGTGCATGAACGTACACAGGATCATATGCCCCTCAAGTATCATACATGTTATAAGTTACACACACGTGGCAGAGAAGGTGACATACTACGATTCAGCTCGCAAGGGTCAGGTTGAACATCTTGATCGAGGTAAAGCATGGACCAAACAAAGCCTGAGGTTATCTAGAAAATCGGGGCAACATTTTTGCATGGAATGACTTGACCCAAAATTGGTAAGAAAAGAGGTGGATTCGGGTGATCGGGAGGGAGCAAGGCTAAGTAAATGCTCGCATCCCAACCCAATACACCACAACCGTGGATCCTATCTCATAAGAGCAAGTATGGAAATTAGATGCTTGATGAACACCGGGCATGGTCCTTCGTTCTAAACCTAAGCAAACTCTAGGGAGGAAATGGGATACAGAAGATCACACAACCTCATATGGAGGTGTAAACCACGTAGGCTAGTAAAACAACTGATTACATGTTAGACGGGTTGATTTCAGTGTATAGTCAATGTTCCATTACATATTCACTATTCCTAGGCCTTGGGTCGCCATTGGCATGTCGGGGTAGTTGAATTTGGCATTACGCATGCTTAGGTTCTGCCACCCATTGTTTAAACCTTTAGTGTTGTATTAGAGTGTCTGGCTTCACAACGTCCTAATTGTGGGTATACCCAAGTCCATAGTACACCTACATACCTTCAGACAACCCTTTAAGATGAATATCCGTTCATACAACAACCTAATCTAGACTAAAGTCTATATAGTTAAAATGTGTCCAAGTTCTAAGTTGGATACCAGTAAGAGGGGGTGCTACAAAGAGCTCCCCAGTGAGCTTACTGAGGGTAGTGGGGGCATCCCGCCCTTGCCGGGGGTTCAGGTGCAACATGCCCAAAACCTAGACAAATTTCCCATAAGGTTTATATAGGTTCTTAAGGAAAAATCCAAGTTCTAAGGTCTATAGTTCATGGTTCTCACCCAAAGAATTGGGTCTTCTCAAGACTTCAAAATTGATTGGAAGGCCTAAAATCCACCTTACAATAGCTAGAATCATGTTTCAAGTCATTACGGGTTGAAAGAGGGCCAACAGGCTAAAGTAGGCACAACCAGGGCTTAGGTTGGACAACCGGCCCACCCTGACTCGCACAACTGGTGCCCATCCGATTGTCCTAAGCTCAACCAGACCAGTGTCTACGGTCGACCGTGGGACCCTCCACTATCGATTGTGGACAATGTCCCCAGTTGACTGCAGAGGCGAGCCTGCGACAACGAGAAGATTTGCCATGTTGTTTGGTTGTCGCCGACAGTGGATTTCTAGGGATCTTTAGGGCATTGTGGAAACTCCCCACCTAATCTTCCTCCAACCAAACACTAACTTAGAACCATTTTCGCACAATTAACACAAGGAAAAGAGGAGAAACTATTGTGCATTGTACACTAGCATACACATAAGAGTAGAAAAAAAAAAAGGAATCAATGGAAAGAGAATGCATGTCACCATACTTCAAATTAAACACTTGCCTTATGTTTGTAGATCTCCAAACACTCCTCTGATACTCTCCAACTGGCTAGGACATACCTAAACAAAAAAAACCCCAAAAAATACACCCATAAATAGCCCCAAAATGGAAGATATAGAAAGACATGGAGGGAGGCTTTGTATGCAAGGGAATAGACTCTCTTGGTGTAGTAGATTCAAAGCATGGTGGAGGGGAAATGATAAATTACCTCTAGAAAGTCTGAAAATAGAGATTTGAGTCAATGAAAGGGATGCCCAATAATGTTTGTAATGAGACTTGGTTCTTCAGAGAGCTAAGATGGTGGGGAAGAAAATGGTGAGGTCCAATTTCGCGATAGCAGCAAAAATGGGTGGGATTGAGAGGAGATGGAAAAAGGTGAGGAAGTGCTCAACTAGATTTCTGCAACGTCCCTAGGATGGAGAGGGAGAAATGGAGGGGAAAAGAGAGGATCAGGTTTATATACTAGTGGGTGTTGGGGCCCACTATTTATGAAACTTCCTTATAATGTGCCTTCGATGGATTGGACAAAGAAGAGGTATTCTTGAAATTAAATCTACTTTCTAATGAACATAAATTTGATATGATCCGGGAACTTTGGGCGAAAAAGATTGTTTTACCCCTACTACTAATATGAAATCATGAAATTAGGGATTTCAAGGCTTTGAAGGCTATGGAGTGAACACGAAAGTTATAGGAAATAATGCCACCTACAAAATGAGCTCAAGAACTAAATTAGAACTTACAAATAACCCCTTTCCTAAACTTTCCTAAAATTACAAGGGAGTCCTTCAAGGCATTAGATTAAGCTCAAAACTTCCCAAAGTTAGTCAAGATCTATTATAACCCAAAACTTAGTCAAATAGCACCTAAATCCAATTAGAGATACAACAATACAATTAGTTATAACTAATCACGTAATTAATGGGTCAGGGTCTTCCACTCGGGTGCGCCATTTTAATCTCAACTACGGATCGCCTTATCATTAATCCCGGTCTAGGGTCGTGACAATGGGTAAGGAAACCATGCTTACTCAACCTTTTGAGGTATTATTTCTCCATGTTTATGTATTCTAATCATCGAATGAAACTTTTAGTCAACACTCATTTTAACATACACTCGAGCAAATGCAGGTCTAGTACCAAGGGTAGTCACTCGGTCCATGTATAGAGGATTCCCAATAACACTAAAGAGCTTGCTAAGGCTAGAGGCCAACTGGAAAAAAGTTTAAGTTAGGGATTTGACCTAAATAGGAATAGTGTTAAACTACTCTTCGGACAATTTAAGTTTTGGAGACCATCTCTTCAACATTAATGGATGACTGTAGTTTTTTAACAGCAGCAAACTGTGGCTCTTTACAAATCACATATCCAACAAGGGACGAACCCCAAATATGGTTCGCGGCAACAACATCTTCATGGTCATAATTAAAATCAAAATCATCATCTTGAGATAGCTAGATGAACCTTAGATCTCTAGATTCAATCGGTCTAGGTTTAAATAAAGAAGTCGGCGTTTAATTTGGTTAAGACCAAGTGTAGTATCTGTTCTTATCAGTTTAATTTATAGGTTTCTAATTGTGGATTAATGAATGACCATAAACTTTTCCTAATGTTGTTTTCCTATTGGATCACTAAAGAAAGAGAATAAATAAGAAAGAAAAGAAGGATTGAGGAAAACCTAATAGGAAAGAAAAGAAGGAAAGAAAAGAAGGATTGAGAAAAACCTAATAGGTTCCTATATTGGGTAGAGTGTCTCCTCATAAAAGGATCCCACATCGGAAACATACAATAAGTTCCCTCCTTTTCTTTTCTATATAAGTCTGTCATAAGGCGAGAGGTACGCTCAGAGATTGGAGAGAGAGTTTCTTCTAGTCGAGACACATCTAGCAAACTCTAAGAGGAGAAGCGTTATCTAAGAGCTTAGGAAGATCACTAAAGATCTAGAAATCGAAGGAGAAGGATCGATCTGCAATAAGGTATGAGAAGCATATTTTTTCTAGTTTTCAAAAGTTTTAAGCCCTTTATTCCGCATATTTTTTTAAATCAATTTTCGGCCTTCTTGTTGAAGGGTGTTGGCTCTTGGGTTCGGCAAGCATCCGCCCTAGAGAAAGTGGGTGTGGGAAACTCTTGAGGAGTGGATTTATAGTGGTGCATGAATCTCGCATTTAAAACATCTAAGTCCTAACCCTGGACATATATGTGCGACCTGGCCTTAACCACGCATGTCGCATTGTAAAATTGTGAGATTTCTATCAAAGCAGACACTATCATGTGGATAGTGGCCTGGGTTGTTTTAGCATTTTGATGCATGCAACTCTTGAGTAAAAATTAGGAAGCGCACTAAAGGGGAGGGGGTTTATCGTGAGCATTTCAAGAATCCAATGAGTCTCTAGAGGTTCGCACCCTTTATTGAAAGTATGAGTGAGGCACTCAAAGGATCTAGACCCTTAACATATTATTTATATATTTTCATGAATTGGTGATGGATTTAAATGCCGCCCCTTCAACCATCCATGTCTGTCACGGAATCGTGGCTAATCAAATAATCACAATTAACCAATCAGCATATTTTATTGTGAAGTGATTGATTTACATTTAATCAATTCAACATTAGTCTTAATTTGATTAGAGTGAGATATAATTACCAATGTCAAAACAAGGATAAAACCATTGTTTTGAGCGGTTTGGATTCATTATAGTGAGGACAATTATTTTCATATTTTAGTTTCTTTCACAAAGTTTAGATAAATTTTTATTAGAAACTAATGAGATATTTTCAAAAATAGGATTTTTCTTTGGATTATATTAAGATATTTTGAAAAAAATTATTTTTAAATAGTTAGCAGTAAATTAATAAATATAAGATATTACGACTTTAGTCTTGCTTGCCTTGCCCTCTTTCAAGAAAATCCTTGCTCTGCCGTTGTACGTAACATGTGGAATTTAGGTTAGACCCATCCATCATGTAAGAACATTAACCTCATTTTAGTTTTCTTAGCAATAAGTTGGGAAACAAGGATTTTGGTCTTATTTATTTCTTTTCCTTATTCTCTTTAATTGAATGAGAAAAAATCGGCCAGTATTTAATAGATAAATAATATTAAATCAGCTGTTCTATGCATAATTGTGAATTCCATTTCGACTGCAATTTCGATTTGACCTTGTAGCCGAACGTTTTGACATTTCGGTCAATATTGGCAATCTATTCTAGAAAAAATGAGATTGAAAAATGAGAATATAAAATAACACCTAAGATTGAAAAAATAGTCAAACGCTAAAGTAATACTAAAAATACATACTTATATAACTTAAATTAAACTACATTTTATAATGAAAATTTTCTAGTTTTCATTATATATGAATGGGAAGTATCAAACATGTGCCACAACTGGGGCTAGAATTGAGACTGGAATTGGGCTAGAGTTGGATCAGAATGATGGGAATAGAGAAACTTTTAGGGGAAAATTTTATTCCGCCTAAGGCTAATTCCAAAATGCTCCAGCCTAAATTGACGGGAACATAGTGCAATTGACAACTATGGCTCTATGACACATTCTTACCACTTGGAGTGTATTCAAGCTAGAGCCTATATCCCTCAAGGCCCTAACTCACGATGTGTTTGTGAGGCTCCACTGTGGAGTCCATCGATGAAAATACTAATAGCTAAATGCCTCTCGCTTTTTAGCCTTCACCGAATATCACTTCAGCAAGAGTTGGTCTCACTTTCAAATTCATCATTTGTAGTATAAGTGATCAATTTAATAGTGGTTCAACTCTTGTTGGAGTAAAATTGGGAATGACCATAAATGATGATGGTAGAATTTATTTTAAGTTGATTAAACCTTTCGCAAATAAGCCCCACTGAGAATTCTTATGACTTGCCAACACTCTCATGGTTAAGTGGTGTTAGTATCTAAGTATGGCATGCAAGCTGCTTACCAAACAGATAGTTTTTAAGGTGGACCAAAGTCTGACGGGGTTGACCACCCCCTTATGGGCACTCTCCTGCTAGGGATTGATCCCTGGATCATCAAGTTTAAAGTATTACTCCTAACATGCAGTCCAACACCTCCTAACTAGAGAACGACCATTGACCTCATTGGTAAGTGACGACCGTTCTCAAATAGCTGCTTAGGGCTCGAACCTTGGGTACGCCAACTCTTTCCACTTGTGTGGGCATTTTTTCCGCTTGTGCAGGCTGTTTTCTATTTGTGTGTGGGTTCCAATCCCCTCGGCTGCTTTAACAGAAAAATAAATAAATAAATAAAACACCCTCTAAACTTTAGAAAGAAAAACAAAAAAGATATTGGGTTGGGGGGGGCGGGGGGGGGGGGGCGCAGGACTCAATGGACCCCAAAGCATCGACCAATGGATCACCTTGAAAGAGAGAAGGAAAAGATTGGGAAGTGTGAGAGAGGTTTCTTGACATTCAAGCAGGGAATCTCACCTTGCCTAATTGTGCATAAACTGCGTTTCTACCCCCACTAATTTGATGGAATGTACTCTCAAACGAGGCAAGGACAAAAAAATTCATAAAACTTGATTCTCCCGTGGAATAATTCCATTTCCAAGGGCTTACTTGAAATTCAAATTGTTTAAAATCACAATTTCACTAGCTATTTGCTTAGCTAAAATTTACTTTGATCAAAATTGACAACCATCCTCCAATTCTATCCATTATGTACAACCATAACGATAATAAATGAATTGATTTTTTTTTTTTTTTAACAAGAGACCCCAGCTCAAACACTAATATACTATTAATGATGTCCCTAACCTGTTAAAGCTGGGTCAACTGTTTTATTTTTTATTTTTTGGTAGAAAGATCTGTCCACTTAATATCATTCTTTCTATTATAAGTAGGACTGAGAGTCTTTTGGGCTGGGCATTGGACTTTAAGCTCAGCCCACCTTTGGTTGGGATTGAACAGGGTAGTAACTAAGTGAGGCCTCTGAGCTAGGGCAGGGGCTAAAATGTGAGCCTCAATTTGGTCAGCCTCATCATTCTGTAAAAACACATCAGTCTGTCCCGACATAGGCCCATTTATTACAGCCTAACATACATATATTATTGGTATAATTAATAAAAGAATTACAATCATAAGATATATAAAACTTAAAATTTTTTCATAGAAGAAATAAGCATTGGCACTTTAATTGCTATTTATTACTAAATAACTCTTAATTTATACTTAATTGCATGGCTCCTTATCTGTAGCATCATAAATGATGTTCTTCACAGGGTAGTGAATATCTACATTTTCAGTTTGAATGAATGAAGTGTGAAAGGTGTCTTTGAATGGCCCATTGCTGCACTTGTTGGTTTTCCATATTAGAATTATTAAGAATGGATTATGAGCTATAAGATGGACTTTGAGATTCACCCGCTCGGGAGACCTAAATGCATGCCCTGGTTACAGTTTTCTGCAAGGAAAACATGTATATAAAGGAAGATCATAGCTGTCCTCTTAAGGCTTTTTCATGTTTTCGGTCTTCAATTCATCTGCTGCAGTTTTCTGCTCATCTTAATCTGTTTCTGGAGTTGGAATAAGTCTGTCAGTTACTTTTAGGAGGTTCTGGAGTTTTTTTGCTGTTCGTTTCTTACTCAGATCATTAGATATGGGATCATTTTGTTCTAATTCAACTCTTACGTAAAAGATTTTTAGTACATCTAAGGGAACTCGATAGTGGTTTTCAGCTATTTAGAGGAATTCTGCATCCAATGGGTAAAAAAGGGATGAGTGACAAATGGCCACAATGTGAAGTAAACATTCAAATGTTATTCATTTGATTTGGTATTTGTTATCCAATAACTCTAGCAATATGAATGTATTTTGGATTATAGTTTTTGATGTCTGAACTTGCAAGTGAGATTTTTAAAAATTTTATTTGTCTGCTGTAAGGGGCTATCATTTGAGATAAGGCGGTGTGCGTGGTTACAAGAGTTCCAAAGCTGTTCACGGTACCGTTCTTTTTTCAGGTGAGCAGTGTTGGACATAACATATTGAATATGGTCACAGTACCGTACGCTTTTATTTTAACTGTTCTGTTTCTTCTTTCTTTTTTCAGTGGTTTATTTATCGTTATCTCCTATTCAGAGCTGATGGGTAAGAGCTTCAAATCTTATGTTGTTTATCATATAAACCTTACAATTATTTAGTTACAAGGGAGATAATGTCATTTATATTGATGAATGGCAGGTATAGGAGAATTTTTTTTTTTTTTTTTTTTTGTCGTTTTTTAAGTTTGCAAGTAGTACTGAATTTTAGATACAATATTTCATGACCAAAATTTCTACTTTGTTAACTTACATTCTGAAGGTTGGGTTATGTTGAATTGAGTTTAAAGAATCAAGATTTCAATACATTGGCAAATTAATTCTTAAGTTATAATAATATTAGATCTATTAATATTGTGATATGGAGAGAGCTAACCCATGATGTGGACTGCTTTGACTCAAATTGGAGATGGCAGATTATATAGCAGTCTTGGTGGGCCTGATATGGGCCTAGGGATGGCATGTACTCGGTCCCTGCAAACAATTATGCCATTGGTTAAAGTTTAAGTCTAGTTCTGATTGGGGCTATTGTTAAAGCCTACCAAAACTCAACGAAGTCATTTAGTTTGAAACAGGTGGGGTCTTATTAAACTCACTTTTGTACCTTATGGATCTGTTTGTTTGCATAAGAACTGAGTACATAGGAATTCTTGCCCAAAGTGATTAAAAAAATTCAAAGGTTAATATAAAAAAATGACTACCAAATAATCTCCCCTTTAGTGGAAAGTGAATCACAAAATATGGGAACTGAATACCCAACTATCTCCTCTGCAATCCAATTCTGAGGAAAGTCAATGACTTATCTACATCGACAACTTATAATTTTTCAACCACTGCCCCGTGTCATTCACATCTCACCTCGTTTGGAACTACATAACTCTTGACTAAGCCAAAATACTTTTATATCCAATACAGTATCACGCAAATTCAAACATAGAAATTAAATGGTTTGAAACTAAGGGCTCTCATATCCCAAAGCTGAGCAAGTATTGCTACCTCTTATTATAGTGTCATTCAGCGAATAGCCTTCAATAAGCTAAACTTAGCTACAGTTTAATAAATGGTGTGTTTGGTTTGACTTCTTAAAAATCCTTTTTTGGGTTTTTTGGCTTTTGGAAAGTATTCATTTGATTATTTAGTTTTTAATAGAGCTTCTCAAGAAAATGTCAAGCTCAGTTTTTTTGGAAACCTCGACCAACTTCACTTAAGTTTAAGAAGAATATTAAACACATGATCTCCATATAAAGTCAATATTAAATAAAAATTATACTAATTGATTATAAATGTTGCAGAAACTGACAGTTTCATAAGACCATCATTTAAAGTCTTATAAAGCAAAGAACATATCAAGAATCACCCATTGAAGTCCAAATTTTTTTCTACTATGCTTTCTGCAATCTGAGTCATTTAATTCCAAGGAGGCTGATTTGTGTTGTTGGCTGTGAGATTAGTTCTTCTTAGTTTATACCTGAAGTATTTTTTTCTTTGCTTTTACAAAAATGCCAGTTAATTTGATTGTGTTTTATTCTCTTTATGTCTCGTCAGTGAATGCTTACTGCTCATTAGATTTAACCATTTCTTGTGTTCTATGAATGGCTGTAACTAGGCTGACTTAGATTTCACTTGGTTTCAATGGAAATTTGTCAGAAAGATGAAAAAAATGAATAACACATGCTTATAAACTTACCCAAATGATATGTTTGAAGAGCCTGTATTTTGATCAGACAATAGAGAATGAAATCTGCCGAGGAACCTGTACTTGATTGAGAAATAAGCATTAGATGTAACCCACCAACAATAAGAACATCTTGATATTTCAAAATAAATAATCAAATGGCAGGAGCGTATTACAATACTAAATGCTCACCTCTTATAGCTTGTGGTGCATATGGGGTAATTTATTTATATTCCATTATGCCCCATATCTAGAGTGTTCTGATTTAGGGCCTAAGAGAAGAGATCAAGCACACAAAAGAACACAAGAGATTTACGTGGTTCGGCATTTGGCCTACGTTCACAGGGAAGATGAGATTATGCAATCAGAAGAGATGTACATCATAAAGGCTCTTAACCTCTATATATAATATCAGCCTCAAAACCCTGATACACCCAGAACAAACTACTTCTAATCACAGTAGAAGAAGCATGATACCAGGATCCCGTCAACTAAGACTATTAACTTCTTACTCAATATCACCGGCTTCTATGGAGCCGTACAAGTCAATAAATCTCCACCTTAGCGAACATTGGAGCTGATCCTCATAGCATATAACATGTCTCATCGTCTCCACCTACCCCTTAGGACACTTAGGTACTGAACACACTTATCAAGTCTAAGCAATGCTTGAACTTGACTTTAACACATTTCTTCATGAATATACCAAATCGCTTGTACCATTGTCCAGAAGCTTGCTTCAACCTGTATAATGTTCCTTCCTCTTTCTCGTTGAACCGCTTGCATCCGATGGCTTGATCTTCATGTTCAAGAGACTCAATCTCTTAAGTCATAGTAGCTACATGTTGACTACTTTCCAGCCATTCTATTAATTCAATAGACTCAATCGTTAATGCGTATGCAACCATCTTATCACGGCCACTGTCTGATGTTGATGCGTACATCGTCATATCCTTGAAACCGTATCTAACTAGAGGTTTTCTTTTTCTCTGTAGTCTACCTGTCCGCGGCATCTGTTGCTCTGTCTACTACTTTTGCTGCACAGTCTGACTATCCCCTGTATCCTGGGAGGAGTCGGATGCACTCCCCTTCCTTACTAGGACGTCTGACTTCACCTGAACAGTGTCACTAATGCTACATACGTTTGTCTTCTCCACATCCTTTCTTGCATCCAGTAAAGCATCCTCATAAAATGTAACATCCCTGCTGATGATAAATTTGGATGAATCTTAATCAATACACCACAACCTGTACCCTTTCACCTCAGAAGCATATCACTAAGATGCACTTCATAGCCCTTGGTTCTAACTTATTAGTTTTTACGTGAGCATAAGCTGGACAACTGAAGATCCTCATGTTAGAATAATCAGCTGGATTAGCTGACCATATGTCTTCCGGTGTTTTGCAACTAATCTTTGCGTGTGAAAACCTATTTACCAAGTAAGCTACAGCATTTACAGCCTCAGCCCAAAAATCCTTGGACAATCCTGCAGTAAACAACATATAACGAGCTCTTTTCAAGATCTTTTTGTTCATCCTCTTTGCAACTCCATTCTGCTGTGGAGTTTTTGTAGTTGTAATGTCAAACTATGCGATGATACTTGCAATAGTTCTCAAACAACGTCGATCTGTACTCCTTGTCATTATTAGTCCTTAACTTCTGCATCTTCATACTAGTCTGTTCCCCAACCATTTCCTTCCATCGCTTGAATGTAACAAAAGTCTGATCCTTCGTTTTTCAGAGTATAAACCGAGACTTTCCGTGAATAATCATCAATAAAAGTGAACACAAAATGGGACCCGCCCTTGGAATAAACCTTAGAAGGCCCCCTTACATCTGCATGAACATAATCAAAGATACCTTTCGTGCGATGAATACTTGTCTTGAAACTTACTTTTCGATGCTTTCTGAAGTGCAATTATCACAGGAATCCAACTTACATGTCTTCGTGCCACAAAGCAAATTCCGATTGCTCAGTATTGTCAATCCCTTCTCACTCATGTGACCCAAACACAAGTGACATAAACCCATTGAGACATTCATGGTCATTTGAGGAAGACACTGTAACTCCACCTATAATAGTATTTTCGGACAAAACATATAAGTTTCCAACTCTGTTGCCTCTCACAAGAACCATAACACCTTTCATAACCTTCATTAACTCCACCTTCAACTGAGAACTTACAACCGTCGAAGTCCAAGATACCAAGAGAAATAAGATTCTTTTTCAAATCAAGAACATACTGAACCTTTGCCAATGCTCTAACGATTCCGTCATACATCTTGATTTTGACTGTTCCAATTCCAACCCTCTTACATGCAATATTATTGCCCATCACGATATGCTACCATCATTGATTTCTCAATAAGCGGTAGACAAGTCCCTATTGGGACACGTGTGGTAGGAACAACTTGAATCAAGAATCCATTCATCCTGACGACGAATTCCATTTTCAATCATAGAAAGTGCATTGTTTGAACCATAATCTAATCCTCCATCTACAATACTAACTGAATCATCAGATAACGTATCTTCTATTTCTTTCCCTTTTCTCAGCCTTTGAGGACAGTTTTTTCTGATGTGCCCTTTCTTATAACATTCGATGTTTTTCTTGCTGTATCTAGACTTGGATCCATGTTTGCCCCTACTACTGGAGTCGTTTGCTCTTTCTCGTACTACCAAACCCTCACCCAAACAATCATTTTTAGCCGCAACATTTTTCTTTAACTCCTTAGAGTTCAAGGCTGCCTCTACATCCTCATGGTATCAACAAAGTATCTCTACCATACATCATGGTATCAACAAAATACTCATATAAGAGTGGCAATGAACACAATAGTATAATAGCTTAATCCTCATCATCAATTTCAACATTGATATTTTCCAGATCCATAATAAGTTTTGTGAAAGAATCAAGGTGGATAAAAACAGACGTACCTTCCTGTATTTGTAACGTGAACAACCGCTTCTGACATATGTCAGCAACAATTTTAGCTTGATCAACCTTTCGCAGTACACCATCACTAAAAAACAACAGAATTTGATAGTACGCCTTTTCCAGTAACTCATTATTCTCTTCATTTGACAATTTTTCAGATAAAGCATTTTTTTCTTTCAAAGCTTTATGCAACCCATTCTGAACCAGCGAAGCATGCATCTTCAAACGTTAGAGACCGAAGTTGTCGTTTCCAATGAATTTCTCAATTTCAAACTTTTTATCCATTCTGTGAATCTTTCACTACACCTATGTAGATCTGGTCACCACGAGCACACTGGAAGAAACGGATTTGAAATTCGACTCTCGATGGCTAAGATATCGTAGAAATAAGTTTTTACTCTCCGATTAGTCAATTTCCCTCGTTGGCCATTGAACATCCAATCTTATTCCACAACTATGTAGATCTGCTCGCAACAAGTCCTTAGGTTCGAACAAATTCCGGATCAAACTCCGGATTGTTAAGATATCGCGAAAACAAACTTCAAGCTTCGATCTAGTCAAACTGGCTTCTGCCGTATGGAACTGCTGGCGTTAGCGCTGTGCATTGCTGTGTACTAGGCTTCTGCTGTGTAGGTCAAGTCAACTTGGACTAGACCCAACCTGGAACCAAATACAAAGAACTTGGGTTCTTTTTCTTCCCCTTTCAAGTTCTGTTATAGAAATAGAACTTCTGCAATAGGGAGGAATGACTACCCCTGCCCTTCTTGTCTTCCTCAGGTTCGGCAATGAAGGAACGGAGGTCCCTTCTTCTCCGATGATCGCTAAGGTCCAACGTTGTCGCGTGTGGCAGATCCAATGACGGAAAGGTAGAAGCTAAGTGGCAGAAGACCCCTGCAAGTTTCCTCTCCTTTTTTGGCTAGGTTCTGCGTCAAAACCCACACCCTGCTGCGTTCTGTTTTTCTATAGGAAACAAAACCCAAGCATGTTCTTCTCTGAACACGGCCAACCGATTCTGATCCTCTTCGTCTTCTCCTGATTCTGCAAGAACAGAGGTTGGATCCTTCGTCTTCCCTCTCCAGTGAAGATTTCCGGTCAAGTTGGAGAATCTAATCCCAGCCGTCAAGAACCCAAGCCTTCTTCTCCAGATTGGTCAAAACCTAGAGCCTTGGAGCCTCTCTCTCTCATGCAATCTACCACTTCGGACAGAAGCAAACAGACGCTTAGAGATGCCAAATGGGTGGGGCCGGCTCATTTCGGCCCGGCCCGGTAGCCAACTACCCGTGCCATGGGCCAAGGGAACGGGCAAGGCCAGCCCGTTTTGGAACGGCACGCTATGGGCTGACCCATCCATAAGAGTCGGCCTGCTAGTCTTGCCCATTACATATGTCATGTTTTTCACTTCTCAATCAACCTCCCATTCCAACTAACGTTAAGTTAGTGGATAAAATATTTGATAAAAGTTCATTTAGTTTTTCTGTTTGCAAATCTTACATCTCAACTCAAAGCCTTTTCAAATTTTCTTTTACCCCCACAAACTTTTTACTGTCTACTCATAGTCATAGCCTATAATGTTCAAATACAGCATGGATATGTCATTTATATGGAGGGGATATGGATTTTTCACATAACACTAAGTCACCTAACCCTTATCTTGTCTCACAACAACTTTAGTAGAATAAAGTAGGGTATATTACCTATTTTGAAGTATCTGTGTATCATAGTCCATAGCAAAATGAAAACTCGCCATGGAATGAAAAACTTCTCTTCATACTTCAAGATTTTTGTAATTTCTCATAGTCAACCAAATATTTATCAGAGCAAATCCCATTGAAACTGCCAACTTTGGATCTAGTCACTTGCTCTATATTTTCTTACAAACCTTCAAAAAGTTAAGGTCCAAATTATTTTCTTCTTAGTGGAGTAGGTTGAGTTTGACCGAACCACTTAAATATCTTTGTCATTCTCTGTGCTTGTGTTCTAATTTTTAATTTTAATACCGAAAAGGCAAAAAAATTAAACGGGAAAAAAAATTAAAGAGGTACGCCGAGCACGCCCGGCACGGCCCAGCCTACTCTAGGCCTAACCCGGCCCGGCCCGACCCATTTGACATCCCTAGAGACGCTACTTTGCTGGCCCACCCACGATCAAAACCAGCCCTGATCTCTCTTCCTCTTCTCCAATCAACCCTCTCAAATCCGATACATTGGATTTCTTCCGATCACGCCAAATATCTTGAATATTAGTTTGTTGTGATCTAGGGCGTAAGAGAAGAGATCAAGCACACATGAGAACACAAGATATTTACGTGGTTATAGATTGGTTCGGCTTACGTCCACGGGAAGATGGGAGGATTTACTATACAAGTAGAAGAGGAGTATATTATAAAGGCTCTTAGCCTCTATTTATAATATCAGCCCCAAAACCCTGATACACCTAGAACAAACAACTTCTAATCACAGTAAATCTATAACAGACATACTTCTAATTATAGTAGAATAAGTATGATATCAACCGAGACAATCCGACTTCTATTAAGCCATACAAGTCAAGACAGGGCATTCAATAAAGCTGCCTATGACACTTATGACCACTGTCCCTGGGGCACGGAATCCTATCTCATTCTATATTAATGCTCTCAGAGTTTTGTTTCCCTTCTCTTCCTTTGGCATGACAAAAAGGTAATGCTTGTTAACTTTATCTAAGATTATTATATGCTACCGATTGTTATTACTATTGGATTGGTGTGTGTATGGAGAATTTCATGAAATTAGTAAACATACCAAACTGTCTTGAGGGTGGAACATCGGAATTCTAGGGAATTGAGGATTTTCTTCGTTAGGTGGGTGCAGTCTGGAACTTGTTTTCTTTATTGAAGTGATTTTGTGGATTTTTGTGTTTTGATTGCTGCACTGGCTTGGATTCTTACAGGTTTTGAGTATTGGTTTTTTTTTTTTTTTTTTACTTTTTTTCTTTTTTTAAGATTTTGTATTTTGACTAGTCATATGATGTTTTTTATGTAACCATTTAGTTTTTCTTTGTTTTTGATGTTCCCTTTGCATCTCCTTTGGAGTCTGCGCACAAGTTCAGATAACATATTAACTATAAATCATCTAAGAAGCTCCAGGCATATCATTATTTAGTAGTTGCATTTTGTGCTATGATACCTGGACACTACCGCCTGCTTGCCATACTGGCAATTGATTTAGTATTTGCTAGTGCATGGATTCTTTTTGGATACCATTTTAGTCTATTCAATTATACTCGGTCGTGTAATTGAATTTCTAAAGTCCTAGCATTTTCTTAATGTTAACTATAAGTTATTTCTTTTGTTAAGAGTTTCAAAAGTCCTTGCATTTACTTAAGTGACTATTATTGAATTTAAGTTCATTGGTGCACATTCTAAATATTTTGTCTTCATCACTGATGGATGCCGAGGCATCTACATCAAATAATTACAATATTACGTATAACTGAAACATTTGAATGTGTTTGAAGCAATCATTGATAATTCGATTGATCTTTTACTGTTGCTTTTGCTCCCCTTGGATTTTGCTTTAAATAGGGACTCAAGCAAGAAAAACCTTGAATTTTGTTTTAAATAGGGTCTCATGCAGGAAGAAGGACTCGAGGCCCAAACCGATGCATCGCTCTTAATAACCTACAGGAGCGCATTGTCATTAAACTTAATGAATATAACCAACCCATTGGAAAGAGTGAGAGACTGCTATCCTCCTATCTCGGCATAATCGCACGAGACGGGCAAAAGGCCCCAATTAATTATGTGACTTGGAAAAGAATGCCTGCGGAGATGAAAGAGGAAATGTGGGAAATTGCACAGGTATTAATATCATTGATTTATATATACTATTTAAATATTGATGATAGTGCGTACTGTATTTGTATTTATGTCAGGTTTATTATTATACATGTGTTGCAGACAAAATTTGATATTCCTGAGCGGGCGAAGAAATGGGTCTTCAATAAGATATGCCACAGTTGGAGAAATTGGAAATGTGAATTGAAGAGGAAGTATTATGATCCATTCTCCACTGTTGAGGGGAATTTGCAGAACTGTTCAAATCGAGTGAATCGACGACAGTGGGTGTCGCTCGTTAAGTTTTGGGGTTCCCGGGCAGGGAAGGTATGAAATAAACGAGGAATTTAATATATCTAAGTCCAATGTTTTAATTTTACCTTTACTATTTTTACGTTCTTTAAAAAAATAACATTTGAATTATCATAAATAGAAGCTAAGCAAAATAAATGCTAAAAACCGTGCGGAGCAGAAGATGAGCCATACTGGAGGAACAAAGAGCTTCGCGCGGATACGCGATGAAGAGGTAACTTCTTCTTTAAATCATTTTTGTTGGTTTTGCGTATTGCATATTTGGATATCCATTTCATAGTTTGTTAATATAATTATTTTTGAATGAGGATAGCGGGCACGAGACCCCAACGGGGAGGCACCAGACCGGATAACGATGTTCGCACTAACCCATAGGCGCAATGATGGACGGCCTGTGGATCAGGCATCAGACGAAGCATTGGTATGTTTAAGTCTAGCCAAACTATTATTTTCCCACACATAATTTGAGTTAATACTTGACTAACCACTTAATTTAAATATTTGATTATGAATTGCAGAGGCAGCTCAATGAAAGAGTCACCCAGCACCCACAAAACTTGCGGAGCAGTGCAGTGCGGAATGAAATCTTCACCCAAGTCATTGGAGAAGATAGACGTGGCCGGGTTCGCACCTTTGGGCTGGGTGTCACCCCCTCAGATATCTATGGTCCACAAGCTTCGGCTGCTGAAGCTAGGAGGATGGTAAAAGCTGAGAGGGCTCAAAGGATAGCATGTGAAGAGAGTGTGGTTACCTTGAAAGTGCAATTGGACCAAATGAAAATCCGAATGAGCCAAATGGAGACATTGTTGCAGAGGTTCACCAAGAGTGGCCAGCTGTCTTCATTTGAGCCTGTGGGTAACATAACAGAGAGATAAAAATTAGTCATGTTTGGATTTAATTCCTTTTAAATGTCATACTAATATCACTTATTTATTCTTAATAGGCTTCCGATGCTTCCTCTCGATGATATCCAGTGTGATGGTTGACGACGGAGATGGTGGCTGATGGTGATATCCAGCGGATATATATATATATATATATATATATATATATATATATATAAAATATTTCCCCTAGTACTCTCGATGGATTTAAATGTTGTTGTTTGAACTTATTTTTATATTCCCCCTAGTACTTTTGATGGATTTAAATGTTGTTGTTTGAACTTTGAAGGTGGTTGCATGTACTGAGAATGAATGTTCGCATGAAAAATAACTTTTGATAGAAGGGATTGTGGTGAGAAACATATGCATCGGTTTTGTTTTCGCATGTACTGTCAAGAGCCTTTTTGCTTGGACCGACAAGATCCTGATGCTACCACCAGCCTTACCACATCTCATGCTGAGGCCTTTTGCTTTGTCTGTTCTTCTGATTTCTCTAAATTCTCCAACTCTCCCACATTCATGCAAGATTGCAAGGCATCAAATCCCATTCTATAATTAAGTGTTATGTTTCTTTCTTAGAGATTGATGGGACCGTGGGTTTTTTTACTGGTAGCAGTTTCCTTCTCAGTAAAAATGCAGTTGCAAGTTTCTATGCTCTGCTTTTGATGCCTCTTGTTTTCGTTTCTTCATGTTCTTGTTTGATATGGTGAGTGATTTGATTTGATTTCCATTTATACTCTTGTTTTTTATAGGTACTTCATTCTATATGGATTTACTGTACATTCTGGTGTATAGCTGTTTCGGTAATTTTACACTACAAATGCTGAGGTGTTCTATACTGGACTATTACAGCTATATTTTTCACTGAACACATTCCCTCCTGCAGTAGCTGGAAATTAATATGGGTGCTGCTGAGTTTGAAATGGCTAATAACACATTCCCTGTCTCTCTCCCTTTCTTCTTCTCCCCCTTTCCGTCCCTCTCTCTCACTCAAAGAGGGTATGCAAAGAAAACTGGAGGCTGTATTTAAAAGCTCTCTATGAATTTGCACACTTACGAGTCCTTGAATTTTTCTTGGTTTGTGTATGCTGTCTATATATATATATATATATATATATATATATATATATATATATATATATATGGGAAATGCTCTTATGAGAGACACTCTCATCAGTTTTATGAGAGATGGGTGGGGGCCCTCACTTCCATATCCACTCTCACCAATTTAAATGCAAGGACCCCAACTTAAATGTGAGGGCCCCCACCCATCTCTCACCAAGTTGGTGAGAGTGTCTCTCATAGGAGCACTTCCCTATATATATATATATATATATATATATATATATATATATATATATATGGGGATATTCAAGTGCTTCCATCCCTCACCTGGTGAGGGATGGAAGCACTTGAATATTCTCCATATATATACTATAACATTTCCCCCTTTCTGTAACCACTGCAGTCTTTTTTTATCTTGGGCTTGCATGTTTGTGATTTTCCTGAAATATCAGATGATGGTATTTTTCGTTTAACCATTGCATCTCTCTATATTTTCTTGAAATACTAGAGTCTGCTGGATGAAGTTGTTTTGGATTCGCCGAACAGTTACCTCTTTTCATTGAGAGCCTCTTTAAATTTTGTAGGGAAATACTCAAACAATTATAAAGCTTTTAGTTCATTTTCCAAAAAGTACATTTGGATTTGAATATATAAAAATATATAAAAGTTTTCCATAGTGTTTTTTTTTTTTCAATCAAGTCCTCTCCACAAATTTTCTTCTTAAATAAGAAAAATGAACTTAATTAGACTAGTTTCTGTCTTTTCTTAACCATTTTTTTTTTTTCATCTCCTAAGCCAGCCCAAAAACACAGTTATGAGCTTCTCCAATAAATTGTTAATTGTGGGGTACATTATTTCGTTGGTTCAATGACCTAGGATCGAATGCCAGAATTTGTGTTAGGGTTCTTTTATCTGGATTTTCATATGGCCAAAGTTTTAACTTGATTTTAATGATCATAACTATTTAACAAAGTTAGTTTCTCCAGTCATTTGGAATATATATAATTATAAAGCTTATTCTTTTAATCATCTATGTCTAAAGGCAGCTAAAGTGGGCACTACTAGGTCGTTTGGGTTGGACTTGGTTATTTATTTTAAATGACTTATTAAAGGGAAATTTTGAAGATTGACATAATGCTGTTTTTGACCCTTTTCAAAAAGGAAAAATTATGGTAGGACTTGATTGAAAGAAATATGGAAGACTATTATACTCTTTTGAAATATTCAAAGCTTCATGCATTTTTTTTTTTTTTTTAAATGAGCTAAAGGTTTTCATCAATTTGAATTTTTCCCATAATTGTTTTTAGACTTTTAGATAGGATCTGAACAGGGGAATAAAAGAAGGCAAGATGTATTTATAGGCTGTTAAGTAAATCTTCTCTATATGGTTTGTGAATAGGATGTGTCACGCATTCCTTCATCTTCATGCGCTTCAATTTGAATATGATCCAATGAAAACTGTCTCTCAAATACCATTATTATATATTATAGAGGTAGGATTCGATTTTGAAATTGGAGTCCCATTTCGAAATTGATTGAGAAATTTGAACTCAATTGAGATTTCAATTGCAAAATTAGAACTCTAAATCCGATTTCAATTTTGATTGTGTCCAAAAATGCTAAAACACTAATGACAACGATAGCTATTTGTCTAAAAACTTTTATTAATCTCCCCCTAAAATCTCACATGTTCCCTTCTCTATCCTCTCAGTCAAACCTAATTGGAGTCCCATTTTGAAATTGGAGCTCAATTTCACAATTGATTGAGCAATTGGATCTCAATTTTGATTTTACTATATATTATAGGTGTAGGATTCGATTTTGAAATTGGAGTCTGGTTTTGAAATTGATTGAGAAATCGAGCTCCAATTTTGCAATTGATTGAGAAATTGGCTTCCAAATTTAAATTGATTTTAACCAATCCAAAGAGTTCAATTTAGAGAGAAGTTCCTATTGTGATTCTATCTCTTTCAAATTCCTCTAAAAAGTCTCCTTTCCAAAAAAAAAAAAAAAAATCTCCTTAAACTAATCAAGTTTTAGAAATTTTAAATTTAAACTTAGTGTACAGTTATATAAAGGGTCCAATTTAGAGAAACCATATCTCTTTAGATAAATCTAAATTCCTTATATAAATCTATTTAGAGTTTCCATTTACCTCTTAAATTGATTATAACTAATCCAAAGATTCCAATTTAGAGAGAAGTTGCTATTGTGATTCTCTCTCTTTCAAATTTCTCTAAAAAGTCTCCTCCCCAAAAAAAAAATAATAATAATAATCTCCTTAATCTAATCAAGTTTTAGATTCTTGAATTTAAACTTAGAGTCCAATTATCTAAAGAGTCGAATTTAGAGAAACCATGTCTCATTACATAAATCTAAAGTACTTATATAAATCTATTTATAGTTTCCGTGTACCTCGTGCATGTAATATAAAGGGTGCATGTTACTTATGTATTGGTCTCGTGTATATTTTTCATGAGGTCTATTTTGACATCTCATGCATGTATAGATAGAGAAGTTAATATCAATCTTGGACATTCAAATACCAAAACCCGATGATGGTGTTGGTGTCTACCAATTACAACTCGGCCATCATATTTTTGCTACTTAAAAGATGAGTCAATCACTTGGTGTTGATTTTGTATATTTGTCTAATAATGGGCGTTGGTTTTTCCTGCCATGTTTTCTCTTCATGCCTGTGGGGTTTTTTTATAGCTTTGATTTGGAGAGAATTTGCAGCAGCGCAAACAGCTTAGCACATGTTATTTTAGGCTTCACTAAGCCTCATAAACTTCTTATTCTACTTCCCGTTTTCCTTCAAAGTCTCCGTTTTTAACTCTATTATTGATGTTTCGCCTTCTTTTATATTCTACAATTCTACATAGCACTCATAAAATTTCAAAATATCTGAATTTCTTTTGAAACTCCAATCACAGAATTTTGAATCCAATTAGGCTCGGTCAAATCCATTATAGGAACATATGCACTTGGTAAGAAGTTGATTGTCCACGCATTTTTATTTTTATATTATCTTTATGGCATTTTTGTTGCTCTTTGTGGGTTTTTTTTTTTTTTTACCTTTTTTCAATTTCATTTGGTTCATTTTTTTTTCTGGAAATGAATTTTATTGGATTTGTGCTTTTTTTCTCTTTTATGTTTCATTTTTTTTATTTTTACATGGTAAATTTTCATGAGTTTTTTAATATTATAAATTATGTTGTACGGGATAAGGGCGGGCATGTTTTGCTAGTTATTATATATTATATAGGTAGCAATCAATTTTGAAATTGGAGTCCGTTTTCGCAATTGATTGCGAAATTGGAGCTCAATTTTGATTTCCATTGCAAAATTGAGAAATTCTAAGTTCGCTTGGAATTTACCTAGAGAGTCCACTTTTATTAACCTTTTTTAGGTGAATTTAAAGTTTCTAATCCTACTCTCTTTTAAAATCTTTCTTAAACTAATCCTATTCTCTTTTAAGCTTGGTATCCTATATAGTCACTTTCCTCCATAAAAAGTCTCCTTAATTCAAATCAATTATCCCATCTAAAAATACCACAAAAATTCGGACTCTATTTGTTTCATGTGACGTCCCAAATAAATTTTAGGAAATTATTATATCCCTCCCCAACTACTTAGGCTTTTAAATTCAGTTATTATCTCATGAAAGATCATATCTCCTCCATAAGCGACCCTTATCTCTATATGCTTTATTTATAGATATTCTCTCCTATGAAATCCCCTCTTTTTAACTCCATGTGAGTTTGGCCTGTAAATCTCAATCATTCTAATGCTTGAACAAAGAAGTCCCTGTTGGCAGAATGTTTAATTCCACCTTTAGTCCTTTTCTTATATATATATATATATATATATATATATATATATATATATATTTAAGTAATCTTTATAATTTATGTTCTTTTTTTTCTTTATAGAAAAATATTCAGAATGTTAAAGAGGTTTGTGAATGGCATATCTTACAACTTTCATGGATCATCGCACGTATTTGAAACTTGACATAGGTATGCGGTTTCCGATTTAGCAGATCCAAAAATAGGAAACATCCATTCAGAATTATATGCCCATTTGTTATTTTTTTTCCCATATATTTAGTAGATGTATAGTCTTGCAATGATGATTTTGCTTCATATGTTGTATATGTATGTTGATATGGAGTTAGGATCTCTCATGCCAAAGGATATTTAGAATAATATTGAATAAAAATTAGGATAAAATTCAAGATCTCTAACCAAGATGCGCTAAAAATTATATTTGTGTTTTTGGGTATTTTGGATTCTCTTGGATTTTTTTTGTTTCAAATAAATATATATTATAAGAATTTTCACTTTGATGTTACATTTTTTTAATTCTTATATGCATTTTTTTGCTTTTTATTGGCCCATTTTATTATATTTCTTTGTCTCGATAGATTCTTTTGATTGTCTTGGTGATGAGTTTTTATGGATTTGTGTTTTTTTTTTCCTTTCCTTTTCTTTTGGCTTGAATTCTTGGTTCTCGGTAATGGGTTCTTATATGTTTTTCTCTTTCTTTTGAATTACTTTTATTATTGGATTATATAATTTTATATAATTTCTTTATTGGTTTATTTTACTTTTTTAGTTATATATGATGGGTTCTTTTAGTTTTTCTCACGATGGATTTCAATGGATTTGTGGGGTTTCTTTTTCCTTTCCTTTATTATTGATTTCAATTTTTTATTTTTCGACATTGGGTTCTCATGAGTTTATTTGTTTCTTTAAAAATTCTTTTATTATGGATTTTTTGTGTATTTTCATTTCTATTTTCTTTTCTTTTTTTTTTTATGTTTTTATGGATTTATTGCCTTTAATTGTGAGTTAATTTTATTATTAATTCTTTCACCTTCGTTGGGTTCTTTTAGTTTTCTTGTGGATGGCTCATGGATTTTTTTTTTCCTTTTTGGCTTAAATTTATGGTTTTTAGGTGTTTGGTTCTCATGGGCTTTGTTTATTCCTTCTAGATTATTCCTTTTATCGCTAGGCTGTTTATGGTTGTGACTCGTAGGGACGTCAATAGGCCGGGCCGGCCCGCGACGGCATAGCCAAGCCCACCAGTCAACAGCCCATGACAAGGCACGACCCACTAGGCATGGCCCGTGCTAGGCCGAGGGATCTGGAACGATTGGCTAGTTTGGGCACGGCACACCATGGGCCTACCAATCCATTGCGGTTGGCCTGCCAAGGCCTCCCAAAAGCCTAAAACAGTTAATTTCATGTAAATTGTCTATTTCACCAAACCGCCCCCCCCCCCCCCCCCCCCCCCCCCCCCCCCACAAAAAAAAAAAAAAAAAAAAAGGTCATATAAGGGATATTTTGTGTATTTTTGAGTTTTACAAAGTCTATAAATAGTCTAACCCTCTTATTCTCATTTCTCACCAAATTATACAATTCTCTCACTCTCTATACACTTTCTAGTTCTCTCTCAAAGTATTCATCTCTTTCATTCTCTCTAAGAAGTTTTTGGAGGGCCAACGATCAAGTCATCAAGAGACAAGACTAAAGGGGGCTTTAAAAAATTTGAGGTATTTATATCATTTAAATCTAAGATTCCATATTTATAGTTTTATAACATATTATATTAACTCTCATTTTCTCCCCTTTCTTATATTAATTATCACAAAAAGAATGCTATTACTATTATTATTTTTAAGTTTTATTTATGGAAATATGGTTGGACGATCTTCTAAAAGAGTTTCCACAGAATCTTCTTTCGTTAATTTAGGGGAAAAGAAGATTTTGTTGAATTAGAAGATGAAGTAGGTGATTTGCCACACCCCTCTACTAGTAGTTCCTGTAGAGCATCCAAGAGGAATAGAACTTCAATAGCTTGAAATTTCTATATACTAAGTTTAAATCTATTAAAGAAGGAAAGTGTCACACCCCCAATCATTAAACCGGGGATTATGGGTGAGATTAGGGCCAATTAAAATTTTCCAATATTAATCCACAACATGTTGCTCCAATCATGTCCCATATGGATCGAAGACTAATGTGAAGTACAAACATTTCCTCGAATACATAAAATATATAACGGAAACTTCATAAATACAAGTGGTATCTCAAGATGTATAGTTAAGAGCAAATGTTGAAATATATTACTAAGATGCAAGTTTGAAACAGTTTAACAAATGTATTAATTACAAAATCAAGGCCACCCTAAAACTCGGGCCTGGTCCAAAGAACAAAAGATGAATCTAGCCAAGATAACAATGTGGCTCTCGGTATGGGTCGGTATGACTAAATAATGCCATCTGTACATTAATTGTAACTCCCTAATTCCGAATACCGAGTTTACCGCCAAGATACTTGAATTTGGTGCTCTACTTCCCAGAAAATCTGAGAACTTCCAAGATTATAGGTCCACAGTGATGTCCAATTTAAAACGTTTTAACAACATATGTAATCAACAGTTAAGTGCGGAAGCATAAAGAAAATAGCAGAAGCAATAAAAATTAAGTGCAGAAGCTGTAAAGGTATCAAATCCATCATGAGCAAGTGTAGCAGGGCAACAGTCTAGCTAATCTTAAAGTAAGAGTATAATGTGTACAAATCATATGACTAGATCACACCCTGCTTACACAAATGTCACTCAAAACCCAAAAATAGAAATCACTTAATCCCCAGTATAGGTGATGTGGTCTTCAGCTCGGCCTCCTAGTCTGTCGGTCCCCACATGTACTCATTTGCTATGGGCGCCTCGACGAGCTCGTCTCCCTCATAGTCGGGGATAACACCTAAGCCCCAAATGATGGGTCAAATCCAATGATCTGGCAAGGCACAATATACAAGTAATATAGGATGATTGCATTAACAGAGAATAGAGATGATAATATTATCACGAGAGTGGCAAAGGTACAATGCTAGGCAATCGTGCAAAGTGTAGTATATGGAACCAATATGAATTTAAAGAATCTAATCTCACCATCTATCAATGTGGCACATTCACACAAGCTGAGTACCACGAGATATTATGCCGCGGCCCTCTCATACGGTCGTCTAGTCATGGTAGGAGAAATAAAGTATAATGCAAGGGATGACAAGCCCCGCCAATAATAATAACAATATAACAATCCTTAGAAATGTATAGACTGCTACCGGAGTCCACCGGCCATCTATCCAAAGCTCATCATGATAGCCTCATCCACAATAAATAGCTCCCACTAAGTATGATCATTCGAATGGCTAAGCTTATAAAAATTGAATGAATGCTTAATGCCGACTCAAGGAAAAAAGTAAAGGTCTGTGTCTATCTAGGCTATCCTCGCACGAGCAAGGTCATAACATGACCATACAAGGTTTGGTATCCAAGTCTAATCCAAATATACAATCCCTAGTCCAAGTTCAAACAGTGTCTTTGGTGCTCTTGAAATTACGGGCATCTTCGACGATGTTTAAGGGTTGAAACGAAATCCAAATAATGCACAAGACCCTACTACAGTTGTTACACCCCGACCCAAACTAATTATGATTAAGACTAATTAATTAGGATTAGTGCTAATAAAGCACAAATAATTGGGTTAATGAAGGTTAAAGACCAAAGAGAGACAAATTAGTCTCAAATGATGCATTAAGCATAATGGTATGAATTTGAATGGGTTTGAGTTGGTTAAAATGAGTTTAGACTCAAACAAAGTAGGCTAAGGACTTTTTCGTAAATATGGATTTTCACGTATTTCGTCAAATACGGAAATTCTTGATACCAACAAGTGTATCTCGAATAGTGCGTTAACTTTCATAATAGACGCGATTCCATCTGACCTCAAATGGACCAAATGAGGCTTCATTTGACTCAAAATGTAATAATGCTTAATAAGAGGGTGTTTTAGTGTAAAAGAGCCTTATATTAGAATGGAATCAGTAAATGAGCTCATTTCTCCCAAATCCTAGGCATCTCCTTCATCTTCTCCTTTTCTCTTCCATTCTCCTTCATCAAGAGTGAGGCTAGGAGTGATTCAAGGGAGGTTTTGAGGAGTTTATCTTCATCTTCATCTTCTTCCTCAAGCCATTCCTCCATTGTTGAAGTGTAGAGCTTGAGAAAGATCTCAAAATCCATTCCTTTGAGCCTCAAGTAAGTAGTTAAGTGCTTTTGCAAAACTTTCAAGTTCCATTGGTTGGTTAGTGAAGGTTTCTAACACAAATAGCTTAAAGGTTATGTATTTTCATGTTTTCATGGAGTTAGGGTTTCATTTGGGGATTTTTCATCTCAAAGCAAGCTAAGCAAGAGGGCTTTGAGTTAGTTGGCTTCAAGAGGCAAGTATAAACATGTGCTTGTAGTTAGTGTTAATCATTGTAAAGATTCTTGGAATTTCCATGGATTTAGAACTTGTTCATTTTTCATTGAGTTTTGAGTTGTTTATTGATTGAATGAAATGATTAATGGATGATTAGAGGTGTGGTTTTGTTGATGGATTATGTATGAGGAGGGAATAGGAGGTTCCATTAGATTTGTAAGTTTGGAATGAATTGGAAGTAGAGAAGGAGGAAGAAAGAATCAGCTTCAGACTGATTTTTAGAAGAGTTTTGTCCAAGGTCCGATCGATCAGAGGACTCAGTTTGAGTCCGGTTGAAGTTGATGATCGTATATATCAGTACTTTATCTATGATTGGGAATGGGCTTTAAATGAGTCCTAAAACTAACCATACCATAATTAAGGACTATTGAGTATATAAAATCAAAGGAAAGAATATTAGTGAAAATTTGGATTTTGGATTTTTGCATAGGCTTGGGGCACTCCTTGTGAGTATAAATGCTCCCTAAATTAGTTCCAAGACTAATCATGGGGTAAAGTGAAACTGTTAAGAATTAAGGATAATGAAGAAAGAATTCCATAGCTAATTAATTGGGGACTAAACCTCCATGGATGTTAATTACGAGGACTATAATGCACACTTTAAATATATAAATGTGATGCTCATAGAGAATAGCACGTGCATTTGGTAACCGATGGTTACATCTAAATGGTTTTCTAGATTAGAGATAAAATTAAAGAGAATCATAATTGATTTGTAATTCCCTCATGGTAACATTGTACTCCAATCTAATGAGATTAATATCATTTTTATTCCATTCCCTTGTTATGAAGGGAATCATTGAATTGAATCGAATCTAGGATTGGATTCCTCACTAAAAAACGATGACCTTGGAGTCTGGCACTACCTAGCAATTGTACTAGGACTCTAAATGAGTTCATTAAACTAATAAATGAAACATATGACTAATCCTACTGCAGTAGATGGATTTGGGGGCGTTTCGGAGCTTCGTGGTGATGCTAGTTGTTGCTGGCCCGAACATTAGTAAGTCTCACTATTTTCGATCGTTTCTATGGGTATTGATCGATGCCTTCCATTTGGAAGAAGAATCCTTCATTTGAGGGAAAATGGAAATGATGAATCATTCATTTGAGGAAAGATGGTAAATGAAATGGAATGAAATGAAAATGAATGCTATGGTAGTGACCACCTTATACACGTCCACAGGATTGGGTTTTATGATCACCTATTATTATTGTAGGAATTTTTTAGACTTGTCTAGAATTGGGATTGCTACTAATAGATTAAATAAGTTTAATTTATGGAATAACATGCTATTACAAGATCTGTTTATACATTGTTGAACCGTCGTGTTCATTAGTATTATTGATGGCATTACAGGCCCGTTTGCCCTTGCCGGTCCAGCAGCACCCCCGGCGACAGCGAATGAGATTGCTCTGGTTCCTCCAGGAGGACTGAACGAGTGGAATGGTCGGGATACCAATTGATATGGGTATCCGAGTGCGAGAAGGATTATAATATTTTGAGAAACATTTTGGGAAATTATTTTTGTGTAATCATTTTGGTATGTAATTAATATCATTGCATAGCGTTTTTGATATGCATTGATTGACAAGTAAACAATGGAAATGAAACATGTATAAAGAACATTTTTTTTTATACATGTAAATCGTGAATTAATATTGTTAAGTATAAATGTTTCCGCAAATTTGTATAATTGACAGGTAAATTGAGAATGTTATCCCTTGTGGATTCCGTATTAACTTCAGTTAATCCGAGATTTATGGGAGTAAGTATGGGCTCAAGGCTCGGGGTTACCAGGTCTCGGGCCCAGGTCGTAACAATAGTGGCCCTCATGAGTTAAGGGTAAGCCTAGCCTTTAACTCATGCTTGACACATCAATGGAAGTTCACTTGGATGGTTAATGGGCCCCACATTAGATTACAACATCAAATTACACAAAACTGGAAAATCAGTGTCTGTAGTGTGTCAACATCCTCCAAGGGTGGTCGACCGAGTACATTTGAGAAGTCATGATTTTGACTCCCAGGTTGACATCTTGCCTAGTGTATCCGGTCGACATCATGGTCAAGGTGTCAATCAGGTACACAGAGATTTCTGGAGAAGAACCTGGAAAGAAAAATCCCTTTTCTTAAATTTTGCAGTCTGTCGGTCAACATCCTGGCCAACGTGGTCGACTAGATACACTGGATTTCTGTGATTGAGATACTTTTTAGTCCCTAGTTATTTTTTTAGTTTCCTGTGTATCCGGTCGACATCCTCTGTTTACACCAAAACTGTCACTTTTCCTTTTCATATACTTTCAACATCAAAGGAGCTACATGAAGCTGCATCCGACCACAATGGGCAATGCTAGTTCAAGCATCAGATCTTGTCAGACCCATCCAAAAACTTCAAGATCATTCAAAATAATAATAAGAAGAGTACACATGAAGTTTTAGGCCAATTCGACATCATTTGTCCTAACTTCACTCTTTCAGCATTTAAAATGGAGCTCCCGGCCGAGGTAAAGTTGGAAACCTTGTTTCACAAAATAGAACACACAGTTGGCCTCAAAATGCCACTAGAAGGCTCTAGTTCAAATTCCAAGCCATTCGGACACCGTTTGGCCCAAAATGTAAAATGCCATATTCTCCATGTGACAAAGTCAGCTCTTCCAACGACAAAGCATCGAATACATCGAATCTTCAATTAGAGCCTATGGATAATCTTAAAATACTTTCAAGGGGTTCTAAGTCAAATTTTAAGTCAAACCAACAACATTTGACCCAGCATCAACCCTTAAATAACAAAATCAAACCTCCCGACGGCTGAGCCCACCAGATTCGTCGCTTATCAAATAAAGCACATGGATGATCTCAAAATATTTCCAATGGGCCACATGTCAATTTTCAAATCATTTCGACATCATTGGACCGGCCTTTGCCTCCCAGAAGATAAATCAAGTCTCCTTGCGACAGAACCCCTCGGGACAATGATTTGAAAATCAGAGCTAATAGATCATCTTAAAATGATTTCAAGAGCTCCTTGTTAAATTTCAGGTCAATCGGATATCGTTTGACCGTATATCAAAGCGCGGCGATAAAATCAAGTCTACTGGCAACATGACCCCACATAGCTTCAAACAAAAACCTGTGGTTGGTTTTATTTCTTGGCTATGAAGCTTCACCTCAAATTCAAGTCATTTTGACATCATTTGGCCCAGTTTTGCCTTTTGACGGTAAATCGGCACTCCTGAGCAACAAAGTCTTTGGCTTTTTCGGAAAACCAAAAACATTGCTCTCCATTTTGCACGGCTTCTCGTCAAGTTTCCCGTATGAAAATCATGCCAAAATTGTATAAAAAAATACCAAGAAAAACATGCCCAAGAAGAAAATTCAGAAAAAAAAAAAACTAGAAAATGACCAAAAAACCCAACCAAAAGAGGCGAACTTGCCCCATAGTAGCCGGAGACCCTAGAAATCCAAGTCGCCAGATTTCGCTGAAAACCCCGATTTTGGGTCTTTTGCACATTTTAAGCCATTTGGCCCCTGCGATTTTTTGAAAATCTGATTTTCGGGGTACGAAATCCGTTGGTCTTTGACAACATCATTGGTTCACCATTGAAATCATGGGTTCGTCATCGGACACCTCGAAATCGTCAATCTGCCGACCAAAAAAGCATGCCTTCTGCCTGATCGATCGAGAAATCAACAGGATGGATGGTATTAGCCCACTAGTAGTAATCATTGTCTGAAATTGCAAAATCATCTGACGACAATCGACATGAGAAACCCATCGGTTATGAAGGCTCCCTATGTCGCAGGTAGAATTCCAACAGACGCGGCATGGTCCACGACCTTTGAAGCACTTTGGCGGCCACTTAATGCGGTTAATGACCCATTTTTATAACAAATAAATGCATTAATTATCCATTACCATGGACGGCCCAATTAGAATCCAAGGAGGAGTTACAAATTAAGACAATTATGGTATTAAAATTATGTAACTCCTTCCATCATGAAGTTTAAATGTAATTAAAGGCTCATTATTCTCCAACGGCTAATCAAAACTCAAGAAAAAGAAGTTACAAAAAAACATAAATTAAAATGTGTAACTCCTCTCATCATAGAGCATTAATGTATTTGAAGCCCATAAACTCTCCCCAGGCCACCAAAGGCCTATCAAAGGAGGCAATTTCCACCATTTCAAGGCATGATGTGCAAATCCTACAAAAATTCTACATCGTTGCTGTGATGATCTCTCCTCCACTTATGAAGTTTTACAACGACCACCACTACAAGGTGATCGAAAAGCCTTGGGGAGCCACCCACCCAAGGCCCTCTCCATCTATCTCCATGGCTTAAACGCGGCTGATTTTAACCCGTCTACTTAGATTTTTATTAGATATAGGATCTTCTCTTGATTCGTATTCTCTAAAAATCCAAGGTTTAAGCCAAGAAAAAAGAATCAAAAGCATCCTCCATTCTCATCTGAAGGATGACGGCGAAGCCCAAAAATAACTTACGACAGTCAATCTGAGCGAGTCTCCGCAATCTCTCGTGAAATCAGATTTCCTTTTCTTCTTCTCATTGTATTTGTATTTTTCAAAGAGACACAAAAATCTTAAGTCTTGTCTTTTCTTTTGATGACAGTTTAAAATCGACTTTCACGGCAAAAACATCGCCTTTCACGGCAAACAAATGAAATTCGCCTTTCACGGTATCCAAAATCTAAATTATGTCTTTTTTTTTTAATGAAAGGTAGAAAAAGGTTCATTTTCCTTGCTTCTTAGAAAGGTGGATCTACGGACTACCGCTTGTTATTTCCAAATAGAATAGAAAATTTGGTATACCCGCACACAAAAGAAATCGATGCGGTTTGCTCACCTCCGGTCACGAAAGGGTTGGACCCCACGGGTTCTCACATCTGCTGACCAAGGTAGTCCCAAGGCAATCTGCGAACATAATGCCATCATCCTCCAAGGCCGGTCAACCGGGTACACACGAAATTTGAATTTCAGGATTTCATTAACTTTTCTAACTCACTCCAATTTCCATCAAGATCAACTCAAATCATCCTCAATCATTACAAAATCATCTAAATCACCAAGACCACTCCAACCATCACACATCCATCATCAATTAGTCCATTGATAATCCAAATGGGAAAAACCCATCCATCAAGGCCAATATCGAAGGAAACAAGGCTTCAAGAGATTGATCTAACAATCGAACACCATATGAATTGAAATTGTAGAATTAAACATCTATGCTAAATAGGTATATTATACTTTCTTCTAATCCAATTTGCAAAGAAAATGGCTGGAAAAATAGAAATCCAAGCTCCTATGGCTTTTAATATCTCAAACAACCCCAAAACTCAGATCTAAGGAGATCTACAGTTCCTAAACCCAGACCCACAAGAGAATTGCATAAGGAAAAGGGAATACTACAAAGAGAAATGGAGATTCCATGGAAATTAGAATAGAGAGAGTTGCCTTGTCTTGTAGAGAGAGAAGAGGTCTAGGAGATGAGAGAGGTCTAGGAGAGATAACAACAGTAGCTTGTAGAGAATTCTCCTTCTTTGTTTGAAACCCTAGATCTAGGATCCTAGAGAAAGAGAGTTGGGAGGAAAAACTTGGAGGGAAAAGAGAGAAATGAGAGGGAAAGATCATTGGAAACAGGGGAGGGGAGTTCTCTTTTATAGTTTTTGTGTTGGAAAGGAAAAGTCCTAATTGCCCTTTTCGTTTCTTTTGAGTTTAAGAAAAGTACGTGGGCTATTTGGGTATTTTAGATGTAGTTAGAATATTATCATGTGGAAACCCCTCCTATTAATTCTAGTTACTTACAAAGGCCTCTAACTAACTAACAAACCTATACAAAAGTCTAATAATCACCCTATAGGTTCTAGAAAATACAAAAATGAGCTAATTGCTATAAAAATAGGCTAAAATCTTAGGAAAATACTATACTGCCCTTATTAATTCCTATTAAATAATATAATTAGATAGCATATACTATAATTTACACAAATTAAACATATATGAGGGTCCACAAGGGTGAGGCCTCACAATAATCTAGGAGTTCATTAGGCAGATCAGCCTAAACTTCCTCCGTCTCCTCCTCCTTGGAATATAAAGGCTCGATACCAATGCATCAAGAGTAGCATCGTCAGACACGACGGTCGGCAAGCAAATAGATATATAAAACATGAATAGATATGCAACACTAATAAGAGTAAACGATAGAAAAGATCATAAGAAATGCTTAGCATTTGAACCATAAACTAGCTAACATAAATATCTACCAAAGTAGGCAGTCCACATATGCTAATCACCACGGGATAGTGTCATTGCCCTCTTTACTCTTATTGAGTTGTGGCAGAGATATTAATGAGGGATAAAAGCCCGGTTCTCAGAACGATACCAAGGTTAAATCATCATTAACCCCATCATCTTGTGGTATCTAGCGGTTTCTACTACACCTTGGTGTCCATTATACCATTCCCGAACTGCAGAGGTACAAAACTCAAAGCCCTAACACAGTTGGTCCCCAACTGCATTGAATGTTAATAGCTGAGTGGCGCCTGACACAAAGAATCTTAAACGAACATCAGTGAGGGGTTAGGCTTTCTTGCGTAAACAAGATTTATTAGAATGATAAAGAAACTGCTTGGCTTCGGATCAAATCAAATTTACAGACAAGACTTCAATAGTAGTTCTCTTCAAGCCTTACAATCAAAGCCACCTAGCCTCAACACTTCAACCAAACATTGGAACGAGCGGACCATTAAAGGGGATCCTAAGTCCATCATCTAAGCTCTCCTTGAGATCCCAAACAAAGCGAAGTAAAACAGAACTAATGAAAATGTATGTTACATGTAGACAAGTACCAGACGGGTACTATTCACAACCAAAAGTGATAAGCAATCCAAGTCCTAAGTCAAATGTCATTCCCGATTTCCCGTTCAGGCTAAAGCAAGCATATACACACTGGGCAGGACAAGTAGTCCTCACAGGATAACCCTAGCTCACTGGAACACGCGAAATATCAAAACTGATTGGTTTTGGAAAAACAAGTAAGATCGGGCAATAAGAAGCAAAACCGATAAGAATGACAAGCTAGGAGTCAAATAGAAATTGAAATAAAACTTATGGTCTAGAAATAGTCGGACAACATTTTGGCAAGGAATGGTCTGCCCCAAATGGGTTAGAAAAAGTTTGGTTCGGATCCGATGCCTGAAGATGGATGCGGCACATAATTGAACCTCTGCTAACCCCGAAGACACCCTAAGCTAAGATCTTGTCATCCAAGGAAATCATAGTGGCACAATGTGTGCACTAGTTCCAAGGCATAACTCCGAATCTAATATACCATTCTAAGGCTGGGTACATGTCCGGGTACGATGGGTAACTAATAGACTCAATCAGAAGTGACATACTTTGCATAGGTAATTAAACATGTTAGAACAATGAAATAACAGATATGGATAGGTAAAAACATTCTAAGAATACCACCTAAAATCCTAATCTATATTCAAGATTGCCATTGGCAGGCTTAGACCGCATTATTTGAACCTACGTGTATTTAGAGTCCAAAGGTCGGGATTTGTATGATCTTGGTGCTCCAGAAGTTGACTGACATCCCAAAAGCTCTAAGTACACCTACTCAATTTAGTAAGGTCTCAAACATGTCTACGAACGTTGCCCCAAGGTAATTTTAAAGTCGGACATCACCCCAAGGTAGCTCACGGTCAATTTCTAAGAAAGTCCAGTTTACAAGTTACCAACTGACCGATTTAATTAGGATTTTGGGCAATCCACTCAGGTCAATTAGGGGTGCAAATGGAAGCCCTAAACAAGGTTTTTGAACCCGCATAGTATCACGAAGAAACGAGGGGAGGAAAGGGCTCAAATTGGTTCTTAAATAGGCCCTGAGAGGTCATGTTTGAGAGCTGTCGGACATGGAAGAGGTCCATGTCCGACACTTGTCCAACATCCCTTAGACATGGCACCCAATCCATATCCGAACAGACTGTAATTTGGCCGATTTTGGGTCCTTTCTTCCCTTCTTTTGGCCGCCAATGGGGGACTCTCTACACCACAATTAAGGGTCCTATTAGCTTCAATTTACCCTCTCAATTAGGCTCCCAAATTACTAACAAATCAGTTAACAACTGAAGAATTTAACATGAACATTCTAAAGGTAAATAGAAGGATATAAAAGTCCATGCATGCACACCATGAAATCAATTTCAGTCACTTGTGTTGGTCTTAAAAGTCCCAAAACACTCTTCTAATCACCTCAAACTACTGGAAGACTCCTATCTACAAAAACCCAAAAACCAACCTTATAACCCTTAATTTTGGAAAACTAGGAAAGACACAAAATCCATGCTTGCATGTAAGACCCCTAGGGCCTGCCCTAGCATATACTAGGAGATGGGGAGAAGCTCCAATCTGGAAGTGGCATGATTAAGCTGATTGTTGAGGAATAAGGGGTTGCCATGTTGAAATTGGTGCGAAAATGGTATCAATGAGAAGAGGAGGAGAATGCATTGGCGGTGTGAGGAGAGATAAGTGAAGAAGAAAGAGGAGAAAAGAACAATTGGAGCTATTGCTGGAACGTGAGTGAATAGGAGAGAAATTGAAGAATGAGTTTATATATTAGTGAAGGTGGAGCCCACAACGAGCCGAAGAGCGACATGTTTTAAGAACTTTGGAAATTTGCTTAATTTTTCAGAAATGGCAAATATGCCCTTGGTCGATCGAAAAACTACAAGACAAAGGGTTCTGAGGGGTCAAAAGTCTACGGACAAAAAATGAAACTTGTAGAAAATAATTTTATCTATCAAATGTAGTAGCAAAAGGAAATTTTCAGAAATTATGAATAGCCCCCACACTTACCGGAAATTACGAATAGGTCACCAAAAGGCATCAAGTTGGGTCCCATGGCTCTCAAAACTCCTCAAAACTACTCAAGAACTATTCTAACCCTCAAACTAAGTTAATTAGATTATAATATGACTTAGTGAAATAACCAATGAACTTCTTAGTACTTATCACATAATTAATTCGTCGGGGTATTACAGTTTGGCTATACAGATTGATGAACCATGAAGGGGAAGGGGGCAGGCCGAAGAGGACGTGGATGGTGGTAGTAAAAATAGATTTGAAGAAGTGCAACTTATTTGAAGACTTGACTCAAGATAGATCAAAATGGAGAAACAAAATTTATATAACCGACCCCAACATATATAGTTGGGAAAAGGCTTTGATGATGATGATGATGATAATTAGCACGGCCCCTCTTCTCTACTTTCTAAGTGAAGCCAACACCCACTGGAGGCTCTTCCCTTGGGTTATTTGGATGCACTTGAGTGGCTGCTTAACATGGGCATCTAAGATGGTGTCATTACATAGAGGTATACACGTGGGCTGTGGGCTGAGAAAGAGAATAAACTAGCATAGACTCATGTTCAGAGACTAGAAATCAACTTATTTGTGGTTGTGGTATAATCAGCTGACTAACCCATATTTGACCGACATTAACTCGAGATGCAATAAATACGGTTTGGTCAAGAGTTGGATTTCAATGGATTGGATTGGGTTTCACTTGTGTAATCTACATAACCCATTTAAATGGGTTGGGGTTCAATTTGCGTATCTAAACCAATTTAAATGGTTTGATGGTTCGATGTTTTCCAATTTAGAATAGTTTAATTTATATAGTATGAGCCAAGATTATGTTGAATGTATTTTCGTCAAAACTCAAAATATAATCTAATCATTTAAAATAAATGTGGCTTGGCCCAAGCTTATATAGGCTAGGTAAGGTTAAATAGGCTGATCCGCAATGGATGTGGGTTACGGGGGTGGGGAATGGAGATGGGATGGATTGAGCTGCATCAAGTGCGGCTTGAACTAGGTTTTAACTTGTAGGTAGTCTTGGTCAACTTAACTTGACTTTTCCTGACATAATGCTTTCACCACCCATTGGGCCACACAAGAAAAAAAAAAAAAAAAAACACACAAATCAGGCAGTCTAGCAAGACTCGTATAATTAAAAAAAAAAAAAGAATTGTATAAGATTTTGTTGTTAATGACTGGGTAAGCATCACATTAGACCGTTAGAGATCAAACGGTTATATATTTAAAATTTAAGAAAGTTCCAAAATAGAAATATCTATCTAGCAACCGACTCAACATACAAGAATAAGTTTAGAATTTCATTTAAATTCAAACAATTCAAACCCATTACTTATTAAGAAACTTTTACTTATTATATAAAAACAGTACCTACACCCACGATTCTCAACAACACAAAAAATGAAAGAGTTCTCTTATTTCTTTCTTTCTTCTTCTGCCAAAGCATTTTGTGTCAAGTAAGCAACCAACAAACAACAATAGTCTTAAATCTTGTCTCACTACACCAAAAAAAAAAAGAAATTGGAACGACCTAAAACAGTTCCTAGAAATAGTTTCAAACCGGTTCAAAAAAGGCAGTTTCTAAAACATTGAAATGGTCCAAAACCGTTCCAAATACATAATTTTGGAACGGTTCTTTAAACCGTTCCAAATTTGTATAATATATGATTATTTCATTCCAAATTAAGTTGTTGATAGCAAGCACTACCATTTATTTCAAGCAAAATCTACCATCGGTTTTCAAGTAAATGATCATAAATTGAAACTACAAAAAAGCTAACATCCAAAATCATTAGCACCTGGAAATCAATGCAGAATCATTGAATGTCAAAAACTTATAAGAGGAAGGGGAAAGCATGAAACTGAATAGGTAGAGAATTGGCACAAAGCTGATCAACGGCTACAACTGATCCAATACCATTGTACCAATAGGATTTATCTTCTAAGGATCTTTACCTTAAAAATACAAGTAGAAAAATCCAAGAAGCAGTACTCAAAATTGCAAGGAAATCACCAATGGATTCAACTACTACATCCAGAGAGCACACCACCCTTGCCCAGTTGAAGAAGTTGTTAAAAAGACCCCATATTACCAATGCTACACATTATGAACATATCTACAATGCCTTCTTTCTCTGGAGACAGCAGAGTATTGCATAAAGAGTACTCTTGGTAAAATGATCAATCTTCATCCTACAAATTATAAGTCTTCGAAGAAGACTATTTCTCTTGTTTTTACCAAAGCATAAGAGGCCTACTTCAAAGGGTATGATATGCTTTATATTGATGCAAGGGTAAAGGTTGAAGGGATCTAGATGTTTAAGGATGAGGAAGTAGCAACTCACTCGTGTTCTGACGAGTTCCTTGATGTTTGGCCAAAATGCTTGCATTTTGTCACATCTCAGCCCCGAATCACCCTAGCCTAGGGTGATCCCCGAGGTGCGACACATGTACTCTCATGATGTTGTACATGTCTCGAGCCAAATACAGCACACGAATGAGAGAAAAACATCTTTTCCAACTCGTGAGTCGAGCTCACTAGACCATATTAGTAGCAATTAATTCATAGCAGAAGCTGTAATTCATTCATGTGAGGGTATCAATTCGGATTCAGTCCAATTAAAATTCAATTTTAATACAAAAAAGATTACACAATTATATACATTGTTACAAAAGAGGGTGTATAAAAGAACCCTATACAAATACTACCAAAAGTATAAACAAAAGAATAACTAAAACCTAAGTTTGGCCCATGCAAAAAGGGGCTAGCCACACAACTGCATCATCTCCAAAACATGCTACTCGCTTTCTGAGGAAGGAGTCTAAGCGGGCCCTGGCTTTGGACACTCTTCTAGTCCTGGAGGTACCTCTTAGGTAACCTCCTCTCCCGCTGAGGCCTTTTCAAGGCCGAGAGTTGCACCTCCGACTGTGACACCAAGAGTAGTATTTCAATACAACGATCTAACGAGTATAGGCAATAATAAGGAAGCACATAATGCTTCAAATTGAATTAAAGACGAATAATTTAATGGATGTCAATGATAAGTATTAACTAAGCAAATTGTGCTAAAATTGGATAATTTATGCTTGTAAATTAAATAAAAATGAAAACATACAAATTGGCTACTACATTGAGCTCATCCTCTCAAACTGGCTACCCGAGTCTGGAGTTCCGGTGCTCCAAATGACTTACTGCAGTAGTCTCGAATAACTAAACCAAGTTCAATCCCGTCGGGTTTCACAGGGTCGAAGCTAAGTAGTGCCGTCGAATCAAATAACAATCGAATAAAAATTGGATTTGAGTAAGTTCACAATCACTTTTTGTTTTAATAATCAAATCGAATAGTAATCCCACATGCTTGAATACTTACTCAGTCCACATTTTCAATGAATACAGAATCGATTATACAATAATAAAACCACAAATTAAATGTAGACATTTGAACCACAATGAATCCTAAAAAAGATACAAACAATATACTAGTTAAAATTTGATATCAATAACGAAGTTAGACTCCAATATGAAATGCAAGAATTTAAAGGAATCAAGATATTTTACTATCCAACACTAAACTACTATTTTTAGTCTTTCACAGTCCAATACAAGGTAGGTTGGGAAGGTCAACATACTACTACCTTGTTTGGTATCACTATTTATTAGAAATACGTTGAGTTTCCAAACTAACCCTCATGGCATAGTGCTAGACTAATAAATGTCCATTGAACCAATTAATAAGGTTAACAGTTCCATTTTTAAGGTCATAAAGTCTCAAAATTCCTAAATTCCTATAAGAATAAAGGTAAACACCTTAATTATCTATCAGGGATGGTTAAGGTGGGTTATAATAGATTAAGGGTGGTAATTCACCCCAAAAATTGGGTCGGGAAAGGGGCCAGAGTTTAGCTTCAGGTTCGCTCGAGCAGACTCATCCAAAGTTTTACTTGCTTGAGCGAATCTTATCGCTCGCTCGAGCGGTGGATACAGAAGAGAGATCGCTCGAGCGGGTTCCATGTTCGCTCGAGCGAACCCATCTAGAGAGGTGGATCTCCGAGCGATCTTTTCGTTTGCTCGACCCATTGCTTTAGAAGGAGGTTCGCTCGAGCGAATGCTCCAAAATTCCTGAGTTCATATTTCTCATTGTTTCTTCCTCCCATCCATTTCCAACTTCTTCCACCACTAAGGCCTGCAAAAAAAAAAAAAAAATGGAGCCTCCTTGTTCCCATTTACATAGCATATAATCCTTCTATCTATTGCATTAATCAAAACCATATGAATAATCAAACCCATTCATTTATTAGGAGATAGATTCATAAGAATGAACTTCATTAGAATCAATGGAAATCAATCATTATGCAAACCCAAATTAGAGCTTATACTTGCCTCTAACGAGCTTTTCAACTCTTCACTTCACAACTTGACTCAAGGAACTAAAAACCCCCAACATCCAAACCCTAATCACAATGAACATGGAAAAATGAAAATGAACAAGTTTGAAGTTGAGAAGGGTAGGAGATGTGATGGACCCGAAAGAAATCTTCCGTCCTCTCCTTCTACACCCCGGGGGCTGACCTGGGTCTCGGCGGAGGAGGGAAAATCTCCGGCATCAACATTTTTGTACGGGTATGCCAGATTTACTTTCTACTTGGAATTTGGAATGGTGATAATCCGGAGATTCACCTTCACAAGTGGAAAGGAAATCAATCCTTTTTTCTAACTTTTCAAATTACATTAATATTAAGAAATGAGACAAGTTTGTTTTTTTAGAATGCCGTAGGAGGCGTTTTTGTTTGTTTGCCGTAAAAGGCGATTTTTCCGTGAAAGTCGATTTTACAAAACTCATCAAATGTGAAAGACAAGAATTGTGATTTCTTTTTGTCTCTTTAAGAAATACAAACTACAATAGAAAAGTAAGAAAAGGGATCTAACTTCTCAGGAGATTGTGGGGATACGTTGAGATCGACGATCGCAAGTCATGTATGGACTTCGCCATCGTCCTTTAAATGAGAACATGTGATGCTTTGATTCTTTGGCTTGGCTCCTAACCTCAGTTTTTTAAAGGACAAGGACCAAGAGAAGGTCCTATATCCAATGAAAAACCGAGTAAACGGGCTGAAAAGCCGCGTTTAGGCCATGTTGGAGAAGGAGGTGACCTTGGGGGGGTAGCCCCCCAAGGGACGTTGATCACCTTGTGGTGTTCTTTGCAGCAGAGCAGCAGGACTTCGTCTGGATTTCTTTAGGAGAAGTGCAGAACTTCGAGTCGATAGATGTCGATGATGATCCTTCTATAGGCTTTTGGTAGCCATGGGGTGGTTATGGGCATTGATAGCCATGATGAGGGCATTGATGAGGAGTTACAAGTTGATTTTGTAACTCCTTTTTCATGGCTTGTGATTGGCCGATGAAGGTAGTGGGCTTTTAATTGCCTTTATGCTTCATGATGATAGGAGTTTCATGGGTTTAATGCCATGATTACTTGGATTTGTAACTCCCAGATGATTGAATCTGATTGGGCCGTCCAAAATAATGAGTTAATGACTGCATTAAGTTGTCAAAAACGGGTCAATTAACGACATTAAGTGGTCACCAAGGCATGTGAAAAGTCGCGGGCCGCGCCGCGTTTTTTGAGATTCTTCTTGCGATCATCACAGGTGGATCCACGCATTGTTTGATGTCGGATTGCGATGCAATTTCAGACATTAGTTGATGTTGGTGGGCCGGTGACATTTGTCTTGTCGATTTCACGATTGGTCGGACAGAAAGTGGACTTTCTTGGTCAGCCGGTTGGCGATCTTGGAACGATCGGTGATGATTTTATGCTTTTGATGGCGGATCCGAGATGTCGACGAAGATCAGTCATTTTCAAGCATCAAACATTGGATTTTCAGAAAATCACAGAGGCAGGAACACCCGAAAAGCGAAAAGGATTGAAAAACGGGCAATTTGGTGCAAAATCCGGATTTGCAGGGTCGCCGGGCGACCATGCACCCAGGGTCGCCGGCGACCTTGGGCCAGGGTCGCCGGCGACCTTTGGCCAGGGTCACCAGCGACCTTGGGCCAAGGTCGCCGGCGACCATAGGGTTTTGGCCCGTTTGGTCGCCGAGCATCGTTTTCGGCCGTTTTTCCGTCTTTTTCGTTCCTTCTTTCTTCTGTATTTTTCTTGAAAATTTTCCTCAATTATTGACTTGATTTTCTTGGAGAAAACTTGATGAGAACCCGCGTGAAATCGGAGCACAAAGTTTCCCATTTTTCAGGAAAGCCGAAGACTTTGTGGCCGATTTTCCGTCAAGAGTCAAAACTAGGTCAAACGATGTCGGAATGACCTAAAAATTGAAGTGAAGCTTCTTGAGCAGTGGATAGGACCAACCATGAGCTTTTATTTTAATTTTGAAGCCGTTTGGGGTCCCATCGTTGCTTCACTTGATTTTGCTGCGGGGAAAATGCCGAGCTTTGATATGTGGTCAAACGATGTCCGATTGACCTGAAATTTGACAGGGAACCTATTGGAGTCATTTTGAGACGTTCCATCAGCTCCGTTTTGGATGTCATGGTCCCGGGATGCTCCGCCACCGGTAGGCTTGATTTTCTCTCGGAGCATCGAAACCTAGTCAAACGTTGTCGGAATGACCTGAAATTTGACGTGCAGCCTTTTGGAAGCATGTTGAAGCCACTCATGTATTTTGTTTGATGAGTGATGGCTTCGGTGGTTCCCGCCGCCGGGAGGCTTGATTTTGCTGCCCGAGCATTGATGGAGGGTCAAACGTTGTCGGTTTGACTTGAAATTTGGCATGGAGTCCTTTGGAGACATTCTGGAGTCATCCGTAGGCTCTGATCAAAGTTTTGGTGTCTTTGATGATGTCGCCGCCGGGAGCGTTTGTTTAGCTGTCGGAGCAGTGAAGTTGGGCCAAACGATGTCGGAATGGCTTGAAACCTCAGGTGTACCCCTCTTTTAGCTGTCTTGAAGGATTTCTCAGTTTCTGTTTGATTTTGACAAAATCTGATGCTTGAAGTAGCCTTGCCTGTTTTGTAGCAGGATGCAGCTTCACGAGGCTTCTTGATGTTGAGGAGACATAGTGACTTTTTTTGTGTCAACAAATGCCTCCTCGAGGTACAGTGACGAGTAGCTTTTTGGAGTCGATGTGCCTCGAAGAGAAACTGGGAGGAGAGATTCCAACTTGACCAAGAGTCTTGAGCTTTTTTTTTTTTTTTTTGATAGCCTTCTGAGTTTCCGGGGGAATTTTATGGTAATGAGAGGGATCACACACCATCTCAAGGCAAAGTTTTGAAAATGACATGATGTATTTGGATTTTGGGTGTTGGATTTTGGTTTTTGACCTTGTGACCTAACAAGCTGTATGTGGCAAGTTAGGGGGTCGGGGTTTGATTTTTTATTTTGACCTTGTGACCCAACAAGTTGTATGTGGCAGGTTGGGGGATCAGATTTGGGTTTTTGGTTTTGGTTTGGTTTGGATTTTGATTTTGGCTTTGGTCTTGTGACCTAACGAGCTGTATGTGGCGAGCTACGGGACCGGAATTTGGTTTTGTGAAATGTCAATTTCAAGATTTTGGCTCAATTTGGTTCATGAGGTTGGATGGTTTGGTTTTTGAAAACTCATGAGACTTTCTTTTCTTTTTTGTTTTTGAATGGTCCCATCAACTCAAAAGAGGCATGGGACTTTTTTTGCTCTTTCCTTCTGTTTTTTTTGCTCTTGGTAAGAGGAATATTTTGACTAAAAGCCACTTTTAGTGCCTAAGTGGTCAAACTTGGCTCATATGGGCTAACCCATGGGACCTTAGGCTTTGGAGATGGCCTAGATCTCATATGGTGTCATATTTGTAAAGAATATCTAAAAATATCTCTTTTGTGTAGAGAATATCTAAAAATATCCTTATTTGGAGAGAATTTCTCAAGTTTCCTCCTTTTGTGGAAAGATTTCTCTCAAAATATCTTTTTTTTTTTAAAGTAGATAAATTTTAGCACTTACCTCCTTTCTTTCTCCTTGTTTCCTCTTTTGGCTTGCTCCCTTCTATAAAAGCAAGAGGGTTGATGCTTTTGCTCCATTGCTTTCTTTTTGCAAGAAATCTTCAAGAGTGCTCTCCAAGATTAGAAGTGCTTTTTCTTCTTCAAGGATCTCCAAGCTTTTCTTCTTCTTCTCCATCAATGGCTTCAAGTAAGTTTTCTTCCTCCACAAGAATATCCATTGTAGAAGTAGCTTCTTCATTTTTTTTTCTTTTTCTTTTTCTTTTCTTTTCTTTTTATTTCCAAGCACGTTTTCCCTTTTTTTTTTTTCGTGCTTCTTCTCTTCTTTTTTTTCTGTGTTTTTTTTTTCTTTCTTTTCACGGTTTTTCTTTTTTTTTTTTCACCGTGTACTTTTTTTCTGTTTTTTTTTCACAAGCTGATTTCTTTCTCTTTTTTTTTTGTTTTAGCGTTTTTTTTTTTCTGTTTTTTTTTTTTTTGCACGCCGATTTCCTTTCCTTTTTTTTTCAGCGTTTTTCCTTCTCTTTTTTTTCTGCTGTTTTTTTTTTTCTCTTGGCTGTACGGACGACCTGCCACGTGGCAGTGGGCCACGGCCTGTGGGCAAAAAGAAATTTTTTTTTTTGCTGAGATTTTTTTCTCTCTCTCTCTTTCTTTTTCTTTTTCCTTGTTTGCTCACCATGATAATGAGGCTATGCAATTTCAATATGTATGCATTTTTTTTTTTGTTTGATGCATCAAGGTAGAAGGCTAGAGTCTCTAGGTCAAGCCAATATGATTTTTGACTTGGACAAAGTTTGATTGGTTTTGACCAAATTGGGTTGGAATTGGTCAAACTTTGGTCAAGGTTTTCCTAGTATCTAATGCATGATGATATATTTTGATGCATGATTTTGTAAATGGATTTGGAAGTATGATGATGCATACCTGAAAATCGTTTGCAAGTATCGAGATTTTGAGATCGCAGCGATGTTGAGCTCTTTCTCGGTCTTGCTGAATTTTGAGGAAGTTTACAATTTTCGAATTCTGAAGCTCGCAGCAATGTTGACCTCTTTTCCAGATTTTGCGGAAGTTTGATGAGATTGGCTTGTTCTCGCAGCGATGTTGAGTTCAAGCCTTCTTTGAGAATTCTCCACTGACTATGAGCTCGCAGCGATGTTGGGCTCAACTTCAGACTTCCTGTCTTTTTCGGAGTATTTTCCTTTTCTTCGGAATCGCCCCGGAGCCATGTCAAAATTTTGCTAGAATTTTTGTAGCAGAATTCTGTCATTTTGATGTTCATTGATCTTTTCTCTTCCATCTTTTGCTGGTAGTTCTTCTAGAACAAACAAGGGTAAAGGTCTTGTTACTGACGCACCTCGTCGGTCTGCTAGATCTTCCAATGCAGCCGTTCAGCAGGCTTGGGAGAAGGTCCAATTTGTTGAGAAGAACTTGGAAGAGTGTGATTCCCTCAATCGTGATGAGATGAGACAGCGATTGATCGCTCTGAAAGATGAGGAGTTCTATAAGATCATGGTAAGCAGCCGTCCCTGGGTTACGGACGATCAGAGCGTTGTGCTCAAGCCTACCTTCTTCTTCGGTGATGCAGTCCCCGACGATTTGACATACCAAAGGAGATGTTTTCAGTTCTCTTACACGGCAGATGGTGAGGAGAGAACTATTTCTATCCGGTCGTCTTTTGATCGGACCATCTCGATCCTGAGCCTTTCTCCCACGTGCCCTAAGAGGGAAGATCCTCCGAGCTGGGTGAAGAGGACCAGTGTGATCAAGACCGGGGTTTTTGTTGGCGGCCCTTCTGGTTTTGCAGAGAAATCGCTTGTCCGTATGGACATGTTGATGCCAGCCAGTGGCTACCAAGGTTCTGATCATCCATCAGTCGATTTGAGACCGGTGGGCCTTGGCGTTTTTCGGGGTGATGGCAGCAATTGGGTGAAGCCTTTTCGACTTCGTGGCCGTTTCAGTGCTGACTCGAGCTGGGAATCATGGACTGATTACACCCTGAGGATTGGTGAGGCCGTTCTTCGGGAGGCAGAGATTTTTGATGCGGTTCGCGCTTCTCGGCAAACCGTCGTTTTCTCCGATGAGGTTTTCATGGCCATGCTGGAGTCATTCCTTCCACAAACCAACACCTTCATTGTGACGAATGGTGAGATTGATTTTTCTTTGAAGGAACTGACCGCCATCACCGGATTACCTATCCTCGGATAACTTTATGAGGAGTTTATGCCTATTGACAGCGTCCTTGAGGAGCAATATGAGGAGTTCAGGCTTGTGTACTTTCAGCTCATCGCCTTTTATGATTTTTTTAAGGAGAAGGAGGGCTCGAAAGTTAGATGCAGCATTTGGAGAAGTTGCAGCTCCAACTTTTTTGACAGCGGGGATTCTTCTGATGGCATGGCCCAAGATGCTAGGGCTAAAACATCAAGTTTGAAGAAGATCGCTGCTATGCGAGAAGATTTGAGGAAGTTCTTCGTAAGCACAGATGTCGTTTGTTCCGACATTGCGTTGCGGAGAGATCTCGCTATTTACCTCACTTACTGGCTGGGTGAGGCTGTTTTTGCTGGAGGAGATGGAACACACATCAGGCCGCACTGTATTTTTCCGGCTTGTCAGATGGCATTTGTAGAACGGCTGGCTTTGGTACCTACTCTTTACTCCTATTGTGTACCGAACTGCAGGCTGCTGCTTTCCTAGTTCGGCTTGGGCTTCCCATGAACTGTTGGGATTGGTGTATGCCCTAAAGCCCACTAGCTGCTTTTTTCTCTCTGTTACTGGATATTTATTGGTTATATATATTGGAATGATTCTTTCTCTATAAACATGTGTATATGTATGGTTGTGTGTAAGGCCCATTGTTTTCTAATAATTGAATCAGGTGTGAAGTGGCTTCACACAGATAGGTCTGATTCATGGATATTGGAAACAACAGATTTGTTCGTAACTGAAAGATGGAGTTGGGCACTTCATCTTGGTATAAGTTATAATGAGATACTCTCCTATATAGGGTGACATACCTAAGTCACGGGAGGGCTTTCCCGGATCTATCTCATTAGTGCATGTGTCATGCATTGAACAGGACCATTGAAGGTGTGATCTCTAAAATAGTACTATCACAGAGAGAGATCAAATCACCTCATGCTACTAAGTGACCGGTGCTCTTAATCTTGAGCATTTGTGGATGAACTGACAAAGTCAAGTTCTTGTGCTTTAATTCACTATGGGTGAGATTCTTTTCTTGGGTCAACAGCTCTGTGAGTTAGGTACTAGGGCTTGATCAGTTGGGACATGCAAATGCAATATAGAATCTATGCCATCTACTGATGGATTGATCGTCCCCTTAGAATTATCCGATTGATCATCAAAATCTAAGATCTTAGTATATGGATGTTCCATATTGATATTGAACTTGTGGGTTGCTCTCGGGATCAAGAGAATAATATCAGGATGATGATTAAGTCAAGGATATGAAGTTCTAAGGTTTAAGATTTAATCAAGAAGGTTGATAGTACATCGGATAACCTGACTCGATTGAGGATGTTACATAGAGGGGCATTTAGGTCATTGCGCTTGGTAGGTCGGAGACAACAGTCATTTTATGACAAGCTTATTTCATACTTAATATTTGTCCCTGGAGTGCAACCATAACTCTCTAGTGGAATGAGTTAAGGTTAAAATGGTCTTAATGTTACTATGGGTTTAGCATGGACATTTTGGTCATTTTGGGAGCCAAGGGCAAATATGTCTTTTGGTCCCTTCTCTAGTCACTTTCCTATATTGGCATGGTTTCCTAATTTGATTAGGAAATGAGGTTGAATTATTTTTATGGAAAAATAATTTTGAATTTAAATTCAAATAGGCCTTGATGGCATACATGAATTTAATTCTAGACAAATTATGGACATGTGGGCCATTGTGTGGGCCATTGCATGTGGGACGTCCAAGATGGGAATTTCCTCGTGTGGGGTCTTCACCTTTTAGTAAGTCTCTCTACTTGGAAGGTTGGACTCCTCCTTGGATAAGTATTCCTATAATAAAGTTTCCCTTTTTTATTAGAAACTTAAATTAGTAAGTGTTGCACAACTAGGATTACTAATTGCTAAGTTTAAGGGATGCTCATAGTATGTTTCCTTTTCTAATTTGGAATGGATCTAGAAAGGAATTTAATCTTAAGGGTTACTATTTCTTTTTAGTAATTCCAAGAGAATTAGAAAGGAGGCTACTTAGTGAGCAAGGAAACTTTGTTACTAATCTATATAAGGGGAGACATCCCATGGGCGTGGATTACCTTACAACTACACAAGGGCCACACGTCCAGCACCTTTTCACATTAAGGAGAGCTTTATTCTAAGTGTTTTCCATAGAATTGCATTCTAGAAACTCATCTCAAAACCTAGATTAAGGTTCCACCGCCTTAGCCAATCAGATTAGGATCTTGAGATAGAGGAGAAGACTAGAAGAAGAATTATTCCTGCAGAAATTCCAGCAGCATAGTAGCTGATTGCAGACCTGATCTTGTCCCTTTTGCATCAGATTTTCAGAAGATTAAAGCTTGCAAATCTTTGAGGTAATAGTCTTCTATAATCTCCTTTTAATTAGACACATGTTGTTTATGATTTCATGGAGTTTCTACGCGATTCTTTATGGATGATTTCCGCTGCATAGTGCAGAAATCAGATTTTTTAAATCTGTCATACTTTGCATCAGCCATAGTTGTCTCTAAATGAGAAGTTTCAGATCTGAATCGCGGTTTCCTTCATGAACAGGGTATTTTCAGCCCATATCTTCTATTCGTGGTATGTATACCACTGTCCTAGCTTCCATCATTTGGGAGTTGCACAGGACGAAGATCCCTTTATTATTCGTTTGGCTAGAGGGACAGCCGTTCTTGAATCACTTTTATCTGCCCGTTTGAGGATCTGATGATTTAGGGACATTGAGATTGGGCAGTCTTCAGTGAAGCTTTCTCCGGGTTTGTGGAAGAAGGCTTTTGACTTTGGTGTCTCCCGTGATTCGACCAGGGCAGGGTCGGGAAGACACTATGCTTTGACAGACGCGGAGAAGAAATGGCTCTTCAACATACGGGTTGGTACGATAGTGTACCGCAGACATCTTTTCGTCGATATCCAACAGTATGTCCCTTCGCGTTTTGCATTGCAGTTTGGTTTCTCTCAAGGCGTTGTTGGAGCGCCTTCGAGCATGGTGAAGCGTTTTGGAGGTCTGCTGGATGGGAGAAATGCATGGGCTTTTTATAGCGCTAAGGACACTACCGCCATGATTTCCTATCCTGAGCTGCCCACCTTCCGGACTGCTGGCTTCACGAAGTGATTCGTGGAGAGCTTCTCAGTGCACCGGGGGCTTTCCAAGAAAGAGCTTGATATTAAGCAATCTCTTGGGAAAGGTCTTGGCAAATCGGATGGTGTCCGTCGGGAGGAAGTTTTGGCCTTCCTTTCTGGAGAGAAGCACAAGATAGGCTTTCTCAACGGGCAGGACATCATCAGATCAGGAGCTGCACAAGGGATTCCTGGTGAGGTCTTGAGACAGCTAGAGGAGGAGGAGGCCGAGATCGATTCTATGATACAGGCAGAGCATACGAAGGCTTCCATGGAGTCTACTGAGAAAAGTAGACCATCCAGTGATGACTCTTGTGAGAGGCCTGATGTTGATAGTGGGGCAGGACCGTCGAGCAGATTGACCCGCCATAGCAAGAGGAAGAGAGGACATCGCCGTAATATGAAGCGGCATGATAGTCCTTCTGACATGGAAGTTCCTCTTACCATTGTTGAGGAGGTGTTTGAAGATGCTGACGAGCCTCCGGAGAAGAAGAGCAAAGAAGAGGAGACAACTGGTATGATCCCCTTTCTTTCTTTTGTTTCTTTCCTTTTTTTTGTGAAAGATTTTGTTTTGATTCGCTGCCTTTTTTTTTTAGCAGAGGACGATGACCTGGTGATGCCTGAGGTTCCTTCCGATGAGACTATGACGGATCCAATCGTGGCATCTGAGGAAGAGCCCAGGGACTCTGGAGTGGTTCCAGAACCTTCACCTGGTATGATTGCTTCGGCTTCTCCTTCTTTTTTTTTTTTTGTGCCGTCATTTGCTGACATGTAACTTTTGTTTTCTTGTTAGCTGACTTGCCAGAGGATTCCGACGATTTCGAGCCATCCATGGATGCAACCTTTGACGATGCTTCGGATGAGCTCAAAGAGGCAGAGAGTACTCCGCCGGTCGTTGAAGCAGGTATATTTGAAATAATAATCTTGATATATTTTGACAAGGACAAGATTATATTCATACCTTTTTGTCTTTTTCCTTGACAGATTGTGGAGCAGCAGGAGAGATTCCTCCGTCTTCTTTAGAGCCAGAACAGGGGATACATGCGGCTGATGCAGAAGTAGGGGCTTCTTCCACTTTCAATGAGTCAGCTTCTTCCGTTGAAAAGAGTTTATTGATTACTCTTCCAATGGAGCATTACGTGGGCAGTTGGGCACCAGAGCATGGCGAATCCTCATCTGCACCGCACCTTCAGTATGCAAGGAAGGTGTTGAAGACTGTCTTGAGCTCATGGGTTGAGACTCTTTCTTCAGGTCATTTGGAAGCTGGTTTTGGCATGATCAAGCATGTACAGGACATCCTCGCTGATAGCAAAGAAGTCGGTCTGGACATTGCAAGCGCCAAGGATTTTGTTAAGGAAATCATCGCCTTGGGGAACAAATGGACTGAGACCAAGAGTTTCCCAGATGGTGACTTCTTTGATGAGATGTTCATAAAACCTTCCAGCAAAGTTAAAGCTGAGCTGACTGAGGTCACGAAGACTCGGAGGCAAATCATTCCGGAGAAGAACGTTACCGAGTTATCCATCATGGGGCTGAAGCAAGACTTGGACCGCCTTGATAAGGAGGTCGTCGAGGCTAGGCAGCGGCTTGAGCTTTTGGAGGAAGAAGTTGCTGCCAAATGTACCGCCATTGTGGAGGCTCGTGACAAGGAGGGGACTCTCATTCGCTAAGTTGAGGAAGCTGAAGGTAATGTCCGGAGGAAGACTCAGGAGCATGAGCAGTGGCAGGTCCTCTGGGAAGAACTTCCTCGTGCTGCAGATGGGTCACGGCATTCGGCCGCATTTTATGGGGACATTTTGAAGAAGCGTGGCCTAAAAACTTTGGAAGTTAAGGCCAAGGGTCTGCTTGAGGAGTTGAACCTTTGGTTGAAGACCATGTCGGATTGAGCTCTTGAGTTGTAACAAACTCTTTTTCCTTCTTCTTTTTTTTTTGGTACCTCCATGTATAAATAGTTTTGGTACTATATTTTTGTATCCCCTTCTTTTCACTTAAATCATTTTTTTTATGGAAACAAATTTGAGTAAAAGTTGATGGGAATGTTTGTTTGAGAATTTGATCAAAAGGTTGTCATTTTGTGAAAATCTTTTGTCAAGTGATTGTTTTGGGCATGAAAGCCAGTTTTGTGGCGAAAAGCTTGGTTTTTTTTTTTTTTTTTTTTTATGATTTGAGAATCAAATTTTAGAATGGCATGGAAGCCAAATTTTGTGGCGTAAGAACCAAAATTTATTTTGCGGCATGAGAGCCAGAAATTTTGAAATGGCATTAGAGCCAAAATTTTTGAGATGACATAAAAGCTGAATTTTGGAATGGCATAGAAGCCGAATTTTGTTTTGTGGCATGGAAGCCAAATTTTGTTTGTGGCATGAGAGCCAAAATTTTTGTTTGTGGCATGAGAGCCAAAGCTTTTTGTTTGTGGCATAAGAGCCAAAGCTTTTTGTTTGTGGCATGAGAGCCAAAGTTTTTTGGATGGCGTGAAAGCCGATTTTTTGGAATGGCATAGGAGCCGAATTTTGTTTTGTTTGTGGCGTGAGAGCCAAAGTTTTTGTATGGCATGAAAGCCGATTTTGGCGTTTATAGCCGATTTTTGGCGTTTATAGCCGGATTTTAGCGTTTATAACCGATTTTTGAAAACCAAGTTTTGTTTTGTTGGCATGAAAGCCGATTTTGGCGTTTATAGCTGAATTTTTTTTGTTTATTTTGGCATTTATAGCCGAATTTTGGCATTTATAGCCAGATTTTGGCGTTTATAGCCGGATTTTGGCTTTTATAGCCGAGTTTTGGCGTTTATAGCCGAATTTTGGCGTTTATAGCCGAATTTCGGTTTTCAAAATGCAGGTATCGACTAAATGTCGCCTCCCCGCTGAATGGTCTTGCAAGTATCGATGGAATGTCGCTTCCTTGCTCATTCGTTTGCGAGTATTGATGGAATGTCACTTCCTCGCGGGTTGGGTTTTGCGAGTATCGATGGAATGTTGCCTCCTCACGAATTGGGGTGCAAATATCGACTAAGCGTCGCTTCCTTGCTTTTCCCAAAACTTTTGGTTTTGCGGGTACTGACTTGATGTCGTTTTCCCGTGATTTTTGAAATTTGAGGTTTTCTCGAACCATTTGAAATTTGGGTTGTGGATAGCAACTGGAATATTGCGTCTCCACGATTTTTTGAAATTTGGGTTGTGGATATCAACTGGTATGTTGCTTCCCCACGATTTTTTGAAATTTGGGTTGTGGATACCAACTAGTATGTTGCTTCTCCACGATTTTTGAAATTTGGGTTGTAGATATCAACTGGTATGTTGCTTCTCCACGATTTTTGAAATTTTGCAAATATCGAATGGGGTTCGCTTCCTTGCGATTTTTGGGTTTTGGAAGTATCGAATGGGGTTCGCATCCTTCCGGTTTTTAAAAACCAAATTTTTTTTGTTTAAAGACACGAAGGTCATAAATTTTGACTTAAAACCATTTTGGTTGTAAAAGCCGAGGCGGTCTAGGGTGAAAATTCGTAAGTCCCGATTTTTGTTTCAAACCATGAATTTTGGGTTCAAGGATCGAAATTTTGGTCAAGTCTGGGAAGAGGCTCCTAAACTTGGATTTTTGGATTTTGATTTGATTTTTTTTTAACAATGAAACGATGAAAGTAAGCATTGTTTTGAGAGATTTTTTTTTTAAACTTCAACATAAAGATGGAAATTTCAAAAGGGGTGGGTTTGACGAGCAAGTACCTTGGAAATAGGCTTTGGCTGTGTAGATATCGCTCTGATCTGTTTGAGGAAGTCTTCAAGGGTAGTACCGCTTCAAGAACTTGCCATTGATGGGTAGCATACATCTGTCTCCTTCCATGTTTAGAAGAGCGTATGCACCGTTGGAGAAGACTTTGTCGATGACGAAGGGTCCTTCCCATTTTGGTTCAAATTTGCCTTTGGATTTGTGGGCAAAGACTATGGGTCTTTTTACTACAAGAACCAAGTCACCCTTTTTGTAGGCGCGTTGCCTGACCTTCTTGTCGAAAGATCCTGCCATGCGTGCTTGGTACAACTCAATGCTTTGTAGAGCTTCAAGTTGTCTTTCATCGAGATTATCCAGCTCTTGGAGTCTCAATTTGACATTGCTTTCTTGCGTCATGTCATTTTGCAAAGATACCCTTAAGGAAGGAATTTGTACTTCCAAAGGGACAACAACTTCGCATCCATAGACCAAAGAGAATGGTGTGTTATGGGTTGGTCCTCGAACGGTGGTTCGATAGGCCCACAAGGCTTCTGGTAGTTTGTCGCCCTAGTCTCTTTTGTGACTAGAGACCATTTTCTTAAGAATTTTGCAGAGTGTCTTGTTGAAGGCTTCTGCTAGTCCATTCGCTGCTGGATTATATGGAGTCGAAGGACAACTTTGGATTTTGTACTTTTCGCAGAACCTGTAGAATCTGTGATCCCGGAATTGTGGTCCGTTATCATGGACGAATCTTTTAGGTATGCCGAAGCGACAAATAATGTTGGTGCGTAAGAACTGAAGGACTGATGAAGTCTTCATTTCGCTGAGCGTAAATGCTTCTGACCACTTGGAGAAATAATCCGTAGCGGCGAAGATGAAGCGATGACGTTTGCTTGATGGGGTTGAAATAGGACCTATGATGTCCATACCCCAGGTTTCGAAAGGCCATGAGATTGTTGTTAGATGTAACCATTATGGAGGCATGTGGACATAATCTCCGTGAATCTGGCATTTTTGGCAGCGCTTGGCAAATTGCATTGCATCAGCTACCATGGTAGGCCAATAATAACCTAGCCTTTTTATCTGGTTGTAGGGCTTAGGGCCAGCCTGATGGGCTCCACAAAGACCAGCATGTACTTCTTTAAGAGTTTCCTCAGCCTCTTGTTCTGACAAGCAGCGTAGGAGTACTCCGTTGAAGGATTTTCTGTAAAGTGCTTTTGAAGGTATATCCAAATGAAAGTTCGGAGCTCGTCTTTGGATGCTTACCCGTTCTTTTGGATCTTCAGGTAGGATTCCGAACATGATGTAATCAATGAACGGATCTCTCCAGTCGCCAATCGGAGGTTTAAGGATGGACATCCGACTTCCAACCACTTGGTGGCATTCAGCAACTGCTTGGTGTGTGTTGAGAGGAGGGAGAATCCTTCTTTGACACACTGTGACTTGCATGTTTTCCCCTTCTTGGATTGCCATGGATGAGGCGAGTCTGGCCAGGGCATCTGCATGGATGTTTTCACCTCTGAGGATGTGGGTGATATGGCAGATGTTGAATTTTTGTCGAAGCGACTGCGCCTTATTGTAGTAAGGTAGCAAATCAGGCTTCCTGACTCCATATTTCTGATTCATCTGGTTGACGATCAGTTGAGAGTCTCCAAAAGCTTCCAGCATGGTGATGCCAAATTGGAGGGCGAGTTCCAATCCTACAATCAGGGCTTGGTACTCAGTTGCATTGTTTGAACATGGTTCCAATAGCGAGAAGGCGTGTGGGATCATGTATTTGTCGGGACTGACAAATAGGATGCCGATTCCCGATATTTGCTTTCCTTTTTCATTTGTCCTGGTTGCACCGTCAAAGTACATGTCCCAGGAAGCATTTGATAAGGAAGTTTCCACATTGTAGACAAATTCGTCTGGGAGATCATCCCTGAGTAGATAATCTTTAGGCAATAGATGCTCTGCGAGAAAATCTACTAGAGCTTGGCATTTGATTGCTTTTTGTGGCACATACCTAATATCAAACTGTGATAAAAGGATGGACCATTTTGCCAGTTGGGCATTGAGAGAACCTGCTTTTGTGACAAGGACCTTTAGGAGGTTGATCCTCGAAATCAGGTAGACTGTGTTCGACAGCAGATAGTGACGCAGCTTTTGTACAGCGAACATTACTGCAAGGCATTCTTTTTCGACTATGGAGTAGCGATGCTCTGCACCTACCATCATGCGGCTAAGGTAATATAGAGCAGCTTCTTTTCTATCATCGTTTTCTTGTGCGAGCAGAGCACCTAAAGAGTGGTCGAGAGCTCGTGTGTACAAGATAAATGGTTTTCCAATTGTGGGGGCAGCCAGCACTGGAGGTTTGGTGAGGTATGCTTTGATGTCTTGAAATGCATTTTCACATTCAGCATCCCAGACGAAGTCGACGCCTTTCTTCATCAGGCGAGAGAATGGACGGCATTTCCCTGATAGATTGGAGATGAACCGTCGAATGTAGGCCAACTTTCCTTGAAGCCCTTTTAATTCTCTTAGGGTTCTGGGAGATGGCATTTCCAAGATAGCCTTGACTTTGGTGGGGTCAAGTTCTACTCCAGCTTTCCGTACTATGAATCCGAGAAACTTACCCGATGAGACACCGAAGAAGCACTTTAGTGGATTCATCCGCAATTTGTGTTTGTGAAGTCGGAGGAAGACTTCTCGAAGATCATCGAGATGGTCTTCTTTTCTCCTGCTTTTGATGGCGAGGTCGTCAACATAGCATTCGACCGTCTTGTGCTGCATATCTTGGAATATTTTCATCATAGCCCTCTAATATGTTGCACCTGCATTTTTCAGACCAAACGGCATAACAGTGTAGCAATACACACCGAATGGTGTCCGAAATGATGTATGCCTTTCATCTTCAGGATGCATCTTTATCTGATTGTAGCCAGAGAATCCATCCATGAATGTCATTCGCTCGAATCCATAGGTGTTGTCAATCATCACCTCTGGTATGGGGAGCGGGAATTCATCTTTAGGACATGCATTATTTAGGTCTCTGTAGTCAATACAGACCCTTATCTGCCCATTTTTCTTTGTCACAGGGACGTTGTTGGCCAACCATTCAGGATGCTGTTCCTCACGGATGAAGCCAACGCTTTTGAGTTTTTGAACTTTTTGTTCAATTTTGTCCATCACGTCAGGACGGAATCTTTCATGGCCTTGTTTGATAGGCTTGATTTCTTTTTGCAAGTTGAGCTTGTGGACTGCTACTTTTGGGATCCAAGCCAGGCATTTCGGCATAAGACCATGCAAAGCAATCAACGAACTCACGAAGAAAAGAGATATACTCGGGTAACTCATCATCCTTTATATTCTTGCTTATGAATACAGAACGTGGGTTATCAGGTGTTCCCAAGTCTATCTTTTGAACAGGGTCTTCTGTCGGAAGGTTTGAAGGTGGTTCCTCCACAATGTTTTCGAAGGCTTCCAACTCAACAAGACCTTCTGGAGTGCCAGAGGCATTTTCAGACTGGGGCTTTGTTTCTGTCCATGAATTTTATTTATCAGTATCCTTCTCAAGGCTTGCAATGAGATGGTCCCAATCATTTGCTGGAATTGGGTTGAAGTAGGGTACTTCTTTTGGAGACGATGATTCTTTTGGGTCAGAGAACCGCTCGTCTGTGTCATCGGGCAATTCCTCTTTATTATCAGAGAAATTATACCAATTGGAGGAGCTTTCTGGATTTTTGACGAGTAACTCCTCAAAGAGATATCCAGGGATATCGATGTCTTCATGAGATGTTGAGGTTTGATCGGTAAAGCGACTTTGTAGCCATGGTGTCAACTGTTTCATAGGAGCGGCATGATCATACCCCAACCCATATGAAGACTTGCCTTTGTGAAGGTGGATTTTCCAATCTTCTGGTTGACTTTTGATCAGGGTGGGTTCCAATAGTGTGAGAATACCACGGCCACCTCCCAAACCAGTCGGATTTTGAGCATCGTAGCCCATTTTCTTCATGATAGCTTGTGCCATTGGACTATACAGGGATAGCTGAGGCATACCTTCGTTTTGGAAAGGTTCAAGCAGAGAGTTTAGTGGAGATGCTCCCGATCTGTGGAAGAAGATTGTTTTCTCTTCTGGCGAAGTTGCCGGAATAACAAAGGAAGCAGACGTTGGGTCTTCTATGTCTACAGGTGTCTCCAATGGATTGAGAGTGGGCTGATCTTGTTGGGCATCAGCTTGGCTTGATGCTGTATCATCTTCTGGCTTTGACTCTGAGTCTATGTCATGCATAATAGACATAAATGAGACAGTGAACTTGCCCCCAGCCTTTTGTTTTGTCTTCTTTGCTTTGGTAGTGATTACCAAAGGCTTTGGAGATTTGAAGGAGACGACGAAGGGAGCTTGGCCGCTTACTTTGAGTTTGGTGGAGGGTTTGTTTACCTCCGATGATTGCTGAGGAGCCTTGCCTTTATCTTTCTAGAGACTGTCGGCAAAGTGAATTGTTTTTTCCTCCTGTTCTTCTTTTCCATCTTTATACATCTGAGCGTCTACAACATGGACATCCTTGCCTTTGAAGGGCTCTTTGTCTGCAAATACTCGATGTATCAAGCCATCGTTGCCAACGAACTTGATGCACTGATGTAGAGTTGAAGGGACGACACCATTCTCATGTATCTAGGGGCGTCCAAGGAGTATATTGTAGCATGAAAGGGTCCTTATTGCATATACAGTGACTTCAGAAATAAGATCACCGATTTGCAATTTGAACCTGATTTTGCCAATAGGCCTTTGAGCGCTACCGTCATATCCGAAGATGGATACAGATGTGTGACTCAGCTTGCTAGGAGGGATGCCCAGCTCTTCGAGTGCCAAGTAGAGATGAGGTTGAGTGCAGAACCTGGATCGATCTGAACTCTGTGTACTGGCATTCTTTGACGTACCCCGTAAAGTACAAGGGTCGGTTGTGCTTTGTTTCGCCTAGGAGGAGGTCATCCTTGTCGAAGGCAATTGTTGCACTTGCTGTTTTTTGTACCAAGAGGCATTCATTGCTTGATCCCTCAGTTTTCTTCTTTTCTCCCTTTGAGGGAGTATTTGATTTTTTGACCCTATAGTCCATTTCAATTTGTAGGACTTGTGGGGCGTGTTTGTCGACATCTGAAATGAGACTATCACGAGTTTGTGGAGACATTCGTAATAAGTCAAGGATGTGCAGACGTGCAGGTATGTGTTTGAAGTGCTCAATCAAGTCATACTTGAAAGCCTCCTTCGGGCCTGTATTTTCATTATTATTGCCACTTGGGGTGCTTACAACTTGCTTTCCCGAAGGATTTACATAAGAAGAAGAGGGTTGATTGTAATGTTTGTGGTAATCTCGGCCAGAACGGGTACCTCTACCAACTTCAAGAGCCTCTAGAGAAGGGTCTTCTTTTAGAAGATCGTTCTCAAGATCAAGGGGTTGATCCTTTGCTGAAGACATCTTTGTAACAGCATTGGTGTCTTCAGTAATTGTGTTGCACGGAGCAATTTCCGGGAACAAGTCCTGAACAGCATCCAACAACCTTTCTGTATTAGTCAAGACATTGCCTGTGAGATCGGGTATCTGGGACCAATCGACTGAGTTTTCATTGAAGAAGATTTCATTGACAGAAGTTTCTTCAAGATGATTAATTGGGAGAGGCTTGAGCTCTGATGTCACAGCTTCAGGAGACGAGGGCTGAGAGGATGTTATCTCAGTGGAAGTCACCTGAGAGGATGTAGCTCCGGAAGATACGCTACCGGTTGGGGAGTACGTGTCTTCGGAAGCTTCAGGGGCACGTCGTCATGAGCTATTGCATTGCAGGTTATCCTGACAGGAGATGCCCCCAGTGTAGACTGTTGGGAATCGGACTCATCCTCAGATGTAAGAGGATCATTGATCCAACTGTTTTCTCCATTTTCAGGAGTTGAGGGAGGGAGTTCCCGTTGATTTTCAGGGACTTCCAGCTCTGGATCATGACGAAGATTGATGCGATCCTGCTCCTACTCTATGGCAAGATGTTGCAAGATTCTTGCATATTCTTCAAGATCAGGCATGGGAGCCAAATCTTCTTCATCATTTGCTCCTTGTGGTTCGCCCATGTTGGGTTCCACTGAAGCATTTGCTGGTGCTGGATCGACAGCGTTTTCTTGAACAGGGTCCTGGTTTTCTTCATCATCAGACCAAGATCCGTGTGGCTGCAATGGGTTATACCAGATTACTGGCATAAGATAAGACTCGGGAATCCATTCCTCATCGGAGAGGTATTCTCCTGTTTCAAGGGATTCTTCCCACTCATCGATATCACTGGCAGTGTCACTGGACTCGTATCCATCCATAGGGAATCCAACTACCGAATTGCAGGAGTATGATGCCCCTTGTGCAGTTTCATTTTTGTATTGAGGTGGCATGAAATCATCAAGAGTGAATTTTCTTACCGCCTTGGAGGTTTTGGGAAGAGATTCTTCCGTCATCCCAAGTGAAGCAGTGGAAGAAATTTCTGCTTTTTCAAGGACTTCTTGTTTTGGTTGAGACTTCTGCTGCTGTTTGAGATTGCGGAGTTGTCTCTTGGCTTGCCTTCACTGCTGAACGGTCGGCTTTGTTTTGACGATCTCCCAATTTTCATCATCTAGAAGATCGGGCTGCACCCATATAGGTTGTCCATCTGATGTTGGATAGGGAACCAATTCTTGGGACGCTTGAGCCACTTTTATCACCTTGAATGAAGTAGTGGTCTTCTCCTTCGGTGATTTTGAAACTTGTCGACATGACACCATGTTGACAGAAGTGGAGCCGTAGTTTTTGTCAAAAGTTATGACTCCGTTTTTCCACATCTCATTGATCTTCTCTCTCACAACGAAGCATTGATTGAGAGGATGTGAGATCATCTGATGGTATGGACAGTATCGGGGATCAATGGTTTTGCCAAAATCTCCCGGTCTTTCGGGCTCTGGCAAAATGAGTTTGCCATTTGCTAGGAGAGCCTCAAAGATTTCTTCAACATCTTCATCGAACGGATATTTCTTTTCTACACGTTCTTTGAAGGCATCGGAGAGTTCAGGCCTTTTACCTGTAGCTTTGTTTTCAGCTTTCTTTGGCTACTGAGGAGCTGACTTAGTTTGCACATTGAGGACCTCCTTTTTCTTTGATTTTGAGGTCGTAACAGTAGTCGGCTCTTTCTTTGATGATTTCTGACTGTTGAGGTCTTTGATCACCATTTCAGCTTCCATGGAAGCTTCAAGGAGTTCTCCCAGGTTCTTTGATTTGTTGTCGATGATCATGGAGCGAATTTTTGCTCTCATATTGTTACGGCAGATGTCGATTAGCGACGCTTGTGGCAGTACATCTGAGCATTTGTACGCCATTGCCTTCCATTTGTGAATGAAGTCATAAGTTGACTCGTTCTCTCCCTGTTTTAGGCTGCAGAGTTGAGCCATAGTAACAGGATGATCCTCACCTTGGAAGTGGGTCAGGAAGCGTGTCTCCAGCATAGCCTAGTTCTGAATGGAGTTCTCCGGCAGAGTGGAGTACCAATCAAAGGCTGTACCTTTTAGGGTACTTGCAAAGAGGCGAATCTTGAGGGCATCTTGATCCGCAATGGCTCCCGTCAGGATCTTGAAATGGATGACATGTTGTTTGGCTAAACCTTTCCCAGTATATGTCTGGAGAATAGGTTGCTTGAATTTTGCAGGGAACGAAACCGAGTCCATCCATAAAGGGTAGGGTGGCTTGATCCCATGTTCCTTCAATGTATCCTCTCTTTTTGCTTTTGCAAGGATATCGTCCATGTCCTTTTTGGTAAGGGCGCGAGACTCATTGTTTTCTGCATTGCCTTCGTCATCTTCATGATTCGGAGGGGTTTCATTATTAGGTGGTGGACGATGTAGAGTGAGAATAAGGTTTTCCATCAGAGCCTCAATTCTCTGTTGTCCTTGCTCCAACTGCTGGATGCGTGCAGTTACGTTATCATGCGGTGGAAGCTGCTCAGAACTTGTAGCCAAGACATTTATCCTTCGAGACTCGAACGAAGAAATCATCCTGGTGACTGAGCTGGGGCTCATTCTTCTGGATGAAGAATCTGAGAAGCGGTTACTCCGGTGTCCTTGGCTTAGAGGAGTGGAGGATTCTTCTAGATGTGTTCGTGTCCGGGAGACGCTGCGAGTCACCGGACGTCTAACACTGATTTTGGTTGCTGACTTTTGGCGTTTTCTGGTTTTGCCAACCATATGAACGGCAATGAATTGGTCGGGTCTTTCTTTTTTGACCCATTTGTTTGAGACATGGAGATTAGAACGCTGGGTTCTTTGTTTCTCGAGTCTCTTTTGTCGATATGCAGTGCGGCGACGCATACGACGAGCAATCTGAGCTTCAGTCAGCTATAGCTGGGCTCTGGCGATGAAGGATGTAGTCCCTCGTGCGCAGCAGCCGAGTTTGTCTTCTTTGAGCTGGGCAAAGACAGAATCTGGAGGCGGTCCTTTGTCTGTCGCAATGAAGATTTGAATTTTGCGAGCTCGGCCCCTGTTGAGATGAAGGGTCGACTCACGGGAGTGCAGGCTTTAACATGTTTCTGTATAGGCCTAACGATGCAGGATTTGATTTTGGGCTAGTAGGAGCAAGCCGGCTCATGATGATTTTGTTTGTTCTTTGGGTGGAGGGTAGGTTTCTCCTCTTTCATGTAAGAGAGAGGGTAGAACTGGTTCTCCTTAAGAGGGGCCAGGTATGCTGGCTTTGCAGATGTTCGGGACCTCCGTTGCTTTGGTGAAGATCTCGGGGACCAAGTTTTGGTGTAAACCTGGTTTCTTGTAGGTTGAGGCTTTATGGGAACGCCACGGGCTTCAAGCTTCTTGGTGTTCGCCCTTGGTGCCATTTTAGTGACACATTGCGGGGCGGTTTTCTGCTTCTTGGCAGGTACAGTGTCTTTTGCGGGAAGTGGGAATGGTCCCAGCTATCCGAAGACGATGGTCCGGGGAGTTGAAGTTGACCTGGTGTTTGGAGAGTTGTCGAGGGAGATGACGCTTCGGCAACTGGCAAGGCGCTTATGCTTGTTTTGCTTGTCTTGAAGCATAAGCTGGTACTTGTTTTCATCGAAAGTGATGGTCAATGAAGCTGCCATTGTTAGTTTTGGAAAACTTCTGAAACAAGACCAAATCCATTACTAATCACAAGAATATGGTGATCGTAAATGGAGAACAACTATGGTTTTGTCTTTTCAAATCACTTGAGGGGACATGGCCCAACCCAAGGACGATGAAGAAGGCAAAAAGCCATAGAGTATACAATTTTCTAGAATGCAAGTATGGTAGGCTCAGAGCGAGCGTTCCAGTGACTGCTAGAAGCAATTGTAGACCTTAATTCAAATTACCGAGAAGCAAGGCTCACTCGAGGTAAAATGATATAAGGTTGGAGATACAAATGTGCCGGTCGCGAATACAGTAGACCCGAAAGGGCGTACTAGCACCGCTAGGCACAAATGTTGCAAATCGCATCCTTGGAAAGGACGCGAGATGGGATTTTTTTTGAAAGGTCAAATTTGGATTCATAAAGGAGAGCAACTAGTATTCCAATCCGAACCACAACTCAACATTTCTGCGAGCGTTAAATCCGAAAAGGAAGGAAACCAGAATTTCTCAAATGTGAATCCAGACGTGACGGAAGTTTTTTTTTTTTTTTTTGAAAGGTCAAGATTGAATTCATCAAAGAGACCAAATGGTATTCCAATCCGAACCACAACTCAACATTTCTGCGAGTGTTAAATCCGAAAGGGAAAGAACCAAAATTTCTCGATTCTAAATCCAAAAGTGACGGAAGTGTTTTTTTTTTTTTTTTTTTTTTTGAAGGTTTAAGATTGAATTCATTAAAGAGAGCAAATGGTGTTCCAATACGAACCACAACTCAACATTTCTGCGAGCGTTAAATCCGAAAGGGAAAGAACTCAAAATTTCTCGATTGTAAATCCAAAAGTTGAAGAATTTTTTTTTTTGAAATGCACCTAGGTTTTCAATTCGATCTTATGAAACCTTAGTAGATAGATTAGCCCCCAGGTAAGGGTAGGATTACTTAATGAACCCGTTTGAAGGACCCTTGCCTCGAACAGTCAAGCTGTCTCCACACTCTGGACAAGGTTTTTCTTAAATCCACTTTAGTCAAAGAGCGCAATTGGTGCAACCTTAGTGTTTTTTTTTTTTTTTAGAAAGATTTCTAATGAACTCGTCAAAGAGAACAAGTGGTGTTCCAATCCGAACCACAACTCAACATTTCTGCGAGCGTTAAATCCGAAAAGAAAAGAACCAAAGTTTCTTTGTGAATTTGAATTCAAAAGCAGATTTTTTTTTTGAAATTATTTTTTTTAATCTCAATTGGACTCATCAAAGAGAAAAGATGGCCCAATCCCTGATATGAACGATAGCTGCGAACATTTCTGTGAGCTATCAAGTTCGAAGAGGGAAGGATCAAAGTTTCTCGAAGTTGAGTTTTTAAGAAAAAGAGATCATTTTGTTTCAAAGAATAATTTTTTTTTGAAATCTCAATTGGACTCATCAAAGAGAAAAGATGGCCCAATCCCCGATATGAACGATAGCTGCTAACATTTCTGTGAGCTATCAAGTTCGAAGAGGGAAGGATCAAAGTTTCTCCAAGTTGAATCTAAGAAAAAGAGATCATTTTTTTTTTTTTGAAGTGAGAAAGAACAATTGAAATCCCATCTCATGTTTTTTTTTTTTAGATGCAAGATGCAACATAGGCCGCCAATTAGAAAGGAGCCAAGGGATCAAAGCATCACGTTCTCAAGTCAACGAGTCCCACCTGGTGTGCCAACTTGATGGATCCGAAAGAAATCTTCCGTCCTCTCCTTCCGTACCCCGGGGGCTGACCTGGGTCTCGGCGGAGGAGGGAAAATCTCGGGCATCAACATTTTTGTACTGGTATGCCAGATTTACTTTCTACTTGGAATTTGGAATGGTGATAATCCGGAGATTCACCTTCACAAGTGGAAAGGAAATCAATCCTTTTTTCTAACTTTTCAAATTACATAAATATTAAGAAAAGAGACAAGTTTGTTTTTTTAGAATGCTGTAGGAGGCGTTTTTGTTTGTTTGTTGTAAAAGGCGATTTTGCCGTGAAAGGCGATTTTACAAAACTCATCAAATGTGAAAGACAAGAATTGTGATTTCTTTTTGTCTCTTTAAGAAATGCAAACTACAATAGAAAAGTAAGAAAAGGGATCTAACTTCTCAGGAGATTGTGGGGACACGTTGAGATCGACGATCGCAAGTCATGTATGGACTTCGTCATCATCCTTTAAATGAGAACATGTGATGCTTTGATTCTTTGACTTGGCTCCTAACCTCAGTTTTTTGAAGGACAAGGACCAAGAGAAGGTCCTATATCCAATGAAAAACCGAGTAAACGGGCTGAGAAGCCGCATTTAGGCCATGTTGGAGAAGGAGGTGACCTTGGGGGGGTGGCCCCCCAAGGGACGTTGATCACCTTGTGGTGTTCTTTGCAGCTCTGCTGCAGGACTTCGTCTGGATTTCTTTGGGAGAAGTGCAGAACTTCGAGTCGATAGATGTCGATGATGATCCTTCTCTTGGAAATGGATCTCCTTTTATAGGCTTTTGGTAGCCATGGGGTGGTTATGGGCATTGATAGCCATGATGAGGGCATTGATGAGGAGTTACAAGTTGATTTTGTAACTCCTTTTTCATGGCTTGTGATTGGCCGATGAAGGTAGTGGGCTTTTAATTGCCTTTATGCTTCATGATGATGGGAGTTTCATGGGTTTAATGCCATGATTACTTGGATTTGTAACTCCCAGATGCTTGAATCTGATTGGGCCGTCCAAAATAATGAGTTAATGAATGCATTAAGTTGTCATAAAAATGGGTCAATTAACGACATTAAGGGGTCGCCAAGGCATGTGAAAAGTCGCGGGCCACACCGCGTCTTTTGAGACACTTCTTGCGATCATCACAGTTGGATCCACGCATTGCTTGATGTCGGATTGCGATGCAATTTTAGACATTAGTTGATGTTGGTGGGCCGGTGACATCTGTCTTGTCGATTTCACGATCGGTCGGACAGAAAGTGGACTTTCTTGGTCCGCCGGTTGGCAATCTTGGAACGATCGGTGATGATTTCATGCTTTTGACGGCAGATCTGAGATGTCAACGAAGATCGGTCATTTTCAAGCATCAAACATTGGATTTTCAGAAAATCACAGAGGCAGGAACACCCGAAACGCGAAAAGGATCGAAAAACAGGCAATTTGGTGCAAAATCCGGCGACCCGGATTTGCAGGGTAGCCGAGCGACCATGCACCCAGGGTCGCCGGCGACCTTGGGCCAGGGTCGCCGGCGACCTTGGGCCAAGGTCGCCGGCGACCATAGGGTTTTGGCCCGTTTGGTCGCCGAGCGTCGTTTTCGGCCGTTTTTCCGTCTTTTTCGTTCCTTCTTTCTTCTGTATTTTTCTTGACATTTTTCCTCAATTATTGACTTGATTTTCTTGGAGAAAACTTGAAGAGAACCCGCGCAAAATCGGAGTACAAAGTTTCCCATTTTTCGGGAAAGCCGAAGACTTTGTAGCCGATTTTCCGTCAATAGTCAAAACTAGGTCAAACGATGTCGGAATGACCTGAAAATTGAGGTGAAGCTTCTTGAGCAATGGATAGGACCAACCATTAGCTTTTATTTGAGTTTTGAAGCCGTTTGGGGTCCCATCGTTGCTTCACTTGATTTTACTGCAGGGAAAATGCCGAGCTTTGATATGTAGTCAAACGATGTCCGATTGACCTGAAATTTGACAAGGAGCCTATTGGAGTCATTTTGAGACGTTCCATCAGCTTCGTTTTGGATGTCATGGTCTCGGGATGCTCCGCCGCCGGTAGGCTTGATTTTCTCTCGGAGCATCGAAACCTGGTCAACGTTGTCGGAATGACCTGAAATTTGACGTGCAGCCTTTTGGAAGCATGTTGAAGCCACTCATGTATTTTGTTTGATGAGTGATGGCTTCGGTGGTTCCCGCCGCCGGGAGGCTTGATTTTGCTGCCCGAACATTGATGGAGGGTCAAACGTTGTCGGTTTGACTTGAAATTTGGCATGGAGCCCTTTGGAGACATTCTGGAGTCATCCGTAGGCTCTGATCAAAGTTTTGGCGTCTTTGATGATGTCGCCGCCGGGAGCGCTTGTTTAGCTATCGGAGCAGTGAAGTTGGGCCAAACGATGTCGGAATGGCCCGAAACCTCAGGTGTACCCCTCTTTTAGCTGTCTTGAAGGATTTCTCAGTTTCTGTCTGATTCTGACAAAATCTGATGCTTGAAGTAGCCTTGCCTGTTTTGTAGCAGGATGCAGCTTCACGAGGCTTCTTGATGTTGAAGAGACATAGTGACTTTTTTGGTGTCAACAAGATGGTGGAGGTGGTTTTCTTGTTCACAAGGGGTAGAAAAGGTTGAAGGAGATGAAGAAGATGATGATGATGAAGGGCTTCCTAGCTTTCAAGGCACATGCACTCACTCTTGTAGTGATTGTAAGAGGAAAAAGGAAAATAGAAGTTGAGAAGGAGAGTAGAGAGAAAAGAAGATGAAAAGGAAATGAAAGAAGGGTTTAAGGTTATGTATAAAGTGGGTAAAAGAAGGGTTTAAGGTTATGTATAAAGTGGGTAAGGATGCCATTTAGCAAGAAAGTCCACTAAAAGAGTACATTTTCATTTCGAGTCGAATGAGGGTCCAAATACTCAACAGTAGTTCAAATGAAGTAGAGTCAAATACGAAAATTGACGTGCTCGTTGAGATACACGAGATGACGCCAAGACGACGTGCAAATGGTGCAAAATGCGAAAATCAATAATTACGAAAAAGCCATTGACTCTACCCAAACCAGTCAAATCGGTTTCCACTCACCTATGCAAGGTTCAAGACTCAACTAACTCGGCTTATAAGGACTAATTGACAGTAATTACCATAATTAGCAACTAAATGCAATTAATTTAGCTAAAACGCACTTAATTAGCACTAATCAAGGTTAAATTGGGTCGAGGTGTAACACATTTATTGGCCAAGATGAGATGGCCAAGATGTTGTCCTCTTTCTTTTCCTTATCAATGTAAAGAAATTTCTATTTCTATCTTTAATCTTCTATAAACATTGCAGTCTAGTTTGTGTTTCTTCTCGGGATGTACATGTATTGTTAGTGATTTTCTTGATATAATTAGATGATGATATTTTTCATTTAAAAATAGCATCTCTCTCTCTCTCTTCTTGAAACACTAGTGTCTCCTGAATTATCTTGTTTTGCATTCACCCAACTGTTAGCTCAATTCATTAAGAGTCTTTGTAAATAAGATTTGAACAGAAGATATAAATGCACAATAACCAAATTAGGTTCAACATAGGCTAATTATGACATGGGATAATAGGCTCTCGATGAGGCTATTTATAATTGTTAATTGGTTTTTCTTCATGTGATTCATGGTGATGTTAGCCCAATTCATTGAAAGCCTTTGTAAATTATTGTCGTTACAGAGGATCCAAACAGGAATGTGTATTTAAAATTTAATTATTCGGTGATTAGAATCTATGAAGCATTCTTCAACATGATCCACTATTTGGATCAATTGTATAAATGAAAACCCGCGCTCAAATACCACTAAAGTAACCAGAAGACCCAAACTGAAAACATTGAGTGAATGTCCAAATTTTAGACCCGTTTTAATTTGGGTCCAAGTTATGGTCTATGAGTTTCTTACTTGATATTGAAGATGCCACAACCGTATATTTTTGAGAAATTCTATTTGCACCATGAAAATAACTGAGCACACCCACTTTTCAAAAAAAAAAAAAACTTATTAACAAAATACACATGAGTTCCGTGCTTATCTCATGTGCACGGGTGTGAAACGTTGTGCAAATGATATATGCAAGGGTTTTCACAGCCTTGCACCCCTTTATGTTCACGGCCTTGAAATTTCGTGCACGCCACTAACGAGCGATAAATGCGAAGAAAGAGGAGAAGATGGTTGCCGGTGACGGTGGGGCAGAGAGGGGAGCTCGCCTGTGATGGGGCGGCCATCGGGGTTCAGTCATAGCAGGTGGGAGGGGAAGAGAAGAGGAGAAGAAACCACTTAGCTCACCGGAGGCAGAAGAGAGGGGAACTCGTCAGTGATGGTGGGGCAGAGAGTTTGCCGGAGGGAGAGATGGTCATCGGTGATGGGGCAACCTTAAGGGTTTGGTCGTAGCAAGTGGGAGGGAAAGAAAAGAGGAGAATAGAAGAGGAGACGAGAGCAGAGAAGAGGAGAAGGGTGTTTTGGGTATTATTGGAAAAGTAGGTGGGCTCAGCAAAACATGTGGGACGTGCAAATAGAATTTCTTTATATTTTTATATTGGTATATTAAAGATTTAGATTTAAAAGATGCATCATATTCTAAGTCTACTAGAGGCCTGTTTGTTTTCATGGAATTCAAATTCTAAGAATTTGTTCTAAGAATTTGAAGAATGTATTCTTATTGAAGTGGTCAAAATTGAGGATAAAAAAAATAAATATGAAGATCCATATATGTTCATCAAATAATCTCCCATTTGGTACAAAATGATGACCTAGCCAACAACCAAACTGGGTCTCACCAACATCTTCACCTTATATCCTTCACAGCCGACTTCCTTAATAGTGCTTTATTTGAAATGTTTTGCCATGAATTCCTTATAATTGAATATCATGCTCTAAGAGAAGGGCTAATGAACTTTTCCATATCAGCAAAAGGTGATTAAATGGGTAACTCCTTTCCCTCATCTCTCTACTATCTTCACCAAACATCATCCAAGATCATCATCCTTGTAACTTTCAAGGGAGCAGGGGTGCTTATGGGCTAACCCGCGACATCTTGGTTGTCTTTGGTATAGATTCTTATTCAATAAAATCTTAACACACAATTTCTCTAGCATAAGTGGTAGTGTACAAACGGGAAATAAATAAACAAAAACATGAACCTGCTCTACCTCATACCTGACCCATATCATTATCCTGTCAAGGGTTAGGTTGGATATGGAGAAGAACATGAGTAGGTTGGGTCAAGTTTGGATTAGCCGGCCCATACCAGACCGCCCCATTTGCCGCCCCATCCCGAAGTAAGGGTAAATCTGAACCTGCTCTACCTCATACGTAACCAAACTCATGACAGGTTCATGACATGTGATACAAAACCTGCCCCTTGAGGATGCAGTTATCCTTTTGTTTTATATAATTGGAGAAGTTTCAAACCTTCAAGCTCAAAGTCTCCCTTAAGCTCAAGCTTTGTGCATGATATTTAAAAATAAATATATCAACAAGGATAGGCTCCGGGCAGTAAAGAACCGGCCATGTTCCGTCCAATTTTTATCAATGTTGGTTTTTATTTTGCTTTTTTCTTTCTTTGGAGAGGAGTAAAGCAACTCACCAGGGATTGGATGAGAGTGGCAACTTGTTATATCCACACTGCGAGAACTTGGTCCACGCGGCACCCTTAATCACGGGGTGTAACGTGTCAACCACGGGCTTCAAGCGGTGAGTCTCCGTTAGCCCGTATAGGAAATATCCAAGTCCTGACCATGGGCTTATAAGTCAAACCCTGTATTAACTTAGCATTAGGCCTTTCAAAACCATGTGGTTCCGGAAACGGTAAGAACTTCGGAATTAAGCATGCTCGAGCGAAAGCAATACTAGGATAGGTAACCTCATGGGAAGAGGTCACTCCTCGCGCGCGCACATGGGCCAAAGTGAATAATTTCATGTTGAGTTGGGCAGGACGACTCTATTTCTAGTGGCCACGGGGCATCTCGCGCGCGCACATGGGCCAAAGTGAATAATTTCATGCTGAGTTGGGGAGGATGACTCTATTTCCAGTGGCCATGGGGCATCGTTAGCCGGCATCAGAATATCTAAGTCTCGACCCTGAGCTTATAAGTCGGAAACCATAAGAACTCCGGAGTTAATCGTGCGGCTTCGGAAACCATAAGAACTCCGATATTTAGCGAGCTCAGGTTGGAGCAGTACTAGGATGGGTGACCTCAAACCCAAAACAACATTTATCAAATCTGGTACTAGTTGTTAGAATTTAAAAAGCATAATCGAGAGAGAAGTTTGGAGGAAAAGATGAAGCATAATCGAGAGAGAAGTTTGGAGGAAAAAGATGATCCTCAATGTGAGGTTCGTTTGTATATTTATAATTACATTATACCCTAATCAAGGGCCCTAAACATCCTAATCAGTACAATCAGAATAATGAATAATCAATCTCCAAATCTAAACAAGGAAGTAAATAAGAGATAAAACAGTAACATAATCTAAGATGATCCCACACGTGGGATTTTATATACAGCTGTGTACAAGCCCTTGATGGGCTAGGCCTAGTGGGCCTAAGTCACATTATCTTCTACACTCCCCCTCAAATTGATGTGGTAATGCAGAAAACAGCAATTTGCTAGTGAGATCGTGATGCCGTGGTTTGGGAAGTGCTTTGGTGAAGTATCTGCCAACTAGTCCTGAGTAGAAACATGAGGCAAGGTTATCTTCTCAGTGACAACGTGCTGACGGATGAAATGACAATCAATGTCAATGTGCTTTGTACGTTCATGAAAGACTGGATTATTAGCAATTTTGGTAGCATTGGTATTGTCCGCATGAAGAGGTGTAGAATTACCAACAATGACACCAAATTCACAGAGAAAACGGTGGAGCCAGATGATTTCAGCACTCGTGGACGACATTGCCCTATATTTGGCCTCAGCAAAAGACTTTGACACGGTGGTTTGCTTCTTGCACTTCCACGAAATCAAAGAGTCGCCGAGAAACATACACCAGCCAGTGGTAGATCACCGAGAATCAGGGCAACCAGCCCAGTCGGCATCTGCATATGCTGATAATAGCCGAGAATTATCAGAAGGATAGAAAAGACCATGAGTAAGAGTGCCCTTAATATAGCGGAGTATGTGCAAAGCAGCAGCAAGGTGGGGTTTGTGAGGATTGCTCACAAATTGGCTAACTGTATGAACTGCATGAGAAATATCAGGTCGAGTCATAGTTAAGTAGAGCAAACTACCAACTATCCGCCGAAAAATAGAGGGATCATCCAAGGGAGGGCCATCCTCCGTACTAAGTTTACTGTTTAATTCCATTGGTGTATCAAAGGTATGAGCATCATCAAGTCTTGCTGAGGTGATAAAATCAGTAGCATATTTATGCTGATGGACCCGAATGCCTGATTTGGTACGCGAAAACTCAAGCTCCAGAAAGTAGGTGAGAGGACCGAGATCCTTCATTCTGAAGTGGCGAGTAAGATGGAGCTTGAGGTCCGTAATACCAGAAATATCATTGCCACTGATAATCATATTATCAACGTAGACTAAAAGGAATGTATAACCCTTCGGTGTCCACCTAAGAAATAGTGAACTGTCAAAATGACTCTGTCGAAAACCAGCTTGAAGAATTACTGCCCAGAATTTTTCAAACCAAGCCCTGGGAGCCTGCTTAAGTCCATAAAGAGCTTTCCTTAATTTACAAACATGCTGGGGAGGACAAGCATATCCCGGAGGTGGTTTTAAATTCACATTCTCACTCAAGTCGCCATGAAAAAAGGCATTTTTGACATCCATTTGCCATAGGGGCCAGTTGCGGGCAGCAGTTACACATAGAAGAGTGCGAACAGTGGTCATTTTAGCCACTGGCGCGAAGGTCTCTTTATAGTCAATCCCATATTCTTGCTTGTAACCATGTGCAACCAATCAGGCTTTGTAGCGGTCAAGACTCCCATTAGAGTGAACCTTTATGAAATAGATCCATTTACTGCCGATTACAGATGCGCCGACAGGGGTCAGTACCAAATCCCATGTTTTGTTTGCTTCAAGAGCAAGCAACTCCTCAGTCATAGCATCCTGCCAGTAAGCAATCTTTGAGGCCTGTGAATATGAAGTGGGTATAGGAGTACTATCCAAAGAAGTAAAAAGAATAGGAAAGCCATAACGGTCAGGAGCAACTGAAGGACAACTAGAGCGTCGCAGGGGTATGATACTATCAGAAGAAGCATTAATACCTGAGGGTGCAGTAGGTGGCACTGGAAGAGGATCAGGAGAAGGAGTCTCCATAGGAGGAACCGTGTTACGCCGGACATAGACATTGGTAATAAGTGGTGAAGAAGTAGTCGAAGGGAATTTTGGCATATAGGACACAGCAACAGAGTAATTATCCAAACGCAAGGAAAAGAAAGGAATGTGTTCCAAGAAGATCACATTACGAGATATTGGCATGCGTTTTTCAGATTGATCATAACACAAAAATCCCTTGTGTTCAGTACTGTAACCCAGAAAGACACATTTGGCAGCCTGCGGTGACAACTTAGTGCGTTCTGTAGAAGGAAGATGAACAAAGCACAAGCAGCCAAAAACTCGTAAGTGAGAATATGAAGAGGCATGACCAAAGAGAGTTGCATAAGGAGTCGTCTTTCCTAGAACGGAGCTAGGATGACGATTGAGGAGATACACAGCTGTCTGTGCAGCATCACACCAAAATGTGGGAGGAACTAAGGATGCAAGGAGGAGAGTACGAACAGTTTCAAGAATATGTCTGTTCTTTCTCTCCGCAACACCATTTTGCTGTGGAGTATGTGGGCAAGATGTTTGGTGAAGAATTCTTTTATTAGAAAGGAAGGCAGAGAAATCATGGGACATGTATTTGCCACCAGAGTCAGACCTAAGAATTTTTATGTCTTTCTTAAATTGTGTTTGAACCATTTTGTAGAACTTTTGGAAAAGAGAAAATACTTCAGATTAGAAGCACATGAAATAAATCCAAGTGAACCGAGAATGATCATCAATAAATGTCACATAATACTTAAACCTTGTCCTTCTCAATGTGGGTGCAATTCCCCAAACATCCCTGTGAATAATATCAAAAGATGACAACGCACGAGAGCGATGAATAGGAAAAGGCAAAATATGACTCTTACTCAAGCAACACGTTTCACACTTTGATTGAATGAAAGAGGACACCATTTTATTATCAAAAGTAGGTTCTAAACAACCAAATTTAAACAAAGAAAGTAAAGAAGTAATGTTCACATGACCAAGACAACTATGCCACACCGTCCACAATTTATTGAAATTAGGAGAAGAAGAAGAAAATAGGGAATGATGTCCAATGTCCAGCAGAAACAGTCGACCATGTTTACTCCCCGTCGCGGTCACCTTCCTAGTTTGCCGCCCCTATATGACACAACCATTGGAAGAAAAGTTAACACTATACCCATCATCAATAAGTTGTCCTACAGAAAGTAAATTGGCTGATAATTTGGGAACGAAGTAGACATTGGGAAGGTTGATGGACTGGCCAGAGACACTGGATAAAGTAATGGTACCAATACCAGAAATGATTAATTGTCTTCATTAGAAGTGGTGATTTTGTCTTTGCCAAGGTAAGGGTGAGAGTCTATAAAGCTACTTTCTATAGAAGTCATGTGGTTAGATGCTCCTGAATTGAGAAACCATGTGGATGGGGTGATAGATGATGACAGAGATACTGAAGAATGAAAAGCAAGAAATGCTATAAGATAATGAGTTTGATGCCGATGTCATTAAAGCCCATAGATGCGTATGCTGAAGTCACTGTGTTCTAAATCAGTTCTTGAATCTCGGAAGGAGTCATGGATACGGACCCGGAAGAGGTGCTTCCCGTATCAGGGAAAGGTGCTTGAACTTGGAACGCAGCTGGAGCATTATGTTTGGAAGGATTCTGCTTCTGTTGGGGCTCATTCTTTCACTGTAAGCTGTGACAGTCATCAATAAGATGACCAGAGTGTTTGCAATATCTGCAAACCAATTTCTTACGACAGTTTTTGGCAATATGACCGAAGCCTTTGCATTCATAGCATTGAGCCGGCTTCTGATTGGGGTTTGCCAGAAGAGTAGAATCAACCGAAGGAGGAGCTAGGAAGGCCTTTGGTTCTTCAATAATAGCACGCTGTGAGTGGAGGCGAAGTTCTTCGCAAAGGACTTCTTCGAAGCATGTATCCAGGTTTGCAGAGACTTCTCTATTCATGAGAGCCGATCAAACAGATTCGAATTCGGGTCGTAGATTCATAAGGAATTGGCTGATGTGGGTGTCCTCTTGTTATTTAAGAGCCTCTGAAAGAAATCCAGAAGAAACAGTTTGAATAATCATAGCATTTCTTTCAGTCCATAAGGTGAGAAATCCATTGAAATATTCTTGCACTGTTTTATCGCCTTGACTGAATTTAGCAATTTCACTATCTAATTGAAATTTGTGGGCTTTATTAGTTTGATGATAAACTTTCTTGAGATGAGACCACATATCAGCTGCGGCAGCATAAGCTTGAAGAGCAATGGCAAGAGAAGGATAAATGGAGTTAAGAATCCAAGTGATCACCTTAGCATTTTCTTTAGACTAGGTGGATAAGGCTTTTGTGTCAGCAATACTTGTAGTAGTATGTTTAGTTATCTAGCCATCAAGATAACCAATCAGTCCTTGGCCTTCTACAAAATTCTTTAAATGAAAAGACCAGGCCATATAATTATTCCCATTGAATTTAACAAGAATAACATCATACTTGTCCATAGTAGAAAAGTAGCAACCGTACTACCAACAATAAAGAGCAACCAACGACAGCAACCAACAACAGTAACAGCAACCAACAACAGTAACTACAACTATGCAAACAGTAGCAAAAAAAGGACTAACGACAGTGCCAAAGAATGCAAATAAACAGGCAAGCAAAAGGCAGTAGACATGATGAAGTCTGCTAATACAGCAAGAAAATCTGCTTGACTCTGTTTGAACCTTGCTAGAAGTCTGTTAAAACAGCAGAGGAGGTGTCTGAGGAGCAATCCATCAGCAGACAGCACAAAAATGCAAATAAAGCACCCAGGCGACCTAGATTGTGGAGGCAGGAGCTGTGCGTGGACCCCACAAAATGATTTAATCACAGATCATATTGGAATCTCTGGAAGGAGTTCAAAAGTACTTCCTCTAGTCCAAGGGTGATGAGGATTGGATACAGATCCACAAATCTGAACGGCTGTGATGAAATCTCTTTGCTACAGGAATATCAAAATCGACAAAGGAAGAAAGGGATGAAACCTACCTCAAATGGTGAGAAAAAAATCCATAAAAATCCTTAGAATACTCCTTAAGGTCTGGCGATCCCAACTGTGGAGGATGCTTGGTTTTCCAAAGTTGATCAGTGGTGGGCCACAGTTGATCAGAGGCACATCAGGTACTGTTTAACAGCAATAGTAGCAGTAAAGAAGAGAGGATGATGCACGCCGATGAGAGGAGGGATTCAATAAGGGATGAGAGATTGATCACAAGTAGGCTCCGATACCATGTTAGAATGTAAAACGCATAATTGAGAGAGAAGTTTGGAGGAAAAGATGATCCTCAATGTGAGGTTCGTTTGTATATTTATAATTACATTATACCCTAATCAAGGGCCCTAAACATCCTAATCAGTACAATCAGAATAATGAATAATCAATCTCCTAATCTAAACAAGGAAGTAAATAAGAGATAAAACAACAACATAATCTAAGATGATCCCACACATGGGATTTTATATACAGTTGTGTACAAGCCCTTGATAGGCTGGGCCTAGTGGGCCTAAGCCACATTATCTTCTACACTAGTAAGGGTAGGCTGCTCATATCTGATCCTTAATCAAACAATATATATATATAGGGAGACGCTCCTATGAGAGATATCTCTCACCTTACATGAGAGATAGGAGTAGAGGCCCTTACATTTAAGTTGTTGGGATTGAATTGGATGTGAGGGCCCCCAGCTTATCTCTCATAGTAAGGTGAGAGCATCTCTCATAGGAACATCTCCCATATATGTATATATAGGGAAATTCTCAAAAACTCCCTTATCTCAGAAGCGGAGTTTTTGCCCCTATCTATTAGCCAATGATTTAAGAGAATCAATAAAATATCTACAGTTTTAGGAGAATATTTAGAAGAGATAATGGATAAGTGTATCATTGATGACACATGTCACACTTTCATTGGCTAAAATAGGGGCGTTTTTATTATGATAAATGTTCGGGGAGTTTTGTAGCGTAACCCATATATATATATATATATATATATATGTATATGTATATGTGTATATGTATATGTATATATGTATATATATATATATATAAATATGAATTCTCAAAAACTCCCCATTTCAAAAGGGTGTTTTCTTCCTCTTGATTTGTCCAATGAGATAATGCCACTTCATATTGTACATGCCAATTATTTAGCCTCTTTAAAGGCAATAACTATCATGCTTTCAAAAGCAATAAATCTTTTCCTAACTTTTCTCTTGTTTAAATCCATTACATTCCTATGTTTTATCTCTTTCAGAATATCTTTTTTGAAAAATTGGATACTAAGAGAGGATGACAGGATGTTTGTTTGACACAAACCTTTTTATTCTTCCTTCTTCATTTTCTATAGTGGGGCACACCCTTGATAAAGCCCTTTACATAAATATTTAGATAAATCCGAGCCATTCGATTCACCTACATTCTATGAATTTGGTCTTTTTTAAAAATTTGTCACTAATCCGATCATTTAATTGTAAATGGATTTAATAACAAAATAATGGGTCCTATTGATAGATTTCTAATGTTCCCATGCTATAATGACAAAATAAGTGGGTCCTACTAGTAGATTTCAAGTATTTTCATGCCCATTAACTTCAATGAATTTAATCGTAAAATTAAGAGGGTCCCACTAGTAGGTTTTTTATTTGTAATTTTCCTTGCAATAATACAAGCAATAATTAATAAAACACATTGGCATAAATTTGATATCCAATCAACCATTAAATGACATTGACTTAATCACGAAAATAAGATGGCCCATTGAGAAGGACAGAAAAAAGGAAATATTTATGGCTCTTGGACTAACAGTATGGAAGTGATGTTTTGAGAGATAAAATAGGGAAAGAATAACATGACTTGTTGCTTTATTTAGAGAGAGAAAATATGGATTTTAAATAATGCTTTGACTTCTCTCTAAAAAAATAGGGCCAGATAAACGCATACACCAATTAGAAGAGGGGTGTTTTTCACAAAAGAACGTCCGGGGAGTTTTGTAGCGTGTTCCATATATATATGAGCTAGCTCTCCCAAACTGCAACTTAGCTTATCCTAAGCTGAAACAGGGCTAGTCCCACAAAATCAAAGTCTATTATGCCATTTTTTGAATGATGATCGTCTCCAAAATCAAGATAAATCCAATAAGAACTGGATTTTTCAGTTCCATTATGCAAAAAACAGATATAATCAAGTTTGATTTGTAGGACCAACACTATTCCAGCTTAGGATAAGCTAAGCTACAGCTTATGAGAGCCTTTCTCATATATATATATAAGGCAAAGGTATGAATACAGACTGACATGATGTTTCACTTCATAAACTTTCTCCCAAGTCCCAACTATACTACCAAGCAGGCATCAGAACTCAGAGGTGCACCACCCACTTCACTTTTCTTGTTGGGCCCAAAATAGATCATGCCCAGCCCATTAGAGAAGCATTGGGCAGTAAGTGTTTGTACATAATATCAAGCACAGTCCTGATGAAGAACCTTGAAGTCGGCCCTTATCGACCCCAAAGCAATCAGATCTCTGTGTTAGCCCAGCCCATGTTTAACCATTTTTGGTCGGGGTGGAAGAATCCGACCCAAGCTGCTAATCTGGCCAGAATTTGACCTGCAATAAATATGGGTTAAGAAAACGTGACCCGCATTTAAGTGAGCAAGGTGTTGACCTGCATAACCAACACAACTCATTTAAATGGGTTGGGTCAGCGTCGACCATATCGAAACCCATTTAAACAGTTTGAAGGCTTATTGTTTTGGTATTTAGAATAGGTTATTTTATTTGGAATGAGCCACGCTTATGTTGGGCTTTTGTTGGTCTGCAATCAAAGTCAACTACAGTCTTAATATTTGAAATGGATTGGGTAGGTTGGATCAGGTTGGTTTGAGTTAAATGGGTTGACTTGCATTGGATGCAGGATATGTGGGTCAGACCAGGTTGACTCTCATTGGGTGTGGAGTGTAGTTACCTGAACTATTTTTAAATGTGGGCCAGATATGGGTGGGCTTCAGCCCATAGACACCCTCGGTTACTGGCCCATTTTTACCCGACCCAACCCGTTTGCCACATTAGAGTCTTGGGCATGTCCAATGATGAGATGAGGGACAGAAAGATTCAAAGCAACTCTGACAGCTATGTTTTTGGTAGGAGTCGCAGCAGTATCTCCTCTAAGATACGATTGGAACACGTTCGTTTTAAACAAGTGAGATTGATGAATGGAAAGAGAACATTGAAAAATACTAAAATCCCCCCAAGTGCCTAGTGATACTGAACTCGGAGTCCCAGATCAAGTAACTCTCACTCACATGGATCCCATTCATTCATTCACATAATATAATGCTGAAGACACTTTCCAAAGTAGGTAGGAGGTACATATGCTATGCTAGCTTCTGGGATCTGTCTGGTCCCATACTAGTAATTTGTAATCATTATCAGCAATGTCCAAGTCTTGAAGCATGACTGACAAATCGGTTCTTGACTGATATTTTTTTTCACTTTATTTCAGCTCTCTTTCTCTAATTTTTTTTTTAATAGTTAGAAAATGATAATTATGTGAGTCCATAGAAGGTGGAGAGAGCTAAGTTTCAGTGTAGTTTTGGTTTTGGGCTGAACCCATAAAATCAGTATTGGTGATGGTTACAAATCCTAAACAAACCAGGCAGTTTGACTCGATTTAGGCCAAGTTTAGAACCATGGCTGTTATGAAGGTGATGGGCATTCAATTAGTTCGAAATGAAGCAATTGGGGGTTTGATATAAGAAACCACTCTTTGTCCCTTAGATGGATACTTAGGTAGGTAGGGTACATCAGAACTTTTCTATTGAGGGTATGGTCACCTAAAGCACGGCAAGAGCAAGGTCATCCCATCATTGTTCCCAATCCCAGTATCATAAACAAAGGCTCCCATTAGCTCTCTATGTTCCCTCAGCACCCCCTTCCTTTCTTCCTTTGCAATTTACTTAATTGGAAAGAACACATGGTTCAGGGTCAAGTTAAAGCAGCCAGAAAACCATACCCAACTTTCCAATTGTACACACATAAATAAATGGAGTTTGTGCAGAGTGCACATACAAACACACCCCCACACACCCGCCAAGGTGCCAGGCTAAATCCATGGGTGAAACATGTCAAACCAATAGCAGGGATCAGAGGGATCCCAGCATTTCTCTCCGAGTGAAGCGCGGGTCTCTCTGCTGCTGCAGCTGCCGGCTAAGCATCTCTTCATCGTCATCGTCGGAGGGCGAGCGAGTGGAAGACAGGCCCATTTCAAGCCTAGCAGCCCACGCCATGGTCCAAGAACGACTCGATCAGATAGCGAGAGGGAGAAGAAAGAAGAGGGTGGCAAGATTCAATGATCGTAGATGTAAATGCATTGTGATGATAGCCATGGACAGGGATTCTTACGATCCAAGGGAGGATTTTCGACGGTCGATGATGGAGGTGATAGCTTCCAATAGGATAGAGGGACCCAAGGAGCTGAGGTCCCTCTTGAACTGTTACATGTCCATCAACTCAGAGGAGTGCAGGCCCATCATACTTGAGGCATTCCATCAGGCCTGTAGCAACATTTTCATGTGTATGTGAGCAGTACAAGAGTGAGGCTCTTCAGAGTTTGCTATGTGATCATGCTCTGTTTATGTTGTAACATAAGACTGGGAACTCCCAGCTCTAGAAATGCTGTTCATTCTGCCCAGCAAATGCACTTTGCACTTCCTTTCTCAATTTAGCATTAGCAGTCTCTGTTCTACCCTATCGCCCATGTGTAACATTTTTTTGCCATGGTCCATGCTTCATTTTATTTTCTTTAATGGGTTCGGTCTGAAATAAAACATCATAAAAGCTTGAATCTTTTTGCTTCTATTTCTGATTATTTTTAGAGTAATTTCTTTTAGAAAAAGGACCAAAACAAAAACCAAAAATATCAGTCACCAACCGATATTATCAGCCATACAACTGTGTTTTGAAACCATGTTCTCTTTAAGCCTTCGCCAGTTAGGGACTTCATTTAATTATTTTAATTGTAATAAAGTAAACATAATTTAGAATGATTGGGTGGCATCAGATCATATATGTAAACTTCACCTCCTTCCATGTTGGATCACATTGGCATCGACTAGTCAAATTATTAATGATAAGCTTTCTCGGCCTACAATTCAAAAGCTTTCATGTAACCAAGGTGATTTTGTTCCATCTTGAATCCACAATGCAAACTTCACTTTTGTTTTGCTATCCAAGAGGAGAAAAGGGAAAGTGATGAGTTACAAAACCTCTATAGTTTGATTAATCATGATCGACCTAGAGATTAAACAGGAGAACTTTGGATATGCTTTGAACATTGTTTGGATATCGTCCCTTTTTTTTTTTTTTTAGTTTTTTTTATAGGATAACCAATGTGAAAGCTTGACCACTGTGATGCAGACGTTTTCATAGGATGACCAATGTGAAAGCTAGACCTCCGCCAGTAGGTTCAAACAGGCCAGTTGACATCCCACTAGAAATTGAACTGAACCAAACTGAGTCAGGCCAATTTTCAACTCAATCCTCTAATAGAAAGATGACTCTGCCTGATAACGTCTACTTTGTGTATAATTTGTGCACTGATCAGAACCATTGAGCCAATAGGCCCCATGAATGTGGACAAAGACTAAAATAAAATGGAGAACAACAAATGCATACTAAATGGTTCCCCGATTCTCTAATTACCGGGAGGTTCCGATCCGTTAAAAACCGGGTCTGAGTCCTTATTTCAGCCCTAATGAGCAAAATGGATCCGGTTCCACCTTGGTTTAGACCCGTGGACCCGAGACCCAACATATTACCTCAATTTTTTAAAACATCTCCTAAAAACCTTGTTTTTTTAATATCATTATCTACCTAGACCCTAACCCGGATCCAAACCCGTCCCATATATAGTTCTGGTTCCGATTCCAGAGCCAAGAAACCGGTTATGAAACGGTTCTGGGCCCGGATCCGGTTCCACCTTCTCCTTAATAGTTCGGAACCGACCCGTTTACAACCCTATAAACGGCCCCTGAGAGGTCTCCATGTACATGAATTCTTGAAAATTCTGCACCTTGTGAGGCCCACAACTTGTCTATTTACACTTGGGACCATGACCAACCTAACTGAATGGTGACACCCAAAATAAAATGTTAGATCATATGTGGCGATCAATTTGATCCGACTGCAAAAATCACTCGGGATGGAGTAAGTCTGAACAGACGGTCTAACTTGTTGAGAATTGGGCTCTAGGCAACGGGAATACAATATAGGCTCTGTAACATGTACAATACCTAAAGGCACCAACTTGTACATGTGGGCCTCCCATCTTTCATGATCTCTATGGAGAGCCTGTGGCACCGGATAAATGATATTTGGAGCCTCTGCACCACTGCAGGCCAACACGGGCCAAGCACGTGGGGGAAGTCTGCGTCCGGATCAGGCCCTTTTCTAGGCCTGCAGTCCATTGGGACTGTCGTGTTAAAACGATTGAAGGGGCTAATTTGGGTACAAATGGATCCAAACCCTCTAAACTTGGTACATGCTCGGATATGAACAATGGCTCCAAAGAGTTGGCCATTATATGATTTTCTTGGGCTTCATCAGTAGATGCGGGCCATACATATCTGATGAAAGAAGAAGCTATGGATTGTTGTCAGACAATATGCAGTCACCAACAGACCCCTAATGTAAAACAAAACAGACTGAAGAGCTAACACCCACAGGCCATGGTAAAACCATAAACCCTGTAAACCAACCAAGCATTTTTGGCCCCAAAAGAACAACAAAAAAATAAATAAAAAGCAACATAAGCCTACCTACCAATTATAGAGTTAAAAAGCAAAAGAAAGCAAAAGAGAGGAATCATTCTAGAAGAGGATCTGAACATCATTCAGCTGGTAATTCCAGCTTAAATCAACACATGCAAACAATAATCAGAGTCTTCCAACACCATATGTCCCAAGTGTGCCAATATCTTGGTCAGATTCATCCAGAGTTACTGAACTGAATGCCCATCCAAGTCACTTGTGAAGTGGGTGCTAGAGTTATGGTTCAAACTCGAAAATCCGTGTAATTGAAGAACCTGATTTTATGGTGAAAAGCACACAGAGAGTCACATGTGAATCAAACAAGTGTCCGGACAATGGACTAAGAGATCTAATGAGGCAAACCAGCACTCAGTAACAAAGCAAGATGGTGAAGGATTTATTTTATTCCCTGTACAACTAATGACACTTCCACTCCCCTCGCATGTATTCCCAACAATCATCCTCTTCTCCCATCTCTAAAGAAACTCGAGGAATACACCATTTTGGCCTTTTATCAATTGTATGAAAAAATTGCCACCAAAGAGCCTTGCACATTGCCGGAAAAGACCCCTTATCGAAGAGATGTTTCAGCATTCTTATAAGAATCACGGACTTTATATATTTGAGCTTATTCCACTTGAATGTCCATTTCCTTTCTATTTATCTACAAGGAAACCCCATTAGTAATGCCTTGATTGCCTTCACTTAATGGTAATAGACAAACTAGTAATGTCACCAGAGAAAACTTCAAGATACTTTGGACTTCAAATGAAAATTGTGGTGCTCTTGTATATCTGTAAATTGCTGAAGGAGCTCCTTCACTTCGCATTGTAGAGAAGAAAAATTGTAGGTTAGGGCACAGCAAAGACAGTGCCTGTAATAAATCCATGTTAGCCATCATCAATCTGTCTCCTTCTCAGGTCCAAAGTAAACAGTGCTACAGACAGACACCAAAATAAGGAAACATCCAACAAGTCTGTTGAGAGATGGAGCTTCCCTCAAGAATATCATGCCCCAAATTTGTGAAAGAAAGGCCTGTAAAACAGAAGCATTATTTATTTCAAAACATTTACTGTGATTGAAAAGTAAAGGGCATTATCAGCTTATATGCATCTTCCACAATTCAAAACATCCCAGGGACTGATTCACGACATGTATGCATGACAATTAGACCATCCAATTAGTGGGTCCCATTGATGATAGACTAAAACCCATAAATCACAGAGATTGGATGAAAACCACCACCAAATTTTGTTGTCTGTATACGAGCAACTGGACATAGGCCAGCATGCACGATGGCACCACAATTTAGATGGTCTGGATTGGTAGTGAAGAGTACATCATTTAACCAGTATTAAAGTTGCCACAGGTTTATCTCAAGAAACAAAGTGCAGTCCATTTCACTGAAAAAAAATGTTACATTTTTAGCAGAAAATTTTTCATAAGGAAAATAAAAGAACCTCCTGTTCGAAAATGTAAACAAATTAGCATAAGCAAGAGAACAACCTCGATGTACTGAATATTAGCAACTTTGCTAGTTTTCTCGAGTTGAAGTCCACGAGCTAAGAAAATCTGTAGGTAAACATGAAGACATGTTAAGAAATAGCTAAGCTACTGTTCGGAAAGAGGAAAGAGAAGGATATGGCAATAAGAGCACATCATGCAGCCATGGAAGATTTCGAAAAATTCTATAAACATCTCTACTTCTTTTGAAGGAATACCTCTGCTAAAAACGCCAACACACCAAGTAAAACCATTGGAAGAAATGAATAAATATTCGGCATGACAAATTCCTGCAAAGAAGAAACACTATAAATAGATGAATATCACCTGTAACAATGAATGAACTACGAAGGTTTCAATTTTCCAACTGATAAAATGATTGGTCTCTGTTGGCTGGAAAAAAATGACTGATCTTACGCTTTCTTTCCCCATTTGTTACAGAGATGACAGTAAAATTTTCTTAAACCAACAAAGGGTGTATCCACTGAAGTACTGAAATATTACGACAATGAGTATATCCTAGCAAAACAAAAGTCTATAACGAAAAGGAACTGAAGCTCTTATCCAATAAGTACTAATGAGAAGAGTGAATTTCCTTTCTCTTTGATACAAAAGGACGTTTGGTTTGCTCCATTGACTTTAATCACTGACAGAGATATTGTCTCGTTAATCGATGATGAAACTAGATGCACATGGTTATGTTTCATGAAGTCTTGTGATTACTTATTGTCAATACTCAATACTGGAAAGTTCTCATAAGAAGGTCATCAAAAATTTTAGGGCTCAGGTTCCAGTGTTGCGATCAGATAATGGGGGAGATTATGCTTCAATGGAATTTGTCTCATTTAATACTTGATTTCATTAGTTTAATTCTGTTAGACAATTTCGGATTAAATCAATAAATTAGGATTTATTAATATCGTGTGCTCATTTTCTCATCTGGGAAATTAGACGACCGTGGTTTCTATCATCTCCATCTGGAAACCAAAATTTTAATGGTCAACAGTCCATTCAGATCGGTACAAAGTCGATCCAACAATCCAGTAAATCCGGATTTGACCGAAAGTAGGTGGACAAGTGCAATTCAAGGGAGGTGTGTGTTTGGTCCATTTGGATGGACCAAGGGTGGGCCCCACAAGCGTAAGCTTACAAAATTTTATCCTAAGCTTTAGCTTAGGAGACCCTTGCCCTATATATATATATATATATATATTGCAATGATACAAGTCAAATCAATTGCAATAAATTCTGGTGCAATTAATTTGACCTATATCATTGCGAGAATTACACTCGCGCCGCATATATTCAGACTTTTAGAAAATCCAAGTTTTGGGGGGTGACATATTCAAGGCCCATAACATTGATATTCCCTAGGTTACCTCCGCCTGTCCCAAAAAATTAGTGATAAATTCTCAGTCATCCTTGTGATTTACTTCCAATTTTGAGTGGTGGATCGTTGGATGGAGATCTTAATAAAATCTTTTTAAGAAACATAATGAGAAACTCTTTATGTGGATCTCAACTTTCAACTAAAGCAATTTACTCAAACAAGTTCCAGGAGCAACTACTAATTTAATCAAAAGTATCAAATATTTATTGGTCATAAATTGTTTAAACATATAATGAACATACCTTAAAGGCAAAAGCACATATTGCTGCAGCAGTAGCAGCAAGTAAGCTAAAGGCGAAAACTGTGACCCTATTAAGAGAGCAAGAAATTAGCACATGATAAACACCCTTTAGGAACTTCTTTCAGAAGTCGCTGCATCAAACTATTCTAACTTCTATTTAGTGCAAGTTATTTCTAAATGATTGCACGAAATGAAGGCTACATCTACGTGGGGAAATATTCACCGGCACACAATGTGCATGCGCACCACGCGTCACCTGTAGTCTGTGAAAATCAGAGGTAGGTCCCACGTCTGGGACGTCCATGTGTGCAGTGCGAATGTGCACTGTGAGCAGGTGAAAGTTTTCCCGTATACATGATGGGCACAATAAACCAGACCTCAGTAAATACGGAGCAAGTACAAATATGTATAATGAAAGCAATAATAGGAAGGCTATAATTTTCTTTTAGTGGTCAACAGGCTAAACACAAGGTGGAACCATGGTTCACGCATTTTTCGTCGTCATCATCTGGAATGTTTCACAAAAAGTTGTCAACATCATCATCAGAAAAATGATCCAATCAATCTGTGCCAGCTCTACTCCAACTCCACACAAAAAAACTCCAACAAGGCAAAGGCCTCAAAACCTTCCTAAAAACTAAAGTTTGGCAAAGAGTATGACACAAAAACACAAGACAAACTATATAAGCATGGTAGTCAAAATTCACATTATATATGAAAGCAATGTTACCTTACAAACATAAATAATAGTTAATGCAAAAAGGTATAGACAAGGGAACCTCTTATTTTGTGCCAATAACCTTTTCTAGCCATATTGAACTAATATTGAACTATTGGAGCCCATCACTGCACATATGGTATAAAGTTGCTGAATTGCACCACCTGGTGCCCTGCCAACGATGGACTACAGTGAAAAATCCACCCCAATAGAGCAATTCTATTCGTCCAGTCAACAATCAAAAGTATACAGATGGTACATAATGGCAAAGTGCAGCATCTGGTTCCCTACCATGGATGGTCTGCAATAAGAAAACAGACCAATAGAGCAACCCTACACCAGCCTGTAATGATCAAAGGAAAACATACAGTAGAAGAGGTTTTAGATGTGAAAAGCACAACGTACATGATGTACTCATGCATTATGGGTGACAAGTGGAGCCACATCAAGCCGAATAGCCTACATTCAAGATGAAATTTTGTAATTGACGTGCACAAGTCATGTTCCTAAGGGATTCTTACAAGGAAGACTGGACGTAAGATAAGAAAGGAATTCATTGGAAGAGAGAAATTTCATATACATTCCTTATATATGCCAAACTCATTACACCACTCTATGAAGCTGGAGCCATCAAAGAAAGGATCAAGGTTAGGTGTTACAAAGGAATCACTTCAAGTGTAGCATGTTTAGAGCAAAAATGCTAACAAGACTTGAGCTCAGTTCAAGCTCTTTTTCTGTTTTGCAAACCAGAGGGAAAATGATGCAACATAGGTGGGCCAGCCCATTCACCGAGCAGCCAAGCCCATAAGACCAAAATTTCAGACCTAAAGGGTTGGATTTTGTGACAGCTCGTCCAATTAAAAGAGGATTTTCTTTCCATTAGAATTTTAGTAGGTATAAGTTTATTGAGTTGTGTTTAGGACTTCTATTTAGAAATTCAATTAGGTTAGATTTAGTTCCTATTTTGAGAATTTTCAGTTTTTTGGGTTTCGTTTCCTATATATATGGATGTAAAGCAGTAGGACATTTGAGAGATGAATAATTAGAATTTTTCTTCCCTGCATGGGTTTTATCTTTGCAAAAAGTCTCTACCAGGCCCATTTTGCGTGCTTCAGCACCTTCATCCAGTTTGATCAAACCCTTCCCTAGACTACGATACTTGGATACTTGTACAAGCCCAACTTATCCATGTCGGACCGATAAGATACTTGTATTGGTAGTTCGGTACCTGATACTGCACCGATACTTATAGGGTATAAGTTTAGTATATCCTACTTAGCAAGTCCATTGTTTCATTTAGTTCTTTAAATTTTCTTACTTCTCAACATAGAAAATGTTAGAAAGGAACATAAACAATGATAATTTCATTAATTCAACTGTGATATAAAGGAAAAATTAGGACACCTGCATCCGTGTCTGTGTCCTAGATTTCCAAAAGTGCAGTCGTATCCCCTATCCCCTTATCCGTGTCCGTTCCCATATTTGTATATGGGCATCATAGTCCCTTGGTATTGTATCAGGGCTCGTTATTAAACATGAAAGCGCCAAAGTGCTGAGAAGTGAGTGTTGAATATATTAGAATAATGATCATTTATCTGGAATTATGTTATCGTTGGATACCTTCTTGGTAGATTTTGATAATTTGATTTGATTTAGTTTCATTGCTTGCCTTAGTTACTTGAAACCTATATATAGTTGTCTCCTTAAATATAAATTAAAATAGCATTTATTCATACAAGGATCTATGATTATTCACATGATATGAAACCCAAAATAATCTCGGTTGATTATCTTTGCTTGACCTTCATTATTCATCTCCACCATGTGCCGTGCTTGTCTTTTATTCCCCTAAAGGTGTATGTTCGTCTAAGGAAGAAGGTTCCAGCTATATCAGCTCCTTAGACACCTGATGACACAGAACTTGTAGAGTCACATGTTATGATTTATTATCCTACTGCTATCGTTTTACATCCATCTTCTTGATTATCTAACCACCAAATAGATTTGGCTTTTTAATCTCTTTTCACCACCTAGACTCTCTTTACATGCCCACCTTTTATACACAAGAAAACTGTCATCTTAGATGGAGATCTGCAAGAAATTGTTTCGATGAAACTGAAACCACTCCATGGGCTATGTCGGAAACAAGGACTTGTCTGCCATCTTAAAAATCTATTTGTGGCTTAAAGTAGACACCAAAAGCATGATTTGAAAAGCTATTCTCTAGATATACTTCACACAAAATTCATATGAACTTACTATTTTCATCTGGGTCAACCCTTGTGGTCGTACTATATTGCAATTTTATGTTGATGATATAATTATTCTTGGGAATGATTCTCAAGGAATTCAAGAATTAAAGGCCATCTCAAAAGCACTTCAAAAATGAAAGATTACACATTATGAACATAATTTTTTCGGAGTTGAGATCACAATGTCACATGCAGGTCTCTCTTCATTAGAGGAAACAAATAGAGAATTTGATCTCTCTTTCCCATCTCGCTGACACCCAGACTGCTGATATACATTAGAATTAAATTATTAAATTCTGAAAAGAAGGCATTCCTGTACCAGATCCTGTGCTATATCACATTATTGTTGGAAGTTTAATTTATCCCAGAATGATCAAACAGGAGATTACTCATGTTATCCTCGTTTTTGTTTTTTCTTGATCAAGCCTCATTTACCTTTTGCCCATCACATAATTCATTATTTATGTAGCTCTCGTAGAAGAGGGCACTTCCATTCATATGCCTCCTGTTACATCTTGCTGCATGTGGTGCAGATTGGGTTGGACGCCCTGACACGAAAGGATCTACTAAAGGCTGTTGTATGTTCTTCCTACTTATTTCTGATTTCTTGTAAAGGTAAGAATTAGTCTTTTATCTGAATATACTTTGTTGAAGCCAAATGTCCCTGTACAGGTGAAATCATTTGCTTATGACAACTTCATGATTTTTGTGTTCATCTGCAGCTCCTCTACATGAAAAGAACACAAGCAAGAATTAAGAACCCGGAATTGGGACCCAACTCGGCCAATGCCAAGTCCGAGTTGACTCGCCCAACTCGGGTGAATAGCATAGCCGCATGGGACTCAGCCAGGTCAGGTTAGGGCCCTTTTTTAATATGAAAAAAAATTGGTAAAGAAATATGGAAATCTTATTTTCTCTACACAACATTCTCATTCAAATCTTTAATAGTAAAAATGAAAATAATGGTGTCCCTCGGAAAGTGGAAGAGGTTGGGATTTGATATTTGGGAAATGGGAATTAAAAGGGCTTTTAAAAAAGGAGCTTGGGAAGTGGAAAGGGGTTTAAATATAGAGGTTGGGAAGTGGAAGGGTTTTTCTTCCCCCAAAAAAAAATATTTAAGACATATTTAATAGTAAAACTTGAAAGTAATGGTGTCCCTTGGAAAGTGGAAAATGTTGGGAAGTGAAAAGATTTTTAAAGATGGAGGTTGGAAAGTGGAAAGAGATCTTAAATGCGGAGATTGGGAAGTGGAAATGGATTTTAAATACAAAGACTGGGAAGTGAAAGGGATTTTTAATATGGTCAAAGAACCACTTTAATAGTGTATCTATAAAAGGGGGCCAAATATTAAGAAAAAAAGGCTAGAAATATAGAAAAAGAAATAAAGAGACTCAGCCAAGTCCAATTCAGAGCCGACCCAACTCGGTAATGACTGAGTCCAAGTCAACTCGGTCTCGGCGGATTTTTCAAACCATGAACACAAGTGTTGCAGAAATCACATTGAATCCTGTCTTCCATGTGCATACTATACATATTGAGGGGGATTGTCACTACGTTCATCGACTTTTCTCTACGAGAACTCACTTTTACTGGCATTTCTACAGAATATCAATTAGTTGATTTCTCCATAGCTATGGTTAAATCTCGTCATGATGTAGTGCTTGGCAAATTGATGCTTCACCCTCCACATCAATTTGAGAGGAAGTGTAAAGACAAGACCAACGAAGACATGATAAAACACACGACCATAAGTATAATAGGAGAACACCAGTCCTGCTCTCCTTAAATGTTCCATAATGTTGTGATTATCCTTACCCTAATCAGTGGAATTGCAATAGATATGACTACATTAAAATGGTTGTAGACTTCCCTTGTACAATATGTGGTCCGTTAGATTACACTGAGAGTGAAGTTTCCATGTACATACACAAGATCCTCCACGAAATAGTGCCTCTTAGAATGAGGAGGAACTGATTCTCCTTTCCCAAAACTCTGTACGTATATCAAGGTTTCATAGTGTTTATCATTTCTGATATGTGAAGTTGTATGAGGACTATTTTCACATTTGTATAGAATCAAATAGCAAGATCCTATAAATATGGTTCAAATTCTCAGTCGAGAACGGTTCTTATTGGCTGATGCATACCGGTCTCAGCCTATACCATTCCAATATCGGCCTGTGAATTGGTCACGGTCTTGGCTCAGCAAAAAAAATCCCCAAGTTATAGGAATTTATCAGCCGATATTTCAAAATATTAGTCTTGGCCGACATACCAGCCAATATTTTCAAAATATCAGTTCTTGTACTTATTTCTTCCTCTTTCCAAGCATATCAGTTGCTACTCTTCTTTCCCAACACCTATTTCACTTCCAAGCCATCAAAAAATATTACTCTTTCCGGGTTTCATCCAGGAAAATCATAGACAGCTCTACGAAGGTGAGTATTATGAGTTTTTTTTCATTTTTTTAAAGACTTGTTTAGAAATATAGCTTAAAAATGAGGATTACATGTTCTTTTTGTTGTGGATACATTTCATTCTCTCTGATTTACACATTTTGAGGCCAAATCTACTATTTGGGGTTTTGGAAATGGGGATGTTTTGTTGAAATCTTATAGATCTTTGCAAAATAGTTACTCAAAATTTGTTTGGAGTGTGTTTAAAATGTGTGTGGCTTCTTAGTTTGGCATAAATCTACTGAGTAATGCGTAAAAGCTTTAGTTTCTTAAATGTAACACTAGTAGATAGCTCATAAGTCATAATTATGATTGCATTTCATAGAATTTGTGACATTTCAACTTATTTTAGTATATACATGTAAATTTATTTAATTGTAAATAAAATTTATACAATTTCAAATAAGACAATGATAAAGGATATTATGACTTAGGGGACCGATATTTTGATTTATAGTTGTTACTAATGGAAAAAAAAAAAATTGTTTCCAGCATTTTACAATATTCTAGATTTTTTGGATAATTTTCAGATTTTTTTTATGTAAAGAAAAAAAAAAATCACACCGCAACGGACCACGAACCGTGACCGATACCGATACCGATACCGATACCGATGGGTTTTTGGGGTCGGCCAATTCTGCAATTTTAAACCATGCATGTAAAGAAGTCCTTTCGAGCATTAAGATTATAGGAGGACAATATGTTGCGTAAATCTACGAGAATCACCAACTACTCGCAATTTTTGTTAGTGCTCGAGACTAGAATTTGTTTGATCATCCAAAGTAATTTTTTTGACATTAAAAAAAACTTACATTTGATAATAATAATAATCTTATACCATAGTAATATGTCGATCAAGATCCAAACATGTAATGGGCATAAAGTTCAGAAGTAAAAAATATATATAATAATAATAATAAATAATAAATAAAAAAGGTAAAACCGTAAGTATGATATATACAAGTACATAACAATTAGATTAAGATAGGAAAAGGCCAGGTCAATGTAGGGACCTCTTCATTCTAAAGCACAGAAAACTCACATTCATATGCTTGTAATTATTGGTACTTAAAGCTACCAAGCAGAGAAACAAAAGGAAAAAATAAAAAATAAAAATCTAAGACAGGTGCCAGAGCTCAGATAAAAAAAGATGAAAAACCGAATACATTATATTTTTCAAAGTTTATGAAAACGTGTACATTTCAGAGACAACAGAGCTCATTATTCAAGGGAAATACTGAAGTATGCAATTCAAGGTGCTATTGGAGCCAAATTTATCTACACTAAAAAAAAAACCATTTCGAACTGAAAGCTTTCCTGGATTTCAGTTTGGAAGAAAAGAAAATTCCACTCTAACTACTACAGCCCGCAGCTACTAAAAATACAAATATTTTAAATAAGAAGGTGCAGTTGATGATCATACATGGGTTGATCAGATGCCTTTCCTCCAGCACGAATAAGACAGTAGCTGATTCCAGAAGTTGCTGACGAAAATAAACCAACTAATACAGCATAAACAGGGTGGTTCCCTCTAACAACACGAGTGTTACTCGGTTCACCAGTTTTTGTATAGCCTCCTACATACTCCAAGTGAATTTGCGGAGAGTAAGAGAGGCATAAACATAGAACAAAACATTGTTCATTCTGAAATATGTAGTGTCCATTCAAATGTAACATGGTCCGTACCTCGCATAACAAGCATTGGTTGAAAAATGAACAGCAGTCCGAAGATACTGCAAACCAAACCTGATATATGGGTAAAGTATAATGAAGTTTACTTACATGGCAATAATTTTACTTCCATAAAAATGAAGGAAAGCAGATCAAACTCTCAGACTGAAGTTAGATGAAATAAATAAGAAATCCTCATGTTGCTTGAATTACACTGAAGTTAAACAAAAATCTTAGATTCAATAAAAACAGAGGGTTTCTTCTTTTTCGTGTTTTTTTGCTGCTTTAAAAGTCTCCAGTTTGATGGTGTAGAAGATAGGCCCACTTAGGCCCAGCCCACATAGTTGTATATAAAATCCCACGTGTGGGATCATTGATTAGATTTTGTTGCTACTTTCTTGTTGCTAATTTCCCTGTACTACTTCCTTACATAGATTAGGAGATTGATTCATTCTTTATTCTGATTGTATTAATTAGCATGTTTAGAGCCCTTGATTAGGGCATAATGATTATATAAAAGAACTGACGATCCTCCTTGTGGATCATCTGTTTTCTTTCCAAGCTCGTCGCCTTCTTCTTCCTTGATTACATATTATTTCATGGTATCAGAGCACAAGGTTCTAAGAGACTTTTCAACCATCTTCAAATACTTCTCTACTGGTGTAATCTTCATATCGTGCATTTTCTCTGCTGTGTATTTTCATATCGTGCCTGGAGTTCATCTGATCAACGTGGCCCACCTTTGATCAATCTCTAGCTACCAGCAACCACTCTCATGATGATCGACTACCCTTCAGGAGTATTTTGAAGACTTTTCTGGATTTTTTAATCGACAGTTAAGGTACTCTTCTACCACTTCTCCATCTGACGAGGTTGGGTCCTTTTTCTCAAAAGGTTTTCATCACAACGGTACAGATTTGTGGATCTGTATCCAAATCTGGACCGGAGGTCATACAATTGATCTCTTCCAAGCTGATCAATCTAGATCTGTGATTGGACCACTTTGTGGGGCCCACAAACAGCTTCTGCCCAGAAATTTCTGGTCGTCTGGCTCTCTTTTTGCCATCTTTGGACTGAGTTAAGTTATTTTCTTCTGGATGCATATCTCAGCCATCCAAACTGCATCCTTCATGCTTGGTTAGTACAATCATCTCAGATTACATCTTTTTATCAGTTGTGATTGATAATCTCTCTACCACTGGACTGTTTGAGTCCCTATTTTTCTACTATTGGACTGTTTGGTTCCCTCTTTGCTATTGGACTAGCATCTTGTGATTGGTTCTTTCACTGCTGCTACTGTTCTACTATTGCTATTGTTGTTACTGCTACTTGCATCTTGCTCTTGTTGTTCCATTTTCTTCATTACATTTCTACTATTGCTATTGTTGTGGCTATCACTGCTGTTTGCATCTTGCTATTTTCTTGGCCTTGTGGACTGCTGATCTGAGGACTGATCTCTTCCTTCTCCTCCTACTTGGCGAGCTCTATCTCTTTCCATTACATCCTGCATTACATCCTGCAATGGACAAATATGATGTTATCCCCATTAAATTTAATAGGCAAAATTATATGTCCTGGTCCTTCCACTTAAGGAACTTTGTCGAAGGACAGGGCCTTTTGGTTATCTTGATGGATCGATAACCAAGCCTCATATTACAAGTTCTACTGACTCAAAAGGCCTAGCCACCTGGTCCAAAGAAAATGCGAGAGTCGTCACTTGGATCCTTAACTCTATTGATCCCTCTCTTACCGTGGCTCTTCAAGCCTACACTACAGCAGTTGATATGTGGGCTCATTTGAAGAAAATCTACCATCAAACCAATAAAGCTCGGAAATTTCATCTGGATAGCGAAATTGCCAAATATAGTCAGGGGGATAAAACTGTGGAGGAATACTTTAATGGTTTCCTCACCTTGTAGACTGAAAGGGATTCCATGCTGATCCAAACGGTCTCTTCTGGATTTCTGTCTGAGGCTCTCCAGTTACAAGAAGAAACTCATATCAGCCAGTTTCTTATGAATCTACGACCTGAATTTGAATCTATTCGGTCTGCGCTCATGAACAGGGAGAATACTGTCAATCTTGATACTTGCTAAGTCCTTCGCGAAGAACTTCGTCTCACTTCACAGCGTAATATTCTGGAAGCACCGGAAGCTCCCAAAGCCTTCCTTGCGCCTCTTCCTGCTGATTGGGCTCTTTTGGCAACGCCAAAACTGACTCAATGTTACGAATGCAAAGACTTCGGACATATTGCCAAAAATTGTCGCAAGAAACTGGTTTGCAAATATTGCAAACGAAATGGTCATGTAATTGATGACTGTCGAAGCCTACAGCGACAGAATGAGACACAGCCTAAGAAGCCTTCCTCCAATATGCCAAGACAGAATGTTCCTTCCGCATTTCAGGCTCAAGCCCCCGTATCAGATACAGGCAGCACTTCCTCCGGGGCTATATCCATGACTCCTACTCAGATTCAAAAATCGATCCAGAGCACAGTCACCTCTGCATATGCGTCTATGGGCTTCTCTGGTGGTCGGTATCAACCTCATTCTCATATAGCATCTCCTGCCTTCCATTCTTCTGCATCTTTGTCTTCTTCTATCACCTCTTCTTCCACATGGTTTTTAGATTCAGGAGCCTCAAATCATATGACATCTGCAGAACATAGCTTTACATATTCCCACCCATACCTTGGAAAAGAAAAAATTACCACTGCCAATGGTGATCAACTACCCATTTCTGGAGTTGGTACCATTACTTTATCTAGTGTCACTGGCCAGTCCATCACCCTTTCCAATGTTTACTTTGTTCCAAAATTATCAGCCAATTTACTTTCTATAGGATAACTTATTGATGATGGCTATCTTGTTCACTTTTCTTCCTCTGGTTGTGTCATACAGGGGCGACAAACTGGGAAGGTGATCGCGACGGAGAGTAAACATGGGCGCTTGTTTTTGTTGGACATTGGACATCATTCCTTCTTTGCTTTTTCTTCTAATAATTTCAAAAACTTGTGGACGGTTTGGCATAAACGTCTTGGTCATGTGAACAATGCCTATTTAATTTCTTTGTTTAAACTTGGTTGTTTGGACTCTACAATTGATAATAAAATGATGTCTTCTTTATCTCAATCAAAATGTGAAACTTCTTGTTTAAGTAAGAGTCATATTTTGCCATTTTCTATTCATAATTCTCCTGCATTAGAATCTTTTGACATCATTCACACTGATGTTTGGGGCATTGCTCCTACCTTGAGTAGGGCAGAATTCAAGTACTATGTGACATTTATTGATGATCATTCCCGTTATACTTGGATTTATTTCATGCGTGTAAAATCTGAAGTGTTTTCTATTTTTCAAAGATTCTATAACATGGTGCACACCCAATTTAAGAAAGATATCAAGATCCTTAGATCCGATTCTGGTGGAGAATACATGTCTCATGAATTCTCTGCTTTCCTCTCTGATAAAGGAATTCTTCATCAAAAATCTTGTCTACACACTCCGCAGCAGAATGGAATTGCAGAAAGAAAGAACAGACACATTCTTGAAACTGTTCGCACCCTTTTACTTGCATCCTTAGTTCCTCCTGAATTTTGGTGTGATGCTACCCAGACTGCGGTATATCTGATCAATCGTCTTCCTAGTACGGTTCTAGGCAAGACTACTCCTTACAGAGTTCTCTTTGAACATCCTCCTTCATACTCACTTACGTGTGTTTGGTTGTTTGTGTTTTGTTCATCTTCCACCGACTGAACGCACTAAGCTATCTCTACAGGCTGCCAAATGCATCTTTCTTGGTTACAGTTCTGAACACAAAGGGTTCTTGTGTTATGGCCATTTTAAAAAACGCATGCGAATCTCTCGAAACGTGATCTTCTTGGAACAAATTCCTTTCTTTTCATTGCGTTTAGATCACATCCTATTGCTGTGTCCTATTTGCCACAATTCCCAGAATCTGCTCCTGCCTCACCAGCTATCAAGGTCTATGTCCGGCGTAACAAGGTTCATCCTATGGTGCCTCTCTCTCCTGATCATCTCCCAGTGCCGCCTACTGCTCGTACAAGTAACCATGCTTCTTCTGATAATATCCTCTCTACGACGATCTAATCGTCTTTCGATTGCCCCTAACCGTTATGGCTTTCCTGCTCTCTTTTCATCCTTAGATAGTCCTCCTATACCCACTTCATTTTCACAGGCCTCGAAGATTGCTTACTGGCAGGATGCTATGAATGAGGAATTGCTCGCTCTCGAAGCAAATCAGATACGGGACTTGGTACCGGCTCCTGAAGGAGCCTCTGTGATTGGCAGTAAATGGATCTACTCCATAAAAGTCCACTCCGATGGGAGTCTTGATCGCTACAAAGCTCGATTGGTTGCACAGGGTTATAAACAGGAGTATGGAATCGACAATGAGACATTTGCACCAGTGGCTAAAATGACCACCGTTCGTACTCTCCTCTGTGTCGCTGCAGCCCGCAACTGGCCTCTGTGGCAAATGGATGTCAAAAATGCATTTCTTCATGGGGATTTACAGGAGACTGTATACTTAAAGCCTCCTCCAGGATATGCCTGGTCCTCCTAAGCATGTTTGTAAGTTGCGGAAATCTTTGTATGGACTTAAGCAGGCTCCCAAGGCTTCGTTTGATAAATTCCAAACTGCAATTCTTCAAGCTGGATTTCGTCAGAGCCATTCGGATAGCTCACTATTTCTTAAATGGACACCGAGGGGATACACCTTCCTTTTAGTCTATGTTGATGATATGATTATCAGTGGCAATGATAGTGCTAGCATTACAGCTCTCAAACATCATCTCACTCGCCACTTCAGAATGAAGGATCTTGGTCCTCTCACCTACTTTCTAGGGCAGGAGTTCTTGCGTAGCAAATCTGGCATTCGAGTTCATCAGAGGAAATATGCTACAGATTTGATCACTTCGGCACGCCTTGATGATGCTCACACTTTTGATACACCTATGGAGTTGAACAGTAAGATTAGTACAGATGATGGCCCTCCTCTGGATGATCCCTTTGTTTTTCGGCGGATAGTTGGTAGTTTGCTCTACTTAACTATGACTAGGCCGGATATTTCTCATGCCGTTCATACGGTTAGCCAGTTTGTGACCAATCCTCACAAACCTCACCTTGTTGCTGCGTTGCGCATACTCCGCTATGTCAAAGGCACCCTTAATCATGGTCTCTTCTACTCTTCGCGCGCTTCTCTGCACTTATCTGCTTATGCGGATGCTGACTGGGCTGGATGCCGGTGAGTGACCTGTTTGGCTCATAGTTACCTAATTCGGTTCACAGGGTTCCAAATTTTGTGCAGTTCGAAGCAAATAAATCGCTATTTGATTCGGTGAAACTCGGAGTTTGCAAAATGCTGGACTCAATTCAGTTCGACATCTAGTTTCAGGAAATAAGAAACGTTGGGGAGTGGAGACATCTAAATGAAGTGAAAAACTCTCTAAAAATAGGAGTTAGAGGAGAGATCTATATTAAGGTTTCATTAAAAGAAACATTAAAAATTAAAAATAGAAAGTTAAATAAGAAGAGGAATCAGAGAAAAACTGCTTTTAGAAATTGAGTCAAACTCAAACTGTAAAATACATACTTAATCCTGTGCTTAGTATACCTGTAGACTCAATCGCTTCATCACCGGATTGTAGGTTCTCAGACTCGTCTAATCTCTCGTGTAGTGTGTGTTAGGGCGGATTTCAGGTATGTTTCTCATCGTCATCTTTTTCACACAAACATGCAGAGAGTTTTAAGAGGGAAAAAAGAGAGAAAAGGGCCCTGCAGCGTTTAAGGAAGGAGATGAGAAAGGGGAAGGTGAAAAGATACAAGATACTCTCTCTCTCCAATTCAATCAATAGAGTTGTTTCTCTGAAAAGTCCAATAACAAAATTGCTGGTTTGGTAGTTCTCAGGATACCTGAAATTTTATTCTGCTTAAAATAATCCTCATCGTCCTCATTCTCAATGGGCACACTGTTGGTGGGCCCATAAGATGAATGGCTGTGATTAAAGTGGATTTTCTCCCCTTTTTATACTCTCCATTCTTTTCAAACGTTCCTACCCAATTTGTGGGAAATAAAGTCAAGTTGGATCCTCATTAGAAATCTCGAGAAATCCTAATTAAAAGGAGAAAAACTCAAGTGGGGTCCACCTATATAAACATTTAGTTGCTCATAGTTTTGGTGAAATGCCATTATTTATTTACTTATTAAAGAATCCAATATCTAAAAAAATATTTATGCATATATTGAATAGACATACGAATCATATCAAACTACATCAAATTATATATTCGAATTAGCCTAGCTAATTCATCGAACTCGAACAGAGAATTGAGCAAATTGAAAACCGAACTAACTGAACCTACCCCATTGAATTTTCGAATTTGAGTAACTGTCAAAATGCGAACTGCAAATTCGAATCCAACCTGATCGAATTGCAAATCAGGTAACTATGGTTTGGCTATGTTCAGCTTAGTTTGCTGACTGATAAAATGGTTATGAAACTAGTTAGAGTTGTTTGGAAAGGTTATGTGACCTTTCACAGCCTCCTTTTTTTTAAATCTTTGGTTGTTTTATGATCTTGCCCTCTACTTATTTGTGAGAAACAACCAGTGACTTTTATGTAATTTCACAAAAGATAGAGCAGTTTTCGTAAATATGAAAAATTCATTAATATAGTTACAAGGATCTGGTTGCCAAACCTTAGTGAGACAACCAGAATCCTCCTTTCATCCTAAATCCGACTTCACTAAAACCTTATTCTTCACTTCTCCAATTTCTTCCTTTTCCCTCCAACTTAATCTTGATTTTTCTTCACATTTATGGGATTGATGCTATTTTCACACCCAACCCAGGGGAAACTATGGAGTTATCCCAACTGAACATGACTGGAAGCATGCTTCACCATCTTTAAATGCTTTAATAAAGTCACATGGTTTTATTGTAATTCATGGTGCAAAAAGAGTTTGCAACTTTGAAGCACACATTCCATTTTGCTTACATAACAATTGCATGAAGTATGAAGTATAACTATGCTACCAACTTACCTGCAATATCTTTAATAGTCAATTTCTCATGTAAAATGACTCTTGCCATAATAGAAGCCATAATTGGAGTCGTAAAGCTCAACACAATAGCATTAGGCAATGGTAGGCTTTGGATGCTGAAAAGGATGATTTGAGAACATTTTATTAGTATGAAATTTTCTAAGTAGCCATAGGCAAAAGTTTACCAAGCACTTCACAACACAAGCAGAATCTTATTAAATAAATAGCAAAGATTGTTATTAGGGTTAATTTCTAATTTAGATAGGATTATTATTTGGTTTCCTAGTTTGATTAGGATTGATTTCGTAGCCCTTAAGTTTCTTTTAATATAAATATGGCATTGTAGAGATTAATAATCTCAGATTTGGAGATTAATATAATTCCCTGTGTGGGTTTAATCGTTGGAGATTGTCTTCATCATGTGATTGCTCCCCCGGAACCGTAATTGTGCCCCAGCACTTGAGATTGTACCTATGGTTGCATCAATTGGTACTACGATCATACCTACGGTTGCATCAGAGACGGGTTCTGTTTAGGCCTAGGAAATTCTGGGAATTATGCAAAGGTCCAAACTCCTTATGAGAATTACAAAAGGAGACAGGTTACATTAATAAATTGATGTTTTCCTTAGGAAGCATGGACCGTAGGTGTTATGTATAGAATATGGATTAATTTTGTTAAGTTTGGACATGATGTAAATTATTGTCTCTCTAAGATACATGCCGGGCCACCCCTACACATACAATCACCTATCATGATTAGAAGTGGGGCAAAGGCAAACAAACTGTGTATGGGGCGGGCCACACTCATGTATTATGAATGCTAAATTTTATTGTTGGGTTCTTGGTTGTATGATATTTATGGAATGTTTAATGGAATCGGATTTGATAAGAAAAATAATGCACACTGAACTACTAGCACACATGACGGTGGGCTTGTATACAAGGTCCTTTGTGGTTATGGAAATTCTGGAGTTGGTGTTCAGGTTGTGTTATGGATATGGGCCATAGAGGCCGTTGTGTTGGCAAGTCCATGGTGGACACGGATATTGAGATAATGCCAGAGTGGCATGTTGATATCTGTGTATAGCCTTGATGGCATGGTACTTTGGACAGGGTGCTAGGATGTAGTTCATGAGTTGCATCAAGGGAGTGGTAACTGGATTAATTTTTAATTGCAGTTTATTTGTTATTTTAGTCTTGTGTATTTTATTAGGCATTATGTTTTGTATTATGTTGGTAGATAGGAAAATTCATTCACCAACGCATACTGATGTTGGGTTGCCCCCTTCAGGTAATCACAATGCAGGAGGGCCAAAGAATAACAATGTTCAGCCCGTAGAGTTTGGCATGCGTGCCTGAGGAGAGAGCGATTCAAGAACAATAGTTAGAGGGATTAGCACTTTAGTTGGAGATTTACTGATTCTTTTCTTTCTGTTTCATTGTTTAAAGTTGGAACATGGAAACTCTTATGTTGCAGAGACAAGTTACTTCTTATTCTCAACTTTAATGATTTTGATTAGAATGATGAATGGATTATATGCCCATTACTTTAGTGAATTTTATTTGATTAATGTTTGGTAATTGTTGCCAATGAGTTGCAACCTAGAATCCGATAGGGCCCCGGAATTTGGGTCGTGACAAATATCGAACCCTATTACTTTGTTGTCGAGATCCTCCTGTCTTTCTATGTCCTGATTACCAAGGATTGGGGCAAAAATACACATATTAGTGACGCTGAGTGATTAGAATTCTAAATCTACAAGTAGGTGTGTAAACAACAATATAATAAATGAAAATGTTCATCTTAGCATGAATTAACAGTGATATGCTCGTTAAGTCAGGTTAAGGTTTCTAACTCTAACCTTGGGTCTATCACCTATTCACCGTATGCACAGGCTTTCAAATCACACACCTCAAGGGTGCTTCTTGCAATGTAAAGAGAAATTATAGTCAGTCAAACGGCTGACCTATAACCAGTAAAGCAATGCAACTAACCTTAAAGTCAGAGTAATTACGATGATGGCCTAAAAGCCATGTAAGGCTATGTGCCAGTGATCTAGGAGTATCCAATGGGTGGGATCAGCTAATGCTTTACGTACTACATATCATAAATCATGGAGATTATGTGATTTCAATCATCACCAATTCGCAAGTAGTCCTCAATACCAATAACAAGGCAACTTGGAATTATTCCCCCACACAAGTTCCAGGTTTCATGCGCCCCACTCCGATCCATAATTGGTACCCAACAATGTAATGACAATTGCATAGTTACCCGGCTTGGTTTGAGATATTTCTCCATTAGAAGGCTTTACATCCTTATTCATCATCACTCATAATGTGCAGACATAATTGAATTATACAGATCGCGCCACATGGTTTACAAACAAAAATAAGAGTTTCAGGTCTGTCATAAGTAACTAAAAGAGGAAAACACGAGAATCCAGAATCATATAGGGATACATTTGTTCATATTAAAGAACTATAATTTCATAGGTACATGTAGAAAACATAAGGAGATTCATAACTTTATCATTTTATGCCATTCAGATTCAACCAAGGGTTAGGGTTCGTTTGTGGGCTCTTGAATTCCAATTCAATCTAACATGCATCCCTCATGCTTTATTGAACAAGTAACATCTTTAACTCATGATCTAACATCACTCAAGTATATGTTAGGTCCAAATCTGCCGACAGTGAATCTAGAATATTCAGAAATGACTAACTTGAAGGAATCTCCAATAAGCCACGAAACGCTCAGATGTAATTAATATGAAGTATCAGGGCTTAAATGAAAATTCCATAATACTCACAAGACTCAGAACGATATAAAAGAACAAGGCTCCACATGTGAATACCCAGAAACCACCATTCCCAGATATGGCCTCATGCCTACTGCTTTTTGGGTCAAAGGAATGGTGGGTTCAACTGGGCCCAACCATATGGGTCCTACACTACCAAGTTCACACGTGAGTCATGTTTCCATCCTATACGAGTAGTTTCTTAACAGGTCAAATGTAATCAATGAAAAGGCTCAAGTAGTAGAATAAACAAGAGAAGAAGAGATGTGAGGAATATTGGTCGTATCCTTTAGACTGGCTAGACCTTGTATTATATAGCTACTAATGGCCCAAACCAGGGCTGAAATTACAATCAATCAAATCTAATGACAGTGTGAGCATGAGGTGTACAGATTTAATAGCCTATAAGAATAGTATGTACAGTATAAACAAGTTTGACTATGGCTATCACACGTGAGTTATTTGAGCAATAGTTTGATGGGCCCGATGGGCCTTCTCTGGATGGGCCTGGTTTCTACACTCCCCCTCAAATTGATGCGGGTGAGAGGAGAGCAGCAATTTGGAACATAGATAGATATGGCGATCGCGAGAAAGTGCTTTCGTGAAGACATCTGCCAGTTGCTCATGAGAGGAAACATAAGGCAAATAAATAACATCAGTAACAAGCTGTTGCCGAATGAAGTGATAGTCAATCTCTATGTGCTTAGTCCGCTCATGGTAGACGATGTTCTTTGCAATGTGGATGGCACTGGTGTAAAGACACCAAATTCTCTAAGTAATCGGCGAAGCCACACAATTTCTCTGATGGCTGATGACATTGAACGATACTCTGCTTCTGCGGATGATCTAGAAAGTGTAGGTTGTTTCTTGCATTTCCATGAGATTAGAGAATTTCCAAGAAACATGCACCAACCCATCGTTGAGCGACGGGTGTCTGGACAACCAGCCCAATCTGCATTAGCATAGGCCTGTAATATTAATGAATTTTGTGAAGGATAGAACAAGCCACAATTGAGGGTGCCTTTGATGTACCGTAGGATGCAATAGACCACATGAAGATGTGGCTTATGAGGGTTACTGATGAATTGACTGACCGTCTGTACTGCATGGGAGATGCCTGGCCTAGTCACTGTCAGGTAAAGTAGACTGCCTACTGGACGGCGAAAGATAATTGGATCTTCAAGAGAGCTTCCATCATCTTGTTGATTTTGACATTGAGTTCAAGAGGTGTGTCGAAGGATTTAGCATTTTCAAGACGGGCTGATTTAATTAAATCTGCAGCATATTTTGATTGACACACACGAATACCCTCCTTTGATTGAGAAATATCGAGGCCAAGAAAGTAAGTTGAGGATCCAAGGTCCTTCATGAGATAGGTCCTGAGCTCAAAAATTCCACTCATATCATCGACATAAAGCAGCAAAATAGTACATCCACGGGAGGTACGTCCAAAGAACAGACAGCTGTCATTGGGACTCTAGTAAAAGTGAGCCTGAAGAATGGCGGTCCTGAATTTTTCAAACCATGCACGGGGAGCCTGTTTAAGACCATATAGCGATTTCTTCAGTTTACAGACATGTTTTGTAGGACAAGTATATCCTGGTGGTGGTCTCATGTAGACCGTTTCGTGAAGATCCCCATGTAAGAAGGCATTCTTTATATCCATCTGCCAAAGTGGCCAATTTCGGACAGAGGCAACACTTAGCAAACAACGTATAGTTGTCATTTTAACCACTGGTGCAAATGTATTCTCATAGTCAATTCCATATTCTTGCTTGTAGCCTTGTGCAACAAGTCGTGCTTTGTACCGATCCAGACTCCCATCAGAACGAACCTTGATAGAATAGACCCATTTACTGCCAATGATGGGGGCATCCGGAGGAGTTGGAACAAGATCCCATGTGGAATTAGATTCAAGGGCTAATAATTCCTCATTCATCGCATCGCACCAGCAGAGTATTTTTTAGGCCTGTGAATAGGAAGTGGGAACTGGAATAGTATTTAAAGAGGTGAGAAGAGCAGAAAAACCATATCTGTTAGGTGGCACAAATGAACGACTAGAACATCGTAACTTTGGAGAAGAGATAACATTTGTGCCTGTGGATGTAGGAACCTACAATGGGGGTGGATTGGGTGCAGAAGCAACTGGCTGTGTAATTTTTGGACGGCGCTCATGGACCTGTGTAATGAGTGGAGGAGGAAGTGAGGATTCTGGGAATTGTGGAAGATATGAGACCTGCATTGGATGTTTGTCAAAGTGAAGTGAGTAGAAGGGAATGTGTTCTAGGAACACAACATTGCGAGATATGCAAGGTCTCTTTTTTTTTGGATCATAGCATAGGAATCCTTTATGGTTATCGCTATATCCCAAAAACATGCATTTCGCGGATTGACGGGATAGCTTGTTTCTTTCAATGGAGGGAAGATGTACAAAGCAAAGGCAACCAAAAACTCTTAAGTAATCATAGGATGGTGGTTTACCAAAGAGACACTCATAAGGGGATATTTTTGGTAAGACAGATGAAGGCAAGCGATTTATGATATGTACTGCCGTATGAGCTGCTTCACACCAAAATTGTGGAGGCACTAGTGCTTCTACTAGTAATGTACGAACAGTCTCAAGAATATGCCTATTTTTTCTTTCAGCGATCCCATTTTGTTGTGGTGTGTATGGACAAGATTTTTTGTGAAGAATGCCTTATATCAAATAAAAAGGATGAAAAAGTGGAAGAGGTGTATTCACCACCAGAGTCAGAGCGAAGTGCCTTCATTTGTGTTTGGAATTGGGTAGTTACCATATTATAAAATTTGATAAAGGTTGAACATACATCAGCTTTAGAGTGAAGAAAATAAATCCATGTATACCTGCAGTGATCATCTATAAAGCTGACATAATATTTGTACCCATTCCGACTCAAGTGAGGAGCAATTCCCCAAACATCTGAATGAATTACATCAAAAGGCTTAGTAGCACAAGAATAATGAACTAGAAATGGCAATACATGACTTTTACTCAAACAACATGATTCACATTTAGAATTTGCAAAAGTAGAGAATTGTTTATTGTTAAAGGATTTGTCCAAACATCCAAGCCTAAACAAAGAAACCAACCGATCATTATTCAAATGACCAAGGCGCCTATGCCAAATGGTCCACGCATTATTTAAAGCAATAATTGAGGAAGCAAAAAAGGAGCAATGTCCAGTGTCCAGAAGAAACAGCCTGCCATGCTTACTCCCCGTCCTAATCACTTTCCCAGTTTGCCGTTCCTAAATCACACAGGCAGTGGGACAGAAGTTAACAAGGTAGCCACTATCAACAAGTTGTCCAACTGAAATCAAATTTGCAGAAACGTGCGGAACAAAGTAAACATTATTAAGGACAAGCGATTTATCAGATGAAGGTGAAAATTCCAAGGAGCCTATGCCGGAAATGGACAAGTGGTGACCATTTGCTGTGGTTATAGTGTCATTCCCGACCTAAGGTTGGGTGCCTTGTAGACTTTGTTCTACAGATGTCATATGGTTGGATGCCCCTGAGTCTATAAACCAACTAGATGAGTTTACATAGAAGAAGAGTGAAATGCAGGAAGAACATTGTGAGAGAAACACAGACCATTAACACCCATAGAAGCAAATGCTGAGGTGACCAAAGAATTTATCAGTTCTGGAACCTGAGCATTCGTCATGGTTACTTGCTCATTGTCAGAGGATTGAGTAGTGTGCTGGCTAATGTTCTGAGCTTGAAGAGGTGTGGGGCCACGCTTTGGAGGTTGTTCTGGTTTCTTTTGAGGTCGCCACGTACATTCCGAGATGACATGACCATTCCGATTGCAATAGTTGCAAAATAATTTTTGGCGACAATTGCGGGCTATATGTCCATATTTCTTACATTCATGACATTGAGGTTTCTGTCCTCTAGCAGTAAACAGAGCAGCTTCATCAACTGGTGTAACATCTTGATTTGTGAAGAAAACCTTTGATTCATTAACAATTGATTGTGTTGATTGAAGCCTGGTTTCTTCCCGAAGAACCTCCTGGATACAAGTATTCAGGTCTGGGAATGTTTCTCGAGTCATGAGAGCAGCATGAACAGGTTCAAATTAACAATCGTAGCATGCAAAAGAGATTTGATTTTGAATTGAAATTGGATCCCGGAGATTTTCTCCCATTATATAGAATACAGATGCCTTATCAAAAGGCTACAAATCAGCTCTACTAATCAGCAGCTAATCTAATTACAATCTAACATTAATGAAAGAATATTTAACCAAATCTAATTACAATCTAATTAAGGAAGAAAGCTGTACAAAGATTGACCAAATCCAACGAGATTGGATACCACCATATTGGGCCTAGGCTTGAGCCATCTTATATTTGACACACCACCATATTGGGCCTGGGCCTGAGCCATCTTGTATTTGACACCCCCCCCCCCCCTCAAATTGATGCGGGGGAATCCACAAGCATCAATTTGTTAACCAAGAACTGATGGTGAGGTCGCGGAAGGCCTTCTGTGAAGATATCATCATTTTGAAGATCAGAAGAGATGTGAGGAAGGCTAATCACATCACGTTTGTATTCGTCGCGAATAAAGTGGCAATCAATCTCGATATGTTTAGTGCGTTCGTGGAAAACTGGATTGGCAGTAATACGAATTGCACTAGTATTGTCTGCATGGAGTGGTGTGGCACTATCAACAGGAAACCCGAGATCTGAAAGCAACCCGCGAAGCCATAGAATTTCGGAACAAGCAGCAGACATGGCACGATACTCAGCTTCGGTGGAAGATTTTGAGACCTTATCTTGTTTCTTACATTTCCACGAAATTAAGCTATCACCCAAATACATGCACCATCCTGTGGTAGAGCGACGAGTGTCCGGACAACCAGCCCAATCAGCATCTGAGTATGCTGTGAGTGTGAGGGAGTTCTTGGCCGGATAAAATAATCCATGGGTTGGTGTCCGAATGAGATATTTAATAATACGTCGGATTGCAGCCAAATGAAGATGTCTAGGATCAGTCATGAATTGGCTGACTAAATTGACTGCATAAGAAATATCAGGACGAGTTATCGTCAAGTAGATCAATGTACCAACGAGGCGACGATAGAGGGTAGGATCAGAGAGAGGATCCCCACTGTCTTGCTGAAGTTTAACATTGACTTCTACAGGAGTATCGACTGGAGCAGAGCCTTGAAGACCAGCCATTTCAATTAATTCAAGAGCATATTTATGTTGATGGAGTACGATGCCTTTTTCAGATTGATGAACTTCAAGACCTAAAAAATAGTGAAGAGGGCCAAGATCTTTCATGTGGAAAGATTTATGAAGAGAGGCCTGAAGTTGTTGAATCATATCTGCATCGGTACCTGTAATGATGATGTCATCCACATAATCCAGAAGAATAGTGATCCCTGTAGAAGCATGATGAAGGAACATGGATGGATCATATGGACTAGGATGGAAACCCAAGTGGCTAAGAGCATGTTGGAACTTTTCAAACCATGCTCGGGGGGCTTGTTTGAGACCATAAAGAGAACGCCTTAGTTTGGCAACAGCACCCGGGATGATAGATGAAACCCCCAGAGGAAGGCGCATATAAACATCTTCTTTGAGATCACCATGAAGAAATGCATTCTTAACATCCATCTAGTAGAGAGGCCAGGATTTAGATGCTGCAATGGCAAGAATGGTCCTAGCAGTTGTCATTTTTGCTACAGGAGCAAAAGTCTCTTCATAATCAATACCATATTCCTGTCGATTACCCAGAGCGACAAGACGCGCCTTATACCTAGCCAGAGTCCCATCAGGATTGAGCTTGATAGAATAGATCCACTTGCAACCGATTGGCTTAACAGAAGGACACGGAACCACATCCCATGTATGATTCTATGTGTGGTCGCAGCTTTACTCCGTCTTTGATAAATGAAATTAGGATTAAATTTAACAAATGATGTTTTGTCCAAAAAACCAGGGAAGGAAACAACAGATGAGGATTCTACAGAATCAAGATGCTGTTGGAAAAAATTTTGATTTTCGAAAAAGACAACATTACGGGAGGTACAAATGCGCCGTATGTGAGGATCATAACAAAGAAACCCCTTTTGATGACTAGCATATCCTAGAAATGCGCATTTTGCAGATTGGGCAGTAAGTTTGTTACGCTCAGTAGGAGGTAAATGTACAAAACACACCGATCCAAAAACATGTAGATCATCATAAGACGGTGTAGTTTTGTATAACCGATAAAAAGGACTCTCATTTTCTAAAGAAAAGGAGGGTAATCGATTTATAAGGTGGACAGCAGTGCTAGGAGCTTCTGTCCAAAAACGGGTAGGAACAGAGGATTCAATAAGAAGAGATCGAGTAATATCAAGGAGATGCCGATTTTTCCTTTCAGCGACCCCATTTTGCTGAGGCGTATAAGGACAAGATTTTTGAGAAATGATTCCTTTTTGTTGTAAAAAAGTTTGAAACTCTGTAGACACATATTCACCTCCCGAATCAGAGCGTAAAATTTTAATGCACGTGGAAAATTGATTCTCAACATATGCTAAAAACATCTTAAAAACATTAAAGACATCAGCTTTAGAATGCAAAAAATAGACCCATGTAAATCTACTATAATCATCAATAAATGTCACAAAATATTTATAATTAGCATGAGACAAATGAGGGGCAATACCCCAAACATCACTATGAACTAAATCAAAACACTGAATGCTATTAGAAGTAGAGACAGAAAAAGGAAGAGTCTTACTTTTGCCCAACTTACATGTAGCACAATCACAAGAAACAAACTTAGAAAAACCTATTGAGTTTAACAATCCAAAATTAACCATGTGAGACATGGTTTTAAAATTAGGATGTCCAAGCCTACTATGCCATAATTGACAATTATTTTGAGCAGAAAAACAAAAATCATTTGCTGAATTATTCCTAATTGGAGTTAGATAGATCAAGAGAAAATAAGCGTCCAATTTTAGGCCCCCTCGCGATCTCCCTCCCTGACATCTAGTCCTGCACAACACAACCAGAGGAAGAGAAAGAAACATTACAGTTGTTTTCAACGAGTTGTCCAACTAAAAAAAGGTTTGAAATTAAATTGGGACAGTGATAAACATTCTTTAAGGGCAAGATACTGGAAATATCTCCAAATGCAGTGATAGGAAGATGTCCGCCATCGGCGGTTTGAACATGAGTATTGTCAGTATATTTTGTCAAGCTAGAGAGCTGTGCACTGGAATGAGTCAGGTGATTTGATGCTCCAGAATCAAGAAACCAAATGGAAGAAGGGGATTTAGATTTACCTGTGATGCCAAGTGCAGAAAATGCATTGACGATCATTTGTTGAACTAATTCGGGAGTGAGAGCAGAGGAAGAAGAACCAGGCTGTGAAGGCACAGAGGTGGACGCAACATCAGCAGGAGAATAGTCTATCTTGGCAGCACAAGCATTGGGAGTCCGAGTTTGTGGACGGCAGCGACATTCAGTAATGATGTGTCCATTTTTCTTGCAGTAATTACAGAATTTCTGGTTGCATTGTGTTGCAAGGTATCCATACTTTTTGCAAGAGTAGCATTGGACATTGCTCATATCCCGAGTCTGAGGAGTCGGAGAAGACTGTGAGGTCTGAAGAGACTGAGTGTTCCCTTTAGCAGAGTATGCAACAGGATAAGTTGCAGTGTGTTGTTGTTCCAAATGGGTTTTTGTGTGAATACGTTGTTCTTCTCGCAGAAGCTCATTCAAACAAACATCCAAAGACGGTAATGGGCTCCGACTCAGCAGAGACGATGTTACAGTCTTATATTCAGGACGCAATTTCATCAAAAACCGGTCCCTGTGACTTGAGGCTTGAAGGTCTTGTATAGTTTTAAGAACATTGGTCGGAACAGAAGTATATTTAATCCCATCGTATTCACTCCACAAATTGCAGAAACCTGAATAGTAGTCCTGAATGGACAAGGTGCCTTGACTGTATTCTGCAATTTCACACTCAAGTTGAAATTGTTGTGCAGAATTATCTTGATGATAAACTGTCTACAAGTAACCCCACATCTCCTTGGAGGTCGTATAGGGTTTGAGGTTCAGAATCAGATGAGGTTCCACAGCCCCAAGAATCCATGTTTTAATTTTTGCATCTTTTGTATTCCAAGTAGAAACCTTTTTATCATCCTCTGTAGGCTTTGGATCTGAACCAGAAACAAATCCCCATAATTCCTTGGCCTCAAGATATAATTGAAATTGAAAAGCCCATGCTGGATAGTTTTTTCCATTAAATCGAATCAATTGAACTTCAGACTTCTCCATTTAGAACTAAACAAAGAGAAGTAGAAACCAGAAACTATGCGCAACAGTCCAGAGATGACAGACAGTAGTCTGTGAACAAAAAAACCAAACAAAATGGTCCAGACGACCATAAAAATAGGTGTTGATTCCCTACGTGGGCCCCACTGTTTGATCAAATGGAGAATCAGATCAACTAGTTGCAAGCAGTATCAAATTATCTTTCCAGCAATACAAGTTTTACTAAAATCCATCCACAATCCAAGATTTTGTACGGCTGTGATCAAAATGATCTGATAAAACTGGAAAATCACAAGTTGTGTCCAAAAGCCTACCTCTGATCCCGAAAAAATGTTGAAAAAATCACCAAAATTATCAAAAGAGATGGGCGACCATTGCTGTAGATATTCCTGAAGATCCCTTGATGATCGCAGGTGGGCCACTGTTGATCATATCGTGACAGAGGACTGCCTACTTCCAATAAACACAAATCCCTGATCTGGTTGATGCCAAGATTACAGATCCTTGATCTGTGTGCTTCTAAAACACAAGATTGAGTCTCCCATATGCAGCAAGGCTGATTGCAGATGATGATCAGATTTCAAAGTGTTGATAACACACTGTTAACATGCACGAACAATCATGGAGTGACTGTTATATCACCAAGATTCGACAACTAGGTCGAAGATGAGAGCTAGAAGAAGAATAAGCTCTGATACCATAACAATCGTAGCATGCAAAAGAGATTTGATTTTAAATTGAAATTGGATCCCTCTCATTGGAGATTTTCTCCCATTATATAGAATACAGATGCCTTATCAAAAGGCTACAAATCAGCTCTACTAATCAGCAGCTAATCTAATTACAATCTAACATTAATGAAAGAATATTTAACCAAATCTAATTACAATCTAATTAAGGAAGGAAGAAAGCTGCACAAAGATTGACCAAATCCAATTAGATTGGATACCACCATATTGGGCCTGGGCCTGAGCCATCTTATATTTGACACACCACCATATTGGGCCTGGGCCTGAGCCATCTTGTATTTGACACAAATTCTGGGCGTAAATTCATAAGAAATTGACTACATGTAGTTCTTCTTGTAATTTGATAGCCTGGAGAAGAAACTCTGTGGAGACTGAATGCAACAGCATTTGGTCTCTCTCAGTCCATAGGGCAAGGAATCCACTATAATATTGATGAACTGTCTTATCATCATTTTGACAATATTTGGCTAGTGTGGTGTCCAAATGAAATCTCCTTGCCTTGTTAGCTTGTTGATATAGATTTTTTAGATGAACCCACATCTCAGAGGCCTTTGTGTAGGCTTGAAGTGCCAAAGATATAGATGAATCCATAGAATTTGGGATCCAAGTGACCACTTTGGCATTATTTTGATTCCAGGTCGCCAGAGTTTTGGTATCAGCAGCAGAACTAGTGGCTGTTACTGCTGTAGGGGCTTGATTGGTGCCATCCAAATACCCAAGGAGTCCCTGGCCTTCCACAAAATTTTTGAGATGGAAAGACCAACTCATGTAGTTGGTTCCATCTAATTTAATATGGATGACATCAATTTTATCCATGAATATTTTTGAAACAGACGCCCAGAAATTTTTTGCTAGAATGACCAGATTTTTCCATAGAGAGATCTATGTACTAATCAGCCTTCCAGATTGTTATCTAGATGGAATTTCAACCCTATAGGAAGAAAAACCACTTCAATCCAATAGTTGGATGAGGTTCTGATGGAACAGAAAGGAAACAGTCCACAAAAACTGCCGTTCTACAAAACTGGGTAAATGACTGACCTGACGATGAGTATAAATCTTGGAAAATGCTTAGAAAACCAAGGATAAATAGTCGACCCAAATGTTGTAGCTTGCTGGTGTGACCACCTACTAGAGATGGGGCCCACTGTTGATTGATTTGACAGAACAGTCACATGACTGTGCTGAGATGAAAACTGCCACAGGAGACTGCAACCTAACTTCTTGATTGGAAGGAAGTAAGCCCTTGATGAAGATACCCTAGCTCTGATACAATGAAAAGGCTCTAGTAGTAGAATAAACAAGAGAAGAAGAGATGTGAGGAATATTGGTCGTATCCTTTAGACTGGCTAGACCTTGTATTATATATCTACTAATGGCCCAAATCAGGGCTGAAATTACAATCACTCAAATCTAATGACAGTGTGAGCATGAGGTGTACAGATTTAATAGCCTAAAAGAATAGTATGTACAATATAAACAAGTTTGACCACAGCTATCACACGAGTTATTTGAGCAATAGTTTGATGGGCCTGATGGGCCTTTTCTGGATGGGCCTGGTTTCTACAATCAATGGGTCGGTGATGAATCAGGTTTATCTCAGCTTGGTTTAACCTTATTTCTGTTTTGTTAGTCCAATATAATAAGGACTGTTTGACTAGGTTTCTCTTTGAATGAGTCAGACACGTAGGTAGGCAGTTAGCTTTCTTGGTGGCATGTTGAGCTTTTTCTGTTGTTGAAATAAGTGTTGAAGTGGTTAGTCTCTGTATTTAAAGTAGAACATGCAATAAAATGGTGATCCTGATTTTCCATTGAATGTCTTTTTTTGGTGCAACCTCCCAACCGAGATTTGTTGCCCTTTTGAGCAGTGTTGATCATATCAACTCCGTAGCTCGGGGAAAGCAAAAAAGTTCATATCACCATCCTACAGTTCTGATTTTTGATTAAGTAGCCCATGTGGGCCCCATAATCCAAAACGTGAATCTGCTCCCAGATGACCAGAATTCAATTCTCTTGTGATTTTATGCAAATTTTTGGACAAATTGATTAGGAATCATTATCTAATCTAAGGATTACCTTATGACAGCAGCTGGCAAGTTTCTAGGGTCTGAAAAGCAAATTTTGTGCTTTTACAACACCCAAACATGTCGACGGTGAAGGGAAAGTTACTGTAGCAGTCATACAAAACTAGAAAATCAATCTAATCTTCATCATTATCATTAATCACACCATAAAACCATTGCGTAGAAAGGAATACAGAGGAAAAACATCAGGATTTGGGATTCAACATGAGTAGATAAGGATTCCACTCACCTGGTTTAAACGATTGTGGCTTTGTTGACTTGGGAAAGAGGCAAGTCATCCACTAAAGCTACTAAATTGCTTTTGCTGCTCCTCCAAGCCTCCCTAGGAATAGAAGTCTCTGGCTAAAATTATCTAGAGGATGGAGAAGTTTGGGATCGAGTGAAGGCCTCTTGGTGCCGACTATGCTTTATAATCTAGGGTTGACTTCTCCTTGTCCCACTCAAACTCCTATTCCTGATTCCAAGCAGCGATTTCTATTCCTATTATAACTAGGAGTTTCTAATATGACTTGTGCAAGTCTCTCTTTAGCAAGGTTTAAAAACCCAAACTTGGGACCCGACCCGCCCAGGCCTTAGTCCGAGTGATGCAATCGTTAGTGCGATCGCAAGTGCTGGGGCACAATCAGGGTTCCCACAGGAACAATCACATGATGAATAGAAGAGAGCTCTCCAACGCTAAACCCACAAAAAGGGAATTTGTAACGCCCCACCCATACCCATGCATGATATTGTCCACTTTGGCCCACGGGCCTCACAGTTTTGTTTCTGATGGGCCTCAACCCATCAAAAGGCCTCACGCAAGGTAAGGGTGTAGACTTTTCATATAATCCCATTCACTTTCCTCTCTATAGCCGATGTGGGACTCCGGAGAGTCACAATCCAACCCCTTTAAGGCTACACGTCCCTGTGCAGTAGCCTGCCAGCCCTCTTGGCCCGCCTACATGGAGACCCGCCCACTTGCACCAGCCCACGGTAGGGACCCACACTTGAACTAGTCGAGAGTCAGCTCTGATACCATTTATAACACCCCACCCCATACTCATGCATGATATTGTCCGCTTTGGCCCACGTGCCTCACGGTTTTGTTTCTAATATGCCTCAACCCATCAAAAGGCCTCATGCAAGGTAAGGGTGTAGGCTCTTAGTATAATCCCATTCACTTTCCTCTCTATAGCCGATGTGGGACTCTGGGGCGTCACAATTCGTGGGCCAAAGCGGACAATATCATGCATGGGTTTGGGGTGGGGCGTCACAAATGGTATCAGAGCCGACTCTCGACTAGTTCGAGTGTGGGTCCCTGCCGTGGCCAGGTGCAAGTGGGCGGGTCTCCATGTGGGCAGGCCAAGAGGCTAACAAGCTACAGGGACGCGCAGCCTTAAGGGGGGTGGATTGTGACACCCCGGATTCCCACATCGGCTATAGAGAGGAAAGTAAATGGGATTATATGAAAAGCCTACACCCTTACCTTACATGAGGCATTTTGATGGGTTGAGGCCCATTAGAAAGAAAACCGTGAGGCCCGTGAGCCAAAGCGAACAATATCATGCATGGGTATGGGGTGGGGCGTTATAGAATTTGTCACAACCCAGATTCCGGGGCCCTTTCGGATATCCAGATCATGATCATATAACAATATTCACCATGCACACATCAAATAATATTCACAAGGAGTCAAGCATTTAGTTTCAAAATATATTTCCCATTTATAATTATCAAAAATCTCTGAATAATCAAACTTATTATGTCTTGACTCAGAACAATAATGTGCTAAAACCTTTAATAACTTCTCCTAAACAAGGATTGATAATTCTATCAACTATTCAAGTTTTCTCGTTCACTCTTTTCAGCCACACATGCCAAAATCTACGTGTTGATCGTCAATCCGCTCTGGCCCACCCGCAACATGATTACCTGAAAGTGGCAACACAGCATCAGTATTACTGGTGAATGAATTTTCCTAATTACACAAGTCACATATAACATAGCATCACATAATCAACAATCTGAATCACTAAATCAAATATCATTAAAAGTATATTCACATCTAAATCCATGCCATGTACATTACCACGCCTCAAAAGGCCCATCGTATACATGTATACCGGTCACCATGACCCTATCTCATCAGACACGTCCACTAAGGACCCACCATCATAATGGCCATTCTCGTCCACTAAGGACTCATTGCACAATATCACATAACAACCAAAATAGGAATATTAAATAATATAATTGAATACACATGCAGCAGCGTGCGCCTAACCTATGCACCTCTTACAAATCACTACCTCACTTCTTATCATAATAATATTGAGTGATACAGGGGTGGCCCACACTTTATTATAAACATAAAGTTAATTGCTCACAATTTAAAGGATTAATCGCAGTTAATTATAATTAATCACAGTTAATCACAGTTAATCATAATTAATCATAATACTCAAAACTTGACTTCATCAAAGTAAAAGAAGTTATTTAATATTTCTACACCAAGATCCAGGCCTTTCTTGATTAATAAACCTTTTTCCATAATAGACAGAACATAAAACAACTAACAGTACATATCTGAACCGCTTAATGTACAATCCAGTGGGTCCCACTAGACCAAACCAAGATCAGACCTAATGTCTAAGGTCCTCCAAGGATAGGCTTTACTTTTAATGGATTGGATTCACCATCAGACTTCTTTACAGGCCCTACAGTCTCAACCAACATGCACAGTGACCCTTATGGTTAATAAAATTGAAGCTTCTGGATATCTAGGCAAATGAGGCCCATGCCACATGGAACCACCACCATTCAGGTCGTCCCTGGGCCCTCTTCAAAACGTGGGGTCCCAATCTCGGATTGGCTTAAGTTGTTGGTCCCACTATTGATGTCGACCTACAGCCCAGTCTTCGTCAATTTCACGACTGGTTATATCAATTCTATTGGATGAGGGCCCAGGTGGGGTCCACTCTGCATGGGACCAACACCAACATGGTCGGCCAGTGGTCCTCCATCATCCTACCAGATCCGATTTGGAATCAGATGGCCCATGGGACCCAACCATCCTTAATCACCTCTTCCTCTCCATGACGATTGAATTCTGGTTTTCATGAATTCTGTTCTGGCAGTCAAAAATCTTAAGGAATTCATGGATCAAAGACTCCATTAGAATCATAGGCCTCTACTAGTCAAACTTACATGATTTCCATGCTTGAAATAGCACTTACAAAAACCCACGATTACAGAAAATAATCACTTAACACAGTAGCATTGAATATAATTACCGTGAATCAGATTATCAATCATCCGATCATCACAGATAACTAGGAAGACCCACTCACCTCTGGTATGTGATCGTTGCTCTTGCGATGTGTAGATGCGAATAGGACATCCGACTATCGGCTCCCCTTAGATTGGTTTCTTCCTCTTCTTCCCCTAAAAATCCAGCCACAACTCTCTCTCTCAGATTTTCTCAAAGCAATGAATTTGATACTAAAAGAGGGTCTTGGGTTCTATATATAAATAAAGAGGAGAAAGAGTCCTAATCACCTTCCTAATTAGAGTTGTATAACAACTCCTTCTCTTTCCTTTCTAAACTCACCCAGAGACAAATTCTAATTCTATCCTAAGTCACAAATTAAGGTCCTTCCTGGGCTCAAGATATTACATACTCCCCTCCTTGGGAAATTTGGTCCTCCAAATTTAAAACATACCTATGTCAAAAAGATGCGGTTACTTCTGTCGGACTTCATCCTCGATCTCCCATGTAGCCTCCTTTGGATCGTGATGTGTCCATAGTACTTTGACTAGTCGCACTGTTCGCCTCTGTAACACCCTTTCCTTGGTGTCTAAGATTGCAACAGGTCGCTCCTCATAGGATAAATCTGGCTGTAGATCCATCGGCTCAAAATCTAGCACATGAGACGGGTCTGGTTCATATTTCTTCAGCATTGATACGTGAAACACCTTATGAACTCCAGCTAGCTGTGGTGGTAATTCCAGTTCGTAAGCATTCCCATCGCTAACGCGCCCTGTAATCTGGAATGGTCCAATGTATCTTGGGCTTAGCTTTCCCTTTTTGCCGAATCGCATCACCCCTTTCGTCGGAGAAACTTTTAGGAATACCGAGTCACCCACCGCAAATTCCAATTCTCTCCGGCGTTTGTCTGCATAACTCTTCTGGCGACTCTGTGCAGTCCTTAATCGGTCTCTAATCTTCTTAATATTTTCAGTAGAAGTTTGAACCCATTCAGGGCCTAACAGCCGTCTATCGCCCACTTCTTCCCAACAAATTGGAGAGCGGCAGCTTCTACCGTACAAGGCCTCAAAAGGGGCCATCTGGATGCTCGAATGATAACTATTATTATAAGCAAACTCTGCCAGCGGTAACTGCTCATCCCAACTGTCACTGAAATCTATAGCACAAGCGCGAAGCATGTCTTCAAGTGTTTGATTGGTCCTCTCCGTCTGCCCATCAGTCTGGGGGTGATATGCAGTGCTAAAATTCAGTTTTGTACCCATAGCCTTCTGTAAGCTCCTCCAAAACTGTGAGACAAATCTGGTATCCCTATCTGATACTATTGATGCTGGAACGCCGTGTAACCGTACAATTTCCCTGACATATGTTTTGGCCAAGTGTTCCATCGTAGTTCTTCCTTTCAACGGTATGAAGTGCGCCGACTTGGTCAACCGATCCACAATGACCCAGATTATTTCATTATGTCGTGAGGTTCTGGGAAACCCTGAAATAAAATCCATAGTAATATGCTCCCATTTCCATTCTGGTATAGGTAACGGCTGCAGCAATCCCCCCGGCTTCCTATGATCAGCCTTCACTTGTTGACAGGTAAAACAACGTCCAACAAACTCGGTAACATCATTTTTCATGCCGATCCACCAAAATCTAATTTTTAAGTTCTGATACATCTTGGTACTCCCCGGATGGATAGTATATCTTGTGTGATGTGCTTCCTTCAAAATTTCATCTTTGATTTCCCGAATATTTGGTACACAAAGTCTGCCTCGGAAATATAGTATGCCACTAACAACTGAGAAATCCGTTTTGTTGTCCATTTTGTCGAAGATGTCCGCCAGTGCCTTGTCATCCCGTTGATGGTCTTTTATCTTCTGAATTAATTCGGATTGAACCTTGAAACTTCCCAATAGTACTCTTTCACCCTTAGGCCATAGATCAACATCTAAGTCCTTGATCTCTTCAAGCAATCTCCATTTGGCAGTCAAACAAGCCATCTTTGCTGATTTCCTGCTTAAGGCGTCCGCTACAACATTCGCCTTTCCTGGATGATAAATTATAGAGAAATCATAGTCTTTAAGAAATTCAATCCACCTTCGTTGTCTCAAGTTCAACTCTTTTTGAGAAAATACATATTTGAGGCTCTTATGATCTGTATAGACTTCAAATTCTTCACCATAAAGGTAGTGTCTCCAAATTTTCAATGCAAAGACTACAGCTGCCAGCTCAAGGTCGTGCGTAGCATAATTTTGTTCATGGACCTTTAGCTGTCTGGAAGCGTACGCAATCACCTTTCCACGTTGCATGAGAACACACCCTAATCCTTGTAATGATGCATCACAGTAGATAACAAACCCTCCACTTCCAGCGGGAAAGGCGAGTATTGGTGCTGTTGTCAGTTTACCTTTCAATGCTCTGAAGCTATCTTCACATTTCTCGTCCCAAGTGAACGGAACATCCTTCCTTGTGAGTTTGGTTAATGGTCCAGCAATCGTAGAAAATCCTTGTACGAACCTGCGATAATAACCCGCCAGGCCTAAGAAGCTTCGAACTCCTGAAACATTTGTGGGTCGCTTCCAATTCATAACCGCTTCGATCTTGGTAGGGTCTACTGATAATCCGTCTCCTGAAATAATGTGACCAAGAAAAGTTACTTGTTCTAACCAGAAATCACACTTGCTGAACTTGGCATATAATTGGTTGTCCTTCAACAGCTGCAAGGAGGTGCGCAGATGCTCTCCATGTTCTTGCCTTTCCTTAGAGTAAATGAGGATATCATCGATAAATACCACCACAAATTTATCCAAATAGGGTTGGAAAACTTGGTTCATCAATGCCATGAATGCAACTGGGGCATTGGTCAGTCCGAAAGGCATGACTAGAAACTCGTAATTGTCAATCCAAGCCCACACTAGCAGGCCCATTTAGGCCCAGTCTGTATATTTCACTTAGTCAAAAGGCAACTGTACATACTTAGTTTGTAATACTAAATTTTAGGATCTAGATATAGAGAAGATTCTAATTGCATGTAATCAGGGCATTCAGCCCTTATATAATATGAGCAGAGTCGACCATAACAAGCACTCAGTTTTACAACAATATTCTCTCTCAAATGACATGGTATCAAAGCCAGGTCGTCAAAAATTAGTGCTTTAGCTAATTTTATTCTTCAAGATCCAAAGTATTGTGGATTCTCCTAGTCATCTTCTAAGATCTGGAAGCCCTTCAGAGATCATCTCTCCAGCCTGATCGTCTTTGATCATCCCTGATCATCTCAGATCAGACGTGGCCCACCTGAGATCATCATCAACAGTTCAGAGGAATCAGCCCATCTTGGTCGACTGGATATATACATATTTATGAAGATTTTCTCAAGATTTATCGATCATTAGAGGTAGGCCATCTACCATTTTTTGTGGAAAATCTGTTTTGTCCATTTCTTTTCATCACAGCCGTCCAAAATCTTGTATTTGGATTCGTTTTGCTTAAGACTACTTCTAGTAGTTGCAGAATTTTGCTGCTCACCCATCCCCATCCTCAGATCTGTATACAGATCACTTGGTGGGCCCCACGTGCAAATCTACACTGTGACGACAGGGTCGTCTGGGCTCTGTCTGCACTCTATTTGTGCACTGTTCCTTTTCTGTCTTCTGGGAACAGTTCTGGACATTTGATCTGCTTGATTGTTGTGATCTAATCCATCATTTGTAATCTGATCTATCATTGGTGAGTTTGTAATCTGATTGGTTTGTGATCTGATCCATCCATCATTGGTTGCTGATTGGTTTGTGATCTGATCCATCCATCATTGGTTGCTCGATCTTATTGGTTGCTGTGATCGGATCCATCCTTGGTGATCTGATCCATCATTGGTTTGTGATCTGATTGGTTGATGTCTACTGCAACACCTGATCTGCTTATGATCTGATCCATCATATTGATCTTCTTTGCCAATATCTTCACAAGATTGATTTGTTTGTGCTTCTTCTGGTCTTTATTAATGGACAAATCTGAAATTAAAATGGTTCAGTTTGATGGGAAAAATTATACCTCATGGGCCTTCCAATTTCAAATTTACTTAGAAGGAAAGGAACTCTGGGCACACATTGATGGATCTGAATCTAAACCGGAGGAAGATGACAAGAAGATTTTAGCTTGGAAGACTAAGGATGCTAAAATCAAAACCTGGTTACTGGGCTCGGTTGACCCACATTTTATCCTCAACCTCAGACCTTGCAAAACTGCCCAGGAAATGTGGGACTATCTTAAAAAGATCTATCAACAAGGCAATGCTGCTCGCCAATTTCAATTGGAACTCGACATTTCTCAATTTAATCAGGGCACCCAGTCTATTCAGGAGTATTACAATGGCTTTCGCAGACTGTGGTCAGAATATGATGAGATTAAGTTTGCTACGGTGTCTGAAGCACTCTTACCTGAACTACTTCTCTTACAGCAAGGTAGCCATCGGGATCAGTTTCTCATGAAACTTCGTCAGGAGTTTGAGACAGTTAGATCTAACTTGATGAGCAGGGCTTCTCTTCCCAGCTTGGATGACTGTCTTCAAGAGCTTCTGCGGGAAGAAGAACGTCTGGTCACTAAAACTACTCTGGACCAACAGGGATCTACTGAGGCTCCGCTTGCCTATGTTGCTACCACCAGACCACCTCCCCGAAATATCAGTAAAGTTCAGTGCCATAACTGCAAGAAATATGGTCACTATGCAAATCAATGCAAGGCAAAGATCTGCAGATATTGTAAGGCCACTGATCATGTTATTGATGAATGCCGGAAGAAGGGTCGCAATTCTACTTCCCGCAACTATGTGCCGTCAACCCCTGGTACTTACGCAGTGCCGTCAGCTCCCAGTGCTTACACAGTGACCACTCCACGATATGCCTCCTCTGACTTCAGTGGTTCTATGCAGTATGATTCTTCCTCACAACCTGGTTCCTCAACACAATCTGCGTCCCCAACTCCTTTCACCCCTGAGATGGTAAACCAAATGATTATCAATGCCTTAGCATCCATGAACATCGCAGGTACTGCTTCATCTCTTTCCAATACATGGTACTTAGATTCTGGTGCAAGTAACCATATGACCTCTTCACCCATAAAATTACAAAATGTCGTTCCATACACTGGTCATCTTACTGTTTAAGCTGCCAACGGAGATCATCTTCCCATCACCTCTATTGGTGAAACCCCTGGCCCCTTACCCTTAACCAATGTTTTAGTTTCTCCTCATCTTGCTACCAATTTGGTTTCTGTGGGTCAACTTGTTGAAAATAATTACAATGTCTCCTTTTCTTCTTCTGGTTGTGTTGTGCAGGACCAGGAGTCGGGGAAAGTGATCGCGAGGGGGCCTAAGTGTGGAAGACTTTTTTCCTTACCAGTGTCTTCATTTATTCAAGATAAAACTTTACATCAGTTATTTTGTTTTTTCATTCAGAATAATTCTCGTTTGTGGCATAATAGGCTTGGTCATCCGAATGCCTCTACAATGTCTACTTTATTTCAATCTGGATTATTAAATAAACCTGTTGACTCTGCTTCCTTTGAATGTGATGCTTGTAAATTAGGAAAGAGTAAAACTTTACCTTTTCCACACTCTAAAACACGGAGCACTGCATGTTTTGACTTAATTCATAGTGATGTTTGGGGCATTGCTCCGACCCTTTCACATAGTCATTTCAAGTACTTTGTAACCTTCATTGATGACTACAGCAGATTTACTTGGATTTATTTATTACATTCGAAGTCTGATGTTCTTAATGCATTTAAATTTTTTGTTAGCTATGTTAACACCTAATTCTCCAAATGCATTAAAACTTTGCGCTCAGACTCAGGGGGGGAGTACGTTTCCAATAATTTTCAATCTTTTCTAAACAATAAAGGGATCATTTCTCAACGTACCTGTCCGTATACTCCACAACAAAATGGAGTCGCGGAACGGAAAAACAGACATCTCCTTGATGTGACTAGAATACTTTTGATTGAATCATCCGTTCCCCCTCGTTTTTGGACTGAAGCTCTCACCACAGCGGTCTATCTCATTAACCGCCTTCCATCTCTTACCATTGCGCATTCCACGCCTCATTTTAAACTATTTGGTCATCATCCTGTGTTTGATCACCTACATACCTTTGGATGTGTTTGCTTCGTTCATCTACCTCTCACAGAGAGAACGAAACTAACAGCGCAATCTCGCAGGTGTGCTTTTTTGTTTTGATTGTTATGATCCCATTGGTCATCGTGTCAGGATTTCTAGAAATGTTATTTTCTTTGAAAATCAATATTTTTTCCAAACTCACATGGACTGTCATCAACCATCTTCCCCAGCTCTCTTACCTGGTTTTTCGGATCCGAAAACCATTACTAGGTTTAATCCTGATTTTGTATATCACCGACGGGAAAAACCTACCACTGCAGATGATCGTCCTCCTGATCTTCCACCAGCAAATGGTTCCCCGCCTACTCATGCCTTGCGTCGCTCCTCCAGACCTTCTAAACCGCCTGCGCGGTATGGATTTACCCATACTTCTTTGATGACAACCCTATCTTCTGTCTCTATCCCAAGTTCTTATTTGCAGGCTGTACAACAAGATTGTTGGAACCAGGCCATGAAGGAGGAATTGGATGCATTGGATTAGAATCACACCTGGGATATTGTGGAGTGTACTTCAGCAGTTAAACCCATTGGTTGCAAATGGATCTACTCGATCAAACTTAAATCTGATGGGTCCTTGGATAGACACAAAGCTCGACTTGTGGCACTCGGAAACAGACAGGAGTATGGCATTGACTACGAGGAAACGTTTGCTCCTGTGGCAAAAATGACAACTGGTCGGTTACTTCTCGCAATTGCTGCATCTAAATCTTGGCCATTATACCAAATGGATGTCAAAAATGCATTTCTCCATGGGGATCTGCAAGAAGAAGTCTATATGCGTATACCACAAGGAGTCCCATCTCCATCCAAGCGGTCTGTCTGTCGATTGCGAAAATCGCTTTATGGTCTCAAGCAAGCTCCTCGGGCATGGTTCGAAACCTTCAGGGGTCGCTTATGCGAAAGTGGCTTTACTCAGAGCTCTTACGATCCATCTCTCTTTCTATGTCACACATCTACTAGGGTTACTGTGCTTCTGGTGTATGTTGACGATATTATTATCACTGGCACGGATGATGTTATGATCAAATCTCTCCAAGAATCCCTCAGGACTTACTTCCATATGAAGGATTTGGGCCCCTTGCATTATTTTTTGGGCTTAGAGGTGTATCAATCTCCCAAAGGTCTCTTTGTTAATCAACACAAATACACATCCGACCTTATCGAGTTGGCTGACCTCCATGATTCTTCGCCTGTTGATACCCCTGTAGAGGTAAATCTCAAGCTGAGTAAAGATGATGGCGATCTTCTTCCTGATCCTCATATCTACCGGCGCCTTGTGGGAAGTCTTGTCTATCTCACCATCACTAGACCTGACATATCCTATGCTGTTAATCTTGTGAGCCAGTTCATGACCGCTCCTCGACATCTTCATTTGACAGCTGTGAAGCGCATTATCCGCTATCTGCTGAGAACTGTTCCTCGTGGTTTATATTATCCAAAGGATAATCCTCTTCACCTGACCGCTTATGTGGATGCTGACTGGGCAGGGTCTCCAGACACGTCGTTCTACTACGGGTTGGTGCATGTACCTTGGAAATTCCCTTATTTCTTGGAAATGCAAGAAACAAGAACGTGTGTCCAGATCTTCCACAGAAGCTGAATATAGGGCAATGTCTTCTGCTTGTTCTGAGATCTTATGGCTACGGGGACTTCTTTCGAAACTTGGGTTCACTCAAACCTCTCCTACTTCATTGCATGCTGACAATACTGGGGCTATCCGAATCACTGAAAATCCCGTCTTCCATGAACGCACCAAACATATCGAAGTTGACTGCCACTTTATTAGGGATGAATATAAACGGGATGTTATTAGTCTACCTCATGTCCCTACAGAACTTCAGTTTGCAGATATCTTCACAAAAGGACTTCCTCGGCCTCGACATCAATTTCTTGTCTCCAAATTGCTGCTTTATGACTCCCCAGCATCAATTTGAGGGGGGGTGTCAATCCAAGCCTACACTAGCAGGCCCATTTAGGCCCAGTCTATATATTTCACTTACTCAAAAGGCAACTGTACATACTTAGTTTGTAATACTAAATTTTAGGATCTAGATATAGAGAAGATTCTAATTGCATGTAATCAGGGCATTCAGCCCTTATATAATATGAGCAGAGTCGACCATAACAGGCACTCAGTTTTACAACAATATTCTCTCTCAAATGACAGTAATGACCATACCGTGTACGAAACGCCGTCTTGGAAATATCTTCCTCCCTCACTCTTAGCTGATGGTAGCCGGACCTTAGATCAATTTTGGAAAAGTATTTTGCACCTTGCAGTTGATCAAATAACTCATCAATGCGGGGCAGAAGGTACTTGTTCTTGATAGTCACCTGGTTTAACTGTCTATAATCAATGCACATTCTCAAGGTTCCATCCTTCTTCTTCACAAACAACACCGGTGCTCCCCATGGAGACACGCTAGGCCTGATGAATCCTTTGTCTAATAGTTCCTCCAATTGATCTTTTAGTTCCTTCAGCTCCGCAGGAGCCATTCGGTAGGGTGCCTTTGAAATAGGGGCTGTACCCGGCATTATTTCAATAGTAAAATCAACCTCTCGAATTGGGGGTAACCCGGGCAGGTCATCTAGAAACACGTCGGGGAATTCCCTAACAACAGGGATATCTTCAGTACTTGGTTTCGGTTTATCCTCCAAAATGAAAGCTAAGAAGCCTTTGCACCCATTCCTCAGTAACTCACCAGCTTTGATGGCTGAGATAATCATTGACCTAACAGGCCTCCTTTTTCCCACCAAACTAACATGAGTAAATCCCTCCAAGTTAAACCGAACTACTTTGTTAAAGCAGTCTAAAATAGCCCGATACTTAGTAAGCCAGTCCATTCCCAATATAACATCAAAGTCGTCCATACGTAACAATACCAAGTCAGCCGGCATTCGAGCTTGCCCAATTTCTATCATACAGTCATAAAATATAGTACTAGTACATATTTGCTCACCCGTGGGTGTAGACACCACTAATGCATTAGTCAAAGTTGAGGGGGAATTTTCTATCTTAGCAGCAAAAGTATGAGAGATGAAAGAATGTGTTGAACCAGAATCAAATAAGGGACGTGCAGCCTTAAGGGGGGTGGATTGTGACACCCCGGATTCCCACATCGGCTATAGAGAGGAAAGTAAATGGGATTATATGAAAAGCCTACACCCTTACCTTACATGAGGCATTTTGATGGGTTGAGGCCCATTAGAAAGAAAACCGTGAGGCCCGTGGGCCAAAGCGAACAATATCATGCATGGGTATGGGGTGGGGCGTTATAGAATTTCTATTAACTCAATCTCTGAGATTATTAATCTCTACAATATCATATATGTAATAAAAGAAACTTAGGGGGTAAGAAATCAATCCTAATCAAACTAGGAAACCATATAATAATCCTATCCAAATTAGAAACAAACTAATCCTAAATACAACTCCTCAAATAAAAATTAGAAACTACTAACAATTAATAAAGACTTCCTAAACTTCCTTGGGTCCCACATGTGGACCATGCCTCTTGCTCCAACGACTATATAATGCTACTGCATCATTTTCCCCCGGTTGAAAAAGAGTTCGTCCTCGAACTTGACACTTCTTTTGTATGTTGCTTTTGTAGATAGTATGCACTTGAAGCGCGTCCTTGGTGAGACGAAAACTTGACCCTTTCTTTGGTGGTGTCGGCTTCATAGGACAGAGGGTTACTTGCTTTCGACCATGCATGAACGTGTATGTGTTGTCACGCATTCCGTTAGTACCATTCTCGTCATACATCCATGGACGACCCAACAAGATATCACAACTATCCATGGATATCACATTACACCACACTGTATCTGTATAATCTTCACCAATAGAAAGGTAACTGGACATGCATGTTGTACTTGCACTTCATCACCTGTCATTAACCATCTAGCAAAATAGGAACCATCTAGCAAAATAGGGACGATGATGCTTCCGAACTTTCAGCTGCAATCGATCCACAAGACCTTGAGATATAATGTTCTGACAACTTCCTCAATCAATGACTACCTTGTATTCCTGACCATTGACTATTCCTTCTAAGTGGAAAATATATTCTCACAGCCATTTCTTCGCAGTAGTCGATGTAGTTTCTTGGAGGACCATGAGAGACTCAAGACCCTCCTCAGGCATAATATCCACCACCTCCTCTGTTTCATTCTTGTTAGGATCATCTGGTATATCATTCACATCACTTTCATTCTCAATGAGGTAGATGCATTTGAGACATTCCCTTGCACGATGCCATTGTTGGTGACAATTAAAGCATGTGATCCTATTCTGATGACCTTCGGGCTTGGTGAAATCTTTTTCCAATGAATCAATCGACTTAGAACCTGCAATTGAAGAATTCTTCTACATAACCCATTTCGCAGGGGATTGACAAAGGGGTTGGGTTTCGGTCAATGGGTGTTCTGGGAGATGGAGATGGGTTGTGAGATTTGGTTTTCACAGTGGAGGGTTGGGTTTTGGATTCAGCACAGGCGTACGGGATGGGTTTAGGGTTCGTGTATGGTTTACGGTGGTCTGTGGGATGGTTTTTATTTTATTTTTTTTTTATTTTTTATTTTTGGTTTCGATAGAGGGGTGTGGGATGAGATGGGGATAGGGGTAACATGCCGACGATCAGGGAATCGTTCGTCTCTGATACCAATTGATGCAATCGTTGGTATGTTCGCAAGTGCCGGGGCACAATCAGGGTTCCCACAGCAACAATCACACGATGAAGAGAATAGAGCTCTCCAATGCTAAACCCACAAAAGGGAATTTCAATTAACTCAATCCCTGAGATTATTAATCTCTACAATGTCATAAATATAATAAAAGAAACTAAGGGGTTAAGAAATCAATCCTAATCAAACTAAGAAACCAAAAAATAACCCTATGCAAATTAGAAACAAACTAATCCGAAATACAACTCCTTAAATAAAAATTAGAAACTGCTAACAATTAATAAAGACTTCCTAAACTTCCTTGGGTCCCACACTCCCACATGTGGACCATGCCTCTTGCTCCAACGACTATATATGCTACTGCATCACCGAGTCAACTCAACAAACTCAGGCGGGACTTGGCCGAGTTGGATCGATCCCCATTCAATGCTTAAAACCAAAACAAAAACAAAAAAAAAAAAACAAAAAAAAAAAAGAAGAAGAAGAAGAAGAAGAAGAAGTGGCCTACCAGGCTAGTACCACCAGCAAGAGCAGCACAGCAGCTGGAAGCACCGCAGAGCAACAGCTTTTTTTCTCCTCGTTGCACGATGCCCAAAATCCTTTCCCCTTTTCTTTTATACTGCTGCCCCCTCCCTCTATTTAAAGTATTTTTACAAAAACAACCATTTTGTTTCATTTTTGTTATTTTCCACTTTAAGTTAAATACAAGTGTCTGATTGAGTTCGAGTCACTGTAGACTCGACTCGATGATGGCAGAGCCCAAGTCAACTCAGACTCGGCTAATTTTTTAAACCTTGCTCTTTAGGTCATAGCATCAAGTACAAGGTGATAAATTTGGGTCCCATCTCACGTGTTTAGTAAAGCATTCAAATTTTACGAAGAATCTACCATTCTTATAACTTAGAACAATGGCTCCCATTAGAACTTATAATCCTCTTTTTAAAATAGACTTAGGTCCCGCCAATCAAATTCCAAAAGCAATAAAAAAATAAGAAATTAAATAAGCAAGCAAAAAATAAATAATAAATTTTGGAATATTACACATGCTGAAACAAAAATTGCAACCCAAATACTAGAGAACTAATCTTGTTAAATAAAAATTGCATTTTCCACAGGCCTCTAAAAGATTTCATCCAAGAAGATATGGCATTAGCCGACAACAAGAGAATAGTGATATGAGGAATGATAAATGCGAAGGGATTCCACTATGGCCAAAACATCCGCTTCATTGGAATATTTGATAACATGTCTAGGAAATATACTCAAAACTTCCCTCTATGATTTCTAAGAACACCTCCGATGCCAACCAACCCCACTTTCCCCTTGCAGCTCCTTTCCTTTTGAGACTTCAACCAAGTAGTTATTGGGTGAGCTGAGTCGACTTACAAAATCATGTCACATTGAGTTTTAGACCTATAGTGTTAGGGCAATGTGAAAAGATAGTCCTATAAATTACCGTACTAAAGAATACAATAATGTTTGTAGTAGGGTCATGTTGTTTACCATAAATGTAATCTAATCTTTTACACTGCATATAGGACATGAGATGCTAAATTAGCCCTAATCAAGGATAAAGGACAAGGACAAATATTTTTTATACAGAGTGACAAATTCAAGAACATATGAATGACGAGAAGTTTCAGAATCTGTATTTTCTTATTGTGTTCTCCTTAGGAGAGCGATCCTCAATATATAGAGTATTTACATCCCTTAATCAAGGTGTTAAGTTAGGAAACTAACTAATTACATCAATTGCTATTCTAAGTTAGGAAACTAACTAATCAAGAGAATATGTACAGTTGTTATGAATCTTGACCCAATCAGACCATGTGAGATATATCTTGATGGACTGGATCCTTTCATGGGCCGTGGGCCTGTTTAACACAGAGGACATCTTATTTCAATGAGAAAGTAAGAGGATTTGATCAACCAAAAGAATAACTTCCTTTCTGCTGTTCCCGTTAAGTATGGTAGTCTATGGGAGTAGTTTCTCACAAGCAGAAACTTCGTACATTTATGGGCTAGATAAGGAATAAAATATTCCCTAATCTGCATCGATATGCACAGACATCATACAAAATGTGACCATGAACTCACATGTTGTATAAGAATGCAATGGTCTGCTTAGAGTGTCAACAAATGTACCACCTACTTCAACCTCGAAGCTTCTCTACTTCAACCTTAAAGCTTCTGAGATCTCCAAACTCCCTCAAAACCTCAGCAACTCCCTTTCCTTTTTCTGTGAAAGGTGACCGGACCCTTTCCAAAACCAGTACTCAGAGGGGGAGAAAAGGACCGCACTACACATATAGTCGTATGACCTTCCTCAACCAAAATCCCTCTCTTGCTACAAGGGAGGAAGACTCCATATCATCCACGTCAACTGTCGGGGTGGAAGAGCTCCGCTTCTCACCTCCGCACGTAGAAACCTTGGTTTCCTCTTTGAACATGAATGTCTTTAAACATCGATGTCACACCAACGCGCCACACACACACAGAGACAAAGATAACATTCCCGTTTCAAAACCAAATAAACCCAAGTGTCTAACAAAAAACGGAAAGAAAACCCATATCTCAACCCAACAACTAGAGATCATAAGCAACTCAGCTAGCATTCCCCTTCTCTAAATCCTATAGATATTTGAGCCATATTATATTTGCCTCATCTGACCTCCGTTGCATATAGATATCTATGTTCTCCTTAAGTCTAAAAGACCTAACAGCAAATATATAGTGGGCAAGCCTATGTAATCTGGGGCGTGGCGTGCTATGTGTCAATGCAGTCATCAATAGTAATGTCCAGCAAATTGAACTAGATAAGTAGCTAAATGATTAGACGCCTTCACTGAGGTCGCAAGCTCTATCATGCATGTATTTACCACATCGTTACTCGCCATTGTCTGCTTCTTTGAAGGCCTTAGTCACTTTCGCCTAATATTTGTCATTATGTCATCTGCACCGAATTATACTAACTACATCTTCTGGCATGGTTGGCTGGGAAGTTGTTGGGTCTTGGGATAGAGTGTCTTCATTGTCATTGTAATAGATTTGAAGCAGAATCAATAAAATGGTGAATACAGTACCCTTCTTAGGGACGACTGTGTTTTACATATATAGGGGTTGAATGCCCTCATTACAAATATCTCAGATCCTACACTGTATCTAACAAACTAAGTGTTATCCTTTGACTAATTCCACAATACAATGACTGGGCTTAAATGGGCTGCCCAAATTGGGCTTGGATTGACACCCCCATCAAATTGATGCTGGGGAGTCATAAAGCAGCAATTTGGAGACAAGAAATTGATGTCGAGGCCGAGGAAGTCCCTTCGTGAAGATATCTGCAAACTAAAACTCTGTAGGAACATGAGGTAGACTAATGACATCACGCTTATATTCATCTCGAATAAAGTGGCAGTCAACTTCGATATGTTTGGTGTGTTCATGGAAGACGAGATTTTCAGTGATTCGGATAGCCCCAGTATTGTTGGCATGCAAAGAAGTAGGAGAGGTTTGAGCGAACCCGAGTTCCGAAAGAAGTCCCCGTAGCCATAAGATCTCAGAACAAGCAGAAGCCATTGCCCTATATTCAGCTTCCGTGGAAGATCTGGACACACATTCTTGTTTCTTGCATTTCCAAGAAATAAGAGAATTCCGAAGGTACATGCACCAACCAGTAGTAGAACGGCGTGTCTTGACAGCCTACCTAGTTAGCATCCGCATAAGCGGTCAGATGAAAAGGATTGTCCTTTGGATAATATAAACCATGAGGGACAATTCGCAGCAGATAGCGGATAATGCACTTCACAGCTGTCAAATGAAAGTGTCGAGAAGCTATCATGAACTGACTCACAAGATTAACAGCATAGGATATGTCAAGTCTAGTGAAGGTGAGATAGACAAGACTTCCCACCAGGCGCCAGTAAGTATGAGGATCAGGAAAAAGATCGCCATTATCTTTACTCAACTTGAGATTTACCTCTATAGGCATATCAACAGGTGAAGAATCATGTAGGTCAGCCAACTCGATAAGATCTGATGTGTATTTGTGTTGATTAACAAATAGACCTTTAGGAGATTGATGCACCTCTAAACCCAAAAAATAATGCAATGGCCTAAATCCTTCATATGGAAGGAATCCCGGAGAGAAGCTTGGAGAGATTTAATCATGCCATCATCCGTGCCAGTGATAATGATATCGTCAACATACACGAGAAGCACTGTAACACTAGTAGATGTGTGGCATAGAAAGAGAGATGGATCATAAGGGCTCTGATTAAAGCCAGTCTCGCATAAGCGACCCTTGAATGTTTCGAACCATACCCGAAGAGCTTGCTTTAGGCCATAAAATGATTTACACAGGCGACAAACAGTCCTCTTTGAGGAAGAGGGTATGTCTTGTGGTATCCGCATATAGACTTTTTCTTTCAGATCCCCATGGAGAAAAGCATTTTTTACATCCATTTGGTATAATGGCCAGGATTTAGATGCAGCAATGGCGAGAAGTAACCGAACAGATGCCATTTTGCTACAAGTGCAAACGTTTCCTCATAGTCAATGTCATACTCCTGTCTGTTGCCGAGTGGCACAAGTCTAGCTTTGTGTCTATCCAAGGACCCATCAGATTTAAGTTTGATCGTGTAGATCCATTTGCAACCAATGGGTTTAACTGCTAAAGGACACTCCACAATATCCCAAGTGTAATTCTGATCCAATGCATCCAATTCCTCTTTCATGGCCTGGTTCCAACAATCTTATTGTACAGCCTGCAAATAAGAACTTGGGATAGGGACAGAAGATAGGGTGGTCATCAAAGTATGGGTAAATCCATACCGCGCAGGTGGTCGAGAAGTTCTGGAGGAGCGACGCAAGGCTTGAGTAGGCGCCAAATCATTTATCGATGGAGTATCAAGAGGACGGCCATCTGCAGTAGTAGGTTTTTCCCGTCGGTGATATACAAAATCATGATTAAACCTAGTAACAGTTTTTTGATCCAAGAAACCAGGTAAGAGAGCTAGTGAAGATGGTCGAGGACGGTCCATGTGAGTTTGGAAGAAATAATGATTTTCAAAGAAAATAACATTTCGAGAAACCCTGATACGATGACCAATGGGATCATAACAAACAAAACCTCTTTGATTAGTGGCATAACCCAAAAACGCACAACTGCGAGATTGCACGGTTAGTTTTGTTCGTTCCTTGAGAGGTAGATAAAAATAAAAAAATAAAAAAAAATAAAAAAAAAAAAAAAAAAAAACACATCCAAATGTATGTAGGTGATCAAACAAAGGTTGATGACCAAACATTTTAAAATGAGGTGTGAAATGAGCAATGGTAGGTGATGGAAGGCGATTTATGAGATAGATTGCTGTGGTGAGAGCTTCAGTCCAAAAACAAGGGGGAACGGATGATTCAATGAGAAGTGTTCTAGTTACATCAAGGAGATGTCTGTTTTTCCGTTCCGTGCCTCCATTTTGTTGTGGGTATACGGACAAGTACATTGAGAAATGATTCCTTTATTGTTTAAAAAAGACTAAAAATCATTGGACAAATACTCCCCCGAGTCTGAGCGTAAATTCTTAATGCATTTGGAGAATTGGGTTTCAACATATCCAACAAAAATTTTAAATGCCTTGAGAACATCAGACTTCGAATGTAAAAAATAAATCCAAGTAAATTTGTTGTAGTCATCAATGAAGGTGACAAAGTACTTGAAATGACTATGGGAAATAATCGGAGCAATGCCCCAAACACCACTGTGAATTAAGTCAAAACATGCAATGCTCAGTGTTGTAGAGTGTGGAAAATGTAAAGTTTTATTCGTTCCTAATTTACAAGCATCACATTCAAAAGAAGCAGAGGCAATAGGTTTATTTAATAATCCAGATTGAAATAAAGTAGGCATTGTAGAGGCATTCGGATGACCAAGTCTATTATGCCAAAACCTAGAATTATTTTGAACGAAAAAACAAAATAACTAATGGAAAGTTTTATTCTGAATAAATGACACTGGTAAGGGAAAAAGTCTTCCACGCTTAAGCCCCCTCGTGATCACTTCCCCCGACTCTTGGTCCTGCACAACACAACCAAAAGAAGAAAAGGAGACATTGTAATTATTTTCAACAAGTTGACCCACAGAAACCAAATTGGTAGCAAGATGAGGAGAAACTAAAACATTGGTTAATGGTAAGGGGCCAGGGTTATCACCAACTGAGGTGATGGGAAATTGATCTCCGTTGGCAGCTTGGACAGCAAGATGACCAGTGTAAGGAATGACATTTTGTAATTTTATGAGTGAAGAGGTCATATGGTTACTGGCACCAGAATCTAAGTACCATGTATTAGAAAGAGATGAATATGTACCTGTGATGTTCATGGATGCTAAGGCATTGATGATCATTTGGTTGACCATCTCAAGGGTGAGAGGAGCTAGTGATGCAGATTGGGAGGAGGAACCAAGTTGTGAGGAAGAATCATACTGCAGAGAACCGCTTAAGTCAGAGGATGCATATGGTGGAGTGATCACTGTATAAGCACTAGGAGCTGACGGCACTGTGTATGTACCAAGGGCAGACTGCACATAGTTGCGGGAAGTATAATTGTGAGTCTTCTTCCGACATTCGTCAATAACATGACCAGTGGCCTTACAATATCTGCAGATTTTTGCCTTGCATTTTGCATAGTAACCATATTTCTTGCAGTTATGGCACTGAACTTTACTGATGTCCCGAGGAGGTGGTCTGGTTGTAACAGCATAAGCAAGCGGAGCCTCGACAGACCTCTGTTGTTCCAGAGCAGTTTTAGTGACTAGACGTTGTTCTTCCCGTAGAAGCTCCTGAAGACAGTCATCCAAGCTAGGAAGAGAAGCCCTACTCATCAAGTTAGATCTGTCTCAAACTCCAGACGAAGTTTCATGAGAAACTAATTCCGTTGGCTACTTTGCTCTAAGGGAAGTAGTTCAGGTAGGAGAGCTTCAGATACCGTGGCAAACTTAATCTCATCGTATTCGGACCACAGTCTGCGCAAGCCATTGTAATACTCCTGAACAGACTGGGTGCCTTGAGTAAATTGAGAAATGTCAAGTTCTAATTGAAATTGACGAGAAGCATTGCCTTGTTGATAGATATTTTTAAGGTAGTCCCACATTTCACGGGCAATTTTGCAAGGTCTGAGGTTGAGGATAAAATGTAGGTCAACTGAGCCCAGTAACCAAGTTTTTATTTTAGCATCCTTAATTTTCCAAGCTAAAATCTTCTTGTCATCTTCCTCGGGTTTAGGTTCATATCCATCAATGTGTGCCCAGAGTTCCTTTCCTTCTAAGTAAATTTGAAATTGAGAGGCTCATGAGGTATAATTTTTTCCATCAAACTTAACCGGGTAATTTCAGATTTGTCTATGATTACCCAGAACAAGCAATCAATCCAGAAAGCAATAAACAACCAAAATGGCAGTAATGGCAGTAACTAGATCAATCAGTAGTAATGGCAGTAACTAGCAGAAGAATGAACAAGCACTCAACCCAACAGCAATAAACAACCAGAATGATGAATTACTAGCAGAACAGCAGAAGAATGATCAATCAGCAGTAACAGCAGTGATTACAGTAACTAGCAGCAAAATTGAAAATCTGAACAAGCAATCAAACCAACAGAACTAACAGCAGTGACTAGCAGCAGCAATGACAGTAACTCGCAGCAGTAACTAGAGATTCACTAGCAAGAACCAGCAATAAACAACCAGAACAGGCAGCAGCAGAGACCAGCAGAAGAAAAACAGGACAATCAGCAAAAAATGTCCAGACAGCAGCACCCAGAACACCAAAACGTCCAGGTCGTCAGGGAGAGGAACAGAACCTGGGCCCCACCTGGTGATCTCTTGATAGATCAGAGATTGAGGATGGGTGAACAGGATAATCACACAGCTATTGGAAGTGGTCCCGGTCAAATCAAATCCAGATCCAAGATGTTGGGCGACCGAGATGAAAACAAGTGGAAAAAACTGAATTTCCACAAAAATAGGTAGAAGACCTACCACTGATGAGCAATAAATGTTGGAAAAATCTTCATAAACAAGAGAATATTCAGGCGACCAAGGGGGAAGAAGCCGCTGAGGTGGTGCTGATGATCACATGTGGGCCACGCCTGATCTGAGATGATCAGGGATTATCATAGAGTATCCAGCTGAAGAAGATGATCACAGATTGGCTTCCGAGGCTTGGAAGATGACTCAGGAGACGATCACAGATGATCGATCAGCCCTGATACCATGTCATTGGAATAGATTTGAAGCAGAATCAATAAAATGGTGAATACAGTACCCTTCTTAGGGACGACTGTGTTTTACATATATAGGGGCTGAATGCTCTCATTACAAATATCTCAGTTCCTACACTGTAGCTAACAAACAAAGTGCCATCCTTTGACTAATTCTACAATACAATGACTGGGCCTAAATGGGCCTGCCCAGATTGGGCTTGGATTGACATTCATAATCATTCAGGTTAAAGACACTTGTATCCATATCCCTTGTAATATGATAATGCACATCACCCACTATTGCGGACCATTTATCATTCCCTCGCTGAAGTGGCATCAAACAAAGCAGCCATTTCTTCAAAAAGAGGAAGACACTTGGCTTAAATCCTTTGGCATCTCTGTGTCTACAATAATTTGATGATACTTGTCAAAGGCTACCACATACACATCGACAAGAGTTTGTTCCAACACCAAAACAAATTTGCGCTGTATATAGCGCTGTATATACCTTCAGGTATTCCACACAGCCTGTATCAGATAGAAGCCTATACTTGTTAGAATTGTCAAGTGCAACCAAGCATTGTATAGTTTTTTTCATCTGATCTGATTGATTCTTTACTCATTTTTAGTTGAAATTAAAAAATATCCAGAGATTAGTTTTTTCTATTATAACCCTCCATGCCTTTGAGCTAAATTGTACCCCTGGGCAACCCCAGATTTCACTTGTTTAAAACAAATGTCAATGAGGAACTTTCTCATACTATCCGACCAATGCGCACGACCATTGTCATCTATTTCTTTTGCATCTGAGATGGGGAATAAGTTCCACATACTGGAAATTGGAGCATGAGTAATGAATGGGAGAGCTGTTTTGAGTTTTGACGGCCTTAAGTGCCCTACCTCATCACCACAACTGTTGTGGAAGTCATTTCCATATGTGATTTTGAATAAATCCAGAGATCCAAACAACACTTCAGCATAGAAAAATACAACATTTAGCATTTGATATAAAGATTAGCCTTTTCAAAGAATCCTCTACAATTGGCTAACAAAAAAAAAGTGAAGCAACTAATGGAGCCATATTAGCATCTAACCATAACTGCGACTCAGATACAAGGTTTTTTTTCCGTTGTTCTCTTCCTCTTTTTTCTTCCACTCTATGTCTCTCTATGGTGATGATGATGGGGTTTTGGAGAGGGTTTTGTGTTGATGGAGGCTTTGAGATGGGGTTTTCAGGAATCCCGAATCCCGATTCATCTCTATGCAAAGAATCCCATTTACAAATGAATCTTAGGATTCAGGTGTAAATCCTATGACTCGATTCTCGTTTCATCGAATCTTACGATTCAAGCGATTAGGCTAAGTGAGAAAAGCTACAACCAATAAGTTAATATTAATAATATTTTACCTTTGTTCTTTCTTTATTCTTACTTTCTTTTAGCGCTTTTATTTTTAAAAAGGTTATTTAGTAATTAACGAAACCCCCTAAGAGTTTTTTTGTAGTTTTGATAAAGTTTTAAAGATGAATTAAGAACATTCATTTAACTAAAGCATTCAACTGTACGTATGGTGCCTGTTTATAACTTCTTTTTTTAATCTATTTTGGGTTTTTTTCTTCATGAACACTTTCTTAATTTTAAGAGATATCCTACTGTGTAAGATTGATGTTTTGGAATTTTTTATTTTTTCATTTAAAGATAATAAATATATATTGATACTTTAAACTTATTAAACTATTTACACATCAATTATTTCATAAATATATATATTAAATTATGTCATGATGTTATTGATATGATTGTATTACCAACTTGTTATTATATTTATACTGCTATAAATGGAAAAATGGATGGTTATGAATAACTGCTTTTTTTCTTTTAAATTTTATTTATTTTTCATTTTTCTTAGAATAATAAAAAATAATACTATGATTCGCTATTCAATTCGATTCATGGGTATGAATGATTTGCTATATGATTTTGATTTTAAAAACTATGATCATCAGTTTGGACATTGTCATTGTTTGTAATCTAGAAGGGAATTTTACCTATATGTTGTGTACAATTATTATCATCAGTTTGGACATTTTCAATATTTTTAATCTAAAAGGGAATTTCAGTCTGCATTTCAAATTAGAAGCCTTAGATTTCTGACTTCTATATTTCTTCGTAAGGTTGTTTTCTTTTTTATTATAATAACATGATTTCCTATTATTATAATAACATGATTTCCTATGTTAAAATCAGTCATTTTGATGAGGTGCATTTACACATGTAATTTCTAACATTAAGGGATTTGTTTTAATTTATGCATGTTTCGAACAATTCTGAATCCCGATGACTATGGTTAGTTACTTGTTAAGTTGTCAAACTCATTCTTTCATAACATATTGCAAAGTGATCGATAATAGCCCAGGAGACGTTTTGTTGCATAAAATACCAAGAGGCAAAGTTTTATAAGTACACTGCGAGGTTTAGTTTTCAATTATGTAAGCATACCATCCTAGTGCTGTGATTGTAAAACGAAGAGTGTGTATGAAGTCTAAATTTTGGTTGTACATACTTTGAGTTATAATGATAGTTTTGCTCGGTGTGATCTTGTGATGTTATCATTTAACTATATCGAATTTAACCATATTTGATCAGCTATGACAGTTACACTCAAGATTCCGTACAACAGGAGCTTGGGGCATGGCATTAAAGATCACCCAAAAATCACCTTAAGCAAGTCGTTACGTTTGGAAGTTCAGGACCTAAAAATCAAAGGTAAAGAAAATTTAAAAATAAATGCAATAATCTGACGGCTAATATATATTGGATGTATCAATGAAACTAGGCATGAAGTGAGGGGCTTGGACTGATCATTCGTCACATCCATACCCACCTACCCCCATCCACACTTGCTCGGCCGCCCACATGCGGGTATAGAACACACACAAATAGCTAGAGCCAATTTCAGGAACGAGTGTCAAATTTGGGTCAATGCCAATTCACAAAGTGTGTATATCATTTTGGGGTCGTTTCTAAGCTAGGAGCAGTCCACCATTCCTAAAAATTTTGCATAAATTTTATAAGGTTGACCACATGGTTCTATAAGTAAGGTCGGGGTTTTTCCTTTCAATAATCTGGACTGCTCAAGTTGTGGCCCAACCCTATTTACCCATACTAGGCTTGAGAAAGAAAGCAATCTATAATATCTTGAGTTACCTGGGCCCAAAGACTAGTTTGGCCCAGGAAGGACCTCAATTGGTACCTTAGGATAGAATCAGAATTTGCCTCTCGGTGAATAGTTTTAGAAAGGAAAGATAAGGAGTTGTTATACAACTCTAATTAGGAAGGTGATTAGGACTCAGTCTCCTTTATATATATATATATATATATATATATATATATATATAGATATAGATATAGAAACCCACGTTCCTCTGGTGGTATACAATTCCTTGCTTTGAGAAAATCTGAGAGAGAGTTGTCGCTGGATATTTAGGGGAAGAAGAAGAAGAAACCAATCAAAGGAGAGCCGATCGTCGGATGTCCTATTCGCGTCCACACATCACTAGAGCAACAATCACGTACCAGAGGTGAGTGAATCTTCCTGAATACTGTTATTGATTATTTGGATGTTTGGTATTGAGAATTGTTCAGGTGCTGTGTAATGGAAGTGTATAGGGTGACAACTAGAAGTCATCGATCTTGAGTGAGTCAATCCTTGAATTGCTCAATTGTTGGGTAATGATAGTGCTCTGTTCGTATGGAGTTTTAATCCATAATACCCATTGTATAGGCATGAAACTTGAAGAACAGAAGCATAGCGGAAAGGCTAGGAAAAGTAGTTGAGGCTTGTGGGACCCATCAGATGACCTGATCAGGAATCAGGACCCCACATCCAGTAGGGGACCCTTGGTCGCCCCTTGTGATGATGGAATTATAACAAGTGGGCCCCTTAAGGTTTTTATCTAATAGTCACAAAAACTCCAAGGCGTGAAATTGACGAGACAAGGCCATAGGTCGACATCAATGGTGGGATCCACTACTTAAGTCAATCAGAGATTAGGACCCCACGTTTTGAAGAGGACCCAGGGACGACCTGAATGGTGGTGGTCCCATGCGGCCTAGGCCTCATCTACCCAGATATCCAGAAGCTTCAATTTTGTTAACCATAAGGCTTATCCTTGAATTCTGTAAGTATTATTGAGACTGTGGGGCCCAGTAAAGATGTCCGATGATGAACCCATTCCCATGGGTTGGAAGCTTGCCATTGGGTGACCATGTCCATGAAGTCTGATCGTGGATTGGGATCAGTGGGACCCACTGATCAGTGGATAAAATCAACCCAAGCGTGACTTGTCATGGGGAATTTTAGAATATGTTTTGGGTCAGTGAGCCCCAGAGAATGATCTGATAATGGATCAGATCCATGAACATGATACTGCAGCTTTGGTCAACCATGACCTAGAAGGCTGATCTTGTTTTAGCTAAGTGGGACCCACTGGATTCTATAGTTGGGATGCTGTGGGCGTGAATCATATTCTGTGATGGGTTCTGTGAGGACAGATGTGCTGGATAAGTAATCAATAACCCCAGATTTGTTATGTAATTACCATATGACCATTCCATCTAAATTAATTGAAGTTTTATGTGTTTTATAATAGTTGGTATGGACTGTTCGGGAATGTTAGCATGATTATGTTATCTTGTGTAATATTATGTGAAGGTGAGCCACTCTTTTATCACCCGTTACATGTTATGATTAGAAGTGGGGCATCAATCTAAGGGGGAAATGATATGGAACTGGTCTCACAATACTATGATGTAAATTATTAATAATGATGAACTCTGGTTGTTATGTGAGATTGTGCACCGGGTCCCAGACGTGGGGATGTTGGACTTTGTGTCTGGGCCGTTATAGCGGCTAGTCCTTAGTGGACGAGAATGGCCATTATGACGGCGGGTCTTTAGTGGACGTGTCTGATTGAGACATGGTCATGGTGACCGGTATACATGTATACGATGGGCCTTTTGAGACGTGCTAATGTGCATGGGCACGGATTTGGATGTGAATATACTTTTAATGATATTTGATTTATCGATTTAGATTGTTGATTATGTGATGCTATGTTATATGTGACTTGTATAGTTAGGAAAATTCATTCACCAGTAATACTGATGTTGTGTTGCCCTCTTCAGGTAACGATATTGCAGGTGGGCCAGAGTGGATTGACGATCAGCACGTAGATTTCGTCATGCGTGGCTAAAAGGAGAGAACGAGAAAAACTTAAATAGATGATGGAATCATTAGTACTTGTTTAGGGAAAAGTTATTTAATGTTTTAAACACATTATTGAAATTGAGGCAAGACATAACAAGTTGATTACTCAGAGATTTTTTGATATTTATAAATGGGAAATATATTTGAAACTAAATGCCTGATTCCTTGCGAATATTATTTGATGTATGCATGGTGAATATTGTTATATGATCATGATCCAGATATCCGACAGGGCCCCGAAATTTGGGTCGTGACACAATCTAAACCATTAAAACAAAGAAAAATGTGATTGAAGTTTAAATTAATGTGATTGATAAGTAAATTTATTTTGGGTGCACAAGGAGACCCACATTTGGGCGATCCAGATTCCAGACTATCAATAAGATTTTCCTACACTATAATTGTCTAGCCTAAATGGAATTGCTTTCAGCCTCTCACTATAGAATTGGAAAAACACAATTTAGCCACATTTTTCACATATACAATCCAATAGCGGGCTCGAAATTTGGGCGTGTCACTTTCCACACTGAACTGATGCCCTTCGGGCCTCCGCAACTATGATTTTAAACCATGATCGTTGTTGATCTTCTTCGGACCAACGCCAATCTTCTTCTCTTCAATTTGTCATACAAACCCACTAGAAACCTTTCTTTCCACAAATAAACCTGCAACAAGGCCCATGTCAAACATGCCGTCTAAATTATCAATCAGTTGCATGTTTGTACCTTATTAGTGTCTCAAAATGGTGCTGACCTGCTCATGGATCCTCTTTATGTTATTCGTTTATGCCACATCACCACTGATGCCTTTTTAAATTCAATATGGGAATCAAATCAAGAACATTGGTCGGATTCAACAAATATGCTAATCTCAAATGGCAACTTCTTCGTCGTGTAGTTCTGAACAATACAAATCAAATTCGATATGAGGCAAAGCCAAAATGCATGGCTTGCTCTTTACCAAATTGGATGTTGGATTCAAGTCATCTATTTGCCAAGTCCAACCATGTCTTGGGATTGGATGAACCGTATTCCAGGTTTATATTGGATCTGATAATTTGCATTTGGATCATTAATCATTTCTCCAAATCCAACTGTCTGTTTCTAGATTGGATCTCTGAATCAAGCCATCCATTCCCCTTTTTTTTTATTTGTATTTCTGCTACAACAGGGATTCAAACTTGCACACTCTACTCACACACCCATGTCCCTAACTAGCTGAGCCAATGATCAAAATAGCGGTTGCGGCAGGTGCAGTGGTCAGTGGCCACAACACTACGTAGCGGCGATACGTAGCGGTTGCGGTGATACGTAGCGGTGTGAATTTTTTAAATGGTCAAATTTTTTTGAATCTTTTATAGCAAACAATATTGTATTTCTTTAGTGATTTGAAACCATATAAGGGTAGAGATAACTTTAGAAAAGACAATTGAGGAAAAAAAATAGGAAAAACAGTGTTTAAAACTAAAATTACTTGGCTCTATTAGGTTTTAGACCGTAGCGCCGCTATTTTCAAAATAGCATAGCAACCTTGACCGCTATGGCCGATCATAGCGCCCGCTATTTTGAACCATGAGCTGAACTACGGCTGAGGGACCATTCCCAAATTTGTAGCATCTCCAATTGCACTCATCGGACCTGCCGTCAAATTGTCATTTCAGTGATCCCGATCATCGATTTCTTCTGTCTTGTCTATCTCCACCCACGCTGTCAATCTGCAGAAACATTAGCATTGTTGATCTCCAAGACTCCAACCAAATTGACAAAACCATTATTTTAGAACTACTACTACTACTACTACTGTTCATCATGCAACCATCTACTTGCTTCAGCAACCATCAGTATGGATCAGCTACAAGCCGCATCTGAACTATTGGATTTATCAGATTATTATGATGCAAACTACAGCTTTCAAGCATCTTGAGCTAAAAGAAGAGGGCAGGGGGAGTATTAGGATAGGTTGATATATTAGGATAATATTGAATTTCTTTAAGATTTAAGATTATGAAATGAGATTAGGCCTAGAGTTCATTTATCTTGAGTTTCTTCAATGTAATCTATTTATGTGAAGATCTCTCTTAAAAATGCCATAAGAGTTTCAAGGTTCTTCTCGATATCTTACAGCACCTCCGGCTCCACTTCTTCCAAATGCACAGAATCACTAAAAGGAAGAAGCCAAAAAGGCATCCTCACTTCAACGTAAACTAAACTTCCAAGCTTTGAAGTGAGAATCAATACTTGCAGGAAGCACCTAAAAACACCCAAAACAAGATAAAACTTCTAGCAAATGAATAATTCACGGTCTCAGCATCTTTTAATGAAAAGCAGTTTAGTGTTACACCACAAAAACTCTTCCAATTCCCCAAGCCATCCACCGTCAGGAGTTTAACATGGAGCTAGAGATAGAATTTTTCTTTTATATATATATATATATAAGGAGATGCTCATATGAGAGTTACTCTCACGTCATGGTACTATGAGAGTAAGTGTGGGGGCCCTCACATCCATATCCAATGCCAACAACCTAAGTGTGAGGGGCCCCACCCCTTACTCTCATAGTACCGTGACATGAGAGTAACTCTCATAGGAGTATCTCCCATATATATATATATATATATGTGTGTGTGTGTGTGTGTGTGTGTGTGTGTGTGAATGGTTCTTTTATATATTTCGTACAGCTTAATTAAAATAAGTTGTAGGACATGACCCAAGTCGGGCAATACGACTTGGTTTAACTTGCATGCATGGCCATAGATGGAAATAGAACACATGCCACATTCTTAGGTGTGGACCATGTGGCTGCGTTAGAAAAGTGGAAAACATGTTTGTTTAGCAAACCTCAAGTCAACTGAAAGATAAGATAAAACTGCCCATCAAATGGAAAAAGGGGAAAAGAGAGCACAATTTTAAAACTTGAAACTTCAGTAACATCATCAGCATTTACCCAAAAATAAATAAATAACAACATGAGCAGTTCACTGACTTTCACTGACCTATAAATGAAACTCAACATGGAGATGAATCCTGTTAAGGCTCTTGCAACTAGAAGTTTCCTTATATGTGTTGGTCCAAATACTGGCTGCCCAATCTTTTTCATCCACACAAACGATAATATCAAGATGATTGCGCATCTTGTGAACACAATTTCAAATAATGGAATTGTTCCAACTGTCAATTAGAGGAAAGGAAAAATCCAATTAGAACTAAAACAACATTCTCCTATAGCATTCTATGGTACCTCAATAGGCAAGTATATCATCTGAATTTACAAGAACACAAACTGCGTAATAAGGATACAAGTATGAAAACAACAATGTGCCATGGATGAGCTGTTTTTTCATTTCTCTGATTCTCATTCAAAGCTCAATCTTCTTTTTGAAGAGAGGATACAGTTTTCTCTTTAGAAATAAAATGACAAACAGATCACTACAATATTTAAAAAGAACAGAGTTACAAAAATGTTTAATCATTTCAGATCAGGTATGAAAGATGCAGCAAAGTACAGGTTCATGAATAACAGCAAGAGATTATTCATTAGGAACAGAAGAGAGAAAAATTGGGCAAACCCTGGAGTCCTGTCCCCCAGTAAGTTTTCTTCTCAGTCAGCATGTCATGAATACCACAAACAAAATAGAGTCAGCTTTAAATCTAAACTGTGGGAATCCCCAATAGAGATGCTCCCATCATTTCAACTCACGCAACTCATATGCATGCCCATCATTCTAAACAAAACCATGCTGTTTCCATTCATGGATATTTATAGATATCTGTATTCATCTACATCAAAAAGCATGGCTTTAGATGCTCTCTACTAAGATAATGAAGAGTATATGCCAAGCATCCTAATACAATATACAAGTCCAGTGTGTTTTCTTTAAGCAAAGCACCAAAGACTCCATTCCTAAGCCAATCTAGATTCCCATGTCGAGTAGTAATTACTTTTCCTTTTGTATTGTTTTCATGTCCAGTACTATCGATTTTAACAATGTGATGCACCTCAAGCCGAAGGATGGATTCAGCACCAAGACATCTCATTCGTTTTGTGCATGGCACCAACTTTGTCATGCTAAAAGCATGTAAGATCATCTTCAAACTCCAAAAGCAACCGCTATGATGTGATTTGACACAGCACAACAAAGCTAACATTGTCCCTGGAAAAAAGAGCATCATATTCCTAGCCCATGGTGCAGGACTTAGCAAACTGGCTGAAACAACACATATGTAACATGTTCTGGCATGATACACAGATATTGATATTTAGAACATAGAGAACAACCATATGTGACAATGTTACAAGATTGCCCTTTTTAAATCAACATAGGACATTTCTTGATTTTTCACCTCTGCCAGAGCTGTAAGATTCCTCTAGTGTGCTCGTTCCCAATTTTATCCTTTATTGTAACGAGACTGAATGGATAGCTGCAGAATACTACAAGAATGGCACCATTTTGTATCATACATAGGGTTGTAAACGGGTCGGTTCCGGTCCGGGTCCAGGGTGGAACTGGAACTGGAACCATTTTCTTAGAGGGGGAACCGGAACCGATAATATTAATGGGAACCGGAACCGGAACCGGAACCATTTGTGAGGCGGGTCTGGTTCCGATTCTGGGTATGAGATGTAGAAAAGTAGAAACCCTAATATAGAAAAGTAGAAAAGTAAAAAGGGTTCTGTTTTCACATACTAAAGTTACCTTATGTTAGTGTTTATTGGGTCGGGTCTCGGGTTCACGGGTCTAAGCCACTGTGGATCCGGAACCGGAACCGTTTAGGTATCGGTTCCAAAAAAAGGATCCGGAACTGGAACCATTTGCTTATCGAGACCAAAATAAGGACCCAGACTCGAAACCTAACGGGTTGGAACCTTCGGGTAATCGGAGAATCGGGGACCCATTTACAACCCTAATCATACATATGTAGACTATCATATACTTGATCCGTTCTCTTTCATTTGGACATGCTTGCTGGTGCTAAGAAGCAGATACCATCAGATTGGAGTCTGCCTAGGAGATGAATGGAAAACTGTATTTAAGACCAGTGCTGGATTATGAGTGGTTGGTGATGCCTTTCAACTTGTATCATGCCCCAAGTTATGAATCAATTGCTTAGTCCATTCACTAGAAAAATTCTGGTTGTTTACTTCAACAACATCTTAGCATACAGCCCAGATATGAAAAAACAAATGTGGGACCAGTTGCTGCTTGCATTAGACATCCTTCGGCGAGGAAAATTGTTTGTCAATTCGAAAGTGTACCTTGGGGACCGATAAAGTGGTAATTCTTAGAGATAGGGTTTGTGGAGATGGAATAATGGTGGATAGGAAAAGGTAATGGCTATTCAAGAGTGGCCTATCCTGCAAAATGTGAATGAACTGAGAATTTAACTTGGACTAGCTGCCTTCTACAGGTGGTAGGTTCAATTGAAATTTCAGCACTTTATCAACTCCTTTGACTGGTTGTTTAAAGAAAAGACAGTTTACTTGAACTGGACACTGTATAGCCACCAAAAGTTTTGAAAATCTCAGAAAGCGATTAACCAAAACACCTGTTTTAGCCCTTCTGCACTTAGATAAGGTCTTCCAAGTTTATTGTGATGCATCTCATGTAAGCAAGGGCGGACCCAGAAAATTCTCCTTGGAGGGATTCTGTGTAAAAAAAAATATTGGAGGAAGGGGCAAATGTAAAAATAATAAATAATAAATAATAAAAAAAAAAACACTAATTTTTAAATTCTGCAGGGTGGTCTTAAGAAATCTGAACCCTTTTTCAAGTTTGGGTGGGGGCTTCAGCTCCCAAAAGCTTCTATTTGAGTCCGCCCCTGCATGTAAGGGTTGTTGCGATTCTTAGTCAAGAGGGGAAGCTTTATTGCTTATTATAGTGAAAAGATCAATGGCCCAAAACTCCGTCATTCCACTTATGACATTGATTTTTACACCATTGTGCAAGCATTGAAGCACTGCACTGTTTTTTTTATTTTTCTTTTTTCTTTTTTTTGCACAAAATAATGTGCAGTGCTTTCTGGCTTTTTTGCACCTAAAGCTTTGGAAATATGAAGAAAAGGTTGACCAAAACACCAGTTTTAGCCCTACCAGATTTTGAAAAGGTTTTTCAAGTTGATTGTGATGAGTCACATGTGGGAATTGGTGCAGTCCTTAGCCAAGAAGGAAGACCATTGTATATTATAGTGAAAAGCTAAATGGCCAAAAACTCCGTTATTCTACTTCTGAAGTCGAGTTTTAACTATTTGGTACAAACGGAGTTTGTGCTTTATTCCGAGCATGAAGCATTACAATACTTACAGGGGCAGAATAAGTCGATTGATAGACATGCTAAGTGGGTGGCATACCTTCAAGAATTTACCTTTTCTATTTGACATAAAGCCAGGACTCACAATAAGGTCGCCAATGCTTTAAGTTGAAAGGTGGTGTTATTGTCTACCTTGAGGGTACAAGTGGCAGGTTTTGACAGTTTTCCCAACCTATATGTTGAAGACAAGGACTTTGGTCATATTTGGGCTGAATTGGAAACAGAGAGCATGCCTTACAGGATCGTTTTCTATTCTGTGGGCCACGCCTATGCATACCAGAATGTTCGCTTCGGGAAAAACTTATTACGTAAGTAAATGCTGGCTCATGTACAGGTCAAGGTAGTAGAGACAATACTATGGCATTACTACAAGAGATTCTATTGGCCAAAAATGCACCAGATGTAGCTCGATATGTGGCTCGTTGCCAAGCATATCAAATTGACAAAGGAGAAGTTCAGAATAGTGCACTGCATACACCCCTACCAGTCCCATGTGCACCGTGGGAAGATGTGGGTATGGATTTTGTGTTGGGCTTGCATCGGACACAACGGGAAAATGATTCTATTTTTGTGGTGGTAGACCGATTTTCAAAAATGGCACATTTTATACCATGCAAGAAGAATTTTGATGCATCTAACATTGCCAGGCTTTACTTTAATGTCGGACCCCATCCCAGATTAGCTCGATTAGTGTTAATTAAGTGAGTGTTTAGTTTTAAGAGGTTTTAATATTCGTGGGATTAGAATAGTTGTTTTAGTCTTGGTATTAGTTTTGGAAATTTTGAGAGCGTTGGTTGAGTCAGACACGCTCAGGGAGGCCTTGAGTGCACGTGTAAGCATGGGAGGATAATTATAGGTTTTTGTTTTGATAGTGATTTTGATTTATCTTGAGTGGTTTTATTATTTCCTATAATTTTCGTATCTAACCCGTCAATGTACGAAGCCCAGAAATCTGTGTTTTTGGCCAAAAGGGTAGGATTTGTCTTTTACACCCAAATTTGGACACAATTTTCGAAATCTCGAAACCATGTCAAAAATACACTTTTTGGAAACTAGATTTTTCAAGGATCGTTTTATCTTGCTTCATCGACCTTGTCCGGGGCCCGCAAGATCATGTTTTAGCCATTTGAAGTTCCTGACTCAAAGGGGCCCACACTCAAGTCAATTAAGCCCTCTTTCTCCTTTCACTCTCATTCACTCTACTCACTCAAGAGTCTCCAACGTGCACTGCTGGGAGCTTCTTCTTCTTTCTCTTTTCTCTCCATTTTCTCTTCCTTGGAACTCAACCATTTGAACTTGGATTAAAGTTTGGATCTCACCATCTTCTTCCTCTCCTTCCAAGCTCTCCATTGGATCTATTTGTTGGACATTTTCAGCTAGACAAGTTGTTCTTCTTCCTTCCTTCTTGTTTGGCCATTTCTAGGTAAGAGCTTCAACAATCTCTTCAATGGAGTTCTTTATACCTCTTATGGATCTTGTTTTTCATGTTTACAAACCCTTGTCCAAAATGGGTTCCTTTGTTTTCAAAATGTAGGGTTTTGAAGTTCTTTTTTTTTTGGGTTTTGTAGATCTTGGTTTCGGTCTTGAGTAGAACCTTTGAAGAAGGTTGGAATCCCTAAGGCAAGTGATCTTTTTAGCTTTCTTAATGAATTTTTGGGTTTGGATCTCATTTTAGCCCCAAATGTGATTTCTAGGTTGTTCTTGTTTTTCTAGCAATGTGATGTTTTGTTCTGAAAATCTACTTTCAACTTGTGTATGTATGTTTAAGCATGGCTTGAATGCCTTTGTTTAGCTCAAGTTTTGTTTTAGTCGGATTTTTGTTGGTATGGAGTAGAAAGAACCTGAATCTGTAACTGGAATGGTCTTTCCCGAGCTGGTGGTCACCTCGGCAGCTAGCCGAATAGTGATCGGCGGCTAACCGACCCAACTTCGGTTAGAAATCCAGAATGCTGAAAATTCTGGGCAACACAGGCGGCTAGCCGAAAATTTGCTTACGGCCAACCGCCAATGGAACCGCCAGGTCACCGAGACTCACAGTTAGAATCACAAAGTTCTGTAGCTAACTGGGAGTTGGCAGTCAGCTAGCGGCTAGCCGACCTTCACTTCTGTGGCTAGCCGACAAGTGGCCGCGAGCCAACCGAAATTTCAGTTTTAACCTATTTTGATAAATTTTCTTAGGGAATGAAAACCAGAATATGTTTAAGGGCTTTTAGCTTGATATTGTGCATTTGAAACTCGAAATGCCTCTTAGCTTCGGGAGCAAATGAAGGACAAATGAAAGGCCTTAACATATACTTGATAACTTATTTTAATTCGCAATCTTGACACGATGAATATCATTTTGCACATGTTTCGATTTACAAGCTTCAGTCACGTTTGAACTGCTTCAAGAACCAACAAGAGGATCACTTCTTAAATTCCGTTTTGCTATAGCTTATGCTAATTTCGATTAGTCTTGTCTTGCCCTGTTTTTGACAAGTGATTTCCTTTATTTTCGATCTGTTTTGTATATGTTCGTCATGTTTTGTGCATTCATGATTTATGATGAACACCACTGAGCTTGGACAACCTTTTGAGTCTGATCCACTATCTGGGGGTCCTTAAACACTTGGACTTGCTGCAGATTAGTCGTATATTATATATATACATCCTGTTCTATCCGGTAACGCGGCCCGTACCCGCCTACCTTTTATGGTACGGGATCCTGTTTTGATCTATTATGTTCTTGTTCTGCTTTCTCTTTTCATTTTTATGATAGAGAAAGGATGGGCTCAATGTGGGATTATCTATTCATGATATTATAAGTATTCATGCTAGTTTCGTTTCGTATATCGTTCATGGGCTTTTGTTTTCTTGATAAGCATATTGTTCAAGCATTGTTTTAAATTCTTGTAATTCGTTTAAATTCAGTAAATTGTTTTAAACATTCTCTTCTTTCAAATTTTAAATATTTTATACTCATGCCTAAATTGATCACCTGCCAGACCGTCGTGTCTGATATACTATACTTTGGTGCTCTACGTAGCAGGTTCTCGTCTTAAGCTAGTACGTGTGCAGGTGGCTGTAGAGCCACGAGTTTTGCAGGTTTGTTCTGTCAGTGATGTCATATAGACGTCAGGCTCAACTCCGGAGTTACGTTACACATTTGGGTAGCATTTGTTCTTAGCTTGTTATTTTGTTACCTTGTTATTTTGTAAGGCTTTTGTTAGCCCCTTTTTTCTTGGAATTGTAATTAATGCATTTGTTAATTTATAACTTGAACATACTTGGGTAATGATTAAGCCTATTACTGTCAGCTCTGTATATGTATTATCTTGGTTTGTTTCTAGTCTGAGTTTGAGTATTGCTATGATTGTTGTATGCTGATAGATTGAGTGTGACGCGGAATCCGATGGCCACGGACTCCGGGTCGCAACGCCACGTAAGCTTCCGCGAAATGTCTTGATGTGTTGGAAATTATGTCTTCCTCACACACGCGGATCCTGGAGAGAAATATTATTCATCACTTATTTCTCCATTCGCGTCCCCAAGGTCGGACCGCTGAAGGGATCCAAGTTCAGGGACGTGACATTTAAGGAGGTTGTCAAGGTGCCAAAAAGTATTACCTCTGACAGGGATACCAAGTTCGTTAGTCACTTTTGGAGGATGTTATGGAAGATGCTTGGTACAGACTTGTTCTTTAGTAGTGCCTATCAGGCTATCACCAATAGAAAGATGGGCAAACTAAAGTAGTGAACAGAAGCCTTGGCAACAACTTGTGCACAGTGGTAAAAGATAAACCAAAACAATGGGATGTTATATTTTCACATGCTAAGTTCGTCTATAACCGATTCCCAAACAGAATAGCCCAAAAGAGTCCGTTTGAGATAGTTTATGGGAGGAACCCTACTAATGTAGTTGATCTTGTTCCCATTCCAAATAAGGACAATGTGGATAGATTTGATGATCAAGTGGTCGAGCACACTATGACATTCATGGAAGCATTTTATTGAACACATGGTGTCCGAACCCATGTGTAGATGTTTCCCTCAAGAATAAAGAGCCCAAAACAGTCCACCTATACTAATTTTAATTCATTCAGGGGCTGTTTTTTTTTTTTTTTTTTTTCCACAAATAAGGCAGGGTGGTGTTCTTTGCAATTCTGAGCTTAAACTCAGAACATATAAACAAAAGCGGGGCCTGCACGTCTTTTTTATTTTGGGCTACTGGTTAAGGACCATAATGGGTCCATGTCCACTCAAGCACAGCACCAATAGGTGCGCCCAAGAGTGTACTGCTAAGGGGCAGGACCCACCTTCCAGATTAGCGATGCATGTGGGCCCAAGGCCATTCTCGCGCAAGGTGTCTGGGTTGACACTGTTTTGGAATTTCTGCTGGATTTCTGTTTCCTTTCATTTTAGTTACTATTTTCTGTCATATGGGATCTTAATTTATGTTAATTGATTAGTAGCAAGGATTATGGGATATTATTCACTGTAATTCTGTTTTGGGGGGATTATTATGCTGGTTGCAGGTTGTCAGCTACATTGGTATGCAACGTTGCATGTTTTCTTTCAGTAACAAAGGTTCTGCAGAAACCTTTGGCATTTCTGTGTATTTTCTTTACGTCATCTTCTTTTTCACTGTCAGTTATGTGGTGCTACAACAATGGAACAGATTTGTGAATCTGTTTGGGTTGCATGACTGCATCACATTGTCATTACTCTATTTAATGCAGCATATCTATTGTTATCTATATTTATTCACCTGCCAGCTCTTTGTAGTCTGATGATCTACACTTGGTGCTTAGGCACCAAGCCCACCGATCCCAAGGTGGAAACAGAAATGTTTGTAACTCGCGGAAATGTTTACACCTCACTATAGACTTCGATCCAAATCATGGTTAGGAGTCAATTGTATTCTAATGCTTGTCAGAAAAATATTAAATTGGCTCCTAATCTCGCGCACCCAGTGTATGGGGGCGTGATATGAATAGAGATAGGGCAGCCGGCAGAGTTCAGATTGCATTACAATTTTCTATTTTGTTGGCCGCGTCTATGCATTACAAAATGTTCTCTGAGAAAAGCTTATCGCAGGAGTGCATGCAGAATTGTGTGCAGGGCATGGTGGTAGTGAGAAAACTATCGCCTTGAGAAAAAAAAATTATTGGCCAAGAATGCAGCAAGACATAGCTCGATGCAGGATATGTCAGATGGCAATGAAAAGAGTACAAACTCACAATCTATATACACCCTTGCGAATTCCACACACATCAGGGGAGGTTTTAAGCATGGGTTTTAACTCTTATCTTTGAGCAGTGGATCGATTCTTGAAGTTGGCCCATTTCGTACCATGCAAGATCCATGATGCATCCATATTGCACGGTTTACTTTAAAGGGCTGTTAAGCTACATGGCGTACCAAAGAGCATCACTTCCAACATGGAGATCAAGTTTGTTAGCCATTTCTAGAGGGTTTATGGAAGATGTTAGGTACCAACTTATGTTTTAGCAGCACCCATCACCCACAACCAGATGGACAGACCAAGGTTCTAAATCGAAGCCTTGGAAATATCTTGTGAGCCTTGGTAGAGGGTCAACCAAAACAATGGAATAATGTGTTGTCACATGCAAAGTTCACTTATAGTAGATCTAAAACCCAGATGACCCAAAAGAGTCTGTTTGAGATCATTCATGGGATGAAATTGAACCCTAATAGTCGATCATATTCTAGTTCCTAAAAGAGGAGACATCGGACCTCAAATTTGGTTGCACATATTCGCAGCATTCTTGAACAGGTGTGTAAACAGATTAATAAGAGCAACACTGGCTACAAAAGAGGCCACTGACCAGCATAGTCGCCAGGTTGTGTGCAATGAGGGTGATATTGTCTGGGTCTATTTGAGGAAAGACAGGATCCAACAGGCAAGTAACACAAATTAAGGCAAAGGAAGATTGGTCCAATGCAAAGTGGAAAACAAGATCAATGACAACATCCATCAAATAGAGTTCTCTCGTGATCTCAAAATCTCCATTATCTTCAATGTAGCTGATCTCTATCCATTTTATGAAGCCGAAACACATGCAGGAAGCGAAGTTTTGGGCGGCAACTCGAGGTTGAGTTCCTCTCAAGCAGGGGAGAGGATGATGAGGATTGCAATGAAGCGCAAGAAAATTTCATAGTGGGCAAGCTTTAGCATATATGCAGGCGTTTGATCCAATACACCTGTATACATGTCCTAGATTTTCAAAAGCGAGGAGTCATAAACAAATCCCCGTATTAGTGTCCATATCCATATCCATATCCATATCTGAGCATCATAGGTTGTCATGTAAATAATAAAAGGAGGCTGTTTAATTTTGTGAAACATCGGGGTTTTCTGCATTTTGCAGAACCCAGTTTACAGAAAAAGAACAGCAGACATGCTGTTTATTTGGGCCTAAATAAATGGGGGAAAAGGGCCAAAACCCACTAAGGGCCTATACCCTTTAGGGTCGCAGTGACACGCACTGCTCCAGAAAGGGGGCCAAGTGTGACCCCAGTCCCAGTCATCCAGAGTGTTCTGGATGATCCAGTCAGCAACCATTGCTTTTTGTTTTCTTTTTATTGTTCTCATTGCCCTTTTGAGCTCCTAATCAAATCAATATAGCATCTCTAAGATTAGAAACAACTGTAATGTAATTTGGAAGAAGATTTGACTGCTTTCCCTGGAATATTCAATGAGTTCTATAAAATGTAATAGTCAACTGTAGAGTTTTTCCGGACAGTCATATTCTGAATTAAGTCATTGTGTTTTCTTCTCTCATCTCTCTTCTTCTTGCTTCCCTCCTTATTCTCCATCATAGTATAATGTGCTGCATGGTCCTATGGGGGTCATCCACCTCATTATTTGTTCCGTCACAGAGACAAAGAACGCAGTTCCACTGTTGCAGCAGTTCATGCAGTTGGTTATAGTCTTCAGGTTCCTTGATAACCGTGACTGGATCACCACCATCAAGAGATGAGCATCGATCTTACAAGCTCAAATCTGCCTGGTCAGTCTCAGCAGCTGAAGGCAGGCTTCTATCTTCTATCTTCTATCTTCTATCTTCTATTATATTTGGGACTGTTACGAACAAGTTTTGGTCTGAAACTTCAGTTGTAGTGGAGCCCAGCATCAAGAGATCTTTGAGCATGGATCTTATATGCTCAAATATGCCCAATAATTTTTTTTATCAGTAACAGAAACATTATTAAAAAGAAAAAACGAGACACGGAAAAAACAGAAAACAAGGGAATAGGATCATTATGCCCCACCAGCCACACTGATATTTTTTTTTTTTTTTTTTTTGAAAAGTGAAGGTAAATTTTATTGAAAAACCAAAAGAATACAAAAACACGAGTATAAGAGACTTGTACCCAAGACAAAATTACACAAGAATAAGCTCCCAGGGAGACGACCTTTGAACCCCTTGTTTGGCTAAGGAGTCCACTAAACCATTTGCCAATCTAATCACATGATTAAAAAAAACTACAGAAAGGGAAGAAGCCAGCTCCTTGATCTCATTGAGAAAAAACTGATATTTCCGAGGCTTGACCGCAGACCTCGTAACCCAAGAGATAGCATTAGAAGAATCACTCTCCACTATCAAACGACCCTGGAACGAACAATAGAAAATCCTTAGAGCCTCCAAAATAGCCAAAACATCCGCTTCATTGGAATCCCTCACTCCAACACTTTCGGAGAACATACAAAGGATCACCCCTTTATCGTCGCGCAATACTCCCCCAGTCTCCGCTGGCCCCGGCTTCCCTCTAGCTGCCCCATCAACATTAAACTTCAACATTCCCATCTAAGGAGGCCAAAAGGTCAACCTCCTCTCCTTGGTCAAACCACACACCATACAAGCCTGGATTAGAAAGAATGTCCTCCATACTAAAGTTGGAGAGTTCTTTCCTAAAGAATGTCGTCCACCAGCCACACTGATAAGAAACACAACCCAAAAAAGCAAAATATTACATAGAAAAACCCACCTACCAAGAAGATCTATCCACCCCTTGCTTAGCCAAAGCATCTGTCACAGTATTAGCAAACGTCAATACATGACAAAAGGAAACAACCAAAGAAGAGGAGAGCTCCTTACTCTCATTGAAATGAAATTGGAACTTCCAAGGTCTGAAATCACACTTCAAGAGCCACGCTACCGCAGTTGAAGAATCACTCTCCACCAATAACAGACCGTGCAAAGAAGCGGAGAAGATTCAAAAAGGCCTCCAAAAATAGCCAACTACTTGCGCTTCATTGGAATCTCTAATCCCTACATTTATAGAAAACATAAGCAACCCATCACCACTATTGTTCCGAAGAATTCCACGGTCCCCACCAATGCCCGCCGCCCCAGCTTGCCTCTCGTCACACCATCAACATTAAATTTAAAAAACCACGAGGAGGAGGATTCCTAATAATGGACTTCTTCACCTTAGGAACACTGCACCCCATGCAAAGTTCCCAATTATAAAACATACTTGACACTTTAAGATTGCTAAATTCCGTCCTGATCAACACCCACTTGGTAATTGAAAGTTGAAAGCTTAACCTTGGAAATCAACTCCTCCAAAGTATACAAACAGTTTCTAAAAATCCTCTCATACCTGATAATTCCATGCATACAAGTCATTGTTCATAAATTCTCAGCAGCTGAAGGCAGGCTTTTAACCTTTTTTTATATTTGGGATTATTCCGAAACAAGTGTTGATCTGAACTTTTGATTTTCCTGATCGTCTTTTTCTGATCAATCTGAGAATTGATAAAAAGTTGTGTCTGTTGCACTTCTTTAGCACTCAATTAGATCTGGGTTTCGATCATAGAGGTTCTCATCCTCAAAATGATGGACTGTGGACGCGCAAGCACAAATTTTGGGGGCCTTTTGTTCAGAATCACGTCTACGTTCACATCAGACCACATTTGACATTTGTTTCATCTCTGGAGCTAGTAAATACAGTTTCTGACAGATTTTTTAGTTTATTCACAACCTTATCTAGGGCCCCTTCAGTCTACAAATACATCATGATTATATTACAATTCAACAGTTATCATTATAAATATAAATTCCACCTTATTTTTTGATGTTTGGCTTTTTACAATTCTAGAGGAATTTATCATGATAAAGCATCTTATCATGATTTGCATTCTTTCTACTATTTGGACAAAAGATCTTTCTCATAAACACTCATCATAATTGGCTTTGAAATAAGATTCCAATATTTTATTTTACAAAGAAGCAAAACTCCACAACTGAATCATATTGGTTTTGAAATAAGCTTCCAATAGTTTATTTTATAAGGAATCAAAACTCCACAACTGAATCATACTTTTAAGTATTATTAAAATATGTTTGAAAAGTAAATAAAACCAGCAGACTCTTAACATCCATCATCATCAAATGTTTGTCCCAGGTCCCAACTATATTGGGTTAGCTCATCAGACTCTTCACACTAGAAAGTAAACTTCTCACTGCAAATTTGTAATTTATAATCTACCAAAATTACGATCCAAAATTTTTTAGGACCAAAAAACCCTTGCATATGAATATGGAGAGATAAGATATTATTAGGGTGATATTCAATGGAAAGAATCATTTTTGAATGGTTTCTAATGGGACAAGGACTCAGAAGCTACCTTGATGGAACAGCCAAAATTCTAAAAGATAGCAAAGGCAGATCTGAATAATGATAAAACAATTACTAAGTACTAACACGGCCCCTAAAAACCGTAAAGTCTCACATTTCAGCATCTCTGCAATCACATTTCAAGGCTTTTGAAATATGACGACACTTAAAGAAACAGTCTCAACAATTACTGCAATTATAGACGGACATGGAACTATCAAAATCTACTTAGAGAGACAAAAACCTGCACTAATATTTAAGAAGATTTAGGGCCCTTCAGATGGAAAAATATTCAATTCCTCTTGAATCGATCCCACAAGAAGCCATTCAGGAAGTCTTGCATTTTTACATACAACAAAGAATTTCAGATTGAAATAAAAATAACAGGTGGGCTTCTTTGAGGGAGCCAATCCTCCCAACAATTGATAAAAGGTATTTCTTATCTGTTTTTTCCTTATTTCATTTCAGCTTGTTAAATATAACTCGGGTAACAACTAGTCCTTCAATGAATCTGCAACTAAGACGTTCTAAGACAACTGACAGTTCCTACAAAGACTCACCACTAAAGACACTTTCTACTAGGACTCCATAACAACCTAACAACCAGCTGACTTATTCAAAACAGGTAAAACACGTTACATTGCAGAGGACTTAATCAATTTAAACGATGGTGCTACCCCAGAATCTGACTCATCTCATGGTGCCCATTTAGCCCCCATGCACATTCAAGGATCACATGTAAATCAATTTGCTAACCAATCTCCAATCTAAATTTGAATGAGTCCGCTTGCCCTTAAATAGGAAGAATACTTTGAATCCTGAGAACTATAAAGTACTAAAAAAAACCACCTCAATTCCCAAGCTTTACTATAGAGAATCCTAGCCTCAAGCATTTCTGACTCCAAATAATCAAGCTACAACCGTATATACAAATAGGGACTAGAAGTAGAAGGGATGTAATCTGACTTATGGTTTAACCATTGTTGTTAAAATTCTATTATATGTATTTTGAATCACACAATTCATATAAAACTCTAAGGAAATAATTCATATCCATGCAATGTGTCCCATTTACAGGTTAATCTTAGAATTCAAGTATGAATCTTAAATTCAATATTTGTTTCATTAAATCATAAGATTCAAGAGATTCATTTGGGTGGGAATAGGCACAATCAAATGTCTTATATTAATAAATTTTACTTCTATTCTTATTTTGTTTTTGGTTAGTAGTTCTATTTTTAAGAGATTAGCTAGTGATTAGGGATTAGGGAAACCTCTTAAGAATTTATGGGATTCTAGGGAAGTTTTAGAGATAAATAAAGAACAAGCATGTGGTTGGAGTGGAAGATTCAACTGTGTATATAGGGTTTCATCCTACAATCTTTTTCTATATTATTTTTGAGATAAATAAAGAAGGGGCGTGTGGTTGGAAGATTCAACCCTGCGTATAGGGTTTCGTCCTACAATCTTTTTTTACAATTTTCTTTGTAGTTTTTTTTTCTTTTTATTCTTTCATAAACACAGAGCAGCATTGATGATTTGGGTTTTATTCTTATTTTTTTATTTAAAAGAAAAGGAACACTAAAACTACAACTCTTCTATTTTTCCTAGTAACATTGATCTCAAAACACATGTAACTATTCACACATCATTTATGATCTATTAATATATGTCAATGATGCTCTTCATATGATTATAGTTTTCCAGTATATTGGGGCTTGTATGGAGAGAAAATGGATGGATTACGATTAACATCATTTATCTTGGTTTTTTTCTAAAAAGACTATCTTTTTTACAAGAAAAAATAAAAAATCCCGATTCACGGTACGATGTTCATGATTTGATTTGATTCAACCCCTCAAACAAGTTGGAATACGAATTTGATTTTAACAATAAATGATATACAAATACAATTTGTAACTAATAGTCTAATATAATTACAGTTACTTTTACAATAAATATATGTAAAAACATTTTTCCTTTGCATATTAGTAAGTACGATAGACTGGAAAAGAGAAACAAAAATTCATGTAGCTGACCCCCAACATAAATGGATTGGTGAGCGCCTTTAGTATAGGCATAGATGAAAATAGCGGCCGCTATATCGGCCGTGGTGGCCCAGGCCGCCACGCTAAATTGAAAAAAGCGGTCTTCTGACCGCTACGTGAATGTAGCGGCCGCTATGGGGCCGCTACGGGGTGAGAAAAATTCCTACTTTCCGATTTTTTTTAAAATGCATAATAAGACTTATTTCTTTTCTTCTTCTCTCCAAATAACATTTCTACACAACTCTTTTACCCTTTTATGTTTAAAAGAACACCAAAAAGCACATGATCTCGCCGAATTGTAGTCAATACAAAGAGTTCTTCTCAATGATTCTTCTCTAAGTACATCCTATTAGACACCCCCTTTGGTAGATGCATTTTTTTCTCTAGGTACTCTTAAGTCTTGACTTTATGACATAATTTTTTCTTTTATAAGCCTTTCATTAGTTTCTAAATTAGCATAACTAAGTAATATGAACACATGTAAAAAAAATGATCATTACTATTATTTTCTATTTATACAGCGATACAGGACCTCATATAGTGAGGGGACCGCTATGCCCCCTTACCTTAGTTACTTTTGCAAAAAAAATACATTTTCTCTCATTTTCCAATATTCTAGATTTTCTAGAATTTTTTCATATTTTTTTGACGATTTTTTCAAATCGCACCGCTACACCGCTACGTAGCGCCAGCTACGTAGCGTTTTGGCGGCAGGCCGCTACGCCCGCCGCTACCGCTATTTTCATCCTTGAGTATAGGGGCATCCTTTGTTTTTTACTAACTTTATTTATGATGTGACCCCTACTCCTTTATTCCTCCTCTCATGTAAACAAACAGGCCCGAAGTGTATTGGAAGGGAACCAAGTCCATTCGTTTACATATAACAGTATTTTATTAAAGCTATACAGCATTCTGACCATGGATTGACTTAAAGTAAGTTGGAATGGAACCAAATCTATTGTTTTAACCAACTATAGTGATTGTAAATCACCTCATTATTTTTGGAGACATATTTCAATGGTGAGGTTTCCTTTCTGCATCCGGAAGCAAAACCCAATGAAAAACTTGCCCGTTCTCTTGAAGGCGCTATGATAATTATGCTAAAGAATGGCATCCCATGCACTTGTTTGGCACTTCATATTTTTATTAGAAAGTAGAAATGCTATCTTATAAACGATCTAACTCCAACCCAAGAATCCCCAGTTAAGACGAAGGTATGAGACGACATAATAGCAAGTACTTTCCAAGATTAAGATAATATATATGCATAACTTCCATGCAGGAACAGCTCAATTAAATGGGAAAAGAAGCAACTTTAAGGAATCTCCTGACCTGAAAAAATATCCAAAAGGACTTCCATAAAGAAGTAGATAATGGAAGACAAGGCCATGCACACTAAACCTGAGTATCTACTCCCACTCCATATCCATAAAATAAATTGATTAGATAGAGCTACATCTATCTCAACATCCTTCAGTGTTGACTCCTGAAATAAAGCAAGATATTTTTATGTTCTAGGTTGAAATCAAGTAAGATATTAGCCACAGTTCCCCCAGTATATCAAATAAGCAACCTTTTAGTATTGAATTCCTAGGAATTCAATATAAAGTAAGCAAAAGGGCCCTGAATAAAAAAAATAAGCAATGCTCACAAAGCAAGCAACTGCATCTACAAGTGAGTGTCAATTGTACATTTAGACTCGCGGGTGGTTATAATCTATATCTCTGTGCTCTTGGAGTCACCAAGATGCCACATATTTCAAAATTTTCAAATCAACCCGCGACCCCCAATTCGCGAATTCACCAAATATAAAAATAAAAAAAAATCAGATCATCAGGAAGAAGAAGAAGACGACGACAATAATGATGACCCACAAATTTAAAGGGCGTGTTATGAAACAGGAAAGAAGGAAAAAGAAGAAGAAAGATGGTGGTGTGTTCGTACAGTGGGAGGCTTTCTTTTGGGGTAGGAAACAGAGAAGATAGTCATCCTTGGTTTATGGGGCGGACCCAATAAGGGAGTGATCTCCTCCCCATCTCCATTTGTTGCTGCAGCTGCTTCTGGGTTGCTTGTGTCATCCGCCACTTGTATGATGGAATGCTCTCCATCGCCCCTCTCTCCCTTCTCCATATTCATATGCAGCTCATCCGCTTATGTATGAGATTGATAAACTCTTTTTCTTTCGTTTTCTTCTCCTTTGGTCCTATGTGCCTCTGTCGCTATAGATGAACAAAATATAAGAAAAAATGCTGGGTGGGTCGGCTTTGCTTCTGGGGTTTCGTGGTTACAAGAGGACACCCAGGGCTGGAGAAGGAAAGGGCAACAAAAAAAAAAAAAACATAAGAAAAAGTAAAGACTTCGGACTCTGGATTCTCAGTAATGTATATAGCACATCTCATTCAAAACTCTAATATTCTACCCTGGAGGAATTTTTCATGTAGGCCCACTTGACCCACCTTTGACCAGGAGCTCCTTTACCACACCCATCCAACAGAATTCCCAATTTTAAGGGAAATTCTATTTGCACCCATCAAAAATTGTTGAACATACCCACTTGCTGAGCTCACCACATCCATTTTATTTTTTATAAGGTTTTGCTGAGCCCACCCACCATAATACCGAAACTACCCAGCTGAGCTCACCACACCCATTCCATTTCCATTCCAAATTCCTCCCCAAGCGATTTCAATTCTTTGAGCATTTTGGGCACTGAAACCTCTTCTCCACTGCACAACTCTTCTTCTTCTTCTTCTCCATCCATCGTCTGTTGAGCTCAAATAGGTCATCTCTTCTTCTTCTTCTTCTTCTTCTTCTTCTTCTTCTTCATAGATTTATCATTTTCATATATTTTTTTAGGTTGTAATTTATGCATTAAAGAGTATGGACATTTGCAATAGATAGGGAAGTCCCTAATGAATGAGATGGATGGTTGTTTCAAACTCTAAACCCTGTCCGAAGTTGAAAACCAATGGCTTATTTTACACTCTTTTGCGATCTATTCGGCAATCCAGAAATGTGCACGGATTGTTTGCACGGCCATTCAAAACCGTGTATCTTGCATATGCACGATTCCTTCATAACGTGCAATGGGATATGCACGTTTCATTCAAAACATGCAAATGGAATTTGCACAATGTCATTGCGCCGTGCAATATCAATTTGCACTATCCTTCTGAACCGAGTAGTACAAAAATATGATATCTTTTATTTACGCTGGTTCCTCTTATTGATTTTCATTTTTCACAAATTGGAAGGAATGTCTAGAAGACCAACTTGTCGTATTAGTGACAGCTCTTTGACGACAGGTGGATGGAGTAGTTCTTCTAGTGAGCCATCGAGAGTGCGAACCAAGATTGGTGTTGCGAGACCGCGTGGCGAGGTGAGCATGCGAGTTCTTCTACTGCCATCTGTCAATGGCCAACGGCGTCTGAACAAAGAAGCCGTTTGCAACAAGATACACTACAGGAGCCGATTGAGGAGGATATTGACAGTTCTTCAGAGGATGATTCCTCAGACGAGGAGGCACAGCCGTCTAGTCCTCCTGGAGTGGCAACGGGGGAGGGTCTCGCCGGTCCTATTCCAGGCGGTCCGGCAAACCTATCTATCCTTACCAGTATTAGGACGCACATAGCCATATCGATATGGGATGGGAAGGTAAACTTGCATTCTTATTATATTTGAATCAATCGTTTTTCAAATAAGATATGTTGAAGTCTATAATAACAAATATTAATGAATATTTTACTTATAATGTGCAGGAATGTGACCCGCTCAAATGTATCAATCACTGGTACAAGTTGAAGGATTGGTACATACCTCCATGGGGATGTAGCTAATCTTCATGTTCCTCAGTTTTGTGCTATTATAGAAGAGTCTGGATTGGCAGATTTGAAGCATTTCTTGTACCGATATATCTCATGCCCTTTGGTATCGAGCTTTGTAGAGAGATGGCAGCCTGAGACAAATACCTTCCACATGCCATTTGGTGATATGACGATCACCTTAGATGATGTGGGTACTCTCATCGGCATCCCAGTAACGGGTAGTCCTGTCCAGGCTTCAAGTAGTTTTACTTGAGCGCGGACTGGATGTGGATAGGGCATCTACATCAGCTAAGTTGAGAGTGGCGCGTGGTGGTGCTGTAAGGATAGGATGGATCAAACGGGTGTGCGGCAATGTGACTCCTACGTCCTTTATTGAGCAGGTAGAGTGTGCAGCTAGAGGCTATCTTCTATATTTGTTAGGTTGCACACTCTTCACCGATTAAGTCATCGACTTGAGTCCCCACTTACTACCTATCTTTACTTATGACTTGGGACAGGTCCGTCATTATGCATAGAGAGCTGCCACACTGGCATATCTGTATCGCCAGTTGGGGACCGCCATAAGGGCAGATGTGCGACAGATTGCTGGATATTGGATGCTGCTCACGGTAAATGTGTACACTTTATATATACATATATATGTTCCCTCGTAATTGATCCTTTAAATTGTATAATTAATAATTGGTATCATTTGCAGGCTTCGGTGTACGAGCACTTCCCATTTGCCCGTCCTCCTGCACAGTTGGGATATACTGCTGGAATGCCTCTAGCGAGCCGTTGGAATCCTGGTCAGGATTCCGGGATTGCGAGGAAGAATATACAGCTGATGCGTCAGAGGTTGGACGCCCTACATCTGACTAAGGTGAGCAACCAATAGAAATCCTCTCAGCTATATTTTACGTAATTTACTATTACTTTTGACTATATTACCGTATTGTTTCATTTACTTCTCACATGTGACTTGGAATCCATACACTGCTGCTATGGCTCAACATCCATTCCATTAGATATCATTCTTTTGTGGTTGCTAGAGATCGCTAGATGTCATTGAACTCTACCACCCACATAGGGTTCTCCGACAATTTGGCTTTGTACAGATCATCCTACACGCACCGCACGCCCCCATTCGTGCATCTCGGGGTTCTACTGTTGGAAAATATAAGGTCTCCTATAAATTTCTAGACCAGTACTGGGTTACGTGGGAGGGTCATATCTTATCAGTAGTGAACCAGGCCATTGACCGCAACATGCATGGGAGTGTGCATCCGACTACCTCGAGTGATTTTGTAGAATTTCACACCTTTGAGTACAAACCCCAATCGTCATTCTCACTATGACCCTAATGAGGTTAGAGATGACTCAACTCCAACAACAGTGAGGGTGTGCACTTTATATCCATTATGTATCCATTTTTCCAAACTATCTTAAGTATTGACACATTTTATTATTTGTTACAAATCTTTCGAGCGAAGGACCATCTTTGTGCCATGATTGCGCAAACAGAGCAGCCAGTTGATATCTATCATCGGGCATTGCAGACCACACTCTAGATCCTAGATGGCTTACCGGTGACGTATCAACGACGTACGAGCCATGATTAGTTATGAGATGTGGGTTGTTGGATGGGTCTTTTTTCTAGGATTTATAGGAATTCATATGTACAGTCTTTTTCTGATGAATGTTGGATGTATACTTTTTTTTATCAATGTTGGATGAGCCATTTTTTTATGAATGTTGGATGGATACTTTTTTTATCAATGTTGGATGAGCCATTTTTTTACGAATGTTGGATGGGTTTAGTCCCTAATTTATTTTATTGTATTGATATGTTGATTATTTTGATGAATCAGCGTTGGATAGGAACTTGTATGATTTTGATCAAAATGGAATGAACACTGCTATGTTAATTATTTTGATATGTTATAATATAAGACTGCACGGCCAACATGTTTCGTTGATACATCATATTGCATGGCATAGTAATGCTGTGCAAATATATACTGCACGGCATTTTAGAACCATGCATGTAGAAAATGCATGGGATTTTTTCCACCGTGCAATAGCAAAATGCACGCGAATTGTCCACCATGCAGTATGGGTTCCGCACGGTGATGTTCATCCGAACAGGGGTCTAACACATATATTGTGTTCGTTTACATCAAATATGATAACATAATAACATACATTTGTTTACATAACATAATAACATAAATTTTGCATCTATTGCATCAGCCATCCATTTAAAAAACAGATATTGTGTTTGTTTACATCAAATCGGATATAAATATTCAATCACTGTCAAGATTAACTGTCTCCTGTGTTGCGACACTGTCTCCAATTATATCTCTGAATTGCTCGATGCTCTGAGCATATGGGAGTTGCCATCCGTATGCATTAGGATGGTGGCGTCTAAGCCAATTTGTAGTAATAGGAGGCATGGGAACCCCGGGTTTCATGAAGACCTGAACAAAATGGTTTCCATTTATGAAACCAAGTGTGATAACTATGCGAGAACTTGATGGAATCAGGGATGATCTCAAAGGCAGGAGAGTAAGGCACTGATGCAATGAAAGGTGGACCAATACAACGTTATAATATAAAGATATTAAGTGACCCATGTTTGGCATATTCATCCACCGATCAAATGAAGGATTGCTTTCATAGTATGACAATGCGTAATACAGCTCCCCAACCCTTTCCTCTTCTCCATATACCAATGAATAATCATTTTGATACCTTTGCAATTCACTTCTCAAATCCATTCTAACCTAATTTGCCTTCAGTGGACACTAGTTGGGTTTCTCTTTTTATATCCTCAATTGCTTCTTCTAAGACGAAAGCTTTCCTTAAGGCTTCTGAATAAGTCTTTGGCTCATGTAGCTTCATGTCCTTTTTAATGTCTGGTCTAAGGCCATTAACAAATCATTCCATCTTTTCTCCTTCCGTAGCCACTAATGTCTCTGCAAAATGTGACAGTTCAGCGAACTTGAGAGCGTACTTGGCTACCGTCAAATTGCCTTGTACTAAGGTTTCAAACTCTCTCCTCTTCTGAGCCCTAATATGATCTGGTATAAACTTCTTTATGAATTCCCACTTGAAGGAAGTCCAGGTGATCTCTGTTTCTTGCCCATTGAATGACTTCTTATCTGCCTTCCACCATTTTTTGGCGTCGCCTTCTAATTTGAATACTGCAAGTATGGCTTTTTGATGTTCCGTACATCCTATGACTTCGAAGATACCTTCCATATGCTCTGCTCATTTGTTTGCATCCCAAGGGTTAGTAGTTTCTTCAAAGCACTTGCGGCGAAATTAGTTGAATCTCTTATATAAGGTGTCTTTTTCATGATTCCTACTCCCATTATTGTTGCCTTCGCCCTTTGATATTGATATGTCCTTTGCCATTCTCACTTTGGTGGTGATGAATAGCAGAGATCTGCTCTTGGACTTGCGCATACGCCTTCAAAAAACTCTCAAACATTTGCCAGGTGTACTCCGGCATCTCCATAGTTCCACCGTTCGGTTGAACATTGTTGTTCTCATTTTTGTTTCCAATAGCTTTATTCATTATCTTAGTTCCTTTGCAGAAGGAAAATCATGAGCCAAAAGATCAATAAACACTTACCCTACTCTTATCTCTATTGCTGACACCCCAACGTCCTCACCATGTGACCTATAGGTTACTAGTTCTTTTAATTGCCAAAAACCTTATGCTCTGATACCACTTTGTCACGACCCAAATTCCGGGGCCTTGTTGGATATCCGGTTTGTTATAACTTGGTAACATTTACCATACATTCTTCAAATAATTCTCAAAAGGATTTAGGCATTTAGATCAAACTATAATTTCAATTAATTTATAAAAATTCAATAACATCAATAATCTATGAATACTCAAAATCCCTATGTCCTGGCTGAACAATAATGTGCTTAAAACATTAAATAAGTTTCCTAAATAAGAGCTAATCCCTCTATGAAGTATTTGAATGTGTCTCGTCTTCTTCCTTCAACCACGCATACCAAAATCTACGTGCTGAACATCATTTAGCTCTGGCCCACCCGCAACGGAATTACCTGAAGGGGGCAATACGACATCAATATTACTAGTGAATGAATTTTTCTAATTACACAAACAATATAGAATATGACATAATACGTACAAGTCTATATTAACAAATCAATTACAATTAAAAGTACATACATTTACACATTCGTGCCTGTGCACATTACAATGCCACCGAGGCTTATCATATACATGTATACAAACCGCCATGGCCCTATCTCATCATTCACGTCCACCAAGGACAACAGCCTCCATGGCCCACATGGTCTGAACACCATGCCTAACACAATTAATCTGTATACCAATCATCTTTTTCACGTGTACTAATAATTACAAGTACACCAATAATCATCCCATATATACCACATTGAATATAGATTATAATATTAACATTTAGTAGTGTGGGACCAGTCCCATACTCATCCTTATTAGATTAGTGCCCCACTCCCGATCACTATAGTTTAAGGAATGGTATAGGAATGGCCCACCTTAATAGCATAATACACAAATAATAGAAACATGCCAACATAACCAAACAGTCCATACAATCTATCATAAAATACATGAAACCCTTAATTAATTTAGATGGAAGGGTCATATAGTAATAACATACCCAACCTAGGGCTATTACCTATTTATATGTTCCATCCAGCACTTCCGTATGTATAGGAATTATCACATAAGGTAGTTCTTGCCTTAATTATCTACAACATAAAATCCAGTGGGTCCCACTAGGTAAATCTAAGATCAAAACTAATGTTCAAGGTCACCCATCACAATAGTGAGTGCACTCTATTATACAGCCAATTCCGCATGTTATTATAATCGCCATTGTGTGTACGGTCAAATGGGGCCCACTCCCTAGTGGTCCACTACCACAAGGGTCGCCCATGGGTCCCCTTTCAAATGTAGGGTTCTGATCTTTGATCCGGTCCACTAATGGGTCCCACAGTTCATGTCGAGCTTCTGCCCTGTTCTTAACATATTAACACCAGAAGCTTTTTGGGTCAATTGGACTGTGGGGTCCACTGGTCCAAATCTCAGATGTCCCACTCCTCTATGGTCGCCCCTGGGTCCTCTAATAGATGGCTGGATATGATCTCTGATCTGATGGCCCAGGGTGTCCCACTAGGGCTTGTCGACATGGAGTTACAATCCTTGTGATAGACGCCTATATTACAACCTGCTCATTGCATGAGGGCCCAGATGGGGTCCACTTCTCATGGGTCCAGGTCCTTATGGGTCGACCATGGGTCCACTTCAGGATATGTGGACCAGATCTGCCATCCTGTGGGCCATGGTGTGCCACGGCCCTTTATCATCAAAGTACCACACGACGACAAGCTCTGTTTCAACCAAAATCTCAAACCTTTTCCACAAACCTGCATCCCATTCTATTTGTATCATCACATACATTGATATATATTCCTAGATCAAAACAGATCTCCTTAGATCTTCTTAACACATATCTCCTTATATTATACCATACAAATTCATTGTATGTCTATCAATACAACATATTCAAATCACAACTCAATAACAATCATCTTGATTAATTAACTAGTTAGTTAAGAAGATCCACTCACCTTTGATACGCGATTGTTGCTCTTGAGATGTGCAGACGTGAGTAGGACATCCAATGATTTTCTTCCCGCAATTGATTTCTTCCTCTTCTTCCCCTGGATTCCAACGACCAAACTCTCTCTCTCAGATTTCTCTCAAAGGAAAGAATTGAATGTGATACTCCAAAAGGGGTCATTGGTTTGCTTAAATGGACACTAGAGTTATATTTCTTCTCAATTTTAATTGGAATCCTAGTCTCTCTCTTGTAATCCCAGTTGGAGTTATAATACAACTCCTACTCTTATCCATAACTTACGTGAGACTCCTCCAATAAATAAATAAAACTAAACAACTAAGGGTCCCAACTAGGCCAAGCTAATCCTGAGCCCAGGTGACTCGGGATATTACAAGACAAAATCCAGAGATAAAGTGAAAAATAGAGAGGCAAGGCACGTTGTGAAAGTTGGCAGAGTGGAAGAGGCACAGAGATGGCACGGTGATGAATGAAAGTTGGCTGTGTGATGAGTTTTTGAAATGAAGTTGACGATAAAATGCAAAAAACAGAGCACAAAGGAAAGCAAGGAAATGCTTTGTGTCTGCCTGTTTTGTTTTTTCTATCTGTAACCCGATTTATGACTCAAATATGTGAGCCTTTCTCATTGTTTGTGCACCCCATCATAAAGTCATTGCCATTTGGTTGTTGGAGACAAGAAATGGACAAAGAACCTATAAATAATTGCATCGATCTCGTTATCAAAATCTTTTGAAAATACAATCATGTAGGAAATGCGTAGGTCTTTCTCATCGTTTATGCACTTCATTATAAAGTCATTGTCATTTGGCTCTTGGAGAGAAAAATTGGACGAAGAGCCTATAAATAATGCTAACAACATTGTCATCAGAAGATCTTGAAATTAAAATTCTAGATAAAGTATTCTCATTATCTATGCACCTCATTGTAACGTCAGTGTCATTTGATTGTTGGAGAAGAGGATTAGACTACAATATAACTCATAGTAACTACTTTGGTCATCTACATAGTGGAGGCATCTTTCCTGGTACATTATCATGTGTAGAACATTGGAAAAATTGGTGCGACATGTTTCCAATATCCATTTCTAGGGGAATGTTTAGCGAATTACTAATGCCCTATTTTCTTAGTTGATAATGAGATTCCAATATTTTTTTTCCTAACATACAGGCTACAGGAGGTTAAGAGTACAATATCAAAGGAAAATTATAAGGACCATAGAAATATTTCAACATTTCCATAAGTAATGATGGCCAACCTTTCACCCTAGCAAATTGAATCCTACCAATTTGGATTTACATCCTTGACACTTGACTCTATACCTTTTCAATACCCATCTATATTGGCTATTCCCATTCTTTATCAATGTTAAAGAATTCAGTAGGAAATAGGCAAACTAGGCCTAATGTGTAGGGCTTGTGGAAAAAAAAAAAGAGATAATAATTAATGAATAAATAAAAACAAACTATTTTAGGCCCGAAGGTAGGATTTCATGCATAGAAGGCATTTTTTCAAGGGAATTTCCATAGGGTCTTACACCTCTGGAAATGTTTACAGAGGCATTGAACATGTGGAACTCATGCTTTAGTAATCTAGAAAATTATTCTACTAATCCCATCATGAACTAGAGTTTTCAAAGAAAAAAAAACTGAAATTTGGAAGATCATGGTAACCAATGCAAGCATGACTTTTTATGTGAGTGTGGGTTTTTTTTTTTTTTAAATGGTGCATTCTTTGATCTTGTCTGTGGACTTGGATGAAAAGTTCATAATACCAACCCATGCTTCACATCTATGCAACTCTAGATAGATCCAAGTATCATGCGATTGTGTTTCTTTTTCTATCATATTCTATTTTAAACTATCAAAAGTTAGAACTTGCATACTAGGTTCTACTTTGACAACATGCTGGCAAAGAACCTATAAATAATGGTAATGATACCATTGTCATAAAATTGATGTTGAAAAAAAAATATGAGTGAAGTACATAAGTCTCTCATTGTTTATGCACGTCATTATACAGTTATTGCCATTCTGGATACAGATCCTTGGGCGACCATAGTGTAGATGGATCCTTTTGCAACTGGGTCCCATCAGACCTTCATCTAAAACAAAAATGTCCTGCATCGACAAATCTGGAATTTTTGGATTGTATGGTAGATTGGGTAGTGGGACCAGGTGGGCCACATGATCAAAGATCTGACCCAGAGATCTGATAACCAACCCATGGGCGACCTAGGTGTAGGTGGACCCATTTCCATCAGGCCTCCATCTATAAATAAAAACCCATGCATCGTCATTTTCTGTGAACTTTGGGTTTTTCGTGGGTTAGATTGTGGGACCCATTGGCCCACCTGATCGATGATCAGGACCAGCCATCTTCTTGGTCCCTGTTGGGCGACCAGGATGGTCTGGACCCATGTGGATCTGACCACTAGGGACCCACCATTTCTTTCCTCAAAGTATTGGGGGCGTGAGACCAATTTTCTAAGAATGACGATACTATGTATGTATCGTCATTCCCATTCCTTTTTAAGCTGCTATGTTAAATATATATATATATATATTTAACGTGGACCCAAGCTATTCCTTGACTTTTCAAAGATTCCTTTTATGCTTATCATGTGCAGAAATTTCATTTCAACCCTTTACTATCACAGAAATTATAAACAAATGGTAACCATTTAAGATTCTGTCTATGGTTCTGAAAATTTTAGTATATGCCCTAATTAATTGTATAACTTAGAATTACCTCATATAAATATATGTTTATGGAACCTAAACCAAGGTACATGGTCTTGTAACAAATAATTAAGTCCTAGGATCATTCTTTAACTTCTAAATTTTTAAGAATGATTGGAATTGTGATGAAGACTTAGTACTAAAGTATAAGGGCAGTGCCACATAGGCGGGTACCAAATTCTAAATTTGGAGTGGGGCATACATATATATAAACCCAAATTATGTAGAACTAGCCCTACATCAAAATAATTAATATGACTCTATAATAGTTCTTCTACATACATAATAAATGTAGAGAATTGTGTTTATATCCAAATGTAAATAGGACATGTTATTATAAACATGGTTTAAAACAGTGACACCATATTTGGAACATCAGTACTGACAGCTACTCTGAATATTGATTGATCAATGAACCCCTTGTGGATATGGAGTAATAAGGTGGACTGAGATTGAATCAGTGATTATCGAACCAATCTCCTATGGGAGAGTTTGGAACAACTTATTGAAAGGACTCCCTTTGGAATGGATTGAACTACTGAAACTCTTATGATAGGGTTCCATTATATTATAAGAACCCATAATTGGGATTATTGAACTTAACAAAGTGAAGGACTGAATATGAAATTTCATTAAATAATAAGAAAAATCCATTATCATCACAAAAATTCTTCTACACTTCTATTAATGAATTATGTTAATAATGACCTGTGTATTTAGAATATTATTCACCAATTTTCTGATAAGTGGTTTGCTCCATTTCAGGTGCGCAACGTTTGGGGGAGCTTGGCAACGATGGAAATCGGCCATTGGACTTCAATTTTCGTGGCTGATGAGAGAGCGTTACAATTGATCTGGATAATGATGTTTAGGATTTAGTTACTTATTGTTTCTTTAATAATATTGAATTTTTGTTCACTTATGATTTAAGATTTGTTGTGTCAGCAGACTTGATATTATTTATCTCTTATTAATGGTTCTTTTAAATAAATTAGAAGCATTGCTCAATTCTTTGTTATAACTTGATTTATGTGGTGATCTTAATTTTCTTATAGTAAGGCCCCGGGTCCTGATGAGCTTCGGGAGTCTGGGTGTTACAAAGTGATATCAGAGCATGGTCTTGAGCAGAATAAAAGACTTAGTAACTCTTAGGATACGTGGTGAGAACGTTATAAGGGGGGATTTAGTAAGATAGAAGTTCATTGTCTGTGATTGTTTGCTAAGTTGTGAACCTTTTTGTAGGGGAAGGACTATGAACAACTAAGAGAACTTCCAAAACGTCAATGATGGCCAGAATGAGAATGCGAACCTCAATAGCAATCAGGGCATTAACCCAAACCTTGTTGGATGGCAAGCTGAACTGTCAGAATATGCTCGACAGATGTTCACATCATTCATTATGGCTTACAGTCAGGTACAGGAGCAGATTGCGACCTTGGCAGCACGACAAGGTGGAAACAATGATGTCCAAACAGGCACTTCTGGTGAGGGAGGTGGAACTGTCACTGGAGGCAGAGATAAAGAAAGAGACACCTTATACAAACGATTTAATGAATTCCGACCCAGGAGTCTTGAGGAAACTACCAACCCTTGGGATGCTGACAAATGGGTGGAACACATGGAAGGAATATTCGAAGTGATGGGGTGCACGGACCGACAGAAAGCAATCTTGACCTCCTTCAATTAAAGGAGATGTGAAAGAGTGGTGGAAAGCCGCTAAGAAAACCTTTGAAGGTCCAGAAAATGAAATCACGTGGGCATTCTTTAAGAAAGAATTTATTCTGAAATTTATTCCGGAGCATATCAGAGAAAGAAAGAAGAGAGAATTCCAGAATTTGGTGCAAGGGGATATGACCGTAGCAAAGTATTCTAACAAATTTACAGAATTGTCCCACTTTGCAGAAGAATTAATAGCTACTGGTGAGATGAAGCGGAATAAGTTCATCGAAGGGCTATGACCAGACATCAAGAAGGATGTGAAACTAGGTGAACCTGCTACCTTTGCAGCTGCTTTGAAAATAACTATTATATCAGAAGAAACGACCTTTGAAATGAACGGGACAGTCTCGGCTAAGGCGACAGGGACCAAGAGGGACCACCGGGGTAACCGTGCGCCACCAAAGAAGCAAAAATTGGATAAAAAGATGAAATGCCAGCGGTATGGAAAGAACCATAGCATAAAAGAATGCCATTGGTCTACGGGCGCTTGTTTTGCATGCGTCAAGCTGGCCACCTTATCAAAGATTGCCCAAAGAAACAGGATAATGATAGGCGTCAGTAGCAAGAACAACCGACGTTGCAGAATCAGCAGCAAGGGTACCAAGACAATCCCCTCCTGACAAATCAGCAGAATCCACTTGCAAGGAATCATTACAATGCTCAGAACCAGCAAAATCAGCTAAGGGGACCGCCGAACCAGCCTCAAGGGCAGAACTTCAATCGTGGTCGACCTAATTATGGTGGACATTAGAGGAGACAGCAACCCGAAGCTAGGGTCTTTGCTATTACTCAACAGAAAGCTCAGGCCGCCAATAATGTGGTGGAGGGTATGATTGTAATTTCCAATGTTAAAGCTTATACTCTATTTGATTCTAACTCTACACATTCCTTTGTGTCGCATGTTTTTTCTTCCAAAATGAATAAGCTACCATCTACATTAGATCAAACATTTACAGTATCAACTCCCACTGGAGGGCACTTGAGCACTTGCATTGTATTTTATGAATGTCCACTTATCATCGGGGAAGCTAATATGCCGGTTGACCTGATATTGTTACCTATGAATGATTTTGACATCATTCTGGGAATGGATTGGCTAACAAAGTATAGAGCAGTACTGGATTGTTTTAACAAACTGGTTCGCTTTAATCTAGATGGGTTCGATGACATGTGTGTCATAGGAAAGAGAAGGTCGGTGCACACGGGAGTCATCTCAGCAGTTAAAGCTTGCAAATTATTGCAGAGTGGATGTGATGGGTATTTAGCCTTTGTTACTGAAGAGAAGCAGAAACCTAAACTGGAAGAAATTCCCATAGTCAGTGAGTTCCCTGATGTGTTCCAGGATGACCTGCCCGGTTTGCCACCAGTTCGAGAAGTGGACTTTGCCACATAATTGGTACCGGGGATTGCACCAATTTCTAAAGCTCCATATCGTATGGCACCTATCGAGTTGAAAGAACTCAAAGAACAATCGCAAGAATTACTGGAAAAGGGGTTCATTAGACCCAGTGTCTCCCCATTGGGAGCGCCAATTTTATTTGTTAAGAAGAAAGATGGGTCCTTACGAATGTGTATCGACTATCACCAGTTGAATCAAGTTACCATCAAGAATAAGTACTCACTTCCACGCATTGATGAACTATTTAATCAGCTGCAGGGTGCGAAATACTTCTCGAAAATCGATCTCCGGTCGGGATATCTTCAGCTAAGGGTAAAAGAAGAAGATATACCTAAAACAGCCTTTCGGACTAGGTACGAACATTATGAGTTTTTGGTAATGCCTTTTGGGCTAACCAATGCGCTAGCAGTGTTTATGGCGCTAATGAACCATATTTTTAAACCCTACCTAGATCAATTTGTTGTGGTATTCATCGATGATATACTCATTTATTCCAAGTCAAAAGAAGATCATGGGGATCATTTGCTCACTTCTTTTAATCTGCTGAGAGAAAACCAGCTTTACGCTAAGCCGAGTAGGTGTGACTTCTAGCTAGAATAAGTGAGCTTTTTGGGACACATCATCTCAAGTGAAGGGTTGTCTATGGATTCCAGCAAGATCGAGGCTATTACCAATTGGAAGAGACCGACGACTGTATCTGACATCTGTAGTTTCCTGGGGTTAGTGGGTTACTACAGAAGATTTGTGCAAGGTTTTTCCTCTATAACAGGTTCACTAACCAGACTTACTCGGAAGGACGTGCCGTTCATTTGGGATGATATGTGTGAAGTAAGCTTTCAGATGCTAAAGGATAAACTAACTATAGCTCCAATTTTAGCCCTTCCCTCTGGCAGTGGAGGTTTTATGATACTCCGTGATGCATCACTGCATGGTCTAGGGTGCGTGCTTATGCAGCACGACAGGGTGATTGCCTATGCATCCAGACAGTTGAAGTCTCATGAACAGAATTATGCCACTCATGTTCTAGAATTGGCTGTAGTAGTCTTTGCACTCAAGATCTGGCGGCACTACTTGTATGGCGAAAAATTTAAGGTATATACAGATCATAAGAGCTTGAAATATGTGTTCTTTCAAAAAGATTTGAATCTCCGACAAAGGCGATGGACGGAATTCCTGAAAGATTACGACTTCTCTATATTCTACCATCCACGTAAAACAAATGTAGTTGCTGATGCCCGAAGCAGGAAATCTGCATAGGTGGCTTCGTTATCAGCTGAGAGGAGATTGATGGAAGAAGTCGGGCATTTGAATGTAAACCAGAGGTCGATCGACACTACGGTATTGTTGGGGAGTTTCAGGGTCCAGCCCGAGTTAATCCAAAGGGTCAAAGATCGCCAGAGAGACGATCCAACGTTAATGGAGATATTCAATAGGAAGGATAACAAGCCAAATTTTCCTATCATCAATGGTACACTGTACTTCAGGAATAGGCTTTGTATTCCAAACATCCCAGAAATCAAAGATGAATATATGAAGGAGGTACATTGCACATGTTACACCATCCATCTGGGGAGCACAAAAATGTACCAAAATTTGAAGATAAGATTTTGGTGGGTCTGCATGAAGAATGACATTGCTGAATTCGTGAGTATGTGCTTTACATATCAGCAAGTAAAGGCAGATCACAGGAAGCTTGGAGGGCTGCTTTAGCCATTACCGATACCGAAATGGAAATGGGAACATATCTCAATGGACTTTGTGTCAGGTTTTCCAAAGACTGTTCGAAACAATGAAGTTATTTGGGTAATTGCAGACCGGTTGACAAAATCGGCACACTTTCTTCCCATAAAAAACAAAACAACTATGGAGTACTTGGTATAGAGGTATGTAAAAGAGATTGTGAGATTTCATGGAGTACCTGTATCTATTGTCTCTGACCGGGATATGAGATTTGTATCAAATTTTTGGAAGAAATTGCAAACTGCGATGGGTACAAGGTTAAGATTCAGTATGGCATATCATCCGCAAACTGATGGACAAATAGAAAGGACGAATCAGACCCTTGAAGATATGTTGAGGGCTTGTACTTTAGACTTTAAAGATAGTTGGGATGAACAATTATCACTTATTGAGTTCGCTTATAATAACAGCTATCATTTCAGTATCAAAATGGCACCGTTCGAAGCACTTTATGGTCGAAATTGTCGAACTCCGATTTGTTGGGAAGATGTCACGACCCGAGCCCGAGATAAGAGTAATCAGGGCTAAATCCCGGGTCGCGAAGACAATCATACTTACTCTCGTAAACCCCGAATTAACCAAATTTAAGACGAAGTCCGCAAGGGATCTTACATACGTACCTGTCAATGAACATTTTGCGGAACATACATATATACATGCATTGACGAACTATTAAAACCAAATAAGTTCTTTACATAAAAGTAAAGTCAATATATACAATTCAAGTACAACTAAGTCAACCACTGCATATTCAAAATACAATGCAGGTGACATCTATTTGCTATTCAAAATGACCTATAAAAATGTTTACCAAAATATTTCCAAACATTTTATTCATTCGCATTGTGGTTATGTCTATTCAATTAAGCCTCCTGGGGGTATTGTATAGGCATCCTCCGCTGATGGCTCGGCCTTTGTGGGGTCGGCAAGGGCAACTAGGACTGTAACATCATCAGTAACACTGTGAACACGACGGTTCAACAATGCATATACAATTCTATGACAACATGTATCAATTCTATTAATTTATTGATCTAAAAATTCTATAACAATATCTTGTGCGATAGTAAACACAAGTAATAACAATAACTATATTGGCAACTACAATAGTATTAGTTTCATTTCAATTCAGTTTCTTCCCATAGGAAGTAGTCAATTCCATTCATTTCATTAATTGCATTAAGCCTTTATTAGATGACTTATCAGTAAGACTCTTCAGTCCAATATGTGGCTTATGGTGGCTTATCAGTGACTTTTCAGTTTATGACCTTTTGGTCCAAATAGTATGGGATCTGCCAGTATCTGGATCAGAGATCACTGGTATCACCACGGAGCTTCGGAACACCCTAATTTCATCTACTGCAGTAGGATTGTTCATTAATTAGATGTGTTATTCATTACAGTTCATTATGTACATTTTTCATTGTTACCTTTAGTAACTGTGGATTGTTCATTCAATGTGAATTCATTACCAATTCAGTGTAGCTCAATAATGAGCATTAGAAACCACTATGTAGTGACAGACTCATAATTCAATCGATCTAGTAATTCTATTCAATTCTATTCTAATTCTAAACAATCATCTAAACCAAGCAATTGAGTGGACCATTCGTTATCAATGCACGTGTTACTGTGGATGACATTACATTAGTTAAATTTGTACATAATGATAACTTTGGTTCACACTTATGAAGGTTTAGACATCACTAACACTAGCTTCAATGGTTGGGCTTTCAATTCAGACAAATCAGAATTTAATCTGAAATTTTCCTTTCTAGCGGTTACCTTGGCGGTTACCCGGTGGTTCGCCGAAATCTGGCTGGCGGCTAGCTGAACCATGCTCGGTCAGCTTGCGATCAGCTTTCTAGAACCTTAAAAATTTCTGACGCATTTAGTTAGTTCGGTCACCTTGTCGGTCACCCTGTGGCTACCGAAATTTCCATTTCGGCTACTTGCGATTAGCTTTCTAAAAGCTGGTCTTCTAGAGTGAATTTTTGACTCAAATTCGGTCAGCTTATGGTTACCTTTCGGCTAGCTCACGGTCAGCTTTCCAGAGGCTGACCATTTTTATGTATTTCAGCGGCTAGCCTAGCGGTTGGCCCTGCGGCTAGCCGAATTGCCTCCAGAACGAAATTCTGGAGCTTCAGAAACTCTGAAGCAAATTTCTGGAAACTGAGTTCTTTGAACTCGAGTCACTCAAATAACATTACAAAATATAGAAGGTGTATATACTTGCCTCTATTTGGAGATTGATTGACAAAAACCCTTTGTTTTGACTGGAAACTTCCCAACTTGAAGCTTTTCTTCCAATAATTTCAAGAAGAAGATGAAGATGGTGAAGAAGATGAAGTCTCTTAACTCGAATTACTCTAAAACTTCAGCTTTAGTGCTTGATGGAGTTGAAACGGAAGAAAGAAGAAGAGAAAGGAAAGGAAAAGGTGTCTAGGGTTTGGCTGTGCTGGAATGAGATGAATGAACTCATTTTAGCCTTTATAAGCCCTAATTTGCATTTAAGTCCACAATCTCTCCCTCATTTACAATTCAAGTCAAATGAAGGGTCATTTGATCAATTTCTCGTCGAACGACTTCAAGTCCTTCACGAAAGTTAACGTACTCATCGAGATACATGTGTCGGTATCAAGAGTTTTCGTATTCGACAAAATACGTGAAAAATTGTATTTACAAAAAAGCCCTTGTTCTCTTAACTTAAGTCTAAAACTCATTTAATTTCCTTCAATCTCCTTCATTATCATTCCATTAAGTCTAATTCATTCGTTTTAGGTTAATTCACTTCCATTTGGCCATGAACCCTGATTAGCTTAATTAAACATAGTTAATTAGCCTTAATTTTTTTATTAATTAGAGTTAATCTCGATTAACTCGGGACGGGGCCTGACAAAAGAAGTCGGTGATGGAAGAGTACTCGGTCTTGATTGGGTTCAAACTTCTACTGTCAATATCAAGAAGATCAGAGACAGAATGAGAGCCGCTCAAGGTAGATAGAAAAGTTATGCAGACAATCGTCGGAGGGAACTGGAATTTGCTGTGGGTAATTATGTCTTTTTTAAGGTTTCTCTGACTAAGGGAGTTATGCGGTTTAGCAAGAAAGGAAAACTGAGCCCCCGATATGTTAGACCATTTGAAATCATTAGGCGTGTCAGCGATGGTAATATGCTTATGCCCTTAGACTGCCGCCCCAACTTGCTGGAGTACATAATGTGTTTCACGTGTCCATGCTTAAGAAATATCAGCCCAACCCATCTCATGTGATAAACTATGAATCGATTCAGTTGCAGCCAGATTTATCTTATGAAGAACGGCCAGTGAAGATCCTAGAAATTAAGGAGAGAACTATGCGGAACAGGACAGTGGAACTATTCAAAGTTCTATGGGAACATCATAATCAGCTTGAGTCTAACTGGGAGGCAGCCGATGAATTTAAGACGAAGTACCCCCACCTTTTTCCACCAGGTATGTATTAAATTTGGAGGACCAAATTTCCTAGGGGTGGAGTATGTAATAACCTGGGCAAGATTAGGCCCATATTCGTCTGGTCCATAAGGTATTAGGTATCTGGGCCAGATTAGGCCCAAATTCGTCTGGCCCATAAAATACTTGGTTGGGTTGGGTTGTACTCATTGGTTTTCTTAACCTGTTTCCAACCCATTAAAGCCTTTTGTTATTGTTAAATAGTTGAAACGATACTCCCTTGAAGGGGGGATTTCCTTCGTAGAACTTGAGGGGTGACTTCAACGACTGGAATCTGGGGTTATCCCCAAATCTCTTTTACTTCCTCTTATTAGTTATTCTGTTAACTTCCGATGCTTTCATTTGGTTAAAGAAGAAGAGGGAACCAGAGTGAAGAGGAATTTCCCGTAAAGATCAACAGAGACTTGCAGGACTCGTGGAAAGAAAGAAGGAACCGGAAGGTTTAGTGGATGCAGTGCTCGAGATCCCACAGCAACTGTGCCACAATCTGTTACACTAGGAGGTGAGTATATTTTCAAGTAGACAGAGAAATATGGGTTATCTGGATTATTGTGTTTCCGTTGATCATGGATATATTCAAAGGGGAAATCAGGGAATGAAGATCTGGTTACTGACAGATCTTGAAATTTCTTTCTGTATATGAGGATCTGGGTTTGACCAAGATCTGTGATCTCCATATTAAAAAAGTAATAGATTATGATTATTTTGGATATGATAATTGGATTTTTATTCTATCTCAATCATCGAAGTAGAGATCAGATGAAACCCAATGCAGTGGCTTGGTTGTCAACCAAATCGACAGATACAAGATCGTTGATTTGGACACTATGGCCATGGGGCCCACTCGATCAAGGATTTGACCCAGGGATCTGGAAACAGATCCTTGGGCGACCATAGTGTAGATGGATCCTTTTGCAACTGGGTCCCATCAGGCCTTCATCTAAAACAAAAATGTCCTACATCGACAAATCTGGAATTTTTGGGTTGTATCGTAGATTGGGTAGTGGGACCAGGTGGGCCACATGATCAAAGATCTGACTCAGAGATCTGATAACCAACCCATGGGCGACCTAGGTGTAGGTGGACCTATTTGGAAATGGGTCCCATCGGGCCTCCATCTGTAAATAAAAACCCCTACATTGTCATTTTCTGTGAACTTTGGGTTTTTCGTGGGTTAGATTGTGGGACCCATTGGCCCATCTGATCGATGATCAGGACCAGCCATCTTCTTGGTCCTAGTTGGGCGACCAGGATGGTCTGGACCCACGCGGATCTGACCACTAGGGACCCACCATTTCTTTCCTCAAAGTATTGGGGGCGTGAGACCAATTTTCTAAAAATGACGATACTATGTATGGCATTGTATGTATCGTCATTCCCATTCCTTTTTAAGCTGCTGTGTTAAATATATATATTTTTAACATGGACCCAAGCTATTCCTTGACTTTTCAAAGATTTCTTTTATGCTTATCATGTGCAGAAATTTCATTTCAACCCTTTACTATCACAGAAATTATAAACAAATGGTAACCATTTAAGATTCTGTTTATGGTTCTGAAAATTTTAGTATATGCCCTGATTAATTGTATAACTTAGAATTACCTCACATAAATATATGTTTATGGAACCTAAACCAAGGTACATGGTCTTGTAACAAATAATTAAGTCCCAGGATCATTCTTTAACTTCTGAAATTTTTAAGAATGATTGGAATTGTGATGAAGACTTAGTACTAAAGTATAAGGGCAGTGCCACATAGGCGGGTACCGAATTCTGAATTTGGAGTGGGGCATACATATATATAAACCCAAACTATGTGGAACTAGCCCTACATCAAAATAATTAATATGACTTTATAATAGTTCTTCTACATACATAATAAACGTAAAGAATTGTGTTTATATCCAAATGTAAATAGGACATGTTATTATAAACATGGTTTAAAACAATGACACCGTATTTGGAACATCAGAACTGACAGCTACTCTGAATATTGATTGATCAATGAACCCCTTGTGGATATGGAGTAATAAGGTGGACTGTGATTGAATTAGTGATTATCGAACCAATCTCCTATGGGAGAGTTTGGAACAACTTATTGAAAGGACTCCCTTTGGAATGGACTGAACTACTGAAACTCTTATGATAGGGTTCCATTATATTATAAGAACCCATAATTGGGATTATTGAACTTACCAAAGTGAAGGACTGAATATGAAATTTCATTAAATAATAAGAAAAAAAAACTGTATAGGACATCCATTATCATCACAGAAATTCTTCTACACTTCTATTAATGAATTATGTTAATAATGACCTATGTATTTAGAATATTATTCACTAGTTTTCTATCAAGTGGTTTGCTCCACTTCAGGTGCGCAACGTTTGGGGGAGCTTGGCAACGATGGAAATCAGCCATTGGACTTCAATTTGCGTGGCTGATGAGAGAGCGTTACAATTGATCTGGATAATAATGTTTAGGATTTAGTGACTTATTGTTTCTTCAATAATATTGAATTTTTGTTCCCTTATGATTTAAGATTTATTGTGTCAGCAGACTTGATATTATTTATCTCTTATGAATGGTTCTTTTAAATAAATTAGAAGCATTGCTCAATTCTTTGTCATAACTTGATTTATGTGGTGATCTTAATTTTCTTATAGTAAGGCTCCAGGTCCAGATGAGCTCCGGGAGTCTGGGTGTTACAGCAGGGCTCAGTTATAGAGCAATTAAGGATTCGTTTTGGGTACTTAGTCAGGAATTAATGAATAATTTGGTTACTTAAGTGATGTATGTGCAAGTGCGGGGGATGACATGCGCTTAGAATGCTTAAAAACGGAAAACAACGTTGATTCGGCTTTTAAAACAATAAACTGAGATCATTTGAGCTTAAAATAGTAAATCGGGTAGGATCGGATTTAAAAATGTTATTTTTCCAAGTTTGGGAAATCCTATAGAAAAACAGGCAGCATTTCGGGTAGAACTAGGGAACCCAAAACGGATGGTAGAAAGTCACTGTGATCCGGGTAACTCGGAAGGGCAGGGCAACTGAATACTTGGATACTAACCGAAAAACCATCTAAGGATTCGGTACATCCAATGGTCAAGTAGGGCGAAAATTGCACGCTACGATCCAAGGATGTCCCGTGGAACATAATACTTGGGTCGGGTTGAGAACGTGCATAAAATATGATAAAAGTATGAAAAGTTTAATTAAAATAATCTTAGACATGCAAGTATAGTGATTTCCAAAATTATATGCTCATAGGACTGGATATTATGTGTAATTTGTACACTTGATGCATTCGGATGGTAGGAATATCCAAGGCCCTATGTCGGATAAAAATGCAAGTAAACGTGCTCCACATGCCCTCTTGATTTACTCGGGTTAGAATACAATTAGAAACCTACTTAGTCAGGGTCGGGGTACGGGGTCCCCAAATGATCTAAGTTTCGAGGTGCATTTTTAGGAAAGAAATCCACATTTGTGGAAATTACATAATTCGGGTACCACCTACATTACATTTCTAAGTTCTAATTTTGGTTTCTCAAAATTTTCAGAATTTGTGGGGAGAAAATCGGGCGACAATAGCCCAAGAAAGGGCTGTAAAAATAGCCGAAAAGTGGTTTCGTTGGTTGCTTTCCAACAAGCCCAAAATCAGAATTTTTAGAGACCGGTGGCAGAAGTTGTGATTTTTTAAACGGCGGTATACACCTCTAAAAGTGTGCCAAGGGTCAAATTAGACTTTATAGACCTCGGATGAGTTTGAACTGAATATGAAAGTTGTTGGGCAAGTCAAGGCCTAACTTTTGGGCTCAAGGTGCAATTTTTATGAAATTCCCAAGATACCCCTGAAATATCTCGAAATTCTAACTCAACCCGGAAAGAGCCAAACTCTTTTCGAAATTCCTTAAATTCTCTGGAACTAATCCAAACTTAGCTCTAATCCCAAGAAACTCTCAATTAGTCACTAATCAAGCGTCATTAGTCACTAAGTATAGTTAATTAGCGTTAATCGCGGTAAGTAAAAATCAGATTCTTATATAAAATACTTCATGATAAAAATCTCTGTCATAGTGCTTTATGTCCGGTTTATGAATCCAATGTAGAATCTATTGAGCATGCTTTATTTCACTGTAACCATGCAAGAGCCACATGGTTCGGCTCTACTCTTGGTCTCCTCCCTCGTATGTTTTCCTCTATTCAAATCCCGGAGTGGTGGGCTATATGGAAACTCAGTGCTTCGGATAGTTCTCTTCCGAATTCTCAATCTAAAGCATGGATTCCAGCCCTTTGGTGGGCTATTTGGAAGAGTAGAAATGATTTAATTTATAGGGACAAAGAAATCCATACCCTTAGTACTTTGTGCATGGCAAAAAGAGTTGTTGAGGAATTCCAAACTTTGCTCGATAACCCGAACCATTTAAATAGAGTGCTAATGAATTTAGATTGAGGATGAAAGAGACCTGACCCTCCTTCGCTCGGATGCTGCCTTTAGATCCCTTGATGGGAAGGCTGAGATTGGTTATTCAATATGGTTTAATGGCTCTCGTTTGGCTGCAGGGTTTTTAGGAGTATATAGACGAGAGCTATCCTTTTTGTAATGAAGGAACTGAGAGCGTGAGGGCCACTACAACTATCTTTTTGTCATACGCAATGATGGGTAATCTAGATGATTAATGGTAGGTGTGATTGGGTGATTGGCTCTATTTTGCAAGACATTGAAGGGCTAGCCAGATCTTTTGAGTTCATTGCTTTTTCTTATATCCCTAGGTCACACAATAGGGTTGCCCATAATTTTGCTAAACTATCTTATTTTCGTAGGACTTGTGTTGCTTTGTATAGGAGTTAGCTTGGTTGTTGCTTGTACTGTGTTGTTGTTGTTTTGTGGTTTTTTGTGTTGAATGAAATTATCCTTTTACCAAGAAAAAATAATTTCAGACCAGCCTTTCCATCGCTTATTTGGGCATTTTATCATTTGTTTGAGTAAATTAATCAACAAATTAAAACCACAACGTGTAGGGCCTGGGCAAGGCTTCAGGCCTTCTATCACTTCATCCATGTCCTGCCCAAATTCTTAATGGGCCCAAAATTCTTGATCAAGGCCCGACCGAAATACTAAAACCTAAAGTCCAAATCTGGCCCATGAACACCCCTGTTAAATAGTATTGAGTGCGAAATTGAGGCAAGTCCCCTTTCAGAGACAAGTAAGTCCATAATGTGCCGTATTGAAAAGCACTGATGTAATGTGAACCTCGCTATAGGCCCCCACCTTAGGGCTTCTCAACGATGGGACAAAGAGATTTGAAGATCTAAGGTGGCCCTTATTTGTGAATAAGATTTTGGGCCCATTGAATCATCCTAACCCCTTGATCAATGGCCTACAAGTTTAAATGGTTTTATGTTAAAAAAAAAGTGCAGTAGAACCAACAGCGTACTACATTTGAATGAGTACAAAACCCTGGATCCGGTAACTATAGGCCAGGTCTGAACCCTTCAAAATGAGAACCCTCCCCAATGGAGAGAAACAAATTCAATAATAAAACAATAATTTATTGTAGTCTGAGAGTGTCTGTAACAGGTATTGCTAGAAATCCTTAAAACCAACCTTTTCCAGTTAATCCTAATTACCAAACCATCTTCCTAAATTTTAAGAGTTCTATTTGCAAAATAATTTTCAAATCAAAGAATGCAAAATTGAATCTCGTACTGCAGGCGGCCCCGCATCCAAGACCATCCGTACGGTTAGATCTGACCCACCATCTGATGAAGTGAACCCCACCACAAAATCTCAGAGACTCATGGCAAATCATGAGGGTTCGCTTCCTTTTTAGATTTGGGCTGATTTTGGTCCATTTGTATGAGGCCCACTAACTCCGTTTGCAGTGAATTTTCAGCAGGATTTTCCTGAATTTACAGAAAACCCACTTGATTTTTATCTGTTTTATTAGACTAGTTTGTGCCGCTTAAGTTTATGAATTATTTGAGACTTAAGCATCCATTTGATCTTAGGTCCAGTTAAAAGGGTGTTCAGGTCCCGCAAGCTCAATCATAATTGTCCAATACTTGAGAGTTTGAATCACAACTTGAATTTCTATCAATGTCAGTGGATGTGGATTGACCTGCACCACTGACCCAACCTAATACAACCATGGCCTAAGGTGCTCTCAAATATGGACCAACTTAGATTAAACCCAATCAGGTTTCATTGGTGAGCCCAGTCACCAACCCGCAAGTTGAGGAATTTCAGGTCCAAGTCCAGCCAATCATGACTTTATCTGATGAGCAGGAACTGTAACTCTTAGTTGGATCCATAATAAGTTGCACTGGGTCTGTGCTATAATGATTTTATTTCACTAGATATAAAGTTTTGTTTAATAACAGAAATTGCTGGACGATTGTTGTTTACAATTAGAGTGGCAACATCTTGAATCCTTCAAAATTCTTGAATTTAAAAAGGCTCTCATTATGAAACAAAATTCAACATAAGGTATTGTCAAAGATTAGGAGGAAGAATGCTGGACTTTCTGTAATTCACATTACCAACATTCCGTTTTCACAGAGGAAAAAAAAACCCTACATCATGATAACTAAATTATAATCGCCAAAAGTTACAATCTGCACGGTGAAAAATGAACAATTCAAAAAAGCCAAAGATTGTCATAACTCAAGTCTTAACATTGCATGCGTCAGATGCAGATATTTCAACTTGTAATGTTTCTGAGGCTCCATTGTTGGAAGATAATCAAAATCTCAGTTGATGCCACCCAAAACCATATGCAGGAAATATTTACAGCAATTGCTGCCAGAGATGGCAAGCAATAGAATAAGACATTCAACAGCAAGCAAAGCTCATCTTTCCTTGGCCCGAATCCATCCACTTAGAAAATAAGAAACTACTAAACATTCTCTGTTCCAGTGTGCCTCAAAATGGCAAAATCAAGGCTAAACACTGGATTCCTTTAAGTAAATACATGGTCTTGCTAATGCCAAAAATCCTTCAACACCTCCCACATGTACTCGCTACTTCCAAAAATCATGCAAGAACATTTTTTTTCTCTTTAAAGAAAAAAAAAAAAAAAAAAAAGCTTCATCACTTACCCTAGGTTGTGTATCAATCACTTCCTATCTGAGAGTAGAGACATTTCTATTTCTTCAAGAGAGCGCCCCTTAGTTTCAATTATGAAATGCCTGGCAAATAGTGCTGAAAAGAAGGAAATTGCACCAAAGCTTGCATAGATTGGACCAATTCCAAACCTCTCAACCAGCTCCAGGAAAAAGAGGCCAACCAAAAAATTGCAGACCTGGAAAAAATAGATACCAGGATTAATATAATACAGCCCATGCATGTTAAGTCTAAAGCCACAATCAAATGCAAGAATGCTGCTTCAGGTTTAGTCGTTTTAGTACTGTGCTTATTATTTTCTTTTTATTGACAGTTACAGTTAATAATAGCACAGGATGCTCACTCAATGGGAGCCCTCCACCAGCCCACGCGGCCCCACTAGTTGACAAGAAATGAGGCGGAATCCACAACCAGGTTCACAACTTAAGAAGTTGCACACAGGTTCATAGTGAAACATTTCTCCAACTCGAAGGTTTAAAACCCAATGACAGTGACACTGACAGACCTCCTGAGAACTCATCGTTACGTCCTTAATATAGCTTTGCCATTGCTGATTTTTTTATTTTTTATTTTTATTTTAAAAATGATCAACCATACCAAATTAGACGCCAACAACAATGAATAAAGGAAATCAGTGTTTATCAACGTGTAGAACATAATGATCAACCATACCAAAACAGACCCCAATAACATTCAATAAGGAAAACCAGTGTTTAACAATGTGCATACTTCAGCCAATAATACACACTGAACCATTACACAGTATTCCACTGACACGAAATCAAAAGAGAGAAATATTGGATTGTAATTATGTGCCTCTGTTTGAGATTTCCATTCATTATATAGACATTACATGCCTTGTTTAGGCTATAAATCAGTAATCATAATCTAATTTACACATGTATAAGACCTGTACAATCTTTGACCATATCCTACATATATTACAGCTGGGCTGGATATAATTGGGCCTGGATTTGTACAATAAGAGAGCTGAACTGGGCTTCCTGACATGCACAACTGGTAAATTTCAAAGAAAAAAAATGTCCAGGTGCTGAATGACTGAGTGTAGTATAGTATTCTATGAGTTTCAAAGGGATTATAACCCTAGAATCAATCCAAACACTGATCTAACATAAAATTTCATAATGTCGGATGCTAATGAAATTGAAGTAAATGATCAGCTGCTTTCAAGTAACATAAAGCTAAATTAATTGGGCTCCTAAGTTGGATGTCCCAGCTGCTGGACGTGTGGGGCCACCATATGGTCCCATACACAATACGTTATGGTCCTAGGGACTGCATGTGTGGACAGTGAAGTCAATTATAAGTGCTAAATGCATGGAATAAAATCTATTTATAGGCCAGGTGCCATCACACAAGGGTTTGGCACCCACTGGCAGAGTCAGACCACTTCAAATATGCCACTGCTTGGGCTGTAAACCAGCTCATCAGAAGTAATATTTTCACAATACACACTGAGAAGAAATTTCCCGGTCAAATATAAAGGTTGAAACTGATAAGAAAGAAAATATGTATATTTGAATAACAGTTGAGTATAGGAGAACAATATAATAGCATCTCCAGAAGAAGCAGTTAAATGACTAAGTACCCAGTGAACAGAGAAGCTGAAACCCGGTCAAATATAAAGGTTGAAACTGATAAGAAAGAAAATATGTATATTTGAATAACAGTTGAGTATAAGAGAACAATATAATAGCATCTCTGGAAGAAGCAGTTAAATGACTAAGTACCCAGTGAACAGAGAAGCTGAAGCCCAAAATCTTTGCACGCATCCTGGCACTGCTTAGCTCTGGTATAATCGTACCAGTAACTGGACCAGCACCTGTTGCAAATGTGAAGATGTACCTAAATACCAAGATGCAACAACCATCACCTTTTCATATCGAAATGCAGCAATCATTGTTTTTAAGTTTTTAGAAGCTGAATCAACTGAGAGTCAGAAAGCAGGCCAAGGGATACATTTCTAGCTACACAATGAAAATGTGTCATTTTAGAATCCATGTTTAAGCTTTTATTGATAATATCGTTAGGTTTGGAAAAAAATTCATCGACACTTATTGGGTTTTGTAGGAAAATATAAGGGGTTTATATGGTATTTATATAATTCTTAGGCCCATTATGTACTTTCATTGATATAGAGGGTCTCATATGTAATATTCAAATTATCTCTCAATAACATGGAAAGGTGAACAGTCGTCCAGTCCTAGGATGACAACTTCCCCTTTTTTCTATTCTCTTTTCTTCTTCTTCTTCTCTTTTGTCCTCTTCTTTTCTCTTTTCTTCTTCTTCACTAACCTAAATCTCCCAACCAAACACCAAGAAAAACTTGGTATCATCTGAAGATCATTGGGAGTGTGCATCCAAGCAACTAGAGTAAAAGAAAGGGTTGATTTTTGGACATCAAATACCCTAGCCAAACCTGCATGTAGGTTTGGCTAGGCCTTATTGCTTCCATAGTAGTATTGGCAGCCCATGTTGCGGCTCTAGGAATTCGAGTCAGTGGGGTCAATAAAAGACTTATCTTCCACAAATCGAATAAATTTATTTTCCCCTTTATCAACATCAATCATCTCCTTTCGATAATTCGACAAATATGATATAAAATTCTTAAATAATCTATTTCCGACAATCCAATAAAGATAACATTGAATTCTCAAACAAAAATAAACATAAATTTTAATACATTGTTACTAATAGTTCTTAATCCAAAAAGAAAATTCAAATACATAAACTCCTACAGTTGCCCTCGACGGGTTTTCATGTGTTGAAATTGTTGCAAAATAGCTTCATTATCAACACTAGCAAACACATCCTTTTCAATATATGTGACCAAACAGTCATTCATCCATTGATCTCCCATTCGGTTAAGCAACCTGATCTTTACATACTTCATTGCTGAAAAAGATCATTCTATCATTGCAGTTGCTACTGGTAAAATCAACGCCAATTTTAAAAGCAAATAAACCAATGGGTATACAATATCCTTCTTTGTCTCCACTGAATTTCTATCAATGTCACCAATTCCTTTAAGTTCTAAAAACTCGTTACTAGAGCGCATATCAGGAAAAAAGTATAAAAAAAGGGACATTTCTTCTTCCTTTTCGTCTTCTTTTTGGAGATTCAGGACCTCAATTGCACTTTTCTTTTTCCTTTTCTTCTTCTTTTTTCTTTTCTCTGCTGCTTGGCTGGGGCTAGGAGTCTACATGCCTGAATCTGAATGTTAGGGTTTTCTCCTTGTAATTCGGGGAGAATATCGTATTTAGAGGTTAAGTTAGGATAAATGAAGAGTTACTGACAGAATGTGAAAAAAAAAAGGAATTTTCTTTAAAAAATAAAAGTTGGGCCCATTATTATTATTATTTTTTGGTAGATAGATGACCCATTAACTTAGGCATTGAGTGGAGTCAAAAGCTTCCCATAAGTTCAATTCATGAAGGCCAAAAATTTTTTTTAAATATTTTTTTTTCAGATCTCAGTGGGGTCAGACCCCACTGGGATCAATGTAGCACCACCCATGCATGTAGGGTGTTTGACAGAGTTCGATGATGGTCAATAGTGTCCGATGATTGTCTACAGGGGGCCTTATGTGCAGTTGGTTTGCTTCATATTGGTATGCAGTTGGTAATTTGAAGTTTTTGATTGTTTGAAACTTGCTTGTGATTGACAGTCATGAAAACTTCTATTGCAGCAGGAAAAAAGAATCTGCAGAAGAAGAGGGGACCTCTCCTCGTTCTCATTGTCACATTGAGATGACAGCTTGTGGTGCACTGCAGAACCAAGTCCAGTGGACACTGAAGGTAGTTGATTCAAGTATGCAGTTCTAGTTCTGGTTGATCTAGATCTGGCCCAGAAAAGAGAGAAATCAGATTTGGATCTGATCAGAAGCTAGACCTTATTTATGTTTGTTTGTCCCCTCCAATCAAAGAAGGTGAATTAAAAAACTAGACAAGTGGGAGAAATCTTGTTTGTTCTGGTGGACAGGTTCAGTCTTCATTTGTGGAGTGAAGAAGTGGGCCACAGATCATGACCTTATTTATCAAGTTATAATCTACTGTTTGCAGTCTTTCAAGCTCGAGAAAAAAGGAAGGAGGTTTCAATTGCAAAAGAGGACAGAAAAAAAGGATTTATGGTTAACACTAGAAAATAGAAAAGTTATTTTTCCCTTGTCAAATCTAGAGTTTCTCCCTATCAAATTCAGTTGCTAGTTTGAATTGATATGGAATTTAAAGAGATTTGCGGAGGCTGTGTTGGTGGTTGTGGTTATGGTGGTCCACCCGGCATAGATCACTATTAACTGCATTGTAGTCATTGTGGGAGACCTCATCATACTATAGAATATAAATACATTTTGGGATCTAGTTGGTTGACCCCATATGTTCAACAAAGTATTTGGAGCATCTTCTGGTAATGATTTTGAAAACAATGTTGGAGGTAAGGGGGAGTTAGATGTGAATGAAGAAATCCAAGAACCAAAAATAGAGATTCAAGCGTTAAGTCTGTAAAGACAGGAGTAACCTAAATGGGTAAACTCAGCCTATTGGGTCAGTCCAAACCCAAAACAACAGGCCCAATGAACATATGTAGGATGAGCAATGAACAGACTAATAATATGAACAAAGTGAGCAATATCAGGATTGGTGGTGGTCAGATATACGAAACTGCCAACTATCTCATGATAACGAGTAGCATCCACAAGAGGGACACCTTCTGTAGTCTGAAGTTTGCAACTATCCTCCATTAGAGTGGAAATAGATTTAATATCAGTTAGACTTGCTCGTTGAATAACATCATTGCAGTACTTGGTTTGAGAGAGAAGACATCTAGCTAGAGAATAGGCTACTTCAATCCCTAAAAAATACCGAAGAGGACCCAGATCCTTCACTTCAAACTGCTGATGTAAAAATTCTTTAAGGGAGACAATACCCATACTATCTGTCACGAAGATGGATAGACAATGATATTTCTGGAAAACTTGGATCCCTCCAATGGACGATCCTTCCTCCCTTTTATAATGTCATTCAACCTTAATCAAGGCAATTCAAACCTAATACAATCTATGTATATGGAAAGTAAAGCTGTTACATTGATCTGAGTCTATCCTAAATTATCCCACGTAATGGGTTGGTTTGTTACAATGAATGGGCCCGGTGGGCTTTGTTTCAACTGGTGTCAACACCCCCTCAAATTGATGATGGTCAAACAACAGCAATTTGCGAATCAAGAACTCATGGTGTGGCCTAGGCAGACCTTTTGTGAAGATGTCTGCAAGTTGGAGTTCACCGGAAACATGTGGAAGACTAATGACCTTGCGATCATATTCATCTTGAATAAAATGACAATCCACCTCGATATGTTTTGTACGTTCATGAAAGATTAGATTCTTAATGATACGGATGGAACTAGTATTGTCCGCATGAAGTGGGGTAGCTGAGGTCTGAGGAAAACCAAGATCTGCAAGTAAGCCATGAAGCCAAAGGATCTCGGAACCGGCAGAGGACATGGCACGATATTCGGATTCAGGGGAAGATCCGGAGACCCTTTCTTGCTTTTCGCATTTCCAAGAAATGAATGATTCACCCAAATACATACACCAGCCTGTGGTGGATCGGCGAGTATCCGGCCCAATCAGCATCAGAATAAGCATTTAGTGTAAGTGGTGTGCAAATTGGAAAAACCAAGCCTCGTGTTGGAGAACCAATAATGTACTGAATGATCCTTTTGACAGCAACCAGATGATGATGCCGCAATGCTGTCATGAATTGACTAACAACATTCATAGCATATGAGATGTTGGGCCTAGTGATGGTCAAGTAGACCAGACTGCCGACTAAGCATTTGTAGAAGGTGGGATTGGAGAAGAGATCCCCATCATCATTCCGGAGTTTCACATTGACTTCTAATGGAGTGTCCACAGGTGTGGCACCATTTTGGCCAGCAAGGTCAATGAAATCAGTAGCATACTTTGTTGATGTAAAAACAGTCCCTTTCTAGATCGTTGAACCTCAAGTCCCAAGAAATATGTTGATGGACCTAGGTTTTTCATATGGAATGCAGCTTGAAGTGAGGATTGAAGACTATGGATCATGTTATTATGAGTGGCTGTGATGATGATATCATCCACATATACTAGAACTGTGGTGGTAGCTTGAGTAGTGTTATTCAAGAATGGTGAAGGATTATAGGGACTTTGAGCAAATCCAAGTTGAAGCAGAGTAGAACGAAATTTCTCAAACCAAGCTCTGGGTGCTTGTTTGAGTCCATAAAGCGAGTGACGGAGCTGCGCCACCTCGTTTCCTTGAGGAAGATGCATGTACACTTATTCTTTAAGATCTCCGTGGAGAAAGGCATTCTTCACATCCATCTGATAAAGAGGCCATGAGCGTGATGCTGCAATAGCAAGAATAGTACGCACCATTGTCATCTTGGCCACTAGGGCAAATGTCTCATCATAGTTAATACCATACTCCTAACGGTTGCCGAGTGCCACTAACCGAGCCTTATGACATGCCAGAGTACCATCAGAATGTAGCTTGATAGAGTAAACCCACTTACAGCCAATGGGTTTGATGGATGGAGGACATTGAATAACCTCCCATGTGTGATTCACTTTGAGTGCATCAAGTTCTTCCTGCATGGTCCACCGCCAACACTCATGTTGCACTGCTTGAGAAAAATGATTAGGAATGTGAACAGAAGACAAAGTAGTAAGTAAGGATGTATGGGTAAAGCCAAGCCAATCAGGGGGGGCGGGAAATCCTAGATAATCGACGAAAAGGAATTGACTGGGAGATGTCTGGAGCAGGAGTTGAGTCAAGTGCCAAGGAAGCTGACAAATCAGGAGGCTCAGGTGCAATTGTATTTTCCCGCCGACGCCTTTCATACACAAGTAAAGGCTTGATAGATTCCGCAAAAGGAACATGATTATCACAAAAGTCCGGGACAAGTGAAAGCACAGTAGGATTATCATGATCTAAATGATGTTGGAAAAAATATTGATTTAAAAAAAACACGACATTACAAGAGGTCATGATACGTTGAGGTCATGATATGTTTCACCTTAGGATCATAACAAAAAAATCCTTTTTGGTCAGTTGCATAGCGTAGAAAAGCACACTTAGAGGATTGAGTAGATAGTTTTGTTTGTTCAACTAGGGGAAGAAGAACAAAACATACACACCCAAAAGTATGAAGATGAGAATAAGTAGGATGCTTATGAAATAAATGAAAATAAGGTATTTCATTCTCTATACGAGGAGATGGTAGTCTATTTATAACATGAACTGCTGTGGATAAAGCTTTGGGCCAAAATTTTAGTGGAACAGATGATTCTAAGAGAAGTGACCTAACAATGTCCAAAAGGTGTATTTTTTCTCTCAGACACACCATTTTGTTTTGGCGTATAAGGACATGATTTTTGAGAAATGATCCCTTTGTTTTGCAAAAAATTCTGAAACTCATTAGAAACATATTCACCACCAGAATCTATGATAAGTGTTTTAATGGATGTGGAGAAGTGATTTTCCACATAAACTAAGAAAATTTTAAAAGTAACAAACACCTTAGATTTTGAATGCAAGAAATAAATCCATGTAAAGTGACTATAATCATCAATAAATGTAACAAGATACTTAAAATGAGAATGGGATATAACAGGTGCTATACCCCATACATCACTATGAACAAGATCAAAGCATTTTCATGATAATGAGGTACTGATGGGAAAATGAAGAGTCTTACTCTTGCTCATTTTACAACTAGAATAATAAAAAAAAAGCATCTTTAAGAGAAATTTTATTATCATGAAGCAAACCAGATTGAAACAAAGACAACAAAGTACGAGAATGAGGATGGCATAATCTATTGTGCCATAATTGGCTCTTATTTGAACTAGAGGCAGAAAACAAAGAAGAGGCAACCAAATTCCTATCTTGTGTAGAGAGTTGTAGCGGAAAAAGATGGCCATACTTAGGTCCCTTCACTATCATCTCCCCTGATGCTTGACCATGTATCACACAACCAGAATGCAAAAAAGAGACTAAACAATAGTTATCAACTAGTTGTCCAACAGATATTAAATTTGTAGATAACTGAGGAGAAAGAAAGACATGATTCAAAGGTAAGGGATGTGAGTCCTCACCGATGGCAGTAATGGGTATACTGCCACTATCTGCTGTATTGATTCAGAGATTTCCATCATAAGGCTTTACTTGAGATAAATTATCAGAAGAGTGAGTCATATGATTAGAAGCCCCCGAATCCATATACCAGGTAGAGTTTGAATGTTTGGGGTTTACCTGAGAGGCCAAGAGCACAAAAGGCATTTACGATCATCTGTTGAACCATTTCAGGGGTAAGAGAGGATGAAGAAGCAGGCATCATTGTATTGGTAGCAGGACTCAAGGCAGAAGAATACGCATCCAGGGTTGCCAGATTGGCCTTCTGAGAGGAAGTCTGAGCATGGCATCGACATTCAGGAAGAACATGGCCCTTGCGTTTGCAGTAAGAGCAGTATTTTTGATTGCATTGAGTGGTAACATGTCCATTCTTTTGACAACAATAATACTGTACTTTGCTTATATCTCTATTTTGCTGTTTAGGATGAGCAAGATAGGCAGCAGTCATCGGACCGGTGGAGATTGCTTGTTGAAGAACAGCCTGGGTTGTAAGATGTTGTTCCTCACGAAAGAGCTCTCCTAAGCAAGAATCAATTGGGTGGGTGGGTGGGTGGGTGGGGGGGGGGGGCGCATCCTTCTCATCAGATTCAAACGTACTTGTTCAAATTCCGATCTAAGTTTCATCAAGAATTGATCCCTTCTCATCAAATCTCATCAGATTCAATCTGAATGCTTTGAACCATCGCAATCAAGGCATTAGGTAGATTGGAGTAAATAATCTTAGTATAATCCATCCATAAGCGAATAATATGAGAGTAATATTCTTGAATTGACATCGTCTCTTTATTAAACTGAGAATGCTCATGTTCCAAATGAAACCGTCGGGCGGAGTTATCCTGTTGATAAACCCGTTTGAGATAGTCCCACATTCCTCCTGCTGTTTTATAGGGTCTAAGATTCAAAATGCATTGTCGATCCACTGGCCCCAGAAGCCAAGTCATTATTTGGGCATTTTTTGTGTCCCATTTGGAGGTGGCCTTGACATCCTCTAAAGGTTTCAGATTAGTCCCATCGACATGACCCCATAATTCTTTGCCCTTAAGGTATATATGAAACTGGAAGGCCCATGATGTGTAATTATCTCCATTAAATTTAATGAGATAGGTCTCACCTTTTTCCATGAATATCAAGCAGATAAAAAATAGAGAGAATCCTTGTAACAGCAGCTAGAGGTGCAATAGTTTGGAAAAGGAATAGTGCACACGTCCACTTTTCAGACCATCGACACCTGTTGTGGGGTCCACTTGAAGATCTGATCCCTGATCAGAGATGAATCCTAGATACTCTATGCAATGAAGTAACTCCAGACAAAATTTGAAGATTATCCAACTTATATCCAGGAAATTGGACGGTGCTGATTGAAACTGTGCCAAGAATGTGTTGACTTGCAAGAATAGCTAGAAAGCAGATGTGGAGTGCACAAAAAAATTTGGAAAAACTTCTATAATTTGTAAATAGTAGTTGACCATGAGGGAACCAAAATATGAAATTTTTTTGATAATCACTGGTTTGCAAGTGATGATCCTCACGTCAAATTCAGCTTGGCGACCTTGTTTTTCTTCTCTGGATCTGATTGAGGGACCCACAGAATGATCAGTGGAGCAATCAGATTCGCCTAGATGGAAGAAGAAAGTCTTTTGCTTCCAATGAACCAAGTCTCACCCAGATTGGATGAGAAACCAAGAAGTCGGACGGTGAAGATGAAAATGAGTGCAATAAACTGGAGATCCACCAAAGTGTTCAGAAACCTATCTCGAGGCTGCGAAAAAAATCTTGAAAAATCACCAGAATTCCTAGAATATCCAGTCGACCAACACTAGTATAATTGTTGGTGATGTCTCGATCATCGCAGGTGGGCCACCGTTGTAACTGGGCTGATCTGAAGGTTGTGCCTTGCCGATGACTAAAAAAACTCTAGGAATATAGATCTGGATCTGCATTGATCAAGCTATGAGTGAGATTTATTGTTAGCTATTAAAGAAGATGCACACAGGAACCATTGAAGCTCTGATACCATGTCACGAAGATGGATAAACAATGATATTTGTGGAAAACTTGGATCCCTCCAATGGACGATCCTTCCTCCCTTTTATAATGTCATTCAGCTTTAACCAAGGCAATTCAAACCTAATACAATCTATGTATATGGAAAGTAAAGCTGTTACATTGATTTGAGTCTATCCTAAATTATCCCACACAATGGGTTGGTTTGTTAAATTGAACCGGCATGGTGGGCTTTGTGTCAACTGGTGTTAACACTATCATCACTGGAAATTATCATATCATCCACATAGAGTAAAAGGAAAACACAACCTTTTTCTAAATAGCTTGTGAATAAGGCAGAATCGTGAGCACTTTGACGGTAACCAATACTAATAACAGCAGTGCTGAAACGACCAAACCAAGCACGAGGAGCTTGTTTAAGGCCGTAAAGTGCTTGTTTAAGTCTGCAGACATGATGTGGTGGACGAGTAAGACCAGGCGGAGCAGTCATATAAATTTCTTCATGGAGAAATCCATTTAAGAATGCATTTTTGACATCAACTTGATACAGAGGCCATTGTCTAACGACTACCACCGAAATAAATGTGCTAACAGTAGTCATCTTGGCTATTGGAGCAAATGTTTCTTCACAATCGATGCCATATTCCTGGTTATATCCTTTTGCAACTAGGCGAGCTTTATACCGATCTATAGAGCCATCGAACTTGGTCTTAATCTTAAAGACCCATTTACACCCAATAATATTTTTGTCAGAGGTGGAGGAACAAGTTCCCATGTATTTGTTTTCCGAAGTGCAGCTAGTTCTTTCTCTATGGTAGATCTCCATTCTAGGGTGGTAATGGCTTCTTTGTGCGATTGTGGTTCAGAGATGGAATGTATGGCTACAAGAAAAGACTTCTAGGAAGAAGATAGGTGATCAGTGCAAACAAAGCAAAAACGAGAGACAGGTTTTCGGGTGCAAACCACATACCTTCTATCACGAGGAACTTGGGAACAGTTGATTCAGGCATAGGTACATAAGAGTCTCCTTTCAGGCGACGATGATAGACTTTGAAGATTGGTGGTGGAGGTGGCGAAGATGACTGCTCAGATGGAAACAGGTAATGGAAGGGATCAAGTGGACGAAATGTGTTTGTGGCAGGAGCAGAAACATGTAAGGTATAAAAAAGAATCTGTTCAAGGAACGTGACATTGCGAGAAATTCGCAATCAATTTGATTTAGGATCATAGCAACGATATCCTTTTTGTTCAATTCCATAGCTTAGGAAAACACATACAACGGACTTGGGTGAAAGTTTTGTTCGTTCATTGTTATTGAGAATGACAAAACAGGTGGAACCAAATATTTTCAGATGAGACAAATCTAGTTTTGCAGAAAATAATTTTTTGGAAGACCACCTAAAACAGTGGAGGGGAATCTATTTATTAAATAAATAGAAGTTAAAATTGCTTCCCCCCAAAACATTAGTAGAACATGAGAGGAGTAGATCAAGGAGCGAGCTGTACCAAGGATATGACGATGTTTCCTTTCAGCAACACCATTCTGCTGTGGAGTGGTAGAACAGGACAACTGAGCCTGGGTTCCTTGAGTGTCTAAAAAATTTCGGAATCTATGACTCATGTATTCTCCCCCACCCCCGAATCTGACCTAAAGATTTTTACCTGTTTACCAAATTGTGTGAAAATCATATTAGAAAAAGTAGTGTAAATAGAATAGAATTCATACCTATGTTTCATTAGATAGGGCCATGTAAAACAAGTAAAATCATCAATAAACAAGACATAATAGAGCGAACCACCTTTTGCTGGTTGTGAAGCAGGTCCCCAAATGTATGAATGAATCAAGTCAAATGGAGCATGGGTAAAATAAGAGCTTTTATTATAAGGTAAAGCATGCTGCTTACCAAGTCGACAACCAAAACAATCTAAAATGTTTATTACAAAAATGTTTCCAAGACAGCCAACAGAATGTAAAAATTTCATTTTATTCAAAGATAAATGTCCTAATCTAGAATGCCATAAAGAGAAAGGTGCTACTGTAGAAGCAAGAGCGACGGAAAAAGAAGCTCATGACGATAGGTGTAACAAGTGAAGATAATAGAGACCTCTGGACCTATGGCCTGTCCCAATCTGCTTCCCGGTGTGAGTATCCTGTATAGAACAACCATTCGATATAAATGAGACAAGATAACCAAATGAGGTCAATTGACTAATAGAGATCAAATTTACAAATAGGTTTGGAACACATAGTATAGTACTAAGAGACAGATGCTTAGTGGAAACTGAACCAATTGTAATGACTGGTAGTGGCCTATCATCTGCTTTATGTATTTTCAGATTTCTAGGAGGATGACAACTATGTAATAAGGAAGAATCACAAGTCATATGATAAGAGGCGCCATAATAAAAAATCCATATAGAATTTGTTTTACCTGATGCACTAGACATAGTCATTGTCGAACCTGGATCAGAAGGATATGTAGCCATAGGAGAAGTAGAACTAGATGCTAGAAATGGCTGTTGCATGAGCTCATCAATCATGGACTGAATTTGAGAAGTGGAAAGAGCCTCTTCAGCATCTGTTGTATTCACAACATATTGCTTGGACTGATGGGACTGATTCTAGTTTGATGGGCGCATGTGTTGAGGAGGTGCATATGCTGATCCTCAAAAGTTTTGCTTTTGAGAAGTCTGTCTGTACTTATTATTTTGCCTATTAGGGCGAACAGGACAGTTATATTTCCAATGGCCCTTTTCTTTGCAGTAGTTGCATGTATCTGAAACACCAGGAGGAGCTGAGCGCTCAGCTTTCGGCGAGGTTGCAAGTGCTGATAAAACACGTTCAGGGTCTATATGTTTCTTTCTGGTAAGGGATCTTTGTGTTTGTTCTTCTGCTAATAACTCAGATAATGCCATATCAACTACTGGAAGTGGAGATCGATGCAACAATAAATCCGCGGATATGTTCAAAATCAGATCACAAAGCCATGAGAAATTGAACAAACTGAGTTTCTTCCCTATATGTATGGAAAGTTGCAGTATCATTGGTGGATTTGAATTGAGGCTCCATCAAAGCAAGTTGATCCCATAAAGAAGTCATTTTAACCTAGAAATCATGAATAGAATCATTTCCTTGCTCAGTAGTTATAATTTCCCATTCAATTTGATAGCAACGAGTAGTATTAGTCTGAGTGTAGAGTCTTGCTAAATAATCCCAAGCTTCTTTTGGACAATCAAATTTAGCTAATTGAATACCAATAGAGGGACTGACAGAATTAGCAATCCATGAATTGATTTTTCCAACTATAGATTCCCATTCTTCATACTTGCTGTCTTTAGAATTTGGTCGGGCTATAGTACTGACAATGTATTTCCAAAGCTTTTGTCCTTCCGAAAAATTTTGCGTAAGGTGAGACCAATATGCATAATTGGTCCCTTGGTCCCATCAAGAATGACATTGATCCCACTAGCAAGGTCAGAAGGCATTACAGTAAAAAAAAAAAAAAAAAAAAAAAAACTGATCAGAAAATTAAGCCTTTGAAAGCCCTCTGGAATGTTATTATAGCACAAATATGGTGAGGTAGAGCTCTGAGGATGTCTAACAGGTGCAGATATGAAGACAGATGTGTAGATCTGAAGACAGATGATTCAGATCTGGACAAAAGCCAAAAAAACAGCAAAAAAATCCAGGGTCAACCTTCTCTGGATGGCCAAAAGCGGATCACGTGGGGCCCAGAAGATGATCAAACAGGGATCAGCTCTTAAGAGCAATCCCACCAAACAAAATTCAATCCTTCCTAAGTGGATTATACTCCAGACAAACAAGAAATAAAGAAGTTCAACAGATTTTATGAAAACCAGAACCAAAAAGTCGACAACCACAAATCAGGGCTAATGGCCTACCTTTGATGGATCAAAAATCTTGAAAAAATCTTCAGAAATCCCAGAATATTCAGACAACCCTGAGAATGCTGTTTGAGGTTGGAATGATCCTAGGTGGGCCATGCCTAATCACAGCAAGTTATCTGACAGTATCGAGCCTTTTCTGGAGCATGCAGACACAGAAGTTTGCACTGATCTTCTTAAGAGTCTGAGAGCCTGATCTATCTCAGAGACGACAGTATTGAGAAATGGATTCGATGATCAAATATGATAGCATCGACTGTCTTATATATTCTGCTGTGTACATGGACAGTTAGTATAACCCTTGATTTGGGTGATATTCATATATTAAAGGAAACTAATCTAAAGATTACAATAAAGCTAACTGTATACAAACTGTCCAATGACTAAGTCAGTTGGGCCTGCTGTTTTGGGTTTGGACTGACCCAATAGGCTGACTTGATCCATTTGGGTTACTCCTGTCTTTACAAAGTAAACGTCTGCAAGCATTAGAAAGTGAGGCTCTTCACATGTGGCTGGTGTGGCATCTTATTCTACCGTGGGCACATCACATGACTTGTGCATCATCATCTTCTACTCCATCATGGGTTATTGACTTTGATGCTACTAATCATGTAACATGTATACATTTTGAGTTCACATCATGCACATCATCACCCTCTCTTGGGACAGTTAGAGTTGCCAGTGGTGACCATACTAAAGTCCTAGGTGAGGGGACAATTGATGTATACAACACTTTATCCCTAAAATCTGTTTTTCCTGTTCCTCAATTTTCAAATAACATACTTTCTGTAAGCTCCATTACCAAATCACATAATTGTCGTGTTATAATTTATCCATCTTACTGTGTCTTTCAAGATCTTGAGACAGGGAAGATGATTTGTGGTGGCCGTGAGCGTGATGGCTTATACTTCCTTGAAGTCCCTCAAAGAAGTCTAGTAGCATTAGAGTCAGTTAGTACTTAGTACTGCTGAGACCACTTTAAAGTGGCATCGTCGTTTGGGTCATGCACCAATTCAAAGTCTCAAGTGTGTTTTTCCTTATTTGAATATCAATTGTGAGGTTGTAGAAATAACTTGTGACACATGTCAATTTGCAAAAAGTTGTAGACACCCATACCCAGTTAGTAATAAAAATGCAAGCAGTACTCCTTTTTCTTGGTCCATAGTGATGTGTGGTGTGCTCCTCTTGTTTCTATTAATGGCTATCGATATTTTATTTATTTCATTGATGATGCTACTGTTTGGAAATAGGTGGGCCTATAGGATAGGTTTCAAAACTTTTGACCAACTTGATCTAGTGATCAACTATCCAGAAGGCTATAAAAACTCAATCTAGGATCCATGTCCTCAATCTCAGCCATCATGATCAGTAAATAAACCTATCAAGAAGATAGAACAGCTGCCAACAAGCATTCATAAAAATCTACAACATGCAAGGAGCAGATCATACCTTTGGAGCCCAGTAGTGTTCTAATGGAGAATTTGATGACTTTCTTTGATGTAGAACTCTTCTACAAAATAAAATCAGAATCTCCAACACCTCTTAGCCTTCCACGCTATGACCCGAATCAGATCGCTTTTCTCAAGGAAGATGGGTGGAATCTCCAAGAGAAAACCCAACTCGAAACCCCAAGGAACTAGAAGAGGAAGAGAGGAAAGAGATGTGCAACAATTGCACACAAATAGGGGCTGGACGTTTTCTCCAATTAGATGGACAGTCCAAGAGGGTTTAATTCCCTTTTATAACCTTTCAAGCCTCATCCTTTCCTAATTGAAATAGAAGTCTCACTTCCACAACAATTAGTAAGTATATTATTACCACTATAAGAAGTCCTACTCCAAATAGAAATAGTAACTTTCTAATTCCTTCCTTTTAGAGTTCAAGTAGGATTAGTATCTTTCTAAAAACTTGGGCTAGCGTGGGGACCACTAGGTATTCCATAGAAAGCTGGCTCCAACCGGGACCCGCGACCCCACATCTCATGTGCAATCCGGGCCCACAGTTAATTGCAAATAACACCACTATATAAATGCAATTGCACTCCAGTCTTAGGAATAAATTACAATGAAGACCCTAAACTTCCCGAATACCACAAGTAGGCCCCTCCATCAATATCCATGGATCAATTGGAATAAATCTGTCTCTTCCAATCTTAGTTCTACATCTTATTATCCTTGAGCCCCAATTAATCACAGTGATCATCAGTACCATCCAATTAACTCTTAATCAAGATGGGTGCGCACTTACTAATGACAAATCCATTAATTGGCACAAGGGGATAACAAAGAGATTCCATCTTGATCATTCAATATTCCCACAGTCCTACTACCACATACCCAAGACATCGAGGTGTTGACCTACAGTTGGCCTCACTCATTGGTGATTCAAAGCAAATGAATAGATAGAAACTCGAATTCATCAATATCTCAGGATTGAGAGCCTATTGCTAGGGAATTATGAGAGCAGACCTTATAATCAAGACAAAGTTCCATAAGGTGCTTCTCATGGTCCTTCAATACATCCAATGTACCAGCACCATGATCCAGAATCTTTCATTCTGATGATCGAGACAAATCACACTATCTCACAGTGATCAAAGTGCTGCAACCTTATCAAATGAGATGCCCAATCTCATCACTGATTGTGAATATATTTAAGTATAAGATTTGTGACATATATCTCCCGTGTGTGATCTCATCCATGCACATATATCACATCTAATATACTAATGGGACCTGGGTCAACTCATGAACCATTATGTCAAGTGTATTGGTCATGTGCATTAAGTAATAAAATAACATTCATCTCATGAAAGTAAAGCATGATTTTACTGATAAATAAAGAAATTAATCAATTTATCATATCGACTGATGGATTGAGTCCATACAATCTAACAGCTACTAGGTGTACATGGGTATATTTGTTGAAATCTCGTGATGAAGTGTTTTATATATTTGAGACCTTTCATAAAATGGTAGCCACGATGTTTAATGCCAAAATTCAAACCTTTCAGTCTGACAATGGAGGTGAATACATGTCACACAAACCAAAGTCATACCTAATCCAAAATAAAATTGAGTCTCAAACTTCATGTCCATATACTCCAAAACAAAATGGTGTGGCAAAACATAAATTAGACATTTGTTAGAAGTAACCCGGGCAATACTCATGGATATGAATGTTCCAAAAACCTATTGGTCTAATGGTGTTCTCACTGCGTGTTTTCTAATAAATCGTATGCCTTCAAGAGTCTTGAAAGGCAAATGCCCGTTGCACGTCTTTCTTCCTGATTGTCCATTGTTTCATATTCCACCATGAGTCTTTGGGTGTGTTCTCTTTGTTCACGTTCCAAAACACCAAAGGGACAAGTTAGATCCAAGAGCTGTTAAGGGTATTTTTGTGGGATATTCCAATACTCAAAAGGGATGGAAGTGTTATGCTCCGGAAAATGGGGTAAAATACTTCGTTACCATGGATGTCACCTTCTTTGTGATAACACCAGTTGGCACACAAAGCCCACCAGGCCCATTCCATGTGCAAACTAACCCATCGCGTGGGATAATTTAGGATTGACTAATCTTACTGTAATTGATTCTCTTTCCATATACATAGATTGTAATTTATTTACTTTCCATACACAGATTGTATTAGATGGCAATTGCCTTGATTAAGGCTGAAAGAGATTATAAAAGAGAGCAAGGATCGACCAAGGAAATGATCCAAGTTTTCCACATGTTTTCAGTTTGTCTCTTTATGTTCGTATCATGGTATAAGAGCTCCTGATATAAGTTTTGGCTTCAACAACATCAAATCTCTATCTTGTTCAATACAATCTCAGTTGATTTAAGGAGGAAAGCTTCCTCTTCATGGACCTCTATTCCTAAATAATGACAGCATCTGGGACAGAGATCATTGTCTATCAACCCAGTTGCTCTGTGGCCCACCTGCGATGATCAAGACAACACCAACGACCATGTCTGTGATGGTCGACTGGCTATTCTAGGATTTCTGGTGATTTTTTTCAGATTTTTTGGCTGCCTGGAGGTAGGATTTCTCACTGGTTTTGTGGTTTTTCAATTTCTAGCACTAGTTTTCATCTCAACCGTCCAGATTGTTGGATTCTTCTCTGATTTGGATGAAACTTGGCACATTGAATGCGAAAAAGGACTTCCTTACCTCAAGAGATCTCTGATTAACATTTTGATTAATCTGTGGAAGACCCGGATCAGATCCAGTTAAGAAATCAAGGTCGTCAAACCTGTTTCTGGGACCTGATCATCATTGGATCATCTCTAGCACACCAGAGATCCCTACGGACTTCCAGAAATTGATTCTCTATAGTCATGTGCTATTCTTGGGAATTATGGGTGGATTTTCCAGAATTTTTGTAGAACCAGAAATCAATTTGTTCACTCTGCATGCATATACATATCCTGGACAGTTTTTAGTTCAACTTGGCCTGCTGCTCTTCTAATCCAGCCTGGAGATACATCAAATCCTCTCTAAGCATGGACCAATTTCTGATTTGAGATCAGATTCTGCTGTGAACCCCACTAGGGTCACAATTTTACAACCAATTGATCATCATGGACAAAAGTGAAATGTCACTGGTTAAGTTTAATGGCAACAATTATACATCATGGGCCTTCAAGTTTCAAATATACCTTGAGGGAAAAGAATTATGGGGTCATGTAGATGGGATTGATCCAAAACCTTTAGAGGATGTGAAGGCAGTCTCCAAATGGGAAACCAAAGATGCTCGAATAATGACTTGGCTTCTGGGGTCAGTAGATCCACAGTACATCCTGAATCTCATACCCGATAAAATAGCAAAAGGAATGTGGGACTATCTTAAATAGGTTTATAAACAGGATAACTCAGCCCGACGGTTCCATTTGGAACATGAGCTTTCACAGTTTAATCAAGGGATAATGTCCATTCAAGAATATTACTCTCATTTCATTCGCTTATGGACGGACTATACTGAGATTATTTACTCCAGTCTACCTGATGCCTCGATTGTGGTGGTTCAAAGCATTCATTCCACTAGTCAAAGGGATCAATTCTTGATGAAACTTAATCGGAATTTGAACAAGTACGTTCGAATTTAATGAGAAGGGTGCCCCACCCTCCCCACATTGATTCTTGCTTCGGAGAGCTCCTTCGTGAGGAACAATGTGTTACAACCCAAGCTGCTCTTCAACAAGTAATTTCCACCGGTCTAATGACTGCTGCCTATCTTGCACGTCCCAAACAGCAAAACAGAGAAATGAGCAAAGTATATTGTTATTGTTGTCAGAATTATGGACATGTCGCCACTCAATGCAATAAAAAATCATGCTCTTACTATAAACGCAAGGGCCATGTTCTTCCTAAATGTCGGCCCCGTGCTCTGGCTTCCTCTTAGAAGGCCAATCTGGCAACCCTGGATGTGTCTTCTTCTACAATGAGTCCTACTGCCAATACAATGATGCTTGCTCAGCCTGCTTCTTCATCCTTTTCTACCCTTGAAATGGTTCAATAGATGATCGTAAATGCCTTTTCCGCTCCTGGCCTCCTAGGTAAAACCAAAAACTCAAACTCTATATGGTATCTGGATTCGGGGGCTTCTAATCATATGATTGGGGGCTTCTAATCATATGACCCACTCTTCTCATAATTTATCTCATTTAAAGCCTTATGATGGAAATCTCCGAATCAATATAGTAGATGGTGGCAGTATACAGATTACTGCCATCAGTGAGATCTCACATCCCTTACCTTTGAGTCATGTTTTTCTTTCTCCTCAGTTGTCTACCAATTTATTATTTGTTAGATAACTAATTGATAATCATTGTTCTGTCTCCTTTTCTCGTTTTGGTTGTGTTATACAGGATCAAGCATCGGGGAAGGTGATAGTGAAGGGGCCTAAGTGTGGCCGTCTTTTTCTGCTACAACTATCTACACAAGATAGGAATTTGGTTGCATCTACCTTGTTTTCTGCTTCTAGTTCAAGTAAGAGCCAATTATGGCACAATAGATTAGGCCATCCTCATACTTGTACTTTGTTGTCTTTGTTTAAATCTGGTTTGCTTCATGATAATAAAATTTCTCTTAAATATGTTTCTTTTAATTGTTCTAGTTGTAAAATGAGCAAGAGCAAGACTCTTCCTTTTCTCATTAGCACATCTTTATCATTGAAATGTTTTGATCTTGTTCATAGTGATGCATGGGGTATAGCACTTGTCATATCACTTTCTCATTTTAAGTATTTTGTTACATTCATCAATGATTATAGTCGCTATACATAGATTTATTTCTTGCATTCAATATCTGAGGTGTTTGTTATTTTTAAAATTTTCTTAGCTTATGTGGAAATTCACTTCTCCACGTCCATTAAAACACTTCGCATAGATTTTTGGTGATGAATATGTTTCTAATGAGTTTCAAAATTTTTTGCAAAACAACGGGATAATTTCTCAAAAATCATGTCCTTATACACCCCCAACAAAATGGTGTGTCCGAGAGGAAAAACATACACCTTTTGAACATTGTTCGGACACTCCTCTTAGAATCTTCTGTTCCACCAAAATTTTGGTCCGAAGCTCTGTCCACAGCAGTTCAAGTTATAAATAAGTTACCCTCCCCTCGTATAGAGAATGAAACACCTTATTTTCGTTTATTTCATAAGCATCCTATTTATTCTCATCTCCATACTTTTGGTTGTGTATGTTTTGTTCTTCTTCCCCTGGTTGAATGAACAAAACTATCTCCTCAATCCTCTAAGTGTGCCATTTTAGGTTATGCAAATGCCCAAAAATGATTTTTCAATTATGATCCAAAGGTAAAACGTATCCGGACTTCTCGTAATGTTGTGTTTTTTGAAAATCAATATTTTTTCCAACATCATCTAGATCATGATACATCTATTGTGATTTCACTTGTTCCTAACTTCGGTGATACTCCTGTTCCACCTACGGAAAATATCAAGCCTATACTTGTGTATGAAAGGCGTAGATGGGAAAATACGATTGTACCTGAGCCTCCTGATATGTTAGCTTCCTCGGCACTTGACCCAGCTCCTGCTATAGACATCTCCTAGTCAGTTCCTCTTCGTTGATCATCTAGAATTTCCCGCCCCCTTGATTGGTTTGGTTTCACCCATACATCTTTACTTGCTACTGTGTCTTCTGTTCATATACCTAACCATTTTTCCTAAGCAGTGCAACATGAGTGTTGGCGTCAAGCCATGCAGGAAGAACTTGACGCACTCAAAGTGAATCACACATGGGATGTTGTTCAATGTCCTTCATCCATCAAACCCATTGGATGTAAGTGGGTTTATCAAGCTACATCCTGATGGTACTCTGGCCTGTTATAAGCCTCAGTTAGTGGACACTTGGCAACCGTTAGGAGTATGGTATTGACTATGATGAGACATTTGCTCCGGTCACCAAGATGATAACTGTGCGTATAATTCTTGCTATTGCAGCATCACGTTCATGGCCTCTTTATTATATGGATGTGAAGAATGCCTTCCTCCACGGTAATCTTAAAGAGGAAGTGTACATGCGTTTGCCTCAATGATATGATTCTACTTTTAAAAATGAGGTGGCACGGCTCTGTCACTCCTTGAATGGACTCAAACAAGCACCCAGAGCTTGGTTTGAGAAATTTCGTTCTACTTTGCTTCAACTTGGATTTGCTCAAAGTCCCTATAATCCTTCACCATTCCTGAATAACACTGCTCAGGCTACCACCATACTTCTAGTATATGTGGATGATATCATCATCATAGCCACTCACAGTAACATGATCCATAGTCTTCAATCCTCACTTCAAGCTGCATTCCACATGAAAGACCTGGGTCCATTAACATATTTCTTGGGACTTGAGGTTCAATAGTCTAGGAAGGGACTGTTTTTACATCAACATAAGTATCCTACTGATCTCATTGACCTTGCTGGCCAAAATGGTGCCACACCTGCGGACACTCCATTAGAAGTCAATGTAAAACTCCGGAACGATGATAGGGATCTCCTCTCCGATCCCACCTTCTACAAATGCTTAGTCGGCAGTCTGGTCTACTTGACCATCACTAGGCCCGACATCTCATATGCTGTGAATGTTGTTAGTCAATTCATGGCAGCACCGCGGCATCACCATCTGGTTGCAGTCAAAAGGATCATTCGGTACATTCTTGGTTCTATGACACGAGGATTGCTTTTTTCGGTTGGCACACCACTTACACTTAATGCTTATTCTGATGCCGACTGGGCAGGATGCCCGCATACTCGCAGATTTACCACAGGTCGGTGTATGTATTTGGGTGAATCCCTCATTTCTTAGAAATACAAAAAGCAAGAAAGGGCCTCAAGATCTTCCACCGAATCTGAATATCATGCTATGTCCTCCGCCTGTTCTTAGATCCTTTGGCTTCATGGCTTACTTACAGATCTTGGTTTTCCTAAGATCTCAGCTACCCCACTTCAAGCGGACAATACTAGTTCCATCTGTATCACTGAGAATCCAGTTTTTCATGAATGTAGAAAACATATTGAGGTGGATTGTCATTTTATTCGAGATGAGTATGATCGCAAGGTCATTAGTCTTCCACATGTTTCGAGTGAGCTCCAACTTGTAGACATCTTCACAAAAGGACTACCTAGTCCATGCCATGAGTTCTTGGTTCGCAAATTGCTGCCGTTTGACCATCATTAATTTGAGGGGGGGTATTAACACCAGTTGGCACACAAAGCCCACCAGGCCCATTCCATATACAAATTGACCCATCACGTGGGATAATTTAGGATTGACTAAGCTTGCTGTAATTGATTCTCTTTCCATATACATAGATTGTAATATATTTACTTTCCATACACATAGATTGTATTAGATGGTAATTGCCTTGATTAAGGCTGAAAGAGATTATAAAAGAGAGCAAGGATCGACCAAGGAAAGGATCCAAGTTTTCCACAAGTTTTTAGTTTGTCTCTTTATGTTCGTATCGCTTTGAAGATGTGCCCTATTACTCATCAAAGGGAAAAGAAAAACTGGAACCAAATAGACAGGGTGCACCACCCACACTTGTTCAGAATATTTCATCACCATCCTATCCAACTTCTCATAGTCCTTCTCCAAGTCCTAAATCAATTCCTAGTGAGAATGAGCATGCTAATGCAAAAGTTCCAGCAACACCTTTGCCTCTGCAAGTTTACACCAGGAAGAGAACCAGATTAAAGCCGCCACCTGCTCTTGGTACACTGCCATCTGAAGTCCCTAATCCAGAGATAGAAACAGGTAATCAAATCTCTGAACAATCTGATGTAGATATTCCTAATGCATTAAGAAAAGGAGAACGTACATGTACCCATCCACCAGATAACCAATTCAAAACTTTGTGCCCTACCACTTTCTTTCTCCTGCACATAAAGCTTTGTGTCACGATTGTCCTCCGAACGTATACCTCAATCTGTTAGTAGTGCATTGAGTGACCCCATAATGGAAGGCATCTATGCTTGATGAAATGAATGCTCTGGATAAGAATGGAACATGGGAAATAGTAGGTTTTCCTTAAGGGAAGTAGACAGTCGGATGCATGTGGGTCTACACCAATGATCAAATACAATCCAGATGGTACGATTCAGAGGTACAATGCACGACTAGTGGCAAAAGGTTTTACACAGTCCTATGGAGTAGACTATTCTGAGACCTTTTCACCCGTGGCTAAATTGAATTCTGTAAGGGTTCTTTTTTCTATTGCAGAAAATCTCGAGTGGCCTATGTATCAATTAGATGTCAAGAATGCTTTCTTGCATGGTGATCTACAAGAAGTGTACATGAAGTTACCTCCTGGCTTTGTGCCCAAGGGTCAAGCAAATAAGGTGCATCATTTGTAAAAGGCTCTTTATGGTCTGAAAGGCTTGAATTTGATAGATTTAGCTAGGCTATGATGAAGATTTGATACAAAAGGTGCCAGTCAGATCATACCTTGTTTATCAAGAGGAGTATTGAAAATGTTACTATTCTCATTGTTTATGTTGATGATATTGTATTGACTGGTAACAATGAAAAAGAAATGCAGGTCCTTAAACAGTATTTGAGCACAGCGTTTGAAATTAAGGACCTTGGGGAGTTGAAATATTTTCTTGGCATTGAAGTGGCCAGGTCCCAAAAGGGAATGGGAATGGTAGGTGTTAAACTAGTTGAAACACCTATGGAGAAAAATCATGGGCTTTGTTCTGATGGTGGAGAGCTTCTAGATGATCCAAGAATATATCAGAGATTGGTTGGGCGATTGATATACTTAACCATTACATGACCAGATATTGGGTTTGCTGTTAGTGTTGCGAGTCAATACATGCAAGCACCATGCACAGCATTTGAAGGCAGTCTCTAGAATATTCAAATATTTGAAAAAGACTCCAGGTCAATGAATAATGTATTCAAATCATGGAAACGTAGATATTGAGATCATTGAGATTTTCACTGATGCAGATTGGGAGGGATCTACGACAGATAGAAGATAAACAACTGGATATTGTGCATTAGTTGGTGGAAATTTGGTCTCATGGAAGAGTAAAACACAAAGTGTAGTAGCTCTATCAAGTTCTAAAGCAGAATATCGTGCAATGGCCCATGGAACTTGCGAACTTTTGTGGTTAACAGCATTGATGCAGGAGTTAGGATTTGTATGTAAGAAGCCAATGCTTCTCCATTGTGACAGTAATTATGCCTGCCATATTGCCACAAATCCAGTCTATCATGAGAGGACAAAACATATTGAAGTCGATTGGCATTTTATTCGAGAAAAGATGCCACGAATTGAAGTAGACTTGAAGCCCACACATACTATAGATCAGTTGGCAGATTTTCTAACAAAACCAGTTGCAAGGAATCAGTTGACAAGTGTCTGTCCCAAGCTTGGGATCATAAATATTTACTCACTAGCTTGACAGGGAGTGTAGGAAAATATAAAGGGGTTTATATGGTATTTATATCATTCTTAGAGCCATTATGTACTTTCATTGATATAGAGGGTCTCATATGTAATATTCAAATTATCTCTCAATAACATGGAAAGGTGAACAGTCGTCCAGCCCTAGGATGACAGTTTCCACTCGTTTTCTATTCTCTTTTCTTCTTCTTCTTGTTCTCTTTTGTCCTCTTCTTTTCTCCTTTCTTCTTCTTCATTAAACTAAATCTCTCAACCAAACACCAAGAAAAACAACTCTATGCACACTAAATGGGAGAGTGCACTTGAATGCAAGGTGCAACCAACTGTAGAAGAGGTGCTAAAAGAGTTCTGGGTGCTATGTGGCTCTCCATGGTTGCAAGGATGGAGACAAACCACCAGAGGTGGAAGAGGATCTGGATTCACTGGAAGGGAGGCATGGGCTTTTGCAAGATGAGGAGAAAGAGAGTTGCAAGAGAGTGGTTGTGCGTGTGTGTGTGTGTGTGAGAGAGAGAGAGAGAGAGAGAGAGAGAGAGAGAGAGAGATGTTATCCTCACCTTTTGCAAGAGAAATGAGTAGAAAGCGAGTTTCCACATCACCTCACCATTTTTTCTCTTTCTTACCTCCTTCAAAAGACAGTTGAGAGAAAAGGTGGGTTCAAGTGGGCCAATCTTTAAATGGAGAGTGAAGAATAAGCGAGGTTTGTTTCCAGGCGGTCCAATGTCAGATTTGCAAGATCCATGTATCATTGGGTCCTATGAGCTCTAAAGTTTGATGAACGCTTAGGCTAGGCATAAGGTCTAGGGATGATGGGATTTGGATGACCTAGATAGATTGACAGGGTTGATTTTAGTGCCATCTGTGTCAATCTCACCTATTTAATGTATGCAGATATCAAATTAATAATGCCCATTAAATCCAACTGTCTAGATGGGGTCCAGGTCTTGGCGTAGACTAAATCAGTTCCAATCATGTGACTACCAAAAGTAGAGTGATCATGCAAGTATCTTTTATCTATCCCACTTTATCTAGCGGCTAGGATTTAGACAACTTTAAAGCCCACAAAACAATACCTTGCTTGATCAAGTGGTTCCCATTTTATGGATGCAAGCAGGTCATAGGGAGACCTTTCCAACCCATAAAACCCCATGATCTTCATACTTCCAGGTGGGCCCTGCATACTGGACACTTCCTAAACTGGAACAGCCTGGCAGTTCCTGAAAATGACTCTTTACAAATACTGTCAATCTAGGTCTATGAAGAGACAAACTTGAGATAACACAGGTTCAGACGAGCTATATTATATAGCTTTTCTGCTCATGAATACTTGAACCATACCATTTGCAACATGCCAAACAGCACACAACCTGTATCATTTTTCCAAAATAGACATCCATTTTAACTTAACCCACATGCAGAACTAATTCTTGAAAGACAAGCACATGCTATGCAGGACAGATACTGCCATCAAAACATGTCCATAGGTGCCAGAGCGTGCAAGTAAGGTCGAAAGTATTAACACATGTTCAACAAGAGTACCCTGACCAGATACTAACTTCAACAGGACAAAATTTTAAATTTTCTTTCCTTTCCACCCCAACAACCCGAAAGCTGAAGTTTTAGAATGGCAATGTGACATAGAACTGCTGTAAGCTGTAATCATGTCACCACTTTTAGTTTTGCAAACATGTACTTAAAGCGCTTATAGCCCAGGTGGTTTAGTGCATTGGTTTTCCATGCAGGGCATCCTGAGTTCAAGTCTCAAAACTCAATGAAAACATAATATATTGAATTTAAATAAGAGAGACATCTACCGGAAAAATCCCCTTAAATAGGGTAACCATAGTTGAGGACCTTCAAACTTCTATAATGACAGCCAAAGACCTCCAGCCCAAATCATCTCTTTTTTTCCCATTTTGCCCTTTCTTTGTTGATGTCATCATAACCCTAATCCCAGGTTAAGGTTATTTTATGTTGATGTTGACAAATATTCTATCGACATCAACAAATTCTTTGTATAAATGTTTAACATGTGCTGTGCACAGGGGTTACTTGATTGTGCTAACTGGGCGTTTTTATCGACGTCTGTCAACAATTCTTCTGTTGACGTCAACAAATTCTATGTATAAATGCTTATCCTGTACAAGGGTCGCTGGATGTTTTCGTCGACGTCAACAAAAGTTTATGTTGATGTTGACAAATGTTTTGTTGATGTCAACAAATATTACTCATGACAGAATATGGGACTTTAGTTTCTTTGGATTTGGGTGAAGAGACCGATTCTTGGGAATAGGGAATATGGTTTTTTTTTTTATATAACATGAATGGGGAATATGGTTATGTTGACATCAACAAAGAAAGGGCAAAATGGGAAAAAAAAGAGATGATTTGGGCTGGAGGTCCTTGGCTGTCATTATAAAATTTTAGGGTCCTCAACTGTGGTTTCCCTATTTAAGGGGATTTTTCTGGTAGATGGCCCTGAATAATATATTGAATTTAAACATCGTTAACCCAACCTTAGAGAGGTGGGATATGGCTTTGGTGATGAATGAGTGAAGAGAAACATTAGATGTGATCTTGGAAACAACATAAGTTACAATTTCATCAAAATAATATAGAGTGAAGAACACATACATGAGAGTTCCAAGTATTGATAGGTTTTGACTGAGCTGTTCATCCAATGGAGAATAAATAGCATAAACTATAAGAAGCATTGAAGCAGCCTGCATGAAACCAGTCGCTTAAGTTACTACCCATATCTTTTTTAAAGTCATGGATGTGCAGAAGATAAAGGGCCCTGTAAAACAAAGTTTAGGCCCAGCCCATTAAGGCCATATACAGCCTATATATAGTCCCATATGTGGATCAAATCTAGTTTGTTGATTATGCTAATTTGTCTCATAATACTTCCTTGTATAGACTAGGATATTTGATTTATATTGTTAGCATGTAAAGCCCCCTTGATTTAAGGGTATAATGTGATTATAAAATGACAGACGATCCATTTGAGTTATTCGTTGCTCTCCAATATTGTCTTCTTCTTATTACTCTCATATCATTACAGATTATAACATGGTATCAGAGCTTAGGTTATGATCAATCCTCTCATTGATCAATCATTTCTGGTGAGAATCTTCTTCTATCACTGCTGATTAGCCCCTGATCAACAGTGGCCCACCATTGATCAAACAGTGGCCCACCAGCGACTCCCACAGTTCTGATCGACAGGCCTCAAGGATCTTTTTAAGGATTTTTCTGGATTTTTTCTTCACCATTTAAGGTTGGTTTAAGGCTTCTCTTCCTCTGTTGTTTTTCATTATTAAGTGTCAGAATTTTTTCATCAAGACCGTCCAGATTTGTAGATCTGTACCCGTTGCTCATCAAACTTGGACTGGAGGAAGTACACTCGATCTTCTTCAAGCTGCTCAGCCTTGATCTGTGATTAGACCACTCTGTGGGTCCCACACACAGATCTAGCCTCACAAGTCCAGTTCGTCTGGCTCTGTTTTATTTTACTGCACTGTGTTGAGTGCTGTTTCAAGTTGGCTGCTTCATCAGCCTCTCAATCTGCATATCCTTCTGTGGTCTTGCAGATGTTAGTGCTGATTGCTACTGTTAGTCCTTCTGATTAGTGATAATTTCTACTGCTAGTGCTTCTGATTAGTGCTGATTGCTACTGTTAGTGCTACTGTTAGTGCTGTCTGGTGGAAAAACTGCACCTCCGGTGCACTGTTGGGGCTGTTTGCTGCTGCATTAGCCCTTAGCCATTCTTATCCAATCAATCTTGTTTCTACTTCTTGCATATTGATTGGTTACTTCAGATCTGAGGGCTGATCTCATCCTTTTACTACTATTTGCGTGCTCTGTTGTCTTTTCTCCACTATATTATGCAATGGACAAATATGATGTTATCCCAATTAAATTTAATGGGCAAAATTATATGTCCTCGTTCTTCCACTTAAGAAACTTTGTCGAAGGACAGGGCCTTCTTGGTTATCTTGATGGATCGATAACCAAGCCTCATATTACAAGTACTGCTGACTCAAAAGGCCTAGCCACCTAGTCCAAAGAAAATGCGAAAGTCGTCACTTGGATACTTAACTCTATTGATCCCTCTCTTGCCGTGGCTCTTCAAGCCTACACCACAGCAACTGATATGTGGGCTCATCTAAAGAAAGTCTATCATCAAACCAACAAAGCCCGAAAATTTCATCTAGATGGTGAAATTGCCAAATATGGTCAAGGGAATAAAATTGTGCAGGAATACTATAATGGTTTCCTCACCTTGTGGACTGAAAGGGATTCCATGTTGATCCAAATGGACTCTTCTGGATTTCTGTTTGAGGCTCTCCAGTTACAAGAAGAAACTCATATCAGGCAGTTTCTTATGAATCTACGACCTGAATTTGAATCTGTTCGGTCCGCCATCATGAATAGGGAGAATACTACTAATCTTGATACTTGCTTCCAAGAAGTCTTTCGCGAAGAACTTCGTCTCACTTCACAGCGCACCATTTTGGAAGCACTCAAAGCCTTCCTTACACCTCTTCCTGCTAACTCGGCTCTTCTGGCAACTCCAACTCCGAAGCTGATTCAATGTTATGAATGCAAAGGCTTCGAACATATTGCCAAAAATTGTCGCAAGAAATTGGTTTGTAGATATTGCAAACGGACTGGTCATGTGATTGATGACTGTCGAAGCCTACAGCGACGAAATGAGACAGAGCCTAAGAAGCCTCCTTTCAATATGCCAAGACAGAATGTTCCATCTGCATTTCAGGCTCAAGCCCCCGTATCAGATACAGGCAACACTTCCTCCGGGGCTATATCCATGACTCCTGCTCAGATTCAGGAATTGATCCAGAGCACAGTCACCTCTGCATAGGTGTCTATGGGCTTCTCTGGTGGTCGGTATCAACCTCATTCTCATATAGCATCTCCTGCCTTTCATTCTTCTGCATCTCTTTCTTCTTCTATCACCTCTTCTGCATGGTTTTTAGATTCAGGAGCCTCAAATAACATGACATCTGTAAAACATAGCTTTACAGATTCCCACCCATACCTTGGAAAAGAAAAAATTACCACTGCTAATGGTGATCAACTACTCATTTCTGGAGTTGGTAACATTACTTTATCTAGTGTCACTGGCCAATCCATCACCCTTTCCAATGTCTACTTCGTTCCAAAATTATTAGCCAATTTACTTTCTGTAGGACAACTTATTGATGAGGGCTATCTTGTTCACTTTTCTTCCTCTGATTGTGTCATATAGGGGCGACAAACCGGAAAGGTGATCGCTGGGGTTGTCAAAATGTCACACGACCCGTTAACACGACACAGACCCACACGATATTAACATGTTTGGGTGACCCCTTGATGGGTTCGGGTCGTTAATGGGTCGGACCCGTTAACCTGTTAAATTAATGGGCCGTTAACGAATAAACCCGGTAGCCCATTACGAATCGATACAACCCACCAAAAAGCCATGTTGCCAAGTGTGCATCACATTACAATGCAAAAAATCAAAGTGTGGGTGACATAACTTTCGTTCAGTGGAAGATGCACTTAATCAGAAGAAATACAACAGTTACTTAGAAAATGGGCCTAGCCTCAAAACATAAAGTACGGCTCCATGATTTAGAAAAGAGATACTTTTTAAGTTTAATGAATATTTTTTTCAAAATTAACGGGTTAACGGATCGTGTCGTATGACCCGTTAAATAAACAAATTGGGTTCATGTTTGGTTTTTTGACCCGTTTTCTTAATGGGTCGTGTTCGGGTTTAGGTGATTCTAACCTGAATTCGTTTGACCCGCAACCCGAATTCATTAACACGACCCGATTGACAACCCTAGTGATCGCGACGGGGAGTAAACATGGGCGCCTGTTTTTGCTGGATGTTGGACATCATTCCTTCTTTGCTTCTTTTTCTAATAATTTCAAAAACTTGTGGACAGTTTGGCATAAACGTCTTGGTCATGTGAACAATGCCTATTTAATTTCCTTGTTTAAACTTGGTTGTTTGGAATCTACTATTGATAATAAAATAATGTCTTTTTTTATCTCAATCAAAATGTGAAGCTTGTTGTTTAAGTAAGAATCATATTTTGCCATTTTCTGTTCATAATTCTCGTGCACTAGAATCTTTTGACATCATTCACACTGATGTTTGGGGCATTGCTCCTACCTTGAGTAGGGCAGGATTCAAGTACTATGTGACATTTATTGATGATCATTCTCGGTATACTTGGATTTATTTCATGCGTTTAAATCTGAAGTATTTTCTATTTTTCAAAGATTCTATAACATGGTCCGCACCCAATTTAAGAAAGATATCAAGATCCTTAGATCTGATTCCGGTGGAGAATACATGTCTCACGAATTCTCTGCTTTCCTTTCTGATAAAGGAATTCTTTATCAAAAATCTTGTCCGCACACTCCTCAGCAGAATGGAATTGCGGAAAGAAAGAACAGACATGTTGTGGACTGTTCACACCCTTTTAACTTGCATCCTTAGTTCCTTTAGAATTTTGGTGTGATACTGCACAGACTGCAGTATATCTGATCAATCGTCTTCCTAGTATTGTTCTAGGCAAGACTACTCCTTACGGATTCTCTTTGAACATCCTCCTTCATACTCTCACTTACGTGTGTTTGGTTGCTTGTGTTTTGTTCATCTTCCACCGACTGAGCGCATTAAGCTATCGCCACAGGCTGCCAAAAGCATCTTTCTTGACTACAGTACTGACCACAAAGGGTTCTTGTGTTATGACCGATTTGAAAAACGCATGTGAATCTCTCGTAATGTGATCTTCCTGGAACAAATTCCCTTCTTTTCATTATGTTTAGATCATCATCCCATTGTTGTGTCCTATTTGCCACAATTCCCGGAGTTTGCTTCTCCATCACTTGCTCTCAAAGTTTATGTCCGGCGTAACACGGTTCCTCCTATGGTGCCTGCTTCTCCTAATCCTCTCCTAGTGCCGCCTACTGCTCCTATAGGTAACAATGCTTCTTCTGATAATATCTCTCTGCAACGATCTAATCGTCTTTCCATTGCCCATAACCGCTATGGATTTCCTGCTCTCTTTTCATCTTTAGATAGTGCTCCTATACCCACCTCATATTCACAAGCCTCGAAGATTGCTTACTGGCAGGATGCTATGAATGAGGAATTGCTCACTCTCGAAGCAAATCAAACATGGGACTTGGTACCGGCTCCTGAAGGAGCCTCTATGATTGACAATAAATGGATCTACTCCATAAAAGTGCACTCCGATGGGAGTCTTGATCGCTACAAAGCCCGATTGATTGCACAGGGTAAACAAGAGTATGGAATCGACTATGAGGAGACATTTACACCAGTAGCTAAAAGGACCACCGTTCGTACTCTCCTCTATGTCGCTGCAGCCCGCAACTGGCTTCTGTGGCAAATGGATGTCAAAAATGCATTTCTTCATGGGGATTTGGGAGAGAATGTTTACTTAAAGCCTCCTCCGGGATATACCTGTCCTTCTAAGCATGTTTGTAAGTTGCGGAAATCTTTGTATGGACTTAAGCAGGCTCCCAAGGCCTGGTTCGATAAATTCAGGGCTGCAATTCTTCAAGCTGGATTTCGTCAGTCATTCGAATAGCTCACTATTTCTTAGATGGACAATGAAGGGCTACACCTTCCTTATAGTCTATGTTGATGATATGATTATTAGTGGCAATGATAGTGCCAGCATTACGGATCTCAAAACATCATCTCACTCGCCATTTCAGAATGAAGGATCTTGGTCCTCTCACCTACTTTCTGGGGCTGGAGTTATTGAGTAGCAAATCTGGTATTCGGGTTCATCAGCGGAAATATGCTATAGATTTAATCACTTTGGCAAGACTTGATTGTGCTTATACTTTTGATACTCCAATGGAGTTGAACAGCAAGATCAGTACGGATGATGGCCCTCCCCTGGATGATCCCTCTGTTTTTCGGTGGATAGTTGGTAGTTTGCTCTACTTAACTATGACTCGACTGGATATTTCTCATGACGTTCATAAGGTTAGCAAGTTTGTGAGCAATCCTCACAAACCTCACCTTGCACTGGAATGCACAAAAATTTGACACTCATACAAGTCAAAATATGCATATACGTAAGATATTTTGTGCCTCAATAACTGTGTTTTATGGGACTTGCATTTATGAAACCATGAAGTATGTTGCAAAAAGGTTTGTGTACTGAAAAGAGTACCTTCGCATATGGAAAATAATACTTTCAAAAAATAACCCTGGGTATTTTTAAAACTCTCTCTCTCTCTCTCTCTCTCTCTCTCTCTCTCTCCATGTGTGTGTGGGTGCGTACGCATTATCAGGTGCGTACGAGAAAGAAGGTAGTGACAGGTTGTCACTTTTTAAAGTTTTCGTATGTTACCTCTTTTGAAAATCTTAGGCCTTATCTTCCCTCAATAAATTTCATCCAAATTAGCCTATATAGGAGGAAGAAAGAACAGAGAGCCACCCATTGTGAAATGGATTGAAACAATTGGTATTGGCAAGCATTAATTAGTGGGCCGCACTTATAAATACAATTAATTAGATGCGGGATTCCATACAACCATTTGAGCGCAAACTTCAAGGTATGACGGGGATACCCCAAACCCTGAGTTAGGGCTGGAATATTTTCCAATATATAATTTCCTTGATTCATATATCTTGGATATATAATATATCTTTTGGGGTAATATAAGTGTTAATTACTTGGATGATTAGTATTAATACTATGATAATTTCTTTCTTATAAGTTATTGATTAATGTTGTAGGACCCTTTGAATTAGAACTAACAGTAATAATATGAGAAGTGACTTGTAGATCCACATGACTTAGGTATAAATAGTAGTAGTAGTGTAAGAGGGACGAATGGGACCCATATGTGGTGTCCCAAGTATAGTGCACCCAACACCCCATGCTCCAAGAAGGGGATCTGCGCATGTTTCAGATTTGGACTCCTAATTCCTAAATAACTACAGAAAGTGAACTCTTTATCAGATAGAACTCGAATGGAAAAAAGGAGAGAGACCCCAGACTATTTAAAAACATGTCGACCATATGAAACTTCATCATCGACCCTCTCTTCCTCACTATCTCTTACTTCTTGTTTTCCCTCACTCTCTCCCTCATACTCCCATATCTTAGAAGCCCCAGACTACAAAAGTATAAGAAAGAAGAGGATCAGCAGTTTAAGAGCCTAGTGAACAACCTTCCACTTCCCTCAGGTGAATTGGGCAAACCTAGTCTATAAAAGGTGAGTGGAATTCCTTATCTACTTGCATGTGATTTCAAATACTAATTTCTGCTTGCTAGATTCTTTGTCACTCAGTTTTATAATGAAATTAGGGATAGTAATGATGTTTCGATTGATCTTCTAGTTCTTGTATGACTGCTACAGTGATTTCAGCCACCTTGTCAACATGTAGTAGCTTGAAATCTCTATTTCTTGCCCTATAAATTTCTCTTAATTCATTCCTCTCTTAATTCAATCTGAGATCCAAATCGTTAAGTAGGACGAAAGGGATTCACGTGCGACCCTTGGGGTTTGGTTCCTTTGTGGGCCGAATCCAATTGGGCCCATAGATCAACTGACCCAAAAAGTGGCCACGTGAGGCATTGTTAGTTCTGACTGAGCCACCTTTTGAGTTATAAAACTTCTGAAATTTGCATCTATGGCCTGATTTCTTTTACTGTTTTACATCTAAGAACATTGTAAGTTCTATTAAATACATACCAGCCCATCCCTTTACTTTATTGTGTTCATATCTCTCCTAGTGCTTCATACAAGTCCTTTTAATTTACTGTCATGATTTTTTAATGAACCTGGAATCTGAGTTGCGAATAGTCATGATAAACACGTGCTGAATTTTGGGGTTTTCTTTATATCACTAATTGTTATGTAATTATACAATTGTGAATTAAATCCCAAACATACAATGGGCCAGTAATGCAATTACCTTTACACCGTCAGATACCAATAGTGGCTCGGAGTGGGGCGCATATAAAATCTAGAATAAGTGTAAAGAGCGGGTTGCAAACCAACTTATTGTATGTGTTGGGGGATCCTTGAACGTTATGTGAACTGAGAACTGAAAATGAAAGACCTTGTAGAATGTGATGGTTTGGATAAAACCCTTGAGGATGTACTAATACCTTGGACCCCTAGACTGTTTAGCACTGTACGGTGATGACGTTCACATACCAATGGTCAAAAAGTGATGCTACTGACTATGAGTCGGCTTTGGGAGAATGTTCTCCAGGTACCGCCTTGACAAATCTGACCCTTGATGGTCACCTTGTAATGTGCACAAAGTTTTTTAATGGTACTCCTTGTTCTGTCTTGCATCCTTTGGGGCAGGAACCATGTTGGCCTGTGCTACTAAACAGTTAGGCAGTTGTCCATAGAAAATGACCAATTTGACCTTACCTAAATCAAACTTCCAGATTTAATATATTTATGTGAAACTCATATGTTACTTATTTCTTTATTTTGTTTTGCTTATTTATGGTGAAATACTATATATGTACTTAAAAAGATTTGGAAATCCATTCACTCAGTTCATACTGATTTGTGGATTAGCCCCAATCTAGGTAGCAGGGATTTGGAGACCAAGGAATACTGTGATGATCAAGAGATAGGCATTGACATGCAATCTTGAGTGACGTACTCTCTTAGAAGCTTGAGAGGATTAGTTCTTTTTCTTTAGATATGCAAATTGTACATGGGGGATTTTAATTATTATTAATTTTTTTGGACTTGTTTAGTTATTTTAAACTGATTCAGATTTTAAATTTATATTCCAGGAATTATTTAGGATTGCCCTAAAATATTATTATTGCTTATTTAATCTGATATATGGTGATGGTTACTATGATATAAATACGCCACGACACGAAATTCTAAGGGCCCCAGGTTTCGTGTCGTGATAATGACATCATTGTTGATGACGTGTCAAACTTACTTAAATGACAATGAAATATAATCACAAACGCCATGTGCCTATATCCCAAAACAAAACTGAGCTGCTGAATGCAAAAACAAATATTTGTTGGATAAATTGAGATGAATGTTCCAAAGTCTTACTGGTCATAGGTGTGCCAGAGTTAGCTTTTTAATTAAATCAAAAGCCATCCTGAGTATTAGAGGGAAACAGTCCATTGCAGGTCCTATGTCCATGTTCTCCCTCATTCCAAGTTCCTCCTAAAGTTTAGTTGCACTTGCTTCATACACATTTCAAAGCAACAACAAGACAAATTAGACCCAAGGAAACAAGGTGTATGTTTTGAAGGCTATCCAATCTCACAAAAAGGATACAAGTGCTATCTCCTTAGAAATAGTGCAAAAGTGTTTGCTGTCAACCCATTGGCATATACCATTTTGTCATTCACTAACAGCTCGAGCTTTTGGTGTTTATGGTTGTTAACATAGTATCAAAGCCGGGGGCCGTATGTTCGAATCCCTGGGATGTGATTCTATCCATGATGATCATTTAGCGTGTTTTTGTCCATGTGCGGAGCCCCACATGTTATGGGGGGCTGTCATGACCCTTTCTTCTTCTTCTTGTTTTTTTTTTTTTGAAATGGTAATTTGTATTGAAAATAGCTTTACAGTATACAAAAGCCATATTGAGAAGCAGCTAGGAAAGATCCCCCAAAAGACAGCCACCACCCAAAAAGAAGAGGAACTTGTGAGAGTCTGTGATGAGATGAGAGGAAGAAGAAGACAACAGTATTGGAGAGAAAACTCAATGATCAATTGATCATCGACCGTTCTGTTTTATAATCAATAGTGACCTTAATCAAGGCACTAAGTATGTTAAGATTACAATCTTAGAATCAATGAAAGTATCAAAGAATCAATCCTAATCAATCTTAGTCTATACAAGGAAATCACAAAGAGAGAAATCAGCTAACTAATGAGAGAAATTAGCTTTACAGAGATCTGATTAAATCCTATGTGAGAAATGCTGTAATGGGCTTGGGCCTTTGTTGGACTGGGCCTAGGGCCTGCTTTTACACTCCCCCTCAAATTGATGTGGTAAGGCAGAAAACATCAATTTGCTAGTGAGATCATGATGACGCGTTTTGGGGAGAGCTTTGGTGAAGATATCTGCCAATTGGTTAAGAGTAGAGACATGAGGCAGAGTGATCTTCTCAATAACAACATGCTTACGAATGAAGTGACAATCGATCTCAATGTGCTTCGTTCTTTCATGAAAGACTGGATTGTTGGTAATTCTGGTAGCACTTGTGTTGTCCCCATGAAGAGGGGTAGAACTACCAACAATGACACCAAATTCACAGAGAAGACGGCGTAGCCAGATGATTTCAGCACTTGCAGACGACATCGCCCGATATTCAGCCTCAGCAGAAGACTTGGAAACAGTGGTTTGCTTCTTGCACTTCCACAATACCAGAGAGTCTCCAAGAAACATACACCAGCCAGTGGTAGATCACCTAGAATCTAGGCAACCGGCCCAATCAGCATCCGCATAAGCTGATAAGTGCAGAGAAGCGCCTGAAGAGTAGAAGAGACCATGATTAAGAGTGCCTTTGACATAGCGGAGTATGCGCAAAGCAGCAGCAAGGTGAGGTTTGTGAGGATTGCTCACAAACTGGATAACCGTATGAACGGCATGAGATATATCCGGCCGAGTCATAGTTAAGTAGAGCAAACTACCAACTATTCGCCGGAAAACAGAGGGATCATCCAGGGGAGGGCCATCATCTGCACTAATCTTGCTGTTCAACTCCATAGGTGTATCAATAGTGTGAGCATCATCGAGTCTTGCCGAAGTGATTAACTCTATAGCATATTTCCGCTGATGAACCCGAATGCCAGATTTGCTACGCAAGAACTCCAGCCCCAGAAAGTAGGCGAGAGGACCAAAATCCTTCATTCTGAAGTGGCAACTGAGATGATGTTTGAGTTCCGTAATGCTAGCACTATCATTGCCACTGATAATCATGTCATCAACATAGACTAACAGGAAAGTGTAGCCCTTCGATGTCCATCTAAGAAATAATGAGCTATCCGAATGACTCTGACGAAATCCTACTTGAAGAATTGCCGCCCGAAACTTATCGAACCAAGCCCTGGGAGCCTGCTTAAGTCCATACAAAGATTTCCGCAACTTACAAACATGCTTAGGAGGACAGGCATATCCTGGAGGAGGCTTTAAGTAAACAGTTTCTCGCAAATCCCCATTGAGAAAGGCATTTTTGACATTCATTTGCCACAGAGGCCAGTTACGGGCTGCAGCGACACAGAGGAGAGTACGGACTGTGGTCATTTTAGCCACTGGTGCAAAGGTCTCCTCATAGTCAATTCCATACTCCTGTTTATATCCTTGCGCAACCAATCGGGCTTTGTAGTGATCAAGACTCCCATCGGAGTGAACTTTGATGGAGTAGATCCATTTACTGCCAATCACAGAGGCTCCTTCAGGAGCCGGTACCAAGTCCCATGTCTGATTTGCTTCGAGAGCGAGCAATTCCTCATTCATAGCATCTTGCCAGTAAGCAATCTTCGAGGCCTGTGAATATGAAGTGGGTATGGGAGCACTATCTAAGGATGAAAAGAGAGCAGGAAAGCCATAGCGGTTAGGGGCAATGGAAAGACGATTAGATCGTCGCAGAGAGAGGATATTATCAGAAGAAGCATGATTACCTGTAGGAGCAGTAGGCTGCACTGAGAGATGATCAGGAGAGGGAGGCACCATAGGAGGAACCATGTTATGCCGGACATAGACTTTGATAGCAGGTGAGGCAGGAGCAGATTCCGGGAATTGTGGCAAATAGGACACAGCAATAGGATGATAATCTAAACGCAATGAAAAGAAAGGAATTTGTTCCAGGAAGATCACGTTTCGAGAGATTCATATGCGTTTTTCAAACTGGTCATAACACATGAACCCTTTGTGTTCAGAACTGTAGCCAAGAAAGATGCATTTGGTAGCCTGTGGAGATAGCTTAGTGCGTTCAGTCGGTGGAATATGAACAAAACACAGACAACCAAACACACGTAAGTGAGAGTATGAAGGAGGATGTTCAAAAAGAACTACATAAGCAGTAGTCTTGCCTAGAACACTACTAGGAGGACGATTGAGCAGATATACTGCAGTCTGGGCAGCATCACACCAAAATTCAGGAGGAACTAAGGATGCCAATAAAAGGGTGCGAACAGTTTCAAGAATATGTCTGTTCTTTCTTTCTGCAACTCCATTCTGCTGCGGAGTGTGCGGACAAGATTTTTGATGAAGAATTCCTTTATCAAAGAGGAAAGTAGAGAAATCATGAGACATGTATTCTCCGCCAGAATCAAATCTAAGGATCTTGATATCTTTCTTAAATTGGGTGTGGACCATGTTATAGAATCTTTTAAAAATAGAAAACACTTCTGATTTTAAACGCATGAAATAAATTCAAGTATATCGGGAATGATCATCAATAAATGTCACATAGTACTTGAATCCTGCCCTACTCAAGGTAGGAGCAATGCCCCAAACATCAGTGTGAATGATGTCAAAAGATTCTAATGCACAAGAATTATGAATAGAAAATGGAAAAATATGACTCTTACTTAAACAACAAGCTTCACATTTTGATTGAGATAAAGAAGACATCATTTTATTATCAATTGTAGAGTCCAAACAACCAAGTTTAAACAAAGAAATTAAAAAGGCATTGTTCACATGACCAAGACGTTTATGCCAAACCGTCCATAAGTTTTTGAAATTATTAGAAGAAGAAGCAAAGAAGGAATGATGTCCGATGTCCAGCAAAAACAGGCGCCCATGTTTACTCCCTGTCGCGATCACCTTCCCAGTTTGTCGCCCCTGTATGACACAACCAGAGGAAGAAAAGTGAACAAGATAGCCACCATCAATAAGTTGTCCTACAGAAAGTAAATTGGCTGATAATTTTGGGACAAAGTAGACATTGGAAAGGGTGATGGACTGGCCAATGACACTAGATAAACTAATGGTACCAACTCCAGAAATGAGTAGTTGATCACCATTAGCAGTGATAATTTTTTCTTTTCCAAGATAAGGGTGGGAATCTGTAAAGCTATGTTCTACAGATGTCATGTGATTTGAGGCTCCTGAATCTAAAAACCACGTGGAAGAGGTGATAGAAGAAGAGAGATGCAGAAGAATGAAAGGCAGGAGATGCTATATGAGAATGAGGTTGATACCGACCACCAGAGAAGCCCATAGACGCATATACAGAGGTGACTGTGCTCTGAATTAGTTCTTGAATCTGAGCAGGAGTCATGGATATAGCCCTGGAGGAAGTGCTGCCCGTATCTGATATGGGGGCTTGAGCCTGAAATGCAGATGGAACATTCTGTCTTGGCATATTGAAGGGAGGCTTCTTAGGCTGTGTCTCATTCCGTCGCTGTAGGCTTCGACAGTCATCAATCACATGACCGGTCCGTTTGCAATATCTGCAAACCAATTTCTTGCGACAATTTTTGGCAATATGTTCGAAGCCTTTGCATTCATAACATTGAGTTGGCTTTGGAGTGGCCAGAAGAGCTGAGTCAGCAGGAAGAGGCGCAAGGAAGGCTTTGGGTGCTTCCAGAATATTGCGCTGTGAAGTGAGACGAAGTTCTTCGCGAAGTACTTCTTGGAAGCAAGTATCAAGATTAGCAGTATTCTCCCTATTCATGAGGGCAAACCGAACAGATTCAAATTCAGGACGTAGATTCATAAGAAACTGGTTGATGTGAGTTTCTTCTTGTAACTTGAGAGCTTCAGACAGAAATCCAGAAGAGACCGTTTGGATTAACATGGAATCCCTTTCAGTCCACAGGGTGAGGAAACTATTAAAGTATTCTTGCACTGTTTTATCTCCATGACTATATTTGGCAATTTCACTATCCAAATGAAATTTTCGAGCTTTATTGGTTTGATGGTAGACTTTCTTCAGATGAGTCCACATATCAGCTGCAGTAGTGTAGGCTTAAAGGGCCACCGCAAGAGAAGGATCAATAGAGTTAAGGATCCAAGTTACAACTTTAGCATTTTCTTTGGACCAAGTGGCTAGGCCTTTGGAGTCGGTGGTACTTGTAGTCTGAGGCCTAGGTATTGATCCATCAAGATAACCAAAAAGACCCTGTCCTTCTACAAAGTTCCTTAAGTGGAAGGACCAGGACATATAGTTTTGCCCATTAAATTTAATTGGGATGACGTCATACTTGTCCACGAATGTAGTAGATAAGAGACAACAGATCAGCAGAAGAAGAAAGAGAGCAGCACACAACCCAAGAAGGTGTTCTGATCTGCTAGAAAAAAGGCAAAATTGGCAGTACGTATACCAACAATGCACTAACAGAGCAAGAACCAGCTCTGATCAGTATTTAATCAACCTTAATCAGTCAGAAGCACCAATAATAGCATACAGCAGCAATATTTAGAAGAGTTCAGAGAAGTAGTAGATGCTTCAAAGCAGAAACAGAACATGCAGAATAAAAAAAATCCACTAAACAGCCCAGACGACCTGAAAAAGTGAGGTGGGATCCTTGCGTGGGGCCCACAGAGGGATCTGATTAGTGATCAGATCAGTAGCTAGAGACAGTATGCAAATTCCTTTCTAACAATGCAAGTTTCATCTAGATCGGATCAAAATCGAGGATTTTGTGCGGCTGCGATGAAAACTATTTAGAGAAACTCAGTTATCACAAGATGGATCAAATCGCCTACCTCTGATCTCTGAAAAATGCTGAAAAATCTCCAAAATAACCAGGAGGGATGGTCGACCAGTGCTGGAAGGGAACTTAAGGATTTCGAGATGATCGTAGGTGGGCCACTGTGATCACAGTAAAGAAATAGTCGACACAGAACCTTGATCTGTGTTGCTCTGATGAAGTAGATGAGATCTCCAACGTATTATGGCTCTGATACCATGTGAGAGTCTGTGATGAGATGAGAGGAAGAAGAAGACAATAGTATTGGAGAGAAAACTCAATGATCAATTGATCATCGACCGTTCTGTTTTATAATCAATAGTGACCTTAATCAATGCACTAAGTATGTTAAGATTACAATCTTAGAATCAATGAAAGAATGAAAGAATCAATCCTAATCAATCTTAGTCTATACAAGGAAATCACAAAGAGAGAAATCAGCTAACTAATGAGAGAAATTAGCTTTACAGAGATTTGATTAAATCCTATGTGAGAAATGCTGTAATGGGGCCTGGGCCTTTGTTGGGCTGGGCCTAAGGCCTGCTTTTACAAAACTATACAAGGAGGCCAAAGGCCTCAAAGCGAAAGTGAAAAGAAAAGAACAAGATCAAATAGCTATGACTTCCCTCCAGTTAAACATAATTGCATTAATGACTAAACCCCAAAAGTATGGAAGAAAGGAGACCCAAGAGGCAACACAGAAGTTCATTTTAAGGATTAAGTCTTCTTCGGAGGTAGGGGACCCTTTGAAGCATCTCATGTTTCTCTTTCCCAATTGTCCAGATGTAAGCCAAAAAAGATAGGAGCCACATGGTCTACCCTTTGGAGATATTAATCGGACTGATCCACTCTTAGAACCCGGGCAAGGATTCCGAAAGGACCCAACAGCAATTGAAATACTTCAGAATCAAAAGACCAGAGAGCTTTAGTCATCTTGCAATGAAGAAGAAGATGGTTGACCATTTCCTCGTCAGCTAAGCAAGGGGGGCAAGCATTGACTACAATCATGTTCCAGCGACGGAGATTATCCATTGTAAGAATTTTCTTCCGGAGAGCCAGCCATGCAAAAGCTAGGACTCTTGGGGGAGCCCTGATCTTCCAGAGGGAAGACCAATTTCCAGTAGGGGCAGTGTCATCTGATAAGGTGGAAAAGGAGGAAACTGAGAACATGCCATCATGAGAAGGGGCCCAAAGCATGCTGTCTTGTCCTTCGCCAGAAATGTTTGTCCCATTAAGCACCTCAAAAAGGGTTAAATAGTTGAGCTTCTTCTGCCTCAGAGATTCCTTCTAAAGATTGGCCACCACTAGTTGCTATTGAGACTATTGTGAAGGTAATCCCTGCCTTTAGCATTGTAGTTTCTGGCGCATCCATAAAGGCCAGGGAACTGGAGCGAGTCCACAACCCAAACATCGTGCCAAAAGCAGATTTTCTCCCCATTGCCAACACGGAAGCGGATGGATTGATCGAAGGTATCTTTGGTAGAGTAGATCCTTTTCCAGAAGCTAGAACACCTTTGGGAAGGAGGGGAGAGGTCCCATCCATTTCTCCTTGCTCTGTATTTGGCTATCAAGATGCTTCTCCACAAGCCATTTGAGTCTTCCCCTAGTCTCCAAAGCCATTTTCCCCAGCAAAGCTTGATTCATGTTCCTTAAAGGTCTTATTCCTAGGCAGCCGAAATCTTTGAGGGAGCAGACAATTTTCCAATTGACCACGTGAATCTTCTCTGTATCCTCACGACCATGCCAAAGGAAGTCGCGTTGAAGCTTCTCGATACGGCTAATGAAAGCAGCGGAGCATTTGAGAATGTCATGTAATAGATCGGAAGATTGGCAAGATAAAATTAGATCAAGGTGATTCTGCCACCCAAGGATAAGTACCTTTTTCCATGAGGACAACTTATTCTCAATTCTTTCAAGGACAGGATTCCAAATAGATTTTGGCACCCTTCCTAGGCACAGTGGAAGACCAAGATAAGTGGATGGGAATGAGTCTACTTTGCACCCCAAAATGTCGGCCAAATGAAGAAGAGAGAAGGCATCAATTGAAACCACGAGAATTGCATTCTTAGATAGGTTGATGTTGAGACAGGAGACAACTTCAAAGCATCTGAGAAAAGTGACCATATTTTTTACTTAATCATCTATGGCGTCACAGAAGAACAGGGTATCGTCTGCATATTAAAGGTGGGAGACTGAATGAGAATTTGGAGAAGGCATAAAACCTCTGATCAGATTGCATTCTTCAGCTTTAGAGAGCATTCAACTAACAGCTTCTCCAACGATGGCAAAAAGGAACGGAGATAGAGGATCCCCTTGACACAAGCCCTTCTTAGCCGTAAAGAATTGCTTCGGGGAGCCATTAACAATAATGGCGTAAGTTGCAGATGAGACGCATTCTTTGATCCAATCTCTCCATTTAGATCCAAAACCCATCCTGCGCATCAGGTAAATTAAAAACTTCCAGTCTACCATGTCAAAAGCTTTTTCTAGATCATGTTTACAGACAATGCTTAGATTCCTCTCTCTGCGCATGGAGTGGATGCATTCATTGGCTACTAGGACCCCATCTAAGATCTGCCTTTCGTGGACAAAAGCACCTTGAGAGGAGGAGATGGTCGATGGCGATATCTTTTGAAGCCCGATTGCAAGCACTTTGGCCTAAATTTGGTAAATGTTGCTCAGAAGGCTGATGGGCCTGAAGTCTGTCATACAATCAGCCCCAAAGTTTTTAGGGATAAGTGCGATGAAAGAACCATCTATGGATTTTGACAGTCTACCTTTTTAGTGAAATGTTTTCATGAAAGCCATTATATCAGCTCTTAGAAGATCCCAATGCTTTTGAAAGAAGGCGATTGGAAAGCCAACTGGACCTGGAGCTTTATCGCTGGCAAGGTTAAAGACTGAGGTTCTAACTTCTTCCTATTGGAACTCACCTTCCAGCCAAGTAGCAGCCTCCCTAGTAATGGTGGAAAACTGAAGATTATCATGGGATGGTTTAACCCTTCCGTTTTTGCTGTAAAGGTTGAGGAAGAAGTCAATTATGTGGCTGGTAATCCCTTCTCAGTCCTTTAATATGTTGCCATTGACTGTCAAAAAATTGATTATGTTTCCCCTAATTCTTATCGTAGCCAAGTCGTGGAAGAACATAGTGTTTTTGTCCCCTTCTTCACCTACACCTAGATCTCTATTTCCATTTAACTTCTTTTTCCCGGACTTTGCGCTCAAAGAGATTTTTAAGGTGAAATCTCTTGGAGATATCCGCGTCAGACAAAATATGAGATTCTTCCTTAATGTCGAGAGCTTGCATTTCTTCAAGGAGAGTTGCCTTATAAGATCCCACATGCCTAGAGTCACTCTTGATCCAGTCTTTGATGCTAAGTTTCAATCTTTTTCAACTTCGAAGAGAACCGATAGCTAGCCAGGCGACATCATAGGCCCTTTGACGTACATTGTTCTGTCAGTCACTAATAGCTCAAGCTTTTGGTGTTTTTGGTTGTTAGCGTTTGTTATTATGAATGTTATATTTCATAAAGAAGCTCCTTGTTTTTCTCCAAAAAGCAAAGAGATATAATATACAGACCATAAGGGGGACTTGTTGCACTTATTCAATTAGTTTTCCCTGTCACGCCCCAAAATCTGTTAACATGGATCCGGCGTGATGCTAGATGACCAAGTCATTTAAGGCCACTCAATGATTCAAATAGAGAGCCATTTCTTTTTTTAAACAACAATCATGTATAAACCAACATTGCCCATTCAAAGATTAGGTAAGCCAAGCACATAACCATAAATGACAACCCATCAATTACTACATAGCCAAAAACATTATCAAATAAACCAAATACGAAAGTAATTAATTTCATCAATTCCAACATAAAATAATAAAGTCTTAAGACATTATTTAAATTAATGTCTTAAATCCTCATAAATTAAGGATCTTCTTTTTGACCATCCAGAATGGCATCATCAAAGCCATACTATGGCACAGGCTCATAGTCCTTAACACCCTCAACCCCAGGGTTCTACACATCCTCACCCACCTTCACATCATCCATGATGGTAGAATATAATGAGTACAACAATACTCCGCAAGGTAACAATTACTAACAAGATAATGCACATATGATATGCAACAAATGACATGGCACTATTCCAATGACAATTCTACATAAAATAAACATTTGGGACACTAACTTTTCTTGTAATGCCATATAACATCAGTCACTTCTCAATAAGGAATTTGGGGTCTCAACACTACACTTGAAACACTCATTAGGAACCACGTGCCACAACACTACACTTAGTATTATTCACTTGCCACTTGGCCATTTAAACACTTTGAGACCCTCACTTCCATATTGGTCAATTACTCATTTAAAAATCATTACAAAACATCCATCTCTACACTAGGTCGGGTCTTTGTATCATTGACCAGTCTGACAGTGCACCCATCTACGAAGCCTGGAAAGTACTCCCAGCCAGGAAGGACATCTCATAATTTAACCCCTTGGAGACAAGGGTCATTATCGGAATACCACCATAGGTAACTGGTCACTAATTACTACATTGCACTGCACTAAACCACCACATAGTAAGACTTCCTCCTGTGGGGGTTATATGACATGATGGGGCTGCATAATTGGGGCCCCCACTTTCGTTAAGTATCTAACATTCCATTTTATTTTAATTATCTTAGACCTAATTGGAACAAAGCATATTATATGCATACTTATCCTTAATTAGTTTTTGAAAAATATATATACATAATGGGTGATATGGTAATAGTGTTATGGACGTTATGGTATTTTGTATAGAAATCTAATTATAGCAGGTTTGCATAGGATTCTATTTATGTTATGTTAAGTTTTATATAGTATGCTATTTATGGAAAGTTTTGCATGGCATGCTATTTATGGAAAGTTTCGCATGGCATTCTATTGATATTGGAAATTGATAATGATACCATCATGTGTTGATGTATATGACAAGTGGTTGTATCACCCACTCCATAATATACTAATTAATAAGAATGATTGAAAGGGATGAATCATAGGAGTGCGTATGGAAGCCAAGTGGTATGGTACGCTTATGGATAAGTACGCATATACTGTGCTTTGTTCCAATTAGGTCAAAACTAATAAAAAGAAAAGGGAATGTTATAGACTTAACGAAAGTAGGGGCCCGAGTTCCCCAGCCCCATTATGTCTTATAACCCCCACGGGAGGACGTCTTACCAAGTGGTGGTTCAGTGCAGTGTAGTGATTAGTGACCAGTTACCTATGGTGGGTATTCCGATAATCATAGATCAAAATAGCGGCTGCATTATCGGCAGTAGTGGTAGAGGCCACTGCACTATTTTGAAAATAAGAGCACTACGGTCTAAATCCCAATAAAGCCATGTTTTCCCTATTTCTTCTTTTAAAGTGATAGGACCAAGGCCCATAACAGGATCCAGTCCAACACATATCTCACGTGGGTGGATTTAGTCAAAATATCATTCAGCTATACATATTCTATTAAGGATTTGGTTTCGTAACTTAGAATAGAAATTGATTGCAATTAGTTAGTTTCTAATTTATTGTAATTAGCTAGTTTCTTAACTTGGAGCCTTGATTAAGGCATTGTAATACCTATATATTGACATATGATCTCCAAAGGAGGGGGAAGCGATAATACACTTTGAGTATTTTCAATCTTTCAAGTTCTGTGATCATAGTTTTGTCATGGTATCAAAGCAGAGTTTTAGTCTTCAGTCTTATAGAATCATTCAAGGAGTTCATCAGAGAGAAATCTCTCTCTCTCTCTCTCTCTCTCTCTCTCTCTCTCTCTCTCGTGAAGAAAAATAGATAGAGGATCTGTTTTCAAGGGATCGTCATCCATTCAGGATCTAAGATAGGCTCAGATCTACTGTGGCCCACCTGCGATCATCACAGCACCAACAAGGATCATTCCAGCCAAGGTCGTCTAGGTCTTCTAAGTATTTTAGTGATTTTTTCAGGATATTTCGACACTGTCTGGTAAGTTTTTTTATCATTCTCGTAATTCTTCAAAAACTTACACAAGTTTTGATCAAGACCAGATAGAAGTTTGGATTTTCAGCGGAATAAGTTCAAACTTGTTCCAGTAGGTGCGAAAATTGTGCGATTTCATAGATTAGGAACCTAATCAATGTCCAACACCATTTGTGGGGCCCACGTAGGGAATCTAGGGCTCCATTCAAGGACGTCGGTGGGGGTTTTTTCCACTTTTTATTGTTCTGTTCAACACCATCTTGTCTCTAATTCTGATTAGTTGGATTTTGCCTCTTGCACTCACGAACAGTATTTCATACAAACTGTTGCTAGATTTTGATCACTTTCTTTCACAGTTTCACTCCGTTTGCCAATTTACAATTGCGATGGAAAAATCTGAGGTCACTTTGATCAAATTTACAGGAAAGAATTACCCTGCCTTGTCTTTTAAATTTCAAATATACCTAAAAGCTAAGGAATTGTGGGGATTTGTTTTTGACACGGACCCTAAACCCACTGAGGATGAGAAGAAGATCTCCCTTGGCATACTAAAGATGCCAAAATCAAATCCCGGATTCTAGGATCTGTTGAGCCTCATCTGATAATGAATCTCAAGCCTTACTCAACCTCTAAAGCCATGTGGGGGTATTTGAAGAAAGTATACCATCAAGATAACTCTGCGCGTCAATTTCATCTTGAATGTGCGATTGCTGAATATGCACATGGGACCTTGTCGGTACAAGACTACTATTCAGGATTCCGTACACTGTGGTGGGAATACAATAGTATTAAGTATGCGGATGTGGCTGACCATGTTTTGACAGTGATCTAAGACCTTCAGGCCTCTAGTTAGTGAGATCAGTTTTTGATGAAACTGTGGAATGAATATGAAAGTGTCCGATCTGCCCTGATGAATCAGACGCCCTTACCTTCATTGGATGTCTGCTTGAATGAACTCTTACGTGAAGAACAACGCCTTACGACCTCAGCTCATATTGCTTAACAAAAGACTGAGACCTATTCAGTCGCGTTCTCAACAAATAAGGTTTCTCAGCCTCCGCCTCGAGACTTAAGCAAAACTCAATGCTACAGTTGTCAAAATTTTGGGCATCTTGCATCTTAATGCAAACAAAAGGTCTGCAGTTACTATAAAAAGTCGGGACATATCATCTCTGAATGTCGCCGCCGCCCACCACATCAGCCTCCACAGTATCCGGCTCCGCAGTATTAGAGTCCACAGTCTTAGACTCTGCATGCTTATGTGGCTTCCTCGGTAATGCCTGCTCCTACATTTGCACCCTCACATCCTGGGCCCTCATCATCTCACTCCTGAATTGGTTCAACAAATGATTGTCAATGCCCTCTCTGCTTTTGGTCTCTCAGGTAACTCACTTTCATCTTCCACTTGGTTCCTTGATTCCGGGGCATCTATTCAAATGATGTATTCCCGCACCCCTCTCTCCAATATGACAAGATACAATGGCAATCTTCAAATACAAACTGCTGACGGCGGCCATGTTCCCATTACTGCTCTCGGAGATATCCCTGGTCTCATCCCATTGAAAAATGTTTACCTTTGTCCTAATTTAACTTCAAACCTATTATTAGTCGGGCAACTCGTTGAAAATAATTGTAACATCTCTTTTTCTTCTTCTGGTTGTGTTGTGCAGGACTAGATGTCCGGGAAGGAGATCGTGAGGGGGCCTAAGTGTAGACGCTTGTTTCAGCTTGATTTTTATCGATTAAAGAATTCATAGCGCTACATCGCTATGTATCACTGTAACCGCTATGTATGACCCGTTACATAGCACTTTGGCTATTGCCCGCTACGCCTACCATGATCCTTGCTGATAATGACGCTTGTCTTGGATGGGTTAAATTCCGAGACCACCTTCTTGGCTGGGAGTACTTTCTAGGGTTCGCAGATGGGTGCATTGTTGGACTGGTCAGTGACACGAAGTCCCAACTTAGTGTAGGGATAGATGTTTTGTAATGAATTTTAAGTGAGTGATTGACCAATATGGAAGTGAGGATCTTAAAGTGTTTAAATGGCCAAGTGGCAAGTGAATAATACTAACTGTAGTGTTTTGGCACATGGTTCCTAATGAGTGTTTCAAGTGTAGTGTTCTTAGCTTACCTGATATATGAATGGGCAATGTCGGTTTATACAATATTTTTTTTTTTTTTTTACTTTTTAAAAATCCCACTATTTGAATTATTGAGTGGCATTAGATGACTAAGTCATCTGGCATCACACCGGATCCAAGTTATCAAATTCAATTGGAGAAGGTCCTTTGTTGGAACCATTCTATGGAAGAGGCGACTTGGGAGTCCGAGGACATGTAACAACAGTTGCCCCATGTTTTTGGAGGAATAAATTTTCTAAAGGGCGAAGGATGTAATGACCCTAATTCGCACTCACCTTTGGGCCCAACCTTAGACCCACTACAGACCTGTAGCATGGGTGTTTTTATGGTAATTATTTTATTAGAAATCTAATTATTATTACATAAATTTAATTTAGTTTTTGTATACACTAAATTATGATTTCATGAATTTTATTTAATTTTCCATGCAAATTATTTTTCATTTTCATGAATTATTATCCATTCGAATGTACTAATTATAGTGCTATTCTAAATGGGTTAATTTAGTGGACCCTCACACATTGTTTTATAAAATAAACGCTAATTTTGGAAAGTCATTGTGGATGGCGTGTATGCAGGGCCCTACTTGGACTTGTTCCAAGTGGAGGGTGCTGTGGTAATTTCCATAACAAGCGGGCCGTATGGCACATTTTCCCCTCCTCTTTTGTTTCCATTTTATTTCAAATTTTAAACTTAATTAGCAACCCAATAACTAATCTCTAATCATTAATTTAATTTGAAATTTAAGGCACTAATTTTTCTCTAATTGATTTGACTTAGTTGTTACCGAGAGAGGGAGATTTTCTCTCCAGGTGGGCACCCTTGCTTAGGTATAGGTGGAGATAATGTGGGATCTAGGGAGACTAAGCTAAGGCTACGACTTTTAGAGAATTTTAATGGAGGGATGGATAGGTTTCATATCTAATCAAAGGCTTGATTGGGATTAGTTTCCATAGAGAGAGATGAGTTGGATTTAATTTATTTAAATAGGAATCTGTCCATCTTCCTGGTGTGTTTGAAAGTTGAAGAGAGAGAAAATTGGGTGTGAGGCTAGAGGATAGAAGAAGAAGAAAGAAGAGAGAAGAGAAGCTTACCTTAGAGGTGGACTTTCTTAAGGTAGGATTTTCCCCCATTTCTTAGCATGTTTTTCTTCTTTAATTTTCATATTCTTCCTGTTCATTTTCTTCCCTCTTCCATAACCATTGATGGCCATTAATAGTGTCGTTTTGGCACCATCACAAAGCAAAGGACTTTGATAAAAAAAAAAAATCCATATTATTTTCGTTTAATGGGATTGGCCAAAGGAAGAGATCCAAGTTTGTATTTTTAATTATTGATTATGCTTGGATCACCATGTTGGGATAGAAAAATCGTGGAAATCATAATATGGTTTAGGTGTGTGATTTTTTTTTGGAGATTAGGTTTTGGTGAATGTGTTTCTTTTGTTCCAAATTTTTAAATAGATCGTTAGAGTCAGATTTATGTTTTTGATGACCATATGTTGTAATAATCATGTTATTTCATCTTGCATTTTAAAGTTTATTTGTATTGTAAATAGTTGATATGTTTCATAATAATTTTGTTGTAATCTAATTTATTTTAAAGATCAAGATCATGGGAATAAAAAGTGAAAAGAAAAGGGATTATTTTGATATCCCAAACATTCATGATGAAGAAGAAACATTTCTTTAACCTTTGGAGTTGACAAACCGATTGTCGGATCGGACCAAATTTTTTTTATAGATTTTACCATTGGTATCTGCAGAGATTTTAAAGTTTGAATTTTCAAAATAATTAGGAAACATGGTTTTGAATTAAAGTTTTAGATCATGGTTGTGGGGTTGGATCATTGGAACCCTTTTGGGCGTGTTTGGAAATTAACTAGTTAAAGTAAAGTGAATCCAGACAAGAAATGACAAGTGGTCATATCAAAAGTACACAATTTCAAAATTCCATCCGAATTTTTCAAAAAAAGTAAAAAAAGCAACCTCCTTTCTCCACTAAAAGACAAAAAAGCTTCACTTTTCTAAACAAAAAGTCAAAAAGATTCCATTTCAAACAACTAAAAATAAAACACCATCATAACACCTTATATTTTATTGTCTCATGATTTGATGCTTCACCTTGTAATAAACCATATACCAACCCAAAAGCTTAAGCTGATAGGTGGAAGGCCCATACAGGTATATTAAGACACGACAAGCCTATTACTTAGGCGATGTGGGATGTGGGACTTCCCGACACTCCCCCTCACGTGCAGGCCCAAGAGATTTCATGGACGGGCCTGACACGTGGGCTACACAAGAACAACGGGATCAGAACCCGCTCTGATACCATGTAATAAACCATATACAACCCAAAAGCTTAAGCTGATAGGTGGAAGGCCCATACAGGTATATTAAGACACAACAAGCCTATTACTTATGCGATGTGGGATGTGGGACTTCCCAACACACCTCACCGTACTTCAATTCACCATACATCCAAATAGGCCCTTTGGGTTAACCAAATTGGCTATATGTGATCAATTGGTGCACTAGGGTTAGGTTTTAGGATTATTAGCCCATTAAATCATGACTCCTTTAGATTTAAATCTACCACTCCATCACCTTAGAACCATTAAAATAGAACCTTAAGGTTTCCAGAATTTAACTATATTTATACCAAAATCATTATTTAACCCTAGATCAACAATTGGTGCACCAATGGATCATATAGAGTCAAATTGGTTAACCCAAAAGGGTTCCAATAATCCAACACCACAACCTCGATAAAAAAACTGTAACTAAAACTTTAATTGATACCCTTGTTTCCTAATTATTGCAAATATCCAAACTGTGAAAATCTCTGCACATATCAACATAAATATCTATAAAAACTTTGGCTCCAATCCGACCGTCGGTTTGTCAAATCCGAGGGTTCAAAAAATGTTTCCCCTTTATAATGTATGTTTGGGATATCAAAATAATCCTCTTTCTTTTCTCTTTTGATTCTCATGATCTTGATCTTTAAAATAAACCAGACTATAACAAAATGATTATGAACATATGGACAATTTACAATTCAAACAAAACTTTAAAAGCTAAGATGAAATAACATGATTATTACAACATATGATCATCAAAACCATAAATCCGACATTACTAATTTATTTAAAAATTTGGAACAAAAGAAATACATTCACCAAAACCTAATCTCCAAAAGAAAATCACACGCCTAAACCATATTATTATTTCCACCATTTTTCTATCCCAATATGGTGATCCAAGCATAATCAATAATTAAAAATACAAAATTGAATTCCCTCCTCCTTTGGCTGATCCCATTAAAATAAATAATATGGATTTTTTTTTTTTATCAAAGTCATTTGCTTCATCATGGTTCCAAAACACCGCCACTCATGACCATCAATGGTTATCGAAGAGGGAAGAAAATAAATAAGAGGATGAAAATTAAAGAAGAAAAATATACTAAGAAATGGGAAAAATCCTACCTCAAGAAAGTCCACCTCCAAGCTGTCTCCTCTCTTCTCTCTTCTTTCTTCTCCCTTTTTCTTTCTTTTTCTTCTCTCCTCTACCCTCACGCCCAATTTTCTCTCACTTGAACTCTCAAACACACCACTATGACGGAAAGATTCCTATCTAAATAAATAAAATCCAACTCATCTCCCTCTCTATGGAAACTAATCCCAATCAAACCTTTGATTGGATATGAAACCCATCGAATCCCTCGATTAAAATTCTCTAATAGTCCTAACCTTAAATTAGTCTCCCTAGATCCCACATTATCTCCACCTACACCTAAGCAAGGGTGCCCACTTGGAAAGAAAATCTCCCTCTCAATCATAACTAAGTCAAATCAATTACAGATAAATTAGTGCCTTAAAGTTCCAATTAAATTAGTAATTAGAGATTAGTTAATAGGGCTGCTAATTAAGTTTAAATTTTGAAATAGAATGGAAACAAAAGAGGAGGTAAAAACGTGTCACGTGCTCCTTTGCTATGGCAATTGCCACATCACCCTCCACTTGGCACAAGTCCAAGTGGGGCCCTACACACACGCCATCCACAGAATTTCCAAGATTAGCATTTATTTTTAAAACAATGTATGAGGGTCCACTAAATTAATCCAATTAAAATAGCACTTTAATTAGCAACATGTGAATGGATAAAAATTCATGAAATGCAAAATAATTTGGATGGAAAATTAAATAAAATGCATTAAATCATAATTCATTTCATACAAACACTAAATTAAATTTATGTAATAATAATTAGATTTCCAATAAAATAATTACCATGAAAAACACCATAGCCACATGTCTCTAGTGGGTCTAAGGTGAATCTGGGTCAGGGTCTTTATATACAACCCCAACACCCGGGCCGCCAATCATACCAAGACCCTACTAGTGAAGACAAAGATCAAGTGTCCTGAAGACATCAGAAACATCAAAAAAGTGAATGCAAGTTTACTCCCACAAAAAAGAGAAGACTGGACCATTGTTTGCATTTAACACATCATCATCGGAAGCCTTGAACTTACATCTCCCTCCACACAGACTCAACCTTCCCTCAATCAGGTAACCCTTTTGATCTCAACCTCCCTATTGATTACATAAAGGTACCAGATCATGCACTCAGCATCCAATCCAAAACATTATTTCTTATCAGTGCTCGTCACTTACTTTTGTGCTTATGTCACTCCGTTCGCATCTTTGAGGCTCTGTCTCACCCAAAGTGGAATGATGCTATGATTTAAGAAACGTAGGAACTCGAGAAAAATGGCACTAGGGAATTAAAAAGATCACCTGAAGGAGAATCGTGGGATGCATGGAGTATTTACATTAGAGCATAATTCAAAGATATAAAGCTAGGCTTGTAGCAAAAGAGTTCACATATGCTTATGATGTTGACTGCATTGAGAGCTTCTCGCCAGTCGCCAAGCTTCTGTCAAAGTGATATTGCCCTTAAGCAGGGAATTTTTATTGGTCATTATATCAGATGGATGTGAAAAATGCATTTCTTCATGGAGACTACAAGAAGAAATATATATAGATCCACAACTAGGCTTCATAGTAAAGGTTTATCGACTCTAGGAAAGGTTTATCAACTCAAGAAGGCTTTATATAGGCTGAAGGAATCACCTTGGGCTTGGTTTAACAGGTTTAGTGAATCAGTGATCTGATATGGGTACAGGAGATGTCACACAAATCATACTGTGTTTATAAAAAGAAAAAGGTGTTAAAGTAGTTATACTATTGTGTATATCGATCACATCATAGTAAAAAAAAATGATGATGAAGAAATTAAGAGCCTAAAGACTTATCTAGGACCAAAGATCAAAATCAAAGTAACACAAAAAATGATGATGAAGAAATTAAGAGCCTAAAGACTTAGCTAGGACTAAAGATCGAAATCAAAGGACCTTAAAACATTGAAATACTTTCTTGGAATTGAAGCTGCTAGATCCAAGGAAGGAATTGCCATCTGAGAATGAAAGCATAAACTTGATCTTCTCGTAGAGAAAGGAAAGTTAGGGGCCAAACCAATCGACACTCTAGTTGAGCAAAGTAATGATCTATGCTTTGAAGCGAAGAATTACTTCATGATCAAAGACCATATCAACAACTAGCATGAAGATTAATTTATCTAACCATCACACCGACTGATATCTCATCTGATGTAAGTTAAGTCAGTCAATTCATCCATCCCCCCAAGGCCCAAACTCATCATTTGGCAACAAGTCACAAGATTCTTAAGTACTTAAAAGGAACACCAAGGCAAGGCATCCTACATACATCTCATAGGCATGTGAAAGCAGAGTGTACAATGATGTTTGTTTGGGAAGGTCCCTAAACAGATAGAAGGTCCACTATTGAGTACTACACTATGGTTGGTGGAAAATTGGTCTCGTGAAAAAGCAAGAAACAGGCAATAGTTCCGAAATCAAGCTTTAAAGCTGAGTATCAGACTATGGCTCATGGATGTTGCGAGCTATGGATAAGGATATTCTTAGAATAACTACGCTTTGCATAAGGTAGGCCTATGAACTACATTATAATAGTACATCAGCAATAAATATTAATAAGAGTATAGTGTGTTTGAGGGAACAAAGCACGTGGGAGTTGACTACCTCTTCATAGAAGAAAATAGAAAGAAAGGATTTGAAGCTTGATACACAAGTTCAGATGATCAGACTACAAACCTCTTCACAAAGGCAATAACTAAAAGATGGTTAAATGATGTTTTATCCTCTGAGCAAAAAAAAAAAAAAAACACAGAGAGAGATATTTTATCCAAGCTGGGCATAGTAAACATATATGCACTAGCTTGAGGGAAAGTGTTACGAGACAAAGTAGGACCTATTTATAGATAAGAAAATCTCAAGGACTTACATGTAATTTGAGAAAACTATACGAGGATTTTTATAATTATGAAAAAAATTAATAAACTATATATATATATATATGGTTGTGGTCGCTAACCACAACTATATCATTATTTCCCCTCAATTCCTCTCCTTTCACTCCATGTCTCCTGTTTCCACTTTACGGGTTTTTTTAACCTATTTGAGGAAAACTCTAGATCTTCCAAAATCTAGTTATCCGACACAGACAAATATTGTTTAACACTTAAAAACCTAAAGCTAATCACTTCCATTCATCATAGATCTCAAAGCAGTCGGAAAGCCTACTTGAAAGAGTCCTAAAACAAGTAAAAGAAAGAAAGAATCCACCAGAAAAATTCGGAATTCCAATTCTTTGTGTGCAATCTCGTCCAGAAGCTTTTTGGAGTGAAAAAAAATCATTTTTTTTAGTGATAACAGTAAGATTTTATTTAAAAAAACACGGGGGAAAGTAAAACTCAAAAATAGAGCATACAAAAAGGCACCTTTCAGTGGTAAAATGGTACAAGAGAAATGTAGCAGACACCCACCCCAACTACACTACATGAGCACTAAAATTACAAGAACGATCTACTCCTTGCTTAGCTAGACAATCCGCTAAACCATTTGCGGATCTACTACATGCTGAAAAGAGATGTGCAACCGAGATAACAAGGTGAACAATTTCGTTAAATAAGAATTGCATTTTCCATAACCCTCTCAAAATTTTCACCTAAGATATGGCATTAGCTGAGTTGCTCTCGACAATAAGATATGTCGGTATCAAGTATGATAGAGACGCAGGGCTTCCAAAGTGGCCAGAACTTCTGCTTCATTAGAGTCTTTAATCCCAACATGTTTAGAAAACATATACAAAACTTCCCCTTTGCGGTTTCTCAATACTCCACCAATTCTGGCCAAACCTGGTTTTACCCTCGCCACTCCACCCACGTTGAACTAAAGAACTCTGCACGGAGGAGAGCACCAAGAGATTTTCTTTTCCTTCTTTAAAACTCCCATATTTAGACAAGCTCCCCAGATTTGCATGATATTATTTATCTTAAGATCTGAGAATTACTTTCTAGCAGATACCCATTTGGCGATCTTCAAGAGCACAACCGACAGAAGATCCTTCGGTGTAGATTCTTTTCTATTAAAAACTCATCATTTCTCTCTTTCCAAATTGACCAAAGAATAGAAAATGGAATGATCCTCTATAAAATATTTCCATTGCCAACAAAAGGAGACCCTCTCCAAGCTTCAAACAACATCGCTAAAGAACTAGGAAAATACCAACTGACATTGTATTCTTTGAGGAAAAAACCCCAAATAGACGATATTATGCTGCAATGCAAGATCACGTCTGAAATGGAATCAAGCATGATCCAATAATGCTTTGCCAACTTCCTCTTCTTCAATGTCCCTTTCCAACCAAACTTTTAGATCATCTTTTATAATAGGAAAACTATACCATCCAATGTCAGTCGAACAAGTTTTCCCTTGAATACAAATTTTCAAAGAACAGAGCAACTTTCTCCTTCATCTTTGTCGGTTCTTGTAGCACACTATTATCTCTCCTAATCTTCCCCACATAATTAATCCTTCTTCTAGCATTAGCCATCCGCTGGAAGAATTAGGTATTCTTGTCTCCTTCCTTTAACCACAAAGCTCTAGACTTCTGCCTCCATGAAATTTCCACCATCTAATTAATTTCCCATAGCTACCTCTTAAGTTCTCTCCTTGCCATTATTTCTCTATGTCGAAGCGGACTTTCCTCCAATTTTTCCAATTCCTCCAATTCCTTATCCAAGTCATTTCTCCTATCATTAAGAAAACCACATTCTAACCAATTCCAATCCTTAATTTTAGCTTTAAGGACCTACAATTTCTTTATCAAAGAGAATCCTGTATACCCTTGAAACTGCATTTGAATCCACCATTCTCACCTTGAATAAAAAGTCCTTATGTAAAAGCCAACAATTCTCAAACCGAAAAGGTACTGGCCCACAATTAATTTCATTAGTGGAAATCTTAACAGGGCAATGATCAGAAACACACCTGGGTAAAGCCAACTGAATTGCACCCGTAAAATGTTCATCCCATTCTTTTGATACTAGGAAGCGATCAAGTCAACATATAACCGCCCTTTCTTGGTTATTAGACCATGTGAATTTTCTTCCCACCATAGGCATGTCAATTAGTGGCTCCCATATGTTGCCTTGTGGAGTAATCCCATTCCTAATCCTGACAACCTCTTACTAAAAGAATCTCTTTACAAACTCAAAAACAGCAAAAATATAGTTAGAGCTAGAAACAACCAGGGATTAATCCCTAGCCGTAGCGCTGATTGTGAGGGACTTGGGTGAGCGTGAACGCACGCACGCACACACAAACACACAGTCCTTCAAGAACAAATGGGTGCTTTGATTTGGTAGGTCCCATGTGAGACACACACAAACAGTCCATCGAGAATAAATGGCTGTTTTGATTTAGTAGTCCAACCTGCTGTAAACAGATCGCCCAACCTGGATATCCAAGCGGCTGGCTCCCCAAGTCAGTTGGTTTGTAGTCCATGCTTTGTGGACTGTCAGGTTTATTTGGGCCTGGATGGCCTGATTAGATGGACCAACAGAATCAGTAAGGGTCTGGTTTGGATCCCCAACAAATTTCAGCACTTCTGTAACTAAATCTGGGACCCACCTTAAGCCCATCTCAACAATCCAAATTATGATTTGGTCCCCTTTTCTTGACAAGACCCTGATTGAGAGGCAAAAAAAGACCTTGTGATCAACCAAATTCAACACTATCCAGATAATCGAGGCCCGCAGCCAATATAATCAATCAAATCCAGGTCATCCACTCCTGCATCAATTTACAACCATGTTTTCAGTAATTCCACAATCCCATGAAGTCTTTCTTCAATACTTCATCCAAGGTCTTCCACTTATATTCAAGAGTAGCAAGTTTCTGTATGAAAATTGAAATTCACCTCAAAGTTAAAAATGTCATAGTTGATGCTCTTAAAATCAAGTGTTATCACATACCTGGATTTTCCCATCCTCATCCCCCATGATCAACTTGCATCTAGGTGGGTCCTACATAAAGAGTTTGCAGTGTTTTTTCCCCCAAAAGGCCATTAATCTAAGTTGACTAGCCTGTAGTTAACTAAACTTGACTAACAATCTAGGAATTCCCCCAATCGCATTGTACTTGGAAAAATAGTTGAAAGGCCAGTAGAAAGGCAGAAGTCTCCAAACTAAATGTAGTAGAAATAAGACCCAGCATAAGTAGCAAATAATAATAACAGAAGACTAGGAACATTTAAGTTTAAGAACCTAACAATTGTCATGTGTTATGAATACAGCAACAAAGGATGGAGCCAATAATCTATAAAGAAAACTATAAAAACTACCATCTATAAAGAGAATATCAACAGAAATACCACATTAGTTTCTCCACATAAGAGAAGCTCAGAACAATTTCAGACAATTGTCCATCAGTAACAAAGTTTGTTCTAACAGAATTTTACTCACCATTCCAAAGTAGCTACCTATTAGAAGTCTCTTTCTACCTTGCTTATCCATTAGGAATAGAGCGAATAGTGCCCCTAGAAATAGCAACCAATTGAGGCAATTAGATGTTCTTTCTTAAACAAAAACGTCTAATGAAAAGAATGTATTTAGGTGTCAAACCTGCAAAGTTAGTAAGTCCAACAAATAGGCTTGTTAATGCTCCATTTGCGATTCCAACATCATGAAACGTCAATGATGAAAAATATAGAACTCCATTTATGCCAGTAAATTGTTGGAGTATAAAAAGAGAGGCTCCAATGAAAGCAACTACAGTAATAAAAGAAATCAGTGAGCTACATGCATTTGAGCTTCCTTGACAAAAATATAATAAACAAATAAAATAGAACTTGAAAGGTATAAAATTTTAAATGCACAAGTAAACAGACATTTTCTGGTTGTTAAAAACAATGACTATAAGTTTAACTTTTTTCACCGTGGAGAATAAAATGTTAATGGTAACCTTAAATCTTGCAGATCCAATGTTATATCTTTGATGATATTAACAGATCCAATACAAGAAAAGCAAGAAGCCAAATAAGATTTGTTCAAAACTACGTAAAAAGGCAATCATCAGGACACTATCAGACTTGATATTTCGCTTTCACTATCACACTTAAAACCTGACAAAAAAAAAATATAATAAACAAATAAAATCGAGCTTATAATGCCTAGTAAATAGACGTTTTCTGGTAGTAAAAAAAAATCAACTATATATTTTTTTTTCATGGAGCATAAAATGTAAATAGGATCCTTAAGGGCCAGTTTGGCAACTCTACTAATAGAGTCAAGTCAAGTAAAGTTGATTTTGAAGAAAGAATAAAATATAAGTGGGTTATGATTGTATTTTGTTTTTAGTTGTTTGTTATGGAATATTTTTGACTTTTTGTATGGAAAAGTGGAGTATTTTAATATTTTAGTAGATAAAGGTAGTTGCTTTTTGACTTTTTTTTTTTTTTGAAAGGATGGAGGGAGTTTTGAATTAAAGTGCTTTTGAAGTGACATCTTGTCTGAAAAATGAATGCTTTACTTGACTTTTATTATATTAGTAAAGTGCCAAACTAGCCCTAGAGCTTGTAGATCCAATGCTATGTTTGATAATATGGGCAGATCCAATACAAGAAAGCCAGAATCCACATAAGATTTGTTCACACCTACATACTGCCAGAAGGCTATCATCGGGACACCAAGACACTTGATATTTGGCTTTCCTATTGTTGATGCAAATGAATTGTATTATATTGCATCATTCAAAGGAATATAGTATTCTCCCTCAAAACAAACTGCACCCTCCCTCCAACAAAAATAAAATAAAATAAAAAGAAAAAAGTTAAAAAAAAAAAAAAAAACAGTTTTTTCATTTTCCAAACCTCACTGTTCATTTATCCATATAATGCACATAGACACACTCAGTTTCAGTCAACAAGGGTTTCATTTTTAATGGTTACTCTTAACAGATTACATCTAACTGAAATCTCCTAATCAAAAGCCAAGAATGTGTGTGTGTGTGTGTGTGTGTGTGTGTGTGTTGTCATTCCCACAATTGCAAGATACAGACGAGAGTTTGGAAAATTACTTTGTATTGTTGTGTGTCCTCTTGGAGAACCAACCACCAATATATAGAATTATACATGCCACAATTAAGGGCCTTACAAGGAAACTATGAAATTACAGCAATCACTAATCTAGTTTTAGGAAAGCAATCAATTTCTAAATATGTACAGCTATCTTAATATTTGACCAAATCAATCCACATAAGATGAAGCTTTGCTGGGCTGGACTGACTGATGGGCCTTGGACTCCTTCATGGGTCATGGGCCAAACTTAACACCCCCCCTCAAATTGATGCGGGAGAATCAACGAGCATCAATTTGCCAACCAAGAATTGATGGCGTGGTCGGGGAAGACCTTTAGTGAGGATATCTGCAATTTGAAGTTCAGAGGAGACATGCAGAAGGCTGATGACATCACGTTTAAGTTCATCACGGATGAAGTGACAATCAACCTCGATGTGTTTGGTGCGTTCATGAAAAATCGGATTTTCAGTAATCCTAATTGCACTGGTATTATCGGCATAGAGGGGGGTAGCGCCTTCTGCAGGAAAACCAATGTCTGAGAGTAGACCGCGGAGCCAAAGGATTTCGGAGCACGCAGAAGACATAGCGCGGTACTCAGCCTCGGTAGAAGATTTATGTTTCTTGCATTTCCAGGAAATCAGACTATCACCCAAAAACATGCACCATCCTGTCGTCGATCGGCGAGTATCGGGATAACCAGCCCAATCAGCATCTGAATAAGCTCGGAGAGAGAGGATTGTTGATGGAAAAAACAACCCGCGAGTCGGTGTGCGAATAAGGTACCGAATGATGCGACGAACAGCAGCCACATGAAGATGACGAGGAGCAGTCATGAACTGACTCATGAGATTGACCGCAAATGAGATATCAGGACGGGTGATCGTGAGGTAGATCAAACTCCCCACTAACTGGCGATATGCGGTAGGATCGGGAAGAAGGTCACCCTCCTCTTTACTGAGTTTGACATTCAGTTCGATTGGCGTATCGACTGGAGCAGAAGCAGTAAGGCCAGCCAAGGCAATGAGATCCACCGTGTATTTGTGCTGATTGAGACCTATACCAGTAGGGGATTGATGAACTTCAAGACCGAGGAAATAGTGTAAGGGGCCGAGATCCTTCATTTGAAATGTCTGATGAAGAGAGGCTTGAAGTTCATGAATCATTTGAGCATTTGGACCAGTAATGACAATGTCATCAACGTAGACCAGGAGAACAGTAGTTCCAGAAGGAGCATGATGTAAGAACATAGAAGGATCATACGGGCTCGGATGAAAACCCAAGTGAAGAAGAGCATCTTGAAATTTCTCAAACCATGCGCGAGGGGCTTCCTTCAGACCATAAAGAGAGCGACGTTGCTTAGCAACCATGCCCGGCCCAGAGGATGACCCTGGAGGCAGACGCATATAAACGTCTTCTTTGAGATCACAATGAAGAAACGCATTTTTGACATCCATTTGATAGAGAGGCCAGGGCTGAGATGCAGCAACAGCAAGGATTATGCGTACGGTGGTCATCTTAGCGACGGGAGCAAACGTTTCATCATAATCAATACCATATTCCTGCTGATTTCCAAGAGCAACAAGGCGCGCCTTATAGCGATCAAGAGTGCCATCTGGTTTTAACTTGAGAGAGAAGATCCACTTGCAGCCAATAGGTTTGACACCCATAGGAGAGGGGACAATGTCGCATGTGTGACTTTTCTCTAAAGCCTCCAACTCATCTTGCATAGCCTGGTTCCAACATTTGTCCTGCACAGCCTGAGAATAGGATCGGGGAAGGGAAGAGGAGGACAAAGTGGCCATTAAGGAAGTATAGGAGAACCCATAGCGGTCGGGTGGAACCGAAATGCGTGTTGAGCGACGCAACGGAGGAAGTCCAGAAGAACGAACTGCCGGAGGTGGACCAGATGCTGGAGGAAGATCAGGAGGGGAACCCCTGGGAGGCGCGTCTGGATTCCGTCTGTGGTACACAAAGTTAGGATTAAAACGAACAACGGAAGTGTTGTCAGAGAAACCAGGTAAAGACACTAAAGAGGAGTCAGGAGGGTCAAGATGTTGTTGAAAAAAATACTGTTGTTCAAAAAAAACGACGTTCCGAAAGGTCCGTAAGCGACGAATGTGAGGATCGTAGCAAAGGTACCCTTTCTGGAAGGGGGCATAACCTAAAAACACACACTTAGCTGATTGTGCAGTTAATTTGGTTCGCTCAGAAGGAGGCAAGTGCACAAAGCAAATGGAGCCGAAAACATGAAGATCATCATAAGAGGGAGATGTCTGGTGCAATCGGTAAAATGGGCTCTGATTTTGAAGAGAGGCAGAAGGCAGACGATTGATGAGATGAGCAGCCGTAGCCAGTGCCTCAACCCAAAATCGGGTAAGAACGGAGGATTCAATAAGGAGGGAGCGAGTGACATCAAGCAGATGTCGATTTTTCCGTTCAGCAACTCCATTCTGCTGGGGAGTATAGGGACAGGTCCGCTGAGAAATAATGCCTTTGTGTTGCAAAAACTTTTGAAAATCAGAGGACACATATTCTCCGCCTAAATCAGATCGCAAGATTTTGATGCAGGTGGAAAATTGATTCTCAACATAAGCTAAAAAAATTTTAAAAACAGTGAAAACATCAGATTTGGAATGCAGAAAGTAAATCCATGTGAAACGACTGAAATCATCAATAAAAGTCACAAAATATTTGTAGTGAGCATGAGAAAGAGCTGGAGCAATTCCCCATACATCGCTATGAACTAAATCAAAACACCTAGTGTTGTGTGAAGTGGAAATAGGAAAAGGAAGAGTTTTGCTTTTTGCCATTTTACAAGTAGCACAATCAAAAGGGACACAAGAAGATAAGCCAATAAATTTATTTAATAAATCAGAATTGAACATAAGGGACAAAGTCTTGGAATTAGGGTGTCCGAGTCTTTTATGCCACAATTGGCAGTTAACTCTAATAGAGAAACAAAACACATCATTTGCAACTCTAGTCCTAGGAATTTGAAAAAAATCCAGCGGAAACAGGCGTCCACACTTAGGTCCCCTCGCGATCTCCTTCCCGGACATCTGGTCCTGCACAACACAACCAGAAGAAGAAAAAGAGATGTTACAATTATTTTCAACAAGTTGCCCAACTGACAATAGATTAGAAGTTAAATTGGGTCAACAAGTTGCCCAACTGACAATAGATTAGAAGTTAAATTGGGACAAAGGAAGACATTTTTCAAGGGGATGGGGCCAGGAATGTCTCCAAGAGCAGTAATGGGAATAGTACCTCCGTTGGCAGTTTGTATTTGAAGATTACCATTGTATTTTTTCACATTGGAGAGAGGATTCTGGGAATATGTCATATGATTAGATGCCCCGGAATCAAGAAACCAAGTAGAAGATGGAGGCGAGGTACCTGAGAGACCGAAAGCAGAAAGGGCATTGACAATCATTTGCTGAACCAATTCAGGAGTTAGAGAGGATGAGGGCCCAGGCTGTGAGGATGCAGAGGTAGGAGCAGGCATATCTGAAGAAGCAACATAAACATGCGGAGTCGGAGACTGAGTCTGATATAGCGGAGCCTTGTGGAGCCTGATACTGTGGTGCCGGACGTTGTGGGCGGCGGCGACATTCAGAGATGATATGTCCCGGCTTTTTACAGTAGCTACATACTTTCTGTTTGCATTGAGATGCAAGATGCCCAAATTTTTGACAACTGTAGCATTGTGTTTTGCTCAAGTCACGAGATGGGTTGAGGTCGATATGCGTTGTTCCTCTCGTAAGAGTTCATTGAGGCAGACATCCAAGGATGGTAAAGGCGTCCGATTCATGAGGGCAGATCGAATGCTTTCATAGTCATTCCGTAATTTCATCAAAAATTGATCCCGCTGACTAGAGGCCTGAAGATCGCGTATTACGATCAGAACATCGGCAGCCACATCTGCATACTTAATACTATCATATTCCGACCAAAGGGTTCGGAATCCTGAATAGTAGTCTTGGATTGACAAGTTCCCCTGTGCATATTTAGCAATCGCACATTCAAGATGGAATTGACGTGCGGAGTTATCTTGATGGTACACTTGCTTCAGATACCCCCACATGTCTTTAGAAGTGGGATAAAGTTTACGGTTCATTATCAGATGGGGCTCCACTGAACCCAGTATCCAAGTTTTTATTTTTGCATCTTTAGTAAGCCAAGTGGATATCTTCTTCTCATCTTCCGTGGGTTTAGGATCAGATCCAGAAATATAGCCCCATAATTCCTTAGCTTCAAGGTAAATCTGGAACTGAAACGACCAAGCGGGGTAATTTTTTCCCGTGAATCGGATCAAGGTAACCTCAGATTTTTCCATTGTTAATTAAGATTGTCCAAAAAAACTGAGTGAAACAGTGAACAAACAGTAGAAGATCGAGCAAACAGAGAAGTGGTGAAGTCACAAAGTGGATCTGACCAACCAGTGATCACAAAACACAAAACAGGCAAAAAAAACCCCAGACGTCCTTAAAAAAAGGCACTGATCCTTGACGTGGGCCCCACTGGTAGATCTGAACAAAGATCAGATTACTGATCTGAGGAACCACAATAATCTGGCTTCTAATGGAAGAAGAATGATCCAATTCTATCACAGATCCAAGATTCTGGACGGTCTAGATGAAACCAATATTAAAATCTGGAAAAACTCTAGAATGGGTAAATCACCAACCTGGAAGTGCTGAAAAAATCTGAAAAAATCTCCAATATTCCTAGACAATCCAGGCGACCAAGACTGGACAGATCTTTGATGATGATTTGATGATCAGAGGTGGGCCACCATGAACAGGATAATGCTGCAACGTCTGGATTCCTTGAAACAGATTTCTGATCTGTCGACCTTCACAAGAGAGATCAATTCCTCTCTATCCTTAATGCCTTAATGCTATATAAGATCATAAGACAAGATTTTCTTGAGCAAGGCTCTGATACCATGTCATTCCCACAATTGCAAGATACAGAGAACGAGAGTTTGGAAAATTACTTTGTATTGTTGTGTGTCCTCTTGGAGAACCAACCACCAATATATAGAATTATACATGCCATAATTAAGGGCCTTACAAGGAAACTATGAAATTACAGCAATCACTAATCTAGTTTTAGGAAAGCAATCAATTTCTAAATATGTACAGCTATCTTAATATTTGACCAAATCAATCCACATAAGATGAAGCTTTGCTGGGCTGGACTGACTGATGGGCCTTGGACTCCTCCATGGGTCATGGGCCAAACTTAACATGTGTGTGTGTGTATATATATATATATATAGAGAGAGAGAGAGATAGATATATATATATATATATATATATAAATAGGGGGTAAGTGGGGAGGGTGGTTTGTGTGAAGTCTCATTTCTTTATATGGATTTTACTTGCAGGAGTTTGATAGACAAATAATGAGATTATCCTTGATAGATCCAATCTCTGACCTAATCCCTATTGTCATGATAAGGGCGATTGTAACACACTAACAGTAATGTATAAAATGGTGAAGTGAAAGTGTAATAGAATAGTGGTGGCACTCATGATTATGTGAAAGAACGCCTCAAAATATAGTGGTTACCTTTACCAACAACAACAACAATAATAATAATATAGTGGTTGTACTCATGATTTTCTGAAAGTATGTATGCCTCAATAATATGATGCTTGTGTTGAGGATTTTATATGTTGCAATTTAATTGGATGCATTCATATTTTTGAAAAAGTTTGATCTCTCATTTTCACATGTTTTTAACTTTCAAACCTTGAAAATCTTCATATATAGTTCTTAATTGTCAAATCTTGAAGTTTTGGAAATTCCTCATGCATGGTTTTATGACTTTTAATATTGATTCTTTATGCATTTTTATGATCTCATTTTCACATCTTTATAGGCATCTTAGGATCATGATTTAAAAAACCATTGCTATCATCATGTTAATTTTAAGGTGTGAATCTCTTTGGAGTAGCCATTTTGGAAAATCATTTATAAATAAATAAAAAAATTTACAGTATTTTGCTACAGTGACTGTTGCTGCAGTAAGTTTGAAAGCTAGTTTTCAAGGGTTTGAGAGGTTTTGAGGGCAAAGAAAGGAGAAGAGCTAAGGAAGGCTAGTGGGGAAGGGAAAACTAAAGCTTGAATTTCAACCTTAGATTCAAATCAAGTTAGGGCCTTTTCCTTTACTAAAATTTCATGCTAGGCCAAAATCTTTGATTTTCTTTTATAGCATGATTTGTGTAATGAATTGATGCCTTTTTTATATGTTGTTTTCCATAACATGATTTACACCTTCAACATGCTTATCATTATGGATTCAACATTGCCCTTTTTAACACTTGTTATGTTTTTCATTCTATGATCAAACTTGCTAGTCTTTGATTTTCATTTTTCAAATATCAAGTTTGTTTCTTGTTCAAGCATGTCTTCAACATTTTATACTCTATCACATTACCAAGGATTATCACTTTAGAAACTCTACTTGTTTGACATATCGTTCATGAACCATCTGTAGAAACCAGGCCCATCAAGAAAGGGCCCAAATCAAGAAATAACTCACGTGGATTCTGTAATTTTATGTAATAACATGAAGAAGAAAGAGACGAGAGTTGGAGAGAAACTGATGTCCACCAAGAGGATCGTCAGTGTTTTTATATTGTCATTATGCCCTAATCAAGGGCTTTAAACATGCTAATTAATACAATCATAATCAAGAATGAATCAATCTCCTAATCTATGTAAGGAAGTTGTACAGGGAAATTAGCAACACTAAACTAGCAACAAAATCTAATCAATGATCCCACACGTGGGATTTGTATATATATACACCTATGTGGGCTGGGCCCGTGGGCCTAAGTGATCCGAAGCCCACACTATCTTCTACACTCCCCCTCAAATTGATGTGGTAAGGCAGAAAACATCAATTTGTTAGTGAGATCATGATGACGCGGTTTGGGAAGTGCTTTTGTGAAGTTATCTGCCAATTGGTCATGAGTAGAGACATGAGGCAGAGTTATCTTCTCAGTAACAACATGCTGACGGATGAAGTGGCAATCAATCTCGATATGCTTTGTTCTTTCATGAAAGACCGGATTGTTTGCAATGCGTGTAGCACTGGTGTTGTCCCCATGAAGAGGTGTAGAGCTACCAACAGTGACACCGAACTCACAGAGAAGACGGCGTAGCCAGATGATTTCAGCACTCGCAGATGACATGGCCCGATATTCTGCCTCAGCAGATGATTTCGAAACTGTGGTTTGCTTCTTGCACTTCCATGAAATCAAAGAGTCCCCAAGAAACATACACCAACCAGTGGTAGAGCGCCGAGAGTCGGGGCAACCAGCCCAGTCAGCATCCGCATAAGCAGATAAGTGCGGAGAAGCGCCCGAAGAGTAGAAGAGACCATGATTAAGGGTGCCTTTGACATAGCGGAGTATGCGCAAGGCAGCAGCAAGGAGAGGTTTGTGAGGATTGCTCACAAACTGGCTAACCGTATGAACGGCATGAGAAATATCCGGCCTAGTCATAGTTAAGTATAGCAAACTACCAACTATCCGCCGAAAAACAGAAGGATCATCCAGAGGAGGGCCATCATCTGTACTCATCTTACTGTTCAACTCCATAGGTGTATCAAAAGTGTGAGCATCATCAAGGCGTGCCGAAGTGATCAAATCTGTAGCATATTTCTTCTGATGAACTCGAATGCCAGATTTGCTACGCAAGAACTCCAGCCCTAGAAAGTAGGTAAGAGGACCAAGATCCTTCATTCTGAAGTGGCGAGTGAGATGATGTTTGAGATCCGTAATGCTAGCACTATCATTGCCACTGATGATCATATCATCAACATAGACTAAAAGGAAGGTGTATCCCCTCGTTGTCCATTTAAGAAATAGTGAGCTATCCGAATGGCTCTGACGAAATCCAGCTTGAAGAATTGCAGTCCGGAATTTATCAAACCAAGCCCTGGGAGCCTGCTTAAGTCCATACAAAGATTTCCGCAACTTGCAAACATGTTTAAGAGGACAAGCATATCCTGGAGGTGGCTTTAAGTAGACAGTCTCCTGTAAATCCCCATGAAGAAATGCATTTTTTACATCCATTTGCCACAAAGGCCAGTTGCGGGCTGCAGCGACACAGAGGAGAGTACGAACGGTGGTCATTTTAGCCACTGGTGCAAATGTCTCCTCATAGTCGATTCCATACTCTTGTTTATAACCCTGTGCAACCAATCGGGCTTTGTAGCGATCAAGACTTCCATCGGAGTGGACTTTTATGGAGTAGATCCATTTACTGCCAATCACAGAGGCTCCTTCAGGAGCCGGTACTAAGTCCCATGTCTGATTTGCTTCGAGAGCAAGCAATTCCTCATTCATAGCATCCTGCCAGTAAACAATCTTCGAGGCCTGTGAATATGAGGTGGATATAGGAGCACTATCTAAGGATGAAAAGAGAGCAGGAAAGCCATAACGGTTAGGGGCACTAGAAAGACGATTAGATCGTCGCAAAGAGAGGATATTATCAGAAGAAGCTTGGTTACCTGTAGGAGCAATAGGCGGCACTATGAGATGATCAGGAGAGGGAGGCACCATAGGAGGAACCTTGTTACGCCGGACATAGACCTTGAGAGCCGGAGAGGCTGAAGCTGGGGAGGCAGAAGCAGACTCCGAGAATTGGGGCAAATAGGACACAACAATAGGGTGATGATCTAAACGCAATGAAAAGAAAGGAATGTGTTCCAGGAAGATCACGTTTCAAGAGATTCGCATGCGTTTCTCAAACCGGTCATAACACAAAAACCCTTTGTGTTCAGAACTGTAGCCAAGAAAGATGCATTTGGCAGCCTGTGGAGAGAGCTTAAGCATTCAGTCGGTGGAAGATGAACAAAACATAAACAACCAAATACACGTAAGTGAGTATGAAGGAGGATGTTCAAAGAGAACTCCGTAAGGAGTAGTCTTGCCTAGAACAGTACTAGGAAGACGATTGATCAGATACACCGCAGTCTGTGCAGCATCACACCAAAATTCAGTAGGAACTAAGGATGCAAGTAAAAGGGTACGAACAGTTTCAAGAATATGTCGGTTCTTTCTTTCCGCAATTCCATTCTGTTTCGGAGTGTGCGGACAAGATTTTTGATGAAGAATTCCTTTATCAGAAAGGAAAGCAGAGAATTCATGAGATAGATATTCTCCGCCAGAATCGGATCTAAGGATCTTGATATCTTTCTTAAATTGGGTGTGGACCATGTTATAGAATCTTTGAAAAATAGAAAACACTTCAGATTTGAAACGCATAAAATAAATCCAAGTATAACGGGAATGATCATCAATAAATGTCACATAGTACTTGAGTCCTGCCCTACTCAAGGTAGGAGCAATGCCCCAAACATCAGTGTGAATTATGTCAAAAGATTCTAATGCACGAGAATTATGAACAGAAAAAGGCAAAATATGACTCTTACTTAAACAACAAGCTTCACATTTGGATTGAGCTAGAGAAGACATCATTTTATTATCAATAGTAGAGTCCAAACAACCAAGTTTAAACAAAGAAATTAAATAGGCATTGTTCACATGACCAAGACGTTTATGCCAAACTGTCCACAAGTTTTTGAAATTATTAGAAGAAGAAGCAAAGAAGGAATGATGTCCAATGTCCAGCAAAAACAGGCGTCCATGTTTACTCCCCGTCGCGATCACCTTCCCAGTTTGTCGCCCCTGTATGACACAACCAGAAGAAGAAAAGTGAACAAGATAGCCATCATCAATAAGTTGTCCTACAGAAAGTAAATTGGCGGATAATTTTGGAACAAAGTAGACATTGGAAAGGGTGATGGATTGGCCAGTGACACTAGATAAAGTAATGGTACCAACTCCAGAAATGGGTAGTTGATCACCATTGGCAGTGGTAATTTTTTCTTTTCCAAGGTAAGGGTGGGAATCTGTAAAGCTATGTTCCACAGATGTCATATGATTTGAGGCTCCTGAATCTAAAAACCATGTGGAAGAGGTGATAGAAGAAGACAAAGATGCAGAAGAATGAAAAGCAAGAGATGCTATATGAGAATAAGGTTGATACCGACCACCAGAGAAGCCCATAGACGCATATGCAGAGGTGACTGTGCTCTGGATCAGTTCTTGAATCTGAGCAGGAGTCATGGATATAGCCCCGGAAGAAGTGCTGCCTGTATCTGACACGGGGGCTTGAGCCTGAAATGCAGAAGGAACATTGTGTCTCATTCCGCCGCTGTAGGCTGCGACAATCATCAATCACATGACCGGTCCTTTTGCAATATTTGCAAACCAGTTTCTTGCGACAATTTTTGGCAATATGTCCAAAGCCTTTGCATTCATAACATTGAGTAAGCTTTGGAGTTGCCAAAAGAGCCGAGTCAGCAGGAAGAGGAGCAAGGAAGGCTTTGGGAGCTTCGGGTGCTTCCAGAATAGTGCGCTGTGAAGTGAGACGAAGTTCTTCGCGAAGGACTTCTTGGAAGCAAGTATCAAGATTGGCAATATTCTCCCTGTTCATGAGTGCAAACCGAATAGATTCAAATTCAGGTCGGAGATGCATAAGAAACTGGCTGATGTGAGTTTCTTCTTGTAATTGGAGAGCCTCAGATAGAAATCCAGAAGAGACGGTTTGGATTAGCATGGAATCCCTTTCAGTCCACAGGGTGAGGAAACCATTAAAGTATTCCTGCACAGTTTTATCCCCTTGACTATATTTGGCAATTTCACTATCGAGATGAAATTTCCGGGCTTTATTGGTTTGATGGTAGATTTTCTTCAGATGAGCCCACATATCAGCTGCCGTGGTGTATGCTTGAAGAGCCACAGTAAGAGAGGGATCAATAGAGTTAAGGATCCAAGTGACTACTTTCGCATTTTCTTTCGACCAGTTGGCGAGACCTTTTGAGTCAGCAGTACTTGTAATCTGAGGCTTCGTTATGGATCCGTCAAGATAACCAAAAAGTCCCTGTCCTTCCTCAAGTGGAAAGACCAGGAAATATAATTCTGCCCGTTAAATTTGATTGGGATAACATCGTATTTATCCATTGCAGAATATCAAGGAAGAAGGTCAACAAAGAGCAGCAGCACAACCAATCAACAATGGGAAAGGAGGAGAACAGCCAGCAGCAGCACAAGAAGTTTTAAAAACTAGCAATAGAGGTCGCAGTAGTTTCTGATGAAGAATCCAGCCACAAAAATCACAACACAGTGCATAAGTGTCCCAGACAGAGCCAGGCGACCATGAAATTTGGACCTGGATCTGTGCGTGGGCCCCACAGGATTGTCTAATCACAGATCAAGTTTGATCTCTGTAAAGTGGATCAAATTGACTTCCTTCAGTCCAAATCTGATGAGATTTGGAAAAGGATCCACAAATCTAGACGGTGGTGATGAAATCCTATTGAGAAAAACCATCAGATGAAGAAGAGGTTGGAAACTACCTCAAAGGTGATGAAAAAAATCCAGAAAAATCACCAGAATTCCCAGAAAACCCAGTCGACCATTCCTGTATGCAAGGATGGAGGCTTCTTGACGATCGTCAGAAGTCCACAGTCGCAGACGATGACCAGCGACGTCAGACGACCAGTCGTTAGTGGATCGATCAACACGTGGGGTCCATTAGAGGATCAGTGACCAGATCTGAGGTTGGGGATGGAAGGACACAGTATTTCCGCAACTCCAGGCCAAAGTCTTACTCAAAACGGATCAAAATCCACAAATTGGAACGGCTGTGATGAAAATTGTTGCACAAAACTGAAATATCACAAAATCAGGTGGATATCCTACCTCTGATGACCCAAAAATCTTGAAAAAATATTCATAAATAAGAGGAGAACCAGACGATCAATATGGGCTGCTTCTGCTGCTATGATGATGATGATCGCTGGTGGGCCACTTTTGATCTGAGATGATCAGGAACTATTATAAAGATGATTTTCACTCCAGGAAGAAGATCCAAGCCAGGAATAATGATTGGATCAATGAGAGAAGAAGATCAATGATAATTGATCATAACCTCGCTCTGATACCATGTAATTTTATGTAATAACATGAAGAAGAAAGAGACGAGAGTTGGAGAGAAACTGATGTCCACCAAGAGGATCGTCAGTGTTTTTATATTGTCATTATGCCCTAATCAAGGGCTTTAAACATGCTAATTAATACAATCATAATCAAGAATGAATCAATCTCCTAATCTATGTAAGGAAGTTGTACAGGGAAATTAGCAACACTAAACTAGCAACAAAATCTAATCAATGATCCCACACGTGGGATTTGTATATATATACACCTATGTGGGCTGGGCCCGTGGGCCTAAGTGATCCGAAGCCCACACTATCTTCTACAGATTCATGTGAAGATTTAGTCAAATCCTTGTATATAGCATTTCTTTGCGTATATACCATTTCTGTATTGATTAGATTTTTTATACCATTCCTGTAGTGAATAGATCTCATACATAGGCTGTAATCAGATTATATAGGCTGTAATCAGATTATAATTGATTGTAATTACAGCCCTTAATTGGGCCATCAACTGTATATAAAAGGGTGTTGATCCTATCTTGGTACATTACCAATTTCCCACAAATCTCTAGTTCATTCTGCTCTCTTCACCTTTACATGGTATCAGAGCTAGGGTATCTTCATCAAAGGCCTGCTTTCTTCCATTCAGGAAGTTAATTTGCAGTCTCCTACAGCAGATTTTTATCTCAACATGTAAAGAGACTGCTGTGATGATCAATCTGATCAACAGCAAGGTCCATCTCCAGATTGCAATCTCTCTTTGCATCAACAAAGATTTCTGCATCCTCTTTTCTTCTGTTCAAGCATTAGAATCAATTATTCTGCAAGAGGATCTCCATCTACACACAGTCACGTGACTGTTCTGATCAACCTGATCAACAGTGGGCCCCATCTCTGATAAGCGATCACACCAACAAGCTGCATCATCAGGGTCGCCCATTTATCCTTGGTTTTTAAGCATTTTTTAAAGATTTATCAGCTTCATCAGGTCAGTGATTTACCCATTTATCTGGATTGGCAGTTTTTCAAGACAGTTTTCCTTTTGTCTCATCAGAATCACATCCAACCATTGGATTGGACTGGTTCTTCTTCCAATAGAGTCAAAAACCCATCTTGATGACAACCTGGAAGGCTGATTAGTGCATAAATCACCCTGTGAGAAGATCTGGTCATTCAAACACAAAATTTTTGGGCGCCCAGGCACTGTTTTTTTTCTGTTTTCCTTCTGAATTCAATAGTCATTCTACTTGAAGCATTTCTCACTACTTCTCATCTCAAATTAAGTTTTGTGCTAATCATGGAAAAGGTGGACGTTATCCCTATTAAATTGGATGGAACAAACTACATGAGTTGGTCCTTCCATCTCAAAAACTTAGTGACAGGACAGGGATTACTAGGATATTTAGATGGAACTACCCCAGCACCAATAGCAGTGCCTAAAACCGATGATTCTGGTGCCAAAACACTTGCATCCCGGAACCAAAACAACGTGAAAGTCGTCACTTGGATCCTCAATTCTGTAGATCCATCTATCTCTTGGCACTTCAAGCCTATACAGCGGCTTCTGACATGTGGGTCCATCTCAAAAATGTGTACCAACAGGCTAACAAAGCAAGACGCTTTCATTTGGACTCTAAATTGGCCAAATATTGTCAAAATGATAAAACTGTTTATCAATATTACAGTGGTCCCTTGCCTTGTAGACTGAGAGAGACCAAATGTTCCTGCAGTCATTTTCTGCAGTATTTCTTCCCCAGGCTCTCGAACTACAAGAAGAATTACACGTTAGCCAATTCCTTATGAACTTACGTTTGCAATTTGAGCCTGTCCGCACTGCCCTAATGAATCGAGAAAAATCTCTAGACTTGAACACTTGTGTCCAAGAAGTTCTTAGAGAAGAAACCAGGCTCAGGTCTACACAGTCTATTACTAGTGAACTGAAGATTTTTTTCACTAGTCAAGAGCCTGCACCAGTTGATGACATTGCTCTTCTTACTGCTAGAGGTCAAAAACCCCAATGTTATGAATGCAAGAAATACGGACATGTAGAATTGTCGCCAAAAACTATTTTGCAACTATTGCAAAAGAAATGGTCATGTCATCTCTGAATGTACAAGACGACCTAAAAAGAAACCAGAACAGCTTCCGAAGCGTGGACCCACTGCTCTTCAAGCTCAATCCAGCATTCAGCAAACTGCTCAAGTAGCTGATAATGAACAGGTGACCATGACGAATGCTCAGATTCGGGATCTGATAAACTCTTCAGTCAATTCAGCTTTTGCATCAATGGGTATTAATGGTCTGTTTTTTCCTCATACTGCTTTACCTACTTTTCATTCAGCTTTGTCTACATATATAAACCCATCTATTTGGTTCATAGACTCAGGGGCATCCAACCATATGACGTCAGTAGAACAAAATCTGCAGGATACTCAAACTTATGTCCGCAATGACACTATAACCATAGCAAATGGTCAACAACTGTGTATTTCTGGCATAGGTTCCTTGGAATTTTAACCTCATCTAAGAAGTCATTTGCCCTTCAAAATGTTTATTTTGTTCCACACCTTTCTGCATATCTAATTTCCGTTGGACAACTTGTTGACTGTGGATATCTTGTTAACTTTTCTCCAAACGGCTGTGTGATTCAGGAACAGCAAATTAGGAAAGTGATCGGGATGGGGAGTAAGCACGGCAGGTTGTTTCTTCTGGACACGGGACATCGTTCTCTCTTTACTTCCTCTATCAATGCTTTTAATAATGTGTGGACCACTTGGCACAAACGCCTTGGTCATCTGAATAATGAATGGTTGATTTCTTTATTCAAACTAGGATGTCTAGACAGAACCTTTAACAATAAAATTATCTCTACCTTTGCTGAATCCAAATGTGAATCATGTTGTTTAAGCAAGAGTCATGTGTTGCCCCTTCCAATTCATTATTCACGTGTTACTAAGCCTTTTGATGTTATTCACACCGATGTGTGGGGAATTGCTCCTCAATTGAGTAGGAATGGGTATAAATATTATGTCAACTTTATCAATGAAGATTGTAGATACAAATGGATTTATTTTTTAAAATCTAAATCTGATGTGTTTCAAACCTTTACAAAGTTTTATTACATGATAAATACCCAATTCCAAACACAAATCAAAGTGAGATTCGTTCTGATTCTGGTGGGGAATACACTTCTTCTGCCTTCTCTTTTCTATTTGAAAAAAGGGCATTATTCACCAAAAATCATGTCCGCACACACCACATCAAAATGGCATAGCTGAAAGGAAAAATAGGCATATCCTTGAAACAGTTTGCACCCTACTTATAGAGGCGCCTGTACCTCCACAATTCTGGTGCGAAGCATCCCACACAGCAATACACATCATAAATCGTCTACCTTCTTATGTTCTTCACAAGACATCTCCATATGATTGTCTTTAGGTGAACCACCATCCTATGATCACTTACGGGTTTTTGGGTGTCTTTGCTTTGTCCATCTTCCATCCATTGAGAGGAACAAGCTTTCCCATCAAGCAGCAAGATGCATGTTTTTGGGATATAGTGATGATCATAAGGGATTCTTGTGCTATGACCCTTGTGATAAGAGACTTTGGATATCACGTAATGTTGTGTTCTTAGAACACATTCCCTTCTACTCTCTGCAGTCTGACAAACATCCAATTCAAGTGTCATATCTCCTGCATTTCCCAGAATCGACATCTCTTTCTCCACCTCTTACAAGTGTCTATGCTCGTCGTCCAAAAATTACACTACCAGCTGCTCCTTCACTTGATCCACCCCTATTGCCGGCTCCTACATCCGTAGGTACAACTCTTTCTTCTCCTCCTAAATTACGACGCTCTAGTCATTCATTTATGCCACTTGACAGTTATGGTTTTCCTGCTCTCCTTACCTCATTAGATCCTATTCCAGTTCTTACTTATTGCCAAGCCTCAAAATTACCCTGCAAATGTGATGCAATGAATGAAGAGTTATTAGCTCTTGAATCTAATTCGACTTGGGATCTGGTTCCAACTCCTTCAGATGCTTCTATTATTGGCAGTAAAGGGTCTACTCTATCAAGGTTCTTTCTGATGGGAGTTTGGATAGGCACAAAGCACGGCTTGTTGCCCAAGGCTACAAACAAGAGTATGTGATTCACTATGAAGAGACTTTTGCACCAGTTGCTAAAATGACGACAGTTCGTTGTTTACTTAGCATTGCTGCCATCCAACATTGGCCACTCTGGCAAATGGATGTAAAAAATGCATTCTTACATGAGGATCTTCATGAAACAGTCTCATGAGACCACCACCAGGATATGCCTGTCCTACAAAACATGTTTACAAACTGAAGAAATCGCTATATGGTCTTAAACAGGCCCCTCATGCATGGTTTGACAAATTCCGATCCGCCATTCTTCAAGCTCAATTTTACCAAAGTCCAAATGACAGCTCTCTATTCTTTAAACGTACCTCTCGTGGCTGTACTATTTTGTTAATATATGTAGATGACATGATTATAAGTGGAAATGATGCGGTTGGAATCTCTGAACTCGGGACCTACCTCATGAAGACCTTCAAAATAAAGGACCTTGGGTCCTTAACTTACTTTCTTGGTTTAAAAATTTCTCTAACAAAACAGGGTATTCGTGTGGGTCAAATGAAATCTGCTGAGGATTTAGTTAAATCCGCCCGTCTAGAAAATGCTAAGTCCTTTGACACACCCCTAGAGCTCAATGTCAAAATCGAAAAAGATGACGACAATCCTTTTGAAGATCCAACGATATTCCGTCGTCCAGTGGGCAGCTTACTATATCTGACAATGACTCGGAAGGACATATCCCACGCAGTTCAGACGGTTAGTCAATTCAACAGCAACCCTCATACACCACATCTTCATGGGGTCCACCGCATTTTACAGTACATTAAAGGCACTATCAATTGTGGACTATTTTATCCTTCAACAAATTCATTGCAATTACAAGCTTATGCTGATGCAGACTAGGCTGGTTGTTCGGATACCCGCCGATCTACTTCAGGCTGATGCATGTTTCTTGGTAACTCTTTGATTTCGTGGAAATGTAAAAGCAACCCACCATTTCCAAATCATCAGCAGAAGCAGAATACCGTTCTTTGTCTTCAGCAAGTAGTGAGATTGTATGGCTTCGTCGATTACTTAGAGAGTTTGGTGTATTTACAGTAACTCCAACTCCACTCTATGCCAACAACACAAGTGCCATCCGCATTGCAAAGAATACCGTTTATCACGAACGGACTAAGCACATCGAGATAGATTGTCACTTTATTCGGCAGCAAGTTGTCACTGATGTCATATCTTTGCCTTATGTTTCATCTCACAAGCAGTTGGCAAATGTCTTCACAAAAGCACTCCCTCGCGATCGTCACAACTATATATGCTCCAAATTGCTGCTCTATTCCACCCTGCACCAATTTGAGGGAGAGTGTGCAAACCAGGCCCATCAAGAAAGGGCCCAAATCAAGAAATAACTCACGTGGATTCATGTGAAGATTTAGTCAAACCATTGTATATAGCATATCTGTGTGTACATACCATTTCTGTATTGATTAGATCTTATACATAGGCTATAATCATATTATAATTGATTGATCCTATCTTGGTATATTTTTCCCACAAATCTCTTGTTCATTCTGTTCTCTTCACCTTTACAGTCTAATGTATGCTGGAGTACTCGAAGCATTACTAAGAATATCAGAAAACTAATCTCCAGATCGACAGACAGCATGTAAAAATCATAACTGTAATTTTACTTGCACCAGAGTATCCATCATATGTTATTTGTTCTCTCATGGAAAACTGGATTAGACACAATGTGAACTGGCTACAATCATCGCAATGTAAAATCATGAGCAAAAACAAAAAAAATTGCATTTCTTGAATATAGCACCGCCAAATCAATACACAATTACACATGAAAGTCCATTATTTTGTATTCTATTTCAACACCTGAGACGACCATTTTTTAGTTTTTCATGAGATTAGATTTCCTCCAAATGTACAATAACCACTAGAAAGCTTGTCATTGAAAGATCTGGCCGAATCAGAATCACAATATCCCCAGGAATATCCATTTATGAATACCATGCAATAAACCTTTTCTTGGAACACACTCCAAAGTACCTCAAAATTTGAAAGATCAATTTAGATGATGGGATCAGAGTGTGCATGAATTTCCAACCAAATTAACTTCATGATCAATGTCAAGTCGTCCAACTCTCTTCAAACATCTCCAAAGAATTCCGAAAAATAACAATAGGAAACCATGGCAAATGATGACAATTGAGTTCACATAATGTCTCACTGTGGGGAAGTACCACATCCCACATCGCCCAAGTCCTGAGTTAGACAGGGCTTCATATACCTGTTTGGGCCTTCCACCTATCAGCTTAAGCTTTTAGGTTGGTACTTCCGAAAAATAACAATAGGAAACCATGGCAAATGATGACAATTGAGTTCACATCAGGTCTCACTGTGGGGAAGTACCACATCCCACATCGCCCAAGTCCTGAGTTAGACAGGGCTTCATATACCTGTTTGGGCCTTCCACCTATCAACTTAAGCTTTTAGGTTGGTATATGGTTTCTTACATAGTATCAGAGCGGGTTTCGATCCCATCATTCTTGTGTAGCCCACATGGTAGGCCCGTCCATTAAATCTGTTGAGCCTGCACTTGAGGGGGGGTGTGGGGACGTCCCACATCCCACATCGCCCAAGTCCTAAGTTGGACAGAGCTACATCTACCTGTTTGGGCCTTCCACCTATCAACTTAAGCTTTTAGGTTGGTATATGGTTTCTTACACTCACCACTAACCCTAACCCAAGCAGTACGGACACTAAGAGTGGAGCAATAGAACATTGGGAGCAGCACTCAGGGCTTACTTAAATAACAAGCTATGATAATTACGGTCTGAAGGAAGAATAGAGGGAGAGAGGGAGGGAACAGGTGGACTGAGAGAGATAGAGAGAGAGGTAGTATGATCAGCTACTCTGATGTATGTAACGACCCAGAATCCGAGGCCCTTCGAATTCCGTGCCGAGACTCGTAAGCATCACGCGCATCGGTTAAATCAAAAAGATCACATAAAGATTCAAGCATTTACCAGCTTAAAACAACTTGAATTGAAAGTCCAAATTTGATAAACAAATGTAACATTGACGAATAAAATAAAATAATTGCAATGCCTTCCAAATTAAATAATCTAAACAATCTATTAAATCTAATTCATCATCTACGTGGCTTCAATGCTCAAGTACGCATCCCAAAGTTCATCTCCCAGTCACCAAGATTTTCCTGAGTCGCTAAGTTCTGATTACCTGGATTGGGGAAAATCCACAAAATATCAGTACAACTGAGTGAATAGATATTCTAATCTATTTGTGCATTTAAACATATACTTAGATAAGATTACACAACAAAATAAAGTAATATCCAAAGTCCCATTCAAGCCAAGGTTGGAATCGGGTCAAACAAACGACAACCTCCTAGCCACCTGATAGCACCAGCCTAAAGTTCATGTTCCACAAAGATATCACATGTACACAGAGTTCCCAAAACTCATTCCTGCACATCTCAAAATCATTCTTTTCTATCCCAACCAAAACTAACCATGAAGGTCCAAAATAAAACCGACCACCAAGGTCCAAAACCAGCAAACTGGTACCATAAAACCGACCTTTCCCAAAAAGGTCCAACATCAGTAATCCTCACAAAATCGGCCATACATGCTCATAGTCTAAGGGTGTCCAAAAGGTTCCTCCAAACAAACAAAGTCATCGTATCTCAGTTTTCCAATCAAATAGCAAATATATGTCTCATCAAAAATATGATATTTAGCATGTCCTCAACATTAGTAAAGGGCAAATTCCATAATCAACCCCTTCTCAAATTATGTGGATTTAATCTGCCCCAGTCCGAATCAAAATTGGCGTACGAGATGAGAGAGATCAATCACATAACTCCCCCTCTACAGTTTTGAGGGAAATATTGATATATATATATATATATAAACCACACAATCTACCATGTGAGATCCCCAAATAACAATAGCACAGAACAGGTATCATAATCCACAATATGTTTCAAAACATAATTACGCAAGTAATGAAATAAAGAAAAAAACTCCAACAATAAATATAATAACCATAATTGATCAGCCCTTATTTGTAATTTCATAAAGTCTGAAATCCAAGGAATGTTCTCAAATTAATCAAAACAGGCCCAGCTATGAAAACAATAAATATCAGGCCCTTTTGTCTAAATTCTAGAAACTTAAGGGGCAAAGGTAAGAACTCTAACAGAGTTAATGTTATGAACATGTGTACTCCCTTATTCAAAACGTGTCCAGGTCAACAACACCCTTCTTTTAGCTTTTTCATGTACAAGTCGAAAACACACAGAAACCCAGTTCTGGAGGAGGGCTTCACACCTACAAAAACTGGAATGCTTGGATAGTGGGCCACATGGGGTCCACTCCATATAGGTCCTGGACCTTAGTGGTCGACCATGAGTCTACATTCAGATCCATGGTCCCGATCTATCATCAAGTGGGCCATGGGGTCCCACAACCCCAGTCAACCCAAACTGGTTTCTGTCATGCCGTAACTGGAATTTTCTAAATTCTGCACTGCATCTCCAATGATTTGATCATCTTAGCAATACAACAAGGTCTGGAAATAGTCTAAATCATAGGAACCACAATCATCAGATCTACCAACAAAATTTAAATGTTATCGGACCCATAACCATGATATGGGTTTGTCAACACTGTCATTTTGGTCCTCAAACATGTAATATGTTGTGGAGAATTCAATTTATCCATATTTAATGCTTCAAACAGTTCTGGGAAAACAAGCAGTACAAATTTACATAGCAAAACAACAATTGATACACATATCTTCATATAGGAAAGACAACACAAAGTGTGTATGTGGAATTCTACTCACCATAAAATAGAGAAATAAAAATATACACAGGAGCAAAGCCAGAAATTCAGAACCATACAATTAGATCAGAATTTCTACTCACCTGTTATGGCTTGATGGAAAAGAAAGCAAAAGAGAGAGAGAGAGAATAGCTTGAGAGAGGCTTGGGGTCGATCAATATATAAAAGCTAGAAGTTAGAATCCTTCCCAAAGTCCTCTTCCTAATTTTATTATTTCCTGCTCACATGCCAATCCTATTCCTAACATTACCAGGAGTCTATGGTATAAGCAACACAAGTCCCATTCGAATTCCTCCTTCAAACTATGGGTCCCAATAATTCTAAGAAAAATCAAGATAATTAAATATTAAATATCAGAAAATAACCTAGCCCTTATACTGGGCCCGGGGTATTACAATTTAAATTAAAGAGAAATGACAAAACAAGAAAAATTCACTTTGCATTTAAAATTAAAGACTAACTTAAACCAAGGGATCGGTATTCTCTATCTCATAGCCAAAACCAACCTTTGTTGTGTGGTTCAGCAAGGAGTTCAAACCAGCTAGTTTCCATATCACTGCCATCATTTCTGATAACAGACTGAATATCTTCAATTGAACTTGAAACCTCAGACTCACTCCAAAGCTGGCAGATAACTTTCTTGGCATCATCCAGTCTCCCTACCTACGAAGATGGTATCAGTGGCAGCCTTAACAGGCACTTGAAAATTGAAAGTTATAAAAAGAAAATTCATTAATAAAATTAAAAAAAAAAAAACAGAGAGTGTTTATATCATACTTTACATAGCCAGCGAGGACTCTCGACAGCAAACTGCATACCCAAAATAAGAAAAAACGCAGGGAAACTTGCAATATACAGCATCGTTCTCCACCTGTAAACCAAGATTTAGTAAACTCTCAAACAGACGAAAATTCAAAAAAAAAAAAAAAAGAAAAAAGTCCCTACAGTTGTCCTCTAGAACAATCTATGATGCAAGATGATATCCTTAGTAGAAGAAGGCACATGTGAAGTTGAATCAATAAGTGAAAAATTGAACTGCAGGTAAACAACAAAATGCACATGCAGTAAGCATCACTGTGAATTGACATCCATAGATTTTCTGCTAGGCTTACTGAAGATGACAAGGGTATTATTACTTATTTGTTGCCAAATATAAGTTTTCAAAGGAGGCACACTTCCTTGCATAGACGTACTACAGATGCATATCAAATCATCGATCTTTTCTTCAAGGAATTGCGCATGGGGTACCCTGAACCCATTATATCTGATTATGACTGGAGATGGAAACAGATCAGGTTCAAGTCGAGTTCATAATATGCCCAGATTGGAACCCAAATTTACCAAATGGGACCCATACCCGAACCCATACCCAATTCATCTTCAGGTTACAGGAACCATACCTGCACCCCAATTTAAATTCAAGGCCCAAACCCAGGCCTAAACCAGAAAATAACTTGTAGCTTGGCCTAAATTGAGGCCAAAATACTTTTATATCAATATGATATACATGAACACCATATATACATAATAATGTATGGTCATAGTATTGGGAACAAGGGTTCTCGGGTATGAAATTCATGGACATGAACTGGACCCTGGTTTTATTGGGTCCTTGCAATGGGCCCAAACCTGGACCTGAATTAAAAATGGGTTGAAATATTGGACCAAAACCAATTTTTCAATGTGGATCCTTCAAGCATTGTTGTATCTATGGACCAGTTTTCATTCCCAATCACAACACAGTACTTTAGCAACTTCATCACACTTTGTGGAAACACTTGGTGTTTGCAGCTCCAATTCTCTAGAGCATATTACCCTCAAACAACTGGGAAACTAAGGATGCAAAACAGAGCCTAGGTTGAGAGGTGTTACTGGATCTAATGCAAGGCAACAGTACAGGGTTCTCCCAACAGTGAAGTTCACATATAATAATTGCATTAAGCAGTGATTTTCTATATCTTCTTTGTAGGGACAAAGTTCAAACGGTGTTTACAATATCTAGTATTGTTGCCCACACCAACTATTGTTTGCAACCACTTACTCTAAAAACTTAAGTTGATAGAGAATGGTGTAACAATGTATATCAAACGGTGTTTACAATATCTAGTATTGTTGCCCACACCAACTATTGTTTGCAACCACTTACTCTAAAAGCTTAAGTTGATAGAGAATGGTGTAACAATGTATATCAACGTTCACAAACACGCGCCCCCCCCCCCCCCCGGGCACGTGTGGGCTCCTTCATGGAAATTACACTCCCCATGGGAGAATACAGGGGCTCCACACGGTAATCACACCCTACATGGGAGAATACAAGGCATAATAGCTCCAGGGACTCAAATACTCAACCTCCCACTCTGATACTATGCTGACAACCACTTACTCTAAAAGCTTAAGCTGATAGAGAACAATATAACAATGTATATCAAGGTTACAACAAACTATATCAAGTGATGATTGTAATGACCCAATTTTTGGGGCTTATTTGTTTTTGGGTCTTCTAAATACTAATTGAAATGCCCATATATAAGAAGTTTTATTTTTGTTGGCTTGCCTAATGGGCCTTAAGATAATTAGAATTTTGGTATAGTTTTTAGGGCCCACTGGACTTGGGTTATGTGTTACATTCATAAGCTAAGTGGTGGAACCTGTCACAACATGAGGAATTGTGTTTTAAGTTAGTGAGAGGGGACCCACACTTAAGCCAAAAAAATAAATAAATAAATAAATAAAAGAAGGGACTTGTGCAAGTCCCAAATGGGACTTGGACTTGCACACATCTCCTGAGGCATTTTGGGGGTTGCGCACAATAGAGGGGGCTCTACTAGTATCCCACGACAGCATTAAGGGTTCTTTCTCTTAGAAACTCTATTTTTCCCTTACTGCCCTAGTATTCTTCTTCTTACCTTCAGTCTGTATCTCTTTGGGAAGAAACCCTAATCTAAGATCTTTGGAAATCAAGGAGAAGGGAACGGAGGAGGAGCTCTCAAATTTGATGACATACAGCCTACCACAAGTAAACAAAGGAACTAGATTCTATTCAAGATGAGGGAAATTCTGCCTGATTGTGTATTTGGTGTTTGTTTTAATTTGTATATTGGTAGAATTGGAATTTTATTTTTTCCAGAATTGGTTCACAATGGAGAAGGAGCAGATGCTCAGAGATCATGAGAAATTGGCCAAGATCAGATCTGGGCCTTAGATGCTGGTTGATGATCTAGGGTTGGCCAAAATCAGTTTGGGCTATATGGTGACGGCGAAACCCTGGATCATGAGATGTAGGGCTGGTCAACCTTATGTTTGGAATTTCAGGCATGTTTCTTATATTATTTCAATTCTGATTTGAGGCTAAATTATATTTTTACAAACTGTAGACCTCCTTGGAATGCTATTGTGTTTGAAAATTTAATTCCTTGATGTTGTATGTATGCTAGTATCAGGTTACATTAAATGAACATTAATAAATAATCTGCGATCTCAATTTTGATGTAGGAAGATTGATTTCCTTGGTAAGACACCTGTTCAATTCAGTTTTTAAAAAATTTGTATACAGATTGGTGGATGGTTTTTGTATACCCATTCTGTTTTGGGAAGCACAACTGGTTACTTACGCTGTAACAGGAGACCCATATCAGAAAAATATACTTCTGAAATTATTGTGACAATTAAGAAATATTCTACACTAGAAATGGGCTGGATGTAGTGACATCACGCACATGATAATGACCCATTCCGACTTTGGCAAGGGAAAAATTCCAACCAGGAAAGGTTGCGTTGTTCACTGCAGAAACCGAAACGGTTTACTTCTAAATTGATCATTTAATTAATTAATAAAAGAAAGTTATTCAGCATTTGGCTGGTTGTATTACTCTTTTGGACACCCTCAAATGCCAAGAACAGTATAGGTACACTCATATACAAGGGCCAATTTGGGAGTTTGATTCTGAAACTCAGATATATTTTTAAAGGGTTGCACATGTGTTGAAGAGAGAATTGAATATATGTTTGATTTGTGGACATGCTATGATTTGTTGTGTTACTGGGGGACTTTCTAGTCATGCTGTGGGGTTGATGGATGAGGATTGAGACTTGGTGTTGCAAATTATTTTGTTGTGTCTATGAGATAGATTATTGTCATAAGAGTAAGGGAGGACTGCTGTGATATGGCTGATGCGGGAGAGTCTTATGGTGTGATGAAGGGCATGAGTTGTGATTCGAGCTCAGAAATGTGGTGTGTGAAACATCTGTTGCGGACCAGTGCTAGTATTCAATTGAGGCTAGTCAAGGTGTCTCACATGAGTAGTTTGATGGAGCATATGATTTACGAAAGGTTTATTTTTTTTGTTCCCATAACTAGTAATGCATCTCTCTTGGTCACATATGATTACACAGTTGTACCCAATTATGTAGAGTTTATCCTCACTCAGTGGTTACTGATTCCCCGTTTGTCCTTGTCAGGTAACAAGATTGTAGGAGCATGTGCGAGCTGCGATGATCAAGCGCTTAACTTTGACATCCGTGGCTGCAAGGCATATCATCAAAGATGATGAGGATTAGCCTCGTTTGGATTTTAGTTCTGAATTTATGAATAAAAATTAGTTAGACTGGACTACTGGATTTTATTAATGTTGTGTATTTAGACAGTTTTTCTTCCTTTATACATGATCTTTAGTCATGGATATTAGATGATATAAACAAATGCCCAGCGGTATGCTTATATGGTGGATTTGATTTATGTTGGTTTGATTGCCCATTAGTCATAGTCCAGGACATGCGGGTCCAGGGTTTGGGATGTGAGAATGATGCCAAAGCATTAGCTGATTATATTCACAGCCTTCACAACCAGATCTAACAAAAGATTGAGGCAAGTGATGATAGGTACAAAGCAAGTGTGGACACATCTAAAAGGTCAACTCTTCTGAGGTTAAGCTTCCCCAGGCGGGGGCGCGGGACGACGTGGAGTACAAACAGTGATTTCAACCAAGCAGCCAGATGTAGTAGAGAAGAAGCATGAGGAATTGCTATCAAAGCAGTGTGAAATGTAGAGGAGGGCTTGGTTCAAAAAGTACATGGATCACAAAGGAAGAGATATCATGGATATAAGCTGACAGACTGCAGGCTTACAAGTTACACACCTAGTCTGTGCTGAGTTCTTCCCAACCCAAGGGAACGATGCAGCCCAGCCCATTAGGGTTCACAGGCACAGGCCCAGATCCAGCGCAAGACCAAGCCAGGCCTCTAAACTGCTAAGCAGGTCCAGCTTCATAGGGGCCCAGTGATGCAATACGGAAGTCCAAAAGAGGCCATGGGCCTACATGATGGGCCCAGTCATCAAATCCAGCCCTTTGGGTGCATCCCACAGGCCCAAATTGACTGAGAATGTTACTGTGGAAATACTTCTAAATTTATCTAAGGGTTGATTAGGAATTGTTGCTTATTTTATGAGAATTAGTAGCTTCTATTTTCATTATAATTCACTGTTTTTAGTAGTCTTAATACATTATAAATAGAGTAGTCCTTTATTGTAAAGCATGCTATTCTTAATAAATTATTTTCTCTGAGAATTACTCACGTGAGATATAGATTGTTTCATGGTTTCGTTTGTGCCCTAGTGGCTGGAATCCATCCTTGGATTCGATCAATCCTTCGGGAGATTGATCTACTACCCGATCGCTGCATCAATTTGGTATCAGAGCCCAAGCGATCGCCAGGGAGATGCCTGTCCTTCCCGGATTCTCTTTCGTTCCCTCCACTCATCATCATCTTCTTTCACCCAACACTATCCGCATCCACCATCCAAATCCCAGAACCCACCTTCCCTAATCCAGAACCCCAGTTCCCACCACAGACACCCACATCTCCTCAGCCGAACCCAATTCCCCAATCGAGACTCCTAAGCCAAACCCCAACATCACAAACCTCAATCTCATAACCAAATCCCTAAACCCACAAGCCCTAATCTTTTACTTTTCCCCAAATCCCAAACCCAGACCTGCCGAAACCCCTCAGCCCAACACCTGCAAAAACCTAATACCCTAAGCCAGAAAACCCATCCGCACGGAACCCATCCCCACCATCTCATCTCGCCTCGCATCCCTGCAACCAGCCATCTTCGTTCGAAACAAACCCCACCCATCAGAACCAAAAAAAAAAAAAAACAGAGAGTGAGAGAGGCGCAGAAAGAAGCAGAAGGAAGAAGATAGCTAAGTTGAGAAGTTACCTTGCACCGACGACAATCGCAGTACACCAGCAACAAGCACCGCCAGCATCGCTCGCCTGCGCCATCACCATCACAGCACGAGAGAAGCTAGCATCATCAGTCGCTGCTGCCATCGCCTTTCTTCCTCCCAGCTCGTCTTCGTTCTTCTTCTTGTTCTTGGAGTCGAAACAGGTAAGAGGGAACCCTCTTATTTTACTCTCTGCACGACTCCCACGACTACAAAGGCCTCATCTCCCACGTGTTCCAACACGTGCCTACCTCATACTTGGGCCTAGCCTGCAGTCTCGGCCTGCCTTGAGTCCGGACCCAACCTGAGTCCAGTTACAAAAAAAAAAAAGGTACAGCCCTCATACATGGCTACTCGCACCGAACAAATTTTTCGTGGTAGACTCACTGACATTCAGCGCGATGATTGCATAAAAGATTTATATGAACGGATTGATGCCTTACAACCCACAATCGATGAACTTGCTAAGGCCCCTTTAAACCCTCATGGCGAATCTTCCAGCACTCTTGGCTCACACTCTCATCAATTGGATACTATTCCCCGAGAATCGATCCAAGAATTTTTTCAACGTCTCTTTGCAGACAGGGCCGCAGACAATATTCCACCCGGCCCACACCAAGATGATCTCTCGCGGAAAATCAAATTAGAGGTTGCTGATTTTTCTGGTCAAGGTGATGCTCGAGCCCTTCTTGATTGGCTTACTTCAATTGAAGATTATTTCACTTGGTATCACATTGAAATCCTCAACGAGTCACTTTTGTCAAGATGAAGTTAAAAGGTCCTGCTCGAATTTGGTGGAAAAGTATTGACGACCACAGTGTGCAAATGGGTCGCCCTCCTATCACCCGCTGGGAAGTTATGAAAAAAAGACTGGAAGATAAGTTCTTGCCTTCTGATTACATTGATTTCTTTAATAGTGAGCTTATCAATCTTCAGCAAGGCTCTATGACCGTTGATGAATACACTCATAAGTTCCATGAACTTTGTATTCGATGCAAGACTAATGAAGATGATCGTCTGATGGTCACCCGTTACCGGGAAAGATTGCGCCAAGATATCCAGGATCAATTGGCTGTATTTGACTTCGCCACTGTTAATGCAATCTCTAGCAAGGCGCGACGCATCGAGCAAACACTGCGACAGCAAATTGGGCAACGTTTCAGTAACCAAGCCGGGGAGTCCCACAAAAAGGGTCCAGATTCTACTTTCAATCGGGCCCCGCAACCAGGGTTCCGACCACCTCCAAACCAGCCACAAAATCAAATCCAAAAACAGCAACAAGCTCCAGCACAGGGTCAACAGACTCATCAGCCAATCTGAATACTACTAAAAGCGCTAGTATAGCCGCCAAGCGCGACATTGTCTGTCATTCTTGCAAAACCCGAGGTCATTACGCTAGAGAATGTCCTCACAAGAATCTGCATTGTGAAGGTGAACCTTATGATGAAGAACAGTATGATGAGGAAATTGAAATGGAGAAACCTGATGCACAACTTCCACCCGAACCAGAGTCCGCACTTAAGGTATTCACTGCTGATGATGACAGTCCATTGTTTTTCCTTCACCGCCACCTCTTGGTTGCAGAAGGTATTGAGGAAGACGATGACAACCAAGCTCCAATTTTCAAAACAAGGGTTACTTGTAAAGGCCGAGCTTGCAATGCCATCATTGATGGTGGAAGTGCCATAAGTGTCATATCCAAAGAGGCAGTTGATAAACTTCAGTTGCCAACTATAGAGCATCCGAGGCCTTACAGAGTTGCATGGGTAAATGATTATTCGATTCTCGTTAACCGCCGATGCATTGTTCCCTTGAAAATGGGCTCGTATGAAGATAATGTCCTCTGTGATGTTATTCCGATGAATGTTGCCCACATCTTATTTGGTAGACCTTGGCTGAAACGCTTGAAGGTCGTCACTGATCATGCAGATAACACCTACACTTTTAAATGGAATGGACGCAGAATCCAATTAAAGCCCATGGAAACTCCATTCTCTGTTAAGCAAACCACACCTACTCCTTCCCCTCACATGCTTACAATGCGCAAATTTGAAGTTGAAAGTCAAGAGCAAGGCGTGATGTATGCTTTGGTTGCCAGATAGGTGACCGAACCAAATGAAGACTCCAAGCCATCCCCTCCCCAAGAGGTACAACCATTGCTCAATGAGTTTTCTAATTTAATTCCTGATGAGCTTCCAAATGAATTGCCACCAATGCGCGTCATCCAGCATGCAATACATTTAACTCCTGGAGCATCCCTCCCTAATCTTCGTGCTTATCGAATGAGCCCTTCCAAACATGCTGAACTCACGAAGCAAGTTGATGATCTGTTGCAACGAGGATATATTCGGGAAAGCCTAAGTCCATGTGCCGTACCCGCTCTCCTCACACCAAAGAAGGATGGAAGCTGGCGTATGTGCGTGGATAGTCGTGCCATCAATAAAATCACTGTAAAATACCGCTTCCCTATCCCTAGACTTCATGATATGCTTGATCTTATGATTAGTGCTTCTGTTTTTTCTAAGATTGATCTTCGTAGTGGTTATCATCAAATCAGAATTAGACTAAGTGATGAATGGAAGACAGCCTTTAAAACCAAAGATGGTCTTTTTGAATGGCTGGTCATGCCTTTTGGTCTTTCTAATGCTCCTAGCACATTCATGCGTGTTATGAACCAATTGCTGAAACCATTTATTGGAAAGTTTGTTGTTGTCTACTTCGATGATATCTTGATTTACAGCAAATCCAAGCAGGAGCACCTTGATCACTTCAAGAGCATCTTTGAGGTTCTTCGCCGAGAACGTTTCTATGTTAACCTAAAGAAGTGCACTTTCATGAGCAATTTTGTGATTTTCCTTAGTTTTGTTGTCTCTTCAAACGGTATTACAATGGACCCAGCCAAGATTCAAGCTATCCTCGATTGGCCAATCCCACAAACTCTCACTGAAGTTCGTAGTTTTCACGGACTTGCTACTTTCTATAAAAGGTTCATTCGAGATTTCAGCAGTATTATGGCTCCAATCACTAATTGTATGAAACAAGGTGCATTTCAATGGACAAGTGCAGCTACTAAAGCGTTTGGCGAGATCAAACGCAAGATCACAGAAGCCCCTATCCTACGACTTCCAGATTTTAACAAAGTCTTTGAAGTTGCTTGTGATGCTTCTCAGATCGGCATTGGAGGAGTCCTTAGCCAAGAAGGTCACCTGGTTGCATTTTTCAGCGAAAAGCTCTCCGATGCCAAACGCCGATATTCAATCTATGATCTCGAATTCTACGCCGTTGTGCAAACATTGCGACATTGGCGTCATTACTTGGTTGGAAACGACTTTATCTTATATTCTGATCACGAGGCTTTGAAGCATATACAGTCACAACAGCATGTCAGTGATTCTCGCATAAAATGGAGCTCTTACCTCCAACAATTCACTTTCAGTCTCCGCCATAAAGCTGGCAAAGAAAATCTGGTAGCTGATGCTTTAAGTTGCAGGAAACATCTCCTCACTACTATGGCCGCCACTGTCACTAGTTTTGAGCAAATAAAACAGGAGTATACAACTGACAAGGATTCCAGCACAATCTATGCGGATTTTCTTAACGGCGATACGGACAAGCACCCTCCTTACAGCTTACATGATGGATTCTTATTCCGAGGTAACAAACTTTGCCTCCCTGCTACTTCCATCCGAGAACATGTTGTTTGTGAATTGCATTCTGGAGGCTGTAATGGTCATTTGGGACGTGACAAGACTCTCGCTCTTGTGGATGATCGTTTCTATTGGCCACGCATGCGAGTTACTATTATCAGCATATGTGACAGATGTCGCACCTGTCAGTTGGCTAAAGGTAACAAGAAAAATACAGGTTTATATCAACCTTTGCCTATTCCTCGTCCTAAGAAGCACGGACACGGACACGGGACACGGACACGACACGACACGGACACGCTGACACGGCATTTCTCAAAAAAGTAGGACACGGACACGTCGGGGGCACGTTAATAATTAATAATAATAATATATCTAATCATATACTAAAAGATACTATCATTTTAACTTTGTAATCAATTTAGCAATCAAATAAATAAAAATTCAAGTACCACTGTACCAACTAACAAACATATCAAATTATCAAATAGCAATACAAAATTGAAACATACTTAATAATCATTAAACATGAAATATCCTTAGTTCCATAAAATTTAGACTGGCAAGAAGAACACAGCATAAAATTTCGCTGGCTGGAAGATCTTCGATGGGTGGAAGATCTTCGAATGTGGCAGGCTGTTCTTCTTCTTCTTCTTTTTCTCTTTTCTGCTTTTATTTCCTCTTTCACTGGCAAGAAGAACTTTGATTGTGTTATTAGGGCTGGCCCCTTCTTTTTAAGTTATGTCTTTTTACAAAAACCCCCCTCTGCTTTTCTTTTTTAATTTTTAACTTTATTTTTTTTCCAATCAAAACATGCAAACGTGTCTGACACGTGTCCAGAGCGTGTCCAGAACGTGTCCGGAGCATGTCCGAAACGTGTCCGAAATAAAAGACATAAAAAAATCAGCAGGACACTCTTTTTTGCGTGTCCGACACGTGTCGGAGCGTGTCCTGAGCGTGTCCGTGTCCGACACATGTCCGACACGGACACTCCGGCCCCGGAGAGGTGTCCGTGCTTCCTAGCTCATGTCCCATGGGAAAACATCAGCATGGATTTTGTGTTAGGCCTTCCAAAGACTGCACGAAAAGTTGACTCCATCTTTGTTGTTGTTGATTGTTTTTCTAAAATGGCACCTTTCATTCCGTGTACCACTACCTCCGATGCCTACAAAGTAGCTCAACTCTTCTTCAAAGAAGTTATTCGTCTTCATGGCCTCCCCAAGACAATTGTTTCAGATCGTGACACCAAATTTATGAGTTACTTTTGGAAGACATTGCGGATGACAGCCAAGACAAAGCTTCACTTCTCCACTGCTTACCATCCACAAACTGATGGCCAAACTGAAGTTGTTAATAGAAGCCTTGGACAACTATTACGTTGCCTTGTCCGAGATCATATCACCACATGGGATCAAATTCTACCAATGGCTGAATTTGCTTACAATAATTCTGTTAATCGGTCCACCGGCATCTCACCATTTGAAGCAGTCACAGGTGTTCGACCGCGCTTACCTATTGATCTTGTCCCACTGCCTGTTGAAGCATGCCCTTGTGCTGAAGTTGATAACTTCATCAAACACATGCAACAAATACATGATGAAGTTCGACGACATATTGGAGCTAGCAATGACAGTTACAAGGCTCATGCTGACAAACGTCGTCGTTTTCTGGAGTTTTTTGAAGGAGACATGGTTATGGTCCGTATTCATCCGGACAGGTTACCTCCAGGTGCCAACAAGAAGTTACATCCGAGGAATACAGGCCCATTCAGAGTGTTGAAGAAGCTCAGTTCGAATGCCTATTTTCTTGAGTTACCAGCTGATCTTGGTATCAGCCCTACCTTCAATATTGCCGATCTCACTCTCTATCGTGGGCATGATACTGAGGATGATTCTAATGAACAAATCATTACGTTACCAGCTGCTCCGCCACCTACTGATAAAATCATTGATGTTCTTGATGATCAGCTTGTTTCTACTCGTCGCGGCGGATTTCAGAAATTCCTTGTTCGTTGGCATAATCGACCCATATCCGATGCTACCTGGATTACGGCTACCGACTTCCAGCGTCTGAATCCAGATCTTTATGAGCGCTATCAAGCGATTAACTCGCCGGAGTCGAGTTCTCTCAAGCCGGGGAGAGTTGATGCAATACAGAAGTCCAAAAGAGGCCATGGGCCTACATGATGGGCCCAGTCATCAAATCCAGCCCTTTGGGTGCATCCCACAGGCCCAAATTGACTGAGAATGTTACTGTGGAAATGCTTCTAAATTTATCTAAGGGTTGATTAGGAATTGTTGCTTATTTTATGAGAATTAGTAGCTTCTATTTTCATTATAGTTCACTGTTTTTAGTAGTCTTAATACATTATAAATAGAGTAGTCCTCTATTGTAAAGCATGCTATTCTTAATAAATTATTTTCTCTGAGAATTACTCACGTGAGATATAGATTGTTTCATGGTTTCGTTTGTGCACTAGTGGCTGGAATCCATCCTTGGATTCGATCAATCCTTCGGGAGATTGATCTACTACCCGATCGCTGCAGCACCCAGATTGTCTCAGCCTACAACAAATAGCATGTTATAATGCAGTACCTTGGCAGTTAACCTACTTTTTTTTTAACCTACATTTTTTTTCATCACTGTATTTAATTAAAGTGGGGAACAACCGTAAGCAATTATTATTATACTGTTAGATCTCGTAGCACTAGGTATTGAGAACAAAAGCTAGGACAAACTCAAACAGCATGTAAAGGAAATTCTGTTCACTAAAATTATTTAAGTTCTGGGCTGGTAATGTGCTATTCTTGTTCGTGTGAAACAGGTTTTTCTTTCTGGTCGAGCTCCACTGGATTTAGTTTTAGCATCTGGATCAATATTCTGGATTTTTTTCCTTGTCAGTTGTCGCTGTAAACACAGGACTGCATGTGAATACTTGTCGCCTCACTTATCTGCATGCACATCTGCAGATTTTTTGGTGATTTGTTCAATGGATTTTGAACATTTCAGGGCTGCGATTTTGAACCTTTTTGTTCACCAACAGAGTATGGACTGCAAAGTAGGAACTCTTCAATTCTAGATTATGTCACAGAGTCACAGATACATTGACTCCTTGGTGAAAACTGCAAATCAGCAAATAACTACTACAACACTGCATTCAACATGAAGATATAAATAAAGGTGGGTTTTCTATTAAGAAAAAAGGATAAGGACCTACTGAAGTTGTTCACTAAGTGAGATTTACAAAGAGAGACTGAGCAAGCACACACAAAGAAAACTATATAAATATGGAAATTTTCAACATTGGACATTCTCCAGTGTTAATGGCCCAACTACCTAAATTACTGAACAGTAAACAATGGGTTTTATGCCAGCTTATTAAAAAGAAGAAAGGCTCACCAATGTGGATCATTTTCAGAAGGAATTCCTAGAAACAGTGACACAATTATCCCCATGCATGTTCCAATTTGACATAAAGTTCCCAGTGAACCTCTATATCTTGTTGGAGAAACCTACAGCACAACAGTCATATATGAGCAAAGAGGATAAAAAATCATGAGCAGAGACATTAAACTCATACAGGATGCAAACCATATAATTGAGCAACAAATAACAATTTTTTTTTTTATAAAACCGACAAAAGAAATAAGTCAAAACATCAGGAAGCAGATCCTACAGCCTACACAAAAGAATCATGTATTCATAACCAGCCCAAGGCTCCAGGGCCTGTTTGTTTGCGAGAGGGAAAAGTAAGAGTGGAGTGAGTATCACATTATGCATAAAGTTAAAGAGGAGTGGGTTGAAATAAAATGAGTAGTGGGTTACTTTACATGTGTTTGGATGGTCAGTGTAAAGTAAAAAAATAAAAGGTTCTAAATGAAGAGGATGGAGTAAAAGGCACTTTATTATATATTATGGGAGTAACTTTGAGTAAAGTGAAGTGGAATAAAAGAGTAATGCAGTAGCACCGTTATATCACTGGAGACGGACTTGTGGGCCATATGTGGGACCCAAGAAAATATAGAGATTTCAATATTTTTATAATTTTATTTAACAGTTGTAATTAGGATTAGGTTTCTAATTTGGATAGGATTTTTATCTTATTTCCTAATTTGATTAGGATTGTTTCTTAGCCCCTAAGTTTCTTTTACTATATATATGGCATTGTAGAGATTAATAATCTCATATTTGAGTTAACAGAAATTTTCCTCGTGGGCTTTATCGTTGAAGAGTGTCTTCATCGTGTGTTTGTTTCTATGGAAACCTTGAATGTGTTGCGGCACCTACGATCCTAACCATAGGATTGCATCAATTGGAATCACAGACGAACGATCCTCGCAATCGATTCGTGTGATTACCTCTATCTGTCCATCCCATTATCACCATCCACCCCTTCCATTCATCGTCCCAAGCCCACAACCAATCCCACCACCATCCCACTACCGAAAAACCATTGGCACTTCCAAAAAGCCTGAAGCCCCTGCCACTACTGATGAGGGAAAGCTACAATGGAGACAGCAAGAAGAAACTACAATCACAATAAGAGATAAAACAAGAGGAACTTGGTAGGGTCATTTACTTGTTATAAAATACTTTTAGAATAAGCAGGATGGGACCCTTTGCATTGTAACTTCAGTGAACAGCAAACCAATAGAGATGGGACCCTTTCATGCATAAGAGAAGTGAGCACAACTCCAAAGGCTTAACAAAGCCTTGCACACAAATCCCAATGGGATTTTAACACTACAACACGACCTTGGCTTCTTTAAAAGCCATTCAACCCCCAAACCCTATCACTCCTCTCTTCCCTTTTCTCTTTTACAAAACCTTGCAATTTCTCAAGAGGAAAACCCTAACCCTAGGGAGAACTAAGAAGAACTAGGAGGAGGTAGAGCAAGATTCAGCAGATTTTGGCTCGGTGGATAACATACTTGTTTCCTCAAGTAAATCGAGCATCAATCACATATACAAGGTGAGTAGACATGCAAATCTGCTTAAGCTTATATGGTTCTAATGGATGACATCTGAAGATTGGAGAAAACTGTGTGATTTTGTTACGATAGGATAACAAGTTGGGGGAAAGATGTATTGCCATCTAGACCTAATATCTTTGGTCGGCCCTCCCCTAAAGGGGTTTGGACCCTTGGCTAAACCCAAGGATGCGTTTTGGCCCAAAGAGGAACTCCATATAAGGGGTTCCAACATCAGCCAAGACTCAATCCTTTGATCTAATGTGCATGGTTGTAATTTTCAATGTAATTAGAGTATATGAATGTTCTTTCATGATTCCTGAATCTCTTTATGTTTAAACTAAGGGCCCATTTGGCATCGTTCTCATGTTGTTCTCTATTTTGTGCTCAGATCAGGTTGTTCTGAGATCAAATTGTACCGAGACTATACTCTATAGAACTTGTTTGGTAAAATTATATTAAATTACTCTGTTGAGAATATGTTGTACAGAATTTGTTTGGTAACATTATAAAAGTCTTGTTCCAAGGAGCGGACATAGGATTTACAATGTGATACCCACCTTTTATTGTTTCAGCACTTTTTTATTATCCTACGTGGGACCCACCTATAAAAATCACAACTTGATACCCACATTTAAAAATTAAAATATGGGGTCCATATTCATATGATTTACAATGTGGGCCCACTTTTATATGAATTATAATGTGGGGCCACCTTTTGTGAATGTAAATATGGGAACCCACCTTTAAAAATTACAATGAGGTACACACCTTTAGGAATTAGAATATGGGGCCTACATTTATAGGATTTAAAATGTGGGTCCACCAATTGTGATCATAACCATGTGGCCCACACTTAGGAATTACAAAGTACAGCCACATTTTTTGTGTTTGTGGACACAGGACACGCCTTTAAAAATTATAATGTAGTGCCCACCTTTAAAAATTAGAACATGAGGGTGGAGCCCACATCCATAGGATTTATAATGTGATCCCACCATTATAGGAATTATGATATGGGCCCACCTTTAGAAATTACAACATGATGCTTGCCCTTAGAAATTGAAACATGGGGCACACATTCATATGATTTATAATGTGGTCCCACCATTATAGGAATTATAATACGGACCCCACCTTTTATGATTGTGACTATTGACCCACCTTTAGGAATTACCAAGTGGAGCCACTTTATTCGAGATTATGAACATGGGGCCTATCTTTAGGATAAGTGAGAGAATTTGAAATATTTAAATGACGTTCTTTAAATGGTAAGAGATAAGTATGATACACTTGTGCCAACGGGTTGTTTCTTAGAAAAAAACAAATTTTTTTCGTTCCAACTTTCTTATGCCCACATGTTAAGATTTTGAGATTCCTTCCCATGAAACCAAAATTCGGAATAGTGATTTACACATACCAAACATATTTTCCACAACCTCATCTCGTGGGAACATAGGTACATCCGAATGGCACGATGCCAAACACACCCTAAGTTTTTCCCAAATTCACATTGATTTTCTCATTCTATTGTTAATTTGAGACTAGGAGTTTAATCTAGACGCTCATATCATGCATAGTTACTGATGCCTAATTTTTGGATGCACATGGGGAGCCTTCAGGTTACTTGAACCCCAAATTTCAGGTTTGGAGATCAGCTGAACCCTAAACTCAAATTTTAGGTACAGTCCAACCATTGATTTAGGGTTTGGGAATTATGGAACCCTAGGACAAGAGACCTTCTTCTGGACTGAACCCTAACCTGTGAAATTTGGTTTAGCCGTATCATGTACTTGGGAGACAGAGTAGCTGACTATAGGGATTTGGGTTTTAATAAAGTTAGACTTTGAGATATTAATTTGAGACTAGGAGTTTAATCTAGACACTCATATCATGCATAGTTACTGATGCCTAATTTTTGGACACACATGGGGAGCCTTCAGGTTACTTGAAACCCAAATTTCAGGTTTGGAGATCGGCTGAACCCTAAACTCAAATTTTAGGTACAGTCAAACCATTGATTTAGGGTTTGGGAATTATGGAACCCTAGGACAAGAGACCTTCTTCTGGACTGAACCATAAACTGTGAAATTTGGTTTAGCCGTATCATGTACTTGGGAGACAGAATAGCTGACTATAGGGATTTGGGTTTTAATAAAGTTAGACTTTGAGATATTGATCTTGAACATATGCACACTGTGATGAATCCAAGCTGGTGTTTTTCTTCTTATGATAGTACTGATTGGTACATGGATTTCATGTGATCAATGATAGCTGAATGTTCTTGCCTAACGTGTTACCAATTAAGTAATTGTGATGGCTGATTCAAAGATCTAATTATGAGTTTCTTATGCATGTATTATGAATGTACTTTATTCATGAATATGCATCATGTTGAATAGATAGTGATGATTCTTCCTCTTTTATGACACCAAAGAACTGTTGAATGATGGTGATCACTAATTGTTGCTATGGATATTATATTATCTATGATGAGACTCTGCATAGTTGGTTCAATGATGTAATTATGCAGTGGATCGTGGTAACTGGTGATGCCATGTGTGTTGAGTTGTGCTATGTTAATAAAGGTTGGTTCTTGCATCTGTAAAGAGATGGTTATGTGATTACCCTCATGCACCATGGCTAACAATACTGAAGTTGGTGGGGGCAGTTTCAATCTAAATTTTAGTGTATGAGGCTGATTACAGAAGCAAACTCAATTATAGATGTGGAAAAGTGTAAGGAATAAATTTGAAATTAAGAGTTAATTAAAAGAGTATGGGAATGATGTGTAATATCTAAGGATTTAGAGAAATCTGAATTTACCTTCAGATGTCCTAAACCACCAAGTATGGTACAAAGGCTTTTTGTGAATGACATTGTCTGGCTTAGGTCAGCCTCGTGATGATAATAATGTCTGACATAGGTCAGCCTCGTGAGAAAGATGATTGTCCAACTTCAAGTCAGCCTCGGGATTATGCTGTCTGACTTTGGGTCAGCCTCGGGTGAACTAAAATTCTTCGGTACCACCTGGATATAGTTGGCCTTGTTGGTCACCTCGAATTTCTGTGTATAAAATGTTAAGAAGGTGCCCTGTTGGTGTCGGCTTCCTGACAGATGAAGTAAACTTGGACTCTAATCAATGAGGATGAAGACATGTTCAAAGCCTCTTTCACGATCATCTCTCAGGTGGCCAACCACTGCCAAAATCTTATCATCTACTCAGATTGGAAGAAACTCAGAGAACCAGTACTAGATGTCATAACCAGAAAGGGAAGAAGGGAGAAGAGATTGAGTGAATTCGTTGATCCCTTTGAGGGTCACGATGTTCCTTCATATAGAAATAAAGTTGCTATACAAGTTACCATGATTGTAGTAATCATCTAGATTACAGCCATTCTAATCTAATTACAATCTAATCATATCTCCTAATAAGGCAAAAATAAATGATACATATCTTTACACACGTGAGATTATTTTGTCCCACAGGTTGGGCTTTATTTAATGTGGGTTGTGTCCCACTGACCCATTTAGCACTGATCCATTTAACATTTAGCACGATCCATTTAACACCCCCCACCCCCCACCCCCCCCCCCCCCCCCCCCCCCCTCCTCTCAAATTGATGCGGGTGAATCAACGAGCATCAATTTGCCAACTAAGAATTGGTGCCGTGGCCGAGGAAGTCCCTGAATAAATATATCTGCAATTTGAAGCCCGGTAGGAACATGAGGGAGAGTAATAGCTTTACGCACAAATTCATCACGGATGTAATGACAAGCCACTTCAATATGTTTGGTGCGTTCATGGAAGACAGGATTTTCAGTAATCTGGATGGCACTTGTGTTGTCGGCATATAGAGGGTTAGGACCAGATTGAGGAAAGCCAAGCTCAGATAGGAGTCCCTGAAGAAAGACAATCTCAGACATGGCGGCAGACACAGCACGATATTCTGCTTCAGTGGATGATTTGGAGACTTTATCTTGTTTCTTACACTTCCAGGAAATCAACGAGTCCCCTAAGAACATGCACCAGCCCGTGGTAGATCGTCGACTATCAGGGCATCCAACCCAGTCAGAGTCAGAGTAAGCAATGAGAGAAATTAAATTGCCCACGGGAAAGAAAAGGCCACGAGATGGTGTAAGTAGAACATATCGAAGAATGCGGCGAACAGCAACAAGATGGAGATGGTGTGGTTGAGTCATGAACTGACTAACCAGATTCACCGCATAGGAGATGTCAGGCCTAGTGATAGTCAAGTAGATCAAGCTACCGACTAAATGGCGATACATTGTGGCATCAGGAAGAAGATCACCCGAATCTACTGTGAGCTGAAGATTGGCCTCAACAGGTGTATCAACAGGAGTTGAGTTTTGAAGACCAGCCATCTCAATAAGGTCCATAGCATATTTGTGTTGATTGAGGATGAGACCTTTCTCTGACTGATGAATTTCAAGGCCTAAGAAGTATGTGAGTGGCCTTAAATCTTTTATATGAAAAGATTCATGAAAGGATGCTTGTAGATGGGTGATCATGCCAGAATCTGTCCCATATATGATAATATCATCCAAGTAAAACCAAGAGGACCGTAATCCCATTTGAGGAGCGATGAAGAAACATAGAAGGATCAAAGGCACTTTGAGTGAACTGAAACTGAAGGAGAGCATCTCTAAATTTTTCAAACCAAGCGCGCGAAGCCTTCTTAAGACCATATAGAGAGCGTCGTAAGCACGCGCAAACTCCTGCCGAGGCACCCGTAATACCTTGGGGAAGGCGCATATAGTCTTTTTCCTTGAGATCACCATTTAGGAAGGCATTTTTTACATCAAATTAGTAAAGAGGCCATGAGTAAGAAACAGCAAGCGCAAGAACAGTACGGATTGTTGTCATTTTTGCAACCGGAGCAAATGTTTCTTCATAATCAATGCCATATTCCTGTCGGTTGCCCAATGCGACTAACCGTGCTTTATAGCGATCCAATGAGCCATCGGCCTTGAGTTCGACTGAGAAAACCCATTTGCAGCCGATAGGTTTTGCAGATGAGGGACAGGAAACAATATCCCAGGTATGATTATCCTGCAGTGCAGCTAATTCTTCATGCATAGCCTTTTGCCAACAGTCATGCTTCACTGCCTGTGAGTAAGAAGTAGGGATAGCAATGGAGGAGAGGGTAGCAAGCAAGGATGTGTGAGTGAACCCATATTTATTTTGAGGCTTGGAGAGACGAGCAGAGCATCGAAGCTGAACTGAAGATGAAACAGTATGTGATGAAGTGGGGGCAAGATCAGGTGTCGGCGAGGGATCCAAAGGGGGAGGCAGTAATGGAGCATCCTTTTGACGACGTCTTTCATAAACAATGAGTGGAGACGATATTATGTCAGAAAAAGCAGGTAGATGAGAAAAAGAAGGTAAAGGCGAGGAATGAGTAGAAAAAAAACGTTGATTTTCAAAAAACGTGACATTTCGGGAGATGCGAATGCGGTTAAGCACAGAATCATAGCAAATATACCCTTTTTGGTGAGATGCATAGCCAACAAACGCACATTTAGCTGATTGAGCAGTTAATTTTGTGCGTTCAATAGGAGGAAGATGAACAAAACACACACATCCAAAAATACGCAAGTGGGTATAAGTAGGATCTGTATGAAAGAGACGAAAATATGGTGTTTGATTAGCGAGGCGATGAGATAGTAAGCGATTGATTAAGTGAACCGCAGTGGCTAAAGCTTCGGGCCAAAATTTTGCTGGAACGGATGATTCTAAGAGAAGGGAACGAACAGTAACGAAAAGATGTCTGTTTTTTCGTTCAGCCACTCCATTCTGTTGAGGAGTGTAAGGGCATGATCACTGCGATAAAATCCCTTGGTTTTGCAAATAAGTTTGAAAATGGTGGGACATATATTCCCCTCCGGAGTCAAATCGGAGAATTTTTATGCGAGTAGAAAACTGATTTTTAACATAAGCCATAAATTTTTGGAAAGCATCAAAGACTTAAGATTTAGAATGCAAGAAATATACCCATGTGAATCTACTATGATCATCAATAAAGGTGACAAAATATTTGAAATGTGTGTGAGAGATTACAGGAGTAATCCCCCAGACATCACTATGAATAATGTCAAAGCAATTTGAAGTCATAGTAGATTTGGAAGAAAATGGAAGGACTTTGCTTTTCCCAAGTTTGCAAACTGAACATTCATCAGAAATGTGACTAAAAGAAATTTTATTTTCATTAATACTACCAGTGTTCAACATTAAAGATAACAATTTTGAATGAGGATGGCCTAATCTATTATGCCAGAGCCTCCAAACATCTTAAGGAGAAAAACAAGAAAAAGCAAAGATCTGTTTATTTTGAGAGGAAGACAAATCAATAGGAAACAAGCGTCCACACTTAGGCCCCTTCGCGATTACCATCCCCGACACTCGATCCTGCACAACACAACCAGAGCGAGAAAAGGAAACATTACAATTATCATCAATCGGTTGTCCAACAAACAGAAGGTTTGTAGTTAGATGAGGAGATAGAAAGACATTTGTGAGAGGTAATGAATGAATGATATCACTAGTAGCTGTAATAGGAATCTTTTGACCATCAGCAATATGGACTTGCAAATTGCCATTGTATGGTTGCATGTTAGAGAGATGAGTGGTGGAGGAGGTCATGTGATTGGAAGCTCCAGAATCAATAAACCATAGGGAGGAAGAGGATTGGTGGTTACCTGAAATGCCAAGTGCAGAGAAGGCATTTATGATCATTTGTTGAATAAGTTCAGGAGTGATCTGAAGAGCAGTATTTGAGGCAGGAGGTGGTGAAGGCATGACCGGTGCTGAAGGACTATCATTAGAAGTAGTAGCATCTGCAGTATTGACATGATATGCTCGTGGAGGACGATTTTGTGGCCGCCTTTTGCATTCATTAATAACATGACCATTTGATTTGCAGTAATTACAAAACTTGGTCTTGCACTGTGAGGCATAGTGTTCATAAATCTTGCAGCCAAAGCACTGGATTTTGCTGAGATCTTTTGCAGGAGGTTGTCCTTTAGTAGCATAAGTAGTATGATGAACAGCCCCTCCCGGACCATGAGAAACACCAGGAGTGTGACTGACAGTGGCAGCATATGCGACATCAAAAGGGTTTCCTGGGGATTGTTTCTTGAGACCATGCTGAGTGAGTTGGCTTTGTTCCTCTCGCAAGAGTTCATTAAGACACTCAGTCAGGGATGAAGATGGAACTCTGCTCATCAGATTGGAACGAATAATCTCATATTCAGATCTCAACTTCATGAGGAACTGGTCTATATGAGAAGTTGCTTGCAATTTTTGAATCTCAGAAAGAGATGCCTCAGATACATTGAGGTATTTGATTTCATCATATTCTGCCCAAAGATTGAGAAAGCCCGTATAGTAGTCCTCGATGGAGGAAGTGCCTTGGGACTACTGAGCAATTTCCAGCACAAGTTGATATTGACGGGCAGAGTTCCCTAGGTGATATACCTGTTTCAGATATTCTCACATCTCCTTGGAGGTCTTGTAAGGTTTAAGGTTCAAGATATATTGTGGTTCAACGGAACCAAGAATCCAGGTCTTTATCTTGGCATCCTTTGTATGCCATGAGAGAATTTTTTTTCTCATCTTCCTTAGGACGTGGATCTAATCCAGAAACAAGTCCCCACATTTCCTTTCCCTAAAGATAGACTTGAAATTGATAGGACCAGGAAGTATAATTTTTTCCATTAAATTTGATCAATGCAATATCATGCTTTTCCATGTCAGTAATCAGGAAATTTTTCAACCAAATCCAATTGTTCTTAGATCAAACTGAGAAGAAATGCTGACCAGCTGTGAGAAGACTTCTAATATGTGTAATTGATCAAGTAGAGAAGACAGCACTTGAAAAACAAAAAAAAATTCCAGAAAAATGGACCCAGGCGACCATGAATTTCAGTATGGAATGGGTTGCAGCACACAACAGATGTGTTTTCTGATTAATCAGAGATCATAGAGTAATGAATGATAAAAATTTGCACCAAACAAGCCAGATTGCTCACCAAACAGAGCGAAATCCAAAAAATTGGACGGTTGTGATGAAAATATACTGCAGAAACTGAAATTTCTCTAGAATGGATAGATATCCTACCTCTGTGATGCTAAAAATCCTCAAAAAATGTCCACAAATACCAGAAGACCCAGACGACCAGAGTGGTTGCAATTTCCAGATTCAGCAATGTGGATCTGGGGTGGGCCGCGTATGATCAGACCTTGATCAGAACAGTGGATGAAGATTTCTTGATTACTGAAGATGCTGGACGACTTCCACTGCTTGGAAGATGAAGTAGATCACTCAAAAAGGAACTCTGTATAGAGTTTTGGGCTTAGAGCTCTAATACCATGTCATAACCAGAAAGGGAAGAAAGGAGAAGAGATTGAGTGAATTCATTGATCCCTTTGAGGGTCACGATGTTCCTTCATATAGAAATAAAGTTGCTATACAAGTTACCATGATTGTAGTAATCATCCAGATTACAACCATTCTAAACTAATTACAATCTAATCATATCTCCTAATAAGGCAAAAAATAAATGATACATATCTTTACACGTGAGATTATTTTGTCCCACAAGTTGGGCTTTATTTAATGTGGGCTGTGTTCCACTGACCCATTTAGCACTGATCCATTTAACATTTAGCACTGATCCATTTAACACTAGATCCATCCATATCTCCTTGGCAGCAGAGATTCAAAGCTAGAACATTAAATGCTCTAACCAAGAACCTGAAAGCTAAGGTCTTTAGTGAATTTTCTGCAGCTGGTACCCATCTTTCTTGTAGAGCCAGTAGCTACAGAAGTAATGGCCAATCAACTGGATTAGCTAACTAAGCCTGCTATGTTCTGCCCATTTCACTCGCATTGTTGCTGTGTTTCTTTGGTCTTTCTGATATTTTTGCCCTCTCCCTTTGCCTCCTTGTATGGCTGCGCATCGGGTTGTGTTTTCTGTTTTTAGCTGGCAGGCTTGTGGGTGGTCTTGCAGCCGGTTTGGATTTTTGGTGGTTAGCTCCTCTTTTGCTTGTATCTGTCGAGAGTAGGTAAACAATCTTGGAGCTATCTCACATTCTTTTGTTCTTTGTAATCTCTCTTTGGAAATACAAACTCTTAACTTACCAAAAAAAAAAGGTGCCCTATTGATCCTGAACATTCAGGTACTTGATCCTTGTTGGCCTGTGCTACTTGCTGGCTAGGAGGTTCTGCTCAGATGAGACCTTGACCGGTGGTGTGGACCATAATCAGGATATTGTAATTGCACGCATCTCTTATGTGGATGAACCTACTTAATTGAATTGTGCTTTTATGTTCTGATGATGTTTATGTCTATAAATGGTATTGTATGTTTATTCACTCAGTTTCTACTGACTCCTGGATTGCCCCTTCCAGGTAACCAGAACTTAGAGACCAAGGAATATAGTAATGACTAGGAGATAGGCTTTGGCATGCATACTTGAGAGGACGGGAGCATCTAGAAGATTGAAGAGAAATAATTTTCCGTTTTATTGATTTAGTTTAGTTCAGTTAGATTACTGAAAGATTGTAATGGTTTATTTGATTCAAACATAGTGAATTGTTATGATGAACAAAAGGCTTTTGGTTAATTATTCAAACATTTTTCAGATCAATTGGGACATTCTTCAGTTTCTTTTTAGGTTAGTAAGCATTTTTAAATATAACTACAGTTTAATGAGAAAAGGTTTTTGGTTAATTATTACTATTCTCTTCATATCTCTTCAAGCTGGTTGGTATCTCCTACTTAATCAAGCACGCAGCTTAGCTTAGTGGACAACAATGATCTAATAAATGGTAGATTGATAGATTAAGTGGCCCTTGTAAACCCACCCACGTCCCAACAGAGTAGGTGCATTCTGCTTAATCTCCCTTCTATAATTTTCCACTTTTTACTAATCTTGTCCCCATAGTCCATATTCACATTCATGAAATCTTCACTAATTCCATCAAGGCAAGTCACTGCTGAATTTCAATCTAAGATCTCTAGCTGTGCAACCCCAGAACTCCAGAAATATAAGAAAATCCTAGATGGAGAGGGTCTAGTGCTTGCACCTGAAGTGGGCTTGGCATGTGTGCCCAAGCCTCATGGCAGGCTTCCTCTTAGAAAATTATGCCAACAAACCAAACTAAATATTTAATCAGAAGACATTTGAAACTTTTAACACATTAACACGAACTTGTACCTCTGAAATATAAATTGGAACAAGGACAGTGTTCACACCAATGCCAAGGCCAACAAAAAACCTTCCCCAGAGTATTTCATCCAAGGAGTGTGCTTGTGCACTGTCATGGATTGAAGGGACGATCAGACCTCAAAAGTCAATAGGAAACATAAGTGCTATTTAAAAAATAGGAGAAGAAATAAAACCTAAAATAGCAAGCAAAAAATCATATCAATGCCTGAAATTAAAAGGTAAGGACAAACAGTCACTAATAAATGTACCTCTTCCTATGAACTTTCAACCGTAGACAAAAAAATCATACAATTTAATATTAATACTCTTTATAAGCATTATTGAAACATGCTAATCTTTTAAGGATCAGAATAAAAGAAATCCCAAAAGATCATGGTAAAGAGAAAAAGGATACAGACCATAGATTTTCAATAATCACATGGTCAGAGAAGATTTAATCACGATTTCAGATTCATAGATGGTGAACCAAGACATCACAGGGGCCACTCCAACTGTGGGAGCATTGCATTCATGCCAAGTAAATTAACATCACAGAAGTTTTTAAGTTTTGTTATCAATATAGAACATTATACATGAATGAAACGATGTTCAATTATTCAATCATCTTTCCAACAAGACCAAGCTTGTGCAATATCAACAAGTATTGGGGGAGTTATTACCAAGTACTGATGGGATAAAATAACGTTGTGATTGTTAAGATATTTTGAAAACTCATGTTAGATTCAAAGTTGGTACAGTCTTTCGGGTATTTTGGTACTATTGGTTTTCAGTCATAATGGCCAAAGTTAGAACATCTAAGGACATGAGATATGGATTAGTGATTCAAGCTATCTAGATTCATCTTGGACTTTCAGTTTTTTTTTCCTTTCATAGGCTTCAATGAATACAGGTTTCTGGAAGGAATTTTGTTGACTTTTGTCAAAATAAAAGCAGGAAAATCTCTAATGCATGCCAATCAACTGGCTCATACACCTATTCTTATTGGTGCAATTGATCCAACTTTAGGGTTGATTTTGCACCTTAGAATTGCTATGATTAGTAATGCATGCAAGCTTTGTTGGATGATCATATTAAAGTTTAAAAATCGGGTCTTAACTTCTTTATGGTTTCTCCACAGCCAACTACAATATGAAAGAGGGTAAATTTTCAAAAAGGTATAAAGCTTTTGGCTCATTTTAAAAAAAAAAAAGCACATGAAGATTTGAATATTTCAAAAAAGAATAAAAGTTTTCCACAATTCTTTCAATCAAGTCCTCTCCATAATTTTTTTGAGAAATGACAAAAATACCCCTCCATTATGATAAGTTTTTGTCTGTTCTTAACCCCTTTCCTCCCCAAAAATGGCCATTTTGATTTTGATGATCATAACCATTTAATGAAGCTAGTTTTTTTGTCATTTGGTAACCACATTTTTTAACCATCCATGCATAAAGGTAGTTGAAGTGGGCCCCACTAGGTCATTCGGGTTGGACTTGATCAATTCTCTTAATTGATTTATTAAAAAGAAGATTTGAAAAATAACATACGGGTATTTTTGTCATTTCTCAGAATTTTGTCATAGAGAGGACTTGATTGAAAGAATTGTGGAAAACTTTTATACTTATTTGAAATATTCAAATCTTCACGTACTTTTTTGAAAATGACCTAAAATATTTTATACTTTTTTGAAATTTTCCCAATGAAAGAGTGATTGCTCAGTTTTATTATTGAAAATTTAGCTCTTTGGATAACTTCATAAAAGATATGGGATTTGAAATTCAGACCACCTGGAGAGTACCAAAACTTCGTGAGCCCATTGTGCAAGTTACGCCAAATTTGAAACTGTTTTTTCAACACAACACTGACAGGATTTTGTCTGAAGAGTCCATCAACAAGATTTAGTGATGTTATTATTGGGATCTTTGTTTAAACAGCTGAGATTTCTACATCGATTATATTCGAAGCCGCTGGGAGCGAAAGCCACATGAAAATGTAGGGATTTCTACTCCTGACTTGCATTAATTTAGTATCAGAGAAAATTTGAGTGCATTTGGCTAGGTTAGGCTTCAGTTGGATTGGTCTAAGATGCAGAGAAATTGGTCAAGATGAATCTTGATTGCAACAAATTAGTATCAGAGTAAGTTTGGATGCCTTTGCCTGACTCTTCTTTTGAGAAAAAAAATGCTCCCTCCAATTACACTTAGACCTGAAAATTATCCATAACCTTAATAACATGAGACTAGAGCATCTCAAATGACGAAAAAATGTTTTATGGTTGGACCAAATTGGCATGTTATGACAATTAAGGGATGGATTATTGGCACCATCAGAAGTGATTTATCGTCCCTACAGAAGAATGATGATGTTGTATCTATATTATAGGTGGATAAAATACGTCGGTTACTGAATCCATACAGGCATATATTCGACTAATTGTGCTCTATCTTGGGTTTATCCTAAAGATGGGGAAGCTTTGAGGATCCAAATATTGCAACATTGTTAGCCTTTAGGATACCATGGGATAGTTGACATACAGGTGTTATTGTGTCTATACCACAAGGATGTCAAGAAAATCCAAGGCAATTCAACATGCGATAAACATGGATGCCAAGGAACTTATTAGTATCGACAGATCCATTGGATGGGTCATCCACAAACATTGAAAGTCCAACTACTAATTGTGCTCTATCTTGGGTTTATCTTAAAGATGGGGAAGCTTTGAGGATCCAAATATTGCAACATTGTTAGCCTTTAGGAGACCATGGGATAGTTGACATACAGGTGTTATTGGGTCTATACCACAAGGATGTCAAGAAAATCCAAGGCAATTCAACATGCGATAAACATGGATGCCAAGGAACTTATTAGTATCGACAGATCCATTGGATGGGTCATCCACAAACATTGAAAGTCCAACTACAAGTGAAAATGTTTCCAAAATAATATTTTAATGTTTTTACGCAAATCAGGCCTTCTCTGTAAAATATTTTGATACTGTAGATGAAGTTTGATTAAATCCAACAAATGGACCTTCATTGTATCAGTCACAAGTTTTAGATGGGGAAGGTGGATGAAAGTTCTCTTATGTCAAAGGATTGCGACCCATAGGAGTATTCTATACAACTTATGGATGATATGGGGCATGTAATAGTTTGAGCATAATGCAAAAGTTATGTGATGGTGCAGTGCAGTTTAAGAGGAGTTTGGATGATTTTATCTTTTATCAAAAAAAAAAAAAAAAAAAAAGAGGAGTTTGGATGATAGGGGGCATGCAATACTCTCTGAAGTGATTTTCCCATATATGATAATCAGCATGCAAATGTATTTTGTATAGACCTTCACACATTAGAGAACCTACAACTGTACTGATATTTTGCAAGTAAAGTTAATCTCATATTCTAACAGACAAACAACCCAAGGCCCATACACCCTTGCAGTATAATAGACTATGATTCTAAGATACTCATATATGCTTGGTGTACATGTATCCAAAGGATACAATACTCTTAGTGGTATTGGATAAAACAATTGTAATACCCCAGACCCTGTAACAGGGGCCAGAATATTGAACAATAATGTATATATTTAAATTTTTTATTTTTCTTTAACTCATTGTAATATTAGACTTGTCTGGGGTAGTCCCAAGGGAACCATCTGGACAAATGAGTTTTTTTCTAGTGGGTACCATCATGGGTTGGGACTGCTGAAGTCATCACTGACTCAGCACATGCACCGAAGGGGTTGGGCCGATGATCTAGGATATTATTATGAATATTCTTTTCTTAGTGTGGTTGTGTTTCCTATTAAGGTTAGGACTTAAATTAGTAGGTGTGCTTAGGGCTTTTCTTTATATATTGGTGAATGTAATTGAGTTCAGTAGAATGCAATAAACAAGGTTACATTGTTTCTCAATTTCTCTCTTCCCTTGTCCCTCAACAAGTGCTATCAAAGCAGGTCACCGATTCTGGGAAGGTCAAGTGAGCCGAGGGCCGCAATCTTGATTGATTTCTCACGTCCGGTGGATCTTGGAGATCATGAACACATCCAAAGGCCGGGATTGGGTGCGGATCAGCGGAGGCGTAAAGGCGCGGTCAAATCAGAATTTGAAAAGGTTCGAATTCGGGATGGCAACGGGGCGGATCGGGGACGGAATTGGGGTTCCCCGCCCCCGCCCCGAACTTGCCCTGCCCCGCCCCGAACTTGCCTCGCCCCACCCTTCGGGGTAATTTATATTCCCCGTCCCCGCCCCGCCGGTAATTTATATTCCCCGTCCCCGCCCCGCCATGCCCCTCCCCTCAATTGTAAAAAGTTTAAATGTGCAAGATTTGGGATTCGAACTTGGGTGGGGGAGCAACTAGAGGTTTGCCTTACCACTAGACCAAACTTCATTTCTTGTAATGTTTTACCTTATTTAAAATATATTAATATATTCAAGATTGTTACACACATATACATACTTCACTTACTATATATATTATGATTTATATATATTTATCATTTATTTAAAAGGAAAATGTTAAATGTAGACAATTAAGGAATCGGATTGGAAACCTTAAAGCTACATTGAGCTCGTTTCCATCTCTTGGATTTTGAAATCTTTTGGTCTTGTGAAATGAATGAAACTTTATTTTAAAAATAATAATTTCGCTGATCAAACATTTTGTTTAGATATCTATTGGACTCATGGCTTGGAAATTCTAGAATCCTTTGAAATTCTGAAATTTTTTTTTGGACATCAATTGGGATTGGGCCTAATTATTTCTTCTTGTGTTTCTCAATAAAAGCTCCGAAATCTTTATCACATGAATTAGGGGTGCAATCATAATATGCCCTGCCTGTTTAAGATGAAAACATGATAAGCACCCACCAAAAGGAAAATTACACAATTTGCAATTCAAATTTATAAAAGTCTTGAAATGTAGAAAAAATTCTAAAAGCATATACCAGTAATTTTGTTTAAAAAAAAATAGAATTTATATATGAACTTCAAGTATTGTCATATGAATATTAAATCATTATTTATTGTATAGCTCTGTATAAAAGTCTTTATAGATTTTTAACAACTTTAATTTCATTAAATTTGAATTAGAGGGAATGCGATCATATTATATCCTTTTATGATGTCTAGGGTTCAATCAATTACATGTTTAACTTTATAAAAAGTCTTCAATCAATCTACTTAACCCTTAATAACAACATAAAATCAATATATACATTTACATATAAATATGATTATTTATTATAAAAGAAATCTAAAATATATATATTTTTTAGAAGATTATTAATTTCGGGGCGGATTACGGGGCGGGCCCCTTGCCCCGCCCCGCCCCGGCTTCGGGGTATGTTTTTTTGCCCCGTCCCCGCCCCGTCTAAGATTCGGGGCGGGGAAAACTCGTACGGGGCGGGGCGGGCACTCCGGGTTGGGGCAGGGCAGATTAAAAATGCCATCCCTAGTTCGAATATGTGATCGGATCGACGGATGTCTTATGTGTAGGTTACGGAGATAGGGGAAACAAAAAGGAATTGGGTTCAGGTTGTGGGTAGTCTAGATCATTGAGGGTTTGAAGTCGGATCATGAGACCCCAATCGGCTTGGATAATCCCTTAAAGCAAGACCAAGTCGAGTGATCCTGTAAGCAAGAAAGGGGAATCCACATGGGTAAGGGTGGAGTGCTTCGATTAGCATCTGGAGGCTTTGTCTAAGTCCCACATCGGAAATATCCAACTCTTGACTCGGGGCTTATAAGTGAAAACCCTATCTTAACTCAACATGACATGTTTTAAAGCTGTGCGCCCCCCAATCCCATAAGAACTCCAAAGTTGTGTGCTCAAGCGGGGGAGCAATACCAGGATGGGTAACCGATCACGAAGTCCTCGCACGTGCATGTGGGCCAAACCAGATAATATCCATGCTGGTTGTGTGTGTGTGTGTGTGGGCGGGGGGGTTTGGTTTGGGTTTGAAGAGTTTGAAACCCTAATCCACCTGGGTAATCCCTTGAGGCAAGATCAGGTCAAGAGACTTGGCTGATAATTTTGTCCCACAGAAAGTAAATTGGCTGATAATTTTGGAAAAAAAATAGACATTGGGAAGGGTGATGGATTGGCAAGACACACTAGATAAAGTAATGGTACCAACTTCAGAAATCAGTAGTTGATCTCCATTAGCAATGGTTATTTTTTCTTTACCAAGGTAAGGGTGGAAATTTGTAAAGCTATGTTCAACAGATGTCATGTGATTTGAGGCTCCTGAATCTAAAAACCATGTGGATGAGGTGATAGGAGAAAAAAGAGATGCGAAAGAATGAAATGCAGGAAAAGCTGTCGGAGAATGAGTTTGATACCGACCACCAGTTAAGCACATAGATGCATATGTTGAGGTAACCGTGTTTTGAATCAGTTCTTGAATCTGAGTAGGAGTCAAGAATATGCCCCGGAGGAAGTGCTTCTTGTATCAGATAAGGGTGCTTGAGCCTGAAATGCAATTGGAATATTCTGTCCCGGCATATTAGAGGGAGGCTTCTTAGGTTGAATCTCATTTCTTCGTTGTAGGCTACGACAGTCGTCAATAAGATGACCAGAGCGTTTGCAATATAGGTAAACCAATTTCTTACAACAATTTTTGGCAATATGACCGAAGCCTTTGCATTCATAACATTGAGTCAGCTTCGGTTTTGGGGTTGCCAAAAGAGCAGAGTCAGCAGGAAGAGGTGCAAGGAAGGCTTTTGGTTCTTCAAGAATAACACACTGTGAGGTGAGACGAAGTTCTTCGCAAAGCACTTCTTGAAAGCAGGTATCAAGATTAGCAAACATTTCTCTATTCATGAGGGCAGACTAAACAGAGTCAAATTCTGGTCATAGATTCATAAGAAACTGGCTAATGTGAGTTTTTTCTTGTAATTTGAGAGCCTCAGATAGAAATCCAGAAGAGACTGTTCGGACCAACATGGAATCCCTTTCAGTCCATAACGTGAGGAAACCATTGAAGTATTCCTACATAGATTTATCCCCTTGATTATATTTAGCAATTTCATTATCCAAGTGAAACTTCCGGGCTTTATTGGTTTGATGGTAGACTTTCTTAAGATGTGCCCATATATCAGTTGTTGTAGTGTAGGCTTGAAAAGCAACGGCAAGAGAGGGATCAATAGAGTTAAAGATCCATGTGACAACTTTAGCATTTTCCTTAGACTAGGTGGCTAAGATTTTTGAGTCAGTTGCACTTGGAGTCAGAGGCTTAGTGATTGATCCATCAAAATAACCAAAGAGCCCTTGTCCTTGTACGAAGTTCTTCAAGTGGAAGGACCAAGACATATAATTATGCCCATTAAATTTAATTGGGATAACATCATACTTGTCCATTTCAGAATGCAGACGAAAGGACAACAGAGAGCAACAGCACGAAAAATCAGCAGTTTTAAATAAGAAAAAGCCCACAGATCAAAAAACAGCAGTAAACAGAAGTCGATGAAGCTTCCTATAGAAAACAGCACAAAAAGGTGCAGTTTTGGCAAAAACCAGTCCCAGACGAACTGCATTGTGGAGGCAGGATCCCTGCGTGGAACCCACAGACTGATCTCATTGAGAATCAGATTAGAAGCTAGAGACCAATATCAAATTCCTTTTCCCGCACTACAAGTCTCATCAAGATCCATTCAAAATCCAAGATTTTGTGCGGCTGTAATGAAAACTATTTCAAAAAGTCATATAATCGCAAGACAGATCAAAAGGCCTACCTCTGATCTCTGAAAAATGCTGAAAAAATCTCCATAAAGACAAGGAGAGATAGTCGACCAAGGCTAGAGTGAGACTTGTGGACTATGTGATGATCACAGGTGGGCCACTATTGATCACGATGAGAGAACAATAGGTTTTCACCCACGATTTGCTTCTAAAATCACAGATTCTTGATCTATGTTTCTTCCAAGATGTTTTGACAATGTAGATGAGACCTCCAAGATTTTATGGCTCTGATACCATGTTAGCATATATGGAAGAAGGAAGAAGAAGACTGCAGAGAAGGTCGTCCATACAAAGAGGATCGACTGTTGTATTTATAATCTCAGTATGCCTTAATCAAAGCTCTAAACATGTTAAGAATACTAATTAGAATAAAGAAAGAATAGAAAGAATATCTCCTAGTCTATACAAGTAATGAAGATGAGAGAAATCACCGATATACAATCTAGACTAAATCCCACGTGTGGGAGGCTGTACATGGGCCTTGTTGGGCTGGGCCTAGGGCCTGTTATCTTACATAAAGATCATGTGCCAGATTGTTTCAAGGAGAAGAAATCGAAAGAAGGGAAGGATGATCAGTCTAGGACTGGATCAGATCCTCAAGAGATGTACAGATGGTTAATGAAACAGTTGAGGAAGTGAGTCCTCGTAATGTTTCTAAGACTCACGGAGATACTGAACTGATCACACAAGAGATCAATAAGTGGCAAGACGCAATGGGTGCGAAGATTGCAACCTTGATTGAGGATGAGACATGGGAGATGGTACCATGTCCAAATAGAGTGAAGACAGTTCGATGCATGTGGGTCGACAATCGGAAAAGTCGATTCGATGGGACTGCAGATTGTAACATGACATGGTTGGAAGCAAAGGGGTTCAACCAGCCATACGAGTTTGATCTTGATGTGACCTATGGTCCAATGGTGAAGTTCAAAACTGTACAGATGTAGATTGCAATCACAGCTAGCAAAGGCTAGAAATTCAACCAGATGAAAGTCAAATAAGCTTTTCGGCATGGGGGAGCTGACATGGGGATCTACTTGGAGGTTTTGAGGACCAGCAAAAGCTAGCACAGCAAACAAGGAAGATTCTTCATAAATTTCTATGGAAACTTAGCATAATGATGCTGGGAGTCAGCACTGAGGGTGTTGAAGTCATCACTGACTCAGCACATGCACCGGAGGGGTTGTACCAGTGATGCTATGTAGGCTACAATATTATTAGGAATATTGTTTTCTTACTGTAGTTGTGTTTCCTATATAGATTAGGACTTTAGTTAGCAGGTGTACTCAAGGCGTTTCTTTATATATTGGTGAATGTAATTGAATTCAATAGAATGCAATAAACAAGTTTACATTGTGTTCTTAATTTCTCTCTTCATTTCTCCCTCAACAAGGACCCTGTGGCCTGACCCATATTTTACAGATTTGGAATCCATAGGGACCCTCCTTGATAATTATATAATAGAGATAGAATGTTTAGCTTAGGATTAGATTTAAATTGCTACTTCATAGAACCCCTCAGGTGTGAACTATTAGGGTTTAGTTAGAATGCCTTATGAGAATGGGAGCCACGACTTGCATTATAGAAAATAAGTAAAGAAGTCGGATTTGTGGTTTGCACACAAATCCCAAGAACTCTAGGAGGGAGCACATGCATTCCGAGACCTAATAAGACTTGTGTAAGACTCGCACAACTTCTATTATAACTCTAATTCATACGCTCGAGTCTCTATAGGCCAGCGAACCTTTCTTTTGCACTCAAAATCCTCTAGTTGACATATTCTCTTCTTCCTTACTCTTGCCTCTCTTCAATTTAGAGCCCTAGCCCCTAAGCCTAGACCTCAACTCAAGATCAACTGATTAAAATGAAACAAGGAGGAAAAGGAGAAAGTTCGTAGATCCAAAGTTGTGTTGATGACCTACGCCTTTCCACAAGTTAATCAAGCAACTCTAGCCTATACTAGGTGAGTAGAACCCAGTTTGGTGGGTTTGGGGCTAGGGCTGAGCCCCAATCTGGGATCTTAGAGTGACCGAACCCAATGTATTTGGGTTTTGGGTTTGGTGAGTTAATTTTATTACATTCTGTATTGAGTCACATTCTAACACGTTGAGTCATGAGGATCTTCACACTACCTTGCTATGTTGATTGATATTTGTTGATTCTAATCTAATTGGTGATCTAATAGCAATTTAACATGTGCCTAAGATCTGAATCTTAGGGTTGAAGTGTTAACATTGAGAAGCAGTCCAAGAATGGAATGAAAAATAAGACAGTATTGCACATGGGCCTTGGCCTAACACAGTAACTCCACTCTAGGAATTTAACCATGGCCGAACCCCAGTAAGGGACTAAACCTTGGCCGAAGATAAGATGGACTCTTTTTGAGGATTATCTGTGGTAGTATAATGACACACTACAAAATTCAGATTGAAATGTAGGAGTTAATGTATCTGAAATCTGGATTCTTGTATGTCGATTATTATTATAGCTACCCTATACTAGATATTATTAAGATTTGAAGCATTTTACATATATAAATATTGTTCGTGGACTAGTAATCATGCTACTGTTAACACATAAAAAGTTAAGTTTCAAAAGATTGGGTCATACACGAGACCTATGAAGTCAAATTAGAGGTCAAAATTCACTTTGGCCATCAAATGATCAAGCCAATCATTCAAAAGAAGAGTCATCCAAATGAAGTTGGATCATTTCCAAGCTCAAGGAACAAAAATCAAGTGAATTAAAAGACATTGGAAGCCAAAACAGTGCACATTTGGTGGGCCCCATTCCATGATGATCAATCAAGCAATGCAAAGCCTCCAAAAACAACTCAAAATCATCAAGAAACATGTGAAGAACATTCCCACAAAAATTTAGGGCAAACGGGGCTAAAATAGAGGAAAAACAATATAAAAAGGGAGGGGTCGCAGGTCCATACGACCCATAACGACCTCCCCTCACCCCAAAAAATAAAAAGGGGCAGTAAAGTCTTTTTTTTTTTTTTTTTTTTTTTTTTTGAAAAAGTGATTGTATGTATAAAAGAACACTACACAGTATAGGAGAGGTATACTATAACCAAAAAGGGCAAGAAGGTAAGCCCCAAAAAAACAGGACGACCAAAACCCCAGCCCAAAGAAAACAAGACAGAAGCGAAACAAAAGATAGCTGAAAAGCAAGGCCCAAACAAAAATAAGGACCCAAGCCCCAACCCAAAAAAAAACAAAAAGAAAAACCCAAAAGGAAAAGACAAAATTACAAGGGATACAAAATAACATCAAATCATGGCGAGCAACACCCTCTTTTGCTAGACGATCAGCTTTTGAGTTAGCGCTTCGATCAATAAGAGAGAAGGAGACTTGGATGCCTTTCGCTAGATCAAAAATCTCCCCAACCACACCAGCCACCTTCCAAGGTGGTTTTGCAACTCCAGAAGCCTACTAGATGGCACAGAAGGAGTCCCCTTCGACAATCAAATTCTGAATGCTCAATCTCTTTGCCTCTCTAATCCCGGTTGTAATAGCTAGTAATTCTGGGACATTTGATGAATTGAGACCAGCAGGGCCCTGAGAATGAGAGAATGGGATTGCCTGCATCATTTTCGAATAATGCCTCCCACCCCAGCCACACCAGGGTTTCCACAGGCACTTCCATCAAAGTTTAGTTTCAAAATGTTTTTAGGGGGGGGCAGGGGGCAGGGGAGCCAGAGATGAGCTTGACACCTCTTTCCAGTTCCTTTGAATCATATCCACTGTAAAATCAAAAAAGGGGTGGCAAGTGGAGAGACCCAGGAAGCCACCAGATAATTTATCTTGTCCATAAGGAGAGTCTCGTTGATAGCTTTATCTTGAAAACATCGATTATTTCCCTCCTTCCAAATCACCCATAACGTAGCCACGAATGAAGATTTCCACATTATCCAACCTCGACAAGACATAACTCCCAATTTCCATGCTTCGAAGAGATGAGATAGAGTAGAGGGAAGAACCCCACTTACATCAAACCAGCTGAAAACAGAATTCCAAAGGAGTTGTGTGACCCTACAGTTCAGAAAAAGGTGATCCATTGTTTCCTCATCAGCCGGGCAAATGGGACAAGCATTTACAAGGCACAATTTTCGACGACGAAGATTATCTATGGTTAAAGTACCTCCCAATAAGGTTACCCATGAGAAGGCAAGGACCCTTGGGGGGGCTTTGAATTACCATAGCTGGGCAATACTGGAACCACCTGAATCCTCACTAATGAAAGCCTCAAAATAAGTGGCAACGGAGAAACTACCATCCGTGGAGCGAGACGATATCCTAACATCTCTACCATCCTCAAGGAGGTAGACCCCCTCAATTAGGGCAAGGAGTGAACAAAATTGTCCCTCTTCCAGAAGAGTAAGGTTCTTCTAAAAAAAGGTCCCCATATAAAATTATCTCCTACTCACTCGACATAATCCTTCACAAGGGCTCTTTTGTTCTTTGCACAACGGAAAAGGTTCGGGAATTGAGATGCTAATGGAGAGTCCCCAATCCAAGTCTCCAACCAAAAGAAAACATTATCTCCCTTCCCACATGCAGGCAGGTGAACTTTGAGAACAAATTCCACACGGACAAGATACCTTTCCAAATTCCAGAATGATGGCGAGAGTCGTCGCGCACCTCCCAACCTCCTCTAGCTACGTTGTATTTAGAGCAAAGCATGTCTTTCCAGAGACCGATTGACTCGTCCCCCAGACGCCATAACCATTTGGCAAGAAGAGTCCGAGTTATGGTTTTATTAGGTCTGATTCTTAGGCCACCCCCTTTTTTAGATTTGCAGGCAAGATTCCATCTCATTAAGTGAAGTTTTTTCCTCACTTCAAACCCTCTCCATAAGAAGTCCCTCTGCAATTTCTCCATGCGCTTAGTAATCTCCATCGGGCATTTGAACAAAGATTAGAAGTATAACGACAAATTGGAGAGGTTAATAAGGGTGATTCTTCCTCCCAGGGATAGATAGTTAGCCTTCCATAGAGCGAGTCTCTTTTCTAACCTTTCAACCACTGAAACCACACATGATTAGGTGGAGTACCAATGCAAAGAGGCAACCCCAAATAGGTTAAGGGAAGCACACCCACCTTGCAACACATAAGCCTTGCCAAGGCTAGGGACGCCTTTAAGGCACTCTTACACCAATCAATTCACTTTTGAAGAAATCAATCTTGAGCCCCGATACCGCCTCAAAGCATAACAAAGTGGCCTTAACAGTCTTGATTTCCTCCTCATCAGCATCACAGAAGAGTAGGGTGTCGGCATCGAACTGCAAATGGCTGACTGTTGGGCCATTAATGCAAGACCTAAACCCTCTGATAAGGTTCCCATTGGCTATTGTTTCAATCATACGACTGAATGTCTCGTCCACCATAACAAACAAGAAAGGTGAAAGGGGGTCCTCTTGGCGCAGACATCGAAAAAAACCTCTTGGAGACCCATTTACCAAAATAGAGTAATGGGTGGATTGAACACATTCCATAATCCACGTCCTCCATCTCTGACCAAAACTCATCCGACACATGACATATTAAAAGGATTCCCAATCCACCATATCATATGCCTTTTTAAGATCCAACTTGCAAATTAGGCCTAGTTTTTTCTCAGGGTTCCTAGAGTGAATGCACTCGATAGCAATGAGGACCCCATCCAAAAGCTGTCTCCCCTAGACGAAGGCTCCTTGGTTTATGGAGATCAAATTGGGCATCACCTTCTGAAGACGATCAGCCAAAACCTTTGCAAGGATCTTATAAATAGACCAAATCAAACTAATGGGGCAGAAGTCCTTGATACAAATAGCTCCAGACTTCTTAGCAATAAGTGTAATGAAATTGGCTCCTAAGTGCCTAGAGAGTTTACCTGTAGCACGGAATTCTCTCATAAAATCTAGCAAATCTTCTTTGATAACTTCCCAGGACCTTTGAAAGAAAGCCAATGGAAATCCATCTGGACCAGGAGCCCTATCATCCCCCAATTCAAAAACCTCAACTTTCATCTCTTCTTTTAGGAACTCCTTTTCCAGGGAAGAAGCTACATCATAACCAAGCACATTGAAAGGCAGATTATCCAAAATGGGCCGATTCCAATATTCTTTAGAGCATAGACCCTAGACGAAATGAATAATGTGGTTGGATATCATGTTTTTATCTTTGATGCATCTGTCCCCGTCCCTCAATATGACAATCTTGTTACTCCTTATCCTGAAGGAGGCAAAACTATGGAAATTTTGGAATTTCTGTCCCCATCCATAATCCATTTGACACTAGATCTTTGTCTCCGTTTAATCTCCTCCCCTATTACTTTTTTCTGATAAGAATTTTACAGCTGAAGCCTCATAAGAAATTCCTCAGAGCAGGGATTACCCATTTCCTCTTTTGTATCCATCTCTTGAATTTCTTGCAGAAGGCAGGCCATAGAGTGATCCATGCTTTGAAAATTTTGAGCAGCCCAAACCTTGATAAAAAGCTTAAGTTTCTTAAGTTTTGTCACAATTTTGTATCCTGCCCAACCAGCCACCAAAGTTTCCTTCCACCAATCACAAATTAAAAGCGGAAAGGAATTATCCTCAAGCCACATGAGTTCAAATCTGAAAGGTGGCGGTCCCCACCAATCTTTCCTAGAGTCCAGGAGAATTGGGCAATGATCAGATGTTGGTTTAGGAAGAGCTTTCTGCATCGTGTCTGGGTATATGTCCAACCAGTCTCCAAATAGGAGAAATCCGTCTAATCTAGACAAAATTGGATTCTGTTGGTGATTTGACCATGTATACTTGGCCCCATGGAGCTGCAAATACTGTAGGGCATGCAAATTAATCCAATCAGAAAACTTCTTCAATTCTACTGATACATGGCAGCCTCCTATTCTTCCTTCAGGGTTCCTGATTACATTGAAATCTCCTCCCAGGCATCATGGACTACACTTGTTATGAATGGAATCTCTGCGAGCCCTTTGGTATTTTGCGACATGTGGTCATTTTCTCACTTCAAATGGGTCCCACAAGCTACCAAGTCATCATCACATGTGTCCAAGCCTATGAGTGACATGTGGTACTCGAATTTGACCCAATCAAATTCATGAAAAAGCCAAAAATGCATGACGTGCCACAAATCAAAAATTGACATGTGGCGCCAATGTGGACCACTTCTCCACAAGCCCCTCAAGATTCCCAGCCATTGCTTGACAGTTAGAAGCAATCACACCACAATCCTATTTGCGTCTGCACATCGCAAAGGCAACGATCGTTTATCAAAGGTGAGTGGATCTTCCTAAACTTCTAGATGCTTTAATCAGAATACTGATGATAGTGTAAGATACTATTGAATTGGAAATATGTATATACTATTATGATATACAGAAGCATGAAGAGAGACAATGGAGAGAAGAGATTTGGAGGAAAAGTGGATACCTCAATGGAGGATCGACTCATACTTTTATAATGTAGAGTTTCCTAATTACATGCTATCAATCACAATAAAAATCAATCTAATTACAATTAGAATCAAGAATGAAAGAATCCTAATCAATCCTAATCTCTATACATGGAAGTATATCTTTAAGATAGCACTCAATCCCACACGTGGGATTTCCTTCTTGGGCCTAGATGGGCCCAGCCCAGATTAGTGTACATGGGCCTTTTTATTTCTACACTCCCCCTCAAATTGATGTGGTAAGGCAGAAAACATCAATTTGCAAGTAAGATCATGATGACGCGTTTTGGGTAGTGCTTTGGTGAATATATCCGCCAACTGGTTAAAAGTAGAGACATGAGGCAAAGATATCTTCTCGGTAACAACATGCTGACGGATGAAGTGACAATCAATCTCAATGTGCTTCGTTCGTTCATGAAAGACCGGATTGTTGGCAATTCGGTTAGCACTGGTGTTGTCTCCATGAAGAGGGGTAGAGCGACTAATACGAACACCGAATGCACAGAGAAAACGGCGTAGCCAGATGATCTCAGCACTAGCGGAGGACATTGCCCGATATTCTGCCTCAGCAAAAGACCTCGAAATGGTGGTTTGTTTCTTGCACTTCCATGAAATCAAAGAGTCCCCAAGAATCATACACCAGCCAGTAGTAGAGCGCCGAGAATCTGGACAACCAGCCCAGTCGGCATCAGCATAAGCGGATAGGCACAGAGAAGTACCAGAAGGGTAGAAGAGACCATGATGAAGAGTGCCTTTAACATAGCGGAGTATGCTTAAAGCAGCAGCAAGGTGAGGTTTGCGTGGAGCGCTAACAAACTGGCTAACCATATGAACTGCGTGAGAAATATTCGGCCGAGTCATAGTTAAGTAGAGCAAAGTACCAACTATTCGCCGGAAAACTGAGGGATCTTCCAGGGGAGGGCCATCATCTAAACTGAGTTTGTTGTTTAATTCCATAGGAGTATCAACAATGTGAGCATCATCAAGCCTGGCTAAAGTGAGCAAATCGGTAGCATATTTGCGCTGATGGACCCTTATGCCAGATTTGTTACGCACAAACTCAAGCCCTAGAAAGTAGGTGAGGGGACCAAGATCGTTCATTCAGAAGTGGCGAGTAAGATGAAGTTTGAGATCCGTAATGCCAATAACATCATTGCCACTAATAATCATATCATCAACATAGACTAGGAGAAATGTGTAGCCTTTTGGTGTCCATCTAAGAAAGAGGGAACTATCAGAGTGACTTTGGCGAAATCCAGCTTGAAGGATTGCTGTCCGAAATTTATCAAACCAAGCCCTGGGAGCCTGCTTAAGTCCATAAAGAGCTTTTCTCAATTTACAAACATGTTGTGGAGGACAAGCATATCCCGGAGGTGGTTTTAAATACACAGTCTCACGCAAGTCGCCATGTAGAAAGGCATTTTGGACATCCATTTGCCATAGGAGCCAATTGCGGGCTGCAGCTACACAAAGAAGAGTGCGAACAGTGGTTATTTTTAGACTCCCATCAGAGTGAACTTTTATGGAATAGATCCATTTACTGCCGATAATAGATGCGCCAACAGGGGCTGGTACCAAATCTGATGTTTTGTTTGCTTCAAGAGCAAGCAACTCCTCGGTCATAACATCCTGCCAGTAAACAATCTTAGAGGCCTGTGAATAGGAGGTGGGTAGAGGAGCACTATTCAAAGAAGTGAAAAGAGCAGGAAAGCCATAACGGTCAGGAGCAACTGAAGGACGACTAGAGCGTCGCAGGGGTATATACTATCAGAAGAAGCATTAATACCTGAGGATGCAGTAGGTGGCACTGGAAGATGATCAGGAGAAGGAGTCCCCACAGGAGGAACCGTGTTACGCCGGACATAGACATTGGTAAGAGGTGGTAGAGAAGTAGTTTCAGGGAAATTTGGCATATAAGACACAGTAACAGGGTGATTGTCCAACCGCAAAGAAAAGAAAGGAATGTGTTCCAAGAAAATCACATTACGAGATATTCGCATGCGTTTTTCGAAGTGATCATAACAGAGAAATCCCTTGTGTTCAGTACTGTACCCCAGAAAGACACATTTGGCAGCCTGCGGTGACAGCTTAGTGCGTTCTGTAGAAGGAAGATGAACAAAGCATAGACAACCAAAAACTCGTAAGTGAGAATATGAAGGGGCATGACCAAAGAGAGTTTCATAAGGAGTCGTCTTTCCTAGAACAGAGCTAGGATGACGATTGAGGAGATACACAGCTGTCTGTGCAGCATCATACCAAAAGGTGGGAGGAACTAAGGATGCAAGGAGGAGAGTACGAACAGTTTCGAGAATATATCTGTTCTTTCTCTCCGCAATACCATTTTGCTGTGGAGTATGTGGGCAGGATTTTTGGTGAAGAATGCCTTCATCAGAAAGAAATGCAGAGAAATCATGGGACATGTATTCGCCACCGGAGTCAGACTGAAGAATTTTTATTTCTTTCTTAAATTGTGTTTGAACCATTTTGTAAAATTTTTGGAAAAGAGAAAACACTTCAGATTTGAAGCGCATGAAATAAATCCAAGTGAACCGAGAATGATCATTAATAAATGTCAAATAATACTTAAACCCTGTCCTACTCAATGTGGGTGCAATTCCCTAAACATCCGTGTGAATAATATCAAAAGATGACAACGCACGAGAGTGATGAATAGGAAAAGGCAAAATATGACTCTTACTCAAGCAACACGTTTCACACTGTGATTGAAGAAACGATGACATCATTTTATTATCAAAAGTAGGTTCTAAATAACCAAATTTAAACAAAGAAAGTAAATAAGAATTGTTCACATGACCAAGACAACTATGCCACATAGTCCACAATTAATTGAAATTAGGAGAAGAAGAAGAAAATAGGGAATGATGTCCAATGTCCAGCAGAAACAGTCGACCATGTTTACTCCCCGTCGCGATCACCTTCCCATTTTGCCGCCCCTGTATGACACAACCGATGGAAGAAAAGTTAACACTATACCCATCATCCATAAGTTGTCCGACAGAAAGCAAATTGGCTGATAATTTAGGAACGAAGTAGACATTGGGAAAGGTGAAGGACTGGCCAGAGACACTAGAAAAAGTAATGGAACCAATACCAGAAATGATTTATTGGTCCCCATTAGCAGTGGTGATTTTGTCTCTGTCAAGGTAAGGGTGAGAGTCTGTAAAGCTACTTGCTATAGAGGTCATGTGGTTTGATGCTCCTGAATCGAGAAACCATGTGGATGGGGTGATAGAAGAAGATAGAGAGACTGAAGAATGAAAAGCAGGAAATGCTATATGAGAATGAGTTTGATACCGACCACCAGTAAAGCCCATAGATGCGTATGCGGAGGTCACCGTGTTCTGAATCAGTTCTTGAATCTGGGAAGGAGTCATGGAGACGGATCCGGAAGAGGTGCTTCTTGTATCAGGGAAAGGTGCTTGAACTTGGAACGCAGCTGGAGCATTATGTTGGGAAGGGTTTTGCTTTTGTTGGGGCCCATTCTTTCGCTGTAAGCTGCGACAGTCATCAATAAGATGACCAGAGCGTTTGCAATATCTGCAAACCAATTTCTTACGACAGTTCTTGGCAATATGACCAAAGCCTTTGCATTCATAGCATTGAGCAGGCTTCTGATTGGGGGTTGCCAGAAGAGCAGACTTAGCTGAAGGAGGAGCTAGGAAGGCCTTTGGTTCCTCAATAATAGCACGCTGTGAGTGAAGACGAAGTTCTTCGCGAAGGACTTTATTGAAATTTGCGGGCTTTATTAGTTTGATGATAAACTTTCTTGAGGTGAGCCCACATATCAGCTGCGGCAGTATACGCTTGAAGAGCAATGGCAAGAGAATGATCAATGGAGTTAAGAATCCAAGTGATCACCTTAGCATTTTCTTTAGTCCAGGTGGATAAGGATTTTGTGTCAGCACTACTTGTAGCAGTAGGTTTAGTTATCGATCCATCAAGATAACCAAACAGTCCTTGGCCTCTACAAAATTCTTTAGATGAAAGGACCAGGCCATATAATTATTCCCATTAAATTTAACGGGAATAACATCATACTTTTCCATGGATATCAGTTGCAGCAGGAAGAAGAAAGAGAACCAGCAGCAGAGTAACAAGCAACACAATGCAGAGAAAAACCAATCACAATGCAGAGAGAGATGGAATCTTCTATGATTTCATTAACCAAGCATGAAGGATGCTGTTGGAATGGCTGATAGATGCTTTCAGCAGAAAACACCACACAACAGAGAAAGATGATAATTCTAATTGCACACAGTACACACAGGAGCAAGGAGATGCGTGCCAGCAACTACACAGGTGCAATAAGGGTCTTCCAAACAACCACCAGATCCAAGACAACACTTCAGTAATAGTGGATGAGGCTTTCAATCATACACAACACACATAGATACAATGCATAGAAAAAGAAACCAAGAAAACAGCCCAGACGACCTAGAAAACACAAGCTGGATCCCTTTGTGGGGCCCACAGAGAGATCTGATAGATGATCAGATGAGATGCACGAATCCAGGATCAAAATCCCTTTCCCTTAGTGAAGGTCGCAGCCAAATCCAATCAGAATCTAGGATTTGGTGCGGCTGTGATGAAAACTATTTCAAAAAATTGAATATTCAAACGATGGGTCAAAGCACCTACCCCTGATCGCTGATAAATCCTGAAAAAATCTCCAAAAAGATGAGGAGAGATGGGCGACCAAGACTGGAGAGGGAGTTGAAGATCTTGTGATGATCGCAGGTGGGCCACTATGATCACGATGATGAAACAATAAGTTTTTCACCTACGTTCTGCTTCCTTATAGCCTAGATCCTTGATCTGAGTTTGTTTCGATGCTGTAGATGAGATCTCCAAGATACTATAGCTCTGATACCATATTATGATATACAGAAGCATGAAGAGAGACAATGGAGAGAAGAGATTTGGAGGAAAAGTGGATACCTCAATGGAGGATCGACTCATACTTTTATAATGTAGAGTTTCCTAATTACATGCTATCAATCACAATAAAAATCAATCTAATTACAATTAGAATCAAGAATGAAAGAATCCTAATCAATCCTAATCTCTATACATGGAAGTATATCTTTAAGATAGCACTCAATCCCACACGTGGGATTTCCTTCTTGGGCCTAGATGGGCCCAGCCCAGATTAGTGTACATGGGCCTTTTTATTTCTACATATACAGTAATGGTTTTTGTACCCATGGATTACATAGAAACTCTTCTGTGAGTCTAATAAATCTCGACTGTGAAGTGTATAACAGTCCATGGAGTTGTTAACTCATGTTCTCCTTGAGATGCTAAGTATATGTGCAAGACACATAACCCAGAAACATGTCGTCAATGACAAGGACTGACTTTAAGGGGTTGTGGGACCCCATGGCCCACCAGATGGAAGATCTGATCCAGGGATCCATGATGGGAGCCATGGGCGACCCTTAGGGTGGAGGACACAGGGAGAGTGGACCCCATCTGGACCCTCATCCAACTAGTATAATGATAAATCAGGCGTCTGTTACATGAATCTGTAACTTCTGGTCATCAGGCCTTCTGGGACCCACTTGATTGCTTGATTGGAAATCAGAACCAAACATCTGATGTAGGACCCCTGGGCGACCTCAGGGATGGTGGAATCTGAGATTTGGATCGGTGGGACCCACTGTCCAATAGACTCAAAGAGTCCAAGGCGTGAATATGATGGAAACAAGGCAGACTGTCGACATGAGTTATGGGACCCATCAGTGGACCTGATCTTTGATCAGCACCCCACATCATGAAGGGGGCCCAAGGGCGACCTGGTTGGTGGTGGTCCCATGTGGAGTGGGCCCCATCTGCCACATCATCCAGAATCTTCAAATTTGGCCATCGTATGATACTTCCATGAGCTTCCAGTTACTGTTAGAGTTGTGGGGCCCAGTAGAGATATCTAAATGGTAAATCTGAACCATAAGTATTCATGTGAGGCCCTGGGAGATCATAGGGAGCATACCAGATCATGCTTTGGACCAGTGGAACCCACCGCACATTATGCCAAGGTGTTTAGGCATGAATTTCTTGTTCTGTGTGTATAGTGGGGGGCTGGGAGGAGTTTAAATCTGGGACAGCCGTGCACTACGTATACAATTACAATATAAATTTCCCACTTAGATTGATTAAGGGTTTTATGTATGATATGAAGGATTGTATGGACTGTTTGGCTATATTGGCATGGTTCCGTTATTTATGTATTATGCTATGAAGGGGGACCAATCCTATATCATTCCTTGAACTATTATATGATCGGGAGTGGGGCACTAATCTAATAAGGATTTGTATGGACTGGATCCACACTACTGAATGTTAATATTATGATTTATAAATTAATGTGGCATGCCTGGGATGATTACTAGTTTGTATTGGAAATTATTAGTACACGTGATAAGATGATTGCTATGTAGATTTATTGTGTTATGCATGGTGTTCAGACCATGTGGGCCATGGAGGCCGTTGTCCTTAGTGGACGTGAATGGCCATTGTGTTGGCTGGTCCTTAGTGAACGTGTTTGATGAGACAGGGTCATGGTGACCGATATACATGTATACGATAAGCCTTTGAGGCGTGGTAATGTGCATGGGCACGAATATGTACGTGGATGTACTTGTAATGGTAATTGATTTATGGATTCAGACCTGTTTGTTTATGTGATATTATGTTACATGATGTTCGTGTAATTAGGAATATTCATTCCCCAGTAATACTATGTTGTGTTGCCCCCTTCAGGTAATCATGTTGAGGGTGAGACAGAGCAAAACAACGTTCAGCACGTAGATTTTGGCATGCGTAGCCGAAGGGAGAGAACGAGAAGAGTTCAATTAGTTGATAAGGGGATTAACCCTTATTTAGGGAATTTTATTAAAAGTTTTAGCTTATCTTTGAATTGAGTTAGGATTTGGAATTTGACTACTCACAGATTATTGAGATTGTTTGACATTTATAATTTAATTAGAATTATATTTTGAACCATGTGGGCGGGTCTCCATGTGGGCGGACGAAGAAGGCTAGCAGGCTACAGAGACTGGCAGGCTACTACACAGGGACGCGCAGCCTTAATGAGGGTGGAATGTGATGCCCCTGAGTCCCACATCGACTATAGAGAGGAAAGTGAATGGGATTATATGTAGATTTTACACCCTTATCTCGCATGAGGCCTTTTGATGGGTTAAGGCCCATCAGAAGAAAAATCGTGAGGCCCGTGGGCCAAAGCGGACAATATCATGCATGGGTATGGGATGGGGCGTTACAATGGGGTCACTAAAAAGGCTCCCACAACCCCCCTAGGCAGAATGAATGGCTCCTGCGACCCCCCGCACACGCCTTGCGACCCCACCTTCCAGAACTACCTGTTTGATGGAGAAAATGGAAGAAGTAATGAAGGAACATGCCAAAACCATTTTCAAGCCTTCCAAGCCTATAAATAGGCCCTTTCAAGACAAGAAAAGGGTTGGAAAATTAGTGGAAATCCAGATCATTTAAAAGGAGAGAAAAACTACTTGAAGCTCAGAAAGGAAGAAAAAAGCTTTGCAACTCTTGTTACTTAAGCCTCCCATGACCCTAACATATTAGGAACCTCTAGAGGGGATTTCAACCCTCTCAATGTAGTTGAATTCCTTTCTTTTCACCTTAATTTTCTGCCTCTTTGTCCGAGTAGGGACCAACACGACTCCAAACCAAAATCCCATCATGAAAACCATACGTTCACCGGGCTACCATAAAATGGCCTACGTGACTTGAAGAAAAGGGTCATGATCGGACCAAAACTCCAACTACCCAAGGGAGATGCACATAGCTAAACCTGAAATGGGCATTGAAAATAAAAAAGATGAAGGAATTTAATTTCAATGTACCTTATGGTCTGGGGGACCTGAAAATGGCAACTCAGCCGTTCCTTTTATATTTTTGCACCTTTTTCTATCACATATTGTAAATTTAGAGCAAATGTAATCTTAAGATATCAAAGGATGGACAGAGGGGTCATGTGCTCTATAAATGACCCTGTAAAGAAATAGTCCAACAGGTCAGCTCGACCTAATGGGTCAGCAACCCATGTATTGGGTCAGCCCATGTATGAGTTGTCAATAGATTAGATAGATATTAATTTCCTTAGTTAAGCATGTAATCATGTAATCAGATCTCTAATGAGATCCACTAATCTAGGCTACAGTGTATAAATGTATCCTTCGACCATTCAATCAATACAGAAAATCTCTTGCAACTTCTCTCTCTCTCTTGTATGCTTCGTATTCTTCTGTAATACTTCTGGCTTGGTTCAAGCAACTTTCACATGGTATCAGAGCTCTGTCCATTCAAGTTTCAGAGAAGTTTTGAAACAGCGTTGTTCGTCTAATCAAGCACTGGAACATACTGTGATCAAAGGTGGCCCACCTGTTGATCACCCGGCATCAGAAAAATCTTCACATCTTGATCATCCATCTTCCCTGGGAATTCTGCACATTTTTTCCAGATTTTTTGATCATTTGAGGTAGGCCATTCTCCCTGATTTGTACTTATCTAATTTGAGTAAATAGTTTTCATCTAGACCGTTCAAAATTCTGGTTTCACAAGCTTTCATCAAAATTCCACCTAGAGGAGTTTCGGATTTTTGAGGCAAAGATCACTGTGTGATCTGATCATCCAGCCGATCATCCAGTGGGGCCCACAAATCAGATCTGTGCTCAAAATCATGCTCGCCTGGACCTATTTTTGGAATTTTCTGGATTTGTTTGGATCTGTTTGCTCTCTCTGGTTGTGATCATCCTTCTGATCATTTAGTGGGGCCCATAGCACTCATCTGTGCTCCGATTCAAGTCACCTAGACCTTCCTTATTGGATTTTTTTCAGATCTGGTTAGTTGTTGTGGCTGGAATTCGCATCTGACTTGGCTTCTGGGGCTGGATTTCTCTTACATTCAGTCTGTGAGCAATCAGTTTTGTACCAATGTCTTTTGATCAAACTGTATCGGGAATTACTGTCAAACTAGATGGCACAAATTATCCCTATTGGTCCCATCTCATGCAAAATTTCCTCAAAGGTCAAAAACTATGGAAATATATTGCTCAGCAAATCCCTACACCAGATAGTAAGGATGCTACATTTGAGGAATGGGAAGCTTTTGTCGGAAAAATTAACTCTTGGATTGCCAATTCAGTCACTCCATCTATTGGGAACAGTTGGCTAAATTCAATTATCCTAAGGCTGCTTGGGATTATTTAGCACGATTATATACTCAGTCTAATGCTGCTAGCCGGTATCAGTTAGAATGGGAAATCAAAAATGCAGATCAAGGCACCGACTCCATTCATGATTTCTTCATCAAAATGACCGCCTTATGGGATCAACTGGCTCTAATGGAACCCACTTTTAAAACAACTGATGATGCTCACACCTTTGAAGTCTATAGGCAGCAGACTCGCCTAGTTCAGTTTCTTATGGCCCTCCGCCCTGATTTTGAACATGTTCGTGGTCAGTTATTACATCGATCACCACTGCCTTTCGTTGATACGGCACTCTTGGAACCTCTGGCAGAAGAGCAAACTCAGCTTTCCCTTACAAGGAAGCAACATGTGGAACCCACACATGTCCTGTCAGCAAATGTTAGTACTCCACAGAATGGTCGCTCTTCTGGTACTAATGACTTTTGCAACTATTGTAAGAAGAAAGGACACTGGAAACGGGACTGCCCAACCAGACCTCAAAGGCCAAACAATAAGAGCAAACAATCTGGTCAGCAACCCAGTCGTGGTCCCATGCAATCTTATCCCCAGCGACCCTATGCGGCCAATGTTACTGAAGATGATAGTTTTGTGCCTCCGCAAATGGATCTCACATCTCAGATTCAGGCTATGGTTGATGAACGCATGCAACAGTTATTTCTGGCTTCCTCCACTGGTTCTGCCTCTCAGATGGCCACTACACCCTCAGCCTCTGGTTCTGCCATGACCATTTCTGGTCCGTCAGGTGCTCTTGATACTACTTGGATTTTTTATTCTGGTGCATCCTATCATATGACAAATGATGTTTCCAAACTTCATAATTGTTATACCCCTGCTAGCTCTCTCACCATCCATACAGCCGATGCCACTCCTCGACCAGTCTCCCTTATTGGCTCTGTTTCTAATAAGTTGATCTCTCTCACTAATGTTTTGTGTGTTCCTCACCTGTCTATCAACTTAATCTCTGTTAGTCAATTGACTTCTTCTGGATTTCTTGTCTCATTTTCTTCTACTGGCTGTTTTGTGCAGGATCAGCGCACCAGGAGACAGATTGGGACCGGCCTTAGGTCAGGAGGACTTTACTATCTCCACTCGCTGCATCTTCCCTCGTCCAGCATAACCCCTGCCGCACTCGTTTCATCCACATCACCCTTTGCCCTTTGGCACTCTCGTTTAGGCCATTTATCTTTAAATAAAATGAAGTTTTTATTTACTAGTGGTGTCTTTGGAAACATTTCTGTATCAAACATTTCTACTTGTTTTAGTTGCCAATTTGGTAAACAACATGCATTCCCTTATAATAAAAGCACTTCTTTTACTAATGCTCCTTTCGCTTTGGTACATTCTGATGTCTGGGGACCTGCCTCTAAGCCAACGAAAGGTGGTTCCATTTATTATGTGTTGTTTATTGATGATTTTACTAGATATACATGGTTGTATTTAATGAAAAACCGTTCTGAATTATATACCATCTACACTGCTTTTTCCACCATGGTTTCCACTCAATTTGACACAAAGATTAAAATATTCAGGTCTGACTCCGGGGGAGAATACATGTCCCACAAATTTCGTTCTTACCTAACCAGTCAAGGGACTCTAGCACAATTATCCTGTCCTGCCACACCATAGTAGAATGGTGTCGCAGAACGGAAACAGAGACATATCCTCGAGACTGCTAGATCCTTGATTTATTCCTCACATGTTCCTCTGCAATTCTGGGGGGAAGCGGTCCTGACTGCAATCTATCTGATTAACAGAACACTATCCTCTGTTTTATCTGGCACATCTCCCCATGAAAAATTGTTTTCCCGTAAACCTGACTTATCCTATCTCAAAGTTTTTGGCTGCACCTGTTTTGTTTTGTTACAGGATAATGAGAGGACCAAACTTTCCCCAAAATCCACTGTCTGTGTCTTTTTAGGATATGGCATCGAACAAAAAGGATATCGATGCTATGATCCTAAAACCAATAGGTTACGGGTCTCTCGTAATGTCACCTTCTTGGAACATATACCTTTTTATACATTACCTACACAATCCCCTTCTCCTGAGCCACCTATAGTCTATCCTCTTAATCCCTTTCCGGACCTGTTTCCATCCGATACCCCTTCTCCTCCCCCCCTGCAGGAATATCATCGTCAACCCAAACCTCCGTCTGCTCCTCCGGAATCTGCCGCCCCACCTCCTACTTCTGACCATGGGCCTATCTCCTCTGCTCCAGATGTGCAGGATCATCCTCAACCTCGAAGGTACCCCTTGCGCACCAGAATTCCTCCATCCCGTTTTGGCTTTGTTTGTACTGATCATTTTTCTCCATCATATAAGTCCTTCCTTGCAGCAATTCATACTTTGGCAGAACCACAATCCTAAAGGGAGGCCATAACTCATCCGCACTGGAGAGCAGCCATTGTCGAAGAACTTGCAGCTCTACAGAAAACTCACACATGGGACCTTGTTCCTCTTCCCTCCGGGAAACGGGCTATCGGCTGCAAATGGATTTTTAAGATCAAGACCAAATCTGATGGTTCTGCTGATCGTTATAAGGCTCACTTGGTTGCAAAAGGCTACACACAAGAATATGGGGTAGATTATGAGGAGACTTTTGCTCCAGTTGCTAAGATGACAACAGCCCGTACTTTTATCTCTGTTGCCGCTGTTAGACGTTGGCCCCTCTATCAGCTTGATGTCAAGAATGCATTTTTGAATGGATTCCTTCAAGAAGAAATCTATATGCATCCTCCTCCAAGCGTTGTGAGACCTTCTCATTCTGTGTGTCGTCTCAAACGCGCTTTATATGGACTCAAACAAGCCCCTCGTGCTTGGTTTGAACGGTTTAGCACCAGCATTATTAGCATTGGTTTTTCTCAGAGTGCTCATGACTCAGCTCTCTTCACTCGCTATTCACGATCTAGTTGTGTTTTCCTGTTACTCTATGTTGATGATATGATTATCACTGGCAATGATGCTTCTGGTATTCTATCCTTGAAGCGCTTTCTTCATCGACAGTTTGAGATGAAATATTTGGGTCATCTGCGGTACTTTCTGGGCATTAAGGTTGCCTACTCTCCCACAGGATATCTTTTATCCCAAACGAAATACTGCAATGAAGTTCTCCAAAGAGCTGGACTCACAGATCTTAAGCCTGTCTCTACTCCAATTGAACATAATCTGAAGCTCCGAACTACTGATGGAGATCTACTTTCTGATCTGACTCGTTATCGTGAGGTGGTTGGCAGCTTGGTTTATCTTACGATTACCAGACCAGATATTGCCTTTGCGGTACATGTTGTAAGCCAATTTGTTGCGCAACCAACTCATATTCACTGGGCTGCTGTACTGCGCATACTGCGATACTTACAAGGAAGTTCCAACCATGCCATCCTTCTTTCCTCCAGTCAAAATCTTACCCTGCATGGCTATTCTGATTCCGACTAGGCAGGAGATGTCAATGATCGGCGCTCTACAACAGGTTTCTCCATTTTTCTTAGCTCCTCTCTTATCTCTTGGAAGAGCAAGAAACAAGAAGTTGTCTCTCGATCTTCCACTGAAGCTAAATATCGTGCTGTATCTCACACCACTACTGAAATTATTTGGCTTCGCTGGTTACTTCGGGATTTAGGAGTTCTAGTTCCTAAATCTACCCCTCTTTACAGACAGTGAAAGTGCACGGAAACTGGCAACAAATGATGTCTTCCATGAACGATCCAAACATCTTGAAGTTGACTGTCATTTCATCCGTCAACATGTTCGGAGTGGTACTATAAAGCTTTTTCACATCTCATCAACTGCTCAGATAGTAGATTTTTTCACCAAGAGCCACTCCACTTCTCGTTTTTCAGAGCTAGTTTCCAAGCTCTCGATGATCACATTCTCCCATCCAAAGCTTGAGAGGGGGTGTAAAGAAATAGTCCAACAGGTCAGCTCGACCTAATGGGTCAGCAACCCATGTATTGGGTCAGCCCATGTATGAGTTGTCAATAGATTAGATAGATATTAATTTCCTTAGTTAAGCCTATAATCATGTAATCAGATCTCTAATGAGATCCACTAATCTAGGCTACAGTGTATAAATGTATCCTTCGACCATTCAATCAATATAGAAAATCTCTTGCAACTTCTCTCTCTCTCTCTCTTGTATGCTTCGTATTCTTCTGTAATACTTCTGGCTTGGTTCAAGCAACTTTCACAGACCCATCGGCTATGAGTCTAAATCTCGAGTCCCAAAATCACCCGTAAAACTCAAATTTTGTACTTGAAAATTGAAATGCAATGAAAAATATATTCTCATATTGTGTTTCCCCTAAATATTAGGTCAAGCACTTTCTCTTTTGTAAATGCTTTTCATTTTCTACAATGGCATTTCTCATTTTGTCACTGGAAAAGTGGAGAAACAGCTACATGTCATCGTTATTTAGAGATTTCATATAAAGAAACAAGGTTGTTGTGGTGCATTCGATTGATAGATCATGTGATTTGTTTGTGCATAAGTTATGCCACTTATATAAGTATAATAACACCTCAGGTCTGTAGGAGTTGATTATGTAACCAACCTTACATGCACATCAGATACCTGTAACAATACAGTTTAGGGAAACTAAAAATCTGGAAGGTGTGCAGGGACTGGTTTCAAAAACCAACCCACTATGGAGATCATCAATGTCATTGAGATCTGTTTATGAACCTGAAGTTATGAATGTGGAATTTTGGCGAACATGTTAATCTAGGAATGACTTAATTGTTTGGAGGAAACCTTTGGGCACCTCTAGACCGCTAGCACTGTATGGGAAGAGTGACGTCCCCATCGAATGACCAACTTTGGGAGGTTTATGGACTTCGGTCAGTCTTTGGGAGCATTTGATTTTGTGGTACCATTCTGATGATTAAGGACCCTTGTGGTCAATTGCATTTTGGTCCCTCATTGGTCATTCCGTTATTTATTCTCTGAACATTAAGACTTCTAGATGGATAGGTTTGAGTTTCAGTTAGTTATGCTGCATTTATTCATTATTGGAGGATTTAGCTGTTTAAATAAAGATTTCTTATTTACTTAAGTGCCCTAAAAGTTTTATGCACTTTTAGTTGACATATGAATGTGAATGAGATACTCGTTATTCACAGTGCAGGATTTGTGGGCCCTAGATTTCGGTTCATGACAACAATACTTGCAGGATAGAGCTTCAGTGTATCTTACTCTCATTGCTAAGTTATTTAGCTTTCTACTTCCGAACATAACAAATGTTAAAAAGGACGGTAAATAGTGTCAATTTCAATAATTTGGAGATCTAATATACGTAAGTAATACTTCATATAATATCAATAGACGGAATATGAGATTTCTTGTTTTAAATAGGATGAGCGAACCTGTATCCATTTCCTAGAATTTAAAAGGTACAGAGTTATATCCTTGATCCCTGTATGTGTCTGTGACCCTATTTTTTATATGGGCTTCATAGATCATAGATCTGTAGAAAATAACTCATGAAATAAAAAGGCCCATGTACACTAATCTAGGCCCATGTAGAATATCCCACATGTGGGACCGGGTTAAGCATTATACAGGCTGTCTTACGGATATACTTCTATGTATAGAGATTAGGATTCTTTTATTCTTTAATTTTGATTACGATTACTGCTGCTGATTGATAGCATGTGATTAGGGTAAATATCATTATAAAAGATGGCTGGTCGATCCTCAATGGATACACAACTATTGCCTACAAACTCTTACTCTTCCTCTGTCTCTCTCCATGCTATTTCATATTATTTCATGGTATCAGAGCCGACTCTTGACTAGTTCGAGTGTGGGTCCCTGTCGTGGTTTGGTGCAAGTGGGCGGGTTTCGATGTGGGCAGGCTAAGAGGGCCAGCAGGCTACTGCACATGGACGCGTAGCCTTAAAGGGGATGGATTGTGACGCCCCAGAGTCAGACATCGACTATAAAGAGGAAAGTGAATAGGATTATATGTAGAGCTTACACCCTCACCTTACATAAGGCCTTTTCATAGGTTAAGGCCCATCAAAAACATTACTCGCCATTTCCGAACGAAGGATCTTGGTCCTCTTACTTACTTCCTAAAGCTTGAGTTTGTTCGGAACAAATCTGGCATTCGGGTTCATCTACGTAAGTATGCTACATATTTAGTCACTTCGGCTCAACTTGATGATGCTAACATCTTTGCTACAGCTATGAAATTGAACAACAAAATCAGCACGGATGATGGCTCTCCCCTAGCTGATCCTTCCATTTTCCGCCGCATAGTGGGTAGTCTGCTATATTTGACTATGACTAGGCCGTATATTTCTCATGCAATTCATACTGTTAGTCAGTTTGTTAGCAATCCCCACAAGCCTCATCTTATTGCTGCTTTGTGCATACTTTGTTATGTTAAAGGCACTCTAAATCATGGTATTTTCTACCCCTCTGGGGCTTCTCTACACTTAACCGCTTATGCTGATGCTAACTAGGTTGGCTGTCCAGGTGCTCGGAGATCTACTACTAGCTGGTGCATGTTTCTTGGGGAATCCCTGATTTCCTAAAAATGCAAGAAGCAAACCACGGTTTCGAGATCCTCTACTGAGGCAGAATATCGCGCCATGTCATCTGCTAGTGCTGAAATCATTTGACTACATCTTCTTTGTGAATTGGGTGTCCTTGTTGGAACTTCTACAACTCTATATGGGGATAATACCAGTGCCACCCGAATCGCAAACAATCCAGTTTTTCATGAAAGAACAAAGCATATTGAAATTGATTGTCACTTCATTCGTCAGCATGTTGTTACTGAAAAGATCACTTTGCCTCATGTTTCTACCCATCATCAATTGGCGGATATCTTCACAAAAGCTCTTCCCAAACCGCGGCATGATGATCTTACTAGCAAATTGATGTTTTGTATCTTCCCACATCAATTTGAGGGGAGTGTAGAAGATAACTCATGAAATAAAAAGGCCCATGTACACTAATCTAGACCCATGTAGAATATCCCACGTGTGGGACTGGGTTAAGCATTATACAGCCTGTCTTATGGATATACTTCTATGTATAGAGATTAGGATTCTTTTATTCTTTAATTCTAATTGTAATTACTGCTGATTGATAGCATGTGATTAGGGTAAATATCAATATAAAAGATGGTTGGTCGATCTCCAATGGATACACAACTATTGCCTACAAACTCTTTCTCTTCCTCCGTCTCTCTCCATGCTATTTCATATTATTTCAAGATCAACATTAGAAGACTGTAGTTACCTTCAAGAAAGAGAACCACTAGTTCACACAGAAGTATACTTCAGGCGAGCTAAGAACACAAAAAACAACCTTGAAAAATGAAAAGCGCCAAATTGACAATATGATTTAGGGAGACTTCATCTAAATACCTAAATATACCCTTGGAACTCCATCCAAATCTCTTTTAAAAGACAAATATTATAGAGACGCATATAGACAAAACTTTTTTTTAAGGGTGGTGGAGAGTGGGGGTTTTACGGTAGGGGGAAAGAAATTAAAATAAATAAATAAATAAAAGATACAGACAAGGTCAAATTATATTTTCAGCTTTACTCTAAATCCAAAAAAGAAAAATCAAAATAATGTCATCAGCAAATCTCCAAGAGATCACTATAAATCAAGAGCTTTCAATACAAAGAACTTCTTCCTCACAAAGAATCCCTTGATCCGCATAGACAATACTGTCGGTATACAAAACTATACAAGTGGATCCCACAAAAGATCAATGTCAGATAGATACCTACAATACCAAGTTGACTTATATGGTTGCTGATAAAGGTATTTGGAGAGGATTAGAGAAACCAAAGGGAAGAAGAATGGGGAATTTATGCATTTGAGTCCTACAAAGTGTTTTCAGCAAGTCCTTCTAAGTAGGGTAGTGCATAGGAATGACAAAAATATCCAGCTACAAGGTGATGAAAAAGACACCCTCAATTTCATTTAGTATTTCAACACACAAGTCCATTTTCGACAAATTCGTCTATTTGTCTCGGATGAGATCATCTTGTTAGCAACACTCAAAAGCAAGGATGTAGGATTAAGAGTTACCAGATCTTCTTAAGGTTGATGTTTGTAGATCCTTTTTTATTATTTTTATAAAATATCCTCTAGTTTGCTGTAATGTAGAATTTATGATTTGAATTATACATTAGAGAAAACCTTAATGTTGTTGCTTTCCCTATTTCTTCTTGCAAGATTCCTTCCTAAAATCCTTCCTAGTCTTCAATTTCTATTTGCTAGTCAAGCTTAGTGCATTGCTATTTATAGTGTATAAAATGTCTTAGAATAAGAATTTATCAATGAACCAAAAAAAAAGGGTCATCACCCAGTACAATCCCGCCGAAGCAAGGTCCTGGGAGGGTCTAGACTAGAGACAGACCTAATCTTTGGCAATTTTGCACAAAGTGGCTGTCACAGGTCTCGAACTTGCGCTATCACGCATGGCACCCGAGACTTTTACCATTGCACCAAAGAAATGACCCTAATTTATCAATGAACCAATATTGTCTTAATTGACAAGGTGTGAATTCGAGTCATTATCAAAAACAAAAAGATACTAGAACTTGAAATAGTAAATTCTCCAGTTTTAGCAAATACAACAGTAAAGCATCACTACAAAAATATTTGGAAACATGACAAAATGAGCAGCTGGTACAGCTGTGTGCAAATAGATCCAAAAAAATCATGAAGGTGACTGACTACAATATCTCATAGTATTATGCATGCCGAGATTAAAAAAAAAAGACCATACGTTTTTCTTTAGATGATGGATTGACGTTCTAAATGAGAACAAGAGCAAAATGTATGTAACTAAAAAAGGAAGGAAAATATTAAGGACATCAAAGGAAGGAAAATATTAAGGACATCAGACTTTAAATCGTATTAAGTGAATTTTACTGACCTCAAAAGTGCCCCAAGAATCAATGGTATCGCATCTATCTGAAGCGTGCGTCGACAACCAAGACTATCAACTAATGAGCCACAACTTAAGCTTCCAATAAATGCACCAGCTATAAATATGCTCACGACAAGACCCTCAAGAAGGGGATTCCCTTCAAAGCCAAGCTCTCGTGCAATAGATATTATAGGACCATTCATCACCCTACAAAAAGCATGTTCGATGACTATTAAGTGCCTCAAAAAACTTTTTTTTTAAGGGTAAACAAACTTTCTTTAAGATTAAAAAAAAAAAAACCCACACAACTAAGAATACATCTGACAAAGGAAATCAAGATCCTACAGAAATCAATATAAAATAGAATATTATTTTAAAGTCGCACAATAATATTATCAGAAGCACACCATAAATCTTATTTCTAAATGTCAATATATATTAAAAGTAAAGAACAAATACATATAAACATGTATTTTTATCCAGAATGACCTGGTCGCTATTAAGCAGAACACTTGGATGTTTCAAGGGGCTCTGGGATATAGAAGCGGCCTGCAGACCACATTCAATCATTGGGTCACACATGTTGGATAAAAAGACGTTTTTCTGTTGCGTAAAAACCACTTACTCAAATGCTATTCACATATTTTTCCCTCCTTGTTCGTTACTTTAGGACCCTAGTTGTCATTCAATGTTTAATTGCAAAGTCTTTAAACAATCCAAGTCAATTTACACGTCATTATTGGTATAAGCTGCTTTTTTTACCACTCACAGCATTCAGTCAACAAAGTTAACTATGTATTTTATTTTATTTTATTTTAGAACTATGCAACAGAGTAAAGGAACAGTTAAATTGAAATATATATATGGGAAATATTCATTTGCATCCATCCCTCACCCTATTATGGTGAGGGACAACTTAGTAGGGCCGACTTTATGATACATTACATCCAAACCCCCTAAGACCCCTATACACACACGCACGCACGCACGCGCGCACGCACGCGCACAAATGGAACCAGGATCATTTCGGGGATGTAACATACTGCTTTACAGATTTCTCAGAAATCGAATCCAGGGTATTCAATCATCGCCCCAATTATCACTCAACCATTTTCTTACAAAATTTAGAAAACAGTCTGATAAGGGAATATCAAGTTAAACAACAACAGTTCAAAACTTTTTGGGCACAAAGATTTTGAGTACAGTGGCTGCAACAGGGTGACAAAAATACAACTTTTTTTTCACAAAGTTGCAAAAAACAACAGCATCAGATTCATATTCTAAAGTTGCAAAAGGAAGATGGTACTTTCACTTCGGATCCAGATGGTATGTTGAAAACAGGACTTCAATTGAGCCTCCTTCCCTGCTCAAAAAAAAAAATGCAATTTTATCTACTCACGCAGACAAAGCACCTGGTCCCTATGGCTTTAATGGAGCTTTTTTCAAAAACATTTTTGGGACACAGTCAAGGAGGATCTTCATACCATGATAACAAACTTCTTCCAACATAATCAACTCCCCAGAATCTCGGACTCACCCAGATCATCTTAATTCCTAAAAAAGATAGTGCCACATGTATGGACCATTTCGACCCATTAGCCCTTGCAACGTGGAATGCAAGATCATAGCCAAGATCCTAGTTCACTGCCTTAGGCCTTTGCTCCCTCAAATTAATTCTGCCCCCCAAAGCTGCTTTTATTCAAGGAAGACGAAACTCTTGTAACAACATCTTGGCTAAAGAACTGGTTCACATAATGGCCCAACCTCAACGTCAACGACCTATAGCCACAATCAAACTTGACGTCACCAAAGCTTATGGCAATTTACAATGGCCTTTCATACACTCCACACTACAAGCTTTTGGGTTTCATCCTGTTTTCGTCTGCTATGACGTGCATTCACTCTGTCTGTTACCGAGTTTGTCTTAATGGATCCCTAACTGAACCCTTTTCACCTCAACAAGGGATCAGACAAGGTGACCCCCTTTCACCATATCTTTATATTTTAAGTGGAGAGGCATTGTGCCGATTGGTGAATTTTTCTCAAATTCAGAAACAACCTGTTCCTCCTCGGATTGCTCCTAAGGGAATTTCTATCCCATTGCTCCAACTTGCGGATGATCTTCACCTTTTGTTGTCCACCCCACCACTCAGATTCTTCATACTCTTTCCAATATTTTAGAGACTTTTGGTAGAGAGGTAGGGCAGGGCAGCTCATTAACAAGGAGAAATCCAAAGTATTGTTTCCAAAAGGAGCTAAGCCGATTGACATCCAAATCACCAAGAATACTGTCCAAATTTTTAATTCCGCTGCATCCATTCAATACTTGGGAGCAACAATCAATGTGGGTCATCCGTTGCAAGATATATGGAAAAGGCCGCTTAATCACGTTACCAATTGACTAAATCAATGGGCTAAAAAATCCTCTCCCGGGTGTTAGGACCATTGTCATTCACTCCATCACTTCCTTGATTCCAATTTACTGGTTTTCAATTGACCCACTCACTAATCAAATGTACACTTTAATGACCAAGTTTAACCGTCAGTTTTTATGGACTAGTTGTAGCACCTGGGACCTACACCTCACTACCATTAGCTGGAAAACTTGTATACAACCTTGTTCATGGGGTCCGTTGGGTTTACATAGAGCTGACTTTCAATCAAAGGCATCCATAACCCATACATTATGGAGATTTATCAGGTATCCACAAACCTTATGGGCTCTATGTCTCACAATGAAATATTTGTGAAATACAAATCTTCAACCATGCCAACCTAGCCTACGGATTCACACATGTGGAAACTAGAAAGTCCTTCAACATAGGGACATCATTTTCCAACACTTGGCCTGGGTAGTAAGTGACGGTGAGAAAATTGATGTATTTGAAGAAAGGTGGATACCAAGCGAACCACTTTTGCAGACAGTTCTTGTAGATCCCGGTCATGATTAATTGTGATTATTAATTAATGGTGTTCAGTGATAATTATATGGTGATTATTTGTTAATTAACTAGGTTTAGGTGTTAGATTTACTCTTTAAGTGTTTTGGTAGCTTTTGGAACTAGTTTGGTAGCAATGAAGAACTATTGGTAATTTTGAGAGATTGTGATGGGTTGGACACAAAAATATGGCACTATAGGGTTCCTTGGATAGAGGTTACTGTTGTGGGAGATTCTGGTGAAAGGAAGAGACTCTTTTGAAACCCAGGAGTACCCCTAGAAAGTCCTACTTGAGCCTATTTAGTGAGAAGGGCATTGTGGTCATTTGCAACATTCCTTCTTTAGAAACAAAACCAACAATCAACCCACGTTTCCTATCTTTCTTTCTTAAGTCTCTCATTCTCCTTCCTCCCTCTCCATTTTTCTCTCTCCATCTCTCATTCTCCTTCACTTCAAGCAACAAGCTCTTCCTACTTCCTTGCCATTGTTCCACCACCATCGATCAACACCACCAATGAGATCCCCATATTCTCCTTCATCATCTCTCCTTGGATCTCCTTTCCCTTCCCCCCAATCGAGGTGAAATTCTCTCTAGTTTCCTTATAGGCTTTTCTTCTAAGATCCGATGTGGAATTCAATCCCCTCTTCTCCCTTGGATTTGCATGTAGGATCTTTAAATTTGGGTGGATTGTGAGATTTGGATTTCTAGGAGGGGTTTGCCGTGGGGATTTGGTATTTGGAGAAGTTTTTCCCTAATTGAAGACTAAGGCGAGTAACAATATATGAATTACTCTGGATCCAGATGAATTACTATAGATCCCCAATTTTTAAGCTCATTTTGTTGTAATTAGACCTAATGCATGCAATTGGGAACCCTTTTGGAGATGGAAGACCTTAGATCTGATAATTAAATAGTTGTTGGAGGCTTGGAATACCCTAATTGATGTGTTCTTCATGCTCGAGTGAAAGAAGAGACCATTTCCCATGGAATCAAACAAATTCCGCACTCAGCTAAAGTTTCTAAGAAGCTACGTCTAGTCGTGATTCATTTATGACTAACGCTAGACTTCTAGGTAGCTAACCATGTGTGCTCTACAGTTATATTTTCCAACGGGCTGAATATGCAAGAATTACTCTACGACTACCTCACGGCTAGCAATAGGGCTACCCACTGCAAAATGTAAGGCTAACCATAGCACACCCACAGCGAGCTGTAACCACCATAAGGCTAACCGTAGGCCAAGTTCTTCCATGATGGAGAATCTTGACCCTAGGACTCTTGGACTATGATTGGGACCCTTACCCTTATCTAATGGCCTTGAAATATGACTTTCAGTAAGCTAATGTCCGAGCTTAGTATTCGCTAATGAGTTGTCCATAGTAATGTGTGAGAGATGAAGCCAAGTCAAGGATATGGTGAATTTGAGACCTTTGAATGCCACATCCGAGGCCTTGCTACTGTCAGATGCACTCGTATGAAGAAAGTAATGATCTTATGGGAGAAAAACGTGAACCCCTAGGGTTGCCTTCTTCTCATTATATAAGGGGGATAACCCTCTTCTTAGAATCCGAATACAAATCAAGTTCCTAAGTTAACATTCTAATTACAACTTAAGTTCCTAAGTTAATATAAATACGCATTTCCTAGGATTACCCCCCCTTCCCCTTCTTTTCAAATTGATGTAGGAGAGCCATAAAGCAGCAATTTAGAAACCAAAAACTGATGTCGAGGCCGAGGAAGTTCTTTTGTGAAGATGTCCCCCCCCTCTTTTCAAATTGATGTAGGAGAGCCATAAAGCAGCAATTTAGAAACCAAAAACTGATGTCGGGGCCGAGGAAGTTCTTTTGTGAAGATGTCAGCAAACTGAAGGTCAGTAGGGACATGAGATAAAGAAATGACCTCATGCTTCAATTCATCCCGAATAAAGTGACAGTCGACCTCTATGTCCGGTGCATTCATGAAAGACAGGATTTTCAGTTATCCTGATAGCCCCAATATTATCCGCATGCAAGGATGTAGAAGATGTTTAGGCAAATCCGAGTTCCGAAAGTAGTCCCCGTAGCAAAAGATTTCTGAATAGGCGGAAGACATTGTCCTATATTCCGCCTCTGTAGAAGATCGAGAAACACGTTCTTGTTTCTTGCATTTCCAAGAAATTAACGAATTGCAAAGATACATACACCAACCAGTAATAGACCAACGAATATCCTGACAACCCGCCCAGCCAGCGTCTACATAAGCTGTCAATTGAAGAGGATCGCCCTTGGGATAATATAAACCACAAGTGACAGTGCCCATCAAATACCGGATAATGCGTTTTGACAGCAGTCAAATGAAGGTGACGAGGAGATGTCATGAATTGGCTCACAAGATTGACCGCATAGGAGATGTCCGATCGAGTGATGGTAAGATAGACTAGGCTGCCCACCAGGCGGCTGTAAGTATGCGGATTAGGAAGAAGGTCACCATCATCTTTACTCAATTTGAGATTGACCTCAACAGGTGTATCAACTGGCAAAGAGTCATGGAGATCAACAAGCTCAATAAGAACAGATGTGTATTTGTGTTCTTTTCCTTCTAAGTAGATTTGAAACTAGAAGGCCCACAATGTGTAATTCTTTCCATCAAAACAAACCAAGGCGATCTCAGATTTTTCCATTACTAACAGAGTAGTAAGAATTGAAAACAAGAGGAAGAATAGTAAGGAAGGTTGTAAACAGCAACAGCAACAGCAGTAAACAGCAGCAGTAAGTAATCAACCAGCAAAAAAACAGCAGCAAACAGAGAAGAAAACAGAAGCAAACAGCAGGCAATCAATAATAAGCAGCAACCACGAACCACAGCAAGCCAGCAGACTCAGAATAGAACCAGAGAGGAAAAAACATCCTTGATTTCAGAGGGAAGAGCAGCACGTGGGCCCCACCAAGTGATCTCTAGACAGATCAAAGACTAGGAATGGAAGGGTAGTCTATTTTCGCAACTATTGGAAGAGGTCTTACTCAAAACGGATCAAAATCCACAATTTTGAACGGCTGAGATGAAATCTGTTGGACAAAACTGATATACCAAAAGATATGGTGGATGGCCAACCTCTGACGATCGAAAATTGCTGAAAAAATCACCAGAAATAAGAGAAATACCAGGCGACCACACTGGGCTGCTTCCACAGATGTTGTGATGAAGATCTGAAGTGGGCCACGTGATGATCAGGGAGAACCAGTGATGGTCAGGGAGGATCAGCGATGTTCTGAGGGCTTCCAGACCTTGGAAGATGATGAGGATGATCTTACAGACCATTGGATGTGGAAGACAATAAAACCCTAGGCTGTGATACCATGTCAAATTCACTCGTATGAAGAAAGTAATGATCTTATGGGAGAAAAACGTGAACCCTTAGGGTTGCCTTCTTCTCATTATATAAGGGGGATAACCCCCTTCTTAGAATCCTAATACAAATCAAGTTCCTAAGTTAACATTCTAATTACAACTTAAGTTTCTAAGTTAACATATATACTTGTTTCCTGGATTAACAACTACAATCCCACAATGAGAACCTCCCAAATCTGAATTGGGAGTTGCAATGGAAGAAAAGTCTTCCACTAGCTTAGGGATCAATCCAATGACAAGTAGATTCACTTCCCTCTTGAGGATTTAAAATAGAGAGCTGCTACCTACACACTGAATATCACTTTGCACATACGCATTCTTTTTTTTTTAATTCCTAAACTACCCCTGCGAGCAGGTGGCAAGATAGGGAGAAGGAGGGGGAGGGGGAGAGGGAGAGATGGTGGCGCGGGTGGCGCCTGGGACGAGCAGGGAGAGGGAAATAGAGAGGGAGAGTGTGGGCAGGCGGCAGCCGGCGACGAGGAGGGAGAGGGAGAGGGGTTGGTCGCAGGCGGCGGGCGAGGGAAGGAGAGAGGGGTAGTTTAGGAAGTTCAAAAAAAAAAAGTGCATGTGCAAAGTGCTTTTCAGCGTGTAGGTAGAAGCACTCTTTAAAATAATGGCTAGGTCCAATAGTTGTTCAATGAAATGAATATATGTGGGATATAAAGAAACTACGATTCAGATTTCAGATTTGTGCACAAGAATTCCTGCAATTTATTATATCCAAATAGGCACCAAACAACTCCGAATGTGAAAGGATAAACAAAAGGTTCAAGATGATTTGTCTGAATGGACTAAAATCCAAGAAATATAGTTCGGCCATGTTGGATGTGGGTCCATACGTGTTGGCTGGACTAGGCTTGACCTATGCAATGTTCAACTGAAATGGCTAGTCCCTTTTTTTTTTTTTTTTTTTTTTTTTTTTTTTGCCGAAGCTGGAAAGGTGTCAAAGTGATGTATCTAATAAAAGTCAAAAGGTGTTATGGCGGGAATGGGAGGTGCGAGGTTTGGCTTCGGAGTTTGGGGATTTAGATGGTGATTGACCAATGGATCTAGGAATTGGGACTAGTTTGATGGAAGATGTCAAGAAGTAAACCAAAACCAACAATAACTTCAGAATAGGGAAAGGGATGGAGAAGATCACTGATTCGCGATCTCACACCGTAAGGCCTCACGCCCGATGGTCACACACCAAATCCTTGCTTTTTATAAAGATAAAGAAAACCTAGCCCTCAAATAAATTTCAACCATCTAATTCATCCTACAGTCAAGATCATAACATCTAACTAAAATATCAATACACTTGATAAAAGAAAACTAATTTAATAAATAACTTGGGTGGGCTGCACGGCTCACGTGACCATACGATCACTTGGTTGGGCCCCTCAGATGGACCCCACTTGATCTTGAATTCTCTTCTTTGCTGGGTCCCTCCCATGAGGTACATCCCAATGTGGGATCTTCCTGGTTTTCCACATGGGATCTTTATCATCTCGATCAAATGTTAGATTGGACTAGATCCAACCATTGATCCTTATCAGAGTTAAGATCCAATGGTGGATCCTTGTCAGAATCACAACCCAACGATGGATCTTTTACAGAATCAAGATCCAACAGTGGATCCTTGCTGGAATCATGATCCAACGATGGATCTTCCTCGGATTGCGATCCAATCGTGGAGCTATTTTAAAATTAAGATCCAATGGTGGATCTTTTCTAGAATCACGATTTGGCGGTGGATCTTGGCCAAAATAATGATCTAACACCTGGCAAGGATCATCCAACCATGAGGAGGCATGTGTGCATGTCTTTTGGGCCTTCTTCCTCCTCTTACAGAATTTGTGTGGAGGGAGTACACGGCATCACATTTACTAGCTCATATCCTCTTTCCCACTATCACAATCTTCACCACTGACTTGCCTATCCATATCAATATAGTGTGCAAAGTGAAGCACAGGCACGGCCCTCTCTCAAGCTGCATGATGGGGAGCATAATCAAGACAGCCAGGCTCCATAAGAACACCTCGGCCACAGCTTCATTAGCACTTTAGGGTACCATCTGGGAACATCTCTCAGATTGTTTATATGATCATAACTAAGATTACTTCCTCCCAGTTGTATATCTCTCTACCTGTTATGCTTCCTTATCATGCTACTGCCATTTTCATGGAAATTACCGAGTACAGGATTTCTGTGAATAATATATGATGATCTCATTGTGAGATTTCATCTTTTTATATAGAGTATTCTATTTCTATATACAGTAAGTGCTATCAATTTACAATCAATCCCCTTGATAGGGCAATTACAATTAATGACTATGTAATCAAATCTCCTAACAAGGAAATATATAATTATACATGATTGAATGTCTATGTAATCAAAACTCCTAACTAGGAGATATATAATTATACATGACTGATTGTTTGATCAATAATGTATTAAGTGAGTCTGGGCCTCGATGTGAATAACAATGGGCCAGGGCCCATGTAGTGCCCAAGTGGGCCATCATTAACACCCCTAATCAAATTGATGCGGGGGAGTCAACAAGCTCAATTTTGACAGCCAAGAACTGATGTCGAGGGCGAAGGAGTCCTTTGGTAAAAATATCTGCAATCCGTAAGCCAGAAGTGATGAATGGAAGGCTGACGATGTTACGCAGAAATTCATCTCAGATAAAATGAAAACCGACCTCTATATGCTTAGTTCTCTAGTGAAAGACTAGATTTTCAGTAATCAGGATGGCACTTGTATTATCTGCATAAAGTGGAGTCGGATGGGCTTGAGGAAAACCAAGATCAAGGAGCAATCCAAGAAGCCAAGGTATTTCGGAGCAAGCAGCAGACATAGCCTTATATTCTGCTTCAGTGGAAGATTTTGAAACTTTGTCTTGTTTCTTATATTTCCATGAAATTAATGCATCTCCAAGATACATGCACCATCCCGTCGTCGAGCAACGAGTGTCCGAGCATCCAGCCCGATTAGTACCAGAATAGGCAGTAAATGTGAGAGAAGATCCGGCTGGAAAAAGTAACCCACGGTGAGGAGTACCAAGCAGGTAGCAGAGAATGCGGTGTACAGCTGCTAGATGAAGATGACGAGGCGAGGTCATAAACTGACTTACCAGATTGACCACATAAGAAATATTCGGTCAAGTATTTGTCAAGTAAATTAAGTTGCCAATTAGTTGCCTGTATAATGTTGGATCGGGAAGAAGATCACCACTCTCCTTAGCAAGCTTAAGATTTACTTCAAGAGGAGTATCAACTAAAGTTGAGTGAAGAAGACATGCCGTTTCCATTAGATCAAGAGTGGACTTATTTTGATTTAGTACTATTCCTATGTCAAACTGATGAACTTCGAGACCCAAGAAATATGTAAGAGGTCCCAAGTCTTTCATATGAAACGACTGATGAAAAGAACCCTGAAGATCTTTGATCATGGTTGTATCAGAACCAGTGAAAATCATATCATCCACATAGATAAGAAGTACAATGAGCCCTGCTGAGGAATGATGAAGAAACATCGACGGATCATATGGATGAAGAAAATGCAACTTTAATATAGCATCTCAGAATTTTTCAAACCAAGCCCGAGGACTTTGTTTTAGTCCATAGAGAGAACGATTCAAACGAGCCACATCACGATCGTTTGCAGTGATACATCCTTGGGGAAGACGCATATATACTTCTTGCTTCAAATCACCATGAAGGAATGCGTTCTTCACATCTAATTGAAAAAGTGGCCAGGATTGAGACACAACTATAGCAAGGATTGATCGAACAGTGGTCATTTTGGCTACTAGAGCAAATACCTCATCATAGTCGATGTCATACTCCTGTCGATTGCCAAGAGCAACAAGACGTGCTTTATATCGATCCAATGAGCCGTCGGACTTGAGTTTGACAGAGAATGCACATTTACATCCAATCGGCTTAACTGTAAGTGGACATGAAACAACTTCCCACGTGTGATTGTCCTGAAGAGCATCTAACTCTTCTTTCGTTGCCTGTCACCAACACTCATGCTTCACAGCCTAAGAATAAGAATAAGGAATTGCAATAGACGATAATGTAGCAAGTAAAGAAGTATGAGAGAAACCATAACGATTGGGAGGTTGGGAAATACGAGCAAAGCGACGAAGGGAAGGAATTGGATCTGGATCAGGTGGTTCTTGAGGAGGCGGCGGTGTGGCAGCATCTGTTTTCCTCCTTCGTTCATACACAAGATTAGGTTTAAACCGTTGAGGTGAAGGAAGAAGATCATAAGGTGTTAAGGGATCAAAAGATGGTAAGTGAGCAATAGAAACATGAGGAGATGAAACAGGATGGTGCTGAAAAAAATATTGATTTTCAAAAAACACAACATTTCTAGGAATACTAATGCGATTTACTTTTGGATCATAGCAAAGATATCCTTTTTGATGAAACTCAACCTAGGAATGCACATTTGGCAGATTGAGCGGATAACTTTGTATGTTCAGAAGGGGGTAGATGAACAAAACACACACAACCAAATGGGTGTGTGTATAAATTGGTTGGGTTTTGAAAAGACAAGAATATGGAGTTTGATTTTGGAGTTTGGAAGAAGGAAGACGATTAATGAGGTGGACAGCTGTGGTTAATGCCTCTGGCCAAAAACGAGGTGGTACAGAAGATTCAAGTAGAAGACATCGAACCATGTCAAGGAGATGACGATTCGTATGCTCAGCTACTCCATTTTGTTGGGGAGTATGAGGGCAAGTTCGTTGGGATACAATCCCCCGTTTCTGTAGAAAGTTTCGAAATTGGTTCGAGACAAATTCCCTGCCTGAATTAGAGTGTAGAGTTTTGATGCAAGTAGAAAATTGATTTTCCGCATAAGATAAAAATTTTTGAAATGCATCAAATACTTCAGATTTGGCTCTTAAAAAATAGACCTAGGTGAATCTACTATGATCATCAATGAACATGACAAAATACTTATAATACGAATGAGAGATGATTGGTGTGATCCCCCAAATGTCACTATGTACTAAGTGAAAGCATGGTGTAGCTATTGGATCATGCACCGGAAAAGGTAAAACTTTACTTTTTGCCAATTTACATGTAGAGCACTCCAATTGAACATCATGTGCAGAAATTTTCATATTATTGCCCAAACCAGATTGCATTAAAGATAACAATATTTTAGAATGCAGATGTCCTAATTTTTTGTGCCACATTTGCACATTATTTTGAGAAAAGCAAGAAAATGCAGAATTCTGAAAAAAAAAAAAAAAAAAAAACAAGGAAAAGCAAAAATCAATTTATTCCTAGGCTGTGTAGGTAGCTGTAGAGGAAACAAACACCCACACTTAGGCCCCCTCATGATCACCTTCCCCGACTCCTGATCCTACACCACACAACCAAAAGAAGAAAAGGACACGGTACAATGGTTGTCAACAAGTTGACCAACGGACAATAAATTTGTAGATAAACCAGGAGAAATACAGATATGAGCAAGGGTAAGGGATGTGAAATATCACCAATGGCGGTGATAGGAAGTTTTCCACCGTTGGCAGTATGAACTTGGAGCCTACCATCATAGGACTGAACATTTGAAAGATTTCTGGGAGAAAAACTCATATGATTAGAAGCTCCATAATTAAAGTACCAAATGGATGATGAGGATTGATTTTTACCTGATATGCCTAATGTTGAAAGGGAGAGGGAGACCCAAGAGAAGTTGGAAAGAAACTATTAAACATGACCTTGCCTACATAGATCTAACGGAGGACATGGCCCTAAACAGATTTGATTGGCGACGTCAAATCCATATAGCCGACCCCACCTAGTGGGAAAAGGCTTGGTTTGGTTTGGTTTGGTTTATGCCTAATGTTGAAAAAGCTTGAAGGATCATCTGTGGAATGAATTCAGGAGTAACAGGAGCACCAATAGCAAAAGAGGATGGCTGTGAAGACACGAGTGAAGTTGGAGTAGAAGCAACGGAAATAATGTCAGAGGCTGAGCTTTCAGCATGATATGCACGTGGTTGCGGTTTTCAGGTCTTTTTCTGCACTCAGATATAACATCTCCTGTAGCCTTGCAGTAGTTACAAAATTTTCGTTTGCACTAAGAAGAATAATGGCCATATTCCTTGCAACTAAAACATTGGATTTTGCTCAAATCCCATCTGGGAGGGTTTCCCTTTGCTGAAGGGTTCCCTTTGACTAAATAAGCAACCTCCATCAGACCACCTGAGGTCTGATGAGTGAGATATGCTTGAGTCACCTAACTTTGCTCTTCTCGTAGGACCTCATTCAGACAGGTTTCCAAAGAAGGAGATGGCTTCCGGCTCATCAGACTAGACCGGACCTTCTCAAATTCAGGTCTGAGTTTTATCAGAAATTGGTCACTTTTACTAACACTATGAATCCCCTGAATACCTGATTGTGTTTCACCAGTAACAGATGCATAGGTGATGTCTGTGTATTCGGTCCACAAGGCAATAAACCCAGAATAATAATCTTGGACGGATAGGTTGCCTTGACAAAACTACGCAATTTCATGCTTTAATTGATACCGTCGGGCAGAATTTTCTTGATGGTAAATTCTTTTCATATAAGCCCACATTTCTTTTGCATTCTTGTATGGTTTAAGATGCATGAAAAAAATTCGATCGACTGATCTATCCAGCTCATAATTTTGAGCTTCTTCGGTTTCCCAATCCTCAACCTTATCTTCATCAGTGGGTTTCGTCTTGGATCCACTAATGTGTCCCCACAATTTTTTTCCTTTAAGATAGAGTTCAAATTGATAGGCCCAAGAATTGTAATTCTTTTCATTGAACTTGATGAGATTCATATCAAATTTGTCCATAGGAGATTTGTCCATCGTAGCCAAGCATAGACAGCAACCAGCAAAAACAGTGCAACAGGCTCAGATCAAAGCTACAGGTCCAGATCTGAATTCTGAACCTGAAAATCAATAAAACAGGGCTTGGGTGACCTTGTTTTTGAAGAGAAAATGGGCACATGGGTCCCACAGGCGGATCAATCCTTTGATCAAAAGGAACAGGTGTTCTTAGTCCATAATTTCCTAACCCCCAATTCCAGTTTCACAATCAACAATCTCAAATCCACTAATTTGTATGGTCCAGATGAAAATAATAGGATAACTGGAATAATCAAATATTTAATCAAATGGCCTACCTCAGATTAGCAAAAAATCTTCACAAATATCAGAAAAACCAGGCGACCAGACCGGTACCCTCTTTGGGTGGGCCACCATGTATCCAAGTGTGTAGATGAAGCTAGATTATCCCCCCTTAACAGCCCCTTTGCAATCTCTGATCCCTGCTTCTTAGCAACACAACAAAGGTCCTCGATGAATGTCGAGAACTCCAGAACAGAAAATCAGAGAAGAAAGAGATGTCTCCAACAGAAGATAAGACTTCTGTATATCCAGCTCCCAAGAGTCACAAACAGAAGATGGAACTTCTGTATAATCAAAGAAGCTTCTGACAGAAAAGCCACAGATCAACAGAGGATTGTCACTCCCACACAATGGACATCAGAAATAGCTCTGATACCATGTCATTTTCATGGAAACTGCTGAACACGGGATTTCTGTGAATGATATTTGATGATCTCATTGTGAGATTTCATCTTCTTATATAGAGTATTCTATTTCTATATACAGTAAGTGCTATCAATTTACAATCCCTTTGACAGGGCAATTACAAATAATGACTATGTAATCAAATCTCATAACAAGGAAATATATAATTATACATGATTGAATGTCTATGTAATCAAATCTCCTAACTAGGAAATATATAATTATACACGATTGATTGTTTGACCAATAATGTAGTAAGTGGGTCTGGGCCTAGGTGTGAATAACAATGGGCCAGGGGCCATGCATTGACCAAATGGGCCTTCGTTAACAGCTACTACTTGAACTATATCAGACTTGCCCCCTTCTATATGTATCCCCTCTTCTAGCAAAACAAATATATAAATTGAAAATAAGATTTATATCCTGCTATTTGCAAACACAGATATATAATATTACTACCTCCTTTAGGAAAACTCTGGCCGTTCCTATGCAAGGAATAGTCCAGCCTGTAGGGCCCACTTGGAAGCGTGACAATCATGGGTGGGGTAGGGGTATGAAAGGTTTCCATATGACCAGCTGTGTGCAAAAAAAAAGGGAACTATCCCATCAAAGGAGGTACTCTTTTTAGTGCCTCATAGTTGTTAAATCCTAACCATTAGATAACACCTAATTCTGCCCAAAATTTGCACATTCAATTATAGGGCCTACAAAATTTGAACATCATCAATTAAGCCTTATCCCATCAAATCTAGGATCAGCATTAGGAGTTCTGCCCCTTTTTCAAAACCATAATTCTACCAAGGATCAGCCAGTAGCCAAAACGCTTCTTAGCGAGTGATACGTAGCGGTTGCGGCGATATGTAGCGGTGTGAATTTTTTAAGTTGTCAAAAGAGTTCGAATCTTATGTAACAGTCAATCTTATGTTTTTTAGTGATTTAAAAAAAAAGGGGGTGGGGGGGTAGAGACAACTTTAGGAAGGCTATTGAAGAGAAGAAATAGGAAAAGCAATGTTTTAAATTAAAACTACTTGGCTTTATTAGGTTTTAGACCGTAGCACCGTTATTTTCAAAATAGTGTAGCGGCCTCAGCTGCTAGGCCGATAAAGCGTAGCGGCCGCTATTTTGAACCATGAATGCTACTATTAACCTCTAATAAAGCTTTGTCCAATTTTTCTAATATATGAAATTTGACCAATTCAATAATAGACCCCTGATTATTTTCAGTGACACAGGTCCCACTTTCTTCATCCTTGGGTGGTGTGACTCAATGCAACCCTTGGTGTGACTCCAAGGACCCATTCATGCGACCCCAAGCTTTATTGAAGTAGAGGAAGCCCAAAGTATGACTCAAAGGATGATCCACGCAAATAAGGGGGTAGAATGTATAGGCACATTTACAGCATAAGGTTGTGAGATAATGTAGGCATCCAATCACAGTAACACTCAGATGATGTATGGTCATACAAATGGACCCCACATGCTAGGCCATGATTTGCTTCATAGAAACTTGGCTGCTCCAGATAAATTTTAACATAGAAGAAATGTTAGTGCAATGTTAATGAATCATCAAGTATCGCATCATTTAAAAGGTCATCTTTACAATAGCCGGTTAAGCTTGCTCTGCATCATGGAAGTAAATGCCACGCAAGGAAGAAGAGGGAAGAAGCGGTGCATGTGATATTGCACAGGCTAAGATGGATGTTTGAAGTTAAAAGCAAAGATAAAGTTAGGAATGAGTACAAAAGAAGGAACCTACAGGTTTCTCTCTTAATGAAGATACTAAGTTCATCTATATGTTAGGATTCGCTTTATCAATCAAGAACTATATTAAGTTAGGACTGATCTCTTATTGTTATCCATAAATACATGGTTTCCCACTCAATGAAAGATATCAAGTTCATAGAAAAATTCAGCCCATAAACTGATCAAAGTCTATCACAAGAGAGCCAGGCTAGCTCAGTCCAGGCCCAGGCATGTCAAGCCTTGTTAAGCCAAACGCATTTACTTCCAATCCGGTTCACCAAGCCCAACAAGCCCAGCCAAACTGGTTTTAGACTATGGGGCAAACAAATCTTTTAATTTTAGTTATTTCAATAACAGGATTTATAGTTTGTTAATGTTACTTGTAGATTTTCAATTTTCAGATTTAGTAGTTAGGATGTAAAAGAAAATTAAAGTTTAGATTTCTTTTAGAAGTAACGGAATTTTGGATCTTAGACATACACTTTGCTAGGGGATTCCCTACTATGAGTGACATACTGCAACAGTGCCCAATTGCCATGAAAAACAGGCAAGCACTACTTCACCAATCTGGAAGAGTACGGGTAAAGAACTTAGTTCAAAAAGAGAGAGAGATTCAATTTGCTACTTGGAATGTAGGAACATTGATGGGCAAGAGCATGGAATTGTTTGAAACAATAAAAAGAAAAGTCAATATAGCTTGTCTGCAGGAAACAAAGAGGAAAGGGGATTAACCTGAGGAGCTGACTGGTGGCTACAACCTCTACTGCACAAGAAAGTACAATGCCAAAAATGGAATAGGACTAGTAGTAGCTAAGGATTTGAAAGAACAGATTGTGGGGCAAGGGGATTGGGTGATATAGACTAATAGCAATTAAATTAATGTAAGAGAAAGATATATAATTCATACTATTAGTACTCATGTAACCCAAGTAGGATCAAATAAAAGTGTTAAGAGAGGATTTTGGGAGGAGATCAATGGTTTAATACAAGAAATTCCAATTAATGAAAGATTTTCCTAGGAGGGGACTTAAATGGGCATATAGGAAATGATAGTAGAGGATATGAGAAAGTGCATGGAGGACAAAATTTGGAGAAAGAAATGAGTCGGGAGGCACTATCTTGGAATTTGCATTGGTATTTGATCTTGTAATAAACCTATTTTAAAAAGAGAGAGGAGCATTTAATTACCTATAAAATTCACTAACCTTACAGCGGACTTGGATCCTTATTACCATTGATTGGGGGCCATTATTGAGTAATTGTTGGAAAATTTTTAATTTTCCCCGAATCCCACGCCCTGGGACCTCGTTTTGTGCTTAATTAGATCCAGGGCATGACACCTCCCAAGGAAAAGGAGTAAGCCAAAGAAGACATAGGTGGAAGTAAAAAGGATAGATCCGAAAAAAGTGCAACCTATCCGAGGATTTACCCAAGATATACTGGAATGGCAAAATAGAATTCATGTATCAACCCCAATGTAGTTAGGACAAGCCTTTGATTGGTTGAACCATTGCAAGATTTCACCTCTCCAATAATTCCAAGACATTTTTTACAAATTATATGCTTATATTGTCCTTGTTAAATGGATCCAAGGTTTTATTTGGGGCTTAGTATAAGTTCAAATCCATGGTTTCTTCCATGCATGTTGCATTAAATTGAAGGACAGAATTATGTTAGAAGTTGTATACAGTTGCATCGATTACAATTTGGAGAGAAATTTCTTTTCTGGATTGCAAAAATACATGCACACATGTTGATACAAATCATGTGCGGCTCTCCTGCTGACCCACATAGACTGGTTATTTTCAAAACCAATTAACCCTGTTTGAGCAAACATATTATTATCAATTTTAATTTAGAGAAATTTTTATTTTCTAGATTGAGCCAAAAACACATAAATTGATACATAGCATTTGAGACAGGCACATGAAACTATATTCACAAATGTGAACATGTTGATTGGCAATGGACTATACACAACTAGTCAAACCTGAACAATTATCCTTACAATAGCGATTTTTATTAACATTTCATGCACTTTTCTATTTTATTAACACTGCAAGGACTTGATGATAGCAACATGAATTTGAGTTTTTGACCATGCACCCATTTAATGTTTGATGGTACCAGACATAAGTAAGCAAACAATTTAATAAATTTAATATATATATCAAAAAAAAAAAAAAAGGAAGTTGGGCGGAAGGCAATTGACATGGCATGAAATTCTAGAAAAACTAGTAGTAAAGAGATGGAAGGAACACACCCAATATGATAGCCAAAAATGAAATTGGTCATGGATGCTGTGAGCACATGCGGGAAAGCACGCAACCAACCCAAATCTTCGCCCTTTCCAACCCCATCTTTACTTTCATCATCACTTTCATTTCCATCTGCCAAACAGAGACCCACAACACACACACACACAAAACACACAAACAAATAATATTAATGAAAGACCCAGACGGAAAAGAGAGAGAAAGAAAGAAAAAGAGAATTTGGGCGCTTACCAAGATGTGCTAAAAGTGGGGATTGTGGATCGGGACGGGGGTTTTGAGAGTCGGAACCAGAAAGTTCGGACGATTTCCATTTTTTCTGTGCAGAGACTTGGAAGTGAAAGCTTCTGGAAGGTGAAGTTGTTTGGATGAAACAAGTAGCCAAACGTTTCAGTTGTTGGGGTGGTGGTGATGATGATGGCCTGAAGTTGGAAAGGATCCCCAGAGATAGAGATGGTGGAAGGACTGTAGCAGCTGCTGTCGCCTGCATTGAAACCAAACAAGTAGGGATGATCGATACCGTCTCTCTTATATGCGACAAAGGAATAAGGGCCGTCATTCTCATGGAAGAGAATCGGAGCTTCTTTGGATCATCCGAGCAGCTAATTCTGGATTAAATGGGGGTCCAGAATCGGTACTTGCTCCGCTTCAGAGACCCCATTTTGGCCGTCACCATCTGTACTTTTGCACTCATTGAAAGAGATGCACTTTTCTAGTAGGGTGTTAGATGCATTGCATATGAGCCTCGATTCCTATGTGGCCAAACGTCGCGGACCATGATACGGCCACTTAAATCTATCATGAAAAAATTTCTCAAGAATCCCGACTCAATACCAAAGCACTCACCAATGATTCAAAAAATATGTATATCAATTTGTTTGATATTATCTGAAAACCTAATGAGGATGATTCAAACTTTAATCTATTAATCTAATTGTGTTTGTTTTAGCTGTGGGATCTATCGATGCCTAACATTGGGATCAATGGTTTCAAGGAGTGCCGAGTTGTTGAATGGGTTAGTGTGAAGGGCTAGGATTTGTTAAATGTTGACCCTCGCCGTAAAAAATGTGAAAAGGGCGGGGCTTAAATAAAAATATGTTGCCTTAAGAAAATCTGCTCTTTCTTGTATTATTATAATCCCAAAAACTTATATCATTCTTTTTAACTTTTTTGAGAAATTTCATTCCAATTCAATTCCAGGCATATTGTCAAATTCTCTTTTATTCTTTCATTGTCAGTAAAAAAGAAGAGGCAAAATTAATTTAGTCAGTGCACCATTGCTTGTCACCTTAACCCTCTGTTTGGGAAGGGGGGAAAGAGGGGGGAAGGAAAAAAAGGAGGGGAAAGTGGGGGAAAAATATTTTTGGGGGGTGTTTGGGAAGGGGGGGAGGAAAAGGGGAGGAAGGAAAGTGGGGGGAAAATTTTTGTCTTCTTGTGGCAAAAATTTTCCCCCCAAAAATGGGGGGAAAATGAGGGAGGGGAAGGAAAATGAGGGGAAAAGTCCTTTTTGCCCTTTTTATCCTTTGTTGTCCTTTAGAAACTTTTATAAAAGTAAGGGCAAAATGGTAATTTTTCATGTACTTCACAAACAAACAAAACCCTACTTTTTCACTTTTCTTTCCCCTACTTTTTTACTTCCCAAACAAGAGGAGGTAAAATTAATTTTTCCTCCCCTCCCCTCCCCTTCATTTTCCTTCCCCTCAAATTTTCCCTCCCCTCCCCTCTCCCCTTCCCAAACACAGCATAAAAGAAAATCCTTACTGCTTTGCCAACAATAAGGGAAAGGCATATTTAGAAGAAAGAAGGAAAATAAATAAGAAGAAGTACCTCTAGAGTTTAGATTCACTGTTTTAGTCTGTTACCATTATTATAAGAGAACCATGTAACACGTGCCTTAAACTCCAATGTGGGGCATACATTGAGATAATTCAAACCATTCAAGATAAGTCTTATCCCCTTCACTTATAAATTGTTTCAGTTCAAAATGAGTGAGTCTCACCTTTTAATTAAGCTCCATGATGTTAGATGAGATATCGAGATTCTTAACCACGTTATCTTATTGTCAAAGCCATTCAGTATATTCAGTCTTCAAGTGGGAGATTGATGGGTTAGTGAAGCCCGATCTAGACTTAATTTAATAACAAGGCCTTATTTGTAATATGTCGGTTTAATATGGACTATCTGTTATAACGCCAGATCCTACGGTTGTGGGTGTCTAGAGGCTTAGGGCTTCATAAATTTATACTGAGTGGTGAGAGCATTGTAAAAAGGGTGATATTGAGAGAGAATAAGAGAAACAGTGAGTGCTTCTACTCTTGTAGGAATCTCCAATAATAGTGAATGGCGTGAATCTCTCGTGGACGTAGGCAATCTTGTCGAACCACGTAAATCCTTGTCTTGTGGATTAATTGATTGATTGTGTGATCGATTGTCTCGTAGATCGTGCGTGTATTTCTAATCCTAACAACTGGTATCAAAGCAAGAGCTAAGGATTTTCCTAGGGCTTGGCGTTGCGCGCGATCGAGATTGAGTTTAATCCCAAGAAGAGATCGTCTAGATATCTTGTTTTCGCCCCACACTAAATAGAAAAAAGCACGCTAATCAATCAGGTGGGCCACGAGTTCAGAGGGTGTTCTCACGTCGTTGTTGCAGGCAAAGGATTGACTGATCTATTTTCGTCAGATCAGGTTTCAAAGAGAAACCGAAGTCAGAGGATCCGGAATCCTTGATCGTCGAGGATCGGATTTCGTTGCTAAGGAGAATCCGGACTGACCACCATCGCCGTCCATCACGCCATCCACATCGCTACCCACTTGCCGGAGTCTTCACCGCCGCCGTCGTCTCTCCAGTTCGGCCATCGCCCAGCTTCGACGGAGAAAACAGACGCAAGAAGGAAGAAGTGTAGCAGCCTTTGTTCAGAGACCGTTGGGAGGAAAAAGAAGAACCCGTTGGGTCAGTTTCCAAGTCTTAGGTCAGTTCCAAGTCAGGTGCGGCCCGCCCGCCTTCTGAATCCCAACAACAGCAATTGCAAGTCAAGTATAGGTCAGGTTTACCCCAGCCCAGTCAGCGTAGGAGAAGCCCAATAGTTCAACAGCCAATAGGGCTTACATCATCCTGACGCTAGCAGTACGGTCAACAGCCAAATTTGATCGGATTCAACGGCCAGATTTGATTCTTGATTTCTGAAGCCATTCGGACTTAGAATTGCGCTCCGTTTTTTTTTTTTTTTTTTTTTTTCGATTCATATCCACGAGATCTACAAGGTAAATGAAACGTATTGACAGTTTGACAGGCAGAGAAATTCATCAAGTAGATTGAGCTTGGTTTGAGTGGGAGCCATGACGGACGACACAAAGCTCATAATTGAGAAGTTTAATGGTACAAACTTTGCGTACTGGAAGATGCAGATTGAAGATCTCCTCTACCAAAAGAATTTTTACTTGCCGCTTAGGGAAAAAGCCAAGAAACCTGCAATAATATCAAATGCAGAATGGGAGGTACTCGACAGGAAAGCCTTAGGTGCGGTTCGTCTCTCTCTATCAAAGTCCGTTACATTCAATATATCAAAGGAGAAAACCACTAAAGATGTTATGGATGCCTTATCACGAATATATGAAAAAAATTTCTGCCACAAATAAAGTTTTTTTGATGAGAAAGTTGTTTAACATGAAGATGGTTGAAGGTAGGGCTGTTGCTAAACACCTGAACAAGTTTAACACAGTCATGAGCCAGTTATCCTCGGTTAACGTACAATTCGAAGATGAAATTTGGGCTTTGTTGGTTTTATCATCTTTACCATACAGTTGGAATGGTATAGTTACATCACTGAGTAATTCTTTAAGATCAACCAAACTGAAATTTGATGATGTTGTGAGTGCTATTTTCGATGAGGAAATTCGCAAGAAACCTTCAGGTGAATCATCAGGAAGTGCATTGAATGTGGAAAACAGAGGTATGTCATCTGAGATAGAGCAAAATCGTGGAAGATCAAAATTAAGGAGCAAGTCAAGATCTTCAAAAGGCAAGATCGAGTGTTAGAATTGTGGCAAGAAAGGACATTTGAAAAAGGACTGCAAAGCTCCACCAAAGAAAAAAAAACAAAAGAATGGTAACAAGGACAACGAAGTCCGCAATTGTTGCAGGTGATGCTGTTCAAGATGCTTTAATTCTTGCCTCTAATTATAAATTTGAATCTTGGGTTAAAGATTCTGGTGCGTCCTTTCATGCTACTGCACATAAAGAATATCTCAAAAATTATGTACAAAGTGACTTTGGTAAAGTTTATCTTGATGATGATGTACCTTGTGACATAATTGGTAAAGGAGATGTTCAAATTAAATTGTCAAACGGCGGTATATGACAATTAAATGATGTCAGACATGTACCCATCCTGAAAAGAAACCTCATATCAGTTGGTCAGCTTGCTAGCTCTAGTCATGTAACTGTTTTTGCAGATGATTTCTGGAAAGTTATAAAAGGGAGTATGGTTGTTGCTTGCTGTAAGAAAGAAGGAACTCTTTACTTGAATAACAGCTCTAGAATTTCACTTAAAGTTGCAGATAAAGGCATTGACTCAAACACATGGCACTATAGACTCGAACACATAAGTGATAAATGGATGAAGATTCTTTATTCTAAAGGTAAGCTGGAATGACTCAAGTTCTTGGACTTAGAGTTCTGTAAAGACTGTGTTTTTGAAAAACAGAAGAAAATTACCTTTTTTTAAAGTAGGCAAGCCACCAAAGTCAGAAAGGTTGGAACTAGTGCACACAGATATGTGGGGACAAACTTAGGTACCTTCTCTTGGTGGATCTTCTTACTTTGTTATATTCATTGATGATGCAATTAGAAAATTATGGGTATATCCTATAAAACACAAGTCTGACGTGTTTGATATTTTCAAGTAGTGGAACGCTTTGGTTGAAAATGAAATAAGTTTAAAACTGAAATGCCCAAGATCTGATAATAGGGGAGAGTACTACAGCAAAGAATTTGAGGAGTATTGCTCTAAAAATGGCATTAAGTGAGAGAAGGCCATTCCTAATACACCACAACAAAATGGTGTGGCGAAGCGTATGGACAGGACAATTGTTGAGCGTGCCAGAAGTATGAGGCTACATGCTGGATTGCCCAAGCAGTTTTGGGCGGAAGCATTGAATACTGTTGCATACTTAATCAATCGGGGGCCTTCGGTACCTTTGGATGGTGGACTACTAGAGGAAGCTTGGATCAGAAAAGAGGTAAACATTTCACACTTAAAAGTATTTGGTTGTATCTCTTACGTTCATGTTGATGCTAAAAAAAGAGACAAACTAGATTCTAAATCTAGGAAATGCACTTTCATTGGATATGGTTCTGATGAGTTTGGTTATCGCTTCTGGGATGTTGAAAATAGAATAATCATTAGAAGCAGAAATGTTATATTCAATGAGAAAGTAATGCATAAAAATAAGGACAATGTGCAGGAGGACAGCAATGAATACTTAGAACTAGATGGCACTTCTGAAAATGATATACCTAAAGTGCATGAAAATGAAAACCCACAGGTGGACCCTGAAACACCTGCCCCAATAAGAATGTCATTTAGGACTCCTAAGCCTACTCAGCGTTATTTACCTTATTTATTTTACTTGTTGTTAACAGATGGTGGTGAGCCAGAATATTATGAAGAAGTATTGCAAGTTGAAACTCGGGCTAGGTGAGAACAAGCTATGGAAGATGAGATGCAATCTTTGTTATCAAATCAAACATGGGACTTAATTCATTTGTCTGAAGGAAAGAAAGCATTGTACAACAAGTGTGTGTACAAATTGAATGAAGAACATGACAGTAGCAAGCGATACAAAGCCAGATTAGTTACAAAAGGCTTCCAGCGGAAGGTAGGTATTGATTACTCTGAGTTATTTTATTCCGTGGTTAAATTAAACACAATCAAAAGTGTTTTGAGCATTATGGCAGTATAAGATTTACATCTTGAGCAGTTAGATGTGAAAACTGCATTTTTCTATGGTGACTTGGAAAAAGACATTTATATGCATTAGCCACAGGGATATGCCGTACTAGGAAATGAGAAAATTGTGTGTAAGCTCAAAAAGAGTTTATACGGTTTGAAGCAAGCCCAAGACAATGGTATCTTAAATTTGACAGGTTTATGTACAACATAGGTTACAAACAGTGTCATGCAGACCATTGTTGTTATTTCAAAAGTTTTGATGACTTTTGCGTTATTCTACTATTGTACGTAGACGATACGCTTGTTGCAAGTTCAAATATGCATGAAATAAACAATTTGAAGAAACAATTGTTACAGGAATTTGAAATGAAGGATTTCGGTGCTGCAAATCAAATTCTCGGCATGAGAATTAGCAGAGACAGGAAAAATCGAACATTGAAGTTGTCTCATGCATTATATGTTGAAAAGGTTTTAAACAGGTTCAACATGCAGAATGCTATGCCAGTTAGTACTCCACTAGCCAGCCACTTCAAATTCTCAAAAGAGTTGTCTCATAATATAGAACAAGAGAAGGAGAACATGTCTAAGGTCCCATATGCTTAAGTTGTTGACAGCTTGATGTATGCTATGGTTTGCACTAGACCAAACATTGCTCATGCAGCGAGAGTTATAAGCAGATTTATGAGTAGTCTCGGAAAAGTACATTGGGAAGCAATTAAGTGGATTCTCAGATATCTGAGAGGCACCACTAATGCATCATTGTGTTTTGGAGGATCAGAGATCAAATTGTATGGCTATGTTGATTCGGACTTGGTAGATCTTGATAGAAGTAGGAGCACTACAGGATATGTCTTCACATTGGGTAGTGTAGCAATTAGTTGGTAGTCACAACTACAGGACGTCGTTACACTTTCAACCACAAAAGTAGAGTATGTTGTGCTATAGAAGCTAGTAAAGAAATGATTTGGTTACAGGAGTTAATGGAAGAGTTTGGTAAGAAGCAAGAGCCTAGCAGGCTTTACAGTGACAGTAAGAGTACCATTCATCTTGCAAAGAATTCAGCATTTCATCCGAAAACCAAACACATTTGGATCAGATATCACTTCATACAATGGCTTCTGGAAGAGAAAATATTGAAACTTAAAGAATTGGGGAGTCCTTCGTCTATTTCTCTTCTTGAGCCAGATGTTAAATTGAATACTCACATTCAGTCATCCTAAAAAAAAAAAAAAAAAAGAAGTTGGATTCGTCTACGCTTAGGGAGCCATCTGCTTTCAAATATGCACTCTCGATCGAAAATAGCGTTCCAGCTAGATTAAACAGTCTAGATGTAACGAAGAAGAAGGAGAAACTGAGTGTCCGTCGCACTCGATCATGCACATTAGAGCATTTACTTCCTAAGTCTTTAGGACCCTATATCGAGACTATTAAGGAGGTTGCAGCCAATGATAACTATGAATTTAGAGCCATGGCTAGTCTTCTGGACATGGGTGAGGATAGTTTGATGCAGGTTAGACTGGATTTGAGTAATGAATTGCAGATGTATCAAAATTATTATTCATTGATATATGGAGGAGAGGATAGGGTTGGGGAGTTGTATTATGCCTTGGCGTACTATGATAGCAATCCTTCATTTGATCCTTGGATGACAATGCCAAACATGGGTCACCTGATATCTTCATATTATAACGTTGTATTGGTCCACCTTTCTGTATAGCAGTGCCTTACTTTCCTGCTTTTGAGATCATCCCTCATTCCACTAAGTTCTCACAAAGTTATCGCGATTAGTTTCTTCAATGGAAACCATTTTGTGCAAATCTTCACGACACTCGGGGCTCCCATGCCTCTCATTGCTACAAATTGGCATAGACACCATCACCCTAATGCAGACGGGTGGCAACTCCCATATGCTAAGAGCATCGAGCGATTCAAAGATATAATTGGAGATGGTGTCGCAACACAAGAGTCGGTTAATCTTGACAGCAATTAAACACTTGCACTCTCAATATGATGTAAACAAACTTATTACTTGTTTAAATGGAAGGCTGATGAAATGGAAGCAATCTTTTATGTTATTATGTTATGTGTTTATTCTTAAAGATCCCTGCTCGGTTGCATACTGCACGGCAAACAGGCACTATGCAAAATGTATTGCACGGCACATAGGTACCGTGCAAAATACATTCTGCACTGCTAACAGTTTCCGAGCAAAATGGATCTGCTCGGCACCTGTTGGCCATGCAGAATGTATCTGGATATGCGCGGAAAGTTTTGGCCGTGCAGTGTTGTAAGTTGGTGGATGTCTCCCATTTTGAAAGAATTGGTAGATGTTCATAAAAAAAATAAAGATATCAACCATTTCATATAAAGAAGTTAAAAATCATAGAAGTTCATACACAAGGACAAAATTCTTTAATTGACACATAAAAGTTTGTAGTACACATAAAAGTTCGTAAAACACATGAATCAAAGAAAAAGATGTTCCTTCATAAAAATTCTTATACATCTCATCAAAAAAATAGTGTGACCCATCCAAAAGCCCTCTTATCATCACTGCTGCGCACGTCAGCAGTACGTCACCGGCGAGCCATCTAGAATCTCGAGAGTAGTCTACAATGCCCAATAATAGTAATCAGCTGGCTGCTCCGTTCGTGCAAGGGTGGCACGAATATGGTCCTTCACTCGAAGGATCTATAATAAACAATATAATAAACCAATGTGTCACAGATAGATTGAAAGAATAGATGCATAATTTTTGGAATAAAATAGTTTAGAATGCCCTCACCGTTCTTGGAGTCGGGTCATCTCTACTCTCATTAGGGTCATAGTAGGAATGGCGGTCGGGGTTCTGTACTCGAGCATGTGAGATCCTAGTTAACCACTTGAGGCAGTCGGGTGAAAACTCCCATGCATGCTGTGCTCGATGGCCGCGGTATGCCAGAGATAATACATGGTCCTCCCAAGTAACCCAGTACTGGTTGAGAAACCTATAGGAGACCTTGTATTTACCAGCAGTAGAACCCAGAGATTCACAAATGGGGGCGAGTGGTGCGGGTGGGATGGTCAATACATAGCCAAATTGTCGAAGAACCCTGTGTGGGTGGTAGGGTTTATTATCATCTAGGGATCTCAAGCAACCGCAGAATAAAGATATCTGCTGGAATGGATGCTGAGCTCTGGCACTAGTATCTAGATCCCAGGCAACCTGTCGCACGTAAATGAAAAAAGTCATTAATATAATAAAACATGTTTCTTGGCAAAAACGTAAAATATATGTCAAGGACTCTATTGGGCGCTCACCTCGCTCGGGTGTAGGGCATCCAACTTCTCCTGCGCAGCTGTATGTTTTCTCTCGCATTTCTGGAATCCTGACCAGGATTCCAGCGGCTCGCTAGAGGCATTCCTGCAGTGTATCCCCATTGTGCAGGAGGACGGGCAAATGGGAAGTGCTCGTACACCCAAGACTGCAAATGACAAAAATTATTAATTATACAATATAAATGATCAATTACGGCGGAACATGTATATGTATATAAAAAATGTACTGGTCTTACCGTGAGCAATGTCAGATATCCATCAATTTGTCGCACATTTGCCTTCGTGGGGGTCCCCAGCTGGCGATACAGATACGCCAGTGCGGCAGCCCCCTATGCATAATGATGGACCCGTGGCAAGTCCATCAGTAAAGATAGATAGTATACTGGGACTCAAGTAGCGGACTTATCAGTGAATAGTGTGCAGCCTAACAAATAAAGAAGATAGCCTCTGACTGCACACTCTACCTCCTTAACGGACGACGCAGGAGTCACATCGCCGCACACCTGTTTAATCCACCCCATCCTCACTACCCCACCCTGTGCCAGGCTCAACTCAGCTGACGCAGATGCCCTATCCACACCCAGTCCACGCTCGAGTAAATCGACTTTCTCAATAAATCCCATACTAGTCGATGCGTGTACACGAAGTCCTATAACTGGGATGTCGAGGAGAGTACCCACATCATCTAAGGTGATTGTCATCTCCCCAAATGGCATGTGGAAGATATTTGTCTCGAACTGCCATCTCTCTACAAAGCTCGAAACTAAGGGGGCAGGAGATATATCTATATGAAAAAAGCCTCAAGTCTGCCAATCCAGACTCTTTTATAATAGCGCGAAACCGAGGCACATGAAGATCAGCCCCATCTCTAGGCAGAGGTATGTAACAATCCTTCAGCTGACGCCAATGACTGATACATTTGAGCGGACCACGTTCCTGCACACTACAAGTATAAATTTTCATTAATATCTGTTATTATAGACTATGAAACACCTTATTTGAAAAACAATTACCTAAAACATTAAAATAATGAACATATACCTCCCCGTTCCATATGGATATGGCTACGTACGTCCTAACACTCATAAAGACAGATAGGTCGGCCGGACCGCCGAGAATAGGACTTTCCCTTGCTGTAGCTGCAGGAGGACTGGATGGCTGTGCCTGCTCGTCCGAGGAATCATCCTCCCCTGCTGCCGTTATAGGAGGACTAGACGGCTGTGCCTCCTCCTCTGAGGAATCATCCTTTGAAGAGCTCTGTATATGCTCGTCAACTGGTTCGGATAGTGGATCCTACTGCAATTTGCTCGAAGAACTAGCATGCACACCTTGGCGAGGCAGTCTAGCAACGCCAATCTTCTTTCGCACTCTCGATGGCTCATTGGTAGAACTAGCACGTCCACCTGCCGGCTGTAAGCTACCACCAATACGGTGAGCTGGTCTTCTTAGCATTTCTTCTAATCTATTAAAAATAAAAATCAATAAGAGGAAAAAGCATAACAAAAGAAATCATGTTTTCCTGTGTTGCTCGGGTCAAATGTATAGTGCATAATGCTTCTGCACGGCACAAGTATTTTGTGCAAAATTTTGCTGCACGTCAAATTTTTTTCTTGCATATTTGATGTGCACAGTGTTTATATGCCGTGCAAATTTGTTATGCACGGTATACATTTACCGTGCATAAATTTCCTGCACAGTTAACATCCACCATGCATAAATTCCATGCACGGTTCTGCGATGCTGAGCAGATCGGGAAAAATGAATGTATCATTTTTTTTCAAAATGCATAGGGATTATGCACTTCGGATGAGAAAATATAAGCAACAACCCTAATTCAAACGTCTGTAATCTCTAATGAAAAAACTACGACCTAAAAGGAATGTGAAAATAATAAACATATGAACAAGAAGAAAAAGAAAAGGAAGACGAAGAGCGATCCTTTGAGCGTCGTATGAACAAGAAGAAGAAGAAGAAGAATCGCTGTGTAGTGGAGAGAGCTTTGGAGGAGAACGACTAGCACAAGAAGAAGATGTCGACGCTGCCATTGGTCAAGATTTTCAAAATCATCGACGAGGGAAATTTGGAGGATAAGAACCTGTGCTCTCCCGCGTGGGTAATTTGCAAAATATGGTGGGCGGGCTCCATAAATTTTTTTTAAATAACCATATGGAGTGGTGAGTTCAACAAGTGGGTGTGCTCAGCATTCCACGTGGGTCAGGCCTATGCATTGGATGTCTAAAACTGCCGGCCCACTCCTGGAACTCTCATTCTTCAACGAGGCTTCAGCAACTTCTCTCTCCTTTCGACCTAGGTAGGCGCCGCAGGCAGAACCCTCGTTCTTCCTTCCTTGGTGTGCACGAAAGATCTCTCGAGATTCTCGTCGGCGGTAAGTCTATCTCCCTCTCTCTGTCGCCTCACTCTCCCTCTCTGCGTCTCTACTTCTCTGTCGCGTCTCCCTCCCTCTCCCTTTCCCCCTATTTCATTCATTGTTTTAGGAGCTGCACAAAAGTTGGGGATCTGTTTATTTGATTGCTGTTTGATGTTTGGGTTAGGGTTGTGTTGCTTTAGGGATTTTTATTTATGGTTCTCCTTGTTACATTACTTGATTTGGGTTTTGTAAATCTTGTGTTTTTTGTTTTGTTTGATGTATGAATGGGTGAGATTTGTCTGAGTGATGCTTTTGTTGTTGTTGTTGTCAGAGGGTAGTGGGGTCCAAGGACTCTCAGGCCTACCACATGATCGATCCATCATCCTGATGGATGGACGGTCCTGAGTTGAGCATCTTCTTTGTTAGGATGTAATGGAACATATGCTTTTGTTTACGGTTCTCTTTTGTTGATTTTGTTTTCTTGAGGTTGTTTTCCTATTTGTCTTTATTTATACTTTGATTAGATAACTAGATACAGGGTAGTACATTGCAATGCAAATTTGGGTGGTCAAAATATCACTCTAATCAGGCCAACTTAACCTTTCATTTTAGGCCTCAAACTCAATGATTTGACGTGTGGGTTTGTTTTAGCATGATCAACTCTACAATTAATATCATTGGGTAATTGGGTTAGTGTCAAATTGCCAATTAACTGTAGTATATGGATGCATTAACCTAATGGCTCATAACAGTAGGTTAACAAATAGTCCAGCTTTAATTTCAAGCGCCTCAAATCAGACGAATTGCATAATTCTCAACCATGGGTGTAGGTATTGTTGAGCTTGAGTTTGCATAGTTCAGGTCTTTAGGTTATTCCAATCATTGTACTGATACATGGGATAGATGATGTTTAGAAAATTTTCTTGTTAGGAAATGGATTTATCTATTTTTAATCATTTTTTTTCAACTTGAACTGGGGCAGTTGGTGTCATTCCTTTTTAACCTTGAATTTCGAGGGACTTAATAGAAAGGTCAGGACTTTCTGTAGTAACCTTTGATTGACAAGAACTTTTAGGAATGCTAGAGATGAAGGGTGAGAAGATAATGATGGAAGCAGGATTTACGTATAGAAAGAAAATAATACTGCAATTCTAAAACGAGATATATATTATTGGTAACTTGAGTGATAAGGAAAAGAGTCTGAATCTTTCAAAATATCTAAATAATGTAAAATTCCTAAGTTAAAATTGAAATTGAGTTTCAATTTTGCAAATTGGAGTTCCAATTTCGCAATCAATTAAGAAATTAGAGCTCAATTTTGAAATCGAATCATATCCCAATAATATATAATAACTATCATTAAACCCCGTGTGATGCACGGGTTAAATCTCATTCAAAGTAAAATAAATTCTCAATAGAAAGTGACTAACATTATCCAGTCAATTCCCTTTTCTTTTAAGAGAAGTTTAACATAATATTCAATGGAAATGAACATGTAAACAAAATCTTTATCAAAGACTCTATAGTTCGAATAATAAACTAAAATTAATATTCAAATAAAATATTAATTACTAAAAATAAATAAATTCATACAGTGTCAAGAAGGTTTTGGTTTTCTATTTCATTTTTTATTCAATTCTTGATATTATTGGCCTTGATTGAATAATAAAAAGATACTAGTAAGACAGGCCCACACTTAAATTGACGCAGCCAAGATCCGTGATCAAATAATAGATCAATCTCCCGAAGGATTGATCGAATCTAAAAATGGATTCCAGCCACTAGGGCAACCTCACAAGAGGAGAAAACACCATAATTGAAGAGAAAACTCTCATAACTCAAAAGATTAATTGATAATAAGCATGTCTATTACAATGAGGCCTAACATCCTTTTATAAAGGAGTTGGCTTGATCCCTAGGCAACAATATTTCCTAATATATGAATCATATCTAAAATAAAAAGGAAACTAACTAATATTAATCATAAAGAAACCAAACTACTAAATAATGTTTCCTAACTAAATGGATGTCCCCTTGGGCCAATGGATTGGACCTAGTGGGTTGGCCGACCTATTGTCTAGCCTGCATCATAAACATAAAACTATAACCAATTTGGGGCTATTTTTTGAGATATTAATTAATAAAAAGAAAATAAATTAAAATAAACAAATATCTCATTTATCAGTTTTTAAATTCTATATATAACAAAGTTTATTTAAAAGGAGAATGTGTAGTAATCATCTCCAAGTCAAATGTGAATTTATAAAACTTCATATATTATGGTTTTTTGTGCTAAACAATCAATGAAACTCAATTTACATATTCCATATAGTATGCTGTAATATTAGTAGAGCCTTGATATTCAAACAATCCTTGAAGGATTTTTTATTTTTTTTATTTTTGTTTAAGATAGACCGTTGGATGAGTTCTAACATATGTGTTAAAATAGATTTAGATCACTGTCTAAAACTATTGCTGTACAAATATTATAAGAGTTATAGCATTTTCCAACATTGATAAGTCCATCGCTGGACAAAATTGCATTTCTATTTTAAGATGCTTTATATGTGTGCAGAAAATAATATCTTTTATAAAATGCTTTATATGTGCTAAGTCTCTGTTGTAATTAACACCACAAAATTGAGAGAGAGAAAAGCTAATACCCAAGCACCAAAAATTAAAACTAAAAGGGAAAAAATAGAAAATACGTAAATCCATGAAAACCCATCAATATAAACTAAATAAGCCCATTATAACTGGAAATATATATATAACCCATGATAAAAAGTAATCAAATTAATAAAAACACCACAAACATAAACAAAAATCCATAATAAGAAAAAAAAAAAACTCACAAATCCATAAAAAACCATCACCATGAAACTAAAAGAGTCCATAAAATCGAAAAAAAACCCATGGTAAAAAAATAAGAAATTCATAAAAAATATAAAATACATAGCAAAGAAAATCAATAGACAATCCAGTAAGAAGATCAATTTAGAAGAAATAAAAATCTCATGACAACCCATGCCAAAAAGTAAAACATTGAAACAAAAAAAGAAAAGGAAAAAAAAAAAAAAAAACCCACAAGTCCATATAAACACACCACAAAAAAAAAAAAAAAAAACACTAATAGAACACATCAAAACTAAAAAAAAAAACCGACCAACCTAACAAAAGGTAACGAAATCCATAAACACAACAAAAAAAAGTTCTAGCATAGAAACGAAAATCCATAAAAAACGCATCAAAATTGAGAATCCCAAACTGGTTTTTAAAGAAATGCTCTCATATAATTTTGAAAGAAATGCTTGAGAGTGGGCATCTTGAAGGAAATACAAGGTGCTGATTTTGAAAGAAATGCTTGAGAGTGGGCATCTTGAAGGAAATACAAGGTGCTGATTTTGAAAGAAATGCCTAACTCTCTAAGGAAATACCCAAATTGTTGTAGTACATCCAAGGTTGGCCACACTGAATCATCACACACTTATATTTCTAAAGACATATTAACAATTGAAAGAGTACAATTTAGATGAAAGTAGATTGATGTGCATACATGGACTGCAAAAGCCGCAAACGCGATGATGCCGGTTTGTTCTTGAAGAAGATCAATGGATTCAGATTTATTTGACCCAGAATCTATATCCATGGGTATTAGGGTGGCCAAAGGACTAGGAGCTATATCAAAGGACTCACCACATAACAGATTATCCTAGTCCCATTGGAGTTCATAAGGAGACAGAGAAGAAAAATCGTATCACTGAGTAAAAGCAACCTGAAGATACAAAATAACAAAAAAAAAAAAAAAAAAAAAAGAAGAAGAAAAACAGCAAAAAAAATAAAATAAAATTCTGTCAAATCTATTGAGAAATACCTGAATCAATACACTCTGATCATGCTTCATTTAACAATAATATTGATTCCAATTGGCAACGAAAAGGTGGAGGGTACCACGATTACTGATGGGTCAGGCCCGCCCGAGTGACCCATTTCGTCATGAGCCAAGCCCGAGTTAGTGGAGATCCGTTGAGTCCATTGAGGTCCAGGCCCAGACCATGAGGCCTGGCCACGTCAAGGCAACCCACGTCGCTTCAGAAGCAGTCAAGCCACGTCCCGCTTTTACCAAGTCCTGCGGAGAATATCCCAACTGCCTCGCCAGTCGAGGACACCTCGAAGGCTCCTCGTAAACAGGTGCTGTAAAGTCGTCCCCATCTGTTAGGGGAAGACTATAAAATAAAGAGCCTCTCAATACTTGAGGGGCAGGCCATAATCGCTCTTCTACACTCTCTTCAAAGTTTGTAATCACTGACACACTTGAGAAATTAATACATTCCGGCGACCATTGCCCTTGAAGTGGACGTAGGTCACACTGACCGAACCACTATAAATCTCTCTCTCATTTCTTACCACATTTATTACTCATACTTGACCGGTGGTGTGCAAATCCATTTTTGTGCATCATCAGTTTGGCGCCGTCTGTGGGAAATCGATAAAATTCTCACGTTAGAATCCTCTTTTTTCCGAAATTATGGTGATCACCACAAGATCTGCAAGACGCCCAGAGGACAATCCCTCTCGAGAAGACGAGAATGATCCTCCACCGACTAATCCTGCCAAGATGCCCCTGCTCCCACTCCACAACAGATGTTAGAGACTATGCAACAGCTGGTGACCCAAAACCACCGGATCCTACAGTTCATGCTCACAGCAGGACAGGGAGGAGCACACTTTGGAGGAGCCGGAGTACCGCGCCCAGGGCACGCAAGGGCTCCATGCCGAGGAGCTCCTCCCCCGGGCGCCCATCCCCAGGGCGCCAATCCCCTGGGCGCCCATGCCTCGGGCGCCAACCCCCTGGGCGCCCATGCCCCTGGCGCCAACCCCCTGGGCGCCCATCCCTTGGGCGCCCGAGGGTTTCCTCTTGCCCCTCCTTTTGGGGTTACACTAGGGGCTGGGAGAACAAATCAGGAGGGACCTCCTCCTCCCGGTGGAGTCCAGTTAGAAGGATTCCCACCTCCAGGAGGAGCAGGACACGGAGGACTTCCACCTCCGGGGGGAGCACATCACGAAGGACCCCCATCTATTCCCTCTGCTTCTAATGGGGATGGTCCTAGTTTCCAAGAAGGGGAAAGTGAAAACATGGAGGAGAGCAACTTCCATGATCACTCCCGAGGAGCTCCCAATCGATGGGATGAGAAAATCAGAGAAATGCAGAACCAACTCGGTGATGTCTTCAACGCCATGAAGGCGCAGGCCCCACAAACGGTGGATTACCTAGTGGGGCGGACGGATACACCGTTCAAACCCGACGTGGTAAACTACCCCCTTCCTCCAAGGTTCAAAATGCCGTCCATAGAAACCTTCGATGGGACGAAGGATCCATTGGACCACCTGGAGACATATAAAACTGTAATGCAGCTGCATAATATCCCTGACGAGGTTATGTGCAGGGCATTCCCAACTACCCTGAAGGGTTCCGCTCGACAGTGGTTTGCCAATCTAGCCCCAGCCTCCATCGCCACCTTTGGGGAGTTAAGCAAATCCTTTGTGTCGCACTTCATCGGAGGGCGCCGCCACCAGAAGCCTGCCACACACCTGCTCAGCGTAAAGCAGGATAAGAATGAGAGCCTGAGGAGCTACCTCACTCGTTTTAACGAGGAGGTACTTCAGGTCGAAGATCCCGATGACAAAGTGACAATGACAGCCTTCTTGGGAGGCCTTCGCTCATCGAGTTTCCTTTTCTCAGTGATGAAGCGCCAACCAAAGAGCATGACAGAGCTACTGGCAAAGGCCCAAAAATATATAAATGCTGAAGACATCACCAGGGCCAGGCGAGGTGAGTCCTCCAGATCCGGGGACAAGGGGAAAGAGCGGGACAGAGACGAAAAGAAGGAGACAAGCAACAAGCGAAGCAGGACAGAGAGGTTACCTGTCAGAGACCGACTCGGTCCTGCTCCGCAGAGAGACCGACAAGCATTCACCCCCCTCAATGCCGCTGTTGAGCACATTTTGCTTCAGATACAAGATGACCCAGCCGTAAAATGGCCTGGAAAGATGAAGTCCCCTCCAAACCGCAGAAACCCGAACAAATATTGTCGCTTCCATCGCGACCACGGTCATGACACCGATGATTGCTATGACCTCAAGAGGCAGATTAAGGATCTTATTCAACGTGGTCACCTGCGCCAGTATGTTGCTGGTAGAGGGCAAGCACCACCACCTCACAATCGGGAGGACCAGCAGCCCATTGGAGAAATCCGAACCATCTCGGGCGGACTAGCAGAGTCGCTCTCTGCCGTGAAGGCCCATGCTAGGAGGGCAAGGCATCCTGATGAAGCACGCCCACCCAAGGCGCCCAGGCACGGCTTCAGCGAAACCATATCCTTCTCAGATAAGGATTTGGAAGGGATCCAGCAACCCCATGACGACCCTCTGGTGCTCACTATGACCGTCGCCAATTTCCAGGTGCACAGGATCTTGGTAGATAGTGGCAGCTCTGCGGATATCCTATACGCAGAGGCTTATGATAAGCTAAAGCTGGGCCGGGAAAGACTGCAGCCTATTAAAACCCCCCTCATTGGTTTCTCGGGGGAGAAAGTGTATCCTCTTGGGACAATCACACTGCCAATTACAGCCGGAGCAGCACCCCGAAGTTCCACTACGCTGGTTAATTTCTTGGTGATAGAGTGCCCGTCGGCCTACAACATCATATTAGGGCGACCCGCTCTTAACGCATTAAGAGCCGTTCATTCCACCTATCATCTCATCCTCCGCTTTCCAACCCCGAACGGAGTCGGAGAGGTCAGAGGGGATCAGGTTGCAGCAAGAGAATGCTATTTTTCCTCAATGAAGGCCAAGAAGACACAGGAGGCGTTGCAAGTCGAAATCTTGGACCCGAGAGATGACGCCACCACAGAAAGAGGGGAACCAGTTGAAAAACTCACCCCCGTGGCCTTAGATGAAGAACATCTTGACAGAAGAGTGTACATCGGCTCTTCTCTTTCGGAAGATCTGGTCTGCAATTTAACAGATTTTCTGAAAATGAATGAGGACATTTTCGCATGGTCCCATGCGGATCTTGAAGGAATCAATCCCGAAGTCACCACCCACCGCCTCAATGTCGACCCTCGCCACAAACCTGTCTGACAAAAGCTAAGAGGCGCCTCCACTGAAAGGGCCCAAGCAATGGACAAAGAGGTCGGGAAGTTGATAGAAAATGGAGCGGTCAGAGAAGTGGCATATCCCGAATGGCTGTCAAATGTAGTAATGGTGACAAAAGCCAGTGGGAAGTGGCGCCTCTGCGTCGACTTCACGGAGCTTAACAAAGCATGCCCAAAGGACAGCTATCCGCTGCCTCGGATTGACCTCCTCATCGACGCCACAGCAGGACATGAACTCCTCTCTTTCCTGGATGCCTATTCTGGATACAACCAGATCAGCATGCATCCCCCAGATCAAGAAAGGACGTCGTTCATCACTCCAAAGGGGACCTACTGCTACAGGGTCATGCCCTTCGGGCTAAAAAACGCAGGTGCAACCTACCAGCGCCTGGTGAACAAAATGTTCCAGTCCCAGATTGGGCGAACAATGGAAGTTTATGTCGACGATATGCTGGTGAAGAGCTTGGCTGTAGCAGATCACATCGACCATCTTCAAGAGACTTTCAATGTTCTCAGAACCTACCACATGAAGCTGAACCCTGAGAAATGCGCCTTTGGCGTGGGATCGGGAAAATTCTTGGGCTTCATGGTCAACCAGAGGGGAATTGAGGCAAACCCTGATAAAATCAAAGCTATACTCGACATGAAGTCGCCCACTTCGACCAAGGAGGTGCAGCGCCTCAACGGAAGAATTGCAGCACTCAATAGATTCGTCTCTAAATCTGCAGATAAGTGTCTACCTTTCTTCAAAATTCTCCGAAAGGCTTTCGAATGGGGACCTGAGGCTGAGGAGGCCTTCCAGAAGCTTAAAGCATACTTGGCCACACCTCCCCTCCTTTCACATGCTGCACCCGGTGAGGTATTATATTTGTACCTGTCTGCTTCCTCCTCAGCAGTCAGCTCTGTTCTAATCAGAAATCATGATGGCGTGCAAAAGCCCATCTATTATGTCAGTAGAGCATACCGAGGCGCCGAGATCAGATACTCGGGGTTAGAAAAACTTGCCCTTGCCCTCATCTCTATTGCCAGGCGACTACGGCACTATTTTCAGAGCCACACTATCGTGGTCGTCACCAATCAGCCCTTGAAAAGAGTCCTGGCAAAGCCGGATGTATCCGGGAGACTCCTCAAGTGGGCAGTAGAACTGGGCGAGTTTGACATCCAGTATCAACCAAGGGTGTCCATCAAGGCACAAGCACTGGCAGATTTTGTGGCTGAGTTTACATACTGCGAATGTGAACCCACCATGTCTCTGCCGTCTAGTCCAGAGATACAAGTCGAACTGTCACCCGGCGAGGACACCCGGGCGGGCGCCCCGACACCTGCAGTGGGCGCCCAGACATCAGCGGGCGCCCAGGCCACCCTGGGCGCCCAGACATCCATGGGCGCCCAGACATCCATGGGCGCCCATACCACTCCGGGCGCCCACACCCCTCCTGGCGATCTGACATCCCCAGCGAGCGTCTAGATACCTCTGTGTGGCCAGGCACCTCGAGAAGATTTTTCTTCACTGCCACTTTGGAACCTGTATGTTGATGGCTCCGCAACCAGCGAGGGAGGTGGAGCGGGACTCATTTTGATCAGTCCTGATGGTACACCCATCAAATATGCAGTGAAGCTACACTTTGTTGCCACAAACAATGAAGCAGAATATGAAGCCCTCCTCTCTGGCTTGAGATTGGCAGCAGAAATGGACGCCCAGTCCCTCACCGCCTTTAGTGATTCACAGTTGATAGTTAATCAAGTGAATGGCGAATTCGAAGCAAAAGAAACAAAGATGCAGGAATATCTTGGCTTGACGAAAAAGCTGGTCCAGCAGTTCCAACATTTCCGAATCTGTCACATCCCAAGAGGTGATAACATGGCTGCAGATGCTCTCGCCAGGCTAGCCTCATCCTTAGAGGCCTCATTTACGGAACCAACTTTCATGGGGCACCAGTTCGAGCCAAGTAAGTTAGGTTTGGACACCACCAGCATCAACTGCACCACGGCCGAATTGAACTGGATGACCCCCATCAAGGCGTACCTCCAAGAAGAAACAGTACCAGATGATCCCCTGGAAGCCAAGAAACTCAGGATGAGAGCTTCGAAGTTCACCATCCTACAAGACGTACACTACAAAAAGGGTTACAACCTACCGTTACTGCGCTGCCTTTCCCCAGAAGAAGCTGACTACGCCCTCAGAGAGATTCACGAAGGGATTTGTGGAAATCACTCTGGAGGACGCTGCCTCGCCCATAAAGCGCTTAGGCAAGGGTACTTTTGGCCAAGCATGGTAAAAGACGCCAAAGAATTCACCAAGAGGTGTGACAAATGCCAGCGCTTCGCCACTGTGTCAAGGCAGCCACCAGAGGAGCTGACTACCATCCTCAGCCCATGGCCTTTCTCCAAGTGGGGCATTGACATCTTGGGCCCCCTGCCTTTGAGTAGAGGCCAGTGCAAATTCATAGTCGTCGCCATAGACTATTTCACAAAATGGGCGGAGGTAGAACCCCTAGCAAAGAAAACAGACTCCAAGGTGAAGGATTTCGTCTGGAAAAACCTGGTCTGTCGCTTTGGGATACCTCACACCATTGTCAGTGACAATGGCAAGCAGTTCGACAACAGGCTCTTCAATTCCTTCTGCACCGACCTTCAAATAAAGCAGCCTCACTCTAGCCCGGCACACCCCCAGGCAAATGGGCAGGCAGAGGTGATGGTGAGAACAGTCCTGCGCAACCTTAAAACAAGGCTCGAAAGAGCAAAAGGTCTGTGGGTCGACGAGCTTCCGGGGGTATTATGGGCCTATCGAACCACACCACGGACTCCTACCGGGGAAACCCCTTTCTCTCTCGCTTTTGGGACGGAGGCGGTCATTCCTGTCGAAATAGGGGTACATTCCCTAAGGGTCCACCACTACGACCCTATCACCAATGAGGAAGGACTCCGCCTCAACCTCGATTTGCTAGAGGAAGCAAGAGAAATGTCTGTGGTCCGTAATGCGGAATACAAACGACGCATGGCCAAGTACTACAATTCGAGGGTGAAGCCTCGTTCCTTCCAACCAGGAGACCTAGTCCTCAAAAAGGTGATCCTTGCCACGAAAGACTCCCGTGAAGGAAAGTTGGGACCGAACTGGGAAGGACCCTATCTCGTCACAGAGGTAGTGAGACTGGACACCTACAGGATCCAGAATTCTGAGGGAAAGGCCTTACTTCATCCGTGGAACGCGGAACATTTGAAGAAATACTACCAGTAACATCAGAAGAGGATTAGAATAGTGAGGGTGTGGGGCTTGATTTAATTTTTTACTATTCTGTCAATATTGTTCAAGCAATGAATAAATAAAACATTCTATGTTTGTATTATGACAAAAAGTTGCATGTTCCAAAAGATAGACTTACGTACAAAAGTCAGGCTACCTGCCTTTACAAAAAGAGAAAACAGAAGCAAGAGTCCCTATACTCTAATCACTCTCATCCCCCTCCTCATCATCCTCCTCTGCATCGTCCTCAGCATCACCAGAGCTGCTGCCACCATCATCAGGCGCCTCCATCGGCACAAAGCCTGATATGTCAATGTCTGGAAAGGCAGCCGAAATCTTCTCTCGAAGCTCCTCGTAGCCATCGATGAAGGCATCTGCAAGACCAATCTGTAGGTCCCTCTCAGCTTGAGAAGCTCTCTCGTACGCTGCCTTCATCTCTGCCTCCACAGCAACTTCTCTAAGCCTCGCCTTCTCAAGGGTCCGAGCAAGCTCAGCCTCACTGAGCGAAGCCCTCTCACGGGCCTTCATAAGCTCAGCCTCACTGAGCAAAGCCCTCTCGCAGGCCTTCCTAAGCTCAGCCTCATTGAGCGAAGCCTTCTCGCAGGTCTTCGAAAGTTCAACTTCTGCCTCGGCCGCCCTCTTATTGGCTGCTGAAAGCCCAATCTCAAGCTCGCTCACCCTCTCACGGGACGCAGCAAGATCAATCCCCGAAGCCCTACCAGCGGCTTCCAGAGCAGTAATCTTCTCTTGAGCAGCGCAGAGCTCTAGCCGCACAGCCTCCTTCTCCCGTCTCATCTGACCATGAGATTGGGCTCTCGACAGCAAGCAAATGGATGCAGTGGAGACCTGAAGAGATGGGGGACGAGAAATGAGACGGTTAAAAGGAAATAAAGGGGTAACGGTCTGAAAAAAAAAAAAAGGAATAAAGAATAGCAAACCTTTACCTGAGCCAGACCCTCTACAAATGAGTCAATAACCCCCTCGGTGCCCAAGGCGTTAACCCGAGAAACCTCATGCGGCAGCACATATCTCCCTAGCCTTTTCCGCATCTCCCGCGAACGACCCAGCATGGAACCAGTCCTAGCCGATACCCGTGTAGAAATGCCCGGTTGTGGAGGACACAGTTGAGGGGCAGGAAGTGTAGCTGAAGAGGAAGACTGCGGGAAAGCAGTCTTAGCGGAAAAGATCCCTGCCTGAGGAGACACCATGGGTGAAGCCACTCGAGGAGGAGGCGCCCGTGACTTGACGCGAGTCGCTGGCGGAGAAGTTCTTGGAGAGGCGTCGTTCGTCCTCATCGCCTTGGGGGAAGGAGTACCTCTATCCGAGAAGCGGGTCGAAAAGCGGGCGCCTATCATCTCTCTGCTTATCTCTATGCCTGTTAGAGAGAAGTGTTAGCGAATGGTACATGGGTACAACATGTCAGGTAAAGTTTAAGATTATTGCCAAAGCAGGAGTAGCTTACTTTTTCTTTTGGATGACGGTCCAGAGGGGGACCCGCCTGTCCTATCCGAAGAAGAGTCCGTAGGAGGTCCACTGGTCTTGCCTCTCTCCTTGGGAAGAAGGACTCCCAAGTCCTTGTCAGGGTGATCTCTCACCGCTTGTAGCTTGCGCTCCTGCTCCGTGGAAAGAAGGGGAGGATCTGTAAATGAGTACATGACAGTGAGCACATGGATAAAAACAAGGAAGCAATCAGAAAGAAAGCAATCAGAAAATGTACCTAGTCTCTTAGCGTCAATCCATCGGGTGGGTACCAAAGGTCGATCTGACTCAGCAACCCACTCTCTACCGATGAAGAAGAAGCGAGATTTCCAATCGTGGCAGTTTGAACGTAATCCCGTGAGCAGTTTTCCGCCCCTAGGGGTAAAATAGTACCATCCCCTATGAGGGGCTGGGGACTCGATCAAACTGTAAGCAGCATGAAACTCGAGAGGAGAAGCGTCCTCTTGATGTACTCTCCTCCACAGCGCAAGGAATCCGAGCATAACTCTCCACCCGTTGGGTGCTAATCGCCCCGGAGTTAAGGAGAAATAGTGAAGAATACGGCAAACTGGAGAGGGTATCGGAAACCTTAACCCTGCCTCGATCATCTCCTCATAAATGGCAATGTCACCTGAGTAATCATCACAAGCTGGCTTTTCCGCTTCAACCCGGCGGCACAGCACAGTAGGAGGGATACAAACACTAATCTTCAAAAGATCACCGTCAGTTTTGAGTACACTAAAGGTAGTACTCACCTTGGATCCGGCATCCTCAACAATGACTTTTCCTTGATACTTTTTTCGACGACGTAAAATTTTACTCGATAATCCAGCCCCGCCTTCCACTTCTGCCATAGATGCTGCGGTCATCCCCGCGTTCGCCGCGCCTGCCGCACCGGCGCCCGCCACGCTGCCAAAACTCACCCCACCTGGGGCTCTGGGCGCTGTCGCCACCTGGACGCCCAAACAGGGCGCTACCGTGCTGCCGACACCAGGGCCGGGCGCCGCCACGAGGCCGGCGCCCCTGCCGCCGCCCGCCGCGCTGCCGACGCAAAGGCCGGGCGCCGCCACGAGGCCGGCGCCCCTGCCGCCGCCGCCCGCCGCGCTGCCGACGCCGAGGCCGGGCGCCGCCGCGAGGCCGGCGCCCCTGCCGGCGCCCGTCGTGCTGCCGACGCCATGGCCGGGCGCTGCCACGCCGCCAGCGCCCCCCCTGTCGCCGCCCGTGGCACGACGCCCGGGACGGGCGCCGCCTGAGTGTCGCTGGCACCCGGCGCAGACCGGAAGCCCACGCCGCCAGCGGCGGTCGCCGCCCGTGGCATGACGCCCGGGACGGGCGCCGCCTGCGTGTCGCTGCCACCCGGCGTCGACCGAGAACCCACTCCGCCAGCAGCAGCCTCTCCCGTCTCGCCCGACGCCCCGGCGACCGTCGTCCCGGCGCGCGCAGCACCCACGTCGCCCGTGGCAGCGCCGACAGCGCCTGCGACGCCCGCACCGGCGCCGCCTGCGCACGCAGCGTCCACGCTGTCCGTGCCGTCGCCACCGCGCCCACTGCGGTGATCTGACCGGCGCCAGCACCCGCCCGGGCGACGCCCACGGGATTCTCGCCCATTGCCGCAGTCTGGCCGGCGGTCCGTGATGTAGACGTCTTGCCCGCTAGGCCGGAATCCATGCTGACACCCACCTGCCCCTTCTCCATGTTGCTTCTTGTTGCAGTAGAAGGAGAAAAAAAAAAAAAGAGTTGAAGTGGGTTTAACAGTTGAAGAAGATGGGTGTGAGGAAAATATAGAATAAAGAAGAAAAGTTGCAGATTTCTGGAGAGAGGAACAGTTGAAGAAGGTGGGGGTGGCACTCCTCTCTTTCAAAGTGTTTTTATAGCCTAGGGTTCCCCACAAAACCTAGGTTTAAAAACACAAAAACCCAACATAAGAGGAGTCCCAGGCTAACAGGACTCTCCTAAAAAATCCTTCTCCTCAGGGACTGGGAGGAACACAAGAAGCTGGCAAGGAGAGGAACGCGGCAAATAAATCATTTGAATAGGAAAGAAGCCCGGACATTTAAAATGCCCCCCTTTCAAAGCTTCTTTGGGCACGGGGCATTGAGGGGCAAATGATGGGTCAGGCCCGCCCGAGTGACCCATTTCGTCATGAGCCAAGCCCGAGTTAGTGGAGATCCGTTGAGTCCATTGAGGTCCAGGCCCAGACCATGAGGCCTGGCCACGTCAAGGCAACCCACGTCGCTTCAGAAGCAGTCAAGCCACGTCCCGCTTTTACCAAGTCCTGCGGAGAATATCCCAACTGCCTCGCCAGTCGAGGACACCTCGAAGGCTCCTCGTAAACAGGCGCTGTAAAGTCGTCCCCATCTGTTAGGGGAAGACTATAAAATAAAGAGCCTCTCAATACTTGAGGGGCAGGCCATAATCGCTCTTCTACACTCTCTCCAAAGTTTGTAATCACTGACACACTTGAGAAATTAATACATTCCGGCGACCATTGCCCTTGAAGTGGACGTAGGTCACACTGACCGAACCACTATAAATCTTTCTCTCATTTCTTACCACATTTATTACTCATACTTGACCGGTGGTGTGCAAATCCATTTTTGTGCATCATCAATTACCATTTATTTTAGTGTCCTTTAATCTACCCAAAAAAAAGGAGACATGTAGAATACAATCATTAGAAAAAAAAAAAAAAAAACCCAAACATAAAGTTAAAAAAAAATTGAAAGAAGAAAATTATGGGAAAGAGAAGATAATGTAGATCAGCATTTCTCAACTTCGTAAAACCAATTCATTCAAATACTTTTAAAAAAACTAACGTGCAATTTAAAATGGGATAATGTATGCCTAAGTCCAACTCAAATTCAGCCCACTTTGGGCTAATATATGCTTTGTTCTTTCGAGTTTTCCTTTTTAATAGAATTTATTAGAGAAGAGAGAAACAGGAAACTCTACCCATTTGGATTTTGGAAATTTAAATTTCAAGACCTCATAATCCTTATCAATTTTCAAAATTTCTCCATTATCCCTCTTTCATAAATCTTTCGAGCATTATCTCTCCAGCTCCAAAATTTCACTCTTTGGTACAAATGCACCTTATCTATTGATAACTAACGTGTTGATTCAACATATGTTGCCCTTAGCCGTCTAACTTCTTAAGGCCCACAATTTTTCTTCTAATGTATGTGATAATATAATCCAACATGTTATTCCCATGTTGATGCCCACCATGTTACAACATGTGTTGCCTGTGTTAATGGGGACCCTTTGTTAATAATGTAACTCTTCAAACGCGTGGCCCACCAGTATGTGGGCCATCAATAGATAATGGTGCTTCTATATTTGGCATCAAATATTCATGTCATTTTGTGGTATATATAAATATATAGAGTAACGCTACAAAACTCCCCGGGCGTTTTTCACAAAAAAGCCCCTCTTTTAGCCAATGAAAGTGTGACATGTGTCATCAATGGTACACTTATCCATTCTCTCTCCTAAATATTCTCCTAAAACTGTGGATATTTTATAGATTCTCTCAAATCATTGGCTAATAGAGAGGCAAAAACTCCCCTTTTGAGATAGGGGAGTTTTTGAGAATTTTCCATATATATATATACACACACACGTACCAATTGGATGGTGGGTTCACATAGATGACCTATGTCCTGTGATTATCATACAATGGGCCCACAAGTTCAAACTCAATTCAAATCACATGCGTTGTTCTTCTTTAACACGATAGACCAATTCATGAATTGAGTTTGAAAAGAATTTAACACGGTTTGGGATGCTAGGATTTAAATTGGAGTTGGATTTGAAAAGGGTGTTTTAGTCCATACTATCTAATCTCCTAACCATAACAGATATAATAAAATTTTAAATTCTCCTAAAGAAGGTTAACAAAAATGGACTCTCCAAGTAAATTCCCAAGAAATTGAGCTATAATTTCTCAATCAATTTTGAAATAGGACTCTAATTTCAAAATTGAATCCTATCCATATAATATATAATAATGGGCTTATGCTAGGCACATCTTTGGTTTCTGATTTTTACAATTGTTTTTTCTCTAGAGGTTAAGAGACCTCTCTCTTTCTTGCTAGTTGAGTCGGTACCGGATCCTGGGCTGGGTACGAGATGATTGTGTCCACCCGATCTGTTTGCAATTTAAATCTATTAAATAAAGGGTAGAGGGGTTATATTGTAAATTTCCCATGTTAGGTCATCTTGTGCAGGCTACAATGCAGAAAAAGGAAAAAAAAAAAAAACAGAGATTTTTATCTCTATCTTGAGGTCTTGACTCTTGAGGTTTGGTAAGAACTCAGCATCGTCTGAAGGTATGTACGTCTGCACTGTTTTTTTTTTTTTTTTTGTTTTGTTTGTGTGTGTGTGTGTGTGTGTGTGTGTGTGTGTGTGTGTGTGTGTGATCTCTAAAACTCAGTAACTGGTTTGCTTGTTTGTTTGGCAACAAATCGCTCTGTTAGCTATATAGCAGATGCTCTAAATTAGGCGTTTGTCGGGGGTGGTGATTGGTGAAACAGATCTAGAATCCCAGATGGCTTTTAATGAGACGTCTTTTTTTTAGGTTAAGGCACTTTTTTTTTTTTTTTTTATATATTCTTGTTTTTATATTTCAAAGTTGGGGCTTGATTCCTCATAATCTGATGTTTTTGATAACCTAAAATGGAGCAAGATGAATCTTCTCTTCATATGGACTTTATGAGAAATTGGCGATGGATTGATGATTTAAGACGCATGGTTAGGAGAGGGGGAGTGCTTTGGGGAAATTTCCTTGCACATTGATAGGACCTAATATAAAAAGAAAAAAAGAAAAAATAGAAATAAAAAACCCATCTTGGTTCTGGTTCCTTGTGTGTACGGACATTGTTCTCCCTCCCCTTCTCATAATCTCTTGTAGGCCTGATTAGTTGATTAAAAATCTGTGGGAAATCTAGATTACTTACAATAATATCGAGGTGTAGATACTTCCATTCACATCTAGGGGGATGTCAGTGACTGATGTCATTGGTTTGAAATTCTTTTCACTTACCATTCAAAAAGAAAAAAAAAAAAAACCTTATTAGTACAAAAGCTTAAACTAATATGCACAACACCCAAAAAGAAAAGAAAATAAGTCTACCAAAGACCAGCAAACATTAAGAAAGGACAAGATTATCAGAAGATATCGGAAACTCTGCAGTGATACTATCTTCTTGGCTAGCGTATTTGCCACTCACTTTACATGATTGAAGGAGACATTTAACTTGTTAAATCCAGCACCTCCTGAGCCTCATCAAGCATGCCCCATGGAGCTGTGTGCTGTCTAGATTCCCATCTAATGGTACAGAAGGAATCACCTTCAGCCACCATGCATGCCATACAGTTTGAGCCCAATGGCCTCCCAAAGACCTGCTCTGAGAGCTTGCACTTCTGCCTTATTAGTTGACCAGTGCGCCACCACCACTGGTCTGGCATAAGGACAGATAATTCTGTTTTCAATTATCGTGGCCTTATTTATCGTTGGTATTGTGTTGCTATGGATGAAAAATGGATGGATTATCAATAACTATTATTAGTATTATTATTTATAACAAAAAAATCCTACTATTCATAATACAATTCATGATTTGTTTCAATTCAACTCATGCCCTTAAACGATTTGCGATAATTTCGTTTTTCAAAACAACGTGTGGGATGCAATACTATTGCGGATGATGCCTCCAAGCCTAGCTGGACCTGAGTTCTTGGATGCACAACCATCAGAGTTTATCTTAAAGGAACCTGTAGGAGGGGGGGACCACACAAGTCTACTCTAAGGAACATAATAAGAGAAGGCCACCTCTTTTAATGCAATCGAAATGCCTCAAAATTGAGGACAAGAAGAAGCCTAAGAAGCCACAAAAAGTCTCTCTCTGTCTACAGTCACATCAACAGAAGTACTAAACTCCTTCAAAACTTCTCATGTTTCTTTCTTTCTCTTGTATGCATATAATAGCACAAAAAGATAACCTCCACATTAATTCCCCTTCGATTGAATCCACTGCATTCCTCCATGCCTCAAAATAAGCAAACAGACCATGAGGGGACACCCAACTGCACCCAAAGCAAGTCATTATGACCCTCCATGAAAGACTGTGCCACCCTACAAGAATTGAACAGGTGATCCACCATTTCCTTTCCTGCTAGACACTTGAGGCATGCATCGACAGTAGTTTTATTTCATTGGGGGAGATTATCTATTGTCAGAACACTACCTCGAAGCTAACCAACCAAAAGCAATAATACACTACACCATTATGCCGTTGCACCATTACATTCATCGTCTGTATAACTATGAAGATGACATCATTACAATCCCACATATCTCATCCGAACTTCAAATTGCTAATTTGTTTATTAAAGCCATGTCTCGAGACCACCATAATTTCTTTGTGTCAAAATTGATACTTCTTGACGATCTGTGTCAATTTGAGGGCAAGTGTGAAGAGAGCACCAATTCCGGTGGAGAATTCCTAACTCAAACTATACTTTCTAAACATTAGTATAAATACATGGCCCTCCCTGTTAGAGGGTTGGGCAATTTTACGGCAAACTTATGTTTGTCATCTACGAGCCCACTTTTCAGATGTGAACCAAAGGACTGGGTGTAGGAGATCTGCTCGTCAATCCTGCAAAGAAGGAAGCCATTTTGAAATATACCAACAATAGAACTTGTCCGAATTCTTCTATCCATCGCTTTCTCTTGGATATAAACTCTCCCACAAGCTCATGAAGGGATAATGACTAAGATATGTCATCCTCCAAAAGATTCTCCCGAACAAAGAATCCAATAGAACTTGGTTACCCACTCTGTGAATGTATACTCTTCACTTTGGCTTGCTTATCTTGAGTACATTTGTACAAATTGGAAAATTGAACTGCTAAATTATTGCCACCAACCCTGTGATCAAGGCAAAATTTGATCATCTCACCTGCTCCACCACGACGCCTGATATGTTTAACAAAGTCTTCCTTAACTGAAATGCTATACCATCAAATAGCTGAGTGACGGTAGTTGGCGTCATGAGCATCCCTACCAATGCCATACTTTGCCTCTTAAGGCAACCTTCAAAAAATCACGAGTCCTCCATAATCCTCCATAACCACTTTCCCAAGGGAGCCGCATTCATTCACTTGTTTTATGGTTGTGAATCCAAAACCCCCTTCGCCCTTCACTTTGCTATGTTCACCCAATTCACTAGGTGATCCTTTTTTTTTGGTCCTCTACTTTCCCAAAGAAAGGCTCTCTGCAGCTTTTCAATGTGATTGATGATTGCCACAAGGCATTTGAACGTTGACAAAAAAAATACATAGGAAGGTTCACAAGTGCTGCTGTAACTAGGATGATACAGGCCCCAAAAAAGAGATATCTATCTTTCCAAGTTGCCAATTTTCTTTCCATCCTTTCAATCGATTGGTCCCATAGTGGTTTCAAAGCCTTCCTAAAACATAGAGGACATCCACATAATTAGCTGGGAGTGAAACGACTCTGCAACCCAAGATGTTGACAGGATGTTGAGAAAGACATTGTCAGCCTTCTCCCCAATAATTTTACTCTTGAAGAAATTTATCTTCAAGCTCGGGACTGTTAAATGGGAAGGAGAATGGCTTTCACATCTTTTATTTGGTCTTTGTGTGCATCATAGCAGATAAGATGTGATCAACGTACTGTAGATGAGTTCTGATGGGGGCATTTGAAGCCGGCTTGAAGCTACTGACCAAGTTATTTCCCACTGCATCCAGCATTTAATTGAAAAGCTCACCTACCATCACAAATACAAAAGGGGAAAGGGGATCACCTTGCCAAAGGCCCCTTTGAGCTGGGAAAAAGTATTTCCGGGAGCCATTAATCATAATGGAGAAGACAATAGAATAGGCACTCTTGAATCCATTTCCTATGCTTGGCTCCAAAACAAATCCTCCACAACATATATTACAGTAATCCCCAATCAACCTTGTCACAAGCTTTCTCAGGATCCAACTTGTCTATCAAGCCTGATCTTCTATCTCCTACGATGTGCGGATTCTCATAATGGAGAACACAATAGAATACACTCTTGAAACCGTTTCCTCTGCTTGGCTCCAAAATGAATCCTCCGCAATATATATTGCAGTAATCCCCAATTAACCTTGTCATAAGCTTTCTCAAGATCCAAATTGTCTAGCAAGCATGATCTTCTATCTCCTACGATATGCAGATACTTGTACAAGCCTAGCGTATCCATGTTGGGTGGGTATGAGAATCGTATCGGTACTCAATGCGGTACTCAATGCTGCACCAACACTTCTAGGGTATAAGTTTAGCATATCCTACTTACCTAGTCCATTATTTCAACATAAAGAATGTTAGAAAGGAACTCCAATAATGATAATTTATTAATTTAATGAAAAAAAAATAGGACATCCATTTCCATATTTGTGTCCTAGATTTTCAAATGTGCAGAGCCGTAACCCCGATCCCCATATCCATGACCATACCTGTGTTTGTATTTGGGCATCATAGTCTATCATACTCGAGAATAAATGCATTCATTGGCAATGTGGACCCGTATAAAATCTCTCTTTTGAACAAAAGCTCCTTGCACTACAGAAATTATACGAGGCAAAGCCTCTTGAAGTCTGCTTGCCAAAACTTTGGTAGGATTATCTAATAGCTACCAATCAAGTTGATTGGCCTAAAATCATTTATACATACTGCACCTTCTTTTTTGGGATCAAGGCAATAAAGGAAACACCCAATTGTTTAGAGAGCCAGCCTCTTGAGTGGAATTCTTTCGTAAAGGCCGTGATATCTACTTAGATAATATATCAAAAGTGTTGAAACAATCCAATCTGAAATCCATCTGGCCTTGGGGCCTTGTCGCCTCACAAATCAAAGATGGCTTTCCTTACTATTCCCTTTCTAGCCGGCCTACCAACTCTGTGCCTGCCTATGGAAGAGAATGCCTAGTTGGAGAGAGAGAGAGAGAGAGAGAGAGAGTTGGTTCTCAAAAGTGTTGAAACAATCCAATCTGAAATCCATCTGGCCTTGGGGCCTTATCGCCTCACAAATCAAAGATGGCTTTCCTTACTATTCCCTTTCTAGCCAGCCAATCAACTCTGTGCCTGCCTATGGCAGAGAATTCCAAGTTGTAGAGAGAGAGCCAATCAACTCTGTGCCTGCCTATGGAACAGAATTCCAAGTTGGAGAGAGAGAGAGAGAGAGAGAGAGAGAGAGAGAGAGAGAGAGAGAGAGATGGTTCTCAATACCAATGAAAGGAAAAGGAATGCTACTCGTGTGGCACTTCATCTTTTTTTTATTCTCTTCTGGACAAATAGAATGAAATTGGTAGAAACTAATTTCCATGTAGTTTTGAGTGTTTGATCTATATACATATGTTTTACTTATCATTCAAAAAAAAAAAAAAAAAAAAAAGAAGAAAAAAACATGTTTTATTTGGTTTTAAGATTTGGTCCAATTTGGACTACATATATACAGCAATTGCTAAACAATTCGACTAAGAATCTGTATTATTCTTCAAAAACTAGCAAACAACGCTAATACTACTGTATATCAAAATTATCTATCTCATCTTTTGCAGATGATCAATTAGATTTCGCTTCTAATTTTGGTCGGGGTAAATTTGAGTCATTTGTATTATGGAGGTGGTCCCACTAATGGATATACATAGGCTGGCCTCAGAGAATTTTCATTGGGTTGGTCTCAGAGGATCGTTAGTCCTTTCATAGACATGTGGTTCCATTTGTGAGTTCAGATCCTATGATTGTCTCCATCGAGGGTGTTCATTTTGAGTGGTTCAGTAGGTGGGCCTCACTGCAGAATTTTACTGCCCTCAATGGAAATGTGAGTGAGAGGATCCAGGCCATTTACGTTTTCACTTTTTTATTTTTGCTGTTATTCTATTCTCACTTCTCAGTTCTTCCTTTTTTCATCTGTTCTCATTCTAGGTTCTAATGGACACTTTGAAGCACGAATCTAAAGGCCATCTTTCTCTTCTATCAGGCACACCATTTGGACTCATTTTCTGATTCTCATCCTGATCTCTGTTTCGTTACTCTAAATAACAAAGCAAACATATCTTCCCTCTTTATCTATAAGAACAAATATAAGCCTTGCTTGCATAAGGAGAAAATCTCAATTGAATGATAAACAAGCAAAAATCATTCTATTCTTCTGATAAAATTAATTGCCTTTATTTGGCTGCATATAAATTAGGACTTCGTAGGGATCTGCTTTCTGTAGTTTATCTTGTTTCAATCCATTTTGCAGAAACATTTGTTGCATTCTCAATTGAACAACCAAACAAAGGAAGAAATTGATTTTCCTTTGGGGCCATTTGTTTTCATGGAATTGAATACACAGGAGTTCATGGTCAAATGGCGATCCATGTTTTTTGAGCAGACTGGATCAAACATAGGTGAACTCCATGTGGATTAAATCAGGTGTATTGTTCGGTCCGGTTGTGTTACTTGTGTAATGTTATGCCTGTGAAATTTTGTAGTTCATCACATCCCTCCTACTCTATGCCTATCTTACTGGATGAACTCTATATTACTTAATGAATACTTAGAACCTATGATACCCGGATACTTGTGCAAGCCCAATTTATCTATGTTGGATTGATACGTCACTCGTAGTGAGACACTGATACTCCATACTGTACCTATACTTCTAGCATACAAGCTTAGCATGTACTACTCACAACATCCATTATTTCGTAGTTCTTTTAATTTTCTTACTTGACATAAAAAAATGTTAGAAATGAATGTAAACAATGATATTCTCATTAATTCAGAAGTGATTTACATAAGAAAAATTAGGATATCCACATCCGTATTCGTGTCCTAAAATTTTTTAAGTGCAGAGCCGTATCCCCAATCCTCGTATCCATGTCTGTACTTGTATCCGTATCTGGGCATCATAGCAAATAATAGGCATCCCAATTGTTTTAATGTAATACCTCATTTTTTGTGTAAAATCCATGTCCCTGCCATGTATCGTTGGTGTGCGTCCACTATCATCATGCCATAGCTAGATATCATATGGCTTTACTACTCATCAGGTGGGTTGTAAGGTAAAATGGATGTTGAGAATGGTGTAGCAGATGCTGCATTCAAGTTGATACAAGATCTGTATGATGAATGGACTTACCATTTGGACAGGTGATCTTTATGGCGGACCTATCTGACGCATGCCATGGATGTGTCACATGTGCCACTGTTTGTGAAATGTTGATATGGACAGGAAAGCAGCTGCACTTGATTATGGGAAACCTATTGATATGATTGAATTTTCTTTCATTAATTGATTCTGTTTGTATTAGCTCAAGTCAGGAATAATATTATCTATATTGTGACAAAATGACGGTGGAAGTTTTTTCCTTTTTTTCCTCTCATGATAATCTAATCAACCTTTTGTTTTGCGTTGTTTTTCTTACAGTTATCAAAGCAGGCTTTGGATATTCCAAGTAGGAGCTATGTCGTCGTCATATCTTCCTGCTACCACTGACTCGATTGCTCAGGCTTTAGAAGCTAAAGACCCTGCAGAATCCATTTCCATCCTTTACCGTATACTCGACAACCCTTCATCGTTGCCGGAAGCTTTACGCATAAAAGAACAAGCCATTTCAAATCTTTCAGACCTTCTCACACAAGAAAAGAAGGCTGAGGAACTGAGGAGCCTCCTGACCCGATTGAGGCCATTCTTTTCTTTGATTCCAAAGGCAAAAACTGCTAAAATCGTCAGGGGAATTATTGATGCTGTTGCTAAGATACCTGGAACCTCTGATCTGCAAATCTCTCTTTGCAAAGAGATGGTGGAATGGACCCGTGCGGAGAAGCGGACCTTTCTCAGACAAAGAGTGGAGGCAAGACTTGCCGCTCTTTTGATGGAAAGCAAGGATTACTCGGAAGCTTTAACCTTGCTCTCGAGCCTAGTCAAGGAAGTGAGAAGACTAGATGACAAGCTCCTCCTTGTGGACATTGACCTTTTGGAGAGTAAGCTCCATTTCTCTTTGAGAAATCTTCCTAAGGCTAAAGCAGCACTGACTGCAGCAAGAACTGCTGCGAATGCAATTTATGTGCCTCCAGCTCAGCAGGGCACCATTGATCTGCAGAGTGGGATTCTTCATGCAGAAGAAAAGGACTACAAGACTGCATATAGCTATTTCTTCGAGGCTTTTGAAGCCTTCAATGCTCTTGAGGATCCCCGAGCTGTTTTCAGCCTGAAGTACATGCTCTTGTGCAAGATAATGGTGAACCAGGCAGATGATGTTACTGGTATCATCTCGTCGAAGGCGGGTTTACTCTATGTGGGTCCTGAAATGGACGCCATGAAAGCTGTTGCTGATGCCTACTCTAAGCGGTCGCTGAAGTTCTTTGAGACTGCACTGCGTGATTACAAGGCCCAATTGGATGAGGATCCGATTGTCCATCGTCACCTCTCGTCGCTATATGATACGCTCCTGGAGCAGAACCTCTGCAGGTTGATTGAGCCTTTCTCAAGGGTGGAGATTGCTCATGTAGCTGAGCTGATTGAACTGCCCATTGATCATGTGGAGAAGAAGCTCTCTCAGATGATTCTAGATAAGAAATTTGCAGGAACATTGGATCAGGGAGCTGGATGCCTCATCATCTTCGACGATCCCCAGCAGGATGCTATCTTCCCAGCAACCCTGGAAACTATTTCTAACATTGGGAAGGTCGTAGACAGCTTATACATGAGGTCAGCTCGGATAATGGCCTAAGAGGTTTGTCTGGATGTGTGAATGTTTGGAAAGGTTCCAATTTCTTATCTGCATACAGGATATACGTTTATGATATTTTGTTAGATTAACTGGAGCTTATTGATGATGTTTTGACTTTATAGTCTCTGTTTTTCATTTAAGCTGTTTGACTTGCTAGTTTGTTTGATTTTCCTAAAACATTTTCACCAAAGCATGGATTTGACTTGTTAGTCTATTTGCATTTTACCTTCACATTTTTCACCATGACTTAAGCTAGTTTGCTCTGAAATTGGTTGGGAATAGACCCACGAAAATCAATACCTGTATTGGTACTTCATTTTGAATTCAGTCTTTTTTTGTTTGATAGAAACACTTTTCATTGACGCACAAAATGCAAGCCCAAAGATGGGGCCGAGTGAAATAACTCTGACACAGATTATTCTTGAAGTGCCAAAAAAGGTCAACTTCAAATATCCAGAGTTTTTGACTTAGATGGTTACCACCAAGACAGGGAGCTGATGGCTTAATTTTGGCCAGGGGGCCAGAGAGTGTCTGCCACATTCTTGGGCGGTGGCTGATATCCAGAATTGCAGTGATTAGTGCATATCTCTTGCCTAGGTTAATCTTCTCACAGCTTCCTATGTTGAGATCTTTGAGTGCACATTGTCTTCTATTTGCAGCTTTGGTGCCTTATATAGATTTTTGAGTAGAAAGAAGCGAGAGGGGAGAGGGAGATAGAATGTGAGTGGAGAAAGGAGAGACTGGTGAGGCTTGGAGAGGAAAATTAATAAAGAAAGGTGGGGGTGAAGTCTTTGACATGTGGTGTTGTGGGGATGGTATAATATGAGGCTCATAGTAATGAATATACATTGATCTGAGCCTTGAGTTGTGTGAAATCTCATCAATTAACAATTTAGAACATACACCTTTTATAAGGATAAGGATATTTACAAGGATAGATAGATAGATAGATGTGTAGAGAAATAAGCATGACAAGTTCTTCTCTTTTATAAGGGTAGATAAGGATTTATAAGGATAGATAGATAGATAGATGCGTAGAGAAATAAGCATGACAAGTTCTTCTCTTTTATAAGGATAAGGATTTATAAGCATAGATAGATAGATAGATGTGTAGAGAAATAAGCATGATAAGTTCTTCTCTTTTATAAGGGTAGATAGATAAGGATTTATAAGGATGGCTCTTCCTTATGGGAGGGATTGAATTGACGCTATTGTTATTAATTTTGATTTTCGGAATTTTAGTTATCACTACATTGTGGCCCCTCACTTGGGGTTGTCATACAAGTTTTTGCCGAAGCTGTATAATGAGGAAAAGGATTCAGCTGAGTTTGGGCTAAAACAATCAGATTTTGCTGCGTAGGCTGCTACATTAATCCTTTCATCGAATATGATTCCACCTGTGGTGCCCTCTTCTGTTAGGGTGGGGTTGTTTCTGTTATGGTTTGGCCATAATCAGATTAGGCCTCCGCTGGGCAAGCAGTACAAATTAGGGCTTGAGTTTGTTGCTAAAACCATGCCAAGCCTAGTTTAAGTGGAAATCGGCCTATAATATCTTCTGAGCTTGAATAAGAAAATTGAAATTGCCTTTACTAATTTATCTAACATGCTTATCGAATTGTCTTTCTGGACTTTTAAGGACCTGAATAACTTGTATTTGAACCAAAACCTGGAGCTGAAAAGGTCTGATGATACAAATGAAGAAGGTTGGGATAAAGTGATACTATATTGGCCTGGAATGTACACGTGATGGGGACCTAAATTTAGCTAATTCCTGGCATGGAAGAATGGCCGATCTAGCCATGAAAACTTAAGGCTGTCATAGGGTCATATTTGGACTGGACTCACCTGTGTCCAGGTCCATGCCTGTTTTCAATTGACGAGTCGAGATTCTGATCCACGTTGGGGATGGACCCTAGTGTCTGATCCCAGTCCCCCTATTTGCGAAATGGGCAGGTTCGAGCTCGTCATTTAGTGCACCTTAGTACATTCGGACTCCAAGTGGATTTTAGGACAAGGTATAAATTTCTTTAAAATGAGGATAAAATTAATTGGATGTGCGTGTGGTATCATATAAAATTCATTACTTCGTCGTCATCATTATCTAAGCCTTGTCCCAACTATGTTGTGTTCTGCTACATGAATTTTATTTCTCCATTATGATCAAACTTGAGCAAAATTCTTAGATGATTTGCACTTCTTCATATCTAATTTATTTACGTATGTAATATAAATGGCCTATGATCAAGATGCATGTCCAGGCTTTGCTAAACAGACCTCTGATCTAGGCCGAATTTGCACCCATGGATAGCCTAATAAAACCATGAGGATCTTATAATTTCTCAATAAAAAGGAACCTATGGTCCGTAGTCTTAGTAAATACAGTTCTTTCCTGGCCCTTGAATTGTGGATCTCATGGGCAGTTTGGTGGACAAAAATGGAACCGACAATGTCCCTTCCTATATAAATAAAGCACATGGGTTGAACTTGAAGTTGCAGTGAGTCTGCCTGACGGTGGAGGCAAAACCCAGGGCCGTACATTAAAATGGACACAACATGGATATGAACCTGTTGATGGGTCCAATAAATGACATGGCTCATAAGATCCACGGCTTTACCAGTGAACTTCTGGACCCACTTGTGTAGAATAGATGGATGTACCATCACATCGCAAGACCCTCTTTTAGAAGGCAAATTTGTAGGTACTGGTGATTTTTCACAGCTGGATTTATCGCATTAGGGCTGCTGCACAATGTACAGGGTCTATTGTGGAATCGTGCCCAGGGCCATGCCAATCAGGGGAGGGGAGAGGAGGGGAAGGAAAGGGGATTCAATGATCTTGGTGGGAATACAAGCTATCAGCCCCAGCAAATTTACTTAACCCGTTCATTTTTCTCTGATTTTAATGATATTAGAAGGCATCATCTTTTATCTCAGTATAATGGCAACTATTTAAGTGGATTAAGTGTCAAATTTAAAGTAGTGGTAGTTTAAGAGAGGTGTAGTGTCTGTAGTGGATCACTTGATCATAGGTGAGCCTAAAAAGCAGTACAAACTGCATGCTTCTTTCTTTGCCAATTATTCTCATTTGAATATTAGCCTTTGAAGGAGACCTCATCATCCCTCTACAGTTGGGTCGTTGTCATCCCGCGGGCCGTAAGTCTTTGAAGGAGATTATTCTCCTATGAGGCATTTGCAGTCCACTCTATGGGCCCCACTTAAGCCCACTTTCATCACTGAAGCTCATTTCAGTCTTAACCCTATGATATGTAGTCATGTTCATTTTAAGGGGTGTACCTTTACTCACCATTGAATTGAATCTCAAAGCAACCCAAGTTTTTTTTTCTTTTTTTTTTCCTCTTCTAATAACTTAGGCTATCTCCCGCCAAGCCCCGTCCAGAAGCCTTTGGCTTTGAGCCCGAGGGACACTCGATTTTGGATGACCGAGAATTAATCCCTAGAAGCACTTGCAAACCCTCTGATCAACAGGTACCGAGTAAAACTATGGGAGGTGGCCAACAAAGGTAGGTGTCGAACATAAAAGAAAGAAACCTATGGTTCATAGGCCATTAAAATCTAGCATTGTTAAATCAAGTGCTATAATAATCTAAAGGAGCTGATTTTTTGTATGATCATCATTTGTACGGAGGTATGGCAATGAGAGGAATGCATCCGATGCGGGCACCATGAGCTAAACCGCACATACAGAATATGAGTTCTGCTCGTAACACTATTTCTGGACCAGTAGCGGCTCTAGGAATTTGAGTCAGTGGGGTCAACAAAAGACTTATTTTTCACAAATTGAAATAATTTTTTTTTCCCTTTATCAACATCTATCATCTACTTTCGATAATTCGACAAAGATAACATTGAATTCTCAAACAATTCGACAACTCTTCTTCCTTTTTTTTTTTTCCCTATGTTTCTAGGTTGGGTTGGGAGTCCATATGCCTAAAATATAAATGTTAGGGTTTTCTCTTTCTAATATGAGGAGAATATTGTATTTAGAGGTTAAGTTAGGGTAAATGAAGAGTTAATGACATGATGTCTAAAAAAGGGAATTTTCTTTAAAAAATAGAAGTTGGGCTCATTATTTTTTATTTATTTTGGTAGATAGATGGCCCATTAATGTAGGCATTGAGTGGGGTCAAAACCTTCACATAAGATCAATTCATTAAAGATTTTTTTTTCTTCTTATAATAATTTTTTAGATCTCAGTGGGGTCTATTGACATTCATGTAGCGCCGCCCATGTTCTGGACGACTTTGAAGACCAAAAATCAAAGGTGAAAACTTCTCCAAGGGACACCAAGGAGGCGGGCCAATCAAATCACAAGATTTCCATGAGTTTAATGCAGGGACCATGACAACGTGGTAGATATAAGCTAAAACGTCCATGGGAGAAAGAAGTAAAGACAGCGAAATTGTCTAGGCTAATTTGTCTGCTAATATGCTCTTATATCAGGTTACTTTCATCACTTATGGTCTAGGCTTGGCTCTGGACTTTTGTAGAACTGAATAGTTTTGTATTTGACCCGAAACCTGGCCCTGAATAGGTCTAATAGTAGATGTGAAAGGGGTGGGATTATGTTAATTTTAAGGGCTTGAATGTATATTGTGCGGGGTATTTCCGTGATCCCGAAATTACTCCTAGTTTAGGTAAAAGTACCAACTAGGTTTGCTTTGGTCTCGGTCTCGTTCGGCTTGGCGACTGCGCCAGCTGGCACCGAGCCTGAGCCCACCTCGGTAAGAGTGCCGAGCACGTTCCATTGGGTTCAGCCTCGCGCATCTCAGCAGCAGTGGCCGAACTCACACCCACGACTTCGGTGATTTCTCCAGTTCGGCTCTATTAACCGAGGTGAACACTGAACATCGAGTCCCAATTATGTGACAGGACAACTACGTTGCAGAACGTACTGATAGGGTGGCCGTCGGATATCGATAAGGGACGATCATGTCCGCATTTATGTATGGCATTGAGGAAAGATCCGATGGGACAGTACTCTCACCTACCCCCACTGAGGATACGAGGCGTGGGTTGATGGGACACTGCTCTCACCTACCTCCACTCAGGAAGCTTCCGATGGGACACTTGTCTATATATTTGCATGGTAAGAACCATGAGGAGGTAGGCAAGATACAATACCCACTTCACTCTGCCTGAACCTCCTTCTTCCTCACTCACTCTCCCTTTGTTTAGTGACTGCACTAACTTAGGCATCAGAGTGCCTTCGGCTGACTATAGCCAGGGGCTCTGATATTTGTTTCTCCTCTCCCTTTCTGGTTCAGGACAACCGATCCATTTAGCCTAACAATAACATTAAGAGCTTCATAATCATATAACCAAGTCCATAATTTTTAGGCACTTACAATTGGCATCGTCTGTGGGAAGAGACATTTGAAAAAACTGAATCCTCATCTCAAAAACCATGCCTCCAAAGACTAAGAAAGGGAAGGGCAATGGGCCATCCAGGTCCCTCAAGAAGGGAAAGGGCGGAGGATCGTCCGCGTCCCTACCGCCACTACCGTTCTCGCCCCCTCCACAGGGCGAAGGACCGTCTTAGCCCTTGCCGCCACCACCGCTCACGCTCCGGCCACCCCTGATCCCTCGTCAGAGGAGGACCAGAGCAAGATCCGATACAAGAAGTGTAGGAGACTCGGTGACTCAGTCGGGCTCGTCCTCGAGGGAGATGACCGCATCTCCCCAACGAGACGACGTCCTACTGAAGCGCCTTCGGCAGGATCCCTCTCTGGTGGAGCGTCACCGTCAAGATATTATCCTACGGGAACAGTCTCATCAGAGTGTTCCTCCTCCGGAACGTTCTCGACCAGACAACACGCCGAAGCCATCCAAGTTGCACCAGTCCCGTCACCAGGACCATGTGGAAGACGACCACGTGCTCCTCGATGATGACGACCACGTGCTCCTCGACGACGACTTGCTCCCCGAGGAGGACGATGACGACGTGATCCTTGAGGACGCCGATGATATGCTCCTCGAGGATATCAGGGCCTAGAACTGCCATATTCAAGAACATGATCTTCTGATTCGCCAACTCTAGTGACAGCTCCGAGAGAAGGCAAAGGTCCCAGTCAGGGCCTCGGTTATACCTCCCGCGCGCTAACGAGCCCGGCAGGCCCTAGAGGTCAAACAGGACTTAAGGCAGGTCCTGACCAATAAGTGATGTAGCCGAGCCTATGATGAAGGCTAGAGCAGTACTCATCTCAGTACTGACTCAATGAAGCAGCGCCAGAGACCAGAGAACGACCCCGACATGAGGACATGGCTCAATCAACAGGTCAAGCAAACTGTCCAGCTAAACATGGAGGTGGTCGGTTTCACCCGAGATCGGCTAAACGCCTACGACACCGAGGATAGTGGCGCATCTCCATTTTCTCAAGAGATCAGGGACTATACACTCCCTGAAAAGTTCAGCGTCCCGAGATTCAACCTATATGACGGGACCTCGGACCCAGCTGCGCACCTCTGGCATTTCACTTAGAGGATGTCGGTATGGGGTGATGCCGGCAACCTGAACTGCAAGTTCTTCTCCTCCAGTCTGGGTGACCTCCCCCTGCAATGGTTCTGTGCGCTTTCAGAGGGGTCGGTTTGGAGCTGGTGGCAGCCTCGGAACTCCTTCGTAGAAAAGTTCCAAGCGCATAGGGTCATTTCGAAGACAGACGATGACCTAATGGCCATCAGGATGAGGTGGACTGAGAGTATCACTCAGTTCGCCAAAAGGTTCTGGACCATCTACAACTAAGTGGAAGATGCCACCGACAGAGTGGCCTTCAGCTCATTCAAATAGGCTTTGCTACCAGGCAACGAGCTTCGCAAGGACCTGGTACGGTTCCCTGTTGTCACCGTGAAAGTACTGATGGCCCGGGTGAACCACCTCATTGAGCAGGAAGAAGATGAGGCCCGAGCTCGGGAGAGCTTCGGCACCTGGCAAGATGACAGATCCTCCAAAAAAGATAAGTTATCCAGGAGGGAGGCAGACCGGAATAGAGTGCCAATGAGCTCGGCGATGTGCTAGACTCCCACCTCGGGGGGCAGCTCGAAGCCGAAACCAATTGGAGCCTCCTATAAAGCTGTCAATACAATCTTTAAGGAGCCTATTTACAAGCTCCTCGGCAAAATAAAGATGCAGCCCTTCTTCAAGTGGCCGCAGCCGATGAAGGGTGATCCTTCCACCCGAGATCAGAGCAAATTCTGCTCCTACTACAAGTAGAATGGACACAGGACAGAGGACTGCATGGCCTTTAAGGCCCACCTCGAAAAGCTCGTGAAGGACGGGCACCTCAAAGACCTCATCAAAGAGGAGGGCAGGGTTCACCAAGCTCACCAGCGCCAGCCCGACGATAATCATGACAGCGATGGGCCGGAGGACACCATCAAAGTCATCCACCTCGCTCCCGCTCCCAGGGGAAACAACTAGGCTCGTGCCGAGGCCAAGAGGGCCCTACACGGTAAGCAGGTGATGACGGCTGAGCTCGGTCCCTCCCCCAAGAAGGCTCGAAAAGAGAGGCCCAAAATTTTGTTCTCGGACGAAGACCTGGACGGGGTCCGGCTTCCCCATAACGATCCATTACTCCTGACCCTGAGGTTGAAGAACTTCAAGGTCAAGAGGATCCTCGTGGACCCCGAGAGCTAGTCGGAAATCCTCTATTATGACTGCTTCAAGCGGATGGGTTGGACAGAGGAAGATCTCCAGGAGGCCCACACTCCGTTGATAGACTTCAGCTCCAAGCCAGTGTACCCCAAGGGGAAAGTCTCCCTCCAAGTCCAAGTTGGGGCGCCTCCATGACAGCCGACTTTCTAGTGGTGGATGCACCATCCCCATATAATGCAAAATTGGGGAGGGCTTGGCTGCATAACATGGAAGCGGTGCCCTCCACCCATCACCAGAAACTCAAGTTCTCGTTAGAGAACGAGGGCGGAAGAGTTGAGGTGATTACGGTTCGGGGCGACCAGCAGATGTCGAAGCAGTGCCTAATGGCCGTGGTTCCTGGCGAAACCGAATCGCAGCAAGTGCACATGGCCGAGCTGGATGCAGAGCTCTAGCTGTCAGCCGAGCCCCCGAGCAGAAAAGTGTCGAAGACCTCACCGAGGTCAGGATCGATCCCAGCAATCCGGAGAGATACTTCCTGCTCAGCAGTCAGCTTACAGAAGTTGAGAAGTCCGAGCTGTTTGACTTCCTGTTACAGAACAGAGAAGTTTTCGTTTGGACCCCCTATGAGATGCCCGGCGTCATCTCTGAAATCATGTGCCACAAACTGAATGTGGATCCCAGACACAAACCTGTAGTTCAGAAGGCTCGCAGAACTGGGGTCTAGCAGGCAGAGGCTGTGATCGAAGAGGTAAAAAAGCTGTTGGAAGCCGAAGCAATTAGGGAAGTCAACTACCTTGAATGGCTGGCTAACGCAGTGGTCGTCAAAAAGAAGAACGTGAGCTGGAGGGTTTGCGTGGACTTCACCGACCTCAATAAGGCCTGCCCCAAGGACAGCTTCCCGCTCCCAAAGATCGACCAGTTGATCGACGCCACTGCCGGACACGAAAGGATGAGTTTCCTTGATGCCTATCGAGGTTACCATCAGATCTAGATGTATGGGCCCGACGAAGAAAAGACCGCGTTCATAACACCTAGAGGCATCTACTGCTACAAAGTGATGCCCTTTGGGTTAAAAAACGCCGGGGCAACTTACCAGAGGCTGGTGACGAAAATGTTTCAAGCTCAGCTCAGCAAGACAGTGGAAGTATACATCGACGACATGGTCGTCAAATCTAAAAGGTCACAGGACCACTTGACCGACCTAAGTCAGACGTTTGCTGTCCTCAAAGAGTTCCAGTTAAAGCTGAACGTATACAAATGCGCATTTGGGGTCGGCTTCGGCAAGTTCTTAGAAAGCCTGGTCACCAGACGAGGAATTGAAGCCAATCCCGAGCAGATCTCGGCGATCCAGGCTATCCAGAGTCCGACCACAGCAAAGCAGGTCTAGAGGCTCACAGGGATGGTGGCCGCGCTGAACCGCTTCATCAGCAGAGCTTCAGACAAGTGTCGTTCTTTCTTTCAGCTTTTAAAGAAAAGCTTGAAGTTCCAATGGACCCCGGAGTGAGACCGGACCCTTCAGGAACACAAAGGCTACTTGTCCTCACCTCCTCTGCTGTCCACTCCGAAGCAGAGAGAGACCTTGTACTCATATCTAGCAGTCTCAGACCATGTAGTGAGCTCGGTCTCATCAGAGAAGAAGACAGGCAATAGAGGCCTATATACTACGCGAGCAAGACCTTGCTAGACACCGAGACAAGATACCTGCCACTGGAGAAACTTGCACTAGCTCTTGTCAGTGCTTCTCGCAAACTCTCACATTACTTCCAGACCTACTCCATAGTGGTTGTTATAGAACATCTACTCAAGTCCCTTTTTAGAAAGACAGACTTCTCTGGAAGAATATCTAAATGGGCCGTCGAGCTGGGGCAATATGATATTCAGTATCAGCCCAGAACGGCGATCAAAGCCCAGGTCATGGCAGATTTCATTGTGGAATTTACCTCTCTTAGTTCGGCACCGAGACAGCTCGATACCGAACTGGGGGGCAATGAGGGTGAAGGAGTCATCAAAACCGATACGGAACAAGAGCGATCTTGGAAGCAGTTCCTCGACTCAGCTTAAAAGGTCTTCGTCAACGGCTCCTCAACCTCAAAAAGGGCTGGTGCAGGCATAGTCCTCCAATCTCCGGAGGGCCTTGTCATTGAGCAAGCCCTAACACTTAACTTCAAGGCATCCAATAACGAAACTGAGTATGAAGCGCTAATTGCAGGGCTCGACAGTGCTAAAATCCTAGGGGCAAGGCAATTGATTGTCTTCAGCGACTCTCAACTGGTGACGAGCCAGCTGAATGGAGAATACCAAGCCCGAGACGATAGGATGGCAGCCTACCTAACTCACGCAAAGCAACTTCTCTCTCAGTTCGAAAAAGTTAAAGTCAGGCAGATCGGCAGAGACTCCAATCCTCACGCCGACGCTCTCGCCAACCTGGCCTCTACTATTGAGGTAGGAAGGAAAAGAACTGTCGAAGTGGAAGCACTAGATAGACTAAGCATAGAGCTCCACCCACCTCGGTAGGTCTTGTGCGTTGACCTCGGCCCCAGCTGGATGGATCCTACTTAAGGAACGACCAGCTTCCTGAAGAAAAGAGCGAGGCTCACAAAATCATGCTGAAGGCAACTCGATTTTGGCTGTCTCCAGATGGCAAGCTCTACAAAAAATCCTACACTGACCCCTACCTCCAGTGCGTTCACCCAAGCAAGGTTGAAGATTTCCTTTATGGAATCCATGAGGGGATTTGCGGCAGTCACATTGGACGTCGGTCACTCGCGTATTGAGCCATCAGCCAGGGCTACTGGTGGCCATATATGCAAAAGGACGCCCAGCTCTATGCCAGGAAATGTGAGAAGTGTCAGAAGTTCTCTCACCCTCTCCATCAGCCAGCACCGGACCTGAGTCCGCTATCTAGTCCATGGCCTTTCGCCCAGTGGGGGTTAGACCTATTAAGGCCACTTCACCGAGCTCCAGGAAACAAGAGGTGGCTTATAGTAGCCACCGATTATTTCACTAAGTGGATAGAAGCCGAAGCAGGACACGAAAAACTTCGGTGGAGAAACATCGTCACAATATTTGGAGTGCCTCGAGCCTTGATCCCGGATAACGGGACCCAGTTCAACTCCAATTTCTTCAAAAACTTCTGCTAGGAGCTCGGCATCAGAAACTACCACCCCGGCCTACCCACAAAGCAACGATCATGCTGAAATATCAAACAAAGTAGTGCTGGACGGACTCAAAAAGAGACTTGACCGAGCCAAAGGGAGATGGGTAGAAGAACTTCCGAGTGTCCTTTGGGCTTATAGGACTACCCCAAGGCGCTCCACTTCGGCAACACCTTTCTCCCTGGCCTATGGGATGGAAGCTGTGATCCCATTCGAGGTCAGCCTCCCAACCCTAAGGTCAGAATTGTTTGACCAAGGCCAAAACGAAATAAACCTCGCCAAAGAGCTCGATCTGGCTGAAGAACGAAGGGATGCAGCAGCCATTCGCTTAGCTTTTTACCAGCAGCAATTGACCAGATGATACAATCAGAGGGTCAAAGAAAGGAAGTTCTCAATTGGAGAATTGGTCTTGAAGAAGACATTTCCAGCAGATAAAAATCCCAGTGAAGGAAAGCTCGCGCCAAATTGGCACAGGCCATTCAAAGTGATTTCGACAGATGGGCAGTCAGCTTACAAACTTAAGGACATGGAGGGCAGGGAGCTACCACGCCCATGGAATGCCACGCATCTCAAGAAGTACTATTTTTAGACTGTACTCAATCTTTGAAGTCAATAAAATTAATTCTTATAGAATGATGCGTTTTGTTGCTTTCAAATTTTGCCCAAGTTACGGAACTCGGCATTTGCACTCAGTTTGGTTGAAGAACCAGCTTACATCGGCCCGGTTAAAGAACCAGCCATCTTAGCTCTGGTTATGGAACCTAGCTTATCTAGTTCTTGTTGTGGAACCGAACTCGATTCCATAGCTCTGGTTATGGAACTTGGCTTATCTAGTTCTGGTTATGGAACCAAACTCGATTCTTTAGCTCTGGTTATGGAACCTAGCTTATCTAGTTCTGGTTGTGGAACCGAACTCGATTCCTTAGCTCTTGTTATGGAACCAAGCTTAGCTCTGGTTATGGAACCTGGCTTATCTAGTTTTGGTTATGGAACCGAACTCGATTCTTTAGCTCTAGTTATGGAACCTAGCTTATCTAGTTCTGGTTGTGGAACCGAACTTGATTCCTTAGCTCTGGTTATGGAACCAAGCTTAGCTTTGGTTATGGAACCTAGCTTATCTAGCTCTGGTTAAGGACCGAACTCAATTGCTCTGCTCTGGTTATGGAACCAGACTCGGGGGCAAGGATGAGAGGAGATTGAACAATTGTACTCATCAAAACTAGAAAGCACGCAAGAAGATAGATTGCGAGAACAAAGAAAAGAGTTGTATTCATTCAAAAGGTGTGTTTACATCAAAAGACAGAGTTACAAAACTAACTTCCCCAAAGTACAATAAAGAAAAGAAAGGAACACATCAAAAGATAAAATTCCTCAAACCCAGCTTCGGCACCACCAGTAACAACCTCGACCTCGGCATCTTCAGGAGTGATCTCGGGAGGAGGGGTGGATCTAGCAGGAGCCTCGGAGAGGGGATCCGACTTAGGTTCCGAGTGCGGAAACTTGGGCAGATCCTTGTAAGCAGGGTGATCTTCAAGAACCCCTGCCTTCTTCAATGCGCTGATCCACCCAAGCTCCCACACCTTCTGTCTCACATCGAGGACTTGGGCCTCGTATAGCTTTGTGGCTGCTTCCACCTCCTCGTCAAAGGAGCGATCGGCTTCGGCCCGAAGTCCGGCTTCAACCTCATCCCTCTGCTCCTTGAGCTCGGTCATCATTTTCTTTTGCTTTTTGGTCTCGGCTTTCGCCTTCTCGAGCTCAGACCTGAGGCATCAGATTGTCACCTCCTGCTCCCTCGCCCGTCGGTTGCTCTCCCCTAGCGCCGCCTTCTGTTCCTCCACCCTAGCAACCCTAGCACTACTCTGCTGGGACCTCTCCATTTGAACAAGACTTCTTTGTAGAATCTGCGGAAACAAATATTAGAAGGCAATCATCGAGATCAAACATTGGTAGAAAAATATGTGGAAGAAGACTAACCCCGAGGGCTGCATGCATTGACGCTACCGACAGTGCCATATCATCAGCCTCCTGATGCCTCACCATTTCCCTCGGCAGGGCGTAGGCGTGTGCAAGAGCACCGATCACCAGAGGGTTGCTGACCACCCGGTCTTCTATCGTCAACGGCCGGCCAGGCTCCAGCAGGAGGCTTGGCCTCCACACAGCCAGCCCAAAGGACTGAGGCACCACGACCGGGCCGGCGTCGTCCCCAGTCAACCCTTCGACCCTCTGCCTCTTTTCCGCCCGAGCCTCTTCTCGCGCAGTCATAGTAGAGCATTGCTGGGCTGCCGAGGATGTAGGTGGAGTGGGGGCAGGGGTGTCGACGATTGCAGGAGTGGAAGAGGTAGAGGGAGCCGAAAGCCCCCCGAAGACCAAGGAGGTCAAATCTCTGACCACAGGGGAGCGGAGCGGCGGCAGTTCACTCTCTTCGTCCAAGCTGGAAGAAGTGTACAACTCGATCACCCGCTCAAGCTCGGCCGCCTTGAGGTTAGCTGGAGGGGCAGAAAGTTCAGCGCCCGACGTCCCTTGTTGTCTGACCTCGGCTAGGGCTAGCACTGGCTCCTCCCTTTCCGGAAGCTAATCGCCCCTCCTCTTGATGAAGGAGCGATATTTCGGTACGTACCCCAAGAGGGCCCAGGCGGCTCGCCCGGCCCCAGTAGCTATAGATGTCACGCCCCCAAAACCGTGATCCGATCTCGGGGACGCGAATGGAGAAGTGATGAATAATATTTCTCCCCAGGATCCGTGTGTGTGAGGAATACATAATTTCCAACACATCAAAACATTTCGCGGAAGCTTACGTGGCGTTGCGACCCGGAGTCCGTGGCCATCGGATTCCGCGTCACACTCACTTATCAGCGTAAAGCTATCATAGTAATGTTCAAACTCAGACTGGAAACAAACCAAGATAATACATATACAGAGCTGACAGTAACAAGCTTAATCATTACGCAAGCATGTTCAAGTTATAAATTAACAAATGCATTAATTACAATCCCAAGGAAAAGGGCTAACAAAAGCCTGACAAAATAACAAGCTAAGAACAAAACTACCCAGGTGTGTAACGTAACTCCGGAGTCGAGCCTGACGTCTATATGACATCACCGACACAACAAACCTCCAAAACTCGTGGCTCTGCAACCACCTGCACACGTACTAGCTCAAGACGAGAACCTGCTACTTAGAGCACCAAATATAGTATATCAGACACGACGGTCTGGCAGGTAATCAATTTAGGCAAGAGTATACAAATATTCAAAATTTGAAAGAAGAGAATGTTCAAAACAATTTACTGAATTTAAACGAATTACAGAATTTAAAACAATGCTTATCAAGAAAACAAAAGCCCATGAACAGCATACGAAACGAAACGAAACTAGCATGAATACTTATAATATCATGAATAGATAATCCCACATTGAGCCCATCCTTTCTCCATCATATAGAAATGAAAAGAGAAAGCAGAACAGAAACAGAACAGAGCAAAACAGGATCCTGTACCATAAAAGGTAGGCGGGTACCGGCCGCGTTACCGGTCAGAACAGGATGTATATATATATATACGACTAATCTGCAGAAAGTCCAAGTGTTTAAGGACCCCCAGACAGTGGATCAGACTGAAATGGCAGTCCAAGCTCAGTGGTGTTCATCATAAATCATGAATGCACAAAACAGGACGAACATATACAAAATAGATCGAGAATAGGGGAACTATTTCCAAAACAAGACAAAACAATATATCCTCCGCCACGCGAGGTGGACGGAGCAAGCAAGGCTAGAGGAGACTCGCCGTTTGAAGCCCGTGGTTGACACGCTTTGCCCCATGGTTAAGGGTGCCGCCCGGACCGAGTTCTTACATTTTCCTCATCGACCACATGAGGTGGATGGTGCAAGTAAGGCGAGACAAGATAGCGTAAGCTATTAACATGTAAAGGCACAAAAGTAGTCCCCTTTTTTGTTCTTAAAACCATTCAAAACAAAGCTGATACTTATGGTAAAAAACGAGTGCAAACTGATACTCGAAACAACATTTGGTACTTGTAAGTCAAAACTAGTGCAAACCGATGCTTGAAATATCAACCCTAAGGTTTTCAAAACAGAATTCTCATACATATGCTAAGGCCCATCATTTGATCCTTGTGTACTTGAAACCTAAATGTTGGAATTTAAAAGCGAATTGGTGCCCTGAAGTTAAACAACATTTCAGATTTTCAAATGCACAATATCAAGCTAAAAGCCCCTCAACATATATTGGTTTTCATTCCCAAGAAAAATCCAACAGAAAAAGGCTGAAACCGAAATTCTGTCAGCTCATGGTCACCTGTCTGCTAGCCGCTGAATTGCAGGTTGGTTAGCCGCCAGCTGACCGTTGGGTCCAAATAGAAAATAACAGCATTCTGGAAATGTAACCGAAAATGTTCGGTCACCTGTCGGCTAGCCGCGGAGGTGCAAGGCGGTTAGCCGCCAATTGACCGTTAGCTGACCGTCAAGACCCATTCAATTACAGAACTCTGTGATTCTAGCAGCGAGTTTTTCGGCGTCTTGACGGTTCCCTTGGCGGTTAGCCGTGGTCAAATCTTCGGCTAGCCGCCAGGACTATTTAGAATTTGCCGCTCTCTGGATATCTAACCGTAACTGGGTTTGTTAGCCGCCGATCACCATCCGGCTAGCCGCCGAGGTGACCGCCAGCTCGGGATAGGCCATCACAGTTACAGAACTCTGGCATTGTCTCCTCCAACCAACAAAATCCAACAAAGAAAGAAACTGGAGCTGAACAAAGGCATTCAAACTATGCTTAAACATACATACACAAATTGAAAGTGGATTTGCAAAACAAAACATTACATTGCTAAAAAGACATGAACAAACCTAAAAATCACATTTGGGGCTAAAATGAGATCCAAACTCAAAAATTCATTAAGAAAGCCAAAAAGATTACTTGCCTCAATCCAATGCCAAGGAAATCTTCACAAAACTCAACCAAATGGAAGATCCACGAAATCTACACGAAAGCCCCAAATTAGAACACATAAAAATCACATTTTTGGTCATCACAAACCCCCATTTCGAAAATGGGTTGAACACATGGAAAACAAGTTCTAAAGGAGCTAAAAGAACATCAAATGAAAAGAGGAACAAGAGCCCTAACCTTTAGCTAGTCAAACAAGAAGAAGAGAGCTAGAAGATGATGAATAGTGTCAGGGATTGGCTCTAAAAACGTCCCAAACGAAGCTTGAGAAGATAGGAAGAGAATGGCGGAGTCGGATCGGAGATGGGAGCCCTCTTGATGGATGATTCAAGGGAAAAAGACCAAGAGAGAAACCTTCTTCTCATCTTCACTCTAGGTCAAGGACGGTGTAGGAAATTGGAAATGGGGATGAAGGAGAGAAAGAGCTTATATAGTGTCTGGAAGTGGGTCCCAATGCAGTAGAACTAGAAATGATTAAAATATGGTCTTGTGGACCCCGGATGAAATCGACGAAGAAGAACAAAACGATCGTCGAAAAATCTAGTTTTCAAAAAGTATAATTTTGACATGGTTTTGAGATTTCGAAATTCGTGTCCAGATTTTGCATGAAAAGTCAGATTTACCCATTTGGGCCAAAACTTGGGTTTCTGGGCCTCAAATACATGCAGGCTAAAAATGAAAATTGTCACAAATAATAAAACCATACAAAAGAGGTCAAAATCACGATTAAAATCGGAAAACATAATTATCCTCTCATACTAACACGTGCACTCAGGGCCTCCCTGAGCGTGTCTGACTAAGTCCAATGGCTCTCAAAAATTCCCAAAGCTATAGAAACTGAACTAAACCACAAACCAACTCGATTAGGATCAAAAACTTGTTTAAAAAACTAACTCACAATTAAAAACACAAAATCAAGGAAATTAGGGGTTGGGGTCTTACAGTAGACAGCCCTGAGCCAAGTGTCATTCCGGCTCCAACCGACCCACCTGGCCTCCTGTCTCCTCTGATTGAAGTCTGCACGGCAAACGAAAAGACGTTAGTTCGGCAAAGCAGGAAAGTAATTATTAAAAGAGAATTGAGGATCGATGTTTACTCGGCAGAGTTCCGAGACGACGAGGAACCCGGTATGTCCTCTCCGCATCGATCTCGGCACCTCCAAATTCCCAGGCGCCTGACACGTATAAGCGATCGTCCCCGGCATATCTACTGGAATCCTTTAGATCTCAGATCAAGGGCACCTGTTTCGGCTTTCCGCGAAGGTAATACATGTCATCTCCCGTAGATTTACATAGGTCATAGACATCTTCGATGTCATGAATGCCAAGATTGATTCCTAAAATCCTATTAAGCTCGACTATGCCCATGATTATCTTAAAGCCGTTAGGCATCAATTGGCAGGGGCAGAGGTTCCATTTCCTGAGGCAGATCCTCAGGAGCGGGTGGACAGGGAACCTGACCCCGCCCTCGACAACTGCGACCAACGGGAACGACATCCAGCCGTCGCGATAAATCTGGTCGCAGATAGCATCTTGAGGGTCGTCCGGTCTACATAGGACGTCCTCGGGTATCCCATACCTAACCCTAAACTCAGCCAAAGCCCGCGGAGTATCTACCTAATATTTGTACACCCCCATCGTCCCAGGTTCAGAAGGGCCGGAAAACAAAAACCGAAGATGGAACAGAGAACAGAAAGGACGACCCGAAGAAAACCCTAACAGGAATACAAGAATGAAAGAGGAAGAAAAGGACTTACAGGCAGGAGGCAAGAAAGGGGCAGGGAGAACTAAGGGCTCAGGGCGACAAATCAAGATTCCGACGAAGGCTCTTGCACAGGGGATCCCTCTCCTAATAGAAGCTAAAGCAGTCTAGCAGAGGAGAGGCCCCTCTTTATGCAGAAGAGGGAGACCTTTAAAATCCCGGAAGAGGCGCGTTCAAGGCACCGCCTCGGGTACTCCACATGTCTCTTCAATAAGACTTGATAGCCAACCGAGTAAAGGCCAGGGTTTAAAATAACGGCTGTTACCGTTACATAACGGCCGATACTGTGACGTTAAATCGGATATAATGCCCGCGATACATAACGGCCGAAAATATCGTCAAAATATCAGATTATAACGGCCGTTATATCGCTGACGGGTTTTTTTTTTTTAAAAAACGTGTCTGCTGCCTTCTTTTTTCACCCTTTTCATTCTTCTTCTTCCTGAGAGCTTCCTAAGGCTACTTGAGGGCTGCTACAACTTCTAAGGCATGGAAAAGCTTAAATCTAAGCTACTTTTGGGTGGATTTGTATGTGGGGAGTGCTAATCAAACTCAAGGGACCTCTTTGGTAAGCTTTTTTTTTTTTTTTGTTTTTGGAGTTCTTTTCATGATTCAACATCAAAATAACTTAGAGATGGTTGAAATGTGTTAGATCTATACTTTTGGAGCAAAAAAATTCAAGTTTTAACACTTTTTGTAATATTTTTTATTTTTTCATTATTTTAATCCGAATTATTTTAGGTTTCTTTTTTTTTAAAAGATTGTATAATACATGGACCAAAGGCTTTATATTGAGTTAGATATGATGTTACTTACTAATTTTTCCCTAGATCTAGTGTTTTAAGGTGTAGATCTAGATTTTTTTATTTTAAAAATTTGGGGTTTTTCTTGATATCATTTACATTTTTTCAAATTAGTGTTCAAATGCATTAATAATGTATTAGTTTAAAATAGATCTACACTTTTGGAACAAAAAAGTGTGAGTATTAGCACTTTTTGTAGTATTTTTTATTTTTTCATTAATTAAATCGGAATTATTATAGGTTTTTTCTTTTTAAAGATTGTGTAATACACTAATACATAAACCAAAGGCTTTATATTGAGTTAGATATGATGTTACTCACTAATTTTTTCCGAGATCTAGTGTTTTAAGGTGTAGATGTAGATTTTTTTTATTTTAGAAATTTGGGGCTTTTCTTGATATCATTTACATTTTTTCAAATTAGTGTTCAAAGGCATTAATAATGTGTTAGTTTAAAATAGATCTACACTTTTGGAACAAAAAAGTGTGAGTATTAGCACTTTTTGTAGTATTTTTAATTTTTCCATTATTTAAATCCGAATTATTTTAGCTTTTTTGCTTTAAAGTGATTGTGTAATATTCAATACATGGACTAAAGGCCATTTATTGAGTTAGATTAGATGTTAGTCACTAGATGAATATCCAAAAACTTACATTTATTAAATATTTATTTTCGGATTTTTTAATAAATCAATATTAAAATATATTTGTTTGATGATTTGTCTAACATTTTGTTGTTTTATTATTCTAGGTTTAATGTATAACTCATGTGTATGTTTCTAATGCTAAATGTACTTGAAACATGGATATAAAACATTTTGTTTTAAGCTTCTATGTTTCAAATTCTAAACTACTTTGCTTTATGGATTATGTGTTTAGTGTTATTTTTTCGTAGAAAATAATGGTACGTGAAGTTGACCCGGCGTGGCAACAGGGTGTTGATGTGGATGGAAAAAAGAGTAAAATTAAATGCAATTATTGTGGTAAGGTTGTAACTGGGGGAATCACTAGATTGAAGGAACACTTGGCACATAAATCGGGAAATGTGGCAAAGTGTACCAAGGTATCCCTAGAGTTAAAGAAGGAAATGCAAGCATTATTAAATGCAGGGAAGCAAAAAAAAAAGTAGTAACTGAGAAAATGAGGGAGGCAGAGTATGAAGCATGTAGAGAAGAGATGTATGGGTGTAGGGAGGCGCTTGACTCAGATGATGATGATGAGGAATCAGATGTAGATAGAGCAAGGAGAGAGAGCATGAGATCATATAATGAGGAAGAAGAAAGGAGAATAATGATCTATGAGTCTGCTTCTAGGAGGGGCCAATATGAAGAGGGGGGGGGGGGGGGGGGGGGGTGGCTCAGTTAGTGGTGGTGGTGGGATGCTGTGTCGGATGTTTAGTCAAAAACAGACTCGCCGACCACCGGATTGGTTAGAGTCTAGCGAATCTCCCACACAACAGGCTCGTAGACCAGTAGTTGTGGGTCCAATTGACCCAGCTGCTTATAGGTCTCCATCTGCAAAGCAACCTTCTATAGCCAAAGCCTTAAGCGGGAAGATGGGTTATGCAAGAAACATGTTGGTTAAGGCAGTTGGGAAATTCTTCTTCGATGGAGCCATTGCACCAAGTAAGGCAACTTCACCCTATTTGAAGACCATGTTGGACGCTGTTGCAGAACATGATCCGGGTATAAAGCCACCCACACCGTATGAGATTGGCCACTACTCTGTTGAAGAGGAATATAAAGAGACGATGGATTGGGTGAATACCTTTAAGAGGATCTGGAGAGAAAGGGGTTGCACACTCATGTGTGATGGGTGGACTACCATCACTAGACGGTCCCTATTGAATTTTTTAGTATATTCATCTTTAGGGACTGTTTTTATTAGATCGGTTGACGCAACCGAGTACGTCAAAGATGCGATGTACTTGAATAAGCTTTTCAATGAGGTAATTGAGGATATTGGGGAAGAATGTGTTGTTCAGATCATCACAGACAATGATGCAAGCATGAATAAGGCAGGAATGATACTCATGCAGCAAAGGCCCAATATTTTTTGGTCTCCATGTGCTGCACATTGCTTAGATTTAATGATTGAAGACATCACTAAGAAGAAAATGATAAAATGTGTGATATTGAAGGCAAAAAAGATCACTAATTTTATCTATCAGTCAAACAGGCACATAGCAATGATGAAGAAATATACGGACAACCATGAGCTACTACGGCCCGGCATTATAAGATTTGCCACCCACTTTATAGCTCTAGAAAGACTTTATAAATACAGAGGAGGGCTACCCTAACTATTTACATCACAAGAATGGTTGGAATCAAAGTAGGGGAAGAAGCCGACACCCTAAGCAAAGCAAGTTGTAAAGATTGTACAATCTAAGAGATATTCGCCATTTGTTGGTGAGACCTTAAAGGTTTTAGAGCCTTTGATAAAGGTCCTTCGGTTGGCCGATGGAGATGACAAGCCTACAATGGGCTTCTTGTATGAGGCCGTAGCTCGAGCTAAGTTAGCCATACAAGCAAATTGCAAATACTACAAGGCTTATTAGAAGATCATCGACAGACGTTGGGAAAACCAACTGCATCATGACTTGCATGCTAAAGGTAAAGAATCACAGACTGAGATTTCATTTCTAACTATTGTTAAATTGTGATTTTATCTCTCTAGATTAATATACTATGCAGGTTATTTCTTCAACCCACAGTATCGATACAATGAAAATGAAGATAGAAGCTTAATAGATGAAATATGTGTAGGTCTAAAAAATGTTATTGAAAAACTTGCTGCGAATGAGGATGATGCATGTGAGGCTATTAACCAAGTAAGTGTAATGGACTAAGTAATGGGTACCTTTTTTTTTTTTAGCATAAAGAGTTAGTTCACCCTTATTTTATTTATGGTATATCCCAGATTGATATATACAATGAAGCCTTTGGTAGTTTTTGGACATCGACCGCTAGACGAGCTATCATGAAGTCATTTCCAGGTAAAGATCATGGTAATTTCATTCATTCTACGTCGGTTTAAAAGTTGAGTCATGTATGATTTAATTAATAAATATACTTCCATTTTATTTTCAGCTGAGTGGTGGTTAAACTACGGAGAAAGTGCTCCAATATTAAGGAAAATAGCAATGAAAGTCCTTAGTCAAACAACTACATCATCAAACTGTGAGAGGAATTGGAGCACCTTTTCATTCATTCACACTAAAGTCAGAAATCGGCTGACGATGCAAAAGTTGAACAAATTGGTGTATATACATTACAACATTAAGCTCCGCAATAGACAAAGAAGAAGGAGAGAGTTTGAGGACCAAACAGATTACTTCTGCCCAATCAATCTAAACTATATTTTTTCAGAGAATGATGATGTGTTGGCACAATGGAAAGAAGAGGTAGAAGAGCCAGTGCTAGATCATGATGAACAGATTGGTGATATGGTACAGAATTTGACTAGGGAAAGGCCAGAGCCAATGAGAGCTGCCGAGCGCCTATGCGAGATAAATCTTACCCATCAACGAAGGCGTGGGGTCGACCCTCAGGAGATGGCGAGATGAGGTTAATGATGATGATGACACTAGCATCAGCAGTACTAGCTTATCTTCAGATGTGCTGCATGATTCTAATGGGGATGACGGTGGTAATGGTGGTGGAGATGGTGGTGATGTACCACCCCATATGATGGAGACAGTAGAAATTTTCCTTCTTCTGGTAACATAGACCCGACCCGTGGGTACCGGAGAATTGTCCCACCAACCGAATCATCACATGTAGGTGCTAGTGGTAGTGGATATGGCGGGGGAGAGTGTACTAGTGGTGGTGATGTTGGCCACCAACAAGTCATGTATGGTGACTACTATGTATTACATCCATATCAGCACCTTGAACTTCCCCACGAAATTTTATCGGTTGCACCAAGACTACCCTTAGTCATCTCAGTCAACTAATGCTCAACCTCACTTTATGAAGCAATCTTCATTCCTCAACCACATCCACAGTCACAACAACCTTATGGGCACTATGGGAGTGGAGGCTATGTAACACAACAATTTGGTGCCTTCTACCCTTCAAGAAATAATGATGATGATGATAATATCGAGCCAGGTCGCCACTCGTTCTGGCATTAGGCACATGCACTAACTCTATTAGTATTTATTTCTTGCTTGTAGACTTTAAATGTTTGACACTATTAGTTTGCCCAAAATTATGGCTGCATTATGTCAATTTTATGATATTTCAGCTTATTTTAGTATATAAATCGATACAGCAATGATACAGGATATTATAACTTGCGGGGACCGTTATTTTGCTTTAAATTGTGCACTAATGGAAAAAAATATTATTTTATATCATTTTATAATATTTTGGATTTTTTGGATATTTTTTCGGGTTTTTTTGGGGTCAAATAAAAATTCGCTTCGTAATGGGCCGCGATGACCGCGACCCGCGACACGATGACCGCGAATCGCGATTTTGAACCATGGTCACTTGTGATGATAATAGAACTAAATGCGGAAGCTAATAAGAGGAATCATCATAAGAATCACCACTACACAGATTTATAGTGGTTCGGCCTCAATGCCTACATTCACTACCAGCTTGTGATTCAACACCCCACCGGATTTCTACTATCTATGCTTTTCAACAAAGCTTAGCAATAACCTCTAACAATGTGCTTTTCTAGGCTAAACAATAGCCTTTACAAAATGCTTTTCTAAGGCTAAGCAATAACCTCTACACTATGCTTTTTGTAAGACCCCGACCCGAGTGACTCGATTAGTACTAATTAAGTTGTGTGTTAGTGCTAAGTTTGATTAGTGGTTTTGACTAAGCTTGGATTATTATAGTTCTTTTATAGCTTTGGGGAACTTTTAGTGTCTTGTGTTTAGTGGGACCCTTTGGGGAGTTCCTTTTTGATAGTCTTGCATGCATGTGGAGATTTACGTGATGTTTCTATAATTCTTGTTTTGATCTCGTTTTACTCGTCTCACTAATCCCTACAACTTTCATGTTGATCCCGTACCCGTCCGGAACCCCGAAACCCGATTTTCTTAGCATTGAGGGCAAAACAGTCTTTTTACACTAAATCTGTACCCAAAGGTCGATATCCCCGAAACACGCGAAACATATACTTTTTGAAAACTAGATATTTCGGTGATCACTTTTCTCTTCTTCGTCGATTTCGTCCGAGGTCCCGATAATAGTGATTTCAGCCTCCAAAGTTTCTAAGTGGTGGAGCCCACTTCAAATTGCTTTATATAGAACCCATCCTCTTCCATTTACTCTTTTTCCAGCACAAGCACAAACCTAGGTTTTTCCCTTTTCCTCTTCTTCTTTCCTTGCTTCTCCATTGCCCAAATCCCCACCAACCTTGCATCTTTTGAGAAATGGAGATCTCAACCCTCTTCCCCACCTTGCAAGCTTCTCTTTAATACCATTTGTGGAAGGATCTACTCAACTCAAAACCCTCCTTGAGCTCACCTTGTCCATTTGGAGAACCTACAAGTAAGCATTCTCCCTAATCTCTTAGATTCATGTTCTTCTAGTTTTGGGAGAACTCTATTTTCCTTATTGAGAGTTCTCTCTTCTTGTTTCTTGGTTTGACCCATTTTAGGGTTTGTTTTGGGGGTTTTTGTGTAGCTTGGAGTTTGGCTTGGAAGAGTTGATTAGAAGCTTGATTTTCTTGTCTAGAGACCTTGAGGCAAGTGGATTTAAGGAATGTTTTGAGTTTATATTGGGTTTCATGACAAACATGATTTGATTGGTTATTTCCATTAATGACTCACTTACTTGCATTCAATGTGATTTTAAATGCTTTTGAAAAGGGTTGGTTAGCCCATTTATTGCTTGAAATGTGTTTGTAGTTTTTATCTTATCTCTTGTTTAAGGCTTGAATGAATCCATGTGTTGTGGTTATTATCTTGTTAGCCCATTTATTGCTTGAAATTACTCCTAGTTTAGGTAAAAGTACCAATTAGGTTTGCTTTGGTCTCGGTCACGTTCGCCTCGGTGATTGCGCCAGCTGGCACCTGATGGAACGCGCTCCGAGGCGCCTGCTGGGGCGGCTACCGGGGTCGGCGGAACGTGGGAGTCCGTCGGGTCCGACCCTTTCGCGCCCTGGCTGGCCCTGAAGCGTGCATCAACATTTCTTTTGTGTGGGTGTGCCAGATTTTCTATTTTTACTTGGAATTGCAAGTGGTAATCCGGAGATCAACCTTCGCAAGTAAAAAGGAAATCAACTTCTTTCAAGTTTTCCATTGCACAAATATTTAAGAAAAGAGACATTTTCTTGGTTTGCCGTGAAAGGCGATTTTGTTTGGCATTTATAGCCGATTTTGGCGTTTATAGCCGATTTACAATTCTCATCAATAATGAAAGACAAGAGTTGTGATTTTTGTCTCTTTTAGAAAAATACAAACTACAATGAAAAGCAAGAAAAGGAAGATCTAACTTTTCAGGAGATTGTGGGGGACTCGTTCAGATTGACGGTCGCAAGCCATGTATGGGCTTCGCCATCATCCATGCAGATGAGAACAGAAGATGCTCTTGATTCGCTTGGCTTGGCTATAACCTCAGGTTTTTAGAGGACAAAGACCAAGAGAAGGTCCTATGTCCAATAAAAAGCTAAGTAGACGGGCTGAAAAGCCACGTCTAAGCCATTGGAGGCAGCAGGAGAAGGCAAGGACCTTGGGGGGGGGTGCCCCCCAAGGGACTTTTGTCACCTTGTAGTGGTGGCCGGTGCAGAACTTCAGCAGAGTTTTTCTCTCTTTTTCTTTCTCTCAGATCTCTTTCTGATCTTTTTTTTTCTGATCTTCTGATTTTCTCCTCTTTTTTCCCGATCTTTTTCCGATCCCAATTTCAATGGAATGCTCTCCTATTTATAGGCTTTTGGTAGCCATTTAGGAGGGTTTATGAGCCTTAATGGCTTTAATGGGAGGAGTTACAAGATTTATTTCTTGATTTTGTAACTCCTTTTTCCTTGAATCTGATTGGCCGATGGAGATTAAGGGCTTTTAATCACCTTAATTACCATAATGGGAGGAGTTTCATGGTTTAAATGCCATGAATCAATTGACTTGTAACTCCCAAATGCTTGCTTCTGATTGGGCCGTCCAAAGAAATGAATTAATGACTGCAATAAAGCTAGTCAATTAACCACATTAATTGGTCGCCGAGCAGTTGAAGAGTCGCGGGCCATGCCGTGTCTTCTGGAATTCTTCTGGCGATGATCATCGATGGATCTACATGCTGATCGACATCGGATGAACATGTAACTTCAGACATTGATAGCTAAGAGTGGGCCGGTGACATCTGTCTTGTCGATTTCACGATCGGTCGGACAGAAAGTGCACTTTCTTGGTCAGCCGGTTGGCGATCTTGGAGCGATCACTGATGATTTTATGCTTTTGGAGGTTGACCCGTGATTTTGACGGATGTCGTCGGATATGAGTCAATTTCAAGCACTAAAAATCACATTTTCAGGGAACCACAGGGGCCAAAGTGCGCGAAACGAGAAAAAAGACGGAAAAACGGGTCACCGGCGGAAAATCCGGTGACCCGGACCTCCATGGTCGCCGGCGACCATGGGCCATGGTCGCAGGGGTCTGCGACCCTGGGGGATTTTTCCCCTTCGGAGCCCGTTTTGCGGTCGTTTTGAGGTCTTTTTCGTCGCCGTTTTCTTCTGTATTTTTCTTGACATTTCTTCTCATTTATTGGCTTGATTTCCCTGTAGAAAACTTGATGAGAATCCTTGCATTTTTAGAGTGCAAAGTTTCTAATTTTCCGGGAAAGCCGAAGACTTTGTCGCGTAGAGCTGCTGATTTTCCGCCAGAAGTCGAAACTTGGTCAAACGATGTCGGAATGACCTGAAATTTGAGGTGAAGCCTCCTGAGCAATAAATAAGACCAACCATAGGCTTTTGTTTGAGTTTTGAAGCCGTTTGGGGTCCCGTCGATGCTTCACTTGATTTTGCTGCGGGGAAAATGCCGAGCTTTGATGTGCGGTCAAACGATGTCCGATTGACCTGAAATTTGACGGGGAGCCTATTGGAGTCATTTTGAGACGTTCCATGGGCTCCGTTTTGGATGTCATGGTCCCGGGTTGCTCCGCCGCCGGTAGGCTTGATTTTCTCTCGGAGCATCGAAACCTGGTCAAACGTTGTCAGAATGACCTGAAATTTGACGTGCAGCCTTTTGGAAGCATGTTGAAGCCACTCATGCACTTGGTTTGATGAGCGAAGGCTTCGGTGGTTCCCGCCGCCGGGAGGCTTGATTTTGCTGCTCGAGCATTGATGGAGGGTCAAACGTTGTCGGTTTGACTTGAAATTTGGCATAGAGCCCTTTTGAGACATGCTGGAGTCATCTGTAGGCTTTGATCGAAGTTTTGACGTCTCCGATGATGTCGCCGCCGGGAGCTCCCGTTTAGCTGTCGGAGAAGTGAAGTTAGGCCAAATGTTGTCGAAATGGCCCGAAACTTCATGTGTACTCTTCTCTTGGCTATCTTGAAGGATCTTGCAGTTTTTGTTTGATTCTGACAAGATTTGATTTTTTGGAGAAATTGCATTGCCTATTTATGGCAGGTTGCGACTTCATGCAGCTCTCTTGATGTTGAAGTGGCAAAGTGACATTTTTGGTGTCAACAACACCGAGCCTAAGCCCACCTCGGTAAGAGTACCGAGCACGTTCCATTGGGTTCAGCCTCGCGCATCTCGGCAGCAGTGCCCGAACTCACGCCCACGACTTCGGTGATTTCTCTAGTTCGGCTCCATGAAACGAGGTGAACACTGAACGTCGAGTCCCAATTATGTGACAGGACAGCTACGTTGCAGAACGTACTGATAGGGTGGCCGCCGGATATCGATAAGGGGTTATCCCTATCAGACGATCACGTTCGCATTTATGTATGGGATTGAGGAAAGATCCGATGGAACAGTACCCTCACTTACCCCCACTAAGGATACGAGGTGTGGGCTGATGGGACATTGCTCTCACCTACCTCCACTCAGGAAGCTTCCGATGGGACACTTGTCTATATATTTGCATGGTAAGAACCATGAGGAGGTAGGCAAGATACAATACCCACTTCACTCTGCCTGAACCTCCTTCTTCCTCAATCACTCTCCCTATCCCTTTGTTCAGTGACTGTACTAACTTAGGCATCAAAGTCCCTTCAGCTGATTGCAGCCAGGGGCTCTGACCTTTGTTTCTCTTCGCCCTTTCTGGTTCAGGACTTCTGATCCATTCAGCCTAACAGCAACATTAAGAGCTTCATAATCATCTAACCAAGTCCGTAATTTTTAGGCACTTACATATACTTTTAAGGGGTTCCTGAACTATACTGTTTCCTAGGATGGAAGAATGGCCAATTTAGCCACTAAGACTCAAGGCTGTCGATGGGTCATGTTTGGGCCGGACTCACCTATGTCCAGGTCCATCTCTGTTTTCAATCGACAGGTCGAAGTTGTGTCCAGGTTGGGTATGGACCTTACTGTCAAATCCCAGTCCACCCATTTGGAAAATGGGCAAGCCGAGTCGGGAATTTAAAGCCCATGAGTACATTCAGACTCGGACCATGACGATTGTGCATATTAATTATGTTATTTATATTTTCATTTTCCTCTGAATCTCGATACAACTTACACAAGTTACCCAAGTCCCTAACCATTAACACTAGGCTGGGGATCGAATCTAGGTCACTTTTTCTTTCTTCCTAACAATGGATCTGGTGTAGAAGTTATTTTTGTTGGATATATGCATATGGTACATGTACAAAAAGTATGAAATACAAATGGGCCTAATAAAACTACGGCAGGCTCGCGACCCAAATGCATGTCCAGGCTAAACAGACTTTGATATGGGCCGGATTTACTGCCCATAATCATATGGCCCTTTGGTCCAGTAAATACCTGATGCATTTTTGGCCCATGAGCCGTTTCATGTCCCCACTCATTATGGACAGTTCGGTGAATAAAAACGGCAGTGACACTTTCCCTTAAAAAAGGGCATGGGTAGAGCGAGTCTGATCCATTGAATGATGGTGCAGGCAAGACCAGCAACCTTGCAGTAAAATGGATATGAACTTTTTCATGAGCCCAATAAGTGGCATGGTGCATCAGATCCATGGCCTTGGTTGAACTTTGGGACCCACTTGGGTTGAATGGTTGAATGTACAGAGATCAACATGTCATCGAAGGACCCTATTTTTAGAAGTTATATTTATAAAACACCCACTTTTTATAGTGCCCCTTTTCAGGTTTTCATATAACCATGCATTAACCCCTTTGAAATAGCATTGATCCTAATTTCATATTGTTCCGGAGATTACTACAAACAGCTGGATTTATCACAATAGGTTTGCAGAACATATTGTCAAAGGGGTTTATCTCACAATAGGATTTATCACAATATGTTCATTGTGAGATCTTGTCAAAGGGGTCCATCTAGAGCCGTTCCCCCCCCCCCCCCCTTTTTTGGTTAGAGGGGTTTCAACAATCTTGATGAGGCTTACGGATGTATAAATTATCAATGTCATTGAATCATCTTAACTTCTTGATTTGTCTCTGATTTAATGATATTAAAAGGCAACATCTTTTGTTTTAATCCATGGCAGGTATTGATTGAATAAGTGTGAAATTTGGACTTATGGCAATGTAAGATAATGTAGTGCCTATTGAGGATAACTTGATTATAGGTGGGTGGGGTTGTCTCAAAAGGATAGCCTGTACGTTTCTTACTTTGTAAATAATTCTTATAAGAATATTTCTTAATTAGACAATGAAGGAGGTTTTTTTCCTTATAAGTAGATTGCATTTTCAGTCCAACAATATGGGGCCCACTTGGGTCCATCTTTCATCAGTACAACTCATTTCACACTCTTATCCTCTATGATCTAGCCTCATCTGTTTTTCTAGCCTCATCTGGGCTGGAACTAGGAGGAGCCTAAGAAATTTCAAAAAGCCCCATTATATACTATATTAAGCTGAAGGGTTTATTTTTATTGGATTTTGACCGTCATTTACGATTTTGACTGACAGTCATCCCTCTTTGTTAAAATGTTTTACATGTCTCTTGCTCCACCCCACCTCTTCTACTCCCTTTTTCTCCATTTTTTTTTTCATTTATTCAACTCAATGGATGGAAAGAGGTAATCCACATAACCTTATTAATGTACAAGTATTTAATTTATAATGCATGGATATAACATGCTGAGCACGGGTGGTTGTGCTAGTTGTTATATAAAATGTCTGCTTTTTTAAACCTTCCAGACGTTTCTAGAAAAAACCCACCCAATGTTATACAATTTTTTATCGGGTTGGAAAGCTAAGGTGATTTCTTATGCTGGGAGATTGGAGTTGATTAAATCTACTCTTTCTTCCTTTCATTTATTCTGGACGACAGTCTTCCTTCTTCCTCAATCAATATTGCATGCTTTAGATCGGCAAACAAGAGATTTCTTCTGGAATTGTTGGTCCAGTTCTTATCTTCACCCCATTGCTTGGAGCTCCATATGCCAGCCAGTAGCTATGGGAGGGTTAGGTGTTCGCTCTATCTCTGGTCTTTCAAAGGCAGCCCTGGTTCGTCAGGTATGGAATGTAGTTCTTAACAGGAAAACTTGCTGGAATATATGGCTTAATGCAAAATATTTGAAGGGGAGGTCTTTTTGGGATGTTTCAAGTCCAAAATTTGCCTCTTGGGGTTGGAGAGGTATTTTGGCACTTAGACATTTGGCTTTACCTCATATAAAATACTTGATTGGGAATGGAAATTCCACCTCCTTTTGGAATGATCCTTGGCTTCAAGGGGGGCGTCTTTGGGACTCTTATGTCTCTCGGGCTATGTATGATCTGCGCTTGGGAGCTGATTTAAAGGTCAGTAGATTCATCTTAAATGGTGATTGGGTCTTTCCAACTCCTACTTCGAATACCTTGATAGACATTTTTCATATCATCCCTACTGAAATCAGTCCATGGCCTCAATTTGATGATGAAATTGTTTGGACTCTAGAAGAGAAGGGGGCTTTTTCTTTAAAGTCAGCCTATCAATTTTTGGCTAACATTCCTAACCAGCAGCTTAGTTGGACATCAGCTATATGGTTCAAGGGGTGTATTAAAAGGCATTCTATATGTTCTTGGATGTTATTCAAAGAAAGACTCAAGACTAAGGATTTTTTGCTGCAAAGAAATGTTGACTGTGATACTTGCTGTGCACTTTGTGATTGTACTTGGGAGACGTCTACTCACCTCATGGTTCATTGTTTATATTCGCAAGAGGCTTGGAAAGTGATTCTTTCTAACCTGAATTTGACTCCAATCAGTTGTTCTGATGTGCATGAGTTGTTAGATTCCATTCTTTCTCGCATTCATCAGTGCAGGGAAGACACTATCACTCTTGGAAAGCTTCTGTTTAATGCCTATGTATGGCATATGTGGGCTGAACGTAATGCACGAGTCTTCAGGGGGAAAGCATCTTCTACCAGGTCTGTAGTGCAGCGTATTATTTTAGTTGTGACAACTAAGATGTTGTATCTTGATCTCAAGTTGCCAAATGACATTCAGTGTCATTGGAATATTCCTGAAAATACTTCAGTTCGCTTTACACTTATGCTTATTGCAAGACCTCATGGTTGGCGACTTTCAATTGATCTAATGAACCACGTTATGGTTGGTATTTTGTGGCGGGACATTCATCATCCTTTGCAGGGTCGGACTGTGAAACTTGAAAATTCTTATGATGGTTTCTACCAACTTCTGCAACTTATTCCTCCGAATGTTTCCTCCATCACTTTTGAAACTCATTCTTCTTTGCAAAAAATTCTCCTCATTCCTGAACAATCTGAGTGGCCTATGCGATTCCAAGCGAGACGTCTCCATGTGGTGGTTACTAGCTTTGCTCATGTCCAATTCTCACATCTTCATCCTCAAACTGGGCACTTTAGTAACATCATTATTAAACTACCTGGACATCCATTGCAGAATATTGCTCATATTGATCTTTTGTACAACACTAATATTGAGAAACTTTAGATTTATTGTCAGAGCCCCGCCCAACTCAGCATGAAATTGTCCGCTTTGGCCCACGTGCACGCGCGGGGACTTCCCAGGAGGTCACCCATCCTAGTACTGCTCCCGCTCGAGCACGCTTAACTACGGAGTTCTTACGGTTTCCGGGGCCGCACGGTTTTAAAAGGCCTCATGCTAAGTTAATACGGGGTTTTGACTTATAAGCCCAGGGTTAGGACTTGGATATTTCTAATGCGGGCTAACGGAGACTCACCGTTTGAAGCCCGTGGTTGACACGCTCCGCCCCGTGGTTAAGGGTGCGGTCCGGACCAAGTTCTCACATTCTCCCCCACCGAAAATAGAGCCGTCCTCGGCTCTGATACCAATTGTCACAGCCCCGCCCAACTCAGCATGAAATTGTCCGCTTTGGCCCACGTGCACGCGCGGGGACTTCCCAAGAGGTCACCCATCCTAGTACTGCTCCCGCTCGAGCACGCTTAACTACGGAGTTCTTACGGTTTCCGGGGCCGCACGGTTTTAGAAGGCCTCATGCTAAGTTAATACGGGGTTTTGACTTATAAGCCTAGGGTTAGGACTTGGATATTTCTAATGCGGGCTAACGAAGACTCACCGTTTGAAGCCCGTGGTTGACACGCTCCGCCCCGTGGTTAAGGGTGCCGCCCGGACCAAGTTCTCACATTTATTAGTTGTTTATTGATTCGTTGTGGGTTGTAAATAAGGGGTATGCCCCTTTGGAAGCTTCTATCATCAATTTGATCATAGACTTCCCTTTCTGTATATTTTTCTGAGAAATTAAAGAACTAACTTACTATTCAAATTTTTTTTTTTTTAATGTTTTTCAATATTTGCTCCCTAGAATTTCTTGGTTCCGCCTCTTAGCTCATCATAACTTTACCCATTATTGGATTGATTTTTCGAAGACATCAAACTTAAAATTGTTAAATCAAGGCCTATGATGATTTAATGAAGTTGAAATTTGTATGATTCTTATTGGTACAGGGACATTTCCATCGATCCCTACGCTATGCAACCAAGGAGAGTAGTGAATAGTTAGAAGTCAAGCAAGCAAGCCCAATCAAACAATCTTGACGACGTTAATTTCAGGGCCTGACATCGACATATGAAAAGCATGTAGGAGAAAATTCCCCCATACTTTACATCCAAATCATAGAAAACTACCAATAAATGCCCGTGCTAAGCCCGGACCCAAAAATGAATATACCTCACATGAGTCCACCGCCTACTGGGTCGCCTGTGGGTCCTCCTTCAGATCTACGGATCAGATGGGTCATCGAGTGGCCCACCCGGGTCCCAGTATCAACGCAGGAAAATCAAGCATTTGGGACTAAAACACTCCTCTCCCTCTCTCTGATCAGACGCTGGATGGTGGCCAAACAGGGCCCATCTCGCACCGGTCCACCACCTAATGGGTCGCCAGTGGGTCCTCCTTCGGATCCACGGATCAGATAGGTCATTGGGTGGCCCACCTGATTCCCGATATCGACACAAGAAAATCAAGCCTTTGGGAATGACTGTTTTAACGAAAATACTCAATCCTTTGGATTTATAAGACATCTAAAACACGTCCTTTCCTTCTGTCTGATCAGACGCTGGATGGTGGGCCAAACAGTTCCCACCTCGCATGGGTCCACCACCTACTGGATCGCCCATGGGTCATTGTTCGGATCCACGGATTAGATGGGTCATCGGGTGGCCCATCCTGGTCCCGGTATCAACGCAAGAAAATCAAGCATTTATGACTAAAACACGTCTTCTCCCTCTCTCTGATCAGACGCTGGATAGTGGGCTAAACAGGGCCCACCTCACAACGGTCCACCACCTACTGGGTCGCCCGTGGGTTCTTCTTTCGGATCCATGAATTAGATGGGTCATCGGGTGGCCCACCTGGGTTCCGGTGTCAACCTAAGAAAATCTGGGAATGACTATTTTAACGAAAATATCAGACATCTAAAATACATCCTCTCCCTCTCTCTGATTAGGATGGTGGGCCAAACAGGGCCCACCTCGCATGGTTCCACCACCTACTGGGTCACCCGTGGGTCCTCCTTTGGATCCACGGATCAGCTAAGTCATCGGGTGGCCCACCGGGGTCCCGGGATCAACGCAAGAAAATCAAGCATTTGGGACTAAATCACTCCTCTCCCATTCTCTGATCAGACTCTGGAAGATGGCCAAATAGGTCCCTTTTTTTCCATTGTTATATGTATTTCCAGTGTCAGATCAGTTACATAGTGGGACCTTTTTTTTATGAAGTTAGGAGAGTGGAGAGAGAGCAGATCATGACAGTTATCTTCATGTATGCTATGAATTGAGAGATGGCACTTGAAGGCTTGAGGTTGAACAAAGGGAGACTACATTCCCTTAGAGATATAGATTCAGGTTATCTACATCCAACATTCAGGGAATCAAGTTCAGTAATTATCATAAATTACCGCAAGAAATAGGAAAATCAGTTGGTCTATGTATTATCAATACTATTTTTTAATTCAAGGAATAAGATAAGTCTGGGTCATTTGGAATCAGGATTCCAAACCACATTAGAAGACACATTTCCACATGACTAATGAAGAAGCAAATACTTTACACATTTTCACATTAAGTTCAGTTTTTGTTTCCACTGGGTCATGCTGATCACCTGATCAAATTTAAATCAAATAGTTTTTTCTTCATTATATATTTGCCTTAGATGTAATCAATCTTACCTGAGAAAACAATGTTTTTCTATTAGCATATTGTATCTTGCTAAAAACACGTCATCTTGCTAAAAACACGTCCTCAATGACAGGTGTCTGTAGATTAATCATAAATTATTATCGGATTTGGTATTTACCCAATGATCAATCGGTTGGCTAATCGGGTGAGGGATGCCATCATGATGAATCCAAAGATGGTTCGGACCCACATCTTAAAATAGAAAAATAGATGATGTGTAGCCATAAACATTATCAGGTCTGGTGTATGAAATGATTGACCCATCCTATCTTATACTGGACAGGTTGGTCGATGGAGCAATGACTGTCATGATTTATTCGTGTAAAATTTTACTTTCTTTGTTTGCTAGGATTTTTCGTGTAAATTAAGTTTAGAAAATTAGAAAGTGAAATTAATTTTCTATTTCCAATTTACTACATATTTGTCATAGTGCATCTGATCTAAGACATGAGACTTCCAAATACTTTAATGCATAACATTATTCTCAAAAGTAAACATCTACCCATATTTTTTTTTTTAAGATTCAGTCGTTGTTTGGGCCATTCAGTTTTACAACTCTTCAGCTTGATTTTCTTGCGTTGATACTGGGATACAGGTGGGTCACCCGATGACCCATTTGATCCGTGGATTTGAAGGAGGACCCACGGGCGACCCATTAGATGTTGGACCCGTGCGAGGTGGGCCCTGTTTGGCTCACCATCCAGCGTTTAATTAGAGAGAGGGAGAGTATATATATATAGCAACTGCTAGGAAAAATAATTAAATTTCCATGCAATTAAAACAACCCAATTATATAGCAACTGCATTTGGAATGCTTTTAGCACATAAAATCTGATCTCATCACTCTCGTTTTTTCTTGCGTTGATACCGGGATACAGGTGGGCCACCAGATGACCCATCTGATCCGTGGATCCGAAGGAAGACCCACGAGTGACCTATTAGGTGTTCGACCCGTGCGAGGTGGGCCCTGTTTGGCTTACTATCCAGCGCCTAATCAGAGAGAGTGAAAGTATGTATATAGCAACCGCTAGGAAAAATATTATATCCCTACGTAATTAAAACAACCCAATTATATAGCAACTGCAATTGGAATGCTTTTAGCCCATAAAATTTGATCTCATCATTCTCCTTTTTTTTTTAGGAAGTTATGAGGAAGTTAGTTTAGAGGAGAGTGAAGAGTGGAGAGAGAGTATAACATGACATGTGTCTTCATGAAGGGAGAATACATTCCCTTAGTGACAGGTGTCTTCATGTAAGCTAGGGAAACTAGCTTCCCTTAGTAATATAGATTCATGGAACTAATTGTGACAATGCTGCCACACTCATACGGAGAAATTTAGGCAAGAGAAATTTATGCAGTTGATTTTTTGTATGATTCTTATATGGGCATTTCCATCCTGGACATTTCCATCCATACATCCCTACCCTCCAATGACAAGAATGCATCCAAGGAGAGTAGTGAATGGTTAGAAGTCAAACAAGCAGGGCCCATCAAACTTAGGGCCCTATCATAACAACATGACACACGAAAAGTATGCGGGAGAAAATTCCCCCATACTCTACATCCAAATCATAGAAAATTCACGGCACCAATTGTGACATTGCTGCCACACTCATAGCAAAATTTCCCCCATTGCTCACATCCAAGCCCCCTGTAAGGAGAGAGAAAAAAAACGAAAGCGAGACAAACACTACAAATGTGGAAAATTTTTGAAAATTTGTAGTAAATCGCGGTAACCGTCGGCGGTGGGAACAGGTGGGCCCCTTGAAACGATCTTCTTCTTTAACGACCGGACGAGCCGGTCTCTCATCTGTACGGCCGGTTGAAAAACGTGGATCTGTCCCTAAAACGGAAATGCCGCAGCAAACACCGTCGCCTACCGCGCGGCTTTCGGGAGGGAGAATTGCGCCACCGACACCTTCTCCACCTCAACAAAGAGGGGAAAAACGCAGCGGAAACCGGTAACACGTTCGCTGGACCACGGAATTAGTTGCTCCCCCTCCGTATTATTGGGGGCACCAACTGGTTGGCTCAAGCTCAACTCAAGTTGGGTTGGGCATGGACCTGGAATCCGGGCTATTCTTTAACTGGATTGAAAATGCTTTAATTTAAAGGGTCGGCTTAGCCGCTTTGGCTGTGTTGGTAGGTTACAATGAAATTAGTTTGGTTAGACTGGTCTGATTCAGCAGGTAGGCTAAGTAGCAATAGTGGTGTACTTCAAGGGGTAGCTCGCCAAAAACCATAATTTGTAGGTTCGAAACTGTACTACTACACTGGGCTAGAACCCCTTCACTCTGGGCGGACGGATTGGTCCAGCCCAAAGAGTTGAGAATCCTCCTCTAGCTAAAAAAAAAAAAAAAAAAAAAAAAAATAGCAAAAGTGGTCTCAACTAAACCCAATCTATTTACTAATTGGGTTGGGAATATTTACCCTACCGTTGAATTGTTGGCGTTGGTTTGTGTCGAGTTAGTGGTCAAGAATTGCCAGTGTTGCACTTCAATGTCCATGGTAGGATGTCATTGAGCATGTGATTAAGTATATAAACAATAAAAGGCATTGACTGGTGTTGGCATATTGTAGGCATCACATCTATATCCAGGGATCAAACCTGAATTTTTAAGTGGATAGCGTCATTCCTGGTCAATAGGCTAGCCTAACAAATAAAAAAAGAAGTTTTGAATATAGAATAAATTTGGAGCCACATTTGGACTCATGCATGTAGAAGTAGGATGCTTTGGTTCCAAATCCTTCTACATTTTGCCCTGACAATTCAGATCTGTAATCAACTTAGGCTTGATAACAAATAGCATGCCCAGAGCTTGAGTTACATTGCGTTTTGAAATCGGCGAACTTGAATCATACATAGGTTTTCAAATACCAATTGTACATTTAATGGAGACATAATACATACATACATAGAGAAATGTATTGCTTTAGCAGTAACTTAAACCTGCCACATTACATTCATACAATATGGAGAAAGCAGCTTTGACAGTTCTTCATCAGACCTGCCAGTGACTTGAACCTAACCTGGTATTTTGGGGTCTAGGTTAGCAGTGTTTATTTCCTAACTTACGACTGACTTTGACATTTCTAAATCAATTAATTAATTGGTACATATGCCCGTGTTTAGCACGGCCATAGATGAAAGAGGATTGACAGTAGTGTTTTTTTTTTTTTTTTTCAGGCTGAGAGTTTTTGGTGTATACATAGAGTAAGCAGATATGAGACTTGAGATGGAAAATGAAGTGGTTGAATATAGAATGGTGAATAGTGGGAAGAAGTAGATTAATTGCAGTAGAGTAGTTGCATGTAAAAGTAGGGAAAATAATATGGATTAGCTACAGAAAAGGTATATGACTCTTGGTCAAAACCAATCGTTATAGTCAAAACTAGCTTTAAAAGGATTAGCTTTCATATAATATAATGTGTTGTGTTAGCTGGTGAATCTAATTTTACTATTTTGCTTATAAACTCAACCCAATCCAACCCAACCCAAACTAACATACTATGACCCACCAACTCAACTTCAAACTATCCTCTTAAATTTTTTTTTTTTTTTTTGTTCCAACTTCAAGCCACCCCACTACTTATTTATTTTAACTTTCTGGTTAAGTTCAAGTTGACACTGTCAACTTATAAATAATAAATAGGAGACCCCTTTGAGAGCTGTACATGTCGCCCACCAGTCAAGAAAACGATGGTGCGCATCTGATTTCATAGGGCCCAGTGAAATAATAGCCAGGGCCGGACCGAGTGGTGCACGCAATCAGGTGGTACAGCGGATCAGCACCAACCGGGTCGACCGGGGAATGGTCTCGAGACTGGGAGACGCACCTGTCGGCGGATGATACGGCGCAAACCCTAATAAATTTTAATCTAAGCTTCCGTTACTACTACCTCCTTTAACTGCCTACTCTACGCTGTACGCATCCTCTTTCTGGATTATTCTCTGAGAACATGCAGCTGGAAATTCTCTGAGCTCCTCACTATGAATCCTTCATTGGGGTTCACATCTGAAATCTAAACCGTTCAAAATTACAATCCCATCTTTCTTTGTTGTTAATAACTTTTTTTTTTTTTTTTTATGATTATATTCGATGGAGTGGAATCAAATGAGATTTTGATGGGTTTGAATTTAAAAGGTGGACCCAATTGATGATTTAGATGTCTGGGTCTGGACTGAGAGAATCTCTGTTTCCCGCACATAGAGAAGCGGAGCTCAAGAAAAATGAAAGAGTTTTTTCTTGAATTCTATATTGAAAACGAGTCTTCCACAGTTTACTCCTCACATTCTTTCTCCCTCTGTCTGTGCCCCGGTTGAGCAGGGTGGCAAGGTTAGTGTGAAAAGGGAAATTACGATGTGAATGACGAGGGAGCTTTCTAACTTTGTAAATGATCATTTTTATATAGATTAAAAAAAAAAAACTTGTGTGATATAAATGTTGGTCAATCAATGGGTGGTTACTGGTTAAAATTATTGTTTGATAAAATTTGTAGTTTTCCCCCTAAAATTAGAAAAATCCTCTTAGATCTAATTTTGGATAGAAGTTCAAGGTGATAAGTGTCCTTTTAGATCTAATTTAATTTGGATAGAATCTCAAGGCGACAAGTGAATAATTAGAGGTGATTTAAAAAAAAGGAACAAAAAGGACCATGCTTATTTTCAATTGTTAGATGGGTGGGTATGCAAATCTCCTATATAAAAGAAGTCCATGTGAATGTGTTTTGTCAGTCTCACCATGAGACCATTGTTTCAGGTTTCCAATCAGGCTAATAATATGAAAGACTATTAGTGGTCAGATTCATTTGTATGACATAACCTCTCAAAGCATTAAAATTTTAAACAGTCCCACCGTTTGGATTCAATGGTGTGGTTGAGATACGTTGTTGGAGATGCTTCATTAGCAAAAAAAGGAGGGACATGGAAATTTACATATAACAGCCCCCTGCCCTTTTTAATATTTGCAAAAAACTTCATTTATTTCTAATTTCTGCGCACACCTGCCTTTAACTTTTCTAACAATATCAATCAATTATCAACCATTTTCAATGGTGAACAAGACAGATTTTTCATCATTTCAAAAAACCCAACCAGTATTTTTCTAAAAATAAAATAAAAATATTCACTCACCTTAGCCACCATATCTAACCAGATCTAGCAGGCATTTTTACCCTCATATTTTATTTTCGTAGTTAAAACTTAATCTAGTCATCTAGTGTAAACTGTAAAACCAGCTTTTTCTTTTTTGTTATGTTGGACTATTGGTCAAGGGAAGTAAAATAAAAAATAGAGGTGGTTGTTTACAAATACTACAAAAAAACAGCAGTTACATCTCATTTACCAAAAAAAAACCTATCATTTTTCCAAGTGGAATAGTGCCAAAGCATAGTAACTAATGAGAGCTTATCTTTCAACCGAAAGAAACTAATGAGAGCGTATCTTGAGAATTAAGAGAGTATTGATTTGGAGGAGCTATCTTTTAAAAGCTCTGCCAAAAGATTTCCTCTGCTCTTTCTCCATACGTTTCAAGGCTGAGAAAGAGGGTAGAAGCATCTTCTCCCACGTGCAGGCAAGGCAGAGCTGTAAAACCTCCAAATATGGTAAATAGAAGATTTCAGCTAGATATGCATTGAGCTAAAATTGGAGGGAGGTGTGAGGTGAACTGAATCTCCTCACTCTCCCCACTCTCCTTAGAAAGAGAAGGGGGTCTTGATTCCTCAAACCCAACTCCTATCATGCCCCAAAGAGCCTAAATCCCCTGCCCATTCATTTCCATCCAAACTCCAAAGGCATTGCTTTACTAAAATGGAGAGAAAATGGCAATGGAACCAACGGTCCTCAGCTTTGTTATTGATCACCATATTAGCTATCTTGGAATCCTCCAATGGGGCATTTGATTACGCAGATGCACTTACCAAGAGCCTCCTCTACTTCGAATCGCAGCGATCGGGTCGTCTACCGTACAACCAAAGAGTCACTTGGAGGGATCATTCTGGTCTTACCGACGGGCTGGACCAAGGAGTGAGTCTATTTTTTTTTTTTTTTTTGCCTTGTGTTTTCGAAATCACATTGAACCCAAATTGGGCTTGTTATTTTGGGTGGTGATGTAAAGCCTACAAAGTGAACCGACTGACATGTGATTTGTATAATGTAGGTTGATCTTGTTGGCGGGTACTACGACGCGGGTGACCAAGTCAAATTTGGCCTCCCAATGGCCTTCACCATAACAATGCTAGCATGGAGTGTGATCGAATACGGCGAGCAGATCGCAGCGGCCGGGGAGTATGGCCATGCCTTGGAAGCAATCAAATGGGGGACTGATTATTTCATCAAAGCCCATACACACCCGAATGTGCTCTGGGCTGAGGTACCCAACACACCCCAATTTTTAATTCCAACACACTTGAGCAAGGATCAGTCAAATTTGTCAATATCATTCATTCTTGGTCCTCTCAGGTGGGCGACGGCGATACGGATCACTATTGTTGGCAGAGGCCGGAGGACATGACAACATCTAGACAGGCCTACAAAATTGATGTGGAGAATCCGGGGTCTGATCTAGCCGGAGAGACGGCGGCTGCAATGGCTGCAGCTTCCATTGTGTTCCGCAGTTCGAACCCACATTACTCTCATCTCCTCTTGCATCACGCCCAACAGGTAAGCGTGCGAAAGTTTCTTTCTTTCTTTTTTTGTTTTTTTGTTTTAACCTTGTGATTGCTATAATGAACACCTTTTAACTATGCTAGGGGCATTTAGGGGCATTTATCTTTTATCGAATATTGATTGAATAATATTTGATATAATAGCATTACATAAGGGTAATTGATTGATTTCTTTGTGATGAGATGATTGTTGTTTTTATGGCAGTTGTTTGAGTTTGGGGACAAGCACCGAGGGGCGTATGATGGGAGTGTTGGAGTGGTGAAGAGTTACTATGCGTCGGTGAGTGGGTACAAGGATGAGTTGCTTTGGGCAGCCTTGTGGCTATACAGGGCCACCGACAGGGAAGATTATTTCGAGTACGTTATCAACAACGCTCATTGCTTTGGTGGGATTGGTTGGGCTATAACTGAGTTCAGCTGGGATGTCAAATATGCTGGCGTCCAGATCCTGGCAGCTAAGGTAAAGTGATTCAAAAAGCAGCTTTTGTTTTGCTTGGGAACACAGCACAGCACAGCACTGCACAGTAGTTGGGGTACTTGGATTCTCTCTCTCTCTCTCTCTCTGAAAATATCTTTTTTCCCATGATCAATCAGTCGGTCTGTGAAATTAACGGGATGGGGTTGGCCCATTCTGTAAAATGTTGGAGCCTATATCTAGGCAATCCCATGTTTTTTTTTTTTTTTTTTTTTTTAAATTTGGTTGGGAATTTTTTTGATGGGATAGAGTGCAATTTCTTGCGATTGGGCCCCTGATCTCCGGCCGGCAACGCAATGCAAATGGTTGGTCTGGCGTGGACAGGCAGTTGAAAGGGTGAGGTGGAAATCAACAAAGTAGAAAGATCCGGTTCATTTAAGGGTGGCTGCCATTTCTTGAACCAGTTCAAAGATTTGGATGGTTGGGATCTTAGGGCTTTTGAGGGTGTGTCATCGTGCCTTTAGATCATGGACCTGTTAAAGAGAAATGGGCACATCAGTTAAGTGGTAATAGTGTTTCAAAGGACTAGATCCTCCTACATGTTTTGCCCTGCCTTACGAAAGATAGACACAAGTAGAGTTTGTGAATTCCCCACTAGCCCTGTCAGAAACACATGGCTTTCAAGATTTAGCCATTTGCTTCCTATTTAAAGCTATAGGATAGAAAGTCACTTGATAACAGACGAAGCTTTTAGCTTGACCTTTTTTGATATGGCCTTTGATAAAATGCTTACACTACATCTAATGGACCTGGACATTTGTAATTAGCTAATTCCAAGCCTTCTTTTTTTAACCCAGTGCATCATTGGGCCCCACAAACTATACTACGTGTCAAACTTTTTTAGGAGCAAGAGTTCTCTGGTGGCATCTGCGGCCCACTTGTTACTGCAACTAGTTCAACTGATTTACCCTCCCTCCTTTTAAACTTTTTTTTTTTTATTGTCTTGATTATTCCAAAAGGAAGAGATCTTTCTTATTATTAGAAAATGTGCGCATCTAACTTGCTCCTACTACTAAAATTATACTCACTTTTCCAAAATTTGTTTATGGGGCTCACCATGTATGAATCTAAGCCGCTGATATTACACAACATAATTATATAGGCACAATAGTTCAATTTAATCAGAGTGATAACCAACCATTGTTAAATTGATCAAACCCAATAATATAAATCACATTTTTACATGCTATCAACTGACTGTAAGAGGTACTTGAGTGAATTTTGGATAAGTACCACTTCATGGAGGGAATGTGATAGGAGTGGAGAAATTTTATTATAGGTAGGTTCGTTGCACATATTTTAACTTCGACAATTTCTTATGACATGAAAACGGAAAAGTAGATAGCAAATGTTCTTCTGCTTGCCATTTGAAACATTGCAAACAGGGGTGGAATTATGGAGAGCAGGGGATGTTCATGCCTCCATGGCCTTCCAAAATTTTCTAAAAATCTTCTTATCTTTTACATTTTGGACTTTGGACACTCAGAATTCCTTTTCACACTGTAGCCTCCTTAAGTAAAATTTTCTCTTTCCAAGCTTGATTGCAAAAGAATCGGCATTTTCATTTCTTCCATTAAATGAAAATTTCCTTTCACCTATTGCATTTGTTATATCTTCACCGTAAGTGGACTAATAATACTCCGCCATGTCATCCAAAAATTTAGGTGGTTCTCTTTCATTTGATTTAGACTTTTTAAACTTTCAAATCACCTAAAATTTTAGATTATGTAGTGGAATATTATTGGTCCACTCACGATGAATATATAACAAATGCGATAGGTGATCTGGACCCGTGGACCCGTGAATTCTGAACTAAAATTCCTCCCTCCGTGAATATCTGAGGTGGAACATCTAACTCACATTCCAGAAACATGCCCAACCAAATAAACCCATTTGTTTCCACAGAGGCTCAACTTAGTACACAACCCATTATGGCCCCTTATCATCTCTTGTATGTTATAAATGCCATCATGATTTACAATTGAACTAAGTCGTACAATGACATGATCAACTAAGTTGTATCAATTCACAGCTGTTGATGGACGGAGGACACAATCAGCACTCCCACATACTTCAACAGTACAAATCAAAGGCAGAACACTACCTTTGCTCCTGCCTCAACAAGAGTACCAATGACAGCAACGTGGACAGAACCCCGTCAGGCCTTCTCTATATCCGCCAGTGGAACAACATGCAGTATGTCTCCACCGCTGCGTTCCTTGCCACTGTCTACGCAGACTACCTTAACACCAACACCCTCATCTGCTCATCTGGGGAGGTGAGCCATGATCAATTGATCAGTTTTGCCAAGTCCCAGGTCGACTACATCTTGGGGTCCAACCCATTGAGCACGAGCTACTTGGTGGGGTTTGGACCCAAGTACCCCAAAAATGTGCACCACAGAGGGGCTTCCATAGTGTCCTACAAGGAGCACAAAGGCTTCATTGGGTGCACCCAAGGGTATGACTATTGGTATGGGAGGAGAGAGCCCAACCCCAATGTTCTTGTTGGGGCCCTTGTGGGTGGGCCAGACTGTCAAGATCACTTTGATGATCATCGTGGAAATTACATGCAGACTGAAGCATGCACTTACAACACTGCCCCACTTGTAGGGGTCTTTGCCAGGTTGAATCAGCTGGTGGGCCATCCAAGTCACCCCACATCAGATCAGCCTCTTATTTCTTCCTATTAAATAGATAGATAGAGAGATATATACAAGTTATTCCGGATTGGATTGTTTAAGAGGAGGAAAAAAAAGAAGAGAGAGATGTAGTCAGTGAGGTAGAATCAAGACCTGCTGGCTAGCTGTGAACTTTTAATTTTATATATTCTTGTATACATGAGAGAAGGAAAGGAATGTTTAGGAACCCATTTGTATGTAACTTGGTAACGCAAAGTATAATTAGGATATAGGGCTGCTGCTTTTTTTCCGTAAGGTAAAGCTTTAGTGGGAATTATTCTATGAGTAAAAAGGGGTCTAATGTGTACATGGACAACCCAAATCCTTGATCTTTGAAGACCCCAATTTAAATTCCCCACCTGGATTGGAGGGTGAGATAAAAGAACCCAAGTGCTTTCCTTTTACTCTCTTTTATGGGAATTCAAAAACCTCTTTCGGGATGGGAGTTTTGGGGAGAGAGCTGGAGTGGGTCCCATTGTGGCATTTAAATTCAAAGACGATGAAACACACGAAAAGAAAAAAGGGTTCTGGCTGGTTATGTTGTTTTAACTCCATATGGTGGCGCCTGTGAATTGTCCTTAGAAAAAAAAAAAACACATTTGGAGTGGAGCCCACTTAGATACATGATAATCAAGGAATCCACAGTGATGAACGTATTTGGACATAGATTGGTGCCCGTTAAAATAACCCCATACATGATGGAAACGTATTGTAATGAATTCCATCAAATTGACCACACAGATGAAACACAATTATAATGCATCAGGAAAGAAATCTAATCACTTGTTATATATTGATCAATTAATGTTGGGCTCAAGTCTTATTTGGGCTAAAATTTAGCAAGATGCTAAGGCAATATAGTAACTTCGAGTGGTGTGGTTTGAATTTCAATGAAAACCCAGTTGATATATTTTGAAAAAGATGACTCATAATTCTCCAACAACCAACATGTCGCCTTCATGATAGAGACCATCATCAACTCCATCGGCCTTTAATAGTTATGGGCCATAGACAAAGGTCGCAGGCAAACAGACACCATTCATTCGAAAAAGGTGCCATTTTTTCTCACGAGGAGCTTTAATCATTCCATAACTGCTGTTTAAATCGAAATGATTAATCAGTCAATTGACAAAACATAAATAAAGGTCAATAGAATTCAATTTAAATGTTGACTGAGTGGGTGGGCCACACCTCTCATCACCAACCAATCAATCACCTGAAAAAAAGATCTCCCCCTGATTGCGATCTTTGGAGTATATATATTGGCACCATCTCCTCCCATTGCCTTTTGCCTGTTCTTTTCTTTGTCTTACTTGCATTTTCTACTTTGGCTCTTCCCACTCTTTTCTTCTTCTGCTCTACTCGTTTGGATAGAAGTTCGGTTTAATGGCGCGATTACCGGCACCATGGATAGTCAGAAAAAGTTGGCTGTTTTGAAAGTTTCTCGCGCCAATTCCAGGCACATGGGGTGCATGTGGGCCTACCTTGAACATGCCTCGGCTTTGGGGCAGCTCACATCTGATTATGGAGTTCATATCCCTTGTGGGTGGGACCCAGATAAGTCTTTGAGCCCAACCTAAAAAATCCATCAATGGGGCCTCCTTTAAAATCAAAACTGCTCAAAGCTGAGTGTTCCACCATGTCATCAAGCCAAATTTTCACTTCAATCCGAGTTACATTGACTGTCAGATTCATTTTATTTAAAACATGCGATTAAAATTTAAAGTATCAAATCATGTGTTTTACACAGTAGTGTGAAGGAAGGAAAAGTTATGAAATGTGATTCGCATTGGGCACATTTATGTAACCATTTTTACGTCAAAATGGTGCAGAAACGCAGGATATTTTTCGACATAAAAGGTTTTTTTGGTTGTTTAGTGCAAATGATTTTCTTTGAAGAAAAGGTATCAAAAGCATATGATTTTCCACACATGTAGAATAGTATTTTCGATGGTTGGGATAAGCCAAAAAGAATTTTCGATGAAAATAGGAAGTCCGTGCTGTACAAACGTGCCCGCTGTTTTGCACAAACAAGGTAGGAAAGTGTTTCTGAGCCGTTCAGATTTCAATGGTGGTGTCCACTAATGGGTTTATTTATATCACTCATAGAATCTCTAGATTCTCTAATATGGGAATGTTTATGTGATAATGTGGAAAACCACTTCCACAAACAACCTTTCCCACATTTTGTGGAACAACCATTCTGACCCTCTCCTCTTCTGTTGGAAATGCTTTTATATGGAATCTTGGAAAATTTAGTTTACATTTTCTTCATATTTACTTGACGAAAAGCGGCCTCGTTAAATGCGATTTTTTTTTTTGAGAAAAAGTGTGGCCTCACCAAATGTGAAATTCTTTTTCTATGGAAAAGCATTTTCACTTTTCATGTCTTTATTGTGGAAACACAGTTGCATAAATGTGCCCGAAGGTGGTATCAACGAGTGTGTAATACATGTAGTCTTGGTAATTTATCTTTGTAGTCGTTATCTTCTTAAGGCTTTGAACTAAAAGTGTAAAACGGGTTGTGTCGGCAAAATGGACGGCCTGGGTTGGGATGGCCAGTGAAATTTCATGGGCGGTGACGTGTTGTGCCCAAATCGGCAGGGGCTTGGCCCAGCACGGCCCACATGCACGAGTTGGGCTGTGCAATGCCGGGCTGGCCCACGAGCCTTTTTTTATTTTTTTATTTTTATTATTTATTATTTTACGTCAAAACTTATATTTAATGCTACATATGGTTTAGAAAGAGTATCTTCCCAATGTTCCACCTTTAATAGTATGTAATAACTCACTTGGGTAGAAGGAAAGAGTAACTTCCTAATGCTAGTACTCATTTAGGAAATACTAATGACATTGATTAGCATCTTGGGAAGACAATTTACATTCATATGAATTAATGCTTATGCTCATAAGTTAATACCTAGATGAATTAATACCATGCTTGGGAAAGACGGTTCATGTAATCCCATAAGGCCCATAACCCATTGACTGGGCCATGTTGTTGTTAGATTGTATGGACTCAATCCATCGGTTGATGTAATAAATTGATTAATCAATAAAACCATGCTTTACTTTCATGAGATGAATGTTATTTTATTACTTTATGCACATGACCAATACATATGACATAATGGTTCATGAGTTGAATCGGGTCCCATTAGTATATTAGATGTGATATATGTATATGGATGAGATCCACATACGGGAGATATATGTCACAAATCTTATACTTAAAATATCTTCACAACCAGTGATGAGACTGGGCATCTCATCTGATAAGGTTGCAGCACTTTGATCACTATGAAATAGTGTGATTTGTCTCGATCATTAGAATGGAAGATTCTGGATCAATGTGCTAGTACATTGGATGTATTGAAGGACCATGAGAAGCACCTTATGGAATTCCGTCTCAATAATAAGGTATGCTCTCATAATTCCCTAGCAATAGGCTCTCAATCTTGAGACATTAATGAACTCAAGTTTCTATCTATTCATTTGCTTTGAGTCACCAATGAGTGAGGCCAACTGTAGGTCAACACCTCGGTGTCTTGGGTATGTGGTAGTAGGACTGTGGGAACATTGAATGATCAAGATGGAATCTATCTCTATTATCCCCTTGTGCCAATTAATGGGTTTTGTCATTAGTAAGTGCGCACCCATCTCGATTAAGAGTTAATTGGATGGTACTGATGATCATAGTGATTAATTAGGACTCAAGGATAATAAGATGTGGAACTAAGATTGGAAGAGACAGATTTATTCCAATTGATCCATGGATATTGATAGAGGGGCCTACTTGTGGTAATTGGGAAGTTTAGGGTCTTCATTGTAATTTATTCCTAAGACTGGAGTGCAATTGCATTTATATAGTGGTGTTATTTGCAATTAACTGTGGGCTCGGATTGCACATGAGATGTGGGGTCGCGTGTCCCAGTTGGAGCCAGTTTTCTATGGAATCCCTAGTGGTCCCCACGCTAGCCCAATATATTAGAAAGATACTAATCCTATTCGAACTCTAAAAGGAAGGAATTAGGAAGTTACTATTTCTATTTGAAGTAGGACTTCTAATAGTGGTAATAGTATACTTACTAATTGTTGTGGAAGTGAGACTTCTATTTCAATTAAGACAAGAGGAGCTTTGGGAGATTATAAAAGGGAATACACCCCTCTTGGACGTCCATCATATTATATAGTGAAAAACGTCCCTCCTCTTTGTGCAACAGTTGCACTGCTCTCTTCTCTCTTCCTCTTCTAGTTCCTTAGGGTTTCGAGTTGGGTTTTCTCTTGAAGATTCCACCAATCTTCTTAAGAAGAGATATCTAATTCGGGTCATAGCGTGGAAGGCTAAGAGGTGGTGGAGATTCTGATCTCAGTTTGTAGAGAAGTTCTACATCAACGAAAGTTATCAACTTCTCCATTAGAGCGCAACCGAGCTCCTAAGGTAAAATCTGCATCCTTGTATGTTGTGGGTTTTTAATGGATGGTTGTTCGTTTCTGTTCTATCTTTAAGATAGTTTTACTTACTGTATGTGATCATGAGATTGAGGGTTATGCATCCTGGATTGGGTTTTTTGCCTTATGGATACTTGATCCCTGAGTCAAGTGGGTCAAAAGTTTTGAATATCTATCCACGAGGCCCACCTACTTCCAACAGTTGTGCCGTCCCCAAGCTAGGAATGTGGGTCGTGCCATGGGCCACGCAAGAGCTGATCCAGGAAATTTAACTTGGGGGGGCTTAATGTAAAAGAAATATTGTGAGAAGGGGAAAATGTAAAAAAAAAAAATATACATATTAATTATCAGAATTTATAGTGGTTTCTTTGAATTTTCTCAGGAAGGGTGGGGTTGAAGCCCCAAACCCTTGTACCAGGGACTGCCATTGGGGCCACGACCCCTGTTAGCTTAGCACAAGGATGGGCCAGGCCGTGCTGGGCCGATTGCCAATTTACACCTCTACTTTGAACTTATGATAAATTTGTGAGACTCTTTTGTTGTGCTCATTTGTGAGAATATCTAAAAGATAAAATAATTGCCTCCTTATGTGAGTCTTTAAGAGATTGCAGTCCATTAGTGGATTGTTTCCTTATCAGATTAATGAATTATAAAGTTGTGAATAATTCCCGCTGTAAGGGACTAGAGGCATTGGTGCAAAATAGCTTGGATTGCGCCTTTGTTTTATGAGATTCTAGGGTTCTCGCTAATTATTTCTTTTGAATTCTGCTAAAAAAAAAATCAATTTTACAAAACTTAGATAAATTTGCCAAAACTTAGATAACTTTATATGAGTTCAGATATAAAGTTATCTGAATTTTGAGTTCAAATAGCTTTATATCTGAGTTTAGATATAAAGTTATCTGAATTCAGCAAGTTATTTGAGTTTTGCATGAATAACTTTCAGAATTCAGATACTTTCCATCTGAATTCAGATAAAGTTATTTGAGTTTGATACAATATCTCAGTTATCTGAGTTTATCGTATCAAACTCAGATAATGTTATCCGAGGAATGCATTCACTTTGCTAAACATTGAATACGGAGAAAAAGAAGAGGTGAAGAGTGGAGAAAGTGAAGTCGGAGAAAAAATGTTAAAAAAAAAGAAGCCGGAGATGTAGAGATGTTGCTCGAAGCCATGCCTGATGATGCAGAGATGAAATATCTGGTAGATTTCGACATTGGAGCTGTATTTTGAGAAGGAATTTCCCTTCAATATGAATTTTGAATTTTGTTGGAAAATAGCATGAAGATGTTGGAATGGTTGTGAAAATTATGCTAATTAATATGATTGAGCGAAAACTAGGAGGAAAACATGGGATATGATCTCCTTGGCAGTTTAGGGGCAAATTAGTCATAAAAAAAAAGGAATTGGCCTCGTAACCGCCTGCTGGAATAATTCTTGCCGGAAGGGACTGGAGGCATTAGTGCAAGATAGCTTGGATTGCGCCTTTGTTTTATGAGATTCTAGGGACTTCTCGCTAATTATTCCTATAAAGAAAATTCAAGTATTGTACTGTGACTGAGATTCTAAATTCTACTACTGAATTTGTAAGACCCCGACCCGAGTGACTCGATTAGTACTAATTAAGTTGTGTGTTAGTGCTAAGCTTGATTAGTGGTTTTGACTAAGCTCGGATTAGTACAGTTCTTGATAGCTTTGGGGAATTATATTTTTAGTGTCTAGTGTTTAGCGGGACCCTTTGGGGGTTTCCTTTTGTTAGTCTTGCTAGCTTTTGGAGGTTACTTGTTTTTCCCCTAATTCTTGTCTTGATCCCGTTTTACTTATTTTGTCGATCTTTACAACTTTCATGTTGAGCACGTGACCATCCGGAACCCCGAAACCCGATCTTCTTGCGTTGAGGGCAAAACAGTCTTTTTACATGAAATCTGTACCCAACACTCGATATCCCCGAAACCCGCGAAACATGTACTTTTTAGAAACTAGGTATTTCGACGATCACTTTTCTCTCCTTCGTCGATTTCGTCCGAGGTCCCGAGATTAGTGCTTTCAGCCTCCAAAGATTTCCTAGAGATGGGACCCACACACACTTGTATATAAGAAGAACCCTCTTCCTCCATTTCCCTTTTTCCAGCACAAGCTCAAGAACAACCTAGGGTTTTCTTTCTCTCTTTTCCTCTTCTTCTTGCTTCCCCATCCCAAGTCCCTACCAAATCTCACACCAATCAAGAAATGAACTTCACCCTCTTCTTCCTCACTACTAGAGCTATTCATTGATACCATTTGCGGAAGGATCTACTCAACTCAAGACCCTCATTGAGCCCACCTTTTCCATTTGGAGAACTTACGAGTAAGCTTTTTCCCTAATATCTTAGATCCATGTTCTTCTAGTCTTGGGAGAGCCCTATCTTCATTATTATGAGTTTCTTCTTCTTGTTTCTTGGTTTGACCCATTTTAGGGTTTGTTTTTTGGGGGTTTTTGTGTGTAGCTTGGTACTTGGCTTGGAAGAGTGGATTAGAGCTTGGATTTCTTGATTAGAGACCTTGAGGCAAGTGGATGTTTAGTTTTAAAGTGATTTCCATGATCAAATGTTTGTATTTATTGTATCATTTATGATGAGCTTTTACTTGCATTCGATGTGGTTTTAATGTTTTAAAAAGGGGTTGTTGAACCCATTCATTGTCTTGAAACATGATTGATAGCCTTTGTTTTATCTTGTGCTTGAAAACTTGAATGAATCTAGGTAATTGTGGTTAGGTCTTTCTCTTTTGATTGAATGAGCAAATGTATGAATGAATGGACTATTTGTGGAAGTGGTGAGAAGTTTTGATGAAGTTTTGAAGAGGATGTTGAGGTGCTTACATGCCCTCTTTGATGTATGTTAGGATCTCAAGAAGTGTGGGTTTGTAAGAGGAGAAGAATGGAGAAAAGAGCTGTACACGAAACCAGTTCTGGACAGTTCGCTCGAGCGAACTTGACACATCGCTCGAGCGAATTGCCCAGGAAAGGTTTCGTGCCATTCCAGAGAGCTGTTCGCTCGTGCGACCTTTATGACCGCTCGAGCGAACTCCTCCAACAGCCATCCAGAGAATGGTCGGCTCGAGCGTACAAATCATTCGCTCGTGCCGTCCTGAACTGAGCAGGTCCGCTCGTGCGAACTCCATGTCCGCTTGAGCGAACCCTCCCAGAAATCCATTCCAGAGAGCACATCGCTCGAGCGAACTACATGTCCGCTCGAGCGACGTGTACTGTTCATCTGGGGCCACTTTGGAGCAGACAATGAAATATCCTAGATATGGAGGGAGGTTGGTTAACGTCCCTATCGTGATGAGAAGACTCATAACTGTTGTTTGAAGCTCGAACGAGAAAGAAACCATAATCACAAGGATTCATTGAAGTTTTAGGAAATCTCCAAGTGCCTAAGGAGCCCGGAATGCCTCCAAATTCAAAGAGTATCAAGCAATTGTAAGATAAGCGTACGGGATCCCTATTCACTTGGATTAGTTTTAACCCGACACTGTCTTGGCTTTTCAAAAGGGTACTTTACCTTGTTATCCTCGAAATTGATGATTTGGGATCTATCATCCCGAAAACTTTGAAAGTATACTTGTACTGTTTTGCTAGCTTTGATATACATGCCAGACCTGATATGATAGCTGTGCCTTGAGCACCCATGTCTTGCCCGAATATAGTCTTGTACTTGATTTATGTTACACATGTCTTGATTTCCATGTTTTGACCTATGAGTCGGCACCACTAAGCTTGGATACCTTGTTAGTCTGATCTACTGACTAGGTGATCCCCCTCTTGTCCCGCCAACTGCAGTTTGGATCTTGCTACCCGGTTATTTAACCGTGGTCTTGTCCTGATACCGCAGATTGCTACTGTGGTTCCTGATGCCCGGCTCGCTACTGTGGTCATGTCTTGTATATAGTATATATGTATATGTATTTCGTTGTACCTCCTCACTTCGGTGACTGAGGTCAACGCCTTGACTTGCTTGCTCTATCACTTCGGTGATAGAGGATTTAGCTTCGTGTGGTTGCCATCTTGCTCGTTTCCTGATTTCCTTGGTTACCTTTACTTGTTTTACCTTGCATATATGTTTTTAACTAAATAATGCATCTATTCATGAAAGTATTATTTAGACAGGTTTAACTGTTTCCAAGGTAAATGTTTTAGCATTAAATGTTTTTAATTTTTATCCACCTGCCAGACCGTCGTGTCTGACCCCTTTGCTTTGGTACTCAGGTCCCGATGTTGGTTTCCCCGAGGAGGAGCCAGAGGAGGCGGTCGGAGAACCGCAACCGCTAGTCGAGTGGCGTGCCGACGATGTTATGTAAACATCGGGCTGCCGAGTTGCGAAACATTTTGGGGAATTATTTGGATAGTTTTCTGGTGGTTATTGTTTTGTTCATTGGCCTTTATTGGCCTCTAATTTTGGGAATTGTAATTAACTGATCTTCTTATTAAACTTGAATATGTACTTCTGGGTTATGCTTTAGGACATTGCTCATTCTGATACTCATATTCAAATGTAATCAGCCTTATTATTTTGGAAATGAAATACATGCATGATTTACCATACGCTTCCGCAATTATACTAAATGGTTATGTGTGTTGGAATATCCTCACCGCGGACACCTGTGGGAAATCACGTGCACGGGTAATGAGTGTTCTTTTGTTAACCCGTGTACGCTTGATCATAAACATACCTTTAATTGTTGTCATCACTCCATATGATCACAATATTGGCTTCATCACAATTAGTCCCGATCCCGGATTTGGTCCCTGAACCCGGTCCTGGGTCGCGACAGAATTTTGGTTGGGTCTCATCCACGAAGTGGGCCGTTTAATATAACAGAGATAGATTTTCTATAAGTGAGACCACGGCCTCACAAAATTATCGTAAACCTTAAGCCTTGGAGGATCAAGACTCAATGTAACTAGTAATAAAGACCCGTGCAATAGGAGGGAGCTACAATATGCCCAGACATTTTGTAGTAAAAAACGCCCCATTGTCTTGACTAATAAAAATGCCAACGTGGTCTTCTCCTTTCATATTTTTTCGGAAGAAAGTTAATACTAGGGATGGCAACGGGGCGGGTCGGGGGCGGAATTGGGTTGCCCCGTCCCCGCCCCGCACCTCATAGGTCCTCGCCCTGCCCCGCCCCGCCCTGCAATTCGGGGTATGTTAAATACCCCGTCCCCACCCCGACGTGCCCTGCGGGGCCCCGCCCCGATGTGGTGCACTGTTAGATTTTTAAAATTTTAAAAATGATCTAATATTAATATTATAAATTTTCCTTTTCCTGAAAATTTACCTATTTAAAGTGAGATTTATTCTTTTAAGATTTTCTCTAAACCCTTGAAGGCCACTAACATACACTTGAAGATATCATATATGCTTTGAGACATTCTTTATAAAAAAGGTAGTATCTCTCTAAAATATCATAAACTCCATCAATACTTTGTTTTACTTCATTTTTGATATTGAACTCCACTCACTAATAAAGAGGTTGATTACATATAATTAAAATTTATATAATTTATAGTGTTGTTAGTATTATTAGAATAATATTAAGTTACTAACTATAATCTACCTTGCTATTTATAATCATATAAGTTATTATAAGCGTATAGCATGATATATCTTGTAATGTTATATCAAATTAGTATAATTTATATTGTTATTAGTATGATTAGAATCATACCAATTATAATTTACCTTACTATCTCTAATCATATATGTTATTATAAGCTTAAAGCATAATCTATCATTCTATTATATTCGTTTTATTTAATATGATTTTTCATGTCGCAATTTAACATTATATATGGTTAAAGTCAAATAAGCTTAGATAGATTTTTTAACAACTATAATTTCATTAAATTTGAATAGAGGGAATTGGATCATATTATATGCTTTTATAATGTTTAGGGTTCAATCAATTACATGTTTAACTTTAAAAAAAGTCTTCAATCAATCTACTTAACCCTTAATAACAACATAAAATCAATATATACATTTACATATAAATATGTTTATTTATTATAAAAGAAATCTAAAATATATATATTTTTAGAGGATTATTAATTTCGGGGCGGGGCAGGGCGGAGCAAGAAACAGACCCATCCCCACCCCACCCCGGATTTGGGGTAAGTTTTTTTGCCCCGTCCCCTCCCCGTCTAATAGTCGGGGTGGGGAAAACCCGTACAAGGTGGGGCGGGTACTTCGGGTTGGGGCGGGGCGGTCTAAAAATGCCATCTCTAGTTAATACATTTAAATGCTTAATTTCTCTCAGAAATAGGAAACTATTCCATCCTAGTCTTTCTCCTTTAAAAAAGTAATTTAATGCTGAAAGTCTAGGATCCTAACCCGGGGGGGTGGGTGCGTTGAATAGGGTGAGCTACAACTTAGAGACCAATTATGACCAATTTTAAACTTCCTTAAATCAATTAGTCACTTGCAGGGTTCAAAATCGCGGCCGTTACCGTTACATAACGGCCGTTACGTAACGGTAACGGTTGGTACCGTTACGTTATATAGTATATAACGGACGCGATATGTAACGGGGTAAAATATCGGCAAAATAATGGATTATAACGGCCGTTATATTCAAAATAATGGCTGTTATATCGTCTGACGGAATTTTTTTTTTTAAAACGCCTCTTCTGCCTTCTTCTTTCACTTTTTTCATTCTTTTTCTTCCCTGAGAGTTTCCTAAGGCTTCTTAAGGGTTGCTACAACTTCTAAGGCATGGAAAAGCTTAAATCTAAGCTACTTTTGGGTAGATTTGTATGTGGGGAAAGCTAATCAAACTCAAGGGACCTCTTTGGTAAGCTTATTTTTTTTGTTTTTTGAAGTTCTTTTCAAGATTCAACATCAAAATAACTTAGAGATGGTTGAAATGTGTTAGATCTGTACTTTTGGAGCAAAAAAAATTCAAGTTTTAACACTTTTTGTAATATTTTTTATTTTTTCATTATTTTAATCAAAATTATTTTAGGTTTTCTTTTTAAAAGATTGTGTAATACATGGATCAAAGGCTTTATATTGAGTTAGATATGATGTTACTCACTAATTTTTCCCTAGATCTAGTGTTTTAAGGTGTAGATCTAGATTTTTTTTGTTTTAAAAATTTGGGGCTTTTCTTGATATCATTTACATTTTTTCAAATTAGTGTTCAAATGCATTAATAATGTATTAGTTTAAAATAGATCTACACTTTTGGAACAAAAAAGTGTGAGTTTTAGCACTTTTGTAACATTTTTTATTTTTTTATTATTTAAATCCGAATTATTTTAGATTTTTTTTTTTTTTTTTTAAGATTGTGTAATACATGAACCAAAGGCTTTATATTGAGTTAGATATGATGTTACTCACTAATTTTTCCCTAGATCTAGTATTTAAGGTGTAGATCTAGATTTTTTTTTATTTTAAAAATTTGGGGCTTTTCTTGATATCATTTACATTTTTTCAAATTAGTGTTCAAATGCATTAATAATGTGTTGGTTTAAAATAGATCTACACTTTTGGAACAAAAAAGTGTGAGTATTAGCATTTTTTTTAATATTTTTTATTTTTTCATTATTTAAATCCGAATTACTTTAGTTTTTTTTTACTTTAAAGTGATTGTGTAATATTCAATACATGAACCAAAGGCTTTATATTGAGTTAGATTTGATGTTAGTCACTAGATGAATGTCCAAAAACTTACATTTCTTAAATATTTATTTTCGGATTTTTTAATAAATCAATATTAAAATATATTTTTTTGATGATTTGTCTAACATTTTGTTGTTTTATTATTCTAGGTTTAATGTATAACTCATGTGTATGTTTCTAATGCTAAATGTACTTGAAAAATGGATATAAAACATTTTGTTTTAAGCTTCTATGTTTCAAATTCTAAACTACTTTGCTTTATGGATTATGTGTTTAGTGTTATTCTTTTGTAGAAAACAATGATACGTGAAGTTGACCCGGCGTGGCAACATGGTGTTGATGTGGATGGAAAAAAGAGTAAAATTAAATGCAATTATTGTGGTAAGGTTGTAACTGGGGGAATCACTAGATTGAAGGAACACTTGGCACATAAATCGGAAAATGTGGCAAAGTGTACCAAGGTATCCCCAGAGTTAAAGAAGGAAATGCAAGCATTATTAAATGCAGGGAAGCAAAAAAAAGTAGTAACTGAGAAAAGGAGAGAGGCAGAGTATGAAGCATGTAGAGAAGAGGTGTATGGGCCTAGGGAGGTGCTTGACTCAGACGATGATGAGGAGGAATTGGATGTAGATAGAGCAAGGAGAGAGAGCATGAGATCATATAATGAGGAAGAAGAGAGGAGAAGAATGATCTATGAGTCTGCTTCTAGAGGGGCCTAATAAGAAGAGGGGGGTGACTCAGTTAGTGGTGGTGGTGGGATGCTGCGTCGGATGTTTAGTAAAAAACAGACTCGCCGACCACTGGATTGGTTGGAGTCTAGCGAATCTCCCACACAACAGGCTCGTAGACCAGAAATTGTGGGTCCAATTGACCCAGCTGTTTATAGGTCTCCATTTGCAAAGCAACCTTCTATAGCCAAAGCCTTAAGTGGGAAGATGGGTTATGCAAGAAACATGTTGGTTAGGGCATTTGGGAAATTCTTCTTCGATGGAGCCATTGCACCAAATAAGGTAACTTCACCCTATTTGAAGACCATGTTAGACGTTGCTGCAGAACATGGTCCGGGTATAAAGCCACCCACACTGGATGAGATTGGCCACTACTGTGTTGAAGAGGAATATAAAAAGACGATGGATTGGGTGAATACCTTTAAGAGGATCTAAAGAGAAAGTGGTTGCACACTCATGTGTGATGGGTGGACTACCATCACTAGACGGTCCCTATTGAATATTTTAGTACATTCATCTTTAGGTACTGTTTTTATTAGATCGGTTGACGCAACCGAGTACGACAAAGATGCGACGTACTTGAATAAGCTTTTCAATGAGGTAATTGAGGATATTGGGGCAGAATGTGTTGTTCAGATCATCACAGACAATGATGGAAGCATGAAGAAGGCAGGAACGATACTCATGCAGCAAAGGCCCGATATTTTTTGGTCTTCATGTGCTGCACATTGCTTGGATTTAATGATTAAAGACATCGCTAAGAGGAAAATGATAAAAGGTGTGATATTGAAGGCAAAAAAGATCACTAATTTTATCTATCAGTCGAACAGGCTCATAGCAATGATGAAGAAATATATGGACAACCATGAGCTACTACGGCCCGGCATTACAAGATTTACCACCCACTTTATAGCTCTAAAAAGCCTTTATAAATACAGAGGAGGGCTACACCAACTATTTACATCACAAGAATGGTTGGAATCAAAGTGGGGGAAGAAGCCGACACCCAAGTAAAGCAAGTTGTAAAGATTGTGCAATCTAAGAGATATTGGCCATTTGTTGGTGAGACCTTAAAGGTTTTAGAGCCTTTGATAAAGGTCCTTTGGTTGGCCGATGGAGATGACAAGCCTACAATGGGCTTCTTGTATGAGGCCGTAGATCGAGCTAAGTTAGCCATACGGGCAAATTGCAAATACTACAAGGCTTATTGGGAGATCATCGACAGACATTGGAAAAACCAACTCCATCATGACTTGAACGCTGCAGGTAAAGAATCACAGATTGAGACTGCATTTCTAACTATTGTTAAATTGTGATTTTATTTCTCTAAATTAATATACTATGCATGTTATTTCTTCAACCCACAGTATCGATACAATGAAAATGAAGATAGAAGCTTAATAGATGAGATATGTGTAGGTCTAAAAAATGTTATTGAAAAACTTGATGCGAATGAGGATGATGCATGTGAGGCTATTAACCAAGTAAGTGTAATGGACTAAGTAATGGGTACCTTTTTTTTTTTAGCATAAAGAGTTAGTTCATCCTTATTTTATTTATGGTATATCCCAGATTGATATATACAATGAAGCCTTTGGTAGTTTTGGGACACCGACCGCCAGACGAGCTATCATGAAGTCATTTCCAGGTAAAGATCATGGTAATTTCATTCATTCTACGTCAGTTTAAAAGTTGAGTCATGTATGATTTAATTAATAAATATACTTCCATTTTATTTTCAGCTGAGTGATGGTTAAACTATGGAGAAAGTGCTCCAATATTAAGGAAAATAGCAATGAAAGTCCTTAGTCAAACAACTACATCATCAAATTGTGAGAGGATTTGGAGCACCTTTTCATTCATTTACACTAAAGTGAGAAATCGGTTGACAATGCAAAAGTTGAACAAATTGGTGTATATACATTACAACATTAAGCCCCGCAATAGACAAAGAAGAAGGAGAGAGTTTGAGGGCCAAACAGATTACTTCTGCCCAATCAATCTGAACTATATTTTTTTCAGAGAATGATGATGTGTTGGCACAATGGATAGAAGAGGTAGAAGAGCCAGTGCTAGATCATGATGAACAGATTGGTGATATGGTACAGGATTTGACTGGGGAAAGGCTAGAGCCAATGAGAGCTGCCGAGCACCTACGCGAGATAAATCTTACCCATCAACGAGGCGTGGGGTCGACCCTCAGGAGATGCGAGATGAGGTTGATGATGATGATGACACTAGCATCAGCAGTACTAGCTCATCTTCAAATGTGCTGCATGATTCTAATGGGGATGACGGTGGTAATGGTGGTGGAGATGGTGGTGATGTACCACCCCATATGATGGAGACAGTAGAATATTTTCCTTCTTCTGGTAACATAGACCCGACCCGTGGGTACCGGAGAATTGTCCCACCAACCGAATCATCACATGTAGGTGCTAGTGGTAGTGGATATGGCGGGGGAGAGTGTACTAGTGGTGGTGATGTTGGCCACCAACAAGTCATGTATGGTGACTACTATGTATTACATCCACATCAGCACCTTGAACTTCCCCACGAATTTTATCAGCAGCACCAAGACTACCCTCAGTTATCTCAGTCAACTAATGCTCAGCCTCACTTTATGAAGTAATCTTCATTCCTCAACCACATCCACAGTCACAACAACCTTATGGGCACTATGGGAGTGGAGGCTGTGTAACACAACAATTTGGTGCCATCTACCCTTCAAGAAATTGTGATGATGATGATAATATCGAGCCAGGCCGCCACTCGTTCTGGCATTAGGCACATGCACTAACTCTATTAGTATTTATTTCTTACTTGTAGATTTTAAATGTTTGACACTATTAGTTTGCCCAAAATTATGATTGCATTATGTCAATTTTATGATATTTCAGCTTATTTTAGTATATAAATCGATACAGCAATGATACAGGATATTATAACTTGAGGGGACCGTTATTTTCCTTTAAATTGTGCACTAATGGAAAAAAATATTATTTTATATCATTTTATAATATTTTGGATTTTTTGGATATTTTTTCGGATTTTTTTGGGGTCAAATAAAAATTCGCTCCGTAATGGGCCGCGATGGCCGCGAACCGTAATAACCGCGAACCGCGATGTGATGACTGCTAATCACGATTTTGAACCATGGTCACTTGTGATGATAAGAAAACTAAATGCGGAAGCTAATAAGAGGAATCATCATAAGAATCACCACTACACAAAGATTTATAGTGGTTTGGCCTCAATGCCTACATTCACTACCAGCTTGTGATTCAACATCCCACCAGATTTCTACTATCTATGCTTTTCAACAAGGCTTAGCAATAACCTCTAACAAAGTGCTTTTCTAGGCTAAACAATAGCCTTTACAAAATGCTTTTCTAAGGCTAAGCAATAACCTCTACACTATGCTTTTCTTAGGCTAAGCAATAACCTCTTCACTATGTTTTTCTTAGGCAAAGGAATAACCTTTCTAAGATTAGATTTCTCAAATAAGTATCTACAGAAAACACTTTAAGAGATACAATTAGAGCTTAATACATTTACCTCTAACATAGGCTGATATGAAAGTTAAAACAAGATACAAACATACACTAACAAGTAGCTAACGTGAGTGCTCAAAGTGTATGAATGTTTACTTCAATCAATTTCTAAAATGAAGTTCTTAAATGAATGCTTGATGCATTTAAAAATCTCAGCACATAAATCTATGATTGAAGTGATAATCACATGAGTTAATCAAAAGAACTTGGAAAGACATTCCTATCATACTACACAAGTTATATGAAAGTTTAAAGATCACAACACATGTGATTGAGACATAAGTGTTTGCTAAATCAATCTAATATGCTTAAGTGATTTAATGTTTGCAAAACAACTCAGTCAACGCTAGAAATCATACCAACATAGGGTTTCAAAGATTTGAATGAGCATGGATTTCAAAAGAATGAAAATCGAAGCTTTACTTGGAAAGATATACCTTTATCTCAAGCCTTTTGGATTTCCATTTCTCCTCTAGCCTCCTTAGTTCATTCCCCTTTCTTAGGCTTCAAAACGGCTCCAAAGATTCAAACAACAAGCCTCCTTGAAGTGAGGAATGAAATGGACTTTTATACAAAAAATAGTCCAACGGCTAGTTTGTCGACCCCATGAACCTTCGGTCGACCGGGTCCAACGGTCATATTTCCCAATGGCTAGTTTGCCTGTTCGACCTGGTGCAAGGCTTAGTCGACCGGGTACACTGGTCTGGCTGGAGTTCCTTTCAAAATTTGAAAATTCTGATTAATTGACCTGGGAACTCAAGGCCAATATGATTCATGCATAACTTGATTTTTCAGAAACACACATCAAGAACTAATCTTTCAAAAGTGCATTTTAAGTTCTAAAACATGCAGGATGATGTCTTTGAAAATCAAAGACATATGTAAGTCTAGGCTCCATATTTCAAGGCCTAAACTACGATGCATGAGTGTGTGATCAGTTGACGGTGAAAGTGATAGTGCATCCATCAAATTAGCAACATACATAAACCCTAACAGTCTCCCCTTTTGCAATTTGATGGCAGCTAAGAAGATTACAACACTTCTAGGACTTTAGCACTTTTGAATTGTTCTGTTCTTAAAGTCTCTTGAATGCAGCTTTGACCGAACGATCGATTTGTCATGAGCTTTTACTCTTTCAAGTTCTCTCCCCTTTCGTTAGAGCTCTCCCCTTGCTCTAAGCTTTTCCGCTATGCTCTCTGAACTTTCGATTCGCATTCAAGCGTTCTCCCTCTTTGTTCTTTAGATAGATCTCCCCCTTAGTTAGATCTTCCCTCCCCTTTTGTTGGATCTGATATTCTCTCCCCTTTTGTCATCGAATTGCAAAAGAACCTACATACATGAGAAAACAAATACCTTTTAGTAGCACCTGTTACCAAATGAAATTGAAAATGTAGTGCAAAACATGTTTTCATGTATATTGGTTGTCTATGCAGTGTTTGAATGAAGTGTGAGAACCCACCCCTAATTTCCTAGTTTAGTGTGGTTTTAATCGTGATTTAGTTTTCTCAGTGGTTTTAGTGGTTGTTTGTTTAACTTTCTTAGTTTAACTACCATTTTCCTTGGTTTTGAAAAGTTTTGGGAACTTTCTTAACTTGTGGGACCCTTTGGGGGTTCTTATTGAGATTTTGTGTGAACTTGGGATTTATTTTGATTTCCAAAAAAAAATTTATGTTTTCATCCCATTTAACTTATATTGTTAATCCCTACAACTTTCATGTTGGACCCGTCCTCGTTTGAAACTCCTAAACCCGACTTTTCTAAATTTGAGGGCAAAACAGTCTTTTCACCCAAAATCTGGACACGATTTTCAATGTCACCAAAACCCATAAAATATATACTTTTTGGAAACTAGATATTTCATTGATTAACTTTGTATTCTTCGTCGAATCCATTTGAGGTCCCAAAATGTATGTTTTTAGCCTGACAAATGTTTTAAGTTGTGGGACCCATCTCCCCTTTGTTATAAAAGGAACCATTCTTCTCTTCTCTTCTTCCTTGACCTAATTTCTAAGAGAGGAGTAGCCCCATCAGCCATGGTTTTTCTCCATCCCTTTCTTGCTTTCTCCATCTCATAGCACCACCAAACCATTACTAAACCTAGATTGGACTCTACCATTTTCATCATCATCTCAGGAGCTATCCATTGATGTCATTTTTGAAGAAAACCAAGCTTTTCAAGATTTCCTTTGAACAACCTCTTGCTTTTTGAAGAACTTCCAAGTAAGGGATCCTTGTAATCTTTTGGATTTGTATTCTCCTACCCTTTGAGAAGCTTTGTTTTGATTATTGGAAGTTTTCCTTTTTATTTGGTTTGGTTTTGCCATTTTAGGGTTTTATTTTTGGGGGTTTTGCTTGTAGCTTGGATTTTGGCTTGGAAAGTTGGTTTAGAGCTTGGATTGCTTGTTAGAAGACCTAAGGCAATTGGATGAAATGATTTATTTTCATTAATCATGTTTTTATGCAAATGATTAGCTTTTATTAATGATTTTTCATTGCTTAAGCTTGGTTCATTCATGCTTTTTATTGAGATTTCAAATGCACTAATTAGTGTACTTTCTAGTATATTACTCTCTTGAAAATGTTAAATATTTCAAATGCAAGTAAATATTCAATTAATATGGTATATGTTGTTTAATGAGCATTTGTTCTCTTCTTAAAATCTAAGATTTCTTACCTTAGTTTATTGATTTCTCACTGAAATGTTCAAGAGATGATTTATGTCTATTGTTTCTCTAAGTTGATGTTTCAACTATATGGATTTTATTTAGCAATGAGTTGTCTTTGGATTGGTTATATGTATTTCAGAATTTTAGAGATTTTGGTGAATGTTAATGTTTTGTTCACTGTTAAAAATTCATGGAAATAATGGAATGATTTAGTGTATGATGTTTTAATGGAGTTTGTTAAGGCTAGGAGAAAGCCCAAATTGTATAAGAATGGAAATAGAAGGGATTGGGGGAGAAGAGAATGAAAAATGCACAAAAAGTGCAAATTTCTGCACTTGAAACGGGCCCAGGCAGCAGCCTGGCCCGCACGAGCGGGCCTGGGCTATTTTCTGGGCCACTTTGAAACGCCCATAACTTTTGATTCCCATGTCGGAATTGGACATTCTATATACCGTTGGAAAGCTCTCGAAGCGAGGAATCCAATGGTATAATTATCTTAGTGATCAGGGATTGGTAATGAAAGTGAATATTTGGATCAATGAAATGAAATGCTTGAAGTGTATCAATTGAATGGAAAAATGAAAGAAAGTTTTGACATGGGATTTTACCCGAGAATTCTTATGAGTCTTAAAGCATACTTTATAATCTTAAGTGTTGTGGATTTTCATTGGTGCCAAACTCATTATTATAAATCAACATTTAGATATTAAGTATGCATTGAGACCTCCCTTGGTAAGCCATTGAATCACATACATTATTCCATTCCATGTTACAAAAGTTATACGCTCTTTTTGTAAATTGATTTGAAATGTACTTGAGTGGTTCGCCACGATTGAAAATGACATCTTGAATGTATAAGTCCTAATTGATTTTATATTATGGATTTCTTATGGTTGAATGTGAATAGGATGAAGAGGTTGGGCTCATTTGTGAAATATTGCTAACCGAGGGTTGTCCGAAATTGCAATTTTGAAAGATTTCTTTTAAAGAAAGTGTGGAACTATATTGAAGAAGAAATCCCTTTATCATGTTGTTGTTTAGGTCTTGTAGACTTGTCAATGTATATAAGGTCCCGGCATGTTATCAATTCTTAAAGAGTACCAAATGCATATCAAATTCGACATACAGAACCCTATTTACATTGATTCAAATCTTGGACTTTCAACACTTGGCCCGGAGAATATATAGAAACCCATTATGTCGTATTTAAACTCGAATTTCACTCGTATACTTTAAATCTCGTGTTTTATGACTAGACTTACCCGACAATATCGAAATTCATGTTTTTAGCATTGTTGCTAGTCCGTGCATGCCCGACTGATACAGATATGTTTTTGGTGCTCATGAGCATCCCGTCTCGTCATATGTATTTATTTGATTTGATTTCTTGTATATGACCCATGAGCCAAAACCTTGAGGTAAGATGGGGCCAGAGTTTTGTAGTACGAGCCCATGAACCAAAAGGAGAACATGCGTATATGTATTTGTTTTGTTTACTTGCATATAACCTATGAGTCGGCACCACTAAGCTTGGATGACCTTGTCGGTCTAATCTACCGACTTGGAGATCCCTTCCTGTCCCGCCAGCTGCAGCTTGGATCCCGTTACCCGGTTTATTAACCGTGGTCTTGTCCCGACACCGCAGATTGCTACTGTGGTTCCTGATGCCCGGCTCGCTACCGTGGTCATGCCCCGTATATAGTATATGTATATGTAAATTTCATTGTTCCTCCTCACTTCGGTGACTGAGGTCAACGCCTTGATATGCTTGCTCTATCACTTCGGTGATAGAGGATTTAGCTTTGTGTGGTTCCCATCTTGATAGTTCCTGATCCTTGATACCCTTACTGCTTTATATTGATCATGTCTTTTCTTAGTAAATGATGCATTATTTATACATGTTTTAAATGAGTTCCCGATTTGTGAAATGTTTATGTTTTATACATGCTTTAAAGGAATATATGTTTTGTCAAATATTTATGTTTCATACCCATTTTATATGAATACAGTATTTTGTCAGATATTCATGATTTCCTATACATTTGTAATTATGTACAATTTTGATCAGACAGCATGATTTATTGCATGTTTTATCGTTCAGTATATTGTTATATCTTTTCACCCACCTGCCAGACCGTCGTGTCTGACCCACTACTTTGGTACTCAGGTCCCGACTTCTTCACCCGAGATGAGTGCACGTATTGGCTGTGGAGCCATGAGCTTACAGGTTGTTTGTCGGCTATGTCATGTACATATGGAGCTTGACATCGGTATTACGTCACATATGGGGTAGTAATTATTAGCTTGTTTTGTATGGCTTCTATTAGCCTCTTGCTTGGGATTGTAATTAATACACATTGTTATTTGTAACTTGAACATATATGGGAATGTAATACCCTGTTACTGTCAGCTCTGTACTTTTATTGTGATGGTTTATTCCAGTCTGAGATGGATCATTGATAAAATGACTTATGCTTGGGTTGAGTGCGGTGCGGAATCCAATGGCCACGGACTCCGAGTCACAACACCATGAAAGCTTCCGCTAAATATTCAGAGTGTGTTGGAATTTGTAATCCTCACACACGCGGATCTTGGGAGAAACATAACTCTCAATTCACGGACCCCGGGTTTGGGGTCGTGACATGAAGCTAAGGCAAAACATATTAGTTGAGAGAATTTATAGCTCAAAGCAACATAAACATTCATCAATTAAGGAATATAACAAGAAGATAAGAGATGAATGATCGACACTTAAATGTTCAACGCTTAACCGCAAGACTACCGTGTTGTCAAGTAGTAAAGGACTCAAGAGTCCAGATTATCGATCCCACAAGAAGAGGAGACAAATGAAGTGAAAAAAAAAAAACTAATAAACTATGCAATATAAATGACTAATTAACAATATAAAATAAGACTAAACTAGTGTATGAATGGTGATGGAAATGAAAAATTTAAGGTGAAGATGTGGTGTGAAATGTGTAGGATTTTAAAACAAATTATGTGAAATGTAGATCTAACAATCTAAAAGTAAAAATAACAAATCAAATAAGGATTTAAATTAACAACAATAAAAAGAAGAGATTAGGCAATCCAAAATCCACTAAGTATGTAATTAATTCAAACAATGCATCTAATTCAATCCACAAATCTACAATCCAATTAGTAATCTCTTGCCTAATTGGATTGGATGATATAACAATGAAAAATAAGATAAAGAAAATAAAAGGCCAAGATCCTAAATCATAACCTAACTATCCTAACAATTAATCATCAAAATCAAGTTACAAAAGATCAAAGATAAGGGCTCTAGAGCATGCTAAGTGAGAGAACTTAATCCAACTACAAAGCATCAATTGAGATTATCCAAGCATCAAGTGTAGAGATAGAGCATGAGAAATGAGAGAGATTAGCACAATTAGATCTAAAATCTACAAATCAATCAAGGCATAAATAGGGAATTTAAACTAAAACATGCATGTAAATGAACTAATCACATTACTTCGCTTCAAAAGAAGAGCCTAATCCAAAAGCTTTAGCCACTAAACATCAAGAAAGAGCTCCAAATCTTCATTAATGATCTTCAATTACACACCATCTCTAGACTAGCTACAAAGAAGCTCCTAATTACATTCTAAAAATAAAATTGCAAAATGACTAACTTACCAAAAGATCTTCCATCTTCTTTTACTCTACAAATACATTCCAATTTATAGGAATATTGAATACATTTGATTTGCTCATTTCATTTCACAAGGATTGCTTCCATTTGATTGGTTGCAACCTGAAGACTTTTGATTGGCTCATTTGCTTTCACATGGATTGCTTGAATTTGATTTGGAGGCTTTTCATTGGCTTTTTTGCTTGCAACAATCTTTCATTCCAAAAGGATATGTGCCTTTTGCTTTATGTGGTCCTTCATTTTGGAGGATTTTGATTGGCTCATATTCTTTCACATGGAAAATTATATGCATTGTTAGGATTTGAACCCATAACCTATTTCGTACCATTCCAAGCTCTAACCAATTAATCAACCACTCCTTTGTGTTAGAAAGCGACTTCTATTATCTTTAAAGTCTCCTCCTCTTATTTTGGAATTCTTCAACACTTCACCAAGATTTCTTCAATAAGATTTCTTCATGTAACTTCTTTATTAGAAATCTCTTCTTAATGTCTTGGGACACTAGCCGGAAGGTTAGGGTAGTCGCGGTGTCTACCTACACAAGAGAAATTACATAAAAATGCGCCACAAATAATCGGATTTATGCAAGATAATCCGATAATATATTAATGTAATAGAATGATAAAATCTCTGTGTAAAGCAAATGATATGCATATGAGATGCCGATAAAATTCAGACTAATGAGGGGTAAAATATGCAATATTTAACACTCATCAATGAACAAGTGAAACTGTAGATTCATTGATTAAAAATAGAACTTTAGTACAGTTTTCACTAATTACTTGACCAATACAAAACTCAAAATATCATGGTCAGTAATCAAAGCAAAATAACAGTCAGTTGATAGACAAAAATACGTAAAAAAGTGACAGTCTAACACTATCCCCTGCAAAAATGAATGCCCCCCCAAGATCTAAGATGAATCTGAACGAGATGGGGGCATCACATCATCATGACGCCTGCAGCTGCTGGAGATGTTCGAGAGGTATTTCAAGGATTTCTTCAGAAGCATCTTCATTCTTGATATCTCTTCTCGAAACTCCTAAAACTCTGTACGAATAGTAATAATAGCTTGTTCAACAGAGGTCAATCTGTCTTCCAGAGTACGCTGCTGAGGGGGTTGTGAGGATGTTTACTGATGAGGCTGAGTATCATTTGCTACTGGATTTGCTGTCTTTGTCTTTGCAGCCTCTATCTCTGCATCTCCTTCTGCAATTGGGTTCACTCGTTAAACAAAAATTTCAAAGGTTTTTTTTTTCTTGTGGGAAAAGTTCTTCTCATGTGGGAACCCTAGGCCATGGAATCAAGCTTGGAAACATGTTTTAAATCATTCTAAGAGTTTTAAAAACATGAAACCTGAGATGCCCAAGATGAATTGAAACTTTTAAAATCATTGACATGCTTGATTCATAAAACTTTTTTTCAAAAATAAATGCATCCAAGTTTAAAATCAAAACATGCATGAACCAATATTTCTAAAAGTCTTAAAAACAATGCGTGTGTCAATCAAGATTTCAAGTTTTCCAAAGTCAATGTATGTTTGAAAATTTGAATGATGCTAAAATGATAATGCTTCCATCAAATTGAAAAACACAAAATCCCTAACAAATGCTACCACTGTTATGGTTGTTCAATGCTTTCCTATTTTTTCTCCTTCTCAATGGGGCCCTTTTATTTGTGATGAATCTAATTAATGGTTGATTTGATATCAAATTAGAAATAATGCAAATCTAATTCAATGCTATCTATCATATGCACGTCCAAAGAGAGGTCCTTTTGTTCTTCAAATTTGAATCTCCTATTTTATAGCTTGATATGATTGAATATGTCTTATTTAATCCTATTCCCTCTCAATCTACACATTCTCCTAAGAGGGTGAGCAATATATATATATATATATATATATTGACACACGCACACGCACACACACGCACACACCTCTTTCTCTCTACACATTCTCCTAAGACAGTGAGTGTAAGACTCCGACCCAGGTTTGATATAATTAGGGCTATTTAAGCTGAGTATTATCTCTCTAAGTGGGATTAGGGGACGTTTGAGTTAGGTTGTGAGTTTGACTAAATTTTCAAAGCTTGGGGAATTTTTGAGAGCCTTGGACCTTAGTTTGACACGCTCAAGGAGGCCTGTGTCACTCGTGTAAGAGTGGAGGGATTTATACTTGATTGTGAAGAATTCCGATTTTGACTTCTTTTGATAGGTCATATTAGCCCCGACAACTTTTGTATTCATTCCATCCGGGCTCAAAGCCTAGAAATCCAGTTTCCAACAAAAGGACAAAACATGCTTTTCATATCAAATATGTGCATGAATTTTGATGTTTTCAAATCATGACGAAAATATACTTTTCGAAAACTAGATTTTTCGACAATCGATCTTCTCTTCTTCGTTCACCTCATCCGGGGCCCACAAATAGGGTTTCCAAGCCCTTTAAGTTTTAGGGCCAATGGGACCCACTCTCCACTTAACCCATAACAAAACTCACGCACACTGCTCCTTCATTTTGTTTCAACTGAACCAGAGAAGAGCCTTCCCTTCTTCTTCCTTTCTAGCCCCTTCATCCTCTTGCATACCTCACCAATTGAGCTTGAAGAAAAAATCTGATTTCACCTCCATCTCCCCATCTTCTTAGCTTTCCATTGCTACCATTCTTGAAGGATTTCTGTTGGCATCATCTTCTTCTCTAACCTTTCCATCTCGAATAGAGCTCTTCTAGTTAAGCTATGGTGTTCATCTTCAATCCTTGATTTTGTTAAGTCCCTTAGAGCCTCAAAATCATGCATGCAAGGTTTACTTTGGAGGAACCCTTTCTCTTTTAAAAATTTTGGGGTTTTTGTTTAGTTCCCATGACGCCTTTTGTAGATTGAAAATGTCAGCTATAGAGAGGAGTGTTGGGAGACCCTTTGAGTCCATCTTGAGCTAAGGCAAGTGAATGAATTAGTTGTGAATGTGCATGCAAGTAATTTGGTGAAAAATCCTATTATAATGCCATATCTTTGAGCAATTTAATGTGTTATGATATCTTGATTGAAATGATTTTTGTTGTAGTATGACTATTAGAGCACGCATGTCAATTTGCTTCAGTTTTCTTGCTCAGTTCTCAGTATATTTGGAATTTTAGTTTATTGTATGATATTGTGTTCAATTGATGATTGGTGGAGGTGTGGATGGTGGATGGTGTGTTTTGATGGAGGTTGGTGTGTTGAATGGTGAAATTTAAAGCATTGGAGGCTCTCTAATTGTAGGAAAAGTCATGTGTAGAAGGAGAATTGGTGGTTCGAGAAGCAAGTACAGGCTTTGGAGTTCTGAACCCAGAATTGGTCAAGGGTCGGTTCACCGAAACTAGGTTCGGTTCCGAAACCAAAAATGAGAAAAAAATTTCAAGGAACCAGGGTCAGTTAATCGACACTTGACTGACACCTCACCGAACTTTTGTTGGATTGGAATCTAGAGAGCTCAATTTCTGTCAGGATGACACTCGATCACTGTTGGTCAACCGAGGTCGGTTAACCGACAGTTAACCGAGTTTTGACTTAGCTTCTTGGAATTTGGAGAAACAAGGGAATGCAGGGATTTTATCCATAGACACTTGGACCTTGTCACATCAGGGTTTTACACTCGGATTTTGGAATGTCGTAAAATTTCAGGCACCAATTACTATGAATATTTGACATTTGGCCTCCAAATGTATATCTAGCCAATGGACATGGTCTCATTAAGCTAATGGGAACGTGAGTCGTGATTTAACATTTTTTAACTAAACCCCTTTTGATTTTCGACAACCTCATTTCTAAAGTGGTGATTTTCAAAGGTATTTACCTAAGTGTCCAGCTTTGGAATTCAATTGGGAGAAATGATTTCAGTTGTACTATGTCAAGGCTACCCTTTTGAGATTTTTGTGTGTGTGTTTTTAATAGAAGTGTGGGTAGTTTCTGTTGACAAAAGTACGGAGTTTTGTTTGAAAGCTTGCATGGAATTCTGTGTCGGCACCGCTAAGCTTGGACAACCTTGTCGGTTTGATCATCCGACTCGGGTTCTTAAACATGTACCACTGCAACTTGGAATTTGTGTGTGTGATATTACCCGTTATGCAGCGGGACTTTCGTGTGATGCTCAACTATACTGAGTTACTATAATTATAAGCTCGTGTGTTCCTTTCACCTTGTGCGATGGAGGTTATATATCGTGTGTGCTCCTGCCACCTAGGTTATGGAGAATATAGCTGTGTGTGGTTGCCAATGTGTTAGATTGAGTTGTTCAATTGATTTCCATCATGATTTAAATGAAATGAGTATTTCCAGAATGTAATTGTTTTCCTCATCTTTCTTATTTAAGTCATGATTTATTATTTGTTAAACTTATTCATATCATCGCTTGTTTATCACCTCTTTCAATCACCCGCCAAACCATCATGTTTGACCTTGTAATTTGGTGCTCAGGCCTAGGTATCGCTTCCCCTGAGGAGGAGGCGGTTGAGCCGATGTATGCTAGAGAGTGGTAGCGTGGCAATGTTACCTAGACGTCGGGTTGGGCCCTGAGCTGTGTCATTTTGGGGAGTATCCAGTTATTTCGGGATTTTGTCATATATCCTTTGTTGGCTTGTCTTTTGGGATTGTATACTTTAAACGTCTTGTGTGATGTAAACTTTGAACTTTAAATTTATGGGTATGCTCGCTATGTTTCCCTCTTTGACATGAGCCTCTGTATTCCTAGATCCCTTGACTCACATGTGTGTTTGCTATATGCTTCCACAATCTATTTCTCATGTTTGTTTGAGAGGTTTTCGAATGTGGAATCCTCATCGCAGAAACCTATGGGAAACAACGTGAGCAGATGAAATTTCCTGGCCAACCGTGCCGCAGTCCCGAATTAGGACCTTGGTTTATTGTGTTCTTGGTCCGGGGTCGTGACAGTGAGTAAATACAAGTAGGTGGGATGGATGTAGGGTTGCAAACTGGTATTTTCTTTTCCTATTATCTGGAAGTTCCAACCCGCAAAAAACCAAGTCAGGAACCTAATTTAGGTTCCAATTCATAAACGGGTACGGGTCCGGAACCCAATTTAGGTTCCGATTGTTAAACGGGTCTAGTTCTAGGTCCATATAGGTTTCGACTCGTGGACCCGGGACCCGACATATGAATCTTTGATATTACAAATTGTACCTCAAAATAAACTCTTCTTTTAAAATTTTTTTATGTATAATACTGGAGGTAGTAGACTTGATGTACTATGATAAGTTGAATGATATGATTATTTTAAGAAAAGAAGAGAAATTAGAATTAATTTTGGAACTAGATTCCATTCCTCTAGGTGGAACCAGTTCCGGAACCGGATCCGTATTCTGCTATCGAAACCGGGTATGGAACCAACAAAACAGGTTCTGAGTCAAAATTAGATCCGGAACCAGAACCGTTATTTAGAAACGGGCCCGGGTCTACTATGGTTCTAATCCGAAACTGTCCCGTTTGCAACCTTAGATGAATGGGTTCTTGGGGCATTTTGTAGGATTCTCTCTTTATATGTATATTGTATTTCACATTAAAAAAAAAAAATTATACATGAGAACTTATTCAAAAAAATAAGTTGTGCTGTAAAATTATATAAGCTACAATTATATTTGAATTGATTTTAAAGTAGAGACGGTAAAAAGAAATATTTTAAGTTAAAATAGTATTCAACTCATCTCTTAATAAGTTACTAAAATGTAAAATAATAAAAACAATTCTAAAAAACGTATATAAAAAATGCTATATTCTTTAAGACTTTATAAATCTTGATATGTGTTGCCATTATTAAAAAAAGAGGAAACTACCGGCAAAAACCCCTAAGGACCCCCATGGATGGTTGATGACCCAGTATAATGTTGGAGACCGGAGAGGTCCCCTGGGCCCATTTTATTTTTTTATTTGTTTAATGAAATGGTCGATATTGACCATTCAGGCGATTTTACATAAGTATTTGAACCCCATTTCTCCCTCATTCCGTGGTCGTCTCCTTTCCCTTTTCCCTTCGTTTGTCGCAATCGACATTTTCCCCTTTTACGTCTGGTCCCAGCCAGTAGTCCTAAGAAGCTTTTGGTGTCTTCCCTTGTTTTCCATTCAAATTCGTGATCTTCACATGGAGGTGCGTATTTTACTATTTCTTTCGCTTTTACCCTAATTAAGAATTGTTTTCGATGGGTTTTTGAAAAGGAGGACACTGCATTCACGGAACTATCCTTCATCATAGTAATAGATCAAACCCCTTTTCGTGGTTGCGGTGTCTTTTGCTTGGGTTCTTCAACAGAAGCCATATTTTGAAAATGGAACCAAACTGTTGTAGAGGCATCCCTGTGCCTCATAATGGATAATGACCATTTTTGAAATCCGTTTTGATGGGTAAAAAATGGATTAGTATTAACCCCAAAAGGAGGACACTGCATTCATGGAACCATCATTCATCGTGTTAAAAGATCAAACCAAGTTCCATGTCTGCAGCATCTTTTGCTAGGGTTGTTCAACAGAAGCCATCCATTTTTTGGAACCAAACATTTGCTTGGTTGTTTCGAACCAAACAGTTGTAGAGGCATCCCTTCTGTGCTTGATAATGGAAATCAAATTTGTCATCCATTTTTTTTATAAACTGATGAGCATTAACAGATGGAGAGAAAGTCTGTTGACAAACAACCTGTTTTTACTATTTTTCTGTCCCTAAAAATAGGTTATACAAATGTGTCCCTCACGAATTTAAATTTAGGTGTGCTTTGGTACTTTTTGGAACTAAGCCCAACACTATCTGTTTAGGTCTCTAAGGTCACATTTGGTAATTAAATCTTTGGGGAATTTTTATCTGTTTCCCATTAAGTTGAATTGAGCGAAACCTTACCTGTTTTCATCTCTGTAAACTTGAGATTCTCTCAACATGACAATAGACAGTTAATAGTCTCTCAGTAGTAAATAGATAAAGTGATATAGGTGTCCATTGTGTGTCCATCAATTCATGTAGTTCCCGCAAGCCCGAACGAACACCCATTAGTTAATTGTTTATAAACCTACAAGCATTATGTTGTATAGTTGCTCCAAAGACACTCCAGGCATATATTTATTTTAAAATTTAGCGATTCGGCGCTCCCGCTCTGCGCTATGGGCATTTAGATTTGAGCATAAAAGATGAGTATAATGGTGGTTGAGATGGTTTATTGTCATTGCTATGTTGATTAAAGCTTCTATTCTATATACTTGATTAGGCATATCTTTAATTGTTTGTAAATAATGATTGGTCTATGTTTGATTAAATGCTTGACAATGCTCAGTTGTTGCTTGATTTCTATTTGATTCCCTTTTGTTATTTGTTTTCTCAGTTAAAGAACCTGTAGTAGAATATCGAAGTACTATCTATAGTGACCGAATGAGTATTGTCAAACCTCGACCCAGGTTTGATGTGTTTCGCGCCGTTTTAGCCGAGCATTAGTCTTTAAGTGGGATTAGAGGATGTTTAGCTTAGATTTTTAGTTTGAGTAGATTTTTCATAGCTTTGGAGAATTTTGAAAACCGTTGAGTTTGGTCTAACACGACCCGGGGTGGCCAGTGTGACTCATGTACGTGTGGGGAATTTATTCTTGATTTTAAAAAATTCCGATCTTTACTTCTTTTGATTAGTTATATTGGCCCCTACAACTTTTATGTTCTTTCCATCCATGTTCGAAACTCAAAAATTCCGTTTTTCAACAAAAAAGGCAAAATAGACTTTTACACCTAAATCTGTGTATAATTTTCAATTTTTTCAAATCATGTGAAAAATATACTTTTTGAAAACTAGATTTTTTGTTGATCTATATCCGAGACCCTCAAATGAGGTTTCTAGCCATTTGAAACTTTAGGGGCCAGTGGGGCCCACAACCCACTTGAAATCAAAACTCAGCCCACATAGGTTCTTCCTTCTTCATTCAAAATTCTAGTAACTCAGGCCAGAACATCTGCTCCCCTCCTTCCTCCTTCTTGGTCTAGCATGTTGCACTCTCTTTGGCTCAAAAGGAGATTTGAGTGCACCACTCTCTTCCTTATCTCTTGAGCTATCCGAAGATACCATTTGTGAAAGGTTTTTGCTGAAATTATCTTCTTCTTCTAATTCTTCTTCTTGGTTAGAGCTTCTCTAGGTAAGCAATGGATTTCTCTTCCTTGATTTTGGTTTTCTAGACCTTTAGGGAGTTTCTAATCTTGCATGCAAAGGAGTTCTTGGAAAACTCCTTATCCCTCCCAAATGTTGGGTTTTTGAGATGTTATTCTTGGGAATTTGTAGATTGGAGTTCCCAGCTGTTGAGGGGAATATTTAGAGTTCTATTGGAACTCTTTGGGTCTAAGGCAAGAAAATAATGGATAAGCACCTGTATACATAGCTAGATTATATTTTTCATTGAAAATTTATAAGCTAGTTTCTATACAATTGCATTGTTTTTTATCTTTGATGAATAATTGTTGTTTAGTAGTGAGATTGGAACTTTAGTTTTATTCAAGCTTCTTTAAAAATCCGGTTATGCCAGTAGCTAGGAAATTGATAAATTTAGTTTTCTAAATTGCTTAAATCCTGTTGTGAAGTTTTGGTTTTGTGCATTGAAATGAATTTTTGGAAATGGTTGTGGTATTGTGGTTTATGGATGATATGTTTGAGGAAGAGAGAAGCTCATGGTTGTGTAAAAGGAATGACGGAGCTAAAAGGAAGGAAAGGGAACATAAAGTATGAAAAAGGAAAAGAAAAATCTGCAAGGGTCGAGCTCAGGCAGCAACCTAATTTGCTCGAGCGGCCCTACTTGGAGGGGAGCAGGCTAGAAGGCCAACTTGCTCTAGCGAGCAAGCCTTCTGGGATTGGCCAGAAGGGTCGCTCGCTCTAGCAAGCAAACCTCTGTGCAATTTGCTCGAGCGGAGGGATGCTTGCTTAAGTGGACCTGTGTTCTGTCTCGGGGTTGCTTCATGCACACTGTTTTCTCATGTTTTGATGTGCAGACCCCTAAGGACTCATTTATGCTTGGGGATGGAAATTGTGGATCCAAAACAGTTTGTAACATGGAAACCAAGGGGGTAAAGGAGGAACTTTTGTAATTGAATTGTCGAGGAGATATTACAACTTCTTTGAAGCCTCGATATACACTTTGAGGTCTCAAATGTCAGGGACCTTCAGAGGCATCAAATTCATCTTTCATAAACCGGCATTTGGATACTAAGTGTTTATTGAGATGGCCCTAGGTAAGCCAATCAACCATAACCAATTACCTCGTTCTAAGTTTGAAGATTTTGTATGTTTTCTTATAAAACATTTTGAATAGCTTTGTATGGTTCATCACGTTGTAAAATCGTAGTAAGGCTACTCTTCTGTTTCGTTCTCCGTATGTTCATATATGTCATGTTCAGAGTAGTCCTTTTATTGATTTGAAATATGTGTCTTTGGTTTGATTTATATTTGTTCGAATTTTTTGTCAGCACCACTAAGCTTGGGTCGCATTGTTGGTTCGATCACCCGGCTTGGGATCCTTAATTAATTTTTCCAATTGCAACTTGAAAACTCTGTTTGTTTGCCATCCGTTCCGCGGCGGATTCCATTTGGCACCCATCTATATTGGATTATATATGTATTATATGTTTATTCCAGCCATTTCATATGGCGACGGTTATATTTTGTTTGCTCTCATCACTTCGGTAATGGGAGGATATAGCTCAGTGTGGTTGCCATCATTTTGTTTGATTCTCAGCATTCTTAAATGTTTTCTATGCTAATCATTTGGTTTCAGCATTTAATGTCCTTTACTACATCACTACTTCTATTTAACTTTCAAATGAATTATTATATTTAAATATGACTTTGTAAACACTTGTCATGCTCTTATCTACTTTATTCGTCTGCCAGACTGTCGTGTCTGATATTCATTTGTTTGATACCAGATGTCGATCCCTTTGCCCGTGAGGTAGAGCATGAGGAGGAGGCGGCTGCTAGTTGCTCGAGAGTTGTAGCCCGATGATGTCATCTAGATATCGAGTTGGGTCATGATTTATGTCACATCTTGGGGGTTGATCAGTACTTTTGGGGAACTTTCTTCACTAGCCTTTATTGGATTTTATTTTGGGATTGTATAACTTTAAACTTACTTTCTTGGTGTTGTAAAACTTAAACATTAACCTTGGGTTTGCTTACATATGTTCCTTACTCTGACACGAGACTTGGACATTATGGTATGTCATTGTACTTCATGTTGTGTTTGCTACATGCTTCCGCAAATTTATTTGTTCTCATATGATTGTGAGGTAATGGATTGTGGGAATCCTCACTACGGAAACCTATGGAAAACAGCTCGAGCGAGCAAGATTTTCTAACCCGCCTTGCCGCAACTCCGGATTAGGGCCTTGGCTAGCCCGGCGCTGGTCCAAGGTCGTGACAAGTATGACCTATTTTATGTGGAAGATGCCATGGAATGAGATAGATTAAGATGGATAATATTAACTATAATTGATGCATACCAACTGTTTGTTTCTAAGTTGAGCATATTCTTTTCTTTTTATAATGCTTTATTGCACTGGTTCTACAAGGATTTGGTATATTAATGTTTTAAATCGCAAGGTAGAAAAATTAAATGAATGTCAGGTGAATCCATGAGTTTTAAGAAATAAACTAGAGGTAAAGTAAATATCTTTATGGGAAAAGCTTAAATTTCAACCCCTAACTAGACTTAAGTTCACAGTTAAAAAAAAAAAAAAAAACATAAGAAGTTCTCATTTTATTACTAAACTAACTGTGATTTACTTTGCAACTTTGAAGTTCATTTTGCATTAGAACATAAATTCATTAACCCCTGTTTGATAATTCATTTCTTCAGTATGAGAAATTGCACAATGATTTACACATTGGAAGATTCATGCTACCACTCACTAAAGAAGTTAATTGTGCTATATTATTTATGTTTATTCTCTATGAAGCCTGTAGTTTTGAATGCATATGTTCTTTTATTTTTTTTAGATTGTCATTCTCACGAATCATCCCCACGGGTTGATAGACTCTTGGATGATAAAAGATCCCTCTTCAACATGAATGATCTGACTATTAAGGTAGGGAAGAACACTGGATTATTGAACTTTAAGATACAAGTCCTTTAGCTATCAAGTCACTTTAGGGAGCATATTGGTCTAATTTCTTCCTGCTTATTGGGTTGTTCAGGATTTTTATTTTGAGAAATTGAAGCACCAATCTAAAGAATTTTCATGTAGAAGTTCTTCATGGACTTACCAGGAAATGAGAAAGATTCCATATCTTTTTGCCAGAATGACATCACAATCTCTTTTCCAACCTTCAAAGACTGGTTGGCCATTTGTTGTAGTTCAAATATATTCTTGAGTATCCATATTTTACTGGGGTGCTTAGCTAACCATGGCTCCTATAGGACTCAAATTGCTCGGAGGTACTTCACTTGGTTAATCCATCATCATCTGATACAGTAGTTGGTTACTTCTCTCTGCCATGTGCTGTTAAAGTATGCAATTAATGTTTTTCAGCTTCTAATTTCATTAAAAAGTGTGTATGTGTAATGAATCCACCATGCTATTGCAAGATGTATCTTTTACAGTATTTTCATTCTCCTTCAATCCACCATGTGGTCTTCACATTCAGCACTATGTTTTGGTCATTAATTGGTATGTACAACCATGAAACTTCAGCCATAGTTATATAGTAATGACTGCAACTGATTCCATTACAGTTACATGTACCAATATATATGTTATCAAGTAATGAGTGTTTGTGTTGGTGATGTTTTCACTACATTTTTAGGTACTGAATGAACAAGATTTTCAAGTGTCAATTGGTTTGCCATGGGGTGGCATAAGCTGCCTTCCACTAATAATGAACTCTATTGCAAAACATCATTAATAATTTATACGCAAGTGATTCAACTGGTTTTACATGTATCAATGGTTGTTGTCATTGGCTACATTGTGGTAGATATATATAATAAAAAAAATTGTATCTTCATCTTCTCTCTATCTATAGTTTTTGTGTTGTTAATGTCATTAATCTCTTATTTGTGCTCAGCATGGGCCTCATTTGCCAGTTTATATATTCAAAAGAGACCGAATCCAATTGAAATCAATCTCTAATTGATTTTGACCCTCTACTAATTACTCCATTTATTGTTATTATAATTACAGGCCTAGTTAATCATGAAACAATTATTGATATACACTTTTCTCCATCCCCTCACACTTAATTGAATTTTATTTTGGTCTTTGTTTAAATTTTAAAAAACCTACAATTAGATTTAAGTCAAATAAACATATTAAAGAGTCAAAGAAGGTAGTTTGAGTCAACAAGCCATATTATATGACCTATTTTAAAAATAGATTGGATATGGGCTATAATAATCTTATTTTAGTCATTTCAACAAACTTGAAAGATAATTTTAAAATTCATAAATACATAATTCATTATATTTTATTTTATTAATCTTGATTTCTTTATTTTTAAAAATATTTTTCATTTGTAATTTATCTAAGTAGGCTATACTTTTTTTCCTTTTGAATAAGTTTTGATATACATAATTTTAAAAATGCTTAAAACTCAAGCTACAATGTAACGCCCCAATTCCAAATGCCGAGGTTACCGCCGAGGTACCCGAAATTGGCTTGCTACTTTCCGGAAAATCCAAGAACTTCCAAGATTATAGTCCGCAGTGAGATCCAATTTAAAACTTTTGAAACAATACAATGATCAGCGGTTAATTGTGGAAGCATAAGAAAGATAGCAGAAGCAATATCAAAGAATATCATACACAAAATAAGGTATCTCAATCATATATCAAATGTAGTAGGGCATCTATCTACTAATCTCAAAGTAAGACATAAAATCTATACATATCAGAAGAATGAAAACCCCTGCTCACAACAAGAGTCACTCAAAAACCCCAAAATAAGACTACATTCAAACCCCACGTGCAAGCACTCCATCCTCCAGCTCGACCACTTGGTCAGCTGGTCCCGATCCGTAGTGTCCAGCTACGGGCACCTCGACAAGCACGTCGTCGTCGGGATCAGGGTCAATACCTAAGCACCAATAATGGGTCAGATCCAAAGATCTAACAAGACATAGTATACAAGTAATATAGGATGTATGCATCAAAGGGAATAGAGACAGTCATAATATCAAAAGATTAACAACAGTACAAATGCTAGGCAATTGAGCAAGATGTATCAAATAGAATCATCATAATGGAAGATAAAGCTTCTAATCCAATCATACAACAATGTGGCACATTCACACAAGTTAGACACCACAGGATATTATGCCGCGGCCCTCCCATATTGTAAATAGTCTCAACAAGGAAATAAAGTAACAGTGCAAGGGATGACGAGCCCCACCAATAATAACAACATCAATATCAACACCCTCACACTTAATAGACCGGAACCGATATCACTCCGTCCATCTAACCATAGCTTATCATGATAGCTCCCAACAATAACCAATGTAGCTCTCACCAGTGATAATCAATCCAAAAGCTAAGCTTATAACAATTGAGTGGATGTTAATGCCAACTCAAGTAACAAATAAAGGTCTGTGTCTGTCTAGGCTTGCCTTGCACGAGTAGGTTCCTATCAAATCCATAAGAGGTCCAAGGTATAGGTCAAGTCCATAAATACAATCCAAGTCCAAGTCCAACATTGGATCCATGCTAAGGCCCATCAAAGCCATGGCCTTAGTCCCAAAATAGTCCAAGTATAACATATAAGTTCAGTCCATCAGTATTCAGTCAATTCTTATTCATAATGGGTCAAAAGTCCACAACATCCGACCTCTTCATTCTAAGGTATCACAACATCCATCCTTAGGCCATATGATGGCCCACCTAGCCACAGACACAGATAATTTAATCCCTAATCCACACCTCGGATCACCACTAGGTAACCCTAGGTTCATGTCATCCAATTCCCATTTAATTAACATGTATTATCAATAGAAAGGATGCAAGGGGTTGGCCGAGTGGTCAGGACTACTGTTCCTCCCTCTTCCATAGCTAGAGGTCTTGGTATCGACCCCCAGTTCTCCCCTCTTCAGGAACCGAAGGTTGAGTCCACTTATGCTACCACCTAGGGGCCACAGGGGTTTTACCTGACTTCTCTCTAGGCCCAGAGGGAATAGTCCAACTCAAAGGATTGGGAACCCTCTGTTAGCAAAAAAAAAAAAAAAATAGTAAGGATGCAAGAGTGATAGTAATGCATTAAGCACAAGAAATCCACATAATTAACCCAAATCAAGGGATAGTAGTAATGGTCTAACCTGATAGTAGTAATGGTCTAACCTAAGTAATGGCCCCCTTTTCAGGTGATAAGTCCACAAAACTAGGTCATTAAGTCACATTTCATTAGCATTTGTGGACTTAATTAGGTTTAATTGCATATAATTGCATTTAATTTCATGATTTCATGCATTTGGGATTATTTTTGGAAACATGGTCAAAATTGGTCAAAATTCATTGAATTGCATGACTTTTGTGAAATTAAGTTTTTCTCATCTCATTTATCACCCCAAAATTAGGCTTTTTGTTTCATCAATGCATATCTGCTATTTTTGGCACCATGTGCTGGTTTTGGAAAGTTGGTCATTTTGGTGCATCATTAGGCATGTAGGTTCCCATGCATGATTCAAGTTTATTTTCTTTTATGTAATTAATGTTAAATTTATTTCTTTCAATTTGTAGGAGAAATCTATATGGGTCCCATACACCCCATTGCATGCCAACATAGAATCTTCAATTTTTGCACAATTATTCCCAGATTTTTCAGGGGCAGCAACTTAAAATAGCAATAAATCTCAAACCGAGTGTCAGATCAGCACAATCTAGCCACCGTTGGAAAGATCGTTTCGATTAGATATCCGTGGAGCCCAAGATTGCCTAAATCGAAGCTATATTGAGTGAGATATGACCTCGGGAAGTTGACTGTTACAGTTTTAGGCGGGAATTGCAAGAAATCTCAATATTTGGAAAGTTTCCTTCCTTTACATCATCATGCAATTTTTAGAGATATTCTTGGAATTGTACAAGGAAAGTGTACGAATTAAGAAACTTAATAAGGTAAGGGGATCTCTCAAATTTAAAAGTCTTTCCAAAGAAAGAAGCTAGCTTGGAGCCTAAGCAAGAATCTCTACACATAAGGAAATAAGAGCCCTAAAGATGAGAGATTCTTTACTAAAAATAGATTTTCAAAAAGCATAAAAGGGACTCATGGAAGGGCTGGACGTCCAATGCTTGGTAGTTGAGAAATCTTGGAGGTTTTTTCTCCCTTTCCACTCCCATCCACCCTTTCTCTCTAATCCCATCTTCTTCTTCTCCATTCTAATTCTTTAGACATAGATTGAGAGATCATGTTGAAAGAATGATGAAGAGAGAATAACCTTAATTTTATGTACTTCAAGATCAAGGAATAAAGCATTGCTTGGATTGATTCTACGTATTCTTTATGTAAGTGTGTTAAATTTTCTCATTATAGTTCTTTTATGTATTTTGATTGGAGACAATATTTCACATGATTAGATCTAGAGGTTGAAAATAAAATAAAAAGGATTAAAAGTCGAAAGACAACAAGTAACCACTTGCATTATTTTTTTTCCTACTCTGAGAAGAGAGGATTGCATATTATCGCATTGTCAATACTTGTAGGATTGTCTTGTTTCTAGATCTTTGGTACCACTTTCCGCTTTTTATTTTCCACCCCTTTTGTTTTATTAAAATTAATATTTAGATTTTTTTTATTTATTTACAAATTCTAGATTTAAAAACCCAACTTGCATCTTTCCATGATTAGTTGAAACTTACTATTTTTGCTACCTGCATAGTATATGGTTGGAAAGTGTTTTTGTGCATGCATCACATTTAGAAATTGCATTAGAACAAGTTTTTGTTGCTGAAATCACAAGATTATTAACTGATTAGAAAGACTAAATTCGGACCTGGTATGATAATAATGAAAAATCCTGCACAATTTCAGTAGAATTGGCCCAACTGAGTTGCAAAAGTACGCGATTTAAAAACCAGGTAAACATGAATGTTTTGGTCCGAAAACTAGCAGATTTAAAGTATGGTAATAGGACTTTTGAAACCCCAGAATTTCAGCCAAAAATAACCTTGGGAACCATGTCAACCAAAGGCTCAAAAAGGGGTATTTGGAAAGCCTGCGTTCAGATTTCAGCAGCGAAACAACTCAAGTAGGCATCTTTAGGTGACCATAACTTTTTCGTTTTAAATCCTTTTTCCATTCTTCTTTTTTCGTTGTGTTCATGCATCATCAGAGTGTTGATTTCAACCATTAGATTTAGGTTCATATCATCTTAGGCCTATTGTACAGTCCAGAAAAATTGGGCCTGTGCAAGAGTTTCCATACTTTGAATTTTTTACAACATGCATCAGATTTTTAGAAACTTGCATAAGATTGCATTGTTAGTATTTAAGGCATTATAGATCATTTATATTTGCATAAAAAAGTGATTTTGATAATTAGGATCTAATTTAGGAAATTTTTTTTTGATTTATTTTATATTAAATTGATTGTTTTGATGAGTTTGTTACTTTTGCAGGTTATAATTAGAATAGGGTTGAGTAAACTAGGTTTCTTTACTTAGTTTAGGTTTATTTTTTTAATTGAAAAGTTGTAATTGTTAATTTTTAGTTTTTAGGAATTTTCTTGTAATTTGATTAGTTTCTTTATTAGGTTAGATTTAGTTTCTAAATTAGGACAGGTTAAGGTTGGAAAGTTTCTTAAAAAGCATTGCTCCCTGTGGATCGACCTGGACTCACCAGATTATTACTACAATTGCACCCTATACTTGGAGTCCAATCATCAGGTCTATGTCCATGTCAGTCTGTTTGATTCCTAGAAGAAGTTTCAGATGCTAAAGATACTGTGTTTGATGCTCTAGAAATTACGGGCATCTTCAACAACATTTAAATATCAAATCGATGTCAAATCAATACACTAGACCCTACTTAGTAGCCCCCATGAGTCAAGATTGAGCCACACCATTGACTCATGCTTGGCACATCAATAGAAGTCCATTTAGATGGTCAATAGGCCACAAGACATATCACACAATCAGAAGCTGCAAAACTAGTAACCTCGGTTTGCAGTGTATCTGGTCAACATCCCCAAGGGTCGGTTGACCGGGTATATTAGGAGAGTCAAGATGTTGACTCCCAGGTTGACATCCCCTGCAGTATATACGGTCAACATCATGGCCATGATGTCGACCGGGTACACATGAATCTGGGACAAACCACCTGAAGGGCGACACTTTGCTTCTGAAATTCCATAGTATGCCTGGTCAACCACCTGGCCTGGATGTCGACTGGGTACACTAGATTTCTGGGACTGAGAGACAATTCCAGTCCAGTTATTCTCCTAGAATTCCTTTGTATCCGGTCAACACCCAATAGGGCCAGTCGACTGTGTACACATGATTTCTGGGACCGAGAGACAATTCAAGTCCCAGTTATTTTTTTGGGTTTCATGTGTATCCAGTCGACATTCCAAGGGCAGGTCGACCGGGTACACTTCGAATTTAAAATCCCAAAATTCTGCAACTTCTTCTATCCGATCCAATTTCCATCAAAACCACCACCAATCTCGTCCATTCATCATGGAAACATACACAAACAATAAAAACACTTCAATCTTCACCAAACCATCCTCAATTGTGCCATTGATCTTCCAAATGAGCAATCTCATCCATTAATGGCCAAAAACTATGAAAATAAGTCAACAAAGGTATATCTAAGAAATCAAACATAATTAAGCTGAAACTACAAAATTAATAGCAATAAAGATGCATTCTATGCTAAATCAGTATATTGCACTTACCTCAATCCAATTGTAATGAAAATAGCAAGTAGAAGATGAAGCCAAGATCCAAGTAGAAAATCCAAGCTCCTAGGGTCTTCCAATCACTCAATCAAACCAAAAAAACAGATTTAAGTAGATCATAGCACCTAATCCCAGATCCACAAGAGAATTGCAATAAGGAAGGGAATCTAGAGAGAGAAAGAGAGAATTCTAAGGAAATTGAACTAAAAGATGAAAAATACATTTCCTTGTAGAGAGAGAAAAGATCAATAAGATGAGAGGAATCCTTAGATGAGGTGATAGCTGAAACTTTGTAGATGATCTCCTTCTTCTTGTAGTTAGGGTTCTAAGTCTAGGGTTTTTAAAGAGAGAAAGGGAGGGATGAGAGAAATAACATATATTTGGGATGGGAGGGTTTAGTTATATAAGTTAAGTTCGGTGGCTAATGACTAAAAGGTCCTTCTTAGCTTAATGGAAAATGAAGATAAGTATAAGGGTAGTCGGGTCTTTTGGAATATTCTTATGTGGAAACCCCTCTTATTAACTCTATTTGCTAGCTAGGGCCTCTAACTAACTAACAACCTCTAACAATTACAAATGACACCCCATAGAACCTATAAACTACAAAAGACACTAATTCCTAGAAAATAGGCTAATATACTACTCTACCCTTACTAGTCCCTAATAAATAGTATAATTAGATAATCTATACTATAATTAATAGTATTCAAATCAAAGTGAAGGTCCACAAAAGGTGGGACCTCACATACCATCATTTGGTAGGTATATGAGGTCTACATATATCAAAGTTGGACACCATTTAAACTCATTTTTTTTATTTTAGTTTATGTAAGTTAGCTATAATATGTTTTCTTTTAGATAAATTTGATATATATGATTTTAAAATGAGTAAAGCATAAGATACCAAATTTTATGGGATTCACATGATTTTTTTTTAGTTTTCCATATTTAAATATGACAGTATTGGGATTCATATTTCTTCAATTTAGATTTATTTTTATTCAATTTACATTTAAATAGAGCTATCGTTTTTTTTAGAGAAAACTACCGGAAAAAACCGTAAGGACCCCTCACGTTGTGACAAGGCACATTATCACCTTCCACACGGGAGGGGTCCTAGTGGGGCTTTATATTTTTTTATTTTTTATTTTTTTGTCTTCTTATGACATGGTCGATATCGACCAATATGGGATACTACTTATATATTTTACACGATGTTGTATCAAGTCGAAGCCCTTTTCACTCGACAGGGAAACCACTTCCTACGATCTTCTTTTCCAGCAAGCACTCAAAGAGTCCATGACAAACTCGGTTTCCCTCCATTAAGAGGTTGGTACACACATTAAACACCTTTGTTTATTGAATGATCCCCTCGATTCGGTTTCTAATTTGAGAAACCCTAGAGAATCGAAATACAGTTCCTTTTTTGCCTTAGGAAGATGTAACAGCTGGCCAATTTGAATGCATTCTGCCTACAAGTCCCCTTCTAAGCAACATGATTATGGTCCCCAAGACATCATCGAATAAATTTGTAATGGTCGTCATTTTTGTGTGTAGTCTCTTAAACAGGCTACTGTTTCTATATTCTGCAATTTATAAGTGTCACATAGTAGTCTCTGATCAAACATGTCATAAGGAGAGATTGTTACAAAAGGGTAGCCCATTCAGGCCAAATTCATTCATTATAGTTGATGGATTCCAAAATATAGTTATTCTTCTTCTTCTAAGGAAGCTTAGATACTATTTTGACTCTTTATCCTGTGAATGGTATAGAAACAAAGACTGTAATTTTAATCTTTCATTATTTGCACTACTATCTCACATTGCTATCTACGTGTTTGTCTTAATTTAAGCACATCTTCCTCTCCACCTAAAGTATTTTTATTGTTATTTAATGATAGGATGCCAGATAGCGAGGTGTTGTTCATATTCCACTACAATGGCAACTTTGAATTCGATATAATTCATCCGATCTACAATGGAGGAAAGCAGAAGATGAGATATTTACCGATGGACATAACATACGCGTCACTGGTTAATGAAGCAAACGAAGTAGCCAATTGTGGCCCATCAATCCAGAATTTAAACTTACAGTACCTCCATCACAACGGACGGGCATTTTCATTGGCTAGCATCGACGATGATAAAGATGTAAGGAGAATGTTGAAAGCATCAATGAATGATGTGAATGGTATATATCTATACATGTTTAACTGCCAAAATGATGGGCAACATAAAGGAGGCGAACAACGGAGGTACGTGTATTGATTTTATCACTACGGTTGTTAGTTAACAAATAATACTTTGCTCCCACTCTTGCTTACCTTTCCAATGACTTGTTGTAGGTTTCAAAGGACTTATAAAGATCGCACTTGTCCGAAAGAAATGATGAACGTGTCAAGAGTTTTCAAGGGAAAAGAGGTTATCGAGCCATTCCAATCTCATGAATTGCCTACAGTTGATCTGCATGAGGATGAAGACATGCATTTTCAAACTATACATAATGATTTGAGTCCACACCACCAATCGGACAAGAAGAATTTGTTGATGATATGGACGACATGTGTTTTCAAACTGTACCTAACGATTGAGTACACATCAGTCGGTGGTACAAGAAGAAACTGTTGATGATATGGACGTTGACATAGATTCTCGTGGTATAATAAAAATTGAGAAACAAAGCCCCAATAAACATATCCATGGGATCCCAATGTTCAAGGGCAAAGTCAACATTGACATAGCACGTCCATCCAATATGGCAAATGTCTCCAATGAAGCCCCACATTTAGATCTAGATGACAATATGGTGCCTGAGGAGGTGAACACAAATGTCAGTTCCAACTCGACAAAGGAAATGTGGCTTGGTTGCTAATTTCCTTATCGACAGAACTTTCAAAACACTCTTGCTAAGTTTGCGATTTACGGAAACTTCACGCTCAAGCACCTGAAGACCAACTTGACCAAAGTCACGACACGTTGCAAAGATCATGATTGTCCTTGGCGAATTCATGCTTCTATTGTCGAGTCAGGCCCGCAGTTCAAGGTCCGGACGTACAATCCAAACCATCTATGCTCGAAACCAATGATGGGTATAGCGCATCGACAGGCAACGTCGACACTTATTACAAAGTTCATCATTGATAGAGTCAGGCAAAATCCAGATCTGAAACCCAAGGAGATAATGAATGACTACCAGATGGAATTTGGGTCAACCATTAGCTATAGAAAGGCACTTAAGGAAATGGCATTGCGTGTAGTCTGGGGGTCGTACGAAGATTCATTTAAGATATTTCCTCTCTATTGTATTGAATTGCAATGGCCAACCCTGGACCATAACAAACATAGACACATCGGATGACCGTTTCAGAAGATTTTTTTGGGCATTCGAACCATGTTTAAGATCATTCACGTGCTCCTTGAGGCGTGTGATTGCTGTTGACGGCACATATCTGTGAGACAAGTATCCATGTGTTTTGGTTGTAGCTGTGACACGCGATGCCAGCCACAAGCTCCTCCCCATTGCCTTTGCCTTTGTGGAAGCGGAACGCCGTGACAGTTGGGAGTGGTTCCTCACAAACTTATTCATATCTTCGGGAAAGCCCTCCAATTTGGGTATTGTTTCGGACCGTCAAAAGGGTCTTGTTCCAGTGCTCAAAAACACCATACCTGCAGCAATGCATTGTTACTGTTGCCGCCACATTACAGAAAACATAAAGGTAGCTTTCAGTGACGGGACTATCGTGCTGAAATTTTGGCGTGCGGCAAAGTCATATAGGCCCTGCGAGTACGAGGCTTACATAACGAATATACGTGCAGTCAGCCAAGACGTGTTCAACTACATCAACGCGATAGACCGGGAGCGTTGGGCAAATGCATAAGTACAAGGGCGTCGGTATAAAATGCTAACTAGCAATGCGGCCGAGTGCAGTAACAGCCTCTTAAGAGACATAAGAGTCATGCCTATTACTAAACAGGTAGAAGAGATATGTGCCAAGTTAATGAAGTTCTGTCAAAAGCGTCAGCTCTTGTCCTAAGCGATGCCCACTCGTCTTACTCAGTATGCAGAGAAAATGCTTAGCCAAGAAATGGAGGAAACTCGCCGAGTTCATGTACGGGTGGCTAGCCTCGTTGAATTTCAAGTTCAGTCTGTGGAATACATCGACGTGGTTGATCTCGAACGAAGAACCTGCACGTGTCAGAAATGGGACCTATTGGGCATCCCTTGTTGTCACGCACTGGCATCAATGAAAGTCAGAAATTATGATCCGTACGATTTCTGCGAGCATTGGTATCTATCAGCAGTATATCATTCCACGTACAGTGAACTTATACATGCCACTCGAGACAACAAGCAGTGGGAGCATACATCAGATATGAGGATCCTTCCACCTATAGCTACCAAACAACAAGGACGTTCTTGCAAGAAGAGGCTTCGAACCGAATACAGTTGCCGTCAGTGGAAGGTGGTAACCTGCTCAAACTGTAGAGGAAGGGGACATAACCGTGGAAGCTATCGCAATCCTCCATCTGTCACTTGACTGTATGGGTGAAGGAGCCCTTCTTAGTTTTTGATTCCATTTTGAGGTCTTCATAGTTGTATATGTGTTGGTGATGTATACATATCCTTTTTTGAGGTAGTATTATAAGTGACGCTTGTAGACCAATTTGTAAACGGTCAACTATTTTTTGGGGCAATGGTGTCAGCTTGTACAAGTAAAACAAGGATGCCACATGGGAATTAATAACAAAGTAGTAAAACTTTTTGGTAATATGATTGTTGAAGTGAAATGAAACATGATCCTCTCTTAATTGCTTTTTTCTGTCCAAGTCAGCTATACATATTATCTGGCTTATGGTGATATTTACGCATTTCCCTTTATGTTACATGCTCAAACTTGACTACATCGCTTCTGACATTACCATCCAAATGTCTGTTTAAAATAAGGAAAGGTGTATCAATCTAATCGAGTCCATCTCACTGGATGGTAGAAACTCCAGAATTTTTTTATCCCATTTATGGTCGATAATGATCAAACAATAGTCGATATTGATCATATAACTGGAATCAGACACTTTGCAGGAAATTACTAATCCAGTTAAATGGTCGATATCGATCACCTTGAATTGATGATATCGACCATTTAACTGGAATCACGAACTCTGCAGGAAATAAACCATCCAGTTAAATGGTCGATATCGACAATTTGAATGATATCGTAAATTCTTAAATAATCGATATCGACCATTTAACTGGAATCAAAAACTCTGCAGGAAAATAAGCATCCAGTTAAATGGTCGATATCGACTACTTTAATGAAATCAGAAATTCTACATCAACCTGTGAATGGTCGACATCGACCATTTAATTGGAATCAAAAACTCTGCTAACCATCCAGTTTAATGGTCGATATCAACCATTTTAATGATATCAGAAATTCTTCATCAATTGAAAAATGGTCGCGATCGACCATTTAACTGGGATTCTGAATCTGTAAGATATGGTCCATCTATTTAAATGGTCGATATCGACTACTTTTAACTGCAATAAAAAAACTTGGTTAACATTGAAGGATCCAGTTAAATGGTCGATATCGACTACTTTTAACTGCAATAAAAAACTTGGTTAACATTGAAGGATCCAGTTAAATGGTCGATATCGACCATTTTCATAGACAATTTGAAGGAAAACGTCAGAGAATATGAGCAGTCCATATACGATGTACATTGATATTGGATATTTCTATTGATTAAGAAGTCTACATTCATCAAAGATAAAGGGAGAAAAATAGTCAATAGCTGCATGCATCAGTTAACATTAGTAAAAAAATTACATTCATCCTGGTTCAAATGTACATTATTCACATTGCTAAAAATCAAGAAGTGTACAAAAAAAATCAATAAAAAAAGTTCAAATGCTAATCTATCGATCTTCAACGCATTACACGCATCTAGCCAGTTCTTTCATGGGTAGTCCGTCAAATCAGTGAGACCCAACCTGTTAGCATTTAGTTGCCAACTCCTCTTGAATATCTCCACGACAATCTTGCTGCGGAAGTACGGGATATGGGACTGCGTAAAGCTGATTAGGAGGCAGTGCATCAATGTGTAGCGAAAGCCAATGCAAACACTCCACAATCGCTGGCATTATGCTGATGCGGTATATCCGTCTTCTCCTCCCATGACAACAGGTATGGGTCAGACCAGTCAAAATGGCTGTATCCTTCATTTAGCCAGCCCACCTACAAGACACATTAGTAAAAGATTACTTAAATCATGTGCAAAACAATTGTATTATGCATACAAATGGATGATATAGTGTGAGGCATGTTGTTGTATAAGACATGAAAACGTACAAATTCCTCTGCGTGTTTATGTGTGCGACGATCTTTAGGCATGCTATTGTAGAACTCCCATCACCTCTCGTCGACGTATCCCACCAGTAAGGCAAAGTGTGACCTGTGGTAGACAATGAAAACTAAAGTGAGCACTTCCCTTGCTTCCCATACTCTATGCCCATGCTTCCCAAAAACATACTCGTATGCATTGTCTATTCCAAAGCGCCACCAACTCTGTATGGAGTATAGCCCAATCCAAACTATTGGTAATGCAACATAAGAAATGGCAGCATGTGTTTTATCCACAAAAATAAGTAAGGAAGTACTTACGCAAACACTTGGGTCAGCAATGAAACATGAATCACAACCATCCCTCAGCAGTTCAAAATAAAAATACATAATGTTTTGTGTCCATCCACGTTCCCTTGTTAAGGAGCTTGTACAAGTCCTCAGCTTTTACCATTGTACATATACTGTCCAACTCATCTAGCCTACATAACAATGAAATGTAAGTCAGACTCATGGATTTCACCACCAATGTGCTGAGAGTCAGTTGTGCCTGAATACACTTACCTTCTCGCATAGTATTCCTTAAAGCCTTTGAGGAAGAACTTGTCAGCTTCAGACAGCACATAATCAGGCTCAATGATAAAATGGACATAGTCATCAAATTTCATAGGGACTTTACGCATACGTGGCATGTGTTTTATCCTCCACACCAACGAATGTAAACTGGCCAAAGGCACCGAAACCACTAAGGTAGAAGAGCTTGAGACCGGAACTAGAGAGGCTAACAAGGATCTGCTGATTGGCGGTGTGCACAGGACTTCCTTAAATTTAGGTAAGTCTAGAATATGTGGCATGCCCTTGGTTTCATCGTTGTGCTGTGGAGGGGAAGGCGGCATCAGTTGCGCTTCATCGTTATGCTGTGTAGGGGAAGGCAGTATCGTTCCTGTTTCATCAACCTTTTGTGGAGGAGTGTCTTCCACCAACACAGGTTGTCGTCTACTGCTCTTCCTCTTTTTCCCAGAACTTTTCACAGCAGCTTTCTTCCTGCTTACAAAAGTGATTGTAATGTTCTTCTTTGTCAAATCCTCCTCAGACTGTGAGCTACTGCACCCATCCGTTAAGAAGTCTTCCCAACTTGTCCTGAGATAGGCCTTGAACTTATCCAACTTTTTGGATATTGACATGTTCAACTTCTCCATCGGAGTGTTCTTGCGCGAGGCCCGCTGAAGGGAGCGCTCAATGCGAAGCACCAGATCCTGGACCTACACACATTAACAACATGTATCCTCTCATTAACGGATAATTCAGGAATTAAGCTAAAAATGTGAACCACAGTAAGACAACACAGTGTATATCTCATATGCTTATGTGGGACGGTGGGTGCAGTAGTGACATCAGGTACAGTAGGAACATCGTCTGCATCAGACACAATGGGTGTACTAGCCAAATCGGGTCCATTAGTCTGGTCGGCTACGGCGGGTTGCCCCGCATTCACTTGTCTGCCAACATATATGACCGTGTTCTCGTGGAACCACAACATATACTCCTCTGTATGCTGGGATGTAGTATCCTCCACACCACGTAGTCCTAGTTCACTTCTTGCTTCCCACAATGCTTTCACCTCCTTGTCCATACTCTGGCTTTAGTCAATCACATGATGGGTAGTGCATTCTCGTCTAGTGATTGAGATGTTGAAAGGCAGTGGGACTACTTGAATTAGTCCGAACTATTTCATAACCCGCCATGTATCATGTCGTTCAACAATCCAATAGTAGATCAAGACTGTGGATGATGACATCAGACTGCAATCAACCTTTGATACCTTGTTCAGAAACTTCTTCTCGAGACCAGAATATAGCTGCTAAGTGAACTGCAAAAAACATCAATAAAAGATGACATTATGAGAAAGAAAAAATTCCTAGGATTAAGTATGGAAAATGAATATCTTAATACGGTGTTCAAATTGATTACCCCATTAGCATGCATAACATTAACATGCTTCCTTACTTCTTTCACCGTTGCTAGGCCGGGGTTTTTAGGTAGCCTCTTTTGCCAAGTTTTAAAAAGTGGGAACGTAATATCCTTTTTCCAAGACTCTTTTGGCGGATGACACTTTCCGATAGACATCCTCGTATAAACCAACAACTGCACCAATTAATCGTTTTAATCAACCTGTTATAGCCAATTTAGTTAATTGATCAAATAATGTTAAAAATAACATAGCCAAACCTGTAATAGCTGTAGCGGCCCAGTTGGTGTCCTTAGTTGATGGCCCTCTTTCTTGCCTTGCTCGATGTCCCCCTCCTTTCCACCCACTATCTCTTCAGGGCTCCATCGAGATGCATTTGTCAACATCCTATATAGGTTAGCAAGACAAGCCGGTGCCCATGCATAAGGTTTAAATTCTCTAAACAATTCGAGTAAATAGGCGGGTTCACAGGCACCAGAGGTTTGAGTAACAATTTGACCGGAAACAAGGAAGAATAGATAAGCACGAGTGGTGAAGATCTCATGCTCCTTGTATTTCTTGAGTTTCTTTTTCTGCGCTAGTTTCTTTGCCTTGAAGTTATCTTCAAGCCACTTAACTTTAACCGTTATCCCCACATAGTCTAATTTTTTCTATGGGGTCAACCCAAGAACCTCTTGACAAATTTCTTGGACCATCCTTCCCGAGGAAGTTCGTCCGCTCACCAAACTGCTATTTATAGGCAGCCCATATAAGAACGCAACATCTTCAAGGTTGATAGTTGCCTCCCCCGATGGGAAGTGGAAAGAATTAGTCTCAGGGCGCCACCTCTCGACTAGTACTGTTATTAGTGCATGATCGATGACCATAAGATCTATTTCTGCGAGGTGATGTAGCCCAACCTGCCTGACGTAGCTCTTATGTTGCTTTGTCAGCTCCTAAACATGTTTATCTGGATTTGTTGGTATACACCGAAGGCGACCGGACTCCCGCATATCGCAATAATAAGAAAATGCTTGTTAGAATGTATATTTCAAAAAAAGGATATAGACTGTATTAATAGCATAGGCATGATATCAGTAGATGTTACATAAAGGAATTAACTATGCTGTATTGAGTTGAGTTTTATAATGCAACTTATAGGATTCTTGTCAATAACAAAGATCCATTAATGGGTTTCAAGAATCCATCGATATAACCTGTAATTGAAAAAACGTAGACAATGAACTTATAAAATATCAGACAACAAAGCAATGACTGTGTAAGAGCATAAATTAATCTCATCCAACTTTCGTCATTTTAACCTTTTAAAGATAGTGATCAACCTACACAGACACATTGGCCATCCATCTATATAATATGACTATGGGCACTCAATAACGGAGTTGTTAAATAATTAATTGACATAACTTGGATATGCATCACAAACAGTTAACTATATGCCAACCACGGCAATTCCCCGAGTTTTCCCATATTCCATTCATTTCCTGATAATATTCCTGTTAAAGAACATAAATAATGAAACTCTCCACTATAAGCCTTTTGAAAGCTCACTTATACAAAACTGCATGGACATTGAATGCATATATAACCATGAGCACATATAGTCATGCATTGAGAAATGATAATTAGTTTGAAACTTTTGTGTTCAAAGATATGATTGGCAAAGATTGGCATCAGCCATGAATTATCGTTCGGGACAAAGATTACATCTCCTTGGCGGATACCCTCTGATATATGGTACCGTTGGTTATACAGGAGAGTTGTTGGAGCTTAGGTGGCTTGTTCTTCATTCGTCTACAAAGTGAAAAACACGGTTAGGAAACAGGCAACATGTTTCATCGCTCATTATTATATATGTAAGCAATCCTAACTTTTGGCACATTTTCCTTTTTATCATCATAGTGTTTATTTCATTTCACTGTTGTGCTTAACAATACAGACCTAAAACTTATGTATGATGCCGCATGAGTGCTAGGGAAAAGGACATGATTAAAACACGAACCTTCGGTTCTCAATTATAAATGATGTGATCCAACTAAAGTATTTCACCACATATGCAAGATGTTTTTGCATGTGTTTGTGCCAAAAAAGTGGGAAACTTCGTGGAACGCAACATAATAAAATGGCCACCATAAAATGCAATGGTTGTTCAAAATTCCAATCATGGAAAGTATCTAATCTGTAGTTAACCCTTTAGCTAAGAATGTTGAGATGACTTCTAATACCTCATTTTCTCTAAAGGCCAAAGTTCACAGTAAAACCATATATAGGTGTTGCTTATGGGGAAAGTGATTAACAAAAGAACTTTAAAACAGGTTATACTTTGAAAAGTCCACCTGAATTACAGCCTAGTGTAATTGGTGCATGACTGTAGTAGGGCACTTCTGATTCATTGTCATTAAGAAAGGTTGTGTAGAATACTTTGGCCATTTTATGGATGATGTTTAGGACACAAAACCCGGACAGTTAAACCAATGAGAATTTTACTTGCCTATCTCACACCCTTGTTTTCATTTAATCTGCACTCGTCTTCACTAGTGACTGATTTCATATTTTTTTTATGCATTTGGTGATTTACTTTTTATTGATTGTGTTGTACATAAACCAGTGCCGAATATCAAAGTTGCAGTGTATCAAGTCCAATTCAAACAAGTGCAAAAGAGGCAAATCCGATACAAGTAGTACAATCCAACTGGGCCACTCTAAATCTCATAGAACTTTTCAAAGAAATACAAAGATCCATGAAGCCCAGGATTGAAAAGTTCTAGTCCATATCATATTTCTGTACTCCAGTGTAAAATAATCTAGTCCAATTGTATGTAACATAATCTACATGGGTCGGGGGGACAAGTGCCAACTGCCAAAGAGGCTAACAGTTGATCATTAGAAAGCACTGTTGAGTTCAACTCCAGTTTGACTAGACTTTGCACTGAAGCTAACAGCAAACTACAAAACTTTGGATTGTCCCTGTTATATCCATGTAGTATGTGGCACATCCCTAGTCCTATCCTTTTTCCTATTAGCTTACATGGAACAATTATTTAGAAGTAAATATTCAGGTAGGGCCCATTAGAAATCTGGTCTTAATCATTGACCGGGTGGACCCCCGGACAAATCATGCAAAGGATAGCTAGACAAGTGTCAATTAGTGTTGTCAATGTCTCTCTTCTTTTGTTCTGCGACAAGTGAATGTGACACACAATGGCTCTCCAACCATTGACTATTAACTGTGACATAATTGTATGGGGGAGATTTGGGTGAAGTTTGTAGGGTCAAAATCAAATAGTGAAACCAGTAGTCATTAAAAGTGACGCGCTACAGAAATCTATTCAACAAACATATGTAAAAAGAAAAAATCATGAACAGCAACAATATCACAATTCAATACAAACAAACAAAAGCAAGAAAACACAAAAGAGGGGAGATTTCAAAACTTCAAAGTTCCTAGAAAACTCACAGCAAATAGAGATCAGCCCCAAAACGTCTGTCACGCCCCCAAAACCGGAATCCGATCTCGGGGACGCGAGTATGGGGTATTTGTATTTTCCCTCCCAGGATCCGCGTGTGTGAGGATGACAAAATTCACAACACATCAAAATATTTCGCGGAAGGTCTACAAGACGTTACGACCCGGAATCTGTATCCATCGGGTTCCGTATCGTACTCAATCTGTCAGCATAAAATTGTCATAGAAATATTCAAACTCAGACTGGAACAAATCATAATATCAAAATATACAGAGCTGACAGTAATAGGCTAGTCATTACCCAAACATATTCAAGTTACAAATTAACGAGTGCATTAATTACAATTCCCAAGAAACAGGCTAACAAAAGCCGTACAAAATAGCATGCTAGAACAAATACTACCCAATGGCGTAACGTAACTCCGGAGTCAAGCATGACATCTACATGACATCGTCGACACAACAAGCCTGCAAAACTCGTGGCTCAACAGCCCTCTGCACACGAACTAACTCAAACAAGGACCTGCTATCTAGAGCACCAAAGCAGAAGAATATCAGACACGACGGTCTGGCAGGTGATCAATATAGGCAAGAGCATAAACAAAATTAAAGTTTAAAGGAAACAATAACTAAAAACAATTTATTGAACTTGAAACAGATTTACAAGGTTTAAAAACGATGCATGGACAAGATACTTATCAAGAAATCACGAGAACATGCACGGTATACGAAACAAGACATGAATACATATAATATCATGATTAGTAAATCCACACGAGCCCATCCTTTCTCCATCATACACGATGACAAGAGCAAGCACGCACGACAAGCACGACACGATCCCACATATACGGGGAATTTCCGGCCGCGGAACCGGAACACGAACACGCACGATGTGTCATTCAAGACACGACTAGTCTGCAGACAGTCCACATGTTTAAGGACCCCCAGGTAGTGGATCAAGCTAAAAGGGCAGTCCAAGCTCAGTGGTACTCACTTATATCATGAATGCACAAAACACGGCGATACACGTTTGAGAACACGACAAAACAAGAGGGAAATCATTTAACAAGCACGACACGACGAGACTAGCAAAATAGCATAATATAAATGCTTATCAAACTTAAGAAATGATTCCCTTTTCTTATTCTTGAAACACGTCTTGGAACACGTCTTAAAACAAGCTTATTCTTGAAATTCGAACGAATGCACGATGATGCACGAAGCATAAAAAAAAGAGCTTTGGTTCTTGAAACAATTCTTCAAACAAACTTGTACTTGAAAATCAAACGAGAACACGATGATGCATGAAGCATCAAAACAAGAGTTCAAACACGAAATCTATCAAGTTTAGGTTAAGACCATTTATTGACCCTTGTGGAGTTGAAACCCAAATGTCGAAGTTTTAACAAGATTTGGTGCCCCAGAAGTTATAGTACATTTTGGAATTTCAAGTGCACAAAGTCAATAAAAAGGTCTAAAACCTAGTCTAGTTTTCATTCCCGCAAAAATCCTTCAAAAACAGTACTTTTTGTAACTGTCGGTCTGGGTTCAGCATCTCTACCGGTAGAAATTCCGGTTTAAGCTTCTCTACTGGTAGAACTTCCGGTAGAACCATCTCTACCGGTAGAACTACCGGTTGGAACGCTTCTACCGGTAGAACTTCCGGTAGAACTAATGGTTCACAGCTTTTCACACTTCTCTGCCAAAATTCGAGCCACTTCTACCGGTAGTACTTCCGGTTTAAGAACTTCTACCGGTAGAAATTCCAGTAGAACTAAGGGTTCACAGTTTTTCACACTTCTCTGCCAAAATTCGAGCCACTTCTACCAGTAGTACTTCCGGTTTAAGCGCTTCTACCGGTAGAAATTCCGGTAGAACTTATGACGTTCAACTTTTTTCACACTTCTCTCCCTTCTTCACTTCTACATTTGAACCACATGCACTCCCCAAGCCTTCATGCTTTCTAAGAGATACATTTCACACATTTTTAAAGCATTTCATCTACAATTAAACCATTCATTCTATAAAAGGACATCGAGACACTTTCAAGTATAAAATCATGAAATTTACGAGACTAAACACGATTCTAAAAGCTTGAAGAAATCATTGATAACAAGACAAGTGAAGAAGCTAAAATCCATGACTTGAAAGAGCATGAATATGACTTGCATTATGAAATTAAACATAGAAAACATGTCTTAATGAAATATTGAAACCATAATGAAACATAAAGCAATAAACATGAGAAATCCTATGAAGATCACTTGCCTCAATCCAATGCCAAGGAAAACTCCAGAAAAACTCAACTAAAGAGAAGGTCCACAAAATCTATACAAAATCCCCAAAATAGAACACATAAAAATCAAATTTTTGGTCATCACAAACCCCCATTTCGAAAATGGGTTTGAAAACATAGAAAACAAGTTCTAAATGAACTAAAAGAACACCAATGAAAGAATGGAGGAAAGTACCAACCTCGAGCTAGCTGAACAAGAAGAAGGGAGGTTGAAGATGAGGAATAGTGAAAGGGTTTGGCTCCAAAACGTGTCCAGCTAAAGCTTGAGAAGAGAGGAAGAGATTGACGGAGTCAGATCGGGGATTGGAGCTCTCTAGATGGATGTTTCAAGGGGAAAAAGATCAAAGAGGAAAGCTTCTCCTCTCCTTGGCTCTAGGTCAAGACCGGTTGCAGGATTTTAGAAGAAGAATGGAGGAGAGAGAGTAGGAGATCTTTTATAGTGTCTGGAAGGTGGGTCCCAAAGCAGTAGAACTTGAAACGATTAAAACATGGTCTTGCGGACCCCGGATGGAAACGACGAAGAAGACAAGATTGCTCGTTGAAAAATCTAATTTTCAAAAAGTATATTTTCCCCAATTTCTGAAATTTTCGAAATTTATGGACAGATTTAGTGAAATTTGTCTTTTTTGCCCTTTTTCTCGAAAAACGCGATTTCTGAGTATTAAATCAAGATGGTCAAAACATGAAAGTTATTTATAACAATAAAATGAGTCGAAAGGAATAAAAATTGGAATTTTTAGAAACCAAGAATAAATTCTCACAAAATACAATTTACAAGGGTTGGGTCAAAACAAAGTCAACGGTCTTTTAAAACTCTCCAAAGTTATGAAAAATCTATTCAAACTCAAAAACAAAGTCAAATCAACTCTAATCTTGTTTAAAAAGCTAAATCATGATTAAAACAATGCTAAACCCGAAAATTGAGGGTCGAGGTCTTACAGCCAATATCATTGTGCTATTAGTTTCTCAATGGGTCAGGCAGAAAGTATGTTTTCTTGGTTGGCCGGATGATGAATTTGGGGTGTCCGATGGCGAATCTATGATTTTGATGATGAACCTGTGATGTCGATGAAGATCGATGGATTTCATGTCTCAAGAATCAGAAATTTAGAAAATTTTATAAGCAAAATGGTCTAAAAATGAAAAAATTACCTGAAAAATGGGTTTTTGTGGAAGTCGGGTGGACTTGAACTTCCATGGTTGCCCGCGACCATAGGGGTTCTGGTCTTGATTTCAGCCGCTTTTTTTACTTTTTCTAATTTCTTTCCTTAGCATATTTTTTCTAACATTTTTGTATAATTTGTGATGTACTTCTCTTGCAGCAAAGTTGATGGAAAGCCGTGCAAAATTAGGAGTAGAGTTTCCAAGTTTATGGGAAAGCCAAAGACTTAGTCGTGCAGGGGCGCTGATTTGTCATCGAAAGTAAAAACTGGGTCAAATGATCTCGAAATGATTTGAAATTGAGGTGAAGCTTCTTGGCATAAAGTAAGACCGACCACATGCTTTAATTTTAATTTTGAAGCCGTTAGAGGTCCTGTCGCCAGTAAAGTGCTTAATTTTGTCGCGAGAAAGATGTTGTGCTTTTGATGTACTGTCAAATGATGTCCGATTGAACCGAGATTTTAAAGGGAGCCTCCCGTAAGTGTTTTGAGATGATCCATCAACTTTGATTTGTGTGTCATGGCCCTAATGGACTCCGTCACTAGGAGATTGGTTTTGCTACTGGAGGGACTGAAGTTGGGTCGAATGTTGTCAAAATGACTTGAGACTTGACATGTAACCCCTTGGGAGTATTTTGACACTATCCATATGCTTTGTTTGAATAATGATGAGTTCGGAGGTCTTCGTCACCGAGAGGCCTGGTTTTGCTGCCAGAGAATTGATGTTGGGTCAAACAATGTCAGAATGATCTGAAATTTGATATAGAGTCTCTTGGGAGTATTTTGAGACCATCCAAAGGCTTTGATTGAAAAATTGATGTCTTCAACATTTTTGTTGCTGGGATGGCTGACTTTGTCGCGAGGAGAAAAACGGCTTTTGCACTTTAGGCCAAACGATGTCAGAATGGCCTAGAATTTAATGTAGAGCCTCTTAGTGGTATTTTGATTTCAATTTTGTGCTTTGTTTTGAGAAGAAGATACCCCCAGCACCTCTGTCGCCAAAATGTCATGTTTAGTTGCTAGAAGAATGAGATCAAGACAAATGATATTGCAATGGCCCAGAACTTGATGTGTACACTCCTCAGGGATGTATTGAAGGATCTTGACATTTTTAGATGATTTTGAGAAGATTTGATGCTTGAAGTAGTTGTTGCCCATTCCGTTGAGAGAAGGATCATTGCACATGAATTGATGTGCAGACTTTTCCAAAATGGTGTTAAAGCTTTGAAAATCACACTTATGTGGTGACTCTCTTTTTTTTTTTTTTTTCTAATGTTGAAGATATATGAATAGGCAAGAGTGTCATTTTTGGTGTCAACAAAGGGCACAAATATATCTTATCCATATATTCAAGTATCAAAAGTGGACAAAGAATTTAACTTTGCAATTTGATCACATAAAATAAATAATAATTAATAAGCCAGAAGAAGTTTCTCATTCAAAAGATAAATGTCAAGCATCTAGAAAAATAAAATGCACATAAAACCAAATATTTTGTACGGTTCACTCCATATTCGCTCAAACTGCGCTTCTAAGTCGGTTCCGCTCCGAAAACACCGATCCACATTTTCGGAGCGGGATCGAAAAGGATGAAAGGAGGTTCTGGGCACTAAGACTTACCTCATCTGATGAATGGATGGATGGATGGATCCATCTTTTATACTCATCTCAACCACTAGTAATATTCATCTTTAATACTAAATCAACATGGCCGTACACCCAACATTTTTCTCTCCATCTCCAACCTAAATCCATCAACTTTAATGGGGAAAATCACCAAGATCATAACAACCTAACAATAATACATCCTTCGATCAAGAATCTAACAAGCGAAATCAATCATTAAGCCTAATTCAAATCGTCTTATTAGAAAGGAAAATTTTCAAATAAGGCCTTAGATTTTTGCCTTATTTCAAAAAAGGACATAAGTTTCAAAAATTTTCAAATTAGTCCCTAAGTTTTTCAATAAAGCTTCAATTAAGGCCATCTGGTCATATAAAGGTATTTTTTATAGTATGTTCTCTCAATTTTTTAAAAATACCCTAAGTACCTTCATTTACAGTTATGTCATGGTTCTGACAGCCACTACATTTAGCTGATCTTTATGGAAATACTAGTTTTTCTCGATCACTATAAGGTTGCTAGTGAAAAAAATGAAGAAAATAAAGAGGAAGTGAAGGAGGGTTTTATTTCATTGAAGGATAATTTGGGTAGTTTAAAAAAATTGAAGAAAAAAGTTGTCGGAAAATAGCTTCAAATGGATGAATGTCCTTAATTTAAAACCTCATGAAAAACTTTGGGACTAATTTGAAAAGTTTTAAAACTTGTACCTTTTTTTGAAATAAAGCAAAAACTTAAGGACTAATTTGAAGGTTTCTCTATTAGAAAAGCATAGGTATAAATCAAAGTCCCATGAATTATCATCACTCTAACAAAAATAAAAAAACTCAGAAGTCGAATTGCAAAAACCCAGAAGTCGAATTGCAAACCAAATCAAACTCATCCGAACAGAACAAATAGATCACTAGAAAAGTTAAAAAAAAGTCTCCCCTAATAACAACTTCCAAAAACCTAAACAGAACAGCGAGCAGATCAAACTCACACTCAAAACTGTGCAAGTAGTAGCAGTTCTAGCGAGGATCCACCTATCCCTGCAAAACCAAAATCACAACAGCCTGAAAACCATAGCATCAAGCACATAATAGGAATCGAAGATAGAGATGAGAGGAAAAGAGGATTTGAGAAAAAGATGGAGATGAAAAAAAGTCCTCTTGCCAGTGCTTGGTGCCAAAGAGCTTCCTAATAGTGATCGGTATTCTTTTACCGAAATATATATATATATATATATATATATATATATATACAGTGATCGGCATTGATAGGATGGAAGGCAGCAAACCAAGTTTTGGAGACGAAGATGGAGGGCAGCCTTGCCATGGAGTTCGGTGACAAATCAATCGAGAGCATTGTTGAGAGAGATGTGAGAAGCTATGCATTTTTTAGCCACTACGAAATCAAACGAATGTGAAAGGTTTTTGCACGTTAGTAATAGGAAGAGGAAAGAGGCAGAAAAACGAATAGGGAGGAGTTAAGGACATGGTGAGAAAATGTTTAAAGGAATTAAGAGTAATGAATGATAGATAAGATGAGGAAAAGTAAATCAATGGCTGATAATAAGAGGTGGTTAAAATTTCAATTGATGCTCTTAAAAGATGGTCAAAATTGCAGGATGGTCAAAATCAAATTTAAAATTGCCAATTGGATTCAGTCTCTTTATAGCTACTTCTATTTCATCTTTTCCTATTCCCCTAGATTGTTTGCATTTGTATGTGTGGCACACTTGAGGATGCCTGGGCCAGCCTAACTACTAAACAGGTCAGTAGACGGTGATATGTTCAGATTATAGCCTTATGTTGCGCAGTCGATTAAGCTCAACATTATGCTCCCTGTTCCATTTTGGGGACCTGTTTATCCAATTGCTTGCCATGATATGAATATTATATATATATATATATATATATATATATAGTTCGTAAAGTCTGATTAAGCTCAACATTATGCTCCCTGTTCCGTTTTGGTAACCTGCAATCAAACATTAGAAGGCTATAAAGCTCAGTCAAACCTGGTTCAATGAATGGTTCACTCTAGTCAAATTGCAGCATCAACATAATATCATTACATTAAACCCCAAGGGGTAGCTGAGTTGGCCTAGGACTACGGTTTGCACCCGGAAGTTGTAGGTTCGAAACTGCACTACCACACTTGGGCTACAGGGGAGTTAACCTGGCTTCCCTCTGCGCCCAGAGGGATTAGTCCAGCCCAAAGAGTTGGGAACCCTCTGATAGCCAAAAAAAAAAAAACCATAATATCATTACTATACAATAAATAGATTAAAACATTAACATGTTTTAAAAATATATTTCAAAAGGATATCATACAAAAAAGTGTAAGCAGTTTATAGATAATTGTTCTCTTTTTAAAATTGTTGAAAGAGTTACATTTTAAAGATTTTAAAATTACAGTTATATATATTTAAGATCTTAGACTTTGATTGTAAAACTTCTCCCTCCAATTTTACTCATTGACAGTTTCTTTAGAAAACTGGTGAATGGGTATGATTTGATTGGTTCGGCGATTGAATCACATGGTTCAGGATTCAACTGAATGCAAGCAGTTTTGGTTGGGAATTATAACAGGTACGTACTTTGGCTCAACCGTGTCAGAGTAGCTAGTTTGGTCGGGTTTCCAGACCAGTGATTTTGGGCTGTACAATGTAGAGCTTTACAATTACCGAGCCGACCATTTTATCTCTGTGTTGTTTGATGCAGAGTCACTGTAATTTGAGGAGGGGATTTAGTGATTCTCTTAGCAGTGGGCCCCACTTCTGAAAACAAAATGAGTTAAAAATCATTTTGTCACATCGTTCTGTGAAAATTTTACCCCACTAGAATTATGCTCACCATCACATTGACTACTTCTAAAACACTAACGCCAGATATGACTTTCGTTTTTCCAATTTTGATCACAGGTGCTGTAAGATCTTGATCCCTAATTACTTAGCATTAATTAATTATATTTAATGGCTAAATATAATTGAAAATATTCATGTGCAAAAGAGGAAAAGCCATATATGGTGATATGCACAAAAAGAATGTTCATGTGCAATGAGGGAAAGCCATGTAAGTGTCCCTCACCCTATGGTTAGGGATTGATGCACATGAATGATCCTATATCGATGTTAATTGATTCATTCTACGGTTAGACTATGGTTTAAAATCTCGGTCTCGGTCGCGGTATCGGCCGGGCCGAAAAACCGATATGATATCGGTATCGGTCGCGGATATCGGTCCGTCGCGGTCGTCGCGGTGTAAATTTATTTTTTAATCCAAAAAAATTTGCAAAAATATCCAAAAAATCCAGAATATTAGAAACTGCTGGAATACAATATCTTTTTCCATTAGTAACAACAATAAATTAAAATCTCGGTCGCCTTAAGTTATAAGTCCTGTCTGTGTCGCAGTTCCTTATCTTTTTTAGTATTTCATATAATGAAACCATTATTGATGCTCATGATCAATTTATTAGTGTAAAATATAAGAAAATAAAGATAATATATCAATCATCATTTAATGCTAACTCAATCATCAAATAAGGTGTGAAATTCAAGACCCTGAAAATGACACATTAAAATCAGAAACATAATAATGAGATAGATAAATCATAAAGCACTTGGGCATCAAAAGGTTCATGGTTCACCTGAAATTAGAGGGGACTAGTACTAGGGACAGATTGATAGCCTAATTCCAAGTGGAATGTCGCCCTGGCTCGATATCATCATCATCATCATTTCTTCGGTATTGGCTAAAAACATATGCTCCATCTGTTTGTAAAATTTTAATAAAATTATTTTCAAAATCCTAAATACATAGATCTAGCATAAAAGTTTGTAAATCAATCATTTATACACCATATAATGATCATGAATCATTAAAAAAACATAGTTATGATGAAATTCCCAAAAAATGATATATAATAATTCAAATATCAAAAAATCCGAAAATAAAAAAAAATGGACAAAAAAGTTCAAAATCATGTGTATGAGTAGATCTAGCATGAAAGTATGTAGATCTAACTTCTAAATGAAGAACACAACACAAATGACAAACCTAATGATTTCTATACTTCATCTAAAAAATTAAAAAAAAAAACCACTTGATAAAATGCTTTGGGTTGATTTTCTCATTCCTTAGATAATATTTTCTTCAAAAAATTAATGTGGGATTTGAAAATGTTGAAGAGGGAGTAGGGCTGGCTGGGCTACTACTATGGTTGGAGAAGAGAAGAGAAGAAGAGTAAGATGGGGAAAAAATAGCAAAAAATAGGGTTTTCACTCATTTTATATCATCTCGGCCGATATTTTGAAAATATCGGCCGAGATATCGGTTCACAGCGAGTTCATCTCGTCTCGGCCGAGATGTCCGGATTTTTTGGGGATATTTAAGCGAATCCGATATCTCAGTGAGATATCGGTTCAGTATCGGCCGATACCGAGTCATATCGGCCGATATGACTCGGTATTGGCCGAGATTTTAAACCATGGGTTAGACTAAGGTTTGGGTAGTTTCCGGAAGTTTCCAGAAGTTTTGGAATAAGTTTAGTACGGAAAGGGCTAGTTTGGATTTTGGAGGAAGTTAGGGGTATTTTAAAAAATTTAGAAAATACCGAGTTGATTTCAGTAGTCAGCCCAAATTATGCCAAACAACTTTGGTATTCGATTCGTGTCCATTCAACGTCCAAAAATCCCTCGCCTTAACTCAAGTTCGCCAAAGAAGGGACATAGTCGTCATTTCCCTATTGTCATAGACCTCAAAAATAATTTCCAGCAACTTCTGTTGTTGGCTCGAATCAATCCCAGGTCCTGAAGCTACTCTAAAGTTGTCACTTAAAAAGGACAAAAATGTCATTTTTTCATAAAGCTGAATGTGCGTATATGGGTCGATCCTCCCCGCTCTTCTTCATTTCTTTCATTCGTGCAGAAAACTCATTTCCTCTCCTCTCTTCGACCTTGCTGCCCTGCCCTCACCATCTTCCTTACATCATCATCGTTCCTTTGATCATCTTCTTTGTGAGTTTCGGACTTGGCAGCCCCTTAGACGCCCCTCCTTAGCTTGGAATTATAGCATCCCAGAGGTGAGGAAACTCTCCCCAAGTGTTAGTAGATGCTTTAGCACCCCATCCCCTTCCTTTTCTAGACATGCAAGTCCTCTCTCATAGGGGTGTTCATGGGACGCGCCAGCCCGAGCCTAATCAGGGCCCAGCTCGCTTTGGGCCGGGCTTGGATATGTAATTAAGGCCCCTTTAATAATTGGGCCGGGCTTGGATTAAGTGATAGGTATCCCAAAGCCCGGCCCAGCCCGACTTGTGTAGGGCTTGGGCCAGTGTTTATTAAGTCAGGTCGGGCCTGGGTAAGCCTTAGTCCAGCCCAGAACGGCCCATGAACACACAACACACTCTCTCTCTCTCTCTCTCTCTCTCTCTCTCTCTCTCTCTGAGTTCTCCAAATTTTGGGGTTTTTCGGTGTAGATTTTTGATTAATTAGTACTAATACACATATATATGGGTCGGGACCTTACAGTTCTGCCCACTAAATCTTTAAAAAATCTTTTGTTGTATTCATTATCAATATAATGGTGGGCCCTACCTTCATCAGATTGGGATTCATCAAATTACAAAGTCGTTCTACCAATTATCAAACAGATGTTTAGCTTTGTATCAGCATTAAAAATTATTTTATTCTGAATTGGATTCCAAAGGTGGCTCCATAAGGTTGGATTTCTGCAATGGCCTTGAAAAAATTATATCAGTGAATCCAAACTTATAAATCTACTGGTGGGACTAGGTTAGGAAATCAAAGATGCTTAAAATCACTGCCCCTTCTCACCCCAATCGAAGTTGAGCTCAACATCACATTGATTATGGGTAAAACTTGTTGCATCAATTTGTATATATTCTTTAGCACTTAAATTTCTTCCGAAAATAATCTGGGTAAGGTCGGAAATCCTCCTCTAGTCTTTTTCATTATTTTTTCATGCTGCAGAGGAAAATAAGAATTCAAGAGGTGGACAGAGGAATTCCAGATTCTATCAATGAAACTGTTAGTTGTGTAAACTTTTTATTAGGAAATCAGATTGGTTTTCTTCTCTTCTTTAAAATTAAGTTAAGAATAAAAGTTTTAGATTTGTTAATTTTCCAAAATGATAGTGAATATATATTCAAGTTTTTAACGATAAAAAAACTTTAGGGCCTCAAGGCCTATTTTGGATTTATTTACTTTCAATTTATTTTAAATATTACTCCAAATTGACCATACCTTTCTTTCTGGGCCCAAGTTGGGTATGTGCTTGCTCTACCAGTTATTGTTACTATTATATATAGCAAACCAATTCCGGAGAGGCCGGGAGCACTCGGATTTGAAATAGAGCTTTGTAAGTTTGTCACCTCATCGTCATATGTCAAGAAATCATTGGTCCGTGTCATGGCGTGACCCTTTTTATATATATATATATATATATATATAAGTAATATAGAGCCTTGCTCTGGAGGGTGCCACATCATCGCCTTTAAATCTCACAGCACTACATCATAGCTCTCGCGGACGCCATGTGGTATCACAGCTGATGAGTTTCAACATTGCAGAAGGGCTTCTTTCATTGTATGTAGCGGCGGATTCCCTTTTATTTGTTGGAAGACAATCAAAGAAAGATTATTCTAAGCCGACCATGCAAAGGAGATGCGCCTATATGGTCAATACATGGCAATGAGAGCGTTGAGCATGAACAGATCTAAGCCATGCTTGGCAGCATCGGCATGGATGGATTGGCCAATGGAAAGATGAGGGAAAGGTTTGAGAGGGGAGGAAATGTGTAGGTATTGAGTTGGAAGTCATAGTTCTCACGTCGAGGTAAAGCAGGAAGGCCAGTTTCCTTCCATTTGCTTCTTTTTTTTTTAATATTTTTATTCTTTGTTATTTCTACACATTCTCTTTTCTCCTTCCTTTAATTTGCCAATTCAAAAGATTTGATTATGAAGCCATCCACGATTCATAAATTCTTTATGTTTCTCTAGAGTGGAGTTGTCTGAGTTTCGTAATTCATACACGTGGCAGTGAAAAGAATCCCACTTATATGGGGCCCATTGTTAGATGATCATTCATATTCTCAGAGTTCAAGTTGAACTTTATTGTGATGAAATTCAAAAGGACCATTTGAGAAGCCATCCACATTTGGAAAGGCATTTAATCGTGAGAAGAAAATTCAAGCGTTCTTTCGATCGCCTATCTCCTAATTTATTGCTTAAGTTTCTCTAAGCATATCATCATCTAACTATTAGTTTCAATCCTTCCAACTTTGATGATCTTAATCCCAAAAATCCCTCTTCCACACTGAATATCATTCAATTCAATTTTTCATTCAGCTCAATTTTCAAAGATCCGATTTCTTCTCACAAAATATGAACTAATAAATCCTTAATTTTAGGAATTATCATTCTTTAGATTAGATAGTTTTGTGGAAATTGTAAATAAATTAAAATTAGAAAATAAATAAGGAAGGAATTGACCGAACAATGTGGAAGTCAAATCACGACTTTAGAGACACTTTCTTTAGGCAGATTTAGCCCCTACACAGGTGCAAATGGCTTTCTGGACTTCTACCCTATGATTAGACGGTTTCCTGATTAGATGATCTCCACCACTCGTGCCCTCGAATGGATGAGAATCTCGAATCCCAAAATCACAATCTTGCAGCAGCTCGAAAGAAAAATTCTTGAAGAACTCAAAAAAACTTAAAGAGAGATGAGAGTTGAATCCTTGGGATCGGAGAAAACCTTCACCTGAACATCCTTATGTAGGACTTTCCAGTGAAGAGATCTGTTGAAGAGTTAATTTCCAACGGTTACACCCATTAAGAGTGCGCAACGGACACTCTCGCGTGGTAACTCTTTCGCAACGGAATAACAAAATCCGACCATAAAGAGCAGCGGAAAAGCCGTCTCCAACGGTCATTGGGTTTCATAGATCCGTGTCAATTCCAAGTCAGCCTAAACCTAACCCAACTGAGACCTAAAAATAACGCATGCAGGTAGGCCCGCAAAGCACAGCCGGCCCGAAGGCCGCACGCACGCATGTGGGAAGTGTGTGGTCACCACTACCTAAGCCTTCTCCCTAGACTTACAAAATAGTGATGAGTGTAAACAATAATAAGTGACTCTTGGACAGTTCTCTCTTTAATAAAGAAAATAAAAAAAAAAGTGCTTTAATGCACAAAGATATCAACACTCTATTATTACGTTTTTTTAATGACTCTTATATCATTTTCTCGTTATTGTTATGTGATTTTTATGAAAATAAACAATGCGTAACTTTTTTTTTGTTTTTTTTTTATGCCATTGCCATGGCTTACTAAATATACATGCACCTGTGGGATATATTTTTGCATTATTCTGCTTTGGGTTCTTCATAGCACGGGAAAGGCGCGACAAAATATAAGATGCATTTGTCATGGGAATTTAAAGCAAGCAATACATTTTGTCAATAGTCTTAAATTGATAAATCAAAATATGAGATTCGCCAATACTACGAAATAGACTTAACTTAGACAATAACTAGTTGCTTAGCCATTAGATTATTAAAACCAATGGGATTTTATGTATTTGTTGCCTCGCATTAATTGTCGTACGTTCGGATCAATAGTGAAGGTTACGGTTACGTGAGTTCAGCATTTAGTATAGAAAAGAAAAATATTTAAAACTATTTCTTTTTATTTTAGGCCTGGCCTATGGTGCCCGATGATGGTTCTTCTTCTTAATCTCAAGTAGAATGAAGATTTTACCAAAAAAAAGGAAAAAATTAAAATGATGAAGACATAATTAGTGTAGGCCCTTTGAAGGATATAAATCGACCGGCATATTTTCGGAGAAGGTCTGGGACAAACTCGAGTTCGGCCCAGCCCTTTCATAGCCCTCTTGTTGTTAGTATCTCCTCTATACGTTCATTTCGATTGTATTAAAAAAGATGTTTGACCCACAACCATTGATGAAATTTCCAATGTCGATGATAAACATTGCATCTAGTGATAGTCCTGTAACATCGACCTTGACCCATTGTAAACAATACGAGTGACTGTGCTCCACATGTTTGGAATATCCAATCCTTAAGTTCGAATAAAAATACGAGTGACTGTGCTCCACATGTATTCATAATTGTTCGGGTTTAAGTACTAAGTTAAAAAAAAAAAAGTTTTGCGAGGTCGGGTACGGGGTTCCACCAATGATCTAAGTTTTCGGGTTCCCTTTTTTAAGAAAGAAATCCACATTTGTGGGAATTACATAATTCGGATACCACCTACACTCCATTTCTAAGTTATAATTTGGTTTCCCAATTCTTTTCAGAATTTGTGGGGAGAAAATCGAGTGAGAACAACTCATGAAAGGCCATAAAAATAGTCCCAAAAGTATGATTTTACGGCCCACATTGAGCCCGCTGATCGCTGCATGACCGATCGCGTCACTTGGGTCGACTGGCCGCTGGTCTGACGATCCCAAGCCGTTGTACAACAGCTTGCTGTCTAGCAACTGACAGCTGTTTACTTTGGGCCGCTTGGCAGTGGGCAGCCGCTTGCTGCTAGCCGCCGTGCAACAGCCTGTTGGTTTGTAGGTTGTGGCCTCAATGGGACCCATTTCTTGATGTGGGTAAGAGGGGAGAGATGGGGTCCACAGGGGCACAAGTGGTAGCCACTAGGATTGATTAATTGAGGTTAAACGGGGATTAAGTCCACTTTATTTCTACAAAAGAAAAAGTCCACTTCATTATGGCCCCAAAAGAATCTTAATCCCACTATTAATTCCATTTCCAATACTAACAGTCCCTTAAATGGAATTAACAAGACTAATTGAAAATCCAAAGATGCAAAATCTCTAATTAGTTTAACAAATCACCAAAGATGCATGATTAACATTAACCATCTCCAACTTGAACTTGATTAATACCACTATGATAAACTAGAATCAAGAATAGCCAAAATAAAATTATGCAAATTAATTAGACACTTGCCTCTAACCAAGAATCAACCCAAATTGCACAATCAAGCCAAGCTCTAACCAAGAGGGCTTTCTCTTCCAAACAACCCACCAAAAATCTCCCTAAAAATAAAGCCCATTCATTGTCAAGAACCCAAACCCCTAAAAACCAAAGCAAGTGATGAAAATGGGGTCTAAACCAAGAAACATTGCAAGGAGGAAAGAGGACCTACCTCTTAGAAGTCCAAGAAAGATGAAGGGTGATAGATGAAGGAGTTGCCACCGGTCGATTCTCACCAAACTAGACAGTGTCGCGTAGTTGACAGCGTAGAGCTTCTTGGTGGGTTCGGATCTTGCAATGAGAGCCTTTATGTAGATATTCTTCACCAAGCCATGGAAGAAGAAGAGAAGGAGAAGAAGAAGAAAGAATAGAGATGTTTTCTCTTGTTGCTGGCTAATGGAATGAGGGAGTGAATGAGAGTTATTGAGTTAGGTGGGGGTAGGTGATGGTAATTAGTGAGGTAAGTGGGGTTATTGGGATATTTTGTTGATGACTACTTTGTGAGTTTTCCATAGTCTAGCTGAACTTGGAGTGTGATAACGAGGATCTTCGAGACCCCGGACGGGCCGGGCCAAATAAGAAGAATTATAGAGCATAAGAAGAACTTTTGAAGAAGCCCAAAATCAGATATCTCAAAGATTGGTGGCAGAAGCTGCAATTTTCCGAACTTCGGTATACACCTCGAAAAGTGTGCTCGAGGTCAATTTAGGCTTTCTAGACCTCGAATGAGTTTAGGATCTTCGGTAAGGACCTGACCTCTTTAACCCTAGGGTTAGTGCTAGTAATTATGTGGTTAGGTTTGCTAAGTGGGCATTAGAGGCCATTTGTGGTGTTTTCTGTGTTAGGATAGTCTTTGATCAACTTTGGTATGTTTTGAGAGCCTCTTTGTTTAGTTTGACCTCTCTTTGGAACCTGTTTGTGATTTCATGTGAAACCGAGACATTATTCATAAATTCTGACGAATGTCATTCTGAGCTCATTTTATCTAGATCATCATTCCAAACAACTTTAGTATTCCACTCGAATCAATTTAAGACCTGAAACTCTTCGATTGACCCATTCCATCAGAAATTAATAGGCTTTGACCAGACAGTTGACTTTTTCCTTGGAACCCTGAATTGAGCGACTCTTGAGCTCAAAATCTAGATCTTGACCTGCCTAATAATTTTCATATTCAGCCCGAACTCATCTGAGGCGCAGAAATCTCAAAAAATCTAGATCTTGACCTGCCTGACAGATTCTGTCCTCGATCTTAGAAAATTCTGATTCTTGACTTGTTGGAAAGCCCTCCTTTAGACCTGTAATTCTTCTTCTTTGACCTGATATGTCCGAGGTCTCGAAGACCTTCGTTAACGCACCTCAAGTTCGGCTTAGGTGGTAGCAAACTCACGCAGTTGGTCATTGCAAAATATCCCACCTACCTGTCATTTCTCATCGAATGCTCCCACCTACCCCCACTAACAATTACAACTCTCATTCATTGCTCATTTGCAACCGGCCACTATAACATGAGAGAGTTTTCTCTCTTCTCTCTTTTCTTCTCTTCTCCTTTCCATCCATGGCATGTTGGAGAACATCTCCTTGGAGGCTTCTCTTGCCCGATCTAGCCCGGCCAATTAACTCCTAGTTGCCTTGTTCGCAATATACTCTATTTTGGTACGAATCCGATAATGGCAGCCCCCTCATGCAGCCACTTCTCTTTTCTTGATCTTCACAGAGGTAGGCCCTCTTTCTCCTTGGCTAGTGCCCCTTTCTTCACTGTGCTACTATTTTGGTGAGTTCTTTTTTTTTTTTTTTTTTTACAGTGTTTGGGTTTTTCTTTTTAGGTTGGATTTTTGGGTTTTGTTTGGAGGAGATAGCTCCCCATTAGAGCTTGGCTTGACTGAGGTTTGAGGTTTAGATTAGCTTCCGATTAGAGGCAAGTATTTAATTTTCAATGGCATACTTTGAATGGTTAATCTTGCTTTGATTTGCTTTTGCATGTAAATCTTGTTTAAGGAAAATAAATATGTTTTGTTAACCTCTTCCATGGTTGGATTTTTTTGGGGAAAAATCGAATTTTTAATGGTTTAGATTTAATCTGAATGGGCCTTAATAATGGGAAAATGAATTTCCCTTAGTTCTGTGAAGCCATCCCTTACCCAATTTTACTATGAAACCTCATCGGAAGAGGTCACCCCCATCCGTAATGCCCACCATGGGGCCCCTGCCTCCCAAAATCCGAACTAGCACATTGGCCATCAGGCCAGTGCCTCAGTCCTTTGGCCATCAGGCCCAGCGGCCATTGGCCCTCTTTTTCTTCTCCTCCTATTTGTCTTGGCTATCTGCACTAAGCAGCTTCCCTATCGTTTCTCCAGCGGCTAGTCTTCTTCCAAGTATTTAGCCGGCTATTTCTCTTTCCCTCACTTTGCCGGGCCACTTTCCCTGCGAACTCAGTCCAACCGGCCACTTCATTTTCCCTGTTGTTCATTGGCTAGCTCGCTTGCCAACAGCACCCAGCGGCTACTTCCCTCCCTGCAAACCTGGCCAGTACTCTTCCTGTACAGATCCCGGCCACTCCCTGCACCTGCTGGGTACGTGCTTGCTCTGCTAGTTATGGTCACTACTATATATAACAAACCAATTCCAGAGAGGCCAGGAGCTCCTGGATTTGAAATAAAGCTTTGTAAGTTTGCCACCTCATCGTCATATGTCAGGAAATCATTGGCCCATGTCATTATGTGACCCTTTATATTGGTTCCATATGCTATATTTTGGATAATTGCCTAGTAATGTACCTTCGTCACTCTTATGATCTTATCATCATCTCTATTCTCTTTGATGCATACATCTTGTTACTCGTATATCGTGCCTTGCCAGATCCATGGATCTGACCCATCATTTGGTGCTTAGGTATTATCCCCAACCCCGAGGGTGATGCGCTCTTCGAGACGCACATAGTTGATGAGTACAGGTGTGGACCGACAGATCAGGTAACCGACATATCAGGTAGTTGAGCCGGCGACTGGAGCGCTTGCACTTGGGTTTGAGTGATGCTTGTTTTGGGTTTTGAGAGTCATTTGTGAGCAGACTGGAATTTATTCATATGGTTTGTACTCACTTTATTACATATTTTAATATTATCATAGACTGATGCCTGCTACATTTACTCTATAGATTCATACCAAATTACCTCCAACACTTATATGTTATTGCTTCCGCTATTTTCTACATGCTTCCGCACTTAACCATTGATGTCATATGTTGTTAAAAAGTTTTAAATTGGACCTCACTGCGGACCTATGACTTGGAAGTTCACGAATTTTTCGGGAAGTAGCACGCCAAATTCGGGTACCTTGGCGATAAACTTGGTAGTCAGAATTACGGCATTACATCATACAACGGTTGTATAGGCATAAATTTACATTGGTTGCTGGGCAAATGATGGTCACTAAAACAATTTCAACTGAACAGTGTAGTAAGAAAAAACACACTAAATAACTATAACGAATAAACAAGCTTTAAATAATAATTAAATTATTTTTCTATATCGGGTTCTTACACTGTTGCCGTGTTGAATAGCTATAGAAATAATTGTTAAGCCAGTAATTCAAGAGGTTCTCTAGGTCTCTTCTCCTTTATACGAAGTGAAGGGAATATCTGCATACTTATTTTTTGGTAGGTAAGAAACTCTCCCAGTTTCAAAAGTGGGAGAATGCTCATTTCTCTCACTTTTTAAAAGTCATGCATGAGTTGGGGTTGATCCGGTGCACACAATTCACACCTAATGTAGGAAATTTGACCCCCAAAAACTAATTTAAATTATTATTTTATTACTATTAAAAGTATTTCTATTATCCAAAATAAAAGTTGATGAAACTTCATTTGTACTCGCGATTCCAAACTTAGATCACCGTAAAACTCAATAAAATCCAAATGTTTCATAAATTTATGAAAATCTGAATATCACTAATTTAAGTGAAACAATACTTAGTGGCAAAAGAATTTATCAAAATTTTGATCTATAAAAAGTTTGGCAAGACTTTCAAGTTCAGGAAAATCTAGAAAACTCAAGAATAATTAAATTAATGAAATAACAAATGGCGTGAGCTATAATTTGGGATAAATAAGCTTAAAGGAAGCAATTAGTTTAAGTCATTATAAAATTAATCAAATAGAAAAAGTGTCTGAGCCAGAGCCTTCAACCTCCTTCTCTTGCTTGTTTGAGCTTAAAAAACGACCCTGAATCTGGTTCAAGAGGGATTTCAAGAGACCTTTCCCCTTACATCCAAGGGTGTTTCTACCACCTACTATGGCCAATCTTTGCTACCTATTCCACACTCCCACTTTCCAATTTCAAGTCCATTAATTCCATCACCATTTAAAATACATTAATTACCTTCTTACAACCAATAATCACCTAGAGCTTGTAAGAGGGTACAAATGCATGGGATCAACAAATGCAAGCATAAATATAATGATACAAACATTTATTCACTTGCATTTCTTGGATTGGCACAAAAACCCCTTTCTTAGAGCCTAGGGCTTGACCAAACTTGTATTCCACACCACCCTATCACCAATCTAAGCTATTGTATAAGACCCCAACCCCTAATTCTCGTGATTAGTGTGATTTAAGTTGTGGGTTAGTTTCTCTAAGTGAGGCTTGAGCTTGATCGAGTTGGTTTGTGGATTAGAATAGTCTTTTCATAGCTTTAGGAAGTTTTGAGAGCCTTTGGACCTTTTCTGGCACACTCAGGGATGCCTTGGGTTGCACGTGTAAGCGGGGGCGGGGGCGGGGGCAAGGGGGGGGGGTGGGGAAGTTTCTTGATTTTGAAAAATTCTAATTTTGGTTTCTTTTGAGAGGTCAAATGAGCTCCAACAAAACTAGTTTTTATGATGATCATATATCTCTTCTTCATTGAGTCCATCCGAGGCCCAGAAAGCCCATCTTTGAGCCCATGAAGTGCTATTAATTATGGGCCCCACTTTCCACTTTATATAAGAAGAACCCATTACCTCCTTTCTCCCTCATTTCCACGTTCTTTCTCAGCTGGTTCCAGCATCTATAGTAGCTGAACCTTTCTCTCCTTGCTCTTGCTCATTTCTCCCTCAACCTCCCACCGAATCTTAACAAATTGAAGGCTTGATCTCTCCATTCTCTTCCCCACCTTATAAGCTCTTTCTAGATGCCATTCTTATGCAAAACCAAGTGGGCAGCCCCTTCATTGACTGATTTCTCTCTAATTAGAAGTCTTACAGGTAAAAGGGTCTTCCCATCTCCTAGTATGTTGTTCTAGACCACAAATAACCCCATGATTACAACATGCAAGATCTAGTTCATGTTCTTTGATTACTTTCCAATTTTGAGCCATTTTTAGTGTATTTTGGGAGTTTTGTTTAATAGGTGCGCTAAGATCTAATTGGTGAGATTAGAAAGTAATCTTGGAGTTCAAGAGGCCAAGGCAAGTGACGATATAGTTTAATCTTGTGCATGCTAATTATTTTTGGTATTTTATTTATAAATCATGTTTTTCATCTATCACATCTTTGATTTATCTTGTTTATTAGATAATCTTGTTATTAGCATCAAATATGTACACTTGCATGTCACACTTTCAATATTATTTTATGGATTCTTATCTCAACTTTTATGAAGTTCTTGTTAATGCTTGATTCTACTTCTTGAAATTTATATTTATGGGAATGGATGTTTTATGGAGAAATGATGATTTTGGCTTTGAAATTGTTGGTGAATGGGATTTTTGGAGAGTGTGTAGGCTCTGGGAATGCAAGAGAATGTCAAGGGCATAATAATGGCTTTAAAGGAGAGTAAGAGGGACTTGAAACATAACTTGAAACGTAAATTTCCACAGATGGGCGGTCAGTGGTTGGCTAGTCGACTAGTGACCGACAGGTGACCGACCTCTATTCAGTTAGAATTCATGAGAGCAAAATTTTCCCTGACAGAGGTCTAGTGATCAGCTGACGGCTAGCCGACCTCGAATAGCTGATAGCTGACTAACCGCTCACTGAGAGCTTGAAAATGGGGTTTTTTTTTTTTTTTTTTTTTTTTTTTTTTTTTTTGTAGAATTTTATGGTGATAAAATCCAGGAATATGCCGAGAGCAGTCAACTTGATAATGTGTATTTGGAACTTGGAATATCGTCTACCTTCGGGGGCACAAATTTATTTCTAGAATATGACATTTGGGCTTCAAATACACAAGGGGTCAAATGATGTGGTCTTAGCATATGTATGAAAGTGCAGGCTAGGACCAATGACTAAGTTCTAGAGGGGGGTGAATAGGACTAATGGTATTCATTTACCAATTTTAATTTTCTAAGTCCGATTTTAATCCAACCAAAACAAAGAACAAAACAAACACAAATAAGAGTATAACTTATGCAGAAAATGTGTTCGACAAGAGAGTGCTTAAACAGTAAAGATGTGACAAAATTAGTTTTAAGATATAAGCACAAGTGTGAGTCAATTAAACTTAGTGATGAAATATCCTACGTATCAATTTCCACAACATACAGAAATGTAAATCATGCAATAAAGAAATAGACATAGGGGATTTATAGTGGTTCGGTCATATAGACCTGCATCCACTCTCAAGGGTCACACAGTCCCTTGGTTCCACTAAGAGGAATCAAACTACACAAGTTCTGATTCTACCTCAATTTTGTTACAAAGGTTCAATTACACAAATCTACTCCTCACAAAATTGTAGAGTGATTTAGTTACATAGATCTGAACCACTACCACATTGTACACATATTGTAGAAGTTTGAAGAAGGGTGAACACTTGCCTTTGATGGAGATTGAAAGTGTTCTAAGGAGCTCTAACCGTAGTCGAATCTTTCACCTCTTGATGACCTCTTGGTGTTGAGAAGGATGCTTCCAACGTGTTGCACAACCAGGGTTCAGAGGATTGGTCTTCTAGGTTTACAAAGATAAGGCTTTCATAGAATAAGATATCCTAGAAGAAGCTCTTCCTCACAATACACTCATCTTGGAGCTAATGAAGCTCTTGGATTTTTCTAAATCTAACACAAGAGTATTTGGAAGAAGATTTGAGAGCTTACATTTGATGGGAAGAATGTAGCAAACAATGCTCTCTTAAAAAGATCACACTTTTACAAAGCAAAACAAGCTTAAGTTTTATAGAAAAAACCCAACGGCTAGATTTGGTGGTTAGCCTCTTAACACGGCAGCTAGCCCCTTTTCAATTTCCCTAAGACAACGGATATAGTTTTTAATTCGGTCAGCTCATGGTTAGCCATCGGTGGCCTTGGCGGCTAGCCGTGAGGTGACCGCTGAGGTGACCGAGTGAAGGTCAGAGACAAGGAGCTCTCGGGAAAACTAACTGTGATTTTTCGGTTGCTTGCGGTTAACCGCTATGCTCTTGACGGTTAGCCGTGAGGTGACCGCAAAGGTAACTGAACTCTATGTCAGGTGATAAAATAGCTCTCTGGAAAAGAAACCGCAGAGTTTCGGTTACCTGGAGGTTAGCCGCTATGGCTCTTTGCGGTTAGCCGTGAGATGACCGCTGAGGTAGCCGAACTGTAGGACAGGAGATAATATTGCTCTCTGGAAAAGCAACCGCAGAGTTTCGGTTACCTGGCAATTAGTCGTTTTTTGCAAAGGGGCTAGCCGCCAGGTGACCGAAAGGTCACCGAACCCTCTTTTTTGCAAGATAGTTTTAGTTGAGAAAGAGATTGAAAACAGGTTTAAAAACAGAATCTTTTCCAAGGGTTCTAAGGTCTGGTCTGGGTCTAAAATACCTGAAAAGGTTGGCAAACACATGTAGAGTCTTTCTTTGACGAACCCGGTCCATCCAAAAGCTTGATAAACCCTTTTGAATTTGATCTTCCTTGAGGCACTTTGAGAAACAAGATCTTCTTGGACATATTGACATGTTATTGACAGCATAAACACAGTGCTCACGAAAATTTGGAACTAACAATCTCCCCTTTTGTCAATTTCGTGACAAAACCAACTATAACAATCTAGATAAGAAGATTTACAATATAACTCAACATACCCCCACTTACAAGTACAAGACTTTTTAAACTTAAAAACAAATTCAAGAACAAAAGAAATCAAGACTTGAGTGGTGAACCTTACATTTGTGATTTGAGAGGATTTACCCGTAAAAGCACAATACTAATAAACATAAAGCATTATGGGAAACTCCCTTGTTAGTATAATTAGAGAAAAATTAGAATTTGTAAAATTTCTCCCCTTGAGTTGCATAAAAAAATTTCAATATTAATTTTTGCCTAAAACAACCAAATTAATTTGGAGGGCTTGAATGAGAGCGGCTCTCCCTTTGAATTGTTTCTCCTTCTAAAATAGTACATTAGAACAGCAATTCTCTCCCATTTTTATCAGAAATTGACAAGGAGATGAAATAGCAGCTAAGAGAGAATATATAGCAAGACTCTAATCAGTTAGTCCAAGCAAAACATAGAAACCAATCCAGAAAGGAAAAAGCATGGGTTTCCATGAATGATGGGTTCTCTCTTATGGTTAAAATTGGATGGAAAGGAGGAGATTTGATGCAATATGTGGGAGGTTTTGATGATGAAATACTGGGGGTTTAGAGGAAGCCTTGAGCTCCTTATTTGTGTATGGGAATCGAGGCTCAAGGAGATTTGTAATGGAGGAAAGGAAGGAGCCGAACTGCACTTTGCTGTAACTTCTGTGACAGTTCGCTCGAGTGAACCCTATCCAGAGGACAGTTGGCTTGAGCTGACTTGATAGTTCGCTCAAGCCAACCTGATCTGGGCAGGTCCGCTCGAGTGAACCCTTCTAGAGAGCCCATGGTTAAGCGAACTTCAGGTCCGCTAGATCCATGTATACTGTTGACCTGGGGCTGTGTTGGGGGCTTGGGTATGATGTTTAAATGTTTGGAAGAGGTTTGTTGGGAGCCCCATTGTGATGGGGAGATTTAGAAGGCAATATATGGAGCCCATTTGAGAAAGAAACCTTATCACGGAGATTTATTGATGGCTTTTGATCTTACCAATGTGTGTAGGAAGCTCGAAATGTCTCTAAAACTAAAGGAGTACCAAGTCTATGTTGAAATTGACATATAGGACCTCTACTCACATTGAACGAGTCTTGAACCCCGATGCTTGGCCCAGAAATTTTGAAAATTCATTTGTGTTCTATTTTTCCCAAATTTTTGACATGCACTTCTCGAAATTCATACTACATGAATAGTCATGTACGAAAACACTGAAAGTGTATTTTTAGCATGTTTGTTAGCCCCGTTGTGCATTGCCCGATAATAAGGTGATATTTGTGCCTATGGGCACCCTGTCCCGCCCGACTATGTGTTTTACTTCATCTGTGTATTTGTACATGTCCCGATTTCATTTATGTGACCTATGAGTCGGCACCACTAAGCTTGGACAACCTAGTCGGCCTGATCTACCGACTTGGAGGTCCCCCTCCCGTCCCACCAACTGCAGCCTGGATCCCGTCTCGTCCCGATACCTGAGTCGCTACCGTGGTCCCCTCCCGTATAGTTATATATATTATGTATTTCGTTAAATCTCATCACCTCGTGTGTCAGATATCAATGCCTGATGTGCTCTCATCACTTTGGTGATAGAGGATTTAGCTTTGTGTGGTTGCCATCTTGCTAGTTCCTTTTCTTTGGTATATTTATATGTTTTTATATTACATGTGTTTTCTAAATGATGATTCTTTCTCTTTCATGGAAATTATTGCTTAAGCATGTTTCAATGTTTTCTAAGGTAATTTCAAATATTATCATGTTGTTATATCATTTCACCTACTTGCCAAACTGTCGTGTATAACCCATTCTTTGGTACTCAGGTCCAGATGCCGGTTATCCCTAGGAGGAGCCAGCGGAGGCGGCCGGAGAGCCTCTTGAGTAGGAGAGTGACAGGCTGACGATGTTGTTTAGACACTCGGTCAAGCCTTAAGATACAGAACATTTTGGGGATTGTGATTAACTCATTCTTTTGGGGATTCTGTTGGTTGTATGGCCTTTGTTGGCCTTTATTTTTGGGGAGTGATTAATTAACTGATCTTTTGTATAAATATTTAACCTTACTTGTTGGGAAAGATGCTATAATGATCATTGCTCACTCTGACATCAAGTTGTTTACACGTTCTATCAGTCTCTTAATTATGAAAGGAATTATGAATTTGATTTGCTACATGCTTCCACATTTTGAATAAAACTTCACTATGTACATGTGATATCCTCACCGCAGACACATGTGGAAATCATGTGCACGGATGGCATGGCTGTTATTAAATCTGTGTACATAAAAGCCAATTTAATTAAATGCATTGGCATCACTCAGATCGCCGATCCCAGATTAGGCCGGCGACCTGGTCCGGGGTCACGACAAATTTCTTGCATACCTCTATTCGTAGAAGGTTGGCGTCGAGATCCTCTACACTCTCATATAAGGTACTCATGCTTCCTATTTTCGATTGCTTCCCAATGAGCTTGATGTCCCTATGGGCATTGTCAAGAAACTTAGGAGAACATCAACAAAATCCTTCCCAGATTAGGCATACACCACCGGATTCTTTTCCTTGTCTACAAGAAGTTTTAAACTCATCTCTTTGGCTGTCATTAATGATTTGAGACAATTTGAGACAACACCCAACAAGAATGAAGGTTTTGCTCCGATACTACAGAATTCTTATTCCTATATAAACTCAGGTAGAACTTTTTTTTTTTAATGGGCCCAACTATGGGTTCCCCTTGTCACACACACTTCTCGTTATAATAACCTCAAAGATTTAAACTCTTGCAGATGATCATGGATGGATTGCAAGTGTTATCATCCTCTTTGGGACCACAACTAGGAACATGTATCAGACAGAAAACCAAGATACACATGGATTGCAAGTGTTATTCTCTTTGGAGCCACAGGATTGTAGTATTGCCATCAAGTAATCACTAATTGTGGGCATGCTTGGGCCCAACATGAGAGACCATTATAAATCAAACCAGACGGCATGCTGCAATTTTTCAGGCACAACTCATCACGGGCTGACATGAGTAGTTAAAATTAAACTTTTCCTCTAATATGCCTTGGGCAGGCTAGGCATGCAGACCATTGTGGACAGGTCGGGCCCATCTTGTGCCGTGCTGAGACGAGCGGACTGTGCCACAGTCCTCGGCCCATGGCACGGGCCATTGACTGGTTGGTTAACTATATCCCTAGATGAGGCCTAAGGAAAGCCAATGAAACATTTTTAAGAATTTTTTTTTTGATGGTTATAAGAGAATTATTTTTTAATTAGCCTCAAAATCAGGTCTAGGCTTAGTCCACTTGTAAAAGAGCCTGTCAGTCCTAAATTAAAATATCAACTAAGCCCTTCATCATGCTTTTAAATAGGGTAAATTATCTTTTTGTATATATCAAAATATTATCATACATTAATTTTTCTTTAGTATCTTGATACATTCAAAACTTCATCGAATTGAAAATGTCCCATTAACAGAAGAGGTTTTTCCCTCTAGCTTATGTCTACATATGGCTTTCTCCTCCCCCTCTCCAAAGTTGGAATATTTCCCCACAACTACAATTATAATATTTTAGGACTAAAATACCAATAGTGTGAGCTATGGTATAAGAAATATGCTTTCTTGTGAATGGGTTTGGGATTTTGCGGAATGAAAACACTCAAACTTGTATTGCTCATTTGGATGAGAATATTTAGTGTTATTATGTAATTGAGGAGTGGTAATGTAACATGTATTTTTCTTAAATTCTTTTGGATTTTAGGACCTGCTTGGATATGTACAAAATAAAGTATTTCAAGATTTGAATATTAGCAAAATAAATATTATCTAATAAAATATTACAATGCTACTAATCTTCAGTATTGCTGTTGTTTGGTAGCTTTTTAAACATTCAATAGATTTTGAACTGAGTTGTTTATAGTTAGCTCATATTATAATATGCGGTAAATTCAATATTGACCTCAATTTTCAAATTAAAGAAATGGTCAATAACTTTATGATTTTGTTTCAATGTTCTTAGAGGATTTTATATAAAAAAAATCACATTAAGTGCACACCATACCAAAAAGGCCACTTCCATTTTTATTTATTTTTTAATGAGGGGAGGTCCAATACGCACGAAAGAAACACTTTCCAGACATCTTCCTCCTCCTATCTTCCCCAAACCAAATGGGGAAGACCAAATGAAGAGAAAATACCATATTGACTTGGAGATATAATTTTTTAGATAATATGAGGATTCCCGCGGACAGAGAATAGAAATAGAACCTGGTATTAGAATATTTCTCGGCTTTCATGCAATAGAGTGAGAGATTGTTTCTTGTATAGAAACTAGAGGTGGAGATATTACTCTCCATTACGCCAGCCTATAGCCATAGCATATAAAACTTTGAATTTTGGGCTACCAAAACGCTTATTATAGAATTCATGATTTCGTGGATGATCATAGCTGTTGACACCAAAAATGTCACTTTGCCTCTCCAAATCAAGAAAGCTGCATGAAGTAGCAACCTGCCATAAATAGGCAATGCAACTTCTCCAAAAAATCAAATATTGTCAGAATCAAACAAAAACTGCAAGATCCTTCAAGATAGCCAAGAGAAGAGTACACATGAAGTTTCGGGCCATTTCAGAATCATTTGGCCTAACTTCGCTTCTCCGTTAGCTAAAATGGCGCTCCCGGCGGCGACATCATCGGAGACGTCAAAACTTCGATCAGAGCCTACAGATGACTCCAGCATGTCCCAAAAGGGCTCCATGCCAAATTTCAAGTCAAACCGACAACGTTTGACCCTCCATCAATGCTCGAGCAGCAAAATCAAGCCTCCCGGCGGTGGGAACTACCGAAGCCTTCGCTCATCAAACCAAGTGCATGAGTGGCTTCCACATGCTTCCAAAAGGCTGTACGTCGAATTTCAGGTCATTCCGACAAAGTTTGACCAGGTTTCGATGCTCCGAGAGAAAATCAAGCCTACCGGCGGCGGAGCAACCCGGGACCATGACATCCAAAACGGAGCCCATGGAACGTCTCAAAATGACTCCAATAGGCTCCCCGTCAAATTTCAGGTCAATCGGACATCGTTTGGCCACATATCAAAGCTCGGCATTTTCCCCGCAGCAAAATCAAGTGAAGCATCGACGGGACCCCAAACGGCTTCAAAACTCAAACAAAAGCCTATGGTTGGTCTTATTTATTGCTCAGGAGGCTTCACCTCAAATTTCAGGTCATTCCGACATCGTTTGACCAAGTTTCAGCTTCTGGCGGAAAATCAGCAGCTCTACGCGACAAAGTCTTCGGCTTTCCCGGAAAATTGGAAACTTTGCACTCTAAAAATGCAAGGATTCTCATCAAGTTTTCTACAGGGAAATCAAGCCAATAAATGAGAAGAAATGTCAAGAAAAATACAGAAGAAAACGGCGACGAAAAAGACCTCAAAACGACCGCAAAACGGGCTCCGAAGGGGAAAAATCCCCCAGGGTCGCAGACCCCTGCGACCATGGCCCATGGTCGCAGGCCCCTGCGACCATGGCCCATGGTCGCCGGTCCATGGTCGCCGGCGACCATGGAGGTCCGGGTCACCGGATTTTCCGCCGGTGACCCGTTTTTCCGTCTTTTTTCGCGTTTCGCGCACTTTGGCCCCTGTGGTTTCCTGAAAATGTGATTTTTAGTGCTTTAAATTGACTCATATCCGACGACATCTCGGATCCGCCGTCAAAAGCATAAAATCATCATTGATCGCTCCAAGATCGTCAACCGGCTGACCAAGAAAGTGCACTTTCTGTCCGACCGATCGAGAAATCGACAAGACAGATGTCACCGGCCCGCTCTTAGCTATCAATGTCTGAAGTTACATGTTCATCCGATGTCGATCAGCATGTAGATCCATCGATGATCATCGCCAGAAGAATTCCAGAAGACACGGCACGGCCCGCGACTCTTCGACTGCTCGGCGACCAATTAATGTGGTTAATTGACTAACTTTATTATGGTCATTAATTCATTTCTTTGGACGGCCCAATCAGAAGCAAGCATTTGGGAGTTACAAGTCAATTGATTCATGGCATTTAAACCATGAAACTCCTCCCATTATGGTAATTAAGGTGATTAAAAGCCCTTAATCTCCATCGGCCAATCAGATTCAAGGAAAAAGGAGTTACAAAATCAAGAAATAAATCTTGTAACTCCTCCCATTAAAGCCATTAAGGCTCATAAACCCTCTTAAATGGCTACCAAAAGCCTATAAATAGGAGAGCATTCCATTGAAATCGGAATCGGAAAAAAAAGGAGAAAATCAGGATCAGAGAAAATCAGAAAAAAAGATCAGAAAGAGATCTGAGAGAAAGAAAAAGAGAGAAAAACTCTGCTGAAGTTCTGCACCGGCCACCACTACAAGGTGACAAAAGTCCCTTGGGGGGCACCCCCCCCCAAGGTCCCTGCCTTCTCCTGATGCCTCCAATGGCTTAGACGTGGCTTTTCAGCCCGTCTACTTAGCTTTTTATTGGACATAGGACCTTCTCTTGGTCTTTGTCCTCTAAAAACCTGAGGTTATAGCCAAGCCAAGCGAATCAAGAGCATCTTCTGTTCTCATCTGCATGGATGATGGCGAAGCCCATACATGGCTTGCGACCGTCAATCTGAACGAGTCCCTCACAATCTCCTGAAAAGTTAGATCTTCCTTTTCTTGCTTTTCATTGTAATTTGTATTTTTCTAAAGAGACAAAAATCACAACTCTTGTCTTTCATTATTGATAAGAATTGTAAATCGGCTATAAACGCCAAAATCGGCTATAAATGCCAAACAAAATCGCCTTTCACGGCAAACCAAGAAAATGTCTCTTTTCTTAAATATTTGTGCAATGGAAAACTTGAAAGAAGTTGATTTCCTTTTTACTTGCGAAGGTTGATCTCCGGATTACCACTTGCAATTCCAAGTAAAATAGAAAATCTGGCACACCCACATAAAAGAAATGTTGATGCACGCTTCAGGCCCGCCAGGGCGCGAAAGGGCCGGACCAGACGGACTCCCACGTTCCGCCGACCCCGGTAGCCGCCCCACGGCGCCTCGGGGCGCGTTCCATCAAGCTGGCACACCCGGTGGGACTCGTTCGTTTGAGAACATGGTGCTTGGAAATGAAATATTTGCATACCATATTTTTGCTCTATGCTTATACTTCTTCTCCAGATTCCTTGGCTACTTTCTAGCTGGTGGCCTATGTTGGATTTTGCACCCAAAAAACATGAGATGGGATTTTTTGGAAATTTCTATTTCTTTGAGTTTGTTTCCATTCTTTCTCTTTTCAAAAAAAAAAAAAATCAGTTTTCTTAGTTTGAATTCAAAATTGAGAAACTTTGATCCTATCCTATCGTTCTTTGGTGCTTGCAGAAATGTTGAGCCCGTTCGACTAAGGTTTTGGACCATCGTTTCTCTTCGATGAGTTCATTAGAGATTTCAAAAAAAAAATCAGTTTTCTTAGTTTGGATTCAAAATTGAGAAACTTTGATCCTATCCTATCGTTCTTTGGTGCTTGCAGAAATGTTGAGCCCGTTCGACTAAGGTTTTGGACCATCGTTTCTCTTCGATGAGTTCATTAGAATTTTCAAAAAAAAAATTATTAAAAAAAAAAATAAAAAAAAAATCAGTTTTTTTAGTTTGGATTCAAAATTGAGAAACTTTGATCCTATCCTATCGTTCTTTGGTGCTTGCAGAAATGTTGAGCCCGTTCGACTAAGGTTTTGGGCCATCGTTTCTCTTCGATGAGTCTATTTGGGATTTTTTATAAAGAAGGACATAGACCACTAAGGTTAAACCAATTGCGTTCTTTGATCACGATTGATTCAAGAAAAGCCTTGTCCAGAGTGTGGAGACAGCTTGACTGTTCTAGGCAAGGGTCCTCCAAACGGGTTCATTAAGTAATCCTACCCTTACCTGGGGGCAATTCTATCAATTGAGGTTTCATAAGACCGGGTTAGGAGGCCTATGTGTACTCTCTCGTCTTTAAATCTTAAAAAAATTAAAATCAAAATAAAAAAAAAATAAAAAAAAATATTTTCAAAAAAAAATCTTAAAAAAAAAAAACAAAAAACAAAAATTTTCAAAAAAAAAAAATAAAATAAAAAATAAATAAATAAAAAAATATTTTAAAAAAATAAAAAATAAAAAAAAAAAATAAAAAAAATAAAATAAAAAAAAATCATTTCAAAAAAAAAAATCTCCAAAAACTCGTCACTTTTGGATTCAGATTCGAGAAATTGTGGTCTCTTCCCTTCTGAGTACTGGCGCTCGCGGAAATCGTTGAGCCCGTATTTGAATCGGAATGCCACCTGCTCTCTTTGACGAATCCATTTCTGACATTTCAAAACAAAGAATCCCATCTCATGGATGCGATCTCCAACATTTGTGCCTAGCAATACTGGTACGCCCTTTCAGGGTCTACTGTATCTGTGACCGGCACATTTGTAACTCCTACCTTATATTCTTCTTATCTCGAGCAAGCCCTGCTTCTCGATAAGTCGAATTTAGGTATACAATTGCTTCTAGCAGTCATTGGAACGCTCATTTCGAGCCTACCATGTTCGCTGTCAGAACAATTGTACCATCTATGGCTTTTTGCCTTCTTCATGTCGCTTGGGTCATATCCCTTGAGCGATTTGAAAAGACAACCATAGAAATTCCCATTTATGATCATTATATTCTTGTGATTACTAATGGATGTGGTCTTGTTTCAGAACTTTTTCGAAACTAACAATGGCAGCCTTAACCATTATCTTCGATGAAAACAAGCACCAACTCATGCTTCAACAGAAGCAAACCGAGCGCACTTACAAGCGCCCTGCCAGCTGCCGAAGCGTCAACTCCCTCGGCAACTCTCTGAACTCCGGGTCGACCTCGACTCCCCGGACCATCGTCTTCGGGACACTGGGACCATTCCCACTTCCCGAAGAACAAGCTGCTCCTGCCAAAAAGCAGAAGATCGCCTCTCAACGTGTCACTCTCGTGACACCAAAGGCGAAAGCCCAAAAGCCCGAAGCCCGCGGCACCCCCGCGAAGCCTCGACCCACAAACAACCAGGTCTATCCCAAGACTTGGTCTCCAAGACCTTCCCCAAAACAAAGAAGGTCTCAAACCTCCACCAAGCCAGCATACCTGGCCCCACTCAAGGAGAACCAGTTCTACCCTCTTGCCTACATGAAAGAGGAGAGACCCATCTCCAACCTGACTCCCAAGTCAACCCAGCATGAGCCGGCTTGTTCCTACAGGCCCAAAATCAGATCATGCATCACCAGGCCTCTCCAAGCACCTGCTAAGGCCTACACTCCTTCAGTTCGACCCTTCATCTCTACAGGGGCCGAACTCGAAAGGTTTAAAGCTTCGCTGCAACAGGCAAAGGACCGGGTCCGGATCCTGTCCTTGCCTAGCTACAAAGAAGACAGGCTCGGCTGCTGCGCCCGAGGGAGCACATCCTTCATCGTCAGAGCCCAGCCAGAGCTGACCAAAGCTCAAATCGCTCGTCGAGCACGCCGCCGTGCTTCATATCGACAAAAGAGACTAGAGAAGCAACGGACCCAGCCTCCTACACTTCAAGTCTCCCACAAATGGGTCGAAAAAGAAAGACCCGACCAAGTTGCTGCCGTCCATATGGTTGGAAAAACCAGAAGACGCCAAAGGTCAGCATCAAAAATCCATGTCCGACGTCCGGTGACCCGTAGCGTCAGCAGGACACAAAGACATCCCGAAGAATCTCCTGCCCCTTCCAGCCAAGGACGGGAGAGTAATCCTTCATCAAGCTCTTCATCAAAAAGAATGAGCCCCAGCTCGGTCACCAGGACGATTTCTTCGTTCGAATCCCGAGGGATGAACGTCTTGGCTACAAGTTCTGAGCCGCCACCTCAGAATCCACCTCGAGATGATGCGCTCACACGCATCCAGCAGTTGGAACAAGGCCAGCAGAGGATTGAAACTCTGATGGAAAACCTTCTCCTTGTCGTCCAAAATCAGGTGAACAATGAGCCTCCTCCGAATCATGGCAATAACGAGGAAAATGGAGAAGAAAATGAGTCACGCGCCCTTACCAAAAAGGACGTAGACAGTATCCTCGCCAAAGCAAAAGAAGAGGATATACTCAAAGAGCATGGGATCAAGCCACCATATCCTTTATGGATGGACTCGGTCCCGTTCCCCACAAAATTCAAACATCCTACTCTCCAAACATATACGGGGAAAGGATCGGCCAGACAGCACGTCATCCACTTCAAGATCTTGACGGGTGCTATCGCGGATCAAGATGCACTCAAGATTCGCCTCTTTGCAAGTACCCTAAAAGGTACGGCCTTCGATTGGTACTCCACTCTGCCGGGGAACTCCATTCAGAACTGGGCTATGCTGGAGACACGCTTCCTGACCCACTTCCAAGGTGAGGATCATCCTGTTACTATGGCTCAGCTCTGCAGCCTAAAACAGGGAGAGAATGAGTTAACTTATGACTTCATTTACAAGTGGAAAGCAATGGCATACAAATGTTCAGATGTATTGCCACAAGCGTCGCTAGTCGACATCTGCCGAAACAACATGAGAGCTAAAATCCGCTCCATGATCATCGGCAACAAATCAAAAACCCTGGGAGAACTCCTGGAAGCTTCTATGGAAGCTGAAACGGTGATTAAAGACCTCAACAGTCAGAAGTCATCAAGAAAAGAGCCAACCGCCATTGCAACCTCTAAACCAAAGAAGAAAGAGGTCCTTAATGTGCAAACGAAGTCAGCTCCTCAGCAACCAAAGAAAGCTGAAAATAGAGCTGCAGGTAAGAGACCTGAACTCTCTGATGCCTTCAAAGAGCGAGTAGAAAAGAAATATCCGTTCGATGAAGACGTCGAAGAAATCTTTGAGGCTCTCCTAGCAAATGGCAAACTCATTTTGCCAGAGCCCAAAAGACCTGGAGACGTTGGCAAAACTAATGATCCTCGGTACTGTCCATACCACCAGATGGTCTCGCATCCTCTCAATCAATGCTTTGTTGTGAGAGAGAAGATAAACGAGATGTGGAAAAACGGAGTCATCACCTTTGACAAAAATTATGGCCCCGCCTCCGTCAACATGGTGTCACGTGGACAAACACCAAAATCACCAGAAGAGAAGATCATTACTTCCTTCAAGGTGATAAAAAGAATTCAAACGTCCGAAGTGTTGGTTCCTTGCCCGACACCAGACGGACAACCCATATGGGTACATCCCGATCTCCTGGAAGATGAAAATTGGGAGATCGTCAAAACAAAGCCGACCGCTCAGCAGCGAAGGCAAGCCAAGAAACATCTCCTCAAGCTCAAACGGCAAGAGAAGACCCAGCCAAAACAAGAAGTCCATGAAAAGGCAGAGGCCTCCTCTACCACTTCACTCGGGGCAACAAAAACGTCCCTTCCAGAGACTTCAAAGGTGTAAGAAACTTCACTCTCAGTGATTTCATGCCACCTCAATTCAAAAAAGAAGCCATGCAGGGGGCATTATACTCTTGCAACTCGGTAGTTGGATTCTCCATTGATGGATACAAGTCCAGCGACACCGACGATGGATTCGAGCCCAACTACACCGATGAGTGGGAGGAATCTCTTGAAACAGGAGAATATCTCTCCGATGAAGAATGGGTTCCTGAAACTCACCTTATGCCAGTAATCTGGTATAACCCCTTGCAACCACAAGGATCCTGGTCTGATGATGAAGAAGACCAAGAGGCTGCACAAGAAGATGCTGTTAACCCAGCACCTGTCATTGCTCCAGTGGAAATCAACTATGTTGAGCCACACGGAGAAGACGAAGAAGAGGATCTGGCTCCCATGCCTGATCTTGAAGAATATGCAACGATCTTGCAGCGTCTCGCTCTAGAACAAGAGCAAGACCGCGTCAACGAGATTCCTCACAATCCAGAGCCGGAAGTCCCTGAAGCCCATCAGGTACCTCCTCCCTCAACTCCTGAAAATGGAGAACATTGCTGGATTGACGATCCTCTTACATCCGAGGATGAGTCTGACTCCGAGCAGGCAACATCTCCTATCAGAGCTTCCTGTAATGTAATATATCAGGACTATAGCTCTTCTGAAGCGTCGTCTGATGAGATTACCTACACTCCGACGACGCCTAGCAATGTATCCTCTGGAGCTACCTCGTCTCACGTGACTTTCACAGAGATGGCACCCTCTCAGGTTTCTTCTCCTGAGACTGTGACTTCAGGATACACATTCTTCCCGACTCATCATCATGAAGAAAACCCAACTTGGGGTGATGGATGGGTCAACGAAGAAGAAAAGCTGCTGGATGCTGTTCAGGACTTGCTCCCGGAAAATGCTCCGTGCAACACAATCACTGAGGATGGCAACTCTGCTGCAGATACATCCCCAGTAGATGAAAAACGACAGCCTCTTGATCCTGAAGACAATCTTCCAAACAAAGGTCCTTCTCAAGAAGCTCTCGAAGTTGGTAGAGGCACCCGTTCGGGCCGGGACTACCACAAAAATTACAACCAATCTTCCTTTACTTAAGTAAATCCTTCGGGAAAAGATGTTGTAAGCGCCCCCAGTGGCAACAATGATGAACATGCAGGCCCCAAGGAGGCTTTCAAGTATGACTTGGTTGAGCACTTCAAACACATACCTGCACGTCTTCACATCCTGGATTTATTATGAATGTCTCCACGCACTCGTGATAATCTCATCTCAGAATTACAAAAACTGAATGAGGATGTCGACAAACATGCCCCGCAAGTCCTCCAAATTGAAATGGACTACCGGGTCAAACTCTGAAACTTCCTCAAAGGGAGAAAAGAAAACTGAGGGATCATGCATCCAATGCCTCTCGGTTCAAAAGGCAGCCAGTGCAACCATCGCCTTCACTAAGGAAGACCTCCTACTTGGCGAAGCAAGGCACAACCGACCCCTATACTTCACAGGGTACATCAAAGAAATGCCGATACATAGAGTTCAGATCGACCCAGGTTCTGCACTCAACCTTATCTCCACTTCGGCTCTTGAAGAGTTGGGCATCCCACCCAGCAAGCTAAGCCACACATCTGTATCTATCTTTGGATACGATGGGAGCACTCAAAGGCCTATCGGCAAAATCAGGTTCAAATTGCAAATCGGTGATCTTATCTCTGAGGTCACTGTGTATGCAATAAAAACCCCCTCATGCTACAACATCCTTCTCGGACGTCCTTGGATACACGAGAATGGTGTTGTTCCTTCAACTCTACATCAATGCATCAAGTTTGTCGGCGACGACGGCATGGTACATCGAGTCTTTGCGGACAGGAAACCCTTCAAAGGTAAAGAAGTCCACTTCGCAGACTCCCAAATGTATGAAGGCGAAAAAGAAGAAGAAGAGGAAACAGCACCCCCTGCTGAAAATCTCTAGAAAGATAAAGGCAAGGCTCCTCAAAAATCACCGGAAGAAAACAACCCCTCCGGCAAATTAGAAGAGAGTAGTCAATCTCCCTTCGTCATCTCCCTCAAATCTTCAAAACCTTTGGTCATCACGACTAAAGTGAAGAAGGCGAAACAAAAGTCTGGGGGCAAATTTGTTGTTTCTCTCGTGTCTATCATGCAAGACACAGACTCGGACTCAGAGCCAGAAGACGATGCATCGTCAAGCCAAGCTGACACTCAGCAAGTTCAGCCTGCTCTCACTCCGATGGAGACACCTGCTGACGTAGAAGATCCTACGTCTGCTACTTTTGTTGTTCCGACAACATCACCAAAGCAAAAGCCGATCTTCTTCCATAGATCGGACGCTTCTTCATCAAACTCCATGCTGGAACCTTTCCAAAATGAAGGTATGCCTCAGCTATCTCTATATAGTCCTGTGGCACAAGCAATTATGAAGAAAATGGGCTATGACGCTCAAAACCCAGTCGGTTTGGGAGAAAGACGCGGTATTCTCACGCCATTGGAGCCCGCCTTGACCAAAAGCCAGCTGGAAGATTGGAGACTCTACGGTCATGTAGAAAAGTCTTCATATGGGTTAGGGTATGATCCCGACACTCCTCTGAGACAGTTGACACAAAGGCTTAAAAGTCGTTTTACCGACCAAGCCTCAACATCTAAAGTCCTCGAAGACATCGATCTCCCTGGAAATCTCTTTAAAGAGTTACCTGACAAAGATCCAGGAAGCTCATCCAATTGGTATGATTTCTCTGATGATAAAGAGGAATCGTCCGATAATACAGACTTGTGGCATCCTGACCCAGAAGAACCCTCGTCTCCAAAAGAAATACTAGACTCAACAGGCGATTGGGACTATCTCATAGCAAGCCTTGAGGAGATCACCAATCAAGAAAATCCATGGAAAGGAACAGAGCCTTGGTCTGGTAATGCAGTTGAAACTCCAGAAGGTTTCGTTGAGTTGGAAGCCTCCGAAAATATTGTGGAGGAACCACCTTCGAACCTTCCGACAGAAGATCCTGTTCAAAAGATAAACTTGGGAACACCTGATAACCCACGTCCTGTATTCATAAGTAAGAATATAAAGGATGATGAGTTACCCGAGTATATCGCTTTTCTTCGTGAGTTCGTTGATTGCTTTGCATGGTCCTATGCTGAAATGCCTGGTTTAGACCCTAAAGTAGCAGTCCACAAACTCAATCTTCAAGAAGACGTCAAGCCTGTCAAACAAGGCCAAAGAAGATTCCGTCCAGATGTGATGGATAAAATTGAACAAGAAGTTCAAAAACTCAAAAGCGTCGGCTTCATCCGTGAGGAACAACATCCAGAGTGGTTGGCCAATATTGTCCCCGTGACAAAGAAAACTGGGCAGATCAGAGTCTGTATTGACTATAGAGACTTGAATGGCGCTTGCCCTAAAGATGAATTCCCGCTCCCCATACCGGAGGTGATGATTGACAATACCTGCGGATTCGAGCGAATGACATTCATGGATGGCTTCTCTGGTTACAATCAGATAAAGATGCATCCCGAGGATGAAAAACACACTTCATTTCGGACTCCATTTGGCGTGTATTGCTACACTGTCATGCCATTTGGTCTGAAAAATGCTGGTGCCACATATCAGAGGGCTATGATGAAAATATTCCAAGATATGCAGCACAAGACGGTCGAATGTTACGTTGATGACCTCGCCGTCAAAAGCAGAAGAAAAGAAGACCATCTCAAAGATCTTCGGGAAGTCTTCCTCCGACTTCGCAAACACAAACTGCGGATGAATCCTCTAAAATGCTTCTTCGGCGTCTCGTCGGGTAAGTTTCTCGGATTCCTTGTTCGGAAAGTTGGAATAGAACTTGACCCCATAAAAGTCAAGACTATTCTAGAAATGCCCTCTCTAAGAACCCTAAGGGAACTAAAAGGGCTTCAAGGGAGATTGGCCTACATCAGACGGTTCATCTCCAATCTTTCGGGGAAATGCCGTCCATTCTCTCGATTAATGAAAAATGGTGTAGACTTTGTCTGGGATGCCGACTGCGAAGCCGCATTTCAAGATATCAAGTCATACCTGACCAAACCTCCAGTGTTAGCTGCCCTTGCCACTGGAAAACCATTCATCTTGTACACAAGAGCTCTTGATCATTCTGTAGGCGCTCTGCTTGCACAAGAGAATGGTGAGGGAAAAGAAGCTGCTCTATACTACCTCAGCCGCATGCTAGTAGGTGCAGAGCATCGCTACTCTCCAGTCGAAAAAGAATGCCTTGCAGTGATGTTCGCCGTACAAAAGCTACGTCACTACTTGCTTTCCAACACAGTCTACCTGGTCTCGAGGATCAACCTCTTGAAGGTCCTTGTCACGAAGGCCGGTTCTCTCAATGCCCGACTGGCAAAATGGTCCATCCTCTTGTCACAATTTGATATTAGGTATGTGCCACAAAAAGCAATCAAAGGCCAAGCTCTAGCAGATTTCCTCGCAGAGCATCCATTGCCTAAAGATTCACCACTCAGAGATGATCTCCCAGACGAACCTGTCTACAACGTAGAGACTTCCTCACCAAATGCCTCCTGGGACATGTACTTTGACGGTGCAACCAGGACAAATGAAAACAGAAAGCTGATCTCGGGAGTTGGCATCCTCTTTGTTAGCCCCGACAAATGCATGATTCCACACGCTTTCTCGCTACTGGAACCATGCACAAACAATGCAGCTGAATACCAAGCTCTGATCCTAGGATTGGAACTCGCCATCGAATCCGGTATCACTATGCTGGAAGTCTTTGGAGACTCTCAACTGATCGTCAACCAGATGAATCAGAAATATGAAGTCAGGAAGCTTGATCTGCTGCCTTATTACAACAAGGCACAATCGCTTCTGCAAAAGTTTGACATCTGCAACATCACCCACATTCGTAGAGGTGAAAACATCCGTGCAGATGCCCTGGCCGGACTTGCCGCATCAATGGCGATCCAGGAAGGGGAAAACATGCAAATTACAGTGTGCGAGAGAAGGATCCTCCCTCCTCTTAACACACACCAAGCAGTTGCTGAATGCCACTGAGTGGTTGGAAGTCGGATCTCTATCCTTCAAACTTCAATCGGCGATTGGAGGGATCCGTTCATTGATTACACTATGTTCGGAATCCTACCTGAAGATCCAAAAGAACGGGTAAGCATTCAAAGGCGAACCCCAAACTTTCATTTGGATATCCCTTCAAAGATCCTTTACAGGAAATCCTTCAACGGAGTACTTCTACGCTGCTTGTCACAACAAGAGGCCGAAGAAACACTTAAAGAAGTTCATGCTGGTCTTTGTGGAGCCCATCAGGCAGGTCCTAAGCTCTATGATCAGATAAAAAGGTTAGGTTACTATTGGCCTACCATGGTTGCTGATGCAATGCAATTTGCCAAACGCTGCCAGCTATGCCAAGTTCACGGAGATTACATTTACATGCCCCCGGAATGGCTGCATCCTATAGCAATCTCATGGCCTTTTGAAGCATGGGGCATGGACATCATAGGTCCTATCTCTCCCCCTTCAAGCAAAGGTCATCGCTTCATCTTCGCCGCTACGGATTATTTCTCCAAGTGGTCAGAAGCATTTGCGTTCAACGAAATGAAGACCTCATCAGTTCTTCAGTTCCTGCGCACCAACATCATTTGTCGTTTCGGCATACCCAAGAGATTCGTCCATGATAACGGACCACAATTCCGGGATCATCGATTCTACAGGTTTTGCGACAAATACAAAATTCAAAGCTGTCCTTCGACTCCATACAATCCGGCAGCAAACGGATTAGCAGAAGCCTTCAACAAGACACTCTGCAAAATCCTCAAGAAAATGGTCTCTAGTCACAAAAGAGACTGGAGCGATAAACTGTCTGAAGCTTTGTGGGCCTATCGAACCACCGTTCGAGGACCAACCCATAGCACACCATTCTCCTTGGTCTATGGATGCGAAGCTGTCGTGCCCCTAGAGGTACAAATTCCTTCTCTGAGGGTATCTCTACAAAATGACATGACTCAAGAAAGCAATGTCAAATTGCGACTCCATGAGCTGGACAATCTCGACGAGAGACGGCTCGAAGCTCGACAAAGCATTGAACTTTACCAAGCACGCATGGCAGGATCTTTTGACAAAAGGGTCCGGCAACGCGCCTACAAAAAGGGTGACTTGGTTCTTGCGGTAAAAAGACCAATGGTCTTCGCACACAAATCCAAAGGCAAATTTGAACCAAAATGGGAGGGACCCTACGTCATCGACAAGGTCTTCTCCAACGGCGCATATGCCCTCCTAAACATGGAAGGCGACAGATGTATGCTGCCTATCAACGGCAAGTTCTTGAAGCGGTACTACCCTTGAAGACTTACCCAACTGGGTAAGAGCAATGCCTGTATGGCCAAAACCTGTTCTCAGGTACTCGCTCGTCAAACCCACTCTCTTTAGAATTTTCATATCAAATGTCAAAATTTCTAGAGATTCAAAAACAATTCTTACTTTCATCGTTTCATTGTTCAAAAACAAAAAAAAATCCAAGTTTAGGAGCCTCTCCCTGACTTGACCAAAACTTTCGATCCTTGAACCAAAATTCATGGTTTGAAACAAAAATCCGGATTCAGGGATTTCCACCCTAGTCCACCTTACCTTTTACCGCCAAATGGTTCTAGGTCAAAATTTACGACCCTCGTGTCTTTAAACAAAAAAAAAAATGGTTTTTCAAAAATCGTGGGGAAACGACATCAAAGTCAGTACCCGCAAAACAAAAATTTTGAAAAAAAGCAAGGATGCGACATTCCATCGATACTTGCACCCAAAATCGCAGGGAAGCGACATTTCGTCGATACTTACAAAATCCAAAAACCGTGGAGACGCAACATATCAGTTGATATCCACAACCCAAATTTCAAAGGTTCGAGAAAACCTAAAATCGTGGAAAAGCAACAAACCAGTTGATATCCACAACCCAATTTCAAAAATCGTGGAGATGTAACATATCAGTTGCTATCCACAACCCAAAATTACAAATGGTTCGAGAAAACCTCAAATTTCAAAAATCGCGGAGAAACGTCATCAAGTCAGTACCCACAAAACCAAAAGTCTTGGGAAAAGCAGGGAAGCGACGCTTAGTCGATATTTGCACCCCAATTCGCGAGGAAGCGACATTCCATCGATACTTGCAAAACCTAACCCGCGAGGAAGTGACATTCCATCAATACTAGCAAAACCGAATGAGCAAGGAAGCGACATTCCATCGATACTTGCAAGACCATTCAGCGGGGAGGCGACATTTAGTCGATACCTGCATTTTGAAAACCAAAACTCGGCTATAAATGCCAAAATCCGGCTATGAATGCCAAAACAAAAAATTTCCGGCTATAAACGCCAAAATCGGCTTTCATGCCAATAAAACAAAACTCGGTTTTCAAAAAACTCAGCTACAAATGCCACACACAAAAAAAAAAAAACCTGACTCTCATGTCAAAACCGGCTATAAATGCCACAAATTGGCTATCAATGCCACCAAATCGGCTATAAATGCCACCAATTGGCTATCAATGCCACCAAACTGGCTGTAAATGCCACAAAAATCCGGCTTTCATGCCAAATTCGTTTCCCCTTCCAAAACAACCATTTGACAAAAGATTTTCACAAAATGACAAAGCTTTTGATCAAATCCCATTTAGCAATTGCTTTCATCACAAAAAGATTTGAGTGAGCGTAGGGAACAACAAAAAAAAAGGTACCAAAAAATACATGTGGTACCAAAGCAAAAAAAAAAAAAAATAGAAAGTGTTCACAAGCACTACAAAAAAAAAGAAAAGTACCAAAAAAAATACATGTGGTATCAAAAAAAAAGAAAGTGTTCACAAGCACTACAAAAAAAAGAGTACCAAAAAATACATGTGGTACCAAAAAAAAGAAGAATGGTTTCTGCTATAAAAAATCAGGAGCTCAGCCAAAAATGGTCTCCAGCCAAAGCTTCAGCTCCTCAAGCAAACTTTTGGCCTCAGCCGTCAGAGTTTCCAAGGCACGCTTCTTCAGGAACTTGCCATGAGATGCTGGCGAATGCCGTAACCCTTCTTTTACACCGGGAAGCTCTTCCCCAGCAGTTTGCCATCGTTCGTTTTCTAGAGTCCTCCTCTCGAGAACTTGACCGGCATCTGCAACCCTGCGAATCAGAGTACTCTCCCTGTCACGAGCCTCTGTTATAGCAGCCCACTTCGCATCGACTTGTGCCTTCAAATGCTCAAGACGTTTCCTGGCCTCCTCAACTTCCCTATCAAGGACGTTAAGGTCATGCCTCAATCCGATGATGGCTAGCTCTTCCTTGTTCTTCTCCCGAACTAGCTGCTTCTTGCTTTGTGTAGCCTCATTCAGGTCAGACTTAGCCTTATCAGCAGGGTCCAAGAACATCTCCTTGAAGAATTGGTCGTCAGGGAAACCCATGGTCTTAAACCACTTGTCACCCAGTGCAATGATCCTATCAACGATCGCCCTGGCACCTGTGACATCCAGACCAACCTCTTCGGTGTCGGTCAGAATCTCCTGTACATGTGGGATCATGCCAAATCCTGCCTCCAAGTGTCCAGAAAGGAGAGTCTTGACCCAAGAACTCAAAACCCGAGCCAGCACCTTCTTCGCAAATTGAAGAGACGAACTGGATGAAGATTCAACCTTCTCCGCTGATCGGCTGCTCATGTCATGTCCCATTGGAAGAGTAACAAAAGAACTCTTTTCACTTGGAGCCACTGGAGAGGGAATCTCAACACGAGGCATCTCCTCAATCATGTCAGGACTGGTCTCTACCTCCGGATCAACCTCTGGCATCCCTTGCTCTGGTTCTGAAGAAAGCGATGGACTCTCTTCTGTCACTTCAAAACCTGCAAATGAAACACAAAAAGGTATGAATATGATCCTGTTCAAAAAAAAAAATCATCAGGGTCATCACTACAAAGTACCTTCTTCGACGACTGGCGGAACACTCTCTTCCTCCATGAACTCATCAGAAGCATCATCGACATTTGCGTCCATTGATGGTTCAAAGTCATCGGAATCCTGTGGCAAGTCAGCTGACAAGAAAAAAATGTTAGCAAATCAAGCCGCAGGCAAAAAAAAAAAAAAGAGAAAGCGAAAGAAGTTATACCAATTGGAGATTCTGGAATCATTCCAGAGTCCCTCGGTTCTTCTTCAGATGCCATAACCGGCTCCATCACCGCCTCATCGGTCATAACCTCAGGCATCGGCAAGTCTTCATCCTCTGCTAAAAAAAAAAAAAAAACAGCAGCAGGGTGAGAAAACAAATCAGAACATGGAAAGCCCCATGAAAGAAGCAGAAAAAGGAAAAGGAGGAATCATACCTTCACCGATGGTCTCTTCTTCCCGAATCCTCTTCTCCGGAGGTTCGTCAGCTTCCCCTGGCACCTCCTCATTGACAGTGAGAGGGACTTCCACATTAGGAGAGTCTTCGTCCCGCCCCGTGTGACGCTGACTCCTCCTCCTCTTCTTACCTCTACGGGTTCGCTTCCTAGAAGAACCCGCCCCACTATCAGAGTCAGGTTTCTCACTTGACTCCTCACTGGATGGTCTGCTCTCGCCAGTAGACTCCACGGAAGCTCGCCTCTGTGCCGCTTGCATCCAAGCGTCGAGCTCAGCTTCCTCCTGTTCTAGCTGCTCCAAAGCCTCATCAGGTACTTCCCGAACAGCTTCAGAACCAATGACGCCCTGGTCACCGAGAAAGCCTATCTTGTGCTTCTCTCCAGAAAGGAAGGCCCAAACTTCCTCTCGCCGGACGCCATCCGACTTCCCAATGCCTTTTCCAGAAGACAGCTTTACATCAAGCTCCTTCTTGGAAAGCCCCCGATATGCCAAAAAGCTCTCCGCGAACCACTTCGTGAAGCCGGCAGTTCGGAAAGTCGACAGCTCAGGATAAGAAATCGTGGCAGTAGTGTCTTCAGCACTATAGAAAGCCCATGCATTTCTGCCATCCTGCAAACCCCCAAAACGCTTCACCATACTCGAAGGCGCTCCAACAACGCCTTGAGAGAAGCCCAACTGAAGCGCAAAGCGAGAAGGTACATACGGCTGGATGTCGACGAAAAGATGTCTACGGTACACCATCGTGCCGACTCGTATGCTGAAAAGCCACTCCTTCTCTGCATTGGTCAAAGAGTAATGCCTTCCCGACCCTGCTCTGGTAGAGTCTCGGGAGGCACCAAAATCAAAAGCCTTCTTCCTCAACTCCGGAGAAAGCTTAACTGAAGACTGCCCCATCTCGACGTCCCTGAACCGTCGGATCCTCATGCGGGCAAACAAAAGTGATTCAGATACGGCTTTTCCCTTAGCCAATCGAATCATCAGAGGATCATCATACTGTGCAACACCCAGCTGGTGGAAGCCAGGACAGTGGTATACAAACCACGAATAAAAGATATGGGCTGAAAATACCCTATTCATAGGGAGCCCAAGCCGAACCAAGAAAGCAGCAGCCTGCAGTTCGGTACACAGGTAGGAGTAAAGAGCGGGCACCAAAGCAAGCCGCTCTCCAAACGCCATCTGACAAGCCGGAAAAATACAATGCGGCCTGATGTGCGTCCCATCTCCACCAGCAAACACAGCCTCACCTAGCCAATAAGTGAGGTAAACAGCAAGATCTCTCCGCAGTGCAATGTCAGAATAAAGGGCATCTGTGCTCGCGAAGAAACCCTTCAACTCTTCCTGCATGACCGAAGTCTTCTTCCTGTCTTCCCGGGTCATGCTATCAGAAGACTCTTTGCTGTCAAAGAAGTTGAAGAATGAAGGGCCATAACTCTTCCAACTGCTGGATCTCACTTTCGAGCCCTCCTTCAAAAAATCATAGAAGGCGACGAGCTGAAAGTATAGGAGCCTGAACTCCTCTGACTGCTCCTCAAGGACGCTGTCAATCGGCATGAACTCCTCGTAGAGTTTGCCAAGGATGGGCAATCCAGTAATAGCACTTAACTCCCTCAGAGAAAAACCAATCTCACCGTTCGTAACAACGAAGGTATTGGTCTGAGGGAGGAAAGACTCCAACATAGCCATGAAGGCATCATCAAAAAAAGTCACGGTCTCCCTAAAAGCGCGGACCGCGTCAAAAATCCCGGCTTCCTTCAAAACGGCGCCCCCAATCAGCAAGGTGTGGTCAGTCCATGACTTCCAATCGGAGTCAACATTGAAACGGCCACGAAGTCGAAAAGGCTTCACCCAAGTACTCCCATCACCGCTGAAAACGCCAAGGCCCACCGGTCTCAAATCGACCGACGGATAATCAGAGCCCTGGTAGCCGCTGGCTGGCATCAACATGTCCATACGGACAGGTGGCTTCTCCGTATATCCGGAGGGTCCACCAACAAAAACCCCGGTCTTGATCACACTGGTCCTCTTCACCCAGCTCGGAGGATCTTCCCTCTTAGGGCACGTGGGAGAAAGGCTCAGGATCGAGATGGTCCGATCAAAAGACGACCGGGTAGAAATAGTTCTCTCCTCACCATCTGCTGTGTAAGAGAACTGAAAACATCTCCTTTGGTATGTCAAGTCGTCAGGGACTGCATCTCCAAAGAAGAAGGTAGGCTTGGGTAAAACCCTCAGATCGTCCATAACCCAAGGACGGTTGCTTACCATGATCTTATAGAATTCCTCATTCTTGAGAGCGATCAATCGCTGTCTCATCTCATCGCGATTGAGGGAATCGCACTCTTCCAAGTTCTTTTCAACAAACTGGACCTTCTCCCAGGCTTGCTGAACGGCCACATTGGAAGATCTAGCAGATCGACGAGGTACGCTTGTAGCAGGTTCTTTACCCTTGTTCGCTCTGGAGGAACCACCTGCAAAGGTTGGAAAAGAAAAAGATCGTCATCAAAATGACAGGATTTCGCTAAAAAAAAAAAAGGGGTCACTTTGTCCCACCAAAAATCTGGCGAAATTTTGGCATGACTCCGGGGCAATTCCGAAGAAAAGGGAAATACCCCGAAAGAAATAGAAAGTTTGAAGATGGGCTCAACATTGCTGCGGGCTCCGAAACTCCAAACTTTCGAAACCTCAAAATCTCCGCAAAATCAAGAAGGGCTCAACATCGCTGCGAGCTCCAAATTCCCAAATTTGCAAAGATTTTCAGGTATGCTATCATGCTCAATCTACAAAAAGTACATGCATGAACATCTAGATTTGCATAAAAACGCATTATCATGATGAGCTAAAAAAAAAAAGAAACTTTCTCAAAAAAAAGAGGGAGAAAGAAAAGAAAAAAAAAAGAGAAACTTTCAAAAAAAAAAAAAAAAAAAAAAAAAGGCCACGTGGCCGTACGGACCAGATCCGTACGGATCTGTCCATACGGCCCACAAAAAAAAAAAAAAAAAAAAAGAGAAAAGAAGAAAAAAAAACGTGTGAAAAAAAACAAAAGAAGAAATCACGTGGAAAAAAAAAAAAGAAGAAGAATAGAAAGAAAAAAAAAAACAAGAAGAAAGAAAAAAAAAAGAGAAGAGAAATTTTTTTTTTTTTTCCATCCTACATAGAGTTTTCTTGAAAGAAAAAAGAAAGAAAACTTACTTGAAGCCATTGATGGAGAAGAAGAAGGAAAAAGCTTGAAGATCCTTGAAGAAGAAGAACTCTTGGCCTTGGAGCTCTCTTGAGATTGTTGCAAAAGAAAGCAATAAGAGCAAGAGATCCTACCCTCCTTGCTTTTATAGGAGAGAGCAAATCAAAGAAGGAAACAAAGAAGAAAGGTAAGTGTTACTAATTAGTAACCTTACCAAAAGAGAAGGAATTAGAAAGATTCTTTCCCAAAAAGAAAGATGTCTTTGAGAGATTTTCTCCCAAAATCAATCAATGAGAGATTCTCTCCAACAAAATAGGATATTGAAGATTCTTTCCCAAAAAGAAAGATACCTTGAGATATTCTCTCCCAAATTAAGGGAATATGAGAGATTCTCTCCCATAAAGATATTTTTAGATATTCTCTATCCAAATGAGATATCTTTAGATATTCTTTACAAAAATGACCCCACATGAGATCTAAGCCATCCTAAAAAGCTTAAGGTCCCATGGGCTAGCCCATATGAGCCAGGTTTGACCACCTAGGCACTAAAAAAAAAAAAAAAAAAAAAAAAAAATTGGGCTTTTAGTCAGGAAAAAAAATCCCTCTTACCAAGAGCATACAAAAATGGTTCCATGCCTCTTTTGAGTTGATTGAACCATACAAAAAAAAATTCCAAGCCCCATGAGCTTCCAAAAATCAAACCATCCAGCCTCATAAACCAAATTGAGCCAAAATCTTGAAATTGACATTCCACAAAAAAAATCCAAACCACTCCAATGGACCCACACAGTCCCAAAGAGTGACCAAAAACCAAATCCTGGTCCCCTAACTTGCCACATACAGCTTGTTAGGTCACAAGACCAAAACCAAAAACCAAATCATGATCCCCCAACTTGCCGCATACAGCTTGTTGGGTCACAAGGTCAAAACCAAAACCCGATCCCCTAACCTGCCATATATAGCTGGTTAGGTCACAAGATCAAAAACAGAAACCCAAATCCACATCCCTGATGTCATCTTCAAAACTTTGCCTCGAGATGGTGTGTGATTCCTTTCACTACCATAAAATTCCCCTGGAAGCTCAAAGGCTACTCTACCAAAGGAAAGATTGCTCAAAGACTCTTGGTCAAGACTCAAGCTCTCCTTAAAAAATCTCTTCGAGGCACATCGACTACAAAAGTCAAGCAACTCGTCGCTGTACCTCGAGGGGGCATTTGTTGACACTAAAAATGTCACTTTGCCTCTCCAAATCAAGAAAGCTGCATGAAGTCGCAACCTGCCATAAATAGGCAATGCAACTTCTCCAAAAAAACAAATCTTGTCAGAATCAAACAAAAACTGCAAGATCCTTCAAGATAGCCAAGAGAAGAGTACACATGAAGTTTCGGGCCATTTCAGAATCATTTGGCCTAACTTCGCTTCTCCGTTAGCTAAAATGGCGCTCCCGGCGGCGACATCATCGGAGACGTCAAAACTTCGATCAGAGCCTACAGATGACTCCAGCATATCCCAAAAGGGCTCCATGCCAAATTTCAAGTCAAACCGACAACGTTTGACCCTCCATCAATGCTCGAGCAGCAAAATCAAGCCTCCCGGCGGCGGGAACCACCGAAGCCTTCGCTCATCAAACCAAGTGCATGAGTGGCTTCCACATGCTTCCAAAAGGCTGCACGTCGAATTTCAGGTCATTCCGACAACGTTTGACCAGGTTTCGATGCTCCGAGAGAAAATCAAGCCTACCGGCGGCGGAGCAACCCGGGACCATGACATCCAAAACGGAGCCCATGGAACGTCTCAAAATGACTCCAATAGGCTCCCCGTCAAATTTCAGGTCAATCGGACATCGTTTGGCCACATATCAAAGCTCGGCATTTTCCCCGCAGCAAAATCAAGTAAAGCATCGACGGGACCCCAAACGGCTTCAAAACTCAAACAAAAGCCTATGGTTGGTCTTATTTATTGCTCAGGAGGCTTCACCTCAAATTTCAGGTCATTCCGACATCGTTTGACCAAGTTTCAGCTTCTGGCGGAAAATCAGCAGCTCTACGCGACAAAGTCTTCGGCTTTCCCGGAAAATTGGAAACTTTGCACTCTAAAAATGCAAGGATTCTCATCAAGTTTTCTACAGGGAAATCAAGCCAATAAATGAGAAGAAATGTCAAGAAAAATACAGAAGAAAACGGCGACGAAAAAGACCTCAAAACGACCGCAAAACGGGCTCCGAAGGGGAAAAATCCCCCAGGGTCGCAGACCCCTGCGACCATGGCCCATGGTCGCAGGCCCCTGCCACCATGGCCCATGGTCGCCGGTCCATGGTCGCCGGCGACCATGGAGGTCCGGGTCACCGGATTTTCCGCCGGTGACCCGTTTTTCCGTCTTTTTTCGCGTTTCGCGCACTTTGGCCCCTGTGGTTTCCTGAAAATGTGATTTTTAGTGCTTTAAATTGACTCATATCCGACGACATCTCGGATCCGCCGTCAAAAGCATAAAATCATCATTGATCGCTCCAAGATCGTCAACCGGCTGACCAAGAAAGTGCACTTTCTGTCCGACCGATCGAGAAATCGACAAGACAGATGTCACCGGCCCGCTCTTAGCTATCAATGTCTGAAGTTACATGTTCATCCGATGTCGATCAGCATGTAGATCCATCGATGATCATCGCCAGAAGAATTCCAGAAGACACGGCACGGCCCGCGACTCTTCGACTGCTCGGCGACCAATTAATGTGGTCAATTGACTAACTTTATTATGGTCATTAATTCATTTCTTTGGACGGCCCAATCAGAAGCAAGCATTTGGGAGTTACAAGTCAATTGATTCATGGCATTTAAACCATGAAACTCCTCCCATTATGGTAATTAAGGTGATTAAAAGCCCTTAATCTCCATCGGCCAATCAGATTCAAGGAAAAAGGAGTTACAAAATCAAGAAATAAATCTTGTAACTCCTCCCATTAAAGCCATTAAGGCTCATAAACCCTCCTAAATGGCTACCAAAAGCCTATAAATAGGAGAGCATTCCATTGAAATCGGAATCGGAAAAAAAAAGGAGAAAATCAGGATCAGAGAAAATCAGAAAAAAAGATCAGAAAGAGATCTGAGAGAAAGAAAAAGAGAGAAAAACTCTGCTGAAGTTCTGCACCGGCCACCACTACAAGGTGACAAAAGTCCCTTGGGGGGCACCCCCCCCAAGGTCCTTGCCTTCTCCTGCTGCCTCCAATGGCTTAGACGTGGCTTTTCAGCCCGTCTACTTAGCTTTTTATTGGACATAGGACCTTCTCTTGGTCTTTGTCCTCTAAAAACCTGAGGTTATAGCCAAGCCAAGCGAATCAAGAGCATCTTCTGTTCTCATCTGCATGGATGATGGCGAAGCCCATACATGGCTTGCGACCGTCAATCTGAACGAGTCCCCCACAATCTCCTGAAAAGTTAGATCTTCCTTTTCTTGCTTTTCATTGTAATTTGTATTTTTCTAAAGAGACAAAAATCACAACTCTTGTCTTTCATTATTGATAAGAATTGTAAATCGGCTATAAATGCCAAACAAAATCGCCTTTCACGGCAAACCAAGAAAATGTCTCTTTTCTTAAATATTTGTGCAATGGAAAACTTGAAAGAAGTTGATTTCCTTTTTACTTGCGAAGGTTGATCTCCGGATTACCACTTGCAATTTCAAGTAAAATAGAAAATCTGGCACACCCACATAAAAGAAATGTTGATGCACGCTTCAGGCCCGCCAGGGCGCGAAAGGGCCGGACCCGACGGACTCCCACGTTCCGCCGACCCTAGTAGCCGCCCCATGGCGCCTCGGGGCGCGTTCCATCAATAGTTGTTACAACTTACAAGTTATTAAAAAAAATCTAAAATTCGTGCATAAGGAATCAACCAATTCAATGCACGTGACTATGTACATAAAGTAAAAGAAGTTAAAATGTTTTATCCAATGGTTGTTTTAAAAATATTTAAGACACCCAAGGCTATAACTATATATAATAGAACATCTTAAAGGGTGATTCTAAATGCACCCTCCCATATTGCTGTGCACACCCACATCCCCTTATGTGAACAGTGATTTTTCACTGTTCACATAAGAGGATGTGGGTGTGTGCAGCACATAATGGGGGTGCGTTTAGAATCACCCCATCTTAAAATGAGCATTTGTTCTCTGTCGTTTTGTTCTTTTTCCAGATCGAATTTGAACAGATGGTTCTTATGGTGTGTTATTCAAATTGTTGATGTGTTGGTTCGTAAAATGGCAGCCTACTAAATGAAATCTCCCATATGATGTTACTTGTTTTATAGCTTAGAACTGTCTTCTCTTTTATAATTGCATATCATCAACCGTCCATCGGAAGCCTAAATTAAGGAGAGGGGTTGCTAGGAAGATTAGAGAAAAATGAACATTGAACGAGGACCAACGATCAATAGTGCAGTCTTAGTTGGATTAGGTTCCAATGGGCAAATCCATACTAAAATCACCAGTTAGCACTCAAAGATTATAAATAAAAAAATTGTATGCAAAAGATCCAAGCATTAGTTATAAAATACATCACATGTCTCCAAGGGGTAAAAGAGAAGAATCTGACGGGGCTTGTTGTCATCCATATGAAACAGTATGCCTAATAGGACCCCAAACTTGTATATTTCTGAAACCACTACACATTTTTGAACCTTTATCCACCTATTTCACAATTCGCCGTAGAGACCCTTGCCATCAAACCCCCTACAGTCCACCTTAAACACAACATCTAACTCAAGGTATCACAACTAATGGAGGAAAAACCCCAATGAGATCCAGTTTTTTTTTTTTTTTTTCATAAACTACAAATCTTCATTTCCACAAAGAGGAAAACAGCAAGAAGGATGAAAAAAAAAAAAAAAACAAAAGAAAAGAAAAAAAAACCCCTAACCTGTGCTTGTGAATGGGTTGAACGGAAAGAGGGTGCTAGTGGAATCTTGATGGTTGGAAAAAGGTTGTTTTTGTGCTGAAAATGGGCAACGTTCTTTAAGTCCAACACCGTCCCTTGTCGTTGCCGAGAGAGAAGACGAAGACAATCCAATCGTAGTAGAGAAGGTGGTTGGAAGTCAAGAGAAACAGAGAGAAAAGGGTTTGATCGGCGCAGCATCCCCTCTTATTGCCAGAATGAAGTTCGTCCATTTGCCTCCTTTCCACAAAAGAGATGACCGAGGGTGTGAGGGTTTCACGTCAAGGTAGAGGGCAAGCAACAATTGGGACAAGTTTCTGCAAAGAAACTCAATTTAAATAACCACCCCCCGCGTCAGTCCCCGACCTAGGTTTAGTATGATTAATGTTCTTTTAGCCGTGATTAGTCTCTAAGTGGGATTAGAGGATGTTTAGCTTGGGTTTTAGCTAGACTAGAGTTTTGAATAGCTTTGGAGAATTTTGAGAGCTATTGAGCTTAGTTTAACACGACCCGGAGTGGCCCCTGTGATGTGTGTCCGTATGGGAATTAATCCTTATTTTGAAAAATCCAATTTCTACTTGTTTTGATTTGTCGTATCCGACTCTATGACTTTTATGTTTGCTCCGTCAGTGTTTGAACCCTAGAAATCCTGTTTTTAAGAAAAAGGGAAAAATAGACTTTTCACATTAAATCTACGCATGAATTTCGATATTTGCAAATCATGAGAAAAATATACTTTTTGGAGACTAGATTTTTCGATGATCGATTTTCCCTGCTTCGTCAATCTCATCCGGGACCCATAAATGAGGTTTTTAGCCACTTGAAACTTTAGAGCCAGTGGGGCCCACTCCCCACTTAACTCAAAACCAAATCCACTTTTGCAACTTCTTTTCATTTTTTTTCTACTTTAGTTCAAAACTAAGAAGAGTTCTTCTTCTTCTCCATTCCCAGCCACAGCCACTTTACCTCTTTGCATGTCCCTCTTCCTTGCTGCAAAATAGAAATCTGACTTCACAATCTTCTTCCCCAATCTGTGAACTTTCCTAAGACACCATTTTTGAAGAATTTCTGCTGGAATCACTTTCTTATTCAAGCATATCTCCTTGGTTAGAGCTTCTAATGGTAAGCAATGGATGTCCTCTTTAAACATTGGTTTTGTTTAGTCCTTTAGAGTCTGTCACGCTCCACCCTACATGCATGCATGATATTGTCCGCTTTGGCCCACGGGCCTCACAGTTTTATTTTTGATGGACCTGAACCCATCAAAAGGCCTCATACAAGGTAAGGGTGTAAGCTCTATATATAATCTCATTCACTTTCCTCTCTATAGTCAATGTGGGACTCCGAAGCGTCACATTCCACCCCCCTTAGGGATGCACGTCCTTATGCAGTAACATGCCAGTCTCTGTAGCATGCCAACCCTTTTGCCCCACCGGCATGGAGACCCTCCCACTTGCTCAAGACCATGGCAGGAGACCCACCCCGTCCATTTGCACCAGACCACGGTAGGGGACCCACACTCGAACCAGTCGAGAAACGGCTCTGATACCATTTGTAATGCCCCACTCCTACATGCATGCATGATATTATCCGCTTTGGCCTACGGGCCTCTCAGTTTTATTTTTGATGGGCCTCAACCCATTAAAAGGCCTCATGCAAGGTAAGTGGTAGCCTGCTAGTCTCTGTAGCTTGCTAGTTCTCTTGGCCTACCCACATGGAGACCCCCCCATTTGCTCCGATACCATTTGTCAAGCCCCACCCAACACGTATGCATGATATTGCATGAGTGTAGGGTGGGATATTACAGAGCCTCTATGTCATGCATGAAAGGAAGTTCTTGGAGAACTCCTTTCGTTTTTCAAAAACGTTGGGTTTTGAGTGGTGTTTCTTGGGGGGTTTTTGTAGATTGGAGCTCCTAGCTGCGGAGAGGTGTTGTGAGTGTGATTTGTGATTCTCTATCTAGCCAAGGCAAGTGAATAATCGGATAATAAAATGCATGCAACCGAATGTTTGATTCTTCTCACAATTCTGAGTTTTTACACTCTTACACTATGTTGTTTCTCTCTACAATTAGATGGTCATCTTTTAGAAATGTTTTGAGGGCATGTCCTATAATTATGATCTCTATGAGCTGTCATTTATAGTTACATGGATTTCTTTGTCAATTATTTGTTTACAAGTGATTGGAAATGCATTTTAGAAGCTTTCATTCTGTTATTATAATCTGTTTTTCTGAATTTGGTTGGTGTTGGAGTGGGTAGTTATGGTAGGAGGTTGAATGGAGTTTGATGGAGCTAAGGGAAAGTTATTTTGTATAGGAACGGAGGTGAAGATGGATGGAAGAGAGAGGGAATCAGAAACATGTATAAAGATAAGGATTTCTCCCACCGTCGAGTTCAGCCAATAGGCTGTCCGCTCAAGTGAAGGAAGCTATTGTCTGGCTAGGAACATGCCAAAAGGCCGCTCGCTAGAGCGAGCCCTTTCTGGGATTGACAAAAGCTCATTCGCTCGAGCGAGCTTAGGCTCCGCTCGAGCACATAAGCTTTTGGGAGCAGCTCGCTCGAGCGGACCAGGGTTCTGTCTCAAGGTGGCTTCCTACACCCTGTTTGCTCTTATTTGGGTGTGTAGGTCTCCTAAGGACTCATGGGAGCTTGGGAATGGGAATTTTTAATCTAAAACACTTTGTATTATGGAAATCCGAGGGGAAATAGAAGGAAAGTTCAATATTTCAATTACCGGGGAATTATTATAGGCCTCAATATATATTTTGTGTTCTCACAATGTCGGAGATCTTCAGAGGCACCAAATTCTTCGTTCAAAAACCGACGTTGAGATTCTAAGTGTATAATGAGACAACCATAGGTCAACCAATCAATCACTACACATTACCTCATTCCAAGTTAGAAGATATATATGTTCTTCTTATAAATCGATTTGAAATAGCTTTGAGTGGTTCGCCACGTTGGAAAAAATATCGGTAAGGCTACTCGTTTGATTTGTTCCATATTTGTCCATTTGCACTTTGTTTAGAGTAGTCCTATTTTCGATTTGAAATGTATTTTAATGATTGATTTGTATCAATTCGGATTTTGGTCAGCACCATCAAGCTTGAGTTGCCTAGTCGGGCTGATCACTCGGCCTGAGATTCTCAAATACTTTTGCCAACTGCAGCTTGTACACTTTGTTTGTTTATTATCCATTCCGCGGCAGACTCCGTTTGTTACCCATCTATATTTGCATATTATGTATTATATGTTTGTTCCGGCCTTTTTATATGGCAACAATTATTTTGATTGCTCTTGTTACTTCGGTAGTAGGAGAATATAGCTCAATGTGGGTTGCCATTGTTTTACTCGGTTTGCAACATCCTTTTAAATGTTCTCAATGCTAATTATTTAATTTGGTATTTGTCTTCTTTAATTTATTGTTACTTATGTTTAGACTTTCAAATGTACCACTATGATCTTAATTATCTTCACAAACACTTGTCATTCTATTATCTGCTTTATTTGCTTGCCAGACTGTAGCGTCTGATACTCATTTGTTAGTTGCTAGATGTCGACCCCGCTGCCCGTGAGGATGAGCATGAGGAGGAGGCTGTTGAGCTGCCGGTTGCTCGAGAGTGGCAGCTCGACGATGTCATCTAGACTTCGGGTTGGGTTATGAAACATGTTCATTTTGGGGGTTGATGGAGTTTTCCTTTTGGGGAACTTACTTACTAGCCTTTGTTGCCTTTTTTCTTGGGATTGTAAACTTTAAACTTACCTTTGTGATTTTGTAAACTTAACACTAACTTTGGGTGCTTATGTTTATGTTTCTCATTTTGATACGAGGCTTCAACGTTGTAATATAACTTTGATTTGTTATGTGTTTGCTACATGCTTCTGCACATATATATCCATTGTGAATTTGATTGACAGGTTGTGATGGATTGCGGAATCCTCACCGTAGAAACCTGTGGGCAAACAGCGCGAGTGGGTGAAATTTTCCTGCCTGTCGTACCGCAGCTCCGAATTAAGGCCTTGGTTGGCTAGGCCTCGGTCCAGGGTCGTGACACCCCCCTCTTAAAATCGATGATTTATGGTATCGATGGGGTAGGTTCCAACTGATGAAATACATGGTAGCGTGGAAACTAGATGACTGCTTTCCTTGGATCCAGACATAACCAAACATGGGATTTCCAAGCAAGCACGGAAAAATGGTGATGAATCCTCATCGAAGACCACTACCAAATGTGCCCTAAGTGATTCTTTGATTGCAGTATTTAACTGCTACTATGACATGTAATGGGTCAGTGGAGATGGGTGTAGTGGAGATGAGTGTCCTGGATCAGGTTTGTTGCTGGTTGATATTTTTTTATGACTTCTCGAAGGTTTAATGCTCATTGTAGAATGTAGGATGTCTGAACTGACTAGACCAGAAGCTGTGAATGGTGCAAACATAAGAAACATGAAGTGGACAGATGCACATGATGGTGTGCTCCTTCGCATCATGCTTGAGATGTGCAAAGAAGGAAAAGTAATTCCCGAAGGGTTTACCTCAGAGGGATAGGGTTTGATTACAAGGGAAATGCAAATAAAACTTGGGCCCCAATCTAGTAAAGACAAGTTGAAGAACTGGATGAAGAGCTTTAGAAAACGGTATAGTGTAATGGAGACTATGCTAAATTTAAGTTGATTTGTATGGGATGAAGAATGGAAAAGAGTCAAAGCAGAAGATGGGGTGTGGGACGATTACATTAAGATGAGATTCTTGTTCGATTTATGTGGGTTTTATTTTTAAATGTAAGTATGAATTGTGATATATTATGTGATATATTATGTATGGAATGCAGGCACATGCTGGAGCTAGTATGTATAGGTCTAGGTGCATGTCCGACTATTACATCATGTGTGAAATATCCGTCTCCTCAATTGCCGATAGTTGAGAGGAATTGGTTACAAATGGCATTCCTCAATCACCACCATCCATACACAACACTAGCTTGGACGATGACTTGAATGTGGATGAAGATGTCGGTACCCATAGCGAGGAGGCTGGAGATGACCACATATCTAGAGCTAGGGGACGTAACATTGCCCCCAATGGATCTTCCCGTCAAACAACAAAGTGTCAGAGCATGGGGGATGCAATGGTGGCAGTTATCGGGCAAATGGTAGATGCAATAAACACATTGGCAGGGAACACATCAGAAAATCGAATGAAGAAGGTGTGAGAACCATTACTACTTCTTGATCTAGAGCCGATGGTAAAGATAGGAGCATTTTGTCGCAACCCCGGACCGAGTCCGCTGTCCAATCCGGGATCGGGACTAAGTGAGTGATGATGGAGATATAAATGAGATGTATGTTTGATGCCAATGCGTACACGGGTTAATAATGAACTCATATTACCCATGCACGTGATTTCCCACAGGTGTCCGCGGTGAGGATATCACAACAATATGAATATTTTATATAATTGCAGAAGCGTGTAGCAAATCAAGCATGTAATTCATTTCCATAATAATAAGACCGCTTGCAAATGAGTAACAAGTATCAGAATGAGCAATGATCATTAGCATAACCCATAAGTATTGTTAAAGTTTAAACAAAAGATCATTTAATTACATCCCCAAAAGTAGAGGCCAACAAAGGCCAATATAGACAAAACAATAACCACAAAAAATAGTTAGCCACAACCCCAAAATGTAACGTTTCTCGAGGCAACCGGATGTTTAAACAACATCATCGGCGCGCCACTCAACTAACTGTTGCGGTTCTCTGACCGCCTCCTCGTACTTCTCCTCGGGGTAACCAACAACGGGACCTGAGTACCAAAGAAATGGATCAAACACGACAGTCTGGCAAGTGGGTGAAAGGATGTAAACATTCGATAATAAAAGCATTTACCCTGGAAAACATTTAACCCTGTTTAAACAATAGCTTTCATAAAGTAAATGAATAATTTAATTGAAAACATATATGCAATAATAAAACATATACTGGTATCCAAGGAATCAGGAAAACAAGAAAGGTGGTAATCACATGAAGCTAAATCCTCTATCACCGAAGTGATAAGAGCAAGCATATCAAGGTGTTGACCTCAGTCACCGAAGTGAGGAAGTACAACGAAATTTACATATACATGTATAATATACGGGACATGACCACAATAGCGAGCCGGGCATCAGGAACCACAGCAATAATCCGCGGTATCTGGACAAGACCATGGTTAATAAACCGGGTAGCGGGATTTAAACTGCAGCTAGCGGGATAAGAGGGGGATCTCCAAGTCGGTGGATCAGACTGACAAGGTTATCCAAGCTTAGTGGTGCCGACTCATAGGTCAAATCATATAAATCAAGACATGTGTAAAACAAATCAAGTGCAAGAATATAATCGGGCAAGACGGGGGTGCTCAAGGGCACAGCTATCATATCATGTCGGGTATGTATTTCGAGACTAGCGATTATCACAAGTATCTTTTTCGATGCTTTCGGGAATAATAGTCACAAAGTGTAAAATCTTGGGTACAAGGAAATACAAATGAACTATTGGAGTTTTGGACAAAATATCGGGTTCAAGGTTTATTTAAGGTGAATAGAGATCCCGTATGTCGGTCTTAATAATGACTTGGTACTCTTTGAATTTGGAGACATTCCGGAATACTTATACACCTTGGAAATTTCTAAAGGCTTCAATGGATCTTTGTGTTGTGGTCTTTCTTCTCAAATGGACTTCGAACATTGCCTCATGGATCTCCCCAATGCTAAGAGTCCCTTTTTAAAACGTTTCCCAAGCTCTAAAAGTGGTCTAAGGCCAAGGGGGGTGCGCTCGAGTGGACCAAAGGGCGCTCGAGCGGACCTGAACCGCGCAGGAACCCAAGCAGGCAGCAAGGCTGCCCGCTCGAGCGAACAGCATGTGCGCTCGAACTGTCTGCCGCCCGAGTCTGCAGTCAGATTGACTACGCGCTCGAGCGGCCTATGTTACGCTCGATCGGGTAGTCAATCATGCTGCCCGGGATGAACCTCTATGGCCTTTCTTCCCCTTTTCTTCTATACATTTAATCTGCAATAAAAAGGTCTTCTTGCCCCCAATAATCCCTCATCAAACCTCCTCAAACATCACTTGACTCTCATCAACTTCATTGAACATTTAACACAAACTCCTTCTCCACATTCCAACACCAAATAGAAGGAGATTAACCACAACCACAATGATCCATCTAAGTCCTAAACAAGAGATAAAACAAGAGCTACAGTCCACATTTTCAAGATAATAAATGGGCTAACCAACCCTTTTCAAGAGCATTTAAATCACATTGAATGCAAGTAAAACAAGACATTAATGGAAATAGCAAAACCAATCATGTTTGTTATGAAAACCATTCAAAACTCAAACATCCATTCATTCCACTTGCCTTAGGGTCTCAAATCAAGGAAACAAGCTTCTAATCAACTCCTCCAAGCAAAGAACACAATCTACACAAACACCCCCAAATACAAACCCTAAAATGGGTCAAACAAGGAATGGAAAAGAAAGAACTCTCAATAAGGAAGATGGGGCTTCTCTATAGCTAGGAGAATACATATCAAAGAGATTGGAAGGGAAAACTTACTTGTAAAGTCTCCAAATGGACCAGTGTGACTCAAAGAGGGTTTTGAGATGAGTGCATTCTTTCCCAAATGCTATCAAGTAGAAGCTCTAAGTGAGAGGAAGAAGAACATGACCTTCATTTGTGCTATTGGTGCAAGCTTGGTGGTGATTTGGTGGTTGAGAAGCAAGGAGAAGAGAGAAAAGGAAAAAAGCCCTAGCTAGTTAGGTTGTGCTGGAAAAAGGAAGAAGAAGATGGGTTCCTTTAAATACAAATGGGTCTGGGTTCCACCACTATAAAAACTTGGGAGGCTGAAATCACGACCATCGGGACTTCAAACGGATTCGACGAAGAAGGGAAAAATGTTCGTCGAAATATCTAGTTTCCAAAAAGTATATTTTTCGCGGGTTTTGGGGATATCAAATTTTGGGCACATATTTAGTGTAAAAAGACTGTTTTGCCCTCAATGCTAGGAAAAATCGGGTTTCGGGGTTCCGGATAGGCACGAGATCAATATGAAAATTGTAGGGATCAACAAGACGAGTAAAACGGGATGCGAAAAAAATTACAAGAATCTCGAATAAATCCCCAAAGTAAACGCAAGACTATAAAAAATGAACCTCCAAAGGATCCCACTAAACACAAGACACTTAAATTTCCCCAAAGCTATAAAAGAACTATTCTAGTCCCAACTTAGTCAAATTCTAATCATCACACTTAGCACTAACACACGACTTAATTAGCACTAATCGTATACACTCGGATCGGGGTCTTACACATTTCGACAACTAGGGAATGAAGAGATGGCCTCACAGTTTTTTGCCATTGATAATGATTTTCGTAAGCTATTTTTACTTAACTTCCTATGCAATGTTTAGTTTGATGTTTTGGGTTGTTAACTTGGACTTACAATTCGTGGTTTTAGTTGTGAGGTTTGACTCATTTATTCTTTTTTTTTTTTTTTTCTGTTGGTATGTTATGTATATTTTTATTAAGACATGGGTTGTTTGGACAAGGAATGCCTTTGGTTCAATTTGTTGGATTGTGATGAACACTTTTATTAATTTGTAGTATATAATGGACAAAAGAATGACTACTACTATATTTCTTAGAATGACATGACTTATATTAATTGGTTGTATTTTTATTTTCAACTGCAGCATGGATAAACAAGATCTTGTGTTACTGTAAATTAATGTCATTACATCAACATGTCTATTATGGTATTGTTACCAATATCTCACCAAAGATAAATTTCATGAAGCTGCACAAAGTGGAAAGACTTATCCCAATGAGATTTTGACTGGACACACTCGTAAATGCCATGATGTATTTAGAATAAGTAGTAGTTGTTTCCTACTATTGGCCAATGAGCTAAAAGATAAGGGCCTTTTAAGAGACTCTCGTATAGTGACGGTGGAAGAGCAATTAGGAATACTTTTTATTTACCGTTGGTCACAGCTAGAGAAATCAAATCATGCAGAACTTGTTTCAACATTCAGGGGAGACTATCAGCTGATATTTTAACAAGACATTGGATGCAATTATAAAACTTGTTCAATATTATGTGAAGCAATATGAAGGGGAGTGTCCACTGAGATCGCAAATAATCCATTATTTTGCCCATTTTTCAAGCTAATGTTTTGAAGAGACAACAAATAAAAAAAACTACGTTCTAAGTTTTTAATGTATGTTATATTTGTTTATAGGATTGTGTTGGAGCAATAGACGGTACACATATCCTAGCATGGGTTAGACTTGAAGATCAAGTTCGTTAGCGCAATAAAAAGGGTGGATTATCACATAACGTTATGGCCATTGTATGATTGATATGAGTTTCCAGTATGTATGCGCTGGATGCAAAGGATAGGCCTCAGACTCAAAGATTCTCCAACATGCGGTTTGGTGATGACCCCAAAATAGGTTACGTGTTCCAATTGGTAGTAAACTCTAAGCCCTTTGTTAATAAATGCATAAAGTTTTTCCTATTTAACTTGGATCATAATACAATTGTCCTAATATTGTTTTGTAGGGAAATTTTATCTTGTTGATGTTGGTTACGCAAACACACATGGGTTGGTTTTTAGCCCCATTTTGCGGCTTCCAATATCATCTAAAAGAATGGTCCACAACGCAGGCGCCTACGATTGATAATGAATTGTTCAACTTGCATCCTGCAAAGTTATGTAATATAGTGGAAAGAACATTTTTGATATTGAAGTAATGTTTTGCCCTTTTGCAAACTCCTCCAAGATATCCTACGAAGACATAAGTGAAGATAGTTGTAGCATGTTGTGTTTTACACGACTTTATCCGTTGATGGAATCATGAGGATGATTTATTTGTGAATGCATTTAATGAGATGATGGAAGAGGATGATCTCGTTGATGAAGAAAATCATGATATCCAAGAGGACAATATTGGTGGACCATGTGGTGCTGACAGACAATTTATGGTAGATTTAAGAGAACAACTATCTAAAGACATGTGGGAAGCTAGGGGCCCAAGGAGGGTCTGATTTAGTAGCTTCATCAATATTATTTTGTGGGTACAAAGGATGCATCTTTGGGCTGTTCTTCTTTTGGGTTGCTTTTGTGTACATGTTTTTTTGTTTTTTTTATTTTGGTTGGCTCAGTCTGTGGGCATCATTGTTTGGATGGTACAGCTCCACCTTGGTTGTGTCTTTAGGCTAGGGTGCAAGTGGAGTGGAGATGCTCTTTCATTTGGGAGAAGTCTCAAACTTTTTGTTGATGGATGCATAATTACCTTCTATTTTTCTATGTGACGGATGGAAATATATCTTTCACTTTTTGTAACGCCAATCAAAGTAGCAGAATGACCTATCTTATGATATTTATGTAATTTTGGTTCTCAACTATTCTATTTGTTAACCTATCATCATTTTACCATTTAGATTAGTATTGAATAGATCCGTTTTGCGATAGTAAAAGGTTTATACTTCTTACATTTAGAGCATCTCTTTTTTACAAATACAGTTGTAATATGTTCTCTACTTATTTGAGGTTGTGGTCTTATCTTGATTGACTATTCTTATTTTGTATGTTTCTGTTTTGATCAATGAACCTTCTATTTGAGGTTTTTTAGGCAAATGTGAAGCTTGAACTCCATAGGAACAATGGGAAATTTGGATTTCTTAAGTGCGGATGCAGTGCGTTGCTTGTTGTTCCTCCAGGTTTCGGTATCGTGCATCAAGTAAAAGAGCTTTGTCATTGTACAATCTAATATTACCAGGTAAAAGAGCTTTGTCATTGTACAATCTAAGTTTCATTATTTCTCATTCCGCCAGCTGTCCCTGGCCTTCAAATCATTCTTCTCTCCGGATTGGGTTGGCATGTTGGGTTGATGCTTTCAAATTTCCCCCTAGAATTGTCACCCAAGCATGTTTTTTTCTTTCCATTTCTCGAGAAGAAAGGGGGCTTGGAAGAAATTTCGCTTGTCTAGGACACGCAGCATCCACGGGTTTGACATCCCATCTTTTCGGCTGCCAATACATCTTGTCCTTATCCGTCCCTCCTCTAGGCTTAAATCGCCCAAAGGAGATCTTTCCCCTTCCTCATTCTTCTTGCCTGCTGCGCTCTTTTTCGTTGTTACCTCCTTCAAATCGCTGCCCTCCTCGAATGGTCACCTTTTTTGAATCACTGCCCTCTTCAAATTGTTGTTCTTCTTTGAATCGTCGCCTTCTTCGAATCGCTGTTCTCCTTAAGATCCTTTCAAAGGCTTCGGTCTCCATTCTTCTTCCTCATTCTTCATTCTCTGTTTTCCAGACGGTAAGTTCCCTTCTTTACCTTCTTTTTTAAATGGGTAATCTGAAAGGTCTTATCAGTACTCCATGGGGGGGGGGGGGGGGGGGGGTCTTTGAGTTTAGGAGCAAGTACAACATCCCCCTGGATGTCCAGATTCGAGCGCCACTGCCCGGGGAGTCCCTCAATGAACGGTCTCGAGATGCTATGCCTTTTCCCACCATAGCTATTGTGGAGGGTAGCGTTCTCTTTCCCTTGGACCCTTTTCTTGTCCGCTTTCTTTCTTTCGCTAACCTTTTTCCTCTTCAGTATGCCCCCAATCTATTCCACATCGTCATGGGGGTTGCGGCACTGAATAGATTGCTCGATACTAGCCTTGGCGTTTTTGACATCTTGTCCTGATATCTCCTTATTCCTTTAAACAACAAAAGACAGTCTTCTATCTAAAATCCCGGGACTTGAAAAGGCTTCTCGTTCATTATCTTCCGGATTCAAACAAGCCTAACAAAGGAGATTTTGTTATTGTGAGTGGTAACTGGGAAGCGGTGACCACTTGGGGTGGGATCAAGCGGGAAGCTCCCCGAGTCCCAGGCTACCCAGGTCTGCTTCTTATCTAGCATTTTTGGGTTCATTTTTGTTTTTGCTGTCTTTTCCCTTTTTTTATATCAGCTCTCCTCTTTGTCTTTGCTTGTAGACTCGACGATCAACCAAATCCCTCATTCCCTTCCCAAGGTTGAAGATTTGCATAGGGTGCTTAACTTCCGGGGGCCTCCCGAGATCAAAGGTTGGGGTTGAGCTGCCCATATCCTGCTCAGCTATGAGCGCTTGTACGAAAGCTTCCTGGCTCTCACTTCTTGGCATGATCCGCTGGAGTCAGTCCATCGTTTGACCTGGAGGAAGGTCCCGGCAATGAAGATTCCCAAGCCTTCAGGTCGGGGGAGAGCATTCAACGCCCAATCTTTAGCCTCCCAGTATTCCTACGACCCGTCTCCTCCTATCGAGCAGTCTGCCTTGTCGGAGACAAGGCGCTAAGAGGTCTTCGTGGCTAGTTGCCCCCTTCAGTACTTCTTCCTCCAATTCGAAGCGTACCCTTGTTTTTAACATATCTGACAGCTCTTCCTCCTCGGATCCTGAAAGGTATTCTCCCGTGATGCCCAGACAGAAGGCGAAGAATCTCCTCAGCAATCTCAGTGACTTCCCCTCCTCAGGGGCTAGCAAGGTCATATCTTCAAATCCTCCATCTATTCTTATCAAAAGGGACCCTACTGATCCTTCTCATGACCTAGGCCTGAAGAGGGCTAAGGAGAAATCCTCGGCCAAGCCTTCCGATGACTCTGGTCCACTTTCCATGTGGTTAGAGACTACATGCCTCCCCTACATCCTAAGCCCAGCCCTTCCTCGGGACATAAAGGGTTCATCTGGTCCCTTATGCAAGCCACACTCTTCTCTGGGCAAGGGAATAATAAGGTCTCCATCGATGGCGTTGTAGCTGAGCAAATCCGTTATTCTTCCCTCCGATATGAACTTGCAAGGAGCCATGTCCAACCATGATCTCGTATCCACGGGAGTTTAATAGTACCTCCTAGTAAGTCAATGTTCTCCCCTTGCCTTGTTTCTTGAAACAACCCTCAATTTAGCATTTTTTTTATCTCATTCTTTGCCTCGAAACATATGGAGAAGTATCAGAAGTGGGTGGAGGGTCTCGAGAAGGAGTTGATCGCATCTACGACTGCTCGTTGCTTGGTAGAGTCCAACCTTGCTAATTCTCCCAAAGCCACGAAGGTTGTAGAGGCCAAGGCGGTCGCTGCTCTGAGTTGCCTTACTGCAAGCGAGATGGATCTTGAGGCCCTTCATTCCAAGGTAGCTGAGATGGAGGTGGAGATGCGGGACGTCAGGGAGAAGTTGAAAGATGCTGTCTTTGATGAGGTTGAGGCAATTTACCTTGAGCAAGTCTAGTAAATCAAGACCCTTGTGTTCAAACAGGGTTATGATGTGGGCCTCGGAGATGCTGGCATACCAGAGATTTTGCCCCCTATGGGCCAGACACGGAGCTCATCCTGAGGATGCCTCCCCCTAACTACCACACCTTCCGAGGTCCCTACATTGGCTTCGGAAGGAGAGGCCAACTCACTCATGGTTGGAGATGGAGGTACTCCCCCTGCTGCCGACTCTGCTCCACCTCTCTGTTGTTCCTGGTGATGTTTGATGATTTGAAAAAATCCCCTTTTATTGTTTTGTTGCTGTATGATTGTTGGCCAATTTACCCGAGCTGTGGCGTAGTACTTTCTTTTTTGTGAATGGAATTCTTTTGTGATGGGACGTTTGTTTCCCTTTGGTAAATGAAATTATTTTTTCTTGTTTCTACTGCCACTGTTGGTTATATCTGAACTCTTTTTTTAGTCTAATACTCGCATCATCACACAGCCATTAGTTAAAAATAAGATTAGTGCAGCAAACCTAGTTTGGGTTCTTCCCAATTAGGGTTTCTTTTCCTTCGGCACAAAGTAGTGGGTTCATTACTACCCCTCATTTTCAGGCCTTGGCCTCATCTTTGTGTGATTGTCCCAATAGGGTATGCCCCGACTGCGGGTCCCCGACCATACACAAGTTTTTAGAGAAATTTATCATTGGCACAAGAACATAAATAAGATATTTTTCATAAAAGGAATGAAAGATACAAGAGTGACAATTCCTTTGGTACAAAGATCAGGAATAGAATTTCTTTAAATTTGCTATGTTCCATGGCCTTGGCAGTGCCTTTCCTTCAAGTGTCTTTTAATGATAGGCTCCTGTTCCTCCAATCGAAGTCACCCGGTATGGTCTGTCCCAGTTTGGCCCTAGCTTGCTGTGGCTGGGGTCCTTGGTGTTCGAGAGCATTTTTCTTAGGACTAGATGTCCGACCTTGAAAACCCACTTTTTTACCTTCTTTTGGAAGCTCCGAGCTAGCTGTTACTGGTAGGTGGCTAATTTGATTAGTGCTCGTTCCCTTCATTCTTCTATCATATGGAGTTGCTTGGCGATCCTCTCCTTGTTTTTCTTATGGCTATAAGCTTCCGTCCTTGTGTTGGGTAATCCGATCTCTATATGGATCACTACTTCCATGCCATATGCTAGAGAGAAAGGAGTATCTCCAGTAGATCTTCGCGGGGTTGTCCTATAGGCCCATAGGACAGTAGGGAGTTCATTCACCCATCCTCCCTTTGCCTCATCCATCCTTTTCTTTATGTCATCCAGCAAGGTTTTGTTTGAGCTTTCAGCTTGGCCATTACTTTGTGGGTAGACATGGGTTGCGAAATGATGCCTGATGTCATATCGTTCCCACAAATGTCTGAAAGCTTTTACTTCAAACTGTTTCCCATTGTCCACAACCAATGCCCGGGGTATTCCAAATCTTGTTATAATGTTTTTCCACACGAACCTTTCGGCATCACTTTCCCTAAAGTGGATCAGCGGCTCTGCTTCTACCGACTTAGTAAAGTAATTAGTAGCCACAATGAGAAATCTAAAATTACCTGCTGACCTCGGCATGGGTCCGACGATATCAATCCCCCACTTATCGAATGGCCAAGGACTCACTATTGAGTTCAAATGCTCGGCAGGCTGATGGATGTCTTTACCGAAGCGTTGACATCTTTCGCACTTCTGAACAAACCGCAAGGCGTCCTTCTGCATGTTTGGCCACCAGTAGCCAAGCTTCGTTCCCCAATGTGCCTCCCGCAGTACCCCTCATGGATTTCCCATAGCATGTTTTCTACATTATCGGGGTCGAATCACTATAAGTATTGTCCCGAGTATGACTGTCGGTAAAGTTTGTTTGTTGGTGATATCCAAAATCTCGCTAACTTTCTTCTGACCTTCCAATTCTCCTTGGAATCCTCTGGGAGTGTGTCGTTCTTCAGGTATTCTATTATTGGCATCATCCAGCTTGATGCTTCTTCAACCTGATCGGCACACATGACCTGTTGACTTGCGATGCTTAGTTCCAACTGGTAGTCGACCAGGATCTTTCTCCTTAACTCCAATTTGATGGCAGTAACCAAGTCGGCCAAGCTATCAACATGCGAATTTTCCTCTTGACCAACCTGATTCACCTTAACATCACCAATCTCTTCAATCAAGTGCTTTGCTTCAAAGACATATGCGGCCATCCGATCATCTCGGGCTACGTATTCTCTGGTTAGTTGAATGGCAACCAACTGTGAATCGCAGTAGGCTATCAGTTGTGTGATCCCATGCTCTCTGGCCATCCTGAGTCCGGACAGTAGTGCTTTGTACTCTGCTTCATTGTTTAATGCATTAAATCCTAACCTCACAACCCGCTATATCATTGCTCCGTCAGTTCTCCCTACGTATCAGGGGACCGCTTTGTCAAAGATTGGCGAAGCTAGCTTTCCTTTGGTAATCCGAGCTTAAAAGTCGCCATGGCCACCGGCTCGTTCTTGCCTTCCACCTCATTATAGAGGTGCCAATAACGTGCGCTGAACTCCTTGAGACTCTCCGAGCTCTGCTTCTTGAGGGACAATAGTGCCCTAATGTCTTTGGGCTGCTTGGTATTTGTTACGAAATGTGTCACAAATGATCAGCCAGTTCCCGAAAATTGTAGATTGACCTTGGCTTCAGGCAAGAGAATCACTTCAAGGCTAAGTCTCCCAAACTAGAGTTGAAAACTTTGCACATTAGGGGCTCATTCCCTATCCATAATGCCATGGAGTGTTGGAAATGCTAGACATGGTAGGTGGGATCCGAAGTTCCATCATAGATCCTCATCTTAGGAGTGGGAAATCACCGGAGTGGGTCCGTCTTTTTTATCTCCTCCGAGAATGAAGATTCGAAGTTTTGGGTTCCTCAAGCACCTCGCCTTGGTCAGATCCTCTAATGGGAGTTTTCGATTGGTTAGTGCTCTCTCTATAAGGGCCTGCACGTCTTCTTTGACCAGCGCTCATGTTGACGCTTTCTTTCCTCCAAGGTCTTTTTGAGATTCCCCGTCTTTAGCACGCCGAGCTCAGGCTTCATTGTCTCCTCCTTTCCTCCAAGGTTGAGAGCTCGAAGTCCTGCTCCCTTTATCGCCTGCTCTTACCCCTATTTGGGTTTGCCGAGCTCTCGATTTTGTTTGGCGGCTTCTGAGTCTTCGCTCAGGCGTACGCCCCCTGTGTTCCGCCCTTCACGCTTCACGGGTGTCTCCTTGGACCTGGGAATCTCTTGGTCCTTTTTTGGTCGCTGTAAGTGCCTAAAAATAACAGACTTGGTTTAGATGGTAATGGAGCTTGTGATGATGCTGTTTAGCTGGTTAAGAGTGTCACTGGGAGTCCTGAACCTGAAAGAGAGACAAAAGTCAGGGCCCCGGGCTGCTGTCAGCCAAAGGCACTCCGACGCCTGAGTTAGTGAAGTCACTGAACTAGGGTGAAGTGAGGAAGAAGAGGGTTCATGAAAATAATGTAATGTATTGCAGTGTATGTGTTAAGCATGTACTTCTCATGGACTTATCATGCATGTATATATAGGCAAGTGGAAGTTTCCTGAGTGGAGGTAGGTGAGGGAGCTTGTCCCATCAGCCCATACCTAGGACTCTAAGTGGGGTAGGTGAGGGTACTGTCCAATCGGATCTCTCCTCAATCCCACACATAAATGTGGATGTGATCAGCTGATAGAAAAAAGCCCTTATCGATAGCCGGCGGCCACCCTATCTACCAGTACGTTCTGCAACGTAGCCGTCCCATCATATAATGGGGATTGGACGCTCAGTGTTCACCTCGGTCAGTGGACCGAGCTGGAGAAGGCACAGAGGTCGGACGGGCCTGAAGTCAGGCACTGTTGCCGGGACGCCCAAGGCCGAAACCGGAGATGCGCGGTCGGTACCCTTACCGAGACCGACTCCGTCTTGGTGCAAGCTGGTGCATTGCTGAGCTGGATGAATGGGATCGAGGCAGTCCCTGATTGGTACTTTTACCTAAGTCAGGGATAACCTCGGTTTCGGGAAAACACCCCACACAACTGCCCCTAGCTCTTGACCACGAGGGTTCCGTAACCATTTTGGGGTCGGGAGCTAAGTAAACTGGGGAGTTTTCTGACGCCGAGCCTGCAGCTCTGCGTGAAAGCGTTGGGTGTCCTCTCGCCTTCCGAGGAGCATTGATGGCGCGCAGCTATCTGGATGCAGTTAATAGTTTACTTTAATTATTATGGGAGGCGGAGCGATGATGCCACATGTCACAGCCTGGCTAGCTGCCAAGTCATATCGAGGAGACGAGTGGCTTGCCGGAGGTGGCGTCCTGCACGCGCGTCTTCCAGGATACGAAAAGATTTCCATCTTATATAAAGGGGCCCATCTTCACTGCTATACCATTTCTGCTTTTGTTTGGAGAGAGTGTTTCCCTGCTAAAGTTTCCTTGCCGGAGAACTGTCTCTGTTGCCTTGAGACCTTAGATTCTATCTGTCTTTGCCCAGTCTTCGAGTTAATCTTGTAAGTCTCCTCCTCCTTTCATTCATGTCATCTTTCTTGGGGTTCTTCCTAGGGGTTTTTCTTTTCTGTCTTCTTCTTCTCCGTCTCCGTTTCTGTCTTTCCGGCCAATTTCAAAATGGGGGACATGGGAGTCTATAGGTATTGGATAGAGATACCCCACTGGCTCTGGCCGAACTTAGAAAGAAGTACGGGGTACCGGAGGACATCCCCATTAGGGCGGACGGTCCTGAGGACGTGGTCCGAGGGAGGGTATACCGGGACAGCTGGATGCCGTTCCCGTTGGTCTCCATTATCGAGGGTGGGGTGAGGTTCCCCGTCCATCCGCTTCTGAGGTCAAGCCTCAGGAAGTGGAACCTCACCCCTTGCCAGCTGATGCCCAATGGCTTCAAGGTCATCATGGGCGTGGCCGAGCTGAACAGGATCCTGGGGACTCATCTCGGTGTCCATGACATTGAAGATGTGTACGATCTCTGCAAGTCCCCAGGGGAGGATGCTTATTACCTCCGTGTGCGGTCGAAGGAGATCCCCTTGATAATCAGCCTCAAAGACTCCAACAAATATGCCAGAGATGATCGCCTCTACGTCTCTGGAAACTGGGAAATTGGCCCCGCCGAGACCGAGGCCGAGAGGGCAAACCGCATTCCTCGCCGTCTCGGAGAACCACCGAGTAAATACCTTTTCTCATTCTTCTTTTTTAATGATGTGCTTTTCTACCCTGCCGAACTGATATCTTTTCTGTTTGATGTGCAGACCACAGGGAGAGGAAGCAGGAGGCCAGGAGATCCAGGTGGCGCCGAAACGTCGCTTGGCTAAAAACCATCCACAATTACCGAGGCCATAAGGGGTGAGCTGCCTAGTCCCTCCTAGGGTACGAGCCGGTGCACCACTCTTTCATCAGAGGCGACACGACAACCTAAGGGGGGAAACGGTGCTGACCTTGGTGGAAGCCAAGCAGCAAGGGACGCCGGGACCCGGACCCTCTTAAACAATCCCCGAGGCTGCCGGGCCCTCTCAAGCCAGCATCGAAAAACCTGAACTCCCTCAGACCGATCCCGAGGTGGCGGACCTTCCCAAGCCAACCTCGAGTCGGTCTGGCCCGAGCAGGCAATCGATCTTTATTCGTCAAGCTTGGACGAAGGGAGCGATATGGGGCGGCGCCGTCCGGCTGTTAGGAACTTGGATTCCTTCGTCTTTGGACATAGCTCCCCTGCCACCTCTGCCGCCGCGACGTCTTCGAGTCCGGCCGATGTTATCACTGAGATTACTGCCTCAACTCCACCTACCTCCTTGGCGACCGAGCAGCGCTCTGCCGAGGCTGTCCGAGAGGAGATCCGAGCAGGGAAAAGGCCGAGGGTAGAAGATTGAGCCGAGGACGACGCCAATTTGACCGTAGTGCTCCCGACTCCTAGCCCAGCCCCTTGGAGGCCCAGCTTCCTACTCGATCTAGCCAACCATTGTCGGTGGAAGATCGAGTAGGCAGCGGCTCCTCGGTTATCAGCGCCCTCGCACATGCCTATGCCCTGCCGAAGGACATGGCGATCCATTGGGAGTGCGATGACCCAGAGCTGGTGGTGGTGCAGATGGGTGATGCTCTCCGAGTTAGTTTCTCTTCACAGCTTACTTTCTATTGAACACTTTGATCTTGGTGGTCTGTCTTAACACTTTGTCCTCGCAGACTCTACAAAGGAGCCTCATGCTGATAGAGAGGTCCCATCAGAGCACCGCTAGGGCTGCTAGGGCGGAGCAACAGAGGGTGGCCCTCGAGGCGTCATTGGGGGAGAGCAATCGGAAGGCAGCGGAACAGGAGGTAACCATCCCGGGCCTCCGATCCGAGCTTGAAAAGGCCAGAGCTGAGGTAGAAGACCAGAAGACCAAGATGGCCGAGCTCGAGAAGAGGCGGGATGAAGTCGAGGCCGAGCTACGGGCCGAAGCTGACCGCTCTTACGACGAGGTAGTAGAGGCGGCCTCGGCGCTCTATGAGGTGCAAGTCCTCTGAGTGAGCAAGAAGGCCTGGGGGCTGGGGTGGACCAGTGCCTTGAAAGCGGCGGGGGTCCCCGAGGACCACCCCGCCTATAGGGATATCCCCCAGTTCCCACCTCCACAACCCGAGCCGAACCCCCTCCCAGAGGCCCCTGCTGGGCTTGTCGCTGCTGAGTCTACTCCCGGGGGTGCCGAGGCCAAGGTCACCATGGAGGATGCCGGAGACGCTGCTGCTTGAGGGGAATTTATCTGTTGATGTAATCTTTTTCTTTTTCTGTACTTGGGGGAGGAATTTCATTGTATCTTTTTTTCTTTATTGTACCTTGGGGAGAGCTTGAACTTGTTTTGTACTTCAATGTAAAGACCTCTTGGAAATGAATGAAAATCTTTTTTGTATCCATCCTTGTGCAATATGTGTCTTTCTATTTTTTTTTCCAGTTCTATTCTTTGTTTTTGGTTTTTTAACCAAGATAAAATAAGTAACAAGAATAAAAGCAAGTAACTGAGCACGACCCTATAGCCAAAGTCAATAGTATGCGAGGTTCCATAACCAGAGTTGAGTGACCTGACCAAGTTCCTTAACAAGTCACCGGGTTCGGTAGAATGAAAAGAGCTTGGTCCCATGACCCGAGCTGGAGAGCTAGGTTCCATAACCTTAGCCAAGCTTGGTTCCGCAACCAGAGCTAAAAATGGCTGGTCCTATGACTGGGCCGATGCTGCTGGTTCTATAACCAGAGCTAAGTAACTGTGCTAGGTTCCATAACCAGAGCAGGAGTCACGGTGTTCGGTTCTATAACCGGAATTGAGGGTAGCTAGTCCTGTGACTGAGCCAAGGCAGCTAGTTCTGTAACCAACCTGAAGGTGGCTAGTCCTGTGACCGCGCCAAGGCAGCTGGTTCTGTAACTGATCTGAGATAGATGCCGAGTTCCATAACTTGGCAAAATTTGAAAGTAACAAAACACATCCTTCCACAAGAATCATTTTTATTGACTTCCGAAATTGAGCACAGTCTAGAAATAGTATTTCTTGAGGTGAGAGGCATTCCATGGGCGTGGTAGTTCTCTTCCATTTATGTCCTCAAGTTTGTATGCTGACTGTCTAGCTGCCGAGATCACCTTGAATGGCCCATGCCAGTTCGGTGCTAGCATTCCTTCGCTGGGATTTTTATCTGCTGGAAGTGTCTTCTTTAAGACCAATTCTCCTGTCGAGAACTTCCTTTCTTTGACCTTCTAGTTGTATCCTCTGGCCAACTGCTGCTGGTAATAAGCGAGGTGAATGGCTGCGGGATCCCCTTGTTCTTCAGCGAGATTGAGTTCTTTGGCGAGGTTCACATCGTTCTGGCCTTGATCAAATAGTTTTGACCTGAGGGTTGGGAGGCCGACCTCAAGCGGAATCACAGCTTCCATCCCATAGGCCAGGGAGAAAGGTGTCGCCGAAGTTGAGCGCCTTAAGGTAGTCCTATATGCCCAAAGGACACTCGGAAGCTCCTCTACCCATCTCCCCTTGGCTCGGTCGAGTCTTTTCTTAAGCCCGTCAAGCACCACTTTATTAGAGATTTTGGCCTGACCGTTGCTCTGCGGGTAGGCTAGAGTGGAATAGTAGTTCCTGATGCCGAGCTCCTGACAAAAGTTTTTGAAGAAGTTGGAGTCGAACTGAGTCCCGTTGTCCGAGATCAAGGCTCGAGGCACTCCAAATCTTGTGACGATATTTCTCCATACGAAGTTCTTGGTATCCAGCTCGGTAATGGAAGATAACGCCTCAACTTCTATCCACTTGGTGAAATAGTCAGTGGCTACTATTAGCCACCTCTTATTCCCTGGAGCTCAGTGGAGTGGTCCCACTAGGTCCAGCCCCCATTGGACGAAAGGCCACGAACTCGAGAGAGGACTCAGGTCGTGTGCTGGCTGATGGAGAGAGTGAGAGAACTTCTGGCACTTCTCGCATTTCCTAGCATAGACCTGGGCGTCCTTCTACATGTATGGCCACCAGTAGCCCAGGTTGATGGCTCGGTATGCCAATGACCGACCTCCAATGTGGCTGCCGCAGTTCCCTTCATGGATTTCATGAAGGAAGTCTTCGACTTTACTGGGGTGAACGCACTGGAGGTAGGGCCCATTGTAGGACTTTTTGTAGAGCTTGCCGTCTGGAGACAGCCAAAATCGAGCTACCTTCAGCCTGATTTTGTGGGCTTCGCTCTTATCTTCAGGAAGCTGGTCATCCTTGAGGTAGGAGATGTATTGGTCCATCCAGCTCGGGCCGAGATCCGCGCATAGGACTTGCCGAGGTGGGTGGAACTCTGTGCCCGGTCTGTCCAGTATTTCCACTTCGACAGTCCTTTTCCTACCAGCTTCGACTGTGGAGGCTAGATTGGCAAGAGCATCGGCATGAGAGTTAAACTCTCTGCCGATCTGCTTGACTTCAACTTTTTGGAACTAAGAGAGGAGTTGCTTTGCATGAGCCAGGTAGGCTGCCATCCTGTCGTCACGGGCTTGGTAGTCCCCATTCTGTTGGCTCGTCACCAGCTGAGAATCGCTGAAGACCACCAGTTGTCGTGCCCCCGAGATTTTTACGCTGCCCAGTCCTGCGATCAGCGCTTCATACTTAGCTTCATTGTTTGATGCCTTAAAGTCAAGTGTCAGGGATTGCTCGATGACAAGGCCCTCCGGAGATTGGAGGACTATGCCTGCGCCAGCCCTTTTGGAGGTTGAGGAACCGTCAACGAAGACCTTCAGGATGAGTCAAGGAACTGCTTCCAAGATCGTTCTTGTTCCATCTCAGTCTCGGAGGTTACCTCCACCTCCTTGCCCCCCAGTTCGGTGTCGAGGTGGCTCGGTGCCGAACTAGGAGAGGTGAATTCTACGATGAAGTCTGCCAGCACCTAGGCTTTGATTGCCGTTCTGGGTTGATACTGGAGATCATATTGCCCCAGTTCGACGGCTCATTTAGACACTCTTCCAAAGATGTCTGCTTTTCTAAAAAGAGACTTGAGTGGATGTTTTGTAACAACCACTATGGAGTAAGTCTGGAAGTAATGGGAGAGCTTGAGGGAGGCGCTGATGAGCACAAGTGCGAGCTTCTCTAATGGCTGGTATCTTGTCTCGGCTGATGGAACGCGCTCCGAGGCGCCGTGGGGCGGCTACCGGGGTCGGCGGAACGTGGGAGTCCGTCGGGTCCGGCCCTTTCGCGCCCTGGCGGGCCTGAAGCGTGCATCAACATTTCTTTTATGTGGGTGTGCCAGATTTTCTATTTTACTTGGAATTGCAAGTGGTAATCCGGAGATCAACCTTCGTAAGTAAAAAGGAAATCAACTTCTTTCAAGTTTTCCATTGCACAAATATTTAAGAAAAGAGACATTTTCTTGGTTTGCCGTGAAAGGCGATTTTGTTTGGCATTTATAGCCGATTTTGGCGTTTATAGCCGATTTACAATTCTTATCAATAATGAAAGACAAGAGTTGTGATTTTTGTCTCTTTAGAAAAATACAAATTACAATGAAAAGCAAGAAAAGGAAGATCTAACTTTTCAGGAGATTGTGGGGGACTCGTTCAGATTGACGGTCGCAAGCCATGTATGGGCTTCGCCATCATCCATGCAGATGAGAACAGAAGATGCTCTTGATTCGCTTGGCTTGGCTATAACCTCAGGTTTTTAGAGGACAAAGACCAAGAGAAGGTCCTATGTCCAATAAAAAGCTAAGTAGACGGGCTGAAAAGCCACGTCTAAGCCATTGGAGGCAGCAGGAGAAGGCAAGAACCTTGGGGGGGGGGGGGGGTACCCCCCAAGGGACTTTTGTCACCTTGTAGTGGTGGCCGGTGCAGAACTTCAGCAGAGTTTTTCTCTCTTTTTCTTTCTCTCAGATCTCTTTCTGATTTTTTTTTTTCTGATCCTCTGATCTCGATTTTCTCCTTTTTTTTCCGATCCCGATTTCAATGGAATGCTCTCCTATTTATAGGCTTTTGGTAGCCATTTAGGAGGGTTTATGAGCCTTAATGGCTTTAATGGGAGGAGTTACAAGATTTATTTCTTCATTTTGTAACTCCTTTTTCCTTGAATCTGATTGGCCGATGGAGATTAAGGGCTTTTAATCCACTTAATTACCATAATGGGAGGAGTTTCATGGTTTAAATGCCATAAATCAATTGACTTGTAACTCCCAAATGCTTGCTTCTGATTGGGCCGTCCAAAGAAATGAATTAATGACTATAATAAAGCTAGTCAATTAACCACATTAATTGGTCGCCGAGCAATCGAAGAGTCGCGGGCCGTGCCGTGTCTTCTAGAATTCTTCTGGCGATGATCATCGATGGATCTTCATGCTGACCGACATCGGATGAACATGTAACTTCAGACAGTGATAGCTAAGAGCGGGCCGGTGACATCTGTCTTGTCGATTTCACGATCGGTCGGACAGAAAGTGCACTTTCTTGGTCAGCCGGTTGACGATCTTGGAGCGATCAATGATGATTTTATGCTTTTGATGGCGGATCCGAGATGTCGTCGGATATGAGTCAATTTAAAGCACTAAAAATCACATTTTCAGGAAACCACAGGGGCCAAAGTGTGCGAAACGCGAAAAAAGACGGAAAAAACGGGTCACCGGCGGAAAATCCGGTGACCCGGACTTCCATGGTCGCCGGCGACCATGGGCCATGGTCGCAGGGGCCTGCGACCCTGGGGGAATTTTCCCCTTCGGAGCCCGTTTTGCGGTCGTTTTGAGGTCTTTTTCGTCGCCGTTTTCTTCTGTATTTTTCCTGACATTTCTTCTCATTTATTGGCTTGATTTCCCTGTAGAAAACCCGATGAGAATCCTTGCATTTTTAGAGTGCAAAGTTTCCAATTTTCCGGGAAAGCCGAAGACTTTGTCGCGTAAAGCTGCTGATTTTCCGCCAGAAGCTGAAACTTGGTCAAACGATGTCGGAATGACCTGAAATTTGAGGTGAAGCCTCCTGAGCAATAAATAAGACCAACCATAGGCTTTTGTTTGAGTTTTGAAGCCGTTTGGGGTCCCGTCGATGCTTCACTTGATTTTGCTGCGGGGAAAATGCCGAGCTTTGATATGTGGCCAAACGATGTCCGATTGACCTGAAATTTGACGGAGAGCCTATTGGAGTCATTTTGAGACGTTCCATGGGCTCCGTTTTGGATGTCATGGTCCCGGGTTGCTCCGCCGCCGGTAGGCTTGATTTTCTCTCGGAGCATCGAAACCTGGTCAAACGTTGTCAGAATGACCTGAAATTTGACGTGCAGCCTTTTGGAAGCATGTTGAAGCCACTCATGCACTTGGTTTGATGAGCGAAGGCTTCGGTGGTTCCCGCCGCCGGGAGGCTTGATTTTGCTGCTCGAGCATTGATGGAGGGTCAAACGTTGTCGGTTTGACTTGAAATTTGGCATGGAGCCCTTTTGAGACATGCTGGAGTCATCTGTAGGCTCTGATCGAAGTTTTGACGTCTCCGATGATGTCGCCGCCGAGAGCTCCTGTTTAGCTGTCGGAGAAGTGAAGTTAGGCCAAATGTTGTCGAAATGGCCCGAAACTTCATGTGTACTCTTCTCTTGGCTATCTTGAAGGATCTTGCAGTTTTTGTTTGATTCTGACAAGATTTGATTTTTTGGAGAAGTTGCATTGCCTATTTATGGCAGGTTACGACTTCATGCAGCTTTCTTGATTTGGAGAGGCAAAGTGACATTTTTGGTGTCAACAAATGCCCCCTCGAGGTACAGCGACGAGTTGCTTGACTTTTGTAGTCGATGTGCCTCGAAGAGATTTTTGAAGGAGAGCTTGAGTCTTGACCAAGAGTCTTTGAGCAATCTTTCCTTTGGTAGAGTAGCCTTTGAGCTTCCATGGGAATTTTATGGTAGTGAAAGGAATCACACACCATCTCGAGGCAAAGTTTTGAAGATGACATCAGGGATGTGGATTTGGGTTTCTGTTTTTGATTTTATGACCTAACCAGCTATATATGGCAGGTTAGGGGATCGGGTTTTGGTTTTGACCTTGTGACCCAACAAGCTGTATGCGGCAAGTTGGGGGATCATGATTTGATTTTTGGTTTTGGTCTTGTGACCTAACAAGCTGTATGTGGCAAGTTAGGGGACCATGATTTGGTTTTTGGTCACTCTTTGGGACTGTGTGGGTCCATTGGAGTGGTTTGGATTTTTTTTTGTGGAATGTCAATTTCAAGATTTTGGCTCAATTTGGTTTATGAGGCTGGATGGTTTGATTTTTGGAAGCTCATGGGGCTTGGAATTTTTTTTTTGTATGGTTCAATCAACTCAAAAGAGGCATGGAACCATTTTTGTATGCTCTTGGTAAGAGGGATTTTTTCTGACTAAAAGCCCATTTTTTTTTTTTAGTGCCTAGGTGGTCAAACCTGGCTCATATGGGCTAGCCCATGGGACCTTAAGCTTTTTAGGATGGCTTAGATCTCATGTGGGGTCATTTTTGTAAAGAATATCTAAAGATATCTCATTTGGATAGAGAATATCTAAAAATATCTTTATGGGAGAGAATCTCTCATATTCCCTTAATTTGGGAGAGAATATCTCAAGGTATCTTTCTTTTTGGGAAAGAATCTTCAATATCCTATTTTGTTGGAGAGAATCTCTCATTGATTGATTTTGGGAGAAAATCTCTCAATGACATCTTTCTTTTTGGGAAAGAATCTTTCTAATTCCTTCTCTTTTGGTAAGGTTACTAATTAGTAACACTTACCTTTCTTCTTTGTTTCCTTCTTTGATTTGCTCTCTCCTATAAAAGCAAGGAGGGTAGGATCTCTTGCTCTTATTGCTTTCTTTTGGAACAATCTCAAGAGAGCTCCAAGGCCAAGAGTTCTTCTTCTTCAAGGATCTTCAAGCTTTTTCCTTCTTCTTCTTCATCAATGGCTTCAAGTAAGTTTTCTTTCTTTTTTCTTTCAAGAAAACTCTATGTAGGATGGAAAAGAAAAAAAAAAATTTCTCTTCTCTTTTTTTTTTCTTTCTTCTTGTTTTTTTTTTTTCTTTCTATTCTTCTTTTTTTTTCCACGTGATTTCTTCTTTAGTTTTTTTTTTCACGTTTTTTTTTTCTTCTTTTCTCTTTTTTTTTTGAGAAAGTTTCTTGTTTTTTTTCTTTCTCCCTCTTTTTTTTTTGAGAAAGTTTCTTTTTTTTTTCTTTTTTTTTTCTTTTTTTTTTTTTGCTCATCATGATAATGCGTTTTTATGCAAATCTAGATGTTCATGCATGTACTTTTTGTAAATTGAATTTGAGAGCATGATAACATACCTGAAAATCTTTGCAAATTTGGGAATTTGGAGCTTGCAGTGATGTTGAGCCCTTCCTGATTTTGCGGAGATTTTGAGGTTTCGAAAGTTTGGAGTTTCGGAGCCCACAGCAATGTTGAGCCCATCCTCAAACTTTCTATTTCTTTCGGGGTATTTCCCTTTTCTTCGGAATTGCCCCGGAACCATGCCAAAATTTCGCCAGATTTTTGGCGGGACAAAGTGATCCTTTTTTCTTTTTAGCGAAATCCTGTCATTTTGATGATGATCTTTTTTTTTCTTTTCCAACCTTTGCAGGTGGTTCCTCCAGAACGAACAAGGGTAAAGAGCCTGCTACAAGCGTACCTCGTCGATCCGCGAGATCTTCTAATGTGGCCGTTCAGCAGGCCTGGGAGAAGGTATGATTCTTCCTTTTTCTTTTTCTGCTTCTTTCATGGGGCTTTCCATGTTCTGATTTGTTTTCTCACCCTGCTACTGCTTTTTTTTTAGCAGAGGATGAAGACTTGCCGATGCCTGAGGTTCCGACCGATGAGGCGGTGATGGAGCCGGTTATGGCATCTGAAGAAGAGCCGAGGGACTCTGGAATGATTCCAGAATCTCCAATTGGTATAACTTCTTTCGCTTTCTCTTTTTTTTTTTTTTTTTGCCTGCGATTTGATTTGCTAACATTTTTCTTGTCAGCTGACTCGCCACAAGATTCCGATGACTTTGAACCATCAATGGACGCAAATGTTGATGATGCTTCCGATGAGTTTGTGGAGGAAGAGAGTGTTCCGCCAGTCGTCGAAGAAGGTACTTTGTAGTGATGACCCTGATGATTTTTTTTGAACAGGATCATATTCATACCTTTTTGTGTTTCATTTGCAGGTTTTGAAGTGACAGAAGAGAGTCCATCGCTTTCTTCAGAACCAGAGCAAGGGATGCCAGAGGTCGATCCGGAGGTAGAGACCAGTTCAGACATGATTGAGGAGATGCCTCGTGTTGAGATTCCCTCTCCAGTGGCTCCAAGTGAAAAGAGTTCTTTTGTTACTCTTCCAATGGGACATGACATGAGCAGCCGATCAGCGGAGAATGGTGAATCTTCATCCAGTTCGTCTCTTCAATTTGCGAAGAAGGTGCTGGCTCGGGTTTTGAGTTCTTGGATCAAGACTCTCTTTTCTGGACATTTGGAGGCAGGATTTGGCATGATCCCACATGTACAGGAGATTCTGACCGACACCGAAGAGGTTGGTCTGGATGTCACAGGTGCCAGGGCGATCGTTGATAGGATCATTGCACTGGGTGACAAGTGGTTTGAGACCATGGGTTTCCCTGACGACCAATTCTTCAAGGAGATGTTCTTGGACCCTGCTGATAAGGCTAAGTCTGACCTGAATGAGGCTACACAAAGCAAGAAGCAGCTAGTTCGGGAGAAGAACAAGGAAGAGCTAGCCATCATCAGATTGAGGCATGACCTTAACGTCCTTGATAGGGAAGTTGAGGAGGCCAGGAAACGTCTTGAGCATTTGAAGGCACAAGTCGATGCGAAGTGGGCTGCTATAACAGAGGCTCGTGACAGGGAGAGTACTCTGATCCGCAGGGTTGCAGATGCCGGTCAAGTTCTCGAGAGGAGGACTCTAGAAAACGAGCGATGGCAAACTGCTGGGGAAGAGCTTCCCGGTGTAAAAGAAGGGTTACGGCATTCGCCAGCATCTCATGGCAAGTTCCTGAAGAAGCGTGTCTTGGAAACTCTGATGGCTGAGGCCAAAAGTTTGCTTGAGGAGCTGAAGCTTTGGCTGGAGACCATTTTTGGCTGAGCTCCTGATTTTTTATAGCAGAAACCATTCTTCTTTTTTTTTTGGTACCACATGTATTTTTTGGTACTCTTTTTTTTGTAGTGCTTGTGAACACTTTCTTTTTTTTTGGTACCACATGTATTTTTTTTTTGGTACTTTTCTTTTTTTTTTTTTGTAGTGCTTGTGAACACTTTCTATTTTTTTTTTTTTTTTGCTTTGGTACCACATGTATTTTTTGGTACCCTTTTTTTTTGTTCCCTACGCTCACTCAAATCTTTTTGTGATGAAAGCAATTGCTAAATGGGATTTGATCAAAAGCTTTGTCATTTTGTGAAAATCTTTTGTCAAATAGTTGTTTTGGTATGGGAAACGAATTTGGCATGAAAGCCGGATTTTTGTGGCATTTACAGCCAGTTTGGTGGCATTGATAGCCAATTGGTGGCATTTATAGCCGGTTTGGTGGCATTGATAGCCAATTTGTGGCATTTATAGCCGGTTTTGACATGAGAGTCGGTTTTTTTTTTTTGTGTGTGGCATTTGTAGCCGAGTTTTTTGAAAACCGAGTTTTGTTTTATTGGCATGAAAGCCGATTTTGGCGTTTATAGCCGGAAATTTTTGTTTTGGCATTCATAGCCGGATTTTGGCATTTATAGCCGAGTTTTGGTTTTCAAAATGCAGGTATCGACTAAATGTCGCCTCCCCGCTGAATGGTCTTGCAAGTATCGATGGAATGTCGCTTCCTTGCTCATTCGGTTTTGCGAGTATTGATGGAATGTCACTTCCTCGCGGGTTAGGTTTTGCAAGTATCGATGGAATGTCGCTTCCTCGCGAATTGGGGTGCAAATATCGACTAAGCGTCGCTTCCCTGCTTTTCCCAAGACTTTTGGTTTTGCGGGTACTGACTTGATGTCGTTTCTCCGCGATTTTTGAAATTTGAGGTTTTCTCGAACCATTTGTAATTTTGGGTTGTGGATAGCAACTGGTATGTTGCATCTCCACGATTTTTGAAATTGGGTTGTGGATATCAACTGGTTTGCTGCTTCTCCACGATTTTAGGTTTTCTCGAACCTTTGAAATTTGGGTTGTGGATATCAACTGGTTTGTTGCTTCTCCACGATTTTTTGATTTTGCAAGTATCGACGAAATGTCGCTTCCCTGCGATTTTGGGTGCAAGTATCGATGGAATGTCGCATCCTTGCTTTTTTTCAAAATTTTTGTTTTGCGGGTACTGACTTTGATGTCATTTCCCCACGATTTTTGAAAAACCATTTTTTTGTTTAAAGACACGAGGGTCGTAAATTTTGACCTAGAACCATTTGGTGGTAAAAGGTAAGGTGGACTAGGGTGGAAATCCCTGAATCCGGATTTTTGTTTCAAACCATGAATTTTGGTTCAAGGATCGAAAGCTTTGGTCAAGTCGGGGAGAGGCTCCTAAACTTGGATTTTTTTTTTTTGTTTTTGAACAATGAAACGATGAAAGTAAGCATTGTTTTTGAATCTCTAGAAATTTTGACATTTGATATGAAAATTCTAAAGAGAGTGGGTTTGACGAGCGAGTACCTGAGAACAGGTTTTGGCCATACAGGCATTGCTCTTACCCAGTTGGGTAAGTCTTCAAGGGTAGTACCGCTTCAAGAACTTGCCGTTGATAGGCAGCATACATCTGTCGCCTTCCATGTTTAGGAGGGCATATGCGCCATTGGAGAAGACCTTGTCGATGACGTAGGGTCCCTCCCATTTTGGTTCAAATTTGCCTTTGGATTTGTGTGCGAAGACCATTGGTCTTTTTACCGCAAGAACCAAGTCACCCTTTTTGTAGGCGCGTTGCCGGACCCTTTTGTCAAAAGATCCTGCCATGCGTGCTTGGTAAAGTTCAATGCTTTGTCGAGCTTCGAGCCGTCTCTCGTCGAGATTGTCCAGCTCATGGAGTCGCAATTTGACATTGCTTTCTTGAGTCATGTCATTTTGTAGAGATACCCTCAGAAATGGAATTTGTACCTCTAGGGGCACGACAGCTTCGCATCCATAGACCAAGGAGAATGGTGTGCTATGGGTTGGTCCTCGAACGGTGGTTCGATAGGCTCACAAAGCTTCAGACAGTTTATCGCTCCAGTCTCTTTTGTGACTAGAGACCATTTTCTTGAGGATTTTGTAGAGTGTCTTGTTGAAGGCTTCTGCTAATCCGTTTGCTGCCGGATTGTATGGAGTCGAAGGACAGCTTTGAATTTTGTATTTGTCGCAGAACCTGTAGAATCGATGATCCCGGAATTGTGGTCCGTTATCATGGACGAATCTTTTGGGTATGCCGAAACGACAAATGATGTTGGTGCGCAGGAATTGAAGAACTGATGAGGTCTTCATTTCGTTGAACGCAAATGCTTCTGACCACTTGGAGAAATAATCCGTTGCGGCGAAGATGAAGCGATGACCTTTGCTTGAAGGGGGAGAGATAGGACCTATGATGTCCATGCCCCATGCTTCAAAAGGCCATGAGATTGCTGTAAGATGTAGCCATTCCGGAGGCATGTGAATGTAGTCTCCATGAACTTGGCATAGCTGGCAGCGTTTGGCAAATTGCATTGCATCAGCAACCATGGTAGGCCAATAGTAACCTAACCTTTTTATCTGATCATAGAGCTTAGGACCTGCCTGATGGGCTCCACAAAGACCAGCATGAACTTCTTTAAGTGTTTCTTCGGCCTCTTGTTGTGACAAGCAGCGTAGAAGTACTCCGTTGAAGGATTTCCTGTAGAGGATTTTTGAAGGAATATCCAAATGAAAGTTTGGGGCTCGCCTTTGTATGCTTACCCGTTCTTTTGGATCTTCAGGTAGGATTCCGAACATAGTGTAATCAATGAACGGATCCCTCCAATCGCCGATTGAAGTTTGAAGGATAGAGATCCGACTTCCAACCACTCGGTGGCATTCAGCAACTGCTTGGTGTGTGTTAAGAGGAGGGAGGATCCTTCTCTCGCACACTGTAATTTGCATGTTTTCCCCTTCCTGGATCGCCATTGATGCGGCAAGTCCGGCCAGGGCATCTGCACGGATGTTTTCACCTCTACGAATGTGGGTGATGTGACAGATGTCAAACTTTTGCAGAAGCGATTGTGCCTTGTTGTAATAAGGCAGCAGATCGGGCTTCCTAACTTCATATTTCTGATTCATCTGGTTGACGATCAGTTGAGAGTCTCCATGTTGACACCAAAAATGTCACTTTGCCTCTTCAACATCAAGAAAGCTGCATGAAGTCGCAACCTGCCATAAATAGGCAATGCAATTTCTCCAAAAAATCAAATCTTGTCAGAATCAAACAAAAACTGCAAGATCCTTCAAGATAGCCAAGAGAAGAGTACATATGAAGTTTCGGGCCATTTCAGAATCATTTGGCCTAACTTCGCTTCTCCGTTAGCTAAAATGGCGCTCCCGGCGGCGACATCATCGAAGACGTCAAAACTTCGATCAGAGCCTACAGATGACTCCAGCATGTCCCAAAAGGGCTCCATGCCAAATTTCAAGTCAAACCGACAACGTTTGACCCTCCATCAATGCTCGAGCAGCAAAATCAAGCCTCCCGGCGGCGGGAACTACCGAAGCCTTCGCTCATCAAACCAAGTGCATGAGTGGCTTCAACATGCTTCCAAAAGGCTGCACGTCGAATTTCAGGTCATTCCGACAACGTTTGACCAGGTTTCGATGCTCCGAGAGAAAATCAAGCCTACCGGCGGCGGAGCAACCCGGGACCATGACATCCAAAACGGAGCCCATGGAACGTCTCAAAATGACTCCAATAGGCTCCCCGTCAAATTTCAGGTCAATCGGACATCGTTTGGCCACATATCAAAGCTCGGCATTTTCCCCGCAGCAAAATCAAGTGAAGCATCGACGGGACCCCAAACGGCTTCAAAACTCAAACAAAAGCCTATGGTTGGTCTTATTTATTGCTCAGGAGGCTTCACCTCAAATTTCAGGTCATTCCGACATCGTTTGACCAAGTTTCAGCTTCTGGCGGAAAATCAGCAGCTCTACGCGACAAAGTCTTCGGCTTTCCCGGAAAATTGGAAACTTTACACTCTAAAAATGCAAGGATTCTCATCAAGTTTTCTACAGGGAAATCAAGCCAATAAATGAGAAGAAATGTCAAGAAAAATACAGAAGAAAACGGCGACGAAAAAGACCTCAAAACGACCGCAAAACGGGCTCCGAAGGGGAAAAATCCCCCAGGGTCGCAGACCCCTGCGACCATGGCCCATGGTCGCCGGCCCCTGCGACCATGGCCCATGGTCGCCGGCGACCATGGAGGTCCGGGTCACCGGATTTTCTGCCGGTGACCCGTTTTTTCCGTCTTTTTTCGCGTTTCGCGCACTTTGGCCCCTGTGGTTTCCTGAAAATGTGGTTTTTAGTGCTTGAAATTGACTCATATCCTCCGACATCCGTCAAAATCACGGGTCAACCTCCAAAAGCATAAAATCATCATTGATCGCTCCAAGATCGCCAACCGGTCGACCAAGAAAGTGCACTCTCTGTCCGACCGATCGTGAAATCGACAAGACAGATGTCACCGGCCCGCTCTTAGCTATCAATGTCTGAAGTTACATGTTCATCCGATGTCGATCAGCATGTAGATCCATCGATGATCGTCGCCAGAAGAATTCCAGAGGACACGGCATGGCCCGCGACTCTTCGACTGCTCGGCGACCAATTAATGTGGTTAATTGACTAGCTTTATTGCAGTCATTAATTCATTTCTTTGGACGGCCCAATCAGAAGCAAGCATTTGGGAGTTACAAGTCAATTGATTCATGGCATTTAAACCATGAAACTCCTCCCATTATGGTAATTAAGGTGATTAAAAGCCCTTAATCTCCATCGGCCAATCAGATTCAAGGAAAAAGGAGTTACAAAATCAAGAAATAAATCTTGTAACTCCTCCCATTAAAGCCATTAAGGCTCATAAACCCTCTTAAATGGCTACCAAAAGCCTATAAATAGGAGAGCATTCCATTGAAATCGAAATCAGAAAAAAGAGGAGAAAATCAGAGAAGATCAGAAAAAAAGATCAGAAAGAGATCTGAGAGAAAGAAAAAGAGAGAAAAACTCTGCTGAAGTTCTGCACCGGCCACCACTACAAGGTGACAAAAGTCCCTTGGGGGGGCACCCCCCCCCCCCCCAAGGTCCTTGCCTTCTCCTGCTGCCTCCAATGGCTTAGACGTGGCTTTTCAGCCCGTCTACTTAGCTTTTTATTGGACATAGGACCTTCTCTTGGTCTTTGTCCTCTAAAAACCTGAGGTTATAGCCAAGCCAAGCGAATCAAGAGCATCTTCTGTTCTCATCTGCATGGATGATGGCGGAGCCCATACATGGCTTGCGACCGTCAATCTGAACGAGTCCCCCACAATCTCCTGAAAAGTTAGATCTTCCTTTTCTTGCTTTTCATTGTAGTTTGTATTTTTCTAAAAGAGACAAAAATCACAACTCTTGTCTTTCATTATTGATGAGAATTGTAAATCGGCTATAAACGCCAAAATCGGCTATAAATGCCAAACAAAATCGCCTTTCACGGCAAACCAAGAAAATGTCTCTTTTCTTAAATATTTGTGCAATGGAAAACTTGAAAGAAGCTGATTTCCTTTTTTACTTGCGAAGGTTGATCTCCGGATTACCACTTGCAATTCCAAGTAAAATAGAAAATCTGGCACACCCACATAAAAGAAATGTTGATGCACGCTTCAGGGCCCGCCAGGGCGCGAAAGGGTCGGACCCGACGGACTCCCACGTTCCGCCGACCCCGGTAGCCGCCCCACGGCGCCTCGGAGCGCGTTCCATAACTCCAAAGACTTCCAGCATAGTGATACCGGATTCGATGGCGAGTTCCAATCCTAGGATCAGAGCTTGGTATTCAGCTGCATTGTTTGTGCATGGTTCCAGTAGCGAGAAAGCGTGTGGAATCATGCATTTGTCGGGGCTAACAAAGAGGATGCCAACTCCCGAGATCAGCTTTCTGTTTTCATTTGTCCTGGTTGCACCGTCAAAGTACATGTCCCAGGAGGCATTTGGTGAGGAAGTCTCCACGTTGTAGACAGGTTCGTCTGGGAGATCATCTCTGAGTGGTGAATCTTTAGGCAATGGATGCTCTGCAAGGAAGTCTGCTAGAGCTTGGCCTATGATTGCTTTTTGTGGCACATACCTAATATCAAATTGTGATAGAAGGATGGACCATTTTGCCAGTCGGGCATTGAGAGAACCTGCCTTTGTGACAAGGACCTTCAAGAGGTTGATCCTCGAGACCAGGTAGACTGTGTTGGAAAGCAAGTAGTGACGTAGCTTTTGTACGGCGAACATCACTGCAAGGCATTCTTTTTCGACTGGAGAGTAGCGATGCTCTGCACCTACTAGCATGCAGCTGAGGTAGTATAGAGCAGCTTCTTTTCCCTCACCATTCTCTTGTGCAAGCAGAGCGCCTACAGAATGATCAAGAGCTCTTGTGTACAAGATGAATGGTTTTCCAGTGGCAGGGGCAGCTAACACTGGAGGTTTGGTCAGGTATGACTTGATATCTTGAAATGCGGCTTCGCAGTCGGCATCCCAGACAAAGTCTACACCTTTTTTCATTAATCGAGAGAATGGACGGCATTTCCCCGAAAGATTGGAGATGAACCGTCTGATGTAGGCCAATCTCCCTTGGAGCCCTTTTAGTTCTCTCAAGGTTCTTGGGGAGGGCATTTCTAGAATAGCCTTGACTTTTATGGGGTCAAGTTCTATTCCAGCTTTTCGAACAAGGAATCCGAGAAACTTACCCGACGAGACGCCGAAGAAGCATTTTAGAGGATTCATCCGCAGTTTGTGTTTGCGGAGTCGGAGGAAGACTTCCCGAAGATCTTTGAGATGGTCTTCTTTTCTTCTGCTTTTGACGGCGAGGTCATCAACGTAACATTCGACCGTCTTGTGCTGCATATCTTGGAATATTTTCATCATAGCCCTCTGATATGTGGCACCAGCATTTTTCAGACCAAATGGCATGACAGTGTAGCAATACACGCCAAACGGAGTCCGAAATGAAGTGTGTTTTTCATCCTCGGGATGCATCTTTATCTGATTGTAACCAGAGAAGCCATCCATGAATGTCATTCGCTCGAATCCGCAGGTATTGTCAATCATCACCTCCGGTATGGGGAGCGGGAATTCATCTTTAGGGCAAGCGCCATTCAAGTCTCTATAGTCAATACAGACTCTGATTTGCCCAGTTTTCTTTGTCACGGGGACAATATTGGCCAACCACTCTGGATGTTGTTCCTCACGGATGAAGCCAACGCTTTTGAGTTTTTGAACTTCTTGTTCAATTTTATCCATCACATCTGGACGGAATCTTCTTTGGCCTTGTTTGACAGGCTTGACGTCTTCTTGAAGATTGAGTTTGTGGACTGCTACTTTGGGGTCTAAACCAGGCATTTCAGCATAGGACCATGCAAAGCAATCAACGAACTCACGAAGAAAAGCGATATACTCGGGTAACTCATCATCCTTTATATTCTTACTTATGAATACAGGACGTGGGTTATCAGGTGTTCCCAAGTTTATCTTTTGAACAGGATCTTCTGTCGGAAGGTTCGAAGGTGGTTCCTCCATAATATTTTCGGAGGCTTCCAACTCAACGAAACCTTCTGGAGTTTTAACTGCATTACCAGACCAAGGCTCTGTTCCTTTCCATGGATTTTCTTGATTGGTGATCTCCTCAAGGCTTGCTATGAGATAGTCCCAATCGCCTGTTGAGTCTGGTATTTCTTTTGGAGACGAGGGTTCTTCTGGGTCAGGATGCCACAAGTCTGTATTATCGGACGATTCCTCTTTATCATCAGAGAAATCATACCAATTGGATGAGCTTCCTGGATCTTTGTCAGGTAACTCTTTAAAGAGATTTCCAGGGAGATCGATGTCTTCGTGGACTTTAGATGTTGAGGCTTGGTCGGTAAAACGACTTTTAAGCCTTTGTGTCAACTGTCTCAGAGGAGTGTCGGGATCATACCCTAACCCATATGAAGACTTTTCTACATGACCGTAGAGTCTCCAATCTTCCAGCTGGCTTTTGGTCAAGGCGGGCTCCAATGGCGTGAGAATACCGCGTCTTTCTCCCAAACCGACTGGGTTTTGAGCGTCATAGCCCATTTTCTTCATAATTGCTTGTGCCACAGGACTATATAGAGATAGCTGAGGCATACCTTCATTTTGGAAAGGTTCCAGCATGGAGTTTGATGAAGAAGCGTCCGATCTATGGAAGAAGATCGGCTTTTGCTTTGGTGATGTTGTCGGAACAACAAAGGTAGCAGACGTAGGATCTTCTACGTCAGCAGGTGTCTCCATCGGAGTGAGAGCAGGCTGAACTTGCTGAGTGTCAGCTTGGCTTGACGATGCATCGTCTTCTGGCTCTGAGTCCGAGTCTGTGTCTTGCATGATAGACACGAGAGAAACAACAAATTTGCCCCCAGACTTTTGTTTCGCCTTCTTCACTTTAGTCGTGATGACCAAAGGTTTTGAAGATTTGAGGGAAATGACGAAGGGAGATTGACTACTCTCTTCTAATTTGCCGGAGGGGTTGTTTTCTTCCGGTGATTTTTGAGGAGCCTTGCCTTTATCTTTCTGGAGATTTTCAGCAGGGGGTGCTGTTTCCTCTTCTTCTTCTTTTTCGCCTTCATACATTTGGGAGTCTGCGAGGTGGACTTCTTTACCTTTGAAGGGTTTCCTGTCCGCAAAGACTCGATGTACCATGCCGTCGTCGCCGACAAACTTGATGCATTGATGTAGAGTTGAAGGAACAACACCATTCTCGTGTATCCAAGGACGTCCGAGAAGGATGTTGTAGCATGAGGGGGTTTTTATTGCATACACAGTGACCTCAGAGATAAGATCACCGATTTGCAATTTGAACCTGATTTTGCCCATAGGCCTTTAAGTGCTCCCATCGTATCCAAAGATAGATACAGATGTGTGGCTTAGCTTGCTGGGTGGGATGCCCAACTCTTCAAGAGCCGAAGTGGAGATAAGGTTGAGTGCAGAACCTGGGTCGATCTGAACTCTATGTATCGGCATTTCTTTGATGTACCCTGTGAAGTACAGGGGTCGGTTGTGCCTTGCTTCGCCAAGTAGGAGGTCTTCCTTAGTGAAGGCGATGGTTGCACTGGCTGCCTTTTGAACCGAGAGGCATTGGATGCATGATCCCTCAGTTTTCTTTTCTCCCTTTGAGGAAGTTTCAGAGTTTTTGACCCGGTAGTCCATTTCAATTTGGAGGACTTGCGGGGCATGTTTGTCGACATCCTCATTCAGTTTTTGTAATTCTGAGATGAGATTATCACGAGTGCGTGGAGACATTCGTAATAAATCCAGGATGTGAAGACGTGCAGGTATGTGTTTGAAGTGCTCAACCAAGTCATACTTGAAAGCCTCCTTGGGGCCTGCATGTTCATCATTGTTGCCACTGGGGGCGCTTACAACATCTTTTCCCGAAGGATTTACATAAGTAAAGGAAGATTGGTTGTAATTTTTGTGGTAGTCCCGGCCCGAACGGGTGCCTCTACCAACTTCGAGAGCTTCTTGAGAAGGATCTTTGTTTGGAAGATTGTCTTCAGGATCAAGAGGCTGTCGTTTTTCATCTACTGGGGATGTATCTGCAGCAGAGTTGCCATCCTCAGTGATTGTGTTGCACGGAGCATTTTCCGGGAGCAAGTCCTGAACAGCATCCAGCAGCTTTTCTTCTTCGTTGACCCATCCATCACCCCAAGTTGGGTTTTCTTCATGATGATGAGTTGGGAAGAATGTGTATCCTGAAGTCACAGTCTCAGGAGAAGAAACCTGAGAGGGTGCCATCTCTGTGAAAGTCACGTGAGACGAGGTAGCTCCAGAGGATACATTGCTAGGCGTCGTCGGAGTGTAGGTAATCTCATCAGACGACGCTTCAGAAGAGCTATAGTCCTGATATATTACATTACAGGAAGCTCTGATAGGAGATGTTGCCTGCTCGGAGTCAGACTCATCCTCGGATGTAAGAGGATCGTCAATCCAGCAATGTTCTCCATTTTCAGGAGTTGAGGGAGGAGGTACCTGATGGGCTTCAGGGACTTCCGGCTCTGGATTGTGAGGAATCTCGTTGACGCGGTCTTGCTCTTGTTCTAGAGCGAGACGCTGCAAGATCCTTGCATATTCTTCAAGATCAGGCATGGGAGCCAGATCCTCTTCTTCGTCTTCTCCGTGTGGCTCAACATAGTTGATTTCCACTGGAGCAATGACAGGTGCTGGGTTAACAGCATCTTCTTGTGCAGCCTCTTGGTCTTCTTCATCATCAGACCAGGATCCTTGTGGTTGCAAGGGGTTATACCAGATTACTGGCATAAGGTGAGTTTCAGGAACCCATTCTTCATTGGAGAGATATTCTCCTGTTTCAAGAGATTCCTCCCACTCATCGGTGTAGTTGGGCTCGAATCCATCGTCGGTGTCGCTGGACTCGTATCCATCAATGGAGAATCCAACTACCGAGTTGCAAGAGTATGATGCCCCCTGCATGGCTTCTTTTTTGAATTGAGGTGGCATGAAATCACTGAGAGTGAAGTTTCTTACCGCCTTTGAAGTCTCTGGAAGGGACGTTTCTGTTGCCCCGAGTGAAGTGGTAGAGGAGGCCTCTGCCTTTTCATGGACTTCTTGTTTTGGCTGGGTCTTCTCTTGCCATTTGAGCTTGAGGAGATGTTTCTTGGCTTGCCTTCGCTGCTGAGCGGTCGGCTTTGTTTTGACGATCTCCCAATTTTCATCTTCCAGGAGATCGGGATGTACCCATATAGGTTGTCCGTCTGGTGTCGGGAAAGGAACCAGCTTCTCGGACACTTGAATTTTGTTTATCACCATGAAGGAAGTAGTGATCTTCTTCTTCGGTGATTTTGGTGTTTGTCCACATGACACCATGTTGACGGAGGCGGGGCCATAATTTTTGTCAAAGGTGATGACTCCGTTTTTCCACATCTCGTTTATCTTCTCTCTCACAACAAAGCATTGATTGAGAGGATGCGAGACCATCTGGTGGTATGGACAGTACCGAGGATCATTAGTTTTGCCAACGTCTCCAGGTCTTTTGGGCTCTGGCAAAATGAGTTTGCCATTTGCTAGGAGAGCCTCAAAGATTTCTTCGACGTCTTCATCGAACGGATATTTCTTTTCTACTCGCTCTTTGAAGGCATCAGAGAGTTCAGGTCTCTTACCTGCAGCTCTATTTTCAGCTTTCTTTGGTTGCTGAGGAGCTGACTTGGTTTGCACATTAAGGACCTCTTTCTTCTTTGGTTTAGAGGTTGCAATGGCGGTTGGCTCTTTTCTTGATGACTTCTGACTGTTGAGGTCTTTAATCACCGTTTCAGCTTCCATAGAAGCTTCCAGGAGTTCTCCCAGGTTTTTTGATTTGTTGCCGATGATCATGGAGCGTATTTTTGCTCTCATATTGTTACGGCAGATGTCGACTAGCGACGCTTGTGGCAGTACATCTGAGCATTTGTACGCCATTGCTTTCCACTTGTGAATGAAGTCATAAGTTGACTCATTCTCTCCCTGTTTTAGGCTGCAGAGCTGAGCCATAGTAACAGGATGATCCTCACCTTGGAAGTGGGTCAGGAAGCGTGTCTCCAGCATAGCCCAGTTCTGAATGGAGTTCTCCGGCAGAGTGGAGTACCAATCGAAGGCCGTACCTTTTAGGGTACTTGCAAAGAGGCGAATCTTGAGTGCATCTTGATCCGCGATAGCTCCCGTCAAGATCTTGAAGTGGATGACGTGCTGTCTGGCCGATCCTTTCCCCGTATATGTTTGGAGAGTAGGATGTTTGAATTTTGTGGGGAACGGGACCGAGTCCATCCATAAAGGATATGGTGGCTTGATCCCATGCTCTTTGAGTATATCCTCTTCTTTTGCTTTGGCGAGGATACTGTCTACGTCCTTTTTGGTAAGGGCGCGTGACTCATTTTCTTCTCCATTTCCCTCGTTATTGCTATGATTCGGAGGAGGCTCATTGTTCACCTGATTTTGGACGACAAGGAGAAGGTTTTCCATCAGAGTTTCAATCCTCTGCTGGCCTTGTTCCAACTGCTGGATGCGTGTGAGCGCATCATCTCGAGGTGGATTCTGAGGTGGCGGCTCAGAACTTGTAGCCAAGACGTTCATCCCTCGGGATTCGAACGAAGAAATCGTCCTGGTGACCGAGCTGGGGCTCATTCTTTTTGATGAAGAGCTTGATGAAGGATTACTCTCCCGTCCTTGGCTGGAAGGGGCAGGAGATTCTTCGGGATGTCTTTGTGTCCTGGTGACGCTACGGGTCACCGGACGTCGGACATGGATTTTTTATGCTGACCTTTGGCGTCTTCTGGTTTTTCCAACCATATGGACGGCAGCAACTTGGTCGGGTCTTTCTTTTTCGACCCATGTGCGGGAGACTTGAAGTGTAGGAGGCTGGGTCCTTTGCTTCTCTAGTCTCTTTTGTCGATATGACGCACGGCGGCGTGCTCGACGAGCGATTTGAGCTTTGGTCAGCTCTGGCTGGGCTCTGACGATGAAGGATGTGCTCCCTCGGGCGCAGCAGCCGAGCCTGTCTTCTTTGTAGCTAGGCAAGGACAGGATCCGGACCCGGTCCTTTGCCTGTTGCAGCGAAGCTTTGAATTTTTCAAGTTCGGCCCCTGTAGAGATAAAGGGTCGAACCGAAGGAGTGTAGGCCTTAGCAGGTGCTTGTAGAGGCCTGGTAATGCGTGATCTGATTTTGGGCTTGTGGGAGCAAGCCGGTTCATGCTAGGTCGACTTGGGAGTCAGGTTGGAGATGGGTCTCTCCTCTTTCATGTAGGCAAGAGGGTAGAACTGGTTCTCCTTGAGTGGGGCCAGGTATGCTGGCTTGGTGGAGGTTTGAGACCTCCTTTGTTTTGGGGAAGGTCTTGGAGACCAAGTCTTGGGATAGACCTGGTTGTTTGTGGGTCGAGGCTTCGCGGGGGTGCCGCGGGCTTCGGGCTTTTGGGCGCTCGCCTTTGGTGTCACGGGAGTGACACGTTGAGAGGCGATCTTCTGCTTTTTAGCAGGCGCAGCTTGTTCTTCGGGAAGTGGGAATGGTCCCAGTGTCCCGAAGACGATGGTCCGGGGAGTCGAGGTCGACCCTGAGTTCAGAGAGTTGCCGAGGGAGTTGACGCTTCGGCAGCTGGCAGGGCGCTTGTAAGTGCGCTCGGTTTGCTTCTGTTGAAGCATGAGTTGGTGCTTGTTCTCATCGAAGATAATGGTTAAGGCTGCCATTGTTAGTTTCGAAAAAGTTCTGAAACAAGACCACATCCATTAGTAATCACAAGAATATAATGATCATAAATGGGAATTTCTATGGTTGTCTTTTCAAATCGCTCAAGGGATATGACCCAAGCGACATGAAGAAGGCAAAAAGCCATAGATGGTACAATTGTTCTGACAGCAAGTATGGTGAGCCCAGAATGAGCGTTCCAGTGACTGCTAGAAGCAATTGTAAACCTAAATTCGACTTATCGAGAAGCAGGGCTTGCTCGAGATAAGAAGAATATAAGGTAGGAGTTACAAATGTGCCGGTCACAGATACAGTAGACCCTGAAAGGGCGTACCAGTATTGCTAGGCACAAATGTTGGAGATCGCATCCATGAGATGGGATTCTTTGTTTTGAAATGTCAGAAATGGATTCGTCAAAGAGAGCAGGTGGCATTCCGATTCAAATACGGGCTCAACGATTTCCACGAGCGCCAGTACTCAGAAGGGAAGAGACCACAATTTCTCGAATCTGAATCCAAAAGTGACGAGTTTTTGGAGATTTTTTTTTTTGAAATGATTTTTTTTTATTTTATTTTTTTTTTATTTTTTATTTTTTTAAAATATTTTTTTATTTATTTTTTTTTATTTTATTTTTTTTTGAAAATTTTTGTTTTTTGTTTTTTTTTAAGATTTTTTTTTTGAAAATCTTTTTTTTTTTTTATTTTGATTTTAATTTTTTTTAAGATTTAAAGACGAGAGAGTACACATAGGCCTCCTAACCCGGTCTTATGAAACCTCAATTGATAGAATTGCCCCCAGGTAAGGGTAGGATTACTTAATGAACCCGTTTGGAGGACCCTTGCCTAGAACAGTCAAGCTGTCTCCACACTCTGGACAAGGCTTTTCTTGAATCAATCGTGATCAAAGAACGCAATTGGTTTAACCTTAGTGGTCTATGTCTTTTTATTTTTTTTTAAATCCCAAATAGACTCATCGAAGAGAAACGATGGCCCAAAACCTTAGTCGAACGGGCTCAACATTTCTGCAAGCACCAAAGAACGATAGGATAGGATCAAAGATTCTCAATTTTGAATCAGAACTAAGAAAACTGATTTTTTGATTTTTTTTTTGAAATCTCTAATGAACTCATCGAAGAGAAACGATGGCCCAAAACCTTAGTCGAACGGGCTCAACATTTCTGCAAGCACCAAAGAACGATAGGATAGGATCAAAGTTTCTCAATTTTGAATTCAAACTAAGAAAACTGATTATTTTTTTATTTTTTTTTATTTTTCTCTAATGAACTCATCGAAGAGAAACGATGGCCCAAAACCTTAGTCGAACGGGCTCAACATTTCTGCAAGCACCAAAGAACGATAGGATAGGATCAAGGTTTCTCAATTTTGAATCCAAACTAAGAAAACTGATTTTTTTTTCTTTTTTTTTTGAAATCTCTAATGAACTCATCGAAGAGAAACGATGGCCCAAAACCTTAGTCGAACGGGCTCAACATTTCTGCAAGCACCAAAGAACGATAGGATAGGATCAAAGTTTCTCAATTTTGAATTCAAACTAAGAAAACTGATTTTTTTTTTATTTTTTTTTTTTTGCAAAGAGAAAGAGTGGAAACAAACTTAAAGAAGTAGAAATTTCCAAAAAATCCCATCTCATTTTTTTTGGGTGCAAAATCCAACATAGGCCACCAGCTAGAAAGTAGCCAAGGAATCTGGAGAAGAAGTATAAGCATAGAGCAAAAATATGGTATGCAAATATTTCATTTCCAAGCACCGTGTTCTCAAATGAACGAGTCCCACCGGGTGTGCCAGCTTGATGGAACGCGCTCCGAGGCGCCGTGGGGCGGCTACCGGGGTCGGCGGAACGTGGGAGTCCGTCGGGTCCGGCCCTTTCGCGCCCTGGCGGGCCTGAAGCGTGCATCAACATTTCTTTTATGTGGGTGTGCCAGATTTTCTATTTTACTTGGAATTGCAAGTGGTAATCCGGAGATCAACCTTCGCAAGTAAAAAGGAAATCAACTTCTTTCAAGTTTTCCATTGCACAAATATTTAAGAAAAGAGACATTTTCTTGGTTTGCCGTGAAAGGCGATTTTGTTTGGCATTTATAGCCGATTTTAGCGTTTATAGCCGATTTACAATTCTTATCAATAATGAAAGACAAGAGTTGTGATTTTTGTCTCTTTAGAAAAATACAAATTACAATGAAAAGCAAGAAAAGGAAGATCTAACTTTTCAGGAGATTGTGGGGGACTCGTTCAGATTGACGGTCGCAAGCCATGTATGGGCTTCGCCATCATCCATGCAGATGAGAACAGAAGATGCTCTTGATTCGCTTGGCTTGGCTATAACCTCAGGTTTTTAGAGGACAAAGACCAAGAGAAGGTCCTATGTCCAATAAAAAGCTAAGTAGACGGGCTGAAAAGCCACGTCTAAGCCATTGGAGGCAGCAGGAGAAGGCAAGGACCTTGGGGGGGCGGTGCCCCCCAAGGGACTTTTGTCACCTTGTAGTGGTGGCCGGTGCAGAACTTCAGCAGAGTTTTTCTCTCTTTTTCTTTCTCTCAGATCTCTTTCTGATCTTTTTTTTTCTGATCCTCTGATCTCGATTTTCTCCTTTTTTTTCCGATCCCGATTTCAATGGAATGCTCTCCTATTTATAGGCTTTTGGTAGCCATTTAGGAGGGTTTATGAGCCTTAATGGCTTTAATGGGAGGAGTTACAAGATTTATTTCTTGATTTTGTAACTCCTTTTTCCTTGAATCTGATTGGCCGATGGAGATTAAGGGCTTTTAATCACCTTAATTACCATAATGGGATGAGTTTCATGGTTTAAATGCCATGAATCAATTGACTTGTAACTCCCAAATGCTTGCTTCTGATTGGGCCCTCCAAAGAAATGAATTAATGACTATAATAAAGCTAGTCAATTAACCACATTAATTGGTCGCCGAGCAGTCGAAGAGTCGCGGGCCGTGCCGTGTCTTCTGGAATTCTTCTGGCGATGATCATCGATGGATCTTCATGCTGATCGACATCGGATGAACATGTAACTTCAGACAGTGATAGCTAAGAGCGGGCCGGTGACATCTGTCTTGTCGATTTCACGATCGGTCGGACAGAAAGTGCACTTTCTTGGTCAGCCGGTTGACGATCTTGGAGCGATCAATGATGATTTTATGCTTTTGACGGCGGATCCGAGATGTCGTCGGATATGAGTCAATTTAAAGCACTAAAAATCACATTTTCAGGAAACCACAGGGGCCAAAGTGTGCGAAACGCGAAAAAAGACGGAAAAACGGGTCACCGGCGGAAAATCCGGCGACCATGGGCCATGGTCGCAGGGGCCTGCGACCCTGGGGGAATTTTCCCCTTCGGAGCCCGTTTTGCGGTCGTTTTGAGGTCTTTTTCGTCGCCGTTTTCTTCTGTATTTTTCCTGACATTTCTTCTCATTTATTGGCTTGATTTCCCTGTAGAAAACCCGATGAGAATCCTTGCATTTTTAGAGTGCAAAGTTTCCAATTTTCCGGGAAAGCCGAAGACTTTGTCGCGTAAAGCTGCTGATTTTCCGCCAGAAGCTGAAACTTGGTCAAACGATGTCGGAATGACCTGAAATTTGAGGTGAAGTCTCCTGAGCAATAAATAAGACCAACCATAGGCTTTTGTTTGAGTTTTGAAGCCGTTTGGGGTCCCGTCGATGCTTCACTTGATTTTGCTTCGGGGAAAATGCCGAGCTTTGATATGTGGCCAAACGATGTCCGATTGACCTGAAATTTGACGGGGAGCCTATTGGAGTCATTTTGAGACGTTCCATGGGCTCCGTTTTGGATGTCATGGTCCCGGGTTGCTCCGCCGCCGGTAGGCTTGATTTTCTCTCGGAGCATCGAAACCTGGTCAAACGTTGTCAGAATGACCTGAAATTTGACGTGCAGCCTTTTGGAAGCATGTTGAAGCCACTCATGCACTTGGTTTGATGAGCGAAGGCTTCGGTGGTTCCCGCCGCCGGGAGGCTTGATTTTGCTGCTCGAGCATTGATGGAGGGTCAAACGTTGTCGGTTTGACTTGAAATTTGGCATGGAGCCCTTTTGAGACATGCTGGAGTCATCTGTAGGCTCTGATCAAAGTTTTGACGTCTCCGATGATGTCGCCGCCGAGAGCTCCTGTTTAGCTGTCGGAGAAGTGAAGTTAGGCCAAATGTTGTCGAAATGGCCCGAAACTTCATGTGTACTCTTCTCTTGGCTATCTTGAAGGATCTTGCAGTTTTTGTTTGATTCTGACAAGATTTGATTTTTTGGAGAAGTTGCATTGCCTATTTATGGCAGGTTGCGACTTCATGCAGCTTTCTTGATTTGGAGAGGCAAAGTGACATTTTTGGTGTCAACATCGGCATCCAGCAGGATCTTGCTTGCGTAGTAGATAGGTTTCTGTTGCCTGTCTTATTCTCTAATGAGCACCGAGCTCACTGCGTGGTCCGAAACTGCCAGATACAGGTATAGGGTCTCGCCCTGTGTCAGAGTGGACAGCAGGGGAGGCGAGGACAGATGGTCCTTGAGTTCCTGAAGGGCTCTGTCGCACTCCGGTGTCCATTAGAACTTCAAGCTTGAGACTGACTCCGTCTCGGTGCAAGCTGGTGCATTGCCGAGCTGGATGAATGGGATCGAGGCAGTCCTTGATTGGTACTTTTACCTAAGTCAGGGATAACCTCGGTTTCAGGAAAACACCCCACACAGTCGCCTTCAGTTCCAACAGTGAGCCATCAATCTTCTCCTATTGCCGCTTGACTCCCTCTGCCAAATCTCGCATAGTATTTCTACAAGCTAGTTAGAGTCAAGAGTACGTATCATGCGATGGGACGTACTTAGCAGAGTTGCGATTTTTTCTATGGTGCATCTCACCCTACACTTTGGTCCAGAGGGTGATACCACCGTACGACTCAGACCTGTACGGTGAACTTCTGACCGGACTTGTCCCTTATTTTTAGTAGAGGGAGTTGTTCCATTGCTCTCTATGCATGGGACATAGTCGAAGTGTACCTCGTCGGAGTAGACGATCGCAGGGTCTTTGCCTGACTGTTTACGTCGATCTTTATGTGAGACCCCCTTCCACTCAAGATGGAGGTCGTCCTACTTGGGGTGGCGAGTTTGGGTTTTGTTCTTGATTTGACATCCTCCTCAACTAGAAGAAGCATTAATAGGTCTTTTGTTTCTCTCCCCATAGACGACGCCAATAGTAAAGTCTATTTTTGCATGGGCCGAAGATAGATAGGTCGGCTCGACATGTCGATGCGGTTTCAATCTTCCTTTTTCTCTCCCGTGCAATTTCCCTGGATGCTTTCAAATTTCCGCCCTACAGTAATGTTAAACAATATTGTAGTATGATAAGATTTGGTTTGTGTTTGAGACTTTGGGTTGTTATGGATGGAGATTGCGGGAAATGGCCAATGGCTTTTTTAACTTGCTTCTGTGCTTTATTTAGTTCTTATCTCCAATGGCAGGTTCAACTAGATCCACCAATGTTTTGCATGTACTTTACTGTCAGCTTGTTACCATTGAGTTTGTTTCTATGCTTATCTTAAAGGTATGAACTATGATGATTTCCTTTGTTTCCCACTTCTCTAGTTTGCCTGCCTGACAATACTATTGTTAGCTATTGTGCTTATGCATTTTTTGACATAGAGTATTTGCTTTAGCCTTTAGGTCACACTACCAAAATAATATGTTTGTACATTAGTAAAACTGCCATAGTAGTTCAGTATGCTTGTACATGTTTTTTCTAATCCATTAAAAAAAATGTTTCTGAGATGGGTTAATTTACTTTAATCAATTGGCCATACAATGAAGGCTTCATTTGTTTAACTTTAGAAGAGTGTCCACGTCAATATCCTTAGCATCTTAGGGAGTGACAGAATCATGAATGCATGTAAACATGAAATGAAAGACTCATATATATATATATATATATATATATATATATACACACACACTTCAAGTATCAGTTATGCTAATCTATCTACCACCTATAGTTGGACTATGTAAGTCTTGGTTTTGGTACAGTGACTGTGCTTCTTCTATTGCTTTTTTCTTTTACCCCTATTATGATTTATATTGACATTTAATGATAACTGGGCATTTTCTATGAATACATTATGAACAAGTGTTGACCGGTTATTCTCTTGTGGATGGTTCCGGGAAAATCAAGATCCAAAAAGCACTAGTCATTGACAAAAATTGTTTTCCTTTTCATTTGATTGTTTGTCTATCTTAGTTGCTTTCTTTTTGTTCGATAGGGCATTCTATGGAATGCAGCTTTTGGATGACAAGTGAATCTTAAAATGAACAGTGGTGCTGGTAAGTCTCACATAGCTTGTAGGCCACAGTCAATTAGCATTTAGTGGGCTTACTCCGTTTTTACGTTTATTAGCTTATAAACTTTTCTTTTGTACACCTTTTATGGGTCTAGTTTATTGTCATCTAGTTGTTTATTCTCTGATCACACCATTTACAGTCAAAAGTTCTATAAAACATCTCTGGTTTTTTTTTTTTTTTTTTGAAAGACTGACATGCATATTTTTTCATTGATTTCATAAAAATGTGGAGAAGGAATCTATGTTCTAAGATTATCCATCACAGGGTTGGAAAGAGCTTGGTGGCAAGTATTGCATAGGATAGAAAGCAACATATAATTCAAAATTGAATCAATTGTTACCAATTTAACAATGCAAAGAGCTTGAAGATATATTGCAATATGACAAATCTGGTTTGTGCGTGGTGCAGCTCTTGTTCCATTACACTGCATACAACTGTTGTATTGATGGGATGCTTTCCACCAAGGTGGAAATGCCCTGTTTGGAACCCAGGAACTCTGTTGCCCTGCATTTAGTTTGCCAGCAAATCTAACTCTGCTTACCTGTTTATGATCCAAATGCATGAGCCTCGAATAAATTGTAAACTGAGTTCGCTCCACTCAGTTACGGAGATCCAAACAGGCCACAAGGTGTGAAAAAGAGAACTATCATGTCTAAAGAATACTCTTATGGTAGTTTTCCAAAAGATAAGGAATGCCTCTTTTTTTTTTTTTTGGATTCCTCTCTCGTTACCAAACATGGATCCGAAGGAATTTCCTTAGTGCTTACCAAACGTGGAACGTGATGAATCCGCTCTCTCATAAATCCTTATCAAAGAAAGTCTAATTTCGTACATCCAAAGATTCCTTCGAAGAGAGGATTATTCTCTCGTTACCAAACATGCCCTAGGGTTCCATTCATTTGTTTAGTTCTCTTTTCCCTGTTTCTTCTTTCTTAATTATCCTCCCCAATCTGCCCAGAACCTACTTTCTCCCTACATGTTTAATCCCCGAACTTAAGGATGCTTGTGGTTGATCATGGCCCATTGGACAGAACAAATTGTTAGATGTGCTCCACGACAGCCAATTTCGTAGGGATTTTCTATTAGTCACGTCCCAGAGGGTCGACCGTGACAGAAGCTGGCATTACGCCTATTTGTTTTGCCATAGAATAGAGTAATAGAGGGTATGTAATTGACATACCATGGCCTGGCCCTTTTGACAGTCCTATAAAGGCATTCCTAAGCATAAGATGGCTTGAATCTCACAAGGGCAAAAAAACCTAGACAGGTAGGGGTGGCGATGGCAAGCGCAAAGGGGGGTTCTATTGGCACCACAAAAATTTCTATTGGCACCGAATTTCTCTCCACACCATGTATAACATTTGAATGTTTTTTGGTTTTACTCTCCACACCAATCCACATACCCAAACTACCCCTGGCATTTAGACCTGCTCCACTCTCTCTATCCACACACGTTCTCCACGTTCTCACTTTCTCCACCTTCTTGTCCGAGTGGCTTTATCAGTTACACATCCAGATTGACGATCGTCTCACACATTCAATACTCCAGTGACTTCATTCATCTGTCACACATTGAATTTGTTGCGGTCATTTTCAACGAAGAAGGCAACGTCACCGATATCTTTCAATCAACGGCAAGAAGCTCACCATCATTCTCATTATGATAAAAGAAAATAATTGTTTGTATCCACTATTTTGCATGAAAAAATGTTGAAGGGATACATCAGTTTTGAATGCATTCACATAGTTGTTGTGCATTCGCAATGTAGTGAGTCATTCAAACTCTTGTTTTTTTTTTTTTTTTTTTTTGCGCGATGTGTTCGATCCTGGAAGTTCGAACCTGAATGAAATGTTCGGATATTAATGTTCGAACGTAGCTAAAATGTTCGAAAGTTATTGTTCGAACATATTTCGAATGTTCAGTTGTTAACTTTCGAACATTTGTGTATTGTTCGGAATTTAAAATCCGAACATTCCATAAACGTTCGAACACTCAGTGCCGAACATTAACTGGTTAATGTAGTGTTTTACACTCTTCTTCCTATGTTTCAAAAATGGACATGCCAAGCAGTTCCAGGGTGAGACCAACAGCTTCCAACAGGAGGCGTCGCCGTAGAGTAGAAGAAGTGGTAGAAGAAGCTGAGGAACTGGAAATTGATTTGGCACAGGGCAATGAAGAAACCCCTGGTGAACAACTTGATGAAGAAGAAGCTGTCGGTGAATAAGAAATAACTGTGGAGCCAGAAGATCGTTCTTTGTTGGCCATTTTCAACACACACATAGTTGCATACATTTGGCATTCACAGGCATGTTCGGTTTGCTTTTTACTTTTTATATCAAGATCAATGCATTGGTTATATAATCTTCAATAATGTACCATATTTTGAATACAGCAACGGGTTGCACTATTCCATCAGCCCCGTTAGCCCCGATTTGTGCTGCACGAGGCCCGACCGCAGGTGCATATCACATTGCTTATCAATATTTTGATCAAGTCTAGGAAAGATGGAATGATCACCTATTATCTGGGTTGAATCGAAGCACACCAGTTCGACGTCCTTCTGATGTCTCACCAAACTACATGGACTGGTACGCACGAGTATCATGGAGAGTGCTTCAAAACCCTAACCTCCAATCAGAATATCGCCCACGTCCTCGAGCTGCGCAATCTAGTGCAGACATTGATTATGAGATGATATGGTTAATAAAGCAATTAAAATTTTTTTTTTAAAAATATTCGTCATATTGAACTCATGAATTAATCGATTGAATTGCAATGCAATGCGGGTGCCCTGAGCATCCTTGAGGCAGTCATCGAAAGGGGTCCGGAGGGTTGGATTGAAGACCCTTACGGTATATACACTGCAGTCGATCGGGCAGCACATGTTCTGTGTGGAATGTCTTTAGAAGAGGTTGAGCGTACGGTCCGACATCCCGGCATGACAACTTGTTCTTACACACGCAGGCCCCGCAGGGACGATCGATGAATTTCTTGTGATTTCCATGTATTCCATGACTAGAATATAATGTAAATGAACTTTATGGGCTGTATGGATTGGCATTTGTAGCCATTTTATGGTTATATGAATTTCACTGTCATTGTGGGTTGTGTGTTCGGATATTAATGTTCGAATGTGTTGACACAAAAAAAGTCACTATGTCTCCTCAACATCAAGAAGCCTCATGAAGCTGCATCCTGCTAAAAATAGGCAAGGCTACTTCAAGCATCAAATTTTGTCAGAATCAAACAGAAACTGAAAGATCCTTCAAGGCAGCCAAAAGAGGGGTACACCTGAGGTTTCGGGCCATTCCGACATCGTTTGACCTAACTTCACTGCTCCGACAGCTAAACAAGCGCTCCTGGCGGCGACATCATCGAAAACACCAAAACTTTGATCAGAGCCTATGGATGACTCCAGAATGTTTTCAAAGGGCTCCATGCCAAATTTCAAGTAAAACCGACAATGTTTGACCCTCCATCAACGCTCGAGCAGCAAAATCAAGCCTCATGGCGGCGGGAACCACCGAAGTCATCACTCATGAAACAAAGTACATGAATGGCTTCAACATGCTTCCAAAAGGCTGCACATCGAATTTCAGGCCATTCCGACAACGTTTGACCAAGTTTCGATGCTCCGAGAGAAAATCAAGCCTACCGGCGGCGGAGCAACCGGGACCATGACATCCAAAACGGAGCTGATGGAACGTCTCAAAATGACTCCAATAGGCTCCTCGTCAAATTTCAGGTTAATCGGACATCGTTTGACCACATATCAAAGCTCCGCATTTTCCCCGCAGCAAAATCAAGTCAAGCATCAATGGGACCCCAAACGGCTTCAAAACTCAAATAAAAGCTCATGGTTGGTCCTATCCACTGCTCAAGAAGTTTCACCTCAATTTTCAGGTCATTCCGACATCGTTTGACCTAGTTTCGACTCTTGACGGAAAATCGGCTACAAAGTCTTCGGCTTTCCCGAAAAATGGGAAACTTTGTGCTCTGATTTCGCACGGGTTCTCGTCAAGATTTCTCCAAGAAAATCAAGTCAATAATTGAGGAAAAATGTCAAGAAAAATACAGAAGAGAAAAGGAACGAAAAAGACGAAAAACAGCCAAAAACGACGCTCGGCGACCAAATGGGCCAAAGCCCTATGGTCGGCGGCGACTTTGGCCAAGGTCGCCGGCGACCCTGCAAATCCGGGTCGCCGGATTTTGCACCAAATTGCCCGTTTTTCAATCCTCTTCGCATTTCGAGCATTCCTGCCTCTGTGATTTTATGAAAATCCAATGTTTGATGCTTGAAAACGACTGATCTTCACCGACATCTCGGATCTGCCGTCAAAAGCATGAAATCATCACCGATCGCCTCAAGATCGCCAACCGGCTGACCAAGAAAGTATACTTTCTGTCTGACTGATCGTGAAATCGACATGACAGATGTCACCGGCCCACCAACATCAATCAATGTCTGAGATTGCACTGCAATCCGACATCAAACAATGCGTGGATCCACCTCTGATGATCGCAAGAAGAATCTCAAAAGGCGCAGCACGGCCCGCGATTTTTCACATGCCTTGGCAACCACTTAATGACGTTAATTGACCCGTTTATGACAACTTAATGCGGTCATTAACTCATTATTTTGGACGGCCCAATCAGATTCAAGCATTTGGGAGTTACAAATCCAAGCAATCATGGCATTTAACCCATGAAACTCCCATCATCATAAAGCTTAAAGGGAATTAAATGCCCACTACCTTCATCGGCCAATCACAAGCCATGAAAAAGGAGTTACAAAATCAACTTGTAACTCCTCATCAATTCTCTCATCATGGCTATCAATGCTCATAATCACCTCATGGCTATCAAAGGCCTATAAAAGGAGATCCATTTCCAAGATAGAGACATCTATCGGCAAATCGATACACACATCAACTTGAAATTCTGCATTTCTCCCAAAGAAATCAAGACGAAGTCCTGCTACTCTGCTGCAAGAAGCACCACAAGGTGATCAACGTCCCTTGGGGGGCCATCCCCCCAAGGTCCCCTCCTTCTCCAACATGGCCTAAACTTGGCTTTTCAGCCCGTTTACTTGGTTTTTCATTGGATATAGGACCTCCTCTTGGTCCTTGTCCTTTAAAAAACTGAGGTTAGGAGCCAAGCCGAAGAATCAAAGCTTCAACCGTTCTCATTTGAAGGACGATGGTGAAGTCCATACATGACTTGCGACCGTCGATTTCAACGTGTCCCCACAATCTCCTGAGAAGTTAGATCAATTTTCTTACTTTTATATTGTAGTTTGTATTTCTTAAAGAGACAAAAAAGAAATCACAATTCTTGTCTTTCATATTTGATGAGTTTTGTAAAATCGCCTTTCACGGTAAACAAACAAAAACGCCTCCTACGGCATTCTCAAAAAACAAACTTGTCTCTTTTCTTAATATTTATGCAATTTGAAAAGTTAGAAAAAAGGATTGATTTCCTTTCTATTTGTGAAGGTGAATCTCCAGATTATCACCATTCCAAATTCCAATTAGAAAGTAAATATGGCATACCTGTACAAAAAATATTGATACCCGCGATTTTTCCTCCTCCGCCGAGACCCAGGTCAGCCCCCGGGGTGCGGAAGGAGAGGACGGAAGATTCCCGAGGGTCCATCAAAATGTAGCTAAAATGTTCGAAAGTTATTGTTCGAACATATTTCGAATGTTCGGTTTTTAACTTTCGTACATTTGTGTATTGTTCGGAACTTAAAATCCGAACATTCCATAAACGTTCGAACACTCAGTGCCAAACATTAACTGGTTAAAACAAAGTTGGCTTGAAAGCCCAGCATTTTGAAATATTTTGTAAAACAAATTATGAATATAACCCAATTGCAATTTTTATTCAATTTCTTGTCCATACATGGTCTCATACACCAGGATAATACATGAACTTGGCCAACCATGTGGCAAAATGAAGGTTTGAAAAAAAAATTACAATTTCCTCAATCCAATGAGACAGTCTCACATGTGGCTACATCTAGACTTATAATCTCTTTAAAACGCCTGATTCGATCTACGTATGCTAATTCCCAACCGGTCGTGCAGGGTTGATGGAATTCCCTCCACTTATTGGCAATAGGTGGAACCGAATGATCTGGGATCATGAATACCTATAAAAAACAAAAAAAAAAAAAGAATATTCATGTTAACACGTTAACCTATTAAAATGCATCATGTTAACACGTTTACATATTACAATTGTATACCTGAACGAAGTGGTTTTGATTAACAAAACCTATTGCTATCTCCAACCGAGTAGATACAGGTAACAGCGGTGACCTTAGAGGAAAAAAGGTCAAACACTGTGCTGCGCTGAGGTGAAATAAGACCAAGTTGTAACGAGATGGAATCAGATGGCCCATGTCAGGCATAGTCAACCAACGGTTATATGATGGATGATCCTCATAGTATGACAGTGACTAAATGAGTTCCTCCACTCTGTTTTCCACTCCAAATAATAGTTTATAATTTTCCACATGTGCCAGCAGCTCCTGCAAGAGTTCTCTCCTTACGTGTCGCCAATCATTTTCATCATTATGACCAATCAAACCTACAATAGCTCTAAAACCACAATTTCCATCCGCTGCAACATCTTTGATAAGGCGTAAATAAGGCCTTAATCCTTCTGAGAACTATTCAGTATATGAACTGGAATTTCTTGATCTTGTTCTCACAACTCTCATCTTTCCCTTTTTGAGCTTTTGTTTCAATGATGCTTTGCCTTCAATGGTAGCAGGAGAGTAACTATCCTGTGTAGATTCCACCAACTCAAATGCACTTGGTTCTCGTCTGGTGGATGTATCAATCTTACTGCTTGGTCACCCACGGGTTCGAGTCTTTACTACAGGCTCTAACAGGAATGTACTCTCTGGCTTTGATAGCTCTCTCTTTTTTTTTAAGAGCTGTAGTTTCCTTGTCTGATCGTATTCATTGAATCGCTGCTCAATCATCGCCAACTCTGTCTTGCAGTCCAACTCCAGAGTAGAACGCATAGAAATGGTACAAGGATGCATGTCAAGCTTGGCCCAATGTGGGTGTATACATTGAAGGGGAATTGGCCGTCCTTCTGATACATATGTAGCAATCTCATGTGCACATGGCAACTCGTGTATGGCACGTATGATACATCCACATGCAGTCCTATCATTTCCAACCATACTTGATCTTTTGGTTTCTACCAATATTTTCTCCAATGCATTTCGTGAGATGTTCCCACGAAGCTCCTTAAATTCAGAGGGCTTAAAACTATGCTGCACGATTGTCTTGCTCTTTTCGAATGATGCTTTGATACTTGTATGCTGTAATTCAACCAAGCTGTGTGTTCTTTCCCAATTTGACTCAAAAGTACCCTGAGATGATCCAAGCTACCTCTTCAACTGTGAATGTGAAGACTCGGCCCTATAGCAATAACAAACAAAATAAAACAGTGATTAAGTGGTTTGCTTGCGGATGTATAAAAATAAGGAAAGTATAAGGGTCACCTGTTTGATGTAGTATTTCCAAAATGCATGCATTTATCTACCCACGTTGAGACGAATCGCTCCTTGTAGTCATCTAACCAACTACCCTTCACGTACTGCAGTGCTGAGGGATATGTTGTGAACTCTTGATTTAGCTTATGCAGATTATCAATATAGTCTTCTTCTGTGGAGGAATGGACCAACATATTCCAATACAATGTGAATCGATCCCACTTCTCCTTTGTTTCAAACAACTTCTTACATTTCGCTACGACATTCTTGTTTATGTGCCATTTGCATAATAAATGCCTTGCATTAGGAAATACATCTTTTATGGTTTTCATGAGTGCTAATTCCCTGTCTGTCACAATAACATCAGGTAGAGCATCCTCAGCAATGATAGAACGTAAAGTATCCAAAGCCCATGCATAATTGCTTTCGCGTTCAGCTTCAATGTATGCGAAGCACACAGAGAAAGTCAAATCTGTTGAAGTCACCCCGACAATCTCTAGTAGGGGCATGCGATACCGGTTAATCTTGTAAGTGCAATCCATTATTAAGACATGAGGAAATGACCGCAACAACTCTATGCTTTTTGGATGAGCACAAACCAAATCAGTGATAGTGTCACTGTCCTCACAGTTCCTGTGGCACTCAATGTACCTGTGCTCTGTCAACTTCCCCATCAGATGTTGCATCTTGTTCCTCCCACCTCGCTCAACAACTCTGTGCCTGTGACGAGCATTGTAGATGGTCTTAATTGTGGTTACATTTAAATCACTTCTTTGTTTTAGTGTGACCAGAATGTCTTTCGGTCGCACCATGTCTACTTTAGACATATCAATCATCAATCTGGTTTCCTCCTCTGTTAATCTCCCTGCGAATGAATGACCCTCTAGATACTCTGCAGCAGGGTGATTATGTACACCACATGCAACTTCCAACATCCAATCATCACCCGTGTCCAACTTTTTACCCTTTAATGTAAAAGGGCATCCACATTTCTTCGACCCTGTTTGCTTGATCTTCTTCTTAGAAGGACCCTCATCATTGGTCTTACTTTGCTTGAAATAGCCGTTTCTCTCACATGCTAGGACAACTCTGGCTTTTATTCCAGGCCTTGCATCATTTGATACCTTTATGACGATGACGAAACCGTTTCTTTTACACACATCCCGAGCCCAATTCACTAATGCATCTCGGCTATGAAATATCTGAACACATAACCATTAAAAAAGACATTAGTAACACATAATATTTATTAAAATTATAATTAATTAAATCAGTCTTACTTCTTCGGTTGTAAATACATCTGTAAAGTCCACGACATAGGCTGATTGAACTTAGCTTTCCTCTGTGGATATCTGCAGTGAGGATACAGAAGATGTGAACTTCTGTGACCGTTCGGACATGTACCACCGCACATCATGACTATGTTCGAAATAATATAATCGAACATATAGGAAATGTTCGGTTTACACCCGCCGAACAAATAGAATATGTTCGGTTAAAACTTTCTGGAAACTTTTACTAAGTTCGGAATGTATTTGCCGAACACATGCAATATGTTCGGTGCTATCAGACCGAACAGAACGCGAGATACGAAATAAAACTTTGAAAAGGAAGTGGCGAAAAAACTCAAGAAATCAGCTAGGACTTACCTTTTCGCTGCTGTTAGGAATGACGGACACGATTTCCTTTTTAACTTCCTTCTTCATTGCAATGTTTTGGTTATATTAAACTACAAAAAAAAAAAAAAAGAGTTTTGATTTTATAGAAGCAAGAAGATTTTAAGCGGGAAGAAGGAGAACTGTCGATGAGTTCTATAGTGCTGTAGAGAGTGAAGGAAAATGAAGGAAGAGAGTAGCTCTGTGAAGTGCAGTGGACGGAAGGGAGATGAGTGAGAGGTAAGGAGAGATGAGTGAGTGGGAATAACGAAGGAGAGAGTAGCTCTGTGTGTGAAGAGTAGGTTTTTTTTTTTTTTTTTTTTTTTTTTTTTTTTTTTTTTTAATGAGATGCCCATTTCAGTAATTTCACATAAAAATATTATTGTTAAAAACATTTACAAAAATTCTGCGGTGGGAAGAGAAGTTTATGTGGTGCCAATAGAACTCCCCAAGCGCAAAACCTTTTTAAGGCCATTTGTTTTCAGTCTTTCACATATGAAAGGGGTGGCGATAACAAGAAAAAAAACCTTTTTAAGGCCATTTATTTTTAGTCATTTATATATGCAAATGATTCACATACATAATGATTACATACCATCACATTTGTTAAATGAGATATGAAAATTGTGTAAATACGATTGCCTTCACAAGAAAATCTTACACAACTAGAGGCTGGTAAAATGCTCATGTTGGGGTGCCCAAAGATTTATGGATTTGAACCGCATCATCAACCTTGTTTTGTGGGCCCCAAATTCATTATTGGAGCCATCCGTTTGTTTTAGAGTTAAGAAGCCATAAGATGTTGAATTTCATATCTTAAATCTTCACGGATTCCAAGAAACTTGTGAAAAAATATCCAAAAATTTCCAACCTACAAATCTAATTTTCTGCACTTGCGCAGCCGCTATTTCAGCATTTCTCATAATATCAGTAGCATCAATACATCTAATTGTATCTTAATACGAATTTTGAGAAGTTTGTGAAAAACGTCTAAAAAAATTTAAACGCATCTAAAACCATTGGATATAATTATGTAAAAATGATGATTTAGGCAATATAACCCAATTTCCCATCCCATGCATAAAAGGAAAACAACTCCTTAAGTTCTTTTCACATGTGGCCCCTATCAAAAGGGCATGCCAATGAGGGAGGTGTATGGGTGTTTGTTGATTTGAAAGGTCTCTAGCTACGTATGTGCCAAATTTGGAACCGCTTCATCACAGCGGATATTGTTTTTTGGGGTCTCAAAGTCCAACTCCCTTGCACAAGGAAGAAATTTAATCGGTGTCTAGCATGATCAATCAAAGGGTTTTTATTTATTTTTTTAATGTCAAATTGTTACACGTGCATGCAGGAACTAGCGCATAATCATCATTCCATGCTCTCGCTTCACACTTCATCAATTCACAAACGTCTTAAATTACTCAATTTTCCAAATGCGTGTATAGATGTTTCACAATGGCAAACGGGTCGCATCGGGCAAAATGGGTGGAACCCATTTAATATTGTTAACCCGCATCCAACCCGTTTATTAAACGGGTCAAAAACTCCTAACCCGCGTCAACTGCAGATCAATCAACCCGGCCCACTTTAAGCTGCATAACCATTGTGGGTTACTATGGGTTAGGCTGACTCACATAACCCGCATTCATCTAATGGATCAATTGACACTACCACCTGACTCAAACTAACTTGTAAGCTTAACTTAAGCCCAATTTCATTTCAACAACCATTTGAGTTGCCGTACGTTTTCCAGTACACTAGGTTATCCAAAAAAAATTATGAAGCCAAGGTCAATTAACTTTTGTATTTCCCATACATTGAGACAATTCGTGCAAACTCTAGCCTTTTTGTGAACCACAAAGCCCAACTTTGTTTCAAGTACATGACGTTGATTACTCAGTTTTTCATCCATAAAAGGTGAGGTCCAATTGGCCAGGGTCCGTTCTTCCTTTTCTAGCTCATGGATTAAAACAATCCATTTAAATTTAAACTATTTTCTTATTTTATGTCATATCTATTGTATTTTCTTCATATCCTAAGAAAAAACCATAAAGAAATATTCTTAAGCTAACAAAAGACAGTTGAGGGTAAAAAAGTGAAGAGTTATTTAAACCTTTAGTATATTATATATTTTAAATAACAACTATAGAAATAGAATAACAAAACTAATACTAATGAACTAAAGTTTGTATTAAAAAAACATATCAAAATTAAATGATACTATAAAATTGAGTGATAAGCTTAAAATGGGTAGGTCTTCCGTCTTTGCCTCCTTGGGATTAGGACTAGTAACTAAAATTTAAAGGAAGATTTAAACGCCTCCTTGGGATTAGGACTAGTAACTAAAATTTAAAGGAAGATTTAAACGCCTCCTTGGGATTAGGACTAGTAACTAAAATTTAAAGGAAGATTTAAACGGGTCATGTGGGCAACTCCAACCCGAACCGTTTATCCACGGTTCAGAAAACATTTACCCATGACAAACATACATATTCTGCCAGTCGTGTTGTGCGGGTCAGATCAGGATGGGTTGGCGTTATAAAGTCTTAACTTGCTCAAGTTGAGAATCAAATGCTTCAGCTCATGTTAATATAGAAACACCCTTGTGGAAAAAAAAAAGTGTAAACTTCAATTTGTTCCCATCACTAAATAAAAGATCAGCATCTGAGAAACAAAATAGGAAGGTCCTTTAGCCCTTTCCATTGTCTTACAAAAGAAACTTATTCAACCTTGCGCACATGATCGCCAACAATTGTTGTGAGTTTTTCTTATCTGGAAATGTACGTTCATACACTAGCAGCCCAGAAATCCCCTAGGCTTCGACTCCAAGCTCCAGCAATAAAGTGTGATTGATGTCATTGGACCCAGGACCATAGAACTGAATGGGGCCTGTTACAGCATTCATTCCAAGAAATCCATTATATAAGGCCTGTTTGGGTAATTCAAGTGAATTGAAGTGAAGGGTCATTTTAAAAGAAAAGAAGTTTTGTGTGTCTGTGAGTGTGAGAGAAAGAGAGAGATATATACCAGGACTGATGTATCGATTCTTGAGGGCCCACTCATCCCGCAGGGATGCAAACTTTTTGAAAGGCGCACCTGAATTTTTCATTAGCACAAATAAATTGCTCCCATCTCAACAGTGGGCCGAAGGGTATTTACACAAGTACAGCACAATGCATAAAGAGTTGCTAAAAAGTTACTAAAAAAAACTGACATATACCTTCAAGCTCCACCATTGCCTTCTTGATCACAGGTTTGAACTTGCCTGGAAAACAATTTTATCTTTAGGAGAAGGTACAGACATTGTTGTGTTAAAGAAAGAGCTAATGAGTGAAAGTCTAGCAAAAAGAAAACCAATTTTTGAAGTCAATGTTCCTCTCATTGTATACATATATATTTTTTTCAATTAATAGTATCAGCTAGCTCATCATGTGCAACCTTAGTGGACCAGCCCATCAAACCTACCATAGCAGGCCATGTGAGGAACAAAATTGTTGGCAATAATAAGGGAAACAATGGGGGAAGAAAAGAGACAGTATATACCATGCCGCCTCTCCACATCCATTAGTGAAGTTAATGCGGTCCCACCAACAGTCCATTGTTCAACTGGAGCACCCAAGTTCCCCACCTGGATAGGCAAAATGAGGGAAAAGTAGTAAATACGAGCAGCAGTTCCATGCAGCACCAATTAGTTTGCATCTATTGGCTTAGAACACAACGGTACTCATGCAATTAATTGAGTTCACAGTAGCAGTTAAGAACTTAAGCTTCTAGTTAGAGTTCAAAATAATAAGACTAGTATGGAACAGACGAGGTACTAATAATAATAAAAAAGCAGCAGAACAACAAAGAATAATGACGAGAGCACGAACCGACGATATTAAGCCGGTCTTTCCAGAGTGAAGGAGGGATCCTGCACCATAACCCAATGCATAACAGTATGTAGAATCGAAATTTGTAGGCAACCCACACCTTCCTTCATAACTGCACAAATGTTATTCAGTATGTTCAGACTTCAGCAAGAGAGCAGTTTGAATGTTGTAAGATACACAAGATAATAACCAATATTGAAAAATGGATAGAGAAATCCCTAACATACCATGAGATTTCTGCCTTTGTTATACATTTCACTTATCGGAAATGGAATTGGTGTAGTCAAACATGTGCAGCAAGATCCAAGGAGGTTTGCACCTCACTTGACCCCTAAAGTCACCCCCATAATTATGCAAGCACCTTGGTTCCACGGTGCAGGGAGGGGCAGGTGTGCCTTTCGCCTTTTAGCTTGTTTATATCTAATGTTGTTTTCATATCAGCAAGAAACAAAAAAAGGCTAGGGAAAGATGGAAGAGATAAGGAAAAAGAGAGAAATAAGGGAAAGATAAACAGGGCAAAAGGCAAAGGGAAAGACAGGGGTGCCTAACTACACAATCAGCTACCATTCTCAGCTGCACATCTGCCCAGATATTTCTTTTCTTCCTCTTTCTTACCAGATAGGAGATAGGTAGGCCATTACAGTCAACCTTTTTTTTTTTTTTTTTCAAGTTCTCTTAATGATCTTTCTCTACCATATTATGCTTCCTTCCTGTCATCTCCTTTTTTTTTCTCTCCTCTTTCCTGTCTCCATTTTTGGTTTTTCTTTTTGTAGGTGGCCGTTCCTTTTTCGACTATTCAAATTGCTTTCTTTTATTCCTTTATTTTTATGCACTTTGTTTGTGGCAGCAGTTTGAGCCCCTGTACTCTTTGTTAACCAACAGCGATGTAACTAAATTTACAAAAATACCAAAATAAAAGCCTTAATTGGAAACTACATAAATAATTTACAAATTTGCATAGATAAAAAAAAAAACATTAAAAATATGAAAAAAAATTTATTGCTGTTTACAATTTAATTTCTGCAATATTTTGTAAAAAGAATCTGAACACGAAGCTCCCTCTCCACAGAAATTTATGTATTATATAGCTCAGTGGTGAGAAATCTCCCTCCGCACATAAACAACCAAGGATCAATCCCTCGTGGTAGCTTTGTCGGCCAGAGACTTGGGTCACGTGTACGTTTTGGTTTGTATGTGGTTACCTGTGCAAAACTAAATAAAGGTGCAAGCAAGAAATAAATAAAGAGGGATACCAACATTATGAGTGTTTTTGAAGAAAATGGATTGGGAGGAGGGGAGGGGGTGTTACGTTCGGGATAAATGAACACCACAAAACTTTTCAGATCTCTGTACAATAAATTCATGCATCAAAACAAATTTGACTCTGCAGAATTATATTCCACAAGTGAGAAGCACACTGCTGCAGATCACAGTTAGTCATTTGACTGTAAAAGCCCACTTTTGTGTCTTTACTTCTTATTTCCATCTTCAGTTGTTTTTGTAGCCCATTTGTTAAGGGCAGTTTAGATTTTTCTTAATTTTAGGGTTTTTTTTTTTTAATAGAACCTATGTGAGCAGTGAAAAGGGGAAGAAGAAGAAGTTTTTTGATTTTGAAGGAAAAAAACACTATGAAACTTGAAGGGATTGAGATTGCTACAACCGGTTTACTTCAGGCGATCTAGTTTGCACCACTAACATGCCACATGCAACATTTATAGTTGTGTAGGCAATGTCTAACAAGTATTAGAGATAAAATTCTACTGGTATATATGATGCTTCCTTTTTTTCATGTGGGAAAAAACACATTACCCAAAAAAATGAGATTGCCCTTTGAACTGCCCTTTATATTTTCCCTCCTGTTTCCTTTTCTCCAACTCAGTCTCAACCATTGAAATAAGCATTTTTTCTGTTTCAATCTTGGCAACCTGACATACGCATCAACAAAGATCCCAATAAGTTCTGAAGCTAGAAGACGAAAAACAAGAAAGATAAACAGACTAGCAAATAACTACCTGCACATTTCCATGTGGATCTCTTTCTAACATCAATTGTTCCTGAATTGCATTAGGTAGAAAGTCAAAAAGCTGTTGAGACTGTTGTTGAAGTTTCTTTTTCCACAATCCAGCTTCATCCACAACATCATGAGCTAGAATTTCATTTAGTTCTGCAATAAGCTGTTGTACCTGCAAATTGCACACTGCCATCAACAAACAAATATTCCAAAACTAACAAATACAACCACTCTTAAAGCCTAAGAGCATCTCCAAGAGATACTTTAAATTTGGATATGCTTTTTAAAAAATGAAGGCTGATGTGGCATATGTATTTTGGCATATGTAACTCGGCAACGCATGTCAAATGCAAATGCAAGTAGGCCCATGATCATTATTTTATGCAAAAGAAAGATATGTACCCAAAAGCTCAAATGCAAGTGGGCCCTCACCATTATTTTATTCAAAAAGAACTTTTGAAGTATGCTTTATGGTATGTCAAATTTGGCAAACCATCTCATACTTCAAATCCATGTAGGCAAAAGAAGTGTCTGTTGGAGTCTCTCTCATATACCAATTAGAGCAAAAGGAGGCTGACATGGCAAAATAAAGCATCTGTTGGAGATGCTCTAAGCCTAGGATAAAATAAGCAGATTGGCATCCAGGATCCTCCTCTTCTATTGGCAATAGAAATTGTATTTCTCAAATTATATATAGTAAAGGATTCCGGAGGACCTGGGAGCTCTCAAGTTTGAAATAGAGAATCCTTTGGTAACGTCACCTCACCACCACATGTCAATCAGTGATTTGTCCATGTCATTGCAGTACCCTTACAACCAATCATCCCTAAAATTTAGGATAATTCATATCTCTATGGTTTCCTATTACACAAAGCTACACGGTGCCCATAACATTCATTCTACTAACCTGTTTCCTATTACACAAAAACCATAAAGAGTCCAAATTGCACGATCTACCCCTAAACTAACCCTAATATCTTTTAAGCCTCTTCTCCTATTTAGTCTCCTCTTTCCCTAAAAAGTATCCGTAATTCAAATTTTGTGGCCCCATTTAACCGATTCATATTTTTTAAATTTGATTCGAAGAATCTCCCATGATTTTTAAAAGTTACTTTAGAATGAACTGTCTTCAAAACATAGTTTAGGCATGAACAGGATTCTAGGGGTCTTAAGGATCCATCAACATTCTTAGGTGTAAATGTAAAATATGTCTTATTATCTGTATTTTTCAAATTGTTTCGATTGTGGTCTTTGGGTGTAGGATTTGCATAGATCTTGATCCAGTTACCATGACTGTTGATGCATACTTGGTTGTTTATATTCTTTTCTATACATTTTTATTAATAGTGATTCTCATATTAGCTTCATATTCTTTTATAATATATATTTTTTAAAATAAACTATTCCATAATTTTTAGCAAACTGAAGAATTATTGTTAAGTTCAAGACTCTCATTTTTCCAAAATTATTAGAATGCTTTATGAGGCCCTATTAGCAAAATGGAATTCATCACAATATAATTATAATGAAACATTTATTTTCCCTATTTACTTTTTAACTTTTAATTAATTTTAATTTGTAGATGATTTGTATAGGAGATAATTTTTCCAAGTAAATAATTTGACTATAGGCCCAAGAGTGTGAGTTTGAGACCTTCCTGTAGCAAAAAAAAAAAAGGTGTGGTTTGTAAGTGAATAATCTAATAAATGGGACAAGTTCAACTGGTGACTCTTTCAAATTGCTTGGGTTGTGGTTTTTGGGTGTAGGAATTGCATAGATCTTGATGCAGATATCATGATTGTTGATGCATACTTGGTTGTTTATATTCTTTTATATGCATTTTTATTAATAGTGATTCTTATATTAGCTTTATATTCTTTTATAATATATATTTTGAAAAATAAACTATTCCATAATTTTTAGCACTGAAGAATTATAGTTAACTTTATTATTTTTATTTTTAAGACTCTCATTTTTCCAAAATTATTAGAATGCTTTATAAGGCCCTATTAATAAAAGGAAATTCATCATACTATAATTATAATGAAAGATTTATTTTCCCTATTTACTTTTTCCTTTATAATTACTTTTAATTTGTAGATGATTTGTATAGGAGATAATTTTTACAAGTAAATAATTTGACTATAGGCCCAAGAGTGAGTTTGAGTCCTTCCAGTAGCAAAAAAGAAAAAGGTGTGGTTTGTAAGTGAATAATCTAATAAATGGGACAAGTTCAACTGGTGCAATTTTTTCCACAATACTAATATCAGGATGAATCTCAATCTAATTGGTTCAGAATTTAGAAATGGAGTCCGCTAATGAATTTATAATATCAACATTAGATAACTTTTACAGGCAAAACATCTGATACTGGCCGCTCTTGAAAATGAGTCGGGCCAATGAATGGTTATCATTATTTCAAAAAAAAAAAAAAAAACAGTGAAAGTAAATTTTCAATTCATTTAAAATATTTTCACTCCTTAATTTCTAAATGGAGCCCAAGCCTAACATGTGCCTGTTAGCGCCATCCAAGTAGCCCGTAAGCACACCTTTCAATTGCTTATTTTATGAGTATTCTACATTATTTAGAAGAGAGCTGCTAATGCCACACCCAAAACTTCTTTTTCCACATTCCTTTATTTTAAGACCGATATACCCATGTGTAAAATAACCAAAATGGACATCATTCATAGTTTCATACCTCACCCAATTTCTATCTACACTCACCCACCCCACACCCCACCCCAGCCACCACCGCCACCTCAAGCAGAACCATCGGAGGGAAAGAGGGACGGGGAGAGGGAGAAACGGAGAGAGACAAGGAAGGGGAGAGAGGGTGAAAGAGGGAGAGGGAGAGGAAGAGTGGGCGGTGGGCGGAGGCGGGCAGGGAGAGGGAAAGAGAGAGGGCGGTGGCAAGTGGCGGGTGGGGATTGGGAGAGAGTAGGAAAGAGATAGGGAGGGGGAGAGGGAAAGAGAAAGAGGGAGAGGGGGCGGTGGACGGAGGGCAGGGAGACGGAGATAGACAGGGAGAAGGAGAGGGAGAGAGGGACGGTGAGAGTGGGGGGAAGAAGGGGAGTGTACAGAGAAATTTAGGGTGAAGAGGCCGTCTCAGGGAGCTCGGGAAATCTCTCGCCACCAATTTGCCGATGACCTGGGAAGCATGGACACCTCTTCGGGGCCAGAGTGTCAGTGTCCGATACGTGTCGGACACGGACACGCTCCGACATGTGTTGGACACACAAAAAAGAGTGTCTTGTTTATTTTTTTAATGTTTTATATTTCGGACATGCTGGGGACACGTTCCGGACACGTGTCGGACACGTTTGCCTCTTTTAATTGGAAAAAAAAATAAAATTAGAGTAAAAAAAAGAAAAGCAAAGGAGGCTTTTTGTAAAAGTTCATAACTTAAAAGCAAATGGCCATCCTTCCGCTACCCTGAGGAGGCCGGGCGATGGGTTTTTGCTATTTACATGACTCTAGAAAATCTGTTTTTGCTGTTTATATATCAAATATGTTGTTTATATCAAATAATTTTTTTTTATTGATCAGCTCTGCTTCTTCACCTCTGCGTGACAATTTGGGATTTAGGAATATGAGTTTACACCCCTCCAATGAAGAAGATGTAAATAAGCCTCTGTGAAAATATGTAACCAAGTTTGAGAAAATTAATGATGGAGGGGGAAATATTACTTGGCTGTGGAAATAGTATCTTTTAGTATATGATTAGATATATTATTATTATTATTATTATTAACGTGTCCCCGATGTGTACGTGTCCTACTTTTTTGAGAAATGTCATGTCGGCATGTCCGTATCGTGTCGTGTCGTGTCGTGTTCGTGTCTGTGTCCGTGCTTCTTAGCCAATGACACTCTCCTCTTTTGTGAGGCTAATGAGACCCAAATCCGCAATATCGAGGCAATCTTTCTATGCTTTGAAGTAGTCTCAGGCTTAAGGGTAAATTTCTTCAAAAGCAAGATGATTGGTGTCAGGGTAAATGATGATCATCTAGCTATTTTCGCCGATCTCTTTGGTTACAAAGCTGGATCTATCCTTACCTCATACTTGGGCTTTCCCCTCTGTCTTGGTTCGGCTTCAAAACCTTTGTGGCAGCCGGTGCATGAGAGATTGGCAAAAAAATTTCCTCATGGAAGGCTAAGTGCCTTTCTCTAGGTGAAAGAATAACGTTGATTAAAGCAACTTTGGCAAATCTCCAGATTTATTTCATGTCATTGTTCAGATGCCCAATGGAGGTTATAAATCAAATAGAGAAGTTGCAACGTAATTTCCTTTGGAATGGGAGGGAGAAGAATAAATTTCATTTGGTAAAGTGGTCGCAAGTTTGCAAGGCAAAGACAGATGGTGGGCTGGGTACTAGACCACTAAAGGAGATGAATTTAGCCCTTCTAGGAAAATGGCTGTGGAGAGTGGGAGACGAGTCCAATTGTTTGTGGAAGCAAGTCATCTATTGCAAATACAATGTTTCTAGAGAGGGTTGGATAATCAGTGATCTTCTTCCGCGATCCTCCGCTTTATGGAGAGGAATCCTGACTTCCAAGGAGTTGTTCATAATGCAAGTGAGATTCAGAGAGTGAATAAAGGAGATAAGATTTTCTTTTGGAAAGATTTGTGGGTGGGGGATCGTCCTTTGGCATCTACCTTTCTAGAATTGTTCAGTTGTGCTAGCAATCAAGAAGGAAAAGTTATTGACTATATGAAGAGGAGAGGAGACTGTGTTATATGGGGAGCTGTTTTCAGGAGGAATTTAAATGAGGTGGAGGAACTTCAATTCTGCTCTTTGTTGAATATGATTGGAGAAGTGTTCATCTGTGTTCATCCCCATTGAAGGTAATGATTAAAGAAACTGGATGCCCACAACTGATGGCATGTTCTCGGTTGCTTCATTATGACCAAGGGGGAAGCGGTCCCACACATTAATTGGAAAAGTCTGTGGAGTATCATAGCCCCTTCGAGGGTGATGGCTTTTAGGTGGACAGCTTTGCTAGGACGCATTCTATCAATGGACAATCGTAGATGACGGGGACTCTATATCGTTAATGCTTGCCCAATGTGCTTGGTAGGTAAGATATCGATTGATCACCTGTTGTTAAATTGTCATATAGCCCAGCAACTTTGGAGATCGACCCTTGATTGGTTTCACGTGTCTATGCCACTCCCTAACTCTCTTTCAGCTTTATTTGAGTCTTGGAGATTAGATGTGGGGTTCAGAAGGTAGATGTGGGGTTCAGAAGGGGAAGGATATTGTGGAATGCCTCTTTCATGGCAGTTATTTGGTCAATTTGTAAAGAAAGGAACCAGAAGAGCTTTGAAGGCAGATCTTCATATGTGAGTATATTAGTGGACAAAGTTAAACACTCAGTGGCTACTTGGGTCTCCTTTAATCCTCTTTTCAAAGGCTTACATGTCAGTTCAATAATTCATAATTGGAAGGAAGTGGTCTTCTCTCACTCTATCCAAAATAGAATTCTCCCTAGATGGTGCTCTCCCACAATCCCGGCCCCGCTGGTTTAGGGGGAGTCATTCATGATTCGGAAGGGACCACCATTCTATCTTACTCAAGCCCAGCTGGTTTTGGAACCAACAACAAAGCTAAATTAATGGCTCTTAGAACTAGCATCCGTGAAGCTTCAAAGCTCAATCCTCAACGGCATCTTGTTGAAGGAGATTCCTATTGTGTAACTCAGTGGGCAAGCCAATCATCAAACCCTCCTTGGATCCTTGCAGATATTATTGTAGAGGGGGTTCAGCTTTCGCAAGAGTTAAACATATCTTTTCGCCACATTAAAAGATCGGCTAATTAGGAAGCGAATAAGCTCACCAAAGAGGGAGTGCTTAAAACTGCTTTGATTGTTTCTATGAAATCTGTGCTTTTATAGTTTTTTTTAGGGTGTCCACGGTTTTGGGTTGGAGGATGTGCCCGTCTTTTTGGGGCATTCCCTAGCTTTCTTTTTGTTTCGTTGCTCCTTCCCTTTGTTGTGGGGTTTTCTGGTGTCAGTATATTCTCTTATACTGGATAGTTTCTTTGAGCAATACAATACATGGTCACCATTTTCAAAAAAAAAAAAAAAAAAAAAAAGAGGAAAGGTTTCGGTAATTTGGGAAAAAATGGGTGTAGAAAGGAATTTTGGCAATTTTTTGAATTAAGCGGTGTGTATATAGAGAGAAGGCACGTGGAAAAAGAAGTTTTGGGTGTGGCATTAGCAGCTCTCTTTTGAGAATTCTATATTCTCTTATTGTTATTTTGGTCATTGATTTTTTTTAGCTGTAGTTGTATGCTCTATTTGAACTTTTCTCTAATTGTTACTGTGTTATATCTATTATTATTTTAAGAACGATAAATAACATTGAAAGAATTATTTTTTTTTAAAGAATGATAACTGATCAATATGCATTTAATTGTTATTGTTTTGATTGCATGACCGATACCTTAGAAATGTTATTTATATAATTTTTTTTCTACTCTTTTGTTCTTCACTAGATATTGGTCTTCTTATAATTTATTTGAGTTTCTCTTCTGTTTTTAAATAAAATTGGGCATATGGACGTTATTGGCTTTAGCATTTTCGATCTGTTGTTAATTTCTTTTACAATTCATTTAATGGGCTTCCATTTTAAAAATTAATTGCTTTTTATTAGGCCGGGTTGGGACGGGCCTGTTTCGCTAGTTGTAAGTATAAAATAAACCAATACCACAAAAAAAATTATGAAAAGAGTTTTACCTCTGGAATGAAATCAATCAAACCCTCTGGTATAAGTATGACACCGTAGTTATAGCCAAGTTCTGCACGCTTGCAGATAATATCGGTTATGTAATCAGTGACATTTTTCAGAGTCTGCTTCTTGGCAGCCACCTGCATCAAGATACAACATTTAACCTATGAAGTAACAGGCAGCATCTGAAAAAGATGATCGGTTACCATTCAGTATCGAAAGATGTGTCAAAAGCATAATGGCAAAACAAAATTCATGTACCTGACACCAACATAGTTGGGACAAGCCTTTGATGATGTTTCTAGTTCTAACAACCTTTTTTTTTATAATAACGGAGGGTGTCCCAGCCCTTTGGGCCGGACTAATCCCTACAAGCCCAAAAGGAGCCGGGTAAATCCCCTCTTACCCCAGTGTGGAAGCGCAGTATCATGAAACAAATTATATGTTCTAAAATAATGCAAAAAAAAAAAAAAAAAAAAAGTCCTCAGCATCATGATCATACTCACCCTTCTTAGCATCCCGTACTGAATTATCATATTGTTATTTGAGAACATATTTCTTCGTTATTCGTCTCAAACAATTGTAAGCCACAGAAACAATCAAAACGGTTTCCAAATGATTTAGTATGATATTCCAATAAAAACTATTGCAAGATCTACATATGTATATTCCTCAGTTGCAACTTGCAAGATCATCCATTCTGCTATAAGGTAAGAGCCGCTTTCTGAAGGCAGTCTAGGACCATCTCATCATGGGGAGTTCTAACAACATAATCCCAACTTATTTTTGTGGAGCATTGAATTGATAGCTAACATCATCCAATCTGGCTCAAGGACTACCTACTTCCCCATGCTGAGCCCTTTCTATCCCACATCCCACTTACTTTATATGGGCGCATGTGGGCCCCACAAAATGGCTTGTCCATATCATCCACATAGCCAACCAAAAAGTGAAGTGAGGTGAAGCCTCCATCTAAGAGACATGAAAAGATGAGAGGGTCATATCAAAAGTACAAAAATTCAAAATCCATCCCACCCCCCCCCCACCCCCCCCCCCCCCAAACAAAAAAAAAAAACCCATTATCAAGCCATTAAATGACAAAAAAACCATCTACTTTTTACACAAAAAGTTAAAAATATTTATTATCAAATCACTAAAGACAAAAGGCCATCACATTATGATTCGACCCCTAATATTTTATTCTCTTGATTTGAGGCTTCACCTCACTTCACTCTACAAGTTACCAGTGCTCCCATGGAGGCATGTTCCCATTTCTTTCCACATGTGAATAAGTCCATCTTAACAACCTTTCATCATTTCCTTCTGCATGTAACCAAACAAGGCTCACTTGGTCTATGATGGCTGAAAATTTCACTGCAGTTGGAGTGATCTTCAATGTTGTATTGGATTAAATGAAAAAACAGAAAGAAAAAAAAAAGGTTACATCATGATTAATGAGTTAATTACATTCTAACTGTACAACCCAACAATGGATATCACTCCAGTCATAATGAGGTTTTGTTGAGTGGGTTGGATTAAGGAGGTGGGCATAGGCAAGGATTACTCCAATCATAACATTACTTGGGCCAATGCCAATGCATGGGGAGTACGTTCCTCAGACGGTTCAATTAAAAGGTCTATGGATCTTGAAATGGCACTATAACTTTCATTTTTAAAATGGGGGCTAAGATTGATTGTGAAGGGCCAATGCCAATGCATGGGGAGTACGTTCCTCAGACGGTTCAATTAAAAGGTCTATGGATCTTGAAATGGCACTATAACTTTCATTTTTAAAATGGGGGCTAAGATTGATTGTGAAGCCTTCCATGTGATCAGGCATGTCAATTTTAAGGTAAGATTTCGTTTATTTTATTTTTATTGGTAGATTTAATCATCGATGGCTCAGGTAGGTCTTTGTAAGGACTGATTCAGTTCCCCACCGGGAAAGCTTTAGAGGGATTAAGGGTGGACATCTCTATATGGTCTTCATGTGATTCAAAGCCAATCACTTTGACTAAAGTCATAACACTTGCCTGCTTACACCAAGAAAGATTCAAGGATCAATCCGCTACTGGTATGGAAAAAGCTCATTTCTGCTCCTAGGAACTTGTTTCTTCCATTTTCTATATTCCCGGAGCCCTAAACCCAAATTTTGGACTTCTTTTTTCTTTTCTTTCTTTTTTTTCTCTAACGAAATATTGGACTTCAAATAAGCCAAAATATATATATATATATGGTGGTGGTGGTGGCAACATGCTTTAGATATTTACAGGGTAGTTTACATACGGTTTTTTAATATTTAGCAACTACGGTTCTTTGATATTTTAAAAAGTTCTTTTTATATTTAGAGTGCCAAAAAATTTCAAAATCAAAAGGTTCCAGTTCAAACTCTCCTCTTCTCTTTTTCGTGAGGTGTTCATTTGATCCGTAACTGAAAAGATGGCTGGAGAGAAAGATAATAAAAAGTTAAAGGTTGAGGAGTCTCCGGTTGTTGAGAGCTTGGAATCTATAGAAAGTGCAGGTGCAATCAGAATCTAGTTTCCAGATCCCCAAAAGATGTAGCGGTTTCCAGTCACTCAGGGATGGGTTGAAGAGGTCAAAGGTGTTTTATCAATCCCCTACCTAGTAGAATCATCTCCTGAGGGGGAAGATGATTTCTCTGTTGTCGTAATCTCCTGGAATCTGTTTCCACCCCAGGTCTTGAAGCAATGTTCTATAAGGTGGGTAGGATATTTGATTCCTTTATTTCAAAGGGCAGGGATAGTGGGAGATGCAGGAGCTTTGCATTCGGCAACTTTGGAATTATGTGGGAAGCTGAGAAAAGCTATTGACTTGGCTAGAGGTAGATCATGGGGAGAAGGAAAATCAATGTGCATATCTGCAGATCTGGGAGATATATAGAGGTCTTGCAGGACAACGGCCAGTCCTTCAAGGAGATCTTCAATAGAGATTCTGGAAAATCTCAGCTGGCGAACCATCCTGTAAATTCCTGGACTAAACTCTGAAGCAGAGTCAATTCTGTCTTTAGGAGGCTCAATGCAGGACAGATGGATTTTACAAGACAGTATGTCTTCAGGGGTGAGAGTGGCCCCATGGGTAGTCAATGAAGGAAATCTATGAGTAAAATTCTGAACATTTTCCTGAAAACTGCTTAGTATGGGCTGAAACAGGTAGACTGCTGGCTGGAGGTTTGATGGAGTAAAATACCCGTGAAAGTGGAGTGGTTGGATCCTATATTAGTATGGATGTAGCTCATTTCTGATTAAAGGGGTGGAGGAAATCCATCACTGTAAGGAAGATATTGAGTCATCACTATTCATTGGAGTGGAGAGATGGATAGAAATTCTCGGTTGGCCCCTCAGGCTGTTTGAGTATAATTAGTCCCTATTCATGCATGAAGGGAATGCACCTTCAAACTTTTGGGAGAAAGTATGGGCTGAGAAGTAGATGTTGACCCCAAAATCACTCAGCTACAGGAGCTTCTGTTGCCATCAATTTTATCTCTAACATAACCAAAATCCTTCCCAAACTAGAAGCCTAGTCCTTATTCATAATTCCCCTTTTAAATCCTAACCCAAATACTAGCAATGACTATCTGAACCACCCAAAAATTTCCCCCCTAGGATCTGTAACTTGCATAATCAGCACAACAGTCTTTGCACTGTCCCAGAAAAAACTCAATTTCATCCCAAAATCCCCTAAAACTTGAAACCCTAAAATTCTTTTCCATTCGGATACCAAACCAAACCATAACTAACCCTAAACAAACCCTTGGCCGATATCCTCTCTTTCTTGCCATATTTCTCGACTGCAGAAACTGCATTTCTGCAGTTCCTGTGACAGCACCCAAACAGTCATAAATTGGTGTTTGTTGAAGTCCTAAACCCTATACCCAGCACCCTATGCATTGGCACTGTGGTATCACACACATGCCCAGGGATCAATCCCTAGGTCTTCAATGCGTTTTCAGGTTGATAGTATCACTCCTGGCTAGTAGGCCAACCTAGCCAAAAAAAAAAAAAAAAAAGAACTACCATAAGCCTCTACCCTATTCCCAATCAAAATCAATATAAGAAAACCCAAATTACAGGCTGATTTTTTTGTACAATTTACTGTCTAAATCTGGGGCAGCAAGTTGTCAATTTACTGCAGACCTTAAAGCCCTCGTCAAACCATCCCCATTCAATCTCAGATTTTCTCTTACAATAAAGCTTAATTGTATCCAAACTTGTCCCAAGTAGCTTTGCCATAATTCCCACATCTTTCCACCCAAAATCGTGCAAAAGCTGCCAGTTTACAACAGCACCTGTCCACTGGTTCCCAAACAACCTCAAATCTCAACCAAACTTTTCACTCAAATCTTCATCAGACCAACCCACAGCCATTCCAACCCATAACTCCTCCAAAACGTCACTGAGAATTATTTTAAAATGCCCAATAGCATGCTGCCTGCATCGAAATACTCTGACTGAAGAGCATTTTATCTGTGAAGTCTATTTATCTGGGAAGGATAATTTTGAAAAGTGGATTTGGTGTAAAGTCATGATGGGCTTCGGATCAGATTCTGGCATGATGAGTGGTGTGGGTGGTGGGCCTTGCATCAGAAATTTCCAAATGTCTAATCTCTTGATAGACGCCCTCAGGCATTCGTAGCAGATAATCTTAGATTAATAGGTGGATCTGTTGTTTGGGACTTACGTTTATGAAAGAACTTGACATACAATGAAATATCAAATCTTTCTATTTTGCTTGGCTGACTGGACAAAGTCTATTTGTCAATGGGCAAAAGAGATGTCCAGTTAGTGGAAACCTGATGCTAAAGGTACTTTTACAGTGAAGTCTTCTTATAACTTACTAATTGAGATTGATAACTCTAATGGAGATGGAGTTGGTATTTGGCAGAGTTTTTGGGATCCTTCTATCCCGCCTAGAGTTTTGGTTTTTTGTTGGTTGGCGAGGAAAGAAAAAATCCTGACAATAGATAAGTTGAGACAAAGAATTCATTTTATTGTTAATAGCTGCCCTATGTGTTTGAGGGATGAAGAAACAGTGGACATTTGTTTATTCATTGTAAATTTGCTCACAATGTTTGGATGGCTCTTTTTGCTTGGTTTGATATTTTTTAGGTGGTCAGTGGAAAATTTCTTTCAACAGTGGTATTTCAAGTGTAAGTTTGCTCGTGATAGAATTTTATGGAAGCTTTTGTTATATGCTTTTTTGTGGAAGGCTTGGTTGGAGAGGAATAACATAATATTCAAGAACAAAGGTAGAACAGTGGAAGAAATTGTAGAGATAAGTGCTAGGGCTGTTTCGGAATTGGTGAGTAAGATGGAAGCATTTTAAGGAAGTTTTTTGGATGATCTTAATAGGACATGGGATGTGGTTTTAAAAGGGGGATGGCATGTTAAGTCCATTCGTCAGATCTGTTTGTTGCCTCCTGGTGGCATTCTAAAGCTTAATTTTGATGGGAATTTTCACAGATCGTCTAGGCGAGGTTAGGTTTGCAAACGGAGGGGTTCCGGGTCGGAACCATACTAGACCCGGACCCGTTTCTAAATAATTGTTTCTATTCCGAGTCCTTTCCAATAGGAAAACCTGAATCCAGTTTCGGAATCGGGTCTACCTAGAGGACTGGATCTAGTTCCAAAATCGGTTCTAGTTTCTCTCCATTTTATAATTTTTTTTTCTTAAAAGAAGCATATCATTCAACTTATAAAGGTGCATCAAGTCTACTACCTCCAATATTATACATAAAAATATTTTAAAAAGAGCTAATTTTGAGGTACAGCTTGTAATATCAAAGACTCATATGTCGGGTCTATATGGACCCAAAACCGGACCCGTTTATCAATCGGAACCTAAATTGGGTTCCGGACCCAGAACCGTTTATGAATCAGAACCAAAAATAGGTTCCAGACCCGGTTTTTTGTTGGTTGGAACTTCCGGATAATCGAAGGATCAGATACCTATTTGCAACCCTAGGTGAGGTGGTATGGAGGGATCATAAGGGATCATTCTGATCATGTTATTAGGATTTTTTCTAGGCTGGTGGAAGTCTCAGATGCTAATGAAGCTGAAATATTTGCTATGTTGGTTGTCAGGAATTGCTTAAGTTGGGTGGTTATTTATCTCTTATTGAAGGAGATTATTTTTCAGTTACTCAATGGGGATCAGTGAGGACCACATATCCTTGGAGATTGGCAGAGGAAGAGGAGGTGCAGGATATTTCCAATCAGATTCATGTTTCGTTTCATCACATTCTTAGAGAGGCCAATGCAATAGCTGATGGTTTTGCAAAGGAAGGACTTTCTCGAGATACAATCCTTTCTAACATCTAATGTTGTTTGTTTGTTGGTTTTCTTTTAATTAGTTGTTTTGCTGTCGTTTTCCACTTTCCCTTTTTGGCTGTCTTTTTCCTTTTCAGTGAAATAAAATTTTACATTGTCAAAAAAAAAAAAAAAAAAAAAATTTGAAACCACAAAGTTGTTAAAATCAAGACATAACAAAATTGAATGTAGAAAATAGAATTTAGAAAATCAATGAAAAATATGAAATTGATCCCTGGTAGCTCAGTGATGAGGCACCTAACCTCCACATAAACAGCCAGGTACTGATCCCTGGTTATAGTGCTGATGCTGAGGGGACTTGGGTAGAGTGTGTGTGGGTGTGCAAGTATTTGCCGGAAAAAAAATAAAAATGTTAATCTATTAATCTGCCATGGCCTGTTATAAACAGTTCCTTGGTTGATAAAAATTCACAATCACCAACCATGATTCAATTGATATAAAAAGTAGCAGGTAGTTCAAAAAAAAAAAAAAAAAAAAAAAAAAAAAACTCTTATAGAAATAGCTAAAATGATGAATAATGTTGAGAGTTGGACAGTAATGGATTTGTGTACGAAGAGATCAGAAAAATGCATGGGTATTCTTTTATGCATAAGAATCAATTTTAAGGAGATAGCATAGATTATTGGAATTATTTCTAATATTGCATAAGTTGAAGGTATCCCTGCCCAGACGAATTGAAAAAGAAGAGAGGTGCATAGAAAAAGAAGAAATGAAATTACTTAAATAAGTAGTTGCCATAAGACTTGAAGAAATAATTAAATAACTTAAAAGATAGGGAGTTTGTAGATCTGATCCCAATTATTTATCATTTCTTATACCATATACCTTCTGAGAGGGATATGTTTTAGCTGGGATTTATCTGACATCGCGATCATCTCCTTTGAGTAAGAAAGGAGAGGCATGACACATAGGCAACTGTTTTCAGATGAAGTATATAAATACTAATTACTTAATAGTTAATACATCATTACGTCCTTAATACTAAGAAAACAACTGTAATAGGAAAAGGCATTACCTATCTCAAATAAATTTGAATTTGATTTCTAATTCAGATCCTGTAAAGCAATCAGGTAACCTGAATCTGGATTTGGTGAGTATTCGGATCCTAATCAGCAAGACTTCGATTACCTGATTATATTAATTGAACAAACTCAAAATCTACAAGTTGGATCCAGATCATTTAGGATTTTGGATCCCGCAAAAATTAAGAGATACAGATATGGACATTATTTGATCCAACGAACTGAAAAGCCTAATTATGGGAAACAGATGAAACCACACCATCAGGCCTAAACAATTGCAAACATTTTTTTTTTTATAACAAAAAACAATTGCAAACATGCCTCGAAAGAAGGAAGAAGAAAGAAAAAAGATCAAGTAGGTCAATGTAAAGTGTGACAGAATGAAGAAAAACTAAGCAACGTATGAGTATAAAAACAAAAGTGGAAGCAGAATGTTCATAAGAGATCAATTGAAAAAGTACACAAAAATTGGTGAACTGCATTGAAAGACATTAACAACAATAAACCAACTCAGACTACACAGAAAGAATTGGAAATTATTTACTTATTCATTTATTTTTTGAATGGAAACTTTCATTAATCAAAAGCTTAGCTCTAAAAGAGGGATATAGTTACACACAAGCTATGTCCCAAAAGTTTTAATAAAAAAAAAAAAAAGAAAAAAAAAAAAAAACCACCACAAACAAAATAAAGAGCACCAAAGGAAATATTAACAAAAACCAGAAAATTATTTAAAAAGTCCAAAACAGAAACTACAAGATTTGCTGGTGAGAAATCTGGCAAAGGAACTACCTCTTCACCAATAATAGTAATGTTTGGATGTGTCTGCAATGCACACTCCAGCGTAATGTGAGAAGCAGCACGACCCATGAGCCTTACAACTGCAGAAGAAAAGCCTTCAATAATAATCAAGAAATAGTGTCCCAAGCACCAAGTAGTTGATCATTGAAATAAAACAATAAAAAAAAAGATCTATTAATCATTGAAATGAAAATAGGAAACTAGGTAAACTTAAAAACTACATGCCAGCATCATCTTTTTAGCCACTAATCAACTAATTCTCTTTGTTGTGTATATCGCTTTTTGACAGAAATAGCAACTTGGTATGTCAAAGGTGGCACATGATGCATGCCAATTGATTCAAAGGAATTTAAGGGGGAAAAACCAGAAGAGGAATTACTACTACATAAATAAAAAGAGCATGAACATACTGATGTCTGGCAAAGTGGAAAAAAAAATAAATTAATAAACTCTATTTGCAAAAGCTTCTACTTTAACTAGTGAATGAGGTTTAAGGTTGATTGATTCCAATGCTAGAGTTAATTGCAATAAATGTGAGCTTCTTAATGTTAGGATGAAATCTGGGAAAGTTTATTTCTTGCAGATCTCTTTGGTTGTTGAGTGGGGACATTCCCATCTAAGTAGCTTAGCTTAGAAGCAGTAATTGAAATGTCTGAAAAAGAAACTATCTACTTGAAAGAGCAAATACTTGTCAAGGGGTGAGACAGTAATCCTTAATAAATCAACATTGGGAAGTGACCCAATTTATATCGTCTTCTTTCTGGTTCCCTCTGGTGTAATTTATATATGGAACTCGAGAAGGAGCATAAGTACCATATAAGAATCAACCACAGTTCACCATCTCTCACTGTCTTGGCCAATAATAATCAACCTGACACAAAAGTATGCTAATGTTCCAAAAGCTTCTTAATAGCATGCTTATTCTAAAATATCAACACTCAGCTGCATGAAGCGAAAAAATTTCAACTGACTAAGACGATGCAGAAAATGTGAATAAATACGAGATCTATAGTAAAACTTCCCAAAATGATATGTTTCAGAATCAGTGAACTTACAGTGATAATATTTCCCTGTAGACCGAGCATCAGTCATGACATTACCAATCATCTCCGCATATATCTGCAAAGTCAATGGTGAACACCAGGTCCACAGACCAGGATCACATCAGAATGCCAGTGATATAACCTGACTGGGAACTGCAAACATGCTCCTTTGATTGTTAATAAGTGATTGTCAAATGAAAATTACATAGTCGTGGCTTTTAAGTGCAATTTATAGTCAAATCAATTCCTTCTAATCAATAAAGCTCACATGTGAAACTCATATTGCTGAGATGTAGAAGTATAATGTAGAAGAGTCACAACTAGTTATTTTCAGAATTAAAATAAGAATGTGAAAGTGCTGATTTACAGTTTAATGGAGAATAGTGTCTTATTTAAATATATATATATATATATATATATATAGAAAATGAAGGAAAAAGACAAAGGACTTGGTAAATATAAGCTTGAGTGATGACAGAAATGCCAACTGGGAGCAACATGTTGAGGTTGAGACAACTAGGTCCAAGATGTGTGTTACATATGTAAATTGATGGTAAATAGATACCACCAACCAAAATAAAAAATGGTAAATAGATTTTATAGGTAAACCACGCCAATACTCCGCCAGTTTATTGCTGGTCCTTAACCCAGGTAAAGGAGGAGGGTTGCATCAGGTTGATAGCCGGCGTAAACTTGTCACATTTACAACATGAATTTTGAGACAATGTTACGTGATAGACTGGAATGGAAAAACAGAATTCATGTAGCTGACCCCAACATAGTTGGGACAAGGCTTTGACGATGAATTTATGTAAATCATGCCACTAACTTCGTCACCAGAGACTTTGGATGGCATTGTGATGTTTGTTTACCAGTACAATGAAGTCATCCTTGAGACAACAATTTGAAAGCATCTAATGGAAGCTTTACAGTAGTGCATGCACCTCTCCAGTCTCCATCTAACAAAAGCATAGATCTGCTCATTCTCCACATGAAAGGGCATATAAGAAAACCAAGTGACCAATAATTTTATCCATTCCAGCTGAACTGGTTAAACCATCAAAATTTTACTAGGGTGGTTCAGTTCAGACTTCAGACCACTGCATTCAGCCAGTTCGGCCGAACCAAACTGAATTTGACAAAAATGGTATGACAGGAGAGGGTTTTAGAGAGTTGATTGATATAATGGCAACAATAAATAAAAAGATGAAACAGTCACCTTGCATGCTGTATCAAATCCAAAACTCGTCGGAACCTCCTTGCTTTTCAAGTCACCATCAATCGTCTTAGGGCATCCAATAACCCGAGTCTTCAGTTTTTTTTGCCTGATCAGTCAATAACACAAACAAAATCATCTCAACATAATCTCTCGATGGTAACATGAATAAATGGTGGAAGTTTTGCTTTTCAATGATGGAAGACCATAGATTCAAAATCCCAGGTCACAATTTTAGGATAGCCACAATTACAACCTGAAGTTTTCAGCAAGGAGGCAAGCATTAGTGTTTGAGTCATCTCCACCAATAACTACAAGTCCATCCAAATCAAGTTTCCCAGCTGTTTCTTCAGCTTGCTTAAACTGTCAATCATGTAAAAATATATGTTAGTTCGTGAACCAAAACAAAAGAAAATAATCAGAGATGAAATATTGAGAAACGATTGAGAAAACAGCTATGTGATAGAAAGACACTACAAACAACCACAATGGTTGAATTAATCGGTAGAAGAAAAGAACCTGTTCTGGAGTCTCAATTTTGTCTCTTCCACTACAGATCATATCAAATCCTCCCTGTTTGCAAAATCCAAATAAAAATAGTTAGAAAATGCACACTGCTTTCAAAGAAGGCCCACTGCCGACTTTAAAACGCCCTCACATCTCTCTAATAACAAAAGTTGAATAATTCTGTGCTAATGATCTTTATTAGACATACAACAGGGAGTGAAAAGAAACACCAAGAAACAATGTCTGACACGAGCTTTCAAAGACAGAAAAGGGTGCAGGGCAGACAATACAAGATACTAACTATAACACTTTCTGAGAGAACTCCAAATGGGGGAAAAACACTCAATGACCATCATAACAATTTCATACAAAACTATTTTGGCAATTTTGTATGAAAGAGTCCACGTTAACAATATGCTTTTTCAGCGTCTCCATGACACTAAAGATCACCTAATGTCAAAAGGTCACAATACGACCAAAATGTAATCATGAACATGGATGCCACAAATTGGTAACAAAGATCTACAGTACTGTTGTGATAAAACTAAATCTAAGTGGATTTTTTATTCAATTTTCCCCATCTTAAGTCACTTTCCTGAGAGCTTGAGGGAAAGCTTGCATCCCAACACATTCTCCGGGAAGCACAAAAACCTAAAGACACACCACTTAATCAAAGCAGGAACCATTGGATTTGGAGAAAACTGTGTGAGTTTTAAACCCCATTTATCAGAAACCTAGCACTGGGTTCCAACTCCAAGGCTTTATTCCTTATTTTATTAAAAGAAAAAAATTGAGTCCTGCTGCACAATAGCAAATGTAAATGTTGCTAAGCTCCCCAATCCATTGTGCAGAGACAACAGATTAGTGGTCCTTATTGTCAAAGGTACCCATTGTGGATGACATAGGATGCCCCAAAATTTACCCTATTTGAAGGTCTGATAAATATCAAGCATCCCATTATATAATTTTGAAACCCAAAAAAAAAAAAAAAGTAACGAAACTGAAATCAAACTTGGCACATCTGATCAAAATTTCATATATAGCAGAACTCATATTGCTAGTCTTTCAATTTGAAATCCACGAGACAAAATCACTAATTTACATCTGTGCCAATTTCAGCCATTCATGCACTTGCAACAAGCCAGATGATGAAGCACAGAAACAATGTTACATCATAAACAAAAAGAGAAAAAAAAATTCACCTGATTTCTGTAAGGGTATATAAATTCAGGTGTCAGCTCCACATATTTGCATTTCATGATCCCAGCAGGGCCTCCCTTGAATCCATAAAGGGTGCTTCCCTTGGCGCGATCCTGCAAGTAATCTGCAAGCACAAATAGAAAAACAGGATATGATATTGGTATTCAGACTAAGTTCCTCAAATGATAACAAGAAATGGTGAATGACACAAGAAACCAATGAATCATTACTCAATTACTCCATCACTAAGATTTATCCGTGGAGAATGAGGAAAAATAAATAAATAAAAAATTAAGAACTCCGAAATGAAATGATAATATTACTGAATTATCAGAACTACTTCAATATCTCATTTCTATATGTCTACATACAAAGTTCTACTTCTCCCATTTCTTCTTTCCAAACAATTCCATTCCATTCTGTCCCTTCTATACTGCTCAATTTCATTAGTTTATTCAATCAATCCACATTTACACTAAGATCTATCCATGGAAATAAACAACTCTGAATTTAATGTCTCATTTCTAGTTCCTCTCTACAGGATTCTTTATAAACCTACCAAAGTTCTATTCATGCTTGTTCTCAGTCAGTTTATTCATTCAATCCACATTACAAACAAAAAAAAAAAAAAAAAGTCACAAAATGCAATTCGAAAGCAAATCCAAATGCATTCATTCCACATCAGAAATGCAAATCCGTTACCAAAGATCCCAGAGATGACATTGTGGCCTCCAGGCGCCTGGCCTCCAGATAGCACGACTCCAATCTTCAACTTCTTTTCCGGTAGCGATGTCTGGTTCGGCACCAGCATCGCCGATGGCTGTCCAAACAGACACGGAAACAGCTTCGCAATCTCATCTGTAAAAAAGAAAAAACAATCAAAGATGGATCTAGAAGAATCGGAAAAAAAAAAAAACTCACAAAATGATCGATCGATATATATAGAGAGAGGGAGAGAGATCGAAGAAGAAGGAAACCTGGATTTCCAGCGGCAGAGCTTGCAGGGCCGTCGACGATCTGGAAGGAGGATTTGAGGACGGAAGGGAGAGGGAGAGGGTGGTCAAGACGGCTCGTCTGCACCTCGCTGTATACGCTTGCAAGACGGCCTGGGGTCGCTGTAGAAGTAGCAGCCATGGTCGATGAGGATGATGCGGTCTCAGTGTTGAGGAGCAACCAACCGAGAAAGGAGAGTAAGAGAGAGAGAGTGATGACGAAACCCTATAACTGGATGGGAGGATTATATATACTACCAGAGCCGATGCGAGAGAGAGGGTTGGAGAGTTAGTTGGGGATGGGCGACAACATTGATGATGCTTGACCGGGTGCGAGATGCAATGTGGACGGCCTGCCTCCCAGTTTCGGGTTAGGATCCGGGTCTGGGTCCGATAACGCTTCATAGACCCATCCAAGTAGGACACATCGGAAGGCACATTTGAGACTTATTTATTCATATAATAAAGAACTATGTCCGAGATGGGTGTTGATGAATATAAAATGAAGTTTGTGATTGGTTAAGATTGGAAATGTGGCAAAGTTTGTGAGGCCCAGCAGAGTATTTCATCGATATGTTCCATGAATATGGACAAGTGATCTATGGGTATGGGGAAATAGAAGGAGAAGTTCTAATTTGATTATTTATTTTATGGTCTTAGATGAGATATGTCTATCGTTCTTTATTCTTTTATTATTATTATTATTATTATTCAAAATGATAGATTTTAGATTTCTCTTGTATTTGATATGGATGGTGATTATTATATACTTTGTGACACAGCAATAATTAAAAGGCAGTGTAAAGAGAAGGATTGAAAACATAAACCTTTTTTTTTTTTTTAACTTGACCCTTAAATCAGGACTCTGACCAGTATGATTGCAAGATCACTACTGGGTGATGTCAATGTGTTACATCATCATGTCTTGCGTTACATGCTCATGTCCTATGGTACGCATAAGAGTTCCTTGTATATTATGAAAGTACATGTACAGATTTAGCTTGCTACTCTTAAATAATTGGACAAGCGGAACACTATGTGGGTCCAGTGGCCTACCAGTAGAACTGGGTGATAAATCTAGCCGAACAAAAAATTAGTACTATTGGATATTCTAATTGTTGGAAAATATTCAATCGTGCAACTGCATAATGTGCACTGTGCATTCGGGCTGTCTTAGGAGCCAAAGTTACCTCTAAATTTCACGCACAGACTATTAAGATGTTCTGTGCACAATGCACATGTGTGCAGATGAACATTTCCTATTCCTTGTGTTTCATCTAACATCACTTCAACGAAAGAAATAGACATTATCTTTAGTAAATGACTATATTTCAAATCCTTTCTATACATACAGGTTAGTGTGCCATACAAACTTTGTTATATGTCCTGTTTTAAAAAGAAGGCAGAGAACTTCCGGCTAATAAGCTCTAGTTGTATGCTTTCTTTCACCTCATTACTTATAATTGTCAAGGATTGTGGAATGCAGTGTGCAGAACCAAATGTCTTCTTTTGAGTGGAACATGGTTGAATTTCCCTCTAATGTGATTTTGCCTTATGGCTGATTGATCACATGTAAGATACATTAATAGAATTTGACCCACCTGACTGTTCATGTTTTAACTTGTGTAAGATTTTAGTGTTTTAATTGTAATTAATCTGATAATGGGTCAACTCCTATAAAAGTTAATTTTGGTTGTTTATTTTATAAAATGGGACCCACGGAGGAGACTCACACCCCGAACGACACACAAATCTGATCTATGCTTTAAATGCCAGCATCTAGGTGGGACCATGAACTGGGCGGCATACCATCCTCTGGAAGGAGGGAAAAGGATCTTCCCCACATGATGTGATGAAATGGTATTCGAAGTACAGAGTAGGGAAGGGAGTACAGATATAACTGGGCTCGGCCAAAGCTTTTACTAGTCTAGTTGGTTAAGTGATTGGGCCTAATTTTGTGGTTCAGTCATCTTAAGGACCCAGGTGGTGGCCCGAAAACAGCACCCTTTTGTAAGACATGCTAGGCTGGGCCAGGCCATTTAATCAGGGTTTAATATTTACCAACACAATGGGCTCAGTATAATGCATAAGAACAAATAAAAGCTCCCAGCTGGCCCGATCCACTTTCAACTACATTTTCTATTGCCTGCCTAAGGTTAGGTCTTCCAAAAAAATTCGTTTTTCTGGTACCCATATCATTCTCACATGATCGGAAGGTTAGGTCGTTACCTAAGTAATGTCTATTTCTTTACCTACCCTCAATCTCTATGTGGCTGGTAGGGGGTCACGAATATGTTACGGATCTATTCCCCATGTACTCATGGTGGCTAAAACCTAATTTCTCATATGCCAAATCAGCCTATATCATTTAGGACGGTTATTTTTGGGAACTAGCTCAAGGCATGTTTTACACCTGATTAAGTCAACAGTATCCAAATATGTGCTGAACTCTCTAAATTCCTTTTGATGTGAAGTTTTGAGTTCATATAAAGAAGGGTCCATTTAAAATTATCAGGTTTGATTGCCTAAGAGCATCCCCAACAAAGGCTTTATTTGTCCAACTCAGCCCCGACCCGCTGTAACTGGCATATGGCTTTGCTTCCAAGAGAATGGTCAAATTCCACGTGGCATTTGAAGGTTGTGTTGGTATGCCAAATTTGGCATACCATAACGTGAGATGCCTTTTCTTTCTTTTAAATAAAATAATGGTGATGAGGGTAAATGCATTTGAAGTTGGTAAAAGTAGATGCCAAATTTGAAATGAAAAAAAAAAAAATAATAATTTGACATCTCTCTTGGAATTGCCTAAGTGAGATGCCAAATTTACATATGCCTTTTCTTGCCACTTAAGCCTTTATTTTGAAAAGGACATATCCTAATTTGAAGTGTCTCGAGCATCTCCAATAGCTCTTTCAAATCCAATGTGGCATGTTTGGCTTGGAGTGGAGCTCCAATGGCCAAGCCAAAAATGACATGACATTTGGTATGTTGGAACTCAATGTCAAATTTGGCATATGGGGAAAGAAAGATTTCAAACCTTTTTTTTTTTTTTTTTGGATTATTTTATTCTAAAATGGATCATTGGATATGAGTTGGGTAATATATTAAAGAGGATAAAGTTTAAAAAAAGTAATAAAATATTACATTTGGCATATGGGGTGGAGCTGCCACTTTTGGAGATGTTAAATTTCAAAGGGTCAAACTGCCAAATCAACCACCAAAAGAAATTTGGCATCTTCATTGGAGATACTCTAATAGAAATTAGCTTTTAGTTATTCTCAGCACAACAATAATTTTCTACACCCTCACATCAAAGGATCCTAATAAGTCATATTCATTTGACAAAGAAGTGAAAAAACAGACCCTGTTAGAGTAAAATGGTTGAGATAGCATTTGTTTTTTTTTTAACCCAGCCTAGGGGGCTAGGACCCATAAGAGCCCCCACAAGTGCTCGTGGAAGCCCTTAAAATGGGAAGGATAGCCCACACAAGTGAGAAGAGAGGCATAAGGGATTGACAACCACCTTTTTTTTTTTAAACAACCACAAGCTAAGATTACTTGTCGGAATGGTTGTTCTACACATGAATTGGTGTTCATGACCATGGGTGTCCCACCCCTTGAGCGGCTCAGCAAATGGCATGGTTCATGCATATGGTGCTTGAAGGTTTAGGGTACGAGATCTCTGGATTGGTCCACTCAATAAATCATCCCAATAGTGTGCAAAAATAAACAATAATGCAGCGGCAATTAAATCACAAGCACACAGCAAAGGGCACCAGATTTTATGTAGAAAACCCTAACCAGGTGAAAAACCACGGATCCGAACTGGATCAATAATCAAGCGCTATGAATCTTGCAATTACAAGAAACTCAGATTTCCTCTCCAGATATCCCCTACTTAAGGACTGAAGTAACCTTGTATTGCTTCACGCTTCAACGACTCTACGCCCCTGATTGCAACAGACTCAATCCTACGCTTGACTCCTCAAATCTTCTGGCAAGAAGATAATCTTCTATAAAGGATGCAGAAGAAACTGGCTCTCTATAGTACCTGGCAGCACAACTCTTCAATAAATTTCTAAAGAATATTTCTCTCAATTAGATTACTAATTCAGAACTTGAGAGATGATCTATCTATATTTGGGTTGTGAGAAACACCCAATTTATAACCCCAAATTCATGCTTAAGACTCCTAATAATAATCCACTTAGAATAGAGAGTTCATCTCAAACACATAAAACAGAGTCCGGAACCAACTGGGCTCTCAGCGCCATTCTCGCTATAGCAAGAAGGTGTCTCTGCCTCGATTTTGGCTTGACAACATCTGTCAGCCTCGTTTGATGACCTTGCAGCCTGTTTGACCTTACAATCTCCCCCTTTTGGAAATTCTTGGATAAATCTTCCTAGAACAATATAATATGATCTACCAAAAAAAAAAAAAAAAACTCAAAATACATTGAATTTTAAAACAAAAAATCAGCATTGTAGATCTTGAATTGCCTTAGCTTGTAGAACTCCCCCTGGCTTCATTCTTCTCCCCCTGTATTTGTTCATAATTGACAAACAAAAATCATCATGTAGCTTCTGATAATTTGGATGCAGTAGCTCCCCCTTAATCGTGACTCCCCATCACTATGATCTTCGTATTAGCACTAGGGGTGGGAGCTTGACCTCCTTGATCAGGGCTTTTTATAATTAGCCACCCACACTTGTGTAGTTTGATCTTACAGCATAGTGTTGTTAGATTGTATGGACTCAATCCATTAGTTGATGTGATAAATTGATTAATTTCTTTATTTATCAATAAAATCATGCTTTACTTTCATGAGATGAATGTTATTTCATTACTTCATGTACATGACCAATACATATGACATAATGGTTCATGAGTTGAACCAGGTCCCATTAGTATATTAGATGTGATATATGTGTATGGATGAGATCCACACACGGGAGACATACATTACAAATTTTATACTTAAATATCTTCACAACCAGTGATGAGACTAGGCATCTCATCTGATAAGGTTGCAGCACTTTGATCACTATAAGATAGTGTGATTTGTCTCGATCATCAGAATGTAAGATTCTGGATCATGGTGCTAGTAATTGGATGTGTATTGAAGGACCATGAGAAGCTCCTTATGGAATTCCATCTCAATAATAAGGTATGCTCTCATAATTCCCTAGCAATAGGCTCTCAATCCTGAGACATTGATGAACTCAAGTTTCTATCTATTTATTTGCTTTGAATCACCAATGAGTGAAGCCAACTGTAGGTAAACACCTCGGTGTCTTGGGTATGTGGTAGTAGGACTGTGGGAACATTGAATGATCAAGATGGAATCTATCTCTATTATCCCCTTGTGCCAATTAATGGATTTGTCATTAGTAAGTGCGCACCCATCTCAATTAAGAGTTAATTGGATGGTACTGATGATCACAGTGATTAATTGGGGCTCAAGGACATTAAGATGTGGAACAAAGATTGGAAGAGACAGATTTAGTCCAATTGATCCATGGATATTGATAGAGGGGCCTACTTGTGGTAATTGGGAAGTTTAGGGTCTTCATTGTAATTTATTCCTAAGACTGGAGTGCAATTGCATTTATATAGTGGTGTTATTTGCAATTAACTGTGGGCCCGGATTGCACATGAGATGTGGGGTCGCGTGTCCCAGTTGAAGCCAGCTTTCTATGGAATCCCTAGTGGTCCCCACGCTAGCCCAAGTTATTAGAAAGATACTAATCCTACTTGAACTCTAAAAGGAAGGAATTAGAAAGTTACTATTTCTATTTGAAGTAGGACTTCTAATAGTGGTAATAGTATACTTACTAATTGTTGTGGAAGTGAGACTTCTAATTCAATTAGGAAAAGAGAATGTTGCTAATTTGTAATGGGAGTCAAACTTTTATTTTAAATAGGAAAAGAGGAGGCTTAAAGTGCTATAAAAAGGGGAATTCTCCCCTCTTGGACGTCCAACAATAGGAGTGCACGCCCAGCCCCAAATTGTGCAAGTTGTTGCACAGTTTTCTCTCCTCTCTCTCTTCTAGTTCCTTGGAGTTTCAAGTTGGGTTTTCTCTTGAAGATTCCACTAATCTTCTTGAGAAGAGAGATCTGATTTGGGTCATAGCGTGGAAGGCTAAGATGTGTTGGAGATTCTAATATAATCTTGTAGAAGAGTTCTACATCAAAGAAAGTAATCAACTTCTCCATTAGAGCACAACCGAGCTCCAAAGGTATAATCCACTTTGTTGCATGTTGTAGATTTATATGGATGCTTGTTGGCTGCTTGTTTCTATCTTTTAGATAGTTTTATTACTATACATGATCTCGAGATTGAGGGTTTATGCATCCTGGATTGAGTTTTTGGCCTTATGGGTACTTGATCCCTGAGTTAAGTGGGTCAAAAGTTTTGAAAATCTATCAACGGGGCCCACCTACTTCCAACAAGTGTGAGCAAAATCTTTAGGCAAATCAGACATTTTAACCCAAATTGGAGTCGTCTTGAGTGGAGAAAAAATCTTTCGCTATTGCTTAGTCTTAGGTAGAATTTGCAGCTTCTTGCAATGGGGACAAATGTGTCCTTTCTTTCACAATGGTGACAAGTGGATGTGCGTGCAATGCGTGACACATTCTTTTTCTTGAAACTACTCAACACATTATTTGAAAGTGCAGTATGTGGAGTAGCATGTGCAACACTTGAAATAAAAACTATTTTACCTTTAGCATTTGAAGTTGATGCACCATAATCATAACCGAGACTGCTTCCGTTAAAAGGAGACTTCTGACTGCACAAGATGTTCGTAAGAGTTCTCAAACCAGTGTTCATCTTGTTTAGAGAAGCTTGTTTTACTTTTAGCTTAGACAGAGTGATCTTCAGTTTTCCTTGCAAATCTTCTTTTTCATATTTAACAGTCTGCAACTCTGTCTTCATATTCTCAATCTCTTGTTCTGCCTTTTCAAGTTTTTTACTCTAATTGGTCAAATTTTCAGCCATGCAGCTTTTCTGAATTTCTAAGAGACGAATCTTTTCAAGTGCTTACTCTAAATCATTCTTTAATGCAGAATTTTCTTCTTGAGCATCTTTTAACTTGATTGTGACCTTTTTACCATACTTGGTCATCCTCACACAATCATTAAACACAGAGTATATATTTTTCTTCCCAATCATGCCCTTGATCTGACACCTCATCTTCATTATCATCATCAAACATAGAAGATCTAGCCAAGAATTGATTAAGTACCATTCTAGACATCTCTTAGGATCAAACACAGCAATATAGTGCAACCCGCTCTGATACCAATTGAAAGTTTAGGGTACGAGATCTCTAGATTGGTCCACTCAATAAATCAGCCCAATAGTGCGCCAAAATAAACAATAATGCAGCATAAATTAAATTACAAGCACACAACACAAGGACAGATTTTGCGTGGAAAACCCTAACCGGGTGAAAAACCGCAGATCTAAACTGGATCAATAATCAAGCACTATAAATCTCGCAATTACAAGAAACTCAGATTTCCTCCCCTAATTCCCCTACCTAAGGACTGAAGTTACCTTGTGTTGCTTCACGCTTCAATGACTTCACACTGTTGATTGCAACAGACTTAATCCTGCGCTTAACTCTTTAAATCTTTTCACAAGAAGATAATCTTCTACAAAGGATGCAGAAGAAACTGACTCTCTGGAGTACTTGGCAGCACAACTCTTCAATAAATCTCTAGAGAATATTTCTCTCAATTAGATCACTAATTTAGAACTTTAGAGATGATCTATCTATCTTTGGGTTGTGAGAAACACCCAATTTATAGCCCCAAATTAGTGCTTAAAACTCCTAATAATAACTCACTTAGGGTAGAGAGTCCATTTCAAACACATAAAACAGAGTCTGGAACCAACTGGGCTCTCAGCGCCATTCTCATTATAGCGAGAATCACCCTCGCTATAGCGAGAGGTGTCTCTACCTTGGTTTTTGGCTTGGCAACATCTGTCAGCCTCGTTTGATGACCCTGCAGCCTGTTTGACCTTACAGTGCTCCTTGCTTGTACTTGTATTCATATGCCAGTTACCATTGAATCAAGGGCTGTCAATAGGCCCCATCTATGATGGTACCCCACTTGGTTCGGCCCTCAAAAAGCCCATAAAATAAGGATTTTTATTTTTCTTAAAAGGCCCAAGGTCCGGGCTTGGACAAACTTTGCAAGCCCTTCCAATCCCACTTTTGAGGGCCGGGCTTGAATAATACTAGGCCCGGCCCTCTTATTTTTCTCAGGTACTTATATAAATATATTAAACATATTCTGTATCAGGAAAAAAAACCCCAAGGAATAGGGTTCAACTATCCTTTTGCTTTGTGAGCCACCCTACCTAAACATGTTTGCCATGTCCATAATGAACCCAAAGAGAAAAACGAAAAGGCAATTTAGGGTGTTCTTGAACCACGATCCAAATTAGGGATGGTAGTTCTTGACCAGACTTGATAATGCAAGGATTAATTCGGCCATTGGGACTAAGTAGACATTTCTTAACATAATTATAAATGGGGTGAGCCGTGGATGTATGTCTTCCCCATTATAATATATTAAAGCCAATGATTTTGGCTTAACTTTGACTCTCTATTATGATTTTGACAAGTAAGGTTATTCTTTTTTTAAATATTTTTCAGTTTTCTCCCCACTAAACTCATATAAAGTGTCCTTATCAAAACTACTCACATCTGTTCCCCGCTTTTTAAAATTCTACTTTTCCTTCTCTCCATTACCTCCCTTTCTATCCAAACTCTACCATTTCCTTTCTTCTCTTTCCTTTCCATGCCATTAGCTCTTACATTATATAAACAAGTACTTTCATAACTTTTTCTTCTTTTGCTTTCTTTCTAGAACTTATGGATATTTTTTTTAATGCATAAATATGTAAATTACAATTTTGGCCATACCTTTGCTAAGTACGGGTTATTATGCTAGTTCCATTATTATATTTAATTATTTATCTTCCCTATTCTAGGGTCCATTGTCATGCTTATGCATTTATCTCTTCTCTATTATAGGGTTTCAAGTAAAACACACATTTATTTAAGTTTTGCAATGGCTTCTTCCTTATCTTTGTAAGTGAGAATTTTGTTTACTTTTAGAGTATTTATCCTTTGAGCCATTTCTTCCTATTTTTATTTTTCTATGATGAGGATGAGCTATTGGAGTTAAATTTGATTTTCTTTGTGATTATAGGTTTTGAGTCTTTTAGGGAATGTTTGGGTGGCCACGTTTCCATGGCAAAGGTGTGGAAGATCGGGTGGCTTTTCCTTTGTGAGAATTTTCCACATTTGGTGTGGTCGAGGAAAGCACAAAAATGATCGAGCTTAATTTCTCGCAATTCCTTACAAAAAACCTTTCCCATGGGGTTTTTTTTTTCTTCCGTGGAACCTATGTTCTACAACCGTATACAAGCTTGCCCTAGGATCTATTTGTTTGCATGGGTATGAATACATTGGAACTTATAGTTAAATGGGCTCCAATAAGAATCACAGTGGAGGTGATGGATGAAGGATATTTAGTGGAGATGTAGATCTAATCCTCACTTTTCTAGTATATGAATTACTAAGGTAGTGGCCAGATATTTTTTTTCCATCCCTCCTTGATTCATTTTCCATGAGAGGAAAGACAATGTGGTGGACATTTTTGGATATTCACCTTTCTTTCTTCATTTTTAATTGTATTTGGACATAGAAGTCTTGTGATTCGCATGTATTCAATTGCAAATAAACAAAAAAGTCTTTAGTGAGATTTGTAGTTTCTTTAATAATAATATATAGTTTAGTATTGGTAAATTTAGAATGACATGTTGGTTTTCAGCTGGATTTTTGTAATCCCTATTCTTAATAGCTTTTGCGATCTCTTGGTTTGTTTAAAGTTTTTCTTTTTTCTTTTTCTTTTGTGGTCTTGTTTTGGTTGACTCGATAAACTAGCATTTTTCATCTCTACTTTTGGCCTCTACATCTCTTAAAATTGGTCTAAGACAGATTTAGGTTATTTGGGAACAAATTTTCGTACTAATATTTCAAATAGTCTACGGACAAAAAGTTAACCTCTGTTTCGAACATCTTCAAAAAGTGCACCATTAAAAGCAGACTTTTGTGCTTGAAGCGAGCATACATTATACTTATTCGGCTTTTTCTTCTTAATTTTGAGGCCCTAAATGATGATCCGAACCGTTGGCTCTCTTCAAAAAGTTAAATGTGCATATGTTGGAAATAGGTAGGCCTCGTGGATAGGTTTTCAAAACTTTTGAACTATTTGATGCAGAGATCAGTTATCCATAAAGCTACAAAACCCATTACAAGATCCAAGACCTCAATCTCATCAATCATAATCAGTAGAACACTATCTCCAAGATAACAAATAACATCACCATGAAACCAAAATAAATCCACAACAAACAAGGAAGTAGATTATACTTTTGTAGCTCGGTAGTGCTCTAACGGAGAATAAGACAATTAGCTCAAACAAGAACTCTTCTTGTAGTGAATTAGGATCTCCAAAACCTTGTTGTCTTTCACGCTATGACCCGCTTCAGATCTCTTTTCTCAAAAAGAATGGTGGGATCTTTAAGAAAAAACAACTAGAACTTCAAGGCAAACCAGAAGAGAAACTAGAAGAGAGAGAAGAGAAGAGAGCGTGTGCAACTCTTGTACTAAGGAGAGTTGGGCGTGAATCTCAAGGGATGGACATCCAAAGGGGTGCTTCCCTATATATAATAGCCCCATGACACCTCCTCTTACTATAATAATTAATAGAAGTATCACTTCCAAAAGAATTAATAACCTTCTCTTCTTACTATTACCACTATTAGAAGTCTTACTTCAAATAAAAATAGTAACTTTCTATTTCCTTTCCTTTATAGTTCAAGTAGAATTAGTAATGATCTAATCTTGGGCTGGCATGGGGACCACTAGGGATTCCATAGCAAGCTGGCTCCAATTGAGACACCGTGACCCCACATCTCATGTGCAATTCGGGCCCACAGTTAATTGCAAATAACTCCACTATATAAATACAATTGAACTCCAGTCTTAAGAATTAATTACAAGAAGACCATAAACTTCCCTATGACCACAAGTAGGCACCTCTATCTTTATCCATGGATCAATTGGATTAAATATGTCACTTCCAATCTTAGATTCATATATTATTATCCTTGAGACCCTATTAATCACAGTGATCATCAATACCATCCAATTAACTCTTAATTGAGATGGGTGTGCACTTACTAATGATAAATCCATTAATTGGTACAATGGGATAATGAGGATGGATTCCATCTTGACCATTGAATGTTCCCACAGCTCTACTACCACGTACGCAAGACATTGAGGTATTGACCTACAGTTAACTTCACTCATTGGTGACTCAAAGCAGATGAATAGATAGAAACTTGAATTCATCAATATCTCAGAATTGAGAGCCTATTGCTAGGGAATTATGAGAGCAGACCGTAAAGTATAGACAATGTTTCATAAGGTGCTTCTTATGGTCCATCAATACATCGAATGTACCAGCACAATGATTCAGAGTCTTACCTTTGATGATCGAGATAAATCACACTATCTCATAGTGATGAAAGTGCTGCAACCTTGTCAGATGAGATGCCCAATCTCATCACCGATTGTGAATCAATTTAAGTATAGGATTTGTGACATGTCTCCCGTATGTGGATCTCATCCACACACATGTGTCACATCTAATATACTTGTGGGTTCCGGTTCATCTCATGAACCATCATGTCATGTATTGGTTATATGCATAAAGTAATAAAATACCATTCATCTCACAAAAGGAAAGCATGATTTTATCAATAAATAAATCAATTTATTACATTATCCACTGGATTGAGACCATATAAACTAACAATCTCCCAATTGGGCTCAACGCTAGTCTGGATTGCATCTCATGCCTATCTTGTCTACATTCTGCTCAAAGACTTTGGTAGTCAAAGGCTTAGTAAAGGGATATGCGAGATTGTCTGTAGAATTTATCTTAGTGATGGCAATGTCATCTCTTTGCACAATCTCTCTAACTAGATAGTATTTCCTCTGTACATGCTTTTGGCTCTTATGACTCCTGGGTTCCTTGGACTAGGCAACTGCTCCACTGCTGTCACAGTAAATTATGAGCGGTTGTCGTGCCAAAGGTACCACTCCAAGTTCTATAAGGAATCTTTTGAGCCATATTGTTTTCTTAGTTGCTTCACAAGCCGCTACATATTCAGCATCCGAGGTGGAATCGGTGGTACATTCCTGTTTAATACTCCTCCAGCTAATAGCTCAGCCGCCAAGCATAAACACATACCTAGAGGTTGATTTCCTGGAATCCTTATTTGATATGAAGTCAAAATCCGTATATCCGACTGGAATCAGCTCATCACTGCCGTAAATAAATATGTAATCTCTAGTACTTAAGTATTTGAGAATACACTCCATAGCAGTCCAATGGTCAAGACCTGGGTTAGACTAATATCTACTGACTAGGCCCACTGCGTGATAGATATCTGATCTAGTACAAAGCATAGCATACATAAGGCTACTAACAGTCAAAGTGTATGGTACCACTCTCATCTGCTCCTTTTCCTCAGGTGTCTTAGGAAACTGATCTTTGAAAAGGTACATTCCATGCCTGAAAGGTATGATACCATTCTTAGAATCCTACATAGCAAACCGTACTAGCACCTTATCTATATATGCAGTTTGAGATAAGCTAATCACCTTATTTTTCCGGTCTTGATGGAGTTTGATCCCAAAGATGTAGCTAGCTTCTCCCAAGTCCTTCATATCAAAAGTCTTAGCCAAACAAACTTTTATTATTAACAACATTCATATGTCTCTCCTGAGGAAAAGGATGTCGTCGACATATAAAAGCAGAAAAATCTACCCTGGCTCCTTCACTTTTCATATACACGCGACTCATCCGGGTTGTGACAAAAACCAAATGACTTGATTGCCTGGTCTAAACGGATGTTCCAGCTTCGGGATGCTTGCTTTAGTCCATAAATGGACTTCTGCAGCTTGCAAACTCTTTGCTCTTGGTTTTTAGCTACAAAACCGTTTGGCTGCATCATATAGATGTCTTCCTCAAGATGGCCGTTGAGAAACACCATCTTGACATCCATTTGCCAAATCTCGTAATCGAGATGAGCCGCAATAGATAAGAGTATCCAGATGGACTTGAGCATAGCCACCAGCGATAAGTTTTCCTCATAATCGATACCCTCTTTTTGGGTATGCCCTTTCGCAACAAGCTTAGCCTTAAAGGTCTCCACTCTTCCATCTGGTCCTTTTTTTCTCTTATAGACCCACTTACACCCAATACGTTTAAAATTGGTAGGCAAGTCTATAAGTGTCCAGATTTGATTGAAGTACATAGACTCCATCTCAACTTTTATAGCATCTTGCCAACGTCCCGAATCTGTGTTATTGATTGCTTCATCATAGTTATAGGGATCTTGTTCCGGTTCTTCTAAATTGCCTCATAAGACTCTCCCAAGAATGAGAACATGTCAGGTGGCCTAACAATTCTCCCACTACAACATGGCACTGGTGTAATTATTGGGTCAGGTATGGGCGGATTCTCTTCAAGTTCGGTCACACTTGGATTTGGAATTGATCGTTCTTGAAATTCCTCAAAGATAATCTTTTCTAAAGATTTTCGGTCAATCATATAACCTTCCTCCAGAAAAATTGCATTGGTGCTGACAAGCACTTTCTGCTCTCTGGGATTATAGAATAACCAACATTTAGTTCCTTTAGGATATCCTACAAAAGTGAATACTTCTGACTTCAATTCCAACTTGTTCGTCTTAACCTTCAGCACGTGTGCCGGACAACCCCAAATATGTAAATGTTGTACATTAAGCTTTCGCTCGGACCACCACTCCAGGGGAGTCTTAGGTACAAACTTAGATGGTACGAAGTTTAGTATGTACATTATAGTATCTAAGGCATATCCCCAAAAGGATATACGTAACTCAGAAAAACTCAATATAGACCTGATCATATCTAAAAGAGTCCGGTTCCTTCTTTCTGCTACTCCATTCTGTTGAGGCATAACAGGCGCAGACAACTGGGATAGAATCTCATTTTCTGATAAGTATCCCATACATGCAGCAGAGAGATATTCCCCTCCTCAATCTGATCGAATAGTCTTGATACTTTTACCTAATTGCTTTTCCGCTTCTGCTCGAAACTCTTTGAACTTTTCAAAAGCCTCTGACTTACGGTGCATAAGGTATATGTATCCATATCTTGAGTACGTATCTGTGAAAGTGATGAAGTACTCATATCCTCCTTTAACCCTGACATTTAGGGTCCACACATATCAGAATGCACTAATTCCAATAAATCTTTGGCCCTATTGCCCTTGGATGAAAATGGTATTTTAGTCATTTTCCTTTCCAAACAGGACTCGCAGACAGGCATTGGTTCTACCACCAATGAGGGCAAGATACTATCTTTCACTAGCCTATCAATCCTATTTAGGTTAATATGACATAGCCTCAGGTGCCAAAGTTTTGTTAGATTAGATGAATGTGACTTCCACTTTAATGATGGCCTATTAATTATTTCGGTATCATGTATCTCATACATTGTGGGAGTTATCAAATAAAGTCCATTAGTTATCTTACCAGAACATATAAAAGTATCGTTCCTTTTTATGACGACTTTAGTACTAAAAGTAATAGAATAACTCTTATTCACCAAACTAGAAGCTGAAATTATATTCCGCCGTAAAGACGGTACATATAATGTATCTGACAAAACCGGTTTAATATATGAAAATAATAAAGTTACTACTCCCACTGAAACCGCCTCTGCCTTAGCATCTGATCTCAAATTAACAATGATTTCTCCGCCACTAAGCCTCCTGGTTTTCTGAAACTCCTACAACGAATTACAGATATGATTAGTTGCACTGGATTCAACACACCAGGATTCTGAAGTACTAGTTGCAAAACTAACTTCAGAAACAAGTGACTCAATCATACCTGAAGTCTTTTTCTTAGACAGAAAATCAGGACAATTCCTCTTCCAATGTCCTGTCATACCACAATAAAAACACTTTCCCTTTGCTCCCGTACCCTTAGCCTTTGCCACACCACCAGTAGCACCATTCTCCACCTTAGAACCCATGGGGGCCTTCTTTTTTTTTTTTTTTTCCCCTTTCCAGCCTTTGCCTTTCGGCTTAGACCTGGCAACTAACTTTTCTGTCATGAGGGCAGTTGGCTTCTTCTTCATAATGCCCTTAGTTGCTTTTAGCTAGTTAGACAGCCTAGCTAGGGTTAGATTCATTTTACTCATATTGTAATTGATCTTGAAATAGTTGAATGAATCTGGTAGTGACTCGAGGATCATGTCGATCTATGATTCTACATCAATCGCAGCACCTAGCACATCTAGCACATTCAATGAGTCCATCATCTTAAGCATGTTTTCTTGTACTGGAGTTCCCTCAGCCATCTTAATGCTCATTAGCACCCTCAAAGCTGACTACCTAGTAGGCCTCCCCTAGTCCCCAAACTTCTCCTTTAAGTTCGATATAATATCGAATGCAGTCTTATAGGATTGATATTGGTGTTGTAAAACACTAGACATGGATGTTTGCATATAGCACCTGGCCATCTCATCGTCTTTGATTCATTTAGTGTAAAGGTCTTTCTAGTTTTGTGATGCCTCTGGCTCAGGCTCCCCAGGGCAGGGTGTGGCAAGGACATATTTGTATCCTAAAGCAGTCAGGATAATATCCAGGTTCCGTTTCCAGTCTACGTAGTTTGATCCAACCAACTTATTCTGGTTGAGGATGGTCGCAAGTGGATTGAAAATAGTTGAATTCATGCTTGAAAAACTGTAACACGTAACCATACATTCAATTAAAGAATATTAATAACATTAGGATTTAATATTCTACCAAATTTATGTGGGAATCCTCATAACCACTAAATTCAGAATACATCGGAATCCCAATCCCTTGAGGTATACCTCATTGGGGAGTGCGAATACAACCTAGATTGGTGCGGATCAAAGTTGGTCAAAATTATGATTAAGACTAACTATCCATGATCCACATCATTCATTATTATCTAGGTATCTCATACCAAATAATGTATTGACTTCCGATTAGCTTCGGTTTCTAAAACACATAAGGCAAATCCTTGGAGATACTACATCATTATTTTAGTTTAGTGTGACTCACCAACTAGCAATGCATGACAACCGTTGTGGGTAGCTCCTCCTTGGGAAGTGGGCCCCCACCCTGTATCACCAACACTATCCATAGGAGATCCTTATCTAGTATCAAGACAAATAAAAGCCCTCCGTGGGGAATGACTATTCTCAAGATGGCACGAGGCTAATACTTTCCTTACAATGGACCTATGGTGGAAAACCATGTAGATTTCTTAATTTAAATGCTCCGCTGCCACTTAATATTTTAGAATTGAGGATTTCCTTTTAAGGTCTATGGGCCCACCATATAGAAACATCAAATCATCTAATGATATGACCAAGATTGGTTCTAAGTCAAGTTATATTTAAGGAAAGTCCAGTTTCTAAGATCAGTGTTACCAGTGGGTCCATCTCATGGGCCTACCAACACTAATTAGAACTCTTTCCCAAAAATAATTTGATTTGACCAATTTTAGTAACTGCTATGTTTGGATCAGATTTGAAAACATTAAATAATAAGCAATTATCCATAAAAAGAAAGTGCTAAAGTTGAAACTAGTCCTCTCCTCCACATGGCCCAAGCGGAATAGACTTTTTGGACTTTTTAGACTTTCTAAAACTTTGGGATTCCTCAAAATCTTTGGGCATCTTCAAAACTCTTTTGGTAATCTTCAAACTCTTTGATTAGGAGTCCAACTTTACTTTTTTTCTTTATCTCGGACATCGCCAGAATTCACAAAATTAGAAAATTACATTAATTCATATGCCTCGACGATGAGACTTACATAGTAATCTAAACATGGAAATAAAAGGGCTATAGGGAAATTCACCATGCCTTGTCCTTTCACGGGAAACCAAGGAAACCATGATGCCCTTTACAAATTGCCCAAAAAAAATCATCTACCATAAATAGAAAGTAAAAGACTTGTGGTCCATACGGAGAGGACATAATGACATGCAGGGTTAGTATCACATACAACCAAATATCTCACAAAACTAGGTTGCCAAATCATAATGGAAAGACAGGATGACAAAGGAAAAATTCAGGTAAAAAAACCAAAACATACTGCCCGGGTTCAGTTAGCAGACCTGACCTATTCGGCTGGCCGACCTAGCCAGTTTGGCTGGCCGACCTGACGAACCCAAAATTTTGGGTTTTTTCCATATTTGCTTCCCGCTGATCCCAAACTGTTCCTAATGATCCCAAATACCTTCTAATGACATCCTACCATCCTTCCATCATAATTAAACCCTTTTGTGACATTCGAAACATGGATCTACTACATAAAGTAAGCAAACCCATTCAAAATTGATCCTTACATAGCCCTAGGTCTATCCTCTTCGCATCCCATGCAAAGATTAGATCTAGACGACTGATCTAACATGACTAGAGATAAGGTATGGTTCTGATACCAATTGTTGGAAGTAGGTAGGCCTCGTGGATAGGTTTTCAAAACTTTTGATATGCTTGATGTAGACATCAGTTATCCATAATGCTACAAAACCCAATCCAGGATCCAAGACCTAAAATCTCATCAATCGTAATTAGTAGAACACTATCTCCAAGATAGCAAATAGCATCACCATGCAGCCAAAATAAATCCACAATAAATAAGGAAGTAGATTATACCTTTGGAGCTCGGTAGTGCTCTAATGGAGAAGAAGACAATTAGCTTGAACAAAAACTCTTCTTATAGCGAATTAGGATCTCCAAGACCTTGTTGTCTTCCACGCTATGACCCGCTTCAGATCTATTTTCTCAAGAAGAATGGTGGGATCTTTAAGAGAAAATAACTAGAACCTGAAGGCAAACCAGAAGAGAAACTAGAAAAGAAAGAGAGGAGAAAAGAGCGTGTGCAACTCTTGCACTAAGGGGATGATGGACTAGCTTTTCCGTGTGCCGCTAGTGGGGTTAGCGGACATGAGAGTTCGTGGGTCCAACCCTTTCGCAACCGGTGTCGGAATGCAAGCATCAATATTTTTTTGTACGAGTATGCCAGATTTTCTACTCTACTTAGAATTGAAAAGTGGTGGTCCAGAGATCCACCTTCGCAAGTAGAAAAAGAAATCAACTTTTTTCTAGTTTTCCATTGCACATATATTCAAGAAAAGAGACATTATTTGTTTGCCATGAAAGGCGATGTTTGCCGTAAAAGGCAGTTTTTTTGACACGAAAGGCGATTTACAATTCTTATCAATAATGAAAAACAAGAGTTGTAATTTCTTTTATATCTATTCAAAAAAAAAAAAAACAAAATATAATGAAAAAGCAAGAAAAGGGATCTAACTTCTCAGGAGATTGTAGGGACTCGTTTAGATTGACGGTCGCAAGCCATGTGTGGACTTCGCTATCATCCTTCGATGAGAACAAATGTTGTTTTTGATTCGCTTTGCTCGGCTTAAACCTCAAATTTTTAGAGGACAAAGACCAAGCGGAGGTCCTTTGTTCGATAAAAAGCCGAGTAAACGGGCTGAAAAGTCACGTCTGAGCCATAGAGAAGGAGGAGACGTCCTTGGGGGGAGTGACCCCCCAAGGGACTTTTGGTCACCTTGTAGCTGTGGTCGGTGCCAAACTTCTTCAATGGAGGAGAGATTGTTGTAGCAGCTTTGGCAGAATTCTCTTTTTTGTATAGATTTTTGATCAATTTTTCCGGATCTCGTTTCCTTTGGAATGACCCCACTTTTATAGGCCTTTGGTAGCCATTAGGTGGGTTTATGGGCTTTAAATATATTAAAGCTACATAATGGGAGTAGTTACATGATTTAATTCATTATTTTTGTAACTCTTTTTCCTTGGCTTTTGATTGACAGATGGAGAATTAAGGGCCTTTAATTGCCCTTAAGCTCCATGATGAGAGGAGTTACACTATTTTATGCCGTGTTTGTGGCTAAGTTGTAACTCTCATTTGCTAGCTTCTGACTGGGCCGGCTGAAATAATGAGTCAATAACTGCAATTATTTGTCATAAAATGGGTCATTTAACTGCATCAAGTGGTCGTTGGGGCGCTTGAAGAGTTACGGGCTATGCCGCGTCTTTTGGAATTCTTCCTGTGATGGTCAATGATGGATCTTCATGCTGATCGATATCGGATGATCATGTAACTTTAGACATTGATTGCTACCAGTGGGCCGGTGCCATCTGTCCTTTCGATTTCTCGATCGATCGGGCAGAAAGTGTGCTTTCTTGGTCGGCCGATTGGCAGTTTCGAAGTGATCAATGATGATACGATGCTCTTGATGGCGGATCCATAATGTTGACGAAGATCGACGGATTCCGGGCCTTAAAAGTCAGAATTTTGGAAAACCACAGGGGCCAGACATCTCGAAATGCGAAAAGGGACCGAAAAAGGTCATTCGCCAGTGACCGTGGGGCAGGGTCGCCAGTGACCGTGGGGGATTTTTCCCCTTTTGGTCGTGGTCTTTTGGTCGTTTCACCGATTTTTCCAATTCTTTTTCCTGTGGTATTTTTCCTGACATTTCTATACATGTTTTGGCCTGATTTCCCTGTAGAAAACTTGACGAAAAGCCTTGCATATTGGAGATCAAAGTTTCTAATTTTTTGGAAAAGGCACAAACTTTGTCACGCAGAGCTGTTAATTTGCCGTCAGAAGCCAAAACTAGGTCAAACGATGTCGGAATGACTTAAAGTTTGAGGTGAAGCCTTCTGACCAATAGATAAGAGTAACCATAGGCTTTTGTTTGAGTTTTGAAGTCATGTGAGGTCTTGTCGCCAGTAGACTTGATTTTGTTGAGAGGGAGATGCCGCGCTTTGATGTGCAGTAAACCGATGTCCGATTGACTTGAAATTTAACAAGGAGCCTATTGGAGTTATTTTGAGACGATCCATTAGCTTTGATTTAGAAGTCATGGTCCCGGGGAGCTCCACAACCGGGTGGCCTGATTTGGCTTCTGAGAGTCAAAGTCCGGTCAAATGTTGTTTAAATGACCTGAAATTTGACATGTAGCCCTTTGGAAGCCTTTTGAAGTCACCCATGTGCTCTGTTTGATGAGCGATTGTCTCGGTGGTTCTCGCAGCCGAGATGCTTGATTTTACTGTTCAAGGGTTAATGTGGGGGCAAACATTGTCGATTCAACCTGCAACTTGAAATGGAGCCTTTTGGAGGTATTTTGAGACCATCCATAAGCTCAGATCGAAGATTTGATGTCTTCGATGCTTTCGCCGCTAGGAGCGCCTGTTTAGTTGCCAGAGGAGTGAACTTAGGCCAAATGATGCTAGAATGGCCCAAAACTTGACGTGTACTCTTCTTTTGGCTGTTTTGAAGAATCTTGCAGTTTTTGTTTGATTTTGACAAGATTTGATGCTTGAAGTAGCATTGCCTGTTTATGGTAGGATGCGGCTTCATGTAGCTTCTAGATGTCAAAGAGGCAAAGTGACATTTTTTGTGTCAACAGGGTAGTTGGGCTTAAATCTCAGGGGATGGACATCCAAAGGGGTGCTCCTCCTATATATAGCCCCATGACACCTCCTCTTACTAATAATTAATAGAAGAATCACTTCCAAAAGAATTAGTAACCTTTTCTTCTTACTATTACCACTATTAGAAGTCTCACTTCCAATAGGAATAGTAACTTTCTATTTCCTTTCCTTTTTTAGTTCAAGTAGAATTAGTAATAATCTAATCTTGGGCTAACATGGGGACCATTAGGGATTCTATAGAAAGCTGGCTCCAACTGAGACACCGCAATGCAATCCGAGCCCATAGTTAATTGCATATAACTCCACTATTTAAATACAATTGAACTCTAGCCTTAGGAATTAATTACAAGAAGACCATAAACTTCCCTATGACCATAAGTAGGCCCCTCTATCTTTATCCATGGATCAATTGGATTAAATATGTCCCTTCCAATCTTAGATCCATCTCTTATTATCCTTTAGACCCAATTAATTACAGTGATCATCAGTACCATCCAATTAACTCTTAATTGAGATGGGCGTGCACTTACTAATGATAAATCTATGAATTGGCACAAGGGGATAATGAAGATAGATTCCATCTTGACCATTGGATGTTCCCACAGTCCTACTACCACGTACCCAAGACACCGAGGTGTTGACCTACAGTTGGACTCACTCATTAGTGATTCAAAGCAAATGAAGAGATATAAATTTGAGTTCATCAATGTCTTAGGATTAATGGCCCATTGCTAGGGAATTACGAGAGCAGACCTTAAAGTATAGATAGTGTTTTATAAGGTGCTTCTTATGGTCCATCAATACATCCAATGTACCAACACAATGATCCAGAGTTTTACCTCTGATAATCGAGACAAATCATACTATCTCATAGTGATCAAAGTGCTGCAACCTTGTCAGATGAGATGCTCAATCACATCACCAGTTGTGAATCAATTTAAGTATATGATTTGTGATATATGTCTCCCGTATGTGGATCTCATCCACACACATGTGCACATCTAATATACTTGGGGGCTCTGGCTCATCTCATGAACTATCATGTCATATGTATTGGTTATGTACATAAAGTAATAAAACACCATTCATCTCATGAAAGGAATGCATGATTTTATTGATAAATAAATCAATTTATTACATCATCCACTGGATTGAGAGAACATAAACTAAAAGACTAATGTGTCAAATTTGAACCGTCTTTCGTCACATATCTCGAGAAATTTGTAAGAAAACCATGAACCACTAGATTCATAAAATGTCTATTTCAAACTATATGTTTATCTTACCAAACAATCTATTCATAAAACATCTATTCCAAACGTCTCCATTTGAAACAAATATATATACGGTTGTATTTTATATATATAAGATTTTTCAAACAGGCCCAAAGTTTCTCTTTTTATTAGTTTCTTCGCTATTATTATTTACTTTTTTATCTTTTCATTTTTATGTGTATCTTTCTAGTTAGGGTTAAGGTTTTTTTTTTTTTTTTTTTAGTTTTTTTTCCTCTATTATCTTTTTGTTTGTTGGTTGAATTTGTGTTATTATTCCTTTTGTGGGAGATATGTGCTATATGTTGCATTGTCAATCTCAAGCCCAGATAAAGAAGGGTTAAGGTCCTATTCACACTAGTGTTGGTGTCGAGAACTCAATGCTCGACAACAGTGTAGAAAATATAATGAATTGGATTTCTTCTTGATATAACTGTCGGCCGTGCCCTAGCCGGGTAGGGGCCAGGTAATGCAGGCCTTCTAAGGGTCTTGGCCCCTCTTAATTAGGCCCATGCCACATATGTCAGGAGTAGTCCAAGCCTGGCCGGGCCCAGCCCTTTGACAATCCTAGGCCAACCTGACCTTATTGAACTGACCTATAAGGGTTCAATTTGACCCTTTTCACATTTGATATGGACTCTGATAGATATTTCAACCCAATTAACGAATGGTATTTTAAGCCCATGATCTGTGGTGATCCAATCCATATGTAGATCCAACCTAAGTAACAATTCAACCCAGTAAAGTTTCTTGTTGAAGTAGAAGAAAAGAAAATCATTGAGTTTGTCTCTAAACAATCCAATTTCAGCTTAGATCAAGTACGTTTCAGCTTACTTAGAACATGCTTTAGCTCGACTTAGGGATATTCAAGTCCTTATGGCCACACTACCATAAGGTGTGATTTATTTAAGGGCCCAAATCTAATTTCAAGGCCTTTCAGCCTGTAGTCTAGGCTCATAATCATCAAATCCTATACTTCTAAGCTGTGTCCAGGCCTTGTTCAGTAGTAACAGTACTAAGCAATCTTATCTCCTTATCTTTTTTTTAAGCTTTCAAGATCAATTTGCCTATAAAGTCTAAAAATGTCACCTGTGTTATGAAAGAGAGAGACTAAGAAAAGAAGATTAGGGGGAGAAGAGAGCCTTTTCCTTTATCTCATTAACTGAGTACAAATAAAAAGGTAGAGAGGCCTATTTATAGGCAAACTAACCCCACAAGAGGGGAACCCTAATTCTAATCTTAACTCATCTCAAGTGGGCATCTACCCAAGATCCATATCTTATAACACTCCTCCTTGGGTGACCACCATTCAAAGATAGTTCCCTCATTAAAAACCTTGCCAAGGAAAAACCCAATGGGAAAACACCAAAGCAAAGGGAAAAAGAGTGCAACATTTTTCAAGATCATTGAACTGGTGTTGGACGTGCATAATGCTGCCTTGTTAAAACCTTAACTAGGAAAACCTAGTGGGATAAAACCTAGAAAAGGAAAAAGAGTACAGCGCACAGATGTCCTGGGTAGCATACTTCAGGATGCCCCCTAACACTCACCCTAATAATAGCAACCATTCACATAGTTTGATTATGAACTCTACGCAGGCCAATCTCATGTACAAACTTCTGGAATAATGATTTTGGCAAATATTTGGTAAACATGTCAGCCAGGTTGTTACTCAAACAAACTTGCTTAACTTTAATTTCTTTGTTCTTCTAAAGTTCATGAGTGAAGAAGAACTTCAGTGCTATATGCGTAGTCTTGTCTCCTTTAATGAAACCTTATCGAATCTGTCTTATGCATGCTTCATTATCTTCATAGATAATATTTGGGATACCTGCAATATATAGTAATTAACAAGAACTACGAACATGCTGAATCAAAGATCGTAGCCATACACATTCCCTACTGGCTTCATAAAGAGCCAAAATCTCAACATGATTGGAGGAAATAGCTACCAAAGTCTGTTTAGTGGAACGCCAAGAAATGACGGCATTACCATTAAGAAACACGTAACCTGTAATCGAATCTTATTAGGATCATAAAGATAACCCGAATCTGCATATCTTATAAAACTAGAATCTCTACGATCGTAAGAATAAAATATTCCTAAATCAGTTGTTCCGTGCAAATATCGTAGGATGTGCTTAATACCAATCCAATGCCTTTGAGTTGGTGCGGGGCTATACCTAGCAAGTAGATTAACAGAAAATGCAATATCTGGTCTAGTGCATTGTGCCAAGTACATTAAAGCTCTAATAGCACTTAAGTATGGTATTTCAGGACCCAATACCTTTTCATTTTCCTCGATGGGATGGGATGGATCTTTATTTATATCAAGAGAACGGACGACCATGGGGGTGCTTGATGGATGTGCCTTGTCCATACCAAATCGTTTTAAAACATCTCGATATAATTAGATTAATGGACCAACATCCCATTAGAATTTCTCTTGATTTGCAATCCGAGACAGAATCTCGTTTTTCCAAGGTCTTTCATTTCAAATTCTTTCTTTAAATAATCAGCAATTTCTTTGAACTCTTCTGGAGTCCCTATCAAATTTATATCATCCACATAAACTGCTAATATTGCAAATTCCTTCAAGAATTTCTTTATAAATAGACGCGGGCAAATGAGATTGTTTTCATACCCCATTTTAGACAAATATTCATTAAGACGATTGTACCATATTCTTCCGGATTGCTTCAAGCCGTACAATGATCGCCTTAATTGGATTGAGTACGTACTCCTTGGCTTTGCTTCAGGCAAAGGAAATCTTTCTGAGATTTTCATGTGAATTTCTGTATCTAAGTCCATATACAAGTAAGCAGTCACAACATCCATAAGTCTCATCTTTAGATTTTGAAAAAATGCTAAACTTATCAAATATCTGAATGTTGTTATATCCATAACAAGGGAATATGTTTCCTCATAATCAATCCTAGGATTTTGCAGGAAACCTTGTGCCACTAATCGTGCCTTATATATGGTAATTTCATTCATGTCATTCCTTTTTCTTACAAACACCCACTTGTAATCTACAGGGTTAACATCTTTTAGGGTTTGTATTATGGGTCCGAACACACCACGTCTGTTAAGAGACTCTAACTCTGTTTTGATGGTACTTTCCCATTTTGGCCAATCCTTTCTTTGTCCACATTCATTTATAGAACGTGGTTCTGTGTCCCAATCACCATCATCATTTTCCTTTGATATTTGTGTAGCCACCGCATATGCAAATGCGTCATTGATGATAATCTCATTTCTATTCCATCTCTCTCTTGAATAATTATAATATATAGAGATCTCTTCATTTTTTGGTACTGGTGCCTCTTCAAGGGTTTCCAAAGTCTCACGAGGGACTTCCATTATTCTAGAGAGAACGGACTTTAACGTAACCTCTTTAGGAGCGTTATGTGCCTTTTCGGGAGGAACCTCTTTAGGACCGTGACATGCCTCTTTGAGAGGATATGATGATGATTGCTCATTTCTCCTTTTCCGCGGAGCTGAATCCTTTGATCCTATAGGTCTGCCACGCTTTTGGTGTATCGCAGATTCTTTTGCTACTTTATTTTGATTTCGTCCTACAGGGACATTAATCCTAACAGGTGCATTCATAGCTGGCACATGTGACTTCGTAACCTTTGCTGCATCGTTAAATGCATCAGGTAATCTGTTTGTAATTTCTTGCAAGTGCAAAATTCTCCGTACTTCATTCTCACATTGCAAAGTTCGTGGATCCAGATGAGACAGAGTGGAAGTATTCCATGTTAATTCTCGCCGTTCTTCAGGAACGAGTTGTTCTACAGGAACAATACGTTCTTTAGTAACTATTTTCTCCCCCTAACGGCTGGAATATTGTCTCATCGAATTGATAATTTGGAAAATGAGCAGTGAAGACATCTCCTATCCTTGGTTCTAGATATCGAATAATCGAGGGAGAGTCATAACCTACATATATTCCGAATCTACATTGTGGTCCCATCATAGTATGCTTGGGAGGTGGTATTTGGATTTGAACAGCACAACCAAACTTGCGCAAGTAAGAAATATTGGGTTAATGTCCTGATATAAGTTGTGTAGGAGAATATTAATGATAGGCCGTGGGTCGAAATCGAATTAACATTGCTGCATGCAACACAGCATGTTCCCAAGCACTAACTGGTAATTTGGACTGTATCAGCAGAGTCCTAAAAATAAGTTGGATGCGCTTGATCATGGATTCAGCTAAGCCATTCTGGGTCTGGACATGGGGGCCAAGATGTTCGACTACAATTCCTAGAGATGAACAAAAATCATTAAAAACCTGTGATGTAAATTCGCCTGCATTATCAAGTCTTATAGATTTAATGGGATAATCAGGGAAGTGAGCCCTCAGTTTAATTATTTGAGTTAATACACATGCAAATGCTACGTTCCTCATTGAAAGCATGCAAACATCTGACCAATGGGTGGGGGATGGGTCCACAAATGTCACCTTATATCCTTTGTAGAAAGGATGGGGATTTGTATGCAACTTTAGTAAGAGATGGTTAGGTGGTCAATTTTCCTTGTGAATATGGGGTACATAAGTACCCACTAGGTATGGTAAATTGATGGTTATCTAAGGAATGCCCCAAAGAGTTTTCTACGATTTTTCTCAACATAGTAGCCCAAGTGTGACCTAATCTATCATGCCAAAGTTGTAAAGTCTTAGGATCACTAAGCTTCGGGCTTAGTTTAAGCTTTGGTCTTGACTTTGTTGTTTTGCTCATAATTGAATGTGATTCAACGCTGGAGATTGTCGTGTAATATAACCCTGAGGAGAGTGTATTTAGTTTTTCTAGTATTTGCTTCTGGCTTCCAATACTAGTAACGATGCATAAGTATTCCTTGTTACCTTCACTTACAGTCTCAATGTGGTACCCATTATTCTGATGTCTTTGAAACTAATCAAGTTTGTTCGGGAACTTCTTGAGAGCAAAGTATCTTTAATGAATAGATGGGTACCATTAGGTAACATCATATGGGCTCTTCTGGAGCCTTCAATTATCTGTACAGGTTCAGCTATGGTGGATGCCTTTCGTGGAATGAACATCAATTCTAAGAAAAATTTCTGATTTTTCATAATGATGTGTTTTGTGGCACTATCTACCAAATAGAGATTGCCCTCAGTTCCATGATCCATACCTTAAAAAAAAATAATAAAAAAAATATAACTATGCAATCACATGAGTAAAATTGAAATAAATAAAACATTCACCATAAATTAGGACATTAATAAAGTTTTCCATCAAAACAGAAAAGTCTAAGAAACATGCATCTCAAATGAACTAACAAAAAGGCTTGTGACGTTCAAAGAATCATGAGTCTTCTAGACCATGCCCGGGGGTGCCCCCAAAAGATTATTAAATGCCTCATTCTCTAGATGCTGGTTGACCTCATCCTTAAAGAAGTCACGAGTCTTCATGTTTGTAATGTCAACTGGAGGCCTCTCTGATGTCATTATATCCCAATTCCAGCCTTCCAGATCATTTATCTCCGTTGAATGAATAGATGCCTTGTATTCTTTATATTGTTCCACCACTTCCTTTGGTGCACAGCAAGTGCGGACTAATGCCCATTTCTTCCACATCTGTGGCACGTGTCATCAGGACGGTGGGAAGGATTAGCTAGTGGATTCTGATTGTTCTTATGCTGAAGGGCAGACCACTTTTGGTGATTTTTGAATTTTGGTGGATGACCTTTAAAACCACCTCGCTTGGAGGAGTTATTTCGTCCACCTCTACTGGAGGATTTATTTCTTCCATTCCCCCTATATCTGCCTTTATTTGAGCTAGGACTGACATTTGTTTCAGAAACTGCCGAAGATCCAGTTGGTTCGAAGTTATGATTTTTTATCAATACTATGGAATTCTATTTAGCGACTAGAAGACATGAGATAAGTTCTAAATATTAGGAGAAACGTTGCTCTCGATACTGCTGCTACAGGAGCACATTTGACGCATAAAAAGTTGATAACATTTTCTCCAACTTCTGCACCTCCAAAACCTTTTCACCACATAATCTTAATTTGGAAACAATATTGAAGAGAGTAGAGTTGTATTCAGATACTGTTTTACAATCTTGTAATCTCAGGTTTAACCATCCATCTTCTGGTGATCATACCCATCCTTTAGAGATTTCCATAGGCCTGCTGGGTTTTCCTTAGTAAGGTATTCATTTTTGAGGTCGTTATGTATGTGATGGCGCAAGAAGATGAGGTTTAACCATTCATTCTGGGCAGTTGGTAGTATGACCATCTTCTGGTGATCATACTCATCCTTCAGGGATTTCCATAGGCCTGCTGAGTCTTCCTCAGTAAGGTATTCATTTTTGAGGTCGTCATGTATGTGATGGCGCAGGAAAATGAGGGCAAATGCCTTTTCTTTTGGGGACATCTTATTACTTTTCTTTATGGTCTATCATTGTTTTTTGGATTGCAAGTGGATTTTAGCATCCAATTGCCAAGATAAGTAATTGTCCTCATTTATGTTAAGTGCTTTATAGTCAAGTTTAGCCAGATTTGACATCATGCAACAACTGTGATAAGAGATATATATGAAGTTAACTGTATGCAGATAGTCAATAAAGTAAAAGGGAAAAACAATGAAAATTTAACATCAGAAATAAATTAAGGAAGGAATTAATCATAAAAAAAATTAGCCAATGAAAAGTTTAGAACATCAAGTTCTCCACTTTGAGAATCAAAACTGCTGGTTTTGTAAAGATTCCAGGCTTGATTTAGGACTTCAGGTTCATCAGAACTATATGTTCTGTCAAATCTTCAGGTTTGAAGTAGAACTTCTGGTTTTAACAATTGATAAGAACTTCTGGTTCTATCAAAACTTCAGGTTTAATTTTATGGCTTTAAAATTTTATGGATATGAATCTGCAGGTTCATATCATTATTCCAACTTTTAGGACTTCTGGTCTATAGATCAGTGAACTTCAAGTTCAAATTTAGAACTTCTGGTTCTATTTTGTGATCCATTCATAGTATTTATAATTTTTTTTTAAAAATAAAATAAAATATTACCCAATGGCCAAGACAAAGAAAATGAAGGATGCCATTAGGAACTTTAGGGGACGACCTGATGAAGAGTTTTCTCAAACTTGGAAAAGGTTCCATGATCTTCTAGTCAAATGCCCACACCATGGGCTTGACAAGGCCCAGTTGGTCCACTTTTTCTATTGAGGACTAACCATTGCGCAACGTACCCTGATTGAGTCATGCACAAAGGGAAATTTATGAATCAAACTCCCAATCAAGCGTACGACTTCCTTGTAGAGCTGGGTAAAAATTCTCAAAACTGCAGTAGCAATGATGGAGGATATGAAAGAGAAGAGATAGGGTCAAGAAAACATGGACTTTATAAGATGAAAATAGAGTCCATGTTGGATCATATGGTCTTAATCGATTAGATGATGTAATAAATTGATTTATTTCTTTATTTATCAATATAATTGTGCTTTCCTTTCATGAGATGAATGATGTTTTATTACTTACTTGCACATAACCAATACGAATGACATGTTAGTTCATGAGATGAACTGGAGTCCACAAATATACTAGATGTAATACATGTGTATGGATGAGATCTACATACATGAGACATGTGTCGCAAATCTTATACTTAAATAACGTCACAACCAGTGATGAGATTGGGCGTCTCATCTGACAAGGTTGCAGCATTATGATTACTATGAGATAGTGTGATTTGTCTCAATCATTAGAGTGTAAGACTCTAGATCATCATGCTGGTACATTGGATGTATTGAAGAACCATGAGTAGCACAATATATAATACTATTTTTACTTTAAGGTTTGCTCTCATAATTTCCTAGCAACAGGCCCTTAATCCTGAGACATTAATGAACTCGAGTTTTTATCTATTCATTTGCTTTGAGTCATCAATGAGTGAGGTCAATTGTAGGTCAACACCTCAATGTCTTGGGTACATGATAGTAGGACTGTGGGAACATTCAATGGTCAAGATGGAATCTATCCTCATTGTCCCCTTATGCCAATTAATGGGTTTATCATTGGAAAATACGCACCCATCTCAATCAAGAGTTAATTGGATTGGTACTGATGATCACTATAATTAATTAGGTCTCAAGGATAATAAGATATGGATTCAATTTGGTGGACAAGTCCAATTAATCCATGGATATAAATGGAAGGGCATACTTGTGGTCATATGGAAGTTTAGGGTCTTCTTATAATTTATTCCTAAGACTAGAGTTTAGTTGCATTTATATAGTGGAGTTACTTGCAATTAACCGTGGGCCCCCAGATTGCATATGAGATGTGGGGTCGGGGTGTCCCAGTTGGAGCCAACTTTCTATAAAATCCCTAGTGGTCCCCACGCTAGCCCAAGTTATTAGATAGTCACTAATTATATTTGAACTTTAAAAGGAAATAGAAAGTTACTAATCTCTTTTGAAGTAAGACTTCTAATTGAGATAATAGTAAGTTACTATTTCTATTGGAAATGAGACTTCTAATAGTGGTAATAGTAAAAGGAGAATATTACTAATTATTATGGAATTAGGACTTCTAATAATTATTAGTAAGAGGACATGCTTTAGTGCTATAAATAGGGGAGGACCCCTTTGGACGTACACATTGGAATTCATGCCCATTGTGCAAGTTTGCATGCCCACTTACTGTCTCCTTCTTCTTCTAGTTCTCTTCCAGTTTTGCCTTAAGGTTCTAGCTGTTTTCTATTAGAGATCCCACCTGTAAAACCCCGACCCGAGTAATCTCGATTAGCGCTAATTAAGTTTTGTGTTAGTTCTAAGCGAGATTAGTGTATTCTGGTTAAGTTGGGAATAAAATACTTTTCAATAGCTTTGGGGAGTTTTGAGTGCCTTTTTAATTAGTGGGACCCTTTGGTGGTTCTTTTTATGACTTTTTGTATACATGGGGGATTATTCGAGTTCCGATAATTTGTGTTTTGGCTCTGTTTGACTCATCTCATTAATCTATACAACTTTCATGTTAGTCCCGTGCCCGTTTGAAACCTCGAAACCCGACTTTCCCAACATCGAGGATAAAACAGTCTTTTCACACCAAATCTGGACACAAAACTCCTCAAAGAGATACCCAGGGATATCAATGTCTTCATGAGATGTTGTGGCTTGGTCGGTAAAGCGACTTTGCAGCTATGGTGTCAACTGTCTCATAGGAGCGGTAGGATCATACCCCAACCCATATGAAGACTTGCCTTTGTGAAGGTGGATTTTCCAATCTTCTGGTTGACTTTTGGTCAGGGTGGGTTCCAATGGTGTGAGAATACCACGGCCACCTCCCAAACCAGTCGGATTTTGAGCGTCGTAGCCCATTTTCTTCATGATAGCTTGTGCCATTGGACTATACAAGGATAGCTGAGGTATACCTTTGTTTTGGAAAGGTTCAAGCAAATAGTTCAGTGGAGATGCTCCTGATCTGTGGAAGTAAATCACTTTTTCTTCTGGCGAAGTTGCCGGAATAACAAAGGAAGCAGACGTAGGGTCTTCTATGTCTGCAGGTGTCTCCAATGAAGTGAGAGCGGGCTGATCTTGCTGAGTATCAGCTTGGCTTGATGCTATGTCATCTTCTGGCTCTGACTCCGAGTCTGTGTCATGCATAATAGACACAAAGGAGACAGTGAACTTGCCCCCAGCCCTTTGTTTTGTCTTCTTTACTTTGGTAGTGATTACCAAAGGCTTTGGAGATTTGAAGGAGACGACGAAGGGAGCTTGGCCGCTTACTTCGAGTTTAGTGGAGGGTTTGTTTACCTCTGATGATTGCTGAGGAGCCTTGCCTTTATCTTTCTGGAGACTGTCGGCAAAGTGAATTGTTTTTTCCTCCTGTTCTTCTTTTCCATCTTTGTACATTTGAGCATCTGCAAAATGGACATCTCTGCCTTTGAAGGGTTTTTTGTCTGCAAACACTCGGTTATCAAGCCATCGTTGCCAACGAACTTGATGCACTGATGTAGAGTTGAAGGGACGACACCATTCTCATGTATCCAGGGGCGTCCAAGGAGTATATTGTAGCATGAAGGGGTCCTTATTGCATACACGGTGACTTCAGAAATAAGATCACCGATTTGCAATTTGAACCTGATTTTGCCGATAGGCCTTTGAGCGCTCCCGTCATATCCGAAGATGGATACGGACGTGTGACTCAGTTTGCTAGGTGGGATGCCCAGCTCTTCGAGTGCCGAAGTAGAGATGAGGTTGAGTGCAAAACCTCGATCGATCTAAACTCTGTGTACTGGCATTTCTTTGACGTACCCCGTAAAGTACAAGGGACGGTTGTGCTTTGTTTCGCCTAGGAGGAGGTCATCCTTGTCGAAGGCAATTGTTGCACTTGCTGCTTTTTGTACCGAGAGGCATTCATTGCTTGATCCCTCGGTTTTCTTCTTTTCTCCCTTTGAGGGAGTATTTGATTTTTTGACCCTATAGTCCATTTCAATTTGTAGGACTTGTGGGGCATGCTTGTCGACATCCGCATTCAGCCTTTGTAATTCTAAAATGAGACTATCACGAGTTTGTGGAGACATTCGTAATAAGTCAAGGATGTGCAGACGTGCAGATATGTGTTTGAAGTACTCAATCAAGTCGTACTTCAAAGCCTCCTTCGGGCCTGCATTTTTATTATTATTGCCACTTGGGGCGCTTACAACTTGCTTTCCCGAAGGATTTACATAAGAAGAAGAGGGTTGGTTGTAATTTTTGTGGTAATCCCGGCCAGCACGGGTACCTCTACCAACTTCAAGAGCTTCTAGAGAAGGGTCTTCTTTTGGAAGATCACTCTTAGGATCAAGGGGTCGATCCTTGTCATTTGCTGAAGACGTCTCTGTAGCAGCATTGGCGTCTTAAGTGATTGTGTTGCACGGAGCAATTTCCAGGAACAAGTCCTGAACAACATCCGACAACCTTTCTTTATTAGTCTAGACATCGTCTATGAGATCGGGTATCCGGGACCAATCGACTGGGTTTTCATTGAAGAAGATTCCGTTAGCAGGAGTTTCTTCAAGATGATCAACCGGGAGAGGCCTGAGTTCCGATGCCACAGCTTCAGGAGACGAGGGCTAAGAGGATGATATCTCAGTGGAAGTCACCTGAGAGGATGTAGCTCCGGAAGATACGCTACCGGTTGGGGAGTACGTGTCTTCGGAAGCTTCAAAGGCACTGTCGTCCTGAGCTATTGCATTGCAGGTTATCCTGACAGGAGATGCCCCTAGTGTAGACTGTTGGGAATCGGACTCATCCTCAGATGTAAGAGGATCATCGATCCAACTATTTTCTCCATTTTCAGGAGTTGAGGGAGAAAGTTCCCGTTGATTTTCAGGGACTTCCAGTTCTAGATCATGACGAAGATTGATACGATCCTGCTCCTGCTCTATGGTAAGATGTTGCAAGATTCTTGCATATTCTTCAAGATCAGGCATGGGAGCCAAATCTTCTTCGTCATTTGCTCCTTGTGGTTCGCCCATGTTGGGTTCCACCGGAGCATTGGTTGGTGCTGGATCGACAGTATTTTCTTGAACAGGGCCCTGGTCTTCTTCATCATCAGACCAAGATCCTTGTGGCTGTAATGGGTTATACCAGATTACTGGCATAAGATGAGACTCGTGAATCCATTCCTCGTCGGAGAGGTATTCTCTTGTTTCAAGGGATTCTTCCCACTCATCGATATCACTGGCAGTATCACTGGACTCGTATCCATTCATGGAGAATCCAACTACCGAGTTGTAAGAGTATGATGCCCCTTGCACATTTTCATTTTTGTATAGAGGTGGCATGAAATCATCAAGGGTGAATTTTCTTACCGCCTTTGAAGTTTTGGGAAGGGATTCTTCCGTCGCCCCTAGTGAAGCAGTGGAAGAGGCTTTTGCCTTTTCAAGGACTTCTTGTTTTGGTTGAGACTTCTGCTGCTGTTTGAGCTTGCGGAGTTGTCTCTTGGCTTGCCTTCGCTGCTGAGCGGTCAGATTTGTTTTGACGATCTCCCAATTTTCATCATCTAGGAGATCAGAATGCACCCATATAGGTTGTCCATCTGATGTTGGATAGGGAACCAATTCTTGGGACGCTTGAGCCATTTTTATCACCTTGAATGAAGTAGTGATCTTCTCCTTCGGTGACTTTGAAGTTTGCCGACATGACACCTTGTTGACAGAAGTGGAGCCGTAGTTTTTGTCAAAAGTTATGACTCCGTTTTTCCACATCTCATTGATCTTCTCTCTCACAACCAAGCTTTGATTGAGAGGAATGGACAGTATCGGGGATCATTGGTTTTGCCAACATCTCCCGGTCTTTTGGGCTCTGGCAAAATGAGTTTTCCATTTGCTAGGAGAACCTCAAAGATTTCTTCAACATCTTCATCGAACGGATATTTCTTTTCTACACGTTCTTTGAAGGCATCAGAGAGTTCAGGCCTTTTACCTGCAGTTTTATTTTCAGGTTTCTTTGGCTGCTGAGGAGCTGACTTAGTCTGCACATTGAGAACCTCCTTTTTCTTTGGTTTTGAGGTTGTAATAGCAGTCAGCTCTTTCTTTGATGATTTCTGACTGTTGAGGTCTTTGATCACCATTTCAGCTTCCATGGAAGCTTCGAGGAGTTCTCCCAGGTTCTTTGATTTGTTGCCGATGATCATGGAGCGAATTTTTGCTCTCATATTGTTACGGCAGATGTCGACTAGCGGCGCTTGTGGCAGTACATCTGAGCATTTGTACGCCATTGCCTTCCATTTGTGAATGAAGTCGTATGTTGACTCATTCTCTCCCTGTTTTAGGCTGCAGAGTTGAGCCATTGTAACAGGATGATCCTCACCTTGGAAGTGGGTCAGGAAGCGTGTCTCTAGCATAACCCAGTTCTGAATGGAGTTCTCCAGCAGAGTGGAGTACCAATCAAAGGCTGTACCTTTTAGGGTACTTGCAAAGAGACGAATTTTGAGGGCATCTTGATCCGCAATAGCTCCCGTCAGGATCTTGAAATGGATGACATGTTGTCTGGCTGAACCTTTCCCAGTATATGTCTGGAGAGTAGGTTGCTTGAATTTTGTAGGGAACGGAACCGAGTCCATCCATAGAGGGTAGGGTGGCTTGATCCCATGTTCCTTCAATGTATCATCTTCTTTTGCTTTTGCGAGGATATCGTCCACGTCCTTTTTGGTAAGGGCGCGTGACTCATTGTTTTCTGCATTGCCCTCATCATCTTCATGATTCGGAGGGGTTTCGTTGTTAGGTGGCGGACGCTGTAAAGTGAGAATGAGGTTTTCCATCAAAGCCTCAATTCTCTGTTGTCCTTGCTCCAACTGCTGGATGCGTGTGGTTACGTCATCAGGTGGTGAAGGCGGCTCAGAACTTGTAGCCAAGACGTTCATCCCTCGGGATTCAAACGAAGAAATCGTCCTGGTGACTGAGCTAGGGCTCATTCTTCTGGATGAAGAATTTGAGGAGTGGTTACTCCGATGTCCTCGACTTGGAGGAGTAGAGGATTCTTCCAGATGTGTTCTTGTCCGAGAGACACTGCGAGTCACTGGACGTCTAACACTGATTTTGGTTGCTGACTTCTGGCATTTTCTGGTTTTGCCAACCATATGAACAGCAATGAATTGGTCGGGTCTTTCTTTTTCGACCCATTTGTTTGAGACGTGGAGAGTAGAACGCTGGGTTCTTTGTTTCTCGAGTCTCTTTTGTCGATATGCAGTGCGGCGACGCATACGACGAGCAATTTGAGCTTCAGTCAGCTCTGGCTGGGCTCTAGCGATGAATGATGTAGTCCCTCGTGCGCAGCAGCCGAGCTTATCTTCTTTGAAGCTTGGCAAGGACAGAATCTGGATGCGGTCCTTTGTCTGTCGCAGTGAAGACTTGAATTTTGCGAGCTCAGCCCCTGTTGAGATGAAGGGTCGACTCCCGGGAGTGCAGGCTTCAGCATGTTTTTGCATAGGCCTAACGATGCAGGATTTGATTTTTGGCTTGTAGGAGCAAGCCGGCTCATGATGATTTTGTTTGTTTTTTGGGTGGAGGATAGGTTTCTCCTCTTTCATGTAAGAGAGAGGGTAGAACCGATTCTCCTTGAGAGGGGCCAGGTATGCTGGCTTTGCAGATGTTCGGGACCTCCGTTGCTTTGGCGAAGATCTCGGGGACCAAGTTTTGGTGTAAACCTGGTTTCTTGTGGGTTGAGGCTTCGTGGGAACGCCACGGGCTTCAGGCTTCTTGGTGTTCGCCCTTGGTGCCATTTTAGTGACACATTGCGGGGCGGTTTTCTGCTTCTTGGCAGGTACAGTGTCTTCTGCGGGACGTGGGAATGGTCCCAGCGATCCGAAGATGATGGTTCGGGGATTTGAAGTTGACCCGGTGTTTGGAGAGTTGTCGAGGGAGATGACGCTTCGGCAACTGGTAGGGCATTTATGCTTGTTTTGCTTATCTTGAAGCATAAGCAAGTACTTGTCCTCATCGAAAGTGATGGTCAATGAAGCTGCCATTGTTATTTTTGGAAAACTTATGAAACAAGACCAAATCCATTAGTAATCACAAGAATATGGTGATCATAAATGGAGAACAACTATGGTTTTGTCTTTTCAAATCACTTGAGGGGACATGGCCCAGCCCAAGGACGATGAAGAAGGCAAAAAGCCATAGAGGATACAATTGTTCTAAAATGCAAGTATGGTAGGCTCAGAGTCAGCGTTCTAGTGACTGCTAGAAGCAATTGTAGATCTTAATTCAAATTACCGAGAAGCAAGGCTCACTAGAGGTAAAATGATATAAGGTTGGAGATACAAATGTGTCGGTCATGAATACAGTAGACCCGAAAGGGCGTACTAGCACCGCTAGGCACAAATGTTACAAATCGCATCCTTGGAAAGGATACGAGATGGGATTTTTTGAAAAGTCAAATTTGGATTCATAAAGGAGAGCAACTGGTATTCCGATCCGAACCACAATTCAACATTTCTGCGAGCGTTAAATCCGAAAAGGAAGGAAACCAGAATTTCTCAAATGTGAATCCAGACGTGACGGAAGTTTTTTTTTTGAAAGGTCAAGATTGAATTCATCAAAGAGAGCAAATGGTGTTCTGTTCCGAACAAAGGCTCAACATTTCTGCTAGTGCTAAATCCGAAAGGGAGGAAACCAAAATTTCTCAACTCTGAACTCAAAAATGACGGAAGGTTTTTTTGAAAGGGTCAAGATCGAATTCATCATAGAGAGCAAAAGGTGTTCCATTCCGAACAAGGCTCAACATTTCTGCGAGCGCTAAATCCGAAAGGGAAAGAACCAAGATTTCTCAACTCTGAATTCAAAAGTGACAGAAGTTTTTTTTTTTTTTTTTTTTTTATTTTTTTAAAGATTTTTTTTTAAAAGGATTTCTTTTTTTTTAAAGGTGCACATAGATTTCCAATTCGATCTTATGAAACCTTAGTGGATAGATCAGCCCCCAGGTAAGGGTAGGATTCCTTAATGAACCCGTTTGGAGGACCCTTGCCTCGAACAGTCTAGCTGTCTCCACACTCTGGACAAGGCTTTTCTTAAATCCACTTTGGTCAAAGAACGCAACTGGTGGAACCTTGTGTTTTTTTTTTGTTATTTTTAACTCTTTTTTGAAAGGTTTTTTAATGAACTCATCAAAGAGAGCGAATGGTATTCCAATCCGAACAAAGGCTCAACATTTCTGCGAGCTCTAAATCCGAAAGGGAAGGAAACCAAGGTCTCTCAAATTTGAATTCAAAAGAGAGAAAACTAATAATTTTTTTGTCAAAAGTTATAACTTTTTTTTTTTGAAATCCCAATTGGACTCATCAAAGAGAAAAGATGGCCCAATCCCCGATATGAACGATAGCTGCAAACATTTCTGTGAGCTATCAAGTTCAAGAGGGAAGGATCAGAATTTCTCAAAGTTGAATCTTGAGAAAGAGAGATCATTTTTTTTTTTGAAATAGTTTGAAATGAAGGTGTTTTTTTTTTTTTTGAAATCCCAATTGGACTCATCAAAGAGAAAAGATGGCCCAATCCCCGATATGAACGATAGTTACGAACATTTCTGTGAGCTATCAAGTTCGAAGAGGAGAGGATCAAAATTTCTCAAAGTTGAATCTAAGAAAAGAAATCAGATTTTTTTTTTGAAGTGAGAAAGAACAATTGAAATCCCATCTCATATTTTTTTAGATGCAAAATGCAACATAGGCCACCAACTAGAAAGGAGCTAAGGAATCAAAGCATCACGTTCTCAAGTCAACGTGTCCCACCGGGTAAGCCAACTTGATGGACCCGAAAGGAATCTTCCGTCCTCTCCTTCTGCACCCCGGGGGCTCACCTGGGTCTCGGCGGAGGAGGGAAAATCTCGGGCATCAACATTTTTGTACGGGTATGCCAGATTTACTTTCTACTTGGAATTTGGAATGGTGATAATCCGGAGATTCACCTTCACAAGTGGAAAGGAAATCAATCCTTTTTTCTAACTCTTCAAATTGCATAAATATTAAGAAAAGAGACAAGTTTGTTTTTTTTAGAATGCCGTAGGAGGCGTTTTTGTTTGTTTGCCGTGAAAGGAGATTTTGCCCTGAAAGGGGATTTTACAAAACTCATCAAATATGAAAGACAAGAATTGTGATTTCCCTTTTTTTGTCTCTTTAAGAAATACAAACTACAATAGAAAAGTAAGAAAAGGGATCTAACTTCTCAGGAGATTATGGGGACACGTTGAGATCGACGGTCGCAAGTCATGTATGGGCTTCGTCATCGTCCTTCAATTGAGAACATGTGATGCTTTGATTCTTTGGCTTGGCTCCTAACCTCAGTTTTTTAAAGGACAAGGACCAAGAGAATGTCCTATATCCAATGAAAAACCGAGTAAACGGCTGAAAAGCCGCGTTTAGGCCATGTTGGAGAAGGAGGTGACCTTGGGGGGGGTGGCCCCCCAAGGGACGTTGATCACCTTGTGTTGTTCTTTGCAGCAGAGCAGCAGGACTTCGTCTGGATTTCTTTGGGAGAAGTGCAGAATTTCAAGTCGATAGATGTCGATGATCCTCTCTCTCTTGGAAATGGATCTCCTTTTATAGGCTTTTGGTAGCCATGGGGTGGTTATGGGCATTGATAGCCATGATGAGAGCATTGATGAGGAGTTACAAGTTGATTTTGTAACTCCTTTTTCATGGCTTGTGATTGGCCGACGAAGGTAGTGGGCTTTTAATTGCCTTTATGCTTCATGATGATGGGAGTTTCATGGGTTTAATGCCATGATTGCTTGGATTTGTAACTCCCAAATGCTTGAATCCGATTGGGCCGTCCAAAATAATGAGTTAATGACCGCATTAAGTTGTCATAAACGGGTCAATTAACGTCATTAAGTGGTCGCCCAGGCATGTGAAGAGTCGAGGGCCGCGCTGCGCCTTTTGAGATTCTTCTTGCGATCATCACAGGTGGATCCACGCATTGTTTGATGTCGGATTGCAGCGCAATCTCAGACATTGATTGATGTTGGTGGGCCAGTGACATCTGTTTTGTCGATTTCACGATCGGTCGGACAGAAAGTGCACTTTCTTGGTCAGCCGGTTGGCGATCTTGGAAAGATCGGTGATGATTTCATGCTTTTGACGGCGGATCCGAGATGTCGACGAAGATCAGTGGTTTTCAAGCATCAAAATTTGGATTTTCCGAAAATCACAGAGGCCGGAACACCGAAACGCAAAAATATCGAAAAACGATCAATTTGGTGCAAAATCCGGCGACCTGGATTTGCAGGGTCGCTGGGCCACCATGCACCCAGGGTCGCCGGCGACCTAAGGGTTTTTTGCCCTTTGGTCATCGAGCTTCGTTTTCGGCCGATTTTGCGTCTTTTTCGTTCCTTTTTTCTTCTGTATTTTTCTTGATATTTTTTCCTTAATTATTGACTTCATTTTCTTGGAGAAAACTTGACGAGAACCCGCGCGAAATCGGAGCACAAAGTTTGTCATTTTTCGGGAAAGCCGAAGACTTTGTAGCCGATTTTCCGTCAAGAGTCGAAACTAGGTCAAACGATGTCGGAATGACCTGAAAATTAAGGTGAAGCTTCTTGAGCAGTGGATAGGACCAACCATAGGCTTTTATTTGAGTTTTGAAGCCGTTTGGGGTCCTATCGATGCTTCACTTGATTTTGCTGCGGGGAAAATGCCGAGCTTTGATATGTGTCAAACGATGTCCGATTGACCTGAAATTTGAAACGGAGCCTATTGGAGTCATTTTGAGACGTTCCATCAGCTCCGTTTTGGATGTCATGGTCCCAGGATGCTCCGCCGCTGGTAGGCTTGATTTTCTCTCGGAGCATCGAAACCTGGTCAAACGTTGTCGGAATGACCTGAAATTCGACGTGCAGCCTTTTGGAAGCATGTTGAAGCCACTCATGTATTTTGTTTGATGAGTGATGGCTTCAGTGGTTCCCGCCGCCGGGAGGCTTGATTTTGCTGCTCAAGCATTGATGGAGGGTCAAACGCTGTCGATTTGACTTGAAATTTGGCATGGGGCCCTTTGGAGCCATTCTGGAGTCATCCGTAGGCTCTGATCAAAGTTTCGACGTCTTTGATGATGTCGCCGTCGGGAGTGCTTGTTTAGCTGTCGGAGCAGTGAAGTTGGGCCAAACGATGTCGGAATGGCCCGAAACCTTAGGTGTACCCCTCTTTTAGCTGTCTTGAAGGATCACTCAGTTTCTGTCTGATTCTGATAAGATCTGATGCGTGAAGTAGCCTTGCCTATTTTATAGCAGGATGCAGCTTCACGAGGCTTCTTGATGTTGAGAAGACATAATCACTTTTTTTGTGTCGACATCTCGCTTGATGAAGAAAGGCGTGGACTTTGTCTGGGATGCTGAATGTGAAAATGCATTTCAAGACATCAAAGCATACGTCACCAAACCTCCAGTGCTGGCTGCCCCTACAACTGGAAAACCTTTCATTTTGTACACAAGAGCTCTCGACCATTCTTTGGGTGCTCTGTTCGCACAAGAAAACGACGATGGAAAAGAAGCTGCTCTGCTCGCACAGCTCTAGCAGACTTCCTCGTAGAGCACCAATTGCCTAAAGATTCTCCACTCAGGGATGATCTCCCACACGAATTTGTCTACAACGTGGAAACTTCCTTATCAAATGCCTCATTGGACATGTACTTTGACGGCGCAACTATGTTCAAACAATGCAGCTGAGTACCACGCCATGATTGTAGGATTGGAACTCGCCCTCAAATCCGGCATCACCATGTTGGAAGCTTTTGGAGACTCTCAACTGATCGTCAACCAGATGAATCAGAAATTTGAAGTCAGGAAGCCTGATTTTCTACCTTACTACAACAAGGCGCAGTCACTTCAACAAAAATTCAACATCTGTCACATCACCCACATTCTCAGAGGTGAAAACATCCGTACAGATGCCCTGGCTGGACTCGCCGCATCCATGGCAATCCAAGGAGGGGAAAACATGCAAATCACAGTGTCAAAGAAGTATTCTCCCTCCTCTTAACACACACCAAGCAGTTGCTGAATGCCACCAAGTGGTTGGAAGTCGGATGTCCATCCTCAAACCTCCGATTGGCGACTGGAGAGATCCGTTCATTGATTATATCATGTTCGGAATCTTACCTGAAGATCCAAAAGAGCGGGTAAGTATCCAAAGACGAGCCCCGAACTTTTATTTGGATATACCTTCAAAAGCACTTTATAGAAAATTCTTCAACGGAGTACTTCTACGCTGCTTGTCACAACAAGAGGCTGAAGAAACTCTCAAAGAAGTACATGCTGGTCTTTGTGGAGCCCATCAGGCTGGTCCTAAGCTCTACAACCAAATAAAAAGGCTAGGTTATTAGTGGCCTACCATGGTAACTGATGCAATGCAATTTGCCAAGCGCTGCCAAAAATGCCAGATTCATGGAGATTATGTCCACATGCCTCTAGAATGGCTACATCCAACAGCAATCTCATGGCCTTTCGAAGCCTGGGGTATGGACATCATAGGTCCTATCTCTCCCCCATCAAGAAAAGGTCATCGCTTCATCTTCGCCGCTACGGATTATTTCTCCAAGTGGTCAGAAGTATTTGTGCTCAGCGAAATGAAGACCTCATCAGTCCTTCAGTTCTTGCGCACCAACATTATTTGTCGCTTCGGTATACCTAAAAGATTCATCCATGATAACGGACCACAATTCCGGGATCACAGATTCTACAGGTTCTGCGACAAGTACAAAATCCAAAGTTGTCCTTCGACTTCATATAATCCAGCAGCGAACGGACTAGCAGAAGCCTTCAACAAAACACTCTGCAAAATTTTCAAGAAAATGGTCTCTAGTCACAAAAAAGACTGGGGCGACAAACTACCAGAAGCTTTGTGGGCCTATCGAACCACCATTTGAGGACCAACCCATAGCACACCATTTTCTTTGGTCTATGGATGCGAGGTTGTTGTCCTTTTGGAAGTACAAATTCCTTCCTTAAGGGTATCTCTGCAAAATGATATGACGCAAGAAAGCAATGTCAAATTGAGACTCCAAGAGTTGGATAATCTCGATGAAAGACGACTCGAAGCTCTACAAAGCATTGAGTTGTACCAAGCACGCATGGCAGGATCTTTCGACAAGAAGGTCAGGCAACACGCCTACAAAAAGGGTGACTTAGTTCTTACAGTAAAAAGACCCATAGTCTTTGCCCACAATTCCAAAAGCAAATTTGAACCAAAATGGGAGGGACCCTTCGTCATTGACAAAGTCTTCTCGAACGGCGCATACGATCTTCTAAACATGGAAGGAGATAGATGTATGCTGCCCATCAACGGCAAGTTCTGGAAGCGGTACTACCCTTGAAGACTTCCTCAAACGGGTTAGAGCGATATCTACACGGCCAAAGCCTATTTCCAAGGTACTTGCTCGTCAAACCCATCCCCTTTTGAAATTTTCATCTTTATGTTGAAATTTCCAAAAAAAAAACTCTCAAAACAATGCTTACTTTCATCGTTTCATTGTTAAAAAAAAAAAAATCAAAATCCAAAAATCCAAGTTTAGGAGCCTCTTCCCAGACTTAACCAAAATTTTCGATCCTTGAACCCAAAATTCATGGTTTGAAACAAAAATCAGGACTTAAAAATTTCCACCCTGGTCCGCCTCGGCTTTTACAACCAAAATGGTTTTAAGTCAAAATTTATGACCCTCGTGTCTTTAAACAAAAAATGGTTTTTTAGAAAACCGCGGGGAAGAGACATTCAGTCGATACTCGGAAAACCCAAAAACCGGAAGGATGCGAACCCCATTTGATACTTCCAAAACCCAAAAATCGGAAGGATGCGAACCCCATTCGATACTTCAAAAACCCAAAAATCGGAAGGATGCGAACCCCATTCGATACTTCCAAAAACCCAAAAATCGGAAGGATGCGAACCTCATTCAATACTTCCAAAACCCAAAAATCGCAAGGAAGCGAAGCTCATTCGATACTTGCGAAATTTCAAAAATCGTGGAGACATAATATTCCAATTGATATCCACAATCCAAATTTCAAATGGTTCGAGAAAACCTCAAATTTAAAAAATCACGGGGAAGCGACACCAAGTCGTACCCGCAAAACCAAAGTTTTGGGAAAAGCTGGGAAGCGACGCTTAGTCAATACTTGCACCCCAATCCGTGAGGAAACGACATTCCATTGATACTCGCAAACCCAAACCGTGAGGAAGCGACATTCCATCGATACTTGTAAACTGAATGAGTAAGGAAGCGACATTCCATCGATACTTGCAAGACCATTCAGCGGGGAGGCGACATTTAGTCGATATCTTCATTTTGCAAACCAAAACCTGGTTATAAACGCCAAAATCAGCTATAAATGCAAAAACCCGGCTATAAATACAAAACAAAATCCAACTATAAACGCCAAAATCGGCTTTCATGCCAATAAAGCAAAACCCGGCTATAAATGCCAAAACAAAAAAAATCCGGCTATAAACGCCAAAATCGGCTTTCATACCAACAAATCAAAACCTAGTTTTCAAAAATTTGGCTCTCACGCCATCTAAAAAAAAACTTCGGCGTTCACGCCATCTTAAAATTGCAGCTCCCATGCCACAAACAAATTCGGCTTTCAGGCCATTCCAAAATTCGGCTTTCACGCCACCTTAAAATTTCGGCTCCTATGCCACAAAACAAAATTCGGCTTTCATGCCACAAAACAAAATTCGGCTTCCATGCCATTTTAAAATCTTGGCTTTCAAACCATAAAAAATTAGGCTTTCGTCACAAAATCTAGCTTTCATGCCCAAAACAACCATTTGACAAAAGATTTTCACAAAATGACAACCTTTTGATCAAATTCTCGAACAAACATTCCCATCAGCTTTTTCTTAAATTTGTTTTCATAAAAAAATGATTTAAGTGAAAGAAGGGGATACAAAAAATATAATACCAAAAATGTTTACACATGGAGGTACCAAAAAAAAAGAAAGAAGAAAAAGAGATTGTTACAACTCAGGAGCTCAATCTAGCATGGTCTTCAACCAAAGGTTCAACTCCTCAAGCAGACCCTTGGCCATAGCTTCCAAAGTTTTCAGGCCACGCTTCTTCAAAATGTTCCCATAAAATGCTGTTGAACGCCGCGACCCATCTGCAGCACGAGGAAGTTCTTTCCAGAAGACCTGCCACTGCTCATAGTCCTGAGTCTTCCTCCGGAAATTGCTTTCAGCTTCCTCAACCTGGCGAATGAGAGTCCCCTCCTTGTCACGAGCCTCCACAATGGCGGTCCATTTGGCAGCAGCTTCTTCCTCCAAAAGCTCAAGACACTGCCTAGCCTCGACAACCTCCTTATCAAGGCGGTCCAAGTCTTGCTTCAGCCCCATATGGATAACTCGGTAACGTTCCTCTCCCGAACGAACTGCTTCCGAGTCTTCGTAATCTCAGTCAGCTCAGCTTTGACTTTGCTGGAGGGTTTCATAAACATTTCATCAAAGAAGTCACCATCTGGGAAACTCTTGATCTCAGTCCACTTGTTCCCCAAAGCAATGACTTCATCAACAAAATCTTTGGCACTTGCGATGTGCAGACCGACTTCTTCGCTATCAACAAGAATGTCCTGTACATGCTTGATCATGTTAAAGCCAGCTTCCAAGTGACCCGAAGAGAGAGTCTCAACCCATGAGCTCAAAACAGTCTTTAACACCTTCTTTGCATACTAAAGGTGCGGCGCAGATGAGGATTCGCCATGCTCCGGCGCCCGACTGCCCATGTCATGCTCCATTGGAAGAATAATCAATAAACTCTTTCCAATCGAAGAAGCTGACTCGTTGAAAGTAGAAGAAGCCCCTACTCCTGGATCAGCCACAGGTATCCCCTATTCGGAAAATGGAGGGACCTCTCTTGCTGCTCCACAATCTATCGAGGAAAAGACAAAAAGGTATGAATATAATCTTGTCAAAAAATTAGTATCAAGATTAGTATTGTAAAATACCTGCTTCGACAACCGGCGGAGTGCTCTCTGCCTCTCTAAGCTCATCCGAAGCATCATCAAAAGTTGCATCCATGGATGGCTCGAGATCGTCAGAAGCCTCTAGCAAGTCAGCTAACAAGAAAACAAAAGCTACATGTTGGCAAAAGACAGCACAAACAAAAAACAAGAGAAGAAAAAAGAAGCCAAAGCAATCATACCAGGTGAAGGTTCTGGAACCACTCCAGAGTCCCTGGGATCTTCCACAGATGCCACGATTGGGTCTGTAATCGCCTCATTAGCCGGAACCTCGGGCATCACCAAGTCATCATCCTCTGCCAAAAGAAAGAAAGCAGTGGATCAAAACAAAAATCTCTTATAAGAGAAAAGAAGAAATAAAAGAAAGAAAGAGAATCATACCAGCTATCTCCTCTTCTCTGCTCCTCTTCTCCGGAGGCTCGTCAGCATCCCCAGACACCTCCTCAGCAATGGTGAGAGGAACTTCCAGATCAGAAGGACTTTCATGCCGTCTCATATTACGGCGCTGTCCTCTCTTCCTCTTGCTTCTGCGGGTCAGCCTGCTTGACGATCCCGCCTCACTATCAACATCAGGCCTCTCACTAGAGTCCTCACTGGATGGCCTACTTCTCTCAGTAGACTCCATGGAAGCCTTCGTGCGCTCTGCTTGCATCCAAGCATCGATCTCGGCCTCCTCCTCTTACAGCTGTCTCAAGACCTCACCAGGAATCCCTTGTGCAGCGCCTGATCTGATGACGTCCTGCTCATTGAGAAAGCCTATCTTATGCTTCTCTCCAAAAAGGAAGGCCAAAACTTCCTCTTGACGGACACCATCCGATCTACCAAGACCCTTCCTAGGAGATTGCTTGACATCGAGCTCCTTCTTGGAAAGCCCCCGGTACACTGAGAAGCTCTCCACGAACCACTTCGTGAAACCAGCAATCCGGAAAGTGGGCAGCTCAGGATAGGAAATCATGGCAGTAGTGTCTTCAGTACTGTAAAAAGCCCATGCATTCCTCCCATCCTGTAGACCTCCAAAACGCTTCACCATGCTCGAAGGCGCTCCAACAAAGCCTTGAGAGAAGCCAAGCTGCAATGCAAAACACGAAGGGACATACGGCTGGATATCGACGAAAAGATGTCTACGGTACACCATCGTACCAACCCGTATGGTGAAAAGCCATCTCTTCTTCGCGTTTGTCAAAGCATAGTGTCTTCCCGACCCTGCCCTGGTCGAATCACGGGAGACAACAAAATCAAAAGCCTTTTTCCGCAAACCTGGAGAAAGCTTCACTGAAGACTGCCCAATTTCGACGTCCCTGAACCGTCGGATCCTCAAACGGGCAAACAAAAGTGATTCGGAAACGGCTGTCCCTTTAGCCAAACGAATCATAAAAGGCTCTTTATCCTGTTCAACTCACAACCGATGGAAGCTAGGACAGTGGTATACATACCACGAATAGAATATGTGGGCTGAAAATACCCTATTCATAGGGAGCCCAAGCCGAACCAGAAAAGCAGCAGCCTGCAGTTCGATACACAAGTAGGAGTAAAGAGCAGGTACCAAAGCCAGCCACTCTCCAAACGCCATCTGACAAGCCTGAAAAATACAGTGCGGCCTGATGTGCGTTCCATCTCCTCTAGCAAAGCCTCACCCAGCCAATACGTGAGGTAAACAGCGAGATCTCTCCGCAACGTAATGTCAGGACAAATGGCGTCTGTGCTTGCGAAGAACTTCATCAAATCTTCTCGCATGGCGGAAATCTTCTTCAAACTTGAGGCTTTAGCCCTGGTATCCTGGGCCATCCCATCAGAAGACTCCCCGCCGTAAAAAAAGTTGGAGCTGCAACTCCTCCAACTGCTGCACCTGACTTTCGAGCCCTCCTTCTCCTTCAGAAAATCATAGAAGGCAACGAGTTGAAAGTATACAAGCTTGAACTCCTCAGATTGCTCCTCAAGGACGCTGTCAATAGGCATAAACTCCTCATAGAGTTTGCCGAGGATATGCAACCCGGTGATGGCGCTCAGTTCCTTCAAAGAAAAACCAATCTCACCATTCGTCACAATGAAGGTGTTGGTTTGTGGAAGGAATGACTCCAGCATGGCCATGAAAGCCTCATCGGAGAAAACGACGGTTTGCCGAAAAGCGCGAACCGCATCAAAAATTTCGGCCTCCCGCAGAATGGCCTCGCCAATCTTCAGGGTGTGATCAGTCCATGATTCCCAGCTCGAGTCAGCACTAAAACGGCAACGAAGTCGAAAAGGCTTCACCCAATTGCTGCCGTCACCCCAAAAAATGCCAAGGCCCACCGGTCTCAAATCGATCGATGGATGATCAGAACCTTGGTAGCCACTGGCTGGCATCAACATGTCCATACGGACAGGCGACTTCTCTGCAAAACCGGAAGGGCCACCAACAAAAAACCCGGTCTTGATCACACTGGTCCTCTTCACCCAGCTCGGAGGATCTTCCCTATTAAGGCACGTGGGAGAAAGGCTCAAGATCGAGATAGTCCGATCGAAAGTCGACCGGGCAGAAATAGTTCTCTCCTCACCATCTGCTGTGTAAGAGAACTGAAAACATCTCCTTTGGTATGTCAAGTCGTCGGGGATTGCATCACCAAAGAAAAAGGTAGGCTTGGGCACAACACTCTGATCGTCGGTAACCTAAGGACGGCTGCTTACCACGATCTTGTAGAATTCCTCATCTTTGAGAGCGATCAATCGCTGTCTCATCTCATCACAATTGAGGGAGTCACACTCTTTCAAGTTCTTCTCAACAAATTGGACCTTCTCCCAAGCCTGCTGAACGGCCGCATTAGAAGATCTGGCAGACCGACGAGGTGTGTCAGTAACAGGACCCTTACCCTTGTTCGTTCTGGAAGAACTACCTGCAAAAGATGGAAGGAAAAGAAAAGATCAATCATCATCAAAATGACAGAATTTTGCTAAAAAAATTCTAGCGAAATTTTGACATGGTTCCGGGGCAATTCCGAAGAAAAGGGAAATACTCCGAAAAAGACAGGAAGCCCGAAGATGAGCTCAACATCGCTGCGAGCCCATAGTCAGTGGAAAATTCTCAAAGAAGGTTCGAATTCAAACATTGCTGAGAGAACGAGCCAATCTCATCAAATTTCCGTAAAATTTGGAAAAGAGCTCAACATTGCTGTGAGCTCCAAAATCCAAAATTTGCAAAGTTCCTCAAAATCCAGCAAGACCAAGAAAGAGCTCAACATCGCTGCGAGCTCCAAATCCCAATACTTGCAAAAGATTTTCAGGTATGCATCATCATGCTTCCAAGTCCATTTACCAAAAATCATGCATCAAAGAATATCATCATGCATTAGATGCTAGGAAAACCTTGACCAAAGTTTGACCAATTCCAACCCAATTTGGTCAAAACCAATTAAACTTTGTCCAACTCAAAAATCATGTTGGCTTGACCTAGAGACTCTAGCCTTCTATCTTGATGCATCAAACAAAAAAAAAATGCTTGAACATATTGAAATTGCATAACCTCATTATCATGGTGAGCAAACAAAGAAGAAAAGAAAAAGAAAGAAAGAGAGAGAAATCTCAGCAAAAAAAAAAAAAAAAATTGGGCCCACAGGCCGTGGCCCACTGCCACGTGGCAGTATGGCCAGGTCCGTACGGACCTGACCGTACAGCCAAGAAAAAAAAGAGAAAAAGAAGAAAAAACGCTGAAAAAAAAAGAAGAGAAAAAAACGGTGAAAAAAAAGAGAAGAAAATCATCGTGTGAAAAAAAAAAAAAAAGAAACAAAAACCGTGAAAAAAAAAGGAAAACATGATGGAAGAAAAAAGAATCGTGAGGAAAAAAAAAGAGAAAAACAAGGTGAGAAAAAAAAAAGAGGAAAAAAAAAAACGATAAAAAAGGGGAAGAAAAATGTGAGCAAAAAAAAATAAAAGAAAAAAAAGCACGAAAAAAAAAAGAAGAAAAGAGAAAAAAACGTGCTTGGAAAAAAAAAGATGAGAAAAAGAAAAAGAGGGCAAAGAAAGAAAGAAGCTACTTCTACAATGGAGTTTCTTGTGGAGGAAGAAAACTTAATTGAAGCCATTGGTGGAGAAGAAGAAAAAAAAGCTTGGAGATCCTTGGAGAAGAAAAAACACTTCTTGATCTTGGAGTACCCTTGGAGATTCTTGCAAACAAAGAAAGCAATGGAACCAAAGATCCAACCCCTCTTGCTTTTATAGAAGAGAGCAAATCAAAAGAGGAAACAAGGAGAAAAGAAAAGAGGTAAGTGCTAAAATTTAGCTATTTTCCCAAAAGAAAGATATTTTGAGAAAATCTTTCCAAAAAAAGAAGGAAACTTGAGAGATTCTCTCCAAGTAAGGATATTTTTAGATATTCTCTACACAAAAGAGATATTTTTAGATATTCTCTACAAAAATGACACCATATGAGATCTAGGCCATCTCCAAAGCCTAAGGTGTCAAGACCCCGGACCGAGACCCGGGATCGCGACGCGGCGATATGATTAATAGAACATAAAACATACCGCCTGTTTTCCCACAGGTTTCCGCGGTGAGAATCCCAAGACACGGGTCGAACTCACACGAATGGGTATGCGGAAGCGTGTAGCAAAACGAATCACACAATTCTTAAAAACAAAAAGATGCAAGAGAAATTTTAATATCGAGACTAGGTATCAAAAGAGAATGTCAACATAGCATTACTATCATGATTAAAGTTTCATAGTTAGACAAAAGTACATTAGTTCAAGTTATATAACCAAGAGAGTCCAACAAAGGCCAATACAACAATTAAAATCCCAAAGGACAACCCAAAACTAGATGAACGAGAAGTCAAGATCCCGCCCGGCGTCTAGATGACGTCGTTGGGATGCCATTCATATGCTGGGGGTGGCTCAAAAGCCTCCTCCGGGCACTCCTCGTCAAGCGCGACATCTCCTGCACCTGGACACCAAAATAACAAGCATCAAACACGACGGTTTGGCAAATAAACAATTTAGGCATGCATATGAGAAATAATGCTAAAACAGTTCAAGATTTAAATACACGTTTCAAGTTTACGAAACTAGCATGAATACTTATAATATCATGAAAAGATAAATCCACATTGAGCTCATCCTTTCTCCACTATACATGATGACAAGAGCAAGCACGCACGACAAGCACGACACGAAAAACACGATCCCACGCCACACAATGTAGGCGGGGAATCCGGCCGCGGAACCGGATCACGAACACGCACGATGTGTAATATAATACAGACTAGTCTGCAGACAGTCCACATGTTTAAGGACCCCCAGGTAGTGGATCAAGCTAAAAGGGAAGTCCAAGCTCAGTGGTATTCAATTATATCATGAATGCACAAAACACGGCGATACACGTTCGAAAACACGACAAAACAAGAGGGAAATCATTTATCAAGCACAACGTGACAAGACTAGCAAAATAGCATAGTATAAATGCTTAACAAACTTAAGAAATGATTCCCTTTTTCTCATTCTTGAAACACATCTTAAAACGAGCTTATACTTGAAATTCAACAAAACAAGATGATGCATGAAGCACCAAAACAAGAGTGCAAACAAAGTCCATCAAGCATAGGCTAAGACTGTTCATTGACCTTTGTGAAGTTGAAACCCCAAATGTCATAATTTACATAGCTTGATGTCCCCGAAGGTAAGGTACATTTTGGAATTCCAATTTACACAACGTCAATTAAAAGTCTAAAGCATACTCTAGTTTTCAATTTCCAAGAAATTTAGAAAAAGATGGAAAATCCAAAGCTGTGAGTATCAGGTTCGCTCGAGCGGTCCTACCATCGCTCGAGCGGACCCCAGACAGAAACTTGTTCGCACGAGCAAACCCAAAAGTTCGCTCGAGCGGACAGGTTTCTGCTCGAAATCCTTCAAACAGAGGCGTGTTCGCTCGAGCAGACCCTATGGTCGTTCTAGAGAACAGGCTTCTGCCTGAATGCGAGTGAGTGCAGAAACTACACTTTTCTTCTTCCATTCTCTTGCATTTTTCTTCCCTCTACTTCTCACTTCTGAACCAAATAAACCCCTGAGCCACCATGCTCACCAAGGGTCAAAAACAACATTCAATCCATAAATAAACCATTCAATCCATAAATAAACCATTCAACCCATGGAGAAACATCAAGACATTTCTATGAGCAAAAATCATAAAACTACAAGATCAACATGGTTCTAAGAACTTGAAAAATCATTGATGACAATACTAATGGAGAAACTGAAATACATGGCTTGAAAGAATATAAACATAACTTGCATTAATAAACTAACACAAAAATCATGTCTTAATGAAGAAAATAAATCATAATGCAATGCACAAGAAGAAATCCCAAAGAGTTCACTTGCCTTAGTCCAATGTCAAGCAAAAACTCCACAAAATCAACAAGAAAGGGTGCTCCACGAAATCTACACAAAACCCCCCAAAAATAGGGCACACAAAATCACCATTTTGGTCACTATAAACCCCCATTTCGAAAATGGGTTTGAAACCATGGAAAACAATCTCTAGGTGAGCTAAATGAACATGAAAAGAAAGAATGAAGGAAAACACCAACCTTGAGCTAGCTAAATAAGAAGAAGAGAGGTTGAAGATGATGAATAGTGGTGAAGGTTTGGCCACAAAAACGTCCCAGCTGAAGCTTGAGAAGAGAGGAAGAGATTGATGAAGTCGGATCGGGGATTGGAGCTCTTTTGCTAGATGATTCAAGAGGAAAAGGACCAAGAAGTAGACTTCTCCACTCACTTGCTCTAGGTCAAGAAGGTTGCAGAGATTTGGAAATGGGAAAAGAATGGAGGAGAGACAGTAAGAGAGTATATATAGTGTCTGGAAGTGGGTACCAAATGCAGAGGAACTTGAAACGCTTAAAACGTGGTCTTGTGGACCCCGGATGGAATCGACGAAGAAGAACAAAACGATCGTTGAAAACTCTAGTTTCGGAAAAGTATAGTTTTGACATAGTTTCACGACTTCGAAAATTGTGCCCAGATTTAGCATAAAAAGACAGATTTACCCTCTTGGGCCAAAACTTGGTTTTCTGGGCCTCAAATACATGCAGGCTAAAAATGAAAGTTGTCACAAATAATAAAACCATTCAAGAGAAATAAAAATCATGATCAAACAAGATATCTAGAACGAAAACCCACTCTTACACGTGTACTCAGGGCGTCCCTGAGCGTGTCTGACTCATACTAAACGTCCTCAAAATCCCCAAAGCTATAATCCAAACTAAGTCTAATCACATTCTAACCCAACTAGTACTAAGACTCACTTAAAACTAAACACTCACTCAATTAGTACTAATCGAGTTGGACTGGGTCGGGGTCTAACAAAAGGTCCCATGGGTTAGCCCATATGAGCCAGGTTTGACCACCTAGGCACTAAAAGTGGCTTGTAATCAAAATATTCCTCTTACCAAGAGCAAAAAAAAAAATAAAAAAAAATGTCCCATGCCTCTTTTGAGTTGATAGGACCAGTCAAAAAAAAAAAAAAAAAAAAAAAGAAGGAAAGCCTCATGAGTTTCCAAAAAAAAAAAAAACCAAACCAACCAACCTCATGAACCAAATTGAGATAAAATCTTGAAATTGACATTCCACAACAAACCAAACCTTGGTCCCCTAGCTCGCCATATACAGCTTGTTAGGTCACAAGACCAAAATCAAAATCCATACCAAACCAAAACCAAAATAAAAAAACCAAATCTGACCCCCCCAACTTGTCATATACAGTTTGTTGGGTCACAAGGTCAAAATCAAAATCCAAAATCAAACCCCGACCCCCTAACCTGCCACATACAGCTTGTTAGGTCACAAGGTCAAAAACCAAAATCCAAAACCCAAAATCCAAATATCCCATGTCATTTTCAAAACTTTGCCTTGAGATGGTACGTGATCCTTCTTACTACCATAAAATTCCCCCAAAAACTCAGAAGGCTATTAAAAAAAAAAAAAACCTCAAGACTCTTGGTCAAGACAGAAGCTCTCCTTCAAGTTTCTCTTCGAGGCACATCGACTCCAAAAAGCTACTAGTCGTTGTACCTCGAGGGGGCATTTGTTGACACAAAAAAAGTCACTATGTCTCCTCAACATCAAGAAGCCACATGAAGCTGCATCCTACTACAAACAGGCAAAGCCACTTCAAGCATCAAATCTTGTCGGAATAAAAAAAAACTGCAAGATCCTTCAAGACAGCCAAAAGAGGGGCACACCTGAAGTTTCGGGCCATTCCGACATCGTTTGGCCTAACTTCACTTCTCCGACAGCTAAACAAGCACTCCTGGCGGCGACATCATCGAAGACACCAAAACTTCGATCAGAGCCTACGGATGATTCCAAAATACCTCCCAAGGGCTCCATGCCAAATTTTAAGTCAAACCGACAACGTTTGACCCTCCATCAACGCTCGAGCAGAAAAACCAAGCCTCCCGGCGGCGAGAACCACTGAAGCCATCACTCATCAAACAAAATACATGAGTGGCTTCAACATGCTTCCAAAGGGCTGCACGTCGAATTTCAGTTCATTCTGAACGTGTCCCCACAATCTCCTGAGAAGTTAGATTCCTTTTCTTTCTTTTCTATTGTAATTTGTATTTTTTACAGAGACAAAAAGAAATCACAATTCTTGTCTTTCATATTTGATGAGTTTTGTAAAAATCGCCTTTCACCGCAAAATCGCCTTTCCCTGCAAACAAACAAAAAAACGCCTCCTACGGCATTCTTAAAAACAAACTTGTCTCTTTTATTAAATATTTATACAATTTGAAAAGTTAGAAAGAAGAATCGATTTCCTTTCTACTTGTGAAGGTGAATCTCCGGATCATCACCATTCCGAATTCCAAGTAGAATAGTAAATCCGGCATACCCGTACAAAAAGTTGATACCCGCGATTTCCCTCCTCCGCCGAGACCCAGGCAGCCCCCGCGGCGGAAGGAGAGGATGAAAACCCGAGGGTCCATCAGTGATCGGGTAGCTGCAGGTGCACCGCAATTAGAATCCGCATCGCAGGACCTTGACCAAAAGTGGTCTAGTCTCAACGAAGTTATTAAAGCGGAGAAGGATCTGGTGGCTCAACTGGAATGCTTGTAATCTCGCTGCGTAGTTTTGGAAATGGAGACTATCGATCTTGATGTGTTGGAGAAAGATCGGCGGTGTTCTTTAGAGCTTGATTCTTCTAAGATGAATGGGCTCAAGTAATCTCTGAGTTTAGTTGAAGCTAATTTGCGCAAGATATCTTTTGACCTTGCTTTTGTTGATAAAGTCAGGGCTAGTCATACCTCCTCTGTAGAGTCTGAGGCTCATGGTTGTATTGAGGATGTGTTGCTTTCCTAACGGCAATTGAAGTAATAAAGGAAAATTGTGTTATATATATATTTTGGTGTGTGGGTGCGCTGCAATCGTAGTTTCTTGTTTTGGTCGCCGATGTAGCTCCCCTTTCTGCCTCCACTGTTGCCGCAGCCACTGATGTGCATGTGCGTTGCTTCTACGTTCATCTTTTACTTCTGATGGACTCATAGTCCAGAGGTTCCGCCTTTGTGGGTCTCCATTTGGCGGTGGTCCCATGCGTCTAGTGGGGTCAAATGCCTCCGTGATGGCCCATGTTTTCTGTGCTAGAGTTGTGTTGAAGGTGGTTCTGTTAGTTATTGTTGACACCAAAAAAGTTACTTTGCCTCCTCAACATCAAGAAACCACATGAAGCTGCATCCTACTACAAACAGGCAATGCTACTTCAAGCATTAGATCTTGTCAGAATCAAACAAAAACTGCAAGATCATTCAAAAAAGCCAAAAGAGGGGTGCACATGAAGTTTTGGGCCATTTCAACATTATTTGGCCTAACTTCACTCCTCCAACAGCTGAGCAGGCGCTCCCGGCGGCGGTGAAGCCAGAGACCCTTACACACAAAACAGAGCATACAACTGGCCTTAAAATGCCACTAGGAGGCTCTACATTAAGTTTCAAGCCATTTCAACATCATTTGGCCTAACTTCACTCATCCGACAGCCAAACAGGCGCTCCAGGCAGCGACAGTGTCGAAGACATCAAAACTTCGATCAGAGCCTACAGATGGTGTCACGACCCCGGACCGGGTTTTGGGGTCCAATCCGGGATCGGGACTCATTAAGATAATAATAAGTGTGATAAGAGTATGTTTGGTGCCAATACGTACACGGGTTACTAAAGAACACACATTACCCATGCACGTGATTTCCCACAGGTGTCCGCGGTGAGGATTTTCCAACACACAACCATTTTGTATAATTGCGGAAGCGTATGGCAAATCAAGCATGTATTACATTTCCAAACTAACAAGACTGATTACATTCGAATATCAAGTATTAGAATGAGCAATGTTCTATAGTGTAAACCCAAAATACTATTAAAGTTAGAACATATATCATTTAATTACAGTTCCAAAAAATAGAGGCCAACAAAGGCCAATATAGACAAAACAATAACCACCAAAAACAAAGTTTCTAACATCCCCCAAAATGGTTCGCAACTCGACGACTGGATGTTTACATAACATCGTCGGCTCGCCACTCAACTAGCTGCTGCGGTTCTCCGACAGCCTCCTCAGGCTCCTCCTCGGGGAAACCAACAACGGGACCTGAGTACCAAAGCAAAGGGTCAGACACAACGGTCTGACAGGTGGATGAAAAGGTATACACATTTAATAATAAAACATTTACCTTGGAAAACATTTAAACCTGCCTAAACAAGACTTTCATGAAGTAAAATGCATCATTTAATTAAAAAAATATATGCAAGGTAAAACAGGTAAAGGTAACCAAGGAATTCAGGAAAACGAGCAAGATGGCAACCACACGAAGCTAAATCCTCTATCACTGAAGTGATAGAGCAAGCATATCAAGGCGTTGACCTCAGTCACCGAAGTGAGGAGGTACAACGAATTACATATACATATATACTATATACAAGATATGAACACGGTAGCGAGCCGGGCATCAGGAACCACAGTAGCAATCTGCGGTGTCAGGACAAGACCACGGTTAAATAATCGGGTAGTGGGATCCAAACTGCAGTTGGCAGGACAAGAGGGGGATCTCCTAGTCAGTGGATCAGAGTAACAAGGTATCCAAGCTTAGTGGTGCCAACTCATAGGTCAAAACACGGAAATCAAGTCATGTGTAAAACAAATCAAGAGCAAGAATATAACCGGGCAAGACGGGGGTGCTCAAGGCACAACTGTCATGTCATGTCGGGCATGCATATCAAGGCTAGTAAGACGGTGTAAGTACACTTTCAAGATCTACGGGAACAAAAGTGAAATAAACTTCTGAAATATCGGGACAATATCGGGTTTTAAAACTAATTCCAGTGAATGGGGATCCGGTATGTCTACTTTGAATTTACTTGGTACTCTTTGAATTGAAGACATTTCGGGCTCCTTAGACACTTGGAAGTTTCCAAAACTTCAATGAATTCTTGTGATTGTAGTCTCTTTCTCAACCGAGCTTCAAAAAACGGTTATAAGTCTTCTCATCACGATAGGGATGTTAACAAACCTCCCTCTATAGCTAGGATATTTCATTTTTTTGCTTCCAAAGTGGCCCCAGATGAACAATACACGTTGCTCAAGCGGACATGGAGTTCGCTCGAGCAAAGTGCTCTCTGGAATGGCTTTCTGGGGGGTTCGCTCGAGCGGACTTGCCCAGTTCAGGATCGCACGAGCGAACGAATCGTGCGCTCGAGCCAACCATTCTCTGGAATGCTGATGGAAGAGTTTGCTCGAGCGGACACTGGGTTCGCACGAGCGAACAATTCTTTGGAATGACACGAACCCCTTCCTGGGCAGTTCGCTCGAGCGAACTGTCCAGAACTGGTTTCGTGGACAGTTCTTCTCTCCATTCTCCTCCTCTTCCAAACTCATTTTTCTTGAGGTTCCATTCCATACCAATAGAGGGCGTGTAAGCACCTCAACATTATCTTCAAAACTCCATCAAAACTCCTCACAACTTCCACAATAATCCATCCATCCATTCATTTCCACATCCATTCACAAAGAGGAAGCTGTAACCACATTTACAAAGATTCATTCAAGCTTTAGGCACAAGATATAACAAAGACTATCAATCAAATTTCAAGACAATAAATGGCCAAACAACCCCTTTCTAAAAGCATTTATAACACAATAAATGCAAATGAAACCAACCATTAATGAGGTAATAAATCACACATTTGTCATGGAAATCTTTCAAAACTAAAACATCCATTAAATCCACTTGCCTCAAGGTCTCTAGACAAGAAAATCAAGCTTCTAATCAACTCTTCCAAGCCAAACTCCAAGCTACACAAAAACCCCCAAAATACAAAACCTAAAATGGGTCAAACCAAGAAACAAGAAAAAGAAACTCACAATAATAAAAAAAATGAAGCTCCTCTATGACTAGGAGAATACAAATCTAAGAGATTAGGAGGGAAAACTTACTTGGAAGCTCTTCAAATGGACAAGACTAGCTCAAAGAAGGTCTTAGAATGGAGGTCTTCGCTCAAAAGTTGTATCAATGGAAACGTTCTAGAAGAGAGGAAGAAGATGATGACTTCTATTTGAGTAAGGTGGGTGGTGCTTGATGGTGGAGAAGCAAGAAGAAAAGAAAGGGAGCAAAGAAGCCCTAGGTTTGTGCTTGTGTTGGAAAAAGAGTAAATGAAGAGGATGAGTCTCTATATAAAGCACTTGGAAGTGGGCTCCACCACTTATGAACTTTGGAGGCTGAAATAACTAATCTCAGGACCTCGGAAGAAATCGACGAGGAAGAGAAAAGTGATCGTCGAAATATCTAGTTTCCAAAAAGTATATGTTTCGTGGGTTTTGGGGATATCGACTTTTGGGTACATATTTAGTGTAAAAAGACTGTCTTGCCCTCAATGCAAGAAAAATCAGGTTTCGGAGTTCCAGACGGGTACGGGTTCAACATGAAAGTTGTAAGGATCGACAAAATAAGAAAAACGGGACCAAGTCAAGAATTAGGGGAAAAATCGAGTAACCTTCAAATGCAAGCAAGACTATAAAAAAGGAACCCCCAAAGGGTCCCACTAAACACAAGACACTAAAAGTTCCCCAAAGCTATAAAAGAAGTATACTGATCCAAGCCTAGTCAACACCACTAATCAAGCTTAGCACTAACACACCACTTAATTAGTACTAATTGAGTCACTCGGGTCGGGGTCTTACAGATGGTCCCAAAATACCACCGAAAGGTTCCGTGTCAAATTTCAAGTTAAATCGATAACGTTCGACCCTCCATCAACCCTTGAACAGTAAAATCAAGCCTCCCGGCGACGAGAACCACCGAGGTTATCGCTCATCAAGTAGAGCACATAGGTGGCTTCAGCATGCTTCCAAAGGGCTGCACATCAAATTTTAGGTCATTCTGACGACGTTTGACCCGACTTTAATGCTCTAAAACAAAATTAAACCTTTCGGCGGCGGAGCCTCCTGGGACTATGACATCCAAATCAAAGCTAATGGATCGTCTCAAAATGACTCCAATAGACTCTCTATCAAATTTCAGGTCAATCGGACATCGGTTGACCACACATTAAAGCGCGGTATCTCCCTCGCGGCAAAACCAAATCTACTGGCGACGGGACCCCACACGGCTTCAGAACTCAAACAAAAGCCCATGGTTGGTCCTATTTACTACTCAGTAGGCTTCACTCAAATTTCAGATCATTCCAACATTGTTTGACCTAGTTTCGACTCTTGACGGAAAATCGGCAACAAAGTCTGTGGATTTCTCAGAAAATCGGAAACTTTGCTCTCTGATATGCAAGGCTTCTCATCAAGTTTTATGCAGGGAAATCAAGCCAAATATGTACAAAAATGTCAGAAAAAATATCGAAGAAGAAAAGAATCGAAAAGTAAGAGAAACGACCGACATACAACGACCAAAACAGGAAAATCCCCCATGGTCGCCAGCGACACTGGGTGCAAGGTCGCCGGTGACCCTGGAAATCTGGGTCGCCGGATTTCCGCCAGAAGGCCCATTTTCCGACCCTTTTAGCGTTTTGGGAATTCCAGCTCCTGTGGTTTTTCAAAAATCTGATTCTTGATGCTTGAAATTGATTGATCTTTATTAACATTTCGGATCTGCCGTCAAGAGCATGAAATCATCATTAATCGCTCTAATATCGCCAACCGGTCGAGAAAGTACACTTTCTGTCTGACCGATCGAGAATTCGACAAGACAGATGTTATCGGCCCACTGGCATCAATCAATGTCCGAAGTTGCATCGCCATCCGACATCAAACAATATGGGGATCCATCGGCGATCATTGCAAGAAGAATTCCAAAAGAAGTGGTACGGCACGTGACTCTTTAAATGCCCTGGCGACCACTTAATACTGTTAATTGACCCGTTTTATGACAACTTAATGCGGTCATTAACCCATTATTTTGGATGGCCTAATCAGAATCAAGCAAATGGAAGTTACAAATCAACTTAATCATGGCATCAAAATCATGAAACTCCTCTCATCATGGAGATTAAAGGCGATTATATGCCATCATTCTTCATTGGCCAATCACAAGCCAAGAAAAAGGAGTTACAAAATAAAAGAATTAAAACTTGTAACTCCTCCCATCATGGAGCATCAATGCCATCAATTCTCTCATCATGGATCATCAATGCCATCAATGACTAATAAACCACCCCATGGCTACCAAAAGCCTATAAAAAAGGGGAGGGGGTCATTCCAAGAAAGAGAGATAGAGAAGGAGGAGGAATCTACGAGCCACACACACATAGAGAGAGAAATTCCGAAGCTCTGCTACTTTGAAGAAGCTCTGCTACAGTATACACCACAAGGTGATCAAAGTCCCATAGGGGGCCAGCCCCCAAGGCGAGGCTCTCTTTTATTCTATCCAACATGGCCTAGACGTGGCTTTTCAGACCATCTACTCGTTTTTTATTGGATATAGGACCTCCACTTGGTCTTTATCCTCTTAAAAAATTGAGGTCCAAGCCAAGCCAAAAGAAATCAAAGCATCATATATTCTCATTTGAAGGACGATGGCAAAGTCCATACATGACTTGCTACCGTTGATCTGAACGAGTCCCCGTAATCTCCTGAGAAGTCAGATCATTTTTCTTAATTTTCTATTGTATCTTGTATTTTTCAAAGAGACAAAAAAATCACAATTTTTGTCTTTCATTATTGATGAGATTTGTAAATCGCCTTCCACGGCAAAAATCGCCTTTCATGGCCAAAAACCGCCTCTCACGGCAAAAAACTGCCTCTCACGGCAAAAAAACCGCCTTTCACGGCAAACAAAGAAAAATCGCCTCCTACGACATTCAAAAAAATCTGGTCTCTTTTCTTAAATATATGTACAATTTGAAAAGTTAGAAAAAATATTGATTTCCTTTCTACTTGTGAAGGTGAATCTCTGGATCACCATTTCTAAATTCCAAGTAGAATAGAAAATCTAGCATACCCGTACAAAAAAAAATGTTGATGCCCGTTTTCCTTTTCCACCCCGCCGGCCTCTCGGTAGCCCCAGGACGGTGACGAGGGAGGAAAACACGAAAAAGCCGGATCCATCAAGTTGGCATACCTGATGCGACACCGTTCATTTGAAAACATGATGCTTGGATTCTTTGCCTCCTTTCTAGTTGGTGGCCTATGTTGGATCTTGCATCTAAAAAAAATGACATAGGAAATTTTTTGAAAATCTCTATCCTTGAGTTTATTTCCACTCTTTCTCTTTTCACAAAAAAAAAAAAAATGATTTCTCGCTCTTGGATTCATTTTTGAGAAACTTTGATCCTTTTGCTCTCCGAACTGGGTAGCTCGCAGAAATGTTTGTAGCGATTATTCGTATATGGGAATGGGTCATTCTTTTTCTCTCTGATGAGTCCGATAGGGATTTAAAAAAAAAGTCAAATTTTAAACTCTTCAAAAAAAAAAAAAAAGTCGGTTTTCTCTCTTTTGGATTCAAATTAGAGAAACTTTGGTTCTTTCCCTTTCGGACAATGGCTCGCGAAAATCGTTTGTAGCCAACGTTTGATTTGGAGAGGTCATTCGCTCTCTTTGATCAATCCATTAGAGATCCTCCAAGAAAAAGTTTTTTTAAAAAAAAAAGCCACTAAGGTTGCACCGATTGCGTTCTTTGACCAAAGTGGAACTAAGAGAAAAGCCTTGTTTAGAGTGTGGAGACAGCTAGACTGTTCTAGGAAAGGGTCCTCCAAACGGGTTCATTAAGTAATCCTACCCTTACTTGGGGGCTGATCTAACTACTAAGGTTTCATAAGACCGAATTAGAAACCTCTGTGTGCTCTTTAAAAAAAAAATTAAAAAAAAAAACAACTTTCAAAAAAAAAAAAAAAAAAACTTTCGTCTTCTTTGGGTTCAAATATGAGGAATCTTGGTTCTTTCCCTTTCGGACAGTGGCTCGCAAAAATCGTTTGTAGCTTATGTTCGCAATGGAACACCATTTTCCCTCTTTTATGAATCCAATTTTGACCTTTCAAAAAAAAATCCCATCTCGTGTCCATTCCAAGGATGCGGTTTACAACATTTGTGCCTAGGGTTGCTAGTACACCCTTTCGGATCTACTGTATTCGCGACCGACACATTTGTATCTCCAAACTTATATCATCTTACCTTGAGTGAGCCTCGCTTCTTGGTAATTTGATTGAAGGTTTACAATTGCTTCTAGCAATCATTAGAACGCTTACTCCAAGCCTCCTATACTTGCGATTAGAACAATTGTACACTTTATGGCTTTTTACCTTCTTCACCTCGCTGGGACTGGGCCCTGTTCCCTTGAGCGATTTGAGAAGTTTGAGGTTCATTTTGATCACCGCAGCCTACAATACTAGTTTTCTCAGAAGGAATTGAACATGTGGCAGAGGAGATGGATGGAGTATATCAAAGATTATGATTTTCCAATCAAGTATCACCCGGGGAAAGCGAATGTAGTTGCCGATGCCTTGAGCAGAAAATCAGTGGACTTGGCGAATCTAAGTGGTACTTGTATTTTTGAGCAATTTGAGGAGTTGACGATAGATCTACAGCCACTAAGGAAGGGTGTTATATTTACCAATATGTTAGTGTCAGAGCCTTCATTTATTCAGAAGATCAAGGATAGTCAGTTGCAAAATCCAAAGTTGGCCAAAATTTCAGAACATATAGCAGAACGTCCTGATTTTCGTATCGCTGATGGAGTTCTTTATTATCGAGACCGTCTGTGAGTGTCTAATATCGAAAAGTTGACGAATGACATCATGGCAGAAGCTCACTGTACCGGTATGTTGGGAAGAAGTTGACACGAGATATGGCCACTATGAGTTCCTAGTGATGCCATTTGGGCTGACTAATGCACCGGCAGTGTTCATGGCACTCTTGAACAAGATATTTGCGTAGTATCTGGATCAATTTGTGGTAGTGTTTATCGACGACATTTTGGTGTACTCCAAGACCAAAGAAGAGCATGAAGAGCATCTGAGGATAGCATTGCAACTCCTGAGAGAGAACCAGCTATATGCAAAGCTCAACAAGTGTGAATTCTGGCATGAACAAGTTACATTTTTGGGGCACATTATTTCCAAGGAAGGATTGTCAGTAGACCCGTCCAAGATTGAGGTAGTAGTGAAGTGGGAAAGACCGAAGAATGTGTCAGAAATCATAAGTTTTCTTAGATTGGTAGGGTATTACTGGAGGTTTGTACAAGGATTTTCGTCAATTGCCGCACCGTTGACGAAGTTGACAAGGAAGAATGTACCTTATGTGTGGACAGATCAATGTGAAGCTAGTTTCCAAGAGCTGAAGAAGAGATTGACCACACCACCAGTCCTTACTTTGCCATCCGGAAGCGGCGGTTTTACCATTTTTAACAATGCTTCGAATGTTGGACTTGGTTGTGTGTTGATGCAAGAAGGAAAAGTTGTTGTATATGGGTCCTGGCAGCTGAAAGATCACAAGAAGAACTATGCAACCCATGACCTTGAGTTGGTAGCGGTTGTCTTCGCATTGAAAATGTGGAGACATTATCTCTATGGAGAGAAGTTTGAGGTCTATTCTGATCACCGCAGCCTACAATACCTGTTTTCTCAGAAGGAATTGAACATGAGGCAGAGGAGATGGATGGAGTACATCAAAGATTATGATTTTCCAATCAAGTATCACCCGGGGAAAGCAAATGTAGTTGCCGATGCCTTGAGCAGAAAATCAGTGGGCTTGGCGAATCTAAGTGGTACTTGTATTTTCGAGCAATTTGAAGAGTTGAGGATAGATCTAGAGCCACTAAGGAAGGGTGTTATATTTGCCAATATGTCGTGTCAGAGCCTTCATTGATTTAGAAGATCAAGGATAGTCAGTTGCAAGATCCAGAGTTGTCTAAAATTTCAGAACATATAGCAGAACGTCCTGATTTTCGTATTGCTGATGGAGTTCTTTATAATCGAGACCGTCTGTGTGTGCCTAACATCGAAGAGTTGAGGAATGACACCATGGCAAAAGCTCACTGTACGAAGTATTCCATGCACCCAGGCAGCACGAAGATGTATCAGAACTTGAAAGGCAGATTTTGGTGGAACAACTTGAAAAAGGAGATTGCAGCGTTTGTCTCTCGCTATATGGCGTGTCAGCTAATAAAGGCAGAGCATCAGAAGCCTTCAGGGTTGCTACAGCCATTAGAGATCCCGGAATGGAAATGGGAGCACATTACCATTGACTTTATTTCGGGACTACCGAGAACTAGCATGGGCAATGATGCAATATGGGTTATTGTGGACAGACTCACCAAGTCAGCTCATTTCATCCCCATGAAGACAGGGAAGAAGATGCACATATTACCCCTAGCAGAGTTGTTTGTTAATGAGATCGTTAGTAGACATGGACAGCCAATTTCTATCACATCCGATACAGACAGCAGATTAGCACGGATTATCACCCGTAGATAGATGGCCAGTCAGAGAGAACAATTCAGACGCTCGAGGATATGCTCCGTGCTTGTGTGTTGGATTTTAAGACTCAATGGGATGAGACCCTACTGTTGTGTGAGTTTGCTTATAACAACAGCTACCATTCAAGCATTGGAATGGTGCCCTTTGAAGCTTTGTATGGTAGGAGGTGCTCGACACCGGTATGTTGGGAAGAAGTTGGCACTCGCAATTTCCATGGACCAACCATAGTGAGTGAGACCAGTGACAAAGTGAGACAGATTCAAGAACGTCTGAAAGTAGCCCAGAGTAGATAGAAAAGCTACGCAGACTCTCACAGAAGGGATCTACAGTTTAAAACAGGGGATAAGGTCTTCCTGAAGGTGACACCTACTGGAGGAACATTGAGATTCGGGCATAATGGGAAGTTATCTAGGAGATACATTGGATCGTAGATATCATGAGTAAGATTGTGATGCGACTTATAGACTAGCCTTGCCACCCGGGCTATCTGGTCTACACAACGTCTTCCATGTATCTATGTTGAAGAAGTACGTCCCCGACCCTTCCCATGTACTCCGACATGAACCATTGGAAATTTGAGAAGATGCTACATATGTGGAGAAAACCATTCAGATCATGGATACAAAGGAACAAGAGTTGAGGACACGAACTATTCAGTGGGTGAAAGTGCTTTGGGAGAATCATGGACCGGAAAAAGCAACGTGGGAATTGCGAGATCAAATGCGGAAGAAGTATCCACATCTCCTACCTGAGGTGAGTTTTATATTTCATTTGGAGGACCAAATGCCCTAAGCGGTGGAGGATGTATGACCCCGACCTGAGTGTCCACGATTAGTGCTAATTAAGTCGCGTGTTAGTGCTAAGCGTGATTAGTAGATTTGACTAAGTTGGGACTAGAATAGTTCTTTTATGGCTTTTGGGGAATTTTTTTTTAGTGCTTTGTGTTTAGTGTGGCCCTTTGGGGGTTCCATTTTTTATAGTCTTACGTTACTTTAGGGATTTATTCGAGATTCTTATAATTTTGTTTGTATCCCGTTTTACTCATCTCGTCGATCCCTACAACCTTCATGATGATCCCGTAACCGTCTGGAACCCCGAAACTCGATCTTCCTATAATTGAGGGCAAAACAATCTTTTTACACTAAATCTGTACCCAAAATTTGATATCCCTAAAACTCGAAAAAAATATACTTTTTGGAAACTAGATATTTCGGTGATCATTTTTCCCTTCTTCATCGAATTCTTCTGAAGCACCGAAAGTAGCTATTTTAGCCTCCAAAGTTTCTAGTGGTGGAGCCCACACCCTACTAGTATAATAAGGAATCCATCTTCTTCTTCTTCCTTTTTCCAGCACAACCTAACAAAAGCTAGGGCTTTTTCCTCTCTTCTTTTCTCCTTGCTTATGCACCACCAAATCACCACCAAGCTTGCACCAATAGCTCAATGGAGGTCACCATTATCTTCCTTTCCTTGAGAGCTTCTTCTTGATGCTATTCTTGGAGGAAATCTCTCACTATAAGACTCTTTTTGGACTAGCTTAGTACTTTTGAAGAACCCTCTAGTAAGTAATCCTCACAATCTTTTGATATTGTGTTTCCTACCCTATGGGTAGTCTCCATTTTCATTATTGAAGCTTTCCTCTTCTTGTTCCTTGTTTGACCCATTTTAGGGTTTGTATTTGGGGGTTTTTGTTTGTGCTTGTAGGTCATCTTTTGGGAGCTCGATTAGTAGCTTGATTTCTTGTTTAGAGACCCTAAGGCAAGTGGAATGAATAGATGTTTTTCGGTTTTGAATGGTTTTATGAGGACATTGATGATTTGACCATGCTTTCCATGCTTTTATTGACTTGCATTGAATTTGAAATGAATGCTCATTAATGGATTTGGTTAGTTCATTTGATGCCTTGGAAAGGTTGTTTTATAGCCCTTACCTATTTCTTAATTGTAGCACAAATGAATGTTTGTGAATGGGGCTTTTTATCTTTTTCTTTGATGGTTGAATGAATATGGAAAAGAGGAGATTTAGGTGTATATTGGTGGGAGTTTGTGGATGGTTGGATGATGTCTGGAGGGATTTTGAGCCTCCCATTTTGTTGTAGAAAATGATGCTCAATGGGATTTGTAGGAAGAAGAAAGAAATGGGAGAACAGAGCTGTCCCGGAACCAGTTTCTGGACAGTTCGCTCGAGCGAACTGACAGGTTGCTCAAGCGAAGTGTCCAAAAACTGGTCCGAACCATTCCAGTGGACAGTTCGCTCGAGTGAACCTCATATCGCTCGAGCAAACCCTCACAGAACTCATTCCAGAGAATGGTTAGCTCGAGCACACGGATTGTTAGCTCCAGCCAACCTGAACTGGACGAGTTCACTCGAGCGACCATCAGCTCGCTCGAGCGAAACCTTCCAGTGACCATTCCAGAGACCACTCCGTTCGAGTGAACTGTAACGTCTGCTCAAGCGATGGGTACTATTCACTTTGGGGACAAGTTTAGAGCAAAAGCAAAATGCCTGTGTGATTGAGAGAGGTTCGTTGAGAACCTTAATCTAATGGGAAATGTACTGACGATATAAGTAATCCAATTGAGAAAGGAACCGCATCACGAATTCTCATTTAAAGTTTTGAAAATTCTAAGGTATGTAAGGAGCCCGGAATGTCTTCAAACTCAAGGAGTACCAGGTGTCTATAGTAAATTGACATACGTGATCCCTATTCACCTTGAACTAGTCTTGAACCCCGATCCTTGTCCCGATATTTTGAAATTCTATTGCACTCCATCATTCCCGAGTTTCAACATGAAGTCCCGAAATTAATGATTTATGATTTTATCAATCCCAAAACATCAAAACTGTACGTGTAGCATCTTACTAGCCCCGATGTGCATGACCCGATTTTGAAATGATATCTATGCCTTGAGCACCCCCATTTCGCCCGTTATTATAATTACATCATATGTGTTTTATACATGTCCCGATTGCTTGCATATGACCTATGAGTTGGCACCACTAAGCTTGGATGACCTTGTTGATTTGATCCACCGACTTGGAAGTCCCCTCCCGTCCCGCCAGCTGTAGTTTGGATCCCACTACTTGGTTTATTAACCGTGGTCCTGTTCCGATACCCGGCTCGCTCCCGTGGTTCCTGACATCCGGTTCGCGACCGTGATTCCCGATACCCAGTTTGCTACCGTGGTCCCGTCCCGTATTATTATATATGTTTATGCAAACTTTGTTTCACTTCCTCACTTCGGTGACTGAGGTCAACGTCCCGATATACTCTTGTCACTTCGGTGATAGAGGATTTAGCTTCGTGTGGATGCCATCTTGTTTGTTTCCCATTTCCTTGTTACCTTTACTCGTTTTACATTGCATACATGTTTAAATAAATAATTTATCTTTTCATGAAGATTATTATTTAAATAGATTTAAATGCTTTCGAAGGTAAATTCATTTGATGTTATATTGTCATATCTTTTCACCCACCTGCCAGACCGTCGTGTCTGATCCATTTCTTTGGTACTCAGGTGCCGTTGTTGGTTACCCCGAGGAGGAGCTCGAGGAGGCGGTCGGAGAACCACAACAGTTAGTTGAATGGCACGCCAATGATGTTTTTTAAACATTCGGTTGCCTGGAGAGACGTTACATTTTGGGTAGTGGCTAATGATTCTTTTGGTGGTTGTTGTTTTGTCCATATTGGCCTTTGTTGGCCTCTATTTTTGGGGAATGTAATTAAATGATCTTTGTTTAAACTCTAATAATATTTTGGGAAACGCTAATGATCATCGCTCATTCTGATTCCTTATGTAATTAAATTTGTTATTAGACTTCTGGATGGAAATAGATTTATGAATGTGATTTGCTACACGCTTCCGCATTTTACAAAAATATTCATGTTGTTGTGTTATCCTCACCGTGGACACCTGTGGGAAATCAAGTGCACGGGTAATATACTTTCTTTATTAACCCGTGTGTGCATTGACACTAAACATACCATTATCTTCATCATTAATTATCTCTCCATCATTTACTTAGTCCCGATCCCTGATTAGGCCGCGAGCTCGGTCAGGGGTCGCGATAATCTCAACGGGGGCCGAACTCACCAAATTCAAAGCTTGCTACAACAGTTGAAGGACCAGGTCCAGATCTTGTCCATGCCAAGCTTCAAAGAAGACAGGCTCGGCTGCTGTGCACGAGGAGCACATCCTTCATTGCCAAAGCCCAGCCAAAGGCGATTGAAACTCAAATTGCGGTCGTATGCGTCGCCGCATGTCGTATCGACAAAAGAGGCTAGAGAAGTAAAGGACCCAATATCCTATTCTCCAAGTCTCCCACAAATGGGTCGAAAAAGAAAGACCCGACCAAGTTGCTACTGTCCATATGGTTGGCAAAACCAAAAGACACCAGAAGTCAGCAACTAATCTTCATATCCAACGTCCAGTGACTCGCAGCGTCTCCCAGACACGAAGACATGTGGAAGAATCTTCTACTCCTTCAAGCCAAGGACAACGGAGTAATCCTTCCTCAAACTCTTCAAGAATGAGCCCCAGCTCAGTCACCAGGACAATTTCTTCGTTCGAATCCCGAGCGATGATCAGGAGATACAAATTCTGAGCCACCTCGCAATCCACCTCCTGATGAAACGACCACACGCATCCAACAATTGGAGCAAGGTCAACAGAGGATTAAGGCTCTCATGGAAAATCTTCTTCTCGTTTTTCAGCGTTAAGAAAATAATCAACCTCCTCTGAATCATCAAAATAACGATGTAAACGGGGAAGACAATGAGTCACGCGCCCTTACCAAAAAGGACATTGACGACATCTTCGCCAAAGCAAAGGAAGAGGATACACTAAAGGAACATGGGATCAAGCCACCATATCCCTTATGGATGGACTCGGTCTCGTTCCCTGCAAAATTCAAACAACCCACTCTCCAAACATACATGAGGAAAGGTTTAGCCAGACATCACGTCATCCACTTCAAAATCCTAATAGGAGCTATCGCGGATCAAGATGCCCTCAAGATTCGTCTCTTTGCAAATATCCTAAAAGGTACCACCTTCGATTGGTACTCCACTCTGCCAGAGAATTCTATTCAGAACTAGAATATGCTGGAGACACGCTTCTTGACCCACTTCAAAGGTGAGGATCATCCTGTTACTATGGCACAACCCTATAGCCTAAAACAGGGAGAAAATGAGTCAACATACTCCTTTATTCACAAGTGGAAAGCGATGGCATATAAGTGCTCAGATGTACTGCCACAAGCATTGCTGGTCGACATCTGCCGTAACAACATGAGAGCAAGAATCCGCTCCATCATTATCGACAATAAATCAAAAAACCTAGGAGAACTTCTAGAAGCTTCTATGGAAGCTGAAATAGTGATCAAAGACCTCAACAGTCAGAAATCATTGAAGAAAGTGCCGACTACCATTACGACATCAAAACCAAAGAAAAAGGAGGTTCTTAATGTGCAAACCAAATCAGCTCCTCAGCAGCCAAAGAAAACTGAAAATAAAGCTGCAGGTAAGAAACTTAAACTCTCTGACTCCTTCAAAGAACGAGTAGAGAAAAAATACCCGTTCGATGAAGATGTCAAAGAAATCTTCGAGGCTCTTTTAGCAAATGGCGAACTCACCTTGACAGACCCCAAAAGACCGGGAGATGTTGGCAAAACCAATGATCCTCGGTATTGTCCATACCACCAAATGGTCTCGCATCCTCTCAATCAATGTTTCATTGTGAGAGAGAAGATCAACGAGATGTGGAAAAACAGAGTCATCACCTTCGACAAAAACTATGGGTCTCCCTCCGTCAACATGGTGTCATGTGGACAAACTTCAAAGTCACCAAAGGAGAAAATTACTACTTCCTTCAAGGTGATAAAAATGACTCACGTCCTAAGAGTTGGTTCCTTATCCAACATCGAGCGGACAACCTATATGGGTGCATCCCGATCTCCTTGAACCTGAAAATTGGGAGATCGTCAAAACAAAGCTGACTACTTAACAGCGAAGGCTAGCCAAGAAACAACTCCACAAGCTTAAACAGCAGGAGAAAGCTCAACCGCAACAAGAAATCTCTGAAAAGGCAGAGACCTCTTCTACTGCTTCACTGGGGGCGATAGAAGATTCCGTCCCCAAGACCTCAAAGGCAGCAAGAAAATTCACCCTTGATGATTTCATGTCACCTCAAAGGCAGTTGAAAACTCACTCAAAAGTGATCAAAGTTTTTTCTTTTTTTTAAAGTATTTTTTTTAAGTTTTTTTTTTAAGATTTTTTTTGAAAGGTGCACGTAGGTTTCCAATTCGATCTTATGAAACCTTAGTAGATAGATCAACCCCCAGGTAAGGGTAAGATTACTTAATGAACCCATTTGGAGGACCCTTACCTCGAACCGTCTAGCTGCCTCCACACTCTGGCCAAGGCTTTTCTTAGATCCACTTTGGTCAAAGAACGCAATTAGTGCAACCTTAGTTTTTTTTTTTTTTTTTTTTTTTTGAAGAATTTCTAATGAACTCATCGAAGATAGCGAATGGTGCTCCAGGCTCAAACATTTATGTAAGCACTAAATCCGAAAGGGAAAAACCAAAGTTTCTCAAATTTGAATCCAAAAGAGAGAGAGAGAGAGAGAGAGAGAGAGAGAGAGAGAGAGAGAGAGAGAGAGAGAGAGAACTGATTTATTTTTTAAACAGTTTGAAATGAAAATTTTTTTGTTTTGAAAACCCCTATCGGACTCATCAAAGAGAAAAGATGGCCCGTTCCCCGATATGAATAATAACTGCAAACATTTCTGTGAGCTATCAAGTTCAAAGAGGAGAGGATCAAAGTTTCTCAAAATTGAATCCAAAAAAGAGAAATCAAGTTTTTTTTTTTTTGGAAATGAGAAAGAGAGAATGAAATCCCATCTCATGTTTTTTTTTTTAAGATGCAAGATCCAACATAGGCCACCAACTAGAAAGGAGGTAAGGAATTGAAGCATCACATTCTTAAGTGAACGCGTCCCACCGGGTGTGCCTACTTGATGGACCTGATCTTTCGTCCTCTCCTTCTGCCCCGGGGGCTGCCGGGGTCCGGCGGAGGAGAAAAAACGAGTATCAACATTTTTTGTACGGGTATGCCAGATTTTCTATTCTACTTGGAACTTGGAGTGGTGATGATCCAAAGATTCACCTTCACAAGTAGAAAGGAAATCAATCCTTTTTCCTAACTTTTCAAATTGCATAAATATTTAAGAAAAGAGACAAGATTTTTGAATGTCATAAGAGGCGATTTTTTGTTTGTTTGCCGTAAAAGGCGATCTGGTGCCGTGAAAGGCGATTTACAACTCTCATAAAAAATGAAAGACAAGAATTGTGATTTTTTTTGTCTCTTTAAAAAATACAAATTACAATAGAAAAGAAAGAAAATGGATCTAACTTCTCAGGAGATTGTGGGGACACGTTCAGATTGACAGTCGCAAGTCATGTATGGCTTCGCCATCGTCCTTCAATGAGAACGCTTGATGCTTCAATTCTTTGGCTTCGCTCTAACCTCAGTTTTTTAGAGGTCAAAGACCAAGGGGAGGTCCTATATCCAATAAAAAACCGAGTAAACGGGCTGAAAAGGGCGTTTAGGCCATGTTGGATAGAAGAAGAGGAAGAGCTTTGCCTTGGGGGGTGGCCCCCCAAGGGACTTCGATCACCTTGTGGTATTGCAGCAGAGTTTCTTCAGGATTTTCTAACTCTCTCCGTGTCTGTGAATTTCTTAGATTTTTCTGGGATTTTTTGGATTGGAATCGTATCCTTTCTTCTTGGAATGACCCCACTTTTATAGGCTCTTGGTAGCCATGAGGTGGTTTATAGGCATTGATGGTCATGATGAGAGAATTGATGGCATTGATGCTCCATGATGGGAGGAGTTACAAGTTTTTATTTCTTGATTTTGTAACTCCTTTTTCTTGGCTTGTGATTGGCTGATGGAGAATGATGGACATTTTATCGCCTTTAATCTCCATGATGAGGGGAGTTTCATGGTTTTAATGCCATGATTACTTGGACTTGTAACTCTCATTTGCTTGCTTCTGATTGGGCCGTCCAAAATAATGGGTTAATGACCGCGTTAAGTTGTCATAAAATGGGTCAATTAACAGCATTAAGTGATCACCGGGGCATTTGAAGAGTCGCGGACCATGCCGCGTCTTTTGGGTTTCTTCGTGTGATGATCGCTGATGGATCCACACGTTATTTGATGTCTGATTGCGATGCAATTTCAGACATTGATTGATGTTGGTGGGCCGGTGACATCTGTCTTGTCGATTTCTCGATCGGTCGAACAGAAAGTGTACTTTCTTGGTCAGCCAATTGGCGATCTTGGAGCGCAAGATTCGTGATGATTCATGCTCTTGACGGTGGATCTGAGATGTTGGCGAAGATCCATCGTTTTCAAGCATCAAGAATTTGATTTCCAGAAAATCATAGAGCGGAAAACGGGCCATCCGGTGAAAAATCTGGCGACTCGGATTTTCAGGGTCGTTGGCGAGCAAGCACCCAGGGTCGCCGACGACCATGGGGGTTTTATCCCCTTTGGTCGCCGCTTCGTTTTTCGGCCGATTCTTCGTCTTTTTCGTTCCTTTTTTCTTTTGTATTTTTCTTGACATTTTTCCACAATTATTGACTTGATTTTCTTGGAGAAAACTTGACACGAACCCGCGCAAAACCAGAGCACAAAGTTTCCCATTTTTTGGTAAAGCCGAAGACTTTGTAGTCGATTTTCCGTCAAGAGTCGAAAATAGGTCAAACGATGTCAGAATGACCTGAAATTTGAGGTGAAGCCTCTTGAGCAATGGATGGGACCAACCATGAGCTTTTATTTGAGTTTTGAAGCCATTTGGGGTCCCGTCAATGGTAGACTTGATTTTACTGCGAGGAAGATGTCGAACTTTGATGTGCGGTCAACCGATGTCCGATTGACCTGAAATTCGATAGGGAGCCTATTGGAGTCATGTAGAGATGACCAATTAGCTCCGATTTGGATGTCATGGTCTCAGGAGGCTCCACCGCCGATAGGCTTGATTTTCTTTCGGAGCATCAGAGTCTGGTCAAACATTGTCAGAATGACCTGAAATTCGACGTGCAACCCTTTGGAAGCATGTTGAAGCCACTCATATGCTTTGTTTGATGAGTGATGGCCTCAGTGGTTCTCACCGTCGAGAGACTTGATTTTGTTGCTCGAGCGTTGATGAAGGGTCAAACGTTGTCGGTTTGACTTGAAATTTGTCAAGGAGCCTTTCGGAGGTATTTTGGAATCATCCGTGGGCTCTGATCGAAGTTTTGATGTCTTCGACACTGTAGCCGCCGGGAGCGCCTGTTTAGCTGTCGGAGGAGTGAAGTTAGGACAAATGTTGTCGGAATGGCCTGAAACTTCATGTGTAGCCCTCTTTTGGCTGTTTTGAAGGATCTTGTAGTTTTTTTTTTATTCTGACAAGATCTAATGCTTGAAGTAGTTTTGCCTATTTGTAGCAGGATGCAGCTTCATGTGGCTTCTTGGTGTTGAGGAGGTAAAGTGACTTTTTTGGTGTCAACAAATGCCCCCTCGAGGTACAGCGACGAGTAAGTTTTTGGAGTCGATGTGCCTCGGAGAGAAACTTGAAGGAGAGTTTCTGACTTGACCAAGAGTTTTTAGCTTTTTTTTTTTTTTTTTTTTGAATAGCCTTTTGAGTTTCCAGTGGAATTTTATGGTAGTGAGAGGGATCACGTACCATCTCAAGGCAAAGTTTTGAAAATGACATGGGGGATTTGGATTTTTGGGTTTTGGATTTTGGTTTTTGACCTTGTGACCTAACAAGCTGTATCTGACAGGTTAGGGGGTCGGGGTTTGAGTTTTGATTTTGACCTTGTGATCCAACAAGCTGTATGTGGCAGGTTGGGGGGCCATATTTGGTTTTTGGTTTTGGTTTGGTTTGGTTTTGATTTGGTTTTAGTTTTGGTCTTGTGACCTAACAAGCTGTATGTGGCGAGCTAGGGGACCAGGGTTTGGTTTTTTATGGAATGTCAATTTCAAGATTTTGGCTTAATTTGGTTCATGAGGTTGGATGGTTTGGTTTTTTGGAAACTCATGAGGCTTTCCGTTTCTTTTCTTTTCTTTTTTTTTTTTTTTTTGAATGGTCCAATCAACTCAAAAGAGGCAAGGGACCATTTTTTTTTTTTTTTTTTGCGTGCTCTTGGTAAGAGGGATTTGTTTTTGACTAAAAGCCATTTTTAGTGCATAGGTGGTCAAACGTGGCTCATGTGGGCTAACCCATGGGATCTAAGGCTTTAGAGATGGCCTAGATCTCACATGGCGTCATTTTTGTAGAGAATATCTAAAAATATCTCTTTTGTATAGAGAATATCTAAAAATATCTTTACTTGGAGAGAATCTCTCAAGTTTCCTTATTTTTGGGAGAGATTTTCTCAAAATATCTTTCTTTTGGGAAAGTTACTAAATTTTAGCACTTATCTCCTTTCTTTCCTCCTTGTTTTCTCTTTTGATTTGCTCTCTTCTATAAAAGCAAGGGAAGGTTGATTCTTTTGCTCCATTGCTTCCTTTTTGCAAGAGTCTTCAAGAGTGCTCCAAGATCAAGAGCTCTTCTTTGTCTTCAAGGATCTTCAAGCTTTTCTTCTTCTCAATGGCTTCAAGTAAGTTTTCTTCCTTCACAAGAAATTTCCATTGTAGAAGTTGTAGTTTCTTTTCTTTGCTTTTTTTGTTTTGTTTTCTTTTCTTCTTATTTTTTTTTCAAGCACGTTTTTTTTTTTTCGTGCTTCCTTTTTCTTTATTTCACTTTTTTTTCTTTCTCACGGTTTTTCTTTTCTTCTTTTTCTTTTCACGGTTTTTCTTTTCTTTTTTTTTTCACCGTTTTTCTTTGCTTTCTCTTTTTTTTTTCTTTGGGCCGTACGGACAGATCGGTACCGATTTGGCCGTACGGCCACGTGGCCATGGGGCCACGGCCTTATCGGCCAGCCAAAAAATTTTCTTCTTTTTTTTTCTTTTTCTTTTTCTTTTTTTTGAAGAGGTTTTCTCTCTTTTCTTTGTTCTTTTTTTTTTGCTCACATCATGATAATGAGGTTTATGCAATTTCAAGATGTTCATGCATTTTCTTTTGTTTGATGCATCAAGATAGAAGGCTAGAATCTCTAGGTCAAGTCAACATGATTTTTGACTTGGACAAAGTTTGATTGGTTTTGACCAAATTGGGTTGGAATTGGTCAAACTTTGGTCAAGGTTTTCCTAGCATCTAATGTATGATGATGTTCTTTGATGCATGATTTTTAGTAAATTGACTTGGAAGCATGATGATGCATACCTGGAAATTTTTTTTTGCAAGTATTGGGATTTGGAGCTCGTAGCAATGTTGAGCCCTTTCTTGGTCTTGCGGGATTTTGAGGAACTTTGCAAGTTTTGGGATTTGGAGCTCGCGGCAATGTCGAGCCCTTTTCCAAATTTTGTGAAAAGTTGGTAAGGTTGGTTTGATCTCACAGCAATGTTTGAGTTCGAACCTTCTTTGAGAATCTTCCACTGACTATGAGCTTGCAGCGATGTTGAGCTCATCTTTAGGCTTTCTATCTTTTTTGGGGTATCTCCCTTTTCTTCAGAATTACCCCGGAACCATGTCAAAATTTCGCTAGAAACTTTTTTTTTATCAAAATTATGTCATTTTGGTGATGATTGATCTTTGTTTTTCTTTTCAATCTCTGCAGGTAGTTCTTCCAGAACAAACAAGGGTAAGGGGCCTATTACTGACGCACCTCGTCGGTCTACTAGATCTTCTAATACAGCCGTTCAGCAGGCCTGCGAGAAGGTCTAGTTTGTTGAAAATAACTTGGAAGAATGTGATTCCCTCAATCGTGATGAGATGAGACAGTGATTGATCCCTCTCAAAGATGAGGAATTCTACAAGATCTCAGTAAGCAGCCGTCCTTGGGTTACGATGATCAGAGCATTGTGCCCAAGCCTACCTTCGTCTTTGGTGATGCAATCCTTGACGACTTGACATACCAAAGGAGATGTTTTCAGTTCTCTTACATAGCAGATGGTGAGGAGAGAACTATTTCTACCCGGTCGACCTTCAATCAAACTATCTCGATCATGAGCCTTTCTCCCACGTGCCCTAAGAGGGAGAATCCTTCAAGCTGGGTGAAGAGGACCAGTGTGACCAAGACCGGGGTTTTTGTTGGCGGCCCTTCCGGTTTTGCGGAGAAGTCGCATGTCCGTAAGGACATGTTGATGCCAGCAAGTGGCTAACAAGGTTCTGATCATCCGTCGGTCGATTTGAGACCGGTGGGCCTTGGCATTTTTCTGGGTGATGGTAGCAATTGGGTGAAGCCTTTTCGACTTCATGGCCGTTTCAGTGTTGACTCGAGCTGGGAATCATGGACTGATCACACCTTGAAGGTTGGCGGGGCCATTCTGCAGGACGCCGAGATTTTTTACTCGGATCGCGCTTTTCGGCAAATTGTGGTTTTCTCCGATGAGGCTTTCATGGCCATGCTGGAGTCATTCCTTCCACAAACCAACACCTTCATTGTTACGAATGGTGAGATTGGTTTTTCTTTGAAGGAATTGAGCGCCATCACCGGGCTGCCTATCCTCGGCAAACTTTATGAGGAGTTCATGCCTATCGACAGTGTCATTGAGGAGCAGTCTGAGGAGTTCAGGCTTTTGTACTTTCAGCTCGTTGCCTTCTATGATTTTTTGAAGGAGAAAGAGGGCTCGAAAGTCAGGTGCAGCAGTTGGAAGAGTTGCAGCTCCAACTTTTTTGACAGCGAGGAGTCTTCTGATAGCATGGCTCAGGATGCTAGGGCTAAAAACCCAAGTTTGAACAAGATCTCCGCTATGCGAGAAGAGTTGAGGAAGTTCTTCGTAAGCACAGACGCCATTTGTCCTGACATTGCATTGCGGAGAGATCTCGCTGTTTACCTCACTTATTGGCTGGGTGAGGCTGTTTTTGCTGGAGGAGATGGAACGCACATCAAGCCGTATTGTATTTTTCCGGCTTGTCAGATAACATTCAGAGAGCAGCTGGCTTTGGTGCCTGCTCTTTACTCCTACTTGTGTACCGAACTGCAGGCTGCTGCTTTTCTGGTTCGGCTTGGGCTCCCTATGAACAGGGTATTTTCTGCCCATATCTTTTATTCGTGGTATGTATACCACTGTCCTAGCTTCCATTGGTTAGGCGTTGCACAGGACGATGACCCTTTTATGATTCGTTTGGCTAGAGGGACAACCGTTTCCGAATCTCTTTTGTTTGCCCGTTTGAGAATCCGACGGTTCAGGGACGTCGAGATTGGGCAGTCTTTAGTGACGCTTTCTCCGGGTCTACGGAAGAAGGCTTTTGAGTTTAGTGTCTCCCGTGATTCAACCAAGGCAGGGTCTGGAAGACACTATGCTTTGACAAACGTAGAGAAGAGATGGCTTTTCAACATATGGGTTGGTACGATGGTGTACCGTAGACATCTTTTTGTCGATATCCAGCCATATGTCCTTTTGCGTTTTGCATTGCAGCTTGGCTTCTCTCAAGGCGTTGTCGGAGCGCCTTCTAGCATGGTGAAGCGTTTTGGAGGTTTGCAGGATGGGAGGAATGCATGGGCTTTTTACAGTGCAGAGGACACTATTGCCATGATTTCCTATCCTGAGCTGCTCACTTTCTGGACTTCTGACTTCATGAAATGGTTCGTAGAGAGCTTCTCAGTGTACTGGGGGCTTTCCAAGAAGGAGCTTGATGTCAAGCAATCTCCTGGGAAGGGTCTTCGCAGATCAGATGGTGTCCGTCGAGAGGAAGTTTTGGCTTTCCTCTCTGGAGAAAAGCACAAGATAGGCTTTCTCGGTAAGCAGGACGTCAACAGATCAGGAGCTGCACAAGGGATTCCTGGTGAGGTCTTGAAACAGCTGGAGGAGGAGGAGGCCGAGATCGACGCTTGGATGCAAGCGGAGCGCGCAAAGGCTTCCATGGAGTCTACTAGGAAAAGTAGACCATCCAGTGAAGACTCTAATGAGAGACTTGATTTTGATAGTGGGGCAGGTTCTTCGAGCAGACCGTCCCACAGAAGTAAGAGGAAGAGAGGACAATGCCGTAATATGAGACGGCAAGAAAGTCCCCCTGATTTGGAAGTTCCTCTCACTATTGCTGAGGAGATGTCTGGGGATGCTGACGAGCCTCAAGAGAAGACGAGCCGAGAAGAGGAGATGACTAGTATGATTCTCCTTCTTTCTGTTTATGCTTCTTGTCTCGTATGAGAGATTTTTTTTGATCCGCTGCTTTCTTTTCTTTTGGCAGAGGATGATGATTTGGTGATGCCCGAGGTTCCGGTCGATGAGGCGAGGATGGACCCATTTGTGGCATCTGAGGAAGAGCCCAGGGACTCTGGAGTGGTTCCAGAACCTTCACTTGGTATAATTTCTTTTGTTTTTTTTTTCCTTTTTGTTTGTGCTGCCATTTGCCAACATGTTGCTTTGTTTTCTTGTTAGCTGACTTACCAGAGAATTTTGATGACTTCAAGCCATCCATGGATGCAACCTTTGACGATACTTCGGATGAGCTCAGAGAGGTAGAAAGTACTCCACCGGTCGTCGAAGAAAGTATTTTGTAATACTAATCTTGATATTGACTTTTGACAAAATCATATTCATACCTTCTTGTCTTTCATTGACAGATTGTGGAGTAGCAGGAGAAGTTCCTCCGTTTTCCTTAGGGCCAGAATAGGAGATACCTGCAACCGATCCAAGAGTAGGGGCTTCTTCTACTTTTAACGAGTTAGCTTCTTCAATTGGAAAGAGCTTATTGATTACTCCTCCAACGGGGCATGACATGAGCAGTCGGGCGCTGGAGCATGGCAAATCCTCATCTGGGCCGCACCTTCAGTATGCAAAGAAGGTATTGAAGAGTGTTTTGAGCTCATGGGTTGAGACTCTCTCTTCAGGTCACTTGGAAGCTGGTTTCGGTATGATCAAGCTGTTGGAAGTAGGTGGGCCTCGTTGATAGATTTTCAAAACTTTTGACCCACTTGACTCAGGGATCAAGTATCCATAAGGCCAAAAACCCAATGCAGGATGCATAACCCTCAATCTCATGATCATGTACAGTAACTAAAACTATCTAAAAGATAGAACAGAAGCGAACAAGCATCCATTAAAACCCACAACATACAAGGAAGTAGATTATACCTTTAGAGCTCGGTTGCTCTCTAATGGAAAAGTTGATGACTTTCGTTGATGTAGAACTTTTCCACAAACTAAGATCAGAATCTCCAACACCTCTTAGCCTTCCACACTATGACCCGAATCAGATTTCTCTTCTCAAGAAGATTGGTGGAATCTCCAAGAGAAAACCCAACTCAAAACCCTAAGGAACTAGAAGAGGAAGAGAGAAAAGAGCAGTGCAATTATTGCACAAAAGGGATGGACGTTTTTCACTCTAATATGATTGACGTCCAAGAGGGGTGGATTCCCTTATATAATCTCCCAAGTCTCCTCTTTTCTTAATTGAAATAGAAGTCTTACTTCCACAACAATTAGTAAGTATACTATTACCACCATTAGAAGTCCTACTTCAAATAGAAATAGTAACTTTGTAATTCCTTCCTTTTAGAGTTCGAATAGGATTAGTATCTTTCTAATAACTTGGGCTAGTGTGGGGACCATTAGGGATTCCATAGAAAGCTGGCTCCAACTGGGACACGCGACCCCACATCTCATGTGCAATCCGGGCCCACAGTTAATTGCAAATAACACCACTATATAAATGCAATTGCACTCTAGTCTTAGGAATAAATTACAATGAAGACCCTAAACTTCCCAATTACCACAAGTAGGCCCCTCTATCAATATCCATGGATCAATTGGAATAAATCTGTCTCTTCCAATCTTAGTTCCACATCTTATTATCCTTGAGCCCCAATTAATCACTATGATCATCAGTACCATCCAATTAACTCTTAATCGAGATGGGTGCGCACTTACTAATGACAAATCCATTAATTGGCACAAGGGGATAATAGAGATAGATTCCATCTTGATCATTCAATGTTCCCACAGTCCTACTACCACATACCCAAGACACCGAGGTGTTGACCTATAGTTGGCCTCACTCATTGGTGACTCAAAGCAAATGAATAGATAGAAACTTGAGTTCATCAATGTCTCAGGATTGAGAGCCTATTGCTAGGGAATTATGAGAGCATACCTTATTATAGAGACTGAATTCCATAAGGTGCTTCTCATGGTCCTTCAATACATCCAATGTACCATCACATTGATCCAGAATCTTCCATTCTGATGATCGAGACAAATCACACTATCTCATAGTGATCAAAGTGCTGCAACCTTATCAGATGAGATGCCCAGTCTCATCACTGGTTGTGAAGACCTTTTAAGTATAAGATTTGTGACATCTATCTCCCGTGTGTGGATCTCATCCATACACATATATCACATCTAATATACTAATGGGACCCGGTTCAACTCATGAACCATTATGTCATATGTATTGGTCATGTGCATAAAGTAATCATTCATCTCATGAAAGTAAAGCATGATTTTATTGATAAATGAAGAAATTAATCAATTTATCACATCAACTGATGGATTGAGTCCATACAATCTAACAGAAGGATGTGCAAGACATTCTTGCTGATAGCGAAGAAGTCGGTCTGGACATTGCGAGTGCCAAGGATTTTGTTGAAGAAGTCATCGCTTTGGGGAACAAGTGGACTGAAACCAAGAGTTTCCCAGATGGTGACTTCTTTAATGAGATGTTTGTGAAGCCTTCCGGCGAGGTCAAATCTGAGCTGATTGAGATCTCGCGGACTCGGAAGCAATTCGTTCGGGAGAGGAACGTTACCGAGTTGGCCATCATGGAGCTAAAACAAGACCTGAACCGCCTTTATAAGGAGGTTGTCGAGGCAGCGTCTTGAGCTTTTAGAGGAAGAAGCTGCTGCCAAATGGGCCGCCATGGTGGAGCTCGTGCCAAGGAGGGGACTCTTATTCGCCAGGTCGAGGAGGTTGAAAGTAATCTCCGAAGGAAGACTTAGGAATATGAGCAATGGCAGACTTTCTGGGAAGAACTTCCTCGTGCTGCAGATGGGTCGCAGCGTTCTGGAAATGTTTTGAAGAAACATCGCCTGAAAACTTTGGAGGCTAAGGCCAAGAGTCTACTTGAGGAGTTGAATCTTTGGCTGAAGACCATGTTAGACTAAGATCTTGAGTTGTAACAAACTCCTTTTTCTTCTTTCTTCTTTTTTTTTTTTTTTTGATACCTCCATGTATAAACATTTTTGGTACTATATATTTTGTATTCCCTCCTTTCACTTAAATCATCATTTTTTTTTATGAAAACAAATATAAGCAAGAGCTGAATGGGAATGTTTGTTTGAGAATTTGATCAAAAGGTTGTTTTGGGCATGAAACCCAATTTTGTGGCAAAAGCCTAGTTTTTTGATGGCTTGAAGGCTGAATTTTGGAATGGCATAGAAGCCGAATTTTGTGGCGTAAAATTTGTGGCAAAAGCCTAGTTTAAAATTTGTTTGCTGCATGGGAGCCAAAATTTGTTTGTGGCATGGAAGTCAAATTTTGAGATGGCGTGAAAGCCAAATTTTGGGGTGGCATGGAAGCCAAATTCTGAAATGGCATGAAAGCCGAATTTTGTGATGGCATGAAAGCCGAAATTTTGAAATGGCATGAAAGCCGGGTTTTGTTTGTTTGTGGTATGGAAGGCAAAATTTGTTTGCGGCATGGAAGCCAAAGTTTTTGTGATGGCATAAAGCCGAATTTTGAATTGGCATGAGAGCCAGGTTTTGTTTGTTTGTGGCAAGGAAGCCAAAGTTTGTTTGCGGCATGGAAGCCAAAGTTTTTGTGATGGCATGAAAGCCGAATTTTGAATTGGCATGAGAGCCAGGTTTTGTTTGTTTGTTTTTGGCATGAGAGCCAAATTTTTTGAAAATGAAGTTTTGTTTTGTTGGCATGAAAGCCGATTTTTGGCATTCATAGCCGAGTTTTTGGGATTGATAGCCGGTTTTGGCATTTATAGCTGGATTTGGCGTTTATAGCCGGACTTGGCGTTTATAGCCGGATTTTGGTTTTCAAAATATAGGTATCGACCAAAGGTCGCCTCCCCGCTGAATGGTCTTGTAAGTATCGATGGAATATCGCTTCCTTGATCATTCGATTTGCAAGTATTGATGGAATGTCGCTTCCTCGTGGACTGGGTTTGCGAGTATCGATGGAATGTCGCTTCCTCGCGGATTGGGGTGCAAGTATCGACTAAGCGTTGCTTTCTTGCTTTTTCAAAAATTTTGGTTTTGCGGGTACTGACTTGGTGTCGTTTCCCCATTATTTTTGAAATTTGAGGTTTCTTTTTTTTTTTGAAATTTGGGTTGTGGATATCAACTGGAATGTTGCATCTCCATAATTTTTGAAATTTGAGGTTTTCTCGAACCATTTGAAATTTGGGTTATGAATATCAACTGGAATGTTGCATCTCCACAATTTTTGAAATTTGAGGTTTGCAAGTATCGACGAAGTGTCACTTCCTTGCGATTTTGAGGTGTTGGAAGTATCGAATAGGGTTCATACCCTCCCAATTTTTGAGTTTTGGAAGTATCGAATGGGGTTCACATCCTTTCGATTTTTGGGTTTTACGAGTATCGACTGAGTGTCGCTTCCCTACAGTTTCGAAAAACCATTTTTGTTTAAAGACATGAGGGTTGTAAATTTTGACTCAAAACCATTTTTTGGTTGTAAAAGCCGGGGTGGACTAGGATGGAAATTTCTAAGTCCTGATTTTTGTTTCAAACCATGAATTTTGGGTTCAAGGATTGAAATTTTTGGTCAAGTCCGAGAAGAGGCTCCTAAACTTGGTCTTTCGGTTTTGATTTCTTTTTTTGAACAATGAAACGATGAAAGCAAGCATTGTTTTTAGAATTTTAGAAATTTCAACATAAAGATGAAAATTTCAAAAGGGATGGGTTTGACGAGCAAGTACCTGGGAATAGGCTTTGGCCGTGTAGGCGTCACTCTAACCCGTTTGAGGAAGTCTTCAAGGGTAGTATCGCTTCAAGAACTTGCTATGTTTAGAAGAGCGTATGCACCGTTGGGGAAGACTTTGTCGATGACGAAAGGTCTCTCCCATTTTGGTTCGAATTTGCCTTTGGAACTATGGGCAAAGACTATGGGTCTTTTTACTGCAAAAACCAACTCGCCTTTTTTGTAGGTGCGTTACCTGACCTTCTTGTCGAAAGATAATGCCATGCGTGCTTGGTACAGTTCAATGCTTTGTAGAGCTTCGAGCCATCTCTCATCGAGATTATCCAGCTCTTGGAGTCTCAATTTGACATTGCTTTCTTGCGTCATGTCATTTTGCAGAGATACCCTTAAGGAAGGAATTTGTACTTCCAAAGGGACAACAGCTTCGCATCCATAGACCAAGGAGAATAGTGTGCTATGGGTTGGTCCTCGAATGGTGGTTCGATAGGCCCACAAAGCATCAGGTAGTTTGTCACCCCAGTCTCTTTTGTGACTAGAGACCATTTTCTTGAGAATTTTGCGAACTGTCTTGTTGAAAGCTTCTGCTAGTCTGTTCGCTGCGGATTATATGGAGTCAAATGACAACTTTGGATTTTGTACTTGTCGTAGAACCTGTAGAATCTGTGATCTCGGGATTGTGGTCCGTTATCATGGACGAATCTTTTAGGTATGCCGAAGCGACAAATAATGTTGGTACGCAAGAATTGAAGGACTGGTGAGGTCTTCATTTCACTGAGCGCGAATGCTTCTGACCACTTGGAGAAATAATCCGTAGTGGCGAAAATGAAGCGATGACCTTTGCTTGATGGGGGAGAGATAGGACGTATGATGTCCATACCCCAGGCTTCGAAAGGCCATGAGATTGTTGTAGGAAGTAGCCATTCTGGAGGTATGTGGACATAATCTCCATGAATTTGGCATTTTTGGCAGCGCTTAGCAAATTGCATTGTGTCAGCTACCATGGTAGGCCAATAATAACCTAGCCTTTTTATCTGATCGTAGAGTTTAGGACCAACCTGATGGGCTCCACAAAGACCAGCATGTACTTCTTTAAGAGTTTCCTCAGCCTCTTGTTGTGACAAGCAGCGTAGAAGTACTTCGTTGAAGGATTTTCTGTAAAGTGCTTTTGAAGAAATATCCAAATGAAAGTTTGGGGAACGTCTTTGGATGCTTACCTGCTCTTTTGGATCTTCAGGTAGGATTCCGAACATAATGTAATCAATGAACGGATCCCTCCAATCGCCGATCGGAGGTTTGAGGATGGACATCCGACTTCCAACCGCTTGGTGGCATTCAGCAACTCCTCAGTTTGTGTTAAGAGGAGGGAGAATCCTTCTTTGACACAGTGTAATTTGCATGTTTTCCCCTTCTTGGATTGCCATAGATGCGGCGAGTCCAGCCAGGACATCAGCACGGATGTTTCCACCTCTGAGGATGTGGGTGATGTGACAGATGTTGAATTTTATTCGAAGTGAATGCGCCTTGTTGTAGTAAGGTAGCAAATCAGGCTTCCTAACTTCAAATTTCTGATTCATCTAGTTGACAATCAGTTGAGAGTCCCCAAAAGCTTCCAGCATGGTGATGCCTGATTCGAGGGAAAGTTCCAATCCTACAATCAGGGCTTGGTACTCAGCTGCATTGTTTGAAAATGGTTCCAGTAGCGAAAAAGCGTGTGGAATCATGTATTTGTCGGGCTGACAAAGAGGATGCCAATTCCCGATATTTGCTTTCCTTATTCATTTGTCCTGGTTACGCCGTCAAAGTACATGTCCCAAGAAGCATCAGATAAGGAAGTTTCCACGTTGTAGACAAATTCGTCTGGGAGATCATCCCTGAGTGAAGAATATTTAGGCAATGGGTGCTCTGCGAGAAAGTCTGCTAGAGCTTGGCTTTTGATTGCTTTTTGTGGTACATACCTAATATCAAACTGCGATAGAAGGATGGACCATTTTGCTAGTCGGGCATTGAGAGAACCTGCTTTTGTGACAAGGACCTTTAAGAGGTTGATCATCGAAACCAGGTAGACTGTGTTGGACAGCAGGTAATGTCGCAGCTTTTGTACGGAAAACATCACTGCAAGGCATTCTTTTTTGACTGGGGAGTAGCAATGCTCTGCACCTACCAACATGCGGCTAAGGTAATATAGAGTATCCTCTTTTCCCTCGTCGTTTTCTTGTGAGAGTAGAGCACCCAAAGAGTGGTCAAGAGCTCTTGTGTACAAGATGAATGGTTTTCCAGTTGTGGGGGCAGCCAACACTGGAGGTTTGGTGAGGTATGTTTTGATGTCTTGCAATGCGGCTTCACATTCAGCATCCCAAACGGAGTCCACACCTTTCTTCATCAAGCGAGAGAAGGGACAACACTTCCCTGACAGATTGGAGATGAACCGTCGGATGTATGCCAATCTTCCTTGAAGCCCTTTTAGTCCTTGGAGATGGCATTTCCAGGATAGCCATGACTTTGATGGGGTAAGTTCTATTCCGGCTTTCAGAACTATGAATCCGAGAAACTTAGCTGATGAGACACAGAAGAAGCATTTTAATGGATTCATCCGCAATTTGTGTTTGTAAAGTTGGAGGAAGACTTCTCGAATATCGTCGAGATGGTTTTCTTTTCTTCTGCTTTTGATGGCGAGGTCGTCGACATAGCATTCGACCGTTTTGTGCTGCATATATTGGAATATTTTCACCATAGCCCTCTGATATGTTGCACCTGCATTTTTCAGACCAAATGGCATGACAGTGTAGCAATACACGCCAAATGGAGTCCGAAATGATGTATGTCTTTCATCTTCAGGATGCATCTTTATCTGATTGTAGCCAGAGAATCCATCCATGAATGTTATTCGCACAAACCCACAGGTGTTGTCAATCATCACCTCTGGTATGGGGAGCGGGAATTCATCTTTAGGGCATGCATTATTCAGGTCCTTGTAGTCGATACAGACCCTTATCTGCCCATTTTTCTTTGTCACGGGGACGATGTTGGCCAACGATTCAGGATGCTATTCATCGCGGATGAAGCCAATATTTTTTAGTTTCTGAACTTCTTGTTCAATTTTGTCCATCACGTTAGGACGGAATCTTGTTTGGCCTTGTTTGACATGCTTGATTTATTTTTACAAGTTGAGCTTGTGGACTGCTATTTTGGGGTCTAAGCCAAGCATTTCAGCATAAGACCATGCAAAACAATCAACGAACTCGCGAAGAAAAAAGAGATATACTCGGGTAACTCATCATCCTTTATATTCTTGCTTACGAATACATGACGTGGGTTATCAGGTGTTCCCAAGTCTATCTTTTGAACAGGATCTTCTGTTGGAAGGTTTGAAGGTGGTTCCTCCATAATATTTTTGGAGGCTTCCAACTAGATAAGACCTTCTGAAGTTCCAGAGGCATTTACAGACCAAGGCTCTGCTTCTGTCCATGGGTCTTCTTGATCGGTACTCTTCTCAAGACTTGTAATGAGATGGCCCCAATCACTTGTTGGAACTGGGTTGAAGTAAGGTACTTCTTTTGGAGACGATGGATCTTTTGGGTCAGAAGGCCGAACGTCTGTGTCATCGGACAATTCCTCTTCATCGTTGGAGAAATCATACCAATTGGAGGAGCTTTCTGGATCTTTGATGGGTGACTCCTCAAAGAGATGTCCAGGGAGATCAATGTCTTCATGGACACGAGATGTTGAGGCTTCGTCGGCAAAACGACTTTGCAACCTTTCTATCAATTGTCTCATGGGAGTGGTAGGATCGTACCCCAACCCATATGAAGACTCGTCTTTATCACAGTGGAGTTTCCAATCTTCCGGTTGTCTTTTGGTCAGGGTGGGTTCCAATGGTGTGAGAATACCACGGCCACCTCCCAAACCAGTTGGATTATGAGCGTCGTAGCCCATTTTCTTCATGATAGCTTGTGCCATTGGACTATACAGAGATAGATGAGGCATACCTTCTTTTTGGAAAGGTTCAAGCGGAGAATTTGGTGAAGAGACTCCTGATCTGTGGAAGAAGATTATTTTTTCTTCTGCCGAAGTTGCTGGAATAACAAAGGAAGAAGATGTAGGATCTTTTATGTTGGCAGGTGTCTCCAATGGAGTGAGAGCAGGCTGATCTCACTGAGTATCATCTTGGCTTGATGTTGTGTCGTCTTCTGGCTCTAAATCTGAGTCTGTGTCATGCATAATGGACCCAAAAGAGACAGCGAACTTGCCCCCAGCCTTTTGTTTTGGCTTTTGTGCTTTGGTGGTGATTACCAAAGGTTTTGATGTCTCGAGAGAGATCACGAAGGGAGCTTGACTGCTTACTTCAAATTTGGTGGAAGGTTTGTTTACCTCCGATGATTGCTGAGGAGCTTTGCCTTTATCTTTCTGGAGATTTTCAGCAAAGGGTGTGGTTTCTTCCTCCTGTTCTTTTTTTTTATCTTTATACATTTGAGCATCTGCAAAATAGACGTCTCTGCCTTTGAAGGGCTTTTTGTCTGCAAACACTCAATGTATCAAGCTGTCTGTGCCAACGAACTTAATGCACTGATGTAAAGTTGAAGGGACGACTCCATTTTCATGTATACAGGGGCGTTCAAGAAGGATATTGTAGCATGAAGGGGTCCTTATTGCATATACAGTGACTTCTAAAATAAGATCACCGATTTGCAATTTGAGCCTGACTTTGCCGATAGGCCTTTGAGCACTCCCGTCATATCCGAAGATGGATACAGACGTGTGACTCAGCTCGCTAGGTGGGATGCCCAGCACTTCGAGTGCCGAAGTAGATATGAGGTTGAGTGCAGAACCCGGGTCGATCTGGACTCTGTGTACTGGCATTTCTCTGACGTACCCCGTGAAGTACAAGGGTCGATTGTGCTTTGTCTCGCCTAACAGGAGGTCATCCTTGTCGAAGGCAATTATTGCACTTGCTGCTTTTTGAACCGAGAGGCATTCAATGCTTGATCCCTCAGCTTTCTTCTTTTCTCCCTTTGAGGAAGTACTTGATTTTTTGACCCTATAGTCCATTTCAATTTGTAGGACTTGTGGGGCATGTTTGTCGACATTCGCATTCAGCCTTTGTAATTCTGAAATGAGACTATCACGAGTTTGTGGAGACATTCGTAATAGGTCAAAGATTTGCAGTCGTGCAGGTATATGTTTGAAGTGCTCAATCAAGTCATACTTGAAAGCCTCCTTCAGGCCTGCATTTTCATTATTGTTGTCACTTGGGGCGTTTACAACTTGCTTTCCCGAAGGATTTACATAAGAAGAAGAAGGTTGGTTGTAATTTTTGTGGTAATCCCGGCCAGAGCGGGTACCTCTACCAACTTCAAGAGCTTCTAGAAAAGGGTCTTCTTTTGGAAGATCACTCTCAGGATCGAAAGGTTGATCCCTGCCATTTGCTGAAGACGTCTCTGTAGCAACATTGCCGTCTTCAGTGATTGTGTTGCACGGAGCATTTTCCGGGAACAAGTCCTGAACAACATCTGGCAACTTTTCTTCTTTGTTGAGTAATTTATTGGTCTAGACATCGTTTATGAGATCGGGTATCTGGGACCAGTCGACTGGATTTTCATTGAAGAAGATTTCATTGGCAGGAGCTTCTTTAGGTTGATCAATCGGAAGAGGCTTGAGTTCCGATGTCATAGTTTCAGGAGACGAAGGCTGAGAAGATGCTATGTTAGTGGAAGTCACCTAAGAAGATGTAGCTCCGGAAGATATACTACCAATCGGGGAGTACGTGTCTTCAGAAGCTTCAGAGGCACTATCACCCTGAGCTATTGATGGACCCGAAAGAGGGGGATTCTTCCGTCCTCTCCCTCTGTACCCCAGGGGCTGACCTGGGTCTCGGCGGAGGAGGGAAGATCTCGGGCATTAACATTTTTGTACGGGTATGCCAGATTTACTTTCTACTTGGAATTTGGAATGGTGATAATCCGGAGATTCACCTTCACAAGTGGAAAGGAAATCAGTCCTTTTTTCTAACTTTTCAAATTGCATTAATATTAAGAAAAGAGATAAGTTTTTAGAATGCCGTAAGAGGCGTTTTGTTTGTTTGCCGTGAAAGGTGATTTTACAAAACTCATCAAATATGAAAGACAAGAATTGTGATTTCTTTTTGTCTCTTTAAGAAATACAAACTACAATAGAAAAGGAAGAAAAGGGATCTAACTTCTCAGGAGATTGTGGGGACACGTTGAGATCGACGGTCGCAAGTCATGTATGGACTTCGCCATCGTCCTCAAATGAGAACATGTGATGCTTTGATTCTTTGGCTTGGCTCCTAACCTCAGTTTTTTAAAGGACAAGGACCAAGAGAAGGTCCTATATCCAATGAAAAACCGAGTAAACGGGCTGAAAAGCCGCGTTTAGGCCATGTTGGAGAAGGAGGAGGGATGTTGATCACCTTGTGGTGTTCTTTGCAGCAGAGCAGCAAGACTTCGTCTGAATTTCTTGGGGAGAAGTGCAGAACTTCAAGTCGATAGATGTCGATATGATCCTCTTTCTCTTGGAAATGGATCTCCTTTTATAGGCTTTTGGTAGCCATTGGATGGTTATGGGCATTGATAGCCATGATGAGAGCATTGATGAGGAGTTACAAGTTGATTTTGTAACTCCCTTTTCATGGCTTGTGATTGGCCGATGAAGGTAGTGGGCTTTTAATTGCCTTTATGCTTCATGATGATGGGAGTTTCATGGGTTTAATGCCATGATTACTTGGATTTGTAACTCCCAAATGATTGAATCTGATTGGGCCGTCCAAAATAATGAATTAATGACTGCATTAAGTTGTCATAAAAGGGTCAATTAACGTCATTAAGTGGTCGTCAGGGCATGTGAAGAGTCGCGGGCCGCGCTGCGCCTTTTGAGATTCTTCTTACGATCATCACAGGTGGATCCACGCATTGTTTGATGTCGGATTGCGATGCAATTTCAGACATTGATTGATGTTGGCGGGCCGGTGACATCTGTCTTGTCGATTTCACGATCGGTCGGACAGAAAGTGCACTTTCTTGGTCAGCCGGTTGGCGATCTTGAGGCGATCGGTGATGATTTCATGCTTTTGACGGCATATCCGAGATGTCGACGAAGATCAGTCATTTTCAAGCATCAAACATTGCATTTTCCGAAAATCATAGAGGCCGGAACACCCGAAACGCGAAAAGAATCGGAAAACGGACGATTTGGTGCAAAATCCGGCGACCCGGATTTGCAGGGTCGCCGGGCGACCATGCACCCAGGGTCGCCGGCAACCCTGGCCCAGGATCGCCGGTGACCATGGGCCAGGGTCGCCGGCGACCTTAGGGTTTTTTGCCCTTTGGTCGCCGAGCTCCGTTTTCGGCCGATTTTCCGTCTATTTCGTTCCTTTTTTCTTCTGTATTTTTCTTTAAAATTTTCCTCAATTATTGACTTCATTTTCTTGGAGAAAACTTGACGAGAACCCGCACGACATCGGAGCACAAAGTTTCCCATTTTTCGGGAAAGCCGAAGACTTTGTAGCTGATTTTCCGTCAAGAGTCGAAACTAGGTCAAACGATGTCGGAATGACCCGAAAATTGAGGCGAAGCTTCTTGAACAGTGGATAGGACCAACCATGGGCTTTTATTTGAGTTTTGAAGCCGTTTGGGGTCCCATCGATGCTTCACTTGATTTTGCTGCGGGTAAAATGCCGAGCTTTGATATGTGGTCAAACGATGTTCGATTGACCTGAAATTTGACGGGGAGCCTATTGGATTCATTTTGAGACGTTCCATGGGCTCCGTTTTGGATGTCATGGTCCCGGGTTGCTCCTCTGCCGGTAGGCTTGATTTTCACTCGGAGCATCAAAACCTGGTCAAACGTTGTCGGAATGACCTGAAATTCGACGTGCAGCCTTTTGGAAGCATGTTGAAGCCACTCATGTATTTTGTTTGATGAGTGATGGCTTTGGTGGTTCCCGCCGCCATGAGGCTTGATTTTGCTGCTCGAGCATTGATGGAGGGTCAAACATTGTCGGTTTGACTTGAAATTTGGCATGGAACCTTTGGAGACATTCTGGTGTCATCCGTAGGCTCTGATCAAAGTTTTGGTGTCTTTGATGATGTCGCCGCCGGGAGCGCTTGTTTAGCTGTCGGAGCAATGAAGTTAGGCCAAACGCTGTCGGAATGGCCCGAAACCTCAGGCGTACCCCCCTTTTAGTTGTTTTGAAGGATCTCTCAGTTTCTGTCTGATTTTAAAAAGATCTGATGCTTGAAGTAGCCTTGCCTGTTTTGTAGCAGGATGCTGCTTCATGAGGCTTCTTGACGTGGAGGAGACATAGTGACTTTTTTGGTGTCAACAAATGCCCCCTCGAGGTACAGCGACGAGTAGCTTTTTGGAGTCGATGTGCCTCGAAGAGAAACTTGGAGGAGAGATTCCAACTTGACCAAGAGTCTTGAGCATTTTTTTTATTAGCCTTCTGAGTTTCCGGGGGAACTTTATGGTAGTGAGAGGGATCACACACCATCTCAAGGCAAAGTTTTGAAAATGACATGGGGTGTTTGGATTTTGGTTTTTGTATTTTGACCTTGTGACCTAACAAGCTGTATGTGGCAGGTTAGGGGGTCGGGGTTTTGATTTTGATTTTGACCTTGTGGCCCAACAAGCTGTATGTGGCAGGTTGGGGGGTCAGATTTGGTTTGTTGGTTTTGGATTTTGATTTTGGTTTTGGTCTTGTGACCTAACAAGCTGTATGTGGCGAGCTAGGGGACCGGAATTTGGTTTTGTGAAATGTCAATTTCAAGATTTTGGCTCAATTTGGTTCATGAGGTTGGATGGTTTGGTTTTTGGAAACTCATGAGACTTTCTTTTCTTTTTTTTTTTTGAATGGTCCCATCATCTCAAAAGAGGCATGGGACTTTTTTTGCTCTTTTTTTTTTTTTTTTTTTGCTCTTGGTAAGAGGAATATTTTGACTTAAAGCCAATTTTAGTGCCTAGGTTGTCAAACCTGGCTCATATGGGCTAACCCATGGGACCTTAGGCTTTGGAGATGGCCTAGATCTCATATGGTGTCATATTTGTAAAGATTATCTAAAAATATCTCTTTTGTGTAGAGAATATCTAAAAATATCTTTACTTGGAGAGAATTTCTCAAGTTTTCCTTTTGTGGAAAGATTCTCTCAAAATATCTTTCTTCTTGGGAAAGTAGCTAAATTTTAGCACTTACCTCCTTTCTTTCTCCTTGTTTCCTCTTTTGGCTTGCTCTCTTCTATAAAAGCAAGAGGGTTGATGCTTTTGCTCCATTGCTTTCTTTTTGCAAGAAATTTTCAAGAGTGCTCTCTAAGATAAGAAGTGCTTTCTCTTCTTCAAGGATCTCCAAGCTTTTCTTCTTCTTCTCCATCAATGGCTTCAAGTAAGTTTTCTTCCTCGTCAAGAATCTCTATTGTATAAGTAGCTTCTTCATTTTTTCTTTTCTTCTTCTTTTTCTTTTCTTTTCTTTCTTCTTCTTCTTCTTTTTTTCTCTCTGTTTTTTTTTTCTTTTCGTGCACGTTTTCCTTCTCTTTTTTTTTCGTGCTTCTCTCTTTTTTTCTTTCTTTTTTTTCCTCTTTCCACGGTTTTCTTTTTTTCTATTTAACCGTGTACTCTCTTTTTTCTTTTCTGTTGTTTTTTTTTTCACGCTGATTTCTGTTTTTTTTTTTTTTTTTTAGCGTTTTTCTCTTCTTTTCTTTTTTTTTTTTTTTTTTTGCTGTTTTTTTGCTGAGATTTTTTTTCTCTCTTTCTTTTTCTTTTTTTCCGTGTTTGCTAACCATGATAATGAGGCTATGCAATTTCAATATGTATGCATTTTCCTTTTTTTTTTTTTTGATGCATTAAGATAGAAGGCTAGAGTCTCTAGGTCAAGCCAACATGATTTTTGACTTGGACAAAGTTTGATTGGTTTTGACCAAATTGGGCTGGAATTGGTCAAACTTTGGTTAAGGTTTTCCTAGCATCTAATGCATGATGATATTCTTCGATGCATGATTTTTGTAAATGGATTTGGAAGTATGATGATGCATACCTGAAAATCTTTTGCAAGTATCGGGATTTTGAGCTCGCAGCGATGTTGAGCTCTTTCTCGGTCTTGCTGGATTTTGAGGAAGTTTTGCAATTTTTGGATTCTGAAGCTCGCAGCAATGTTGAGCTCTTTCCCAGATTTTGCAGAAGTTTGATGAGATTGGCTTGTTCTCACAGCGATGTTGAGTTTGAGCCTTCTTTGAGAATTCTCCACTGACTATGAGCTCGCAGCGATGTTGAGCTCATCTTCAGGCTTCCTGTCTTTTTCGGAGTATTTTCCTTTTCTTCGGAATTGCCCCGGAACCATGTCAAAATTTTGCTAGAATTTTTGTAGCAGAATTCTGTCATTTTGATGTTGATTGATCTTTTCTCTTCCACCTTTTGCAGGTAGTTCTTCTAGAACGAACAAAGGTAAAGGTCCTGTTACTGACGCACCTCGTCGGTCTGCTAGATCTTCCAATGCTGTCATTCAGTAGGCTTGGGAGAAGGTCCAGTTTGTGGAGAAAAACTTGGAAGAATGCGATTCCCTCAATCGTGATGAGATGAGACAGCGATTGATCGTTCTCAAAGATGAGGAGTTCTATAAGATCATGGTAAGCGGTCGTCCTTGGGTTACTGACGATCAGAGTGTTGTGCTCAAGCCTACCTTCTTCTTCGGTGATGCAGTCCCTGACGACTTGACATACCAAAGGAGATGTTTTCAGTTCTCTTACACAGTAGATGGTGAGGAGAGAACTATTTCTACCCGGTCGTCTTTTGACCGGACCATCTCGATCATGAGCCTTTCTCCCACGTGCCCTAAGAGGGAAGATCCTCCGAGCTGGGTGAAGAGGACCAGTGTGATCAAGACTGGGGTTTTTGTTGGTGGACCTTCCAGTTTTGCAGAGAAGCTACCTGTCCGTATGGACATGTTGATGCCAGCCAGTGGCTACCAAGGCTCTGATCATCCATCGGTTGATTTGAGACCGGTGGGCCTTGGCGTTTTTCGGGGTAACGGCAGCAATTGGGTGAAGCCTTTTCGACTTCGTGGCCGTTTCAGCGTTGACTCGAACTGGGAATCATGGACTGATCACACCCTGAGGATTGGTGAGGCATGCTTTGATGTCTTGAAATGCATTTTCACATTCAGCATCCCAGACAAAGTCCACGCCTTTCTTCATTAAGCAAGAAAATGGACGGCATTTCCCTGATAGATTGGAGATGAACCGTCGAATGTAGGCCAGCCTTCCTTGAAGCCCTTTTAATTCTCTTAGGGTTCTGGGAGATGGCATTTCCAGGATAGCCTTGACTTTGGTTGGGTCAAGTTCTATTCCAGCTTTCCGTACTATGAATCCGAGAAACTTACCCGATGAGACACCGAAGAAGCACTTTAGTGGATTCATCCGCAATTTGTGTTTGCGAAGTCGGAGGAAGACTTCTCGAAGATCATTGAGATGGTCTTCTTTTCTTCTGCTTTTTATGGCGAGGTCGTCAACATAGCATTCGACCGTCTTGTGCTGCATATCTTGGAATATTTTCATCATGGCCCTCTGATATGTTGCACCTGCATTTTTCAGACCAAACGGCATAACAGTGTAGCAATACACGCCGAATGGTGTGCGAAATGACGTATGACTTTCATCTTCAGGATGCATTTTTATCTGATTGTAGCTAGAGAATCCATCCATGAATGTCATTCGCTCGAATCCATAGGTGGTGTCAATCATCACCTCTGGTATGGGGAGCGGGAATTCATCTTTAGGACATGCACTATTCAGGTCTCTGTAGTCGATACAGACTCTTATCTGTCCATTTTTCTTTGTCACGGGGACGATGTTGGCCAACCATTCAGGATGCTGTTCCTCGCGGATGAAGCCAACGTTTTTGAGTTTCTGAACTTCTTGTTCAATTTTGTCCATCACGTCGGGACGGAATCTGCTTTGGCCTTGTTTGATAGGCTTGATTTCTTTTTGCAAGTTGAGCTTGTGGACTGCTACTCCGGGATCCAAGCCAGGCATTTCGGCATAAGACCATGCAAAGCAATCAACGAACTCACGAAGAAAAGAGATATACTCGGGTAACTCATCATCCTTTATATTCTTGCTTATGAATACAGGACGTGGGTTATCAGGTGTTCCCAAGTCTATCTTTTGAACATGGTCTTCTGTTGGAGGGTTTGAAGGTGGTTCCTCTACAATCTTTTCGGAGGCTTCCATCTCAACAAGACCTTCTGGAGCGCCAGAGGCATTTTCAGACTGAGGCTCTATTTCTGTCCATGAATCTTCTTGATCAGTATCCTTCTCAAGGCTTGCAATGAGATGGTCCCAATCAGTTGCTGGAATTGGGTTGAAGTAAGGTACTTCTTTTGGAGACGATGGTTCTTCTGGGATAGAGAACCGCTCGTCTGTGTCGTCGGGCAATTCCTCTTTATTATTAGAGAAATTATACCAATTGGAGGAGCTTTTTGAATTTTTTACGAGTAACTCCTTAAAGAGATATCCAGGGATATTGATGTCTTCATGAGATGTTGAGGCTTGGTCAGTAAAGTGACTTTGCAGCCATGGTGTCAACTATCTCATAGGAGCGGTAGGAACATACCCCAACCCATATGAAGACTTGCCTTTTTGAAGGTGGATTCTCCAATCTTCTGGTTGACTTTTGGTCAGGGTGGGTTCCAATGGTGTGAGAATACCACGGCCACCTCCCAAACCAGTCGGATTTTGAGCGTCGTAGCCCATTTTCTTCATGATAGCTTGTGCCATTGGACTATACAGGGATAGCTGAGGCATACCTTCATTTTGGAAATGTTCAAGCAGAGAGTTCAGTGGAGATGCTCCTGATCTGTGGAAGTAAATCACTTTTCATCTGGCGAAGTTGCCGGAATTACAAAGGAAGCAGATGTAGGGTCTTCTATGTCTGCAAGTGTCTCCAATGGAGTGAGAGTGAGCTGATCTTGCTGAGTATCAGCTTGGCTTGATGCTGTGTCATTTTCTGGCTCTGACTCTGAGTCTGTGTCATGCATAATAGACACAAAGGAGACAGTGAACTTGCCCCCAGTCTTTTGTTTTGTCATTTTTGCTTTGGTAGTGATTACCAAAGGCTTTGGAGATTTGAAGGAGACGACGAAGGGAGCTTGGCCGCTTACTTCGAGTTTGGTGGAGGATTTGTTTACCTCCGGTGATTGCTGAGGAGCCTTGCCTTTATCTTTCTGGAGACTGTCGGTAAAGTGAATTGTTTTTTCCTCTTGTTCTTCTTTTCCATCTTTATACATTTGAGCATCTGCAAAATGGACATCTCTGCCTTTGAAGGGCTTTTTGTCTGCAAACACTTGATGTATCAAGCCATCGTTGCCAACGAACTTGATGCACTGATGTAGAGTTGAAGGGACGACACCATTCTCATGTATCCAGGGGCGTCCAAGGAGTATATTGTAGCATGAAGGGGTCCTTATTGCATACACAGCGACTCCAGAAGTAAGATCACCGATTTGCAATTTGAACCTGATTTTGCCGATAGGCCTTTGAGTGCTACCGTCATATCCGAAGATGGATACGGACGTGTGACTCAGCTTGCTAGGTGGGATGCCCAGCTCTTCGAGTGCCGAAGTAGAGATGAGGTTGAGTGCAGAACCTGGATCGATCTGAACTCTGTATACCGGCATTTCTTTGGCGTACCCTGTAAAGTACAAGGGACGGTTGTGCTTTGTTTCGCCAAGGAGGAGGTCATCCTTGTCGAAGGCAATTGTTGCACTTGCTACTTTTTGTACCGAAAGGGATTCATTGCTTGATCCCTCAGTTTTCTTCTTTTCTTCCTTTGAGGGAGTATTTGATTTTTTGACCCTATAGTCCATTTCAATTTGTAGCACTTGTGGGGCATGTTTGTCGACATCCGCATTCAGCCTTTGTAATTCTGAAATGAGACTATCACGAGTTTGTAGAGACATTCGCAATAAGTCAAGGATGTGCAGACGTGCAGGTATGTGTTTGAAGTGCTCAATCCAGTCGTACTTAAAAGCCTCCTTCGGGCCTGCATTTTCATTATTATTGCCACTTGGGGCGCTTACAACTTGTTTTCCCGAAGGATTTACATAAGAAGAAGAGGGTTGATTGTAATTTTTGTGGTAATCCCGGCCAGAACGGGTACCTCTACCAACTTCAAGAGCCTCTAGAGAACGGTCTTCTTTTGGAAGATCGTTCTCAGGATCAAGAGGTTGATCTTTTGCTGAAGACGTCTTTGTAACAGCATTGGCGTCTTCAGTGATTGTGTTGCACGGAGCAATTTCCGGGAACAAGTCCTGAACAGCATCCGACAACCTTTCTTTATTAGCCCAGACATCACCCGTGAGATAGGGTATCTGGGACCAATTGACTGAGTTTTCATTAAAGAAGATTTCATTGGCAGAAGTTTCTTCAAGATGATCAATCGGGAGAGGCTTGAATTCCGATGTCACAGCTTCAGGAGACAAGGGCTGAGGGGATGATATCTCAGTGGAAGTCTCCTGAGAAGATGTAGCTCTGGAAGATACGCTACCGGTTGGGGAGTACGTGTCTTCGGAAGCTTCAGAGGCACTGTCGTCCTGAGCTATTGCATTGTAGGTTATCCTGACAGGAGATGCCCCCAGTGCAGACTGTTGGGAATCGGACTCATCCTCAGATGTGATAGGATCATCAATCCAACTGTTTTCTCCATTTTCAGGAGTTAAGGGAGAAAGTTCCCGCTGATTATCAGGGACTTCCGGCTTTGGATCATGATGAAGATTGATGCGATCCTGTTTTTGCTCTATGGCAAGATGTTGCAAGATTCTTACATATTCTTCAAGATCAGGCATGGGAGCCAAATCTTCTTCGTCATTTGCTCCTTGTGGTTCGCCCATGTTGGGTTCCACTGAAGCATTTGCTGGTGCTGGATCAACAGCGTTTTCTTGAACAGGGCCCTGGTCTTCTTCATCATCAGACCAAGATCCTTGTAGCTGCAATGGGTTATACCAGATTACTGGCATAAGATGAGACTCGGGAATCCATTCCTCGTCGGAGAGGTTTTCTCCTGTTTCAAAGGATTCTTCCCACTCATCTATATCACTGGCAGTATCACTGGACTCGTATCCATTCATGGAGAATCCAACTACCGAGTTACAAGAGTATGATGCCCCTTGCACATTTTCATTTTTGTATAGAGGTGGCATGAAATCATCAAGAGTGAATTTTCTTACCGCCTTTGAAGCTTTGGGAAGGAATTCTTCCGTCGTTCCTAGCAAAGCAGTGGAACAGGTTTCTGCCTTTTCAGGGACTTCTTGTTTTGGTTGAGATTTCTGCTGCTGTTTGAGCTTGCGGAGCTGTCTCTTGGCTTGCCTTCGCTGCTGAGCGGTCGGCTTTGTTTTGACGACCTCCCAGTTTTCATCATCTAGGAGATCGGGATGCACCCATATAGGCTTTCCATTTGATGTTGGATAGGGAACCAATTCTTGGGACGCTTGAGCCATTTTTATCACCTTGAATCAAGTAGTGATCTTCTCCTTCGGTGACTTTGAAGTTTGCCAACATGACACCATGTTGACAGAGGCGGGGCCATAGTTTTTATCAAAGGTTATGACTCCGTTTTTCCACATCTCATTGATCTTCTCTCTCACAACGAAGTATTGATTGAGAGGATGTGAGATCATCTGATGGTATGGATAGTATCGGGGATCATTGGTTTTACCAACATCTCCCGGTCTTTTGGGCTCTGGTAAAATGAGTTTGCCATTTGCTAGGAGAGCCTCAAAGATTTCTTCAACATCTTCATTGAACGGATATTTCTTTTCTACACGTTCTTTGAAGGGATCAGAGAGTTCAGGCCTTTTACCTGCAGTTTTGTTTTCAGGTTTCTTTGGTTGCTGAGGAGCTGACTTAGTCTGTACATTGAGAACCTCCTTTTTCTTTGGTTTTGAGGTTGTAACAGCAGTCGGCTCTTTCTTTGATGATTTCTGACTATTGAGGTCTTTGATCACCATTTCAGCTTCCATGGAGGCTTCGAGGAGTTCCCCCAGGTTCTTTGATTTGTTGCCGATGATCATAGAGCGAATTTTTGCTCTAATATTGTTACGGCAGATGTCGACTAGCGACGCTTGTGGCAGTACATCTGAGCATTTGTACGCCATTGCCTTCCATTTGTGAATGAAGTCGTATGTTGACTCATTCTCTCCCTGTTTTAGGCTGAAGAGTTGAGCCATAGTAACAAGATGATCCTCACCTTGGAAGTGGGTCAGGAAGCGTGTCTCTAGCATAGCCCAATTTTGAATGGAGTTCTCCGGCAGAGTGGAGTACCAATCAAAGGCTGTACCTTTTAGGGTACTTGCAAAGAGGCGAATCTTGAGGGCATCTTGATCCGCAATTGCTCCCGTCAGGATCTTGAAATGGATGACATGCTGTCTGGCTGAACCTTTCCCAGTATATGTCTGAAGAGTAGGTTGTTTGAATTTTGCAGGGAACGGAACCGAGCCCATCCATAAAGGGTAGGGTGGCTTGATCCCATGTTCCTTCAATGTATCCTCTTCTTTTGCTTTTGCGAGGATATCGTCCATGTCTGTTCTGGTAAAGGCGCGAGACTCATTGTTTTCTGCATTGTCCTCGTCATCTTCATGATTCGGAGGGGTTTCATTGTTAGGTGGCGGACGCTGTAAAGTGAGAATGAGGTTTTCCATCAAAGCCTCAATTCTCTGTTGTCCTTGCTCCAACTGCTGGATGCGTGCGGTTACATCGTCATGCTGTGGAGGCTGCTCAGAACTTGTACCCAAGACGTTCATCCCTCGGGATTTGAACGAAGAAATCGTCCTGGTGACCGAGCTGGGGCTCATTCTTCTGGATGAAGAATTTGAAGAGTGACCCTGGTGTCCTTGGCTTGGAGGAGTGGAAGATTCCTCCAGATGTGTTTGTGTCCGAGAGACGCTGCGAGTCACTGGACGTCTAATACTGATTTTGGTTGCTGACTTCCGGCGTTTTCTGGTTTTGCCAACCATATGAACAGCAATGAATTGGTCGGGTCTTTCTTTTTCGACCCATTTGTTTGAGACGTGGAGAGTAGAACGCTAGGTTCTTTGTTTCTCGAGTCTCTTTTGTCGATATGCAGTGCGGTGACACATACGACGAGCAATTTGAGCTTCAGTCAGCTCTGGCTGGGCTCTAGCGATGAAGGATGTAGTCCCTCGTGCGCAGCAGCCGAGCTTATCTTCTTTGAAGCTTGGCAAGGACAGAATCTGGATGCGGTCCTTTGTCTGTCGCAGTGAAGACTTGAATTTTGCGAGCTCAGCCCCTGTTGAGATGAAGGGTCGACTCACGGGAGTGCAGGCTTCAGCATGTTTTTGCATAGGCCTAACGATGCAGGATTTGATTTTTGGCTTGTAGGAGCAAGCCGGCTCATGATGATTTTGTTTGTTTTTTGGGTGGAGGGTAGGTTTCTCCTCTTTCATGTAAGAGAGAGGGTAGAACCGATTCTCCTTGAGAGGGGCCAGGTATGCTGGCTTTGCAGATGTTTGGGACCTCCTTTGCTTTGACGAAGATCTCGGGGACCAAGTTTTGGGGTAAACCTGGTTTCTTGTGGATTGAGGCTTTGTGGGAGCGCCACGGGCTTCAGGCTTCTTGGTGTTCGCCCTTGGTACCATTTTAGTGACACGTTGCAGGGCGGTTTTCTGCTTCTTGGCGGGTACAGTGTCTTCTGCGGGAAGTGGGAATGATCCCAGCGATCCGAAGACGATGGTCCGGGGAGTGGAAATTGACCCGGTGTTTGGAGTGTTGTCGAGGGAGATGACGCTTCGGCAACTGGCAGGGCGCTTATGCTTGTTTTGCTTGTCTTGAAGCATAAGCTGGTACTTGTTTTCATCGAAAGTGATGGTCAATGAAGCTGCCATTGTTAGTTTTGGAAAACTTCTGAAACAAGACCAAATCCATTAGTAATCACAAGAATATGGTGATCGTAAATGGAGAACAACTATGGTTTTGTCTTTTCAAATTACTTGGGGGGACATGGCCCAACCCAAGGACGATGAAGAAGGCAAAAAGCCATAGAGGATACAATTGTTCTAAAATGCAAGTATGGTAGGCTCAGAGTGAGCGTTCCAGTGACTGCTAGAAGCAATTGTAGACCTTAATTCAAATTACCGAGAAGCAAGGCTCACTCGAGGTGAAATGATATAAGGTTGGAGATACAAATGTGTCGGTCGCGAATACAGTAGACCCGAAAGGGCGTACTAGCACCGCTTGGCACAAATGTTGCAAATCGCATCCTTGGAAAGGACACGAGATGGGATTTTTTTGAAAGGTCAAATTTGGGTTCATAAAGGAGAGCAAATGATGTTCCAATCCGAACAAAGGCTCAACATTTTTGAAAGCGCTAAATTCAGAAGAGAAGGAACCAGAATTTCTCGGATGTGAATCCAGTAATGACGGAAGTTTTTTTTTTTTGAAAGGTCAAGATTGAATTCATCGAAGAGAGCAAATGGTGTTCCGTTTCGAACAAAGGCTCAACATTTCTGTGAGCGCTAAATCCGAAAGGGAAAGAACCAAGATTTCTCAACTCTGAATTCAAAAGTGACAAAAGTTTTTTTTTGAAAGGTCAAGATTGAATTCATCAAAGAGAGCAAATGGTGTTCCATTCCGAACAAGGCTCAACATTTCTGCAAGCGCTAAATCTGAAAGGGAAAGAACCAAGATTTCTCAACTCTGAATTCAAAGTAACAGAAGTTTTTTTTTTTAAAAGATTTTGTTTTTAGGGGATTTTTTTTGAAAGGTGCACATAGATTTCCAATTCGATCTTATGAAACCTTAGTAGATAGATCAACCCCCAGGTAAGGGTAGGATTACTTAATGAACCCGTTTGGAGGACCCTTGCCTCGAACAGTCTAGCTGTCTCCACACTCTGGACAAGGCTTTTCTTAAATCCACTTTGGTCAAAGAACGCAACTGGTGGAACCTTAGTGTTTTTTTTTTAACTCTTTTTTGAAAGGTTTTTTAATAAACTCATCAAAGAGAACGAATGGTGTTCCAATCCGAACAAAGGCTCAACATTTCTGCGAGCGCTAAATCCGAAATTTGAATGCAAAAGAGAGAAAATTAATTTTCTTTTGAAATTATAATTTTTTTTTGAAATCCCAATTGGACTCATCAAAGAGAAAAGATGGCCCAATCCCCGATATGAACGATAGCTGCGACCATTTCTGTGAGCTATCAAGTTCGAAGAGGGAAGGATCAAAGTTTCTCATAGTTGAATCTAAGAAAAGAAATCAGATTTGTTTTTTTTTTTTTTTTTTTTTTTTTGAAGTAAGAAAGAACAATTGAAATCCCATCTCATATTTTTTAGATGCAAAATGCAACATAGGCCACCAACTAGAAAGGAGCCAAGTGATCAAAGCATCATGTTCTCAAGTCAACGTGTCCCACCGGGTATGCCAACCTGATGGACCCGAAAGAGGGGGAATCTTCCGTCCTCTCCCTCCGCACCCCGGGGGCTGACCTGAGTCTCGGCAGAGGAGGGAAGATCTCGGGCATCAACATTTTTGTACGGGTATACCAGATTTACTTTCTACTTGGAATTTGGAATGGTGATAATCCGGTGATTCACCTTCACAAGTGGAAAGGAAATCAATCTTTTTTTCTAACTTTTCAAATTGCATTAATATTAAGAAAAGAGACAAGTTTTTAGAATGCCGTAAGAGGTGTTTTGTTTGTTTGCCGTGAAAGGCGATTTTACAAAACTCATCAAATATGAAAGACAAGAATTGTGATTTCTTTTTGTCTCTTTAAGAAATACAAACTACAATAGAAAAGGAAGAAAACGGATGTAACTTTTCAGGAGATTGTGGGGACACGTTGAGATCGACGGTCGCAAGTCATGTATGGACTTCGCCATCGTCCTTCAAATGAGAATATGTGATGCTTTGATTCTTTGGCTTGGCTCCTAACCTCAGTTTTTTAAAGGACAAGGATCAAGAGAAGGTCCTATATCCAATGAAAAACCGAGTAAACGGGCTGAAAAGCCGCGTTTAGGCCATGTTGGAGAAGGAGGAGGCCTTGGGGGGGTGGCCCCCCAAGGGACGTTGATCACCTTGTGGTGTTCTTTGCAGCAGAGCAGCAGGACTTCGTCTGAATTTCTTTGGGAGAAGTGCAGAACTTCAAGTCGATAGATGTCGATATGATCCTCTTTCTCTTGGAAATGGATCTCCTTTTATAGGCTTTTGGTAGCCATGGGATGGTTATGGGCATTGATAGCCATGATGAGAGCATTGATGAAGAGTTACAAGTTGATTTTGTAACTCCTTTTTCATGGCTTGTGATTGGCCGATGAAGGTAGTGGGCTTTTAATTGCCTTTATGCTTTATGATGATGGGAGTTTCATGGGTTTAATGCCATGATTATTTGGATTTGTAACTCCCAAATGCTTGAATCTGATTGGGCCGTCCAAAATAATGAGTTAATGACCGCATTAAATTGTCATAAACGGATCAATTAACGTCATTAAGTGGTCGCCAGGACATGTGAAGAGTCGCAGCCGCGCTGCGCCTTTTGAGATTCTTCTTGCGATCATCACAGGTGGATCCACGCATTGTTTGATGTCGGATTGCGATGCAATTTCAGACATTGATTGATGTTGGCGGGTCGGTGACATCTGTCTTGTCGATTTCACGATCGGTCGGACAGAAAGTGCACTTTCTTAGTCAGCCGGTTGGCGATCTTGAGGCGATCGGTGATGATTTCATGCTTTTGACGGCGGATCCGAGATGTCGACGAAGATCAGTGGTTTTCAAGCATCAAACATTGCATTTTCCGAAAAGCACAGAGGCCGGAACACCCGAAACGCGAAAAGAATCGAAAAACGGATGATTTGGTGCAAAATCCGGCGACCTGGATTTGCAGGGTCGCCGGGCGACCATGCACCCAGGGTCGCCGGCGACCTTAGGGTTTTTTGTCCTTTGGTCGCCGAGCTCCGTTTTCGGCCGATTTTCCGTCTTTTTCGTTCCTTTTTTCTTCTGTATTTTTCTTTACAATTTTCCTCAATTACTGACTTCATTTTCTTGGAGAAAACTTGATGAGAACCAGCATGACATCGGCGCACAAAGTTTCCCATTTTTCGAGAAAGCCGAAGACTTTGTAGCCGATTTTCCGTCAAGAGTCGAAACTAGGTCAAACGATGTCGGAATGACCTGAAAATTGAGTGAAGCTTCTTGAACAGTGGATAGGACCAACCATGGGCTTTTATTTGAGTTTTGAAGCCGTTTGGGGTCCCATCGATGCTTCACTTGATTTTGCTGCGGGGAAAATGCCGAGCTTTGATATGTGGTCAAACGATGTCCGATTGACCTGAAATTTGACGGGGAGCCTATTGGAGTCATTTTGAGACGTTCCATGGGCTCCGTTTTGGATGTCATGGTCCCGGGTTGCTCCGCTGCCGGTAGGCTTGATTTTCTCTCGGAGCATCGAAACCTGGTCAAACGTTGTCGGAATGACCTGAAATTCGACGTCCAGCCTTTTGGAAGCATGTTGAAGCCACTCATGTATTTTGTTTGATGTGTGATGGCTTCGGTGGTTCCCGCCGCCATGAGGCTTGATTTTGCTGCCCGAGCATTGATGGAGGGTCAAACGTTGTCTGTTTGACTTGAAATTTGGCATGGAGCCCTTTGGAGACATTTTGGAGTCATCCGTAGGCTCTGATCAAAGTTTTGGTGTCTTTGATGATGTCGCCGCCGGGAGCGCTTGTTTAGCTGTCGGATTAGTGAAGTTGGGCCAAACACTGTCGGAATGGCCCGAAAACTCAGGTGTACCCCCCCTTTTAGCTGTTTTTAAGGATCTCTCAGTTTCTGTCTGATTCTGAAAAGATCTGATGACTGAAGTAGCCTTGCCTGTTTTGTAACAGGATGCAGCTTCACGAGGCTTCTTGATGTGGAGGAGACATAGCGACTTTTTTGGTGTCAACAGCTATCGCATTGCAGGTTATTCCGATAGGAGATGCCCCCAGTGTAAATTGTTGGGAATCAGACTCATCTTCGGATGTAAGAGGATCATTGATCCAGCAGTTTTCTCCATTTTCAGGAGTTGAAGGAGAAAGTTCCCGTTGATTTTCAGGGACTTCTGGTTCTGGATCATGACAAAGATTGTTGACGCAATCCTATTCCTGCTCTATGGCAAGATGTTGCAGGATTCTTGCATATTCTTCAAGATCAGGTATTGGAGCCAAATCTTCTTCGTCATCTGCTCCTTGTGGTTCACCAATGTTGGGTTCCACTGAAGCATTTGCTGGTGCCAGGTCAACAGCATTTTCTTGAATATCCTCTTGGTCTTCTTCATCATCGGACCAGGATCCTTGTGGCTGTAATGGGTTGTACCAGATTACTGGCATAAGATGAGACTCGGGAATCCATTCCTCATCGGAGAGGTATTCTCCTATTTCAAGGGATTCCTCCCACTCATCGATATCACTGGCAGTGTCACTGGACTCATACCCATCTATGGAGAATCCAATTACCGAGTTGCAGGAGTATGATACGCCCTGCGTAGTTTCATTTTTTTAATGAGGTGGCATGAAATCACCAAGGGTGAGTTTTCTTACCGCCTTTGAAGCTTTGGGAAGGAATTCTTCCGTCGTCCCTAGCAAAGCAGTGGAACAGGTTTCTGCCTTTTCAGGGACTTCTTGTTTTGGTTGAGACTTCTGCTGTTGTTTGAGCTTGCGAAGTTGTCTCTTGGCCTGCCTCCGCTGCTGAGCGGTTGGCTTTGTTTTGACGATCTCCCAATTTTCATCTTCTATGAGATCGGGATGCACCCATATGGGTTGTCCATCTGGTGTTGGATAGGGAACCAACTCTTGGGGCGTTTGAGCCATTTTTTTCACATTAAATGAAGTAGTGATATTCTCCTTCGGCGAATTTGAAGTTTGCCCACATGACACCATATTGACGGAGGTAGACCCGTAGTTTTTGTCAAAGGTAATGACTCCATTTTTCCACATCCCGTTGATCTTCGCTCTCACAACGAAGCATTGATTGAGAGGATGCGAGATCATCTGGTGGTATGGACAGTACTGGGGATCGTTGGTTTTGCCAACATCTCCTGATCTTTTGGGCTCAGGCTAGGTGAGTTTGCCGTTTGCTAAGAGAGCCTCAAAGAATCTTCAACATCTTCATCGAATGGGTATTTCTTTTCTACACGTTCTTTGAAGGCATCAGAGAGTTCAGGTCTTTTACCTGTAGCTTCGTTTTCAGCTTTTTTTTGCTGTTGAGGAGCTGATTTGGTCTGCACATTGAGAACCTCCTTTTTCTTTTGTTTTGAGGTTGTAATGATGGTTGGTTCTTTCTTTGATGATTTCTGACTGTTGAAGTCTTTAATCACCATTTCAACCTCCATGGAAGCTTCTGGGAGTTCTCCCAGGTTCTTTGATTTGTTGCCGATGATCATGGTGTGGATTCTTGCTCTCTTGTTGTTATGGCAGATGTCGACTAGCGACACTTGTGGCAGTACATCTGAGCATTTGTACGCCATCGCCTTCCACTTGTGAATGAAGTCGTATGTTGACTCATTCTCTCCCTGTTTTAGGCTACAGAGCTGAGCCATAGTAACAGGATGATCCTCACCTTGGAAGTGGGTCAGGAAGTGTGTCTCCAGCATGGCCCAGTTTTGGATGGAGTTCTCCGGCAGAGTGGAGTACCAATCGAAGGCCGTACCTTTTAGGGTACTTGCAAAGAGACGGATCTTGAGGGCATCTTGATCTGCGATAGCTCCTGTCAAGATCTTGAAGTGGATGACATGCTGTCTGGCTGATCCTTTCCCCGTATATGTCTAGAGAGTAGGTTGTTTCAATTTTGCAAGGAACGGTACCGAGTCCATCAATAGGGGATAGGGTGGCTTGATCCCATGTTCCTTCAATGTATCCTCTTCTTTTGTTTTAGCGAGGATATCGTCAACGTCCTTTTTGGTAAGGGCGCGTGACTCATTATTTTCTGCATTGGCCTCGTCATCTTGCTGATTCGGAGGGGCTTGATTATTTTCTTGACGCTGAAAAGCGAGAAGAAGATTTTCCATGAGAGTTCCTATCCTCTGCTGACCTTGCTCCAATTGTTGGATGCGTGTGGTTACGTCATCATGCGGTGGAGGCTTTTCAAAACCGATAGCCAAGACGTTCATCCCTCAGGATTCAAACGAAGAAATCGTCCTGGTGACTGAGCTGGGGCTCATTTAAACGAAGAAACCGGTTCTCCTTGAGAGGGGCCAGGTATGCTGGCTTTGTAGATATTTGGGACCTCCGTTGCTTTGGTGAAGGTCTCGAGGACCAGGTTTTGGTGCAAACTTGGTTTCTTGTAGGTTGAGGCTTCATGGGAGCGCCACGGGCTTCAAGCTTCTTTGTGTTTGCCCTTGGTGCCATGTTAGTGACACGTTGTGGGGAGATTTTCTGCTTCTTGGCAGGTGCAGTTTCTTCTGCAGGGAGTGGGAATGGTCCCATTGACCCGAAGATGATGGTCCGGGGAGTTGAGGTTGACCTAGTGTTTTGAGAGTTGTCAGGGAGATGATGCTTCGGCAACTGGCAGGGCACTTATGAGTGTGCTTGTTTTGCTTATCTTGAAGCATAAGCTAGTACTTGTTCTCATCAAAAGTGATGGTCAATGAAGCTGTCATTATTAGTTTGGAAAACTTCTGAAACAAGACCACATCCATCAGTAATCACAAGAATATGGTGATCATAAATGGAGAACAACTATGGTTTTGTCTTTTCAAATCACTCGAGGGGACATGGCCCAGCCCAAGCAAGATGAAGAAGGCAAAAAGCCATAGAGGTACAATCGTTCTAAATGCAACTATGGTAGGCTCAGGGTGAGCGTTCCAGTGACTGCTAGAAGCAATTGTAGACCTTAATTCAAATTACCGAGAAGCAAGGCTCACTCGAGGTAAAATGATATAAGGTTGGAGATACAAATGTCTCGGTCGCGAATACAGTAGACCCGAAAGGGCGTACTAGTACCGCTAGGCACAAATGTTGCAAATCGTATCCTTGGAAAGGACACGAGATGGGATTTCTTTTTGAAAGGTCAAAGTTGGGTTCAAAAAAGAGAACAAATGGTGTTCCAATCCGAACATAGGCTTAAACATTTCTGCGAGCACTAAGTAGAAAAGGGCAAGAACCAGAATTTCTCAAATGTGAATCCAATAATAACGGAAGTTTTTTTTTGAAAAGTCAAGATTGGATTCATCAAAAAGAGCAAATGGCGTTCCAATCCGAACAAAGGCTCAACATTTCTGCGAGCACTGAATCCGAAAGGGAAAGAACCAAGATTTCTCAATTCTGAACTCAAAAGTGATTGAAGTTTTTTTTTTTTGAAAGTTTTTTTTTTTTTGAAGATTTTTTTTGAAAGGTGCACATAGGTTTCCAATTCGATCTTATGAAACCTTAGTAAATAGATCAGCCCCCAGGTAAGGGTAGGATTACTTAATGAACCTGTTTGGAGGACCCTTGCCTCGAACAGTCTAGCTGCCTCCACACTCTGGACAAGGCTTTTCTTAGATCCACTTTGGTCAAAGAACGCAATTGGTGCAACCTTAGTGTTTTTTTTTTTAAAGATTTCTAATGAACTCATCAAAGAGAGCGAATGGTGCTTCAATCCGAACATAGGCTCAAACATTTCTACGAGCACTAAATCCGAAAGGGAAAAACCAAAGTTTCTGAAATTTGAATCCAAAAGAGAGAGAGAGAGAGAGAACTAATTTCTTTTTTTGAAAGAGTTTGAAATGAAAATGTTTTTGTTTTGAAAACCCCTATCGGACTCATCAAAGAGAAAAGATGGCCCGTTTCCCGATATGAACAATAGCTGCAAACTTTTCTGTGAGCTATCAAGTTCGAAGAGGAGTGGATCAAAGTTTCTCAAAATTGAATCCAAAAAAGTGAAATCAGATTTTTTTTTAAATGATAAAGAGTGAATGAAATCCCATCTCATGTTTTTTTTTTTTTAAGATGCAAGATCCAACATAGGCCACCAACTAGAAAGGAACCAAGGAATCGAAGCATCACATTCTCAAGTGCACGCATCCCACCGGGTGTGCCTACTTGATGGACCCGGCCTTTCATCCTCTCCTTTCGCCCCGGGGGCTGCCGGGGTCTGGCGGAGGAGAAAAAGCGGGTATCAACATTTTTTGTACGGGTATGCCAGATTTTCTATTCTACTTGGAATTTGGAGTGGTGATGATCCGGAGATTCACCTTCACAAGTAGAAAGGAAATCAATCATTTTTCCTAACTTTTCAAATTGCATAAATATTTAAGAAAAGAGGCAAGATTTTTTAATGCCGTAAGAGGCGATTTTTTGTTTGTTTGCCGTAAAAGGCGATTCGGTGCCGTAAAAGGCGATTTACAACTCTCATAAAAAATGAAAGACAAGAATTGTGATTTTTTTGTCTCTTTAAAAAATGCAAGTTACAATAGAAAAAAAAAGAAAAGGGATCTAAATTATCTGGAGATTGTGGGGACACGTTCAGATCGACGGTCGCAAGTCATGTATGGACTTCGCCATCGTCCTTCAAATGAGAACACTTGATACTTCGATTCTTTGGCTTGGCTCCAACCTCAGTTTTTTAGAGGACAAAGACCAAGGGGAGGTCCTTGTTGACACCAAAAATGTCACTTTGCCTCTTCAAATCAAGAAAGCTGCATGAAGTCGCAACCTGCCATAAATAGGCAATGCAATTTCTCCAAAAATTCAAATCTTGTCAGAATCAAACAAAAACTGCAAGATCCTTCAAGATAGCCAAGAGAAGAGTACACATGAAGTTTCGGGCCATTTCGACAACATTTGGCCTAACTTCACTTCTCCGACAGCTAAACGGAAGCTCCCGGCGGCGACATCATCGGAGACGTCAAAACTTCGATCAAAGCCTACAGATGACTCCAGCATGTCTCAAAAGGGCTCTGCCAAATTTTAAGTCAAACCGACAACGTTTGACCCTCCATCAATGCTCGAGCAGCAAAATCAAGCCTCCCGGCGGCGGGAACCACCGAAGCCTTCGCTCATCAAACCAAGTGCATGAGTGGCTTCAACATGCTTCCAAAAGGCTGCACGTCGAATTTCAGGTCATTCCGACAACGTTTGACCAGGTTTCGATGCTCCGAGAGAAAATCAAGCCTACCGGCGGCGGAGCAACCCGGGACCATGACATCCAAAACGGAGCCCATGGAACGTCTCAAAATGACTCCAATAGGCTCCCCGTCAAATTTCAGGTCAATCGGACATCGTTTGGCCACATATCAAAGCTCGGCATTTTCCCCGCAGCAAAATCAAGTGAAGCATCGACGGGACCCCAAACGGCTTCAAAACTCAAACAAAAGCCTATGGTTGGTCTTATTTATTGCTCAGGAGGCTTCACCTCAAATTTCAGGTCATTCCGACATCGTTTGACCAAGTTTCAGCTTCTGGCGGAAAATCAGCAGCTTTACGCGACAAAGTCTTCGGCTTTCCCGGAAAATTGGAAACTTTGCACTCTAATAATGCAAGGATTCTCATCAGGTTTTTTACAGGGAAATCAAGCCAATAAATGAGAAGAAATGTCAAGAAAAATACAGAAGAAAACGGCGACGAAAAAGACCTCAAAACGACCATGGAGGTCCGGGTCACCGGATTTTCCGCCGGTGACCCGTTTTTCCGTCTTTCTTCGCGTTTCGCGCACTTTGGCCCCTGTGGTTTCCTGAAAATGTGATTTTTAGTGCTTTAAATTGACTCATATCCGACGACATCTCGGATCCGCCGTCAAAAGCATAAAATCATCATTGATCGCTCCAAGATCGCCAACCGGTCGACCAAGAAAGTGCACTTTCTGTCCGACCGATCGTGAAATCGACAAGACAGATGTCACCGGCCCACTCTTAGCTATCAATGTCTGAAGTTACATGTTCATCCGATGTCGATCAGCATGTAGATCCATCGATGATCATCGCCAGAAGAATTCCAGAAGACACGGCATGGCCCGCGACTCTTCGACTGCTCGGCGACCAATTAATGTGGTTAATTGACTAGCTTTATTGCAGTCATTAATTCATTTCTTTGGACGGCCCAATCAGAAGCAAGCATTTGGGAGTTACAAGTCAATTGATTCATGGCATTTAAACCATGAAACTCCTCCCATTATGGTAATTAAGGTGATTAAAAGCCCTTAATCTCCATCGGCCAATCAGATTCAAGGAAAAAGGAGTTACAAAGTCAAGAAATAAATCTTGTAACTCCTCCCATTAAAGCCATTAAGGCTCATAAACCCTCCTAAATGGCTACCAAAGGCCTATAAATAGGAGAGCATTCCATTGAAATTGGGATCGGAAAAAAAGGGATCGGAAAAAAAGATCGGAAAAAGATCAGAAAAAAGAGGAGAAAATCAGAGGATCAGAAAAACAAAGATCAGAAAGAGATCTGAGAGAAAGAAAAAGAGAGAAAAACTCTGCTGAAGTTCTGCACCGGCCACCACTACAAGGTGACAAAAGTCCCTTGGGGGGCACCCCCCCCAAGGTCCTTGCCTTCTCCTGCTGCCTCCAATGGCTTAGACGTGGCTTTTCAGCCCGTCTACTTAGCTTTTTATTGGACATAGGACCTTCTCTTGGTCTTTGTCCTCTAAAAACCTGAGGTTATAGCCAAGCCAAGCGAATCAAGAGCATCTTCTGTTCTCATCTGCATGGATGATGGCGAAGCCCATACATGGCTTGCGACCGTCAATCTGAACGAGTCCCCCACAATCTCCTGAAAAGTTAGATCTTCCTTTTCTTGCTTTTCATTGTAATTTGTATTTTTCTAAAGAGACAAAAATCACAACTCTTGTCTTTCATTATTGATAAGAATTGTAAATCGGCTATAAACGCCAAAATCGGCTATAAATGCCAAACAAAATCGCCTTTCACGGCAAACCAAGAAAATGTCTCTTTTCTTAAATATTTGTGCAACGGAAAACTTGAAAGAAGTTGATTTCCTTTTTACTTGCGAAGGTTGATCTCCGGATTACCACTTGCAATTCCAAGTAAAATAGAAAATCTGGCACACCCACACATAGAAATGTTGATGCACGCTTCAGGGCCCGCCAGGGCGCGAAAGGGCCGGACCCGACGGACTCCCACGTTCCGCCGACCCCGGTAGCCGCCCTAGACGGCGCCTCGGAGCGCGTTCCATCAAGCTGGCACACCCGGTGGGACTCGTTCATTTGAGAACACGGTGCTTGGAAATGAAATATTTGCATACCATATTTTTGCTCTATGCTTATACTTCTTCTCCAGATTCCTTGGCTACTTTCTAGCTGGTGGCCTATGTTGGATTTTGCACCCAAAAAAATGAGATGGGATTTTTTTGGAAATTTCTACTTCTTTAAGTTTGTTTCCATTCTTTCTCTTTTTTTTAAAAAAAAAAATTTGGTTTTCTTAGTTTGAATTCAAAATTGAGAAACTTTGATCCTATCCTATCGTTCTTTGGTGCTTGCAGAAATGTTGAGCCCGTTCGACTAAGGTTTTGGGCCATCGTTTCTCTTCGATGAGTTCATTAGAGATTTCAAAAAAAAAAAAAATAAAAAAAAAAAATCAGTTTTCTTAGTTTGGATTCAAAATTGAGAAACCTTGATCCTATCCTATCGTTCTTTGGCGCTTGCAGAAATGTTGAGCCCGTTCGACTAAGGTTTTGGGCCATCGTTTCTCTTCGATGAGTTCATTAGAGATTTCAAAAAAAAAATAAAAAAAAAAGTCAGTTTTCTTAGTTTGGATTCAAAATTGAGAAACCTTGATCCTATCCTATCGTTCTTTGGTGCTTGCAGAAATGTTGAGCCCGTTCGACTAAGGTTTTGGGCCATCGTTTCTCTTCGATGAATTCATTAGAGATTTCAAAAAAAAAATAAAAAAAAAATCAGTTTTCTTAGTTTGGATTCAAAATTGAGAAACCTTGATCCTATCCTATCGTTCTTTGGTGCTTGCAGAAATGTTGAGCCCGTTCGACTAAGGTTTTGGACCATCGTTTCTCTTCGATGAGTTCATTAGAGATTTCAAAAAAAAAAAATATTAAAAAAAATAAAAATAAAAAAAATTAGTTTTCTTAGTTTGGATTCAAAATTGAGAAACTTTGTTCCTATCCTATCGTTCTTTGGTGCTTGCAGAAATGTTGAGCCCGTTCGACTAAGGTTTTGGGCCATCGTTTCTCTTCGATGAGTCTATTTGGGATTTTTATAAAAAAAAGGGACATAGACCACTAAGGTTAAACCAATTGCGTTCTTTGATCACGATTGATTCAAGAAAAGCCTTGTCCAGAGTGTGGAGACAGCTTGACTGTTCTAGGCAAGGGTCCTCCAAACGGGTTCATTAAGTAATCCTACCCTTACCTGGGGGCAATTCTATCAATTGAGGTTTCATAAGACCGGGTTAGGAGGCCTATGTGTACTCTCTCGTCTTTAAATCTTAAAAAATTAAAAAAAAAATAAAAAATAAAAAAAAAGATTTTCAAAAAAAAAAATCTTAAAAAAAAAAAAAACAAAAAATTTTCAAAAAAAAATAAAATAAAAAAATAAATAAAAAAAAATATTTTTAAAAAAATAAAAAATAAAAAAAAAATAAAATAAAAATAAAATAAAATAAAAAAAATCATTTCAAAAAAAAAATCTCCAAAAACTCGTCACTTTTTGGATTCAGATTCGAGAAATTGTGGTCTCTTCCCTTCTGAGTACTGGCGCTCGCGGAAATCGTTGAGCCCGTATTTGAATTGGAAAGTCACCTGCTCTCTTTGACGAATCCATTTCTGACATTTCAAAACAAAGAATCCCATCTCATGGATTCGATCTCCAACATTTGTGCATAGCAATACTGGTACGCCCTTTCAGGGTCTACTGTATCTGTGACCGGCACATTTGTAACTCCTACCTTATATTCTTCTTATCTCGAGCAAGCCCTGCTTCTCGATAAGTCGAATTTAGGTTTACAATTGCTTCTAGCAGTCACTGGAACGCTCATTCTGGGCTCACCATACTTGCTGTCAGAACAATTGTACCATCTATGGCTTTTTGCCTTCTTCATGTCGCTTGGGTCATATCCCTTAAGCGATTTGAAAAGACAACCATAGAAATTCCCATTTATGATCATTATATTCTTGTGATTACTAATGGATGTGGTCTTGTTTTCAGAACTTTTTCGAAACTAACAATGGCAGCCTTAACCATTATCTTCGATGAGAACAAGCACCAACTCATGCTTCAACAGAAGCAAACCGAGCGCACTTACAAGCGCCCCGCCAGCTGCCGAAGCGTCAACTCCCTCGGCAACTCTCTGAACTCCGGGTCGACCTCGACTCCCCGGACCATCGTCTTCGGGACACTGGGACCATTCCCACTTCCCGAAGAACAAACTGCGCCTGCCAAAAGGCAGAAGATCGCCTCTCAACGTGTCACTCCCGTGACACCAAAGGCGAGCGCCCAAAAGCCTGAAGCCCGCGGCACCCCCGCGAAGCCTCGACCCACAAACAACCAGGTCTATCCCAAGACTTGGTCTCCAAGACCTTCCCCAAAACAAAGAAGGTCTCAAATTTCCACCAAGCCAGCATACCTGGCCCCACTCAAAGAAAACCAGTTCTACCCTCTTGCCTACATGAAAGAGGAGAGACCCATCTCCAACTTGACTCCCAAGTCAACCCAGCATGAGCCGGCTTGTTCCTACAGGCCCAAAATCAGATCATGCATCACTAGGCCTCTACAAGCACCTGCTAGGGCCTACACTCCTTCAGTTCGACCCTTCATCTCTACAGGGGCCGAACTCGAAAGGTTTAAAGCTTCGCTGCAACAGGCAAAGGACCGGGTCCGCATCCTGTCCTTGCCCAACCACAAAGAAGACAAGCTCGGCTGCTGCGCCCGAGGGAGCACATCCTTCATCGTCAGAGCCCAGCCGGAGCTGACCAAAGCTCAAATCGCTCGTCGAGCACGCCGCCGTGCGTCATATCGACAAAAGAGACTAGAGAAGCAAAGGACCCAGCCTCCTACACTTCAAGTCTCCCACAAATGGGTCGAAAAAGAAAGACCCGACCAAGTTGCTGCCGTCCATATGGTTGGAAAAACCAGAAGACGCCAAAGGTCAGCATCAAAAATCCATGTCCGACGTCCGGTGACCCGTAGCATCACCAGGACACAAAGACATCCCGAAGAATCTCCTGCCCCTTCCAGCCAAGGACGGGAGAGTAATCCTTCATCAAGCTCTTCATCAAAAAGAATGAGCCCCAGCTCGGTCACCAGGACGATTTCTTCGTTCGAATCCCGAGGGATGAACGTCTTGGCTACAAGTTCTGAGCCGCCACCTCAGAATCCACCTCGAGATGATGCGCTCGCACGCATCCAGCAGTTGGAACAAGGCCAGCAGAGGATTGAAACTCTGATGGAAAACCTTCTCCTCGTTGTCCAAAATCAGGTGAACAATGAGCCTCCTTCAAATCATAGCAATAACGAGGGAAATGGAGAAGAAAATGAGTCACGCGCCCTCACCAAAAAGGACGTAGACAGTATCCTCGCCAAAGCAAAAGAAGAGGATATACTCAAGGAGCATGGGATCAAGCCACCATATCCTTTATGGATGGACTCGGTCCCGTTCCCCACAAAATTCAAACATCCTACTCTCCAAACATATACGGGGAAAGGATCGGCCAGACAGCACGTCATCCACTTCAAGATCTTGACGGGAGCTATCGCGGATCAAAATGCACTCAAGATCCGCCTCTTTGCAAGTACCCTAAAAGGTACGGCCTTCGATTGGTACTCCACTCTGCTGGAGAACTCCATTCAGAACTGGGCTATGCTGGAGACACGCTTCCTGACCCACTTCCAAGGTGAGGATCATCCTGTTACTATGGCTCAGCTCTGCAGCCTAAAACAGGGAGAGAATGAGTCAACTTATGACTTCATTCACAAGTGGAAAGCAATGGCGTACAAATGCTCAGATGTACTGCCACAAGCGTCGCTAGTCGACATCTGCCGAAACAACATGAGAGCTAAAATCCGCTCCATGATCATCGGCAATAAATCAAAGAACCTGGGGGAACTCCTGGAAGCTTCCATGGAAGCTGAAACGGTGATCAAAGACCTCAACAGTCAGAAATCATCAAAGAAAGAGCCGACTGCTGTTGCAACCTCTAAACCAAAGAAGAAGGAGGTTCTCAATGTGCAGACTAAGTCAGCTCCTCAGCAACCAAAGAAAGCTGAAAATAGAGCTGCAGGTAAGTGACCTGAACTCTCTGATGCCTTCAAAGAGCGAGTAGAAAAGAAATATCCGTTCGATGAAGACGTCGAAGAAATCTTTGAGGCTCTCCTAGCAAATGGCAAACTCATTTTGCCAGACCCAAAAGACCTGGAGACGTTGGCAAAACCAATGATCCTCGGTACTGTCCATACCACCAGATGGTCTCGCATCCTCTCAATCAATGCTTTGTTGTGAGAGAGAAGATAAACGAGATGTGGAAAAACGGAGTCATCACCTTTGACAAAAACTATGGGACTGCCTCCGTCAACATGGTGTCATGTGGACAAACACCAAAATCACCGAAGAAGAAGATCACTACTTCCTTCAAGGTGATAAAAAGAATTCAAACGTCCGAAGTGTTGGTTCCTTGCCCGACACCAGACGGACAACCCATATGGGTACATCCCGATCTCCTGGAAGATGAAAATTGGGAGATCGTCAAAACAAAGCCGACCGCTCAACAGCGAAGGCAGGCTAGGAAACATCTCCTCAGGCTCAAACGGCAAGAGAAGACCCAGCCAAAACAAGAAGTTCATGAAAAGGCAGAGGCCTCCTCTACCACTTCACTCGGGGCAACAGAAACGTCCCCTCCAGAGACTTCAAAGGCGGTAAGAAACTTCACTCTCAGTGATTTCATGCCACCTCAATTCAAAAAAGAAGCCATGCAGGGGGCATCATACTCTTGCAACTCGGTAGTTGGATTCTCCATTGATGGATACGAGTTCAGCGACACCGACGATGGATTCGAGCCCAACTACACCGATGAGTGGGAGGAATCTCTTGAAACAGGAGAATATCTCTCCGATGAAGAATGGGTTCCTGAAACTCACCTTATACCAGTAATCTGGTATAACCCCTTGCAACCACAAGGATCCTGGTCTGATGATGAAGAAGACCAAGAGGCTGCACAAGAAGATGCTGTTAACCCAGCACCTGTCATTGCTCCAGTGGAAATCAACTATGTTGAGCCACACGGAGAAGACGAAGAAGAGGATCTGGCTCCCATGCCTGATCTTGAAGAATATGCAAGGATCTTGCAGCGTCTCGCTCTAGAACAAGAGCAAGACCGCGTCAACGAGATTCCTCACAATCCAGAGCCGGAAGTCCCTGAAGCCCATCAGGTACCTCCTCCCTCAACTCCTGAAAATGGAGAACATTGCTGGATTGACGATCCTCTTACATCCGAGGATGAGTCTGACTCCGAGCAGGCAACATCTCCTATCAGAGCTTCCTGTAATGTAATATATCAGGATTATAGCTCTTCTGAAGCGTCGTCTGATGAGATTACCTACACTCCGACGACGCCTAGCAATGTATCCTCTGGAGCTACCTCGTCTCACGTGACTTTCACAGAGATGACACCCTCTCAGGTTTCTTCTCCTGAGACTGTGACTTCAGGATACACATTCTTCCCGACTCATCATCATGAAGAAAACCCAACTTGGGGTGATGGATGGGTCAACGAAGAAGAAAAGCTGCTGGATGCTGTTCAGGACTTGCTCCCGGAAAATGCTCCGTGCAACACAATCACTGAGGATGGCAACTCTGCTGCAGATACATCCCCAGTAGATGAAAAACGACAGCCTCTTGATCCTGAAGACAATCTTCCAAACGAAGATCCTTCTCAAGAAGCTCTCGAAGTTGGTAGAGGCACCCGCTCTGGCCGGGACTACCACAAAAATTACAACCAATCTTCCTTTACTTATGTAAATCCTTCGGGAAAAGATGTTGTAAGCGCCCCCAGTGGCAACAATGATGAACATGCAGGCCCTAAGGAGGCTTTCAAGTATGACTTGGTTGAGCACTTCAAACACATACCTGCACGTCTTCACATCCTGGACTTATTGCGAATGTCTCCACGCACTAGTGATAATCTCATCTCAGAATTACAAAAACTGAATGAGGATGTCGACAAACATGCCCCGCAAGTCCTCCAAATTGAAATGGACTACCGGGTCAAAAACTCAGAAACCTCCTTAAAAGGAGAAAAAGAGAAAAGCGAGGGATCATGCATCCAATGCCTCTCGGTTCAAAAGGCAGCCAGTGCAACCATCGCCTTCACTAAGGAAGACCTCCTACTTGGCGAAGCAAGGCACAACCGACCCCTGTACTTCACAGGGTACATCAAAGAAATGCCGATACATAGAGTTCAGATCGATCCAGGTTCTGCACTCAACCTTATCTCCACTTCGGCTCTTGAAGAGTTGGGCATCCCACCCAGCAAGCTAAGCCACACATCTGTATCTATCTTTGGATACGATGGGAGCGCTCAAAGGCCTATCGGCAAAATCAGGTTCAAATTGCAAATCGGTGATCTTATCTCTGAGGTCACTGTGTATGCGATAAAAACCCCCTCATGCTACAACATCCTTCTCGGACGTCCTTGGATACACGAGAACGGTGTTGTCCCTTCAACTCTACATCAATGCATCAAGTTCGTCGGCGACGACGGCATGGTACATCGTGTCTTTGCGGACAGAAAACCCTTCAAAGGTAAAGAAGTCCACTTCGCAGACTCCCAGATGTATGAAGGAGAAAAAGAAGAAGAGGAAATAGCACCCCCTGCTGAAAATCTCCAGAAAGATAAAGGCAAGGCTCCTCAAAAATCACCGGAAGAAAACAAACCCTCCGGCAAATTAGAAGAGAGTAGTCAATCTCCCTTCGTTATCTCCCTCAAGAATTCAAAACCTTTGGTCATCATGACTAAAGTGAAGAAGGCGAAACAAAAGCCTGGGGGCAAATTTGTTGTCTCTCTCGTGTCTATCATGCAAGACACAGACTCGGACTCAGAGCCAGAAGACGATGCATCGTCAAGCCAAGCTGACACTCAGCAAGTTCAGCCTGCTCTCACTCCGATGGACGAAACTTCTGATGTAGAAGATCCTACGTCAGCTACCTTTGTTGTTCCGGCAACATCACCAAAGCAAAGGCCGATCTTCTTCCATAGATCGGACGCTTCTTCATCAAACTCCATGCTGGAACCTTTTCAAAATGAAGGTATGCCTCAGCTATCTCTATATAGTCCTGTGGCACAAGCAATTATGAAGAAAATGGGCTTTGACGCTCAAAACCCAGTCGGTTTGGGAGAAAGACGCGGTATTCTCACGCCATTGGAGCCCGCCTTGACCAAAAGCCAGCTGGAAGATTGGAGACTCTACGGTCATGTAGAAAAGTCTTCATATGGGTTAGGGTATGATCCCGACACTCCTCTGAGACAGTTGACACAAAGGCTTAAAAGTCGTTTTACCGACCAAGCCTCAACATCTAAAGTCCACGAAGACATCGATCTCCCTGGAAATCTCTTTAAAGAGTTACCTGACAAAGATCCAGGAAGCTCATCCAATTTGTACGATTTCTCTGATGATAAAGAGGAATCGTCCGATAATACAGACTTGTGCTATTCTGACCCAGAAGAACCCTCGTCTCCAAAAGAAATACCAGACTCAACAGGCGATTGGGACTATCTCATAGCAAGCCTTGAGGAGATCACCAATCAAGAAAATCCATGGAAAGGAACAGAGCCTTGGTCTGTTAATGCAGTTGAAACTCCAGAAGGTTTCGTTGAGTTGGAAGCCTCCGAAAATATTGTGGAGGAACCACCTTCGAACCTTCCGACAGAAGATCCTGTTCAAAAGATAAACTTGGGAACACCTGATAACCCACGTCCTGTATTCATAAGTAAGAATATAAAGGATGATGAGTTACCCGAGTATATCGCTTTTCTTCGTGAGTTCGTTGATTGCTTTGCATGGTCCTATGCTGAAATGCCTGGTTTAGACCCCAAAGTAGCAGTCCACAAACTCAATCTTCAAGAAGACGTCAAGCCTGTCAAACAAGGCCAAAGAAGATTCCGTCCAGATGTGATGGATAAAATTGAACAAGAAGTTCAAAAACTCAAAAGCGTTGGCTTCATCCGTGAGGAACAACATCCAGAATGGTTGGCCAACATTGTCCCCGTGACAAAGAAAAATGGGCAGATCAGAGTCTGTATTGACTATAGAGACTTGAATGGCGCTTGCCCTAAAGATGAATTCCCGCTCCCCATACCGGAGGTGATGATTGATAATACCTGCGGATTCGAGCGAATGACATTCATGGATGGCTTCTCTGGTTACAATCAGATAAAGATGCATCCCGAGGATGAAAAACACACTTCATTTCGGACTCCATTTGGCGTGTATTACTACACTGTCATGCCATTTGGTCTGAAAAATGCTGGTGCCACATATCAGAGGGCTATGATGAAAATATTCCAAGATATGCAGCACAAGACGGTCGAATGTTACGTTGATGACCTCGCCGTCAAAAGCAGAAGAAAAGAAGACCATCTCAAAGATCTTCGGGAAGTCTTCCTCCGACTTCGCAAACACAAACTGCGGATGAATCCTCTAAAATGCTTCTTCGGCGTCTCGTCGGGTAAGTTTCTCGGATTCCTTGTTCGGAAAGCTGGAGTAGAACTTGACCCTATAAAAGTCAAGGCTATTCTAGAAATGCCCTCTCCAAGAACCTTGAGAGAACTAAAAGGGCTTCAAGGGAGATTGGCCTACATCAGACGGTTCATCTCCAATCTTTCGGGGAAATGCCGTCCATTCTCTCGATTGATGAAAAAGGGTGTAGACTTTGTCTGGGATGCCGACTGTGAAGCCGCATTTCAAGATATCAAGTCATACCTGACCAAACCTCCAGTGTTAGCTGCCCCTGCCACTGGAAAACCATTCATCTTGTACACAAGAGCCCTTGATCACTCTCTGGGTGCTCTGCTTGCACAAGAAAATGATGAAAGAAAAGAAGCTGCTCTATACTACCTCAGCCGCATGCTAGTAGGTGCAGAGCATCGCTACTCCCCAGTCGAAAAGGAATGCCTTGCAGTGATGTTTGCCGTACAAAAGCTACGTCACTACTTGCTTTCCAACACAGTCTACCTCGTCTCAAGGATCAACCTCTTGAAGGTCCTTGTCACAAAGGCAGGTTCTCTTAATGCCCGACTGGCAAAATGGTCCATCCTCTTATCACAATTTGATATTAGGTATGTGCCACAAAAAGCAATCAAAGGCCAAGCTCTAGCAGATTTCCTCGCAGAGCATCCATTGCCTAAAGATTCACCACTCAGGGATGATCTCCCAGACGAACCTGTCTACAACGTGGAGACTTCCTCACCAAATGCCTCCTGGGACATGTACTTTGACGGTGCAACCAGGACAAATGAAAACAGAAAGCTGATCTCGGGAGTTGGCATCCTCTTTGTTAGCCCCGACAAATACATGATTCCACATGCTTTCTCGCTATTGGAACCATGCACAAACAATGTAGCTGAATACCAAGCTCTGATCCTAGGATTGGAACTCGCCATCGAATCCGGTATCACTATGCTGGAAGTCTTTGGAGACTCTCAACTGATCGTCAACCAGATGAATCAGAAATATGAAGTCAGGAAGCCCGATCTGCTGCCTTATTACAACAAGGCACAATCGCTTCTGCAAAAGTTTGACATCTGCAACATCACCCACATTCGTAGAGGTGAAAATATCCGTGCAGATGCCCTGGCCGGACTTGCCGCATCTATGGCAATTCAAGAAGGGGAAAACATGCAAATTACAGTGAATGAGAGAAGGATCCTCCCTCCTCTTAACACACACCAAGCAGTTGCTGAATGCCACCAAGTGGTTGGAAGTCGGATCTCTATCCTTCAACCTTCAATCGGCGACTGGAGGGATCCGTTCATTGATTACACTATGTTCGGAATCCTACCTGAAGATCCAAAAGAACGGGTAAGCATTCAAAGGCGAGCCCCAAACTTTCATTTGGATATCCCTTCAAAGATCCTTTACAGGAAATCCTTCAACGGAGTACTTCTACGCTGCTTGTCACAACAAGAGGCCGAAGAAACACTTAAAGAAGTTCATGCTGGTCTTTGTGGAGCCCATCAGGCAGGTCCTAAGCTCTATGATCAGATAAAAAGGTTAGGTTACTATTGGCCTACCATGGTTGCTGATGCAATGCAATTTGCCAAACGCTGCCAGCTATGCCAAGTTCACGGAGATTACATTCACATGCCTCTGGAATGGCTGCATCCTACAGCAATCTCATGGCCTTTTGAAGCATGGGGCATGGACATCATAGGTCCTATCTCTCCCCCTTCAAGCAAAGGTCATCGCTTCATCTTCGCCGCAACGGATTATTTCTCCAAGTGGTCAGAAGCATTTGCGTTCAACGAAATGAAGACCTCATCAGTTCTTCAATTCCTACGCACCAACATCATTTGTCGTTTCGGCATACCCAAGAGATTCGTCCATGATAACGGACCACAATTCCGGGATCATCGATTCTACAGGTTTTGCGACAAATACAAAATCCAAAGCTGTCCTTCGACTCCATACAATCCGGCAGCAAACGGATTAGCAGAAGCCTTCAACAAGACACTCTGCAAAATCCTCAAGAAAATGGTCTCTAGTCACAAAAGAGACTGGAGCGATAAGCTGTCTGAAGCTTTGTGGGCCTATCGAACCACCGTTCGAGGACCAACCCATAGCACACCATTCTCCTTGGTCTATGGATGCGAAGCTGTCGTGCCCCTAGAGGTACAAATTCCTTCTCTGAGGGTATCTCTACAAAATGACATGACCCAAGAAAGCAATGTCAAATTGAGACTCCATGAGCTGGACAATCTCGACGAGAGACGGCTCGAAGCTCGACAAAGCATTGAACTTTACCAAGCACGCATGGCAGGATCTTTTGACAAAAGGGTCCGGCAACGCGCCTACAAAAAGGGTGACTTGGTTCTTGCGGTAAAAAGACCAATGGTCTTCGCACACAAATCCAAAGGCAAATTTGAACCAAAATGGGAGGGACCCTACGTCATCGACAAAGTCTTCTCCAACGGCGCATATGCCCTCCTAAACATGGAAGGCGACAGATGTATGCTGCCTATCAACGGCAAGTTCTTGAAGCGGTACTACCCTTGAAGACTTACCCAACTGGGTAAGAGCAATGCCTGTATGGCCAAAACCTGTTCTCAGGTACTCGCTCGTCAAACCCACTCTCTTTAGAATTTTCATATCAAATGTCAAAATTTCTAGAGATTCAAAAACAATGCTTACTTTCATTGTTTCATTGTTCAAAAACAAAAAAATCCAAGTTTAGGAGCCTCTCCCTGACTTGACCAAAACTTTCGATCCTTGAACCAAAATTCATGGTTTGAAACAAAAATCCGGATTCAGGGATTTCTACCCTAGTCCACCTTACCTTTTACCGCCAAATGGTTCTAGGTGAAAATTTACGACCCTCGTGTCTTTAAACAAAAAAAAAATGGTTTTTCAAAAATCGTGGGGAAACGACATCAAAGTCAGTACCCACAAAACAAAAATTTTGAAAAAAAGCAAGGATGCGACATTCCATCGATACTTGCACCCAAAATCGCAGGGAAGCGACATTTCGTCGATACTTGCAAAATCCAAAAATCATGGAGATGCAACATACCAGTTGCTATCCACAACCCAAAATTACAAATGGTTCGAGAAAACCTCAAATTTCAAAAATCGCGGAGAAACGACATCAAGTCAGTACCCGCAAAACCAAAAGTCTTGGGAAAAGCAGGGAAGCGACGCTTAGTCGATATTTGCACCCCAATTCGCGAGGAAGCGACATTCCATCGATACTTGCAAAACCTAACCCGCGAGGAAGTGACATTCCATCAATACTCGCAAAACCGAATGAGCAAGGAAGCGACATTCCATCGATACTTGCAAGACCATTCAGCGGGGAGGCGACATTTAGTCGATACCTGCATTTTGAAAACCAAAACTCGGCTATAAATGCCAAAATCCGGCTATAAATGCCAAAACAAAAATTTCCGGCTATAAACGCCAAAATCGGCTTTCATGCCAATAAAACAAAACTCGGTTTTCAAAAAACTCGGCTATAAATGCCACACAAAAAAAAAAAAACCTGACTCTCATGTCAAAACCGGCTATAAATGCCACCAATTGGCTATCAATGCCACCAAACTGGCTGTAAATGCCACAAAAATCCGGCTTTCATGCCAAATTCGTTTCCCATACCAAAACAATTATTTGACAAAAGATTTTCACAAAATGACAAAGCTTTTGATCAAATCCCATTTAGCAATTGCTTTCATCACAAAAAGATTTGAGTGAGCGTAGGGAAAACAAAAAAAAAGGTACCAAAAAAATACATGTGGTACCAAAGCAAAAAAAAAAAAAAGCACTACAAAAGAAAAAAGAAAAGTACCAAAAAAATACATGTGGTACCAAAAAAAAGAAAGTGTTTATAAGCACTACAAAAAAAAAAGAGTACCAAAAAATACATGTGGTACCAAAAACAGAAGAATGGTTTCTGCTATAAAAAATCAGGAGCTCAGCCAAAAATGGTCTCCAGCCAAAGCTTCAGCTCCTCAAGCAAACTTTTGGCCTCAGCCGTCAGAGTTTCCAAGGCACGCTTCTTCAGGAACTTGCCATGAGATGCTGGCGAATGCCGTAACCCTTCTTTTACACCAGGAAGCTCTTCCCCAGCAGTTTGCCATCGTTCGTTTTCTAGAGTCCTCCTCTCGAGAACTTGACCGGCATCTGCAACCCTGCGGATCAGAGTACTCTCCCTGTCACGAGCCTCTGTTATAGCAGCCCACTTAGCATCGACTTGTGCCTTCAAATGCTCAAGACGTTTCCTGGCCTCCTCAACTTCCCTATCAAGGACGTTAAGGTCATGCCTCAATCCGATGATGGCTAGCTCTTCCTTGTTCTTCTCCCGAACTAGCTGCTTCTTGCTTTGTGTAGCCTCATTCAGGTCAGACTTAGCCTTATCAGCAGGGTCCAAGAACATCTCCTTGAAGAATTGGTCGTCAGGGAAACCCATGGTCTCAAACCACTTGTCACCCAGTGCAATGATCCTATCAACGATCGCCCTGGCACCTGTGACATCCAGACCAACCTCTTCGGTGTCGGTCAGAATCTCCTGTACATGTGGGATCATGCCAAATCCTGCCTCCAAGTGTCCAGAAAGGAGAGTCTTGACCCAAGAACTCAAAACCCGAGCCAGTACCTTCTTCGCAAATTGAAGAGACGAACTGGATGAAGATTCACCCTTCTCCGCTGATCGGCTGCTCATGTCATGTCCCATTGGAAGAGTAACAAAAGAACTCTTTTCACTTGGAGCCACTGGAGAGGGAATCTCAACACGAGGCATCTCCTCAATCATGTCAGAACTGGTCTCTACCTCCGGATCGACCTCTGGCATCCCTTGCTCTGGTTCTGAAGAAAGCGATGGACTCTCTTCTGTCACTTCAAAACCTGCAAATGAAACACAAAAAGGTATGATATGATCCTGTTCAAAAAAAATCATCAGGGTCATCACTACAAAGTACCTTCTTCGACGACTGGCGGAACACTCTCTTCCTCCATGAACTCATCAGAAGCATCATTGACATTTGCGTCCATTGATGGTTCAAAGTCATCGGAATCCTGTGGCAAGTCAGCTGACAAGAAAAATGTTAGCAAATCAAGTCGCAGGCAAAAAAAAAAAAAAAAAAAAAAAAAAAGACACGTGAAAAAAAAAAAAAAAAAAAAAAAACAGAAATCACGTGGAAAAGAAAAAAAAAAGAAGAGAAGAGAAGAAGAATAGAAAGAAAAGAAAAGAAAAAAAAAAGAAAGAAAAGAAAGAAAGAAAAAAAGAAGAAAGAAAAAAAAAAAGAAGAGAAACTTTTTTTACCATCCTATTCTCTACATAAAGTTTTCTTGAAAGAAAAAGAGAGAAAACTTACTTGAAGCCATTGATGGAGAAGAAGAAGAAAAAAGCTTGAAGATCCTTGAAGAAGAAAAACTCTTGGCCTTGGAGCTCTCTTGAGATTGTTGCAAAAGAAAGCAATAAGAGCAAGAGATCCTACCTTCCTTTGCTTTTATAGGAGAGAGCAAATCAAAGAAGGAAACAAAGAAGAAAGGTAAGTGTTACTAATTAGTAACCTTACCAAAAGAGAAGGAATTAGAAAGATTCTTTCCCAAAAAAGAAAGATGTCTTTGAGAGATTTTCTCCCAAAATCAATCAATGAGAGATTCTCTCCAACAAAATAGGAGATTGGAGATTCTTTCCCAAAAAGAAAGATACCTTGAGATATTCTCTCCCAAATTAAGGGAATATGAGAGATTCTCTCCCATAAAGATATTTTTAGATATTCTCTATCCAAATGAGATATCTTTAGATATTCTTTACAAAAATGACCCCACATGAGATCTAAGCCATCCTAAAAAGCTTAAGGTCCCATGGGCTAGCCCATATGAGCTAGGTTTGACCACCTAGGCACTAAAAAAAAAAAAATGGGCTTTTAGTCAGGAAAAAAATCCCTCTTACCAAGAGCATACAAAAATGGTTCTATGCCTCTTTTGAGTTGATTGAACCATACAAAAATTCCAAGCCCCATGAGCTTCCAAAAATCAAACCATCCAGCCTCATATACCAAATTGAGCCAAAATCTTGAAATTGACATTCCACAAAAATCCAAACCACTCCAATGGACCCACACAGTCCCAAAGAGTGACCAAAAACCAAATCCTGGTCCCCTAACTTGCCACATACAGCTTGTTAGGTCACAAGACCAAAACCAAAAACCAAATCCTGATCCCCCAACTTGCCACATACAGCTTGTTGGGTCACAAGGTCAAAACCAAAACCCGACCCCCTAACCTGCCACATACAGCTTGTTAGGTCACAAGGTCAAAAACAGAAACCCAAATCCACATCCCTGATGTCATCTTCAAAACTTTGCCTCGAGATGGTGTGTGATTCCTTTCACTACCATAAAATTCCCCTGGAAGCTCAAAGGCTACTATACCAAAGGAAAGATTGCTCAAAGACTCTTGGTCAAGACACAAGCTCTCCTTCAAAAATCTCTTCGAGGCACATCGACTACAAAAGTCAAGCAATTCGTCGCTGTACCTCGAGGGGGCATTTGTTGACACCAAAAATGTCACTTTGCCTCTTCAAATCAAGAAAGCTGCATGAAGTCGCAACCTGCCATAAATAGGCAATGCAATTTCTCCAAAAATTCAAATCTTGTCAGAATCAAACAAAAACTGCAAGATCCTTCAAGATAGCCAAGAGAAGAGTACACATGAAGTTTCGGGCCATTTCGACAACATTTGGCCTAACTTCACTTCTCCGACAGCTAAACGGGAGCTCCCGGCGGCGACATCATCGGAGACGTCAAAACTTCGATCAAAGCCTACAGATGACTCCAGCATGTCTCAAAAGGGCTCTATGCCAAATTTTAAGTCAAACCGACAACGTTTGACCCTCCATCAATGCTCAAGCAGCAAAATCAAGCCTCCCGGCGGCGGGAACCACCGAAGCCTTCGCTCATCAAACCAAGTGCATGAGTGGCTTCAACATGCTTCCAAAAGGCTGCACGTCGAATTTCAGGTCATTCCGACAACGTTTGACCAGGTTTCGATGCTCCGAGAGAAAATCAAGCCTACCGGCGGCGGAGCAACCCGGGACCATGACATCCAAAACGGAGACCATGGAACGTCTCAAAATGACTCCAATAGGCTCCCCGTCAAATTTCAGGTCAATCGGACATCGTTTGGCCACATATCAAAGCTCGGCATTTTCCCCGCAGCAAAATCAAGTGAAGCATCGACGGGACCCCAAACGGCTTCAAAACTCAAACAAAAGCCTATGGTTGGTCTTATTTATTGCTCAGGAGGCTTCACCTCAAATTTCAGGTCATTCCGACATCGTTTGACCAAGTTTCAGCTTCTGGCGGAAAATCAGCAGCTTTACGCGACAAAGTCTTCGGCTTTCCCGGAAAATTGGAAACTTTGCACTCTAAAAATGCAAGGATTCTCATCAGGTTTTTTACAGGGAAATCAAGCCAATAAATGAGAAGAAATGTCAAGAAAAATACAGAAGAAAACGGCGACGAAAAAGACCTCAAAACGACCATGGAGGTCCGGGTCACCGGATTTTCCGCCGGTGACCCGTTTTTCCGTCTTTCTTCGCGTTTCGCGCACTTTGGCCCCTGTGGTTTCCTGAAAATGTGATTTTTAGTGCTTTAAATTGACTCATATCCGACGACATCTCGGATCCGCCGTCAAAAGCATAAAATCATCATTGATCGCTCCAAGATCGCCAACCGGTCGACCAAGAAAGTGCACTTTCTGTCCGACCGATCGTGAAATCGACAAGACAGATGTCACCGGCCCACTCTTAGCTATCAATGTCTGAAGTTACATGTTCATCCGATGTCGATCAGCATGTAGATCCATCGATGATCATCGCCAGAAGAATTCCAGAAGACACGGCATGGCCCGCGACTCTTCGACTGCTCGGCGACCAATTAATGTGGTTAATTGACTAGCTTTATTGCAGTCATTAATTCATTTCTTTGGACGGCCCAATCAGAAGCAAGCATTTGGGAGTTACAAGTCAATTGATTCATGGCATTTAAACCATGAAACTCCTCCCATTATGGTAATTAAGGTGATTAAAAGCCCTTAATCTCCATCGGCCAATCAGATTCAAGGAAAAAGGAGTTACAAAGTCAAGAAATAAATCTTGTAACTCCTCCCATTAAAGCCATTAAGGCTCATAAACCCTCCTAAATGGCTACCAAAGGCCTATAAATAGGAGAGCATTCCATTGAAATTGGGATCGGAAAAAAAGGGATCGGAAAAAAAGATCGGAAAAAGATCAGAAAAAAGAGGAGAAAATCAGAGGATCAGAAAAACAAAGATCAGAAAGAGATCTGAGAGAAAGAAAAAGAGAGAAAAACTCTGCTGAAGTTCTGCACCGGCCACCACTACAAGGTGACAAAAGTCCCTTGGGGGGCACCCCCCCAAGGTCCTTGCCTTCTCCTGCTGCCTCCAATGGCTTAGACGTGGCTTTTCAGCCCGTCTACTTAGCTTTTTATTGGACATAGGACCTTCTCTTGGTCTTTGTCCTCTAAAAACCTGAGGTTATAGCCAAGCCAAGCGAATCAAGAGCATCTTCTGTTCTCATCTGCATGGATGATGGCGAAGCCCATACATGGCTTGCGACCGTCAATCTGAACGAGTCTCCCACAATCTCCTGAAAAGTTAGATCTTCCTTTTCTTGCTTTTCATTGTAATTTGTATTTTTCTAAAGAGACAAAAATCACAACTCTTGTCTTTCATTATTGATAAGAATTGTAAATCGGCTATAAACGCCAAAATCGGCTATAAATGCCAAACAAAATCGCCTTTCACGGCAAACCAAGAAAATGTCTCTTTTCTTAAATATTTGTGCAATGGAAAACTTGAAAGAAGTTGATTTCCTTTTTACTTGCGAAGGTTGATCTCCGGATTACCACTTGCAATTCCAAGTAAAATAGAAAATCTGGCACACCCACACAAAGAAATGTTGATGCACGCTTCAGGGCCCGCCAGGGCGCGAAAGGGCCGGACCCGACGGACTCCCACGTTCCGCCGACCCCGGTAGCCGCCCCAGACGGCGCCTCGGAGCGCGTTCCATCAGTCCTATAACCAATAAAAAAAACCGAGTAAACGAGCTGAAAAGCTGCGTTTAGGCCATGTTGGATAGAAGGAGAGGAAGAGCTCTGCCTTGGGGGGGTGGCCCCCCGAGAGACTTCGATCACCTTGTGGCGTTGCAGCAGATTTTCTTCAGGATTTAATAATTCTCTCTGTGTCTGTGAATTTCTTGGATTTTTCCGGGATTTTCTGGATCGGAATCATATCCTTTCTTCTTGGAATGACTCCCATTTTATAGGCTCTTGGTAGCCATGAGGTAGTTTATGGGCATTGGTGGCCATGATTAGAGAATTGATGGCATTGATGCTCCATGATGGGTGGAGTTAAAAGTTTTTATTTCTTGATTTTGTAACTCCTTTTTCTTGGCTTGTGATTAGCTGATGGAGAATGATGGGCATTTAATCGCCTTTAATCTCCATGATGAGGGGACTTTCATGGTTTTAATGCAATGATTACTTGGACTTGTAACTCCCATTTGCTTGCTTCTGATTGGGCCGTCCAAAATAATGGGTTAATGACAGCATTAAGTTATCATGAAACGGGTCAATTAACAACATTAAGTGGTCGCCGGGGCATTTGAAGAGTCGCAGGCCGCACCGCGTCTTTTGGGATTCTTCTTATGATGATCGCTGATGGATCCACACGTTGTTTGATGTCGGATTGCGATGCAATTTCAGACATTGATTGATGTTGGTGGGCTGGTGACATCTGTCTTGTTGATTTCTCGATCGGTCGGACAAAAAGTGTACTTTCTTGGTCAGCCTGTTGGCGATCTTGGAGCGATCAGTGATGATTTCATGCTCTTGACGGTGGATCCGAGATGTTGGCAAAGATTAGTCATTTTCAAGCATCAAGAATTGGATTTTCAGAAAATCACAGAGGTATGAACTCCCGAAATGTGAAAAGGATCGGAAATCGGGCCATCCGGTGAAAAATCCAGCGACTCGGATTTCTAGGGTCGCCGGCGACCATGGGGGTTATATCCCATTCGGTCACCACTTCGTTTTTCGGCCGATTCTTCGTCTTTTTCGTTCCTTTTTTCTTCTTTATTTTTCTTGACATTTTTCCCCAATTATTGACTTGATTTTCTTGGAGAAAACTTGACGAGAACCTGCACAAAACCAGAGCACAAAGTTTCCCATTTTTCGGAAAAGCCGAAGAATTTGTAGCCGATTTTCCGTCAAGAGTCGAAACTAGGTCAAACGATGTCGGAATGACTTGAAATTTGAGGTTAAGCCTCTTGAGCAGTGGATGGGACCAATCATGAGCTTTTATTTGAGTTTTGAAGCCATTTGGGGTCCCGTCGATGCTAGATTTGATTTTGCTGCGAGGAAGATGTCGAGCTTTGTTGTGCAGTCAACCGATATTCGATTGACCTGAAATTCGACATGGAGCCTATTGGAGTCATGTAGAGATGATCAATTAGCTCCAATTTTGATGTCATGGTCCCAGAAGGCTCCGCCCCCGGCAGGCTTGATTTTCTTTCGGAGCGTCAAAGTCTGGTCAAACGTTGTCAGAATGACCTGAAATTCGACATGCAGCCCTTTGGAAGCATGTTGAAGCCACTCATATGCTTTTCTTGATGAGTGATGGCCTCGGTGGCTCTCACCACCGAGAGACTTGATTTTGCTGCTCGAGCGTTGATGAAGGGTCAAACGTTGTCGGTTTGACTTGAAATTTGACGTAGAGCCTTTTGGAGGTATTTTGGAACCATCCGTGGGCTCTAATCGAAGTTTTGATGTTTTTGACACTGTCGCCACTAGGAGCGCCTGTTTAGTTGTCGGAGGAGTGAAGTTAGGCCAAATGATATCGGAATGGCCTGAAACTTCATGTGTACCCCTCTTTTGGCTGTTTTGAAGGATCTTGCAGTTTTTGTTTGATTCTGACATTATCTGATGCTTGAAGTAGCTTTGTCTGTTTGTAGCAGGATGCAGCTTCATGTGGCTTCTTGGTGTTGAGGAGGCAAAGTGACTTTTTTGGTGTCAACAGCAAGGGGCATCATATTCTTGCAACTCGGTAATTGGATTCTCCATGGTTGGGTACTAGTCCAGTGACACCGCCAGTGACACCGACGAGTGGGAGGAATCCCTTGAAACAGGAGAATACCTCTCCGACGAAGAATGGATTCCTGAATCTCACCTTATGCTAGTAATCTGGTATAATCCCTTACAACCACAAGGATCCTGGTCCGATGATGAAGAAGACCAAGAAGTTGTTCAAGAAAATGTTGTTGTCCCAGAACCCGCCAAAGCTTTAATGGGACTCGACCATGTTGAACCACAAGGAGCAAACAAAGAAGAAGATTTGGCTCCTATGCTTGATCTTGAGGAATGTGCAAGGATTTTACAGCGTCTAGCCATAGAATAAGAGCAAAATCGCATCAACAATCTTCATCGCAATCAAAATCCAGAACCGGAAGTCCTTGAAAATCAACAGGTACCTCCTCCCTTAATTCCTAAAAATGGAGAAAACTGCTGGATCGATGATCCTCTTACATCCGAGGACGAGTTTGATTCCCAACAGTCTATTCTGGGGGCATCTCCTATCGAGGCAACCTGTAATGTGATAGTTCAGGATGATAGTGCCTCTGAAGCTTCATCTGCCGAAGACACCTACTTGATGGAACGCGCTCCGACGTACCGTGGGGCGGCTACCGGGGTCGGCGGAACGTGGGAGTCCGTCGGGTCCGACCCTTTCGCGCCCTGGCGGGCCCTGAAGCGTGCATCAACATTTCTTTTGTGTGGGTGTGCCAGATTTTCTATTTTACTTGGAATTGCAAGTGGTCATCCGGAGATCAACCTTCGCAAGTAAAAAGGAAATCAACTTCTTTCAAGTTTTCCATTGCACAAATATTTAAGAAAAGAGACATTTTCTTGGTTTGCCGTGAAAGGCGATTTTGTTTGGCATTTATAGCCGATTTTGGCGTTTATAGCCGATTTACAATTCTCATCAATAATGAAAGACAAGAGTTGTGATTTTTGTCTCTTTTAGAAAAATACAAACTACAATGAAAAGCAAGAAAAGGAAGATCTAACTTTTCAGGAGATTGTGGGGGACTCGTTCAGATTGACGGTCGCAAGCCATGTATGGGCTCCGCCATCATCCATGCAGATGAGAACAGAAGATGCTCTTGATTCGCTTGGCTTGGCTATAACCTCAGGTTTTTAGAGGACAAAGACCAAGAGAAGGTCCTATGTCCAATAAAAAGCTAAGTAGACGGGCTGAAAAGCCACGTCTAAGCCATTGGAGGCAGCAGGAGAAGGCAAGGACCTTGGGGGGGGGGGGGGGGTGCCCCCCAAGGGACTTTTGTCACCTTGTAGTGGTGGCCGGTGCAGAACTTCAGCAGAGTTTTTCTCTCTTTTTCTTTCTCTCAGATCTCTTTCTGATCTTTTTTTCTGATCTTCTCTGATTTTCTCCTCTTTTTTCTGATTTTAATTTCAATGGAATGCTCTCCTATTTATAGGCTTTTGGTAGCCATTTAGGAGGGTTTATGAGCCTTAATGGCTTTAATGGGAGGAGTTACAAGATTTATTTCTTGATTTTGTAACTCCTTTTTCCTTGAATCTGATTGGCCGATGGAGATTAAGGGCTTTTAATCACCTTAATTACCATAATGGGAGGAGTTTCATGGTTTAAATGCCATGAATCAATTGACTTGTAACTCCCAAATGCTTGCTTCTGATTGGGCCGTCCAAAGAAATGAATTAATGACTGCAATAAAGCTAGTCAATTAACCACATTAGTTGGTCGCCGAGCAGTCGAAGAGTCGCGGGCCATGCCGTGTCTTCTGGAATTCTTCTGGCGATGATCATCGATGGATCTACATGCTGATCGACATCGGATGAACATGTAACTTCAGACATTGATAGCTAAGAGTGGGCCGGTGACATCTGTCTTGTCGATTTCACGATCGGTCGGACAGAAAGTGCACTTTCTTGGTCGACCGGTTGGCCATCTTGGAGCGATCAATGATGATTTTATGCTTTTGGAGGTTGACCCGTGATTTTGACGGATGTCGGAGGATATGAGTCAATTTCAAGCACTAAAAATCACATTTTCAGGAAACCACAGGGGCCAAAGTGCGCGAAACGCGAAAAAAGACGGAAAAACGGGTCACCGGCGGAAAATCCGGTGACCCGGACCTCCATGGTCGCCGGCGACCATGGACCGGCGACCATGGGCCATGGTCGCAGGGGCCTGCGACCATGGGCCATGGTCGCAGGGGTCTGCGACCCTGGGGGATTTTTCCCCTTCGGAGCCCGTTTTGCGGTCGTTTTGAGGTCTTTTTCGTCGCCGTTTTCTTCTGTATTTTTCTTGACATTTCTTCTCATTTATTGGCTTGATTTCCCTGTAGAAAACTTGATGAGAATCCTTGCATTTTTAGAGTGCAAAGTTTCCAATTTTCCGGGAAAGCCGAAGACTTTGTCGCGTAGAGCTGCTGATTTTCCGCCAGAAGCTGAAACTTGGTCAAACGATGTCGGAATGACCTGAAATTTGAGGTGAAGCCTCCTGAGCAATAAATAAGACCAACCATAGGCTTTTGTTTGAGTTTTGAAGCCGTTTGGGGTCCCGTCGATGCTTCACTTGATTTTGCTGCGGGGAAAATGCCGAGCTTTGATATGTGGCCAAACGATGTCCGATTGACCTGAAATTTGACGGGGAGCCTATTGGAGTCATTTTGAGACGTTCCATGGGCTCCGTTTTGGATGTCATGGTCCCGGGTTGCTCCGCCGCCGGTAGGCTTGATTTTCTCTCGGAGCATCGAAACCTGGTCAAACGTTGTCGGAATGACCTGAAATTCGACGTGCAGCCTTTTGGAAGCATGTTGAAGCCACTCATGCACTTGGTTTGATGAGCGAAGGCTTCGGTGGTTCCCGCCGCCGGGAGGCTTGATTTTGCTGCTCGAGCATTGATGGAGGGTCAAACGTTGTCGGTTTGACTTGAAATTTGGCATGGAGCCCTTTTGAGACATGCTGGAGTCATCTGTAGGCTCTGATCGAAGTTTTGACGTCTCCGATGATGTCGCCGCCGGGAGCTCCCGTTTAGCTGTCGGAGAAGTGAAGTTAGGCCAAATGTTGTCGAAATGGCCCGAAACTTCATGTGTACTCTTCTCTTGGCTATCTTGAAGGATCTTGCAGTTTTTGTTTGATTCTGACAAGATTTGAATTTTTGGAGAAATTGCATTGCCTATTTATGGCAGGTTGCGACTTCATGCAGCTTTCTTGATTTGAAGAGGCAAAGTGACATTTTTGGTGTCAACAAATGCCCCCTCGAGGTACAGCGACGAATTGCTTGACTTTTGTAGTCGATGTGCCTCGAAGAGATTTTTGAAGGAGAGCTTGAGTCTTGACCAAGAGTCTTTGAGCAATCTTTCCTTTGGTAGAGTAGCCTTTGAGCTTCTAGGGGAATTTTATGGTAATGAAAGGAATCAAATACCATCTCGAGGCAAAGTTTTGAAGATGACATCAGGGATGTGGATTTGGGTTTTTGTTTTTGACCTTGTGACCTAACAAGCTGTATGTGGCAGGTTAGGGGGTCGGGTTTTGGTTTTGACCTTGTGACCCAACAAGCTGTATGTGGCAAGTTGGGGGATCATGATTTGGTTTTTGGTTTTGGTCTTGTGACCTAACAAGCTGTATGTGGCAAGTTAGGGGACCAGGATTTGGTTTTTGGTCACTCTTTGGGACTGTGTGGGTCCATTGGAGTGGTTTGGATTTTTGTGGAATGTCAATTTCAAGATTTTGGCTCAATTTGGTATATGAGGCTGGATGGTTTGATTTTTGGAAGCTCATGGGGCTTGAAATTTTTTTTGTATGGTTCAATCAACTCAAAAGAGGCATGGAACCATTATTGTATGCTCTTGGTAAGAGGGATTTTTTTCCTGACTAAAAGCCCAAATTTTTTTTTTTTTTTTTTATAGTGCCTAGGTGGTCAAACCTGGCTCATATGGGCTAGCCCATGGGACCTTAAGCTTTTTAGGATGGCTTAGATTTCATGTGGGGCCATTTTTGTAAAGAATATCTAAAGATATCTCATTTGGATAGAGAATATCTAAAAATATCTTTATGGGAGAGAATCTCTCATATTCCCTTAATTTGGGAGAGAATATCTCAAGGTATCTTTCTTTTTGGGAAAGAATCTTCAATATCCTATTTTGTTGGAGAGAATCTCTCATTGATTGATTTTGGGAGAAAATCTCTCAAAGACATCTTTCTTTTTGGGAAAGAATCTTTCTAATTCCTTCTCTTTTGGTAAGGTTACTAATTAGTAACACTTACCTTTCTTCTTTGTTTCCTTCTTTGATTTGCTCTCTCCTATAAAAGCAAAGGAAGGTAGGATCTCTTGCTCTTATTGCTTTCTTTTGCAACAATCTCAAGAGAGCTCCAAGACCAAGAGTTCTTCTTCTTCAAGGATCTTCAAGCTTTTTCCTTCTTCTTCTCCATCAATGGCTTCAAGTAAGTTTTCTCTCTTTTTCTTTCAAGAAAACTCCATGTAGAGAATAGGATGGTAAAAAAAGTTTCTTTTCTTTTTTTTTTTTTCTTTCTTCTTGTTTTTTTTTTCTTTCTATTCTTCTTCTTTTTTTTTCTCTTTTCCACGTGATTTCTTCTTTTGTTTTTTTTTTTTTTCTTTTTTTTTTCACACGTTTTTTTCTTCTTTTTTTTTTTGTGGGCCGTACGGATCTGGTCCGTACGGCCACGTGGCCTAATTTTTTTTTTTTTTTTTTTTTTTGAGAAAGTTTCTTTTTTTTTTCTTTTCTTTCTCCCTCCTTTTTTTTTGAGAAAGTTTCTTTTTTTTTTTTTTTTTTTTGCTCATCATGATAATGCGTTTTTATGCAAATCTAGATGTTCATGCATGTACTTTTTGTAAATTGAATTGAGTAGCATGATGTGATAGCATACCTGAAAATCTTTGCAAATTTGGGAATTTGGAGCTCGTAGCGATGTTGAGCCCTTCTTGATTTTGCGGAGATTTTGAGGTTTCGAAAGTTTGGAGTTTCGGAGCCCGCAGCAATGTTGAGCCCATCTTCAAACTTTCTATTTCCGTCGGGGTATTTCCTTTTTCTTTGGAATTGCCCCGGAGTCATGCCAAAATTTCGCCAGATTTTTGGTGGGACAAAGTGACCCTTTTTTTTTTTTTTAGCGAAATCCTGTCATTTTGATGACGATCTTTTTCTTTTCCAACCTTTGCAGGTGGTTCCTCCTGAGCGAACAAGGGTAAAGAGCCTGCTACAAGCGTACCTCGTCGATCTGCTAGATCTTCCAATGTGGCCGTTCAGCAGGCCTGGGAGAAGGTCCAGTTTGTTGAGAAGAACTTGGAAGAGTGCGATTCCCTCAATCGCGATGAGATGAGACAGCGATTGATCGCTCTCAAGAATGAGGAATTCTATAAGATCATGGTAAGCAACCGTCCTTGGGTTATGGACGATCTGAGGGTTTTACCCAAGCCTACCTTCTTCTTTGGAGATGCAGTCCCTGACGACTTGACATACCAAAGGAGATGTTTTCAGTTCTCTTACACAGCAGATGGTGAAGAGAAGACTGTTTCTACCCGGTCGTCTTTTGATCGTACCATCTCGATCATGAGCCTTGCTCCCACGTGCTCTAAGAGGGAAGATCCTCCGAGCTGGGTGAAGAGGACTAGTGTGATCAAGACCGGGGTTTTTGTTGGTGGACCCTCCGGATATGCGGAGAAGCCACCTGTCCGTATGGACATGTTGATGCCAGCCAGCGGCTACCAGGGCTCTGATTATCCGTCGGTCGATTTGAGACCGGTGGGCCTTGGCGTTTTCAGCGGTGACGGCAATACTTGGGTGAAGCCTTTTCGACTTCATGGCCGTTTCAATGTTGACTCCGATTGGAAGTCATGGACTGACCACACCTTGCTGATTGGGGGCGCCGTTTTGAAGGAAGCCGGGATATTTGACGCGGTCCGCGCTTTTAGGGAGACCGTGACTTTTTCCGATGATGCCTTCATGGCTATGTTGGAGTCTTTCCTCCCTCAGACCAATACCTTCGTTGTCACGAATGGTGAGGTTGGTTTTTCTCTGAAGGAGTTGAGTGCTATTACTGGATTGCCCATCCTTGGCAAACTCTACGAGGAGTTCATGCCGATTGACAGAGTCCTTGAGGAGCAGTCAGAGGAATTCAGGCTCCTATACTTTCAGCTCGTCGCCTTCTATGATTTTTTGAAGGAGGGCTCGAAAGTCAGATCCAGCAGTTGGAAGAGTTATGGCTCTTCATTCTTCAACTTCTTTGACAGCAAAGAGTCTTCTGATAGCATGACCCGGGAAGACAGGAAGAAGACTTCGGTCATGCAGGAAGAGTTGAAGGGTTTCTTCGCGAGCACAGATGCCATTTGTTCTGACATTGCATTGCGGAGAGATCTTGCTTTTTACCTCACTTTTTGGCTAGGTGAGGCTATTTTTGCTGGTGGAGATGGGACGCACATCAGGCCGCATTGTATTTTTCCGGCTTGTCAGATGGCGTTTGGAGAGCGGCTTGCTTTGGTGCCCGCTCTTTACTCCTACCTGTGTACCGAACTGCAGGCTACTGCTTTCTTGGTTCGGCTTGGGCTCCCTATGAATAGGGTATTTTCAGCCCATATCTTTTATTCGTGGTTTGTATACCACTGTCCTGGCTTCCACCAGCTGGGTGCTGCACAGGATGATGATCCTCTGATGATTCGATTGGCTAAGGGAAAAGCCGTATCTGAATCACTTTTGTTTGCCCGCATGAGGATCCGACGGTTCAGGGACGTCGAGATGGGGCAGTCTTCAGTGAAGCTTTCTCCGGAGTTGCGGAAGAAGGCTTTTGATTTTGGTGCCTCCCGAGACTCTACCAGAGCAGGGTCGGGAAGGCATTACCCTTTGACTAATGCAGAGAAGGAGTGGCTTTTCAGCATACGAGTCGGCATGATGGTGTACCGTAGACATCTTTTCGTCGACATCCAGCCGTATGTACCTTCTCGCTTTGCGCTTCAGTTGGGCTTCTCTCAAGGCGTTGTTGGAGCGCCTTCGAGTATGGTGAAGCGTTTTGGGGGTTTGCAGGATGGCAGAAATGCATGGGCTTTCTATAGTGCTGAAGACACTACTGCCACGATTTCTTATCCTGAGCTGTCGACTTTCCGAACTGCCGGCTTCACGAAGTGGTTCGCGGAGAGCTTTTTGGCATATCGGAGGCTTTCCAAGAAGGAGCTTGATGTAAAGCTGTCTTCTGGAAAAGGCATTGGGAAGTCGGATGGCGTCCGGCGAGAGGAAGTTTGGGCCTTCCTTTCTGGAGAGAAGCACAAGATAGGCTTTCTCGGTGACCAGGGCGTCATTGGTTCTGAAGCTGTTCGGGAAGTACCTGATGAGGCTTTGGAGCAGCTAGAACAGGAGGAAGCTGAGCTCGGCGCTCGGATGCAAGCGGCACAGAGACGAGCTTCCGTGGAGTCCACTGGCGAAAGCAGACCATCCAGTGAGGAGTCAAGTGAGAAACCTGACTCTGATAGTGGGGCGGGTTCTTCTAGGAAGCGAACCCGTAGAGGTAAGAAGAGGAGGAGTCATCATCGCAGCGAGGGGCCACATGAGGACTCTCCTGACATTGAAATCCCTCTTACCATCAACGAGGAGGTGCCAGAGGCTGTCGACGAGCCTCCAGAGAAGAGGAGTCGTGGGGAAGAGACCATTGGTGAAGGTATGATTCTTCCTTTTTCTTTTTCTACTTCTTTCATGGGGCTTTCCATGTTCTGATTTGTTTTCTCACCCTGCTGCTGCTCTTTTTTTTTTTTTAGCAGAGGATGAAGACTTGCCGATGCCTGAGGTTCCGACCGATGAGGCGGTGATGGAGCCGGTTATGGCATCTGAAGAAGAATCGAGGGACTCTGGAATGACTCCGGAATCTCCAATTGGTATAACTTCTTTCGCTTTCTCTTTTTTTTTTTTTTGCCTGCGACTTGATTTGCTAACAGTTTTTTCTTGTCAGCTGACTTGCCACAGGATTCCGATGACTTTGAACCATCAATGGACGCAAATGTCGATGATGCTTCTGATGAGTTCATGGAGGAAGAGAGTGTTCCGCCAGTCGTCGAAGAAGGTACTTTGTAGTGATGACCCTGATGATTTTTTTTTTTTTTTTTTTTTTGAACAGGATCATATTCATACCTTTTTGTGTTTCATTTGCAGGTTTTGAAGTGACAGAAGAGAGTCCATCGCCTCCTTCAGAACCAGAGCAAGGGATGCCAGAGGTCGATCCGGAGGTAGAGACCAGTTCAGACATGATTGAGGAGATGCCTCGTGTTGAGATTCCCTCTCCAGTGGCTCCAAGTGAAAAGAGTTCTTTTGTTACTCTTCCAATGGGACATGACATGAGCAGCCGATCAGCGGAGAAGGGTGAATCTTCATCCAGTTCGTCTCTTCAATTTGCGAAGAAGGTGCTGGCTCAGGTTTTGAGTTCTTGGGTCAAGACTCTCCTTTCTGGACACTTGGAGGCAGGATTTGGCATGATCCCACATGTACAGGAGATTCTGACCGATACCGAAGAGGTTGGTCTGGATGTCACAGGTGCCAGGGCGATCGTTGATAGGATCATTGCACTGGGTGACAAGTGGTTTGAGACCATGGGTTTCCCTGACGACCAATTCTTCAAGGAGATGTTCTTGGACCCTGCTGATAAGGCTAAGTCTGACCTGAATGAGGCTACACAAAGCAGGAAGCAGCTAGTTCGGGAGAAGAACAAGGAAGAGCTAGCCATCATCGGATTGAGGCATGACCTTAACGTCCTTGATAGGGAAGTTGAGGAGGCCAGGAAACGTCTTGAGCATTTGAAGGCACAAGTCGATGCGAAGTGGGCTGCTATAACAGAGGCTCGTGACAGGGAGAGTACTCTGATCCGCAGGGTTGCAGATACCGGTCAAGTTCTCGAGAGGAGGACTCTAGAAAACGAACGATGGCAAACTGCTGGGGAAGAGCTTCCCGGTGTAAAAGAAGGGTTACGGCATTCGCCAGCATCTCATGGCAAGTTCCTGAAGAAGCGTGCCTTGGAAACTCTGACGGCTGAGGCCAAAAGTTTGCTTGAGGAGCTGAAGCTTTGGCTGGAGACCATTTTTGGCTGACCTCCTGATTTTTTATAGCAGAAACCATTCTTCTTTTTATTGGTACCACATGTATTTTTTGGTACTCTTTTTTTTTTGTAGTGCTTGTGAACACTTTCTTTTTTTTTTTTTGCTTTGGTACCACATGTATTTTTTTGGTACCTTTTTTTTTTTGTTGTTTTCCCTACGCTCACTCAAATCTTTTTGTGATGAAAGCAATTGCTACATGGGATTTGATCAAAAGCTTTGTCATTTTGTGAAAATCTTTTGTCAAATAATTGTTTTGGCATGAGAGCCTGATTTTGGTTGTGGCGTGGAAGCCGATTTTGAGATGGCATGGAAGCCGAAATTTTATGGCGTAAAAGCCAAAATTTGGGTTGGCACGGAAGCCGGTGTTTTTGTGGCATTTACAGCCAGTTTGGTGGCATTGATAGCCAATTTGTGGCATTTATAGCCGGTTTTGTGGCATTGATAGCCGGGTTTTTTTTTGAAAACCAAGTTTTGTTTTATTGGCATGAAAGCCGGTTTTGGCGTTTATAGCCGGAAATTTTTGTTTTGGCATTTATAGCCTGATTTTGGCATTTATAGCCGAGTTTTGGTTTTCAAAATGCAGGTATCGACTAAATGTCGCCTCCCCGCTGAATGGTCTTGCAAGTATCGATGGAATGTAGCTTCCTTGCCCATTCGGTTTTGCGAGTATTGATGGAATGTCACTTCCTCGCGGGTTAGGTTTTGCAAGTATCGATGGAATGTCGCTTCCTCGCGAATTGGGGTGCAAATATCGACTAAGCGTCGCTTCCCTGCTTTTCTCAAGACTTTTGGTTTTGCGGGTACTGACTTGATGTCGTTTCTCCGCGATTTTTGAAATTTGAGGTTTTCTCGAACCTTTGAAATTTGGGTTGTGGATATCAACTGGTTTGTTGCTTCTCCACGATTTTAGGTTTTCTCGAACCTTTGAAATTTGGGTTGTGGATATCAACTGGTTTGTTGTTTCTCCACGATTTTTGAAATTGGGTTGTGGATATCAACTGGTTTGTTGCTTCTCCACGATTTTTGAAATTGGGTTGTGGATATCAACTGGTTTGTTGCTTCTCCACGGTTTTTGGATTTTGCAAGTATCGACGAAATGTCGCTTCCCTGCGATTTTGGGTGCAAGTATCGATGGAATGTCGCATCCTTGCTTTTTTTCAAAATTTTTGTTTTGCGGGTACTGACTTTGATGTCGTTTCCCCACGATTTTTGAAAAACCATTTTTTTTTTGTTTAAAGACACGAGTGTCGTAAATTTTGACCTAGAACCATTTGGCGGTAAAAGGTAAGGTGGACTAGGGTGGAAATCCCTGAATCCGGATTTTTGTTTCAAACCATGAATTTTGATTCAAGGATCGAAAGTTTTGGTCAAGTCAGGGAGAGGCTCCTAAACTTGGATTTTTTTTTTTGTTTTTGAACAATGAAACAATGAAAGTAAGCATTGTTTTTGAATCTCTAGAAATTTTGACATTTGATATGAAAATTCTAAAGAGAGTGGGTTTGACAAGCGAGTACCTGAGAACAGGTTTTGGCCATACAGGCATTGCTCTTACCCAGTTGGGTAAGTCTTCAAGGGTAGTACCGCTTCAAGAACTTGCCGTTGATAGGCAGCATACATCTGTCGCCTTCCATGTTTAGGAGGGCATATGCGCCGTTGGAGAAGACCTTGTCGATGACGTAGGGTCCCTCCCATTTTGGTTCAAATTTGCCTTTGGATTTGTGTGCGAAGACCATTGGTCTTTTTACCGCAAGAACCAAGTCACCCTTTTTGTAGGCGCGTTGCCGGACCCTTTTGTCAAAAGATCCTGCCATGCGTGCTTGGTAAAGTTCAATGCTTTGTCGAGCTTCGAGCCGTCTCTCGTCGAGATTGTCCAGCTCATGGAGTCGCAATTTGACATTGCTTTCTTGAGTCATGTCATTTTGTAGAGATACCCTCAGAGAAGGAATTTGTACCTCTAGGGGCACGACAGCTTCGCATCCATAGACCAAGGAGAATGGTGTGCTATGGGTTGGTCCTCGAACGGTGGTTCGATAGGCCCACAAAGCTTCAGACAGTTTGTCGCTCCAGTCTCTTTTGTGACTAGAGACCATTTTCTTGAGGATTTTGCAGAGTGTCTTGTTGAAGGCTTCTGCTAATCCGTTTGCTGCCGGATTGTATGGAGTCGAAGGACAGCTTTGAATTTTGTATTTGTTGCAAAACCTGTAGAATCGATGATCCCGGAATTGTGGTCCGTTATCATGGACGAATCTCTTGGGTATGCCGAAACGACAAATGATGTTGGTGCGCAGGAACTGAAGAACTGATGAGGTCTTCATTTCGTTGAACGCAAATGCTTCTGACCACTTGGAGAAATAATCCGTAGCGGCGAAGATGAAGCGATGACCTTTGCTTGAAGGGGGAGAGATAGGACCTATGATGTCCATGCCCCATGCTTCAAAAGGCCATGAGATTGCTGTAGGATGTAGCCATTCCGGAGGCATGTGAATGTAATCTCCGTGAACTTGGCATAGCTGGCAACGTTTGGCAAATTGCATTGCATCAGCAACCATGGTAGGCCAATAGTAACCTAACCTTTTTATCTGATCATAGAGCTTAGGACCTGCCTGATGGGCTCCACAAAGACCAGCATGAACTTCTTTAAGTGTTTCTTCGGCCTCTTGTTGTGACAAGCAGCGTAGAAGTACTCCGTTGAAGGATTTCCTGTAGAGGATTTTTGAAGGAATATCCAAATGAAAGTTTGGGGCTCGCCTTTGTATGCTTACCCGTTCTTTTGGATCTTCAGGTAGGATTCCGAACATAGTGTAATCAATGAACGGATCCTTCCAGTCGCCGATTGAAGGTTGAAGGATAGAGATCCGACTTCCAACCACTCGGTGGCATTCAGCAACTGCTTGGTGTGTGTTAAGAGGAGGGAGGATCCTTCTCTCACACACTGTAATTTGCATGTTTTCCCCTTCCTGGGTCGCCATTGATGCGGCAAGTCCGGCCAGGGCATCTGCACGGATATTTTCACCTCTACGAATGTGGGTGATGTGACAGATGTCAAACTTTTGCAGAAGCGATTGTGCCTTGTTGTAATAAGGCAGCAGATCGTGCTTCCTGACTTCATATTTCTGATTCATCTGGTTGACGATCAGTTGAGAGTCTCCAAAGACTTCCAGCATGGTGATACCAGATTCGATGGCGAGTTCCAATCCTAGGATCAGAGCTTGGTATTCAGCTGCATTGTTTGTGCATGGTTCCAGTAGCGAGAAAGCGTGTGGAATCATGCATTTGTCGGGGCTAACAAAGAGGATGCCAACTCCCGAGATCAGCTTTCTGTTTTCATTTGTCCTGATTGCACCGTCAAAGTACATGTCCCAGGAGGCATTTGGTGAGGAAGTCTCCGCGTTGTAGACAGGTTCGTCTGGGAGATCATCTCTGAGTGGAGAATCTTTAGGCAATGGATGCTCTGCGAGGAAATCTGCTAGAGCTTGGCCTTTGATTGCTTTTTGTGGCACATACCTAATATCAAATTGTGACAAGAGGATGGACCATTTTGCCAGTCGGGCATTGAGAGAACCGGCCTTCGTAACAAGGACCTTCAAGAGATTGATCCTTGAGATCAGGTAGACTGTGTTGGAAAGCAAGTAGTGACGTAGCTTTTGTACGGCGAACATCACTGCAAGGCATTCTTTTTCGACTGGAGAGTAGCGATGCTCTGCACCTACTAGCATGCGGCTGAGGTAGTATAGAGCAGCTTCTTTTCCCTCACCATTCTCTTGTGCAAGCAGAGCGCCTACAGAATGATCAAGAGCTCTTGTGTACAAGATGAATGGTTTTCCAGTGGCAGGAGCAGCTAACACTGGAGGTTTGGTCAGGTATGACTTGATATCTTGAAATGCGGCTTCACAGTCGGCATCCCAGACAAAGTCTACACCCTTTTTCATCAATCGAGAGAATGGACGGCATTTCCCCGAAAGATTGGAGATGAACCGTCTGATGTAGGCCAATCTCCCTTGGAGCCCTTTTAGTTCTCTCAAGGTTCTTGGAGAGGGCATTTCTAGAATAGCCTTGACTTTTATGGGGTCAAGTTCTATTCCAGCTTTCCGAACAAGGAATCCGAGAAACTTACCCGACGAGACGCCGAAGAAGCATTTTAGAGGATTCATCCACAGTTTGTGTTTGCGGAGTCGGAGGAAGACTTCCCGAAGATCTTTGAGATGGTCTTCTTTTCTTCTGCTTTTGACGGCGAGGTCATCAACGTAACATTCGACCGTCTTGTGCTGCATATCTTGGAATATTTTCATCATAGCCCTCTGATATGTGGCACCAGCATTTTTCAGACCAAATGGCATGACAGTGTAGCAATACACGCCAAATGGAGTCCGAAATGAAGTGTGTTTTTCATCCTCGGGATGCATCTTTATTTGATTGTAACCAGAGAAGCCATCCATGAATGTCATTCGCTCAAATCCGCAGGTATTGTCAATCATCACCTCCGGTATGGGGAGCGGGAATTCATCTTTAGGGCAAGCGCCATTCAGGTCTCTATAGTCAATACAGACCCTGATCTGCCCATTTTTCTTTGTCACGGGGACAATATTGGCCAACCACTCTGGATGTTGTTCCTCACGGATGAAGCCAACGCTTTTGAGTTTTTGAACTTCTTGTTCAATTTTATCCATCACATCTGGACGGAATCTTCTTTGGCCTTGTTTGACAGGCTTGATGTCTTCTTGAAGATTGAGTTTGTGGACTGCTACTTTGGGGTCTAAACCAGGCATTTCAGCATAGGACCATGCAAAGCAATCAACGAACTCACGAAGAAAAGCGATATACTCGGGTAACTCATCATCCTTTATATTCTTGCTTATGAATACAGGACGTGGGTTATCTGGTGTTCCCAAGTCTATCTTTTCAACAGGATCTTCTGTCGGAAGGTTCGAAGGTGGTTCCTCCACAATATTTTCGGAGGCTTCCAACTCAACGAAACCTTCTGGAGTTTCAACTGCATTACCAGACCAAGGCTCTGTTCCTTTCCATGGATTTTCTTGATTGGTGATCTCCTCAAGGCTTGCTATGAGATAGTCCCAATCGCCTGTTGAGTCTGGTATTTCTTTTGGAGACGAGGGTTCTTCTGGGTCAGGATGCCACAAGTCTGTATTATCGGACGATTCCTCTTTATCATCAGAGAAATCATACCAATTGGATGAGCTTCCTGGATCTTTGTCAGGTAACTCTTTAAAGAGATATCCAGGGAGATCGATGTCTTCGTGGACTTGAGATGTTGAGGCTTGGTCGGTAAAACGACTTTTAAGCTTTTGTGTCAACTGTCTCAGAGGAGTATCAGGATCATATCCTAACCCATATGAAGACTTTTCTACATGACCGTAGAGTCTCCAATCTTCCAGCTGGCTTTGGTCAAGGCGGGGTCCAATGGCGTGAGAATACCGCGTCTTTCTCCCAAACCGACTGGGTTTTGAGCGTCATAGCCCATTTTCTTCATAATTGCTTGTGCCACAGGACTATATAGAGATAGCTGAGGCATACCTTCATTTTGGAAAGGTTCCAGCATGGAATTTGATGAAGAAGCGTCCGATCTATGGAAGAAGATCGGCCTTTGCTTTGGTGATGTTGCCGGAACAACAAAGGTAGCAGACGTAGGATCTTCTACATCAGCAGGTGTCTCCATCAGAGTGAGAGCAGGCTAAACTTGCTGAGTGTCAGCTTGGCTTGACGATGCATCGTCTTCTGGCTCTGAGTCCGAGTCTGTGTCTTGCATGATAGACACGAGAGAGACAACAAATTTGCCCCCAGGCTTTTGTTTCGCCTTCTTCACTTTAGTCGTGATGACCAAAGGTTTTGAATTCTTGAGGGAGATAACGAAGGGAGATTGACTACTCTCTTCTAATTTGCCGGAGGGTTTGTTTTCTTCCGGTGATTTTTGAGGAGCCTTGCCTTTATCTTTTTGGAGATTTTCAGCAGGGGGTGCTGTTTCCTCTTCTTCTTTTTCTCCTTCATACATCTGGGAGTCTGCGAAGTGGACTTCTTTACCTTTGAAGGGTTTTCTGTCCGCAAAGACACGATGTACCATGCCGTCGTCGCCGACGAACTTGATGCATTGATGTAGAGTTGAAGGGACAACACCGTTCTCGTGTATCCAAGGACGTCCGAGAAGGATGTTGTAGCATGAGGGGGTTTTTATTGCATACACAGTGACCTCAGAGATAAGATCACCGATTTGCAATTTGAACCTGATTTTGCCGATAGGCCTTTGAGTGCTCCCATCGTATCCAAAGATAGATACAGATGTGTGGCTTAGCTTGCTGGGTGGGATGCCCAACTCTTCAAGAGCCGAAGTGGAAATAAGGTTGAGTGCAGTGGGTCGATCTGAACTCTATGTATCGGCATTTCTTTGATGTACCCTGTGAAGTACAGGGGTCGGTTGTGCCTTGCTTCGCCAAGTAGGAGGTCTTCCTTAGTAAAGGCGATGGTTGCACTGGCTGCCTTTTGAACCGAGAGGCATTGGATGCATGATCCCTCAGTTTTCTTTTCTCCCTTTGAGGAAGTTTCAGAGTTTTTAACCCGGTAGTCCATTTCAATTTGGAGGACTTGCGGGGCATGTTTGTCGACATCCTCATTCAGTTTTTGTAATTCTGAGATGAGATTATCACGAGTGCGTGGAGACATTCGTAATAAATCCAGGATGTGAAGACGTGCAGGTATGTGTTTGAAGTGCTCAACCAAGTCATACTTGAAAGCCTCCTTAGGGCCTGCATGTTCATCATTGTTGCCACTGGGGGCACTTACAACACTTTTCCCGAAGGATTTACATAAGTAAAGGAAGATTGGTTGTAATTTTTGTGGTAGTCCCGGCCCGAACGGGTGCCTCTACCAACTTCGAGAGCTTCTTGTGAAGGATCTTCGTTTGGAAGATTGTCTTCAGGATCAAGAGGCTGTCGTTTTTCATCTACTGGGGATGTATCTGCAGCAGAGTTGCCATCCTCAGTGATTGTGTTGCATGGTGCATTTTCCGGGAGCAAGTCCTGAACAGCATCCAGCAGCTTTTCTTCTTCGTTGACCCATCCATCACCCCAAGTTGGGTTTTCTTCATGATGATGAGTCGGGAAGAATGTGTATCCTGAAGTCACAGTCTCAGGAGAAGAAACCTGAGAGGGTGTCATCTCTGTGAAAGTCACGTGAGACGAGGTAGCCCCAGAGGATACATTGCTAGGCGTTGTCGGAGTGTAGGTAATCTCATCAGACGACGCTTCAGAAGAGCTATAGTCCTGATATATTACATTACAGGAAGCTCTGATAGGAGATGTTGCCTGCTCGGAGTCAGACTCATCCTCGGATGTAAGAGGATCGTCAATCCAGCAATGTTCTCCATTTTCAGGAGTTGAGGGAGGAGGTACCTGATGGGCTTCAGGGACTTCCGGCTCTGGATTGTGAGGAATCTCGTTAACGCGGTCATGCTCTTGTTCTAGAGCGAGACGCTGTAAGATCCTTGCATATTCTTCAAGATCAGGCATGGGAGCCAGATCCTCTTCTTCGTCTTCTCCGTGTGGCTCAACATAGTTGATTTCCACTGGAGCAATGACAGGTGCTGGGTTAACAGCATCTTCTTGTGCAGCCTCTTGGTCTTCTTCATCATCAGACCAGGATCCTTGTGGTTGCAAGGGGTTATACCAGATTACTGGCATAAGGTGAGTTTCAGGAACCCATTCTTCATCGGAGAGATATTCTCCTGTTTCAAGAGGTTCCTCCCACTCATCGGTGTAGTTGGGCTCGAATCCATCGTCGGTGTCGCTAGACTCGTATCCATCAATGGAGAATCCAACTACCGAGTTGCAAGAGTATAATGCCCCCTGCATAGCTTCTTCTCTGAATTGAGGTGGCATGAAATCACTGAGAGTGAGTTTTCTTACCCCCTTTGAAGTTTCTGGAAGGGACGTTTCTGTTGCCCCGAGTGAAGTGGTAGAGGAGGCCTCTGCCTTTTCATGGACTTCTTGTTTTGGCTGGGTCTTCTCTTGCCGTTTGAGCCTGAGGAGATGTTTCCTAGCCTGCCTTCGCTGTTGAGCTGTTGGCTTTGTTTTGACGATCTCCCAGTTTTCATCTTCCAGGAGATCGGGATGTACCCATATGGGTTGTCCGTCTGGTGTCGGGCAAGGAACCAACACTTCGGACGTTTGAATTCTTTTTATCACCTTGAAGGAAGTAGTGATCTTCTTCTTCGGTGATTTTGGTGTTTGTCCACGTGACACCATGTTGACGGAGGCGGGGCCATAGTTTTTATCAAAGGTTATAACTCCGTTCCTCCACATCTCATTGATCTTCTCTCTCACAACGAAGCATTGATTGAGAGGATGTGAGATCATCTGGTGGTATGGACAGTACCGAGGATCGTTGGTTTTGCCAACGTCTCCCGGTCTTTTGGGCTCTGGCAAAATGAGTTTGCCATTTGCTAGGAGAGCCTCAAAGATTTCTTCAACGTCTTCATCGAACGGATATTTCTTTTCTACTCGCTCTTTGAAGGCATCAGAGAGTTCAGGTCTCTTACCTGCAGCTCTATTTTCAGCTTTCTTTGGCTGCTGAGGAGCTGACTTAGTCTGCACATTGAGAACCTCCTTCTTCTTTGGTTTAGAGGTTGCAACAGCAGTCGGCTCTTTCTTTGATGATTTCTGACTGTTGAGGTCTTTGATCACCGTTTCAGCTTCCATGGAAGCTTCCAGGAGTTCCCCCAGGTTCTTTGATTTATTGCCGATGATCATGGAGCGTATTCTGGCTCTCATGTTGTTACGGCAGATGTCGACTAGCGACGCTTGTGGCAGTACATCTGAGCATTTGTACGCCATTGCTTTCCACTTGTGAATGAAGTCATAAGTTGACTCATTCTCTCCCTGTTTTAGGCTGCAGAGCTGAGCCATAGTAACAGGATGATCCTCACCTTGGAAGTGGGTCAGGAAGCGTGTCTCCAGCATAGCCCAGTTCTGAATGGAGTTCTCCGGCAGAGTGGAGTACCAATCGAAGGCCGTACCTTTTAGGGTACTTGCAAAGAGGCGAATCTTGAGTGCATCTTGATCCGCGATAGCTCCCGTCAAGATCTTGAAGTGGATGACGTGCTGTCTGGCCGATCCTTTCCCCGTATATGTTTGGAGAGTAGGATGTTTGAATTTTGTGGGGAACGGGACCGAGTCCATCCATAAAGGATATGGTGGCTTGATCCCATGCTCTTTGAGTATATCCTCTTCTTTAGCTTTGGCGAGGATACTGTCTACATCCTTTTTGGTAAGGGCGCGTGACTCATTTTCTTCTCCATTTTCCTCGTTATTGCCATGATTCGGAGGAGGCTCATTGTTCACCTGATTTTGGACGACAAGGAGAAGGTTTTCCATCAGAGTTTCAATCCTCTGCTGGCCTTGTTCCAACTGCTGGATGCGTGTGAGCGCATCATCTCGAGGTGGATTCTGAGGTGGCGGCTCAGAACTTGTAGCCAAGACGTTCATCCCTCGGGATTCGAACGAAGAAATCGTCCTGGTGACCGAGCTGGGGCTCATTCTTTTTGATGAAGAGCTTGATGAAGGATTACTCTCCCGTCCTTGGCTGGAAGGGGCAGGAGATTCTTCGGGATGTCTTTGTGTCCTAGTGACGCTACGGGTCACCGGACGTCGGACATGGATTTTTTATGCTGACCTTTGGCGTCTTCTGGTTTTTCCAACCATATGGACGACAGCAACTTGGTCGGGTCTTTCTTTTTCGACCCATTTGTGGGAGACTTGAAGTGTAGGAGGCTGGGTCCGTTGCTTCTCTAGTCTCTTTTGTCGATATGACGCACGGCGGCGTGCTCGACGAGCGATTTGAGCTTTGGTCAGCTCTGGCTGGGCTCTGACGATGAAGGATGTGCTCCCTCGGGCGCAGCAGCCGAGCTTGTCTTCTTTGTGGTTGGGCAAGGACAGGATGCGGACCCGGTCCTTTGCCTGTTGCAGCGAAGCTTTAAACCTTTCGAGTTCGGCCCCTGTAGAGATAAAGGGTCGAACTGAAGGGGTGTAGGCGCTGGCAGGTGCTTGTAGAGGCCTAGTGATGCATGATCTGATTTTGGGCCTGTAGGAACAAGCCGGCTCATGCTGGGTTGACTTGGGAGTCACGTTGGAGATGGGTCTCTCCTCTTTCATGTAGGCAAGAGGGTAGAACTGGTTCTCCTTAAGTGGGGCCAAGTATGCTGGCTTGGTGGAGGTTTGAGACCTCCTTTGTTTTGGGGAAGGTCTTGGAGACCAAGTCTTGGGATAGACCTGGTTGTTTGTGGGTCGAGGCTTCACGGGGGTGCCGCGGGCTTCGGGCTTTTGGGCGCTCGCCTTTGGTGTCACGGGAGTGACACGTTGAGAGGCGATCTTCTGCTTTTTAGCAGGCGCAGCTTGTTCTTCGGGAAGTGGGAATGGTCCCAGTGTCCCAAAGAAGATAGTCCGGGGAGTCGAGGTCGACCCGGAGTTCAGAGAGTTGCCGAGGGAGTTGACGCTTCGGCAGCTGACAGGGCGCTTATGGGTGCGCGCGCTTTGCTTCTGTTGAAGCATGAGCTGGTGCTTGTTCTCATCGAAGATAATGGTTAAGGCTGCCATTGTTAGTTTCGAAAAAGTTCTCTGAAACAAGACCACATCCATTAGTAATCACAAGAATATAATGATCATAAATGGGAATTTCTATGGTTGTCTTTTCAAATCGCTTAAGGGATATGACCCAAGCGACATGAAGAAGGCAAAAAGCCATAGATGGTACAATTGTTCTGACAGCAAGTATGGTGAGCCCAGAATGAGCGTTCCAGTGACTGCTAGAAGCAATTGTAAACCTAAATTCGACTTATCGAGAAGCAGGGCTTGCTCGAGATAAGAAGAATTAGAGGTAGGAGTTACAAATGTGCCGGTCACAGATACAGTAGACCCTGAAAGGGCGTACCAGTACTGCTATGCACAAATGTTGGAGATCGCATCCATGAGATGGGATTCTTTGTTTTGAAATGTCAGAAATGGATTCGTCAAGGAGAGCAGGTGGCATTCCGATTCAAATACGGGCTCAACGATTTCCGCGAGCGCCAGTACTCAGAAGGGAAGAGACCACAATTTCTCGAATCTGAATCCAAAAGTGACGAGTTTTTGGAGATTTTTTTTTTTGAAATGAATTTTTTTTATTTTATTTTATTTATTTATTTTTTTTAAATATTTTTTTATTTATTTATTTTATTTTATTTTTTTTTGAAAATCTTTTTTTTTATTTTTTTTATTTTTTTTTAATTTTTTAAGATTTAAAGACGAGAGAGTACACATAGGCCTCCTAACCCGGTCTTATGAAACCTCAATTGACAGAATTGCCCCCAGGTAAGGGTAGGATTACTTAATGAACCCGTTTGGAGGACCCTTGCCTAGAACAGTCAAGCTGTCTCCACACTCTGGACAAGGCTTTTCTTGAATCAATCGTGATCAAAGAACGCAATTGGTTTAACCTTAGTGGTCTATGTCCTTCTTTATAAAAAATCCCAAATAGACTCATCGAAGAGAAACGATGGCCCAAAACCTTAGTCGAACGGGCTCAACATTTCTGCAAGCACCAAAGAACGATAGGATAGGATCAAAGTTTCTCAATTTTGAATCCAAACTAAGAAAGATGATTTATTTATTTATTTTTTTTTTTTTTAAAATCTCTAATGAACTCATCGAAGAGAAACGATGGTCCAAAACCTTAGTCGAACGGGCTCAACATTTCTGCAAGCACCAAAGAACGATAGGATAGGATCAAAGTTTCTCAATTTTGAATTCAAACTAAGAAAACTGATTTTTTTTTTTTTTTTTTTTTTTTTTTAAGAAATCTATAATGAACTCATCGAAGAGAAACGATGGTCCAAAACCTTAGTCGAACGGGCTCAACATTTCTGCAAGCACCAAAGAACGATAGGATAGGATCAAAGTTTCTCAATTTTGAATCCAAACTAAGAAAACTAATTTTTTTTTATTTTATTTTTTTTATATTTTTTTTTTGAAATCTCTAATGAACTCATCGAAGAGAAACGATGGTCCAAAACCTTAGTTGAACGGGCTCAACATTTCTGCAAGCACCAAAGAACGATAGGATAGGATCAAAGTTTCTCAATTTTGAATCCAAACTAAGAAAGCTGATTTTTTTATTTTGATTTTTTTTTTGAAATCTCTAATGAACTCATCGAAGAGAAACGATGGTCCAAAACCTTAGTCGAACGGGCTCAACATTTCTGCAAGCACCAAAGAACGATAGGATAGGATCAAAGTTTCTCAATTTTGAATTCAAACTAAGAAAGCTGATTTTTTTATTTTGATTTTTTTTTTTTGCAAAGAGAAAGAGTGGAAACAAACTTAAAGAAGTAGAAATTTCCAAAAAATCCCATCTCATTTTTTTTTTAGGATACAAAATCCAACATAGGCCACCAGCTAGAAAGTAGCCAAGGAATCCGGAAAAGAAGTATAAGCATAGAGCAAAAAGTATGATATGCAAATATTTCATTTCCAAGCACCGTGTTCTCAAATGAACGAGTCCCACCGGGTGTGCCAGCTTGATGGAACGCGCTCCGAGGCGCCGTGGGGCGGCTACCGGGGTCGGCGGAACGTGGGAGTCCGTCGGGTCCGACCCTTTCGCGCCCTGGCGGGCCCTGATGCGTGCATCAACATTTCTTTTGTGTGGGTGTGCCAGATTTTCTATTTTACTTGGAATTGCAAGTGGTCATCCGGAGATCAACCTTCGCAAGTAAAAAGGAAATCAACTTCTTTCAAGTTTTCCATTGCACAAATATTTAAGAAAAGAGACATTTTCTTGGTTTGCCGTGAAAGGCGATTTTGTTTGGCATTTATAGCCGATTTACAATTCTCATCAATAATGAAAGACAAGAGTTGTGATTTTTGTCTCTTTTAGAAAAATACAAACTACAATGAAAAGCAAGAAAAGGAAGATCTAACTTTTCAGGAGATTGTGGGGGACTCGTTCAGATTGACGGTCGCAAGCCATGTATGGGCTCCGCCATCATCCATGCAGATGAGAACAGAAGATGCTCTTGATTCACTTGGCTTGGCTATAACCTCAGGTTTTTAGAGGACAAAGACCAAGAGAAGGTCCTATGTCCAATAAAAAGCTAAGTAGACGGGCTGAAAAGCCACGTCTAAGCCATTGGAGGCAGCAGGAGAAGGCAAGGACCTTGGGGGGGGGGGGGGGGGGGTGCCCCCCAAGGGACTTTTGTCACCTTATAGTGGTGGCCGGTGCAGAACTTCAGCAGAGTTTTTCTCTCTTTTTCTTTCTCTCAGATCTCTTTCTGATCTTTTTTTCTGATCTTCTCTGATTTTCTCCTCTTTTTTTTTATTTTAATTTCAATGGAATGCTCTCCTATTTATAGGCTTTTGGTAGCCATTTAGGAGGGTTTATGAGCCTTAATGGCTTTAATGGGAGGAGTTACAAGATTTATTTCTTGATTTTGTAACTCCTTTTTCCTTGAATCTGATTGGCCGATGGAGATTAAGGGCTTTTAATCACCTTAATTACCATAATGGGAGGAGTTTCATGGTTTAAATGCCATGAATCAATTGACTTGTAACTCCCAAATGCTTGCTTCTGATTGGGCCGTCCAAAGAAATGAATTAATGACTGCAATAAAGCTAGTCAATTAACCACATTAGTTGGTCGCCGAGCAGTCGAAGAGTCGCGGGCCATGCCGTGTCTTCTGGAATTCTTCTGGCGATGATCATCGATGGATCTACATGCTGATCGACATCGGATGAACATGTAACTTCAGACATTGATAGCTAAGAGTGGGCCGGTGACATCTGTCTTGTCGATTTCACGATCGGTCGGACAGAAAGTGCACTTTCTTGGTCGACCGGTTGGCGATCTTGGAGCGATCAATGATGATTTTATGCTTTTGGAGGTTGACCCGTGATTTTGACGGATGTCGGAGGATATGAGTCAATTTCAAGCACTAAAAATCACATTTTCAGGAAACCACAGGGGCCAAAGTGCGCGAAACGTGAAAAAAGACGGAAAAAACGGGTCACCGGCGGAAAATCCGGTGACCCGGACCTCCATGGTCGCCGGCGACCATGGACCGGCGACCATGGGCCATGGTCGCAGGGGCCTGCGACCATGGGCCATGGTCGCAGGGGTCTGCGACCCTGGGGGATTTTTCCCCTTCGGAGCCCGTTTTGCGGTCGTTTTGAGGTCTTTTTCGTCGCCGTTTTCTTCTGTATTTTTCTTGACATTTCTTCTCATTTATTGGCTTGATTTCCCTGTAGAAAACTTGATGAGAATCCTTGCATTTTTAGAGTGCAAAGTTTCCAATTTTCCGGGAAAGCCGAAGACTTTGTCGCGTAGAGCTGCTGATTTTCCGCCAGAAGCTGAAACTTGGTCAAACGATGTCGGAATGACCTGAAATTTGAGGTGAAGCCTCCTGAGCAATAAATAAGACCAACCATAGGCTTTTGTTTGAGTTTTGAAGCCGTTTGGGGTCCCGTCGATGCTTCACTTGATTTTGCTGCGGGGAAAATGCTGAGCTTTGATATGTGGCCAAACGATGTCCGATTGACCTGAAATTTGACGGGGAGCCTATTGGAGTCATTTTGAGACGTTCCATGGGCTCCGTTTTGGATGTCATGGTCCCGGGTTGCTCCGCCGCCGGTAGGCTTGATTTTCTCTCGGAGCATCGAAACCTGGTCAAACGTTGTCGGAATGACCTGAAATTCGACGTGCAGCCTTTTGGAAGCATGTTGAAGCCACTCATGCACTTGGTTTGATGAGCGAAGGCTTCGGTGGTTCCCGCCGCCGGGAGGCTTGATTTTGCTGCTCGAGCATGATGGAGGGTCAAACATTGTCGGTTTGACTTGAAATTTGGCATGGAGCCCTTTTGAGACATGCTGGAGTCATCTGTAGGCTCTGATCGAAGTTTTGACGTCTCCGATGATGTCGCCGCCGGGAGCTCCCGTTTAGCTGTCGGAGAAGTGAAGTTAGGCCAAATGTTGTCGAAATGGCCCGAAACTTCATGTGTACTCTTCTCTTGGCTATCTTGAAGGATCTTGCAGTTTTTGTTTGATTCTGACAAGATTTGAATTTTTGGAGAAATTGCATTGCCTATTTATGGCAGGTTGCGACTTCATGCATCTTTCTTGATTTGAAGAGGCAAAGTGACATTTTTGGTGTCAACACTACTCCCCACCTAATAGTATATCTTCCGAAGCTACATCTTCTCAGGTGACTTCCACTGAGATATCACCTTCTCAACCTTCTCCCTTGAAACTGTGACATCAAAACTCACACCTCTTCTGACCGATCATCCTGAGGAAACTCCAGCTGATGAAATCCTTTTCAATGTAAACCCGGTCAACTGGTCCCAGATACTCGACCGCATAGGTGATGTCTGGACCGATAAAGAAAAGCTGCTGGATGCTGTTCGGGACTTGTTTCCGGAAAATGTTCCATGCAACGCAATCACTAAGGACGACAATGCTGTTACAGAGACGTCTTCAGGAAATGATAAAGATCAACCCCCTGATTCCGAGCGTGAACTTCCAAACGAAGAACTTTCTCCAGAAGCTCATGAAGTTGGTAGAGGTACCCGCTCTGGCCGGGATTACCATAAAAATTACAACCAACCTTCTTCTTTTTATGTAAATCCTTCGGGAAAACAAGTTGTAAATGCCCCAAGTGGCAACAATTATGAAAATGCAGGCCCCAAGGAGGCTTTCAAGTACGACTTGATTGATCACTTCAAACACATACTTGCACGACTGCACATCCTTGACTTATTACGAATGTCTCCACACACTCGTAATAATCTCATTTCAGAATTGCAAAAACTGAATGCGGATGTCGACAAACATGCCCCACAAGTCCTACAAATTGAAATGGACTATAGGGTCAAAAAATCAAATACTTCCTCAAAGGGAGAAAAGAAGAAAAACCGAGAGATCAGGCATTAAATGCCTCTAGGCCTAGAAAGCAGCAAGTGCAACCATCACCTTCGATAAGGATGACCTCCTACTAGCCGAGACAAAGCACAACCGACCCTTGAACTTCACAGGGTATGTCAAAGAGATGCCAATACACAGAGTCCAGATCGACCCAGGTTCTGCGCTCAACCTCATCTCTACTTTGGCACTCGAAAAGCTGGGCATTCCACCTAACAAGCTGAGTCACACATCTATATCCATCTTTGGATATGATGGGAACGCTCAAAGGCATATCTGTAAAATCAGGTTCAAGTTACAAATCGGTGATCTTATCTCTAAAGTCACTGTGTACGGAATACGAACCCCTTCATGCTACAACATCCTTCTTAGACGCCCTTGGATACACGAGAATGGTGTCGTCCCTTCAACCTTACATCAATGCATCAAGTTCATTGGCAATGACAGCTTGATACATCGAGTGTTTGCAGATCAAATGCAAAGACGTTCATTTTGCAGACGCTCAGATGTAAAAATATGAAAAAGAAGAAAAGGAGGAAGAAACAACACCCTTTGCCGAAAATCTCCAGAAAAAGAAATGCAAAGTTCCTCAGCAATCATCGGAAGAAAACAAACCTTTCGGCAACTCCAAAGAGAGCAATCTATCTCCCTTCGTTGTCTCTCTCAAACCCTCCAAATCTTTGGTAATCACCACGAAAACAAAAAAGACAACAAATGACTGGGGGCAATTTTGTTGTCTCCTTCGTGTCTATCATACAAGACACAGATTCAGATTCATAGCCAGAAGACGATACACCGTTAAGCCAATCTAATACTCAGCAAGTTCAGCCTATTCTCACTCCATTGGAGACACCTGCCGACGTGGAAGACCCTGCGTCTACTTTCTTCATCGTTCCGACAACTACGGCAGAAGAAAAACCAATCTTCTTCCACAGATCGGAAGCTTCTTCATCAAATTCTTCGCTTGAGCCTTTCTAAAACAAAGGTATGCCTCAACTATCCCTGTATAGTCCAATGGCACAAGCTATCATGAAGAAAATGGGCTATGATGCTCAGAATCCAATCAATTTGGGAGGAGGCCGTGGTATTCTTACACCATTGGAACCCACCCTGACTAGAAGTCAACCGGAGGATTGGAAACTCCACCGTCATAAAGACAATTCTTCACACGAGTTGGGGTATGATCCCAACACTCCCATGAGATAGTTGACACAAAGGCTGCAGATTCGTTTTGCCGACCAGGACTCAACATCTCGTGTTCATGAAGACATTGATCTCCCTGAATATCTCTTTGAAGAATCACCCCTCAAGGATCTAGGAAGCTCATCCAATCGGTACGACTTCCCTGATAATCAAGAGGAATTGACCGACAACATAGAAACACGGTTTTCTGATCAAGAAGAACCATCGTCTCTAAAAGAAGTGCCCTACTTCGACTTAGTTTCAACAAATGATTGGGTTTATCTCATAGCAAGTCTTGAGAAGAGTACTGCTCAAGAACCCCCATGGACAAAAGCAAAGCCTTGGTCAGAAAACACCTTTGAAACTTTAGAAGGCCATGTTGAGTTGGAGCCTCCAAAAATATTGTGGAGGAACCACCTTCAAACCTTCCAACAGAAGATCCTATTCAAAAGATAGACTTGGGAACACCTGATAACCCACGTCCTGTATTCATAAGCAACAATATAGAGGATGATGAGTTACCCGAGTATATCTCTTTTCCTTGTGAGTTCGTTGATTGTTTTGCATGGTCTTATGCCAAAAATGTCTAGCTTAGACCCCAAAGTAGCAGTCTACAAACTCAATCTGCAAATAGAAACCTAGCCTGTCAAACTAGGCCAAAGAAGATTTTGTCCTGACGTGATGGACAAAATTGAACGAGAAGTTCAAAAACTCAAAAGCATTGGCTTTATTCACGAGGAACAGCATCCTGAATGGTTAGCCAACATCGTCCCTGTGACAAAGAAAAATGAGTAGATTAGGGTCTGTATTGACTATAGAGACCTAAATAATGCATACCCTAAGGATGAATTCCCGCTCCCTATACTGGAGATGATGATTGACAATACCTACAGATTTGAGCAAATCACATTCATAGATGGCTTCTCTGGCTACAATCAGATAAAGATGCATCCTGAAGATGAAAAGCATACATCATTTCGGACCCCGTTTGGAGTGTATTATTACACTGTCAAGCCAATTGGGCTAAAAATGCTGGTGCAACATATCAGAGGGCTATGATGAAGATATTCCAAGATATGAAGCACAAGATGGTTGAGTGTTACGTTGATGACCTCACCGTCAAAAGCCAAAGAAAAGAAGACCATCTCAAAGATCTTCGAGAAGTCTTCCTCCGACTTCGCAAACACAAACTGCGGATAAATCCACTAAAATGCTTTTTCGGTGTCTCATCGGGTAAGTTTCTTGGATTCATAGTTCGGAAAGCCGGAATAGAACTTTACCCCACCAAAGTCAAGGCTATCTTAGAAATGGCATCTCCAAGGACCCTAAGAGAATTAAAAGGGTTTCAAGGAAGATTGGCATACATCCGACGGTTCATCTCCAATCTGTCAGGGAAGTACCATCCATTCTCTCGCTTGATGAAGAGAGGTGTGAACTTTGCTTGGGATGCTGAGTGTGAAGATGCATTTTAAGATATCAAAACATACCTGACCAAACCTCCAATGTTGGCTGCCCCCACAACTGGAAGACCATTCAGCTTGTACACAAGAGTTCTCGATTATTCTTTAGGCGCTCTACTCGCACAAGAAAACGACGAAGGAAAAGAAGCTACTCTATATTACCTCAGCCGAATGTTAGTGGGTGCAGAGCATCGCTACTCTTCAGTCGAAAAAGAATGCCTTGCAGTGATGGTCACTGTACAAAAGCTACATCACTATCTGCTGGCCAACACAGTCTACCTGATTTCGAGGATCAACCTCTTAAAGGTCCTCATCACAAAAGCGGGTTCTCTCAATCCTCGACTGGCAAAATGGTCCATCCTTCTATCGCAATTCAATATTAGGTATGTACCACAAAAAGCAATCAAAGGCCAAGCTCTAGTAGACTTTCTCGCAGAGCATCCATTGCCTAAAGATTCTCCACTCAAGGATGATTACCCAGACGAACCTGTCTACATGATGGAGATTTCCTCATCAAATGTTTTCTGGGAAATGTACTTCGATGGCGCAACCAGGACAAATGAAAAAAGAAAGCACATATCAGGAATTGGCATTCTCTTTGTCAGTCCCGAAAAATACATGATTCCACACACTTTCTCACTACTGGAACCATGTTCAAACAATGCAGTTGAATACAAAGCCTTGATTATAGGATTGGAAGTCGCCCTTGAATCCGGTATCACCGTGCTGGAAGCTTTTGGGGATTGTCAACTGATCGTCAACCAGATGAATCAGAAATTTGAAGTCAGGAAGCCCGATTTGTTACCGTACTACAACAAGGCGCAATCGCTTCGACAAAAGTTTAACATCTGTCACATGAACCACATCCTTAAAGATGAAAACATCCGTGCAGATGCCCTGGCTAGACTTGCCGCATCCATGGCGATCCAAGAAGGGGAAAATATGCAAATTACAGTATGTCAAAACAGAATTCTCCCTCCTCTTAACACACACCAAGCAGTTGCTAAATGCCACCAAGTGGTTGGAAGTCGGATATCCGTCCTCAAACCTCAGATCGGTGACTGGAGGGATCCATTCATCGATCACACTATGTTCGGAATCCTACCTGAAGACCCAAAAGAACGGGTAAGCATTCAAAGACGAGCCCCAAACTTTCATTTGGATATTCCTTCAAAAACACTTTACAGAAAATCCTACAATGGAGTACTTCTCGTTGCTTGTCGCAACAAGACGCTGAAGAAACTCTCAAAGAAGTACATGCTGGTCTTTGTGGAGCCCATCAAGCTAGTCCTAGGCTCTAGATCAAATGAAGAGGTTAGGTTATGATTGGCCTACCATGGTAGCTGACGCAATGCGATTTGCTACGTACTGCCAACAATGTCAAATTCAAGGAGATTATGTTAACATGCCTCTAGAATGGCTACATCCTACAGCGATCTCATGGCCTTTTGAAGCCTGGGGTATGGACATCATAGGTCCTATCTCTCCCCCATCAAGCAAAGGTCATCGCTTCATCTTCGCCGTTACGGATTATTTCTCCCAGTGGTCAGAAGCATTTGCGCTCAATGAAATGAAGACCTCATCAGTCATTCAGTTCTTACGCACAAACATTATTTTTCGCTTCTGCATACCTAAAACATTCGTCCATGATAACGGACCACAATGCCGGGATCACAGATTCTACAGGTTCTGCGACAAGTACAAAATCCAAAGTTGTCCTTCAACTCCATACAATCTGACAACGAGCAGACTAGCAGAAGCCTTCAACAAGACACTCTGCAAAATTCTCAAGAAAATGGTCTCTAGTCACAAAAGGGAGTGGGGCGACAAACTTCCAGATGCTTTATCGGCCTATCGAACCACCATTTGAGGACCAACCCATAGCACACCATTCTCATTGGTCTATGGATGCGAAGCAGTTGTCCCTTTGAAGTACAAATTCCTTCCTTAAGTGTATCTTTACAAAATAACATGACGCAAGAAAGCAATGTCAAATTGAGACTCCAAGAGCTGGATAATCTCCATGAGAGATGGCTCGAAGCTCTAAAAAGCATTGAGCTTTACCAAGCACACATGGTAGGATCTTTCGACAAGAAGGTCAGGTAACGCGCCTACACAAAGGGAGACTTGGTTCTTGTAGTAAAAAGGCCAATGGTTTTCGCCCACAAATCCAGAGGCAAGTTCGAATCAAAGTGGGAGGGACCCTTCGTCATCAACAATACCTTCTTCAATGGCGCATACGCTCATCTAAACATGGAGGGAGACGGATGTATGCTGCCCATCAACGGCAAGTTCTTGAAGTGGTATTACCCTTGAAGACTTCTTACACCAGGTCAGAGCGACGCCTACACGGCCAAAGCCTATTCATAGGTATTTGCTCGTCAAACCCACTCCTTTTAGAATTTTCATCTTTGCGTTGAAATTTCTAAAAAGAAAAAAACTCTCAAAACAATGCTTACTTACATAGTTTCATTGTTCAAAAAAAAAAAAAAAACCCAAAATCCAAGTTTAGGAGCTTCTTCCCAAACTTGACCAAAATTCATGGTTTGAAATAAAAATTAGGACTCAGGGATTTTTCACCCTAGTCCGCCCTGGCTTTTGCCACAAAAGATGGTTTTGAGTCAAAATTTATGACCCTCGTGTCTTTAAAAAATGGTTTTTCAAAAAAAAAAAAAAAAAAACCGCGGGGAAGCGACGTGCAGTCGATACTCGCAAAACCCAAAAATCGGAAGGATGCGAACCCCATTCGATACTTCCAAAACCTCAAAATCGCAAGGAAGCGACACGTCATCGATACTTGCAAAATTTCAAAAAATCGTGGAGACGCAACATTCCAGTTGATATCCACAACCCAAATTTCAAAGGTTCAAAAAAAAAAAAAAAAAAAACCTGAAATCATGGACACGCAACGTTTTAGTTGATATCCACAACCCAAATTTCAAAGGTTCGAAAAAACCTCAAATCGTGGAGACGGAACATTCCAGTTGATATCCACAACCCAAATTTCAAAGGTTAAAAAAAACCTCAAATCATAGAGACGCAACATCCAAGTTGATATCCATAACCCAAATTTAAAAAAAAAAAAAAAAAGTTCGAGAAAACCGCAAATTTCAAAAAAAATCATGGGGAAATGACACCAAGTCAGTACCAGCAAAACAATTTTTTTTTTTTGAAAAGTAAGGAAGCAACGCTTAGTCGATACTTGCACCCCAATCCGCGAGGAGGCAACACTCCATCGATTCTCGCAACCGAATGAGCAAGGAGGCGACATTCCATCGATACTTACAATACCATTCAGCAGGGAGGCGACTTTTAGTCGATACTTGCATTTTTTAAAACAAAAAACCGGCAATAAATGCCAAAAAAATCGGCTTTCACGCCAAAAAAGGGCTATAAATGCCACAAAAAATCGGCTCTCACGCCAAAATTGGCTATAAATGCCAAAAACTCGGCTTTTACGCAAAAAAAAAATCAAAAATTTGGCTTCCACGCCAACAAAACAAAACCTGGTTTTCAAAAAAATCTGGCTTTCACGCCAACAAAACAAAACAAAAGAAAATTTCGGCTCCCATGCCAAAAACAAAATCTGGCTCCCATGCCAAAAACAAATTTCCGCTTCCATGCCACAAAAAAAAAAAGGGGCTTCCATGCCACAAAATTTTGGATCTCACGCCATCACCTTAAATTTTGGCCTTTATGCCACAAAATCCAGCTTTCATGCCATTTCAAAATTCGGCTTTCATGCCATCTCAAAGTTCGGCTTTCATGCCATCAAAAAACCTGGCTTTTTCCCACAAAATCTAGCTCACATGCCAAAACAATCCTTTGACAAAAGATTTTCACAAAATGACAACCTTTTGATCAAGTTTTCAAACAAACATTCTCATCCAACTTTTGCTTATTTTCATCAAAAAAAGAATTCAAGTGAAAGGTATATAGAGGACCAAAGATGTTTCTACATGGAGGTACTAAAGAAAAGAAGAAAAGAGTTTGTTACAAAAAATCAGGAGCTCAGTCTAGCATGGTCTTCAACCAAAGATTCAACTCCGCAAGCAGACTCTTGGTCTAGCCTCCAAAGCTTCCAGGCCACGCTTCTTCAACGTCTTTCCATAAAAAGCGGCATAACGCCGCGACCCATTTGCAACACAAGGAAGTTCTTCCCAGAGAATCTGCCATCGCTCATAGTCCTAAGTCTTTCTCCGTAGATCGTTGCAACCTCCTCAACCTGGCGAATCAGATTCCCCACTCTAGCACGAGCTTCCACAATGGCGGTCCATTTGGTAGCAGTTTGTTCTTCCAATAGCTCGAGACGCTGCCTAGCCTCGACGACCTCCCTATCCAGACGGCGCAGGTCTTGTCTTAGCTCAATGATAGCAAACTCATTGATGTTCCTCTCCCGAACAAACTGCTTCCGAGTCCGCGAGATCTCATTCAATTCAGATTTGACCTTGCCGGAAGGCTTCAAAAACATCTCATTAAAGAAGTCACTATTTGGAAAGCTCTTGGTCTCAATCCACTTGTTGCCCAAAGCTATGACTTCATCAACAAAAGCCTTCGCACTTGCAATGTTTAGACCGACCTCTTTGCTCTCAGCAAGAATGTCCTGTACATGCTTGACCATGCCGAAGCCAGCTTCCAAGTGGCCAGAAGAGAGAGTTTCAACCCATGAGCTCAAAATGCTCTTCAACACTTTCTTCACACACTGAAGAGACGGATGAAGACTCACCCCTCTCCATCGGTCGACTGCTAGTGTCATGCCCTATTGGAGGAGTAATCATCAAGCTCTTTCCAATCGAAGACACTGGCGAAAGAATCTCCTCAGAAGGTTCCACCCCAGCCGCATTGAACACAGTAGAAGAAGTCCCTACTTCTAAATCAGCTACAGGCATCCCCTGCTCTGGCCCTAAGGGAGACGGAGGAACCTCTCCTGTTACCTCGCAACCTGTCAGCAAAACACAAAAAATGTATGAATATGATCCTGTTGAAAAAAATTATCATCAGGGTTATTACTACATATACCTTCTTCGACGACCGGCGAAATATTTTCTGCCCCTATGAGCTCATCAGAAGCATCGTCAAAGGTCGCATCCATGGATGGCTTGAAGTCGTCAGAATCCTCTGGCAAGTCAGCTAGCGAGAAAACAAAAAATATGTCAGCAAACAATGGCAAAGCAAAAAAAAAGAGAGGCAAAAGCAAAAGAAAATTATACCAGGCGAAGATTCGGGAACCACTCCAGAGTCCCTTGACTCTTCCTCAGATGCCACAATCGGATCCATCACCGCCTCATCGGCCGAAACCTCAGGCATCACCAACTCCTCATCCTCTGCTAAAAAAGGAGGAGAAGAACCAAATCAAAACAAAGAAATCTTAATGAAAGAAATGGAAAAAGAAAGAGGAAGAATCATACCTCATCAAAGGTCTCTTCTTCTCGACTCCTCTTTTCTGCAGGCTCATCAGCATCCCCGGACACCTTTTCAGCAATAGTGAAAGGGACTTCCAAATCAGGAGAGTCTTCATGACGTCTCTTATTACGGTGCTGCCCTCTCTTCCTCTTGCCTCTACGGGTTGGTTTGCTTGAAGTGCCTGCCCCACTATCAAAGTCAGGACTTTCACCTGACTCCTTATTGGATGGTCTGCTTTTTCTAGTGGACCCCATGGAAGCCTTCGTCTGCTCTACTTGCATCCAAGCCTTGATCTCGGCCTCCTCCTCCTCTAGCTGTTTCAAGACCTCACTAGGTTCCTTTTTTACAGCTCCTAATCCGATGACGTCCCGTTCACCGAGAAAGCCTATCTTATTCTTCTCTCCAAAAAGGAAAGACAAAACTTCCTCTCGTTGGACACCATCTAATCTGCCAAGACCTTTCCCAGAAGTTTGCTTAACATCAAGCTCCTTCTTGGAAAGCCCTCGGTACACTGAAAAGCTCTCCGCAAACCACTTCGTGAAGCCAGCAGTCAGGAAAGTGGGCAACTCAGGATAGGAAATCATGGTAGTAGTGTCCTCCACACTGTAAAAAGCCCATGCATCCCTCCCATCCTGCAAACCTCCAAAACACTTCACCATGCTAAAAGGAGCTCCAACAACGCCTTGACAGAAGCCCAACTGCAGCGCAAAATCCGAGGGGACATACGACTGGATGTCGACAAAAAGATATCTATAGGATACCATCGTACCGACATGTATGTTGAAAAGCCACATCTTTTCTGTGTCTGTCAAAGAATAGTGTCTTCCAGACCCTACCCTGGTGGAATCACGAGAGACACCAAAGTCAAAAGCTTTCTTCTACAAATTTGGGGAAAGCTTTACTGAAGATTGCCCAATCTCGATGTCCCTAAACTGTCGGATCCTCAAACGGGCAGACAAAAGAGATTCAGAAACGGCTGTCCCTCTAGCCAATCGAATCATAAAAGGGTCATCATCATGTGCAACTCCCAATCGATGGAAGCTGGGACAGTGGTACACATACCACGAATACAAATATGGGTTGAAAATACCCTATTCATAGGGAGCCCAAGTCGACACAAAAAAGCAGCAGCCTGCAGTTCGGTGCACAAATAGGAGTAAAGAGCAGGCACCAAAGCCAGCCGCTCTCCGAATGCCATCAGACAAGCCGGAAAAATGCAATGTGGCCTGATGTGCGTTCCATCTCCTCCAGCAAAAACAGCCTCACCCAACCAATAGGTGATGTAAACAGCGAGATCTCTCCATAGTGCAATGTCTGGATAAATGGCGTCTGTGCTTGCGAAGAATTGTTAGTTTTATGGTCTCAATCCTTTAGATGATGAATATATTGATTAATTTCTTTATTTATCAATATATTCTTACTTTCCTTTTATGAGATGAATGGTGATTTATTACTTGTTTGCACATAACTAATACGAATGAAATAATGGTTCATGAGTTGAACCAGGTCCCATTAGTATATTAGATGTGATATATGTGTATGGATGAGATCCACACACGGGAGATATATGTCACAAATCTTATACTTAAAATATCTTCACAACCAGTGATGAGACTAGGCATCTCATCTGATAAGGTTGCAACACTTTGATCACTATGAGATAGTGTGATTTGTCTCGATTATCAAAATGGAAGATTCTGGATCAAAGTGCTGGTACATTGGATGTATTGAAGGACCATGAGAAGCACCTTATGGAATTCCATCTCAATAATAAGGTATGCTCTCATAATTCCCTAGCAATAGGCTCTCAATCCTGAGACATTGATGAACTCAAGTTTCTATCTATTCATTTGCTTTGAGTCACCAATGAGTGAGGCCAACTATAGGTCAACACCTCGGTGTCTCGGGTATGTGGTAGTAGGACTATGGGAACATTGAATGATCAAGATGGAATCTATCTCTATTATACCCTTGTGCTAATTAATGGATTTGTCATTAGTAAGTGCGCACCCATCTCGATTAAGAGTTAATTGGATGGTACTGATGATCATAGTGATTAATTGGGGCTCAAGGATAATAAGATGTGGAACTAAGATTGGAAGAGACAAATTTATTCCAATTGATCCATGGATATTGATAGAGGGGCCTACTTGTGGTAATCGGGAAGTTTTGGGTCTTCTATGTAATTTATTCCTAAGACCGGAGTTCAATTGCATTTATATAGTGGAGTTATTTGAAATTAACTGTGGGCCCTGATTGCACATGAGATGTGGGGTCACGTGTCCAAGTTGAAGCCAGCTTTCTATGGAATCCCTAGTGGTCCCCACACTAGCCCAAGTATTGGATAGATACTAATTCCAGTAGAACTCTAGGTGGAAAGGAATTTGGTAATACTATTTCTATTAGAAGTAGGACTTTTAATAGTGGTAATAGAAAATTACTAATTATAATGGAAGTGAGACTTCTATTTAGAAAAAAGAGAGTTACTAATTGTTAAGGAAGTAAGACTTCTATTTCAATTAGATAACAAAGAGGAGCTTGCTTTTCAGCAATAAATAGAGGAGTATACATGGCTGGACGTCCAAGACATATCCCACCTAGGGAATCACGCCCAAGGCTTGTATGTGCAAGAGTTGAACATGTTCTTCTCTTCCCTCTTCTAGTTCTCTTCTAGTTTTCCTAAGAGCTTTCTCTTGGAGATCCCACCCATCTTCTTAAGAAAAGAAATCTGATAAGGGACATAGTGTGGAAGACTATTGGGTATTGGAGATCTTGATTTGATTTGCGAAAGAGTTCGTCATCAAAGAAAGTAGCAACTTCTCCATTAGAGCACAACCAAGCTCCGAAGTTATAATCTACTTCCTTGCATGTTGTAGATTTATTTGAAGCTTTTATGTTGCTGATTCTATCTTCTAGATATATGTTTTTACTGATCTTGATAAGTGAGATTGAGGGTTTGCATCCTGGATTGGGTTTTTGGCCTTATGGATACTTGATCCCTGAGTCAAGTGGGTCAAAAGTTTTGAAAATCTATCCTAAGGGCCCAACAGTATTCCAACAAGAATTTCTTCAAATCTTCTTACATGGCGGAGATCTTCTTCAAACCTGGGTTTTTAGCCCTAGCATCCTGGGCCATACTATCAGAAGACTCCCCACTGTCAAAAAAGTTGGAGCTACAACTCTTCCAATTGCTGCACCTGACTTTCGAGGCCTCCTTATCCTTTAAAAAATCATAGAAGGCGACAAGCTGAAAATACAAAAGCCTGAACTCCTCAGACTGCTCCTCAAGGACGCTGTCAATAAGCATGAACTCCTCATAGAGTTTCCCGAGGATAGGCAGCCCAGTGATGGCACTCAATTCCTTCAAACAAAAACCAATCTCATCGTTCGTAATAATGAAAGTGTTGGTTTGTGGAAGGAAAGACTCCAACATGGCCAAGAACGCCTCATCGTAGAAAACCATGGTTTACTGAAACGCGCGAATCGCGTCAAAAATCTCGGCCTCCCTCAAAATGGCCTCACCAACCTTCAGGGTGTGATCAGTCCATAATTCCCAGCTTGAGTCAACACTGAACCGGCCACGAAGTCGAAAAGGCTTTACCCAATTGCTACAGTCACCCCGGAAAATGCCAAGGGCCACCGGTCTCAAATCGACCGACGAATGATCAGAACCTTGGTAGCAGCTGACCGGCATCAACATGTCCATTCGGACAGGCGACTTCTCTGCATATCCGAAAGGCCCACCAACAAAAACCCCGGTCTTGATCATATTACTCCTCTTCACCCAGCTTGGAGGATCTTCCCTCTTGAGACATGTGGGAGAAATACTCATGATCGAGACGGTTCGATCGAAGGTCGACAGGGTATAAATAGTTCTCTCCTCATCATATGCCGTGTAAGAGAACTGAAAACATCTTCTTTGATATGTCAAGTCGTCAGGGACTGCATCACCAAAGAAGAAGGTATGCTTGGGCACAATGCTCTGATCGTCCATGACCCATGGGCGACTGCTTACCGCAATCTTATAGAATTCATCATCCTTGAGAGCAATCAATCGCTGTCTCATCTCATCACGGTTGAGGGAGTCGCACTCTTCCAAGTTCTTCTCAACAAACTCGACCTTCTCCCAAGCCAGCTGTACGGCCGCATTAGAAGATCTGGCAGACCGGCGAGGTGCGTCAATAACAGGCCCCTTTTCCTTGTTCGTTCTGGAGGAACTACCTGCAAAAGGATAAAAAAAAAATATCAATCATCAAAGTGACAGAATTTTGCTAAAAAAATTCTAGCGAGATTTTGGCATGGTTCCGGGGCAATTCCAAAGAAAAGGGAGTCACCACGAAAAAGATAAGAAGCTTGAAGATGAGCTTAACATCACTGCGAGATCATAGTCAATGGAGGACTCTTAAAGAAGACTCAAACTCAAACATCGCCGCGAGACCAAGCTAGTCTTGTCAAATCTCCTCAAGAATAGGAAAGGGCTCAACATTACTGCGAGCTCCAAATCCCAAAACTTACAAAAAGTTTCTAGGTATGCACAATCATTTCATTCTCCCAATCCAAACTACAAAAATCATGCACAAAAATTTCTTATCATACATTAGATGTTAGGAAACCTTGACCAAAGTTTGACCAATTCCAACCCAACTTGGTCAAAATCAATCAAACTCTATCCAAGTCAAAATTCATGTTGACTTGACCTAGAAATCCTAGCCTTTTGTTTGATGCAAAAAAAAAAAAAAAAATGCATGAACATCTTGAATTGCATAAACTGCATTATCATGATGAACAAAAAAAGGGGGAAACCCCTCAAAAAAAAAAAAGAGAGGGAAAACAAAAAAAAAAGAAAAAGAAAAGGGCTGGCCCACAGGCCGTGGCCCATGGCCACGTACGAATCTGGCCGTACAGCCCCTAAAAAAAAACAAACAAAAAAAAGCGTGTGAAAAAAAAGAAACACGTGTTGAACAAAAAAAAAAAAAAAAAAAGAAAAAGAAAGAAAAGAAAGAAAAAAAAAAGAGAAAAGAAAGAAGAACTTTTTTTACCATCCTACTTCTACAATGATGCTTTCTTGAAGAAGGAAACTTACTTGAAGCCATTGATGGAGAAGGAGAAGATAAAGCTTGAAGATCCTTGAAGAAGAAAAGGAGTTCTGTTAGAGCACTCTTAAAGACTCTTGGAAAAAGAAAGCAATGAAGCAAAGATTCAATCTCCCTTTGCTTTTATAGAAGAGAGCAAACCAAAAGAGGAAACAAGGAGAAAAGAAAGGAGGTAAGTGCTAAAAATTAGCAACTTTCCCAAAAAGAAATGAGATTTGAGATATTCTCTTCCAAAGAAAGATAATTTGAGAAAATCTCTCCCAAAAGCAAAGAAACTTGAGAGATTCTCTCCAAGTAAGGATATTTTTAGATTTTCTCTACCCATAAGAGATATTTTTAGATATTCTCTACAAAATGACATCACATGAGATCTAGGCCATCTCTAAAAGCTTAAGATCCCATGGGTTAGCCCACATGAGTTAGGTTTGACCACCTAGGCACTAAAAGGGGCTTCCTATCAAAAATCCCTTTTACCAAGAGCATACAAAATGGTTCCAAGCCTCTTTTGAATTGCTTGGACCATTCAAAGAAAAGAAATAAAGCATCATGAGTTTCCAAAAATCCAAACCATCCAACCTAATGAACCAAATTAAGCCAGATCTTGAAATTGACATTCCATAAAAAACAAAACCCTGGTCCCCTAGCTTGCCACATACAGCTTGTTAGGTCAAAAGGCCAAAACAAAAGAAAAAACCAAATCCTAACCTCCTAGCTCGCCACATACAGCTTGTTAAGTCACATGGTCAAGACCAAATTTGAACCCCCAACTTGCCACATACAACTTATTGGGTCACAAGGTCAAGATCAAAAGTCAAACCCCGACCCTCTAACCTGCCACATACAGTTTGTCAGGTCACAATGTCAAAAAATAAAAAAAAATAAAAAAAAAACCTTCTTGACCGCCTAATGTGCCACATAAAGCCTTTAGGTTCACAAGGTCAAAAGGAAAAACTAAAATCCAAAAACCAAAAACCCAAATCCCCCATGTCATTTTTAAAACTTTGCCTTAAGATAGTACGTGATCCCTCTCACACCATAAAATCCCCTTGGAAACTCAGAAGGCTACTCTATAAAAAAAAAGCTCAAGACTCTTGGTCAAGACGGAAACTCTCCTTCAAATTTCTCTTCAAGGCACATCGACTCCAAAAGCTATGCAACTCGTCATTGTACCTCGAGGGGGCATTTGTTGACACCAAAAAAGTCACTTTGCCTCCTCAACATCAAGAAGCCACATGAAGCTGCATCCTACTACAAACAGGCAATGCTACTTCAAGCATCAGATCTTGTCAGAATCAAACAAAAACTGCAAGATGCTTCAAAACAGCCAAAAGAGGGGTGCACATGAAGTTTTGAGCCATTTCAACATTATTTGGCCTAACTTCACTCCTCCAACAACTGAGCAGGCGCTCCCGGCACGGTGAAGCCAAAATCCCTGACACACAAAACAGAGCACACAACTGGTCTCAAAATGCCACTAGGAGGCTCTACATCAAGTTTCAGGCCCTTTCAACATCATTTGGCCTAACTTTACTCCTCCGACAACTAAACAGGCGCTCCCGGCGACGACAGTGTCGTAGACATCAAACTTTGATAAAGCCCACGGATGGTCCCAAGATACCTCCAAAAGGCTTCGTGTCAAATTTCAAGTCAAACCAACAACGTTTGACCCTCCATCAACCCTCGAGCAGTAAAATCAAGCCTCTCGGTGGCGAGAACCACCGAGTCTCTCCCTCATGAAACAGAGCACATAGGTGGCTTCAGTATGCTTCCAAAGGGATGCACGTCAAATTTCAGGTCATTCTGACGACGTTTGATCCGACTTTGATGCTCCATAACAAAATCAAGCCTATTGGCGGCGGTGCCTCCTGGGACCATGACATCCAAATCGGAGCTAATGGATTGTCTCAAAATGACTCCAATAGGCTCTCTATCAAATTTCAGTTCAATCGGACATCGGTTGACCACACATCAAAGCGCGGCATCACCCTCGTGGCAAAACCAAGTCTACTGGTGATGGGACCCCACATAGCTTCAAAACTCAAACAAAAGCCCATGGTTGGTCCTATCTATTGCTCAACAGGTTTCACCTCAAATTTCAGGTCATTCCGACATTGTTTGACCTAGTTTTGACTCTTGACGGAAAATTGACAACAAAGTCTGTGGCTTTCCTGGAAAATCGGAAACTTTGCTCTCTGATATGCAAGGCTTCTCGCAAAGTTTTCTGCAGGGAAATTAAGCCAAAATATGTACAAAAATGTTAGAAAAAATATCGAAGAAGAAAAGAATCGAAAAGTATGAGAAACGGCCGACAGACGACAACCAAAAGGGGAAAATCCCTGGCGACCCTGGAAATCAGGGAAGGCCCGTTTTCCGACCCTTTTCGCGCTTTGGGAATTTCAGCTCCTGTGGTTTTCCGAAAATCTGATTCTTGATGTTTAAATTTGACTGATCTTCATCAACATTTCGGATCCGCCGTCAAGAGCATGAAATCATCATTGATAGCTCCAGGATCGCCAAATGGCTGACCAAGAAAGTACACTTTCTGTCCAACCAATCGAGAAATCAACAAGACAGATGTTACCGGCCCACTGGCATCAATCAACGTCTGAAGTTGCATTGCCATCCGACATCTAACAACATGTGGATCCATCGGCGATCATTGCAACAAGAATTCCAAAAGACGCGGTACGGCCCGCGACTCTTCAAATGCCCTGGCGACCACTTAATGCTGTTAATTGACCCGTTTTATGACAACTTAATGTGGTCATTAACCCATTATTTTGGACGGCCCTATCAAAATCAAGCAAAATGAGAGTTACAAATCAAATCAATCATGCCATTAAAATCATGAAACTCCTCTCATCATGGAGATTAAAGGCGATTAAATGCCCATCATTCTCCATCGGCCAATCACAAGCCAAGAAAAAGGAGTTACAAAATAAAAGAACTAAAACTTGTAACTCCTCCCATCATGGAGCATCAATGCCATCAATTCTCTCCTCATGGATCATCAATGCCATCAATGACTCATAAACCACCCCATGGATACCAAAAGCCTATGAAAAGAGGGGGCCATTCCAAGAGAGAGAGATAGAGAAGGAGGCGGAATCTAAGAGCCACACACACATAAAGAGAGAGAAATCCCGAAGCTCTGCTACTGTGGAGAAACTCTGCTGCAACAAACACCACAAGGTGATCAAAGGCCCTTTGGGGACCACTCCCCCAAGGCGAGGCTCTCTCTTCTTCTATCCAACATGGCCTATACATAGTTTTTCAGCCCATCTACTCGGTTTTTTATTGGATATAGGACCTCCACTTGGTCTTTATCCTCTAAAAAAACTAAAGTCCAAGCCAAGACAAAATAAATCAAAGCATCATATGTTTTCATCTGAAGGACGATGGCGAAGTCCATACATGACTTGTGACCTTCGATCTGAACGAGTCCCCGCAATCTCCTGAGAAGTCAGATCCCTTTTCTTACTTTTCTATTGTATCTTGCATTTTTTTCAAAGAGACAAAAAAATCACAATTCTTGTCTTTCATTATTAATGAGATTTGTAAATCGCCTTCCACGGCAAAAATCGCTTTTCACGGCAAAAAACAGCCTCTCATGGCAAAAAACCGCCTCTCAAGGTAAAATCGCCTTTCACGACAAAAAAAGAAGCCTTTCACAGCAAACAAAGAAAAATCGTCTCTACTGCATTCAAAAAAATCTTGTTTGTTTTTTTAAATATATGTGCAATTTGAAAAGTTAGAAAAAAGATTGATTTCCTTTCTACTCGTGAAGGTGAATCTCCGGATCACCATTTCTAAATCCCATGTAGAATAGAAAATCTGGCATGCCCGTACAAAAAAAAATGTTCATGCCCACTTTCCCTTTCCACCCCGCTGGCCTCTCGGTAGCCCCGGGACGAAGGCGAGGGCGGAAAACCCGAAAAGGCCGGATCCATCAGTTATATTCCCACAAGGTCGGGCGCGCGACCCTTGCCTCCGTGGATTTCCTCGACCTTGTGACCTTGTGGGCCATGCCTCCACAGGGTCTGACACATAACCCTTGCCTCCGCAAAGTTCCGCGACTATGTGGCTTTGTGGGCCATGCCTCCACAGGGTCGAGTTCGACCCATGCTTCAGCGTAATTCCCAGGCCCATGATCCTTGCCTCCGCGGAGTTCCGTGACTATGTGCCCTCGTGGACCATACCTCCGCAGGGTCAGACGTTAGACCCATGCCTCCACGTAGTTCTTGAGCTCATTACCCTTGCCTCCGCAGAGTTCTCGGTGCTGTGGCTCAGTGGGCCATCCTTCCGTAGGATCAAGTGCGAGACCCGAGCCTTCGCAAAGGCAAGGCGCGTGACCCTTGCTTCCGCGAAGTATCATGGCAAAGGGTCGGGCATGTGGCTTTGTCTCCACGAAGTCTCACGGCCTGCGGGTCATTCTTCCACAATTAGAGGATTAAGGCGCCGTTTCTTCGTAAAAGGAGCCCCCGTTTCTAAGGATGTTGACGCTGAAGTGACCGTTCGGGTTCTGCCTGCGCCGAGTTGGGGCTGCCTCCGTGATTGCCTCGATCGTGCGCAGGCAAAAAATCACTTTGACTTCCTTTTCCGACTTGCCTTTATTCACGTGGTCTGAGGAAGCGGCGCTTTCGAGGGGTCGATTGGCATTACCCGGGGGGTTTGCCTCTGCGGTGGTCTCTTCTTCTATAAAAAGGGGGGTTGTAGCTCCTTTTAGTGTTCCTAAGAAGAACTAGTGCCTCCTCACTTCTCTTCGGTAGGGAAAGAAGAATAGAAAAGAAGAAAATGAAAAAATCTCTTTTAGTTTCCCCACTGTTTTTCCTTTCCCCCGATGTCATGTACCGGAGACAACACTTTTTCTGAGAGTGGGTCGAATTCCCCTCCCAAGGTAGCAAAACAATGTTAGGTTTAGATCATCACTCCTCCGAGGTACACTCGTCAGGAGTTTTTGATCGACCATACATGGGTTCTTTTCCGCAATACGGCTGACTGGTCCACGTATGAGCTTCGTTTGTGTTGACACCAAAAAAAGTCACTATATCCTCAACATCAAGAAGCCTCGTGAAGCTGCATCCTGCTAAAAATAGGCAAGGATACTTCAAGCATCAGATCTTGTCAGAATCAGACAGAAACTGAAAGATCCTTCAAGACAGCTAAAAGAGGGGTACACTTGAGGTTTCGGGCCATTCTGACATCGTTTGGCCTAACTTCACTTCTCCGACAGCTAAACAAGAGCTCCCAGCGGCGACATCATCGAAGACACTAAAACTTCGATCAAAGCCTACGGATGACTCCAGAATGTCTCCAATGGGTTCCATGCCAAATTTCAAGTCAAATCGACAACGTTTGACCCTCCATCAATGCTCAAGCAGCAAAATCAAACCTCTCGACGGCGGGAACCACCGAAGTCATCACTCATCAAACAAAGTACATGAGTGGCTTCAACATGCTTCCAAAAGGCTGAACGTCGAATTTCAGGTCATTCCGACAACGTTTGACCAGGTTTCGATGCTCCGAAAGAAAATCAAGCCTGAGAGTTCCGGATCCGAACCCTAAAGGGGGGATGAATAGGGTGAGCTGCAACTTAATGACCAATTTTGCCAATTTTAAACTTCTTTAAAATAATTAGCCACTTGTGATGATTAACAAATAAAATGCGGAAGCTAAACAACAACAATCACCACAAAAGCATTCACCATAACACAATCATTTATAGTGGTTCGGCCTCAATGCCTACATCCACTACCGGCTTGTGATCTCACACCCCACCGGATTTCCACTATTTATACTTTTCAAATGGCTAAGCAATAACCACTACAATATGCTTTCCAAGGATAAACAATAACCTTACAATGTTGTTTTTCAAGGCTAAACAACAACCTATACAAGATCCTTTTCTAGGCTAAGCAATAACCTTTACACAATGTTTTTCTTAGGCTAAGCAATAACCTTTACAATCAAATGATTTCTCTCAATAAAGTGTTTTCACAAAGCACTCTAAGAGATTACAATTAAAGCTCAATTTAATTGCCTCTAGATTAGGCGAATATGAAAGTGTCAATCAAACTCACACAAACACTATGAATGCAAAGATGTATGCTTATGAAGTGAGTGTGTGGAAACTTCAATCAATATTAAAAGTTTAATACACATAAAAAGATTTGATTGAAGTAATATGCAAATCACATGTACCAAATACAAACTTGTTGAAGATATGAAATCAAAAGCTCACAAGTTGTATGAAATTAATTATGTCTAAACATGTGATGCATATTCAATGTTGTTTTAAAAAACAAACTAATTTAACTAAAGGTCAAATGAATGAAAACAACAAAGATGATTCAAACAAGTTGATGAAACATGTTTATAAAACAAATCAAAGGTTTTGACAAAACATGTTTTATAAAGTATTAAAACAAACTTGTTTAGAAATCAAGGTGAAGAATCCAATGACTTAAATCAAAAATTAAGGATGTAGAGGATTCAACACATCATAGTTTATATGCTAAAGTCATTTACCAAAGATTAAACAAAGCATAAAACAATGATTATAAAAAGGCAAAGCTTACTTGGTGGTTTAACTTCATTAATCCAAGCTTTAGCTTTCCTTAATGACCCTTAGCCTTCCTTAGCTTGATCCCCTTTCTTTTCCCTCAAAATACCTCAAGAAGGGCTTCAAAGATCATCTCTTGGGGCTAAGGAATGAGCTTCTTTTTGTAGAAAAAGTTTCTCAACGGCTACCTGTCGATTAGCCGACATCCAGGGGTCAGTTAACCGACACCCCCAACGGTCACAGGCCAACGGTCATATTTTCGAAAATTTATTGACCATAAAGCATGATTCGTTAGCCGACAATTTCGGTTAACCGAGGCCTGACCGACACCCTAACCGACAACGTAAACTTGGTCAAAAAACTCCTCTCTGGTTTTCTAACCGAGAGAGCTTCGGTCAGGTTCAGAAGCAAGGTCGGTTAACCGATCCCTGACCGACATGCTGACCGACAGAGAAGTTCTGAAATTTGTAGCTCTCTGGAATTCGGACCGACAAATCCCTCGGTTGACCGCGGCTCACTTGTCGTTTAGCCGACTCTCAGCTTGTCGGTTGACCGACAGCCTAAGACAAAAATCCCAACTTTTGCATTTTTCAAAGTAAATTTCTTGTGGGATCTTTGGGCCATTAAACCAAGCATGGAAACATGATTTAAACCAATCCAACTGCTTTAAAATCATGAAACACGAAAATCCTAAATAGATTTGAAAGATTAAAACAAATGGCTAGCTTGATTTATAAAATCCTTATTTTAAAATATAAATGCATCCAAGTTTGAAACCAAAACATGCATGAACCTAAAAGGTTTACAAGATTTAAAGCATTGCATGAGTAAATTAAGATTTCAAGATTTCTAAAACAATGCATGTGTGAAAATTCAAATGATGAATAAAATGAATAATGCATCCATCAAATTGCAATACACAAAATCCCTAACAATCTCCCCCTTTGCAATTTGATGGCAAACCTTACTCAACACTAATTATTCACACATAGTCTTCAACTCCTCCTTAGTTGGGCATGGCTTGAAATCTTCTTTGGATGCTTCTTCAGTTAGCTTGGGCTTCAATCTTCTTGATGCTTGGAGCTTGATCATTCTTCAAGCTTTCATCTATCTTTCTTTGGCCGAGCATCTCTTCTTTAGCTCCCAAGCTTTCTTCTTTCATCTCTCCCCCTTTGACCATGCATTCTCTTCCTTTGGCAAGATATGCATTCTTTCTTCCCTTGTATACTCTCTCCCCCTTGGAGCTTGAATATTTTCTCCCCCTTTGGAGCTTAAGTATTTTCTCCCCCTTTGTCATTAAATTGCAAAATACAATTGAAGAGGGATTGGAATATCTTCAAGACCCTTGAGGACCCAAATGGTACCTACACACATGAAACAAGGAAAATACCTTTTAGTAACACCTGTTAATAAAAGAAATCAAAAATGAAAGTCACAACAGGAATATTATGGATGGCAAGATATAAGGGTATCAGAGCCAATACATGGGTGAATTTGATCAAAACTAATACTTCCTATGAAGATTTACAGTCCCCCTCAATCCATACTCTTCTTTTGTCAGACTTTTGACAAGGATTTAACTATTTGGTTCAAGAAGAAGATGGTTTTACCAATTGAGGGTAAACTTCACGGAAAGGATTAGATTCCAAACATGAAGCCTACCTCAACCATTAACCAACCAAGATGAATGAAATGAAGTTCAAACATGAAGCCTACTTCAACCATTAACCAACCAAGATTATTAACACATAAACATGGTGGTCATGAGATTTACCTATATGTGCAAGAGAGGAGGCAAACATGAACATTATGATGCTAATGGAATGTGACATGGAATAAAAAAAAATATTACTATTAAGTTCAATCTAATGTACACAAGGTCTATCACAAACTCAAGATATGATACCAATTGGATATTGATACTAATTGAAAATGATACCAAATGATTACTAATTGAATATGAAACATGTTTAAGAGCAAGCATGTGACAAACATAAAATTCCAGCAAGCATCATAAAATGATATTCATCACTTAGAATAATATAACTAATGAGCATAGTGATGAACATGAGAAATTGCATTTAGAAATACATATAACTTGGTAGAGAATGCAATTTACAAAAGTGTCAAGTCATGTGAATTCAACAACTAAGAAATCCATCAAACAAAAGATATAACTATGAAATACAAGGAATGGATTTCAAAGAGGTTCATATGATTAAACACTACTATGAAGTTGAAACATGTATAAGAATGACATCACAAGGAAAATACACATGAATCAACATCATAACCATCCATTTAACAAAAAAAAAAAAAAAATGACTAGAAAGCATAGAGGATGGATTTGAAAGTTCTAGTTTGATATCTATAAATGTAACTAAAGAGCACAACCATACATGGAACTATATGACATTTGCATAAAAAGAATGAAACCAAATGAGCAATGACGCAAATAGCATATAACGAGTATTTCTTTCTAAAAGATATAATCATAAACACAAGGAAATAAACTCAAAGGAAAATGCAACTATAAATATAACTAACAAAGCTTAGAACATTTTCCAAAGGGCTTTAATTCACTTCAACAATCAAAATCTAACAATGAAACATAAAATCATGATCAAGTGATTAAGAAAACCATGAAGTGAACTAATATCAAATTTCAATTTGTAATCAAGGATAACTACAAAAACTCATACAAATTGACTTAAAAACTTTCAAACTTGATATCAATTGGAAAAATGCATTTATCAAAAACACATTCAATTTTGAAGAATATAACTATAAAGATCTAACCAATTGATACTCAAGTAAATCAAGGAATTGAATTTTCATATCAAAATACTAACTTAGTAAGCATAGAATGAAAATCAATTTTCAATCCTCATTTTTCATCAAGAATGTAGTAATGAGGCTTAAATCATTTTTCAACTTGCATTATAAAAGATATAACTTATTTGAAACACATACAAGTTGATTTTTCAAAACAATAACTTTCCATAAGAAGGAATCCATGGAAAATCTAAATCATTTGTTTTTCAAAATAGTTTAACTAAGACAATCAAACAAATGAATTTGAAAATATCAATCGATTATAAAAAATCTAGCTATAAAAGCTTTTGAAATCACAATCAATTGATCATATATAGAAATGCATTGCAAAAGATATAACTAAATGAGAGCAAAAGGCAAATCTATAAAGATGAAATTATAATCAAATGATTTTGAAAACCATGATATTTAACCAAAAAGGTACATGAAGACAAAATCAATTGAGCATAAATAAACATTGCATTTAAATAAATGTGACTATGAAAGAAACAAATGCCAATGTGTCATGACCAACAATATGATTTAACTACAAAGGTTTGGTTGGTCAATGAGATCCAAGGCCTTAAGGTTTGTCTAAGTACCTAACTTTAGGAATCCACCTAAGGTCTTGAGATGGTTGGTCTTTGAGGTCTATCTTAAAAGTCTCACCAACTTTAGGAGATTTGACTTGATAAATTTTCAATTTAGACTTATCACCATGATAATGAGATTTGACTAATTTTAGCTTTGATTGGTGATTAGTCTTTTGAGGTTGGTGACTTTTCTTAGTAGGGGATTGATTTCTTTTCTTCTTATTTCCTCCCTTTAATTGACTTTTGAATTTTAAATTTAACTTTGCAACTTTCTTCAAAAGTTCTTTCATTTGTTGAGTTAGGGGAGGTAGGTTGAGAAGCTTTTTCTTGATAGATTCTTTTATATTAGTTTTAACTTGTTTAAGCTTTTTAGAATCTATCTTAGGAGACTCCTTTTTAATAGGTTTAACTTGTTTAATCTTCTTGGAGTCTTCCTTGATTTTTAGTGTCTTATCCATCATAGAGTTAGATTTTACTTTCTTAGGTTCATAGATGGGTTTAGACACATGGCTTCTCCTTAGTTTGCACTCAAACCTAAAATACCCTTCAATGCCACAATAATTACATTTTGTTTTGGGCAAAGGAGAGTGAGTGCTAGAGAGAGAGGACTCATCTTTCACAAAGGTGTTGGTGAATTTAGGACCATGTGAAGTGTACTTATTAAATCCAAGGCCCGTCCTATCTCCTTGAGATTTACCCAATCTAAATAACTTTTCAAATTTCTCTTCACCATGGGTAAATTTGCACTCATACTTTTGTTTGTATCTTTCAAGTTGAGTGACTTGTTCTTTAAGGGTTGAATTTTCATTTTTAACTTTTGTTTGTTCATTTTCAATTCCCTTAAAGTTGTTTAGTTCTTCATGGGCAAGTTTTAATTCAAATTTAAGTTCATTAATAACATTGGATCCAAGTTCTTGAGTTTTTATCTTATTAGATAAATTTTCCTTAGTGATAGTTAACTTAGATTCAAGATTGTTAATGTCTTTATCTTACTTTTTCACATGATCACTTGTATTTGTGTCTTCTTTGAGAAGATTATCACAACTTATCTTAGATACATTTAATTCTTCTTGTACCTTTGACAAGTTATCCATAGAAGTTTTTAATTTTGATTCTAGATAGATAATGTTTTTATCTTGTCTTTTTAGTGTATCTCTTAAACTCAAATTTTCCTTCCTTAGCTCATTATTATTTGTTTCAATTTTATTTTGTTCATTTTGAGCATTTGATAAGTTGTTCAAAGTGATCAAAAACTTAGAGTCTAGGCAATGTATTATTTCTTCTTTTTCTCTAAGTTCATCTTTTAAAGAGACAAATTCTTTGTTTAGTCTTCTAGATTCTATTTTTAACTTATTATGATTTTTAACAAGCTTTAAGTATAAGGTATACAAATCATCATATGCTTGTTGAAGATCATCTTGATTTTCATTTTCTTTTTCACTTGATTCAAGTTGATATTCATTATGTTCAAGATTTGAATCTCCAATGGATGGAAGAAGGAGACTAGAAGAATCTACAAGGGAATCTACACACACTATCTTAGTGGAATCCATTTTAATGATTTTCAAGATTAATCCAACTAGGGTCTAAGCTCTAGGTTTTTACACCTAATCAAGAGTTCCAAAACACTTGATCCTAAATATAGAGCACGAGGCTCTGATACCAATTGAGAGTTCCGGATCCGAACCCTAGAGGGGGGTGAATAGGGTGAGCTACAACTTAATGACCAATCATGCTAATTTTAAACTTCTTTAAAACAATTAGCCACTTGTGATGATTAACAAATAAAATGCGGAAGCTAAATAACAACAATCACCACAAAAGCATTCACCATAACAAATCATTTATAGTGGTTCGGCCTCAATGCCTACATCCACTACCGGCTTGTGATCTCACACCTCACCGGATTTCCACTATTTATGCTTTTCAAATGGATAAGCAATAACCACTACAATATGCTTTCCAAGGATAAGCAATAACCTTACAATGTTGTTTTTCAAGGCTAAACAACAACCTATACAAGATCCTTTTCTAGGCTAAGCAATAACCTTTACACAATACTTTTCTTAGGCTAAACAATAACCTTTACAATCAAATGATTTCTCTCAAGAAAGTATTTTCACAAAGCACTCTAAGATATTACAATTAAAGCTCAATTTAATTGCCTCTAGATTAGGCGAATATGAAAGTGTCAATCAAACTCACACAAGCACTATGAATGCAAAGATGTATGCTTATGAAGTGAGTGTGTGGAAGCTTCAATCAATATTAAAAGTTTAATACACATAAAAAGATTTGATTGAAGTAATATGCAAATCACATGTACCAAATACAAACTTGTTGAAGATATGAAATCAAAAGCTCACAAGTTGTATGAAATTAAATATGTCTAAACATGTGATGTATATTCAATGTTGTTTTAAAAAACAAATTAATTTAACCAAAGTTCAAATGAATGAAAACAACAAAGATGATTCAAACAAGTTGATGAAACATGTTTATAAAACAAATCAAAGGTTTTGACAAAACATGTTTTATAAAGTATTAAAACAAACTTGTTTAGAAATCAAGGTGAAGAATCCAATAACTTAAATCAAAAATTAAGGATGTAGAGGATTCAACACATCATAGTTTATATGCTAAACTCATTTACCAAAGATTAAACAAAGCATAAAATAATGATTATAAAAAGGCAAAGCGTACTTGGTGGTTTAACTTCATTAATCCAAGCTTTAGCTTTCCTTAATGACCCTTAGCCTTCCTTAGCTTGATCCCCTTTCTTTTCCCTCAAAATACCTCAAGAAGGGCTTCAAAGATCATCTCTTGGGGCTAAGGAATGAGCTTCTTTTTATAGAAAAAGTTGCTCAATGGCTACCTGTCGGTTAGCCGACATCCAGGGGTCGGTTAACCGACACCCCCAACGGTCATCGGCCAACGGTCATATTTTCGAAAATTTGTTGACCATAAAGCATGATTCGGTTAACCGACATTTCGGTTAACCGAGGCCTGACCGACACCCTAACCGACAACGTAAACTTGGTCAGAAAACTCCTCTCTGGTTTTCTAATAGGGAGAGCTTCGGTCAGGTTCAGAAGCAAGGTCGGTTAACCGATCCCTGACCGACATGCTGACCGACAGAAAAGTTCTAAAAATGTAGCTCTCTGGAATTCGGACCGACAAATCCATCGGTTGACCTCGGCTCACTTGTCGGTTAGCCGACTCTCAGCTTGTCGGTTGACCGACAGCCTAAGACAAAAATCCCAACTTTTGCATTTTTCAAAGTAAATTTCTTGTGGGATCTTTGGGCCATTAAACCAAGCATGGAAACATCATTTAAACCAATCCAAGTGCTTTAAAATCATGAAACATAAAAAGCCTAAATAGATTTGAAAGATTAAAACAAATGGCTAGCTTGATTTATAAAATCCTTATTTTAAAATATAAATGCATCCAAGTTTCAAACCAAAACATGCATGAACCTAAAAGGTTTACAAGATTTAAAGAAATGCATGAGTAAATTAAGATTTCAAGATTTCTAAAACAATGCAAAATTCAAATGATGAATAAAATGAATAATGCATCCATCAAATTGCAATACACAAAATCCCTAACAAAGCCTACCGGCGGAGGAGCATCCCGGGACCATGACATCCAAAACGGAGCTAATGGAACGTCTCAAAATGACTCCAATAGGCTCCCCGTCAAATTTCAGGTCAATCGGACATCGTTCGACCACATATCAAAGCTCGCCATTTTCCCCACAACAAAATCAACTCAAGCATCGATGGGACCCCAAACGGGTTCAAAACTTAAATAAAAGCTCATGGTTGGTCCTATCCATTGCTCAAGAAGCTTCACCTCAATTTTCAGGTCATTCCGACATCGTTTGACCTAGTTTCGACTCTTAGTGGAAAATCGACTACAAAGTCTTTGGCTTTCCCGAAAAATGGGAAACTTTGTGTTCTGGTTTCGCGCAGGTTCTCGTCAAGTTTTCTCCAAAAAAATCAAGTCAATAATTGAGGAAAAATGTCAAGAAAAATACAGAAGAAAGAAGGAACAAAAAGACGGAAAAACAGCCGAAAACGAAGCTCGGCGACCAAAAGGGCCAAAGCCCTATGGTCGCCGGCGACCCTGGGTGCATGGTCGCCGGCGACAATGAAATCCGGGTAGCCGGATTTCGCACCAAACGGCCCGTTTTCCGATCCTTTTCGCGTTTCGAGCGTTCCTGCCTCTGTGATTTTCTGAAAATCCAATGTTTGATGCTTAAAAACAACTGATCTTCACCGACATCTCGGATCTGCTGTCAAAAGCATGAAATCATCACCGATCGCTCCAAGATCGCCAACCGGCTGACCAAGAAAGTACACTTTTTATCCGACCGATCGTAAAATCGACAAGACAGATGTCACCAGCCCACTAACATCAACCAATGTCTGAAATTGCATCACGATCCGGCATCAAACAACGTGTGGATCCACCTGTGATGATCACAAGAAGAATCTCAAAAGACGCGGCGCGGCCCACGACTCTTCACATGCCTTGGCGACCACTTAATGTCGTTAATTGACCCATTTATGACAACTTAATGCGGTCATTAACTCATTATTTTGGACGGCCCAATCAGATTCAAGCATTTGGGAGTTACAAATCCAAGCAATCATGGCATTAAACCCATGAAAGTCCCATCATCATGAAGATTAAAGGCAATTAAATGCCACTACCCTTCATCGGCCAATCACAAGCGATGAAAAAGGAGTTACAAAATCAAAACATAAAAACTTGTAACTCCCCATCAATTCTCTCATCATGGCTATCAATGCCAATAAACACCTCATGGCTACCAAAAGCCTATAAAAAGGAGGTGAGTTCCAAGAAGAAAAGGAGGAATCCCAAGTGCAATCCCAAGCTCTGAAAATCCAGAAAATCCAAGAGAGAGACGAAGTCCTGCTGCTTTGCTCCCAGAAGCACTACAAGGTGATCAGCGTCCCATGGGGGGCCACCCCCCAAGGTCCTCTCCTTCTACAACATGGCCTAAACGCAGCTTTTCAGCCCGTTTACTCGGTTTTTCATTGGATATAGGACCTCCTCTTGGTCCTTGTCCTTTAAAAAACTGAGGTTAGGAGCCAAGCCGAAGAATCGAAGCATCAACCGTTCTCATTTGAAGGACGATGGCGAAGTCCATAAATGACTTGCGACCGTCGATCTCAACGTGTCCCCACAATCTCCTAAGAAGTTAGATCCCTTTTCTTCCTTTTCTATTGTAGTTCGTATTTCTTAAAGAGCCAAAAAGAAATCACAATTCTTGTCTTTCACATTTGATGAGTTTTGTAAAATCGCTTTTTACGGCAAAATCGCCTTTTACGGCAAACAAACAAAAACGCCTCCTACGACATTCTCAAAAAAAAAAAAAACTTGTCTCTTTTCTTAATATTTATGCAATTTGAAAAGTTAGAAAAAAGGATCGATTTCCTTTGTACTTGTGAAGGTGAATCTCCGGATCATCACCATTCCAAATTCCAAATAGAAAGTAAATCTGGCATACCCGTACAAAAATGTTAATACCCGCGTGTTCCCTCCTCCGCCGAGACCCAGGTCAGCCCCCAGGGTGCGGAAGGAGAGGACGGAAATTCTGAGGGTCCATCAGTTTGGTGCCTAAATACATGGTCCCCTATCTCGGCCTCTTAAGGAGAACTAGGTAACCTACCCTTCACACCAAGAACCCGCTCTGGCTATTAAGTTATTGGGCCAACGTGGTCGGTATGATGGAAGGGATGTCAGACGAGCTCGTCAGTCCATATAATCAAATTGGAGTCTCTGAACTCCCATTTCGAGTTAGTGGAGTTGAACTGTACCCTTATGATTGCAAAGCGGCAGTTGACCGAGGCGTGAGGGGCGCTTTGCAAACTCCGTGTCCGTCCGCCATGTTAGAATGGGCACATGGGACGTCTCCCAATGGCAGAGGATCAAAGCGAGAGATGGCTGACAAGATGGATGGGCTACTTCGGCGCGCCGACGGAATGCATCATTCCACTTCCCGAGACATTCCTTTTGGACCGCTAGTCAGATATGGAGTTGATACTTCCGTTGGGCAGGATTTTTGGCTAAATGCCAAAAGGAGTCTTACGGCTCTTCTCGATTAGCCTAGTCGTATCCTTTGAACTTCACCGCCCGCTTCAGTCGTGCTTGCTGTTGCTCCTTTTTTTTTATCATTATATAGGTTCTTGTTGCGCCTTCTTTCTCTTTTTTTTTATCACTGTACAGGTGCTTGCAACGCCTTCTCTGTAAGACCCTGACCCGAGTGACCTCGATTAGTGTTAATTTAGTTGTGTGTTAGTTCTAAGAGTGGTTAGTGGATTTTGGTTAAGTTGGGAATAGAATAGCTTTTGATATAGCTTTGGGAATTTTGAGTGCCTTTGTGATTAGTGGGACCCTTTGGGGGCTCTTTGTTCATAACATTGAGTGTAATTGGGGGATTATTTGAAATTCCAATATTTGTATTCCGATCCCATTTTACTCATCTTGTCAATCCCTATGATTTTCATGTTGATCCCATTTCCGTTCGAAACCCCGAAACCCGACTTTTCTAATATCAGGGGCAAAACAATCTTTTTACACTAAATCTGTACCCTAAATTTGATATCCCCGAAATCCTCGAAACATATACTTTTTTGAAACTAGATATTTTGATGATCATTTTTCCCTTCTTCGTCGAATTCGTTTGAAGACCCGAAAGCCGTGATTTCAGCCCACAAAGATTTCAAGTAGTGGACTCCATCTCATTTGCTATAAAAGGAGAACTCTCCTTCTCTTTTCCCTTTTTCCATTACAAAAGCTTGAACTCCAAGCTAAGGTTTCTCCTTTCTCTTCTCCTTCTTGCTCTTCCATCTCCCAATCCACTACCAAACTTTTGCCAATGGAGTAATGCTTGTCATCATCTCATTCCTCACTTCTAGAGCTCTCTCTTGATATCATTTGTGAAGAAAACCTTCCATCCCAAGACCCTCTTTGAGCTAGCTTAGTGTTTTTGAAGACTCTACAAGTAAGTTCCCTCTCCAATCTTCTAGATATGTGTTCTTCTAACCTTTGAGAAGCCCCATTCTCATTATTACAAGCTTTTTTCTTCTTGTTCCTTATTTTGACCCATTTAGGGTTTGTTTTGGGGGTTTTCATGTAGCTTTTGTTCTTGGCTTGGAAGAGGTGATTAGGAGTTTGTTTTCTTGATTAGAGATCCAAGGCAAGTGGTTGATTTGATATTTTGAGCATTAAATAGTCTTTATGAGAAATGTGTTGGATTTTGTCATTTCTACTCTTGTTATTATTAACTTGCATTGATTTGAAATAAATGCTCATTAATGAATCTTGTTAGTTCATTTAATGTCTTGGAAACATTGGTTTATAGTATGCATTTATCTCTTTTATTAGCTCAATGAGTCCTTGTGATTGATGGTTCCTCTGTTCTCTCTCTCTTTATGATTGAATGTGAAAAAGAAGGAGTTGTTTGGATGGATTCTTGGTGGGAGTTTTTAATGGAGGTTTATGAGGAGTTGTATGAGATTTAAGCCTCTCATTTATGTGTAGAAATGAAGCTCAAAGGGACTTGTAAGAAGAGGAAAAAGAAGAGAAGCAGAATTGTCCCGGAATCAGTTTCTGGACAGTTCGCTCGAGCGAACTTGACACTTCACTAGAGCGAGCCGTCCAGAGAAGAATGCGCGCCATCTAGAGGACAGTTCGCTCTAGCAAACCTTATCTCACTCAAGCGAACCATCCCAGAGTCCCATCCAGAGAGTGGTTAGCTCGAGCGAACCGTTATTTCGTTCGAGCCAACCTGAACTGGGTAGGTCCGCTCGAGCGAACCCAACTTCACTCGAGCGAACCCTTCCAGAAACCATTTCGGAGACCATTTCGCTCGAGCGAACTATATCATCCACTCGAGCAATGGGCACTGTTCACCTGGGGTCAGGTTGAGAGCAATAATGAAATGTTTAAATGATTGGGAAAGGTTCATTGGGAATCCTCTTGTACCCAGAAGATTTTACTAGGCAATGGATGAGGCCCGGTTGAGAAAGGAACCACATCACAGAGATTCATTGAAGTCAATTCATTGAAGTTTTGGAAAAAAATTCACCAAGGTGTATAAGGAGCCCGGAATGTCCCTAAACTCAACGAGTACCAAGTTCATACCAAATCGATGTACGGGACCCCTATTCACCTTGAACTAGTCTTGAACCTCGATACTTGTTCTGAGATTTTGAAAGTCCATTAGTATTTCATTGTTCCCGAATTTTTGTTATATACTCCCGAAATGCATTATTTATGATTTATCGTTTCCGAAGACATTGGAATCACATTTGTAGTGTTTTACTAGTCCCGACATGCATTACTTGATATTGAAAGGATACTTGTGCCTTGAGCACCCTCGTCTTGCCCGGTTACATACTTGCACTTGTTGTATTTTATTCATGTCTTGATTTCTGTTATTTGACCTATGAGTCGGCACCACTAAGCTTGGATAACCTTGCCGGTTTGATCCACCGACTTAGAGATCCCCCTCTTGTCCCGCCAGCTGCAGTTTAGATCCCGATATTCGGTTGTTACCGTGGTCTTGCCTTGATACCCCGGATTGCTACCGTGGTTCATGATGCCCAGCTCGCTACTGTGGACATGTCCCGTATATTATATGTATATGTTTATTTTCGTTGAGTCTCCTCACTTCGGTGACTGAGACCAACACCCCAATATGCTCTTGTCACTTCGGTGATAGAGGATTTAGCTTTGTGTGGTTGACATCTTACTTGTTCCTGATTCCTCGGTTACCTTTACTTGTTTTATACTGCATATATGTTTTTCAGTAAATGATTCATTTCTTTTATGAAAGTTATTGTTTAAATAGGTTTAAATGTTTTCCAAGGTAAATTCGTTTATCGTTGTATTATTATATCTTTTCACCCACATGCCAAACCGTTGTGTTTGACCCACTTTTTTGGACTCAGGTCCAGTCGTCGGTTTTCCCGAGGAGGAGCACGAGGAGGCGGTCGGAGAACCGCAACGATTAGTTGAGGGGCATACTGATGATGTCGTCTATGCATTCGGTTGTCCGAGTTGCGTAACATGTCGGGGATTGCGAATATTTTACTCTTTTGGGATTTATATTTTGTATTGGCCCTTGTTGGCCTCTATCTTGGGAAATGTTAATTAACTGATATTCCGTTTAAACGTTAACATTTACTTTGGGAATATACTATTTTGATCATTGCTCACTCTGACATCAGGTGGTTTAGCTGTTATCAGTCTTGTTGATGGAAATGAATTACATACTTGATTTGCTACATGCTTCCGCACTTAAACAAAATATTTATGTTGTTGTGAAGTCCTCACTGTGGACACCTGTGGGAAATCACGTGCTCAGGTAGTATCTTAGTTTTCATGATCCGTGTACGCATTGTATATTCTATGGCACTAACCATATCAATCATTCATTTATTTGTACATCTATCATCAATAAGAGTCCCGATCCCGGATTAGGCCCGCGGGCCCGGTCCGAGGTCACGACATTCTCACTCTTTTTTTTCTTTATCATTGTGTTGACACCAAAAAAGTCACTATGTCTCCTCCACATCAAGAAGCCTCGTCAAGCTGCATCCTGCAACAAAACAGGCAAGGCTACTTCAAGCATCAGATCTTTTCAGAATTAGACAGAAACTGAGAGATCCTTCAAAACAGCTAAAAAAGGGGTACACCTGAGGTTTCAGGCCATTCCGACAGCGTTTGGCCTAACTTCACTACTCCGACAGCTAAACAAGCGCTCCCGGCGGCGACATCATCAAAGACACCAAAACTTTGATTAGAGCCTACGAATGATTCCAGAATGTCTCCAAAGGGCTCCATGCCAAATTTCAAGTCAATGCTCGAGCAGCAAAATCAAGCCTCATGGCGGCGGGAACCACCGAAGCCATCACTCATCAAACAAAATACATGAGTGGCTTCAACATGCTTCCAAAAGGCTGCACGTCGAATTTCAGGTCATTCCGACAACGTTTGACCAGGTTTCGATGCTCCGAGAGAAAATCAAGCCTACCGACAGCGGAGTAACCCGGGACCATGACATCCAAAACGGAGCCTATGGAACGTCTCAAAGTGACTCCAATAGGCTCCCCGTCAAATTTCAGGTCAATCGGACATCGTTTGACCACATATCAAAGCTCGGCATTTTCCCCGCAGCAAAATCAAGTGAAGCATCGATGGGACCCCAAACGGCTTCAAAACTCAAATAAAAGCCCATGGTTGGTCCTATCCACTGTTCAAGAAGCTTCACCTCAATTTTCAGGTCATTCCGACATCGTTTGACCTAGTTTCGACTCTTGACGGAAAATCGGCTACAAAGTCTTCGGCTTTCCCCAAAAATGGGAAACTTTGTGCTCCGATGTCGTGCGGGTTCTCGTCAAGTTTTCTCCAAGAAAATGAAGTCAATAATTGAGGAAAATTGTAAAGAAAAATACAGAAGAAAAAAGGAACGAAAAAGACGGAAAATCGGCCGAAAACGGAGCTCGGCGACCAAAGGACAAAAAACCCTAAGGTCGCCGGCGACCCTGGGTGCATGGTCGCCCGGCGACCCTGCAAATCCGGGTCGCCGGATTTTGCACCAAATCGTCCATTTTCCGATTATTTTCACGTTTCGGGTGTTCTGACCTCTGTGATTTTCGGAAAATGCAATGTTTGATGCTTGAAAACGACTGGTCTTTGTCGACATCTCGGATCCGCCATCAAAAGCATGAAATCATCACCGATCGCCTCAAGATCGCCAACCGGCTGACCAAGAAAGTGCACTTTCTGTCCGACCGATCGTGAAATCGACAAGACAAATGTCACCGGCCCGCCAACATCAATCAATGTCTGAAATTGCATCGCAATCCGACATCAAACAATGCGTAGATCCACCTGTGATGATCGCAAGAAGAATCTCAAAAGGCGCAGCGCGGCCCGCGACTCTTCACATGCCCTGGCGACCACTTAATGACGTTAATTGACCTGTTTGTGACAACTTAATGCGGTCATTAACTCATTATTTTGGACGGCCCAATCAGATTCAAGTATTTGGGAGTTACAAATCCAAGTAATCATGGCATTAAACCCATGAAACTCCCATCATCATGAAGCATAAAGGCAATTAAAAGCCCACTACCTTCATCGGCCAGTCACAAGCCATGAAAAAGGAGTTACAAAATCAACTTGTAACTCCTCATCAATGCTCTCATCATGGCTATCAATGCCCATAACCATCCCATGGCTACCAAAAGCCTATAAAAGGAGATCCATTTCCAAGAGAAAGAGGATCATATCGATGTCTATCGACTTGAAGTTCTGCACTTCTCCCAAAGAAATTCAGACGAAGTCTTGCTGCTCTGCTGCAAAGAACACCACAAGGTGATCAACGTCCCTAGGGGGGCCACCCCCCCAAGGCCTCCTCCTTCTCCAACATGGCCTAAATGCGGCTTTTCAGCCCATTTACTCAGTTTTTCATTGGATATAGGACCTTCTCTTGGTCGTTGTCCTTTAAAAAACTGAGGTTAGGAGCCAAGCCAAAGAATCAAAGCATCACATGTTCTCATTTGAAGGACGATGGCGAAGTCCATACATGACTTGCGATCGTCGATCTCAACGTGTCCCCACAATCTGCTGAGAAGTTAGATCCCTTTTCTTCCTTTTCTATTGTAGTTTGTATTTCTTAAAGAGACAAAAAGAAATCACAATTCTTGTCTTTTATATTTGATGAGTTTTGTAAAATCCCCTTTCACCGCAAACAAACAAAACGCCTCTTACGGCATTCTAAAAACTTGTCTCTTTTCTTAATATTAATGCAATTTGAAAAGTTAGAAAAAAGGATTGATTTCATTTCCACATGTGAAGGTGAATCTCTGGATTATCACCATTCCAAATTCCAAGTAGAAAGTAAATCTGGCATACCCGTACAAAAATGTTGATGCCCGAGATCTTCCCTCCTCCGTCGAGACCCAGGTCAGCCCCAGGGGTGCGGAGGGAGAGGACGGAAGATTCGCCCTCTTTCGGGTCCATCAGGTTGGCATACCCGGTGGGACACGTTGACTTGAGAACATGATGCTTTGATCACTTGGCTCCTTTCTAGTTGGTGGCCTATGTTGCATTTTGCATCTAAAAAATATGAGATGGGATTTCAATTGTTCTTTTTCACTTCAAAAGAAAAACAAATCTGATTTCTTTTCTTAGATTCAACTATGAGAAACTTTGATCCTTCCCTCTTCGAACTTGACAGCTCACAGAAATGTTCGCAGCTATCGTTCATATCGGGGATTGGGCCATCTTTTCTCTTTGATGAGTCCAATTGGGATTTAAAAAAAAAATTATAATTTCAAAAGAAAATTAGTTTTCTCTCTTTTGCATTCAAATTTGAGAAACCTTGGTTCCTTCCCTTTCGGATTTAGCGCTCGCAGAAATGTTGAGCCTTTGTTCGGATTGGAACACCATTCGTTCTCTTTGATGAGTTTATTAAAACACCCTTCAAAAAAGAGATAAAAAAAAACACTAAGGTTCCATCAGTTGCGTTCTTTGACCAAAGTGGATTTAAGAAAAGCCTTGTCTAGAGTGTGGAGACAGCTAGACTATTCGAGGCAAGGGTCCTCCAAACGGGTTCATTAAGTAATCCTACCCTTACCTGGGGCTGATCTATCTACTAAGGTTTCATAAGATCGAATTGGAAATATATGTGCACCTTTCAAAAAAAAAAAATCCCCTAAAAAAAATCTTTTAAAAAAAAAAACTTCTGTCACTTTGAATTCAGAGTTGAGAAATCTTGGTTCTTTCCCTTTCGGATTTAGCGCTCGCAGAAATGTTGAGCCTTGTTCGGAATGGAACACCATTTGCTCTCTTCGATGAATTCAATCTTGACCTTTCAAAAAAAAAACTTCTGTCACTTTTGAATTCAGAGTTGAGAAATCTTGGTTCTTTCCCTTTCGGATTTAGCGCTAGCAAAAATGTTGAGCCTTTGTTCGAAACGGAACACCATTTGCTCTCTTCGATGAATTCAATCTTGACCTTTCAAAAAAAAACTTCCGTCATTACTGGATTCACATCCGAGAAATTCTGGTTCCTTCTCTTCTGAATTTAGCGCTCGCAAAAATGTGGAGCCTTTGTTCGGATTGGAACAGCATTTGCTCTCCTTTATGAACCCAAATTTGACCTTTCAAAAAAAAATCCCATCTCGTGTCCTTTCCAAGGATGCGATTTGCAACATTTGTGCCTAGTGGTGCTAGTACGCCCTTTCGGGTCTACTATATTCGCGACCGACACATTTGTATTTCCAACCTTATATCATTTTACCTCGAGTGAGCCTTGCTTCTCGGTAATTTGAATTAAGGTCTACAATTGCTTCTAGCAGTCACTGGAACGCTCACTCTGAGCCTACCATACTTGCATTTTAGAACAATTGTATCCTCTATGGCCTTCTTCATCGTCCTTGGGTTGGGCCATGTCCCCCCAAGTGATTTGAAAAGACAAAACCATAGTTGTTCTCCATTTACGATCACCATATTCTTGTGATTACTAATGGATTTTGTTTTGTTTCAGAAGTTTTCCAAAACTAACAATGGCAGCTTCATTGACCATCACTTTCAATGAGAACAAGTACCAGCTTATGCTTCAAGACAAGCAAAACAAGCATAAGCGCCCTGCCAGTTGCCGAAGCGTCATCTCCCTCGACAACTCTCCAAACACCGGGTCAACTTCAACTCCTCGGACCATCGTCCTTGGATTGCTGGGACCAATCCCACTTCCCGCAGAAGACACTGTACCCGCCAAGAAGCAGAAAACCGCCACGCAACGTGTCACTAAAATGGAACCAAGGGCGAACACCAAGAAGCCTGAAGCCCGTGGCACTCCCACAAAGCCTCAATCCACAAGAAACCAGGTTTACCCCAAGACTTGGTCCTCGAGATCTTCGCCAAAGCAAAGGAGGTCCCAAACATCAGCAAAGCCAGCATACCTGGCCCCTCTCAAGGAGAATCGGTTCTACCCTCTCTCTTACATGAAAGAGGAGAAACCTACCTTCCACCCAAAAAACAAACAAAATCATTATGAGCTGGCTTGCTCCTACAAGCCAAAAATCAAATCCTGCATCGTTAGGCCTATGCAAAAACATGCTAAAGCCTGCACTCCCCTGAGTCGACCCTTCATCTTAACAGGGGCTGAGCTCGCAAAATTCAAGTCTTTACTGCGACAGACAGAGGACCGCGTCCAGATTCTGTCCTTGCCAAGCTTCAAAGAAGATAAGCTCGGCTGCTGCGTGCGAGGGACTACATCCTTCATCGCTAGAGCCCAGCCAGAGCTGACTGAAGCTCAAATTGCTCGTCGTATGCGTCGCCGCACTGTATATCGACAAAAGAGACTCGAGAAACAAAGAACCCAGCATTCTACTCTCCATGTCTCAAACAAATGGGTCGAAAAAGAAAGACCCGACCAATTCGTTGCTGTTCGTATGGTTGGCAAAACCAGAAAACGCCGGTAGTCAGCAACCAAAATCAGTGTTAGACGTCCAGTGACTCGCAGCGTCTCTCGGACACGAACACATCTGGAGGAATCTTCCACTCCTCCAAGCCCAGGACACCGGGGTAACCACTCTTCAGATTCTTCATCCGGAAGAATGAGCCACAGCTCAGTCACTAGAACGATTTCTTTGTTCGAATCCCGAGGGATGAACGTCTTGGCTACAAGTTCTGAGCAGCCTCCACAGCATGACAATGTAACCGCACGCATCCAGCAGTTGGAGCAAGGACAACAGAGAATTGAGGCTTTGATGGAAAACCTCATTCTCACTTTACAGCGTCCGCCACCTAACAATGAAACCCCTCCGAATCATGAAGATGACGAGGGCAATGCAGAAAACAATGAGTCTCGCGCCCTTACCAGAAAGGACGTGGACGATATCCTCGCAAAAGCAAAAGAAGAGGATACATTGAAGGAACATGGGATCAAGCCACCCTACCCTTTATGGATAGACTCGGTTCATTTCCCTGCAAAATTCAAACAACCTACTCTCCAGACATATACTGGGAAAGGTTCAGCCAGACAGCATGTCATCCATTTCAAGATCCGGACGGGAGCTATTGCGGATCAAGATGCCCCTAAGATTCGCCTCTTTGCAAGTACCCTAAACGGTACAGCCTTTGATTGGTACTCCACTCTGCCGGAGAACTCCATCCAGAACTGGGCTATGCTAGAGACACGCTTCCTGACCCACTTCCAAGGTGAGGATCATCCTGTTACTATGGCTCAACTCTGCAGCCTAAAACAGGGAGAGAATGAGTCAACATACGACTTCATTCACAAATGGAAGGCAATGGCATACAAATGCTCAGATGTACTCCCACAAGCGTCGCTAGTCGACATCTGCCGTAACAATATGAGAGCAAAAATTCGCTCCATGATCATCGGCAACAAATCAAAGAACCAGGGGGAACTCCTCGAAGCCTCCATGGAAGCTGAAATGGTGATTAAAGACCTCAATAGTCAGAAATCATCAAAGAAAGAGCCGACTGCTGTTACAACCTCAAAACCAAAGAAAAAGGAGGTTCTCAATGTGCAGACTAAGTCAGCTCCTCAGCAACCAAAGAAACCTGAAAACAAAACTGCAGGTAAAAGGTCTGAACTCTCTGATGCCTTCAAAGAACGTGTAGAAAAGAAATATCCATTCGATGAAGATGTTGAAGAAATCTTTGAGGCTCTCCTAGTAAATGGCAAACTCATTTTGCCAGAGCCCAAAAGACCAGGAGATGTTGGCAAAACCAATGATTCCCGATACTGTCCATACCATCAGATGATCTCACATCCTCTTAATCAATGCTTCGTTGTGAGAGAGAAGATCAATGAGATGTGGAAAAACGGAGTCATAACCTTTGATAAAAACTATGGCCCTGCCTCTGTCAACATGGTGTCATGTCGGCAAACTTCAAAGTCACCGAAGGAGAAGATCACTACTTCATTCAAGGTGATAAAAATGGCTCAAGCGTCCCAAGAATTGGTTCCCTATCCAACATCAGATGGACAGCCTATATGGGTGCATCCCGATCTCCTAGATGATGAAAACTGGGAGGTCGTCAAAACAAAGCCGACCGCTCAGCAGCGAAGGCAAGCCAAGAGACAGCTCCGCAAGCTCAAACAGCAGCATAAATCTCAACCAAAACAAGGAGTCCTTGAAAAAGCAGAAACTTCTTCCACTGCTTCACTCGGGACGACGGAAGAATCTCTTCCCAAAACCTCCAAGGCGGTAAGAAAATTCACTCTTGATGATTTCATGCCACCTCTATACAAAAATGAAAATGTGCAAGGGGCATCATACTCTTGCAACTCGGTAGTTGGATTCTCCATGAATGGATACGAGTCCAGTGACACTGCCAGTGATATAGATGAGTGGGAAGAATCCTTTGAAACAGGAGAATACCTCTCGGACGAGAAATGGATTCCCGAGTTTCATCTTATGCCAGTAATCTGGTATAACCCATTGCAGCCACAAGGATCTTGGTCTGATGATGAAGAAGACCATGGCCCTGTTCAAGAAAACGCTATCGATCGAGCACCAGCAAATGCTTCAGTGGAACCCAACATGGGCGAACCACAAGGAGCAAATGATGAAGAAGATTTGGCTCCCATGCCTGATCTTGAAGAATATGCAAGAATCTTGCAACATCTTGCCATAGAGCAGGAGCAGGATCGCATCAATCTTCGTCATGATCCAGAGCCGGTAGTCCCTGATAATCAGCGGGAACTTTCTCCCTTAACTCCTGAAAAAGGAGAAAACAGTTGGATTGATGATCCTATCACATCTGAGGATGAGTCCGATTCCCAACAGTCTGCACTAGGGGCATCTCCTGTCAGGATAACCTGCAATGCAATAGCTCAGGACGACAGTGCCTCTAAAGCTTCCGAAGACACGTACTCCCCAATCGGTAGCGTATCTTCCGGAGCTACATCTTCTCAGCTGACTTCCACTGAGATATCATCCCCTCAGCCCTTGTCTCCTGAAGCTGTGACATCGGAATTCAAGCCTCTCCCGATTGATTATCTTGAAGAAACTTCTGCCAATGAAATCTTCTTCAATGAAAACTCAGTCAATTGGTCCCAGATACCCTATCTCACGGGCGATGTCTGGGCTAATAAAGAAAGGTTGTCGGATGCTGTTCAGGACTTGTTCCCGGAAATTGCTCCGTGCAACACAATCACTGAAGACGCCAATGTTGTTACAGAGACATCCTCAGCAAAGGATCAACCTCTTGATCCTGAGAACGATCTTCCAAAAGAAGACCCTTCTCTATAGGCTCTTGAAGTTGGTAGAGGTACCCGTTCTGGCCGGGATTACCACAAAAATTACAATCAACCCTCTTCTTCTTATGTAAATCCTTTGGGAAAACAAGTTGTAAGCGCCCCAAGTGGCAACAATAATGAAAATGCAGGCCCGAAGGAGGCTTTCAAGTACGACTTGATTGAGCACTTCAAGCACATACCTGCACGTCTGCACATCCTTGACTTATTGCGAATGTCTCCACAAACTCGTGATAGTCTCATTTCAGAATTACAAAGGCTGAATGCGGATGTCGACAAACATGCCCCACGAGTCCTACAAATTGAAATGGACTATAGGGTCAAAAAATCAAATACTCCCTCAAAGGGAGAAAAGAAGAGAACTGAGGGATCAAGCAATGAATGCCTCTCGGTACAAAAAGCAGCAAGTGCAACAATTGCCTTCGACAAGGATGACCTCCTCCTAGGCGAAACAAAGCACAACCGTCCCTTGTATTTTAAGGTGCACGTCAAAGAAATGCCGGTACACAGAGTTCAGATTGATCCAGGTTCTGTACTCAACCTCATCTCTACTTCGGCACTCGAAGAGCTGGGCATCCCACCTAGCAAGCTGAGTCATACGTCCGTATCCATCTTCGGATATGACGGTAGCGCTCAAAGGCCTATCGGCAAAATCAGGTTCAAATTGTAAATCGGTGATCTTACTTCTGAAGTCACTGTGTATGCAATAAGGACCCATTCATTCTACAATATACTCCTTGGACGCCCCTGGATACATGAGAATGGTTTCGTCCCTTCAACTCTACATCAGTGCATCAAGTTCGTTGGCAACGATGGCTTGATACATCGAGTGTTTGCAGACAAAAAGCCCTTCAAAGGCAGAGATGTCCATTTTGCAGATGCTCAAATGTATAAAGATGGAAAAGAAGAACAAGAGGAAAAAACAATTCACTTTGCCGACAGTCTCCAGAAAGATAAAGGCAAGGCTCCTCAGCAATCACCGGAGGTAAACAAACCCTCCACCAAACTCGAAGTAAGCGGCCAAGCTCCCTTCGTCGTCTCCTTTAAATCTCCAAAGCCTTTGGTAATCACTACCAAAGCAAAAAAGACAAAACAAAAGACTGGGGGCAAGTTCACTGTCTCCTTTGTGTCTATTATGCATGACACAGACTCAGAGTCAGAGCCAGAAAATGACACAGCATCAAGCCAAGCTGATACTCAGCAAGATCAGCTCACTCTCACTCCATTGGAGACACTTGCAGACATAGAAGACCCTACATCTGCTTCCTTTGTTATTCCGGCAACTTCGCCAGAAGAAAAAGTGATTTACTTCCACAGATCAGGAGCATCTCCATTGAATTCTCTGCTTGAACCTTTCCAAAATAAAGGTATGCCTTAGCTATCCCTGTATAGTCCAATGGCACAAGCTATCATGAAGAAAATGGGCTACGACGCTCAAAATCCGACTGGTTTGGGAGGTGGCCGTGGTATTCTTACACCATTGGAACCCACCGTGACCAAAAGTCAACCAGAAGATTGGAAAATCCACCTTAAAAAAGGCAAGTCTTCATATGGGTTGGGGTATGATCCTACCGCTCCTATGAGACAGTTGACACCATGGCTGCAAAGTCGCTTTACCGACCAAGCCTCAACATCTTATGAAGACATCGATATCCCTGGATATCTCTTTAAGGAGTTACTCGTAAAAAATTCAGAAAGCTCCTCCAATTGGTATAATTTCTCTGATAATAAAGAGGAATTGCCCGACGACACAGACGAGCAGTTCTCTATCCCAGAAGAACCATCGTCTCCAAAAGAAGTACCTTACTTCAACCCAATTCCAGCAAATGATTGGGACCATCTCATTGCAAGCCTTGAGAAGGATACTGATCAAGAAGATTCATGGACAGAAACAGAGCCTCAGTCTGAAAATGCTTCTGGCGCTCCAGAAGGTCTTGTTGAGAAGGAAGCCTCTGAAAACATTGTGGAGGAACCACCTTCAAACCTTCCAACAGAAGACCATGTTCAAAAGATAGACTTGGGAACACCTGATAACCCACGTCCTGTATTCATGAGCAAGAATATAAAGGATGATGAGTTACTCGAGTATATCTTTTTTCTTCGTGAGTTCGTTGATTGCTTTGCATGGTCTTATGCTGAAATGCCTGGCTTAGATCCCGGAGTAGCAGTCCACAAGCTCAACTTGCAAAAAGAAATCAAGCCTATCAAACAAGGCCAAAGAAGATTCTGTCACGACGTGATGGACAAAATTGAACAAGAAGTTCAGAAACTCAAAAAAGTTGGCTTCATCCGTGAGGAACAGCATCCTGAATGGTTGGCCAACATCGTCCCCGTGACAAAGAAAAATGGGCAGATAAGGGTCTGTATCGACTACAGAGACCCGAATAGTGCATGTCCTAAAGATGAATTCCCGCTCCCCATACCAGAGGTAATGATTGACAACACCTATGGATTCGAGCGAATGACATTCATGGATGGATTCTCTGGCTACAATCAGATAAAGATGCATCCTGAAGATGAAAGTCATACGTCATTTCGTACACCATTCGGCGTGTATTGCTACAGTGTTATACCGTTTGGTCTGAAAAATACAGGTGCAACATATCAGAGGGCTATGATGAAAATATTCCAAGATATGCAGCACAAGACGGTCGAATGCTATGTTGACGACCTCGCCATAAAAAGCAGAAGAAAAGAAGACCATCTCAATGATCTTCGAGAAGTCTTCCTCCGACTTCGCAAACACAAATTACGGATGAATCCACTAAAGTGCTTCTTCGGTGTCTCATCGGGTAAGTTTCTCGGATTCATAGTACGGAAAGCTGGAATAGAACTTGACCCCACCAAAGTCAAGGCTATCCTGGAAATGCCATCTCCCAGAACCCTAAGAGAATTAAAAGGGCTTCAAGGAAGGCTGGCCTACATTCGACGGTTCATCTCCAATCTATCAGGAAAATGCCGTCCATTCTCTTGCCTGATGAAGAAAGGCGTGGACTTTGTCTTGGATGCTGAATGTGAAAGTGTATTTCAAGACATCAAAGCATACCTCATCAAACCTCCAGTGCTGGCTGCCCCCACAACTGGAAAACCATTTATCTTGTACACAAGAGCTCTCGACCACTCTTTGGGTGCTCTGCTCGCACAAGAAAACGACGACGGAAAAGAAGCTGCTCTATATTACCTTAACCGCATGATGGTAGGTGCAGAGCATCGTTACTCCCCAATTGAAAAAGAATGCCTTGCAGTAATGTTCGCTGTACAAAAGCTGCGTCACTATCTGCTGTCGAACACAGTCTACCTGATTTCGAGGATCAACCTCCTAAAGTTCCTTGTCACAAAAGCAGGTTCTCTTAATGCCCGACTGGCAAAATGGTCCATCCTTTTATCACAGTTTGATATTAAGTATGTACCACAAAAAGCAATCAAAGGCCAAGCTCTAGCAGACTTCCTCGCAGAGCATCCATTGCCTAAAATTCTCCACTCAAGGATGATCTCCCAGATGAATTTGTCTATAATGTGGAAACTTCCTTATCAAAAGCTTCCTGGGACATGTACTTTGACGGTGCAACCAGGACAAATGAAAAGGGAAAGCAAATATCGGGAATTGGCATCCTCTTTGTCAGTCCCGACAAATACATGATTCCACACGCCTTCTCGCTACTGGAACCATGTTCAAACAATGCAGCTGAGTACCAAGCCCTGATTGTAGGATTGGAACTCGCCCTCAAATCTGGCATCACCACACTGGAAGCTTTTGGAGACTCTCAACTGGTCGGCAACCAGATGAATCAGAAATATGAAGTTAGGAAGCCTGATTTGCTACCTTACTACAATAAGGCGCAGTCGCTTCGACAAAAATTCAACATCTGTCATATCACCCACATCCTCAGAGGTGAAACATCCGTGCAGATGCCCTGGCTGGACTTGCCGCATCCATGACAATCCAAGAAGGGGAAAACATGCAAGTCACAGTGTGTCAAAGAAGGATTCTCCCTCCTCTCAACACACACCAAGCAGTTGCTGAATGCCACCAAGTGGTTGGAAGTCGGATGTCCATCCTCAAACCTCCGATTGGCGACTGGAGAGATCCGTTCATTGATTATATCATGTTCGGAATACTACCTGAAGATCCAAAAGAGCGGGTAAGCATCCAAAGACGAGCCCCAAACTTTCATTTGGATATACCTTCAAAAGCACTTTACAGAAAATCCTTCAACGGAGTACTCCTACGCTGCTTATCACAACAAGAGGCTGAGGAAACTCTCAAAGAAGTACATGCTACTCTTTGTGGAGCCCATCAGGCTGGCCCTAAGCTCTACAACCAGATAAAAAGGCTAAGTTACTATTGGCCTACCATGGTAGCTGATGCAATGCAATTTGCCAAGCGCTGCCAAAAATGCCAGATTCACGGAGATTATGTCCACATGCCTCCAGAATGGCTACATCCAACAGCAATCTCATGGCCTTTCGAAGCCTGGGGTATGGACATCATAGGTCCTATTTCTCCCCCATCAAGCAAAGGTCATCGCTTCATCTTCGCCGCTACGGATTATTTCTCCAAGTGGTCAGAAGCATTTGCGCTTAGCGAAATGAAGACTTCATCAGTCCTTCAGTTCTTGCGCACCAACATTATTTGTCGCTTCGGCATACCTAAAAGATTCGTCCATGATAACGGACCACAATTCCGGGATCACAGATTCTATAGGTTCTGCGACAAGTATAAAATCCAAAGTTGTCCTTCAACTCCATATAATCCAGCAGCAAATGGACTAGCAGAGGCCTTCAACAAGACACTCTGCAAAATTCTCAAGAAAATGGTCACTAGTCACAGAAGAGACTGGGGCGATAAACTACTAGAAGCTTTGTGGGCCTATCGAACCACCGTTCGAGGACCAACCCATAGCACACCATTCTCTTTGGTTTATGGATGCGAAGTTGTTGTCCCTTTGGAAGTACAAATTCCTTCCTTAAGGGTATCTTTGTAAAATGACATGACGCAAGAAAGCAATGTCAAATTGAGACTTCAAGAGCTAGATAATCTCGATGAAAGACGACTCGAAGCTCTACAAAGCATTGAGTTGTACCAAGCACGCATGGCAGGATCTTTCGACAAAAAGGTCAGGCAACGCGCCTGATGGAACGCGCTCCGAGGCGCCGTGGGGCGGCTACCGGGGTCGGCGGAACGTGGGAGTCCGTCGGGTCCGACCCTTTCGCGCCCTGGCGGGCCCTGAAGCGTGCATCAACATTTCTTTTGTGTGGGTGTGCCAGATTTTCTATTTTACTTGGAATTGCAAGTGGTCATCCGGAGATCAACCTTTGCAAGTAAAAAGGAAATCAACTTCTTTCAAGTTTTCCATTGCACAAATATTTAAGAAAAGAGACATTTTCTTGGTTTGCCGTGAAAGGCGATTTTGTTTGGTATTTATAGCCGATTTTGGCGTTTATAGCCGATTTACAATTCTCATCAATAATGAAAGACAAGAGTTGTGATTTTTGTCTCTTTTAGAAAAATACAAACTACAATGAAAAGCAAGAAAAGGAAGATCTAACTTTTCAGGAGATTGTGGGGGACTCGTTCAGATTGACGGTCGCAAGCCATGTATGGGCTCCGCCATCATCCATGCAGATGAGAACAGAAGATGCTCTTGATTCGCTTGGCTTGGCTATAACCTCAGGTTTTTAGAGGACAAAGACCAAGAGAAGGTCCTATGTCCAATAAAAAGCTAAGTAGACGGGCTGAAAAGCCACGTCTAAGCCATTGGAGGCAGCAGGAGAAGGCAAGGACCTTGGGGGGGGGGGGTGCCCCCCAAGGGACTTTTGTCACCTTGTAGTGGTGGCCGGTGCAGAACTTCAGCAGAGTTTTTCTCTCTTTTTCTTTCTCTCAGATCTCTTTCTGATCTTTTTTTCTGATCTTCTCTGATTTTCTCCTCTTTTTTCTGATTTCGATTTCAATGGAATGCTCTCCTATTTATAGGCTTTTGGTAGCCATTTAGGAGGGTTTATGAGCCTTAATGGCTTTAATGGGAGGAGTTACAAGATTTATTTCTTGATTTTGTAACTCCTTTTTCCTTGAATCTGATTGGCCGATGGAGATTAAGGGCTTTTAATCACCTTAATTACCATAATGGGAGGAGTTTCATGGTTTAAATGCCATGAATCAATTGACTTGTAACTCCCAAATGCTTGCTTCTGATTGGGCCGTCCAAAGAAATGAATTAATGACTGCAATAAAGCTAGTCAATTAACCACATTAATTGGTCGCCGAGCAGTCGAAGAGTCGCGGGCCATGCCGTGTCCTCTGGAATTCTTCTGGCGACGATCATCGATGGATCTACATGCTGATCGACATCGGATGAACATGTAACTTCAGACATTGATAGCTAAGAGCGGGCCGGTGACATCTGTCTTGTCGATTTCACGACCGGTCGGACAGAGAGTGCACTTTCTTGGTCGACCGGTTGGCGATCTTGGAGCGATCAATGATGATTTTATGCTTTTGGAGGTTGACCCGTGATTTTGACGGATGTCGGAGGATATGAGTCAATTTCAAGCACTAAAAACCACATTTTCAGGAAACCACAGGGGCCAAAGTGCGCGAAACGCGAAAAAAGACGGAAAAACGGGTCACCGGCGGAAAATCCGGTGACCAGGACCTCCATGGTCGCCGGCGACCATGGACCGACGACCATGGGCCATGGTCGCAGGGGCCTGCGACCATGGGCCATGGTCGCAGGGGTCTGCGACCCTGGGGGATTTTTCCCCTTCGGAGCCCGTTTTGCGGTCGTTTTGAGGTCTTTTTCGTTTTCTTCTGTATTTTTCTTGACATTTCTTCTCATTTATTGGCTTGATTTCCCTGTAGAAAACTTGATGAGAATCCTTGCATTTTTAGAGTGCAAAGTTTCCAATTTTCCGGGAAAGCCGAAGACTTTGTCGCGTAGAGCTGCTGATTTTCCGCCAGAAGCTGAAACTTGGTCAAACGATGTCGGAATGACCTGAAATTTGAGGTGAAGCCTCCTGAGCAATAAATAAGACCAACCATAGGCTTTTGTTTGAGTTTTGAAGCCGTTTGGGGTCCCGTCGATGCTTCACTTGATTTTGCTGCGGGGAAAATGCCGAGCTTTGATATGTGGCCAAACGATGTCCGATTGACCTGAAATTTGACGGGGAGCCTATTGGAGTCATTTTGAGACGTTCCATGGGCTCCGTTTTGGATGTCATGGTCCCGGGTTGCTCCGCCGCCGGTAGGCTTGATTTTCTCTCGGAGCATCGAAACCTAGTCAAACGTTGTCGGAATGACCTGAAATTCGACGTGCAGCCTTTTGGAAGCATGTTGAAGCCACTCATGCACTTGGTTTGATGAGCGAAGGCTTCGGTGGTTCCCGCCGCCGGGAGGCTTGATTTTGCTGCTCGAGCATTGATGGAGGGTCAAACGTTGTCGGTTTGACTTGAAATTTGGCATGGAGCCCTTTTGGGACATGCTGGAGTCATCTGTAGGCTCTGATCGAAGTTTTGACGTCTCCGATGATGTCGCCGCCGGGAGCGCCATTTTAGCTAACGGAGAAGCGAAGTTAGGCCAAATGATTCTGAAATGGCCCGAAACTTCATGTGTACTCTTCTCTTGGCTATCTTGAAGGATCTTGCAGTTTTTGTTTGATTCTGACAAGATTTGATTTTTTGGAGAAATTGCATTGCCTATTTATGGCAGGTTGCGACTTCATGCAGCTTTCTTGATGTTGAAGAGGCAAAGTGACATTTTTGGTGTCAACAGCGCCTACAAAAAGGGTGACTTGGTTCTTGCAATAAAAAGACCCATAGTCTTTGCCTACAAATCCAAAGGCAAATTCGAACCAAAATGGGAGGGACCCTTCGTCATCGACAAAGTCTTCTCCAACGGTGCATACGCTCTTCTAAACATGGAAGGAGACAGATGTATGCTACCCATCAACGGTAAGTTCTTGAAGCGGTACTACCCTTGAAGACTTCCTCAAACGGGTCAGAGCAATATCTACACGGCTAAAGCGTATTTCCAACGTACTTGCTTGTCAAACCCACCCCTTTTGAAATTTTCATCTTTATGTTGAAGTTTCCAAAAAAAAATAATAATCTCTCAAAACAATGCTTACTTTCATCGTTTCATTGTTCAAAAGAAGAATCAATCCAAGTTTAGGAGCCTCTTCCCAGACTTTTGACCAAAATTTTCGATCCTTGAACCCAAAATTCATGGTTTGAAACAAAAATCGGGACTTAGGAATTTTCACCCTAGACCGCCTCGGCTTTTACAACCAAAATGGTTTTAAGTCAAAATTTATGACCTTCGTGTCTTTAAACAAAAATTTTGGTTTTTAGAAACCGCGGGGAAGCGACATTTAGTCGATACTTGCAAAACCCAAAAAAACCTGAAGGATGCGAACCCCATTCGATACTTCCAAAACCCAAAAATCGCAAGGAAGCGAACCCCATTCGATACTTGCAAATTTCAAAAATCGTGGAGACGCAATATTCCAGCTGTTATCCACAACCCAAATTTCAAATGGTTCGAGAAAACCTCAAATTTCAAAAAAAGAATCGTGGGGAAACGACACCAAGTCAGTACCCGCAAAAACCAAAAGTTTTGGGAAAAGCAGGGAAGCGACGCTTAGTCGATATTTGCACCCCAATTCGCAAGAAAGCGACATTCCGTCGATACTCGCAAAACCTAGCCCGCGAGGAAGTGACATTCCATCAATACTCGCAAAACTGAATGAGCAAGGAAGCGACATTCCATCGATACTTGCAAGACCATTCAGCGGGGAGGCGACATTTAGTCGATACCTGCATTTTGAAAACCAAATCCAGCTATAAACGCCAAAAAGCGGCTATAAACGCCAAATTCGGCTATAAATGCCAAAACAAAAAAAAATGGCTACAAACGCCAAATCCGGCTATAAACGCCAAAAATCTGGCTATAAATGCCAAAATCCGGCTATAAATGGCAAAACAAAAAAATTTCAGCTATAAACGCCAAAATTGCTTTCATGCCAATAAAACAAAACTTGGTTTTCAAAAAACTCAGCTATAAACGCCAAAATCCGGCTATAAACGCCAAAAATATGGCTATAAATGCCAAAATCCGGCTATAAATGCCAAAACAAAAAAATTTCGGCTATAAACGCCAAAATCGGCTTTCATGCCAATAAAACAAAACTTGGTTTTCAAAAAACTCGGCTATAAACGCCAAAATCCGGCTATAAACGCCAAAATCCGGCTATAAATGCCAAAATTCGACTATAAATGCCAAAACAAAGATTTTTCGGCTATAAACCCCAAAATCGGGTTTCATGCCATCTCAAAATCGACTCTCATGCCACAAACAAAATTTTTGGCTCTCATGCCATCTCAAAATTCGGCTATAAACGCCAAAAGTCGGCTATAAATGCCAAAACAAAACAAAAAAAAAATTTCGGCTATAAACGCCAAAAAATCGGCTATAAACACCAAAATGTGGCTATAAATGCCAAAATTCGGCTATAAATGCCAAGATAAACAAAACAAAATTCGGCTTCTATGCCATTCCAAAATTCGGCTTCTATGCCATTCTAAAATTTGGCTTTCACGCCATCCAAAAATTTTGGCTCCCATGCCACAAAATAAATTTTGGCTCTTACGCCACAAAATTAGGCTTTCACGCCATCCAAAATTTGGTTTTCAAACCATAAAAAAAAAAAACCAGGCTTTTCGCCACAAAACTTGGCTCTCATGCCCAAAACAACTCTTTGACAAAAGATTTTCACAAAATGACAACCTTTTGATCAAATTCTTAAACAAACATTCCCATCAACTTTTGCTCAAAATTGTTTTCATCAAAAAAATGATTTAAATGAAAGGGAGGGGATACAAAATATATTACCAAAATTGTTTATACATGGAGGTACCAAAAAAAAAAGAAGAAGAAAAGAGTTTGTTACAACTCAGGAGCTCAATCCGACATGGTCTTCAACCAAAGGTTCAACTCCTCAAGCAGACCCTTGGCCTTAACTTCCAAAGTTTTTAGGCCACGCTTCTTCAAAATATCCCTATAAAACGCGGCCGAATGCCATGACCAATCTGCAGCACGAGGAAGTTCTTCCCAGAGGACCTGCCACTGCTCATGCTCCTGAGTCTTCCTCCGGACATTACCTTCAGCTTCCTCAACCTGGCGAATGAAAGTTCCCTCCTTGTCACGAGCCTCCACAATGGCGGTCCATTTGGCAGCAGCTTCTTCCTCTAAAAGATCAAGACGCTGCCTAACCTCGACGACCTCCTTATCAAGGCGGTCCAAGTCTTGCTTCAGCCCCATGATGGATAACTCGGTAACGTTCTTCTCCCGAACGATCTGCCTCCGAGTCTTCGTGACCTCAGTCAGCTCAGCTTTGACTTTGCTGGAAGGTTTTATGAACATCTCATCAAAGAAGCCACCATCTGAGAAACTCTTGGTCTCAGTCCATTTGTTCCCTAAGGCGATGATTTCCTCAACAAAATCCTTGGCGCTTGCTATGTCCAGACCGACTTCTTTGCTATCAGCGAGGATGTCCTGCACATGCTTGATCATGCCAAAACCAGCTTCCAAATGACCTGAAGAAAGAGTCTCAACCCATGAGCTCAAGACAGTCTTCAACACCTTCCTTGCATACTGACGGTGCGGTGCAGATGAGGATTCGCCATGCTCCGATGCCCGACTGCCCACGTCATGCTCCATTGGAAGAGTAATCAATAGACTCTTTCCAACGGAAGAAGCTGACTCATTGAAAGAAGAAGAAACCCCTTGATCAGTCGTAGGTATCCCCTGTTCTGGCTCTGAGGAAGACGGAGGAATCTCTCCTACTGCTTCACAATCTGTCAAAGGAAAAAGAAAAGAAAAGACAAAAAAGTATGAATATAATCTTGTCAAAATTATATCAAGATTATTATTGCAAATATACCTGCTTCAACGACCGGCGGAGTACTCTCTGCCTCTTTGAGCTCATCAAAGCATCGTCAAAAGTTTCGTCCATAGATGGCTCGAAATCGTCGGAATCCTCTGGCAAGTCAGCTATATGTTAGCAAATGACAGCAAAAGAAGGAAAAAAAAAAAAAGCAAAAGCCAAAGCAAATCATACCGGGTGAAGGTTCTGGAACCACTCCAGAGTTCCTGGGCTCTTCCTCAGATGCCACGACTGGATCCGTCATCGCCTCATCGGCAGGAACCTCAAGCATCACCAGGTCATCATCCTCTGCTAAAAAAAAAGAAGCAGCGGATCAAAACAAAAACTTTCACAAGAAAAAAAGGAAGAAACAAAAGGAAAGAAAGGGGATCATACCAGCTATCTCCTCTTCTCTGCTTCTCTTCTCCGGAGGCTCGTCAGCATCCTCAGACACCTCCTCAACAATGGTGAGAGGAATTTCGAGATCAGAAGGACTATCATGCCGTCTCATGTTACAGCGTTGTCCTCTCCTCCTCTTGCCTCGGCGGGTCAATCTGCTCGACGATCCTGCCCCATTATCAACATCAGGCCTCTCACAAGAGTCCTCACTGGATGCTCTACTTTTCTCAGTAGACTCCATGGAAGCCTTCGTATGCTCTGCCTGTATCATAGCATCGATCTCGGCCTCCTCCTCCTCCAGCTGTCTCAAGACCTCTCCAGAAATCCCCTGTGCAGCTCCTGATCTGATGATGTCCTGCCCGTTGAGAAAGCCTATCTTGTGCTTCTCTCCAGAAAGGAAGGCCAAAACTTCCTCCCGACGGACACCATCCGATTTGCCAAGACCTTTCCCAGGAGATTGCTTAATATCGAGCTCTTTCTTGGAAAGCCCCCGGTACAGTGAAAAGCTCTCCACGAACCACTTCGTGAAGCCAGCAGTTCGGAAGGTGGGTAGCTCAGGATAGGAAATCATGGCAGTAGTGTCCTTGGTGCTATAAAAAGCCCATGCATTTCTCCCATCTTGCAGACCTCCAAAACGCTTCACCATGCTCAAAGGCGCTCCAACAACGCCTTGAGAGAAGCCAAGCTGCAATGCAAAACGCGAAGGGACATACGGTTGGATATCGACGAAAAGATGTCTGCGGTACACCATCGTACCAACCCGTACGTTGAAGAGCCATCTCTTCTCCGCGTCTGTCAAAGCATAGTGTCTTCCCGACCCTGCCCTAGTCGAATCACGGGAGACACCAAAGTCAAAAGCCTTCTTTCGCAAACCCGGAGAAATCTTCACCGAAGAATGCCCAATTTCGACGTCCCTAAATCGTCGGATCCTTAAACGGGCAGAGAAAAGTGATTCGTGAACGGCTGTCCCTCTAGCCAAACGAATCATAAAGGGATCTTTGTCCTTTGCAACTCCCAAACGATGGAAGCTAGGACAGTGGTATACATACCACGAATAAAAAATATGGGCCGAAAATACCCTATTCATGGGAAGCCCAAGCCGAACCATGAAAGCAGCAGCCTGCAGTTCTGTACACAAATAGGAGTAAAGAGCAGGTACCAAAGCCAGCCGCTCTCCAAACGCCATCTGACAAGCCGGAAAAATACAGTGCGGCCTGATGTGTGTCCCATCTCCTCCAGTAAAAACAGCCTCACCCAGCCAGTAAGTGAGGTAAACAGCGAGATCTCTCCGCAACGCAATGTCAGGATAAACGGCATCCGTGGTTGCGAAGAACTTCTTCAAATCTTCTCACATAGCAGCGATCTTCTTCAAACTTGATGCTTTAGCCCTAACATCCTGGGCCATGTCATCAGAAGAATCTCCGCTGTCAAAAAAGTTGGAGCTGCAACTTCTCCAACTGCTGCATCTAACTTTCGTGCCCTCCTTCTCCTTAAAAAACTCCTCAGATTGCTCCTCAAGGACGCTATCAATAGGCATAAACTCCTCATAGAGTTTGCCGAGGATAGGCAATCCGGTGATGGTGCTCAGCTCCTTCAAAGAAAAACCAATCTCACCATTCGTCACAATGAAGGTGTTGGTTTGTGGAAGGAATGACTCCAGCATGGCCATGAAAGCCTCATCGGAGAAAACGACGGTTTGCCGAAAAGCGCGAACCGCATCAAAAACCTCGGCCTCCCGAAGAACGGCCTCACCAATCCTCAGGGTGTGATCAGTCCATGATTCCCAGTTCGAGTCAGCGCTGAAACGGCCACGAAGTCAAAAAGGCTTCACCCAATTGCTGCAGTCACCCCGAAAAACGCCAAGGCCCACCGGTCTCAAATCAACCGATGGATGATCAGAACCTTGGTAGCCACTGGCTGGCATCAACATGTCCATATGGACAGGTGGCTTCTCTGCAAAACCGGAAGGTCCACCAGCAAAAACCCCGGTCTTGATCACACTGGTCCTCTTCACCCAGCTCAGAGGATCTTCCCTCTTAGGTCACGTGGGAGAAAGGCTCATGATCGAGATGGTCCGGTCAAAAGACGACCGGGTAGAAATAGTTCTCTCCTCACCATCTGCTGTGTAAGAAAACTGAAAACATCTCCTTTGGTATGTCAAGTCGTCAGGGACTGCATCACCGAAGAAGAAGGTAGGCTTGAGCACAACACTCTGATTGTCTGTAACTCAAGGACGACCGCTTACAATGATCTTATAGAACTCCTCATCTTTGAGAGCGATCAATCGCTGTCTCATCTCACTACGATTGAGGGAATCGCATTCTTCCAAGTTTTTCTCCACAAACTAGACCTTCTCCCAAGCCTGCTGAACGGCAGCATTGGAAGATCTAGCAGATCGACGAGGTGCGTCAGTAACAGGACCTTTACCTTTGTTCGTTCTAGAAGAACTATTTGCAAAAGGTGGAAGAGAAAAGATCAATCAACATCAAAATGACAGAATTCTGCTACAAAAATTCTAGCAAAATTTTGACATAGTTTCGGGGCAATTCCGAAGAAAAGGAAAATACTCCGAAAAAGACAGGAAGCCTGAAGATGAGCTCAACATCGCTGCGAGCTCAACATCCACAGTACTGTCCATACCACCAGATGATCTCGCATCCTCTCAATCAATGCTTCGTTGCGAGAGCGAAGATCAACGGGATGTGGAAAAATGGAGTCATTACCTTTGACAAAAACTACGGGTCTACCTCCGTCAATATGGTATCATGTGGGCAAACTTCAAATTCGCTGAAGGAGAATATCACTACTTCATTCAAGGTGATAAAAATGGCTTAAACGCCTTAAGAGTTGGTTCCCTATCCAACACCAGATGGACAACCCATATGGGTGCATCCCGATCTCCTAGAAGATGAAAATTGGGAGATCGTCAAAACAAAGCCAACCGCTCAGCAGCGGAGGCAAGCCAAGAGACAACTCCGCAAGCTCAAACAACAGCAGAAGTCTCAACCAAAACAAGAAGTCCCTGAAAAGGCAGAAACCTGTTCCACTGCTTTACTAGGGACGACGGAAGAATTCCTTCCCAAAGCTTCAAAGGCGGTAAGAAAACTCACCCTTGGTGATTTGATGCCACCTTATTAAAAAAATGAAACTACGCAGGGCGTATCATACTCCTGTAACTCGGTAATTGGATTCTCCATAGATGGGTATGAGTCCAGTGACACTGCCAGTGATATCGATGAGTGGGAGGAATCCCTTGAAACAGGAGAATACCTCTCCGATGAGGAATGGATTCCCTAGTCTCATCTTATGCCAGTAATCTGGTATAACCCATTACAGCCACAAGGATCCTGGTCCGATGATGAAGAAGACCAAGAGGATATTCAAGAAAATGCTGTTGACCTGGCACCAGCAAATGCTTCAGTGGAACCCAACATTGGTGAACCACAAGGAGCAGATAACGAAGAAGATTTGGCTCCTATACCTGATCTTGAAGAATACGCAAGAATCCTGCAACATCTTGCCATAGAGTAGGAACAAGATTGCGTCAACAATCTTTGTCATGATCCAGAACCAGAAGTCCCTGAAAATCAACGGGAACTTTCTCCTTCAACTCCTGAAAATGGAGAAAACTGCTGGATTAATGATCCTCTTACATCCGAAGATGAGTCCGATTCCCAACAATCTACACTGGGGGCATCTCCTATCGGAATAACCTGCAATGCGATAGCTGTTGACACCAAAAAAGTCACTATGTCTCTTCCACATCAAGAAGCCTCGTGAAGCTGCATCCTGTTACAAAGCAGGCAAGGCTACTTCAAGCATCAGATCTTTTCAGAATCAGAAAGAAACTGAGAGATCCTTAAAAACAGCTAAAAGGGGGGTACACCTGAGGTTTCGGGCCATTCCGACAGCGTTTGGCCTAACCTCACTGATCCGACAGCTAAACAAGCGCTCCCGGCGGCGACATCATCAAAGACACCAAAACTTTGATCAGAGCCTACGGATGACTCCAAAATGTCTCCAAAGGGCTCCATGCCAAATTTCAAGTCAAACCGACAACGTTTGACCCTCCATCAATGCTCGAGCAGCAAAATCAAGCCTCATGGCGGCGGGAACCACCGAAGCCATCACTCATCAAAAAAAATACATGAGTGGCTTCAACATGCTTCCAAAAGGCTGGACGTCGAATTTCAGGTCATTCCGACAACGTTTGACTAGGTTTCGATGCTCCGAGAGAAAATCAAGCCTACCGGCAGCGGAGTAACCCGAGACCATGACATCCAAAACCGAGCCCATGGAATGTCTCAAAATGACTCCAATAGGCTCCCCGTCAAATTTCAGGTCAATCGGACATCGTTTGACCACATATCAAAGCTCAGCATTTTCCCCGCAGCAAAATCAAGTGAAGCATCGATGGGACCCCAAACGGCTTCAAAACTCAAATAAAAGCCCATGGTTGGTCCTATCCACTGTTCAAGAAGCTTCACCTCAATTTTCAGGTCATTTCGACATCGTTTGACCTAGTTTCGACTCTTGACGGAAAATCGGCTACAAAGTCTTCGGCTTTCCCCAAAAATGGGAAACTTTGTGCTCCGATGTCGTGAGGGTTCTCGTCAAGTTTTCTCCAAGAAAATGAAGTCAATAATTGAGGAAAATTGTAAAGAAAAATACAGAAGAAAAAAGGAACGAAAAAGACGGAAAATCGGCCGAAAACGGAGCTCGGCGACCAAAGGGCAAAAAACCCTAAGGTCGCCGGCGACCCTGCAAATCCGGGTCGCCGGATTTTGCACCAAATCGTCCGTTTTCCGATTCTTTTCGCGTTTCGGGTGTTTCGGCCTCTGTGATTTTCGGAAAATGCAATGTTTGATGCTTGAAAACGACTGATCTTCGTCGACATCTCGGATCCGCCGTCAAAAGCATGAAATCATCACCGATCGCCTCAAGATCGCCAATCGGCTGACCAAGAAAGTACACTTTCTGTCCGACCGATCGTGAAATCGACAAGACAAATGTCACCGGCCCGCCAACATCAATCAATGTCTTAAATTGCATCGCAATCCGACATCAAACGATGCGTGGATCCACCTGTGATGATCGCAAGAAGAATCTCAAAAGGCGCAGCGCGGCCCGCGACTCTTCACATGTCCTAGCGACCACTTAATGACGTTAATTGACCCGTTTGTGACAACTTAATGCGGTCATTAACTCATTATTTTGGACGGCCCAATCAGATTCAAGCATTTGGGAGTTACAAATCCAAGTAATCATGGCATTAAACCCATGAAACTCCCATCATCATGAAGCATAAAGGCAATTAAAAGCCCACTACCTTCATCGGCCAATCACAAGCCATGAAAAAGGAGTTACAAAATCAACTTGTAACTCCTCATCAATGCTCTCATCATGGCTATCAATGCCCATAACCATCCCATGGCTACCAAAAGCCTATAAAAGGAGATCCATTTCCAAGAGAAAGAGGATCATATCGACATCTATCGACTTGAAGTTCTGCACTTCTCCCAAAGAAATTCAGACGAAGTCCTGCTGCTCTGCTGCAAAGAACACCACAAGGTGATCAACGTCCCTTGGGGGGCCACCCCCCCAAGGCCTCCTCCTTCTCCAACATGGCCTAAACGCGGCTTTTCAGCCCGTTTACTCGGTTTTTCATTGGATATAGGACTTTCTCTTGGTCCTTGTCCTTTAAAAAACTGAGGTTACGAGCCAAGCCAAAGAATCAAAACATCACATGTTCTCATTTGAAGGACGATGGCGAAGTCCATACATGACTTGCGACCGTCGATCTCAACGTGTCCCCACAATCTCCTGAGAAGTTAGATCCATTTTCTTCCTTTTCTATTGTAGTTTGTATTTCTTAAAGAGACAAAAAGAAATCACAATTCTTGTCTTTCATATTTGATGAGTTTTCTAAAATCTCCTTTCACGGCAAAATCGCCTTTCACGGCAAACAAACAAAACACCTCTTACGGCATTCTAAAAACTTGTCTCTTTTCTTAATATTAATGCAATTTGAAAAGTTAGAAAAAAGGATTGATTTCCTTTTCACTTGTGAAGGTGAATCTCCGGATTATCACCATTCCAAATTCCAAGTAGAAAGTAAATCTGGCATACCCGTACAAAAATGTTGATGCCCGGGATCTTCCCTCCTCCGCCGAGACCTACGTCAGCCCCCCTCCGGATTGTACAGGTGCTTTTTGCCCTTTCTTTTTTTTATCATTATGCGGGTGCTTGTTGTCTCTCTGTTTATTGTATTCTTTTCTTTTGAGAAGTGTCGCGATGCAGGGCCATTTGCTCCTAAGTGGGCCACGCCTTTATGGTTCGGCCTTTTTGTTATTCTGGAAGTGCTACCCTTATCGGGTTGGGGCTTCTTTTGACGCCCCCTATTGTTTGTACTGGGTATTGTCTACTTCGGCTGTATGAGGTTGTCCCTACTTCAAGGCGTACTCTGCCCATTTTGTAGCATTGCATCATCCACTTTGTCCTTATCGGTCAGGGTGCCTTTTTCAGGTGAGTTGCCCTTTTGTAGGTTGTTTGCCTTATGCCTTTTTCAGGTGTGTGCCCCTTTTTCAGGAGCATTATCAAGTCTGATCAGTCTGTGTCCTCTATTCGAGGGAACTAGTAAAAAAGAGTGTAAAAATGAGAGTATCAAGCTAATGGATAAAGGGGCCTCCGGAAGTTCTTGTCCTTTTATTTTACTGATAATATTTCTTGAGGAACTTGTTGTTGATTGGCAGCTCTTGCTTGGTCCCGTTTACATCCATTAAGTGATAAGCACCGTTTGCATAGACGGTATCTATCACGTAGGGTCTTTCCCACTTAGTATCAAACTTTCTGGTTGATTTGAATGTAGTTTTCATAGGTTTCCTGATTGCGAGGATAAGATTGCCCTTTTTGAAGTATCTCTACCTAACCGTTCTATCGAAGGAGGCGGAGATTCTCACTTGATACAGCTCGATGTTTTGCCTGGCCACTAATCGTGTTCCATATAGAGACTCTAGTTCTCTTATCCTCAGCATGTCTTTAATTTCCTCGGTCAGACAATCGCTCATGGCTATACGTAGGCATGATAGATGTATTTCAGCAGGGAGCACTGCCTCTAATCCGTACACAAGAGAGAACAAAGTCGAGCCTGTTGGACCCCTGACGGTCATGCGATATGCCCATAGGGCTTCTGGTAGCCACTCGCTCCACTCCCTCCTATTCCTAGATACCACCTTTTCCAGGATTTTGCATATCGTCTTGTTAAATGCCTTCGCTAGGCCATTTTCTGCTAGGTTATAGGGGAGGAGCAATGACTCTCGATTCCAATTTGCTGCACAACCTCTAGAAACGATAGTCCTGAAACTGGGGACCAATGTCGTGGATGATTCTTCTGGGTACTCGGAACCTGTATACCAAGTTTTTTTTTCTACGAAATTTTGGGTACTCTAACTTGTACACCAAGTTTTTCTTTACGAAATCCATAAGACCCATTGCTTTCACCTCACTGAGCAGGATGGCCTCGGCCCATTTGCTAAAATAGTCAGTAACGGCCAATATGAACCTGTGACCCTGATTGGTGGGTGGGGTGATAGGTCCAATTACATTGATACCCCACATGTTAAAAGGCTAAGAGAAGGAAGTTGGATGCAATGGCTCTGGTGCACGATGTATATAGTTCGCGTGCTTTTGGCATTCTTTGCATCTCTTGGTGAGTTCCATCGAATCCTGAACCATAGTTGGCCAGTAATACCCTTGTCGCCGCACCCTTTCGTAAAGTTTTGGCCCTAGCTGATGGGCCTCACATATGCCGCTGTGCATTTCGACCAGCATCTTTTTTCCTTCTTCACCATAGAGGCACCTGAGCAATACTCCATCGTATGATCTGTAGGACAGGAGTCCTGATGCTTCATTAAAGTAGAGCCGAGGGGCTCTTCTCCGAATACTAACCATTTCTTTCGTGTCTTCCGAGAGGATCCCATATTTCAGGAAGCTTGTGAATGGATGCCTCCAATCTTCCTTTGCAGGGAGGATTCCTACTCTGGCGATTGCGGGGCTATCGCTGACACAGTCTGCAATGGCCTTCAAAATCCCACATCCGGCATCGATCGCCTTTCCTTGACGAGAATCTCACAACAACTGCCTTCTGGCACGGCCATGGTGGTTGCATTACCAGCCAAGGCATCAACCTTCGCATTTAAGCTCCATGCTATATGTGTGATTGTTACATGTGAGAATCGCAGCATTAAGGCTCTTGCTCGTCGATGGTAGGGCATTATGTCGGGCTTCCTTACCTCATATTCCACATTCATTTGGTTTACTATTATCTTGGAATCTCCAAAGATTTCCAGATGCCTGATCCCCATTGTTAGTGTGATTTCCATCCCCATGATCACGGCTTGATATTCCGCGATATTATTAGAACAATATTTCGTTGTAGTGAACACGTGGGGTATCAAGTCCCCCTGGGGAGATATAAAAAGGACGCCAACGCCTGATGCTCCCATTCCGTACTCTGTCGTACGAGAGGCTTCATCAAAGAATAGCTGTCATCATGCCTCCTGAGTCATCAACACTTGCTCAGAAGGGGGAGTCTCGTTCTGTAACGGTTCCGCGAGTTGGGATCCTTCCGACAACAGGTGTGCTGCTAAGAAATCGGCCAGTGCCTGGCCTTTCACAACCTTCTGCGGGACATAATCATTATCGAATTGAGAGAGTAACAACGTCCATTTGGCCATCATAGGGTTAAGCAGGCCCGCCTTGGTCATCAACACTTTGAGCAGGTTTATCCTTAACACCAGTTGCATTCGATGTAACATCAAGTAGTGTTGTAACTTGTTCAGAGCGAACATTAAGGCCAAACATCCTTCTCTATTGGAGGGTAGCTGTGTTCTGCCCCGATCATGACCCGACTGAGGTAGTAGAGGGCTACTTCTTGTCCGTCGTCATTTTTCTGAGCCAGGAGTACGCCCATAGAATGGTCCAACGAATTGGTGTACAGGATAACGTCCCTCTTTGGGATGGGTGCCATAAAGAGGGAAGGTCGCGTGAGGTACTCCTTCAGGCATCTGAAGGCTGCTTTGCATTCGGAGTTCCATTCAAATGTGACATCCTTCTTCTCGATTTCAGAGAATGGCTTACACCTTCCCGCATTATTGGATGTGAACCTACGTATGTAGGGTAGCCATCCCTGCAGGCTCCTCAGTTCCTTTATCGTTGACGGGCTGAGCTTTTTTAGTATGGCTTCTACTTTGGCCAAGTCTAATTGTATTCCATCTTTTCGAATTATGAACCCCAAAAACTTTCCTGAGGTCACCCCAAAGAAGCACTTAAGCGAGCTCATTTTTAAATTATACCTTCTCAGCCGCTAGAAGACCTCCTTGAGATCGTCCAGGTGATCACTCCCCAGCCTGCTTTTACTGCCAGATCATCCACGTAGTTTTTCATTATTTTGTGTTGCAGATCTTTGAATATCTTCATCGTCGCTCTTTGAAAGGTGGCGCTGGTGTTTTTGAGACCGAATGGCATGATGGTATAGCAATATACCCCGAGTGGGGTCCTGAACGATGTATACTTTTCATCAGACAGTTTCATCTTAATATGATTATACCCTGAGAAGCCGTACATGAACATCATCCTCTCGAATGTGCAAGAATTGTCAACCATTATCTCCGTGAGAGGTAATGGGAAGTCGTCCTTTGGGCAGGCTTTGTTCAAATCCCTAAAGTTTTTGCAGGCATCCCTTTCTTCACTGTTTAGACTACCACTTATCAGGACTGGACACGGGTTCTCCATGTTTCCTAAGTTCACCTCGTCCATTCGGTCCTCGGTTGACGGTTAACTTTCTATTTCTTCCGATTGGGTCGTTTCTTCTATTTTGACCATATTACAAAGGTAAATTATGTTCCTTCTTTCCTTTTTGGGTTTTGCTTACTTCACGAGTGGACTTCCCCCGGCCCTCTTTCTTCCGGCATAGCTTTCTGCTATGAGGGGTGATGACTCGATTCCGCAGATAAATTCGATCTGTCGCTCGAAATTTGTAGGATTCCTTCTCAGGGTTTGGCAGCGATATGCTCTTCCAGCTCTCCTAGAGGGTCACCTTTCGATATCCGTTCTCCTTCTTCATATAGTGCCGCATCCGAGTAGTAAACGCCTACCCCTTGGAATGGTTTTCTGTCAGCAAATTGCTTTTGGACAGTGAGACTATCGTCCACATAATTAAAGCATTGATGTAGCGTAAATGGGACTACGTGATTTTCGTGGATCTAGGGTCTTCCCGATAGTAGGCTGTAGGTAGTACAGACTTCGACCACGTAACAGTCTGGATACACGATCAGGTCGCCGATTTGACATTTGATTTTGATTCTTCCCAATGCTCTATTCCTTTGACCATCATATCCGTGAATGCTCACATTGGTTTCCTTTAGTGACCTCGGCGTCAGACAGATGTGGTTCATCGTTTGTATCAGGAGCACGTTAACAGCCGAGCCTGGGTTGAACTGTATCCTAGACAGTTTAGCCTCATGTATGTATCCTATGTAGTAGAGAGGCCTGTCGTGCTTGTAATCACCCAACAACATGTCATTCTGATCAAAGGTGATGGGGACACTTTCTTTCAGACGAGTTGCGAAGCAGTTGACACCTGTTGGGCTCGATTCCCGTCTCTTTTGTTCCGACAAGGTTTCCCACAAAGACATCCACATGCCTTTATTCATCTTGATCAGGTCCAATAAGGACACCTTTGCTGGGACCCGGGACAGATGATTGATAATGTTGTATCAAAATCCTTCATCCCATGGGGGAGCCATTTCTTCGCCGTCCTGAGGTCGACTGGTTTGCTCCGTCAGATTCTTGGAATAATCCTTTGCGAAGTCCTTCCCCGAGCGGGTATGGAGCACCTCCTTTTCTTATTCTTCGGCCTGTGTTTCGATGGCATAGCAACGCGCATACGAGACTTGTTGGGACTGTGGCATTTCCCGGTTCACAGTTGTCATGTAGTGAGTGATCCTAGAACCGATTACGTCCGGGGTAAGGTAGATGGCATTCACAGCATGTGGAAATCCACCTTCCTTGCATGTGAGGACTTGGCTATTAGCAAGATCTTGAATGGCGTTCCTCAAGGTGCCGCGGGCGTTGGTGGGATGACACACAATCTAATGGTACCTGCAATATTTGGGGTCATGGACTTGTCCTACCTCCTCTGGTCTTTTAGGTGCGAGAGGCATTGTGGGGTGGCTCACAATCTGATGGTACCTACAATATTTGGGGTCATGGACTCGTCCTACCTCCTCTAGTCTTTTAGGTGCAAGAGGCTGGATTTTTCCTTTTCTTAAAAGCTCTTTATAGATTCCTTCCATCTCTTAATCCTTGAAGTCGTAATTCCGGGACCGGCTGGTGCCTGGCACCCTCTTCCTACTGGTCGCTCTCCCATGTTCAGGACCATCTTTCTTTCTTTTCTCATGCTTGGTGGACGCCACCGTCGGGGAGTCCTTCCTTTTGCTCGAAGGAGCCACAAGGGTTCAGAACGGAAACCTCCTGGGTTCAATTTCCTGTTTCTCCCTTTTGATCACTGCTTCTGCGTTTATGGCTACTTCAAATATTTGCACGAACAAGATGGGTTTCACAGTTACAAAATATTTCTGGAATTCGGTTCTCAGGTTCCGCACACACATGTCAAATACTATCATTTGATTGCTTTCTCGACACTGCATGGAAATGTTCCTCTATCGGTTGAGGTATGCCTCAACCGATTCATCTTTCCCCGATGGGTTTCTAGCAACACCTTGGGTGTTACAGGTGGGGTTTTAGCCTAGAATTGGATTGTGAAGATTTCCTGGAGGTCTTGAAACGACTGGATTGATCCATCGGGGAGGCTTTCGAACCATTTAAATGCATTTCCCACCAGCGCACTAGCAAACAGCATTGTCCGTTGGGAGTCATTTTCGAGTAACCCTCCAGTTCTCATAGCAAAGTGCTAGAGATGTTGCATTGCTAGTCCGGATCCGTCAAAGGTCGGAATGCCAGGCCTCCTATACTTTTTGGGGAACTATATGTTCTCCATCCATTCTAGGTAGGGTTTTCCCTTAACAGGGTGGTACCCACCCACTTATGCCATAATCCTGTGTACCTCCACCTGTACTTCTGCTTTTGATGCTACTTCTTTTGCCTCCAAATTCTGTGATCCTCTGGCGCATTCGTCAGATTGTCGGGTAAAGAAGGGTTCTGCTTTCTGCTCTAAAACCCTTCTTTGGTGAGGCCTCCGTCCGACCCAACAGACTCCTTCTCCAGATTCTTTTTCTCCGCAACATTTTCCAACTTCTCTTTTAATTCCATTAGCATTGCCATTAGATTACCTATTTGATTATCTAGCCTTTGCAGGTGGTAGTGGAGAGGCTCCTCCCACTGGTACCTCTCTGGGCTGCTTTCGAGACTATCTTCCACATTTACCTCGGCCATGCAGATGTTGAAGGACTACACCTTGTCTGAAATGTTAGGGATTTTATCTGGGCCTCCTGCATGGAATTCCCGTCCTGACATTTTTTTCCTTACTATTTTGTTTCGGGAGTGTGGTTCTCCCAAAACTCCCTCCTTCTGCAGGTCAGTCGGGCTCCGCCACTTGCTTCTTCAACGTCAGTGGTTTCGTCTCTGGGTCGATGTAAATCCCACCATCCTGGTCCTTTGTACGAAACCATCATTCTTAATGCTTCTGTCCTTTTCTCCATCGGTTATCCCTCTAGACCCTCTTGTGGTAAGGGGTCCGCTTGAATCCCACATATCCCATCATTCTAAGGTGAACCGATCAATTCCGTATCAAGCAGGGCTCCGGTTAGCTTGAACCCTTAGAACCCTTTTCCAATCCCCGACCCGGGCTATCAGGTTCTCTGTCGATGCTTCCTCGACAGTGTGAGTCGGCTTCTTATGACTCACTATCATGTTCATGCATTTGCTCGCTTGCTATTGCATGATGGACCCAAAAGGAATCTTCCGTCCTCTCCTTCCGCACCCCGGGTGTGAGAACCCGACCCCTAATTTCTTGATTTAGTGTGGTTTTAATCGTGATTTGGTTTTCTCGATGGGTTTAGTGGTTGTTTGGTTGAGTTTTTGAGTTAGAATGACTTTTTATTAGCTTTGGGAAGTTTTGAGAGCCAGTAAACCTAGACAGTGACCGTAGGGTCCCATTTGTTTTGCGTGGTCAGCATGGGGAGATTCTTGGTGATTCCCAAAAATTCTCATTTCAGCTTCGTTAGACTAATCTCACCATTCCCTACAACTTTCGTGTTCACTCCGTGCCCATTCGAAGCTTCTAAAATCAGTTTTTCTAGAAATCCCAAATTTTCTATTCTTTAACCCCTTTGACCAAACAATTGACTTTTTATGTGGACCCCGGAAGTATGTCAATATTGACCTTGTTGGAAAGATAATTTTATTCCGGACACTTTTCATGTTTTAAGTTTCTTGATCCGAGGTCTAGAAAGCCCCCTAATCTCCATTACAAGATATACTTAGTGTGGACCCCACATCACCCATTATAAAAAGGCCATCTTCCTCTCTTTCTCCCTCATTCCCATTGCCATCGACTGCAACCTCCATGCTACAGTACCAGCAGCCCCTCTTCTCCTTTTTCTTCCATTTCTCTTGCTCAAATGAAGCCTTCAAGCCACCAATCCGACGAGGAAACTCCGGCAACTTCTTCCCCTTCATCTCCTCTCTCTTTTGACACCATTTTCATGGGAAACCAAGGTGGGCAGCCCCTATTTCAAGCTCCTTCTTCTTGATTAATGGCCTTAGAGGTAAGGATCTCTTTCCATCTTCTATTATTGAGCAATGGCTTTCCCCTAGGTCCTATTTCCTAGCTTGTTTGAACCCATTCCTTCTCTTTGTTGAGTTACTATTTTTAGGGTTCTTATGGGTTGCTTTTTGGGGGTTTTTGTGTAGCTTGGAGCCTTGGCTTGGAAGAGTGTTTAGGGCTTGATTTGCTTGATTAGAGACCCAAGGCAAGTGGATGATTTGATATTTACATGTTTTATGAGAAATGCGGTTTTCTATTTCATACATGAGGTTGTACATTATCACTATTCATGTTTTCTTTATGATTCACATTGATTTGGAAGTACATTTAATGTTTTGGAAACATGGTGGATTTTAGTCTTTGTCTATCTCTTGTTTTTGGCTTAAATGAATCTTGGTGATTGTGGAGTTTCTTTTCTCTTATGGTTGAGCGTGAAAAAGGAAGAAGTGATTGGATAATGATATATAGAAATGTTGATGTTGGAGAAGAGGTGAAGGTGGAATAGGAGGAGCTTTCATCTCATTTTATTGTAGGTAAGTGATTGGAGAGGGAAAGGAATGGATTGGAGAAAAGAAGACCTGAATCTGAACTGTATTGTAGAGTTTCCGCAACTGGCGGTCAGCTGACGGTCACCTAGCGGCTAGCCGTCTGGTGACTGGCGGCTAGCCGAACCTGTTTCGGTTCCTTTTCCAGAGAGCGGTAACCTTACGGTCAGCCCCGCGGTCAGCCAGCGGTTAACCGCCGAAGCCATCGGCGGCTAACTGCTAGCCAACCGAACTGAAGCGGTTACATTTCCAGAATGCCACATTTGGTCAGGTCAATCGCGGTCAGCCCCGCGGTCAGCCAGCGGCTAACCGCCTAATCCATTGGCGGCTAACCGCCAGGTGACCGCCAGGTAACCGAATTTCCCAGAATTATGGGAATAAAGAGAGATGAAGGGAGTTCCCATCCCATTTGCTTGTGAACCTTTCTGAAAGCAATGGGCACTTTTCACCTGGAATATGTTCGAAACAAAGATGAAATGTTTGATTGAAGCCCGTTCGAGTGAGAAACCACATCACCGAGATTTGTTGAAATGTTGAGGTTACTCAGGTGTGTAAGGAGCCCGAAATGTCTCTAAACTCAAGGAGTACCAAGTGTCTACTGAAAAATAGACATACGGGATCCCTATCCACCTTGAGTTATCTTGAACCCCGACACTTGTCCCGATATTTCGAAAGTTTATTGCACCCCTTTTTATTCCCGAAATTTATGAGTTGTGATTTATCCATCCCGAAAGCACTGAACTGTATTTGTAGCATTTGTGCTAGCCCTGATTTGCATGACCCGATATTGAAATGATATTTGTGCCTTGAGCACCCCGTTTCGCCTGTTTACACGATTTCATCAAGTGTTTTATACATGCCCGATTTCTTGCATATGACCTATCAATACTTGGGGCCTTGAAACATTGTTTTTAAGCTTGGGGAGGTATTGTTTGGAGCCCCAATGCAATGTAAGAACTTAGAAGGCATTTTATGGAATCCGGATGAAAGGGAACCCATTATGAAGATTCGTCGAGGATCCTTAGACTTGTCAATGTGCATAGGGATCCGAGATGTCCTTAATTCTCATGGAGCACTAAGTATATGTCAAATTAGACATACGGGACCCTATTCACATCGATATGAATCTAGGACCCTCAACGATTGACCCGGAAAAGTATAGAAATCCATTCATGCCTTATTTCGACTCGAATTTCACTCGTACACTTTCGATCTCGTTTTTTATGAATAGACTTGCCCGACAGTATCGAAATTCATGTTTTAACATTGTTGTTAGCCCGTACATGCCTGACCGATACAGATATGCTTTTGTGCTTATGAGCACCCCCGTCTTGCCCAGTTATATTCCTGCTCTCGATTTGTTTTACACGTGACTTGATTTATGTGATTTAACCTATGGGTATCCCGTCCCGTTATATTCGTACATGTTGATTTCTTGCATATGACTCATGAGCCAAAACCTTGAGGTAAGATGGGGCCAGAGCTTTGTAGTGCGAGCCCATGAACCAAAAGGATTATTATTTTGAGAATAAAACTTGAGGCAATATGGGGCCAGAGCTTTGTAGTGCGAGCCCATGAGCCAAAAAGAGAACATGCATACATGTATTTGTTTTGTTACTTGCATATAACCTATGAGTCGGCACCACTAAGCTTGGATGACCTTGTCGGTCTGATCTACCGACTTGGAGATCCCTTCTTGTCCCGCCAGCTGCAGCTTGGATCCCGCTACCCGGTTTATTAACCGTGGTCTTGTCCCGATACCGCAGATTGCTACTGTGGTTCCCGATGCCCGGCTCGCTACCGTGGTCATGTCCCGTATATAGTATATGTATATGTAAATTTTGTTGTTCCTCCTCACTTCGGTGACTGAGGTCAACGCCTTGATATGCTTGCTCTATCACTTCGGTGATTGAGGATTTAGCTTTGTGTGGTTGCCATCTTGATAGTTCCTGATCCTTGATACCCGTCCTACTTTATATTGATCACGTCTTTTCTTAATCAATGTGCACTATTTATACATGCTTTAGATGAGTTCCAGATTTGTAAAATGTTTACTGTTTATACATGCTTTAAATGAGTTCCAGATTTGTATAATGTTCATGTTTTATACATTCTTTAAAGGAATACATGCTTTGCCTAATATCCGTGTTTCATACCCGTTTTATATGAATACATGATTTCGTCAGATACTCATGATTTCCGATACATTTTTATTATGTACAATTTTGATCAGACAGTATGATTTATTTCATGTTTTATCGTCCAGTATATTGTTATATCTTTTCACCGCCTGCCAGACCGTCGTGTCTCACCCACTACTTTGGTACTCAGGTCCAGACTTCTTCACCCGAGACGAGTGCACGTGTTGGCCGTGGAGCCATGAGTTTTCAGGTTGTTTGTCGGCTATGTCATGTAGACATTGAGCTTGACATCGGATCACGTCACAGATGGGTAGTGATCAATAGCTTGTTTTCTTGTACGGCTTCTATTAGCCTTTTTCTTGGGATTTGTAATTAATACACATTGTTAATTGTAACTTGAACATATATGGGAATGTAATACCCTGTCTCTGTCAGCTTTGTACTTTATTGTGATGGTTTATTCCAGTCTGAGATGGATCAATGATAAGATGACTTATGCTTGGGTTAAGTGCGGTGCGGAATCCAATGGCCACGGACTCCGAGTCGCAACACCACGAAAGCTTCCGCTAAATATTCAGAGTGTGTTGGAATGAATTTGTAATCCTCACACACGCGGATCTTGGGAGAAACATAACTCTCAATTCACGGACCTCGGGTTTGGGGTCGTGACACCGGGGGCTGACTTGGGTCTCGGCAGAGGAGGGAAAATCTCGGGCATCAACATTTTTGTACGGGTATGCCAGATTTACTTTCTACTTGGAATTTGGAATGGTGATAATCCGGAGATTCACCTTCACAAGTGGAAAGGAAATCAATCCTTTTTTCTAACTCTTCAAATTGCATAAATATTAAGAAAAGAGACAAGTTTGTTTTTTTTAGAATGTCGTAGGAGGCGTTTTTGTTTGTTTGCCGTGAAAGGAGATTTTGCCCTGAAAGGGGATTTTACAAAACTCATCAAATATGAAAGACAAGAATTGTGATTTCCCTTTTTTTGTCTCTTTAAGAAATACAAACTACAATAGAAAAGTAAGAAAAGGGATCTAACTTCTCAGGAGATTGTGGGGACACATTGAGATTGATGGTCGCAAGTCATGTATGGGCTTCGCCATCGTCTTTCAAATGAGAACATGTGATGCTTTGATTCTTTGGCTTGGCTCCTAACCTCAGTTTTTTAAAGGACAAGGGCCAAGAGAAGGTCCTATATCCAATGAAAAATTGAGTAAACGGGCTGAAAAGCCGCGTTTAGGCCATGTTGGAGAAGGAGGTGACCTTGGGGGGGTGGCCCCCCAAGGGACGTTGATCACCTTGTGTTGTTCTTTGCAGCAGAGCAGCAGGACTTCATCTGGATTTCTTTGGGAGAAGTGCAGAATTTCAAGTCGATAGATGTCGATGATCCTCTCTCTCTTGGAAATGGATCTCCTTTTATAGGCTTTTGGTAGCCATGGGGTGGTTATGGGCATTGATAGCCATGATGAGAGCATTGATGAGGAGTTACAAGTTGATTTTGTAACTCCTTTTTCATAGCTTGTGATTGGCTGACGAAGGTAGTGGGCTTTTAATTGCCTTTATACTTCATGGTGATGGGAGTTTCAAGGGTTTAATGCCATGATTGCTTGGATTTATAACTCCCAAATGCTTGAATCTGATTGGGCCGTCCAAAATAATGAGTTAATGATCGCATTAAGTTGTCATAAACGGGTCAATTAACGTCATTAAGTGGTCGCCCCGGCATGTGAAGAGTCGCGGGCCGGGCTGCGCCTTTTGAGATTCTTCTTGCGATCATCACAGGTGGATCCACGCATTGTTTGATGTCGGATTGCAGTGCAATCTCAGACATTGATTGATGTTGGTGGGCCAGTGACATCTGTCTTGTCGATTTCACGATCGGTCGGACAGAAAGTGCACTTTCTTGGTCAGCCGGTTGGCGATCTTGGAACGATCGGTGATGATTTCATGCTTTTGACGGCGGATCCGAGATGTCGACGAAGATCAGTGGTTTTCAAGCATCAAAATTTGGATTTTCCGAAAATCACAGAGGCTGGAACACCCGAAACGCGAAAAGATCGAAAAACGATCAACTTGGTGCAAAATCCGGCGACCCGGATTTGCAGGGTCGCCGGGCGACCATGCACCCAGGGTCGCCGGCGACCTTAGGGTTTTTTGCCCTTTGGTCGCCGAGCTTCGTTTTCGATCGATTTTGCGTCTTTTTCGTTCCTTTTTTCTTCTGTATTTTTCTTGATATTTTCCCTCAATTATTGACTTCATTTTCTTGGAGAAAACTTGACGAGAATCCGTGGGAAATCGGAGCACAAAGTTTCTCATTTTTCGGGAAAGCCGAAGACTTTGTATCCGATTTTCCGTCAAGAGTCGAAACTAGGTCAAACGATGTCGGAATGACCTGAAAATTGAGGTGAAGCTTCTTGAGTAGTGGATAGGACCAACCATGGGCTTTTATTTGAGTTTTGAAGCCGTTTGGGGTCCCATCGATGCTTCACTTGATTTTGCTGCGGGGAAAATGCCGAGCTTTGATATGTGGTCAAACGATGTCTGATTGACCTGAAATTTGACAGGGAGCCTATTGGAGTCATTTTGAGACGTTCCATCAGCTCCGTTTTGGATGCCATGGTCCCGGGATGCTCCGCCGCCGGTAGGCTTGATTTTCTCTCGGAGCATCGAAACCTAGTCAAACGTTGTCGGAATGACCTGAAATTCGACGTGCAGCCTTTTGGAAGCATGTTGAAGCCACTCATGTATTTTGTTTGATGAGTGATGGCTTCGGTGGTTCCCGCTGCCGGGAGGCTTGATTTTGCTGCTCGAGCATTGATGGAGGGTCAAACGCTATCGATTTGACTTGAAATTTGGCATGGGGCCCTTTGGAGACATTCTAGAGTCATTAGGCTCTGATCAAAGTTTTGACATCTTTGATGATGTCGCCGCCGGGAGTGCTTGTTTAGCTGTCGGAGCAGTGAAGTTGGGCCAAACGATGTCGGAATGGCCTGAAACCTCAGGTGTACCCCTCTTTTAGCTGTCTTGAAGGATCTCTCAGTTTCTGTCTGATTCTGATAAGATCTGATGCTTGAAGTTGCCTTGCATGTTTTATAGCAGGATGCAGCTTCACGAGGCTTCTTGATGTTGAGGAGCATAATGACTTTTTTGGTGTCAACAAATGCCCCCTCGAGGTACAGTGACGAGTAGGTTTTTGGAGTCGATGTGCCTGGAAGAGAAACTTGGAGGAGAAATTCCATCTTAACCAAGAGTCTTGAGCTTTTTTTTTTTTTTTTTTGAATAGCCTTATGAGTTTCCGGGGGAATTTTATGGTAGTGAGAGGGATCACGTACCATCTCAAGGCAAAGTTTTGAAAATGACATGGTGTTTGGATTTTGGGTTTTGAATTTTGGTTTTTGACCTTGTGACCTAACAAGCTGTATGTGGCAAGTTAGGGGGTCGGGGTTTGATTCTTGTTTTGACCTTGTGACCCAACAAGCTGTATGTGGCAGGTTGGGGGGTCAGATTTGGAGTTTTTGGTTTTGGGTTTGGTTTGGATTTTGATTTTGGTTTTGGTCTTGTGACCTAACAAGCTGTATTTGGCGAGTTAGGGGACCGGAATTTGGTTTTGTGAAATGTCAATTTCAAGATTTTGGCTCAATTTGGTTCATGAGGTTGGATGGTTTGGTTTTTTGGAAACTCATGAGGCTTTCTCTCTTTTTTTTGAATGGTCCCATCAACTCAAAAGAGGCATGGGACTTTTTTTATCTCTTTTCTTCTATTTTTTTTTTTTTTTTTTTGCTCTTGGTAAGAGGAATATTTTGACTAAAAGCCACTTTTAGTGCCTAGGTGGTCAAACCTGGCTCATATGGGCTAACCCATGGGACCTTAGGCTTTGGAGATGGCCTAGATCTCATATGGTGTCATATTTGTAAAGAATATCTAAAATATCTCTTTTGTGTAGAGAATATCTAAAAATATCCTTATTTGGAGAGAATTTCTCAAGTTTCCTCCTCTTGTGGAAAGATTCTCTCAAAATATCTTTCTTTTTGGAAAGTAGCTAAATTTTAGCACTTACCTCCTTTCTTTTCTCCTTGTTTCCTCTTTTGGCTTGCTCTCTTTCATAAAAGTAGCTAAATTTTAGCACTTACCTCCTTTCTTTTTGGAAAGTAGCTAAATTTTGCTCCATTGCTTTCTTTTTGTAAGAAATCTTCAAAAGTGTTCTCCAAGATTAGAAGTGCTTTTGCTCCAAGGATCTCCAAACTTTTCTTCTTCTTCTCCATCAATGGCTTCAAGTAAGTTTTCTTAATGGCTTCAAGTAAGTTTTCTTCCTCCACAAGAATATCCATTATAGAGTAAGTTTTCTTCCTCCACAAGAATATCCATTATAGAGAATAGCTTCTTCATTTTTTTTCTCTTCTTCTTTTTCTTTTCTTTCTTTCTTTTTTTTTTCAAGCACGTTTTCCCTTTTTTTTTCGTGCTCCTTCTCTCTCTCTTTTTTTTTTCTTTGTTTTTTTTTTCACGATTTTCTTTTTTTTATTCACAGTGTAGTTTTTTTTCTCTCTTTTTTTTCTTCGCTGATTTTCCCTTCTTTTTTTTTCAGCGTTTTTTTTTCTGTTTTTTTTTTTTTTTTTTTTTTTTTTTGCTGTTTTGTTTTGGTTTTTTTTCTCCTGTACGGACAACCTGCCACGTGACAGTGGGCCACGGCCTGTGGGCAAAATTTTTTTTGTTTTTATTTTTATTCTTTTTTGCTGAGATTTTTTTTTCTCTTTCTTTTTCTTTTTCCTTATTTGCTCACCATGATAATGAGGCTATGCAATTTCAATATGTATGCAAATTTTTTTTTTTGTTTGATGCATCAAGATAGAAGGCTAGAGTCTCTAGGTAAAGCCAATATGATTTTTGATTTGGACAAAGTTTGATTGGTTTTGACCAAATTGGGTTGGAATTGGTCAAACTTTGGTCAAGGTTTTCCTAGCATCTAATGCATGATGATATTTTTTTATGCATGATTTTGTAAATGGATTAGGAAGTATGATGATGCATACCTGAAAATATTTTGCACGTATTAGGATTTTGAGCTCGCAGCGATGTTGAGCTCTTTCTCGGTCTTGCTGGATTTTGAGGAAGTTTGCAATTTTTGGATTCTGAAGCTCGCAGCAATGCTGAGCTCTTTTCCAGATTTTGTGGAAATTTGATGAGATTGGCTTGTTCTCGCAGCGATGTTGAGTTCGAGCCTTCTTTGAGAATTCTCCACTGACTATGAGCTCGCAGCAATGTTGAGCTCATCTTCAGGCTTCCTGTCTTTTTCGGAGTACTTTCCTTTTCTTTGGAATTGCCTCGGAACCATGTCAAAATTTTGCTAGAATTTTTGTAGCAGAATTCTGTCATTTTGATGTTGATTGATCTTTTCTCTTCCATCTTTTACAGGTAGTTCTTCTAGAATGAACAAAGGTAAAGGTCCTGTTACTGACGCACCTCGTCGGTCTGCTAGATCTTCCAATGCGGCCGTTCAGCAGGCTTGGGAGAAGGTCCAGTTTGTTGAGAAGAACTTGGAAGAGTGCGATTCCCTCAATCGTGATGAGATGAGACAGCGATTGATCGCTCTCAAAGATGATGAGTTCTATAAAATCATGGTAAGCAGCCGTCCTTGGGTTACAGACGATCAGAGCGTTGTGCTCAAGCCTACCTTCTTCTTCGGTGATGCAGTCCTTGACGACCTGACATACCAAAAGAGATGTTTTCAGTTCTCTTACACAGCAGATGGTGAGGAGAGAACTATTTCTACCCGGTCGTCTTTTGATCGGACCATCTCAATCCTGAGCCTTTCTCCCACGTGCCCTAAGAGGGAAGATCCTCCGAGCTGGGTGAAGAGGACCAGTGTGATCAAGACCGGGGTTTTTGTTAGCAGCCCTTCCGGTTTTGCAGAGAAGCCACCTGTCCGTATGGACATGTTGATGCCAGCCAATGGCTACCATGGTTCTGATCATCCATCGGTTGATTTGAGACTGGTGGGCCTTGGCGTTTTTCGGGGTGACGGCAGCAATTAGGTGAAGCCTTTTCGACTTCATGGCCGTTTCAGTGCTGACTCGAGCTGGGAGTTATGGACTGATCACACCCTGAGGATTGGCGAGGCCGTTCTTCGGGAGGCCGAGATTTTTGATGCGGTTCGCGCTTTTCGGCAAACCGTCATTTTCTACGATGAGGCTTTCATGGCCATGCTGGAGTCATTCCTTCCACAAACCAACACCTTCATTGTGACGAATGGTGAGATTGGTTTTTCTTTGAAGGAATTGAGCGCCCTCACCGGGTTGCCTATCCTCGGCAAACTCTATGAGGAGTTTATGCCCATTGACAGCGTCCTTAAGGAGCAATCTGAGGAGTTCAGGCTTGTGTACTTTCAGCTCGTCGCCTTCTATGATTTTTTAAAGGAGAAGGAGAGCTCCAAAGTTAGATGCAGCAGTTAGAGAAGTTGCAGCTCCAACTTTTTTTACAGCGGGGATTCTTCTGATGGCATGGCCCAAGATGCTAGGGCTAAAACATCAAGTTTGAAGAAGATCGCTGCTATGCAAGAAAATTTAAAGAAGTTCTTCGCAAGCACAAATGCCATTTTTCCTGACATTGCGTTGTGGAGAGATCTCGCTGTTTACCTCACTTACTGGCTTGGTGACGCTGTTTTTGCTGGAGGAGATGGGCCGCATATCAGGCCGCACTGTATTTTTTCGGCTTGTCAGATGGCGTTTGGAGAGTGGTTGGCTTTGGTACCTGCTCTTTACTCCTATTTGTATACCGAACTGCAGGCTGCTGCTTTCCTAGTTCGGCTTGGGCTTCCCAAGAACAGGGTATTTTCTGCCCACATCTTCTATTCGTGGTATGTTTACCACTGTCCTAGCTTCCATCGTTTGGGAGTTGCACAGGACGAAGATCCCTTTATGATTCGTTTGGCTAGAGGGACAGCCGTTCCCGAATCACTTTTATCTGCCCGTTTAAGGATCCGATGATTTAGGGACGTCGAGATTGGGCAGTCTTTGGTGAAGCTTTCTCCGGGTTTGCGGAAGAAGGCTTTTGACTTTGGTGTCTCCCGTGATTCGACTAGGGCAGGGTCGGGAAGACACTATGCTTTGACAGACGCGGAGAAGAGATGGTTCTTCAACATACCGCAGACATCTTTTCGTCGATATCCAACCGTATGTTCCTTCGCGATTTGCATTGCAGCTTGGCTTCTCTCAAGGCGTTGTTGGAGCGCCTTCGAGCATGGTGAACCGTTTTGGAGGTCTGCAGGATGGGAGAAATGCATGGGCTTTTTATAGCACCGAGGACACTACCGCCATGATTTCCTATCCTGAGCTGCCCACCTTCCGGACTGCTGGCTTCACGAAGTGGTTTGTGGAGAGCTTTTCAGTGTACCGAGGGCTTTCCAAGAAAGAGCTTGATGTCAAGCAGTCTCCTGGGAAGGGTCTTGGCAAATCAGATGGTGTCCGCCGGGAGGAAGTTTTGGCCTTCCTTTCTGGAGAGAAGCACAAGATAGGCTTTCTCAACGGGCAGGACGTCATCAGATCAGGAGCTGCACAAGGGATTCCTGGTGAGGTCTTGAGACAGCTGGAAGAGGAGGAGGCCGAGATCGATGCTATGATACAGGCAGAGCATACGAAGGCTTCCATGGAGTCTACTGAAAAGAGTAGACCATCCAGTGAGGACTCTAGTGAGAGGCCTAATGTTGATAGTGGGGCAGGATCATCGAGCAGATTGACCCGCCAAGGCAAGAGGAGGAGAGGACAACGCCGTAACATGAGACGGCATGATAGTTCTTCTGATCCTGAAGTTCCTCTCACCATTGCTGAGGAGGTGTCTGAGGATGCCGACGAGCCTCCGGAGAAGAGAAGCAGAGAAGAGGAGACAGCTAGTATGATCCTCTTTCTTTCTTTTGTTTCTTCCCCCTTTTTTTTCTTGTGAAAGATTTTGTTTTGATCCACTGCCTTCTTTTTTTTTTAGCAGAGGACGATGACCTGGTGATGCCTGAGGTTCCTGCCGATGAGGCGATGACGGATCCAGTTGTGGCATCTGAGGGAGAGCCCAGGGACTCTGGAGTGGTTCCAGAATCTTCACCTGGTATGATTGCTTTCGCTTTTTCTCTTTTTTTTTTTTTTTTTTTTTTTTTGTGCCGTCATTTGCTGACATGTATCTTTTGTTTTCTTGTAAGCTGACTTGCCAGAGGATTCCGACGATTTCGAGCCATCCATGAACGCAACCTTTAACGATGCTTCGAATGAGCTCAAAGAGGCAAAGAGTACTCCGCCGATCGTCGAAGCAAGTATTTTTGAAATAATAATCTTGATATATTTTTGACAAGATTATATTCATACCTTTTGTTTTTCCTTGACAGATTGTGAAGCAGTAGGAGAGGTTCCTCCGTCTTCCTTAGAGCCAGAGCAGGGGATACCTGCGGCTGATGCAGAAGTAGGGGCTTCTTCTTCTTTCAGTGAGTCAGCTTCTTCTGTTGGAAAGAGTTTATTGATTACTCTTCCAATGGAGCATGACGTGGGCAATCGGGCACCAGAGCATGGCGAATCCTCATTGATGGAACGCGCTCCGAGGCGCCGTTGGGGCGGCTACCGGGGTCGGCGGAACGTGGGAGTCCGTCGGGTCCGGCCCTTTCGCGCCCTGGCGGGCCCTGAAGCGTGCATCAACATTTCTTTTGTGTGGGTGTGCCAGATTTTCTATTTTACTTGGAATTGCAAGTGGTCATCCGGAGATCAACCTTCGCAAGTAAAAAGGAAATCAACTTCTTTCAAGTTTTCCATTGCACAAATATTTAAGAAAAGAGACATTTTCTTGGTTTGCCGTGAAAGGCGATTTTGTTTGGCATTTATAGCCGATTTTGGCGTTTATAGCCGATTTACAATTCTCATCAATAATGAAAGACAAGAGTTGTGATTTTTGTCTCTTTTAGAAAAATACAAACTACAATGAAAAGCAAGAAAAGGAAGATCTAACTTTTCAGGAGATTGTGGGGGACTCGTTCAGATTGACGGTCGCAAGCCATGTATGGGCTTCGCCATCATCCATGCAGATGAGAACAGAAGATGCTCTTGATTCGCTTGGCTTGGCTATAACCTCAGGTTTTTAGAGGACAAAGACCAAGAGAAGGTCCTATGTCCAATAAAAAGCTAAGTAGACGGGCTGAAAAGCCATGTCTAAGCCATTGGAGGCAGCGGGAGAAGGCAAGGACCTTGGGGGGGGTGCCCCCCAAGGGACTTTTGTCACCTTGTAGTGGTGGCCGGTGCAGAACTTCAGCAGAGTTTTTCTCTTTTTTTCTTTCTCTCAGATCTCTTTCTGATCTTTTTTTCTAATCCTCTGATTTTCTCCTCTTTTTTCTGATCCCAATTTCAATGGAATGCTCTCCTATTTATAGGCTTTTGGTAGCCATTTAGGAGGGTTTATGAGCCTTAATGGCTTTAATGGGAGGAGTTGCAAGATTTATTTCTTGATTTTGTAACTCCTTTTTCCTTGAATCTGATTGGCCGATGGAGATTAAGGGCTTTTAATCACCTTAATTACCATAATGGGAGGAGTTTCATGGTTTAAATGCCATGAATCAATTGACTTGTAACTCCCAAATGCTTGCTTCTGATTGGGCCGTCCAAAGAAATGAATTAATGACTATAATAAAGCTAGTCAATTAACCACATTAATTGGTCGCCGAGCAGTCGAAGAGTCGCGGGCCGTGCCGTGTCTTCTGGAATTCTTCTGGCGATGATCATCGATGGATCTACATGCTGATCGACATCGGATGAACATGTAACTTCAGACATTGATAGCTAAGAGCGGGCCGGTGACATCTGTCTTGTCGATTTCACGATCGGTCGGACAGAAAGTGCACTTTCTTGGTCAGCCGGTTGGCGATCTTGAAGCGATCAATGATGATTTTATGCTTTTGACGGCGGATCCGAGATGTCGTCGGATATGAGTCAATTTAAAGCACTAAAAATCACATTTTCAGGAAACCACAGGGGCCAAAGTGCGCGAAACGCGAAAAAAGACGGAAAAACGGGTCACCGGCGGAAAATCGGGTGACCCGGACCTCCATGGTCGCCGGCGACCATGGGCCATGGTCGCAGGGGCCTGCGACCATGGGCCATGGTCGCAGGGGTCTGCGACCCTGGGGGATTTTTCCCCTTCGGAGCCCGTTTTGAGGTCGTTTTGAGGTCTTTTTCGTCGCCGTTTTCTTCTGTATTTTTCTTGACATTTCTTCTCATTTATTGGCTTGATTTCCCTGTAGAAAACTTGATGAGAATCCTTGCATTTTTAGAGTGCAAAGTTTCCAATTTTCCGGGAAAGCCGAAGACTTTGTCGCGTAGAGCTGCTGATTTTCCGCCAGAAGCTGAAACTTGGTCAAACGATGTCGGAATGACCTGAAATTTGAGGTGAAGCCTCCTGAGCAATAAATAAGACCAACCATAGGCTTTTGTTTGAGTTTCAAAGCCGTTTGGGGTCCCGTTGATGCTTCACTTGATTTTGCTGCGGGGAAAATGCCGAGCTTTGATATGTGGTCAAACGATGTCCGATTGACCTGAAATTTGACGGGGAGCCTATTGGAGTCATTTTGAGACGTTCCATGGGCTCCGTTTTGGATGTCATGGTCCCGGGTTGCTCCGCCGCCGGTAGGCTTGATTTTCTCTCGGAGCATCGAAACCTGGTCAAACGTTGTCGGAATGACCTGAAATTCGACGTGCAGCCTTTTGGAAGCATGTTGAAGCCACTCATGCACTTGGTTTGATGAGCGAAGGCTTCGGTGGTTCCCGCCGCCGGGAGGCTTGATTTTGCTGCTCGAGCATTGATGGAGGGTCAAACGTTGTCGGTTTGACTTGAAATTTGGCATAGAGCCCTTTTGAGACATGCTGGAGTCATCTGTAGGCTTTGATCGAAGTTTTGACGTCTCCGATGATGTCGCCGCCGGGAGCTCCCGTTTAGCTGTCGGAGAAGTGAAGTTAGGCCAAATGTTGTCGAAATGGCCCGAAACTTCATGTGTACTCTTCTCTTGGCTATCTTGAAGGATCTTGCAGTTTTTGTTTGATTCTGACAAGATTTGAATTTTTGGAGAAATTGCATTGCCTATTTATGGCAGGTTGCGACTCCATGCAGCTTTCTTGATGTTGAAGAGGCAAAGTGACATTTTTGGTGTCAACAAATGCCCCCTCGAGGTACAGCGACGAATTGCTTGACTTTTGTAGTCGATGTGCCTTGAAGAGATTTTTGAAGGAGAGCTTGTGTCTTGACCAAGAGTCTTTGAGCAATCCTTCCTTTGGTAGAGTAGCCTTTGAGCTTCCAGGGGAATTTTATGGTAGTGAAAGGAATCACACACCATCTCGAGGCAAAGTTTTGAAGATGACATCAGGGATGTGGATTTGGGTTTCTGTTTTTGATCTTGTGACCTAACCAGCTATATATGGCAGGTTAGGGGATCGGGTTTTGGTTTTGACCTTGTGACCCAACAAGCTGTATGTGGCAAGTTGGGGGATCATGATTTGGTTTTTGGTTTTGGTCTTGTGACCTAACAAGCTGTATGTGGCAAGTTAGGGGACCAGGATTTGGTTTTTGGTCACTCTTTGGGACTGTGTGGGTCCATTGGAGTGGTTTGGATTTTTGTGGAATGTCAATTTCAAGATTTTGGCTCAACTTGGTATATGAGGCTGGATGGTTTGATTTTTGGAAGCTCATGGGGCTTGGAATTTTTTGTATGGTTCAATCAACTCAAAAGAGGCATGGAACCATTTTTGTATGCTCTTGGGTAAGAGGGGTTTTTTTTCCTGACTAAAAGCCCATTTTTTTTTTAGTGCCTAGGTGGTCAAACCTGGCTCATATGGGCTAGCCCATGGGACCTTAAGCTTTTTAGGATGGCTTAGATCTCATGTGGGGTCATTTTTGTAAAGAATATCTAAAGATATCTCATTTGGATAGAGAATATCTAAAAATATCTTTATGGGAGAGAATCTCTCATATTCCCTTAATTTGGGAGAGAATATCTCAAGGTATCTTTCTTTTTGGGAAGAAATCTCCAATATCCTTTTTTGTTGGAGAGAATCTCTCATTTGATTGATTTTGGGAGGAAATCTCTCAAAGACATCTTTCTTTTTGGGAAAGAATCTTTCTAATTCCTTCTCTTTTGGTAAGGTTACTAATTAGTAACACTTACCTTTCTTCTTTGTTTCCTTCTTTGATTTGCTCTCTCCTATAAAAGCAAAGGAAGGTAGGATCTCTTGCCCTTATTGCTTTCTTTTGCAACAATCTCAAGAGAGCTCCAAGGCCAAGAGTTTTTCTTCTTCAAGGATCTTCAAGCTTTTTCCTTTTTCTTCTCCATCAATGGCTTCAAGTAAGTTTTCTCTCTTTTTTCTTTCAAGAAAACTCTATGTAGAGAATAGGATGGTAAAAAAAGAAAGTTTCTTTTCTTTTTTTTTTCTTTTTTCTTTTTTTTCTTTCTTTCTTTTCTTTCTATTCTTCTTCTTTTTTTTCTCTCTTTTCCACGTGATTTCTTCTTTTGTTTTTTTTTTTTCTTTTTTTTTCACACGTTTTTTTTCTTCCTTTTTTTTTTGTGGGCCGTACGGACAGATCCGTACGGATCTGGTCCGTACGGCCACGTGGCCTGTGGGCCACGGCCTGATGGGCCAGCCCCTGATTTTTTTCTTTTTTTTTTTTTTTTTTTTTTCTCCTTTTTTTTTTTTTTGAGAAAGTTTCTTTTTTTTTTTTTTTTTGCTCATCATGATAATGCGTTTTTATGCAAATCTAGATGTTCATGCATGTACTTTTTGTAGATTGAGCATGATAGCATACCTGAAAATCTTTGCAAATTTGGGAATTTGGAGCTCGCAGCGATGTTGAGCCCTTCTTGATTTTGCGGAGATTTTGAGGTTTCGAAAGTTTGGAGTTTCGGAGCCCGCAGCAATGTTGAGCCCATCTTCAAACTTTCTATTTCCGTCGGGGTATTTCCTTTTTCTTTGGAATTGCCCCGGAGTCATGCCAAAATTTCGCCAGATTTTTGGTGGGACAAAGTGACCCCTTTTTTTTTTTTTTTAGCGAAATCCTGTCATTTTGATGACGATCTTTTTCTTTTCCAACCTTTGCAGGTGGTTCCTCCAGAGCGAACAAGGGTAAAGAGCCTGCTACAAGCGTACCTCGTCGATCTGCTAGATCTTCCAATGTGGCCGTTCAGCAGGCCTGGGAGAAGGTATGATTCTTCCTTTTTCTTTTTCTACTTCTTTCATGGGGCTTTCCATGTTCTGACTTATTTTCTCACCCTGCTGCTGCTTTTTTTTTTTTAGCAGAGGATGAAGACTTGCCGATGCCTGAGGTTCCGACCGATGAGGCGGTGATGGAGCCGGTCATGGCATCTGAAGAAGAACCGAGGGACTCTGGAATGATTCCAGACTCTCCAATTGGTATAATTTCTTTCGGTTTCTCTTTTTTTTTTTTTTTGGCCTGCGACTTGATTTGCTAACATTTTTTCTTGTCAGCTGACTTGCCACAGGATTCCGATGACTTTGAACCATCAATGGACGCAAATGTCGATGATGCTTCTGATGAGTTCATGGAGGAAGAGAGTGTTCCGCCAATCGTTGAAGAAGGTACTTTGTAGTGATGACCCTGATGATTTTTTTTTTTAACAGGATCATATTCATACCTTTTTGTGTTTCATTTGCAGGTTTTGAAGTAACAGAAGAGAGTCCATCGCTTTCTTCAGAACCAGAGCAAGGGATGCCAGAGGTCGATCCGGAGGTAGAGACCAGTTCTGACATGATTGAGGAGATGCCTCGTGTTGAGATTCCCTCTCCAGTGGCTCCAAGTGGAAAGAGTTCTTTTGTTATTCTTCCAATGGGTCATGACATGAGCAGCCGATCAACGGAGAAGGGTGAATCTTCATCCAGTTCGTCTCTTCAATTTGCGAAGAAGGTGCTGGCTCAGGTTTTGAGTTCTTGGATCAAGACTCTCTTTTCTGGACATTTGGAGGCAGGATTTGGCATGATCCCACATGTACAGGAGATTCTCACTGATACCGAAGAGGTTGGTCTGGATGTCACAAGTGCCAGGGCGATCGTTGATAGGATCATTGCACTGGGTGACAAGTGGTTTGAGACCATGGGTTTCCCTGACGACCAATTCTTCAAGGAGATGTTCTTGGACCCTGCTGATAAGGCTAAGTCTGACCTGAATGAGGCTACACAAAGCAAGAAGCAGCTAGTTCGGGAGAAGAACAAGGAAGAGCTAGCCATCATCGGATTGAGGCATGACCTTAACGTCCTTGATAGGGAAGTTGAGGAGGCCAGGAAACGTCTTGAGCATTTGAAGGCACAAGTCGATGCGAAGTGGGCTGCTATAACAGAGGCTCGTGACAGGGAGAGTACTCTGATCCGCAGGGTTGCAGATGCCGGTCAAGTTCTCGAGAGGAGGACTCTAGAAAACGAACGATGGCAAACTGCTGGGGAAGAGCTTCCCGGTGTAAAAGAAGGGTTACGGCATTCGCCAGCATCTCATGGCAAGTTCCTGAAGAAGCGTGCCTTGGAAACTCTGACGGCTGAGGCCAAAAGTTTGCTTGAGGAGCTGAAGCTTTGGCTGGAGACCATTTTTGGCTGAGCTCCTGATTTTTTTAGCAGAAACCATTCTTCTTTTTTTTTGGTACCACATGTATTTTTTGGTACTCTTTTTTTGTAGTGCTTGTGGACACTTTCTTTTTTTTTTTTTGGTACCACATGTATTTTTTTGGTACTTTTTTTTTTTTTTTGTAGTGCTTATGAACACTTTCTATTTTTTTTTTTTTTTTTGCTTTGGTACCACATGTATTTTTTTGGTATCCTTTCTTTTTGTTCCCTACGCTCACTCAAATCTTTTTGTGATGAAAGCAATTGCTAAATGGGATTTGATCAAAAGCTTTGTCATTTTGTGAAAATCTTTTGTCAAATGGTTGTTTTGGTAAGGGAAACGAATTTGGCATGAAAGCCGGATTTTAGCGGCATTTACAGCCAGTTTGGTGGCATTGATAGCCAATTGGTGGCATTTATAGCCGGTTTGGTGGCATTGATAGCCAATTTGTGGCATTTATAGCCGGTTTTGACATGAGAGTCAGGTTTTTTTTTTTTGTGTGTGGCATTTGTAGCCGAGTTTTTTGAAAACCGAGTTTTGTTTTATTGGCATGAAAGCCGATTTTGGCGTTTATAGCCGGAAATTTTTGTTTTGGCATTTATAGCCGGATTTTGGCATTTATAGCCGAGTTTTGGTTTTCAAAATGCAGGTATCGACTAAATGTCGCCTTCCCGCTGAATGGTCTTGCAAGTATCGATGGAATGTCGCTTCCTTGCTCATTCGGTTTTGCGAGTATTGATGGAATGTCACTTCCTCGCGGGTTAGGTTTTGCAAGTATCGATGGAATGTCGCTTCCTCGCGAATTGGGGTGTAAATATCGACTAAGCGTCGCTTCCCTGCTTTTCCCAAGACTTTTGGTTTTGCGGGTACTGACTTGATGTCGTTTCTCCGCGATTTTTGAAATTTGAGGTTTTCTCGAACCATTTGTAATTTTGGGTTGTGGATAGCAACTGGTATGTTGCACCTCCACGATTTTTGAAATTGGGTTGTGGATATCAACTGGTTTGTTGCTTCTCCACGATTTTAGGTTTTCTCGAACCTTTGAAATTTGGGTTGTGGATATCAACTGGTTTGTTGCTTTTCCACGATTTTTGAAATTGGGTTGTGGATATCAACTGGTTTGTTGCTTCTCCACGATTTTGGATTTTGCAAGTATCGACGAAATGTCGCTTCCCTGCGATTTTGGATGCAAGAATCGATGGAATGTCGCATCCTTGCTTTTTTTTCAAAATTTTTTGTTTTGCGGGTACTGACTTTGATGTCGTTTCCCCACGATTTTTGAAAAACCATTTTTTTTTGTTTAAAGACACGAGGGTCGTAAATTTTGACCTAGAACCATTTGGCGGTAAAAGGTAAGGTGGACTAGGGTGGAAATCCCTGAATCCGGATTTTTGTTTCAAACCATGAATTTTGGTTCAAGGATCGAAAGTTTTGGTCAAGTCAGGGAGAGGCTCCTAAACTTGGATTTTTTTTTTGTTTTTGAACAATGAAACGATAAAAGTAAGCATTGTTTTTTAATCTCTAGAAATTTTGACATTTGATATGAAAATTCTAAAGAGAGTGGGTTTGACGAGCGAGTACCTGAGAACAGGTTTTGGCCATACAGGCATTGCTCTTACCCAGTTGGGTAAGTCTTCAAGGGTAGTACCGCTTCAAGAACTTGCCGTTGATAGGCAGCATACATCTGTCGCCTTCCATGTTTAGGAGGGTATATGTGCCGTTGGAGAAGACTTTGTTGATGACGTAGGGTCCCTCCCATTTTGGTTCAAACTTGCCTTTGGACTTGTGAGCGAAGACCATTGGTCTTTTTACTGCAAGAACCAAGTCACCCTTTTTGTAGGCGCGTTGCCTGACCTTTTTGTCAAAAGATCCTGCCATGCGTGCTTGGTAAAGTTCAATGCTTTGTCGAGCTTCGAGCCGTCTCTCGTCGAGATTATCCAGCTCATGGAGTCGCAATTTGACATTGCTTTCTTGAGTCATGTCATTTTGTAGAGATACCCTCAGAGAAGGAATTTGTACCTCTAGGGGCACGACAGCTTCGCATCCATAGACCAGCGAGAATGGTGTGCTATGGGTTGGTCCTCGAATGGTGGTTCGATAGGCCCACAAAGCTTCAGACAGTTTGTCGCTCCAGTCTCTTTTGTGACTAGAGACCATTTTCTTGAGGATTTTGCAGAGTGTCTTGTTGAAGGCTTCTGCTAATCCGTTTGCTGTCGGATTGTATGGAGTCGAAGGACAGCTTTGGATTTTGTATTTGTCGCAAAACCTGTAGAATCGATGATCCCGGAATTGTGGTCCGTTATCATGGACGAATCTCTTGGGTATGCCGAAACGACAAATGATGTTGGTGCGTAGGAATTGAAGAACTGATGAGGTCTTCATTTCGTTGAACGCAAATGCTTCTGACCACTTGGAGAAATAATCCGTTGCGGCGAAGATGAAGCGATGACCTTTGCTTGAAGGGGGAGAGATAGGACCTATGATGTCCATGCCCCATGCTTCAAAAGTCCATGAGATTGCTGTAGGATGCAGCCATTCCGGAGGCATGAGAATGTAATCTCCGTGAACTTGGCATAGCTGGCAGCGTTTGGCAAATTGCATTGCATCAGCAACCATGGTAGGCCAATAGTAACCTAACCTTTTTATCTGATCATAGAGCTTAGGACCTGCCTGATGGGCTCCACAAAGACCAGCATGAACTTCTTTAAGTGTTTCTTCGGCCTCTTGTTGTGACAAGCAGCGTAGAAGTACTCCGTTGAAGGATTTCCTGTAGAGGATTTCTGAAGGAATATCCAAATGAAAGTTTGGGGCTCGCCTTTGTATGCTTACCCGTTCTTTTGGATCTTCAAGTAGGATTCCGAACATAGTGTAATCAATGAACGGATCCCTCCAGTCGCCGATTGAAGGTTGAAGGATAGAGATCCGACTTCCAACCACTCGGTGGCATTCAGCAACTGCTTGGTGTGTGTTAAGAGGAGGGAGGATCCTTCTCTCATTCACTGTAATTTGCATGTTTTCCCCTTCCTGGATCGCCATTGATGCGGCAAGTCCGGCCAGGGCATCTGCACGGATATTTTCACCTCTACGAATGTGGGTGATGTTGCAGATGTCAAACTTTTACAGAAGCGATTGTGCCTTGTTGTAATAAGGCAGCAGATCGGGCTTCCTGACTTCATATTTCTGATTCATCTGGTTGACGATCAGTTGAGAGTCTCCAAAGACTTCCAGCATAGTGATACCGGATTCGATGGCGAGTTCCAATCCTAGGATCAGAGCTTGGTATTCAGCTGCATTGTTTGTGCATGGTTCCAGTAGCGAGAAAGCGTGTGGAATCATGCATTTGTCGGGGCTAACAAAGAGGATGCCAACTCCCGAGATCAGCTTTCTGTTTTCATTTGTCCTGGTTGCACCGTCAAAGTACATGTCCCAGGAGGCATTTGGTGAGGAAGTCTCCACGTTGTAGACAGGTTCGTCTGGGAGATCATCCCTGAGTGGTGAATCTTTAGGCAATGGATGCTCTGCGAGGAAATCTGCTAGAGCTTGGCCTTTGATTGCTTTTTGTGGCACATACCTAATATCAAATTGTGACAAGAGGATGGACCATTTTGCCAGTCGGGCATTGAGAGAACCGGCCTTCGTAACAAGGACCTTCAAGAGGTTGATCCTCGAGACCAGGTAGACTGTGTTGGAAAGCAAGTAGTGACGTAGCTTTTGTACGGCGAACATCACTGCAAGGCATTCTTTTTCGACTGGAGAGTAGCGATGCTCTGCACCTACTAGCATGCGGCTGAGGTAGTATAGAGCAGCTTCTTTTCCCTCACCATTCTCTTGTGCAAGCAAAGCGCCTACAGAATGATCAAGAGCTCTTGTGTACAAGATGAATGGTTTTCCAGTGGCAGGAGCAGCTAACACTGGAGGTTTGGTCAGGTATGACTTGATATCTTGAAATGCGGCTTCGCAGTCGGCATCCCAGACAAAGTCTACACCTTTTTTCATCAATCGAGAGAATGGACGGCATTTCCCCGAAAGATTGGAGATGAACCGTCTGATGTAGGCCAATCTCCCTTGGAGCCCTTTTAGTTCTCTCAAGGTTCTTGGAGAAGGCATTTCTAGAATAGCCTTGACTTTTATGGGGTCAAGTTCTATTCCAGCTTTCCGAACAAGGAATCCGAGAAACTTACCCGACGAGACGCCGAAGAAGCATTTTAGAGGATTCATCCGCAGTTTGTGTTTGCGGAGTCGGAGGAAGACTTCCCGAAGATCTTTGAGATGGTCTTCTTTTCTTCTGCTTTTGACGGCGAGGTCATCAACGTAACATTCGACCGTCTTGTGCTGCATATCTTGGAATATTTTCATCATAGCCCTCTGATATGTGGCACCAGCATTTTTCAGACCAAATGGCATGACAGTGTAGCAATACACGCCAAATGGAGTCCGAAATGAAGTGTGTTTTTCATCCTCGGGATGCATCTTTATCTGATTGTAACCAGAGAAGCCATCCATGAATGTCATTCGCTCGAATCCGCAGGTATTGTCAATCATCACCTCCGGTATGGGGAGCGGGAATTCATCTTTAGGGCAAGCGCCATTCAGGTCTCTATAGTCAATACAGACCCTGATCTGCCCATTTTTCTTTGTCACGGGGACAATGTTGGCCAACCATTCTGGATGTTGTTCCTCACGGATGAAGCCGACACTTTTGAGCTTTTGAACTTCTTGTTCAATTTTATCCATCACATCTGGACGGAATCTTCTTTGGCCTTGTTTGACAGGCTTGACTTCTTCTTGAAGATTGAGTTTGTGGACTGCTACTTTGGGGTCTAAACCAGGCATTTCAGCATAGGACCATGCAAAGCAATCAACAAACTCACGAAGAAAAGCGATATACTCGGGTAACTCATCATCCTTTATATTCTTACTTATGAATACAGGACGTGGGTTATCAGGTGTTCCCAAGTTTATCTTTTGAACAGGATCTTCTGTCGGAAGGTTCGAAGGTGGTTCCTCCACAATATTTTCGGAGGCTTCCAACTCAACGAAACCTTCTGGAGTTTCAACTGCATTAACAGACCAAGGCTCTGTTCCTTTCCATGGATTTTCTTGATTGGTGATCTCCTCAAGGCTTGCTATGAGATAGTCCCAATCGCCTGTTGAGTCTGGTATTTCTTTTGGAGACGAGGGTTCTTCTGGGTCAGGATGCCACAAGTCTGTATTATCGGACGATTCCTCTTTATCATCAGAGAAATCATACCAATTGGATGAGCTTCCTGGATCTTTGTCAGGTAACTCTTTAAAGAGATATCCAGGGAGATCGATGTCTTCATGGACTTGAGATGTTGAGGCTTGGTCGGTAAAACGACTTTTAAGCTTTTGTGTCAACTGTCTCAGAGGAGTGTCGGGATCATACCCTAACCCATATGAAGACTTTTCTACATGACCGTAGAGTCTCCAATCTTCCAGCTGGCTTTTGGTCAAGGCGGGCTCCAATGGCGTGAGAATACCGCGTCTTTCTCCCAAACCGACTGGGTTTTGAGCGTCATAGCCCATTTTCTTCATAATTGCTTGTGCCACAGGACTATATAGAGATAGCTGAGGCATACCTTCATTTTGGAAAGGTTCCAGCATGGAATTTGATGAAGAAGCGTCCGATCTATGGAAGAAGATCGGCCTTTGCTTTGGTGATGTTGCCGGAACAACAAAGGTAGCAGACGTAGGATCTTCTACATCAGCAGGTGTCTCCATCGGAGTGAGAGCAGGCTGAACTTGCTGAGTGTCAGCTTGGCTTGACGATGCATCGTCTTCTGGCTCTGAGTCCGAGTCTGTGTCTTGCATGATAGACACGAGAGAGACAACAAATTTGCCCCCAGGCTTTTGTTTCGCCTTCTTCACTTTAGTCGTGATGACCAAAGGTTTTGAATTCTTGAGGGAGATAACGAAGGGAGATTGACTACTCTCTTCTAATTTGCCGGAGGGTTTGTTTTCTTCCGGTGATTTTTGAGGAGCCTTGCCTTTATCTTTTTGGAGATTTTCAGCAGGGGGTGCTATTTCCTCTTCTTCTTTTTCTCCTTCATACATTTGGGAGTCTGCGAAGTGGACTTCTTTACCTTTGAAGGGTTTCCTGTCCGCAAAGACACGATGTACCATGCCGTCGTCGCCGACGAACTTGATGCATTGATGTAGAGTTGAAGGGACAACACCGTTCTCGTGTATCCAAGGACGTCCGAGAAGGATGTTGTAGCATGAGGGGGTTTTTATTGCATACACAGTGACCTCAGAGATAAGATCACCGATTTGCAATTTGAACCTGATTTTGCCGATAGGCCTTTGAGTGCTCCCATCGTATCCAAAGATAGATACAGATGTGTGGCTTAGCTTGCTGGGTGGGATGCCCAACTCTTCAAGAGCCGAAGTGGAAATAAGGTTGAGTGCAGTGGGTCGATCTGAACTCTATGTATCGGCATTTCTTTGATGTACCCTGTGAAGTACAGGGGTCGGTTGTGCCTTGCTTCGCCAAGTAGGAGGTCTTCCTTAGTAAAGGCGATGGTTGCACTGGCTGCCTTTTGAACCGAGAGGCATTGGATGCATGATCCCTCAGTTTTCTTTTTTTTTTTTCTTTTAAGGAAGTTTCAGAGTTTTTGACCCGGTAGTCCATTTCAATTTGGAGGACTTGCGGGGCATGTTTGTCGACATCCTCATTCAGTTTTTGTAATTCTGAGATGAGATTATCACGAGTGCGTGGAGACATTCGTAATAAATCCAGGATGTGAAGACGTGCAGGTATGTGTTTGAAGTGCTCAACCAAGTCATACTTGAAAGCCTCCTTAGGGCCTGCATGTTCATCATTGTTGCCACTGGGGGCGCTTACAACATCTTTTTCCGAAGGATTTACATAAGTAAAGGAAGATTGGTTGTAATTTTTGTGGTAGTCCCGGCCCGAACGGGTGCCTCTACCAACTTCGAGAGCTTCTTGAGAAGGATCTTCGTTTGGAAGATTGTCTTCAGGATCAAGAGGCTGTCGTTTTTCATCTACTGGGGATGTATCTGCAGCAGAGTTGCCATCCTCAGTGATTGTGTTGCACGGAGCATTTTCCGGGAGCAAGTCCTGAACAGCATCCAGCAGCTTTTCTTCTTCGTTGACCCATCCATCACCCCAAGTTGGGTTTTCTTCATGATGATGAGTCGGGAAGAATGTGTATCCTGAAGTCACAGTCTCAGGAGAAGAAACCTGAGAGGGTGTCATCTCTGTGAAAGTCACGTGAGACGAGGTAGCTCCAGAGGATACATTGCTAGGCGTCGTCGGAGTGTAGGTAATCTCATCAGACGACGCTTCAGAAGAGCTATAGTCCTGATATATTACATTACAGGAAGCTCTGATAGGAGATGTTGCCTGCTCGGAGTCAGACTCATCCTCAGATGTAAGAGGATCATCTATCCAGCAATGTTCTCCATTTTCAGGAGTTGAGGGAGGAGGTACCTGATGAGCTTCAGGGACTTCCGGCTCTGGATTGTGAGGAATCTCGTTGACGCGGTCTTGCTCTTGTTCTAGAGCGAGACGCTGCAAGATCCTTGCATATTCTTCAAGATCAGGCATGGGAGCCAGATCCTCTTCTTCGTCTTCTCCGTGTGGCTCAACATAGTTGATTTCCACTGGAGCAATGACAGATGCTGGGTTAACAGCATCTTCTTGTGCCGCCTCTTGGTCTTCTTCATCATCAGACCAGGATCCTTGTGGTTGCAAGGGGTTATACCAGATTACTGGCATAAGGTGAGTTTCAGGAACCCATTCTTCATCGGAGAGATATTCTCCTGTTTCAAGAGATTCCTCCCACTCATCGGTGTAGTTGGGCTCGAATCCATCGTCGGTGTCGCTAGACTCGTATCCATCAATGGAGAATCCAACTACCGAGTTGCAAGAGTATAATGCCCCCTGCATGGCTTCTTTTTTGAATTGAGGTGGCATGAAATCACTGAGAGTGAAGTTTCTTACCGCCTTTGAAGTCTCTGGAAGGGACGTTTTTATTGCCCCGAGTGAAGTGGTAGAGGAGGCCTCTGCCTTTTCATGGACTTCTTGTTTTGGCTGGGTCTTCTCTTGCCGTTTGAGCCTGAGGAGATGTTTCCTAGCCTGCCTTCGCTGTTGAGCTGTCGGCTTTGTTTTTACGATCTCCCAGTTTTCATCTTCCAAGAGATCGGGATGTACCCATATGGGTTGTCCGTCTGGTGTCGGGTAAGGAACCAACACTTCGGACGTTTGAATTCTTTTTATCACCTTGAAGGAAGTAGTGATCTTCTTCTTCGGTGATTTTGGTGTTTGTCCACATGACACCATGTTGACGGAGGCAGGGCCATAATTTTTGTCAAAGGTGATGACTCCGTTTTTCCACATCTCGTTTATCTTCTCTCTCACAACAAAGCATTGATTGAGAGGATGCGAGACCATCTGGTGGTATGGACAGTACCGAGGATCATTGGTTTTGCCAACGTCTCCAGGTCTTTTGGGCTCTGGCAAAATGAGTTTGCCATTTGCTAGGAGAGCCTCAAAGATTTCTTCGACGTCTTCATCGAACGGATATTTCTTTTCTACTCGCTCTTTGAAGGCATCAGAGAGTTCAGGTCTCTTACCTGCAGCTCTATTTTCAGCTTTCTTTGGTTGCTGAGGAGCTGACTTAGTCTGCACATTGAGAACCTCCTTCTTCTTTGGTTTAGAGGTCGCAACAGCAGTCGGCTCTTTCTTTGATGATTTCTGACTGTTGAGGTCTTTGATCACCGTTTCAGCTTCCATGGAAGCTTCCAGGAGTTCCCCCAAGTTCTTTGATTTATTGCCGATGATCATGGAGCGGATTTTAGCTCTCATGTTGTTTCGGTAGATGTCGACTAGCGACGCTTATGGCAGTACATCTAAGCATTTGTACGCCATTGCTTTCCACTTGTGAATGAAGTCATAAGTTGACTCATTCTCTCCTTGTTTTAGGCTGCAGAGCTGAGCCATAGTAACAGGATGATCCTCACCTTGGAAGTGGGTCAGGAAGCGTGTCTCCAGCATAACCCAGTTCTGAATGGAGTTCTCCGGCAGAGTGGAGTACCAATCGAAGGCCGTACCTTTTAGGGTACTTGCAAAGAGACGGATCTTGAGTGCATCTTGATCCGCGATAGCTCCCGTCAAGATCTTGAAGTGGATGACGTGCTGTCTGGCTGATCCTTTCCCCGTATATGTTTGGAGAGTAGGATGCTTGAATTTTGTGGGGAACGGGACCGAGTCCATCCATAAAGGATATGGTGGCTTGATCCCATGCTCTTTGAGAATATCCTCTTCTTTTGCTTTGGCGAGGATACTGTCTACGTCCTTTTTGGTAAGGGCGCGTGACTCATTTTCTTCTCCATTTTCCTCGTTATTGCCATGATTCGGAGGAGGCTCATTGTTCACCTGATTTTGGACGACAAGGAGAAGGTTTTCCATCAGAGTTTCAATCCTCTGCTGGCCTTGTTCCAACTGCTGGATGCGTGTGAGCGCATCATCTCGAGGTGGATTCTGAGGTGGCGGCTCAGAACTTGTAGCCAAGACGTTCATCCCTCGGGATTCGAATGAAGAAATCGTCCTGGTGACCGAGCTGGGGCTCATTCTTTTTGATGAAGAGCTTGATGAAGGATTACTCTCCCGTCCTTGGCTGGAAGGGGCAGGAGATTCTTCGGGATGTCTTTGTGTCCTGGTGATGCTACGGGTCACCAGACGTCGGACATGGATTTTTGATGCTGACCTTTGGCGTCTTCTGGTTTTTCCAACCATATGGACGGCAGCAACTTGGTCGGGTCTTTCTTTTTCGACCCATTTGCGGGAGACTTGAAGTGTAGGAGGCTGGGTCCTTTGCTTCTCTAGTCTCTTTTGTCGATATGACGCACGGCGGCGTGCTCGACGAGCGATTTGAGCTTTGGTCAGCTCTGGCTGGGCTCTGACGATGAAGGATGTGCTCCCTCGGGCGCAGCAGCCGAGCTTGTCTTCTTTGTGGTTGGGCAAGGACAGGATGCGGACCCGGTCCTTTGCCTGTTGCAGCGAAGCTTTAAACTTTTCGAGTTCGGCCCCTGTAGAGATAAAGGGTCGAACTGAAGGGGTGTAGGCCCTGGCAGGTGCTTGTAGAGGCCTGGTGATGCATGATCTGATTTTGGGCCTGTAGGAACAAGCCGGCTCATGCTGGGTTGACTTGGGAGTCAGGATGGAGATGGGTCTCTCCTCTTTCATGTAGGCAAGAGGGTAGAACTGGTTCTCTTTGAGTGGGGCCAGGTATGCTGGCTTGGTGGAAATTTGAGACCTCCTTTGTTTTGGGGAAGGTCTTGGAGACCAAGTCTTGGGATAGACCTGGTTGTTTGTGGGTCGAGGCTTCGCGGGGGCGCCGCGGGCTTCGGGCTTTTGGGCTTTCGCCTTTGGTGTCACGAGAGTGACACGTTGAGAGGCGATCTTCTGCTTTTTGGCAGGAGCAGCTTGTTCTTCGGGAAGTGGGAATGGTCCCAGTGTCCCGAAGACGATGGTCCGGGGAGTCGAGGTCGACCCTGAGTTCAGAGAGTTGCCGAGGGAGTTGACGCTTCGGCTGCTGGCGGGGCGCTTGTAAGTGCGCTCGGTTTGCTTCTGTTGAAGCATGAGTTGGTGCTTGTTCTCATCGAAGATAATGGTTAAGGCTGCCATTGTTAGTTTCGAAAAAGTTCTGAAACAAGACCACATCCATTAGTAATCACAAGAATATAATGATCATAAATGGGAATTTCTATGGTTGTCTTTTCAAATCGCTTAAGGGATATGACCCAAGCGACATGAAGAAGGCAAAAAGCCATAGATGGTACAATTGTTCTGACAGCAAGTATGGTGAGCCCAGAATGAGCGTTCCAGTGACTGCTAGAAGCAATTGTAAACCTAAATTCGACTTATCGAGAAGCAGGGCTTGCTCGAGATAAGAAGAATAAGAGGTAGGAGTTACAAATGTGCCGGTCACAGATACAGTAGACCCTGAAAGGGCGTACCAGTACTGCTATGCACAAATGTTGGAGATCGCATCCATGAGATGGGATTCTTTGTTTTGAAATGTCAGAAATGGATTCGTCAAAGAGAGCAGGTGGCATTCCGATTCAAATACGGGCTCAACGATTTCCGCGAGCGCCAGTACTCAGAAGGGAAGAGACCACAATTTCTCGAATCTGAATCCAAAAGTGACGAGTTTTTGGAGATTTTTTTTTTTTTTTGAAATGATTTTTTTTTAATTTTATTATTTTTATTTTTTTATTATATTTTTTTTAAAAATATATTTTTATTTATTTTTTTTATTTTATTTTTTTTTGAAAATTTTTGTTTTTTTTTTTAAGATTTTTTTTTTGAAATTTTTTTTTATTTTTTTTTTAATTTTTTTAAGATTTAAAGACGAGAGAGTACACATAGGCCTCCTAACCCGATCTTATGAAACCTCAATTGATAGAATTGCCCCCAGGTAAGGGTAGGATTACTTAATGAACCCGTTTGGAGGACCCTTGCCTAGAACAGTCAAGCTGTCTCCACACTCTGGACAAGGCTTTTCTTGAATCAATCGTGATCAAAGAACGCAATTGGTTTAACCTTAGTGGTCTATGTCCTTCTTTATAAAAATCCCAAATAGACTCATCGAAGAGAAACGATGGCCCAAAACCTTAGTCGAACGGGCTCAACATTTCTGCAAGCACCAAAGAACGATAGGATAGGATCAAAGTTTCTCAATTTTGAATCCAAACTAAGAAAACTAATTTTTTTTATTTTTATTTTTATTTATTTTTTTTTTTTAATTTTTTTTTTTTTAAATCTCTAATGAACTCATCGAAGAGAAACGATGGTCCAAAACCTTAGTCGAACGGGCTCAACATTTCTGCAAGCACCAAAGAACGATAGGATAGGATCAAGGTTTCTCAATTTTGAATTCAAACTAAGAAAACTGATTTTTTTTTATTTATTTATTTTTTATTTTTTTTTTGAAATCTCTAATGAACTCATCGAAGAGAAACGATGGCCCAAAACCTTAGTCGAACGGGCTCAACATTTCTGCAAGCACCAAAGAACGATAGGATAGGATCAAGGTTTCTCAATTTTGAATCCAAACTAAGAAAACTGATTTTTTTTTTTGAAATCTCTAATGAACTCATCGAAGAGAAACGATGGCCCAAAACCTTAGTCGAACGGGCTCAACATTTCTGCAAGCACCAAAGAACGATAGGATAGGATCGAAGTTTCTCAATTTTGAATTCAAACTAAGAAAACTGATTATTTTTTTTTTGATTTTTTTTTTGCAAAGAGAAAGAGTGGAAACAAACTTAAAGAAGTAGAAATTTCCAAAAAATCCCATCTCATGTTTTTTGGGTGCAAAATCCAACATAGGCTACCAGCTAGAAAGTAGCCAAGGAATCCGGAAAAGAAGTATAAGCATAGAGCAAAAAGTATGATATGCAAATATTTCATTTCCAAGCACCGTGTACTCAAATGAACGAGTCCCACCGGGTGTGCCAGCTTGATGGAACGCGCTCCGAGGCGCCGTTGGGGCGGCTACCGGGGTCGGCGGAACGTGGGAGTCCGTCGGGTCCGGCTCTTTCGCGCCCTGGCGGGCCCTGAAGCGTGCATCAACATTTCTTTTGTGTGGGTGTGCCAGATTTTCTATTTTACTTGGAATTGCAAGTGGTCATCCGGAGATCAACCTTCGCAAGTAAAAAGGAAATCAACTTCTTTCAAGTTTTCCATTGCACAAATATTTAAGAAAAGAGACATTTTCTTGGTTTGCCGTGAAAGGCGATTTTGTTTGGCATTTATAGCCGATTTTGGCGTTTATAGCCGATTTACAATTCTCATCAATAATGAAAGACAAGAGTTGTGATTTTTGTCTCTTTTAGAAAAATACAAACTACAATGAAAAGCAAGAAAAGGAAGATCTAACTTTTCAGGAGATTGTGGGGGACTCGTTCAGATTGACGGTCGCAAGCCATGTATGGGCTTCGCCATCATCCATGCAGATGAGAACAGAAGATGCTCTTGATTCGCTTGGCTTGGCTATAACCTCAGGTTTTTAGAGGACAAAGACCAAGAGAAGGTCCTATGTCCAATAAAAAGCTAAGTAGACGGGCTGAAAAGCCATGTCTAAGCCATTGGAGGCAGCGGGAGAAGGCAAGGACCTTGGGGGGGGTGCCCCCCAAGGGACTTTTGTCACCTTGTAGTGGTGGCCGGTGCAGAACTTCAGCAGAGTTTTTCTCTCTTTTTCTTTCTCTCAGATCTCTTTCTGATCTTTTTTTTCTGATCCTCTGATTTTCTCCTCTTTTTTCTGATCCCAATTTCAATGGAATGCTCTCCTATTTATAGGCTTTTGGTAGCCATTTAGGAGGGTTTATGAGACTTAATGGCTTTAATGGAAGGAGTTACAAGATTTATTTCTTGATTTTGTAACTCCTTTTTCCTTGAATCTGATTGGCCAATGGAGATTAAGGGTTTTTAATCACCTTAATTACCATAATGGGAGGAGTTTCATGGTTTAAATGCCATGAATCAATTGACTTGTAACTCCCAAATGCTTGCTTCTGATTGGGCCGTCCAAAGAAATGAATTAATGACTATAATAAAGCTAGTCAATTAACCACATTAATTGGTCGCCGAGCAGTCGAAGAGTCGCGGGCCGTGCCGTGTCTTCTGGAATTCTTCTGGCGATGATCATCGATGGATCTACATGCTGATCGACATCGGATGAACATGTAACTTCAGACATTGATAGCTAAGAGCGGGCCGGTGACATCTGTCTTGTCGATTTCACGATCGGTCGGATAGAAAGTGCACTTTCTTGGTCAGCCGGTTGGCGATCTTGAAGCGATCAATGATGATTTTATGATTTTGACGGCGGATCCGAGATGTCGTCGGATATGAGTCAATTTAAAGCACTAAAAATCACATTTTCAGGAAACCACAGGGGCCAAAGTGAGCGAAACGCGAAAAAAGACGGAAAAACGGGTCACCGGCGGAAAATCGGGTGACCCGGACCTCCATGGTCGCCGGCGACCATGGACCGGCGACCATGGGCCATGGTCGCAGGGGCCTGCGACCATGGGCCACGGTCGCAGGGGTCTGCGACCCTGGGGGATTTTTCCCCTTCGGAGCCCGTTTTGCGGTCGTTTTGAGGTCTTTTTCGTCGCCGTTTTCTTCTGTATTTTTCTTGACATTTCTTCTCATTTATTGGCTTGATTTCCCTGCAGAAAACTTGATGAGAATCCTTGCATTTTTAGAGTGCAAAGTTTCCAATTTTCCGGGAAAGCCGAAGACTTTGTCGCGTAGAGCTGCTGATTTTCCGCCAGAAGCTGAAACTTGGTCAAACGATGTCGGAATGACCTGAAATTTGAGGTGAAGCCTCCTGAGCAATAAATAAGACCAACCATAGGCTTTTGTTTGAGTTTCAAAGCCGTTTGGGGTCCCGTCGATGCTTCACTTGATTTTGCTGCGGGGAAAATGCCGAGCTTTGATATGTGGTCAAACGATGTCCGATTGACCTGAAATTTGACGGGGAGCCTATTGGAGTCATTTTGAGACGTTCCATGGGCTCCATTTTGGATGTCATGGTCCCGGGTTGCTCCGCCGCCGGTAGGCTTGATTTTCTCTCGGAGCATCGAAACCTGGTCAAACGTTGTCGGAATGACCTGAAATTCGACGTGCAGCCTTTTGGAAGCATGTTGAAGCCACTCATGCACTTGGTTTGATGAGCGAAGACTTCGGCGGTTCCCGCCGCCGGGAGGCTTGATTTTGCTGCTCGAGCATTGATGGAGGGTCAAACGTTGTCGGTTTGACTTGAAATTTGGCATAGAGCCCTTTTGAGACATGCTGGAGTCATCTGTAGGCTTTGATCGAAGTTTTGACGTCTCCGATGATGTCGCCGCCGGGAGCTCCCGTTTAGCTGTCGGAGAAGTGAAGTTAGGCCAAATGTTGTCGAAATGGCCCGAAACTTCATGTGTACTCTTCTCTTGGCTATCTTGAAGGATCTTGCAGTTTTTGTTTGATTCTGACAAGATTTGAATTTTTGGAGAAATTGCATTGCCTATTTATGGCAGGTTGCGACTCCATGCAGCTTTCTTGATGTTGAAGAGGCAAAGTGACATTTTTGGTGTCAACACTCATCTGCACCATACCTTCAGTATGCAAGGAAGGTGTTGAAGACTGTCTTGAGCTCATGGGCTGAGACTCTTTCTTCAGGTCATTTGGAAGCTGGTTTTGGCATGATCAAGCATGTGCAGGACATCCTCGCTGATAGCAAAGAAGTCGGTCTAGACATCGCAAGCGCCAAGGATTTTGTTAAGGAAATCATCACCTTGGAGAACCAATGGACTGAGACCAAGAGTTTCCCAGATGGTGACTTCTTTGATGAGATGTTCATAAAACCTTCCAGCAAAGTCAAAGCTGAGCTGACTGAGGTCACGAAGACTCGGAGGCAGATCGTTCGGGAGAAGACCGTTACCGAGTTATCCATCATGGGGCTGAAGTAAGACTTGAACCGTCTTGATAAAGAGGTTGTCGAGGCTAGGCAGCATCTTAAGCTTTTGGACGAAGAAGCTGCTGCCAAATGGACTGCCATTGTGGAAGCTCGTGACAAGGAGGGGACTCTCATTCGCCAGGTTGAGAAAGCTGAAGGTAATGTCCGGAGGAAGACTTAGGAGCATGAGCAGTGGCAGGTCCTCTGGGAAGAACTTCCTCGTGCTGCAGATGGTTCGCGACATTCGGCCGCGTTTTATGGGGACATTTTGAAGAAGCGTGGCCTAAAAACTTTGGAGGTCAAGGCCAAGGGTCTGCTTGAGGAGTTGAATCTTTGGTTGAAAACCATGTCGGATTGAGCTCCTGGGTTATAACAAACTCTTTTTCCTTCTCTTTTTTTTTGGTGCCTCCATATATAAACAGTTTTGGTACTATATTTTTTGTATCCCATTCTTTTCACTTAAATCATTTTTTTTTATGAAAACAAATTTGAGCAAAAGTTGATGGGAATGTTTGTTTAAGAATTTGATCAAAAGGTTGTCATTTTGTGAAAATCTTTTGTCAAAGGGTTGTTTTGGGCATGAAAGCCAATTTTGTGGAGAAAAGCCTGTTTTTTTATGGTTTGAAAACCGAAATTTTGGATGGCATGAAAGCCTAATTTTGTCTGTGGCATGGGAGCCAAATTTGTTTGTGGCATGAGAGCCAAAGTTTTTTGGATGGCGTCAAAGCCGAATTTTGGAATGGCATAGAAGCCGAATTTCATTTTGTGGCATGGGAGCCAAATTTTGTTTGTGGCACGAGAGCCAAAAATTTTGTTTGTGGCATGAAAGCCAAAGTTTTTTAGATGGCGTGAAAGCCAAAGTTTTTTTATTTGTGGCATGAGAGCCAAAGTTTTTGGATGGCGTGAAAGCCGATTTTTGGAATGGCATAGGAGCCGAATTTTAAGATGGCATGAAAGCCGATTTTGGCATTTATAGCCGAAATTTTCTTTTTTTTTTTTTGTTTTGGCATTTATAGCCGACTTTTGGCGTTTATAGCCGGATTTAGCGTTTGTAGCCGAATTTTGTTTTGTTTTGGCATAAGAGCCAGATTTTTGAAAACTAAGTTTTTGTTTTGTTGGTATGAAAGCCGATTTTGGCGTTTAAAGCCGAATTTTTTTTTTGTTTGTTTTGGCATTTATAGTCCAATTTTGGCGTTTATAGACGGATTTTGGCGTTTATAGCCTGATCTTGGCGCTTATAGCCGAGTTTTGGCGTTTATAACCGAATTTTGGCGTTTATAGCCGAATTTTGTTTTTCAAAATGCAGGTATCAACTAAATGTCGCCTCCCCGCTGAATGGTCTTACAAGTATCGATGGAATGTCACTTCCTTGCTCATTTGGTTTGCGAGCATTGATGGAATGTCACTTCCTCGCGGGCTGGGTTTTGCGAGTATCGATGGAATGTCGCTTCCTCGCGAATTGGGGTGCAAGTATCGACTAAGCGTCCTTCCCTGCTTTTCCCAAAACTTTTGGTTTTCATGGGTACTGACTTGGTGTCGTTTCCCCGCGATTTTTGAAATTTGAGGTTTTTTCGAACCATTTGAAATTTGGGTTGTGGATAGCAACTGGTACATTGCTTCTCCACGATTTTTGAAATTTGGGTTGTGGATATCAACTGGTTTGTTGCTTCTCCATGATTTTTGAAATTTGGGTTGTGGATATCAACCGGTATGTTGATTCTCCACGATTTTTGAAATTTGGGTTGTGGATATCAACTGGTTTGTTGCTTCTCCACTATTTTTGAAATTTGAGTTGTGGATATCAACTGGTATGTTGCTTCTCCACGATTTTTGAAATTTGGGTTGTGGATATCAACTGGTACGTTGCTTCTCCACGATTTTTGAAATTTGAGTTGTGGATATCAACTGGTATGTTGCTTCTCCACGATTTTTGAAATTTGGGTTGTGGATATCAGCTGGTACGTTGCTTCTCCGCGATTTTTGAAATTTGCAAGTATCGAATGGGATTCGCTTCCTTGCGATTTTTGGGTTTTGCGAGTATCGACTAAGTGTCGCTTCCCTGCGGTTTCTAAAAAAGCCATTTTTTTTGTTCAGAGACACAAGGGTCATAAATTTTGGCTTAAAACCATTTTGGTTGTAAAAGCCAAGGCAGACTAGGGTGAAAATTCCTGAGTCCTGGTTTTTGTTTCAAACCATGAATTTTGGGTTCAATGATCGAAAATTTTGGTCAAATCCGGGAAGAGGCTCCTAAACTTGGATTTTGGATTTGATTTTTTTTTTAACAATGAAACGATGAAAGCAAGCATTGTTTTGAAAGAGTTTTTTTTTTTTTGGAAACCTCAACATAAAGATGAAAATTTCAAAAGGGGTGGGTTTGACGAGCAAGTACCTTGGAAATAGGCTTTGGCCATGTAGATATTGATTTGACCCGTTTGAGGAAGTCTTCAAGGGTAGTACCGCTTCAAGAACTTACCATTGATGGGCAGCATACATCTGTCCCCTTCCATGTTTAGAAGAGCGTATGCGCCATTGGAGAAGACTTTGTCGATGACGAAGAGTCCCTCCCATTTTGGTTCAAATTTGCCTTTGGATTTGTGGGCAAAGACTATGGGTCTTTTTACTGCAAGAACCAAGTCACCCGTTTTGTAGGCGCGTTGACCTTCTTGTCGAAAGATACTGCCATGAGTGCTTGGTACAACTCAATGCTTTGTAGAGCTTCAAGTCGTCTTTCATCGAGATTATCCAGCTCTTGGAGTCTCAATTTGACATTGCTTTCTTGCGTCATGTCATTTTGCAAAGATACCCTTAAGGAAGGAATTTGTACTTCCAAAGGGACAACACCTTCGCATCCATAGACCAAAGAGAATGGTGTGCTATAGGTTGGTCCTCGAACGGTGGTTCGATAGGCCCACAAGGCTTCTGGTAGTCCGTTCGCTGCTGGATTATATGGAGTCGAAGGACAACTTTGGATTTTGTACTTGTCGCAAAACTTGTAGAATCTGTGATCTCGGAATTGTGGTCCGTTATCATGGACGAATCTTTTAGGTATGCCGAAGCGACAAATAATGTTGGTGCGCAAGAACTGAAGGACTGATGAAGTCTTCATTTCGCTGAGCGCAAATGCTTCTGACCACTTGGAGAAATAATCCGTAGCGGCGAAGATGAAGTGATGACCTTTGTTTGATGGGGGAGAAATAGGACCTACGATGTCCATACCCCAGGGTTCGAAAGGCCATGAGATTGCTGTTGGATGTAGCCATTCTGGAGGCATGTGGACATAATCTCCGTGAATCTGGCATTTTTTGCAGCGCTTGGCAAATTGCATTGCATCGCTACCATGGTAGGCCAATAATAACCTAGCCTTTTTATCTGGTTGTAGAGCTTAGGGCCAGCCTGATGGGCTCCACAAAGACCAGCATGTACTTCTTTGAAAGTTTCCTCAGCCTCTTGTTGTGACAAGCAGCGTAGGAGTACTCCGTTGAAGGATTTTCTGTAAAGTGCTTTTGAAGGTATATCCAAATGAAAGTTCGGGGTTCGTCTTTGGATGCTTACCCGCTCTTTTGGATCTTCAGGTAGGATTCCGAACATGATGTAATCAATGAACGGATCTCTCCAGTCGCCAATTGGAGGTTTGAGGATGGACATCCGACTTCCAACCACTTGGTGGCATTCAGCAACTGCTTGGTGTGTGTTGAGAGGAGAGAGAATCCTTCTTTGACACACTGTGATTTGCATGTTTTCCCCTTCTTAGATTGCCATGGATGCGGCAAGTCCGGCCAAGGCATCTGCACGGATGTTTTCACCTCTGAGGATGTGGGTGATATGACAGATGTTGAATTTTTGTCGAAGCGATTGCGCCTTATTGTAGTAAGGTAGCAAATCAGGCTTCCTGACTTCATATTTCAGATTCATCCGGTTGACGATCAGTTGAGAGTCCCCAAAAGCTTCCAGCATGGTGATGCCGGATTCGAGGGCGAGTTCCAATCCTACAATCAAGACTTGGTACTTAGCTGCATTGTTTGAACATGGTTCCAGTAGTGAGAAGGCGTGTGGGATCATGTATTTGTCGGGACTGACAAAGAGGATGCCAATTCCCGATATTTGCTTTCCCTTTTCATTTGTCCTGGTTGCACCGTCAAAGTATATGTCCTAGGAAGCATTTAATAAGGAAGTTTCCACGTTGTAGACAAATTCGTCTTGGAGATCATCCCTGAGTGGAGAACCTTTAGGCAATGGATGCTCTGCAAGGAAGTCTGCTAGAGCTTGTCCTTTGATTGCTTTTTGTGGCACATACCTAATATCAAACTGTGATAGAAGAATAGACCATTTTGCCAGTCGGGCATTGAGAGAACCTGCTTTTGTGACAAGGACCTTTAGGAGGTTATCCTCGAAATCAGGTAGACTGTGTTCGACAGCAGATAGTGACGTAGCTTTTGTACAGCGAACATTACTGCAAGGCATTCTTTTTCGACTGGGGAGTAGCGATGCTCCGCACCTACCATCATGCGGCTAAGGTAATATAGAGCAGCTTCTTTTCTGTCGTCGTTTTCTTGTGATAGCAGAGCACCCAAAGAGTGGTCGAGAGCCCTTGTGTACAAGATAAATGGTTTTCCAGTTGTGGGGGCAGTCAGCACTGGAGGTTTGGTGAGGTATGCTTTGATGTCATGAAATGCATTTTGACATTCAGCATCCCAGACAGAGTCTACCCCTTACTTCATCAAGCGAGAGAATGTACGGCATTTCCCTGATAGATTGGAGATGAACCGTCGAATGTAGGCCAGCCTTCCTTAAAGCCCTTTTAATTCTCTTAGGGTTCTGGGAGATGGCATTTCGAGGATAGCCTTGACTTTGGTAGGGTCAAGTTCTATTCCAGCTTTCCGTACTATGAATTCGGGAAACTTATTGTTGACACCAAAAATGTCACTTTGCCTCTTCAACATCAAGAAAGCTGCATGAAGTCGCAACCTGCCATAAATAGGCAATGTAACTTCTCCAAAAATCAAATCTTGTCAGAATCAAAACAAAAACTACAAGATCCTTCAAGACAGCCAAGGGAGGAGTACACAAGGAGTTTCGGGCCATTTCAGAATCATTTGGCCTAACTTCGCTTCTCCGACAGCTAAATTGGCGCTCCCGGCGGCGACATCATCGAAGACGTCAAAACTTCGATCAGAGCCTACGGATGACTCCAGCATGTCTCAAAAGGGCTCCATGCCAAATTTCAAGTCAAACCGACAACGTTTGACCCTCCATCAATGTTCGAGCAGCAAAATCAAGCCTCCCGGCGGCGGGAACCACCGAAGCCTTCGCTCATCAAACCAAGTGCATTAGTGGCTTCAACATGCTTCCAAAAGGCTGCACGTCAAATTTCAGGTCATTCCGACAACGTTTGACTAGGTTTCGATGCTCCGAGAGAAAATCAAGCCTACCGGCGGCGGAGCAACCCGGGACCATGACATCCAAAACGGAGCCCATGGAACGTCTCAAAATGACTCCAATAGCCTCCCCGTCAAATTTCATGTCAATCGGACATCGTTTGGCCACATATCAAAGCTCGGCATTTTCCCCGCAGCAAAATCAAGTGAAGCATTGACGGGACCCCAAACAGCTTCAAATCTCAAACAAAAGCCTATGGTTGGTCTTATTTATTGCTCAGGAGGCCCCACCTCAAATTTCAGGTCATTCCGACATCGTTTGACCAAGTTTCAGCTTCTGGCGGAAAATCAGCAGCTCTATGCGACAAAGTCTTCGGCTTTCCCGAAAAATTGGAAACTTTGCACTCTAAAAATGCAAGGATTCTCATCAGGTTTTCTACAGGGAAATAAAGCCAATAAATGAGAGGAAATGTCAGGAAAAATACAGAAGAAAACGGCGACGAAAAAGACCGCAAAACGGACCAAAAAGGGGAGAAAGACCCCCAAGGTCGCCGGCCCATGGTCGCCGGCGACCATGGAAGTCCGGGTCACTGGATTTTTCGCCGGTGACCCGTTTTTCCGTCCCTTTTCGCGTTTCGCGCACTTTGGCCCTTGTGGTTTCCTAAAAATGTGATTTTTAATGCTTGAAATTGACTCATATCCGACGATGTCTCAGATCCGCCGTCAAAAGCATAAAATCATCATTGATCGCTCCAAGATCGCCGACCGATTGACCTAAAAAGTGCTCTTTCTGTCCGACCGATCGAGAAATCGACAAGACAGATGTCACCGGCCTGCTGTTAGCTATCAATGTTTGAAGTTACATGTTCATCCGATGTCGATCAGCATGAAGATCCATCGATGATCATCGCCAGAAGAATTTCAAAAGACGCGGCGCGGCCCGCGACTCTTCGACTGCTCGGCGACCAATTAATGCAGTTAATTGACTAGCTTTATTGCAGTCATTAATTCATTTCTTTGGACGGCCCAATCAGAAGCAAGCATCCAGGAGTTACAAATCAATTAAGTCATGGCATTCAAGCCTTGAAACTCCTCCCATTATGGTAATTAAGGTGATTAAAAGCCCTTAATCTCCATCGGCCAATCAGATTCAAGGAAAAAGGAGTTACAAAATCAAGAAATAAATCTTGTAACTCCTCCCATTAAAGCCATTAAAGCCCATAAAAGCTCTCCTAAATGGCTACCAAAAGCCTATAAATAGGAGAGCATTCCATTGAAATCCTGATCGGAAAAAGACGAACGGAAAACCGAAGATCGAAAGGTGCAGAGAATCCCGAATTCCAGACAGACAGAGTCTAGAGAAAGAGAGAAAATTCTGCAGAAATTCTACAGCAAGCACCACTACAAGGTGACAAAAAGTCCCTTGGGGGGTACTCCCCCCCAAGGTCCTTGCCTTCTCCCGTTGCCTCCAATGGCTTAGACATGGCTTTTCAGCCCGTCTACTTAGCTTTTTATTGGACATAGGACCTCCTCTTGGTCTTTGTCCTCTAAAAATCTGAGGTTATAGCCAAGCCAAGCGAATCAAGAGCATCATCTGTTCTCATCTGCATGGATGATGGCGAAGTCCACACATGGCTTGCGACCGTCAATCTGAACGAGTCCCCCACAATCTCCTGAAAAGTTAGATCCTCCTTTTCTTGCTTTTCATTGTAGTTTGTATTTTTCTAAAAGAGACAAAAATCACAACTCTTGTATTTCATTATTGATGAGAATTGTAAATCGGCTATAAACGCCAAAATCGGCTATAAATGCCAAACAAAATTGCCTTTCACGGCAAACCAAGAAAATGTCTCTTTTCTTAAATATTTGTGCAATGGAAAACTTGAAAGAAGTTGATTTCCTTTTTACTTGCAAAGGTTGATCTCCGGATTACCACTTGCAATTCCAAGTAAAATAGAAAATCTGGCACACCCACACAAAGAAATGTTGATGCACGCTTCAGCCCCCCGGGCGTGAAAGGGCCGGACGCGACGGACTCCCACGTCCGCCGACCCCGGTAGCACCCTCGGCATTGGAGCGCGTTCCATCAAGCCGGCACACTCGGTGGGACTCATTCATTTGAGAACACGGTGCTCGGAAATGAAATATTTGCATATCATACTTTTTGCTCTATGCTTATACTTCTTTTCCGGATTCCTTGGCTACTTTCTAGCTGGTAGCCTATGTTGGATTTTGCATCCTAAAAAAAATGAGATGGGATTTTTTGGAAATTTCTATTTCTTTGAGTTTGTTTCCACTCTTTCTCTTTTCAAAAAAGCCAAAAAAAAATCAGTTTTCTTAGTTTGAATTCAAAATTAAGAAACTTTGATCCTATCCTATCGTTCTTTGGTGCTTGCAGAAATGTTGAGCCCGTTCGACTAAGGTTTTGGGCCATCGTTTCTCTTCGATGAGTTCATTAGAGATTTCAAAAAAAAATTAATAAAAAATCAAAAAAAAATCAAATTTCTCGTTTTGGATTCAAAATTGAGAAACTTTGATCCTTTCTCTTCTGGGCATGTGTGCTCGCGGAAATCGTTGAGCCCGTGTTCGGATCGGGGATTGGGCCATCGTTTCTCTTCGATGAGTCTGTCAGGGATCTAAAAAAAAAATTAAATAAATAAATAAAAAGAAAGACATAGACCACTAAGGTTAAACCAATTGCGTTCTTTGATCACGATTGATTCAAGAAAAGCCTTGTCCAGAGTGTGGAGACAGCTTGACTGTTCTAGGCAAGGGTCTTCCAAACGGGTTCATTAAGTAATCCTACCCTTACCTGGGGGCAATTCTATCAATTGAGGTTTCATAAGACCGGGTTAGGAGGCCTATGTGTACTCTCTCGTCTTTAAATCTTAAAAAAAAATTAAAAAAAATCAAAATAAAAAAAAATAAAAAAAAAGATTTAAAAAAAAAATCTTAAAATAAAAAAAAATCTTCAAAAAAATAAAAATAAATAATCTTAAAAAAAAACATATTTTTTTTAAAAAAAATATAATAAAAAAATAATAAAATAAAAAAAATCATTTCAAAAACTCGTCACTTTTGATTTCAGATCTGAGAAATTTTGGTTTCTTCTTTTCTGAGCACTGGCGCTCGCGGAAATCGCCGAGACCGTGTTCAGATTGGAATACCATTTGCTCTCCTTGATGGAACCAATCTTGACATTTCAAAAAAAAAACTCGTCACTTTTGGATTCAGATTCGAGAAATTGTGGTCTCTTTCCTTATGAGTACTGGCACTCGCGGAAATCGTTGAGCCCGTATTTGAATCGTAATGCCACCTGCTCTCTTTGACGAATCCGTTTCTGACCTTTCAAAAAAAGAGAATCCCATCTCATGGATGCGATTTCCAACATTTGTGCCTAGCAATACTGGTACGCCCTTTCAGGGTCTACTGTATCTGTGACCGGCACATTTGTAACTCCTACCTTATATTCTTCTTATCTCGAGCAAGCTCCGCTTCTCGATAAGTCGAATTTAGGTATACAATTGCTTCTAGCAGTCATTGGAACGCTCATTTCGAGCCTACCATGCTTGCAACCAGAACAATTGTACCCTCTATGGCTTTTTGCCTTCTTCATATTGCTTGGGTCATGTCCCTTGAGCAATTTGAAAACACAAAATCATAGAATTCCCCATTTATGATCATCATATTCTTGTGATTAGTAGTGGATGTGGTCTTGTTTCAGAAATTTTGAAACTAACAATGGCAGCTTCACTGATCATCACCTTCGATGAAAACAAGCACCAGCTCATGCTTCAACAGAAGCAAACCGAGCGCACTTACAAGCGCCCTGCTAGCTGCCGAAGCACCAACTCCCTCAGCAACTCTCTGAACTCCGGGTCGACCTCGACTCCCCGGACCATCATCTTCGGGACACTGGGACCATTCCCACTTCCCGAAGAAGAAACTGCTCCTGCCAAAAGGCAGAAGGTCGCCTCGCAACGTGTCACTACTGTGACACCGAAGGCAACTGCCGAGAAGCAGAAGATCGCCCCTCAACGTGTCACTTCTGTGACACCAAGGGCGAACCCCAAGAATACTAAAACCCGCGGCATCCCCGCGAAACCTCAACCCACAAACAACCAGATCTACCCTAAGACTTGGTCTCCAAGACCTTCCCCAAAACAAAGAAGGTCTCAAACATCCACCAAGCCAGCATACCTGGCCCCACTCAAGGAGAACCAGTTCTACCCTCTTGCCTACATGAAAGAGGAGAGACCCATCTCCAACTTGACTCCCAACTCAACCCAGCATGAACTAGCTTGTTCCTACATGCCCAAAATCAGATCATGCATCACCAGGCCTCTACAAGCACCTGCTAAGGCCTACACTCCTTCGGTTCGACCCTTTATCTCTACAGGGGCCGAACTTGAAAAATTCAAAGCTTCGCTGCAATAGGCAAAGGACCGGGTCCGGATCCTGTCCTTGCCTAGCTACAAAGAAGACAGGCTCGGCTGCTGCGCCCGAAGGAGCACATCCTTCATCGTCAGAGCCCAGCCAGAGCTGACCGAAGCTCAAGCTGCTCGTCGAGCACGCCGCCATGCATCATATCGACAAAAGAGACTAGAGAAGCAACGGACCCAGCCTCCTACACTTCAATCTCTCAAAAATGGGCCGAAAAAGAAAGACCCGACCAAGTTGCTGCTGTCCATATAGTTGGAAAAACCAGAAGACGCCAAAAGTCAGCATCAAAAATCTATGTCCGACGTCCGGTGACCCGTAGCGTCACCAGGACATGAAGACATCCCGAAGAATCTCCTGCCCCTTCAAGCCTAGGACGGGAGAGTAATCCTTCATCAAGCTCGTCATCAAAAAGAATGAGCCCCAGCTCAGTCACCAGGACGGTTTCTTCGTTTGAATCCCGAGGAATGAACGTCCTGGTTACAAATTCTGAGCCACCACCTCAGAATCCACCTCAAGATGATGCGCTCACACGCATCCAGCAGTTGGAACAAGGCCAGCAGAGGATTGAAACTCTGATGGAAAATCTTCTCCTTGTTGTCCAAAATCAGGTGAACAATGAGCCTCCTCCGAATCATCGCAATGACGAGGAAAATCGTGAAGAAAATGAGTCACGCGCCCTTACCAAAAAGGACGTAGACAGTATCCTCGCCAAAGCAAAAGAAGAGGATATACTCAAGGAGCATGGGATCAAGCCACCATATCCTTTATGGATGGACTCGGTCCCGTTCCCCACAAAATTCAAACATCCTACTCTCCAAACATATACGGGGAAAGGATCAGCCAGATAGCACGTCATCCACTTCAAGATTTTGACGGGAGCTATCGCTGATCAAGATGCACTCAAGATCCGCCTCTTTGCAAGTACCCTAAAAGGTATGGCCTTCGATTGGTACTCCACTCTTCCGGAGGACTCCATCCAGAACTGGGCCACGCTAGAGACACACTTCCTGACCCACTTCAAAGGTGAGGATCATCCTGTTACCATGGCACAGCTCTGCAGCCTAAGATAGGGAGAGAATGAGTCGACTTATGACTTCATTCACAAGTGGAAAGCAATGGCGTACAAATGCTCAGATGTACTGCCACAAGCGTTGCTAGTCGACATCTGCCGTAACAACATGAGAGCCAGAATACGCTCCATGATCATCGGCAACAAATCAAAAAACCTAGGAGAACTCCTGGAAGCTTCTATGGAACCTGAAACGGTGATTAAAGACCTCAACAGTCAGAAGTCATCAAGAAAAGAGCCAACCGCCATTGCAACCTCTAAACCAAAGAAAAAAGAGGTCCTCAATGTGCAAACCAAGTCAGCTCCTCAGCAACCAAAGAAAGCTGAAAACAGAGCTGCAGGTAAGAGACCTGAACTCTCTGATGCCTTCAAAGAGCGAGTAGAAAAGAAATACCCGTTCGATGAAGATGTTGACGAAATCTTCGGGACTCTCGTGGCAAACGGCAAGCTCACCTTGCCTGAACCCAAAAGACCGGGCGATGTTGGCAAAACCAACGATCCTCGGTACTGTCCATACCACCAGATGGTCTCGCATCCTCTCAATCAATGCTTTGTTGTGAGAGAGAAGATAAACGAGATGTGGAAAAACGGAGTCATCACCTTTGACAAAAACTATGGGACTGCCTCCGTCAACATGGTGTCATGTGGACAAACACCAAAATCACCGAAGAAGAAGATCACTACTTCCTTCATGGTGGTAAACAAAATTCAAGCGTCCGAGGAGCTGGTTCCCTATCCAACACCAGATGGACAACCTATAAGGGTACATCCCGATCTCCTGGAAGATGAAAACTTGGAGATCGTCAAAACAAAGCCAATAGCTCAACAGCGAAGGCAGGCTAGGAAACATCTCCTCAGGCTCAAACGGCAAGAGAAGACCCAGCCAAAACAAGAAGTCCATGAAAAGGCAGAGGCCTCCTCTACCACTTCACTAAGGGCAACAGAAACGTCCCTTCTAGAGACTTCAAAGGCGGTAAGAAACTTCACTCTCAGTGATTTCATGCCACCTCGATTCAAAAAAGAAGCTATGCAGGGGCATCATACTCTTGCAACTCGGTAGTTGGATTCTCCATTGATGGATACGAGTCCAGCGACACCGATGATGGATTCGAGTCCGGCTACACCGATGAGTGGGAGGAATCCCTTGAAACAGGAGAATATCTCTCCGATGAAGAATGGGTTCCTGAAACTCACCTTATGCCAGTAATCTGGTATAACCCTTTGCAACCACAAGGATCCTGGTCTGATGATGAAGAAGATCAAGTGGCTGCACAAGAAGATGCTTTTAACCCAGCACCTGTCATTGCTCCAGTGGAAATCAACTATGTTGAGCCACACGGAGAAGACGAAGAAGAGGATCTGGCTCCCATGTCTGATCTTGAAGAATATGCAAGGATCTTGCAGCGTCTCGCTCTAGAACAAGAGCAAGATCGCGTTAACGAGCCTCCTCGCAACCCAGAGCCTGAAGTCCCTGAAGATAATCAGGTACATCCTCCCTCAACTCCTGAAAATGGAGAAAATTGCTGGATAGACGATCCTCTTACATCCGAGGATGAGTCTGACTCCGAGTAGGTAACATCTCCTATCAGAGCTTCCTGTAATGTAATATATCAGGACTATAGCTCTTCTGAAGCGTCGTCTGATGAGATTACCTATACTCCGACGACGCCTATCAATGTATCCTCTGGAGCTACCTCGTCTCACGTGACTTTCACAAAGATGACACCCTCTCAGGTTTCTTCTCCTAAGACTGTGACTTCAGGATACACATTCTTCCCGACTGATCATCATGAAGAAAACCCAACTTGGGATGATGGATGGGTCAACGAAGAAGAAAAGCTGCTGGATGCTGTTCAGGACTCTCTCCCGGAAAATGCTCCATGCAACACAATCACTGAGGATGGCAATTTTGCTGCAGACGCATCCTCAGTAAATGAGAAACGACAGCCTCTTGATCCTGACGACAATCTTCCAAGCGAAGACCCTTCTCAAGAAGCTCTCGAAGTTGGTAGAGGCACCCGCTTGGGCCGGGACTACCACAAAAATTACAACCAATCTTCCTTTACTTATGTAAATCCTTCGGGAAAAGATGTTGTAAACGCCCCCAGTGGCAACAATGATGAACATGCAGGCCCTAAGGAGGCTTTCAAGTATAATTTGATCGAGCACTTCAAACACATACCTTCACGACTGCACATCCTGGATTTATTACGAATGTCTCCACGCACTCATGATAATCTCATTTCAGAATTACAAAAACTGAATGAGGATGTCGACAAACATGCCCCGCAAGTCCTCCAAATTGAAATGAACTACCGGGTCAAAAACTCTGAAACTTCCTCAAAGGGAGAAAAGAAAACTGAGGGATCATGCATTGAATGCCTCTCGGTGCAAAAAGCAGCCAGTGCAACCATCGCCTTCACAAAGGACGACCTCCTACTTGGCGAAGCAAGGCACAACCGACCCCTGTACTTCACAGGGTACATCAAGGAAATGCCTATACACAGAGTTCAGGTTGACCCGGGTTCTACACTCAACCTCATCTCCACTTCGGCTCTCAAAGAGTTGGGCATCCCACCCAGCAAGCTAAGCCACACATCTGTATCTATCTTTGGATACGATGGGAGTACTCAAAGGCCTATCGGCAAAATCAGGTTCAAATTGCAGATCGGTGATCTTATCTCTGAAGTCACTGTATATGCAATAAAAACCCCTTCATGCTACAACATCCTTCTCGGACGCCCCTGGATACACGAGAATGGTGTTGTCCCTTCAACTCTACATCAATGCATCAAGTTCGTCGGCGACGACGGCATGGTACATCGAGTGTTTGCGGACAGAAGACCCTTCAAAGGTAAAGAAGTCCACTCCGCAGACTCCCAAATGTATGAAGACGAAAAAGAAGAAGAGGAAATAGCACCCCCTGCTGAAAATCTCCAGAAAGATAAAGGCAAGGCTCCTCAAAAATCACCGGAAGAAAACAAACCCTCCGGCAAATTAGAAGAGAGTAGTCAATCTCCCTTCGTCATCTCCCTCAAATCTTCAAAACCTTTGGTCATCACAACCAGAGTGAAGAAGGCAAAGCAAAAGCCTGGGGGCAAATTTGTTGTCTCTTTCGTGTCTATCAAGCAAGACACGGATTCGGACTCAGAGCCAGAAGGCGACACCTCGTCAAGCCAAGCTGACACTCAACAAGTTCAGCCTGCTCTCACTCCGATGGAGACACCTGCTGATGTAGAAGATTCTACGTCTGCCACCTTTGTTGTTTCGGCAACATCACCAAAGAAAAAGCCGATCTTCTTCCATAGATCGGACGCTTCTTCATCAAACTCCATGCTGGAACCTTTCCAAAATGAAGGTATGCCTCAGCTATCTCTATATAGTCCTGTGGCACAAGCTATCATGAAGAAAATGGGCTTTGATGCTCAAAACCCAGTCGGTTTGGGAGAAAGAAGCGGTATTCTCACGCCATTGGGGCCCGCCTTGACCAAAAGCCAGCTGGAAGATTGGAGACTCTACGGTCATGTAGAAAAGTCTTCATTTGGGTTAGGGTATGATCCCGACACTCCTCTGAGACAGTTGACACAAAAGCTTAAAAGTCGTTTTACCGACCAAGCCTCAACATCTCAAGTCCACGAAGACATCGATCTCCTTGGATATCTCTTTAAAGAGTTACCTGACAAAGATCCAGGAAGCTCATCTAATTGGTATGATTTCTCTGATGATAAAGAGGAATCGTCCGATAATACAGACTTATGCTACTCTGACCCAGAAGAGCCCTCGTCTCCAAAAGAAGTACCTTACTTCGACCCAGTTTCAACAGGCAATTGGGACCATCTCATAGCAAGCCTTGAGAAGATCACCAATCAAGAAGACCCGTGGAAAGGAACAAACCCTCGGTCTACAAATGCCCTTGGAATCCCAGAAGGTTTCGTTGAGCTGGAAGCCTCCGAAAATATTGTGGAGGAACCACCTTCGAACCTTCTAACAGAAGATCCTGTTGAAAAGATAGACTTGGGAACACCAGATAACCCACGTCCTGTATTCATAAGTAAGAATATAAAGGATGATGAGTTACCCGAGTATATCGCTTTTCTTCATGAGTTCCTTGATTGCTTTGCATGGTCCTACGCTGAAATGCCTAGTTTAGACCCCAAAGTAGCAGTCCACAAACTCAATCTTCAAGAAGACATCAAGCCTATCAAACAAGGCCAAAGAAGATTTCGTCCAGATGTGATGGATAAAATTGAACAAGAAGTTCAAAAGCTCAAAATCGTCGGCTTCATCCGTGAGGAACAACATCCAGAATGGTTGGCCAACATTGTCCCCGTGACAAAGAAAAATGGGCAGATCAGAGTCTGTATTGACTATAGAGACTTGAATGGCGCTTGCCCTAAAGATGAATTCCCACTCCCCATACCGGAGGTGATGATTGACAATACCTGCGGATTCGAGCGAATGACATTCATGGATGGCTTCTCTGGCTACAATCAGATAAAGATGCATCCTGAAGATGAAAAGCACACTTCATTTCGGACTCCATTTGGCGTGTATTGCTACACTGTCATGTCATTTGGTCTGAAAAATGCTGGTGCCACATATCAGAGGGCTATGATGAAAATATTCCAAGATATGCAGCATAAGACGGTCGAATGTTACGTTGATGACCTCGCCGTCAAAAGCAGAAGAAAAGAAGACCATCTCAAAGATCTTCGGGAAGTCTTCCTCCGACTCCGCAAACACAAACTGCGGATGAATCCTCTAAAATGCTTCTTCGGCGTCTCGTCGGGTAAGTTTCTCGGATTCCTTGTTCGGAAAGATGGAATAGAACTTGACCCCCTAAAAGTCAAGGCTATTCTAGAAATGCCCTCTCCAAGAACCTTGAGAGAATTAAAAGGGCTCCAAGGGAGATTGGCCTACATCAGACGGTTCATCTCCAATCTTTCGGGGAAGTGCCGTCCATTCTCTCGATTGATGAAAAAGGGTATAGACTTTGTCTGGGATGCCAACTGTGAAGCCGCATTTCAATATATCAAGTCATACCTGACCAAACCTTCAGTGTTAGCTGCCCCTGCCACTGGAAAACCATTCATCTTGTACACAAGAGCTCTTGATCATTCTGTAGGTGCTTTGCTTGCACAAGAGAATGGTGAGGGAAAGGAAGCTGCTCTATATTACCTCAGCCGCATGCTAGTAGGTGCAGAGCATCGTTACTCTCCAGTCGAAAAAGAATGCCTTGCAGTGATGTTCGCCGTACAAAAGCTACGTAACTACTTGCTTTCCAACACAGTCTACCTCGTCTCAAGGATCAACCTCTTGAAGGTCCTTGTTACAAAGGCCGGTTCTCTCAATGCCCGACTGGCAAAATGGTCCATCCTCTTGTCACAATTTGATATTAGGTATGTACCACTAAAAGCAATCAAAGGCCAAGCTCTAGCAGACTTTCTCGCAGAGCATCCATTGCCTAAAGATTCTCCACTCAGAGAGGATCTCCCAGACGAACCTGTCTACAACGTGGAGACTTCCTCACCAAATGCCTCCTGGGACATGTACTTTGACGGTGCAACCAGGACAAATGAAAAAAGAAAGCTGATCTCGGGAGTTGGCATCCTCTTTGTTAGCCCCGACAAATACATGATTCCACACGCTTTCTCGCTACTGGAACCATGCACAAACAATGCAGCTGAATACCAAGCTCTGATCCTAGGATTGGAACTCGCCATCGAATCTGATATCACTATGCTGGAAGTCTTTGGAGACTCTCAACTGATCGTCAACCAGATGAATCAGATATATGAAGTCAGGAAGCCCGATCTGCTGCCTTATTACAACAAGGCACAATCGCTTCTGCAAAGTTTGACATCTGTCACATCACCCACATTCGTAGAGGTGAAAACATCCGTGCAGATGCCCTGGCCGGACTTACCGCATCAATGGCGATCGAGGAAGGGGAAAACATGCAAATCACAGTGTGCGAGAGAAGGATCCTCCCTCCTCTTAACACACACCAAGCAGTTGCTGAATGTCACCGAGTGGTTGGAAGTCGGATCTCTATCCTTCAACCTTCAATCGGCGACTGGAGGGATCCGTTCATTGATTACACTATGTTCGGAATCCTACCTGAAGATCCAAAAGAACGGGTAAGCATCCAAAGGCGAGCCCCAAACTTTCATTTGGATATTCCTTCAAAAATCCTCTACAGGAAATGCTTCAACGGAGTACTTCTACGCTGCTTGTCACAACAAGAGGCCGAAGAAACACTTAAAGAAGTTCATGCTGGTCTTTGTGGAGCCCATCAGGCAGGTCCTAAGCTCTATGATCAGATAAAAAGGTTAGGTTACTATTGGCCTACCATGGTAGCTGATGCAATGCAATTTGCCAAACGCTGCCAGCTATGCCAAGTTCACGGAGATTACATTCACATGCCTCCGGAATGGCTACACCCTACAGCAATCTCGTGGCCTTTCGAAGCCTGGGGTATGGACATCATAGGTCTTATTTCTCCCCCTTCAAGCAAAGGTCATCGCTTCATCTTCGCCGCAACGGATTATTTTTCCAAGTGGTCAGAAGCATTTGCGTTCAACGAAATGAAGACCTCATCAGTCCTTCAATTCCTACGCACCAACATCATTTGTCGTTTCGGCATACCTAAAAGATTCATCCATGATAACGGACCACAATTCCGGGATCATCGATTCTACAGGTTTTGCGACAAATACAAAATCCAAAGCTGTCCTTCGACTCCATAGAATCCGGCAGCAAACGGATTAGCAGAAGCCTTCAACAAGACACTCTGCAAAATCCTCAAGAAAATGGTCTCTAGTCACAAAAGAGACTGGAGCGACAAGATGTCTGAAGCCTTGTGGGCCTATCGAACCACTGTTCGAGGACCAACCCATAGCACACCATTCTCCTTGGTCTATGGATGCGAAGCTGTCGTGCCAATAGAGGTACAAATTCCTTCTCTAAGGGTATCTCTACAAAATGACATGACTCAAGAAAGCAATGTCAAATTGCGACTCCATGAGCTGGACAATCTCGACGAGAGACGGCTCGAAGCTCGACAAAGCATTGAACTTTACCAAGCACGCATGGCAGGATCTTTTGACAAAAAGGTCAGGCAACGCGCCTACAAAAAGGGTAACTTGGTTCTTGCGGTAAAAAGACCAATGGTCTTCGCTCACAAGTCCAAAGGCAAGTTTGAGCCAAAATGGGAGGGACCCTACGTCATCGACAAGTCTTCTCCAACGGCGCATATGCCCTCCTAAACATGGAAGGCGACAGGTGTATGCTGCCCATCAATGGCAAGTTCTTGAAGCGGTACTACCCTTGAAGACTTACCCAACTGGGCAAGAGCAATGCCTGTATAGCCAAAACCTGTTCTCAGGTACTCGCTCGTCAAATCCACTCTCTTTAGAATTTTCATATCAAATGTCGAAATTTCTAAAGAAACTCAAAAAACAATGCTTACTTTCATCATTTCATTGTTCAAAAAAAAAATCCAAGTTTAGGAGCCTCTCCCTGACTTGACCAAAACTTTCAATCCTTGAACCAAAATTCATGGTTTGAAACAAAAATCAGGATTCAGGGATTTCCACCCTAGTCCACCTTACCTTTTACCGCCAAATGGTTTTAGGTCAAAATTTCCGACCCTCGTGTCTTTAAACAAAAAAAAATGGTTTTTCAAAAACCGCGAGGAAGTGACACTTAGTCGATACTCGCAAAACTCAAAAATCGGAAGGATGCGAACCTCATTCGATACTTCCAAAACCTCTAAAATCGTGGGGAAACGACATCAAAGTCAGTACCCACAAAACAAATTTTTTTAAAAAAAGCAAGGATGCGACATTCCATCGATACTTGCACCCAAAATCGCAGGGAAGCAACATTTCGTCGATACTTGCAAAATCCAAAAACCGTGGAGACGCAACATATCAGTTGATATCCATGACCCAAATTTCAAAAAAGGTTCGAAAAAACCTAAAAATCGTGGAGATGCAATGTTTTGATATCCACAACCCAAAGGTTCGAGAAAACCACAAATTTCAAAAATCGTGGGGAAACGACATCAAGTCAGTACCCGCAAAACCAAATTTTGAAAAAAGCAAGGATGCGACATTCCATCGATACTTGCACCCAAATCCGCGAGGAGGCGAAATTCCATCGATACTCGCAACCGAATGAGCAAGGATGTGACATTCCATCGATACTTGCAAGACCATTCAGCAGGGAGGCGACTCTTAGTCGATACTTGCATTTTTGAAAACCAAAAACCTAGCTCTTTTGCCAAAACCGGCTATCAATGCCACCAAATCGGCTATAAATGCCACACAAAAAAAACCTGACTCTCATGTCAAAACCGGCTATAAATGCCACAAATCGGCTATCAATGCCACAAAAAATTGGCTTTCACAACGACAAACCAAAACTTGGCTTTCAAAAAAACCCGGCTATCAATGCCACCAAATCGGATATCAATGCCACAAATTGGCTATCAATGCCACCAAACTGGCTGTAAATGCCACAAAAATCCGGCTTCCATGCCAACCCAAATTTTGGCTTTTACGCCATAAAATTTCGGCTTCCATGCCATCTCAAAATCTGCTTTCACGCCACAACCAAAATCAGGCTCCCATGCCAAAACAATTATTTGACAAAAGATTTTCACAAAAAGACAACCTTTTGATCAAATTTTCAAACAAACACCCCATTTAGCAATTGCTTTCATCACAAAAAGATTTGAGTGAGCGTAGGGAAAAAAAAAAAAAAAAGTACCAAAAAAATACATGTGGTACCAAAGCAAAAAAAAAAGGGTGTTCACAAGCACTACAAAAAAAAGAGTACCAAAAAATATACATGTGGTACCAAAAAAAAGAAGAATGGTTTCTGCTACAAAAAATCAGGAGCTCAGCCAAAAATGGTCTCCAGCCAAAGCTTCAGCTCCTCAAGCAAACTTTTGGCCTCAGCCGTCGGAGTTTCCAAGGCACGCTTCTTCAGGAACTTGCCATGAGATGCTGGCGAATGCCGTAACCCTTCTTTTACACCGGGAAGCTTTTCCCCAGCAGTTTGCCATTGTTCGTTTTCTAGAGTCCTCCTCTCGAGAACTTGACCGGCATCTGCAACCCTGCGAATCAGAGCACTCTCCCTATCACGAGCCTCTGTTATAGCAGCCCACTTGGCAGCGACTTGCGCCTTCAAATGCTCAAGACGTTTCCTGGCCTCCTCAACTTCCCTATCAAGGACGTTAAGGTCATGCCTCAATCCGATGATGGCTAGCTCTTCCAAGTTCTTCTCCCGAACTAGCTGCTTCTTGCTTTGTGTAGCCTCATTCAGGTTAGACTTAACCTTATCAGCAGGGTCCAAGAACATCTCCTTGAAGAATTGGTTGTCAGGGAAATCCATGGTCTCAAACCACTTGTCACCCAGTGCAATGATCCTATCAACGATCGCCCTGGCACCTGTGACATCCAGACCAACCTCTTCGATATCAGTGAGAATCTCCTGTACATGTGGGATCATGCCAAATCCGGCATCCAGGTGTCCAGAAAAGAGAGTCTCGATCCAAGAACTCAAAACCCGAGCCAGTACCTTCTTCGCAAATTGAAGAAACGAACTGGATGAAGATTCACCCTTCTCCGTTGATCGGCTGCTCATGTCAGGTCCCATTGGAAGAGTAGCAAAAGAACTCTTTCCACTTGGAGCCACTGGAGAAGGAACCTCAGCACAAGGTATCTCCTCTATCGCGTTAGGACTGGTTGTAGGAGTCTCTACCTCCGGATCAACCTCTGGCATCCCTTGCTCTGGTTCTGAAGAAAGCGATGGACTCTCTTCTGTCACTTCAAAACCTGCAAATGAAACACAAAAAGGTATGAATATGATCCTGTTAAAAAAAAATCATCAGGGTCATCACTACAAAGTACCTTCTTCGACGACTAGCATAACACTCTCTTCCTCCATGAACTCATCGGAAGCATCATCAACATTTGCGTCCATTGATGGTTCAAAGTCATCGGAATCCTGTGGCAAGTCAGCTGACAAGAAAATGTTAGCAAATCAAGTCGCAGGCAAAAAAAAAAAGAGAAAGCGAAAGAAGTTATACCAATTGGAGATTCTGGAATCATTCCAGAGTCCCTCGGTTCTTCTTCAAATGCCATAACCGGCTCCATCACCGCCTCATCGGTCGGAACCTCAGGCATCGCCAAGTCTTCATCCTCCGCTAAAAAAAAAAAAAAGCAGCAGCAGGGTGAGAAAACAAATCAGAACATGGAAAGCCCCATGAAAGAAGCAGAAAAAGAAAAAGGAAGAATCATACCTTCACCGATGGTCTCTTCTTCCCGAATCCTCTTCTCCGGAGGTTTGTCAGCTTCCCCTGGCACCTCCTCATTGACAGTGAGAGGGACTTCCACATCAGCAGAGTCTTCGTCCCGCCCCGTGTGCCGGTGACTCCTCTTCCTCTTACTTCTGTGGGCTCGCTTCCTAGAAGATCCTGCCCCACTGTCAGAGTCAGGTCTCCCACTTGGCTCCTCACTGGATGGTCTGCTCTTGCCAGTAGACTCCACGGAAGCTCGCCTCTGTGCCACTTGCATCCAAGCGTCGAGCTCAGCTTCCTCCTGTTCTAGCTGCTCCAAAGCCTCATCAGGTACTTCCCGAACAGCTTCAGAACCAATGACGCCCTGGTCACCGAGAAAGCCTATCTTGTGCTTCTCTCCAGAAAGGAAGGCCCAAACTTCCTCTCGTCGGACGCCATCTGACTTTCCAGTACCTTTCCCCGAAGACAGCTTTACATCAAGCTCCTTCTTGGAAAGCCCCCGATATGCCAAAAAGCTCTCCGCGAACCACTTCGTGAAGCCGGCAGTTCGGAAAGTCGACAGCTCAGGATAAGAAATCGTGGCAGTAGTTTCTTTAGCACTATAAAAAGCCCATGCATTTCTGCCATCCTGCAAACCTCCAAAATGCTTCACCATACTCGAAGGCGCCCCAACAACGCCTTGAGAGAAGCCCAACTGAAGTGCAAAGCGAGAAGGTACATACGGCTGGATGTCGACGAAAAGATGTCTACGGTACACCATGGTGCCGACTCGTATGCTGAAAAGCCACTCCTTCTCTGCATTGGTCAAAGAGTAATGCCTTCCCGACCCTGCTCTGGTAGAGTCTCGGGAGGCACCAAAATCAAAAGCCTTCTTCCGCAACTCCGGAGAAAGCTTAACTGAAGACTGCCCCATCTTGACGTCCCTGAACCGTCGGATCCTCATGCGGGCAAACAAAAGTGATTCGAATACGGCTTTTCCCTTAGCCAATCGAATCATCAGAGGATCATCATCCTGCGCAGCACCCAGCTGGTGGAAGCCAGGACAGTGGTATACAAACCACGAATAAAAGATATGGGCTGAAAATACCCTATTCATAGGGAGCCCAAGCCGAACCAAAAAAGCAGCAGCCTGCAGTTCGGTACACAAGTAGGAGTAAAGAGCAGGTACCAAAGCCAGCCGCTCTCCAAACGCCATCTGACAAGCCGGAAAAATACAATGCGGCCTGATGTGTGTTCCATCTCCTCCAGCAAAAATAGCCTCACCTAGCCAATAAGTGAGGTAAGCTGCAATTTCTCTCCACAGTGCAATGTCAGAACAAATTACATCTGTACCTGCGAAGAAGTCTTTCAACTCTTCTTGCATGGCTGAAGCCTTCTTCCGGTCCTCCAGGGTCATGCTATCAGAAGACTCTTTGCTGTCAAAGAAGTTGAAGAATGAAAAGCCATAACTCTTCCAACTGCTGGACCTGACTTTCGAGCCCACTTTCTCCTTCAAAAAATCATAGAAGGCGACGAGCTGAAAGTATAGGAGCCTGAACTCCTCTGACTGCTCCTCAAGGACGCTGTCAATCGGCATGAACTCCTCGTACAGTTTGCCAAGGATGGGCAATCCAGTAATGGCACTCAACTCCTTCAAGGAAAAACCAATCTCACCATTCGTTACAACGAAGGTATTGGTTTGTGGGAGAAATGATTCCAACATGGCCATGAAGGCCTCGTCGGAAAAAGCCAAGGTATCTCTGAAGGCACGGACCGCGTCAAAAATCCCGGCTTCCTTCAAAATGGTACCACCAATCAGCAGGACGCGATCAGTCCACGACTTCCAATCGGAGTCAACACTGAAACGGCCACGAAGTCGAAAAGGCTTCACCCAATTGCTGCCGTCACCGCTGAAAACGCCAAGGCCCACCGGTCCCAAATCGACCGACGGATAATCAGAGCCCTGATACCCGCTGGCTGGCATCAACAGGTCTATTTGGGCAGGCGACTTCTCCGCATATCCGGAAGGTCCACCAACAAAAACCCCGGTCTTGATCACACTGGTCCTCTTCACCCAGCTCGGAGGATCTTCCCTCTTAGGGCACGTGGGAGAAAGGCTCAGGATCGAGATGGTCCGATCAAAAGACGACCGGGTGGAAATAGTTCTCTCCTCACCATCTGCTGTGTAAGAGAACTGAAAACATCTCCTTTGGTATGTCAAGTCGTCAGGGACTGCATCTCCAAAGAAGAAGGTAGGCTTGGGGAAAACCCTCAGATCGTCCATAACCCAAGGACGGTTGCTTACCATGATCTTATAATACTCCTCATCCTTGAGAGCGATCAATCGCTGCCTCATCTCATCTCTGTTGAGAGAGTCGCACTCTTCCAAGTTTCTCTCAACATACTGGACCTTCTCCCAGGCCTGCTGAACGGCCACATTAGAAGATCTGGCGGATCGACGAGGTACGCTTGTAGCAGGCTCTTTACCCTTGTTCGTTCTGGAGGAACCACCTGCAAAGGTTGGAAAAGAAAAAAAAGATCATCATCAAAATGACAGGATTTCGCTAAAAGAAAATCTGGCGAAATTTTGGCATGGTTCCGAGGCAATTCCGAAGAAAAGGGAAATACCCCGAAAGAAATAGAAAGTCTGAAGACGGGCTCAACATCGCTGCGAGCTCCGAAACTCCAAACTTTCGAAACCTCAAAATCTCCGCAAAATCAAGAAGGGCTCAACATCGCTGCGAGCTCCAAATTCCCAAATTTGCAAAGATTTTCAGGTATGCTATCATGCTCTCAAATTCAATCTACAAAAAGTACATGCATGAACATCTAGATTTGCATAAAACCGCATTATCATGATAACCAAAAAAAAAAAAAAAGAAACTTTCTAAAAAAAAAGGAGGAAAAAAAAAGAAGAAAGAAAACGTGCAAAAAGAAAAAGAGAAAGAAAGAAGCACGAAAAAAAAAAATAGAAATCACATGGAAAAAGAAAAAAAGAGAAGAAGAATAGAAAGAAAAGAAAAGGAAAAAAAAAGAAAAGAAAAAAAACAGAGAGAAACTTTCTTTTTTTACCATCCTATTCTCTACATGGAGTTTTCTTGAAAGAAAAAGAGAGAAAACTTACTTGAAGCCATTGATGGAGAAGAAGAAGGAAAAAGCTTGAAGATCCTTGAAGAAGAAGAACTCTTGGTCTTGGAGCTCTCTTGAGATTGTTGCAAAAGAAAGCAATAAGGGCAAGAGATCTAGCCTCCCCCTTGCTTTTATAGAAGAGAGCAAATCAAAGAAGGAAACAAAAAAAGAAAGGTAAGTGCTACTAATTAGTAACCTTACCAAAAGAGAAGGAATTATAGAGATTCTTTCCCAAAAGAAAGATGTCTTTGAGAGATTTTCTCCCAAAATCAATCAATGAGAGATTCTCTCCAACAAAATAGGAGATTGGAGATTCTTTCCCACAAAGAAAGATACCTTGAGATATTCTCTCCCAAATTAAGGGAATATGAGAGATTCTCTCCCATAAAGATGTTTTTAGATATTCTCTATCCAAATGAGATATCTTTAGATATTCTTTACAAAAATGGCCCTACATGAGATCTAAGCCATCCTAAAAAGCTTAAGGTCCCATGGGTTAGCCCATATGAGCCAGGTTTGACCACCTAGGCACTAAAAAAAAAAAAATGGGCTTTTAGTCAGGAAAAAATCCCTCTTACCAAGAGCATACAAAAATGGTTCCATGCCTCTTTTGAGTTGATTGAACCATACAAAAAAAAAAATTCCAAGCCCCATGAGCTTCCAAAAATCAAACCATCCAGCCTCATATACCAAATTGAGCCAAAATCTTGAAATTGACATTCCACAAAAATCCAAACCACTCCAATGGACCCACACAGTCCCAAAGAGTGACCAAAAACCAAATCCTGGTCCCCTAACTTGCCACATACAGCTTGTTAGGTCACAAGACCAAAGCCAAAAACCAAATCCCGATCCCCTAACTTGCCACATACAGCCTGTTAGGTCTACAAGATCAAAACCAAACCGATCCCCTAACCTGCCATATATAGCTGGTTAGGTCACAAGGTCAAAAACAAAAACCCAAATCCACATCCCTGATGTCATCTTCAAAACTTTGCCTCGAGATGGTACTTGATTCCTTTCATTACCATAAAATTCCGCTGGAAGCTCAAAGGCTACTCTACCAAAGGAAAGATTGCTCAAAGACTCTTGCTCAAGACACAAGCTCTCCTTCAAAAATCTCTTTGAGGCACATCGACTACAAAAGTCAAGCAACTCGTCGCTGTACCTCGAGGGGGCATTTGTTGACACCAAAAATGTTACTTTGCCTCTTCAACATCAAGAAAGTTGCATGAAGTCGCAACTTGCCATAAATAGGCAATGCAACTTCTCCAAAAATCAAATCTTGTCAGAATCAAAATAAAAACTACAAGATCCTTCAAGACAGCCAAGGGAGGAGTACACAAGGAGTTTCGGGCCATTTCAGAATCATTTGGCCTAACTTCGCTTCTCCGACAGCTAAATTGGCGTTCCCGGCGGCGACATCATCGAAGACGTCAAAACTTCGATCAGAGCCTACGGATGACTCCAGCATGTCTCAAAAGGGCTCCATGCCGAATTTCAAGTCAAACCGACAACGTTTGACCCTCAATCAATGCTCGAGCAACAAAATCAAGCCTCCCCGCGGCGGGAACCACCGAAGCCTTCGCTCATCAAACCAAGTGCATGAGTGGCTTCAACATGCTTCCAAAAGGCTGCACGTCAAATTTCAGGTCATTCCGACAACGTTTGACCAGGTTTCGATGCTCCGAGAGAAAATCAAGCCTACCGGCGGCGGAGCAACCCGGGACCATGACATCCAAAACGGAGCCCATGGAACGTCTCAAAATGACTCCAATAGCCTCCCCGTCAAATTTCAGGTCAATCGGACATCGTTTGGCCACATATCAAAGCTCGGCATTTTCCCCGCAGCAAAATCAAGTGAAGCATCGACGGGACCCCAAACGGCTTCAAAACTCAAACAAAAGCCTATGGTTGGTCTTATTTATTACTCAGGAGGCTCCACCTCAAATTTCAGGTCATTCCAACATCGTTTGACCAAGTTTCAGCTTCTGGCGGAAAATCAGCAGCTCTATGCGACAAAGTCTTCGGCTTTCCCGGAAAATTGGAAACTTTGCACTCTAAAAATGCAAGGATTCTCATCAGTTTTTCTACAGGGAAATCAAGCCAATAAATGAGAGGAAATGTCAGGAAAAATACAGAAGAAAACGGCGATGAAAAAGACCGCAAAACGGACCAAAAAGGGGAGAAAAACCCCCAGGGTCGCAGCCCGCGACCCTAGCCCATGGTCGCCGGCGACCATGGAAGTCCGGGTCACCGGATTTTTCGCCGGTGACCCGTTTTTTCCGTCCCTTTTCGCGTTTCGCGCACTTTGGCCCTTGTGGTTTCCTAAAAATGTGATTTTTAGTGCTTGAAATTGACTCATATCCGACGACGTCTCAGATCCGCCGTCAAAAGCATAAAATCATCATTGATCGCTCCAAGATCGCCGACCGATTGACCTAAAAAGTGCTCTTTCTGTCCGACCGATCGAGAAATCGACAAGACAGATGTCACCGGCCCGCTGCTAGCTATCAATGTCTGAAGTTACATGTTCATCCGATGTCGATCAGCATGAAGATCCATCGATGATCATCGCCAGAAGAATTCCAAAAGACGCGACGCGGCGCGGCCCGCGACTCTTCGACTGCTCGGCGACCAATTAATGCAGTTAATTGACTAGCTTTATTGCAGTCATTAATTCATTTCTTTGGACGGCCCAATCAGAAGCAAGCATCCAGGAGTTACAAATCAATTAAGTCATGGCATTCAAGCCATGAAACTCCTCCCATTATGGTAATTAAGGTGATTAAAAGCCCTTAATCTCCATCGGCCAAACAGATTCAAGGAAAAAGGAGTTACAAAATCAAGAAATAAATCTTGTAACTCCTCCCATTAAAGCCATTAAAGCCCATAAAAGCTCTCCTAAATGGCTACCAAAAGCCTATAAATAGGAGAGCATTCCATTGAAATCCTGATCGGAAAAAGACGAACGGAAAACCGAAGATCGAAAGGTGCAGAGAATCCCGAATTCCAGACAGACAGAGTCTAGAGAAAGAGAGAAAATTCTGCAGAAATTCTACAGCAAGCACCACTACAAGGTGACAAAAAGTCCCTTGGGGGGTACTCCCCCCCAAGGTCCTTGCCTTCTCCCGTTGCCTCCAATGGCTTAAACATGGCTTTTCAGCCCGTCTACTTAGCTTTTTATTGGACATAGGACCTCCTCTTGGTCTTTGTCCTCTAAACATCTGAGGTTATAGCCAAGCCAAGCGAATCAAGAGCATCCTCTGTTCTCATCTGCATGGATGATGGCGAAGTCCACACATGGCTTGCGACCGTCAATCTGAACGAGTCCCCCACAATCTCCTGAAAAGTTAGATCCTCCTTTTCTTGCTTTTCATTGTAGTTTGTATTTTTCTAAAAGAGACAAAAATCACAACTCTTGTCTTTCATTATTGATGAGAATTGTAAATCGGCTATAAACGCCAAAATCAGCTATAAATACCAAACAAAATCGCCTTTCACGGCAAACCAAGAAAATGTCTCTTTTCTTAAATATTTGTGCAATGGAAAACTTGAAAGAAGTTGATTTCCTTTTTACTTGCGAAGGTTGATCTCCGGATTATCACTTGCAATTCCAAGTAAAATAGAAAATCTGGCACACCCACACAAAGAAATGTTGATGCACGCTTCAGCCCCCCGGGCGCGAAAGGGCCGGACCCGACGGACTCCCACGTCCGCCGACCCCGGTAGCACCCTCAGCATTGGAGCGCGTACCATCACTTACCCGATGAGACACCGAAGAAGCACTTTAGTGGATTCATCCGCAATTTGTGTTTGCGAAGTCGGAGGAAGACTTCTCGAAGATCATCGAGATGGTCTTCTTTTCTTCTGCTTTTGATGGCGAGGTCATCAACATAGCATTCGACCGTTTTGTGCTGCATATCTTGGAATATTTTCATCATAGCCCTCTGATATGTTGCACCTGCATTTTTCAGACCAAATGGCATGACAGCATAGCAATACACTCCAAATGGTGTCCAAAATGATGTATGCCTTTCATCTTCAGGATGCATCTTTATCTGATTGTAGCCAGAGAATCCATCCATGAATGTCATTCGCTTGAACCCATAGGTGTTGTCAATCATCACCTCTGATATGGGGAGCGGGAATTCATCTTTAGGACATGCATTATTCAGGTCTCTGTAGTCGATACAGACCCTTATATTTTCTTTATCACGGGGACGATGTTGGCTAACCATTCAGGATGCTGTTCCTCGCGGATGAAGCCAACGTTTTTGAGTTTCTGAACTTCTTGTTCAATTTTGTCCATCACGTCGGGACGGAATCTTCTTTGGCATTGTATGATATGCTTGATTTCTTTTTGCAAGTTGAGCTTGTGGACTGCTACTTTGGGATCCAGGCCAGGCATTTCGGCATAAGACCATGCAAAGCAATCAACGAACTCACGAAGAAAAGAGATATACTCGGGTAACTCATCATCCTTTATATTCTTGCTTATGAATACAGGACATGGGTTATCAAGTGTTCCCAAGTCTATCTTTTGAACAGGGTCTTCTATCGGAAGGTTTGAAGGTGGTTCCTCCACAAGGTTTGAAGGTTGGTTGTAATTTTTGTGGTAATCGCGGCCAGAACGGGTACCTTTACCAACTTTAAGAGTTTCTAGAGACTGGTCTTCTTTTGGAAGATCACTCTCAGGATCAAGGGGCTGATCCTTTGCTGAAGATGTCTCTATAACAGCATTGGTGTCTTCAGTAATTGTGTTGCACGGAGCAATTTCCGGGAACAAGTCCTGAACAGCAGCCGGCAACTTTTCTTTATTAGCCCAGACATCGCCTGTGGGATCGGGTATCTGGGACCAGTTGACTGAGTTTTCATTGAAGAAAATTTCATTTGCAGAAGTTTCTTCAAGATGATCAATCGGGAGAAGCTTGAGTTTTGATGTCACAGCTTCAGGAGACGAGGGCTGAGAGGATGTTATCTCAGTGGAAGTCACCTGAGAGGATGCAGCTCCGGAAGATACGCTACCGGTTGGGGAGTATGTGTCTTCGGAAGCTTCAGAGGCACTGTCGTCCTAAGCTATTGCATTGCAGGTTATCCTGACAGGAGATGCCCCCAGTGTAGACTGCTGGGAATCAGACTCATCCTCAGATGTAAGAGGATCATCGATCCAACTATTTTCTCCATTTTAAAGAGTTGAGGGAGAAAGTTCCCATTGATTTTCAGGGACTTCCAGTTCTGGATCATGACGAAGATTGATGCGATCCTGCTCCTGCTCTATGGCAAGATGTTGCAAGATTCTTGCATATTCTTCAAGATCAGGCATGGGAGCCAAATCTTCTTCGTCATTTGCTCCTTGTGGTTTGCCCATGTTGGGTTCCACCGGAGCATTGGTTGGTGCTGGATCGACAGCATTTTCTTGAACAGGGCCCTGGTCTTCTTCATCATCAGACCAAGATCCTTGTGGCTGTAATGGGTTATACCAGATTACTGGCATAAGATGAGACTCGGGAATCCATTTCTCGTCGGAGAGGTATTCTCCTGTTTCAAGGGATTCTTCCCACTCATGGATATCACTGGCAGTATCACTGGACTCGTATCCATTCATGGAGAATCCAACTACCGAGTTACAAGAGTATGATGCCCCCTGTACATTTTCATTTTTGTATAGAGGTGGCATGAAATCAGCAAGAGTGAATTTTCTTACAGCCTTTGAAGTTTTGGGAAGGGATTCTTCCGTCGTCCCTAGTGAAAAAATGGAAGAGGTTTCTGCCTTTTCAAGGACTTCTTGTTTTGGTTGAGACTTCTGCTGCTCTTTGAGCTTGCGGAGTTGTCTCTTGGCTTGCCTTCGCTGCTGAGCGGTCGGCTTTGTTTTGACGATCTCCCAATTTTCATCATCTAGGAGATCCGGATGCACCCATATAGGTTGTCCATCTGATGTTGGTTAGGGAACCAATTCTTGGGACGCTTGAGCCATTTTTATCACCTTGAATGAAGTAGTGATCTTCTCCTTCGGTGACTTTGAAGTTTGCCGACATGACACCATGTTGACAGAAGTGGAGCCATAGTTTTTGTCAAAAGTTATGACTCCGTTTTTCCACATCTCAGGTAAGAGAGAGGGTAGAACTGATTCTCCTTTAAAGGGGCCAGGTATGCTGGCTTTACAGATGTTCGGGACCTCCGTTGCTTTGGTAAAGATCTCGGGGACCAAGTTTTAGTGTAAACCTGGTTTCTTGTGGGTTGAGGCTTCATGGGAACGCCACGGGCTTCAGGCTTCTTGGTGTTCGCCCTTGGTGCCATTTTAGTGACACGTTGCGGGGCGGTTTTCTGCTTCTTGGCAGGTACAGTGTCTTCTGCGGGAAGTGGGAATGGTCCTAGCGATCCGAAGACGATGGTCCGGGGAGTTGAAGTTAACCCAGTGTTTGGAGAGTTGTCGAGGGAGATGACGCTTCGGCAACTGGTAGGGCGCTTATGCTTGTTTTGCTTATCTTGAAGCATAAGCAGGTACTTGTTCTCATCGAAAGTGATGGTCAATGAAGCTGTCATTGTTAGTTTTGGAAAACTTCTGAAACAAGACCAAATCCATTAGTAATCACAAGAATATGGTGATCATAAATGGAGAACCACTATGTTTTTTGGCTTTTCAAATCACTTGAGGGGACATGGCCCAGCCCAAGGACGATGAAGAAGGTAAAAAGCCATAGAGGATACAATTGTTCTAAAATGCAAGTATGGTAAGCTCAGAGTAAGCGTTCCAGTGGCTGCTAGAAGCAATTGTAGACCTTAATTCAAATTACCGAGAAGCAAGGCTCACTCGAGGTAAAATGATATAAGGTTGGAGTTACAAATATGTCGGTAGCGAATACAATAGACCCGAAAGGGCGTACTAGCACCGCTAGGCACAAATGTTGCAAATCACATCCTTGGAAAGGATACTGTCGCGACCACGGACCGGGACCCGGGCCCGCGACTGCGCCGCGGCGGCATGATCAACATACAAGCAAAGCACGCCGCCGCTGCCTTTATATTATATTTTTATTTTTCCCACAGGTTTCCGCGGTGAGGATCCCAAGACACGGGTCGAGCTCACACGAATGGATATGCGGAAGCGTGTAGCAAAACAATTCATACAAATCTTAAATGATAAGATACAAGAGAAATATTTAACATCGAGACAAGGTATCAAAAGAAAACGTCATCGAAGCATTCCTATCATGATTAAAGTTCAATGTTTAACAAAAGTGTATTAATTCAAATTACAAAACCCTGAGAGGCCAACAAAGGCCAATACAACCAATGGAACCCCAAAAGAACAACCCATCATAACCCAAGCTAGGTGAAACGAGAATCAAGATCCCGACCGGCGTCTAGATGACGTCGTTGGGCTGCCACTCGAGTGCTGGGGGTGGCTCAACAGCCTCCTCCGGGCACTCCTCGTCACGCGCGAAACCGCCGGCACCTGGACACCAAAATACAAGCATCAAACACGACGGTTTGGCAAATAAACAATTTAGGCAAGAATATCTGAAATAATGCTAAAACGGTCCAAGATTTAAAATACACATTTCAAGTTACGAAGCTAGCATGAATACTTATAATATCATGAAAAGATAAATCCACATAGAGCTCATCCTTTCTCTGTCATACTTGATGACAAGAGCAAGCACGCACGACAAGCACGACACGAAAACACGATCCCACGCCACTCAAGGTAGACGGGGTATCCGGCCGCGGAACCGGACCACGAACACGCACGATGTGTAATAAAATACACGACTAGTCTGCAGACAGTCCACATGTTTAAGGACCCCCAGGTAGTGGATCAAGCTAAAAGGGCAGTCCAAGCTCAGTGGTATTCACTTATATCATGAATGCACAAAACACGTCAATACACGTTCGAGAACACGACCAAACAAGAGGGAGATCATTTATAAAACACAACACGACGAGACTAGCAAAATAGCATAATATTAATGCTTAGCAAACTTAAGAAATGATTCCCTTTTTTATTCTTGAAACACGATTCTTGAAACACGTCTTAAATACAAGCTTATACTTGAAAAATCACACAAGAACATGAGGATGCATGAAGCATCAAAACAAGAGTCCAAACATAAATCTATCAAGCATAGGCTAAGACCCAATCTTTGACCCTTGTGGACTTGAAAACCCAAACGTCGAAACTCTATATAACTTGATGTCCCCGAAGGTAAGATACATTTAGGAATTTCAAGTGCACAATGTCAAATGAAGGTCTAAAGCATAGTCTAGTTTTCATTCCCGCAAATTTTCTTCAAACACAGTTCTTTTTGTAACTGTCGGTCAACGCTCGGTTAACCGTCGGTTAACCGAGGTCGATCTGTCGGTCGACCGAAGGCTTGACCGACAGATCCCAGCCCAGAATTACTGCTCTCTGGAATTCGAACCGACAGATCCTCGGTCGACCGAAGGCGAACCGACGGATGACCTGACAAAAATGTTGCTCTCTGGAAATTGAACCGACAAAACTCGGTTGGTGTCGGTCGACCGAAGTTGGACCGACAGCTGACCGACAGGCACGGGCAGTGCATTCTGTTCAGAATTTTCACAACTTTCTCTCCCTTCTTCACTTCCACATTTTTACCACCTGCACTCCCCAAGCCTCCATGCTTTCCAAGGGATTCATTCCACACATTATAGAGCATTCCATCCACAATTTGTCCATTTATTCCAAAGAGAAACATCAAGACATTCCCATAAACAATTTCATGAAACTTACAAAACCAACATGATTCTAAGCACTTGCATGAATCATCAATAATAACACAAGTAGAGGAACTCAAACTAATGACTTAAGAAAACATAAACATAACATACATTAATGGTTCAAGCATAAAAATCATGTCTTAATGGAAGTAGTGAAACTACAACACAATGTATATGAAAATCCTATAAAGTTTACTTGCCTCAATTCAAAGTCAAAGGAAGCTTCACAAAAACCAACAATGAGGGGTGCTCCACGAGATCTACACAAAACCCCCAAAATGGAGCATACAAAAATCAACATTTTGGCCATCACAAATCCCCATTTCGAAAATGGGTTTGAACTCATGGAAAACAAGCTCTAGGTGAGCTAGAGAACATGAAAAGAAGGAATGAAAGAAAAACACCAACCTTGAGCTAGTTGAACAAGATGAAGGGAGGTTGAAGATGATGAATAGTGCGATGGTTTGGTTCCAAAAACTTCCCAAACGGAGCTTGAGAAGGGAGGAAGAGAATGGTGGAAACGAATCGGAGATTGGAGTCTTCTTGTTAGATGATTTCAAGGGAAAAAGATCAAGAAGAAACTTGCTTCTCAACTCCACTCTAGGGCAAACCGTTGCAGGAAAATGGAAATGGGGAAAGAAGAAGAAGAGGGCTTATATAGTGTCTGGAGGTGGGTCCCTTTACAGCTGAACTTTGAAACGATTAAAACATGGTCTTGTGGACCCCGGATAGAATCGACGAAGAAGAACAAAACGATCGTCGAAAAATCTAGTTTCGGAAAAGTATACTTTTGACATAGTTTCACGATTTCGAAAAGTGTGCCCAGATTTAGCATGAATAGTCAGATTTACCCTTATTAGGCCAAAACTTGGGTTTCTGGGCCTCAAATGCATGCAGCTTAAAAACGAAAGTTGCCATAAATAATAAAACCATTTAAGAGAAATAAAAATCACGATCAAACAAGATGTCTAGAACGAAACCCACTCTTACACGTGTACTCAGGGCGTCCCTGAGCGTGTCTGACTCATACAAAACGTCCTCAAAATCCCCAAAACTATAATCCAGACTAAGTCTAATCACATTCTAACCCGACTCGTACTAAGACTCACTTAAGACTAAACGTTCACTTAATTAGTACTAATCGAGTTGGTCTGGGTTGGGGTCTAACAGATACTAGATGAGATTTTTTGAAAAGTCAAATTTGGATTCATAAAGGAGAGCAACTGGTATTCCAATCCGAACCACAACTCAACATTTCTGCGAGCGTTAAATCCGAAAAGGAAGGAAACCAGAATTTCTCAAATGTGAATCCAGACGTGACGGAAGTTTTTTTTTTTTAAAGGTCAAGATTGAATTCATCAAAGAGAGCAAATGGTGTTCCGTTTCGAACAAAGGCTCAACATTTCTGCGAGCGCTAAATCCGAAAGGGAGGAAACCAAAATTTCTCAACTCTGAACTCAAAAATGACGGAAGTTTTTTTTGAAAGGGTCAAGATCGAATTCATCAAAGAGAGCAAATGGTGTTCCATTCCGAACAAGGCTCAACATTTCTGCAAGCGCTAAATCCGAAAGGAAAAGAACCAAGATTTCTCAACTCTGAATTCAAAAGTGACAGAAGTTTTTTTTTTTTTTTGAAGATTTTTTTTAAAAGATTTTTTTTTAAAAGGATTTCTTTTTTTTTTTGAAAGGTGCACATAGATTTCCAATTCGATCTTATGAAACCTTAGTGGATAGATCAGCCCCCAGGTAAGGGTAGGATTACTTAATGAACCCATTTAGAGGACCCTTGCCTCGAACAGTCTAGCTGTCTCCACACTCTGGACAAGGCTTTTCTTAAATCCACTTTGGTCAAAGAACGCAACTGGTGGAACCTTAGTGTTTTTTTTTTTAACTCTTTTTTGAAAGGTTTTTTAATGAACTCATCAAAGAGAGCGAATGGTATTCCAATCCGAACAAAGGCTCAACATTTCTACGAGCGCTAAATCCGAAAGGGAAGGAAACCAAGGTTTCTCAAATTTGAATTCAAAAGAGAGAAAACTAATAATTTTTTTGTCAAAAGTTATAACTTTTTTTTTTGAAATCCCAATTGGACTCATCAAAGAGAAAAAATGGCCCAATCCCCGATATGAACGATAGCTGTGAACATTTCTGTGAGCTATCAAGTTCAAAGAGGGAAGGATCAAAATTTCTCAAAGTTGAATCTTGAGAAAGAGCGATCGTTTTTTTTTTTTTTTTTGAAATAGTTTGAAATGAAGGTGTTTTTTTTTTCTTTGAAATCCCAATTGGACTCATCAAAGAGAAAAGATGGCCCAATCCCCGATATGAACGATAGCTGCGAACATTTCTGTGAGCTATCAAGTTCGAAGAGGAGAGGATCAAAATTTCTCAAAGTTGAATCTAAGAAAAGAAATCAGATTTGTTTTTTTTTTTTTAAGTGAGAAAGAACAATTGAAATCCCATCTCATATTTTTTTAGATGCAAAAATGCAACATAGGCCACCAACTAGAAAGGAGCCAAGGAATCAAAGCATCACGTTCTCAAGTCAACGTGTCCCACCGGGTATGCCAATTTGATGGACCCGAAAGGAATCTTCCGTCCTCTCCTTCCGCACCCGGGGGCTGACCTGGGTCTCGGCGGAGGAGGGAAAATCTCGGGCATCAAAATTTTTGTACGGGTATGCCAGATTTACTTTCTACTTGGAATTTTGAATGGTGATAATCCGGAGATTCACCTTCACAAGTGGAAAGGAAATCAATCATTTTTTCTAACTCTTCAAATTGCATAAATATTAAGAAAAGAGACAAGTTTGTTTTTTTTAGAATGCCGTAGGAGGCGTTTTTGTTTGTTTGCCGTGAAAGGCGATTTTGCCCTGAAAGGGGATTTTACAAAACTCATCAAATATGAAAGACAAGAATTGTGATTTTCCCTTTTTTGTCTCTTTAAGAAATACAAACTACAATAGAAAAGTAAGAAAAGGGATCTAACTTCTCAGGAGATTGTGGGGACACGTTGAGATCGACGGTCGCAAGTCATGTATGGGCTTCGCCATCGTCCTTCAAATGAGAACATGTGATGCTTTGATTCTTTGGCTTGGCTCCTAACCTCAGTTTTTTAAAGAACAAGGACCAAGAGAAGGTCCTATATCCAATGAAAAATTTAGTAAACGGGCTGAAAAGCCGCGTTTAGGCCATGTTGGAGAAGGAGGTGACCTTGGGGGGGTGGCCCCCCAAGGAACGTTGATCACCTTGTGTTCTTCTTTGCAGCAGAGCAGCAGGACTTCGTCTGGATTTCTTTGGGAGAAGTGCAGAATTTCAAGTCGATAGATGTCGATGATCCCCTCTCTCTTGGAAATGGATCTCCTTTTATAGGCTTTTGGTAGCCATGGGGTGGTTATGGGCATTGATAACCATGATGAGAGCATTGATGAGGAGTTACAAGTTGATTTTGTAACTCCTTTTTCATGGCTTGTGATTGGCCGTCGAAGGTAGTGGGCTTTTAATTGCCTTTATGCTTCATGCTGATGGGAGTTTCATGGGTTTAATGCCATGATTGCTTGGATTTGCAACTCCCAAATGCTTGAATCTGATTGGGCCGTCCAAAATAATGAGTTAATGACTGCATTAAGTTGTCATAAACGGGTCAATTAACGTCATTAAGTGGCCGCCTGGGCATGTGAAGAGTCGCGGGCCGCGCTGCGCCTTTTGAGATTCTTCTTGCGATCATCACAGGTGGATCCACGCATTGTTTGATGTCGGATTGCAGTGCAATCTCAGACATTGATTGATGTTGGTGGGCCATGTCTTGTCGATTTCACGATCGGTCGGACAGAAAGTGCACTTTTTTGGTCAGCCGGTTGGCGATCTTGGAACGATCGGTGATGATTTCATGCTTTTGATGGCGGATCCGAGATGTCGACGAAGATCAGTGGTTTTCAAGCATCAAAATTTGGATTTTTCGGCGACCCGGATTTGCAGGGTCGCCGGGCGACCATGCACCCATGGTCGCCGGCGACCTTAGGGTTTTTTGCCCTTTAGTCGCCGAGCTTCGTTTTCGACCGATTTTGCGTCTTTTTCGTTCCTTTTTTCTTCTGTATTTTTCTTGATATTTTTCCTAAATTATTGACTTCATTTTCTTGGAGAAAACTTGACGAGAACCCGTGCGAAATCAGAACACAAAGTTTCTCATTTTTCGGGAAAGCCGAAGACTTTGTAGCCGATTTTCCGTCAAGAGTCGAAACTAGGTCCAACGATGTCGGAATGACCTGAAAATTGAGGTGAAGCTTCTTGAGCAATGGATAGGACCAACCATGGGCTTTTATTTGAGTTTTGAAGCCGTTTGGGGTCCCATCGATGCTTCACTTAATTTTGCTGCAGGGAAAATGCCGAGCTTTGATATGTGGTCAAGCGATGTCCAATTGACCTGGAATTTGACAGGGAGCCTATTGGAGTCATTTTGAGACGTTCCATCAGCTCTGTTTTGGATGTCATGGTCCCGAGATGCTCCACCGCCGGTAGGCTTGATTTTCTCTCGGAGCATCGAAACCTGGTCAAACGTTGTCGAAATAACCTGAAATTCGACGTGCAGCCTTTTGGAAGCATGTTGAAGCCACTCATGTATTTTGTTTGATGAGTGATGGCATCACTGGTTCCCGCCACCGGGAGGCTTGATTTTGCTGCTCGAGCATTGATTGAGGGTCAAACGCTGTCGATTTGACTTAAAATTTGGCATGGGGCCCTTTGGAGACATTCTGGAGTCATCCGTAGGCTCTGATCAAAATTTCAACGTCTTTGATGATGTCGCTGCCGGGAGTGCTTGTTTAGCTGTCGAAGCAGTGAAGTTGGGCCAAACGATGTCGGAATGGCACGAAACCTCAGGTGTACCCCTCTTTTAACTGTCTTGAAGGATCTCTCAGTTTTTGTCTGATTCTGATAAGATCTGATGCATGAAGTAGCCTTGCCTGTTTTATAGCAGGATGCAGCTTCACGAGGCTTCTTGATGTTGAGGAGACATAGTGACTTTTTTGGTGTCAACATTGCACGCACCATGGTTTGCGCCATGGTGAATGCATCTTGCACCAATGCTGGCGCTTTTCTAGCCGTGGCTAACGAACCTCCGATTGCCTTTGAGCATCCCCACTTGCTCAGTGGTCCCTTCTCGTGTGGTAATTCGGCCGAGGTCTCCCTGATAGTTAGGGCTCTTGCCTTGAGGGAGTCGCTTGGACGAAGTATCATTTCATAGTGGGAATGACTAGGATCAGTTTTTTGGCAAACGGCTGATCCCTTCCCTTGCAATACCTCGGCCGACGTCCCCTTGGCGGCCGGCGTAATTGCCTAGGCGCCAGAGGGTGTTGGTCGAGCCATCGCTTGGTATCGGGAACCATTAGAGGTATAGGACTTTTGTCATGCCTATGAAAAGGGTGATTCATCACACTCATCCTCTGTGATTTCTCTATGGTGTTAGAGCTAGCTAAAAATTGTAGCCCCGAATCCCCATTGAAGTTGCCAAAAATATGTAAATAGAAAAGAAAATATCGTGTGTAATAGTGTAAATGTGAAAGAAGAAAAGTGCATACATATGGCAGTTCTATTTCAATAACTAAAGATCCCGGGCTTTACACTAAGCTTCTGGTCTGTCTGATATTCGGACTGTCAGTACTCCTATTTGCAGAGACATTACATGGATGATTTCTTCTAAAAGGGAAGAAGGCCATTTAGGAACATCTTTTTCCCTTCTAGACAGGAATTCCCATACATGACATTTTTTTCGTCCCCCTCCCTTTCGGGATCGGTGCCTCTCCTTTTATAGGATCCTCCACACGTGCCGTCCTTTCTTGTCACATGCCTTTGTCCATAGACGAAGGCAAGGTTCCCAGAGTCGGCTACATCATCTGCCTTCTTATCCTTGTCTTCGGCAATATAATAGAAGCGGGGCACGCCTGCTTAGGAGTCTTCTCAATTCCCCCTTTTGCTCATTTGCCTTTACTGATAGGCGAAGGCAAAAGTTTTCCAACCTACCTTCACCAATCTGGCGGAAGCAGGTCCTCCTTATAATCCGTCAAAAGACAGCAGGCCCGTGGCCATTTATTTTTTGTTCACAATTTTCGTCATGCCTACAAAAGGGGACAAGGGGCACGATGTCCAAGAGAAAGGGGAGCTAAACCAGGCTCCTATAGAGGACCATCCAGTAACACCCTATATACCCAAAACTCCTTATCCCCAGCACCTGCAAGACAATAGGTAGAATAAACACTTCGAGGGGATCTTAGATATGTTTAAGAATCTTCAAATCAATATCCCTCTATTGGATGCCATCAAGCAAATACCTTCTTATTCCAACTTTTGAAAGATCCGACCACGCTTAAGAGAAAGAGTTCTGTCCCTAGAGAGGCTGTGATGGCAGCTCAGGCTTTAATGGTAATCCAGCAAACAGTTGTTCCCAAATATAAAGACAATGGATGCCCTACAATCTCTATCAGAATTGGAGACACAATGGTGGATAAATGTCTTTTGGATCTTGGGGCAAGTGTATACCTTTTGTCTTACTCGGTATACAAAAAACTAAGTTTGGGGGAGCTCAAGCCCACATATATAAATTTGAGTCTAGCAGATCAGTCCGTCAAGGTTCCCAAGGGCATAGTGGAAGATGTCATAGTAAAGGTGAATGGGTTCTATTTCCCTGTAGACTTTGTCGTCCTAGACATCGAACCCTTCATGAATCCGAGCCATCACACTCCTTTGATTTTGAGCCGCCCATTCCTTGCCACTTCTGATGAAGTTATCATATGTAGGAATGGAGTAATGACGTTGGCCTTTGGTAACATGAGATTGAAGTTGAATATCTTCAATAATGGATTCCACTCCCTTGAGATGGATGATGAGGAAAAAGTGAACATGATTGATGTCCTGATAGGTCAGACAATACAATAATCTTGTTATCAAGACCTTGCTACCAAATTTGAGGAAAATGTCCTTCTTCAGACCCTCGAGCCCAGATTTTCAGGAACATGGGTGGCACCCTCCAAAAATTCAAATGATGACATTGCCACCGGATATTCCACACCTATTGTCACGTCCCCCAAACCCGATTAGAGAAATAACCGGATCCGGAGAGTGAAATTTAGGACTAATTAGAATTTTTGTCCTTTAGGCCCAAGGATCATAGGTCTACTGTGAGGATATAATATTTCAAGCCTCAAGCATAATTAAATTTGCAGAATTCATTAAATCTTAGGCACATGGAATATCAACAATAGATAATAGATTTCATTTAAAATTAAAGTTGTTAGAAGGAATTAAAAAAAAATACACAAAGTATTAAATTATTACAATGGCCAACCCAAAAATCAAGGCCATTTAAAACAATAGAAGATGTCAATAATGTGAAAGGTCCAACGAGAACTAAGAAAGAATGAATAAAATATAATTAATGTCCCCATGAATCTCTCTCATGCTGGAATCGATGACGCCACTCTACGTCATCGGCACACCACTCTCGTTCCTCCTCAGCTGGTTGAGGATCTCCTCACCTGCCTACTCCTCATAGTAGTCACCTGTGGTGTCTGCACACCAAGAAACAGAGTCAACGACATGTTGAGCAATAGATAAGCAAAGTATAATCTAGCATGGCATGCATCAAGTATGGAATGATGACAAGTGTAATATCATGTGAATACATGGAAAATAGAGCTAGGCGTAAAGCATGAATAATAATAGTATGAGACAATGACAGAAATCCTAACATCATCTAACAATAACCACTATCCAAGCAATGCAATGCAAGAAATAAGAGGGAGGCTCCGAGGGTGTCCAAGCCACCTCCCGGGGTATCAGTAACAATCTAAACCAGACTACTGATACCAAAGTTCGGCACCAGTGGGATCCTAGCTCCCGGTCCTGGGAATAGCAGCACGGTCCTAGCCCGCTCCCAGCTATTCAACGCCAAGGACACCGTCCAAAGCCGACTACCCACCCCGATGTCCGAATAACCGGCCCATCAATAAACTCCAATCTGCAGATGGCCATGATATGCAATAAAATAAAGTGGCATTGACATAAGAATAGACCAAGACAAGTAAGTCTGGCTAGCTTAATGTACACGACATGACCATAGGGATTACCTCATTCAAAGACAATACAAGACAAGTCAAACACCTGATAATCCCTTCCATACTAGCCAGTCCTGTTTATCAATACATGACACAAGGTTCCTACGATACACTCTAAGTCAGGTCCATATCCCAGTTCTACAAGAATTTATGTTTCATACTTAGTTAAGTGTTTTATGCCAAGAGAGTATACAAGGAATAATATCAACGGATAGAATTTATAAGTCAAGGAGAAAATACAATCCAAACTTAGGCAAGTGGTGTCATCCCTCTATCCCACATGTTCTAGCAGAGTACGTGTGGAAATTGGATCAACGATGCTTCTAGGAAAATTCCTTAGTATACAATCAAGTTAAGCATCTATTAAAACAATTCCATACGCATTCGGTTAAACCATGTGTAATACACGAATACCTAGAAAATCCATTGAAGCACACCAAGCCATGTACTACGATTTTAACCCCATTAATGGTCAAGTGATAGTAGGTTCATAGTTTCCAACATCTAAGACCCAAACCTAAGTTATTAGTCTTATTTCCAATAAAAACATGACCTGAAACAATAATCTGAGTATTTACATCACTTCCCGATCTCCGATCGTGATGAAACTAGAACCATTGGATTCTACATCTCAAGATCTTTCCAACGGTATATTTCACGTAGAAATCCAACCGGCGGATTAAAAGTTACAAGTCTCCGAAGTTTCCTTGTGCTGTCAGAAAATTACGATCCGATCGATCGGACAGAAATGTCCAATCGATCGAACTATAATCAGTCACAGTTAACAACAGTACCGATCGATCGGCACTGCAACCTGAACCCTGAAAATGGGCGAAAATGGGTTTTCTTCCCCTTTTTCCTCCTGCCAATCCATGGCTAACTTGCATAAAATGAGCCACCATGCTCCCCAATCATCACATTCATCATTTCCATCATCTCCAACAAATTAAAGACAACCTATAATTACCAATTACAATCTTTTATTTAACTCAAAACCCCCAAAAACCCAATCTAGCATATTAATCCCAATCAATAACAAAACAGGCTTGAAATTAAGGTAATCTAACAAGAAAACATAGTCAATCAATAAGGAAAATACACACATGATCCATTATATAATGCAAATATACTTGCCTCAACCAAGAAGAAGATTGGAAATTGGGGAAAACTCGAGGAGAAACCTTCTACCGCGGAAACCACCGATCTAACCCGCTCATAAGCAATATAACATGCAAGGAAGAATGAAGAAAGGAAAAAGATCAAGAACAACCTAAATCTAACCAAAAGAGAAGGTGATTGAAAAGATGAGGTTAAGAGAAACCTTACCAAAAATAAGATCAATAGAGAGAGGAGATTGAGAAGATGAAAGTGAGCGGTCCGGATCTTCGAGGTAATCTCTTCCTGAGGGAGTTCTGAGCTTGAGAAGATGAAGAAGAAGAAGGCTGTTGTAGCTTTCGTTCGTTGCAGAGATGAATAAAGAACTAGGGTTAAACTCTGTTTAAGAAGAGAGGGAGGGGAAAAAGACTGATTTGCCCTTAAGTGGGTTCGGTTAAGAAATGGACCACTTGAAGGGTTTGTAATCGTCGGATTGCGATGAGCCAAGAGACAAAAACGATCAACGCGACAAGATCTTTTTAACAAACCCAAAAATCACGGTGATTGGAATTTTAGGAAAAACACTCAATTTTCCCTAAATAGCAAACTACCCCCTTACTAGAGTCAAACACACTCTGAATCGCGCGAAACTTCGCAGACACTAATCTAACATTAAAAGAAACTCGCTCATAAACCCACTTAAATATCTAAAATACAAGTAATTATAATAATAGCTATATAAATGGGTCAATAGGCCTACTATTGGGCCCAACCGACCCAATAAGGTCGCAGACCTTACACCTATGCTAGAGGAGCTTGAGAAATCTGATTTTGAGAAATTACATGCACATGAGTCACTTGCACCACTATGCTCATTTGTGAAATCTCTTCCTTTAGACTTCCATGATTCATTGTTGAGGGAAGAGGCTTTAATGGTGGTTACCCTCTCACCATTAGACAGGAAACATGTGGTATAATGTGCTGAAACTTTTTATCTAGTCTGTCCAATGTGTGGAGGAACAATTTGTTTGGGATCTGGGTGGATTCCATGTTGAGTACCCAAGAGTATAGCTTCTATTTTTTTCTTATTTGTTTATGTGTTTGTCTAACCTTGGACAGGGTTTTAAAAAGCTTCATTTACAGATGACTTCTTCACTATACCCTCCCGTACTTTTAATCCTCATATTTTATATTTCAATGCTTTTCATTTATTTCAACATCCAGGACAATGTTCGTGCTAGGTTGGGGGGTGAGAACAAAAACACTTGTCCGACTTTAAACCAGACTTATACACTCTTTTTGTTTGATTTTCTAGGATTTTTAGGAAAGTTTTTCAAAAAAAAATTTTTTTTTTTTTTTTTGCTATTTGTGTTTGAGAAAAGAAATTTCAAGAGAATTTTTATGAAATGAAGGTACCTCGAATTCTGGAATTCTTGATACTTTGGGCAAAAGAGAATAATGGTTTACTATTTTGTTTAAGGAAAGGATTTTTGGAAAAGTGTTGAATCTTGATCCTTCACTTTTACACAGTTTGTATACATTTTCAAGGTTTTGGATGTGAAGCTATGATTTCAGTTTTTCTTTGACAACGGGATTCGAAATATGATGAAAAACCGACCCTTAGTTTTACAGTTTCCTGGTTCAACTAGATGGGTTTTATCCACAAACCGGTGAATTAATTCGGGCACAAGGAAAGGGATGCCTATTGTTGGGGACCGTAGAAAATTAAAATAAAAAAATCATGATGAAAAAAAAAAGAAAAGAAATATATATATAGGGATGAATAAGCTTGAAGATGGTGGAATTTATGAGATGTGGGTTTGATCCCCGTGTCTTGTGTACTAAACTCACCATAAAGGAGCCCTATCTGGAAAAAAAAAAAAAAAAAAGAAAGAGAAAGAAAAGAGAAAAAGGAATTCCTTAAGAAAAAAACTGTTACGGCCTTTGAAAAAATAATAATGCGAAAACCATCATGGTCGCCTTGAGAGGAAAACCATTTATCTTTGCTGAGGTTAGGTTGCCCAGAATGTTGGATTGACAATCGTTTTCATGGAAGTTTTTAGCTGATTATCTGATACTTATGTCTTTTTACGTATACACACTTTTCACCGTGCACGATCAACTTAGCATGATTTTGAGAATTTCTGACCAAAAGATAGGATTTGTGAACTAAATTTCCAATTTAAGTATCAAAATTTTGAGAATCGAGAATATCAGGTGTTTATAAATCTTCATTTGAAAAAGTTTCCTGTGGTTTAGTTAGGTTTTAACTTTGATTGCAAAAAATATATATATAAAAAAGAGAGAAAAAAATATATAAAAAAATAAAGAATTTTGAAGGTAAATTCACTGGAAACCCTCATGAGACAACACTCGTCCATTAGAGGTAATTTAGTGGTTTAACGACTTGTTACACATACTAAATGGGACCACGATTCCTGCGAAAGTAAGTTAGGATTCCTATTTTCAACATTTAATTTTACTTTGTTTTGCTCGAGGACTAGCAAACTTTAGGTTTGGGGTTATTTGATATGCATGGCATAATAACTACCCTTTTATTTGAATTTTCTAGTTGTTTATTTTTTCTTAAATGTTCTAATTATAGCATTTTCCTTATTATGTAGGAATTAGAAGGAGCTGGCATATTTGAGCTTAATTCTGAGAGGTTAAAAAGCACTACTGTGGAAGACAATTTCTTTTTTGGCCTTTAGTTGATGTACTACTGTGGAAGAGTCATTGTACACATCTAGTATGTGTTTCCATACATATTTTCTCAATATGTCAACATTTGTTTTGTGCACACTAGGTGTTCGACAAATTTCCTCAAAGAGAACTACGTGTGAAATGGCTCCAAAGAAGAGGCAGAATGTTGGAGGATCTTCCTCGTCCTCATGATATGATACCACAGTGTTTCCCTCTTTAGCAAAATATGAGGCTTATGAAGAACTTTTTGCTGAACGTAAAGTTTCCTTTGAACGAAGCATTGACGATGAAGTAAAATTAACTGAAGAATATGCTTCCATCATGGAGAGACGGTGGAACTCTTTGTATACATTCGATATCAATGAAATCAATTTTGATTGGGTACGGGAGTTTTACTACAACATGACTATCAAAGATAACGACTTCATCACTTTTGTTCGTGGAAAGAACATTGTAGTGGCTCCATCTGTGCTGGCTTTTTTTCTTGGAATTCGAGAACCAGATGATTGGGACTATCCACTTGAGCCGAATCAGAAAATCGACAAAGGTCTTTACAATGATTTTGCAAAGGAATTTCTTAGTGCATCTCATCATTGGCCTAGTGGAGTACTCTCGCATGCTGATCTGCTCTCAAAATACCAATTTCTCAATTGGTTTTATTCTACCGACTTGGAGCCATGAGGCCACACAGTGACCATTAACCACCAACATGGTATGGTTCTCTACTGCATCGGCAAGGGAAATAGTGTTAATATGCCTCTTATGCTTTACAATGTCATGCTAAAAATCCTGATTGCACCAAAGAATGATACTCTACTGTTTGGGGTTTTGATAACTCGCTTCCTTTTGTCAAAGAAGATTACCCGGAGGCCACATGATAAGATGAAAAGGCTTAGAGTTCCTATTAATAGGCGCTCACTTCAGCAATCTTCAGCTCACATTGATGGAGGTAATGATCATGAATCTGAAGAAGAAGCTCAAGGGGAGCAAGACAGTGTGTCTGAATGCCTAACTTGACTTGAAGAAGTTCATGCTTTGAGTGAAAATGTGAAGGCCAGGTTCAACACTATTGATGAGTCTCTTGCTGCCATATTTGCTCGATTGGGACACCAGCAATCACATGATCCATACAATTCATCATGGACCATGTTTTGTTGTCATTGTTTCTGTTTAGCTCTTCTGCAATTGTCTATTTTTAATGCTATTAAGAACCTATTTAGCTTGTTTCTGCACTTCATGTTTTGGATGGTTAGTATAGAATGACTGTAATTTGGATACTAACCACACTAACTGTAGTCTCCTCTCTATTCACTTAGTGAAGCTCATGTTTATGTTCTCTCCAAATTTATGCTTCATCTTTGTTATTCATGCACAAAACGGGGGAGGTATAGATTACTTTTATTTCGTGAAATTTGCACTTGATCTTTTTGTGAGTAACATGTGATTGAAGGTACCTTTCAGGGATTGATTTGCTTGAAACAATGTTTAAGATGTCTTGTCTGTGTCTGGATAGATTTGTTTTTGTATTTAGGAGTTCTGTCCATGAATTTTCAAAGGGGGAGATTGTAAGGTCTACATGAGTATTGGCTAATTCATTAGGTGGTTGACAAAACCGGGAACACATTTTATATTGTGTTATATAGAAGGGCTGCCTAGAGAAAGAGTTGAATGATGGCATTCAACAGTACTGTTGGGCGGTCGAGCGCGCCATCCTGTGCTCGAGCGCACCTTAGGCAGAGAAGACACGCACAAGAGTACATTATTCTTCACAAGAGCTGAGAGGAAACAGTAGCCTCATGCTCAAGTGTTTAGGTTCTTGGAATGTTCAATTACTTTAGGACTCTACATTCTAATTTGAGACAATTACCTATTTGAGTTCCATTCTATTTTAAAGACCTCTTGAACGTCCCCAAGGCTATAAATATTGAGCATCTAGCAACCTAAAGGGACTCATCTTCAGTTCTCTCTTGTTTTAAACCCTAGAATCATACTAAGAGATCCTTTTCATCTTCTCCAAAGTTCATCAAGCTGCTATTCTGAAGTTCCAGCTTTGGAGTACCTTCTTCAACTCATCTGAAGTAGTATCACCTTGAAGAGGCTATCAAGGTGGTTGAGTCAAGCACGGTGAAGGTTCGCGGCGAGGTGTCGGCAAGATTGTACAGTCTTAAATTGAGTTGCAACTAGAAAAGGATTGTGAGTTTTCTTATTACTTTCGATTTAATTAGTGCTTGGTTGTCTGTTGGCCTAGACGATAAGGCCCGTGGTTTTTTCCCGAGTAGGGTTTTCCACTTATACATCGTGTCTCTTTCTCTCTGTGTGGTAGCGTGCTTTTAATTAGAATTAGGGTCAATCGCTAGTTTAATCACTGATTTAGGAATCTAATAGAGAAACTGTTTATTGGGACCTTAGCATGAGTCAAGGCCAGATTTTCAACATTCTGAGGAGGAGGTGCTTCTCTTCAAGTGTTATGTCCGATGCTTATGCTTTACGTGGGATAGAAGATGAGTCAATCTCTTATCTACTTCTTTATTGTGATTTATCATATTGCATTTGGAGTCTCTTTTTGCAAGAATGTGAGGTTTCTTGGTGCATGCCTTGTTCCCTAATAATAGAAATGTTTTCTTCTTGAAGGATAGGCATCTTTTCGGGTTGTGGTAGGGTTCTTTGGAAAATTATTCCTTATACTATTATTTGGTCCATTTGGAAAGAACAAAATAATTGGATTTTCAGTAATCTAGCAACTTCTCAACGCGACACTTTAAATTTGGTTAAGGTAAGGGACGAAAAATGGGCAATGATTAAGAAAGAGTTCCAAAATCTTAGTTTGGATCTTCTCCTTAGCAATTGGAAGGCATGTATTGTTGGTGGGTCCTTCAAGGTGACAAAGTGTAAGCAATGGTCTCCCCCACCCAAAGGCGTGTTGAAGATTTTAACATATTTGATTTTAATATTCTTCACTATGTTTTAAAGTCGAGATTTCAACATATTTGAGGATTTTTCTCATGAAAAGGGCACTTAATTAATCATTTGATAATTAATCTCGGTTTAAAGAAATGTTTTCATACTTCTTCAGCATTCAAATTCAAATATAGTGAAGAATCATTACTTGATATAAAGAATTAAATAATCTCAAGGGGGTTTATCCACTTCTAAAATTATCCTTATTTCAGCAATCAATATGAGTTCTCCACTTGCAATTTTCTCTTCATCCTTATGGGACTTGAGATTTCTAGGTAATGATGACTATCAAAGGGGATAAAATTAAAGAGTTAAAACATGAACATCCACAAATGTTCAAATAATTTCCATTTTCGTTGGAACGATTACTACATTAAATTTCAGAAAGTGATAGTCCGGGGTGGCAAACAGGTTCAGTCAGGTTAGCAAGTGGAGGTCCAAGTTTGGACCTTTAACCCATATGCGAGACATTTTTAAAATGGGTCGAAAACTTCGAACCCACACCATGGCGGTTTAGCCCGGGTGTACTAACCAGCAACTCTCTATTTGGGTTGCAGGTTTCAATTTGGGGGTAGAGAGAGATTAACCGCCACTCTCTATTTGGGTTGCTGGTTTTAGTTTGGGTTTGAGAGAGAGAGTAGGGGGATGGTTTGAAGGGAGGAGAGCTGGTTTTAGTTTGGGTTTGAGAGAGAGAGTAGGGGTGGTCTGAAGGGAGGAGAGAGAGAGAGAGAGAGAGAGAGAGAGTAGGGTATTCTATTTTTTCTTCTCCTACCTTTTATTCTTCCTTCTCTGTTCTCTCCTCTACATTCCTACATAGGGGGGGTCTGTTAGGTTAAGTGAGTTAACCTTGACCTGGCCTAATTTTGGGCAGGTCAGGAAAATTTGACTCGTGTCCAACCTAAATTGACGCTGGTCAAGTTTTGTCCGCCTAAGTCCCAACTACCTCTACCATTCATTCTTCACCTCTTTAACACTCTTTCCTATAAAGTCCCTTCCACTAAACCTCCTTTACTAATTAATATGAACTTCAACCAATCCAATATCAATAGGATGGAAATAGGTTCGATCCAGGATGGAATCATGGTGAATTTGAACTCAGGCCTATCTTTATGTATCCAACTTCGGATCTGACACAAAACCAATGGGTTATATACAGATGCGGCGTCAACTGAAAATGGGGGATCTGATTATGGTCCAAATATGAAATAAGATGTGATAAAAGGACTACAAAAAAGATTAAAAATATAAGTGAGGCTATTAGATGGTAAGTGTTTAAAGCTTAGTAGATCCTCAAATATCCATCTTGTTGACACCAAAAAGTTCACTATGTCTCCTCAACATCAAGAAGCCACATGAAGCTATACCATGCTACAAACAGGCAATGCTACTTCAAGCATCAGATCTTGTCAGAATCAGACAAAAACTGCGAGATCCTTCAAGACAGCCAAAAGAGGGGTACACCTGAAGTTTCGGGCCATTCTGACATCGTTTGGCCTAACTTCACTTCTCCGATAGCTAAACAAGTGTTCCTGGCGGCAACATCATCGAAGACACCAAAACTTCGATCAGAGCCTATGGATGACTCCAGAATGTCTCCAAAGGGCTCCATGCCAAATTTTAAGTCAAACCGACAACGTTTGACCCTCTATCAACGCTCAACCAGCAAAATTAAGCCTCTCGGCGGAGAGAACCACCGAGGCCATCACTCATCAAACAAAGCACATGAGTGGCTTCGACATGCTCCCAAAGGGCTACACATCGAATTTCAGGTCATTCCGACAATGTTTGACCAGGTTTCGACGCTCCCAAAGAAAATCAAGCCTGCCGGCGGCGGAGCACCCCGGGAACATGACATCCAAATTGGAGCTAATGGATCATCTCTACATGACTCCAATAGGCTCCCTGTCAAATTTCAGGTCAATCAGACATCGTTTGACCGCATATCAAAGCTTGGCATTTTCCCTGCAGCAAAATCAAGTCAAGCATCGACGGGACCTCAAACGGCTTCAAAACTCAAATAAAAGGCCATGGTTGATCCTATCCACTGCTCAGGAAGCTTCACCTCAATTTTCAGGTCATTCCGACAATGTTTGACCTAGTTTCGGCTCTTGACGGAAAATCGGCTACAAAGTCTTCGGCTTTCCCGAAAAATGGAAAACTTTGTGCTTTGGTTTTGCACGAGTTCTCATCAAGTTTTCTCCAAGAAAATCAAGTCAATAATTGAGGAAAAATGTCAAGAAAAATATAGAAGAAAAAAGGAACGAAAAAGAAGGAAAAAAGGCCGAAAAATACACTCAGCGACCCTGGGTGCATGGTTGCCGGCGACCCTGCAAATCCGGGTCGTCGGATTTCTTGCCGGAAAGCCCGATTTCCGATCCTTTTCGCGTTTCGAGTGTTCCTGGCTCTGTGATTTTCTGAAAATCCAATTTTTAATGCTTGAAAATGACTGATCTTCACCTACATCTCGGATCCGCCGTCAAGAGCATGAAGTCATCATTGATCGCTCCAAGATCGCCAACCGGCTGACAAAGAAAGTACACTTTCTGTCTGACCGATCGCGAAATCGACAAGACAGATGTCACCGGCCCACCAACATCAATCAATTTCTGAAATTGCACCGCAATCTGACATCAAACGACGTGTGGATCCACCTGCGATGATCACAAGAAGAATTCCAAAACACGCAGCGCGGCCCGCGACTCTTCACATGCCCTGGCGACCACTTAATGTCATTAATTGACCCGTTTATGACAACTTAATGCGGTCATTAACTCATTATTTTGGACGGCCCAATCAGATTCAAGCATTCGAGAGTTACAAATCCAAGCAATCATGGCATTAAACCCATGAAACTCCCCTCATCATGAAGATAAAAGGCGATTAAATGCCCATTATCCTTCATCGGCCAATCACAAGCCAAGAAAAAGGAGTTACAAAATCAAGAAATAAAACTTGTAACTCCTCTCATCAATACCATCATTTCTCTCATCATGGCCATCAATGCCAATAAACACCTCATGGCTACCAAAAGCCTATAAAAGGAGGTACATTCCAAAGAGAGAGACACTTTTACAACTACCGAAAAACGATCAACTATCTACTTGAAGCCTGCACACTTGCATACTCCTGGAGAAATCCTGAGGAAGTCCTACTGCTCTGCCGTAAGAGACACTACAAGGTGATCAAAGTCCCTTGGGGAGCCACCACCCCCACCCCCCCCCCCCCCCCCCACCAATGTCCTATTCTTCTACAACATGGCCTAAACGTGGCTTTTCAGCCCGTTTACTCGGTTTTTCATTAGATATAGGACCTCCTCTTGGTCCTTGTTCTTTAAAAAACTGAGGTTGGAGCCAAGCCGAAGAATCGAAGCATCAAGCGTTCTCATTTGAAGGACGATGGCGAAGTCCATACATGACTTGCGACCGTCGATCTGAACGTGTCCCCACAATCTCCTGAGAAGTTAGATCACTTTTCTTTCTTTTCTATTGTATTTTGTATTTTTTAAAGAGACAAACAAAAATCACAATTCTTGTCTTTCATATTCGATGAGATTTGTTAATCGCCTTTCACGGCAAAATCGCCTTTCACGGCAAACAAACAAAAAAACGCCTCCTACGGCATTCTCAAAACAAGAATTGTCTCTTTTCTTAAATATTTATGCAATTTGAAAAGTTAGAAAGAAGGATCGATTTCCTTTCTACTTGTGAAGGTGAATCTCCGGATCATCACCATTCCAAATTCCAAGTAGAGTAATAAATCTGGCATACCCGTACAAAAAGTTGATACCCGCGTTTCCCTCCTTCGCTGAGACCCAGGCAGCCCCCGGGGCGGAAGGAGAGGATGGAAATCCGAGGGTCCATCAAGTTGGCATACCCAGTGGGACCAGTTCACTTTAGAACGTGATGCTTTGATCCCTTGGCTCCTCTCTAGTTGGTGGCCTATGTTGCATCTTGCATCTAAAAAAAAACATGAGATGGGATTTCAGTCATTCTTTCTCATTTCAAAAAAAAAAAATATCTGATTTCTCTTTCTTGGATTCAATTTTGAGAAATTTTGATTTCTCTTCTTCGAATTTGATAGCTCACAGAAATGTTTGCAGCTATTGTTCGTATCGGAAATTGGGCCATCTTTTCTCTTTGATGAGTCCGATAGGGGTTTTCAAAAAAAAAAACTTCATTTCAAACTCTTTCAAAAAAAAATAAAAAATGATTTCTCTTTCTTAGATTCAACTTTGAGAAACTTTGATCCTCTCATCTTCGAACTTGATAGCTCACAGAAATATTTGCAGCTATTGTTCATATCGGGGATTGGGCCATCTTTTCTCTTTGATGAGTCCAATTGGGATTTTCAAAAAAAAAAAAAACATATAATTTCAAACTCAAAAAAAAAAATCAGTCTTTTCTCTTTTAAATTCAAATTTGAGAACTTTGGTTATTCCCTTCCGGATTTAACGCTCGCAGAAATGTTGAGTTGTGATTCGGATTGGAACACCACTTGTTCTTTTTGATGAGTTCATTAGAAACCTTTAAAAAAAATAAAATTTTCAAAAAAAAAAAAAACACTAAGGTTGCACCAATTGTGCTCTTCGACTAAAGTGGGTTTAAGAAAAGCCTTGTCCAGAGTGTGGAGACAGCTAGACTGTTCGAGGCAAGGGTCCTTCAAACGGGTTCATTAAGTAATCCTACCCTTACCTGAGGACTGATCTATCCACTAAGGTTTCATAAGATCGAATTGGAAACCAATGTGCACCTTTCAAAAAAAAATTTCACTTTTTGAGTTCAGAATTGAGAAATCTTGGCTCTTTTCCTTTCAAATTTAACGCTCGCAGAAATGTTGAGCTGTGGTTCGGATTGGAATACCATTTGCCCTTTTTGATGAATTCAATCTTAAACCTTCAAAAAAAAAAAAAAAAAAAGAACTTACGTCACTTTTGAGTTTAGAATTGAGAAATCTTGGTTCTTTCCCTTTCGGATTTAACGCTCGCAAAAATGTTGAGCTGTGGTTCGGATTGGAACACCATTTGCTCTCTTTGATGAATTCAATCTTAACCTTTCAAAAAATAAAAAAAAAACTTCCGTCACTTTTGGGCTTACATTCGAGAAATTATAGTCCCTTCCTTTTCGGATTTAGCGCTCGCATAAATGTTTGAGCCCTTGTTCGGATTGGAATACCATTTGCTCTCCTTTATGACTCGAAATTAGACCTTTCAAAGAAAAATCCCATCTCGTGTTCTTTCCAAGGATTCGATTTGCAACATTTGTGCCTGGCGGTCCTACTACGCCCTTACGAATCTACTGTATTCACGACCGACACAATTGTATCTCCTACCTTATATCATTTTACCTCGAGTGAGCTTTGCTTCTTGGTAATTTGAATTAAGGTCTACAATGTTAGTGTCACATTCCAATGTACACTGGTTTTTGTATTGTCAATTCCGTGTCAAAGAATCCAAGACATTGCCTCTCTAGTTTCACAAGGAAGATCAAGTTTTGAAGGTAGAAGTTCAAGTCTTGAAAGGCCTGGATTTACCAAGGAAGAACTCCATGTGTGCTAATCAACCCTCACTCAGGTATTTCAAACCCGGACCATCCTGTAGATCCCTTGGAAAATACCCTGTGTTTAATCAGTTAAGCCTTTTCGTGAAAATTCAGAGGGTTCGGTGACCTTACGGTCACCTGGCGGCTAGCCTCTTTATACATTACGGCTAACCGCCATGTAACCGAAAAACCCACGGTTACCTTTCCAGCAAGCTGTTTTTCCTGTTATGGATCTCGGCCAGCTCCACGGTTACCTCGCGGTTAATCGCAGAGGCCCTTCATGGCTAACCGCCAGGTAACCGAAGTCCTGCGGTCACCATTCCAGAGAACAATTTTTTCTCTGTCAGGATCTGCGGTCACCTGTTCGGTTACCTTACGGCTAACCGCATGGAGCTTTACGGCTAACCGCAAGCAACCGTAAGTCTTACGGTTTGTTTTCCCGAGAGCTGTTTTCTCCTGTCATTCTTGCGGTCACCTTACGGCTAACCGCCATGGTTCCCCACGGCTAACCGTGAGCTGACCGCATTCAAAATTATATCCGTTGGCTCAGGGATTTTTAAAAGGGGCTAGCCGCCAGTATTAGAGGCTAACCGTAAAATATATCCGTTGGGAGTTTTCTATAAAGCTGTAGCTTGTTTCACTGTGCATGGCATGGACCTTAGTGTATAGCCTTGCTTGCTATCTTCTTCCCATCAATTGTAGGCTTCCAAATTACTTCCAAAAACACTCATGTGCTTGACCTAGGTAAACCCTAGAGCTCCATTAGCTCTTAGATGAGTGTCTTGATAGGGAGTGCATCCTCTAGGATAGTTTACACCATGAGAGACTCATTTGTGTAAACCTAGAAACCAAATCCTCTTAACCCTGGTTGTGCAACACATTGGAGGCTTTCTACTCAACACCAAGAGGTCAACAAGAGGTGCAAGCTTCGACTGCGGTCAGAGATCCACAGAACACTTCAACCATCATCAAGGCAAGTGTTCACCCTTCTTCAAATTTCTACAATATGTGTATAATGTGGTAGGTGTGTAGATCTGTGTGATTAAACTCACCACATTGCTGTAAGGAGGAGTAGATCTGTGTGATTGAACCTCTGTATCAAATATGAGGTAGAATCAAAACTTGTGTAGTTTGATTCTTGATAGTGGAACCAAGGGTCTGTGTGACCCTTGAGAGTGGATGTAGGTCTGTGTGACCGAACCACTATAAATCTCTGTATCCATATCTCTTTTGAATGTTCTACAGTTTCTGTTTCAGTTATACTCTTGCTATGCTTGTCCTGTTCTTTATTCTGTTTTGATTAAAAACATGATTAGAAAATTAAAATTGGCAATTGTTTAGCCTCAATCCTATTCACCCCCCGTCTAGGACTTAGTCATTGGCTCTAGACTGAACTTTCAGTTGGTATCAGAGCAAGGTTACTCCCATAAAGGCTTAACAACCTGGAGTAGATCTTTTTCCTAGTCTAGTGCTGATGTCTAACCCAGAAGGTAGTGCAGTAAACAGACCTCCTTTGTTTGATGGTACAAACTATGCTTTTTGGAAAGCCCGGATGACCATCTTCATCAGATCCCTTGGTTCATCTGTTTGGGATGCTGTAGAGGATGGATGGTCTCATCCCACCACCACAGCTGAAGATGGCACTGTTCAGCCTCTTGCAAAGGCAAGATGGTCACCTGATCAAAAGGCTTTGAAAGATAGTGATGCGAAGGCATTGAATGCCATATCGTGTGCCATGACAGCTGAAGAATATAAAAAGATTATGACATGTGTCACAGCTAAACAAGCTTGGGATCTTTTAGAAACAAACTATGAAGGAACTACTATTGTTAAAAGAGCCAAGCTTCAAATGTTGACTTCCCAATTCGAATCGTTAAGAATGAGGGAAGATGAAGTGTTCGATGAGTTTCGAACTAAGTTAATGGTCATTGTAAATGAAATGTGGTCTCTGGGTGAAAAAATTCCTGAAGGCAAAGTTTGTAGCAAAATCCTGAGGTCTCTACCTGAAAGATTTCACCCTAAAGTGACTTCTATAGAAGAATATAATGACCCTGAAAATATGAAAGTAGAGGAATTATCTGGCAATATTAGAACCTTTGAAATGAAATTGATAAATTCTTCTAATAAATCCAAAGACAAGAAATCTATTGCATTAAAGACATCTCAACCATTCCCTTCTAAAGAAGAATCTGATAATGAGAAAGAAAGTGATAATGAAGATGTTGCCTTACTTGCTAAGAGGTTTCTGAAACAATTTAAGAAGAAGAATTCCAATTTCAAATCCTTTGATAAAGGTAAAAACAAAGTCAGCTCCTCCTCTAAGAGTCAACATAGAAAGGTAAAATGTTATAACTGTCAAAAGTATGGTCATATCTCATCTGAGTGTCAAGTGGAAAGAAAGAAAAAGACACTTGTGGCAACATGGGATGATGACTCATCTGAATCTGAATCAGAATCAGATGAATCTCACCAAGATGAGACCGGAAACTATAATGTTTTGTTGGCCAGAAGTGTTTGTAATCCGTCAGTTGAGATGAATGAAAATTCTGGAAGATCTGAGATTGATAAATCTGAGGATGAAACTGAATCTGAAGAAGACAGCCCAGATAATGACATTGATGAGGAAGATCTTCAAGAAACCTATGATCAACTCTATGAGGAGAGCTGTAAACTAATTAGAACTATGAGCAAACAAGGAATTAAGATCAAAATGTTAAAAGACAAAGTTGAAACTTTGAATAATGAAAATAATATTTTGACCAATGATCTTCATGAAATTAATTTCAAATTTCAAATTGCTAGTGACTACATAAGAAAGCTTACAAGAGAGAAAGATGAGACTGAAAATCTAAAAGATTTGATTTCTCGTTTGAAGAATGAAGTCACCAAATTGAGTTGGTACAAAGAAAAGTATGAGTATTCCTTCACTCATGGAGAAGAAAAGTTCGAAAGATTATTTGGGATGGGCAAATATCAAAGAGACAAAACTGGGCTTGGTTACAACAAAGAAGCCAAATGTAATCCTAATGTCTCTACAAAGTTTGTAAAAGGAGAAGCCTCCTCAAGTAATCTAAACATCTCCGAAGTCATATGTCATTCTTGTAGGAGAAAAGGACATGTAAAATATGAGTGTAAAATGAAACAAGTCAAAAGACAGTCCTATAAGAATGAACTAAGCAAAAATAGGTTTCATAAGAATCTCATTGTTCCACAAAAATTGAATGAACTTATGAAACAGATTGATCAACTTAGAATTCAACTCAATAATCATGCTAAAAGAAATTCTAAGAAATCCGTTCATCATCATGATTCGGATAAGTCAAAATCTTATAAGTACAAATGGGTACCTAAGAACTTAGTAGTCTACACAGCCCTTAAAGCTGGAGATCAATCTCTATGGTATTTGGATAGTGGATGTTCTAGACACATGACTGGAGATAAAACACTCTTCTCAAAATTAAGTGAATATGATGGTGGAATTGTTACTTTTGGTGATGGTAATGTAGCTAAAGTGATTGGAAAAGGCACTCTAAATGTTCCTAACTTGTCTCACTTAGAAGATGTTTTATGTGTTGATGACTTGAAGCATAACCTTCTTAGCATCTCTCAAATTTGTGATAAAAATCATGCTGTCATCTTTACTAGTCATGGTTGTGAGATTTCTAAAAATGGAAAAGTTATTCTAAGAGGTTTTAGAAATCAAGAAAACTGCTATGTTGTTGGTGACCAAAAAAAAATCTTTCAGCTCATCTTGTTACATCGCTCATCTTGATGAAGCTCAACTGTGGCATCAAAGACTTGGACATGTAAACCATAGAGATCTGTCCAAGCTGAACAATTATGTAAAGGGTCTTCCAAAAATCAGCAGGAAGTCAAAAACTATTTGTGGAGAATGCCAAAGAGGGAAGCAAATCAGAGCATCTCACAAAAAGTCCAAGTCTCTGAAGACTTCTAGACCCTTAGAGCTTCTTCACATGGATCTGGTTGGTCCAACTAAGAAAAAAAGTAGGGGTGGCAGAAAATATTTTCTTGTTATTGTAGATGATTATTCTAGATTCACTTGGGTTGCTTTTTTGAGAGAAAAATCAGATGCATATGCTGAATTCAAAAAGATTGTGAAAAGAATCCAAGTTGAAAAGGGAAGAGCAATTGCTAGAATAAGAAGTGATCATGGTGGAGAATTTGAAAATTCCAGATTTGAAAAATATTGTGATAAGTATGGAATTCACCATGAATTTTCTGCCCCTAAAACTCCTCAACAAAATGGAGTTGCTGAAAGGAAGAATAGAGTCTTACAAGAGATGGCCACAGTTATGCTTCATGGAAAGAATGTTCCTAGAGATCTATGGGCTGAAGCAGTGAATACAGCTTGTTACATCATTAACAGGGTTTACTTGAGAACTGGATTGGATAAAACTCCTTATGAACTATGGCATGAGAAGAAGCCAAACATTAGCTACTTTAAAATTTTTGGTAGCAAATGTTATATTCTCAAGGATAGAGAACACTTGAGCAAGTTTGATTCCAAAAGTGATGAAGGCATCTTTATTGGCTATTCTCAAAACAGTCGTGCTTATAGAGTTTTAAACACCAGCACTGGAACCATACAAGAATCTGTAAATGTTGTCATTGATGACAAACTAAAGGATTCCTGTAATCAAGAAGACCCTGATGATGATGAGATAAATGTTTCTACTGCAAACCTGGATAAGTCTCAAACCTCTAAGGATTTGGTTGATGTGAAAAATCATCCTATGAACCAAATTCTAGGAGATCCCTTGCTTGGTGTCAAGACTAGGAGACAACTTGAAAACATTGTTAGTTTTCTTTGCTTTACCTCTATCATTGAACCAAAATCTGTTGATGAAGCTTTCTCTGATGATTGTTGGATAAATGCTATGCAAGAAGAGCTAAATCAGTTTGTTAGGAATGAAGTTTGGAAATTAGTACCTAGGCCTAATGACAAAAACATAATAGGTACCAAATGGATCTACAAAAATAAACATGATGAAAATGGTACTATAGTTAGAAATAAGGCTAGGTTAGTTGCCCAAGGTTACTCTCAAATTGAAGGAATAGACTTTGAAGAAACATTTGCTCCTGTTGCTAGGCTTGAATCCATTAGAATCTTGTTTGCCATTGCTTATTCCTTGAAATTTAAATTATATCAAATGGATGTCAAAAGTGCCTTTTTGAATGGAGTTTTAGAAGAAGAAGTTTATGTTGAGCAACCTAAAGGGTTTGAAGACCCCAAGCAGCCTAACCATGTGTATTATCTTAAAAAGGCTCTCTATGGTCTCAAACAAGCCCCTAGAGCTTGGTATGAAAGGCTCACTCAATTTCTGATTAACCATAATTTTGAAAGGGGCAGTGTTGATAAAACTCTGTTTATTCAAAGAACAAATGACACCATATTGATTGCTCAAATCTATGTAGATGATATTGTTTTTGGTTCTACTCATGATGTGTTAACCGAAAAGTTTGCAGATCTCATGAAATCTGAATTTGAAATGAGCATGGTTGGTGAACTTAACTTCTTTCTAGGATTACAAGTTAGACAATTGTCTGATGGTATGTTTATATCCCAAACCAAGTATGCTAAAGAATTAGTCAAGAGGTTTGGTTTAGAGTCAGCCAAACACATGAACACTCCCATGAGTACAACACTCAAATTATCTAAAGAATCTGGTGGAAAGAGTGTTGATCCTAGTATGTACAGAAGCATGATAGGCAGCCTATTATATCTTACAGCTAGCAGACCGGATATTGCTTTTAGTGTAGGAGCTTGTGCTAGATATCAATCTGATCCCAAAGAAGCTCATTTGAAAGCTGTTAAGAGAATCATTAGGTATGTGTCAGGGACTTCAGGTTATCGGCTATGGTATCCGTATGATTCTCCTATCTGTATTGCTGGATACTCTGATGCCGATTGGGCTGGAAATATGGATGATAGAAAATCAACTAGTGGAGGGTGTTTCTACCTAGGAAATTGTCTAGTTGCTTGGCACAGCAAAAAACAATCTTCTATTTCTTTATCTACAGCTGAGGCAGAATATATAGCAGCTGGTAGTGGTTGTACTCAAATGCTTTGGATGAAACAAATGCTTAAAGACTATGGTATTGATCAAAGCAGCATGAATTTGTATTGTGATAATACTAGTGCTATCAATATCTCCAAAAATCCTGTTCAACACTCTAGAACTAAGCATATAGACATCAGACATCACTTCATTAGAGAATTAGTTGAAGAGGCAATCATAATTTTAGAGCATATCCCTACAGAAAATCAACTTGCTGACATTTTGACAAAACCTTTGGATGTTTCTAAATTTGAGAATATGACTTGGTGTGTGTGCCATTAGATAATCAATCCATCTTGTTATGTGTGATTTGGTTTTATATAATATAAAAAAAAATGGCGGCTAGCCGTAAGTCTTCTTCGCGGCTAACCGGATTTATCGGGCTGCAACTTAAATTCTCGCAGCCCTTCGTTTTTTCTTTTGTTCTGCGTCACTTCCCCCTGTCTCTTCCTCTGCTCCTCTCTGACTGGTTCTCTCTTCCACTCTCGTTTGCAAGGTAAACTCCCTCCTTTTTCTTTTTCATTTTCGTTTTTGTTTTTATTTTTGTGCGTTCTATTTGATGATAACATTGTGTGTTTTTTTTTTTTTTTTTTTTTCGTCTGTTTTCGTCTGGTCTCTTTTGGTGTGTTTCTTTTAGGTTTTTTTTTTCCTCTATTACTCTTCTGTTCTCCTTTCCATCCTTTCCCCTTCTGTTCTCCTTTTTGCCGTTAGTCTTCCTACCTCTCTTGTGTTCTTTATTTTCCTTTGTGCATTCTACCTATCTGTCAAAATGCCTCCTCGTATGAAGACTGCTGTGAATCGTCCTTCAAAACGGGGACGCTCAACCCTGGCACCTCCTCTTCTCGCCCTAGGTCTCCTTCACCTCCACCCTCACCCTCACTATCCACCTCTCCCGACCTTTCTCGGTCCACATCTCCATCCCCTTCTCCTCCACCACAGCAGCCCCCTGTCTAGTTAAAGCCAAATGCCAAACTGTTGGCGTCTCTAAAAACCAGGTTCATCATGGTTGAAAGGCGCACTCTGCGCAAGGTCGTTGGCCCTCATCAGACTGCTGCCATTCTTGCCCAAGTAGGATGGGAAAACCTGTTAGATTGGGGCGATAAGGCCTATCCATCCCTAGTCTATGGGATGTTTGCTTCCATCACCTCAGCAGCGTCCTCTGTTGACTCTTGCAAATTCTCCATTGCTCTTAAGAATAGAGACTCAGTTACAATTGACCCTGAATATATCTCTTCAGTCATCAATATACCCTTGACTGAGAATGGTCTCACTTCTGTTGCTGATACTCTTACCGAAGATGAGAAGGCCAATGCCACCACCATCCTTTGTGGCCATCCCGTGGTTTGGGATAGGAAAAATTTTCTTCCTTTGAACTCTTTGATTCCCAAATATCGGCTTTTACACCACCTTTTCACTTTTAATGTCTACCCCCGCAAAGGCAATCGAACTGAGTTGACCACATTCATGGTCAATCTTTTGTCCAAGGTGGTCTCCGGTGAACGGATCTGTCTCCCCTCTCTCATCTATCGAGCCATTGTCCGTTTTCACTCATCTGCTGCTTCAAAGACTGCTATCCCCTTTGGCTTTCTCATGTCTGAATTAGCTCGCTCTATCGGTATCATTCGACCCTCTGAAACACCACTCTCCCATACCCCGTTTGGTCATGCCAATCTTATTCAGATGAACCTTTCTCCGAATGTAGAGGCCGGGCAAGCCCCACCTCCTGCCGGGGTCGACCCTTATCAGTAACTTAGTCCTACAGGTCATCAGCAGCTTGGTTCAGCGCCACCCTCTTCTTCTCAGCAGGTTCCTCCCTCTCCTGTTCCCCGGTCTATTGCTAAGCGGATGGATGCATTCGAGCGTAATCAGAATAAGATCGCGAAGCTGCTGAAGAAGACGCTCAAATATCTCAGCGGAATTTCTAAAGCCTGCCGCTCCAATGATGTGGATGCCATGCCACCTTCTCCGTCGCCTCCTTCTGACTAGCTTCTTTGCACTTTCTTTTGGAGGCCACGTGTGTTTTATTGGTTATTGTTATTTTTGGTGGTGTCTTTGTGGCTCTCTTCCCTTCTTATGGCTATTTTCCTATTCTTTTGGATGGCTACTAACTTTGGCTGATTAGCTTAAACTTTTTCATACTGATGATTATTATATGGATGGCCACTGCTTCTTACTGCATCTACTTGTCATCTATCTTGCTATTTATTTCAATGGTGCTTTGTGGTTCTTTCTCTTGTTCTATGCTTGGTGGTCATTTGTGATATTTGGTGCCTTTTCTTGTCATAGTTGCTGCCTGCTCCCTTTGTCAATTCTTGACAAAAAGGGGGAGAATACATGGATTGAATCCTGTAAATTGGAGAGATTATCATAAGGGGGAGAGTGTAGAGAACACTCCTTCTATGAATTTTTGCGACTAACAATTCAGGGGGAGTAGCAATCCCGCCATAGATTGTATTTTTCAATGCTCTGTGCAGCTACATCTTAAGGGAAGCTTCTAGAGTCATGAGTCTTTGAGTTTTTAATGGTTATATTCTGTGTTAAGATCATGTACTGTTTTTCTCACTTGTATTTGAGTCCAATTGTTTTAATTCAATCTAGAATAGGTGTTTTGCCCCGTAATTGACAAAGGAGGAGATTGTTAGTGTCACATTTCAATGTACACTGGTTTTTGTATTGTCAATTCCGTGTCAAAGAATCCAAGACATTGCCTCTCTAGCTTCACAAGGAAGATCAAGTTTTGAAGGCAGAAGTTCAAGTCTTGAAAGGCCTGGATTTACCAAGGAAGAACTCCATGTGTGCTAACCAACCCTCACTCAGGTATTTCAAACCCGGACCATCCTATAGATCCCTTGGAAAATACCCTGTGTCTAATCAGTTAAGCCTTTTCGTGAAAATTCAGAGGGTTCGGTGACCTTACGGTCACCTGGCGGCTAGCCTCTTTATACATTACGGCTAACCGCCATGTAACCGAAAAACCCACGGTTACCTTTCCAGCAAGCTGTTTTTCCTGTCATGGATCTCGGCCAGCTCCACGGTTACCTCGCGGTTAACCGCAGAGACCCTTCACGGCTAACCGCCAGGTAACCGAAGTCTTGTGGTCACCATTCCAGAGAACAATTTTTTCTCTGTCAGGATCTGCGGTCACCTGTTCGGTTACCTTACGGCTAACCGCATGGAGCTTTACGGCTAACCGCAAGCAACCATAAGTCTTACGGTTTGTTTTCCCGAGAGCTGTTTTCTCCTGTCATTCTTGCGGTCACCTTACGGCTAACCGCCATGGTCCCCCACGGCTAACCGTGAGCTGACCGCATTCAAAATTATATCCGTTGGCTCAGGGATTTTTAAAAGGGGCTAGCCGCCAGTATTAGAGGCTAACCGTAAAATGTATCCGTTGGGAGTTTTCTATAAAGCTGTAGCTTGTTTCACTGTGCATGGCATGGACCTTAGTGTATAGCCTTGCTTGCTATCTTCTTCCCATCAATTGTAGGCTTCCAAATCACTTCCAAAAACACTCATGTGCTTGACCTAGGTAAACCCTAGAGCTCCATTAGCTCTTAGATGAGTGTCTTGATAGGGAGTGCATCCTCTAGGATAGTTTACACCATGAGAGACTCATTTGTGTAACCCTAGAAACCAAATCCTCTTAACCCTGGTTGTGCAACACATTGGAGGCTTTCTACTCAACACCAAGAGGTCAACAAGAGGTGCAAGCTTCAACTGCGGTCAGAGCTCCACAGAACACTTCAACCATCATCAAGGCAAGTGTTCACCCTTCTTCAAATTTCTACAATATGTGTATAATGTGGTAGGTGTGTAGATCTGTGTGATTAAACTCACCACATTGCTGTAAGGAGGAGTAGATCTGTGTGATTGAACCTCTGTATCAAATATGAGGTAGAATCAGAACTTGTGTAGTTTGATTCTTGATAGTGGAACTAAGGGTCTGTGTGACCCTTGAGAGTGGATGTAGGTCTGTGTGACCGAACCACTATAAATCTCTGTGTCCATATCTCTTTTGAATGTTCTACAGTTTCTGTTTCAGTTATACTCTTGCTATGCTTGTTCTGTTCTTTATTCTGTTTTGATTAAAAACAGGATTAGAAAATTAAAATTGGCAATTGTTTAGCCTCAGTCCTATTCACCCCCCCTCTAGGACTTAGTCATTGGCTCTAGACTGAACTTTTATACAATTGCTTCTAGTAGTCACTAGAACGCTCACCTTGAGCCTACCATACTTGCATTTTAGAACAATTGTATCATTTATGGCTTTTTGCCTTCTTCATTGATGGACCCGAAAGAAATCTTCCGTCCTCTCCTTCCGCACCCCGGGGGCTGACCTGGGTCTCGGCGGAGGAGGGAAAATCTCGGGCATCAACATTTTTGTACGGGTATGCCAGATTTACTTTCTACTTGGAATTTGGAATGGTGATAATCCGGAGATTCACCTTCGCAAGTGGAAAGGAAATGAATCCTTTTTTCTAACTTTTCAAATTGCATAAATATTAAAAAAAGAGACAAGTTTTTAGAATGCCGTAAGAGGCGTTTTTGTTTGTTTGCCGTGAAAGGCGATTTTGCCGTGAAAGGAGTTTTTACAAAACTCATCAAATATGAAAGACAAGAATTGTGATTTCTTTTTGTCTCTTTAAGAAATACAAACTACAATAGAAAAGGAAGAAAAGGGATCTAACTTCTCAGGAGATTGTGGGGACACGTTGAGATCAACGGTCGCAAGTCATGTATAGGCTTCGCCATCGTCCTTCAAATGAGAACATGTGATGCTTTGATTCTTTGGCTTGGCTCCTAACTTCAGTTTTTTAAAGGACAAGGACCAAGAGAAGGTCCTATATCCAATGAAAAACCAAGTAAACGGGCTGAAAAACTAAGTAAACGGGCTGAAAAGCCGCGTTTAGGCCATGTTGGAGAAGGAGGTGATCTTGGGGGGGTGGCCCCCTAAGGGACGTTGATCACCTTGTGGTGCTGTCGGGAGCAAAGTAGCAGAACTTCGTCTCTCTCTTGGATTTTCTGAATTTTCAGAGCTTGCACTTGGGATCTCTTTTCATCATGCTTTCTTCTTGGAATGGACCTCCTTTTATAGGCTTTTGATAGCCATGAGGTGTTTATTGGCATTGATGGCCATGATGAAAGAATTGATGAGGAGTTACAAATCGATTTTGTAACTCCTTTTTCAAAGCTTGTGATTTGCCGATGAAGGTAGTAGGCATTTAATCACCTTTATGCTTCATGATGATGGGAGTTTCATGGGTTTAATGACATGATTGCTTGGATTTGTAACTCCTAAATGCTTGGTTCTGATTGGGCCATCCAAAATAATGAGTTAATGACTGCTTTAATGGGTGAATTAACGACATTAAGTGGTTGCCAAGGCATGTGAAGAGTCGCGGGCCGCGCTGCGCCTTTTGAGATTCTTCTTGCGATCATCACGGGTGGATCCACGCATTATTTGATGTCGGATTGCGATGCAATTTCAGACATTGATTGACGTTGGTGGGCCGGTGACATCTGTCTTGTTGATTTCACGATCGGTCGGACAGAAAGTGCACTTTCTTGGTCAGTCGGTTGGCGATCTTGAGGCGATCGGTGATGATTTCATGCTTTCGACGGCGGATCCGAGATGTCGACTAAAATCAGTCGTTTTTAAGCATCAAACATTGCATTTTCCGAAAATCACTGAGGCCGGAACACCCGAAACGCGAAAACCATCGAAAACGAACACTTTGGTACAAAATCCGGTGACCCGGATTTCCAGGGTCGCCAAGCGACCATGCACCCAGGGTCGCCCGACCATGCACCCAGGGTCGCCGGCGACCCTGGCGGCGACCATTGGGCTTCGGCCCGTTTGGTCGCCGAGGGTCGTTTTCGGTCGTTTTTTCGTCTTTTTCGTTCCTTTTTTCTTCTGTATTTTTCTTGACATTTTTCCTCAATTATTGACTTGATTTTCCTGGAGAAATCTTGACAAGAACCCTCGCGAAATTAGAGCACAAAGTTTCCTATTTTTCGGGAAAGCCGAAGACTTTGTAGCCGATTTTCCGTCAAGCGTCGAAACTAGGTCAAACGATGTCGGAATGACTTCAAAATTGAGGTGAAGCTTCTTGAGCAGTGGATAGGACCAACCATGGGCTTTTATTTGAGTTTTGAAGCCGTTTGGGGTCCCATCGATGCTTCACTTGATTTTGCTGCGGGGAAAATGCCGAGCTTTGATATGTGGTCAAACGATGTCCGATTGACCTGAAATTTGACGGGGAGCCTATTGGAGTCATTTTGAGACGTTCCATGGGCTCCGTTTTGGATGTCATGGTCCCGGGTTGCTCCGCCGCCGGTAGGCTTGATTTTCTCTCGGAGCATCGAAACCTGGTCAAACGTTGTCGGAATGACCTGAAATTTGACGTGCAGCCTTTTGGAAGCATGTTGAAGCCACTCATATATTTTGTTTGATGAGTGATGGCTTCGGTGGTTCCCGCCGCCGGGAGGCTTGATTTTGCTGCTCGAGCATTGATGGAGGGTCAAACGTTGTCGGTTTGACTTGAAATTTGGTATGGAGCCCTTTGGAGACATTCTGGAGTCATCCGTAGGCTCTGATCAAAGTTTTCGTTTCTTTGATGATGTCGCCGCCGGGAGCGCTTGTTTAGCTGTCGGAGCAGTAAAGTTAGGCCAAACGCTGTCGGAATGGCCCGAAACCTCAGGTGTACCCCTCTTTTAGCTGTCTTGAAGGATCTCTCAGGTTCTGTCTGATTCTAAAAAGATCTGATGCTTGAAGTAGCTTTGCCTGTTTTGTAGCAGGATGCAGCTTCAGGAGGCTTCTTGATGTGGAGGAGACATAGTGACTTTTTTAGTGTCAACAAATGCCCCCTCGAGGTACAGCGACGAGTAGCTTTTTGGAGTCGATGTGCCTCGAAGAGAAACTTGGAGGAGAGATTCCAACTTGACCAAGAGTCTTGAGCTTTTTTTTTTTTTTTTTTTTTTTTTTGAATAGTCTTCTGAGTTTCCGGGGGAAATTTTATGGTAGTGAGAGGGATCCCGTACCATCTCAAGGCAAAGTTTTGAAAATGACATGGGGTATTTGGATTTTGGGTTTTGGATTTTGGTTTTTGACCTTGTGACCTAACGAGCGATATGTGGCAGGTTAGGGGGTCGGGGTTTGATTTTGATTTTGACCTTGTGACCCAACAAGCTGTATGTGGCAGGTTGGGGGGTCAGATTTGGTTTGTTGGTTTTGGATTTTGATTTTGGTTTTGGTCTTGTGACCTAACAAGCTGTATGTGGCGAGCTAGGGGACCGGATTTTGGTTTTGTGAAATGTCAATTTCAAGATTTTGGCTCAATTTGATTCATGAGGTTGGATGGTTTGGTTTTTGGAAACTCATGGGACTTTCTTTTTTTTCTTTTGAATGGTCCCATCAACTCAAAAGAGGCATGGGACTTTTTTTGCTCTTTTCTTTTTTTTGCTCTTAGTAAGAGGAATACTTTGACTAAAAGCCAATTTTAGTGCCTAGGTGGTCAAACCTGGCTCATATGGGCTAACCCATGGGACCTTAGGCTTTGGAGATGGCCTAGATCTCATATAGTGTCATATTTGTAAAGAATATCTAAAAATATCTCTTTTGTGTAGAGAATATCTAAAAATATCTTTACTTGGAGAGAATTTCTCAAGTTTTCTCAAAATATCTTTCTCTTTGGGAAAGTAGCTAAATTTTAGCACTTACCTCCTTTCTTTCTCTTTGTTTCCTCTTTTGGCTTGCTCTTTTCTATAAAAGCAAAGGGGGTTGGTGCTTTTGCTCCCCAAGACAAGAAGTGCTTTCTCTTCTTCAAGGATCTCCAAGCTTTTCTTCTTTTTCTCCATTATGGCTTCAAGTAAGTTTTCTTCCTCGCCAAGAATCTCCATTGTAGAAGTAGCTTCTTCATCATTTTTTTCTTCTTTTTCTTTTCTTTTCTTTCTTCTTCTCTTTTTTTTCTTTTCTTTTCTTGTCATGCACGTTTTTTCTTCCCTTTTTTTTTCGTGCTTCTCTTTTTTTCTTTCCCTTTTTTTTCTTTTTTTCCTTCTTTTCACGATTTTCTCTTTTTTTTTTTCGTGAACTCTTTTTTTTTTCTTTCTGTTTTTTTTTCACGCTGATCTTTTTTTTTCAGCGTTTTTCTCTTCTTTTCTTTTCTTTTTTTTTCCTGTTTTTTTTTCTCTCTGCGGACCTGACCGTACTGCCACGTGGCAGTGGGCCGCGGCCTGTGGGCCAAAATTTTTTTTTTTTTCTTTTTTTTTTTTGCTGAGATTTTTTTTTTCTCTCTTTCTTTTTCTTTTTCCTTGTTTGCTCACTATGATAATGAGGCTATGCAATTTCAATATGTATGCATTTTTTTGTTTGATGCATCAAGATAGAAGGCTAGAGTCTCTAGGTCAAGCCAACATGATTTTTGACTTGGACAAAGTTTGATTGGTTTTGACCAAATTGGGTTGGAATTGGTCAAACTTTGGTCAAGGTTTTCCTAGCATCTAATGCATGATGATATTTTTTGATGCATGATTTTTGTAAATGGATTTGGAAGTATGATGATGCATACCTAAAAATCTTTTACAAGTATCGGGATTTTGAGCTCGCAGCGATGTTGAGCTCTTCCTCGGTCTTGCTGGATTTTGAGGAAGTTTGCAACTTTTGGATTCTGAAGCTCGCAGCAATGTTGAGCTCTTTTCCAGATTTTGCGGAAGTTTGATGAGATTGGCTTGTTCTCGCAGCGATGTTGAGTTCAAGCCTTCTTTGAGAATTCTCCACTGACTATGAGCTCGCAGCGATGTTGAGCTCATCTTCTGGCTTCCTGTCTTTTTCGAAGTATGTTCCTTTTCGTTGGAATTGCCCCGGAACCATGTCAAAATTTTGCTAGAATTTTTGTAGCAGAATTCTGTCATTTTGATGTTGATTGATCTTTTCTCTTCCACCTTTTGCAGGTAGTTCTTCTAGAACGAACAAAGGTAAAGGTCCTGTTACTGACGCACCTCGTCGGTCTGCTAGATCTTCCAATGCTGCCGTTCAGCAGGCTTGGGAGAAGGTCCAGTTTGTGGAGAAAAACTTGGAAGAATGCGATTCCCTCAATCGTGATGAGATGAGACAGCGATTGATCGCTCTCAAGGATGAGGAGTTCTATAAGATCATGGTAAGCAGCTGTCCCTGGGTTACGGACGATCAGAGCATTGTGCTCAAGCCTACCTTCTTCTTCGGTGATGCAATCCCCGACGACTTGACATACCAAAGGAGATGTTTTCAGTTCTCTTACACAGCAGATGGTGAGGAGAGAACTATTTCTACCCGGTCGTCTTTTGATCGGACCATCTCGATCCTGAGCTTTTCTCCCACGTGCCCTAAGAGGGAAGATCCTCCGAGTTAGGTGAAGAGGACCAGTGTGATCAAGACCGGGGTTTTTGTTGGTGGACCTTCCGGTTTTGCAGCGAAGCCACCTGTCCGTATGGACATGTTGATGCCAGCCAGTGGCTACCAAGGTTCTGATCATCCATCGATCGATTTGAGACCGGTGGGCCTTGGCGTTTTCCGGGGTGACGGCAGCAATTGGGTGAAGCCTTTTCGACTTCGTGGCCGTTTCAGTGCTGACTCGAGCTGGGAGTCATGGACTGATCACACCTTGAGGATTGGTGAGGCCGTTCTTCGGGAGGCCGAGATTTTTGACGCGGTTCGCGCTTTTCGGCAAACCCTCGTTTTCTCCGATGAGGCTTTCATGGCCATGCTGGAGTCATTCCTTCTACAAACCAACACCTTCATTGTGACGAATGGTGAGATTGGTTTTTCTTTGAAGGAGCTAAGCGCCATCACCGGATTGCCTATCCTCGGCAAACTCTATGAGGAGTTTATGCCTATTGACAGCGTCCTTGAGGAGCAGTCTGAGGAGTTTAGGCTTGTATACTTTCAGCTCGTCGCCTTCTATGATTTTTTTAAGGAGAAGGAGGGCGCGAAAGTTAGATGCAGCAGTTGGAGAATTTGTAGCTCCAACTTTTTTGACAGCGGGGATTCTTCTGATGGCATGACCCAGGATGTTAGGGCTAAAGCATCAAGTTTGAAGAAGATCGCTGCTATGCGAGAAGATTTGAAGAAGTTCTTCGCAAGCACAGATGCCATTTGTCCTGACATTGCGTTGCGGAGAGATCTCGCTGTTTACCTCACTGGCTGGGTGAGGCTGTTTTTACTGGAGGAGATGGAACGCACATCAGGCCGCACTGTATTTTTCCAGCTTGTCAGATGGCGTTTGGAGAGCGGCTGGCTTTGGTACCTGCTCTTTACTCCTATTTATGTACCGAACTGCAGGCTGCTGCTTTCCTGGTTCGGCTTGGGCTTCCCATGAACAGGGTATTTTCTGCCCACATGTTTTATTCGTGGTATGTATACCACTGTCCTAGCTTCCATCGTTTGGGAGTTGCACAGGACAAAGATCCCTTTATGATTCGTTTGGCTAGAGGGACAGTCGTTCACGAATCACTTTTATCTGCACATTTAAGGATCCGACGATTTAGGGACGTCGAGATTGGGCAGTCTTCAGTGAAGCTTTCTCCGGGCTTGTGGAAGAAGGCTTTTGACTTTGGTGTCTCCCGTGATTCGACCAGGGAAGGGTCGGGAAGACACTATGCTTTGACGAACGCGGAGAAGAGGTGGCTCTTCAACATACGGGTTGGTACGATGGTGTACCGCAGACATTTTTTCGTCGACATCCAACCGTATGTCCCTTCGCGTTTTGCGTTGCAGCTTGGCTTCTCTCAAGGCGTTATTGGAGCGCCTTCGAGTATAGTGAAGCGTTTTGGAGGTCTGCAAGATGGGAGAAATGCATGGGCTTTTTACAGTGCAGAGGACACTACCGCCATGATTTCTTATCTTGAGCTGCTCACCTTCCGGACTGCTGGCTTCACGAAGTGGTTCGTGGAGAGCTTTCCAAGAAAGAGCTCGATATTAAGCAATCTCTTGGGAAGAGTCTTGGCAAATCGGATGGTGTCCATCGGGAGGAAGTTTTGGCCTTCCTTTATGGAGAGAAGCACAAGATAGGCTTTCTCAACGGGCAGGACATTATCAGATCAGGAGCTGCACAAGGGATTCCTGGTGAGGTCCTGAGACAGCTGGAGGAGGAGGAGGCCGAGATCGATGCTATGATACAGGCAGAGCATACGAAGGCTTCCATGGAGTCTACTGAGAAAAGTAGACCATCCAGTGATGACTCTTGTGAGAGGCCTGATGTTGATAGTGTGGCAGGATCGTCGAGCAGATTGACCCGCCGAGGCAAGAGGAGGAGAGGACAACGCCGTAACATGAGACGGCACGATAGTCCTTCTGGTCTTGAAGTTCCTCTCACCATTGCTGAGGATGTGTCTGAGGATGCTGACGAGCCTTAGGAGAAGAGAAGCAAAGAAGAGGAGATAGCTGGTATGATCCCCTTTCTTTCCTTTTGCTTCTTCCTTCCTTTTTTTGTAAAAGATTTTTTTTTGATCCGCTGCTTCTTTGTTTAGCAGAGGATGATGACCTGGTGACACCTGAGGTTCCTGCCGATGAGGCGATGACGGATCCAGTCGTGGCATCTGAGGAAGAGCCCAGGGACTCTGGAGTGGTTCCAGAACCTTCACCTGGTATGATTTGCTTTGGCTTTTGCTTTTTTGTCTTCTTTTGCTGTCATTTGCTAACATATAGCTGACTTGCCAGAGGATTCCGACGATTTCGAGCCATCCATGGACGCAACTTTTGACGATGCTTCGGATGAGCTCAAAGAGGCAGAGAGTACTCCGCCGGTCGTCGAAGTAGGTATACTTGCAATAATAATCTTGATATATTTTTGACAAGATTATATTCATACCTTTTTGTTTTTTTCTTTTTTTCTTTGACAGATTGTGAAGCAGCAGGAGAGATTCCTCCATCTTCCTCAGAGCCAGAACAGGGGATACCTGCAGCTGATGCAGAAGTAAGGGCTTCTTCCACTTTCAATGAGTCAGCTTGTTCCGTTCGAAAGAGTTTATTGATTACTCTTCCAATGGAGCATGACGTGGGCAGTCGTGCACCAGAGCATGGCGAATCCTCATCTGCACCGCACCTTCAGTATGCAAGGAAGGTGTTGAAGACTATCTTGAGCTCATGGGTTGAGACTCTTTCTTCAGGTCATTTGGAAGCTGGTTTTGGCATGATCAAGCATGTGCAGGACATCCTCGCTGATAGCGAAGAAGTCGGTCTGGACATCGCAAGCGCCAAGGATTTTGTTGAGGAGATCATCACCTTGGGGAGCAAATGGACTGAGACCAAGAGTTTCCCAGATGGTGACTTCTTTGATGAGATGTTCTTAAAACCTTCCAGCAAAGTCAAAGCTGAGCTGACGAAGGTCACGAAGACTCAGAGGCAGATCGTTCGGGAGAAGAACGTTACCGAGTTATCCATCATGGGGCTGAAGCAAGACTAGGACCGCCTTGATAAGGAGGTTGTCGAGGCTAGGCAGCGTCTTGAGCTTTTGGAGGAAGAAGCTGATGCCAAATGGACCGCCATTGTGGAGGCTCGTGACAACGAGGGGACTCTCATTCGCCAGGTTGAGGAAGCTGAAGGTAATGTCCGGAGGAAGACTCAGGAGCATGAGCAGTGGCAGGTCCTCTGGGAAGAACTTCCTCGTGCTGTAGATGGGTCACGGCATTCGGCCACGTTTTATGGGGACATTTTGAAGGAGCGTGGCCTAAAAACTTTGGAAGTTAAGGCCAAGGGTCTGCTTGAGGAGTTGAACCTTTGGTTGAAGACCATGTAGGATTGAGCTCCAGAGTTGTAACAAACTCCTTTTCCTTTTTCTTTTTTTTTTTTGTTTTTTTTGGGTACCTCCATGTATAAACAGTTTTGGTACTATATTGTTTGTATCTCATTCCTTTCACTTAAATCATTTTTTTATGAAAACAATTTTGAGCAAAAGATTGATGGGAATGTTTGTTTAAGAATTTGATCAAAAGGTTGCCATTTTGTGAAAATCTTTTGTCAAAGAGTTGTTTTGGGCATGAAAGCCAATTTTGTGGCGGAAAGCCTTGTTTTTTATGGTTTAAAAACCAAAATTTGGATGGCGAGAAAGCCTAATTTTGTGGCGTAAGAGCCAAAATTTGTTTTGCGGCATGGGAGCCAAAATTTTTTGGATGGCGTGAAAGCCGAATTTTAGAATGGCATAGAAGCCGAATTTTGTTTTGTTTGTCTTGGCATTTATAGCCGAATTTTGGCATTTATAGCCAGATTTTGGCGTTTATAGCCGATTTTTTTTTTTGTTTTGTTTTGGCATTTATAGCCGAATTTTGGGAAGGCATGAGAGCCAAAAATTTTGTTTGTGGTATGAGAGCCGATTTTGAGATGGCATGAAAGCTGATTTTGGCGTTTATAGCCGAAAAATTTTGTTTTTGGCATTTATAGCCGAATTTTGGCATTTATAGCCGGATTTGGCGTTTATAGCCGAGTTTTGGCGTTTATAGCCAGATTTTGGCGTTTATAGCCGAGTTTTTTGAAAACCAAGTTTTGTTTTATTGGCATGAAAGCCGATTTTGGAGTTTATAGCCGAAAAATTTTTGTTTTGGCATTTATAGCCGAATTTTGGCGTTTATAGCCGGATTTTGGCGTTTATAGCCGAATTTTGGTTTTCAAAATGCAGGTATCGACTAAATGTCGCCTCCCCGCTGAATGGTCTTGCAAGTATCAATGGAATGTCGCTTCCTTGCTCATTCTGTTTTACGAGTATTGATGGAATGTCACTTCCTCGCGGGTTAGGTTTTGCGAGTATCGATGGAATGTCGCTTCCTCGCGAATTGGGGTGCAAATATCGACTAAGCGTCGCTTCCCTGCTTTTCCCAACACTTTTGGTTTTGCAGGTACTGACTGATGTCGTTTCTCCGCGATTTTTTAAATTTGAGGTTTTCTCGAACCATTTGAAATTTGGGTTGTGGATAGCAACTGGTATGTTGCATCTCCACGATTTTTGAAATTTGGGTTGTGGATATCAAATGGTTTGTTGCTTCTCCACGATTTTTGAAATTTGGGTTGTGGATATCAATCGGTCTGTTGCTTCTCCACGATTTTTGAAAATTGCAAGTATCGAATGGGGTTCGTTTCCTTGCGATTTTTGGGTTTTGGAAGTATCGAATGGGGTTCGCATCCTTCCGATTTTTGGGTTTTGGAAGTATCGAATGGGGTTCGCATCCTTCCGGTTTTTGGGTTTTGCAAGTATCGACTGAATGTCGATTCCCCGCGGTTTCAAAATTTTTGTTTAAAGACACGAAGGTCATAAATTTCGACTTAAAACCATTTTGGTTGTAAAAGCCGAGGCGGTCTAGGGTGAAAATTCCTAAGTCCCGATTTTTGTTTCAAACCATGAATTTTGGGTTCAAGGATTGAAATTTTGGTCAAGTCTGGGAAGAGGCTCCTAAACTTGGATTTTTGGATTTGATTTTTCTTTTGAACAATGAAACGATGAAAGTAAGCATTGTTTTGAGAGATAGTTTTTTTTTGGAAACTTCAACATAAAGAAGAAAATTTCAAAAGGGGTGGGTTTGATGAGCAAGTACCTTGGAAATACGCTTTAGCCGTGTAGATATTGCTCTGACCCGTTTGAGGAAGTCTTCAAGGGTAGTACCGCTTCAAGAACTTGCCGTTGATGGGTAGCATACATCTATCTCCTTCCATGTTTAGAAGAGCGTATGCACCGTTAGAGAAGACTTTGGATGACGAAGGGTCCCTCCCATTTTGGTTCGAATTTGCCTTTGGATTTGTGGGCAAACACTATGAGTCTTTTTACTGCAAGAACCAAGTCACCCTTTTTGTAGGCGCGTTGCCTGACCTTTTTGTCGAAAGATCCTGCCATGCGTGCTTGGTACAACTCAATGCTTTGTAGAACTTCGAGTCGTCTTTCATCGAGATTATCCAGCTCTTGGAGTCTCATTTTAACATTGCTTTCTTGCGTCATGTCATTTTGCAAAGATACCCTTAAGGAAGGAATTTGTACTTCCAAAGGGACAATAGCTTCGCATCCATAGACCAAAGAGAATGGTGTGCTATGGGTTGGTCCTCGAACGGTGGTTCGATAGGCCCACAAAGCTTCTAGTAGTTTGTCGCCCCAGTCTCTTTTGTGACTAAAGACCATTTTCTTGAGAATTTTGCAGAGTGTCTTGTTAAAGGCTTCTGCTAGTCCGTTCGCTGCTGGATTATATGGAATCGAATGACAACTTTGGATTTTGTACTTGTCGCAGAACCTATAGAATCTGTGATCCCGGAATTGTGGTCCGTTATCATGGACGAATCTTTTAGGTATGCCGAAGCGACAAATAATGTTGGTGCGCAAGAACTGAATGACTGATGAAGTCTTCATTTCGTTGAGCGCAAATGCTTCTGACCACTTGGAGAAATAATCCGTAGCGGCGAAGATGAAGCGATGACCTTTGCTTGATGGGGGAGAAATAGGACCTATGATGTCCATACCCCAGGCTTCGAAAGGCCATGAGATTGCTGTTGGATGTAGCCATTCTGGAGGTATGTGGACATAATCTCCGTGAATCTGGCATTTTTGGCAGCGCTTGGCAAATTGCATTGTATCAGCTACCATGGTAGGCCAATAGTAACCTAGTCTTTTTATCTGGTTGTAGAGCTTAGGGCCAGCCTGATGGCCTCCACAAAGACCAGCATGTACTTCTTCGAGAGTTTCCTCAGCCTCTTGTAGTGATAAGCAGCGTAGGAGTACTCCGTTGAAGAATTTTCTGTAAAGTGCTTTTGAAGGTATATCCAAATGAAAGTTTGGGACTCGTCTTTGGATGCTTACCCGCTCTTTTGGATCTTCAGGTAGTATTCTGAACATGATATAATCAATGAACGGACCTCTCCAGTCGCCAATCGGAGGTTTGAGGATGGACATCCGACTTCCAACCACTTGGTGGCATTCAGCAACTGCTTGGTGTGTGTTGAGAGGAGGGAGAATCCTTCTTTGACAAACTGTGACTTGCATGTTTTCCCCTTCTTGGATTGCCATGGATGCGGCAAGTCCAACCAGGGCATCTGCACGGACCGACAAAGAGGATGCCAATTCCAGATATTTTGCTTTCCCTTTTCATTTGTCCTGGTTGCACCGTCAAAGTACATGTCCCAGGAAGCATTTGATAAGGAAGTTTCTACATTGTAGACAAATTCGTCTGGGAGATCATCCCTGAGTGGAGAATCTTTAGGCAATGGATGCTCTGCGAGGAAGTCTGCTAGAGCTTGGCCTTTTATTGCTTTTTGTGGTACATACCTAATATCAAATTGCGATAGAAGAATGGACCATTTTGCCAGTCGGGCATTGAGAGAACCTGCTTTTGTGACAAGGACCTTTAGGAGGTTAATCCTCGAAATCAGGTTGACTGTGTTCGACAGCAGATAGTGACGCAGCTTTTGTACAGCGAACATTACTGCAAGGCATTCTTTTTCGACTGGGGAGTAGCGATGCTCTGCACCTACCATCATGCAGCTAAGGTAATATAGAGCAGCTTCTTTTCCGTCGTCGTTTTCTTGTGCGAGCAGAGCACCCAAAGAGTGGTCGAGAGCTCTTGTGTACAAGATAAATGGTTTTCCAGTTGTCGGGGCAACCAGCACTGGAGGTTTGATGAGGTATGCTTTGATGTCTTGAAATGCCATTTCACATTCAGCATCCCAGACACAGTCCACGCCTTTCTTCATCAGGCGAGAGAATGGACGGCATTTCCCTGATAGATTGGAGATGAACCGTCGGATGTAGGCCAGCCTTCCTTGAAGCCCTTTTAATTCTCTTAGGGTTCTGGGAGATGGCATTTCCAGGATAGCCTTGACTTTGGTGGGGTCAATTTCTATTCCAGCTTTCCGTACTATGAATCCAAGAAACTTACCCGATGAGACATCGAAGAAGCACTTTAGTGGATTCATCCGCAATTTGTGTTTGCGAAGTCGGAGGAAGACTTCTCGAAGATCATTGAGATGGTCTTATTTTCTTCTGCTTTTTATGGCAAGGTCGTCAACATAGCATTCGACCGTCTTGTGCTGCATATCTTGGGATATTTTCATCATAGCCCTCTGATATGTTGCACCTGCATTTTTCAGACCAAACGGCATGACAGTGTAGCAATACACGCCGAATGGTGTCCGAAAGGATGTATGCCTTTCATCTTCAGGATGCATTTTTATCTGATTGTAGCCAGAGAATCCATCCATGAATGTCATTCGTTCGAATCCATAGGTGTTGTCAATCATTACCTCTGGTATGGGGAGCGGGAATTCATCTTTAGGACATGCATTATTCGGGTCTCTGTAGTCAATACAGACCCTTATCTGCCCATTTTTCTTTGTCACGGGGACGATGTTGCCCAACCATTCAGGATGCTGTTCCTCGCGGATGAAGCCAACGTTTTTGAGTTTCTGAACTTCTTGTTCAATTTTGTCCATCACGTCGGGACGGAATCTTCTTTGGCCTTGTTTGATAGGCTTGATTTCTTTTTACAAGTTGAGCTTGTGGACTGCTACTTTGGGATCCACGCCAGGCATTTCGGCATAAGACCATGCAAAGCAATCAACGAACTCACGAAGAAAAGAGATATACTCGGGTAACTCATCATCCTTTATATTCTTGCTTATGAATACAGGACGTGGGTTATCAGGTGTTCCCAAGACTATCTTTTGAACAGGGTCTTCTGTCGGAAGGTTTGAAGGTGGTTCCTCCACAGTATTTTCGGAGGCTTCCAACTCAACAAGACCTTCTGGAGTGCCAGAGAAATTTTTAGACTGAGGCTCTGTTTCTGTCCATGAATCTTCTTGATCAGCATCCTTCTCAATGCTATCCTTCTCAAGGCTTGCAATGAGATGGTCCGAATCATTTGCCGGAATTGGGTTGAAGTAAGGTACTTCTTTTGAAGACGATGATTCTTCTGGGACAGAGAACCGCTCGTCTACGTCATCGGACAATTCCTCTCTATTATCAGAGAAATTATACCAATTAGAGGAGCTTTCAGGATTTTTGACAAGTAACTCCTCAAAGAGATATCCAGGGATATCGATGTCTTCATGAGATGTTGAGGCTTGGTCAGTAAAGCGACTTTGCAACCATGGTGTCAGCTGTCTCATAGGAGCGGTAGGATCATACCCCAACCCATATGAAGACTTACCTTTTTGAAGGTGGATTTTCCAATCTTCTGGTTGACTTTTGGTCAGGGTGGGTTCCAATGGTGTAAGAATACCACGGCCACCTCCCAAACCAGTCGGGTTTTGAGCATCGTAGCCCATTTTCTTCATGATAGCTTGTGCCATTGGACTATACAGGAATAGCTGAGGCATACCTTCGTTTTGGAAAGGTTCAAGCAGAGAGTTCAGTGGAGATGCTCCCGACCTATGGAAGAAGATTGTTTTTTCTTCTAGCGAGGTTGCCGGGATAACAAAGGAGGCAGACGTAGGATCTTCTATGTCTGCAAGTGTCTCCAATGGAGTGAGAGTGAGCTGATCTTGCTGAGTATCAGCTTGGCTCGATGCTGTATCATCTTCTGACTCTGACTCTGAGTCTGTGTCATGCATAATAGACACAAAGGAGACAATGAACTTGCCCCCAGTCTTTTGTTTTGTCTTCTTTGCTCTGGTAGTGATTACCAAAGGCTTTGGAGATTTGAAGGAGACGACGAAGGGAGCTTGGCCGCTTACTTCAAGTTTGGTGGAGGGTTTGTTTTCCTCCGATGATTGCTGAGGAGCATTGCCTTTATCTTTCTGGAGACTGTCGACAAAGCGAATTGTTTTTTCCTCCTGTTCTTCTTTTCCATCTTTTTACATTTGAGCATCTGCAACATGGACATCTCTGCCTTTGAAGGGCTTTTTGTCTGTAAACACTCGATGTATCAAGCCATCGTTGCCAACGAACTTGATGCACTGATGTAGAGTTGAAGGGAGGACACCATTCTCATGTATCAAGGGGCGTCCTAGGAGTATATTGTAGCATGAAGGGGTCCTTATTGCATACACAGTGACTTCAGAAATAAGATCACCGATTTGTAATTTGAACCTGATTTTGCCAATAGGCCTTTGAGCGCTGCCGTCATATCCGAAGATGGATACGGACGTGTGACTCAGTTTGCTAGGTGGGATGCCCAGCACTTCGAGTGCCAAAGTAGAAATGAGGTTGAGTGCAGAACCTGGATCGATCTGAACTCTGTGTACTGGCATTTCTTTGACGTACACCGTAAAGTACAAGGGTCGGTTGTGCTTTGTTTCGCCTAGGAGGAGGTCATCCTTGTCGAAGGCAATTGTTGCACTTGCTGCTTTTTGTACCGAGAGGCATTCATTGCTTGATCCCTCAGTTTTCTTCTTTTCTCCCTTTGAGGGAGTATTTGATTTTTTGACCCTATAGTCCATTTCAATTTGTAGGACTTGTGGGGCATGTTTGTCGACATCCGCATTCAGCCTTTGTAATTCTAAAATGAGACTATCACGAGTTTGTGGAGACATTCGTAATAGATCAAGGATGTACAGACGTGCAGGTATGTGTTTGAAGTGCTCAATCAAGTCGTACTTGAAAGCCTCCTTCGGGCCTGCATTTTCATTATTGTTGCCACTTGGGGCGCTTACATCTTGTTTTCCCGAAGGATTTACATAAGAAGAAGAGGGTTGATTGTAATTTTTATGGTAATCCCGGCCAGAACGGGTACCTCTACCAACTTCAAGAGCCTCTAGAAGAGGGTCTTCTTTTGGAAGATCGTTCTCAGGATCAAGAGGTTGATCCTTTAATGAGGACGTCTCTGTAACAGCATTGGCGTCTTCAGTGATTGTGTTGCACGGAGCAATTTCCGGGAACAAGTCCTAAACAGTAGCCGGCAACTTTTCTTTATTAGCCCAGACATTGCCCGTGAGATCGGGTATCTGGGACCAATTGACTGAGTTTTCATTGAAGAAGATTTCATTGGCAGAAGTTTCTTCAAGATGATCAATCGGGAGTGGCTTGAGTTCCGATGTCACAGCATCAAGAGACGAAGGTTGAGAGGATGTTATCTCAGTGGAAGTCACCTGAGAGGATGTAGCTCCGGAAGATATGCTATCGGTTGGGGAGTACGTGTCTTCGGAAGCTTCAGAGGCTCTGTCGTCCTGAGCTATTGCATTGCAGGTTATCCTGACAGGAGATGCCCCCAGTGTAGACTGTTGGGAATCAGATTCATCCTCGGATGTGAGAGGATCATCGATCCAACAGTTTTCTCCATTTTCAGGAGTTAAGGGAGAAAGCTCCCACTGATTTCCAGGGACTTCCGGTTATGGGTCATGACAAAGATTGATGCGATCCTGCTCCTGCTCTATGGCAAGATGTTGCAAGATTCTTGCATATTCTTCGAGATCAGGCATGGGAGCCAAATCTTCTTCGTCATTTGCTCCTTGTGGTTCGCCAATGTTGGGTTCCACCGGAACATTGTTTGGTGCTGGATCGACAACGTTTTTTTGAACAGGGTCCTGGTCTTCTTCGTCATCAGACCAAGATCCTTGTGGCTGCAATGGGTTATACCAGATTACTGGCATAAGATGAGACTCGGGAATCCATTCCTCGTCGGAGAGGTATTCTCCTGTTTCAAAGGATTCTTCCCACTCATCTATATCACCGGCAGTATCATTGGACTCGTATCCATTCATGGAGAATCCAACTACCGAGTTGCAAGAGTATGGTGCCCCCTGCACATTTTCATTTTTGTATAGAGGTGGCATGAAATCATCAAGAGTGAATTTTCTTACTGCCTTGGAGGTTTTGGGAAGAGATTCTTCCGTCGTCCTTAGTGAAGCAGTGGAAGAAGTTTCTGCTTTTTCAAGGACTTCTTGTTTTGGTTGAGACTTTTGCTGCTGTTTGAGCTTGCGGAGCAGTCTCTTGGCTTGCCTTCATTGCTGAGCGGTTGGCTTTGTTTTGACGATCTCCCAGTTTTCATCATCTAGGAGATCGGGATGCACCCATATAGGTTGTCCATCTGGTGTTGGATAGGGAACCAATTCTTGGGACGCTTGAGCCATTTTTCTCACCTTGAATGAAGTACTGATTTTCTCCTTCGGTGACTTTGAAGTTTGCCGACATGACACCATGTTGACAGAGGCGGGGCCATAGTTTTTATCAAAGGTTATGACTCCGTTTTTCCACATCTCATTGATCTTCTCTCTCACAACGAAGCATTGATTGAGAGGATGTGAGATCATCTGATGGTATAGACAGTAACGGGGATCATTGGTTTTGCCAACATCTCCCGGTCTTTTGGGCTCTGGCAAAATGAGTTTGCCATTTGCTAGGAGAGCCTCACAGATTTCTTCAACGTCTTCATCGAACGGATATTTCTTTTCTACACGTTCTTTGAAGGCATCAGAGAGTTCAGGCCTTTTACCTGCAGTTTTGTTTTCAGGTTTCTTTGGCTGCTGAGGAGCTGACTTAGTCTGCATATTGAAAACCTCCTTTTTCTTTGGTTTTGAGGTTGTAACAGTAGGCGGCTCTTTCTTTGATGATTTCTGACTGTTGAGGTCTTTGATCACCATTTCAGCTTCCATGGAGGCTTCGAGGAGTTCCCCCAGGTTTTTTGCTTTATTGCCGATAATCATGGAGCAGATTTTTGCTCTCATATTGTTACGGCAGATGTCCACCAGCGACGCTTGTGGCAGTACATTTGAGCATTTGTACGCCATTGCCTTCCATTTGTGAATGAAGTCGTATGTTGACTCATTCTCTCCCTGTTTTAGGCTGCAGAGTTGAGTCATAGTAACAGGATGATCCTCACCTTGGAAGTGGGTCAGGAAGCGTGTCTCTAGCATATCCCAGTTCTGGATGGAGTTCTCCGGCAGAGTGGAGTACCAATCAAAGGCTGTACCTTTTAGGGTACTTGCAAAGAGGCGAATCTTGAGGGCATCTTGATCCGCAATAGCTCCTGTCAGGATCTTGAAGTGGATGACATGCTGTCTGGCTAAACCTTTCCCAGTATATGTCTGGAGAGTAGGTTGTTTGAATTTTGCAGGGAACGGAACCGAGTCCATCCATAGAGGGTAGGGTGGCTTGATCCCATGTTCCTTCAATGTATCATCTTCTTTTGCTTTTGCGAGGATATCGTCCACATCCTTTCTGGTAAGGGCGCGAGACTCATTGTTTTCTGCATTGCCCTCGTCATCTTCATGATTCGGAGGGGTTTCATTGTTAGGTGGTGGACGCTGTAGAGTGAGAATCAAATTTTCCATCAGAGTCTCAATTCTCGGCTGTCCTTGCTCCAACTGCTGGATGCGTGCAGTTACATCGTCATGCTGTGGAGGTGGCTCAGAACTTGTAGCCAAGACGTTCATCCCTCGGGATTCGAACGAAGAAATCGTCCTGGTGACTGAGCTGGGGCTCATTCTTCTGTGGTCGCAGGGGCCTGTGACCCTGGGGGAATTTTCCCCTTCGGAGCCCGTTTTGCGGTCGTTTTGAGGTCTTTTTCGTCGCCGTTTTCTTCTGTATTTTTCCTGACATTTCTTCTCATTTATTGGCTTGATTTCCCTGTAGAAAACCTGATGAGAATCCTTGCATTTTTAGAGTGCAAAGTTTCCAATTTTCCGGGAAAGCCGAAGACTTTGTCGCGTAAAGCTGCTGATTTTCCGCCAGAAGCTGAAACTTGGTCAAACGATGTCGGAATGACCTGAAATTTGAGGTGAAGCCTCCTGTGCAATAAATAAGACCAACCATAGGCTTTTGTTTGAGTTTTGAAGCCGTTTGGGGTCCCGTCGATGCTTCACTTGATTTTACTGCGGGGAAAATGCCGAGCTTTGATATGTGGCCAAACGATGTCCGATTGACCTGAAATTTGACGGGGAGCCTATTGGAGTCATTTTGAGACGTTCCATGGGCTCCGTTTTGGATGTCATGGTCCCGGGTTGCTCCGCCGCCGGTAGGCTTGATTTTCTCTCGGAGCATCAAAACCTGGTCAAACGTTGTCGGAATGACCTGAAATTTGACGTGCAGCCTTTTGGAAGCATGTTGAAGCCACTCATGCACTTGGTTTGATGAGCGAAGGCTTCGGTGGTTCCCGCCGCCGAGAGGCTTGATTTTGCTGCTCGAGCATTGATGGAGGGTCAAACGTTATCGGTTTGACTTGAAATTTAGCATGGAGCCCTTTTGGGACATGCTGGAGTCATCTGTAGGCTCTGATCGAAGTTTTGAAATCTCCGATGATGTCGCCGCCGGGAGCACCATTTTAGCTGTCGGAGAAGCGAGGTTAGGCCAAATGATTCTGAAATGGCCCGAAACTTCATGTGTACTCTTCTCTTGGCTATCTTGAAGGATCTTGCAGTTTTTGTTTGATTCTGACAAGATTTGATTTTTTGGAGAAGTTGCATTGCCTATTTATGGCAGGTTGCGACTTCATGCAGCTTTCTTGATGTTGAAGAGGCAAAGTGACATTTTTGGTGTCAACAAATGCCCCCTCGAGGTACAACGACGAATTGCTTGACTTTTGTAGTCGATGTGCCTCGAAGAGATTTTTGAAGGAGAGCTTGTGTCTTGACCAAGAGTCTTTGAGCAATCTTTCCTTTGGTATAGTAGCCTTTGAGCTTCCAGGGGAATTTTATGGTAGTGAAAGGAATCACACACCATCTCGAGGCAAAGTTTTGAAGATGACATCAGGGATGTGGATTTGGGTTTCTGTTTTTGATCTTGTGACCTAACCAGCTATATATGGCAGGTTAGGGGATCGGGTTTTGGTTTTGACCTTGTGACCCAACAAGCTGTATGCGGCAAGTTGGGGGATCATGATTTGGTTTTTGGTTTTGGTCTTGTGACCTAACAAGCTGTATGTGGCAAGTTAGGGGACCAGGATTTGGTTTTTGGTCACTCTTTGAGACTGTGTGGGTCCATTGGAGTGGTTTGGACTTTTTTTTTTTTTTTTTTTTTTTTTTTGTGGAATGTCAATTTCAAGATTTTGGCTCAATTTGGTTTATGAGGCTGGATGGTTTGATTTTTGGAAGCTCATGGGGCTTGGAATTTTTTTTTTGTATGGTTCAATCAACTCAAAAGAGGCATGGAACCATTTTTGTATGCTCTTGGTAAGAGGGATTTTTTCTGACTAAAAGCCCATTTTTTTTTTTTTTTTTTTTAGTGCCTAGGTGGTCAAACCTGGCTCATATGGGCTAGCCCATGGAACCTTAAGCTTTTTAGGATGGCTTAGATCTCATGTGGGGTCATTTTTGTAAAGAATATCTAAAGATATCTCATTTGGATAGAGAATATCTAAAAATATCTTTATGGGAGAGAATCTCTCATATTCCCTTAATTTGGGAGAGAATATCTCAAGGTATCTTTCTTTTTGGGAAAGAATCTTCAATATCCTATTTTGTTGGACAGAATCTCTCATTTGATTGATTTTGGGAGGAAATCTCTCAAAAACATCTTTCTTTTTGGGAAAGAATCTTTCTAATTCCTTCTCTTTTGGTAAGGTTACTAATTAGTAACACTTACCTTTCTTTTTTGTTTCCTTCTTTGATTTGCTCTCTTCTATAAAAGCAAGGAGGGCAGGATCTCTTGCTCTTATTGCTTTCTTTTGCAACAATCTCAAGAGAGCTCCAAGGTCAAGAGTTTTTCTTCTTCAAGGATCTTCAAGCTTTTTCCTTCTTCTTCTCCATCAATGGCTTCAAGTAAGTTTTCTTTCTTTTTTCTTTCAAGAAAACTCTATGTAGGATGGAAAAAAAAAATTTCTCTTCTCTGTTTTTTTTTCTTTCTTCTTGTTTTTTTTTTTCTTTCTATTCTTCTTCTTTTTTTTTCCACGTGATTTCTTCTTTTGTTTTTTTTTTTCACACGTTTTTTTTTCTTCTTTTCTCTTTTTTTTTTTTTTTTTTTTTTTTTGTGGGCCGTACGGACAGATCCGTACGGATCTGGTCCGTACGGCCACGTGGCCTGATTTTTTTTTTTTTTTTTTTTGTTTTTTTTTTTTGTTCTTTTCTTTCTCCCTCTTTTTTTTGAGAAAGTTTCTTTTTTTTTTTTTTAACTCATCATGATAATGCGTTTTTTATGCAAATCTAGATGTTCATGCATGTACTTTTTGTAGATTGAGCATGATAGCATACCTGAAAATCTTTGCAAATTTGGGAATTTGGAGCTTGCAGTGATGTTGAGCCCTTCTTGATTTTGCGGAGATTTTAAGGTTTCGAAAGTTTGGAGTTTCGGAGCCCGCAGCAATGTTGAGCCCATCTTCAAACTTTCTATTTCCGTCGGGGTATTTCCTTTTTCTTTGGAATTGCCCCGGAGTCATGCCAAAATTTCGCCAGATTTTTGGTGGGACAAAGTGACCCTTTTTTTTTTTTAGCGAAATCCTGTCATTTTGATGACGATCTTTTTCTTTTCCAACCTTTGCAGGTGGTTCCTCCAGAGCGAACAAGGGTAAAGAGCCTGCTACAAGCGTACCTCGTCGATCTGCTAGATCTTCCAATGTGGCCGTTCAGCAAGCCTGGGAGAAGGTCCAGTTTGTTGAGAAGAACTTGGAAGAGTGCGATTCCCTCAATCGCGATGAGATGAGACAGCGATTGATTGCTCTCAAGGATGAGGAGTTCTATAAGATCATGGTAAGCAACCGTCCTTGGGTTATGGACGATCTGAGGGTTTTACCCAAGCCTACCTTCTTCTTTGGAGATGCAGTCCCTGACGACTTGACATACCAAAGGAGATGTTTTCAGTTCTCTTACACAGTAGATGGTGAAGAGAAGACTGTTTCTACCCGGTCGTCTTTTGATCGTACCATCTCGATCATGAGCCTTGCTCCCACGTGCTCTAAGAGGGAAGATCCTCCGAGCTGGGTGAAGAGGACCAGTGTGATCAAGACCGGGGTTTTTGTTGGTGGACCCTCCGGATATGCGGAGAAGCCACCTGTCCGTATGGACATGTTGTTGCCAGCCAGCGGCGACCAGGGCTCTGATTATCCGTCGGTCGATTTGAGACCGGTGGGCCTTGGCGTTTTCATCGGTGACGGCAGTACTTGGGTGAAGCCTTTTCGACTTCGTGGCCGTTTCAATGTTGACTCCGATTGGAAGTCATGGACTGACCACACCTTGCTGATTGGGGGCGCCGTTTTGAAGGAAGCCGGGATTTTTGACGCGGTCCGCGTTTTTAGGGAGACCGTGACTTTTTCCGATGATGCCTTCATGGCTATGTTGGAGTCTTTCCTCCCTCAGACCAATACCTTCGTTGTCACGAACGGTGAGATTGGTTTTTCTCTGAAGGAGTTGAGTGCTATTACTGGATTACCCATCCTTGGCAAACTCTATGAGGAGTTCATGCCGATTGACAGCGTCCTTGAGGAGCAGTCAGAGGAATTCAGGCTCCTATACTTTCAGCTCGTCGCCTTCTATGATTTTTTTAAGGAGGGCTCGAAAGTCAGATCCAGCAGTTGGAAGAGTTATGGCTCTTCATTCTTCAACTTCTTTGACAGCAAAGAGTCTTCTGATAGCATGACCCGGGAAGACAGGAAGAAGACTTCGGCCATGCAGGAAGAGTTGAAGGGTTTCTTCGCGAGCACAGATGCCCTTTATTCTGACATTGCACTGCGGAGAGATCTTGTTTTTTACCTCACTTATTGGCTAGGTGAGGCTGTGTTTGCTGGTGGAGATGGGACGCACATCAGGCTGCATTGTATTTTTCCGGCTTGTCAGATGGCGTTTGGAGAGCGGCTTGCTTTGGTGCCCGCTCTTTACTCCTACCTGTGTACCGAACTGCAGGCTGCTGCTTTCTTGGTTCGGCTTGGGCTCCCTATGAATAGGGTATTTTCAGCCCATATCTTTTATTCGTGGTTTGTATACCACTGTCCTGGCTTCCACCAGCTGGGTGCTGCACAGGATGATGATCCTCTAATGATTCGATTGGCTAAGGGAAAAGTTGTATCTGAATCACTTTTGTTTGCCTGCATGAGGATCCGACGGTTCAGGGACGTCGAGATGGGACAGTCTTCAGTTAAGCTTTCTCCGGAGTTGCGGAAGAAGGCTTTTGATTTTGGTGCCTCCCGAGACTCTACTAGAGTAAGGTCGGGAAGGCATTACTCTTTGACCAATGCAGAGAAGGAGTGGCTTTTCAGCATACGAGTCGGCACGATGATGTACCGTAGACATCTTTTCGTCGATATCCAGCCGTATGTACCTTCTCGCTTTGCACTTCAGTTGGGCTTCTCTCAAGGCGTTGTTGGAGCGCCTTCGAGTATGGTGAAGCGTTTTGGAGGTTTGCAGGATGGCAGAAATGCATGGGCTTTCTATAGTGCTGAAGACACTACTGCCACGATTTCTTATCCTGAGCTGTCGACTTTCCGAACTGCCGGCTTCACGAAGTGGTTCGCGGAGAGCTTTTTGGCATATCGGGGGCTTTCCAAGAAGGAGCTTGATGTAAAGCTGTCTTCTGGAAAAGGCATTGGGAAGTCGGATGGCGTCCGGCGAGAGGAAGTTTGGGCCTTCCTTTCTGGAGAGAAGCACAAGATAGGCTTTCTCGGTGACCAGGGCGTCATTGGTTCTGAAGCTGTTCGAAAAGTACCTGATGAGGCTTTGGAGCAGCTAGAACAGGAGGAAGCTGAGCTCGACGCTTGGATGCAGGCGGCACAGAGGCGAGCTTCCGCGGAGTCTACTGGCGAGAGCAGACCATCCAGTGAGGAGTCAAGTGAGAAACCTGACTCTGATAGTGGGGCGGGTTCTTCTAGGAAGCGAACCCGTAGAGGTAAGAAGAGGAGGAGTCATCATCGCAGCGAGGGGCCACATGAGGACTCTCCTGACATGGAAATCCCTCTTACCATCAACGAGGAGGTGCCAGAGGCTGTCGACGAGCCTCCAGAGAAGAGGAGTCGTGGGGAAGAGACCATTGGTGAAGGTATGATTCTTCCTTTTTCTTTTTCTACTTCTTTCATGGGGCTTTCCATGTTCTGATTTGTTTTCTCACCCTGCTGCTGCTCTTTTTTTTTAGCAGAGGATGAAGACTTGCCGATGCCTGAGGTTCCGACCGATGAGGCGGTGATGGAGCCGGTTATGGCATCTGAAGAAGAACCGAGGGACTCTGGAATGACTCCGGAATCTCCAATTGGTATAACTTCTTTCGCTTTCTCTTTTTTTTTTTTGCCTGCGACTTGATTTGCTAACATTTTTTTCTTGTCAGCTGACTTGCCACAGGATTCCGATGACTTTGAACCATCAATGGACGCAAATGTCGATGATGCTTCTGATGAGTTCATGGAGGAAGAGAGTGTTCCGCCAGTCGTCGAAGAAGGTACTTTGTAGTGATGACCCTGATGATTTTTTTTGAACAGGATCATATTCATACCTTTTTGTGTTTCATTTGCAGGTTTTGAAGTGACAGAAGAGAGTCCATCGCTTTCTTCAGAACCAGAGCAAGGGATGCCAGAGGTCGATCCGGAAGTAGAGACCAGTTCAGACATGATTGAGGAGATGCCTCGTGTTGAGATTCCCTCTCCAGTGGCTCCAAGTGAAAAGAGTTCTTTTGTTACTCTTCCAATGGGACATGACATGAGCAGCCGATCAGCGGAGAAGGTTGAATCTTCATCCAGTTCGTCTCTTCAATTTGCGAAGAAGGTACTGGCTCGGGTTTTGAGTTCTTGGGTCAAGACTCTCCTTTCTGGACACTTGGAGGCAGGATTTGGCATGATCCCACATGTACAGGAGATTCTGACCGACACCGAAGAGGTTGGTCTGGATGTCACAGGTGCCAGGGCGATCGTTGATAGGATCATTGCACTGGGTGACAAGTGGTTTGAGACCATGGGTTTCCCTGACGACCAATTCTTCAAGGAGATGTTCTTGGACCCTGCTGATAAGGCTAAGTCTGACCTGAATGAGGCTACACAAAGCAAGAAGCAGCTAGTTCGGGAGAAGAACAAGGAAGAGCTAGCCATCATCGGATTGAGGCATGACCTTAACGTCCTTGATAGGGAAGTTGAGGAGGCCAGAAAACGTCTTGAGCATTTGAAGGCACAAGTCGATGCGAAGTGGGCTGCTATAACAGAGGCTCGTGACAGGGAGAGTACTCTGATTCGCAGTGTTGCAGATGCCGGTCAAGTTCTCGAGAGAAGGACTCTAGAAAACGAACGATGGCAAACTGCTGGGGAAGAGCTTCCCGGTGTAAAAGAAGGGTTACGGCATTCGCCAGCATCTCATGGCAAGTTCCTGAAGAAGCGTGCCTTGGAAACTCTGACGGCTGAGGCCAAAAGTTTGCTTGAGGAGCTGAAGCTTTGGTTGGAGACCATTTTTGGCTGAGCTCCTGATTTTTTATAGCAGAAACCATTCTTCTTTTTTTTGGTACCACATGTATTTTTTGGTACTCTTTTTTTTGTAGTGCTTGTGAACACTTTCTTTTTTTTGGTACCACATGTATTTTTTTGGTACTTTTCTTTTCTTTTTTTTTTTTTTGTAGTGCTTGTGAACACTTTCTTTTTTTCTTTTTGGTACCACATGTATTTTTGGTACCTTTTTTTTTTGTTGTTCCCTACGCTCACTCAAATCTTTTTGTGATGAAAGCAATTGCTAAATGGGATTTGATCAAAAGCTCTGTCATTTTGTGAAAATCTTTTGTCAAATGTATGTTTTGGTAGGGGAAACGAATTTGGCATGAAAGCCGGATTTTTGTGGCATTTACAGCCAGTTTGGTGGCATTGATAGCCAATTGGTGGCATTTATAGCCGGTTTGGTGGCATTGATAGCCAATTTGTGGCATTTATAGCCTGTTTTGACATGAGAGTCAGGTTTTTTTTTTTTTTGTGTGTGGCATTTGTAGCCGAGTTTTTTGAAAACCAAGTTTTGTTTTATTGGCATGAAAGCCGATTTTGGCGTTTATAGCCGGAAATTTTTGTTTTGGCATTCATAGCCGGATTTTGGCATTTATAGCCGAGTTTTGGTTTTCAAAATGCAGGTATCGACTAAATGTCGCCTCCCCGCTGAATGGTCTTGCAAGTATCGATGGAATGTCGCTTCCTTGCTCATTCGGTTTTGCGAGTATTGATGGAATGTCACTTCCTCGCGGGTTAGGTTTTGCAAGTATCGATGGAATGTCGCTTCCTCGCGAATTGGGGTGCAAATATCGACTAAGCGTCGCTTCCCTGCTTTTCCCAAGACTTTTGGTTTTGCGGGTACTGACTTGATGTCGTTTCTCCGCGATTTTTGAAATTTGAGGTTTTCTCGAACCATTTGTAATTTTGGGTTGTGGATAGCAACTGGTATGTTGCATCTCCACGATTTTTGAAATTGGGTTGTGGATATCAACTGGTTTGTTGCTTCTCCATGATTTTAGGTTTTCTCGAACCTTTGAAATTTGGGTTGTGGATATCAACTGGTTTGTTGCTTCTCCACGATTTTTTCATTTTGCAAGTATCGACGAAATGTCGCTTCCCTGCGATTTTGGGTGCAAGTATCGATGGAATGTCGCATACTTGCTTTTTTTCAAAATTTTTATTTTGCAGGTACTGACTTTGATGTCATTTCCCCACGATTTTTGAAAAACCATTTTTTTTTGTTTAAAGACACGAGGGTCGTAAATTTTGACCTAGAACCATTTGGCGGTAAAAGGTAAGGTGGACTAGGGTGGAAATCCCTGAATCCGGATTTTTGTTTCAAACCATGAATTTTGGTTCAAGGATCGAAAGCTTTGGTCAAGTCAGGGAGAGGCTCCTAAACTTGGATTTTTTTTTTTTGTTTTTGAACAATGAAACGATGAAAGTAAGCATTGTTTTTGAATCTCTAGAAATTTTGACATTTGATATGAAAATTCTAAAGAGAGTGGGTTTGACGAGCGAGTACCTGAGAACAGGTTTTGGCCATACAGGCATTGCTCTTACCCAGTTGGGTAAGTCTTCAAGGGTAGTACCGCTTCAAGAACTTGCCGTTGATAGGCAGCATACATCTGTCGCCTTCCATGTTTAGGAGGGCATATGCGCCGTTGGAGAAGACCTTGTCGATGACGTAGGGTCCCTCCCATTTTGGTTCAAATTTGCCTTTGGATTTGTGTGCGAAGACCATTGGTCTTTTTACCGCAAGAACCAAGTCACCCTTTTTGTAGGCGCGTTGCCGGACCCTTTTGTCAAAAGATCCTGCCATGCGTCCTTGGTAAAGTTCAATGCTTTGTCGAGCTTCGAGCCGTCTCTCATCGAGATTGTCCAGCTCATGGAGTCGCAATTTCGCATTGCTTTCTTGAGTCATGTCATTTTGTAGAGATACCCTCAGAGAAGGAATTTGTACCTCTAGGGGCACGACAGCTTCGCATCCATAGACCAAGGAGAATGGTGTGCTATGGGTTGGTCCTCGAACGGTGGTTCGATAGGCCCACAAAGCTTCAGACAGTTTGTCGCTCCAGTCTCTTTTGTGACTAGAGACCATTTTCTTGAGGATTTTGCAGAGTGTCTTGTTGAAGGCTTCTGCTAATCCGTTTGCTGCCGGATTGTATGGAGTCGAAGGACAGCTTTGAATTTTGTATTTGTCGCAAAACCTGTAGAATCGATGATCCCGGAATTGTGGTCCGTTATCATGGATGAATCTCTTGGGTATGCCGAAACGACAAATGATGTTGGTGCGCAGGAACTGAAGAACTGATGAGGTCTTCATTTCGTTGAACGCAAATGCTTCTGACCACTTGGAGAAATAATCGTTGAACGCGATTGTGATGTACTTCACAGGGTACATCAAAGAACTGCCGATACATAGAGTTCAGATCGACCCAGGTTCTGCACTCAACCTTATCTCCACTTCGGCTCTTGAAGAGTTGGGCATCCCACCCAGCAAGCTAAGCCACACATCTGTATCTATCTTTGGATACGATGGGAGCACTCAAAGGCCTATCGGCAAAATCAGGTTCAAATTGCAAATCGGTGATCTTATCTCTGAGGTCACTGTGTATGCAATAAAAACCCCCTCATGCTACAACATCCTTCTCGGACGTCCTTGGATACACGAGAACGGTGTTGTCCCTTCAACTCTACATCAATGCATCAAGTTCGTCGGCGACGACGGCATGGTACATCGTGTCTTTGCGGACAGGAAACCCTTCAAAGGTAAAGAAGTCCACTTCGCAGACTCCCAAATGTATGAAGGAGAAAAAGAAGAAGAGGAAATAGCACCCCCTGCTGAAAATCTCCAAAAAGATAAAGGCAAGGCTCCTCAAAAATCACCGGAAGAAAACAAACCCTCCGGCAAATTAGAAGAGAGTAGTCAATCTCCCTTCGTTATCTCCCTCAAGAATTCAAAACCTTTGGTCATCACGACTAAAGTGAAGAAGGCGAAACAAAAGCCTGGGGGCAAATTTGTTGTCTCTCTCGTGTCTATCATGCAAGACACAGACTCGGACTCAGAGCCAGAAGACGATGCATCGTCAAGCCAAGCTGACACTCAGCAAGTTCAGCCTGCTCTCACTCCGATGGAGACACCTGCTGATGTAGAAGATCCTACGTCTGCTACCTTTGTTGTTCCGGCAACATCACCAAAGCAAAGGCCGATCTTCTTCCATAGATCGGACGCTTCTTCATCAAATTCCATGCTGGAACCTTTCCAAAATGAAGGTATGCCTCAGCTATCTCTATATAGTCCTGTGGCACAAGCAATTATGAAGAAAATGGGCTATGACGCTCAAAACCCAGTCGGTTTGGGAGAAAGACGCGGTATTCTCACGCCATTGGAGCCCGCCTTGACCAAAAGCCAGCTGGAAGATTGGAGACTCTACGGTCATGTAGAAAAGTCTTCATATGGGTTAGGGTATGATCCTGATACTCCTCTGAGACAGTTGACACAAAAGCTTAAAAGTCGTTTTACCGACCAAGCCTCAACATCTCAAGTCCATGAAGACATCGATCTCCCTGGATATCTCTTTAAAGAGTTACCTGACAAAGATCCAGGAAGCTCATCCAATTGGTATGATTTCTCTGATGATAAAGAGGAATCGTCCGATAATACAGACTTGTGGCATCCTGACCCAGAAGAACCCTCGTCTCCAAAAGAAATACCAGACTCAACAGGCGATTGGGACTATCTCATAGCAAGCCTTGAGGAGATCACCAATCAAGAAAATCCATGGAAAGGAACAGAGCCTTGGTCTGTTAATGCAGTTGGAACTCCAGAAGGTTTCGTTGAGTTGGAAGCCTCCGAAAATATTGTGGAGGAACCACCTTCGAACCTTCCGACAGAAGATCCTGTTCAAAAGATAAACTTGGGAACACCTGATAACCCACGTCCTGTATTCATAAGTAAGAATATAAAGGATGATGAGTTACCCGAGTATATCGCTTTTCTTCGTGAGTTTGTTGATTGCTTTGCATGGTCCTATGCTGAAATGCCTGGTTTAGACCCCAAAGTAGCAGTCCACAAACTCAATCTTCAAGAAGAAGTCAAGCCTGTCAAACAAGGCCAAAGAAGATTCCGTCCAGATGTGATGGATAAAATTGAACAAGAAGTTCAAAAGCTCAAAAGTGTCGGCTTCATCCGTGAGGAACAACATCCAGAATGGTTGGCCAACATTGTCCCCGTGACAAAGAAAAATGGGCAGATCAGGGTCTGTATTGACTATAGAGACCTGAATGGCGCTTGCCCTAAAGATGAATTCCCGCTCCCCATACCGGAGGTGATGATTGACAATACCTGCGGATTCGAGCGAATGACATTCATGGATGGCTTCTCTGGTTACAATCAGATAAAGATGCATCCCGAGGATGAAAAACACACTTCATTTCGGACTCCATTTGGCGTGTATTGCTACACTGTCATGCCATTTGGTCTGAAAAATGCTGGTGCCACATATCAGAGGGCTATGATGAAAATATTCCAAGATATGCAGCACAAGACAGTCGAATGTTACGTTGATGACCTCGCCGTCAAAAGCAGAAGAAAAGAAGACCATCTCAAAGATCTTCGGGAAGTCTTCCTCCGACTCCGCAAACACAAACTGCGGATGAATCCTCTAAAATGCTTCTTCGGCGTCTCGTCGGGTAAGTTTCTCGGATTCCTTGTTCGGAAAGCTGGAATAGAACTTGACCCCATAAAAGTCAAGGCTATTCTAGAAATGCCCTCTCCAAGAACCTTGAGAGAACTAAAAGGGCTCCAAGGGAGATTGGCCTACATCAGACGGTTCATCTCCAATCTTTCGGGGAAATGCCGTCCATTCTCTCGATTGATGAAAAAAGGTGTAGACTTTGTCTGGGATGCCGACTGCGAAGCCGCATTTCAAGATATCAAGTCATACCTGACCAAACCTCCAGTGTTAGCTGCTCCTGCCACTGGAAAACCATTCATCTTGTACACAAGAGCTCTTGATCATTCTGTAGGCGCTTTGCTTGCACAAGAGAATGGTGAGGGAAAAGAAGCTGCTCTATACTACCTCAGCCGCATGCTAGTAGGTGCAGAGTATCGCTACTCTCCAGTCGAAAAAGAATGCCTTGCAGTGATGTTCGCCGTACAAAAGCTACGTCACTACTTGCTTTCCAACACAGTCTACCTGGTCTCGAGGATCAACCTCTTGAAGGTCCTTGTTACGAAGGCCGGTTCTCTCAATGCCCGACTGGCAAAATGGTCCATCCTCTTGTCACAATTTGATATTAGGTATGTGCCACAAAAAGCAATCAAAGGCCAAGCTCTAGCAGATTTCCTCGCAGAGCATCCATTGCCTAAAGATTCACCACTCAGGGATGATCTCCCAGACGAACCTGTCTACAACGTGGAGACTTCCTCACCAAATGCCTCCTGAGACATGTACTTTGACGGTGCAACCAGGACAAATGAAAACAGAAAGCTGATCTCGGGAGTTGGCATCCTCTTTGTTAGCCCCGACAAATGCATGATTCCACACGCTTTCTCGCTACTGGAACCATGCACAAACAATGCAGCTGAATACCAAGCTCTGATCCTAGGATTGGAACTCGCCATCGAATCCGGTATCACTATGCTGGAAGTCTTTGGAGACTCTCAACTGATCGTCAACCAGATGAATCAGAAATATGAAGTCAGGAAGCCCGATCTGCTGCCTTATTACAACAAGGCACAATCGCTTCTGACAAAAGTTTGACATCTGCAACATCACCCACATTCGTATAGGTGAAAATATCCGTGCAGATGCCCTGGCCGGACTTACCGCATCAATGGCGATCCAGGAAGGGGAAAACATGCAAATTACAGTGAATGAGAGAAGGATCCTCACTCCTCTTAACACACACCAAGCAGTTGCTGAATGCCACCGAGTGGTTGGAAGTCGGATCTCTATCCTTCAACCTTCAATCGGCGACTGGAGGGATCCGTTCATTGATTACACTATGTTCGGAATCCTACCTGAAGATCCAAAAGAACGGGTAAGCATACAAAGGCGAGCCCCAAACTTTCATTTGGATATTCCTTCAAAAATCCTCTACAGGAAATCCTTCAACGGAGTACTTCTACGCTGCTTGTCACAACAAGAGGCCGAAGAAACACTTAAAGAAGTTCATGCTGGTCTTTGTGGAGCCCATCAGGCAGGTCCTAAGCTCTATGATCAGATAAAAAGGTTAGGTTACTATTGGCCTACCATGGTTGCTGATGCAATGCAATTTGCCAAACGCTGCCAGCTATGCCAAGTTCACGGAGATTACATTCACATGCCTCCGGAATGGCTGCATCCTACAGCAATCTCATGGCCTTTTGAAGCATGGGGCATGGACATCATAGGTCCTATCTCTCCCCCTTCAAGCAAAGGTCATCGCTTCATCTTCGCCGCAACGGATTATTTCTCCAAGTGGTCAGAAGCATTTGCGTTCAACGAAATGAAGACCTCATCAGTTCTTCAATTCCTACGCACCAACATCATTTGTCGTTTCGGCATACCCAAGAGATTCGTCCATGATAACGGACCACAATTCCGGGATCATCGATTCTACAGGTTTTGCGACAAATACAAAATCCAAAGTTGTCCTTCGACTCCATACAATCCGGCAGCAAACGGATTAGCAGAAGCCTTCAACAAGACACTCTGCAAAATCCTCAAGAAAATGGTCTCTAGTCACAAAATAGACTGGAGCGACAAACTGTCTGAAGCTTTGTGGGCCTATCGAACCACCATTCGAGGACCAACCCATAGCACACCATTCTCGCTGGTCTATGGATGCGAAGCTGTCGTGCCCCTAGAGGTACAAATTCCTTCTCTGAGGGTATCTCTACAAAATGACATGACTCAAGAAAGCAATGTCAAATTGCGACTCCATGAGCTGGATAATCTCGACGAGAGACGGCTCGAAGCTCGACAAAGCATTGAACTTTACCAAGCACGCATGGCAGGATCTTTTGACAAAAAGGTCAGGCAACGCGCCTACAAAAAGGGTGACTTGGTTCTTGCAGTAAAAAGACCAATGGTCTTCGCTCACAAGTCCAAAGGCAAGTTTGAACCAAAATGGGGGGGACCCTACGTCATCAACAAAGTCTTCTCCAACGGCACATATACCCTCCTAAACATGGAAGGCGACAGATGTATGCTGCCTATCAACGGCAAGTTCTTGAAGCGGTACTACCCTTGAAGACTTACCCAACTGGGTAAGAGCAATGCCTGTATGGCCAAAACCTGTTCTCAGGTACTCGCTCGTCAAACCCACTCTCTTTAGAATTTTCATATCAAATGTCAAAATTTCTAGAGATTAAAAAACAATGCTTACTTTAATCGTTTCATTGTTCAAAAACAAAAAAAAAATCCAAGTTTAGGAGCCTCTCCCTGACTTGACCAAAACTTTCGATCCTTGAACCAAAATTCATGGTTTGAAACAAAAATCCGGATTCAGGGATTTCCACCCTAGTCCACCTTACCTTTTACCGCCAAATGGTTCTAGGTCAAAATTTACGACCCTCGTGTCTTTAAACAAAAAAAAATGGTTTTTCAAAAATCGTGGGGAAACGACATCAAAGTCAGTACCCGCAAAACAAAAAATTTTGAAAAAAAAGCAAGGATGCGACATTCCATCGATACTTGCATCCAAAATCGCAGGGAAGCGACATTTCGTCGATACTTGCAAAATCAAAAACCGTGGAGAAGCAACAAACCAGTTGATATCCACAACCCAATTTCAAAAATCGTGGAAAAGCAACAAACCAGTTGATATCCACAACCCAAATTTCAAAGGTTCGAGAAAACCTAAAATCGTGGAGAAGCAACAAACCAGTTGATATCCACAACCCAATTTCAAAAATCGTGGAGGTGCAACATACCAGTTGCTATCCACAACCCAAAATTACAAATGGTTCGAGAAAACCTCAAATTTCAAAAATCGCGGAGAAACGACATCAAGTCAGTACCCGCAAAACCAAAAGTCTTGGGAAAAGCAGGGAAGCGACGCTTAGTCGATGTTTGCACCCCAATTCGTGAGGAAGCGACATTCCATCGATACTTGCAAAACCTAACCCGCGAGGAAGTGACATTCCATCAATACTCGCAAAACCGAATGAGCAAGGAAGCGACATTCCATCGATACTTGCAAGACCATTCAGCGGGAAGGCGACATTTAGTCGATACCTGCATTTTGAAAACCAAAACTCGGCTATAAATGCCAAAATCCGGCTATAAATGCCAAAACAAAAATTTCCGGCTATAAACGCCAAAATCGGCTTTCATGCCAATAAAACAAAACTCGGTTTTCAAAAAACTCGGCTACAAATGCCACACACAAAAAAAAAAAACCTGACTCTCATGTCAAAACCGGCTATAAATGCCACAAATTGGCTATCAATGCCACCAAACCGGCTATAAATGCCACCAATTGGCTATCAATGCCACCAAACTGGCTGTAAAAGCCACTAAAATCCGGCTTTCATCCCAAATTCGTTTCCCCTACCAAAACAACCATTTGACAAAAGATTTTCACAAAATGACAAAGCTTTTGATCAAATCCCATTTAGCAATTGCTTTCATCACAAAAAGATTTGAGTGAGCGTAGGGAACAAAAAGAAAGGATACCAAAAAAATACATGTGGTACCAAAGCAAAAAAAAAAAAAATAGAAAGTGTTCACAAGCACTACAAAAAAAAAAAGAAAAGTACCAAAAAAAATACATGTGGTACCAAAAAAAAAAAAGAAAGTGTCCACAAGCACTACAAAAAAAGAGTACCAAAAAATACATGTGGTACCAAAAAAAAAGAAGAATGGTTTCTGCTAAAAAAATCAGGAGCTCAGCCAAAAATGGTCTCCAGCCAAAGCTTCAGCTCCTCAAGCAAACTTTTGGCCTCAGCCGTCAGAGTTTCCAAGGCACGCTTCTTCAGGAACTTGCCATGAGATGCTGGCGAATGCCGTAACCCTTCTTTTACACCGGGAAGCTCTTCCCCAGCAGTTTGCCATCGTTCGTTTTCTAGAGTCCTCCTCTCGAGAACTTGACCGGCATCTGCAACCCTGCGGATCAGAGTACTCTCCCTGTCACGAGCCTCTGTTATAGCAGCCCACTTCGCATCGACTTGTGCCTTCAAATGCTCAAGACGTTTCCTGGCCTCCTCAACTTCCCTATCAAGGACGTTAAGGTCATGCCTCAATCCGATGATGGCTAGCTCTTCCTTGTTCTTCTCCCGAACTAGCTGCTTCTTGCTTTGTGTAGCCTCATTCAGGTCAGACTTAGCCTTATCAGCAGGGTCCAAGAACATCTCCTTGAAGAATTGGTCGTCAGGGAAACCCATGGTCTCAAACCACTTGTCACCCAGTGCAATGATCCTATCAACGATCGCCCTGGCACTTGTGACATCCAGACCAACCTCTTCGGTATCAGTGAGAATCTCCTGTACATGTGGGATCATGCCAAATCCTGCCTCCAAATGTCCAGAAAAGAGAGTCTTGATCCAAGAACTCAAAACCTGAGCCAGCACCTTCTTCGCAAATTGAAGAGACGAACTGGATGAAGATTCACCCTTCTCCGTTGATCGGCTGCTCATGTCATGACCCATTGGAAGAGTAACAAAAGAACTCTTTCCACTTGGAGCCACTGGAGAGGGAATCTCAACACGAGGCATCTCCTCAATCATGTCAGAACTGTTCTCTACCTCCGGATCGACCTCTGGCATCCCTTGCTCTGGTTCTGAAGAAAGCGATGGACTCTCTTCTGTCACTTCAAAACCTGCAAATGAAACACAAAAAGGTATGAATATGATCCTGTTCAAAAAAAAAAAAAATCATCAGGGTCATCACTACAAAGTACCTTCTTCAACGACTGGCGGAACACTCTCTTCCTCCATGAACTCATCAGAAGCATCATCGACATTTGCGTCCATTGATGGTTCAAAGTCATCGGAATCCTGTGGCAAGTCAGCTGACAAGAAAAAATGTTAGCAAATCAAGTCGCAGGCCAAAAAAAAAAAAAAAAAAAGAGAAAGCGAAAGAAGTTATACCAATTGGAGAGTCTGGAATCATTCCAAAGTCCCTCGGTTCTTCTTCAGATGCCATGACCGGCTCCATCACCGCCTCATCGGTCGGAACCTCAGGCATCGGCAAGTCTTCATCCTCTGCTAAAAAAAAAAAAGCAGCAGCAGGGTGAGAAAATAAATCAGAACATGGAAAGCCCCATGAAAGAAGTAGAAAAAGAAAAAGGAAGAATCATACCTTCTCCCAGGCCTGCTGAACGGCCACATTGGAAGATCTAGCAGATCGACGAGGTACGCTTGTAGCAGGCTCTTTACCCTTGTTCGCTCTGGAGGAACCACCTGCAAAGGTTGGAAAAGAAAAAGATCGTCATCAAAATGACAGGATTTCGCTAAAAAAAAAAAAAAAAAAAAAAAAAAGGGGTCACTTTGTCCCACCAAAAATCTGGCGAAATTTTGGCATGACTCCGGGGCAATTCCAAAGAAAAAGGAAATACCCCGACGGAAATAGAAAGTTTGAAGATGGGCTCAACATTGCTGCGGGCTCCGAAACTCCAAACTTTCGAAACCTCAAAATCTCCGCAAAATCAAGAAGGGCTCAACATCGCTGCGAGCTCCAAATTCCCAAATTTGCAAAGATTTTCAGGTATGCTATCATGCTCAATCTACAAAAAGTACATGCATGAACATCTAGATTTGCATAAAAACGCATTATCATGATGGGCAAAAAAAAAAAAAAAAGAAACTTTCTCAAAAAAAAAAAAAGGAGAAAAAAAAAAAAAAAAAAAAAAAAGAAACTTTCTCAAAAAAAAAAGGGGAGAAAGAAAAGAACAAAAAAAGAGAAAGAAACTTTCTAGAAAAAAAAAAGAGAAGAAAGAAAACAGCAAAAAAAAAAAAAAAAAAAAAAAAGAAAAAAATCTGGGGCTGGCCCATCAGGCCGTGGCCCACAGGCCACGTGGCCGTACGGATCTGTCCGTACGGCCCACAAAAAAAAAGGAAGAAAAAAAACGTGTGAAAAAAAAAGAAAAAAAAAAAAACAAAAGAAGAAATCACGTGGAAAAGAGAAAAAAAAAAAGAAGAAGAATAGAAAGAAAAGAAAAAAAGAAAGAAAAAAAAAAGAAGAGAAACTTTCTTTTTTTACCATCCTATTCTCTACATAGAGTTTTCTTGAAAGAAAAAAGAGAGAAAACTTACTTGAAGCCATTGATGGAGAAGAAAAAGGAAAAAGCTTGAAGATCCTTGAAGAAGAAAAACTCTTGGCCTTGGAGCTCTCTTGAGATTGTTGCAAAAGAAAGCAATAAGGGCAAGAGATCCTACCTTCCTTTGCTTTTATAGGAGAGAGCAAATCAAAGAAGGAAACAAAGAAGAAAGGTAAGTGTTACTAATTAGTAACCTTACCAAAAGAGAAGGAATTAGAAAGATTCTTTCCCAAAAAGAAAGATGTCTTTGAGAGATTTCCTCCCAAAATCAATCAAATGAGAGATTCTCTCCAACAAAAAAGGATATTGGAGATTTCTTCCCAAAAAGAAAGATACCTTGAGATATTCTCTCCCAAATTAAGGGAATATGAGAGATTCTCTCCCATAAAGATATTTTTAGATATTCTCTATCCAAATGAGATATCTTTAGATATTCTTTACAAAAATGACCCCACATGAGATCTAAGCCATCCTAAAAAGCTTAAGGTCCCATGGGCTAGCCCATATGAGCCAGGTTTGACCACCTAGGCACTAAAAAAAAAATGGGCTTTTAGTCAGGAAAAAAAACCCCTCTTACCCAAGAGCATACAAAAATGGTTCCATGCCTCTTTTGAGTTGATTGAACCATACAAAAAATTCCAAGCCCCATGAGCTTCCAAAAATCAAACCATCCAGCCTCATATACCAAGTTGAGCCAAAATCTTGAAATTGACATTCCACAAAAATCCAAACCACTCCAATGGACCCACACAGTCCCAAAGAGTGACCAAAAACCAAATCCTGGTCCCCTAACTTGCCACATACAGCTTGTTAGGTCACAAGACCAAAACCAAAAACCAAATCATGATCCCCCAACTTGCCACATACAGCTTGTTGGGTCACAAGGTCAAAACCAAAACCCGATCCCCTAACCTGCCATATATAGCTGGTTAGGTCACAAGATCAAAAACAGAAACCCAAATCCACATCCCTGATGTCATCTTCAAAACTTTGCCTCGAGATGGTGTGTGATTCCTTTCACTACCATAAAATTCCCCTGGAAGCTCAAAGGCTACTCTACCAAAGGAAGGATTGCTCAAAGACTCTTGGTCAAGACACAAGCTCTCCTTCAAAAATCTCTTCGAGGCATATCGACTACAAAAGTCAAGCAATTCGTCGCTGTACCTCGAGGGGGCATTTGTTGACACCAAAAATGTCACTTTGCCTCTTCAACATCAAGAAAGCTGCATGGAGTCGCAACCTGCCATAAATAGGCAATGCAATTTCTCCAAAAATTCAAATCTTGTCAGAATCAAACAAAAACTACAAGATCCTTCAAGATAGCCAAGAGAAGAGTACACATGAAGTTTCGGGCCATTTCGACAACATTTGGCCTAACTTCACTTCTCCGACAGCTAAACGGGAGCTCCCGGCGGCGACATCATCGGAGACGTCAAAACTTCGATCAAAGCCTACAGATGACTCCAGCATGTCTCAAAAGGGCTCTATGCCAAATTTCAAGTCAAACCGACAACGTTTGACCCTCCATCAATGCTCGAGCAGCAAAATCAAGCCTCCCGGCGGCGGGAACCACCGAAGCCTTCGCTCATCAAACCAAGTGCATGAGTGGCTTCAACATGCTTCCAAAAGGCTGCACGTCGAATTTCAGGTCATTCCGACAACGTTTGACCAGGTTTCGATGCTCCGAGAGAAAATCAAGCCTACCGGCGGCGGAGCAACCCGGGACCATGACATCCAAAACGGAGCCCATGGAACGTCTCAAAATGACTCCAATAGGCTCCCCGTCAAATTTCAGGTCAATCGGACATCGTTTGACCACATATCAAAGCTCGGCATTTTCCCCGCAGCAAAATCAAGTGAAGCATCGACGGGACCCCAAACGGCTTTGAAACTCAAACAAAAGCCTATGTTGGTCTTATTTATTGCTCAGGAGGCTTCACCTCAAATTTCAGGTCATTCCGACATCGTTTGACCAAGTTTCAGCTTCTGGCGGAAAATCAGCAGCTCTACGCGACAAAGTCTTCGGCTTTCCCGGAAAATTGGAAACTTTGCACTCTAAAAATGCAAGGATTCTCATCAAGTTTTCTACAGGGAAATCAAGCCAATAAATGAGAAGAAATGTCAAGAAAAATACAGAAGAAAACGGCGACGAAAAAGACCTCAAAACGACCGCAAAACGGGCTCCGAAGGGGAAAAATCCCCCAGGGTCGCAGACCCCTGCGACCATGGCCCATGGTCGCCGGTCCATGGTCGCCGGCGACCATGGAGGTCCGGGTCACCCGATTTTCCGCCGGTGACCCGTTTTTCAGTCTTTTTTCGCGTTTCGCGCACTTTGGCCCCTGTGGTTTCCTGAAAATGTGATTTTTAGTGCTTTAAATTGACTCATATCCGACGAAATCTCGGATCCGCCGTCAAAAGCATAAAATCATCATTGATCGCTTCAAGATCGCCAACCGGCTGACCAAGAAAGTGCACTTTCTGTCCGACCGATCGTGAAATCGACAAGACAGATGTCACCGGCCCGCTCTTAGCTATCAATGTCTGAAGTTACATGTTCATCCGATGTCGATCAGCATGTAGATCCATCGATGATCATCGCCAGAAGAATTCCAGAAGACACGGCACGGCCCGCGACTCTTCGACTGCTCGGCGACCAATTAATGTGGTTAATTGACTAGCTTTATTATAGTCATTAATTCATTTCTTTGGACGGCCCAATCAGAAGCAAGCATTTGGGAGTTACAAGTCAATTGATTCATGGCATTTAAACCATGAAACTCCTCCCATTATGGTAATTAAGGTGATTAAAAGCACTTAATCTCCATCGGCCAATCAGATTCAAGGAAAAAGGAGTTACAAAATCAAGAAATAAATCTTGTAACTCCTCCCATTAAAGCCATTAAGGCTCATAAACCCTCCTAAATGGCTACCAAAAGCCTATAAATAGGAGAGCATTCCATTGAAATTGGGATCAGAAAAAAGAGGAGAAAATCAGAGGATCAGAGAAAAAGATCAGAAAGAGATCTGAGAGAAAGAAAAAGAGAGAAAAACTCTGCTGAAGTTCTGCACCGGCCACCACTACAAGGTGACAAAAGTCCCTTGGGGGGCACCCCCCCCAAGGTCCTTGCCTTCTCCCGCTGCCTCCAATGGCTTAGACATGGCTTTTCAGCCCGTCTACTTAGCTTTTTATTGGACATAGGACCTTCTCTTGGTCTTTGTCCTCTAAAAACCTGAGGTTATAGCCAAGCCAAGCGAATCAAGAGCATCTTCTGTTCTCATCTGCATGGATGATGGCGAAGCCCATACATGGCTTGCGACCGTCAATCTGAACGAGTCCCCCACAATCTCCTGAAAAGTTAGATCTTCCTTTTCTTGCTTTTCATTGTAGTTTGTATTTTTCTAAAAGAGACAAAAATCACAACTCTTGTCTTTCATTATTGATGAGAATTGTAAATCGGCTATAAACGCCAAAATCGGCTATAAATGCCAAACAAAATCGCCTTTCACGGCAAACCAAGAAAATGTCTCTTTTCTTAAATATTTGTGCAATGGAAAACTTGAAAGAAGTTGATTTCCTTTTTACTTGCGAAGGTTGATCTCCGGATGACCACTTGCAATTCCAAGTAAAATAGAAAATCTGGCACACCCACACAAAAGAAATGTTGATGCACGCTTCAGGGCCCGCCAGGGCGCGAAAGGGCCGGACCCGACGGACTCCCACGTTCCGCCGACCCCGGTAGCCGCCCCAACGGCGCCTCGGAGTGCGTTCCATCAGCTCTTTGAAGGCATCAGAGAGTTCAGGTCTCTTACCTGCAGCTCTATTTTCAGCTTTCTTTGGTTGCTGAGGAGCTGACTTGGTTTGCACATTAAGGACCACTTTCTTCTTTGGTTTAGAGGTTGCAATGGCGGTTGGCTCTTTTCTTGATGACTTCTGACTGTTGAGGTCTTTAATCACCGTTTCAGCTTCCATAGAAGATTCCAGGAGTTCTCCCAGGTTTTTTGATTTGTTGCCGATGATCATGGAGCGTATTCTGGCTCTCATGTTGTTTCGGCAGATGTCGACTAGCGACGCCTGTGGCAATACATCTGAACATTTGTATGCCATTGCTTTCCACTTGTGAATGAAGTCATAAGTTGACTCACTCTCTCCCTGTTTTAGGCTGCAGAGCTGAGCCATAGTAACAGGATGATCCTCACCTTGGAAGTGGGTCAGGAAGCGTGTCTCCAGCATAGCCCAGTTCTGAATGGAGTTCTCCGGAAGAGTGGAGTACCAATCGAAGGCCGTACCTTTTAGGGTACTTGCAAAGAGGCGGATCTTGAGTGCATCTTGATCCGAGATAGCTCCCGTCAAAATCTTGAAGTGGATGACGTGCTGTCTGGCTGATCCTTTCCCCGTATATGTTTGGAGAGTAGGATGCTTGAATTTTGTGGGGAACGGGACCGAGTCCATCCATAAAGGATATGGTGGCTTGATCCCATGCTCTTTGAGTATATCCTCTTCTTTTGCTTTGGCGAGGATACTGTCTACATCCTTTTTGGTAAGGGCGCGGGACTCATTTTCTTCTCCATTTCCCTCGTTATTGCTATGATTCGGAGGAGGCTCATTGTTCACCTGATTTTGGACGACAAGGAGAAGGTTTTCCATCAGAGTTTCAATCCTCTGCTGGCCTTGTTCCAACTGCTGGATGCGTGTGAGCGCATCATCTCGAGGTGGATTCTGAGGTGGCGGCTCAGAACTTGTAGCCAAGACGTTCATCCCTCGGGATTCGAAAGAAGAAATCGTCCTGGTGACCGAGCTGGGGCTCATTCTTTTTGATGAAGAGCTTGATGAAGGATTACTCTCCCGTCCTTGGCTGGAAGGGGCAGGAGATTCTTCGGGATGTCTTTGTGTCCTGGTGACGCTACGGGTCACCGGACGTCGGACATGGATTTTTTATGCTGACCTTTGGCGTCTTCTGGTTTTTCCAACCATATGGACGGCAGCAACTTGGTCGGGTCTTTCTTTTTCGACCCATTTGCGGGAGACTTGAAGTGTAGGAGGCTGGGTCCTTTCCTTCTCTAGTCTCTTTTGTCGATATGACGCACGGCGGCGTGCTCGACGAGCGATTTGAGCTTTGGTCAGCTCTGGCTGGGCTCTGACGATGAAGGATGTGCTCCCTCAGGCGCAGCAGCCGAGCCTGTCTTCTTTGTAGCTAGGCAAGGACAGGATCCAGACCCGGTCCTTTGCCTGTTGCAGCGAAGCTTTGAACCTTTCGAGTTCGGCCCCTGTAGAGATGAAGGGTCGAACTGAAGGAGTGTAGGCCTTAGCAGGTGCTTGGAGAGTCCTGGTGATGCGTGATCTGATTCTGGGCTTGTGGGAGCAAGCCGGTTCATGCTAGGTCGACTTGGGAGTCAGGTTGGAGATGGGTCTCTCCTCTTTCATGTAGGCAAGAGGGTAGAACTGGTTCTCCTTGAGTGGGGCCAGGTATACTGGCTTGGTGGAGGTTTGAGACCTCCTTTGTTTTGGGGAAGGTCTTGGAGACCAAGTCTTGGGATAGACCTGGTTGTTTGTGGGTCGAGGCTTCGCGGGGGTGCCGCGGGCTTCGGGCTTTTGGGCTTTCGCCTTTGGTGTCACGAGAGTGACACGTTGAGAGGCGATCTTCTGCTTTTTGGCAGGAGCAGCTTGTTCTTCGGGAAGTGGGAATGGTCCCAGTGTCCCGAAGACGATGGTCCGGGGAGTCGAGGTCGACCCTGAGTTCAGAGAGTTGCCGAGGGAGTTGACGCTTCGGCAGCTGGCGGGGCGCTTGTAAGTGCGCTCGGTTTGCTTCTGTTGAAGCATGAGTTGGTGCTTGTTCTCATCGAAGATAAGGCTGCCATTGTTAGTTTCGAAAAAGTTCTGAAACAAGACCACATCCATTAGTAATCACAAGAATATAATGATCATAAATGGGAATTTCTATGGTTGTCTTTTCAAATCGCTCAAGGGATATGACCCAAGCGACATGAAGAAGGCAAAAAGCCATAGATGGTACAATTGTTCTGACAGCAAGTATGGTGAGCCCAGAATGAGCGTTCCAGTGACTGCTAGAAGCAATTGTAAACCTAAATTCGACTTATCGAGAAACAGGGCTTGCTCGAGATAAGAAGAATAAGAGGTAGGAGTTACAAATGTGCCGGTCACAGATACAGTAGACCCTGAAAGGGCGTACCAGTACTGCTATGCACAAATGTTGGAGATCGCATCCATGAGATGGGATTCTTTGTTTTGAAATGTCAGAAATGGATTCGTCAAAGAGAGCAGGTGGCATTCCGATTCAAATACGGGCTCAACGATTTCCGCGAGCGCCAGTACTCAGAAGGGAAGAGACCACAATTTCTCGAATCTGAATCCAAAAGTGACGAGTTTTTTTTTTTTTTGAAATGTCAAGATTGGTTCCATCAAGGAGAGCAAATGGTATTCTGATCTGAACACGGTCTCGGCGATTTCCGCGAGCGCTAGTGCTCAGAAAAGAAGAAACCAAAATTTCTTAGATCTGGAATCAAAAGTGACGAGTTTTTGGAGATTTTTTTTTTTATTTTATTTTTTTTATTTTTTTTTATTTTTTATTATTTTTTTAAAATATTTTTTTATTTATTTTTATTTTATTTTATTTTTTTTTGAAAATTTTTGTTTTTTTTTTTTTAAGATTTTTTTTTTTAAAATCTTTTTTTTATTTTTTTTATTTTTTTTTTAATTTTTTAAGATTTAAAGACGAGAGAGTACACATAGGCCTCCTAACCCGGTCTTATGAAACCTCAATTGATAGAATTGCCCCCAGGTAAGGGTAGGATTACTTAATGAACCCGTTTGGAGGACCCTTGCCTAGAACAGTCAAGCTGTCTCCACACTCTGGACAAGGCTTTTCTTGAATCAATCGTGATCAAAGAACGCAATTGGTTTAACCTTAGTGGTCTATGTCCTTTTTTTTTATAAAAATCCCAAATAGACTCATCGAAGAGAAACGATGGCCCAAAACCTTAGTCGAACGGGCTCAACATTTCTGCAAGCACCAAAGAACGATAGGATAGGATCAAAGTTTCTCAATTTTGAATCCAAACTAAGAAAGCTGATTTTTTTATTTATTAATTTTTTTTTTGAAATCTCTAATGAACTCATCGAAGAGAAACGATGGTCCAAAACCTTAGTCGAACGGGCTCAACATTTCTGCAAGCACCAAAGAACGATAGGATAGGATCAAAGTTTCTCAATTTTGAATTCAAACTAAGAAAACTGATTTTTTTTTTTTTTTTTTGAAATCTCTAATGAACTCATCGAAGAGAAACGATGGCTCAAAACCTTAGTCGAACGGGCTCAACATTTCTGCAAGCACCAAAGAACGAAAGGATAGGATCAAAGTTTCTCAATTTTGAATTCAAACTAAGAAAACTGATTATTTTTTTTTTATTTTTTTTTTTTTGCAAAGAGAAAGAGTGGAAACAAACTTAAAGAAGTAGAAATTTCCAAAAAATCCCATCTCATTTTTTTTTTAGGATGCAAAATCCAACATAGGCCACCAGCTAGAAAGTAGCCAAGGAATCTGGAGAAGAAGTATAAGCATAGAGCAAAAATATGGTATGCAAATATTTCATTTCCAAGCACCGTGTTCTCAAATGAACGAGTCCCACCGGGTGTGCCAGCTTGATGGAACGCGCTCCGAGGCGCCGTGGGGAGGCTACCGGGGTCGGCGGAACGTGGGAGTCCGTCGGGTCCGGCCCTTTCGCGCCCTGGCGGGCCTGAAGCGTGCATCAACATTTCTTTTATGTGGGTGTGCCAGATTTTCTATTTTACTTGGAATTGCAAGTGGTAATCCGGAGATCAACCTTCGCAAGTAAAAAGGAAATCAACTTCTTTCAAGTTTTCCATTGCAAAAATATTTAAGAAAAGAGACATTTTCTTGGTTTGCCGTGAAAGGCGATTTTGTTTGGCATTTATAGCCGATTTTGGCGTTTATAGCCGATTTACAATTCTTATCAATAATGAAAGACAAGAGTTGTGATTTTTGTCTCTTTAGAAAAATACAAATTACAATGAAAAGCAAGAAAAGGAAGATCTAACTTTTCAGGAGATTGTGGGGGACTCGTTCAGATTGACGGTCGCAAGCCATGTATGGGCTTCGCCATCATCCATGCAGATGAGAACAGAAGATGCTCTTGATTCGCTTGGCTTGGCTATAACCTCAGGTTTTTAGAGGACAAAGACCAAGAGAAGGTCCTATGTCCAATAAAAAGCTAAGTAGACGGGCTGAAAAGCCACATCTAAGCCATTGGAGGCAGCAGGAGAAGGCAAGGACCTTGGGGGGGGTGCCCCCCAAGGGACTTTTGTCACCTTGTAGTGGTGTCCGGTGCAGAACTTCAGCAGAGTTTTTTCTCTCTTTTTTTCTTTCTCTGGATACGAGCTCTGGATTCTTTCCGATCGATCGATCTCGATTTTCTGATCTCGATTTTCTCCTTTTGTTTCCGATTCCGATTTTAATGGAATGCTCTCCAATTTATAGGCTTTTGGTAGCCATTTAGGAGGGTTTATGAGCCTTAATGGCTTTAATGGGAGGAGTTACAAGATTTATTTCTTGATTTTGTAACTCCTTTTTCCTTGAATCTGATTGGCCGATGGAGATTAAGGGCTTTTAATCACCTTAATTACCATAATGGGAGGAGTTTCATGGTTTAAATGCCATGAATCAATTGACTTGTAACTCCCAAATGCTTGCTTCTGATTGGGCCGTCCAAAGAAATGAATTAATGACTATAATAAAGCTAGTCAATTAACCACATTAATTGGTCGCCGAGCAGTCGAAGAGTCGTGGGCCGTGCCGTGTCTTCTGGAATTCTTCTGGCGATGATCATCGATGGATCTTCATGCTGATCGACATCGGATGAACATGTAACTTCAGACAGTGATAGCTAAGAGCGGGCCGGTGACATCTGTCTTGTCGATTTCACGATCGGTCGGACAGAAAGTGCACTTTCTTGGTCAGCCGGTTGACGATCTTGGAGCGATCAATGATGATTTTATGCTTTTGACGGCGGATCCGAGATGTCGTCGGATATGAGTCAATTTAAAGCACTAAAAATCACATTTTCAGGAAACCACAGGGGCCAAAGTGTGCGAAACGCGAAAAAAGACGGAAAAAACGGGTCACCGGCGGAAAATCCGGTGACCCGGACTTCCATGGTCGCCGGCGACCATGGGCCATGGTCGCAGGGGCCTGCGACCCTGGGGGAATTTTCCCCTTCGGAGCCCGTTTTGCGGTCGTTTTGAGGTCTTTTTCGTCGCCGTTTTCTTCTGTATTTTTCCTGACATTTCTTCTCATTTATTGGCTTGATTTCCCTGTAGAAAACCTGATGAGAATCCTTGCATTTTTAGAGTGCAAAGTTTCCAATTTTCCGGGAAAGCCGAAGACTTTGTCGCGTAAAGCTGCTAATTTTCCGCCAGAAGCTGAAACTTGGTCAAATGATGTCGGAATGACCTGAAATTTGAGGTGAAGCCTCCTGTGCAATAAATAAGACCAACCATAGGCTTTTGTTTGAGTTTTGAAGCCGTTTGGGGTCCCGTCGATGCTTCACTTGATTTTGCTGCGGGGAAAATGCCGAGCTTTGATATGTGGCCAAACGATGTCCGATTGACCTGAAATTTGACGGGGAGCCTATTGGAGTCATTTTGAGACGTTCCATGGGCTCCGTTTTGGATGTCATGGTCCCGGGTTGCTCCGCCGCCGGTAGGCTTGATTTTCTCTCGGAGCATCAAAACCTGGTCAAACGTTGTCGGAATGACCTGAAATTTGACGTGCAGCCTTTTGGAAGCATGTTGAAGCCACTCATGCACTTGGTTTGATGAGAGAAGGCTTCGGTGGTTCCCGCCGCCGAGAGGCTTGATTTTGCTGCTCGAGCATTGATGGAGGGTCAAACGTTGTCGGTTTGACTTGAAATTTAGCATGGAGCCCTTTTGGGACATGCTGGAGTCATCCGTAGGCTCTGATCGAAGTTTTGACATCTCCGATGATGTCGCCGCCGGGAGCGCCATTTTAGCTGTCGGAGAAGCGAGGTTAGGCCAAATGATTCTGAAATGGCCCGAAACTTCATGTGTACTCTTCTCTTGGCTATCTTGAAGGATCTTGCAGTTTTTGTTTGATTCTGACAAGATTTGATTTTTTGGAGAAGTTGCATTGCCTATTTATGGCAGGTTGCGACTTCATGCAGCTTTCTTGATGTTGAAGAGGCAAAGTGACATTTTTGGTGTCAACATTCTGGATGAAGAATCTGAGAAGTGGTTACTCCGATATCCTTGGCTTGGAGGAGTGGAAGATTCCTCCAGATGTGTTCGTGTCCGAGAGACGCTGTGAGTCACTGGACGTCTAACACTGATTTTGGTTGCTGACTTCTGGCGTTTTCTGGTTTTGCCAACCATATGAACAGCAACGAATTGGTCAGGTCTTTCTTTTTCGACCCATTTGTTTGAGACGTGGAGAGTAGAACGCTGGGTTCTTTGTTTCTCGAGTATCTTTTGTCGATATGCGGTGCGGCGACGCATACGACGAGCAATTTGAGCTTCAGTCAGCTCTGGCTGGGCTCTGGCGATGAAGGACGTAGTCCCTTGTGCGCAGCAGCCGAGTTTGTCTTCTTTGAAGTTTGGCAAGGACAGAATCTGGACGAGGTCCTTTGTCTGTCGCAATGAAGACTTGAATTTTGCGAGCTCGACCCCTGTTGAGATGAAGGGTCGACTCGCGGGAGTGCAGGCTTCAGCATGTTTTTGCATAGGCCAAACGATGCAGGATTTAATTTTGGGCTTGTAGGAGCAAGCCGGCTTATGATGATTTTGTTTATTTTTTGGGTGGAGGGTAGGTTTCTCTTCTTTCATGTAAGAGAGAGGGTAGAACCGATTCTCTTTGAGAGGGGCCAGGTATGCTGGCTTTGCAGATGTTTGGGACCTCCGTTGCTTTGGCGAAGATCTCGGGGACCAGGTTTTGGTGTAAACCTGGTTTCTTGTGGGCCGAGGCTTCGTGGGAACGCCACGGGCTTCAGGCTTCTTGAGGTTCGCCCTTGGTGCCATTTTAGTGACACGTTGCGGGGCGGTTTTCTGCTTCTTCGCAGGTACAGTGTCTTCTGCTGGAAGTGGGAATGGTCCAGTGATCCGAAGACGATGGTTCGGGGAGTTGAAGTTGACCCGGTGTTTGGGGAGTTGTCGAGAGAGATGACGCTTCGGCAACTAGCAAGGCGCTTATGCTTGTTTCGCTTATCTTGAAGCATAAGCTGGTACTTGTTCTCATCGAAAGTGATGGTCAATGAAGCTGCCATTGTTAGTTTTGGAAAACTTCTGAAATAAGACCAAATCCATTAGTAATCACAAGAATATGTTGATCGTAAATGGAGAACAACTATGGTTTTGTCTTTTCAAATCACTTGAGGGGACATGCCCCAACCCAAGGACGATGAAGAAGGCAGAAAGCCATAGAGGATACAATTGTTCTTAAATGCAAGTATGGTAGGCTCAGAGTGAGCGTTCCAGTGACTGCTAGAAGCAATTCTAGACCTTAATTCAAATTACCGAGAAGCAAGGCTCACTCGAGGTAAAATGATATAAGGTTGGAGATACAAATGTGTCGGTCGCGAATACAGTAGACCCGAAAGGGCGTACTAGCACCGCTAGGCACAAATGTTGCAAATCGCATCCTTGGGAAGGACACGAGATGGGATTTTTTTTCAAAGGTCAAATTTGGATTCATAAAGGAGAGCAAATGGTATTCTAATCCGAACAAAGGCTCAACATTTCTGCGAGCGCTAAATTCAGAAGGGAAGGAACCATAATTTCTCGGATGTGAATCCAGACGTGACGGAAGTTTTTTTTGAAAGGTCAAGATTGAATTCATTGAAGAGAGCAAATGGTGTTCCATTCCGAACAAGGCTCAACATTTCTGCGAGCGCTAAATCTGAAAGGGAAAGAACCAAGATTTCTCAACTCTGAATTCAAAAGTGACAAAAGTTTTTTTTGAAAGGTCAAGATTGAATTCATCGAAGAGAGCAAATGGTGTTCCATTCCGAACAAGGCTCAACATTTGTGCGAGCGCTAAATCCGAAAGGGAAAGAACCAAGATTTCTCAATTCTGAATTCAAAGTGACAAAAGTTTTTTTTTTTTTAAGGATTTTTTTTTAGAATTTTTTTTTTAAAGGTGCACATAGATTTCCAATTCGATCTTATGAAACCTTAGTAGATAGATCAGCCCCCACGTAAGGGTAGGATTACTTAATGAACCCGTTTGGAGGACCCTTGCCTCGAACAGTCTAGCTGTCTCCACACTCTGGACAAGGCTTTTCTTACATCCATTTTGGTCAAAGAACGCAACTGGTGGAACCTTAGTTGTTTTTTTTTTTTCTGAAATCTTTTTTTTTTGAAAGGGTTTTTTTTTTGAACTCATCAAAGAGAGCGAATGGTGTTCAAATCCGAACAAACGCTCAACATTTCTACGAGCGCAAAATCCGAAAAGGAAGGAACCAAGGTTTCTCAACTTTGAATGCAAAAGAGAGAAAACTAATTTTTTTTTGAATTTATAATTTTTTTTGAAATCCCAATTTGGAATCATCAAAGAGAAAAGATGGCCCAATCCCCGATATGAACGATAGCTGCGAACATTTCTGTGAGCTATCGAGTTCAAGGAGGAGAGGATCAAAATTTCTCAAAGTTGAATCTTGAGAAAGAGAGACCATTTTTTTTTATTTGAAAGAATTTGAAATGAAGTTTTTTTTTTTTTTTTGAAATCCCAATTGAACTCATCAAAGAGAAAAGATGGCCCAATCCCTGATATGAACGATAGCTGCGAACATTTTTGGGTGCTATCAAGTTCGAAGAGGGAAGGATCAAAGTTTCTAAAAATTGAGTTTTTAAGAAAAAGTGATCAGATTTTTTTTGAAGTGAGAAAGAACAATTGAAATCCCATCTCATGTTTTTTTTAGATGCAAGATGCAACATAGGCCACCAACTAGAAAGGAGCCAAGGGATCAAAGCATCACGTTCTCAAGTCAACGTGTCCCACCGGGTGTGCCAACTTGATGGACCCGAAAGAAATCTTCCGTCCTCTCCTTCCGCACCCCGGGGGCTGACCTCGGTCTCGGCGGAGGAGGGAAAATCTCAGGCATCAACATTTTTGTACGGGTATGCCAGATTTACTTTCTACTTGGAATTTGGAATGGTGATAATCCGGAGATTCACCTTCGCAAGTGGAAAGGAAATCAATCCTTTTTTCTAACCTTTCAAATTGCATAAATATTAAGAAAAGAGACAAGTTTCAAGAATGCCGTAAGAGGCGTTTTTATTTGTTTGCCGTGAAAGGCGATTTTGCCGTGAAAGGTGTTTTTACAAAACTCATCAAATATGAAAGACAAGAATTGTGATTTCTTTTTGTCTCTTTAAGAAATACAAACTACAATAGAAAAGGAAGAAAAGGGATCTAACTTCTCAGGAGATTGTGGGGACACGTTGAGATCGACGGTCGCAAGTCATGTATGGGCTTCGCCATCGTCCTTCAAATGAGAACATGTGATGCTTTGATTCTTTGGCTTGGCTCCTAACCTCAGTTTTTTAAAGGACAAGGACCAAGAGAAGGTCCTATATCCAATGAAAAACCAAGTAAACGGGCTGAAAAGCCGCGTTCAGGCCATGTTGGATAAGGAGGTGATCTTGGGGGGGTGGCTCCCCAAGGGACGTTGATCACCTTGTGGTGCTTTCGGGAGCAAAGTAGCAGAACTTCGTCTCTCTCTTGGATTTTCTGAATTTTCAGAGCTTGCACTTGGGATCTCTTTTCATCATGCTTTCTTCTTGGAATGGACCTCCTTTTATAGGCTTTTGATAGCCATGAGGTGTTTATTGGCATTGATGGCCATGATGAAAGAATTGATGAGGAGTTACAAATCGATTTTGTAACTCCTTTTTCAAGGCTTGTGATTGGCCGATGAAGGTAGTGGGCATTTAATCACCTTTATGCTTCATGATGATGGGAGTTTCATGGGTTTAATGCCATGATTGCTTGGATTTATAACTCCTAAATGCTTGGTTCTGATTGGGCCGTCCAAAATAATGAGTTGATGACTGCTTTAATGGGTCAATTAACGACATTAAGTGGTTGCCAAGGCATGTGAAGAGTCGTGGGCCGTGCTGCGCCTTTTGAGATTCTTCTTGCCATCATCACGGGTGGATCCACGCATTATTTGATGTCGGATTGCGATGCAATTTCAGACATTGATTGACGTTGGTGGGCCGGTGACATCTGTCTTGTCGATTTCACGATCGATCGAACAGAAAGTGCACTTTCTTGGTCAGCCGGTTGGTGATCTTGAGGCGATCGGTGATGATTTCATGCTTTTGACGGCGGATCCGAGATGTTGACGAAGATCAGTCGTTTTTAAGCATCAAACATTGCATTTTTCGAAAATCACAGAGGCCGGAACACCCGAAACGCGAAAACGGATAATTTGGTACAAAATCCGGCGACCCGGATTTCCAGGGTCACCGGGAGACCATGCACCCAGGGTCGCCTGGCGATCTTGGGCCAAGGTCGCCGGCGACCATAGGGCTTCGGCCCGTTTGGTCGCCGAGCGTCGTTTTCGGCCGTTTTTTCGTCTTTTTCGTTCCTTTTTTCCTCTGTATTTTTCTTGACATTTTTCCTCAATTATTGACTTGATTTTCTTGGAGAAATCTTGACGAGAACCCTCGCGAAATCAGAGTACAAAGTTTCCTATTTTTCGGGAAAGCCGAAGACTTTGTAGCGATTTTCCATCAAGCGTCGAAACTAGGTCAAACGATGTCGGAATGACCTGAAAATTGAGGTGAAGCTTCTTGAGTAGTGGATAGGACCAACCATGGGCTTTTATTTGAGTTTTGAAGCCGTTTGGGGTCCCATTGATGCTTCACTTGATTTTGTTGCGGGGAAAATGCCGAGCTTTGATATGTGGTCAAACGATGTCCGATTGACCTGAAATTTGACGGGGAGCCTATTGGAGTCATTTTGAGACGTTCCATGGGCTCCGTTTTGGATGTCATGGTCCCGGGTTGCTCCGCCGCCGGTAGGCTTGATTTTCTCTCGGAGCATCGAAACCTGGTCAAACGTTGTCGGAATGACCTGAAATTTGACGTGCAGCCTTTTGGAAGCATGTTGAAGCCACTCATGTATTTTGTTTGATGAGTGATGGCTTCGGTGATTCCCGCCGCCGGGGGGCTTGATTTTGCTGCTCGAGCATTGATGGAGGGTCAAACGTTGTCGGTTTGACTTGAAATTTGGTATGGAGCCCTTTGGAGACATTCTGGAGTCATCCGTAGGCTCTGATCAAAGTTTTGGTGTCTTTGATGATGTCGCCGCCGGGAGCGCTTGTTTAGCTGTCGGAGCAGTGAAGTCGGGCCAAACGCTGTCGGAATGTCCCGAAACCTCAGGTGTACCCCTATTTTAGCTGTCTTGAAGGATCTCTCAGGTTCTGTCTGATTCTGAAAGATCTGATGCTTGAAGTAGCTTTGCCTGTTTTGTAGCAGGATGCAGCTTCAGGAAGCTTCTTGATGTGGAGGAGACATAGTGACTTTTTTGGTGTCAATATTCATCTTGCTCGGGCCAAGCCATGTCCCCTTGAACGATTTGAAAAGACAAAACTATAGTTGTTCTCCATTTATGATCACCATATTCTTGTAATTACTAATGGATGTGGTCTTGTTTCAGAAGTTTTCCAAAACTAACAATGGCAGCTTCATTGACCATCACTTTCGATGAGAACAAGTACCAGCTTATGCTTCAAGACAAGCAAAATAAGCGCACTTATAAGTGCCCTACCAGTTGCCGAAGCATCATCTCCAACTCTCAAAACACCGGGTCGACCTCAACTCCCCGGACCATCATCTTCGGGTCGCTGGGACCATTCCCACTCCCCGCAGAAGAAATTGTACATGCCAAGAAGTAGAAAATTGCCCCGCAACGTTCACTACCATGGCACCAAGGGCGAACGCAAAGAAGCCTGAAGCCCGTGGCGCTCCCACGAAGCCTCAACCCACAAGAAACCAGGTTTGCCCCAAAATTTGGTCCCCGAGACCTTCACCGAAACAACGGAGGTCCCGAACATCTGCAAAGCCAACGTACCTGGCCCCTCTCAAGAAGAACCGGTTCTACCCTCTCTCTTACATGAAAGAGGGGAAACCTACCCTCCGCCCAAAGAACAAACAAATCCAGCATGAGCCGGCTTGCTCCTACAAGCCCAAAATCAAATCCTGCATCGTTAGGCCTCCGCAAAAACCTGCCGAAGCCTGCACTCCCGCGAGTCAACCCTTCATCTCAACAGGGGCCAAGCTCGCAAAATTCAAATCTTCACTACGACAGGCAAAGGACCGCGTCCAAATCCTGTCCATGCCCAGCTTCAAAGAAGACAAGCTCGGCTGCTGCGCACGAGGGACTACATTCTTCATTGCCAGAGCCCAACCAGAGCTGACTGAAGCTCAAATTGCTCGTCGTATGCATCGCCGCGTGGCATATCGACGAAAGAGACTTGAGAAGCAAAGATTCCAGTATTCTACTCTCCATGTCTCTAACAAATGGGTCGAAAAAGAAAGACCCGACCAAGTTGTTGCTGTCCATATGGTTGGCAAAACCAGAAAACGCCAGAAGTCAGCAATCAAAATTCGTGTCAGACGTCCGGTGACTCGCAGCGTCTCCCGGACACGAACAAATCTGGAAGAATCCTCCACTCCTTCAAGCCGAGGACACCGGAGTAACCACTCCTCGGACTCTTCATCCAGAAGAATGAGCCCCAGCTCAGTCACCAGGACGATTTCGTCGTTCGAATCCCGAGGGATGAACGTCTTGGCTACAAGTTCTGAGCAGCCTCCACCACAAGATGATGTAACTGCACGCATCCATCAGTTGGAGCAAGGACAACAGAGAATTGAGGCTCTGATGGAAAACCTCTTTCTCACTTTACAGTGTCCACCACCTAACAATGAAACCCCTCCGAATCAGCAAGATGACGAGACCAATGTAGGAAATAATGAGTCACGCGCCCTTACCAAAAAGGACATTGACAATATCCTCGCAAAAACAAAAAAAGAGGATACATTGAAGGAACATGGGATCAAGCCACCCTACCCTCTATGGATGGACTCGGTTCTGTTCCCTGCAAAATTCAAACAACCTACTCTCTAGACATATACGGGGAAAGGTTCAGCCAGACAGCATGTCATCCACCTCAAGATCCTGACAGGAGCTGTTGCGGATCAAGATGCCCTCAAGATTCACCTCTTTACAAGTACCCTAAAAGGTACGGCCTTTGATTGGTACTCCACTCTGCCGGAGAACTCCATCCAAAACTGGGCTATGCTGGAGACACGCTTCCTGACCCACTTCCAAGGTGAGGATCATCCTGTTACTATGGCTCAGCTCTGCAGCCTAAAACAAGGAGAGAATGAGTCAACATACGACTTCATTCATAAGTAGAAGGCGATGGCGTACAAATGTTCAGATGTACTGCCACAAGCGTTGCTAGTCGACATCTTCCGTAACAACATGAGAGCAAGAATCCGCTCAATGATCATCGGCAACAAATCAAAGAACCTGGGAGAACTCCTCGAAGCTTCAATGGAAGCTGAAATGGTGATCAAAGACCTCAACAGCCAGAAATCGTCAAAGAAAGAGCCGACTGCCATTACAATCTCAAAACAAAAGAAAATGGAGGTTCTCAATGTGCAAACTAAGTCAGCTCCTCAGCAACCAAAGAAAGCTGAAAACAAAGCTACGGGTAAAAGACCCAAACTCTCTGATGCCTTCAAAGAACGATTAGAAAAGAAATACCCGTTCGATGAAGATGTCGAAGAAGTCTTTGAGGCTCTCCTAGTAAATGGCAAACTCACCTTGCCTGAGCCCAAAAGACCGGGACATGTTGGCAAAACCAATGATCCCCGGTATTGTCCATACCATCAGATGATCTCACATCCTCTCAAACTAATGCTTCGTTGTGAGAGAGAAGATCAATGAGATGTGGAAAAACTGAGTCATAACCTTTGACAAAAACTACGGTTCCGCCTCTGTCAACATGGTGTCGTGTGGGCAAACTTCAAAGTCACCGAAAAAGAAGATCACTACTTCATTCAAGTTGATAAAAATGGCTCAAGCGTCCCAAGAGTTGGTTCCCTATCCAACACCAGATGGACAACCTATATGGGTGCATCCCGATCTCTTAAATGATGAAAATTGGGAGATCGTCAAAACAAAGTCGACCGCTCACCAGCGAAGGTAAGCCAAGAGACAACTCCGCAAGCTCAAACAGCAGCAGAAGTCTCAACCAAAACAAGAAGTCCTTGAAAAGGCAGAAACCTCTTCCACTACTTCACTAGCGGCAACGGAAGAATCATTTCCCAAAACTTCAAAGGCGGTAAGGAAATTCACCCTTGATGATTTCATGCCACCTCAATACAAAAATAAAACTATGCAGGGGGCATCATACTCTTGCAACTCGGTAGTTGGACTCTCCATGGATGGATACGAGTCCAGCGACACTGCCAGTGATATCGATGAGTGGGAAGAATCCCTTGAAACAGGAGAATACCTCTCCGACGAGGAATGGATTCCCGAGTCTCATCTTATGCTAGTAATCTGGTATAACCCATTACAGCCACAAGGATCCTGGTCCGATGATGATGAAGATCAAGAGGCTGTTCAAGAAAATGCTGTCGATCCAGCACCGGTCAATGCTCCAGTGGAACCCAACGTTGGTGAACCACAAGGAACAGATGACGAAGAATATTTGGCTCCTATGCCTGATCTTGAAGAATATGCAAGAATCTTGCAACATCTTGCCATAAAGAAGGAGCAGGATCGCATCAAAAATCTCCGTCATGATCCAGAACCAGAAGTCCCTGACAATCAACGGGAAATTTCTCCTTTAACTCCTGAAAATGGGGAAAACTGCTGGATCCATGATCCTCTTACATCCGAGGATGAATCCGATCCCCAACAGTCTACACTGGGGGCATCCTGCAATGCGATAGCTCAGGATGATAGTGCCTCTGAAGCTTCTGAAGACACGTACTCCCCGACTGGTAGTATATCTTTCGGAGCTACATCTTCTCAGGTGACTTCCACTGAAATAGCATCTTCCCAGCCTTCGTCTCCTAAAGCTGTGACATCTGAGCTCAAGCCTCCCCCGATTGATCATCTTGAAGAAACTCCTGCCAATGAAGTCTTCTTCAATGAAAACCCAGTCGATTGGTCCCAGATACCCAATCTCATAGACAATGTCTGGACTGATAAAGAAAAGTTGCTGGATGCTGTTCAGGACTTTGTTCCCGGAAATTGCTCCGTGCAACACAATCACTGAAGACGCCAATGCTGCTACAAAGACGTCTTCAGCAAATGACAAGGATCGGCCCCTTGATCCCGAGAGTGATCTTCCAAAAGAAGACCCTTCTCTAGAAGCTCTTGAAGTTGGTAGAGGTACCCGCTCTGGCCGGGATTATCACAAAAATTACAACCAACCTTCTTCTTCCTATGTAAATCCTTCGGGAAAGCAAGTTGTAAATGCCCTTAATGGCAATAATAATGAAAATGCAGGCCCGAAGGAGGCTTTCAAGTACGACTTGATTGAGCACTCCAAACACATACATGCACGTCTGCACATCCTTGACTTACTATGAATGTCTCCACAAACTCGTGATAATCTCATTTCAAAATTACAAAGGCTGAATACGGATGTCGACAAGCATGCCTAACAAGTCCTACAAATTGAAATGGACTATAAGGTCAAAAAATCAAGTACTCCCTCAAAGGGAGAAAAGAAGAAAACAGAGGGACCAAGCAATGAATGCCTCTCGGTTCAAAAAGCAGCAAGTGCAACAATTGCCTTTGATAAGGATGACCTCCTGCTAGGCGAGACAAAGCACAACCGACCCTTGTACTTCACGAGGTACGTAAGAGAGATGCCAGTACACAGAGTCCAGATCGATCCGGGTTCTGCACTCAACCTTATCTCTACTTCAGTACTCGAAGAGCTGGGCATCACACCTAGCAAGATAAGTCACACGTCCATATCCATTTTCGGATATGACGGGAGCGCTCAAAGGCCTATCGGCAAAATCTGGTTCAAATTGCAAATTGGTGATCTTATTTATAGGGTTGTACTTCACGGGCCTCTCGAAGTCACTGTATATGCAATAAGGACCCCTTCATGTTACAATGTTCTTCTTGGACGCCCCTGGATACATCAGAATGGTGTCGTCCCTTCAACTCTACATCAGTACATTCGTAGGCAACGACAGCTTGATACATCGAGTGTTTGCAGACAAAAAGCCCTTCAAAGGCAAGGATGTCCATTTTGCAGATGCTCAGATGTATAAAGATGGAAAAGAAGAACAGGAGGAAGAAATAATATACTTTGCCGAAAATCTCCAGAAAGATAATGGCAAGGCTCCTCAGTAATCATCGGAAGTAAACAAACCTTCCAGCAAACTCGAAGTAAGCAGTCAAGCTCCCTTTGTCATCTCCTTCAAATCTCCAAAGCCTTTGGTAATCACTACCAAAGCAAAGAAGACAAAACAAAAGGCTAGGGGCAAGTTCACTGTCTCCTATGTGTCTATTATGCATGACACAAACTCAGAATCAGAGCCAGAAGACGACACAACATCAAGCCAAGCTGATACTCGGCGAGATCAGCCCGCTCTCATTCCATTGGAGACACTTGCTAACATAGAAGATCCTACGTCTGCTTCCTTTGTTATTCCGGCAACTTCACCAGAAGAAAAGGCAATCTTCTTCCACAAATCGGGAGCAGCTCCACTAAACTCTCTGCTTGAACCTTTCCAAAACAAAGGTATACCTCAGCTATCTCTGTATAGTCCAATGGCACAAGCTATAATGAAGAAAATGGGCTACGACGCTTAGAATCCGACTGGTTTGGGAGGTGGCCGTGGTATTCTCACACCATTGGAACCAACCCTGACCAAAAGTCAACCAGAAGATTGGAAAATCCACCTTCATAAAGGCAAGTCTTCATACGGGTTGGGGTATGATCCTACCGCTCCTATGAGACAGTTGACACCATGGCTGCAAAGTCGCTTTACCGACCAAGCCTCAACATCTCATATCCATGAAGACATTGATCTCCCTGGATATCTCTTTGAGGAGTCACTCGTCAAGGATCCAGAAAGCTCCTCCAATTGGTATAATTTCTCTGATAGTAAAGAGGAATTGTCCGATGACACAGACACACGGTCTTTTGACCTATAAGAACCATCGTCTCTAAAAGAAGTACCCTACTTCAACTCAGTTCCAACAAATGATTGGGACCATCTCATTGCAAGTCTTGAGAAAGGTACTGATCAAAAAGATCCATGGACAGAAGCAAAGCCTAGGTCTGAAAATGCCCTTGGAACTTCCGAAGGTTTTGTTGGGTTGGAAGCCTCCGAAAATATTATGGAGGCACCACCTTCAAACCTTCCAACAGAAGATCTTGTTCAAAAGATAGATTTGGGAGCACCTGATAACCCACGTCCTGTATTCATAAGCAAGAATATAAAGGATGATGAGTTACCCGAGTATATCTCTTTTCTTCGCGAGTTCATCAATTGTTTTGCATGGTCTTATGCTGAAATGCCCGGCTTAGATCCCAAAGTAGCAGTCCACAAGCTCAACTTGCAAAAAGAAGTCAAGCCTGTCAAACAAAGCCAAAGAAGATTCCGTCCTGACGTGATGGACAAAATTGAACAAGAAGTTCAGAAACTCAAAAACGTTGGCTTCATCCGCGAGGAACAGCATCCTGAATGGTTGGCCAACATCGTCCCCGTGACAAAGAAAAATGGGTAGATAAGGGTCAGTATCGACTACAGAGACCTGAATAATGCATGCCCTAAAGATGAATTCCCGTTCCCCATACCAGAGGTGATGATTGACAACACCTGTGGGTTTGAGCGAATGACATTCATGGATGGATTCTCTGGCTACAATCAGATAAAGATGCATCCTGAAGATGAAAGACATACATCATTTCGGACTTTATTCGGTGTGTATTGCTATACTGTCATGCCGTTTAGTCTGAAAAATGCAGGTGCAACATATCAGAGGGCTATGATGAAAATATTCTAAGATATGCAGCACAAGACGGTCGAATGCTATATTGACGACCTCGCCATCAAAAGCAGAAGAAAAGAAAACCATCTCGACGATCTTCGAGAAGTCTTCCTCCGACTTCGCAAACATAAATTGCGGATGAATCCACTAAAATGCTTCTTCGGTGTCACAACGGGTAAGTTTCTCGGATTCATAGTACGGAAAGCTGGAATAGAACTTGACCCCACCAAAGTCAAGGCTATCTTGGAAATGCCATCTCCAAGGACCCTAAGAGAATTAAAAGAGCTTCAAGGAAGATTGGCATACATCCGACAATTCATCTCCAATCTGTCAGCGAAGTGTCGTCCATTTTCTCGCTTGATGAAGAAAGGTGTGGACTTTGTCTGGGATGCTGAATGTGAAAATACATTTCAAGACATCAAAACATACCTCACCAAACCTCCAGTGCTGGCTGCCCCCACAACTGGAAAACCATTCATCTTGTACATAAGAGCTCTCGACCACTCTTTGGGTGCTCTGCTCGCACAAGAAAACGACAACGGAAAAGAAGCTGCTCTAGATTACCTTAGCCGCATGTTGGTAGGTGGAGAACATCGTTACTCCCCAATCGAAAAAGAATGCCTTGCAGTGATGTTTGCCTTACAAAAGCTGCGTCACTACCTGCTGTCTAACACAGTCTACCTGGTTTCGAGGATCAACCTCTTAAAGGTCCTTGTCACAAAAGCAGGTTCTCCCAACGCCCGACTGGCGAAATGGTCCATCCTTCTATCACAGTTTGATATTAGGTATGTACCACAAAAAGCAATCAAATGCCAAGCTCTAGCAGACTTCCTCGCAGAACACCCATTGCCTAAAGATTCTCCACTCAAGGATGATCTCTCAGACGAATTTGTCTACAACGTGGAAACTTCCTTATCAAATGCCTCCTGGGACATGTACTTTGACGGCGCAACCAGGACAAATGAAAAAGGAAAAAAAATATCAGGAATTGGCATCCTCTTTGTCAGCCCCGACAAATACATGATTCCACATGCCTTCTCGTTGCTGGAACCATGTTCAAAAACTGCAACTGAGTACCAAGCCCTGATTATAGGATTGGAACTTGCCTTCGAATCCGGCATCACCATGTTGGAAGCTTTTGGAGACTCTCAACTGATCGTCAACCAGATGAATCAGAAATTTAAAGTCAGGAAGCCTGATCCGCTACCTTACTACAACAAGGCGCAGTCGCTTCAACAAAAATTCAACATCTGTCACATCACCCACATCCTCAGAGGTGAAAACATCCGTGCAGATGCCCTAGCTGGATTCGCCGCATCTATGGCAATCCAAGAAGGGGATAACATGCAAATCACAGTGTGTCAAAGAAAGATTCTCCCTCCTCTTAACACACACCAAGCAGTTGTTGAATGCCACCAAGTGGTTGGAAGTCGGATGTCCATCCTCAAACCTCTGATCGGCGACTGGAGAGATCCGTTGATCGATTACACCATGTTTGGAATCCTACTTGAAGACCCAAAAGAGCGGATAAGCATCCAAAGATGAGCCCCGAACTTTCATTTGGATATTTCTTCAAAAGCACTTTACAGAAAATCCTCCAACGGAGTACTTCTACACTGCTTGTCACAACAAGAGGATAAGGAAACTCTCAAAGAAGTGCATGCTGGTCTTTGTGGAGCCCATCAGGCTGGTCCTAAGCTCTACGATCAGATAAGAAGGCTAGGTTATTATTAGCGTACCATGGTAGCTGATGCAATGCAATTTGCCAAGCACTGCCAAAAATGCCAAATTCATAGAGATTATGTCCACATGCCTCCAGAATGGCTACATCCTACAGCAATCTAATGGCCTTTCGAAGCCTGGGGTATGGACATTATAGGTCCTATCTCTCCTCCATCAAGCAAAGGTCATTGCTTCATCTTCGTCGCTACGGATTATTTCTCCAAGTGGTCAGAAGCATTTGCGCTCAGCGAAATGAAGACCTCATCAGTCCTTCAATTCTTGCGCAGCAACATTATTTGTCGCTTTGGCATACCTAAAAGATTCATCCACGATAATGGACCACAATTCCGGGATCACAGATTCTACAGGTTTTACGACAAATACAAAATCCAAAGCTGTCCTTCGACTCCATATAATCCTGCAGCAAACGGACTAGCAGAAGCCTTCAACAAGACACTCTGCAAAATTCTCAAAAAAATGGTCTCTAGTCACAAAAGAGACTGGGGCGATAAATTACCAGAAGCCGTGTGGGCCTATCGAACCACCGTTCGAGGACCAACCCATAGCACACCATTTTCCTTGGTCTATGGATGCGAGGTTGTTGTCCCTTTGGAAGTACAAATTCCTTCCTTAAGGGTATCTCTGCAAAACGACATGACGCAAGAAAGCAATGTCAAACTGAGACTTCAACAACTGGATAATGTCGACGAGAGACGGCTTGAAGCTCTACAAAGCATCGAGCTGTACCAAGCACGCATGGCAGGATCTTTCGACAAGAAGGTCAGGCAACACGCCTATAAAAAGGGCGACTTAGTTCTTGCGGTAAAAAGACCCATAGTCTTTGCCCACAATTCCAATGGCAAATTCGAACCAAAATGGGAGGGACCCTTCGTCATCGACAAAGTCTTCTCCGACGGCGCATACGCTCTTCTAAACATGGAAGGAGACAGATGTATGCTGCCCATCAATGGCAAGTTCTTGAAGTGGTACTACCCTTCAAGACTTCAAACGGGTCAGAGCAACGCCTACACAGCCAAAAGCCTATTTCCAGGTACTTGCTCGTCAAACCCACCCCTTTTGAAATTGTCATCTTTATGTTGAAATTTCTAAATAAAAAAAACTTTCAAAACAACGCTTACTTTCATCATTTCATTGTTCAAAAATCATCAAATCCAAAAATCCAAGTTTAGGAGCCTCTTCCCAGACTCGACCAAAATTTTCGATCCTTGAACCCAAAATTCTTGGTTTGAAACAAAAACCAGGACTCAGAAATTTCACCTTAGCCCGCCTCAGCTTTTACAACCAAAATGGTTTTAAGTCAAAACTTGCGTCCCTCGTGTCTTTAAACAAAAAATGGTTTGTTAGAAACCGCGGGGAAGCGACACTTAGTCGATACTCGCAAAGCCCAAAAATCGGAAGGATGCGAACCCCATTCGATACTTCTAAAACCCGAAAATTGGAAGGATGCAAACCCCATTCGATACTTCCCAAATTCAAAAAATCGGAAGGTGTTGACATCAAAAAAGTCACTATGTCTCCTCAACATTAAGAAGCCTCGTGAAGCTGCATCCTGCTACAAAACAGGCAAGGCTACTTCAAGCATCAGATCTTTTTAGAATCAGACAAAAACTGAGAGATCCTTCAAGATAGCTAAAAGAGGGGTACACCTGAGGTTTCGGGCCATTCCAACAACGTTTGGCCTAACTTCACTACTCCGACAGCTAAACAAGCGCTCCCGGAGGCGACATCATCAAAGACACCAAAACTTTGATCAGAGCCTACGGATGACTCCAGAATGTCTCCAAAGGGCTCCATGCCAAATTTCAAGTCAAACCGACAACGTTTGACCCTCCATCAATGCTCGAACAGCAAAATCAAGCCTCCCGGTGGCGGGAACCACAGAAGTCATCACTCATGAAACAAAGTACATGAGTGGCTTCAACATGCCTCCAAAGGGCTACACGTCGAATCTCAGGTCATTCCGACAACGTTTGACCAGGTTTCGATACTCTAAGAAAAAATCAAGCCTACCGGCGGCGGAGCAACCCGGGACCATGACATCCAAAACGGAGCCCATGGAACGTCTCAAAATGACTCCAATAGGCTCCCCGTCAAATTCAGGTCAATCGGACATCGTTTGACCACATATCAAAGCTCGGCATTTTCCCCGCAGCAAAATCAAGTGAAGCATCGATGGGACCCCAAACAGCTTCAAAACTCAAATAAAAGCCCATGGTTGGTCCTATCCACTGCTCAAGAAGCTTCACCTCAATTTTCAGGTCATTCCGACATCGCTTGACCTAGTTTCGACTCTTGACGGAAAATCGACTACAAAGTCTTCGGCTTTCCCGAAAAATGGGAAACTCTGTGTTCCGATTTCATGCGGGTTCTCGTCAAGTTTTCTCCAAGAAAATGAAGTCAATAATTGAGGGAAAATGTCAAGAAAAATACAGAAGAAAAAAGGAACGAAAAAGACGCAAAATCGGCCGAAAACGAAGCTCGGCAACCAAAGGGCAAAAAACCCTAAGGTCGCCGGCGACCCTGGCCCATGGTCGCCGGCGACCCTGGCCCATGGTCGCCGGCGACCCTGGCCTAGGGTCGCCGGCGACCCTGCAAATCCGGGTCGCCGGATTTTGCACCAAAACGTCCGTTTTTCGGTGGTTTTCGCGTTTCGGGTGTTCCGGCCTCTGTGATTTTCTGAAAATCCAATTTTTAATGCTTGAAAACCACTGATCTTCATCGACATCTCGGATCCGCCATCAAAACCATGAAATCATCACCGATCGCCTCAAGATCGCCAACCGGCTGACCAAGAAAGTGCACTTTCTGTCCGACCGATCGTAAAATCGACAAGACAGATGTCACCGGCCCACCAACATCAACTAATGTCTGAACTTGCATCACAATCCGACATCAAACAATGCGTGGATCCACCTGTGATGATCGCAAGAAGAATCTCAAAAGGTGCAGCGCGGCCCGTGACTCTTCACATGCCTGGGCGACCACTTAATGACGTTAATTGACCCGTTTATGACAACTTAATGCGGTCATTAACTCATTATTTTGGACGGCCCAATCAGATTCAAGCATTTGGGAGTTACAAATCCAAGCAATCATGGCATTAAACCCATGAAACTCCCATCATCATGAAGCATAAAGGTCATTAAATGCCCACTACCTTCATCGGCCAATCACAAGCCTAGAAAAAGGAGTTACAAAATCAATTTGTAACTCCTCATCAATTCTTTCATCATGGCCATCAATGCCAATAAACACCTCATGGCTACCAAAAGCCTATAAAAGGAGGTCCATTCCAAGGAGAGAAAAAGAAAAGGAACGAAAATAGATCCCAAGTGCAAGCTCTGAAAATCCAAGAGAGAGACGAAGTTCTGCTACTTTTCTCCCGGAAGCACCACAGGGTGATCAACATCCCTTGGGGGGCCACCCCCCCCCCCCCCCCCCCCCCCACCCCACAAAGGTCTCCTCCTTCTCCAACATAGCCTAAACGTGGCTTTTCAGCCCGTTTACTTGGTTTCTCATTGGATATAGGACCTCCTCTTGGTCCTTGTCCTTTAAAAGACCGAGGTTAGAAGCCAAGCCAAAAAATCAAGGCATCACATGTTCTTATTTGAAGGACAATGGTAAAGCCCACACATGACTTGCGACCGTCGATCTCAACGTGTCCCCACAATCTCCTGAGAAGTTAGATCCCTTTTCTTACTTTTCTATTGTAGTTTGTATTTCTTAAAGAGACAAAAAGAAATCACAATTCTTGTCTTTCACATTTGATGAGTTTTGTAAAATCGCCTTTCACGGCAAAATCACCTTTTACGACAAACAAACAAAAACGCCTCCTACGGCATTCTAAAAAAACAAACTTGTCTCTTTTCTTAATATTAATGCAATTTGAAAAGTTAGAAAAAAGGATTGATTTCCTTTCCATTTGTGAAGGTGAATCTCCGGATTATCACTATTCCAAATTCCAAGTAGAAAGTAAATCTGGCATACCCGTACAAAAAAATGTTGATGCCCGAGATTTTCCCTCCTCCGCCGAGACCCAGGTCAGCCGCCGAGGTGCGGAGGGAGAGGACGGAAGATTCCCTTTTCGGGTCCATCAAGTTGGCATACCCGGTGGGACACGTTGACTTGAGAACGTAATGCTTTGATCACTTGGCTCCTTTCTAGTTGGTGGCCCATGTTGCTTCTTGCATCTAAAAAAAAAACATGAGATGAGATTTCAATTGTTCTTTCTCACTTCAACAAAAAACAAATCTGATTTCTTTTCTTAGATTCAACTTTGAGAAATTTTGATCCTCTCCTCTTCGAACTTGATAGCTCACAGAAATGTTCGCAGCTATAGTTCATATCGGGGATTGGGCCATCTTTTCTCTTTGATGAGTCCAATTGGGATTTCAAAAAAAAAAAAAAAACACCTTCATTTCAAATTCTTTCAAAAAAAAAATTGATCTCTCTTTCCCAAGATTCAACTTTAAGAAATTTGATCCTCTCCTCTTTGAACTTGATAGATCACAGAAATGTTTGCAGCTATCGTTCATATCGGGGATTAGGCCATCTTTTCTCCTTGATGAGTCCAACTGGGATTTCAAAAAAAAATTAGTTTTCTCTCTTTTGCATTCAAATTTGAGAAACCTTGGTTCCTTCCCTTACGGATTTAGCGCTCGCAGAAATGTTGAGCCTTTGTTCGGATTGGAACACCATTCGCTCTCTTTCATGCGTTCATTAAAAAATCTTTCAAAAAAAAACACTAAGGTTCCACCAGTTGCGTTCTTTGACCAAAGTGGATTTAAGAAAAGCCTTGTCCAGAGTGTGGAGACAGCTAGACTGTTCGAGGCAAGGGTCCTCCAAACGGGTTCATTAAGTAATCCTACCCTTACCTGGGGGCTGATCTATCTACTAAGGTTTCATAAGATCGAATTGGAAACCTATGTGCACCTTTCAAAAAAAATCCTCTAAAAAAAATCTTTTTTAAAAAAAAAAAAAAAAACTTCTGTCACTTTTGAATTCAGAGTTGAGAAATCTTGGTTCTTTCCCTTTCGGATTTAGCGCTCGTAGAAATGTTGAGCCTTTGTTCGAAACGGAACACCATTTGCTCTCTTCGATGAATTCAATCTTGACCTTTCAAAAAAAAAATTCCGTCACTTTTGATTTCAGAGTTGAGAAATTTTGGTTCCCTCCCTTTCGGATTTAGCACTCGCAGAAATGTTAAGCCTTTGTTCGAAACAGAACATCATTTGCTCTCTTCGATGAATTCAATCTTGACCCTTCAAAAAAAAAAAACTTCCGTCATTATTGGATTCACATCCGAGAAATTCTGGTTCCTTCCCTTCTGAATTTAGCGCTCGCAGAAATGTTGAGCCTTTGTTCGGATTGGAACACCATTTGCTCTCCTTTATGAATCCAAATTTTGACCTTTGAAAAAAAATCCCATCTCGTGTCCTTCCCAAGGATGCGATTTGCAACATTTGTGCCTAGCGGTGCTAGTACGCCCTTTCGGGTCTACTGTATTCGCGACCGACACATTTGTATCTCCAACCTTATATCATTTTACCTCGAGTGAGCCTTGCTTCTTGGTAATTTGAATTAAGGTCTACAATTGCTTCTAACAGTCACTGGAACGCTCACTCTGAGCTTACCATACTTGCATTTTAGAACAATTTTATCCTCTATGGGTTTTTGCCTTCTTCATCGTCCTTGGGTTGGGCCATGTCCCCTCAAGTGATTTGAAAAGACAAAACCATAGTTGTTCTCCATTTATGATCACCATATTCTTGTGATTACTAATGGATTTGGTCTTGTTTCAGAAGTTTTCCAAAACTAACAATGGCAGCTTCATTGACCATCACTTTCGATGAGAACAAGTACCAGCTTATGCTTCAAGACAAGCAAAACAAGCATAATCGCCCTGCCAGTTGCCGAAGCGTCATCTCCCTCGACAACTCTCCAAACACCGGGTCAACTTCAACTCCCCGAACCATCGTCTTCGGATCGCTGGGACCATTCCCACTTCCCGCAGAAGACACTGTACCTGCCAAGAAGCAGAAAACCGCCCCGCAACGTGTCACTAAAATGGTACCAAGGGCGAACACCAAGAAGCCTGAAGCCCGCGGCATTCCCACGAAGCCTCAACCCACAAGAAACCAGGTTTATCCCAAAACCTGGTCACCGAGATCTTCACCAAAGCAACGGAGGTCCCAAACATCTGCAAAGCTAGCATACCTAGCCCCTCTCAAGGAGAATTGGTTCTACCCTCTCTCTTCATGAAAGAGGAAAAACCTAACCTCCGCCCAAAAAACAAACAAAATCATCATGAGCCGGCTTGCTCCTACAAGCCCAAAATTAAATCCTGCATCGTTAGGCCTATGCAAAAACATGCTAAAGCCTGCACTCCCGCGAGTCGACCTTTCATCTCAACAGGGGCCGAGCTTGCAAAATTCAAGTCTTCATTACGACAAGCAAAGGACAGCGTCCAGATTCTGTCCTTGCCAAGCTTCAAAGAAGACAAACTCGGCTACTGCGCATAAGGGACGACATCCTTCATCGCCAGAGCCCAGCTAGAGCTGACTGAAGCTCAAATTGCTCGTCGTATGCGTCGCCGCACTGCATATCGACAAAAGAGACTCGAGAAACAAAGAACCCAGCGTTCTACTCTCCACGTCTCAAACAAATGGGTCGAAAAAGAAAGACCCGACCAATTCGTTGCTGTTCATATGGTTGGCAAAACCAGAAAACGCCAGAAGTCAGCAACCAAAATCAGTCTTAGACGTCCAGCGACTCGCAGCGTCTCTCGGACACAAACACATCTGGAGAAATCTTCCACTCCTCCAAGCCAAGAACACCGGAGTAACCACTCCTCAGATTCTTCATCCAGAAGAATGAGCCCCAGCTCAGCCACCAGGATGATTTCTTCGTTCGAATCCCGAGGGATGAACGTCTTGGCTACAAGTTCTGAGCCGCCTCCACAGCATGACGATGTAACCACACGCATCCAGCAGTTGGAGCAAGGACAACAGAGAATTGAGGCTCTGATGGAAAATCTGATTCTCACTCTACAGCGTCCGCCACCTAACAATGAAACCCCTCCGAATCATGAAGATGATGAGGGTAATGCAGAAAATAATGAGTCTTGTGCCCTTACCAGAAAGGACGTGGACGATATCCTCGCAAAAGCAAAAGAAGAGGATACATTGAAGGAACAAGAGATCAAGCTACCCTACCCTTTATGGATGGACTCGGTTCCGTTCCCTGCAAAATTCAAGCAGCCTACTCTTCAGACATATACTGGGAAAGGTTCAGCCAAGCAGCATGTCATCCATTTCAAGATCTTAACGGGAGCCATTGCGGATCAAGATGCCCTCAAGATTCGCCTCTTTGTAAGTACCCTAAAAGGTACAGCCTTTGATTGGTACTCCACTCTGCCGGAGAACTCTATTCAGAACTGGGCTATGCTGGAGACACGCTTCCTGACCCACTTCCAAGGTGAGGATCATCCTGTTACTATGGCTCAACTCTGTAGCCTAAAACAGGGAGATAATGAATCAACATACGACTTCATTCACAAATGGAAGGCAATGGCGTACAAATGCTCAGATGTGCTGCCACAAGCGTCGCTAGTCGACATCTGCCGTAACAATATGAGAGCAAAAATTCGCTCCATGACTATCGGTAACAAATCAAAGAACCTGGGGGAACTCCTCAAAGCTTCCATGGAAGCTGAAATGGTGATCAAAGACCTCAACAGTCAAAAATCATCAAAGAAAGAGCCGACTGCTGTTACAACCTCAAAACCAAAGAAAAAGGAGGTTATCAATGTGCAGACTAAGTCAGCTCCTCAGCAACCAAAGAAACCTGAAAACAAAACTGCAGGTAAAAGACCTGAACTCTCTGATGCCTTCAAAGAACGTGTAGAAAAGAAATACCCGTTCGATGAAGATGTTGAAGAAATCTTTGAGGCTCTACTAGCAAATGGCAAACTCATTTTACCAGAGCCCAAAAGACCGGGACATGTTGGCAAAACCAATGATCCCCGATACTGCCCATACATCAGATGATCTCACATCCCCTCAATCAATGCTTCGTTGTGAGAGAGAAGATCAACGAGATGTAGAAAAACGGAGTCATAACCTTTGATAAAAACTATGGCCCCGCCTCTGTCAACATGGTGTCACGTCGGCAAACTTCAAAGTCACCGAAGGAGAAGATCACTACTTCATTCAAGGTGATAAAAATGGCTCAAGCGTCCCAAGAATTGGTTCCCTATCCAACATCAGATGGACAGCCTATATGGGTGCATCCCGATCTCCTAGATGATGAAAATTGGGAGATCGTCAAAACAAAGCCGACCGCTTAGCAACGAAGGCAAGCCAAGAGACAACTCCGCAAGCTCAAACTGCAGCAGAAGTCTCAACCAAAACAAGAAGTCCTTGAAAAAGCAGAAACTTCTTCCACTGCTTCACTAGGGACGACGGAAGAATCTCTTCCCAAAACCTCCAAGGCGGTAAGAAAATTCACTCTTGATGATTTCATGCCACCTCTATACAAAAATGAAAATGTGCAGGGGGTATCATACTCTTGCAACTCGGTAGTTGGATTCTCCATGAATGGATACGAGTCCAGTGATATTGCCAGTGATATCGATGAGTGGGAAGAATCCCTTGAAACAGGAGAATACCTCTCCGACGAGGAATGGATTCCCGAGTCTCATCTTATGCCAGTAATCTGGTATAACCCATTACAGCAACAAGGATCCTGGTCCGATGACGAAGAAGACCAAGACCCTGTTCAAGAAAATGTTGTCAATCCAGCACCAACCAATGTTCCGGTGGAACCCAACATGGGCGAACCACAAGGAGCAGATGATGAAGAAGATTTGGCTCCTATGCCTGATCTTGAGGAATATGCAAGAATCTTGCAACATCTTGCTATAGAGCAGAAGCAGGATCGCATCAATGATCTTCGTCATGATCCAGAACCGGAATTCCCTGAAAATCAACGGGAACTTTCTCCCTTAACTCCTGAAAATGGAGGAAACAATTGGATCGATGATCCTCTTACATCTGAGGATGAGTCTGATTCCCAACAGTCTGCACTGGGGGTATCTCCTGTCCGGATGACCTGCAATGCGATAACTCAAGATAATAGTGCCTCTGAAGCTTCCGAAGACACATACACCCCAACCGGTAATGTATCATCTGGAGCTACATCTTCTCAGGTGACTTCCACTGAGATATCATCCTCTCGGCCCGCGTCTCCTGAAGCTGTGACATCGGAACTCAAGCCTCTCCCGATTGATCATCTTGAAGAAACTCCTGCCAATGAAATCTTCTACATTGAAAGCTCAGTCAATTGGTCCCAGATACTCGATCACACGGGCGATGTCTGGGCTAATAAAGAAAAGTTGCCGGCTGCTGTTCACGACTTGTTCCAAGAAATTGCTCCGTGCAACCCAATCACTAAAGACGCCAATGCTGTTACAGAGACGTCCTCAACAAAGGATCAACCCCTTGATCCTGAGAACGATCTTCCAAAAGAAGACCCCTCTCTAGAGGCTCTTGAAGTTGGTAGAGGTACCCGTTCTGGCCGAGATTACCACAAAAATTACAATCAACCCTCTTCTTCTTATGTAAATCCTTCGGGAAAGCAAGATCTAAGCGCCCCAAGTGGCAATAATAATGAAAATGCAGGCCCGAAGGAGGCTTTCAAGTACGACTTGATTGAGCACTTCAAACACATACCTGCACGTCTGCACAACCTTGACTTATTACGAATGTCTCCACAAACTCGTGATAGTCTCATTTCAGAATTACAAAGGCTGAATGCGGATGTCGACAAACATGCCCCACAAGTCCTACAAATTGAAATGGACTATAGGGTCAAAAAATCAAATACTCCCTCAAAGGGAGAAAAGAAGAAAACTGAGGGATCAAGCAATGAATGCCTCTCGGTACAAAAAACAGCAAGTGCAACAATTGCCTTCGACAAGGATGACCTCCTCCTAGGCGAAACAAAGCACAACCGTCCCTTGTACTTTACGGGGTACGTCAAAGAAATGCCGGTACAAAGAGTTCAGATCGATCCAGGTTCTGCACTCAACCTCATCTCTACTTCGGCACTCGAAGAGCTGGGCATCCCACCTAGCAAACTGAGTCACATGTCTGTATCCATCTTCGAATATGACGGGAGCGCTCAAAGGCCTATCGGCAAAATCAGGTTCAAATTGCAAATCGGTGATCTTATTTCTGAACTCACCGTGTATGCAATAAGGACCCCTTCATGTTAAAATAAACTCCTTGGATGCCCCTGGATACATGAGAATGGTGTCCTCCCTTCAACTCTACATCAGTGCATCAAGTTCGTTGGCAATGATGGCTTGATACATCGAGTGTTTGCAGACAAAAAGCCCTTCAAAGGCAGAGATGTCCATTTTGCAGATGCTCAAATGTATAAAGATGGAAAAGAAGAACAGGAGGAAAAAACAATTCACCTTGCCGACAGTCTCCAGAAAGATAAAGGCAAGGCTCCTCAGCAATCATCGGAGGTAAACAAACCCTCCACCAAACTCGAAGTAAGCGGCCAAGCTCCCTTCGTCGTCTCCTTCAAATCTCCAAAGCCTTTGGTAATCACTACCAAAGCAAAGAAGACAAAACAAAAGACTGGGGGCAAGTTCACTGTCTCCTTTGTGTCTATTATGCATGACACAGACTCAGAGTCAGAGCCAGAAGATGACACAGCATCAAGCCAAGATGATACTCAGCAAGATCAGCCGCTCTCAATCCATTGGAGACACCTGCAGACATAGAAGACCCTACGTCTGCTTCCTTTGTTATTCCGGCAACTTCGCCAGAAGAAAAAACAATCATCTTCCACAAATCGGGAGCATCTCCACTGAACTCTTTGCTTGAACCTTTCCACAACGAAGGTATGCCTCAGCTATCCCTGTATAGTCCAATGGCACAAGCTATCATGAAGAAAATGGGCGACGAATCTTAAAATCCGACTGGTTTAGGAGGTGGCCGTGGTATTCTCACACCGTTGGAACCCACCCTGATCAAAAGTCAACCAGAAGATTGGAGAATCCACCTTCAAAAGGGCAAGTCTTCATATGGGTTGGGGTATGATCCTACCGCTCTTATGAGACAGTTGACACCATGGCTACAAAGTCGCTTTACCGACCAAGCCTCAACGTCTCATTGAAGACATCGATATCCTTGGATATCTCTTTGAGGAGTTACTCGTCGAAAATCCTGAAAGCTCCTCCAATTGGTATAATTTCTCTGATAATAAAGAGGAATTGCCCGATGATACAGACGAGAGGTTTTCTGACTCAGAAGAACCATCGTCTCCAAAAGAAGTACCTTACTTCAACCCAATTCCAGCAAATGATTGGGACCATCTCATTGCAAGCCTTGAGAAGGACACTGATCAAGAAGATCCATGGACAGAAACAGAGCCCCAGTCTGACAATGCCTCTGGCACTCCAGAAGGTCTTGTTGAGTTGGAAGCCTCCGAAAACATTGTGGAGGAACCACCTTCAAACCTTCCGATAGAAGACCCTGTTCAAAAGATAGACTTGGGAACACCTGATTACCCACGTCCTGTATTCATAAGCAAGAATATAAAGGATGATGAGTTACCCGAGTATATCTCTTTTCTTCGTGAGTTCGTTGATTGCTTTGCATGGTCTTATGCTGAAATGCTTGGCCTGGATCCCGAAGTAGCAGTCCACAAGCTCAACTTGCAAAAAGAAATCAAGCCTATCAAACAAGGCCAAAGGAGATTCCGTCCCGACGTGATGGACAAAATTGAACAAGAAGTTCAGAAACTCAAAAACGTTGGCTTCATCCGCGAGGAACAGCATCATGAATGGTTGGCCAACATCGTCCCCGTGACAAAGAAAAATGGGCAGATAAGGGTCTGTATTGACTACAGAGACTTGAATAGTGCATGTCCTAAAGATGAATTCTCGCTCCCCATACCAGACGTGATGATTGACAACACCTATGAGTTCGAGCGAATGACATTCATGGAAGGATTCTCCGGCTACAATCAGATAAAGATGCATCCTGAAGACGAAAGGCATACGTCATTTCGCACACCATTTGGCATGTATTGCTACACTGTCATGCCCTTTGGTCTGAAAAATGCAGGTGCAACATATCAGAGGGCTATGATGAAAATATTCCAAGATATGCAGCACCAAACAGTCGAATGCTATGTTGACGACCTCGCCATCAAAAGCAGAAGAAAAGAAGACCATCTCGATGATCTTCGAGAAGTCTTCCTCCGACTTCGCAAACACAAATTGCGGATGAATCCACTAAAGTGTTTCTTCGGTGTCTCATCAGGTAAGTTTCTTGGATTCATAGTACAGAAAGCTGGAATAGAACTTGACCCTACCAAAGCCAAGGCTATCCTGGAAATGCCATCTCCAAGAACCCTAAGAGAATTAAAAGGGCTTCAAGGAAGGCTGGCCTACATTCGGCGGTTCATCTCCAATCTATCAGGGAAATGACATCCATTCTCTCGCTTAATGAAGAAAGGCATGCACTTCGTCTGGGATGCTGAATGTCAAAATGCATTTCAAGACATCAAAGCATACCTCACCAAACCTCCAGTTCTGGCTGCCCCCACAACTGGAAAACCATTTATCTTGTACACAAGAGCTCTCGACTACTCTTTGGGTGCTCTGCTCGCACAAGAAAACGACGACGGAAAAGAAGCTGCTCTATATTACCTTAGCCGCATGTTGGTAGGTGCAGAGCATCGCTACTCCCCTGTCGAAAAAGAATGCCTTGCAGTAATGTTCGCTATACAAAAGCTGCGTCACTATCTGCTGTCTAACACAGTCTACCTGATTTCGAGGATCAACCTCCTAAAGGTCCTTGTCACAAAAGCAGGTTCTCTCAATGCCCGACTGGCAAAATGGTCAATTCTTCTATCACAGTTTGATATTAAGCATGTACCACAAAAAGCAATCAAAGGCCAAGCTCTAGCAGACTTCCTCGCAGAGCATCCATTGCCTAAAGATTCTCCACTCGGGGATGATCTCCCAGACGAATTTGTCTACAATGTGGAAACTTCCTTATCAAATCTTCCTGGGACATGTACTTTAACGGTGCAACCAGGACAAATTGTCGCGACCCCGGACCGGGACCCGGGCCCGCGACTGCGCGGCGGCATGATTAACCGACAACCAAAGCACGCCGCCGCCGGCTGTTGTTTGATTTCCCACAGGTTTCCGCGGTGAGGATCCCAAGACACGGGTCGAGCTCACACGAATGGGTATGCGGAAGCGTGTAGCAAAACAATTCATACAATCTTGAACGATAAGATACAAGAAGCATATATAATATGGAGACAAGGTATCAAAAAGGAAAGTCATCAAGCATTCCTATCATGATTAACATTTCAAGGTTTAACAAAAGTATATTAATTCAAGTTACACTACCCAAAGAGGCCAACAAAGGCCAATACAACAATGGAACCCCAAAAGAACAACCCAACATAACCCAAGCTAGGTGAAACGAAAATCAAGATCCCGACCGGCGTCTAGATGACGTCGTTGGGCTGCCACTCGAGTGCTGGGGGTGGCTCAACAGCCTCCTCCGGGCACTCCTCGTCACGCGTGAACACTCCTGCACCTGGACACCAAAATAACAAGCATCAAACACGACGGTTTGGCAAATAAACCATTTAGGCATGAATAGTTAAAATAATGCTAAAACAGTTCAAGAGTTGAATACACGTTTCACGTTTTCGAAACTAGCATGTATACTTATAATATCATAATTAGTAAATCCACAAAGAGCCCATCCTTTCTCCATCATACATGATGATAAGAGTAAGCACGCACGACAAGCACGATAAGCACAACACGATAAACACGATCCCACGCCACACAAGGTAGACGGGGTGTCCGGCCGCGGAACCGGACCACGAACACGCACGATGTGTCAATTCAAGACACGACTAGTCTGCAGACAGTCCACATGTTTAAGGACCCCCAGGTAGTGGATCAAGCTAAAAGGGCAGTCCAAGCTCAGTGGTAATCACTTATATCATGAATGCATAAAACACGACAAAACTTATCCGAGAACACGTCAAAGCAAGAGGGAAATCATTTATCAAACACGTCACGACAGGCTAGCAAAAATAGCATTATATAAATGCTTAACAAAACTTAAGAAATGATTCCCTTTTTCTTTCTTGAAACACGATTCTTGAAACACGTCTTAAATACAAGCTTATACTTGAAAAAGATCAAACAAGAACATGAGGACGCATAAAGCATCAAAACAAGAGTCCGAACAAAATCTATCAAGCATAGGCTAAGACCAAAACTTTGACCCTTGTGGACTTGGAAATCCAAACGTCGAAACTCTATATAACTTGGTGTCCCCGAAGGTAAGATACATTTAGGAATTTCAAGTGCACAATGTCAAATGGAGGTCTAAAGCATAGTCTAGTTTTCATTCCTGCAAAATTTCTCCAAACACAGTTCTTTTTGTAACTGTCGGTCAACGCTCGGTTAACCGTCGGTTAACCGAGGTCGATCTGTCGGTCGACCGAAGGCTTGACCGACAGATCCCAGCCCAGAATTGCTGCTCTCTGGAAATTGAACCGACAGATCCTCGGTTGACCGAATGTGAACCGACAGGTGACCAGACAGAAAATGTTGCTCTCTGGAAATTGAACCGACAGATGCTCGGTTGGTTGTCGGTCGACCTGTCGGTTGACCGACAGCGAACCGAGGGATGTCCTGACAGAAATGCTGCTCTCTGGAATTCGAACCGACAGATTTCGGTTGGTGTCGGTCGACCTGTCGGTCGACCGAAGTCTGACCGACAGCTGACCGACAGGCACGGGCAGTGCATTCTGTTCAGAATTTTCACAACTTTTTTCTCCCTTCTTCACTTCCACACTTTTACCACCTGCACTCCCCAAGCCTCCATGCTTTCCAAGGGGTTCATTACACACATTAAAGAGCATTCCATCCACAATTTGTCCATTTATTCCAAAGAGAAACATCAAGGCATTCCCATAACGATTTCATGAAACTTACAAAACCAACATGATTCTAAGAATTTGGATGAATCATCAACAATAACACAAGTAAAGGAACTCAAACTAATGACTTGAGAGAAAATAAACATAACCTACATTAATAGGTTCAAGCATAAAAACCATGTCTTAAATGGAAGTAGTGAAACTACAACACAATGTATATGAAAATCCTATAAAGTTTACTTGCCTCAAATCAAAGTCAAAGGAAGCTTCACAAAAACCAACAATGAGGGGTGCTCCACGAGATCTACACAAAACCCCCAAAATGGAGCATACAAAAATCAACATTTTAGCCATTACAAACCCCCATTTCGAAAATGGGTTTGAAATCATGATAAACAAGCTCTTGGTGAGCCTAAGAACATCAAATAGAAAGATGGGTCCAAGCTCTAACCTTTTGCTAGCCAAACAAGAAGAATGGAGGTTGAAGATGATGAATAGTGGAAAGGGTTTGGCTCTAAAACGTGCCCAATCGAAGCTCGCGAAGAGAGGAAGAGAATGGCGGAAACGAATCGAAGATTGGAGTCTTCTTGCTAGATGATCCAAGGAAGAAAAGGTCAAGAAGAGGGCTGCCTTCTCCACTCCACTCTAGGGCAACCGTTGCAGGAAAAAGGAAGAAGAAAATGGAGGAGAGAGAGTAAGAGACCTTTTATATGGGTTGAGAGGTGGGTCCCTCTCTAGCTGAACTAGAAACGCTTAAAACATGGTCTTGTGGACCCCGGATGAAATCGACGAAGAAGAACAAAACGATCGTCGAAAAATCTAGTTTCAGAAAAGTATACTTTTGACATGGTTTCACGACTTCGAAAAGTGTGCCCAGATTTTGCATGAAAAGACAGATTTACCCTATTGGGCCAAAACTTGGGCTTCTGGGCCTCACATGCATGCAGCTTGAAAACAAAAGTTGTCACAAATAATAAAATCACTCAAGAGAAATAAAGATCACATCCACATCAAAGATCTAGCACAAAACCCCATTCTTACTCGTGTACTCAGGGCGTCCCTGAGCGTGTCTGACTCATACTAAACGTCCTCAAAATCCCCAAATCTATAATCCAGACTAAGTCTAATCACATTCTAACCCAACTAGTACTAAGACTCACCTAAGACTAAACGTTCACTTAATTAGCACTAATCGCGTTGGTCTGGGTCGGGGTCTAACATCCTCCACCCCTTAGGATATTTGGTCCACCAAATATAAACAATCTTACCTCTGGTAACAGGTGTGGATACTTCTTTTGGACTTGATCTCTCAATTCCCATGTGGCTTCTTCTGGCTCGTGGTTCTCCCAAAGCACTTTGACCCAATGGATAGTCCGATTTCTCAACTCATGCTCTCGGGTATCGATGATTCTAACCGGTCTCTCCACATACGACGCATCTTCTCGAATCTCAAGAGGCTCGTGTGGAATAATGTGAGAAGGACTGTGAACATACTTCTTGAGCATAGAGACGTGAAAGACATTATGTACCCCTGAGAGTTCTGGCGGTAACGCAAGCCTGTAAGCGACATTTCCAATCTTGCTCAAAATCTCATATGGGCCAATGTATCTGCTGGACAATTTTCCTTTCTTTCCAAATCTTAGAGTACCTCTGACCGGTGAGACTTTCAAGAACACTTTGTCACCCACTTCAAATTGCAATTCTCTCCGGCGAGTGTCAGCATAACTTTTCTGTCTGCTTCGAGCGATCTTCAATCTGTCCTGAATCTGCTTAACCTTGTCGCTTGTCTCTCCAACTATAGTCGGTCCATGAAAACTACGCACACCGACTTCTTCCCAACAGACTGGAGTTCTGCACCTCCTACCATAGAGTGCCTCGAACGGTGCCATTCCAATGCTAGAATGGTAGCTATTGTTGTACGCAAACTCGCAAAGAGGTAGGTTCTCATCCCACTGGACCTTGAAATCCAACACACAAGCACGTAGCATATCTTCAAGAGTCTGTATCGTCCGCTCTGACTGACCATCGGTCTGAGGATGATACGCTGTGCTGAACTGAAGTTTGGACCCCATGGATTCAAGAAGAGATTTCCAAAATCTCGAAACAAATCTGCTATCTCTGTCGGAAGTGATGGAGACGGGCTGACCATGTTTGCTAACAATCTCGTCAATGAATAGTCTAGCGAGTGGTGCCATATGCATCATGTTCCCAGTCTTCATCGGAAGGAAGTGCGCAGACTTCGTAAGACGATCAACTATAACCCAAATTGCATTGTTTCCTCTCTTGGTATTAGGCAAACCGGAGACAAAATCCATAGTGATATGCTCCCATTTCCACTCCGGAATCTCCAAAGGCTGTAACAACCCAGGAGGCTTCTGATGTTCTGCCTTGATCATCTGACAAGTCAAGCAACGAGATACAAAAGCTGCGATCTCTCGCTTCATATTATTCCACCAAAATCTGCTCTTCAAGTTATGGTACATCTTCGTGCTACCCGGATGTATAGAGTATCTAGTATGGTGAGCTTCAATCATAATTTCATTCTTCAAATCATCAACATTCGGCACGCACAACCGGTCACGAAAATACAACACTCCATCAGAAATTCTGAAATCTGGACGTTCTGCAATCTGATCTACAATCTTGGCCAATTCTGGGTCTTGCAACTGACTATCTTTGATTCTTTGGATGAAGGTAGGCTCAGACACGGTCATATTTGCCACTAAGACACCTCTCCTCAAGTGTTGTACCTCTACTCCCAGTTCTTCCAACTGTTGGAGAACACTAACTCCTCTCAAACTAGCCATCACTGCTGACTTTCTGCTCAATGCATCTGCCACAACGTTCACTTTGCCCGGATGATACTTGATTGGGAAGTCATAATCTTTAATATACTCCATCCACCGTCTCTGTCTCATATTCAATTCCTTCTGTGAAAACAAATATTGCAAACTTCGGTGGTCGGAATGAACTTCGAATTTCTCCCCATAAAGGTAGTGCCTCCACATCTTCAAAGCAAAAACTACTGCTGCCAACTCCAAGTCATGCGTTGCATAATTAACCTCATGATTCTTCAACTGTCTCGAACCATAGGCAATCACCTTGCCATCTTGCATCAATACACAACCTAATCCCACATTGGACGCATCCGTAAAAACAACAAATCCACCGCTGCCCGATGGTAATGTGAGGATTGGGGCTGTGGTTAACCTCTTCTTCAACTCCTGAAAGCTGCCTTCACACTGATCAGTCCAAACAAAAGGGACATTTTTCCGGGTCAACTTCGTCAATGGTGCTGCAATAGACGAAAAACCTTGGACAAATCTCCGATAGTATCCTGCTAACCCCAAAAAGCTTCTAATTTCTGTCACACTGCTGGGTCTCTTCCACTCGATGACTGCTTCTATCTTGGCTGGGTCTACTGCTAACCCTTCTCTTGAAATAATGTGACCCAAAAAGGAAACTTGCTCTAGCCAAAATTCACACTTGTTCAACTTCGCATAGAGCTGGTGGTCTCTCAAAAGCTGCAACGATATCCTCAAGTGCTCTTCATGCTCCTCCTTACTCTTAGAATACACGAGGACATCATCAATGAACACCACGGTAGAGTGATCTAGAAACTCTGCAAAAACCTTGTTCATGAGAGCCATGAAGACTGCGGGCGCATTTGTCAAGCCAAAGGGCATCACTAAGAACTCGTAATGCCCATATCTCGTTCGGAAAGCTGTCTTCGCCACATCAGACTCTCTAACCCGCAACTGATGATACCCTGACCTCAAGTCTATCTTGGAAAAGTGTGTTGCTCCTTGTAATTGGTCAAACAACTCATCTATCCTTGGCAAGGGGTATTTGTTCTTGACGGTCACATGGTTCAATCTTCTATAGTCGATGCACATTCTAAGGCTTCCATCCTTCTTCTTCACAAAAAGAACTAGCGCTCCCCACGGTGAAACACTTGGCCTAATAAAGCCCTTGCTCAACATTTCTTGCAACTGAAGTTTCAATTCTCCTAACTCTGCAGGAGCCATCCTATAAGGTGCAATTGAGATCGGTGCAGTCCCTGGAAGGAGTTCAATAGTAAACTCAACTTCTCTAACTGGTGGTAAACCCGGGATTTCATCTGGAAAAACATCCGGAAATTCACACACTACGGGGATATCCTCCACCCCTTGGGACTGTTTATCCTCCGTGATAAACGCTATAAATGCCTCACACCCACTGCTCACCAATCTATTAGCTTTCAAAGCTGAAATGAAACCACTGGAAGACTTCTTCCTAATTCCCTGAAACATCAACTCTGCCTGTGGCCCTTGCAATCTGAAGGTAATGGTCTTACCAAAACAATCCATGGTAGCATGGTAGGTCTCTAACCAATCCATGCCTAAGATAATGTCAAAATCATGCATGTCTAGAATTATGAGGTTGGCTGGTAAATTGATATCTCCTAACAAAATCTGACAACTAGGGTAAAAGGTGGTACAAACAACATGTCTACCTACGGGTGTAGTGACAGTCAAACTATAATCCAATTCTGCATGCTGTGCATCAATCTTCCTTGCAAACCAAGGGGATAGAAAAGAGTGTGTGGATCCTGGATCAAATAAGATCTGTTCTTCTACTCCACAAACAAGAAGTTTACCTTCTATGACGTCACCCGCTGCTTCAGCGTCAGCACGGTTGATATTGTATGCACGTCCTTGTTGGTGTGGCCTATTCTGTTGCTGAATCTGTCTACCTTGGTTATTTCTGTTCTGCGGTGGACGAGCATTTTGATTCTGCACTTGCCTGCCTTGCTGCTGCTGTTGTGGTGGTGGCATCTGCCTTGGCTGCTGATATCTGTTGGCTTGACTCTGAAGGTGTGGGCAATCCTTGATTGCATGGTCCATCCCTCCACACTTGAAGCAAGCACCCGTTGCCTTGCGGCATTCGTGAGTAGGGTGGTTCTTGCCACAAAGATTACAACCAGACTGTCTAACTTGATGTTGTTCCTGTCTTGGCTTCTTGCCACCTTGCTGTCTTTGGTTTTGCTGCTGGTAGTGCTGCTTTCTATCCTGGATTATCTCGTTGTTAAACTCTTCAAATTTGTATGCCCGACTGACTGCTTCATCAAAGGTGACTGGAGGGATCACTCCCGAGACATCCCTCTTGAGAATGGGATTCAGTCCTTCCAAAAATTTGACGATCTTTTTCTGTTCAGTGTCAATAAACTCGGTAGCATATCTGGCAAGCCTCTCAAACTTCGTGACATACTCCAAAACGGACATACTCCCTTGCTTCAACTGTTGGAATTCAATTGCCTTCTGTCTCTTAACATGGGAGGGGACGTACTTATCCGTGAAGTGTGTCTTAAAGGTCGTCCAAGCAACCTCATCTGCCATGACCTGGTATGGCTCTTTGACTGTTTGCCACCAATCGTCTGCAAGCCCATAAAATAGAGAAGCGGTGAGGTTCACCCTCTCCCTGCCAGTGCAAACAAAAACGTCAAAAATCTTGGCCGTGTTCGCGAGCCAATCATCAGCAGTCAAAGGATCCTCTTGGCCCGAGAATTCCTTGGGTCCCCTCTTCCGAAATCTCTCGAAGAGAACATTGACATCATCAGCCCTATTCTGGTACACCACATTTGGTGGGGCTTGATGCTGAGGTCTATTTTGGAGGACTTCTAGAAGTTGCCTCTGTACTTGAGCCATTTCCTCGTCTTTCTTAGCCATTTGCTCTTGAAATTTTGCTTGTGTTTCGTTTGCTTGCCTCTGTTGCTCCAACATGGCCTGCATCAATTGTTGGAACTGAGTAGCGGTAGGATTTTCAGTCGGTTCTGTCTCATTCTGATTACTGCCTGAAGCATTATGATTCGGAGTTTTACGTGGAGGCATGATGCTGCAAGACAATTTGTTAGCACATATATAGACATATTTGGGTTGGTCATGTTGTCTAGACAAACATTCTATCGAACTCACGAATCCTCGCCACGTTCCTAAGACTTTCTAGTTTCTTTTAACTGCCTGAAACATGTCCCGCTCTGATACCAGTCCTGTCGCGACCCCGGACCGGGACCCGGGCCCGCGACTGCGCGGCGGCATGATTAACCGACAACCAAAGCACGCCGCCGCCGGCTGTTGTTTGATTTCCCACAGGTTTCCGCGGTGAGGATCCCAAGACACGGGTCGAGCTCACACGAATGGGTATGCGGAAGCGTGTAGCAAAACAATTCATACAATCTTGAACGATAAGATACAAGAAGCATATATAATATGGAGACAAGGTATCAAAAAGGAAAGTCATCAAGCATTCCTATCATGATTAACATTTCAAGGTTTAATAAAAGTATATTAATTCAAGTTACACTACCCAAAGAGGCCAACAAAGGCCAATACAACAATGGAACCCCAAAAGAACAACCCAACATAACCCAAGCTAGGTGAAACGAAAATCAAGATCCCGACCGGCGTCTAGATGACGTCGTTGGGCTGCCACTCGAGTGCTGGGGGTGGCTCAACAGCCTCCTCCGGGCACTCCTCGTCACGCGTGAACACTCCTGCACCTGGACACCAAAATAACAAGCATCAAACACCACGGTTTGGCAAATAAACCATTTAGGCATGAATAGTTAAAATAATGCTAAAACAGTTCAAGAGTTGAATACACGTTTCACGTTTTCGAAACTAGCATGTATACTTATAATATCATGATTAGTAAATCCACAAAGAGCCCATCCTTTCTCCATCATACATGATGATAAGAGTAAGCACGCACGACAAGCACGATAAGCACAACACGATAAACACGATCCCACGCCACACAAGGTAGACGGGGTGTCCGGCCGCGGAACCGGACCACGAACACGCACGATGTGTCAATTCAAGACACGACTAGTCTGCAGACAGTCCACATGTTTAAGGACCCCCAGGTAGTGGATCAAGCTAAAAGGGCAGTCCAAGCTCAGTGGTAATCACTTATATCATGAATGCATAAAACACGACAAAACTTATCCGAGAACACGTCAAAGCAAGAGGGAAATCATTTATCAAACACGTCACGACAGGCTAGCAAAAATAGCATTATATAAATGCTTAACAAAACTTAAGAAATGATTCCCTTTTTCTTTCTTGAAACACGATTCTTGAAACACGTCTTAAATACAAGCTTATACTTGAAAAAGATCAAACAAGAACATGAGGACGCATAAAGCATCAAAACAAGAGTCCGAACAAAATCTATCAAGCATAGGCTAAGACCAAAACTTTGACCCTTGTGGACTTGGAAATCCAAACGTCGAAACTCTATATAACTTGGTGTCCCCGAAGGTAAGATACATTTAGGAATTTCAAGTGCACAATGTCAAATGGAGGTCTAAAGCATAGTCTAGTTTTCATTCCTGCAAAATTTCTCCAAACACAGTTCTTTTTGTAACTGTCGGTCAACGCTCGGTTAACCGTCGGTTAACCGAGGTCGATCTGTCGGTCGACCGAAGGCTTGACCGACAGATCCCAGCCCAGAATTGCTGCTCTCTGGAAATTGAACCGACAGATCCTCGGTTGACCGAATGTGAACCGACAGGTGACCAGACAGAAAATGTTGCTCTCTGGAAATTGAACCGACAGATGCTCGGTTGGTTGTCGGTCGACCTGTCGGTTGACCGACAGCGAACCGAGGGATGTCCTGACAGAAATGCTGCTCTCTGGAATTCGAACCGACAGATTTCGGTTGGTGTCGGTCGACCTGTCGGTCGACCGAAGTCTGACCGACAGCTGACCGACAGGCACGGGCAGTGCATTCTGTTCAGAATTTTCACAACTTTTTTCTCCCTTCTTCACTTCCACACTTTTACCACCTGCACTCCCCAAGCCTCCATGCTTTCCAAGGGGTTCATTACACACATTAAAGAGCATTCCATCCACAATTTGTCCATTTATTCCAAAGAGAAACATCAAGGCATTCCCATAACGATTTCATGAAACTTACAAAACCAACATGATTCTAAGAATTTGGATGAATCATCAACAATAACACAAGTAAAGGAACTCAAACTAATGACTTGAGAGAAAATAAACATAACCTACATTAATAGGTTCAAGCATAAAAACCATGTCTTAAATGGAAGTAGTGAAACTACAACACAATGTATATGAAAATCCTATAAAGTTTACTTGCCTCAAATCAAAGTCAAAGGAAGCTTCACAAAAACCAACAATGAGGGGTGCTCCACGAGATCTACACAAAACCCCCAAAATGGAGCATACAAAAATCAACATTTTAGCCATTACAAACCCCCATTTCGAAAATGGGTTTGAAATCATGATAAACAAGCTCTTGGTGAGCCTAAGAACATCAAATAGAAAGATGGGTCCAAGCTCTAACCTTTTGCTAGCCAAACAAGAAGAATGGAGGTTGAAGATGATGAATAGTGGAAAGGGTTTGGCTCTAAAACGTGCCCAATCGAAGCTCGCGAAGAGAGGAAGAGAATGGCGGAAACGAATCGAAGATTGGAGTCTTCTTGCTAGATGATCCAAGGAAGAAAAGGTCAAGAAGAGGGCTGCCTTCTCCACTCCACTCTAGGGCAACCGTTGCAGGAAAAAGGAAGAAGAAAATGGAGGAGAGAGAGTAAGAGACCTTTTATATGGGTTGAGAGGTGGGTCCCTCTCTAGCTGAACTAGAAACGCTTAAAACATGGTCTTGTGGACCCCGGATGAAATCGACGAAGAAGAACAAAACGATCGTCGAAAAATCTAGTTTCAGAAAAGTATACTTTTGACATGGTTTCACGACTTCGAAAAGTGTGCCCAGATTTTGCATGAAAAGACAGATTTACCCTATTGGGCCAAAACTTGGGCTTCTGGGCCTCACATGCATGCAGCTTGAAAACAAAAGTTGTCACAAATAATAAAATCACTCAAGAGAAATAAAGATCACATCCACATCAAAGATCTAGCACAAAACCCCATTCTTACTCGTGTACTCAGGGCGTCCCTGAGCGTGTCTGACTCATACTAAACGTCCTCAAAATCCCCAAATCTATAATCCAGACTAAGTCTAATCACATTCTAACCCAACTAGTACTAAGACTCACCTAAGACTAAACGTTCACTTAATTAGCACTAATCGCGTTGGTCTGGGTCGGGGTCTAACACAAATGAAAAAAGAAAGCAAATATCGGGAATCAGCACCCTCTTTGTCAGTCCCGACAAATACATGATCCCACACGCCTTCTCGCTACTGGAACCATGTTCAAAAAATGCAGCTGAGTACCAAGCCCTGATTGTAGGATTGGAACTCGCCCTCGAATCCGGCGTCACCATGCTGGAAGCTTTTGGGGACTCTCAACTGATCGCCAACCAGATGAATCAGAAATATGAAGTCAGGAAGCCTGATTTGCTACCTTACTACAATAAGGCGCAGTCGCTTCGACAAAAATTCAACATCTGCCATATCACCCACATCCTCAGAGGTGAAAACATCCGTGCAGATGCCCTGGCCGGACTCGCCGCATCCATGGCAATCCAAGAAGGGGAAAACATGCAAGTCACAGTGTGGCAAAGAATGATTCTCCATCCTCTCAACACACACCAAGCAGTTGCTGAATGCCACCAAGTGGTTGGAAGTCGGATGTCCATCCTCAAACCTTCGATCGGAGACTGGAGAGATCCGTTCATTGATTACATCATGTTCAGAATCCTACCTGAAGATCCAAAAGAACGGGTAAGCATCCAAAGACGAGCCCCGAACTTTCATTTGGATATACCTTCAAAAGTACTTTACAGAAAATCCTTCAACGGGGTACTCCTACACTGCTTGTCACAACAAGAGGCTGAGGAAACTCTCAAAGAAGTTCATGCTGGTCTTTGTGGAGCCCATCAGGCTGGCCCTAAGCTTTACAACCAGATAAAAATGCTAGGTTATTTTTGGACTACCATGGTAGCTGATGCAATGAAATTTGCCAAGCGCTACCAAAAATGCCAGATTCACGGAGATTATGTCCACATGCCTCCAGAATGGCTACATCCAACAGCAATCTCATGGCCTTTCGAAGCCTGGGGTATAGACATCATAGGTCCCATTTCTCCCCCATCAAGCAAAGGTCATCGCTTCATCTTCGCCGCTACGGATTATTTCTCCAAGTGGCCAGAAGCATTTGCACTCAGCGAAATGAAGACCTCATCGGTCCTTCACTTCTTGCGCACCAACATTATTTGTCGCTTCGGCATACCTAAAAGATTCGTCCATGATAACGGACCACAATTCCGGGATCACAGATTCTATAGGTTCTGCGACAAGTACAAAATCCAAAGTTGTCCTTCAACTCCATATAATCCAGCAGCGAACGGACTAGCAGAAGCCTTCAACAAGACACTCTGCAAAATTCTCAAGAAAATAGTCTCTAGTCACAAAAGAGACTGGGGCGACAAACTACCAGAAGCCCTGTGGGCCTATCGAACCACCGTTCGAGGACCAACCCATAGCACACCATTCTCTTTGGTCTATGGATGCGAAGTTGTTGTCCCTTTGGAAGTACAAATTCCTTCCTTAAGAGTATCTTTGCAAAATGACATGACGCAAGAAAGCAATGTCAAATTGAGACTCCAAAAGCTGGATAATCTCGATGAAAGATGACTTGAAGCTCTACAAAGCATTGAGTTGTACCAAGCACGCAAGGCAGGATCTTTCGACAAGAAGGTCAGGCAACGTGCCTACAAAAAGGGTGACTTGGTTCTTGCAGTAAAAAGACCCATAGTCTTTACCCACAAATCCAAAGGCAAATTCGAACCAAAATGGGAGGGACCCTTTGTCATCGATAAAGTCTTCTCCAACGGTACATACGCTCTTCTAAACATGGAAGGATACAGATGTATGCTACCCATCAACGGCAAGTTCTTAAAGCGGTACTAACCTTGAAGACTTCCTCAAACGGGTCAGAGCGATATCTACGCGGCCAAAGCCTATTTCCAAGGTACTTGCTCATCAAACCCACCCCTTTTGAAATTTTCATCTTTATGTTGAAGTTTCCAAAAAACAATCTCTCAAAACAATGCTTACTTTCATCGTTTCATTGTTCAAAAGAAAAATCAAATCCAAAATCCAAGTTTAGGAGCCTCTTCTCAGACTTGATCAAAATTTTCGATCCTTGAACCCAAAATTCATGGTTTGAAACAAAAATCAGGACTCAGGAATTTTCACCCTAGTCTACCTTGGCTTTTACAACCGAAATGGTTTTAAGCCAAAATCTATGACCCTCGTGTCTCTAAACAAAAAAAATGGTTTTTAGAAACCGTGGGGAAGCGACACTTAGTCGATACTCGCAAAACCCAAAAACTGGAAGGATACAAACCCCATTCGATACTTCCAAAACCCAAAAATCGCAAGGAAGCGAACCCCATTTGATACTTGCAAAATTTCAAAAATCGTGGAGAAGCAACATACCAGTTGATATCCACAACCCAAATTTCAAAGAATCGTGGAGACGCAACATACCAGTTGCTATCCACAACCCAAATTTCAAATGGTTCGAGAAAACCTCAAATTTCAAAAATCGCGGGGAAATGACACCAAGTCAGTACCCGCAAAACCAAAAGTTTTGGAAAAAGCAGGGAAGCGACGCTTAGTCGATATTTGCACCCCAATTCGCGAGAAAGCGACATTCCGTCGATAATCGCAAAACCCAACCCGCGAGGAAGTGACCTTCCATCAATACTCACAAAACCGAATGAGCAAGGAAGCGATATTCCATCGATACTTGCAAGACCATTCAGCGGGGAGGCGACATTTAGTCGATACCTGCATTTTGAAAACCAAAAATCGGCTATAAACGCCAAAACTCGGCTATAAACGCCAAAATCCGGCTATAAATGCCAAAACAAAAAAAATTCGGCTATAAACGCCAAAATCGACTTTCATGCCAACAAAACAAAAACTTGGTTTTCAAAAATCCGGCTCTTATGCCAAAACAAAACAAAACAAAATTCGGCTATAAACGCCAAAAAATGCCAAAACAAAAAAAAAAAAGAATTTCGGCTATAAAAGCCAAAAATCGGCTATAAACGCCAAAATCTAGCTATAAATGCCAAAATTCGGCTATCAATGCCAATACAAACAAAACAAAATTCGGCTTCTATACCATTCCAAAATCCGGCTTTCACGCCATCCAAAAATTTTGGCTCCCATGCCGCAAAACCAAATTTTGGCTCTTACACCACAAAATTAGGCTTTCACGCCATCCAAAATTTGGTTTTCAAACCATAAAAAAACCAGGCTTTTCGCCACAAAATTGGCTTTCATGCCCAAAACAACTCTTTGACAAAAGATTTTCACAAAATGACAACCTTTTGATCAAATTCTTAAACAAACATTCCCATCAACTTTTGCTCAAAATTGTTTTCACCAAAAAATGATTTAAGTGAAAGGAAGGGGATACAAAATATAATACCAAAATTGTTTATACATGGAGGTACCAAAAAAGGAAGAAGAAAAGAGTTTGTTACAACCCAGGAGCTCAATCCGACATGGTTTTCAACCAAAGATTCAACTCCTCAAGCAGACCCTTGGCCTTAACTTCCAAAGTTTTTAGGCCACGCTTCTTCAAAATATCCCCATAAAACACAGCCGAATGCCGTGACCCATCTGTAGCACGAGGAAGCTCTTCCAAGAGGACCTGCCACTGCTCATGCTCCTGAGTCTTCCTCCGGACATTACCTTTAGCTTCCTCAACCTGGCGAATGAGAGTCCCCTCCTTGTCACGAGCCTCCACAATGGCGGTCCATTTGACAGCAGCCTCTTCCTCTAAAAGATCAAGACGTTGCCTAGCCTCGACAACCTCCTTATCAAGGCGGTCCAAGTCTTGCTTCAGCCCCATGATGGATAACTCGGTAACGTTCTTCTCCCAAACGGTCTGCCTCCGAGTCTTCGTGACCTCAGTCAGCTCAGCTTTGACTTTGCTGGAAGGTTTTATGAACATCTCATCAAAGAAGTCACCATCTGGGAAACTCTTGGTCTCAGTCCATTTGCTCCCCAAGGTGATGATCTCCTCAACAAAATCCTTGGCGCTTGCGATGTCCAGACCGACTTCTTTGCTATCAGCGAGGATGTCCTGCACATGCTTGATCATGCCAAAACCAGCTTCCAAATGACACCTGAAGAAAGAGTCTCAACCCATGAGCTCAAGATAGTCTTCAACACCTTCCTTGCATACTGAAGGTGCGGTGTAGATGAGGATTCATCATGCTCTGGTGCCCGACTGCCCACGTCATACTCCATTGGAAGAGTAATCAATAAACTCTTTCCAACGGAAGAAGCTGACTCATTGAAAGAAGGAGAAGCCCCTACTCCTGGATCAGCAGCAGGTATCCCCTGTTCTGGCTCTGAGGAAGACGGAGGAATCTCTCCTGCTGCTTCACAATCCGTCAAAGAAAAAAAAAAGAAAAGACAAAAAGGTATGAATATAATCTTGTCAAAAATATATCAAGATTATTATTGCAAATATACCTGCTTCGACGACCGGCGGAGTACTCTCTGCCTCTTTGAGCTCATCCAAAGCATCGTCAAAAGTTGCGTCCATAGATGGCTCGAAATCATCGGAATCCTCTGGCAAGTCAGCTACATGTTAGCAAATGACAGTAAAAGAAGAAAAAAAAAAGCAAAAGCCAAAGCAAATCATACCAGGTGAAGGTTCTGGAACCACTCCAGAGTCCATGGGCTCTTCCTCAGATGCCACGACTGGATCCGTCATTGCCTCATCGGTCGAAACCTCAGGCATCACCAGGTCATCGTCCTCTGCTAAAAAAAAAAAAAGAGGCAGCGGATCGAAACAAAATCTTTCACAAGAAGAAAAAAAAAGAAGAAACAAAGGAAAGAAAGAGGGTCATACCAGTTGTCTCCTCTTCTCTGCTTCTCTTCTCCGGAGGCTCGTCAGCATCCTCAGACACCTCCTCAGCAATGGTGAGAGGAACTTCAAGCTCAGAAGGACTATCGTGTTATCTCATGTTACGGCGTTGTCCTCTCCTCCTCTTGCCTCGGCGGGTCAATCTGCTCGACGATCCTGCCCCACTATCAACATCAGGCCTCTCATAAGAGTCCTCACTGGATGGTCTACTTTTCTCAGTAGACTCCACGGAAGCCTTCGCATGCTCTGCCTGTATCATAGCATCGATCTCGGTCTCCTCCTCCTCTAGCTGTCTCAAGACCTCACCAGGAATCCCCTGTACAGCTCCTGATCTGATGATGTCCTGCCCTTTGAGAAAGCCTATCTTATGCTTCTCTCCGGAAAAGAAGGCCAAAACTTCCTCCCGGCGGACACCATCTGATTTGCCAAGACCTTTCCCAGGAGACTGCTTGACATCAAGATCTTTCTTGGAAAGCCCCCAGTACTCAAAAAAGCTCTCTACGAACCACTTCGTGAAGCCAGCAGTCCGGAAAGTGGGCAGCTCAGGATAGGAAATCATGGCAGTAGTGTCCTCCGCGCTATAAAAAGCCCATACATTTCTCCCATCCTGCAAACCTCCAAAACGCTTCACCATGCTCGAAGGCGCTCCAATAACGCCTTGAGAGAAGCCAAGCTGCAATGCAAAACGCGAAGGGACATACGGTTGGATATCGACGAAAAGATGTCTGCGGTACACCATCATACCAACCCGTATGTTGAAGAGCCATCTCTTCTCCACGTCTGTTAAAGCATAGTGTCTTCCCGACCCTGCCCTGGTCGAATCATGGGAGACACTAAAGTCAAAAGCCTTCTTCCGCAAACCCGGAGAAAGCTTCACCGAAGACTGCCCAATCTCGACGTCCCTAAATCGTTGGATCCTTAAACGGGCAGACAAAAGTGATTCGGGAACGGCTGTCCCTCTAGCCAAACGAATCATAAAGGGATCTCCGTCCTGTGCAACTCCCAAACGATGGAAGCTATGACAGTGGCATACATACCACGAATAGAAGATGTGGGCAGAAAACACCTTGTTCATGGGAAGCCCAAGCCGAACCAGGAAAGCAGCAGCCTGCAGTTCGATACACAAATAGGAGTAAAGAGCAGGTACCAAAGCCAGCCGCTCTCCAAACGCCATCTGACAAGCCGGAAAAATACAGTGCGGCCTGATGTGCGTCCCATCTCCTCCAGCAAAAACAGCCTCACCCAGCCAGTAAGTAAAGTAAACAGCGAGATCTCTCTGCAACGCAATGTCAGGACAAATGGCATCCGTGCTTGCGAAGAACTTCTTTAAATCTTCTCCCATAGCAGCGATCTTTTTTAAACTTGATGTTTTAGCCCTACCATCCTGGGCCATGCCATCAGAAGAATCCCCGCTGTCAAAAAAGTTAGAGCTGCAACTTCTCCAACTGTTGCACCTAACTTTCGAGCCCTCCTTCTCCTTCAAAAAATCATAGAAGGCGACGAGCTGAAAGTACACAAGCCTAAACTCCTCAGATTGCTCCTCAAGGACGCTGTCAATAGCCATAAACTCCTCGTAGAGTCTGCCGAGGATAGGCAATCCGGTGATGGCGCTCAGTTCCTTCAAAGAAAAACCAATCTCACCATTCGTCACAATGAAGGTGTTGGTTTGTGGAAGGAATGACTCCAGCATGGCCATGAAAGCCTCATCGGAGAAAATGACGGTTTGCCGAAAAGCGCAAACCGCATCAAAAATCTCAGCCTCCCGAAGAACAGCCTCGCCAATCCTCAGGGTGTGATCAGTCCATGACTCCCAGCTCGAGTCAGGACAGAAACGGCCACGAAGTTGAAAAGGCTTCACCCAATTGCTACCGTCACCCCGAAAAACCCTAAGGCCCACCGGCCTCAAATCGACCGATGGATGATCAGGACCTTAGTAGCCACTGGCTGGCATCAACATGTGCATACGGACAGGTGGCTTCTCTGCAAAACCGGAAGGTCCACCAATAAAAACCCCGGTCTTGATCACACTGGTCCTCTTCACCCAGCTCGGAGGACCTTCCCTCTTAGGGCACGTGGGAGAAAGGCTCAGGATTGAGATGGTCCGATCCAAAGACGACCGGGTAGAAATAGTTCTCTCCTCACCATCTGCTGTGTAAGAGAACTGAAAACATCTCCTTTGGTATGTCAAGTCGTCGGGGACTGCATCACCGAAAAAGAAGGTAGGCTTGAGCACAACGCTCTGATCGTCCATAACCCAAGGACGACCGCTTACCATGATCTTTTAGAACTCCTCATCTTTGAGAGCGATCAATCGCTGTCTCATCTCATCACGATTGAGGGAATCACACACTTCCAAGTTCTTCTCAACAAACTGGACCTTCTCCCAAACCTGCTGAACGGCAGCATTGGAAGATCTAGCAGACCGACAAGGTGCGTCAGTAACAGGACCTTTACCCTTGTTCGTTCTAGAAGAACTGCCTGCAAAAGATGGAAGAGAAAAGATCAATCAACATCAAAATAACAGAATTCTGCTACAAAAATTCTAGCAAAATTTTGACATGGTTCCAGGGGAATTCCAACGAAAAGGAACATACTCCGAAAAAGATAGGAAGCCTAAAGATGAGCTGAACATCTCTGCGAGCTCATAGTCAGGGGAGAATTCTCAAAGAAGGCTTGAACTCAAGATCGCTGCGAGAACAAGCCAATCTCATCAAACTTTAGCAAAATCAGGAAAAGAGCTCAACATTGCTGCGAGCTCAAAATCCCGATACTTGCAAAAGATTTTCAGGTATGCATTATCATACTTCCAAATCCATTTACAAAAATCATGCATCAAAGAATAACATCATGCATTAAATGCTAGGAAAACCTCGACCAAAGTTTGACCAATTCCAGCCCAATTTGGTCAAAACCAATCAAACTTTGTCCAAGTCAAAAATCATGTTGGCTTGACCTATATACTCTAGCCTTCTATCTTGATGCATCAAACAAAAAAAAATGCATACATATTGAAATTGCATAGCCTAATTATCATAGTGAGCAAACAAGGAAAAAGAAAAAGAAAGAGAGAAAAAAAAATCTCAGCGAAAAAAAAAATTGCTCAAGACACTTGGTCAAGTTGGAATCTCTCCTCCAAGTTTCTCTTCGAGGCACATCGACTCCAAAAAGCTACTGTCGCTGTACCTCGAGGGGGCATTTGTTAACATCAAAAAAGTCACTATGTCTCCTCAACATAAAGAAGCCTCGTGAAGCTGCATCCTGCTAAAAAACAGGCAAGGCTACTTCAAGCATCAGATCTTTTCAGAATTAGACAAAAACTGAGAGATCCATCAAGACAGCTAAAAGAGGGGTACACCTGAGGTTTCGGGCCATTCCGACAACGTTTGGCCTAACTTCACTGCTCCGACAGCTAAACAAGCGCTCCCGGCGGCGACATCATCAAAGACACCAAAACTTTGATCAGAGCCTACGGATGACTCCAGAATGTCTCTAAAAGGCTCCATGCCAAATTTCAAGTCAAACCGATAACGTTTGACCCTCCATCAATGCTCGAACAGCAAAATCAAGCCTCCCGGCGGCGGAAACCACAGAAGTCATCACTCATGAAAAAAAGTACGTGAGTGGCTTCAACATGCCTCCAAAGGGCTACACGTCGAATCTCAGGTCATTCCAACAACGTTTGACCAGGTTTCGATGCTCCAAGAAAAAATCAAGCCTACCGGCGGCGGAGCAACCCGGGACCATGACATCCAAAACGGAGCCCATGGAACGTCTCAAAATGACTCCAATAGGCTCCCCGTCAAATTTCAGGTCAATCGGACATCGTTTGACCACATATCAAAGCTCGGCATTTTCCCCGCAGCAAAATCAAGTGAAGCATTGATGGGACCCCAAACAGCTTCAAAACTCAAATAACAGCCCATGGTTGGTCCTATCCACTGCTCAAGAAGCTTCACCTCAATTTTCAGGTCATTCCAACATCGTTTGACCTAATTTCGACTCTTGACGGAAAATCGACAACAAAGTCTTTGGCTTTCCCGAAAAATGGGAAACTCTGTGTTCCGATTTCGTACGGGTTCTTGTCAAGTTTTCTCCAAGAAAATGAAGTCAATAATTGAGGAAAAATGTCAAGAAAAATACAAAAGAAAAAAGGAACGAAAAAGACGAAAAATCGGCCGAAAACGGAGCTCGGAGACCAAAGGGCAAAAAACCCTAAGGTCGCCGGCGACCCTGCAAATCCGGGTCGCTGGATTTTGCACCAAAACGTCCGTTTTTCGGTGGTTTTCGCGTTTCGGGTGTTCCGGCCTCTGTGATTTTTTGAAAATCCAATTTTTAATGCTTGAAAACCACTGATCTTCATCGACATCTCGGATCCGCCGTCAAAACCATGAAATCATCACCGATCGCCTTAAGATCGCCAACCGGCTGACCAAGAAAGTGCACTTTCTGTCCGACCGATCGTAAAATCGACAAGACAGATGTCACCGGCCCACCAACATCAACTAATGTCTGAACTTGCATCACAATCCGACATCAAACAATGCGTGGATCCACCTGTGATGATCGCAAGAAGAATCTCAAAAGGTGCAGCGCGGCCCGTGACTCTTCACATGCCTGGGCGACCACTTAATGACGTTAATTGACCCGTTTATGACAACTTAATGCGGTCATTAACTCATTATTTTGGACGGCCCAATCAGATTCAAGCATTTGGGAGTTACAAATCCAAGCAATCATGGCATTAAACCCATGAAACTCCCATCATCATGAAGCATAAAGGTGATTAAATGCCAACTACCTTCATCGGCCAATCACAATCCTTGAAAAAGGAGTTACAAAATCAATTTGTAACTCCTCATCAATTCTTTCATCATGGCCATCAATGCCAATAAACACCTCATGGCTACCAAAAGCCTATAAAATGAGGTCCATTCCAAGAAGAGAAAAAGAAAAGGAACGAAAATAGATCCCAAGTGCAAGCTCTGAAAATGCAGAAAATCCAACAGAGAGACGAAGTTCTGCTACTTTGCTCCCGGAAGCACCACAAGGTGATCAACATCCCTTGGGGGGCCGCCACCCCCCCCCCCCCCCCCAAGGTCTCCTCCTTCTCCAACATAGCCTAAACGTGGTTTTTCAGCCCGTTTACTTGGTTTTTCATTGGATATAAGACCTCCTCTTGGTCCTTGTCCTTTAAAAAACCGAGGTTAGGAGCCAAGCCAAAGAATCAAAGCATCACATGTTCTCATTTGAAGGACGATGGCGAAGCCCACACATGACTTGCGACCGTCGATCTCAACGTGTCCCCACAATCTCCTCAGAAGTTAGATCAATTTTCTTACTTTTCTATTGTAGTTTGTATTTCTTAAAGAGACAAAAAGAAATCACAATTCTTGTCTTTCACATTTGATGAGTTTTATAAAATCGCCTTTCACGTCAAAATCGCCTTTTACGGCAAACAAACAAAAACTCCTCCTACGGCATTCTAAAAAAACAAACTTGTCTCCTTTCTTAATATTAATCCAATTTGAAAAGTTAGAAAAAAGGATTGATTTCCTTTCCACTTGTGAAGGTGAATCTCCGGATTATCACTATTCCAAATTCCAAGTAGAAAGTAAATCTGGCATACCCGTACAAAAAAATATTGATGCCCGAGATTTTCCCTCCTCCTCCGAGACTCAGGTCAGCCCCTGGGGTGCGGAGCGAGAGGACGGAAGATTCCATTTTCGGGTCCATCAGAAGGATGCGAACCCTATTCGATACGTCCAAAACCCAAAAATCGCAAGGAAGCAAAACCCATTTAATACTTGCAAAACCTCAAATTTCAAAAATCACGGGGAAACGACACCAAGTCAGTACCCGCAAAACCAAAAGTTTTGAGAAAAGCAGAGAAGCGACGCTTAGTTGATACTTGCACCCCAATCCGCGAGGAAGCGACATTCCATCGATACTCGCAAACCGAATGAGCAAGGAAGCGACATTCCATCGATACTTGCACGACCATTCAGCGGGGAGGCGACATTTGTCGATACCTGCATTTTGAAAACCGAAACCCGGCTATAAATGCCAAAACAAAAAAAAATCGGCTAATAATGCCAAAATCGGCTATAAACACTAAAATTCGGCTATAAAGGCTATAAACGCCAAAATCGGCTTTCATGCCAACAAAACAAAACCCGTTTTTCAAAAATCTGGCTCTCATGCCATCTCAAAAAAAAAACTTCGGCTTTCACGCCAATTCAAAAATTCGGCTCTCATGACATCTCAAAATTTCGACTCTGATGCCAATTCAAAAAAAGAAAAATTAGCATCCATGCCACAAACAAACGAAACCTGGCTTTCATGCCATTTCAAAATTTCTGGCTTTCATGCCACACAAAATTCGGCTTTCACGCCATCTTAAAATTTCGACTCTCATGCCACAAACAAATTTGGCTTCCATGCCACAAAACAAAATTCGGCTTCTAAGCCATTCCAAAATTCGGCTTTCATGCCATCTCAAAAAATTTGGCTTTAATGCCATTTCAAATTTTGGCTTCCATGCCGCAAAAAAAAAAAAATTTCACTCCCATGCCGCAAACAAATTTTGGCTCTTAAGCCACAAAATTCGGCTTTCCTGCCACAAAACAAAATTCGGCTTCCATGCCATTTCAAAATCTTAGCTTTCAAACCATTAAAAACCAGGCTTTCACCACAAGATCTGGCTTTCATGCCCAAAACAACCATTTGACAAAAGATTTTCACAAAATGACAACCTTTTGATCAAATTCTCAAACAAACATTCCCATCAGGTTTTGCTTAAATTTGTTTTCATCAAAAAATGATTTAAGTGAAAAGAAGGGAATATAAAAAATATAGTACCAAAAATGTTTATACATGGAGGTAGAAAAAAAAAGAAGAAAAAGAGTTTGTTACAACTTAGGAACTCAATCTAGCATGGCTTCAACCAAAGGTTCAACTCCTCAAGCAAACCCTTGGCCTTAGTTTCCAAAGTTTTCAGGCCACGCTTCTTCAAAATATCCCCATAAAATGCGGCCGAACGCCGCAACCCATCTGCAGCACGAGGAAGTTCTTCCCAGAGGACCTCCCACTGCTCATACTCCTGAGTCTTCCTCTGGAAATTGCTTTCAGCTTCCTCAACCTGGCGAATGAGAGTCCCCTCCTTGTCACGAGCCTCTACAATGGCGGTCCATTTCACAGCAGCTTCTTCCTCCAAAAGCTTAAGACGCTGCCTAGCCTCGACAACCTCCTCATCAAGGCGGTCCAGATCTTGCTTCAGCCCCATGATGGCCAACTCGGTAACGTTCCACTCCCGAACGAACTGTTTTCGAGTCTTCGAAATCTCAGTCAGCCCAGCTTTGACTTTGTTGGAAGGCTTCATAAACATCTTATCAAAGAAGTCACCATCTGGGAAACCCTTGGTCTCAGTCCACTTGTTCCCTAAAGCAATGACTTCATCAACAAAATCTTTGGCGCTTGCAATGTCCAGACCGACTTCTTCGCTATCAGCAAAGATGTCCTGTACATGCTTGATCAAGCCGAAACCAGCTTTCAAGTGACCCGAAGAGAGAGTCTCAACCCATGAGCTCAAAACAGTCTTCAACACCTTCCTTGCATACTGAAGGTGCGGCGCAGATGAGGATTCGCCATGCTCCGGCGCCCGACTGCCCATGTCATGCCCTATTGGAAGAGTAATCAATAAACTCTTTCCAATCGAAGAAGCTGACTCGTTGAAAGTAGAAGAAGCCCCTACTCCTGGATCGGCTGCAGGTATCTCCTGTTCTGGCCCTGAGGAAGACGGAGGAACTTCTCCTGTTGCTCCACAATCTGTCAATGAAAAGAATAAAAGGTATGAATATGATCTTGTCAAAAATCAATATCAAGATTAGTATTGTAAAATACTTTCTTCGACGACCGGTGGAGTACTTTCTGCCTCACTAAGCTCATCCGAAGCATCGTCAAAGGTTGCATCCATGGATGGCTTGAAGTCGTCAGAATCTTCTGGCAAGTCAGCTAACAAGAAAACAAAAGCTACATGTCGGCAAATGATATCACAAACAAAAAGAAGAAAAAAGAAGCCAAAGTAATAATACCAGGTGAAGGTTCTGGAACCACTCCAGAGTCCTTGGGCTCTTCCTCAGATGCCACGACTGGATCCGTCATTGCCTCATCGGCCGGAACCTCGGGCATCACCAAGTCATCATCCTCTGCCAAAAGAAAAAAAGCAGCGGATCAAAACAAAAATCTCTTATAAGAGAAAAGAAGTGATAAAAGAAAGAAGGAGAATCATACCAACTGTCTCCTCTTCTCTGCTCCTCTTCTCCAGAGGCTCGTCAGCATCCCCAGACACCTCCTCCTCAGCAATGGTGAGAGGAACTTCCAGATTAGAAGGACTTTCATACCATCTCATATTATGGCGCTGTCCTCTCTTCCTCTTACTTCGGCGGGTCAATCTGCTCGACGATCCTGCCCCACTACCAACATCAGGCCTCTCACTAGAGTCATCACTGGATGGCTTACTTTTCTCAGTAGACTCCATGGAAGCCTTCGTGCGCTCTACTTGCATCCAAGCATCGATCTCGGCCTCCTCCTCTTCCAGCTGTCTCAAGACCTCACCAGGAATCCCTTGTGCAGCTCTTGATCTGATGATATCCTGCTCGTTGAGAAAGCTTATCTTATGCTTCTCTCCAGAAAGAAAGGCCAAAACTTCCTCTCGACGGACACCATCTGATCTATAAAGACCCTTCCCAGGAGATTGCTTGACATCAAGCTCTTTCTTGGAAAGCCCCCGGTACACTGAGAAGCTTTCCACGAACCACTTCGTGAAGCCAGCAGTCCAAAAAGTGGGCATCTCAAGATAGGGAATCAAGGACTATAAAAAGCCCATGCATTCCTCCCATCCTGCAGACCTTCAAAACACTTCACCTTGCTCGAAGGCGCTCCAACAACATCTTGAGAGAAGCCAAGCTGCAATGCAAAACGTGAAGGGACATACGGCTGGATATCGACAAAAAGATATCTACGATACACCATCGTACCAACCCGTATGTTAAAAAGCCATCTCTTCTCCGCGTTTGTCAAAGCATAGTGTCTTCCCGACCCTGCCCCGGTCGAATCACGAGAGACACCAAAGTCAAAAGCCTTCTTCCGCAAACCCGGAGAAAGCTTCACTGAAGACTGCCCAATCTCGACGTCCCTGAACTGTCGGATCCTCAGACGGGCAAACAAAAGAGATTCGGAAACGGCTGTCCCTCTAGCCAAACGAATCATAAAAGGATCTTTGTCCTGTGCAACTCCCAACCGATGGAAGCTAGGACAATGTTATACATACCACAAATAAAAGATGTGGGCTGAAAATACCATGTTCATAGGGAGCCCAAGCCGAACCAGGAAATCAGCAACCTGTGGTTCGGTACATAAGTAGGAGTAAAGAGCAGGTACCAAAGCCAGCCGCTCTCCAAATGCCATCTGACAAGCCGGAAAAATACAATGCGGCCTGATGTGCGTTCCATCTCCTCCAGCAAAAACAGCCTCACCCAGCCAATAAGTGAGGTAAAAAGTGAGATCTCTCCGCAACGCAATGTCAGGACAAATGACATCTGTGCTCGTGAAGAACTTCCTCAACTCTTCTTGTATGGCGAAATCTTCTTCAAACTTGATGCTTTAGCCCTAACATCCTGGGCCATGCCATCAGAAGACTCCCCGCTGTCAAAAAAGTTGGAGCCGCAACTCTTCCAACTGCTGCACCTGACTTTCGAGCCCTCCTTCTCCTTCAAAAAATCATAAAAGGCGACGAGCTGAAAGTACACAAGCCTAAACTCCTCAAACTGCTCCTCAAGGACGCTGTCGATAGGCATAAACTCCTCATAGAGTTTGCCGAGGATAGGCAGCCCGGTGATGGCTCTCAGTTCCTTCAAAGAAAAACCAATCTCACCATTCGTCACAATGAAGGTGTTGGTTTGTGGAAGGAATGACTCCAGCATGGCCATGAAAGCCTCATCGGAGAAAACAACGATTTGCCGAAAAGTGCGAACCGCATCAAAAATCTCGGCCTCCCGCAGGATGGCTTCGCCAATGTTCAGGGTGTGATCAATCCATGATTCCCAGCTCGAGTCAGCACTGAAACGGCCACAAAGTCGAAAAGGCTTCACCCAATTGCTGCCATCACCCCGAAAAATGCTAAGGCCCACTGGTCTCAAATCGACCGATGGATGATCAGAACCTTGGTAGGCACTGGCCGGCATCAACATGTCCATACAGACAGGCGACTTCTCTGCAAAACCGGAAGGGCCACCGACAAAAACCCCTGTCTTGATCACACTGGTCCTCTTCACCCATCTCGGAGGATCTTCCCTCTTAGGGCACGTGGGAGAAAGGCTCAAGATCGAGATGGTCCGATCGAAGGTCGACCGGGTAGAAATAGTTCTCTCCTCACCATCTACTGTGCAAGAGAACTGAAAACATCTCATTTGGTATGTCAAGTCGTCCGGGACTGCATCACCAAAGAAGAAGGTAGGCTTGGGCACAATGCTCTGATCGTCCATAACCTAAGGACGGTTGCTTACCAAGATCTTGTAGAATTCCTCATCTTTGAGAGCGATCAATCGCTGTCTCATCTCATCACGATTGAGGGAATCGCACTCTTCCAAGTTTTTCTCAACAAACTGGACCTTCTCCCAGGCCTGCTGAACGACCGCATTAGAAGATCTGGCAGACCGACGAGGTGCGTCAGTAACAGGCCCCTTACCCTTGTTCGTTCTAGAAGAACTACCTACAAAGGATGGAAACAAAAAGATCAATCATCATCAAAATGATAGAGTTTTGCTACATAAAATTTTTAGCGAGATTTTGACATGGTTCCGAGGCAATTCCGAAGAAAAGGGAAATACTCCGAAAGAGACAGGAAGCCTGAAGATGAGCTCAACATCGCTGCGAGCTCATAGTCCGTGGAAAATTCTCAAAGAAGGTTTGAACTCAACACTGCTGCGAGATCAAGCCAGTCATATCAAATCCTCAGAAAATTGGAAAGAGCTCAACATTGCTGCGAGCTCCAAAATCTAGTAACTGCAAAGTTCCTCAAAATCCCGCAAGACCAAGAAAGAGCTCAACATCGCTGCGAGCTCCAAATCCCAATACTTGCAAAAGATTTTCAAGTATGCAACATCATGCTTCCAAGTCAATTTACCAAAAATCATGCATCAAAGAAAATCATCATGCATTAGATGCTAGGAAAACCTTGACCAAAGTTTGACCAATTCCAACCCAATTTGGTCAAAACCAGTCAAACTTTGTCCAAGTTAAAAATTATGTCGGCTTGACCTAGAGACTCTAGCCTTCTATCTTGATGCATCAAACAAAAAAAAATGCATGAACATATTGAAACTACATAACCTCATTATCATGGTGAGCAAACAAAGAAGGAAAGAAGAAAAGAGAGAGAGAAAGAAATCTCAACAAAAAAAAAAAAATTTAGGCCGTGGCCCACTGCCACGTGGCAGTACGGCCAGGTCCGTACGGACCTATCCTTACAGCCAAGAAAAGAAAAAAAAAACGCTGAAAAAAAAAGAGAAGAAAAAAAATGATGAAAAAAAAAAAAGAAATATCACCATGGAAAAAAAACCGTGAGAAAAAAAACAAGAAACACGGTAAAAAAAAGGAGAAAAAATAACCATGAGAAAGAAAAAAAAGAAGAAAAAAAAAAAAAAAAGAGAAGCAAACACATTTTGCACGAAAAAAAGAGAGAAAAAAAAGAAAAAGAAAAGAAAGAAGAGAAATTTCCTACTTCCACAAGGGAATTTTCTTGTGGAGGAAGAAAACTTACTTGAAGCCATGGAGAAGAAGAACAAAAAGCTGGGAGATCCTTTGTCGCGACCCCGGACCGGGCTTAGGGACCAAATCCGGGATCGGGACTAAGTAAAGGACATGCGATCATATGGAGTGATGACAATAATTAAAGATATGTTTATGATCAAGCGTACACGGGTTAATAAAAGAACACACATTACCCGTGCACGTGATTTCCCACAGGTGTCCGCGGTGAGGATTTTCCAACACACATAAACATTTAGTATGATTGCGGAAGCGTGTAGTAAATCAAGCATGTAATTTGATTTCCATAATAACAAGACTGGTTGCATCTAAATAAAAAGTATCAGAATGAGCAATGTTCAATAGCGTAACCCAAAAATACTGTTAAAGTTAAAACATATATCATTTAATTACAAACATGTTGATCATTGAAATCATTGAAAACTAAAACATCCATTAAATCCACTTGCCTCAAGGTCTCTAGACAAGAAAATCAAGCTTCTACTCAACTCTTCCAAGCCAAACTCCAAGCTTCACAAAAACCCCCAAAACAAACCCTAAAATGGGTCAAACCAAGAAACAAGAAGGGAGAACTCTCAATATCAAAGATGGAGCTTCACTAATGCTAGGAGAACACATATTAAAGGGATTGGGGGGGAGAACTTACTTAGAAGCTCTTCAAAATCACCAAACTAGTTCAAGGAGAGTCTAAATGTAAGTGGTTCCTCCAAAGAATGGCATCAATGGATAGCTCTAGAAGGGAGGAAGAAGAAGATGACTTCCATTCCTTGATTTGAGCAAGGTGGGTGGTGCTCTGATGGTGGAGAAGCAAGGAGAAGAAGAAAGAGATGGAAACCCTAGGTCTTAGTTGCTCTTGTGCTGGAAAAAGAGTAAATGGAAGAGGATGGGTTCTATATAAAGCAATTTGAAGTGGGCTCCACCACTTAGAAACTCTGAAGGCTGAAATCACTGCTTTCGGGACCTCGGATGAGTTCGACGAAGAAGAGAAAAGTGATCGTCGAAATATCTAGTTTCCAAAAAGTATATGTTTCGTGGGTTTTGGGGATATCAACTTTTGGGTACAGATTTCATGTAGAATGACTGTTTTGCCCTCAATACAAGAAAAATCGGGTTTCGGGGTTCCGGACGGGCACGGGATCAACATGAAAGTTGTAAGGATCGACAAAATAAATAAAACGGAGTCAAGACAAGAATTAGGGGAATATCAAGTAACTTCTAAATGCAAGCAAGACTAACAAAAAGGAACCCCCCAAAGCGTCCCACTAAACACAAGACACTAAAAGTTCCCCAAAGCTATAAAAGAACTATACTAATCCAAGCTCAGTCAAAACCACTAATCAAACTTAGTACTAACACACAACTTAATTAGTACTAATCGAGTCACTCGGGTCAGGGTCTTACATCCTTGAAGAAGAAAAGGAATTCTTGATCTTGGAGCACTCTTAAAGATTCTTGCAAACAAAGAAAGCAATGGAGCCAAAGATCCAGCCCCCCCCCCCCCCCCCCCCCCCCCCCTTGCTTTCATAGAAGAGAGCAAATCAAAAAAGGAAACAAGGAGAAAAGAAATGAGGTAAGTGCTAAAATTTAGCTACTTTCCCAAAAGAAAGATACTTTGAGAAAATTTCTCCCAAAAACAAGGAAACTTGAGAGATTCTCTCCAAGTAAGGATATTTTTAGATATTCTCTACACAAAAGAGATATTTTTAGAAATTCTCTACAAAAATGACACCATATGAGATCTAGGCCATCTCCAAAGCCTAATGTCCCATGGGTTAGCCCACATGAGCCAGGTTTCACCACCTAGGCACTAAAAGCGGCTTTTAGTCAAAACATCTCTCTTACCAAGAGCATGCAAAAAGAAAAAAAAAATGTCCCATGCCTCTTTTGAGTTGATTGGACCATTAAAAAAAAAGAGCCTTATGAGTTTCCAAAAAACCAAACCATCCAACCTCATGAGCCAAATTGAGCCAAAAATCTTGAAATGGACATTCCACAAAAAACCAAACCTTGGTCCCCTAGCTCGCCACATACAGCTTGTTAGGTCACAAGACCAAAACCAAAATCAAAATCCAAACCAAACCAAAAAACCAAATCTGACCCCCCAACTTGCCACATACAGCTTGTTGGGTCACAAGGTCAAAATAAAAAATCAAACCCCGACCCCCTAACCTGCCACATACAGCTTGTTAGGTCACAAGGTCAAAAAAACAAAATCCAAAACCCAAAAATCCAAATCCCCCATGTCATTTTCAAAACTTTGCCTTGAGATGGTACATAATCCCTCTCGCTACCATAAAATTCCCACGGAAACTCCAAAGGCTATTCAAAAAAAAAAAAAAAAAAAACCTCAAGACTCTTGGTCAAGTTGGAAACTCTCCTTCAAGTTTCTTTTCGAGGCACATCGACTCCAAAAAAGCTACTCGTCGTTGTACCTTGAGGGGGCATTTGTTGACACCAAAAAAGTCACTATGTCTCCTCAACATCAAGAAGCCACATGAAGCTGTACCCTGCTACAAACAGGCAATGCTACTTCAAGCATCAGATCTTGTCAGAATCAGACAAAAACTGCGAGATCCTTCAAGACAGCCAAAAGAGGGGTACACCTGAAGTTTCGGGCCATTCCAACATCGTTTGGCCTAACTTCACTTCTCCGATAGCTAAACAAGTGCTCCTGGTGGCGACATCATCGAAGACATCAAAACTTCGATCAGAGCCTATAGATAACTCCAGAATGTCTCCAAATGGCTCCATGCCAAATTTTAAGTCAAACCGACAACGTTTGACCCTCCATCAACGCTCAAGCAGCAAAATCAAGCCTCTCGGAGGTGAGAACCATCGAGGCCATCACTCATCAAACAAAGCACATGAGTAGCTTCGAAATGCTCCCAAAGGGCTACACATCGAATTTCAGGTCATTCCAACAATGTTTGACCAGGTTTTGACGCTCTGAAAGAAAATCAAGCCTACCGACGGCGGAGCACCCCGGGAACATGACATCCAAATTGGAGCTAATCGATCATCTCTACATGACTCTAATAGGCTCCCTGTCAAATTTTAGGTCATTCGGACATCGTTTGACCGCATATCAAAGCTCGGCATCTTCCCCGCAGCAAAATCAAGTCAACCATCGAAGGGACTTCAAACGGCTTCAAAACTCAAATAAAAGCCCATGGTTGATCCTATCCACTGCTCAGGAAGCTTCACCTCAATTTTCAGGTCATTCTGACATCGTTTGACCTAGTTTCGGCTCTTGACGGAAAATCGACTACAAAGTCTTCGGCTTTCCCGAAAAATGGGAAACTTTGTGCTCCGGTTTTGCGGGGGTTCTCATCAAGTTTTCTCCAAGAAAATCAAGTCAATAATTGAGGAAAAATGTCAAGAAAAATACAGAAGAAAAAATGAATGAAAAAGAAGGAAAAACGGCCGAAAAATACACTCGGCAACCAAAGGGGCCAAAGCCCCATGGTCGCCGGTGACCCTGCAAATCCGAGTCGCCGGATTTCTCGCCGGAAAGCCTGATTTCCGATCCTTTTCGCGTTTCGAGTGTTCCTGCCTCTGTGATTTTCTTAAAATCCAATTTTTGATGCTTGAAAACGACTGATCTTCACCGACATCTCGGATCCGCCGTCAAGAGCATGAAGTCATCATTGATCGCTCCAAGATCGCCGACCGGCTGACCAAGAAAGTACACTTTCTGTCCGACCGATCGTGAAACCGACAAGACAGATGTCACCGGCCCACTAACATCAATCAATGTCTGAAATTGCACCGCAATCTGACATCAAACAACGTGTGGATCCACCTGCGATGATCACAAGAAGAATTTCAAAAGACGCACCGCGGCCCGCGACTCTTCACATGCCCTGGCGACCACTTAATGTCGTTAATTGACCTGTTTATGACAACTTAATGCGGTCATTAACTCATTATTTTGGACGGCCCATCAGATTCAAGCATTCGGGAGTTACAAATCCAAGCAATCATGGCATTAAACCCATGAAACTCCCCCCATCATGAAGATTAAAGGCGATTAAATGCCCATTATCTTTCATTGGCCAATCACAAGCCAAGAAAAAGGAGTTACAAAATTAAGAAATAAAACTTATAACTCCTCTCATCAATACCATCATTTCTCTCATCATGGCCATTAATGCCCATAAACACCTCATGGCTACCAAAAGCCTATAAATGGAGGTCCATTCCAAAGAGAGAGACACTTTTACACCTACCGAAAAATGGTCAACTATCTACTTGAAGCCTGCACACTTGCATACTCCCAGAGAAATCCTGAGGAAGTCCTGCTGCTCTGCCGCAAGAGACACTATAAGGTGATCAAGTCCCTTGGGGGGTCACCCCCTCAATGTCCTATTCTTCTACAACATGGCCTAAACGCGGCTTTTCAGCCCGTTTACTCGGTTTTTCATTGGATATAGGACCTCCTCTTGGTCCTTGTCCTTTAAAAAACTGAGGTTGGAGCCAAGCCGAAGAATCGAAGCATCAAGCATTCTCATTTGAAGGACGATGGCGAAGTCCATACATGACTTGCGACCGTCGATCTGAACGTGTTCCCACAATCTTCTGAGAAGTTAGATCCATTTTCTTTCTTTTCTATTGTATTTTGTATTTTTTAAAGAGACAAACAAAAATCACAATTCTTTTCTTTCATATTCGATGAGATTTGTAAATCGCCTTTCACGGCAAACAAACAAAAAAACGCCTCCTACGGCATTCTCAAAACAAAAATTGTCTATTTTTTTAAATATTTATGTAATTTGAAAAGTTAGAAAGAATGATTGATTTCCTTTCTACTTGTGAAGGTGAATCTCCGGATCATCACCATTCCAAATTCCAAGTAGAGTAGTAAATCTGGCATACTTGTACAAAAAGTTGATACCCGCATTTCCCTCCTCCGCCGAGACCCAGGCAGCCCCCGGGGCGGAAGGAGAGGACGGAAATCCGAGGGTCCATCACATATTACTCAAGTTTTATACGTCTTTAAAACTAATATTTTTTTAATATGTGGATGTAATCATCTTAGATCTATATCCTCATCGAATATACAAAGGATCCGGATCCAAATGTTTCGGATTCTATATTCTTGGATTCGGATGTTGTTCCGAATTTCTCCTAGGGTCCGAAAATAGGCTCTATGCCTGCTTTATTTAAAACCAGAAACTTTGAATTCTCGGATAATCAGGTGACCATTTGCAACCCTAAATACTAATTAAATAAAATGAGACTAAATATTTTCACACAAAAGCATTAAAAAAAGACTAAATATGAAAAATGGAGAAAGTACCTAAGATGAGACCAGCTGCAAGCCATCCGCCTGTATGTGAATTATCAATAGTATTCCCTCTGAAGTCTACGACTGTTCCATCGGCAAGTGAGACATGAGCTGCAGCCGAAACCTGCTAATGCATAGTGGAGAAGATGAAGACATAAGCAATTAGTTTACAAAATCAGACATGACAGATATGTGACCATGATTGCCATACCACTGAGATAGAGAGAGGAGGGAGATAGGTTATGAGGATGATGACTAATTTGTTTATGTTGTTGCGTCTTAGAGAAGTTAAGGTTAATCAATGATTAAGAGAAAGAGAGAGAGAGGATAGCGCTAAAGAAAGGTTAATCAATGGTTGAGAGAGAGAGAGAGAGAGAGAGAGAGAGAGAGCATTATATTGACAGGAGTCGTATGGATAGCGGTGTATTGACAGGAGTTGTAATCCCTTCCACATCTTTTGGTGGTAAAGATCATGGTGACTTCGCCATCTGTCATATGTCCCTTTGTGATTTTGTATTACACGGAGTTGGTATTGCTTTTGTGGTCACAGAGATTTCTTTTCCAGCCCTGAACTCAAGTGAAAAGTCCTATTCTTTAGCCAACGAAACAACTTTTTGGCTGGCTCAAGAGAAGGGAAGGGGAGGTCCACAAACGAGAGGCTGGATTGGTTGCTTCAAGTTTTTTTTTCAAATGTATAAACCATGTGAAAGTGAAAACACAAACAGAAACGTAAATTTTTTTCAATTATCTAATAGAAGTTTTAGAAAGCCTTGTTTTCTTCTTTTCTTTGAAGCTGGAATCATGATGAGTGCTACTGCTAGCTAATAAACACTAGATGAAATGTATTGAAAAAAATGGCTCCCATGGTTTGACTGATGGAATTCAAGAGAGTTAATCTATCTATCCCGTGCAGCATGAGAGAAAATGGGTAATCGATACCCTAAGATTTAGTTGAGTTCATGTAAAAGAAAAAAAGAAAACATATTGTTAAAAACATAATCGATTAATCAAAAACTTCATCTTGGGAGAGATACATCTTAGAATCGGATAATCCTCTAAAACACTCAATGGTGAGGCCGCGCTGTGTAGGTGTCCTGTCTTGATGCTACTGGCTACTGGAACATTCTGTACACCAGTGTCCAAGCAAGGGGTCCGAATGGTGCAATATCTGCAGGGAATATCCCTTTAATTTATACTAGCAACAATGCCCAGGCAAAGTAAGATATTATATTTTTAATTTTATGAGATATCAAAATTAAATATAAACATATATACATATATTCATACATATTTATATTAAAACAGTCAACACATCTTCAATCATAAATACAAGTGGTCAACATCAACAATAAACTATTACAAAGATAAAGCTAAAACAAATCCATTAAACAACATAAAAATAAAAATAACAGCAATAATTACTAAAGAAGATATAGAAAAGTGAATTTTTTTAATATATATAATATTAGTAATAAGAAATGCATTCAAGTTTTTGTTACCCATTGATAATTTCAAAGACCAATAAAACAAAACCACGCCATTTAGACTTGTAATTTGTGCAACAAGAGGATTCTAATTTATGCAGATTTTTATTTCCTCATGAGAATGGAATTTTGTATTTTCGTAGAAAATCAAAGTCCTCTCTATTAAGGAAAAATGATTTATTTTTTTTCTTCTATGCAAGTAAAATACATCACACCAAACAACATAATATTGTTAACAATGAGAATCATAAAAATGTGCAATCCTCTTGTTGTACAAATGCACTATTTTTTTATTTTCACATAGGCCAATGGTCATTTGAATCCCTCCACACAAATATCTTCTTTACCCCTTTGAAGTAACATCAATACTATTTTAGAACTGATCAAACCATTTTTTAGCTCTAGATTTTTAAAAAAATGTATAAACATCTTAACTTTAAACGCCATAAATTATGAGACTTTAAAACCACAAGCTAATGTTATTTGATCCCAATAATTATTGGCCCACTTGGATCAATGTATATATTTCTTAATTATAAGTCCATGTGGGCCCACAGAAGTGTATATAATTAGATCAGAAAAGGATACTTCTAAGATTCAACCGAAAAACTACAACCTCAAAACATTTTTATCACAAGCCCATCCATGAGGTAGTCTACCAGAAGGTCGGGTCAAATTTTCGTTCACAATGTGACAATCTTTGAATAGAGTAGAGCTGTATTTGAAAACTAAAAGAAAATGATTATTTTAATGAAAAATTTATCATCATGAATTGTAGAAAGGTGGGCCCCAAATATTAAAATAAAACGATGACAATCTTTTATCAGCATGAATTGTAGAAAGGTGGGCCCCAAATATTAAAATAAAAAGAAGACAATCTTGAGAAGATGGAAGATAGATGTTGCTGAGAGAGAGAGCAACTGTAGCAAAATAGAGAAATTTTAGGGGATATTGATTGAGAGACTTTGGGATATAGAGGATATTGATAAAGAGACTTTTTTGGAGAAAAAATTGTGGCTTGTGATGACATGGCACCTTAAAGCACTCTACGTTTTTTCTCCATATTTATTTGAAAGGATAGTGATTGGGTTACTGTCGCGACCCCGGACCGGGTTTAAGGTCCAATCCGGGATCGGGACTCGTTAAGATAATAACAATGGTGATAAGAGTATGTTTTTGTGCCACAACGTACACGGGTTAATAAAGAATACACATTACCCGTGCATGAGATTTCCCACAGGTGTCCGCGGTGAGGATTACACACCATCATGAATATTTCTGTTTAGTGCGGAGGCGTGTAGTAAATCACATGTAAATCATTTCCATAAAACATAAGACTGATTGCATTTAAGTAACGAGTATCAGAATGAGCAATGTTCTACAGCGTAACTCCAAAGTACTGTTAAAGTTTAAACAAACATCTCTTAGTTACATTTCCCCAAGATTAGAGGCCAACAAAGGCCAATATAACAAAACAATGTCCACCAAAAGGATCAATAAAAGACACCCCCAAAATGTTTCGAATCTCAGCAACCAGATGTTTAGACAACATCATCGGCGCGCCACTCTACTAGCTGCTGCGGTTCTCCGACCGCCTCCTCATGCTCCTCCTCGGGAAAATCAACATCGGGACCTGAGTACTAAAAGTGGGTCAAACACGACGGTTTGGAAGACGGGTGAAAAGATACGATAATAAATGAAATTACCTTTGAAAGCATTTAAATCTGTATATATGATGATCTTCATGAAAAGAAAATTCATTTAATCAAAAACATGTATGTACTGTAAAACAAGTAAAGGTACCAAGGAAACAGGAACAACAAGATGGCATCTACAAGAAGCTAAATCCTCTATCACCGGAGTGACAAGAGTCTATCGGGGTGTTAACCTCAGTCACCGAAGTGAGGAGGTGCGACAACATTTACATATACATAAGTAGTAATACGGGACGGGACCACGGTAGCAAACCGGGTATCGGGAACCACGGGAGCGAGCCAGGTATCGAGATGGGACCACGGTTAATAAACCGGGTATCGGGATCTAAACTGCAGTTGGCGGGACGGGAGGGGGAATCTCCAAGTCAGTGGATCAGACTGACAAGGTTATCCAAGCTTAGTGGTGCCGACTCATAGGTCACAAGCGGGAAAACAAAACAAATACATGTAACGGGTCGGGGTGCTCATAAGTACAAAAGCATAACAGTATCGGTCGGGCATGTACGGGCTAGTAACAATAGTAAAACATGAATTTCAATACTGCCGGGCAAGTCTAGTCATAAAACACGAGATTTAAAATGTACAAGTGAAATTCGGTTCGAATTAAAGCATGAATGGATTTCTCATATTCTCCGGGTTAAGTATTGAAAGTCCAAGATTTGAATCAATGTAAATAGGGTCCCATATGTTAGGTTGATATGCATTTGGTACTCTTTAAGAATTGAAAACATTCTGGGGCCTTATACACGTTGACAAATTTAAAAGACCTAAACAACAAATTCATAAAGGGATTTCTTTTTCCATCTAGTTCCATAAATTCTTTAAAATAATTCCTTCAGGATTGGCTTGTCGGTCAACCCTCGGTTGGCTTGTCGGTTGACCGACAGACTGACCGTCGGTTAGCCGAGATCAGAAAAATGGGGAGGTATCGCTCTCTAGAATTGGGACCGAGAGGATGTCGGTCGGGTGTCTGTCGAGGTGTCGGTTGGGTGTCGGTCGACCGACACCTTGGCATCAGAAACTATAGAGAATGCAGCTCTCTGGAATTGGAGCCGACGGACTGTCTGTTGGCTGTCGGTCGACCGAACCTGGGAGTTCGGTCAGCCGTCAACTGACCGACAGATTTCCTAATGGAAATCTGATCGAAACTAGTCTCTGGAATTGAGACCGACAGAACTCGGTTAGCTGTCGGTCGACCGAAGTGGGGACTTCGGTCAGCCGACAGCTGACCGACGTCTGACCGACGCACACGGTCAGGTCAGTTTCAAGTCAAGTTTCTGCCGTCTTTTTTCCCTTTTCACATACAACCTGGGCACCCTTCTTTGTACACTTTGAGGGTTTCAAAACCTCATTCAAACCCATTCATTCTACCAACACAAACACCCCAATCCTCTCCTTCCCATCCACATTCCACCTCATCCATTCTTCCATCAAATCCTTCCATTCCATTCACATTCAACCAAAAGAAATCCATTCCAATCATAAATCAATTTTTCAATCAAATGAGCTATGACAATTTCAATATGCACAGGAGAGGGATAGACTAACATTATGCATTTCCAAATCAATGTGAATCATAAGGAAAACATGAATAGTGATAATGTGAAACATCAATGTATGAAGTAGAACACCACATTTTCCATAAAACATGTAAATATCAAATCATCCACTTGCCTTAGGTCTTCTAACAAGCAAATCCAAGCTCTAAACCAATTTCCAAGCCAAGATCCAAGCTACAAGCAAAACCCCCAAAACAAAACCCTAAAATGGCAAAACCAAACCAAAACACAAGGAAAATCTCCAATAATCAAAACAAAGCTTCTCAAAAGCTAGGAGAACACAAATCCAAAAGATTACAAGGATCCCTTACTTGGAAGTTCTTCAAAAAGCAAGACGTTGCTCAAGGAAAATCTTGAAAAGCTTGGTTTTCTTCAAAAATGGCATCAATGGATAGCTCTTGAGATGAGGATGAAAATGGTAAAGTTCAATCTAGGCTTAGCAATGGATTGGTGGTGCTATGAAATGGAGAAAGCAAGAAAAGAATGGAGGACTGGTGGCTGCTGGGATTCATCTCTTAGAATAGTGATTAGGGCAAGGAAGAAGAGAAGAGAAGAAGGGTTCTCTTTATATACCAAAGGTGAAGTGGGTCCCACAACTTAAAGTACTAGTCGGGCTAAAAAAACATGCATTTCGGAACCTCAAATGGATTCGACGAAGAAGACAAAGTTGATCAACAAAATTTCTAGTTTCCAAAAAATATATATTTTACGGGATTCGGGGATATCAACTTTTGGGTACAGATTTGGTGTAAAATGACGGTTTTGCTCTCAAAGCTAGGGAAATCGGGTTTCGGGGTTCTGGACGGGTACGGGATCAACATGAAAGTTGTAGGGATCGACGAGACGAGTAAAACATGATACGAACAAAATCACAAGAATCTCGAATAATCCCCAAAGTAAATTCAAGACTAACAAAAAGGAACCCCCAAAGGGTCCCACTAAGCACAAGACACTTAGAACTCCCAAAAAGCTATAAAATAGCTATTCTATTCCAAGCTAGTCAAATTCTAATCAACACGCTTAGTACTAACACGCAACTTAATTAGTACTAATCGAGTCACTCGGGTCGGGGTCTTACAGTTACTGAGGTGGCACCCTTCATAGCCCACCTCCCCCTTTGCTTTAATATATATATATAATTGTTTTAGGGGCATTTGTGTTGGCCTAGTGGGTCCAAACCAAGTGGGTTCAGGGTCATGGGTATTTTGATAATTGTACCAAGACTTTTTTATTGACTAAGATAGGGTTTCTTGGGGGATAAGAAAGAGAGCATTATATATTCATGTAATGTGTAACCCAAGAGATGTACTACATATCATACAAAGTGGACCAAAAAAAGGAGAGTCAAGTTTCTTTCCCGTGGACATATTCAATTTTGCCGAACCATATAATTCTCTTGTGTGTGATTGCTTGTTCTTATGTGGTTAATTACTCATCCGATCGCATTGATTCACATTTCTGCACACACACTTCGAGTGGTATCAGAGCCTAGGTTTTTGCTAGGGTTCGATTCTGTTGCATTGAGATCGACTCGACAAATCAGATCAAGGATTGATCCAGATTTTTGCACGTCGTGTTCGTTGCAGAAAAGAAAGAGATCAGTTCTCATCTCGAGTGGGCCACGCGATCAGATTGCTTGCTCATCGAAGAAGAAGATTCGGTTTTGGGTTGCAAACCTAAATTGAAGTGCAGAGGAAGAGAGTGGGGTCTGATTGAACACTAATCGCTGTTGGAGAAGACAGTGGGATCGATCTTCCCCTGTTGCATAAACTGAGGCTTCGAGGCTCAGGTTCTGTGTTGACCGGAGAAGAAGTCTGAGGGATTAGGTTTCTTTGATCCTCACTAAGCCACAGAGAATCAGGGTTGCAGCGCACAAGGCAGGGACTAATCCGGACTTTACGGACCAGATTTCAGAAGATCGGGATTGCTGCCATCGCTGAAGAAGACGACCAGATTCTGGGTGCAAGAGCAAAGGTCTGGACTAGTTGCGTTTCCATCACCAGGCCACCGCTGTCACCTCCATCGCCATGTCGTTTACGCCGTGACGTGGTCGGAGAAGAAGAATATGTTAGAAACAAGTAGAAACCAAGATCTTTAGATATTGCGTACAGATTACTGTGGAAGTAACTATATAAGAATATGATTAAAATCATACCTGCGAGATCTCTCTGATTTGATCTTGATTTCACAGTAACTCGAAAACCTCAAGATTTTCTACTGTATTCCTATATGCTCGAATTCACACTAGGGAGTGGACCTCTTTTACGAATTCTCTTTGCTCTCCCAAAACCAAGATTTCTCTCTTCTCATTCTTGTATATATTAACCTAGAGAGTAGTAGAGCATATTTATATGCTACAATAAAGACCTCAAGAAGGAAATAAGGATGGGCTCCTTATGGAAACAAGAAACACTAATTCTACCCAAATTAAAATCCTAGTTCTATAAATTACAATTCAGTCCACTAAAGAATTGTAATTGCACTCCAGTCCTTATTCTTAAAATTATATTTCGAGCTTCTTATTATTAAATGCTTATTAATCTCCCCATGTTAAGATTTTAGATATCCATCAATTAAATAATTACTGGCATCTATATTTAATCGATATCTTTATAATTCCTTGAGACCTTACCCTTAACTTATTTGATATGTCGGACACAAAGTCCACCTGCAGGGTTTGACATAATCAAAATTTAAAAGCTTCATCAAGGGGATATCATCAATCCCTATCACGGGACGTGGATTCCATCGATAAAGTAATATTCACCATACATGCAGTGTAGTCATCCAATTTACTGAAATTGTTGATCCATAAAAGATCTCACTCCTTTGTAAATCAAAATGCCAAACACTAAATGTATGTGTCTATTATTTATGTCGGGATTAAGAGTATAAGCACTCATTTGGATGTTCATCATCTTATATAGTCAGTATAAAGACAATAAACCCAAAAACCGGTCATGTTTAATACACACTAAATGTACTAGCATAATGAGTCGAAACTATACCGTTTCCCGCAGCCAAGACAAGCCTGCTGAAACATTATGCTACAATCGTACCGATGGTGTGTCCAAATCCATCTAGATTGTGAATAACAACTTATATTCTATAAGAACCGACAAATAGGTCTTCCATGTGCAAGTAAAACTCTACACACCAACTTGTCTACTTTATAGAATAAAAGACACTCACGCATAATAATTAACAATGCAACTATTTGCCCATAGAAAATTTCAGTTAGATGAGAAGACAAAATATACTAAAAATGAACCAATCAAAGACAAATACATAAAAGTATGTTTCTAGTATAAATTCCCAACAGAAGACTCCCACACAAGAACCGGGGCATAGGCTTGATGGTTCTCGATTTCTGGTTACAGAAACCAAAACTCAAAGAAGAAGACGACTGGGTTTTTCGCCCAGGCTAGGTTCTGTCTAGGTTGACCTGACCCATTTGCAGAACCCCAGCCAATAACAAGCTAACATCAGCAAACAGTACGGTCAGCAGGGGTTTGACCGAGAATCGACACCTGAAACTTGTTTCGTCGATATCTTGATCATCCGAGGTCATATCGGAGATCCATATGCGCCACAGACTTATTTCGAGCAGATCTATACAATTGTTGAAGAAGATTGGCAGTTTAACGGTCAACGGGAAAGTTTGACTAATTAGAGCACAGAAAATTATTTTTGCGACATCGAAGCCATCCAAAGTCGAATTTCAGATCCGTTTCTTCTAGCGTGCTCGTGGTGACGAGATCTACAGATTGGTGCAGAAATTGAGGTCAGAAAAAGTTGTTTGTTTTTCTTGACTATTTAATTGAGATGGAGAACAATACTGTGAACACTACCATGATCAAACTCCACCATATCAATTGGTTGATTTGGAAACCTAAGATGGAGGATATCCTCTATTACAAAGACCTCTATGATCCCATTGAGGGGGATAATTCCCGACCAAAAGAGATGTCTGATTCAGATTGAAAAAAGATGCATAGAAAGATCATTGGTCACATCAAACAGTTGGTGGGTAACAGCATATTTCACCTCGTATCTAATGAAACCAATACGAGAATCCTTTGGAAGAAGTTAGAAGAAAGATATGAGAAGAAAATTACCATGAACAAAACCTTTCTGATTAGAAAGCTTGTTGTAAGACCCCGACTCTCAATTTTCGGGTTTAGCATTGTTTTAATCATGATTTAGCTTTTTAAACAAGATTAGAGTTGATTTGACTTTTCTTTTTAGTTTGAATAGATTTTTCATAACTTTGGAGAGTTTTAAAAGACCGTTGACTTTGTTTTGACCCAACCCTTGTAAATTGTATTTTTGTGAGAATTTATTCTTGGTTTCTAAAAATTCCAATTTTTATTCCTTTTGACTCATTTTATTGTTATAAACAGCTTTCATGTTTTAACCATTTGGATTTGAGGTTCAGGAATCGTGTTTTTCGAGAAAAGGGCAAAAATGACAATTTTCACTAAATCCGTCCATAAATTTTGAAAATTCCAGAAATTGGGGAAAATATACTTTTTGGAAAGTAGATATTTCAACGAGCAATTTTTCCTTCTTCGTTGTCTTCGTTTGGGGCCCACAAACACTTGTTTTAATCCCTTGAAGATTTGGGGCCCATGGGACCCACTTGCCCACCTTATATAAGGGCTAAACCCTTCTTCTTCTTCCCCATTTACCTGCAACGATTCCAGCTGTGGTTGGAACCCTTTTCCAGCCACACATTTCCTCTCTCTCTCCTCCTATATGCTTGCATCTTGTGTGCCAAATGGAGGAATGATCTCCCCACCTTCTTCCTCTTCTCTCAAGCTTTTCTAGGATGCATTTTTCAAAGGATTTGAGCTAGGATAAAGCCCTCTTTCAAGCCCTTCTTCTTGGTTCAAGGTTTTAAAGGTTAGCAATGGCATTTATTGTTTGAGATTTTTGTTTTTCAAACCATTTAGAGTATTTTCCTCCTTTATGCAAAGAGTTTTCTTGGAGTTATGCAAAGGATTGATTTTTGCTAGGGTTTTCTCTTTGGGTTTTTGGGGCTTTTGTAGGATTGGAGCTAGAGATCTAGTAGAGACCACTCTTGAGTGATTTTCTCCTCACTTTGACCAAAGGCAAGTGATCTTTATAGGATTTCTCATGTATATTGCTTGATGTTTCATTATGGTTTCAATATTTTCATTAAGACATGTTTTCTATGTTTAATTTCATAATGCAAGTTATGTTATACTCTTTCAAGTCATGAGTTTTGGCTTCTTCATTTATCTTGTTAGCAAAGATTTTGCAAGCTCTTGGAATCATGTTTGATCTTATTAGTTTTTATGATTTTATACTTGAAAATGTCTTGATGTCTTTTTTATAGAATGAATGGTTTAATTGTGGATGGAATGCTTTAAAAATGTGTGAAATGCATCCCTTGGAAAGCATGAAGGCTTGGGGAGTACAGGTGGTTCGAATATGTGAATGAAGAAGGAAAGAAAATGTAATTCTGACTTGGAATTTGCCCAGCCCGAGCCTGGCAGTCAGCCAGCGGCTAACCGCATTTTTCCACGGTGGCTAGCCGCCAGCCAACCGCATCGAGCGGTTACTTTTCCAGTAGCTTGCAAAAATCTGCCCAGGTCTACGGTGACCTCACGGTCAGCTCACGGCTAGCCGCCAGCTAACCGTGAGTCATTTCGGCTACTTTTTCCGAGAGATGTGTTTCCCCTATTCTGATCCAGCGGTCAGCTAGCGGTTAGCCGCCAGACCCCAGTACAGCTAGCCGCCAGGTGACCGCCAGCTAGCTGAATTTTGCTGAAAACTCCACCCTTTTGAAGGATTTTTGCAAGAAGGAAAACTAGACTAGGTTTTAGACCTTTTTATTGACCTTGTGCACTTGGAATTCCAAAATGCACTATAACTTCTGGGGCACCAAATCTTGTTAAAACTCCGACATTTGGGTTTCAACTCCATAAGGGTCAATGAATGGTCTTTAGCCTAAACTTGATAGATTTCGTGTTTGAACTTCTGTTTTGATGTTACGTACATCATCGTGTATTCGCCTTGAATTTCAAGTACAAGTTTGTTTGAAGAATTGTTTCAAGAACCAAAACTCTTGTTTTGATGCTTCGTGCATCATCGTGCATTCGTTTGAATTTCAAGTATAAGCTCGTTTTAAGACGTGTTTCAAGATGTGTTTCAAGAATAAGAAAAGGGAATCATTTCTTAAGTTTGTTAAGCATTTATATTATGCTATTTTGCTAGCCTTGTCGTGACGTGTTTGATAAATGATTTCCCTCTTGTTTTGTCGTGTTCTCGAATGTGTATCGCCATGTTTTGTGCATTCATGATATAAGTGAGTACCACTGAGCTTGGATTGCCCTTTTAACTTGATCCACTACCTGGGGGTCCTTAAACATGTGGACTGTCTGCAGACTAGTCGTGTATTGTATTACACATCGTGCGTGTTCATGTTCCGGTTCCGCGGTCGGAAATTCCCCGTATATGTGGGATCGTGTTGTGCTTGTCGTGCGTGCTTACTCTTGTCATCATGTATGATGGAGAAAGGATGGGCTCTTTGTGGATTTACTAATCATGATGTTATATGTATTCATGTCTTATTTAGTATATCGTGCATGTCGCGACCCCGGACCGAGATCCGGGCCCGCGACGCTACGGCGGCATGATTAACCAAGACATAAAACACACCGCCGCTGTTTTATTTTCCCACAGGTTTCCGCGGTGAGGATCCCAAGACACGGGTCGAGCTCACACGAATGGATATGCAGAAGCATGTAGCAAAACATGTCACTCAAATCTTAAACAATGAGATACAAGAGAATTATATAATATCGAGACAAGGTATCAAAAGATAATGTCATCAAAGCATTCCTATCATGATTAACGTTTCAATGTTTAACAAAAGTATATTAGTGCAAGTTACAAAACCAAGAGAGGCCAACAAAGGCCAATACAACAATAGATCCCAAAAGAGTTTCCCAACTAAGTGAACGAGACATCACGATCCCGACCGGCGTCTAGATGACGTCGTTGGGCTGCCACTCGTGTGCTGGGGGTGGCTCAACAGCCTCCTCCGAGCACTCCTCGTCACGCGTGAACTCTCCTACACCTGGACACCAAAATAACAAGCATCAAACACGACGGTTTGGCAAATAAACAATTTAGGCATGAATATAAGAAATAGTGCTAAATCAGGTCAAGATTTAAATACATGTTTCAAGTTTACGAAACTAGCATGAATACTTATAATATCATGAAAAGATAAATCCACATTGAGCTCATCCTTTCTCCGTCATACATGATGACAAGAGCAAGCACGACACGACAAACACGATCCCACGCCACACAAGGTAGACGGGGTATCCGGCCGCGGAACCGGACCACAAACACGCACGATGTGTAATACAATACACGACTAGTCTGCAGACAGTCCACATGTTTAAGGACCCCCAGGTAGTGGATCAAGCTAGAAGGGCAGTCCAAGCTCAGTGGTATTCACTTATATCATGAATGCACAAAACACGGCAATACACGTTTGAGAACTCGACAAAACAAGAAAGAGATAATTTATAAAACACAACACGACGAGACTAGCAAAATAGCATAATATTAATGCTTAGCAAACTTAAGAAATGATTCCCTTTTTTATTCTTGAAACACGATTCTTGAAACACGTCTTAAATACAAGCTTATACTTGAAAAATCAAACAAGAACATGAGAATGCATGAAGCATCAAAACAAGAGTCCAAACATAGATCCATCAAGCATAGGCTAAGACCAAATCCTTGAACCTTGTGGACTTGAAAACCCAAACGTCGAAACTCTATGTAACTTGGTGTCCCCGAAGGTAAGGTACATTTAGGAATTTCAAGTGCACAATGTCAAATGAAGGTCTAAGGCATAGTCTAGTTTTCACGACCGACGGCGAACCGACGGATGACCTAACAAAAATGTTGCTCTCTGGAAACTGAACCTACAAATTTTCGGTTGGTGTCGGTCGACCGAAATCGGACCGACAACTGACCGACAGGCACGGGCAGTGCATTCTGTTCAGAATTTTCACAACTTTCTCTCCCTTCTTCACTTCCACATTTTTACCACCTGCACTCCCCAAGCCTCCATGCTTTCCAAGGGATTCATTTCACACATTTTAGAGCATTCCATCCACAATTAGTCCATTTATTCCAAAGAGAAAGATCAAGACATTCCCATAAACAATTTCATGAAACTTACAAAACCAACATGATTCTAAGAACTTGAATGAATCATCAATAATACACAAGTAGAGGAACTCAACCCAATAATGTAAGAAAACCTAACATAACATGTATTAATAGGTTAAGCATAAAAATCATGTCTTAATGGAAGAAATAAAACCACAAAACAATGTACATGAAAATCCTATAAAGTTTACTTGCCTCAACCAAAGCCAAGCAAAACTCCACAAAATCCAACTAGAATGGGGTGCTCCACGAAATCTACACAAAACCCCCAAAAGAAAGCACACAAAATCACTATTTTGGCTATTACAAACCCCCATTTCGAAAATGGGTTCGAAAACATGGAAAACAAGCTCTTAGTGAGCTAAAGAACATCAAATGAAAAGATGGGTCTAAGCTCTAACCTTTTGCTAACCAAACAAGAAGAAGAGAGGTTGAAGATGATGAATAGTGAAATGGTTTGGCTCCAAAAACGTCCCAATCGAAGCTTGAGAAGAGAGGAAGAGAATGGCAGAGTCGAATCGGAGAGTGGAGCCTTCTTGCTAGATGATTTCCAAGGGAGAAAGACCAAGGAAGAACTTTCTTCTCTTCTCCACTCTAGGGCAAACCGTTGCAGGAAAATGGGGAAGAAAAAGGGAGGAGAGAGAATAGGAGATCTTTTATATGGGTTGAGAGGTGGGTTCCTTTACAGCTGAACTTGAAATGATTAAAACATAGTCTTGCGGACCCCGGATAGAATCGACGAAGAAGAACAAAACGATCGTCGAAAAATCTAGTTTCGGAAAAGTATAATTTTGACATAGTTTCACGACTTCGAAAAATGTGTCCAGATTTAACATGAATAGTCAGATTTACCCTTATTGGGCCAAAACTTGGGTTTTTGGGCCTCAAATGCATGCAGGTTAGAAACGAAAGTTGTCACAAATAATAACACCATTCAAGGGAACTAAAAATCACAATCGAACAAGATATCTAGAACAAAAACCCATCCTTACACGTGTACTCAGGGCGTCCCTGAGCATGTCTGACTCATACTAAACATCCTCAAAATCCCCAAAGCTATAATCCAGACTAAGTCTAATCACATTCTAACCCAACTAGTACTAAGGCTCACTTAAGACTAAACACTCACTCAATTAGTACTAATCGAATTGGTCTGGGTCAGGGTCTAACAGTGCATGCACTAGTGATTTCTTGATAAGTATCTTGTTCATGCATTGTTTTTAAATCTTGTAAACTTGTTTGAAGTTCAATAAAGTGTTTTTAGTTATTGTTCCCTTTAAACTTCAATTTCGTTTATGCTCTTGCCTATATTGATCACCTGCCAGACCGTCGCGTCTGATATTCTTCTGCTTTGGTGCTCTAGATAGCAGATCCTCGTTTTGAGCTAGTTCGTGTGCAGAGAGCTGTTGAGCCACGAGTTTCGCAAGCTTGTTGTGTCAGTGATGTCATGTAGACGTCATGCTTGACTCCGGAGTTACGTTACACCTTGGGTAGTATTTGTTCTAGCTTGTTTTGTGTACGGCTTTTGTTAGCCTTTTTCGTGGGAATTGTAATTAATGCACTCGTTAATTTGTAACTTGAATATACTTGGGTAATGACAAGCCTGTTACTGTCAGCTCTGTATATTTTCATATTATGATTAGCGCCAGTCTGAGTTTGAATATTTCTATGTTAATCTTATGCTGACAGATTGAGTACGACACGGAACCCGATGGATACGGATTCCGGGTCGTAACGTCTTGTAGAGCTTCCGCGAAATATTTTGATGTATTATGAATTTTGCTATCCTCACACACGCGGATCCTGGGGAGAAATACAAAAACCCCTTAATTCGCGTCCCCGAGATCGAATCCCGGTTTTGGGGGCGTGACACTTGTGAACATGAAATTCAAGGAGGGTTCTATATTTGGCGTAAAATAAGAAAGCTAGCCCATCACATCCAATCTAGTAGTAAGTGGATCGTTGGGGATGGTAAGATAGTTGTTTGCTTGTATGATAATTGGATGCAAGCTAATAGTATAGCCTCCCTGTTTCCCTCCCTTAATTTTACTCCGAATCAGAAACTTCACTCCTTATGGGATGGAGCAAATTGGCTAACTCCTCCTGCTATCCCTGAAGCAAGAAGGAAAACTGCAAGGACAAATAATGCACAAGCCTTTGTTACAGAGAAAAGGTGAAGGAGTAAGAGTAGAGAACCAAAGGGGAGTCGTGGCAAGTCCAAAGGCGGATCACAGACTAAGAAAAAGTCCGAGAAATGATTTCATTGTGGCAAGAAGGGACACATTAAGAAGAATTTCTTTGCCTTGAAGGAAAATAAAGAATCCAACAATGAGCAGAAGAATGACACTAACAGTGCAGCTACTTTGGATAATGAAGTAGTGGTACTAGCCAGTGAAGATGAAGAGTGTTTCAGTGTTGCAGATGATCAAGTTGAATGGGTTGTTGACACAATGGCATCCTACCATGCTACTTCTTCTAAGGAGATGTTCACGACATACAAGGCAGGGGACTTTGGCACTATGAAGATAGGCAACACAAGTCATTCAAATATTGTTAGAGTTGGTGATATCTACTTTTAAACCGATATTGGTTGCACAATGACGCTGAAAGATGTGCAGCATATTCCTGATCTACGGTTGAATCTGATTTCCAGGACTTCATTGGACCATGCAGGTTATGAGAGTTACTTCGGAAATAGCAAGTGGAAACTCACTAAAGGGTCTCTTATTTTTGTGAAAGGAAAGGCGTGTATTACACTGTACAAAACACATGTGAAGCTATGCAAAGGTGTGTTGAATGTTGTTGAAGACAAATCCTCTCCAAATCTGTGGCACAAGAGACTTGGACATATGAGTGAGAAAGGACTGCAGTTGTTGGCAAAGAAAGATTTGATTCATTACTCCAAAGGTACATCCCTTGACCATTGTGATTATTGCTTGTTTGGTAAACAACATAGGATTTCTTTCTCTAAAACATTAACGATAAAATCTAGTGTTGGATTTGGTATATTCTAATGTTTGTGGTCCCATGAAGGTGTAGTCATTGGGTGGCAATAAGTTTTTTGTCACATTTATTGATGATGCATCCAAGAAAGTATGGATTTATGCGTTGAAATCGAAGGATCAAGTGTTCTAGGTATTTCAGCAGTTTCATGTCATGGTTGAAAGAGAAACAGGAAAGCTCTTAAAATGTCTCCGCACAGATAATGGTGGTGAGTACACATCCAACCAGTTTAAAAGCTATTGCTCGAAGCATGGTATTCGACATGAAAGAACAGTTCCTGGTACTCCACAGCACAATGGTGTGGCAAAGAAAATGAATCGCACTATTCTTAAAAGGATGAGATGCATGATTAGAGTGGCACAGCTACCCAACCCATTTTGGGGTGAAACTGTTATAACTGTTGTTTACCTTATTAACAGTCTCCCTCAGTTCCTTTGGATTTTGACCTTCCAGAGAGGATATGGACAGGTAAAAATATTTCTTATTCTCATTTGAAAGTGTTTGAGTGCAATGCTTTTGTACGTGTACCAAAGGAATAGCGTTCAAAGCTGAATGAAAAGGCAGTATGTTGCATTTTTCTTGGTATGGTGGAGCTGAGTTTGGCTACAAGTTATGGAATCCAGAAAAGAGAAAAATTATCAAAAGTAGGGATGTGGTGTTTCATGAAGACCAGTTCTTTTGAGATATTGAAAAGATTGAAAAATCTAACGAAGTTGTTGATGGAGTGGTTAATCTCACACTGACTCCTTCTCCAGTGTGAACTACAGGTGGAGAAGGTGGACAAAACGATCCAGAGGCGCAAGGGTTGCCAAATGAACAGGGTGTTGAGCAGGGGGAGCAGTCTCCTCAGTCAGAAACCACAGAACCTCAGGCTAGGAGGTCTACTCAAGAGCGTCAACCATTAATAAGATATCCTGCAACAGATTATATTTTATTTACAGATGAGGGGGAGCCAAAGAGCTACTCATAAGCAAAAACTCATATAGATGAAGATGAGTGGATAAAGCCTATGCAGAATGAGATGAGTTCTTTGAAAAAGAACAATATTTATGAGCTGGTGGAACTTCCAAAAGGCAGGAAGGTTTTGAAGAACAAATAGGTGTTCAAGCTGAAGAGAAATGACAGTGAAAAACTGATAAAGCACAAAGCACGTAAAGGTTTTGCATAGATGAATGGTATTGACTTAGATGAAATCTTCTCTCCAATTGTGAATATGACTTCTATCAAAGTTGTCTTGGGTCTAGTCGCCAGTATGGACCTTGAACTTAAATAGATGGATGTGAAGACTGTATTTTTTCACGGTGGTTTGAAAGAAGAGATCTACATGACTCAACCGGAGGGGTTTGAAATAGAAGGAAAAGAACAGTTGGTTTGCAAGTTGAAAAAGAGTCTCTACAGGCTGAAACAAGGGCCGAGGCAATGGTATAAGAAGTTTGATTCATTCATGATGAGTAACGGGTATCGGAGGACAGCTGCTGATCACTGTGTTTATATTTGTAAGTTTGGTAATGGTAAATTTATCATCCTTTTTTTATATGTAGATGATATGTTGATAGTTGGACAGGAAAGTAAGATGATTGGTAGGTTGAAAAGGGACATGTCAAAGATTTTTGACATGAAAGGCTTGGATCCCGCACGAGAGATATTGGGAATGCAAAAACATCGTGACTTGAATGCCAATAAGTTGTAGTTGTCACAGGAGAAATATGTAGAGCGGGTGCTAGCGAGATTCAACATGATAGATGCTAAACCAGTTAGGTTGCCTTTAACCAGTCGCTTTAAGCTCAGTAAGAGATTATGTCCTACTACAGATGAAGAAAAGGAACAAATGATGTTTGTTCCATACTCCTCAGCAGTTGGGAGTCTTATGTATGTCATGGTGAATACACGGCCAGACATTACTCATGCAATGGGTTTAGTGAGTAGATTTCTCTCTAACACTGGAAAATAGCATTGGGAAACAGTGAAGTGGATCTTCAGATACTTGAGACGTACATCAAATTTGTGCTTGTGTTTCAGAAGCTTAAAACCAGTACTTGAAGACTTTACATATGATGCTAATTTTGCAAGTGATCTTGATCTTCAGTTGTCTACTTCTTGATACTTATTTACTTTTGCAGGGGGGGCTATTTCCTGACAGTCTAAGTTGCAGAAGTGTACAGGATTGTCTACAACCGAAGCAGAATACATATCTACTAATGAAGCAGGGAAGGAGATGATTTGGTTGAGGAGAAAACTAAGTTTGAAGCAAAAAGAGTATGTAGTCTACTGTGATAGTCAGAGTGCTATGGATCTCTGCAAGAACACTACATACCATACTCGCACGAAGCACGTCGATGTGAGATACCATTAGATTCGTGAGGTCATCGAAAAGAATCTCATGAAGCTGAAAAATATTCACACTGATAAGAATCCCTCGGACATGATGACTGAGGTCGTGTCTAAGGGAAAGGTGGAGCCGTGTTCAGAGTTAGCAAAGACTGGACTCCTAATAAGATGGTTCAGATGTGTCTTCCCCACGGTCTGGAGGGGGATATTGTTGGCCTAGTAGGTCCAGACCAAGTGGATTCAGGATTATGGGTATTTTGATAATTATACCAAGACTTTCTTATTGACTAAGATAGGATTTCTTAGGGGATAAGAAAAAGAGCGATATATTCATGTGTTACCCATGAGATGTACTGCATATCCGCCGAATCATGTAATTTTCTTGTGTGATTGCTTGTTCTTATGTGGTTGATTGCTCGTTCGATCGCATTCATTCACATTTCCGCAGACACATGCAAAACTATTTGGACATTTAATGTAACATTTAAATATGATTGAGACAATCATTTTACAGCTTCAACATTGAACTTAGATAGTCATTTGAGAGGTGAGAAAAAAAAAATACCTATAAAAGCTTTGCAACCCGCATCTTATTTGCAAACATGTATGCACATTGTGTAACCACCAAATCTTTCTTGTGTTGAATTTATATATGCCCTTCTTCATTTGCATAACACCCTATTTATCTTTTCAGTTGGTAAATTGATAACCTGATATCCTGCCCCATGTTGGAGTTTAACAAGCCAAAACAAAAACCCTCAAGACCCTTCTACCATTTTCTGAACATTGGCAGGCCAACAACGATGTTTTAAGACTTAAGGTTCTGTTAGTAAAATATGGATTTCGGATGCCACTTCAATTCTTTTTTCCAATGGAAAGGAAAAAAGAGAATTCCAGTCAATTGTAACAAACTAAAGCAGAACTGCAGCAAAATTTCTTTACACCTCTGTAATTTCTTGCAGTGCCCTTCAAATGACACATGCCGTGCAAAGAATACAAGAAAACAAAAGGAGTGTAATTGCTTGTCTTACAACTGTGATCAACCTCACAATGGACCCAACTTCTAATTGATTCACACTTTCAATAAGGTTAGGTCATTAAGCCTATTTTTCATCAGATCAAGATTCTTCTAATATAAATCTCACTCAAAGAGGGCATTTCGTAATATTGCATACAAAACCAATGGAATGCACACGTAGTAGTCTATACAGAACTATAAGAACAATTTATAAAAGTGAATCCCAAACAGAACCCATGAAGTATTTGTCCCGACCAGCACAATCTAGGCGGTACAAATCATCATGGTGAGAAATGGTCATGATCTAGAACAACCCATGTAAAGAACATTAAGAAAGAAATCTAGCAAAATTTTCAATTAAAAGAAAACAGAAAACAAAAAGAAGTCACAGGTCCTCTAAAAACAGGAAATGAAATGAAAACTAGAACAAGAAGCTTTCGCCTATAAATCCGAAGATTTTTTGGCCTTGGTATGTTTCTTTCTTCCTTTGGGTGTTCTTTCCTGCTCCTTGTCCTTGCCCTTCTCCAATCTGCTACTACTCCGAGTACGAGATGCTACCGTCTCCATTACAATCTTTCCTTTCTTCTTGGACACGACATCTTCACTTTCTCTTTTAGGCTTCACAGGCTCTTCCCGTGGGAGAGAAGACCCCACCTTATTAAACTCATCAATGAGCTTCCTCGCCCGCTTGCGTTGAACAGGAGCAACATAGATCTCTTCCTCTTCCTCCTCTTCTTCTGGGTCATCACGAAGAACTGCAAACTTCTGGGGTGGGGGGGGATTCTGTTGATTAAGCTGAATGATGATTCTGTTATTGATATTGCTGCTGCTGCTGCTCGCGTTTTCTTCGCGTTGGGCTCTGAGTTTGTTGATGTTGCCTTCGATCTTTCCCTGGAGCCTGTGGCGCTGGAAGCTGAGACCGCCCATGGACCAATGGGCGTCAGTGGCCCAAAAGAGGAAGGGCTCGAGAACGAGCAATGGAGGGTCGACCCTCTCCTCGTTGAACTTTACATCTGTGTAGTATCGAGGGCGAGGTAGGCTTCTTCCATAGAACTTTCCAGGCCCCAAAGCAACCACCATCTCCTCTTCTCCTCTCTGCTTCAAATTAACAAAGCCAAAAGGGGTCGATTTGAAATCAAGTGTTGGTCAAATTCGAATAAGGGGAAAGCTGAGGAAGAAGAAGAAAAAACAGAGCTATGGTTTTCCTACCAGAGTCCTCGGTTTTATGAGCGACTCGAGGGAGGGGCGGGCAACAAAAGGCGCGAAATCCCTGAGAATTGGCGGGATCATTTGGCGCCATGATTTTGGCGGTAGTTCTGTTTAACTTTAACCTCTTTTAGTTCTTCGCATGCGTAGTAGGGCTGTAGGGCCCACCTGAAATGATTCCGGTCAGTTCATTCATACACTGCTTGTGACATTATATTACATGTGCCTACGATTTTTTTAGGATAATAAATGTGCACCATGCGTAGCGTAACCATAGGACCTAAAATCAAGAGCTGAAATTATTTAATAGGCCTGATTTATTTTTGGTGGACTTTTACATTAATTTACTTGATTGTCAAACATTTAGATGGGCCCTACATGAAATGTGACGTGGCATGTAAACCAGAGCCTTTTTGTTAGTGGTAATAATCAATCAATTTGACATGGCTACTGGCTATACGTTCTGATTATTGTTGAACAAACCACTCAGGCAGTTGTGCTTGTGCCAGCTTTACAAAGACTAATTTTTCTTTTGAAAGAAGAGCTTTCCTAGCACTGGACAAGTGGTATGATATTAGAAACAGTATGTCCCACCATAGATAGAGAAGAGTCTTGAACCTCAGTCGCAGCTATTTCGCAACACTTAGGGAATTCCATTGTGGGGCCATCTTGAGATCATCCGGACAGTTCGATATGAATATCATCCCCTCCACGGGTATATCCTCAAGTTTCAGATCAACAGAAGTTGGTCTCACTGTCCAATTGAACACTAACGAAGATGTAACAAGGCGCTATGTGACATTTATGCTGATGTGGTTTAAATCACATTTCTATCATGGTACTCAATCAAATGGTGGGACCCACTCCTTAAGAGTGGAAACTTGATAACATATGGTTGGAGGAGATGAGATTCATCTTGAATGGTCTGGATGACCACTATGTGGGCTCCATAATGGAGTTCCAAAAAAGCATTATACGATTACCTATAATAGCTTTGACTGACTATCCGATGGATGCAGTTCCAAGGTAGGGCTTTCCTCTTGTGGAACCATCCCCACTGAACTTGGCATTAATTGGAAAAGTGATACAATGGACGCACTGTTGGAAGTAGGTGGGTCTCGTGAATAGATTTACAAAACTTTTGACCCACTTGACTCGGGGATCAAGTATCCATAAGGCCAAAAACCCAATTCAGGATGTAAAACCCTCAATCTCATGATCATGTACAGTAAGTAAAACTATCTAAAAGATAGAACAGAAGCGAACAAGCATCCATAAAAATCTACAACATACAAGGAAGTAGATTATACCTTTGGAGCTCGGTTGTGCTCTAATAGAGAAGTTAATGACTTTTGTTGATGTAAAACTTTTCTACAAACTAAGATCAGAATCTCCAACACCTCTTAGCCTTCCATGCTATGACCCGAATTAGATCTCTTTTCTCAAGAAGATTGGTGGAATCTTCAAGAGAAAACCCAACTCGAAACTCTAAGGAACTAGAAGAGGAAGAGAGGAGAAAGCAGTGCAACATTTACACAAAAGAAGCTGGACGTTTTTTACTCCAATTAGATGGACGTCCATGAGGGGTGGATTCCCTTTTATAATCTCTCAGGTCTCCTCTTTTTTTAATTGAAATAGAAGTCTTACTTCCACAACAATTAGGAAGTATACTATTACCACTATTAGAAGTCATACTTCAAATAGAAATAGTAACTTTCTAATTCCTTCCTTTTAGAGTTCAAGTAGGATTAGTATCTTTCTAATAACTTGGGCTAGCGTGGAGACCACTAGGGATTCCATAGAAAGCTGGCTCCAACTGGGACACGCGACCCATCTCATGTGCAATCCGGGCCCGCAGTTAATTGCAAATAATACCACTATATAAATGCAATTGCACTCCAGTCTTAGGAATAAATTACAATGAAGACCCTAAACTTTCCAATTACCACAAGTAGGCCCCTCTATCAATATCCATAGATCAATTGGAATAAATCTGTCTCTTCCAATCTTAGTTCCACATCTTATTATCCTTGAGCCCCAATTAATCACTATGATCATCAGTACCATCCAATTAACTCTTAATCGAGATGGGTGCGCTCCTACTAATGACAAATCCATTAATTGGCACAAGGGGATAATAGAGATAGATTCCATCTTGATCATTCAATATTCCCACAATTCTACTACCACATACCCAAGACACCGAAGTGTTGACCTACAGTTGGTCTTACTCATTGGTGACTCAAAGCAAATGAATAGATAGAAACTTGAGTTCATCAATGTCTCAAAATTGAGAGCCTATTGCTAGGGAATTATGAGAGCATACCTTATTATTGAGACGGAATTCCATAAGGTGCTTCTCATGATCCTTCAATACTCCAATGTACCAGCACATTGATCCAGAATCTTCCATTCTGAAGATCGAGACAAATCACACTATCTCATAGTGATCAAAGTGCTGCAACCTTATCAGATGAGATGCCCAGTCTCATCACTGGTTGTGAAGATATTTTAAGTATAAGATTTGTGACATATATCTCCCGTGTGTGGATCTCATCCATACACATATATCACATCTAATATACTAATAGGACTCGATTCAACTCATAAACCATTATGTCATATGTATTGGTCATGTGCATAAAGTAATAAAATAACATTCATCTCATGAAAGTAAAACATGATTTTATTGATAAATAAAGAAATTAATCAATTTATCACATCAACTGATGGATTGAATCCATACAATCTAACACGCACCTCAAAGTGTATTTGCTTCGTTTTGATCTCTCTGCTAGATTGATCATATTTGGTCCACATGGTGTTAAATTTTTATTTCTCATGCAAGGTGGGAATTTTATATGATGTAATGGTCTATACTGTAATCCTACATATAACCCACTTTTCCAATGCCTCTATTTTAAGATTTTATATTTAAGAGTTAAGGCCCATCTTTAATCGATCCTTTGCATTCACACAGCGGCCACTCTTGCATAGACAACGATCCAAATTTTACATTGTCCCAAACATTATTCAATACCATATTTTATCGTAATAAAATCATGACATAGCCTTTGATGACTTTAAATAAATGGTTGTGATCATCCGATATCTCAAGTTCCCCTCATCTAGACCTCTTCCTTCAGTGTGTTAAAATTAATTCGATTATGAGTTGACTCAAACTCGGCCATGAACCATTGCTCATACTTGTTCAATTCTGAGTTGACTCAAACTTGTTTCTTTTTTAAACAAATGCTTCTGATCATTTGATCGGCCAATATCATTGACCCAATGCTGCTCCTGTTGGATCATCTATTAGATTCCTTCCATGACTTTGTATATCTTGGCCTGCCCACCGTCAAACAGATATCATCCCATCAATGGTATGGATCAATCCACAAGAGGCCCTAAGTAGGAGATTGGTGGGCTTTCATGACTACCACATGTATCAACAGTCTATATCCATTCAAAAAGTCTATTTGGACAAACTCTATGGATAGAATTTGGGACAGACTGTCCACGTGGCGCAACGTGATTGGGCTCTTTCAAAAAGTTGAATGCATTGTCCCAATCACATTGCGCCACGTTGACAGTTTGTCCCAAATTCTATCCATGAGTTTGTCCATATAGACAAACTGATATCCATTTAGTCCAGGATCTCCGGAGAGAAGAGGCAAAGAATCTCATGATCGTATGCACCTAGCTATTAATGACATTGGTGTATAAAGCATTCACTTTAACTGGAAGATGAATATATATATCCATGTCAGATGCATTGAACATCCTCCAGTAGACTGATGATGATGAATCTAGGGTATCTCCAACCCAACCTAATCCAAGAGCCTTTGGCCCAGAGCCCACATTCAATTATGGACAGCGAAAACTAATCCCTAAGGACACATGAAAACCCTCCTATCCGAGGTGGCCAACAAAGATAGGTGTCAAACACAAGTCCTCTCCGCTTCCTGAGTCGCAAAGTCCAGAGCCAACTAAGCTACCACTCATTTAGTCTAATTTTTAGGCTTTAAGGACACAACAGGCGTAGAAGTTGGGAATGGACCCAGCCTACAAGCGTTTTTTTTTGGTAAATATGTCAAGCCAAGCAAATACTATAAGTATAGAGGCTCAAGCAATTGAGCGACATAAATCCAGGGCCCAGAACACTGGCCTAGAAAGACTCAATGTTGGGCAAACTAACCCAACCCATGAACACAAATAACCTATTTCTAGGGTTGTCAATCTGGCCCTTTGAGAGGGGGCCCGGCCAGGCCTGCAAAAGCTCTCAAAGCGAGGGGTTTTTTTTTTGTCCTAAAGCCCGAGGGTAGGGTAGGGCCCAATTTTGAAAAGCCCGCAACCTTGAGGGCCGAGCTAGGGGTTGACTTAGCTAGCCCGAGGGGGCCCGGCCCGGCCCTTTGTCTATTAATATATAAAACAAATAATATGTATAATATAGAATATATATATATATATATGAGAATATTCATGTGCATCCATCCCTCACCATTGTGGTGAGGGACACCCACACTTCTCTTTTATACTTGAAACTTCCCAAAAAGGGGGTGTCCTTCACCACAATGGTGAGGAATGGATGCACTTGAATATCCCCCATGTATATAGAGAGATTTTAAAATATATATATAAAGAACTCTAATAAGCAATTAATGATAGAGACTTAATAATTTGTTAAACAATAATAACCAAGGCTTAGAAAGAGTTTTAATGGATATCCCCATAGATCAAAATATTGCCACCTATATTTAATCATATGTTATCATTTGAATGATATATTTGATTCTATGTTTGCCCAATACGGACATATTCTTCAATGAAAAGGGAATTCAAGTTTTCATTCATCATATTGATTTTCACCAATGTGAACTACTGAAGGTTGAGAGTTTAGATACATGATCATTAACATTATCATTAAGTGAGGTTGAGTTTCAACCACTAACTATTAATCAATGCCAATTTCTTTCTATACCCTTACTTTTATAACTATTGTTGTTTCATTCATGTGGACTCCACATCCAGAGTTAAAAGTTTGTGACTCATGAATTAAATCATCTTTGTCATTCATCTTCGGTATTCAAAGTTTAATTGTTTTGTTATAAAAATCCAGGGGTGATTTTTAGAAGAATTACAAGTTAGGGTTAATGCTAACTCAAGAGTGGTCTAATGTTTATTTTAACCACATATACAAATAATTTATTTGGAATAAGTCTAATGCCTATTTGAAGTAAATCTAATTGAATCAGACACGACTTACCAAACATGTTCTCATGGTTCACATTATTGCTTTATAAAAATATATAGAACATGAACTAGTAAACAAGGCAACAATTAGCAAAATTTCAACTGCGACAATCTTAATAATAGCCTGAAAACAAACAAAACCGAGCACATTATTTAAACTATGTAACTCCTGCTAGTGTGTTAAGATATTTAAAAGTGTATTTCCTAGTTTCACATCACAATACTATCACATTACCTTATTTCATTTAATCCTAACTAATATCTTTATAAATGATCAAGTAACTTTTTTTGTGCATTCTTTTATAAGTGTTACAAAAAGATTGACTTTTACATTGCCCCTCAAATAAAGGTAGGTTACCATTATGGTATAGAAGAATAATTATATATTATAATATTAAAAAAATAATCATTTTTTTCAGCACTGGCCCGACCCTAGCTTGGCCTTGACCCTTGAGGATAGGATAAGGGCTTCGATAATGTAGGCCCGCCATGGGCTCCAAGGGCTTTGACTTGACCTAAGCCCGGCCCGCATATATAAGGGTAGGATAAGGGCTTACCCCGGCCCGGCCTGGGCCCGGCCCTTTGACAGCCCTACCTATTTCATCTCATTTGGAGCTACATAGGTGAGTTCAACTAATAAACTCCCCCTTTTTAAGTAGGTCTATGCTTATGGTCACAACACAATCAAGCATGTTCTGTCATTTCATTTCAAGTCAATCCTGTCATGATCAAGGTTACCTAGATCACTACACTCTCCACTTTTTGAAAATCAATGATAGGGAAGTGGATGTTTTTAAAAAAGAATCCTCTAAACATTTTTAAATTAATGAAATTGTCATTGTTTGCTTCAAACTAATAAAACTATATGAACTAATTGATCTGACTATAGTACGATTCTTTAAACTTGCATCATTGAAATATCATTGCAGAATCAGCCAGCAGGAGTGTCATACCGGTCCGACGTGGATACGTTGGGCATGTACAGGAATCAAAATATCATATAGGCTATATACCACTCCGCCTCTATGATGCACAGGTACGGCAAGGACATGCCATAAACACGAAAGGGACACAGATTTTACACATAAAAAGTGAAATATCAGATACGATACAACACGATACGTTGTCCATTTTGAAGTATCCGTGCATTATAGCTCCACGTTATTCCTTAATAGTCTTCCACCAGTAGGTTTACTCCATGTACCCACTACTAATCCTAGTTATTTTTTTGTAACTCCACACATCCATCAAAGCATATATGCACGGTCCATTTCTATTGTGCATCACATCTCTATTCAATTCCCATATTCCCTGGAAGGAGCTAGAAATCAAAGCATGCAGGTGCTGACCAGTGACCACCATGAAGTCTCCTGTGGAGGTAATCCTTTAGCCAGACCAGGCCAGTACATGAGCTGGGACGGTTTGCATTTCAGTCGACACTTCAGCCAACGGTTAGTACTACCAGAGATGATGAAAGGAAGACCCCACCTGAACACTGCACCTTTTTCTATCTTTTGGTGACAAAATCACTCCAATCAATTAATGTATTATGTTCTTATATTAAGCAATGCCTTATTAACAGCAAGAGACCCGGTCCTTAATTAATCGATTCGAGCACAATGACGTGGATATGATTTGTTTTTATCATTATTCTATGATCACTTTACCAAAAAGTAAAAGTAAGGATAAATGCAGCAATAAACATGTGTACATAAAAATTATAAAGAAATAGGAGTAATTGATGCAGCAACAATACCACATTATTACAACAAAACTCGTGGGCCACATGTGGGACCCATGAAATTCTAATTTCAATTGTTATTATTTTATTTTTAGCAAGAGTATAATTAGGATTAGTTTCTAATTTATTATTGTATTTCCTAGTTTGATTAGGATTGTTATTTGGGTAAGTATTTTATTATAAATAGAGCCTTGTAGAGATCAATGATCTCAGATTAGAGAATTGAATTAAGGTTTACCGTTGAAGACTGTTTCTTCCTTGTGTGATTGTTCGCTGGGAACCCTAATGGTGCTCTGGCACTAGCGATCGTATCAACAATTGCATTAATTGGTATCAAAGACGAACGATCCCCGATCAATCAGTGTTGGTTACCCCTATCCATCCATCCCAGCGACTCCCGCCTAAAATCCACACACCAAATCGACTTCTCTAATCCACCAAATCGAACCCAACAGCCCAACCAGTAACCCTAAACCCATCCCGCGCGCCCCTGCCGATCCCAAACCCCTAGCCGAAACATAGTTGATACTCCCCACATAAGCTCTCAAATTGATTTTGTCTTTATAGATCACCAACGGCAATCGGGAGATCATGAACAACTAATCAGATATTGTGATTTGATGGTGCAGATTCTACAAGTAACTCATCCAACGGTTCGATTGCATATCAACACAAATTTCGCCCATCAAAAGCAGTTTTACATGGAGCTCTACACGAAAGTTGTAGATCAACCGATGAATCAGAAGTTCGTTATATTGATCTTTGATCCAGGTGGACATTTTCCGAACTCGAGGTCGAATTCTTTTTCAAGTGGGGGAAAATGATGTAGCATAGACCTCATGGCCACATGTGTAGGACCCACTTAGATTAAGGATATTTTATTAACTAATTATGTCATTAGTTTCTGATTTTATTTAAAGAATTCTATTTAGGATTAGATTTCTAATTTATTTAGTTTCATTAGGTTTCTTAGGGTTTAAGTCTTCTTTTACTATTTATAAGGCATTGTACAAGATTATTTTGAGAGAGTTGATTAATGAAATTGGGTTTTCCTATTGAGGTGCGTCCTCATTTATTGTCTCTTCGAAGATTGATTCTATCTTCGACACGTGCTTCGGCACCCATCGTGCTTTTAGCACTTCCCACACAAGCCCTAACCCTAGGGCCTACATCAATGGTTTTCCAAAAAAAAAATTTGCAATTATGGGGCCAGCCAGCGTCAGATTTCAGATCCGTTTTCACCACAGTGATCGTGGAGAGCAGATCTACAATTAAGGTCAGTCTATTTTCAAGCCAATATGAAATTCCATAACAGTAAGTTCTACAATGCACTTCAAGGAGTCAGGTATGCTTGTCAATATGGATTATGGTATGCTATCAATAAAAATCATTTCAAACAATTTCTTGATTTGAAACAAGAAGAATTGTCCGTTCTTGAATATTCTGACCAATTTTCAAGGCTCCAAGATGCATGTGGAATGGAGGATGATGAAGAACAAGATTTCATTAGTTTTGTAAGAGGCTTAAGACCGGACATAGTGGAGAGAATAACTGACTGCAAGACCATCCACGAGGTATTTTGGGAAGCAATTCGTGTGGAGTGGATGCTTAAAATGTCTCATATAGAGGAAATTACTCCTCAAAAAGAAAAGTTGTCTCACTTAATAGACACTGTTGAAGAACCAGTGCCAACGAATATACAGACCGATCCGCCAGCACTAAACACAGATGATTCCACATCCATAGTTGGCCTTGAAATTTCCTCTATGAGTACTAATAATCCCGACGTGTACATACCAAGTGATGAAGAGCACGTTCTAGATATTCCCCACATTAATTCTCCTATTGATTTTGTCTTTATGAATCAACAATGTCAACTAAGAGATGACCAGCGGATAGTCAGAGATTATGACTTGATAGTGCATGTTCTACAAGTAAGGCATCCACCGGTTCAATTGCATATCAAGGCTCCAAGATGCATGTGGAATGGAGGATGATGAAGAATATGATTTCATAGTTTTGTAAGAGGCTTAAGACCGGACATAGTGGAGAGAATGACTAACTGCAAGACCATCCACGAGGTATTTTGGGAAGCAATTCGTGTGGAGCGGATGCTTAAAATGTCTCATATAGTGGAAGTTACTCCTAAAAAAGAAAAGGCGTCTCACATAATAGACACTGTTGAGGAACCAGTGCCAACGAATATACTGACCGATCTGCCAGCACTAAACACAGAAGATTCCACATCCATAGTTGGCCTTGAAATTTCTTCTATGAATACTAATGATCCCGACGTGTATATACCAAGTGATGAAGAGCACGTTCTTGATATTCCCCACATTAATTCTCCTATTGATTTTGTCTTTGGGAATCAACAATGTCAACTGAGAGATGACCAATGGATAGTCAGATATTATAACTTGATAGTGCATGTTCTACAAGGCATCCACCAGTTCAATTACATATCAACATAAAATTCAGCCCTCAAAAGCAATTATACATGAAACTATATATGGAAGCTGCAGATGGACCACTAAATCGCACATTCATCATATTAATCTTTGATCCAGGTGGATATGGAAGCTGCAGATGGACCACTAAATCGCACATTCATCATATTAATCTTTGATCCAGGTGGACATTTTTCAAACTCGAGGTCAAATTCTTTTCAAGTGGGGGAGAATGATACATCGCAAACCTCATGGCCACATGTGTAGGGCCCACATAGATTTAGGATATTTATTAACTAATTATGTCATTAGTTTCTGATTTTATTTAGATTTCCAATTTATTTAGTTTCATAGCTTAATTAGGTTTCTTAAGGCTTAAGTCTTCTTTTACTATTTATATGACATTGTACAAGATTATTTTTAGAGTTGATTAATGAAATTGGATTTTCCCATTGAAATACGTCCTCGTTTATTCTCTTCGAAGATTGATTATGTCTTCGACACATGCTTTGGCACCCATCGTGCTTTTAGCACTTCCCACGCAAGCCCTAACCCTAGGGCCTACATCAATCAATGCAACGTAGACCTCATGGCCACATGTGTAGGGCCCACATAGATTTAGGATATTTTATTAACTAATTATATGCCATTAGTTTTTTATTTTATTTAAATTTCCAATTTATTTAGTTTCCTAGTTTAATTAGGTTTCTTAGGGCTTAGGTCTTCTTTTACTATTTACATGGTGTTGTATAAGATTATTTTGAGAGTTGATTAATGAAATTGGGTTTTCCAATTGAGGTGTGTCCTCATTTATTGTCTCTTCAGAGATTGATTGTATCTTCGTGCTTCGGCACCCATCGTGCTTTTAGTACTTACCACGCAAGCCCTAACCCTAGGACCTGCATCAATTGGTATCAGAGCCGAACAATCTCCAATCGTCGGCGTGATTAACCATATCTATCTTTCCATTCATCATCCCACCACCATCATCGTTCCCCTTTCCCACAACCTAACCCATCATCGTGCTTTTAGCACTTACCACGCAAGCCCTAACCCTAGGGCATGCATCAATTGGTATCAGAGCGGAACAATCTCTGATCGTCGGCGTGATTAACCATATCTATCTTTCCGTTCATCATCCCACGCCATCATCGCTCCCCTTTCCTAGCCCTTCATCAGTCCCCTTTACATACCCTCACCCCAGACAACGTAACCCCTCTCCCAGACAGCCGAAGCCCATTCACAGCACCCCTTCCCCTGAAAAACAAAACCCAGCAAAAACCATCTCCCCAATCTCCCTGTATCCAAACCAGAGAAAAAAGAAAACAGAAAAGAAAAATGAAAAATGAAAAGAAAAGAAAAAAAAGGGATCACTTGCTAGGCTCAACTCATCTATGGGCCTGAATTAGCTCGGCCTAATTTCCGGTTCAGCTCAGGTAAGTTCAGGTCAGGTTCGGGTTACGTTGGACCAACCCAACCCGAGTGCCAAAAGGGCCATCCCCGGTGACATCCGATAAATAGCAGATTTGAGACCAACGGTTGAGACCTCTTCTTACGATATCCGGCTCATCTACTGTAAGATTTCAAATCCGTTTTCATGAACGTGATTGCTAAAAACAGATCTACACATCAGGTCAGTCACAAATTTTAAATTTGCATTCAACAAATAGGCCTCCCAAGAAGCATGTAGAAGTTGAGTCTTCTTTCAATAATGATGATGATTTGCTGGGAACTGTTGCGGAATTATCAATGACTGTTAATCAACTCTCTACAACGATGATTCAAATGCAAGCTCAAATGCAATAGACTCTTGAAAGGATAAAAACCCGATTAACCAATATGGAAGCTAATCGGTGTGAGGAAAATAATTGCGATGATGGAAGACATATTCGGAATCAAAGAGATCCACATGCAGTAAATGTTGATCGAGATTAGGGTATTAAACTTGTGATTTCCGAATATGATGGGAAATTAAAGCCAAATGAATTCATAGATTGGTTAGTGTCAGTCGAAAATATTTTTTCACATAAACCAATGACGGATAGTCATAAGATTATATTAGTGGCAACTCAATTTCGTAATTATGCTGCGATATGGTGGGTCGAGTTGCAAAGGAAGAGAAGAAACCAACGGATTGACCACGTTGACACATGGACTGAGATAAAAAAAATCTGTTGAAGTAAAAAAAAATTCCTGTCAATTACTTCAGAGTTCTGCGTTCAAGTTTTCAATATTTGAAACAAGGATCGAAGACAGTTGTTAAGTATTCTAATGAGTTTATGACCATGCAGGCTCATTGTGGCTTGAATGAAGATGATGATGTATTAGTTGACACATACTTTAATGGGCTTACACTTGACCATGGATGTATGACAAGAATGACACTAATGGCATGCGTGACAACACATACACATTCATGTATGGTGAAAAGCAAGTCACACTCTGTTCTATGAAACCGGCACCACTAAAGAAAGGGTCAAGTTCTCGTCTTGCCAAGGATGCGCTTTAAGTGCACACTATCTACAAAAGCAACATCCAGAAGAAGAGCCGAATTCGAGATCGAACTCTTTTCCAACCTAGAGAGAATGATATACCACATCATTACAACAAGACTCATGGGCCACATGTGGGACCCATGAAATTCTAAAGTCAATTGTTATTATTTTATTTTTAGCAAGAGTATAATTAGGATTAGTTTCTAATTTATTATTGTTTCCTAGCTTGATTAGGACAGTTTTTAGGATAAGTATTTTATTATAGGGATTTTTACCAAAAAAGTGTCCCTATACTCATATACGGCGGATTTAATTATAAATACGTTCGGGGATTTTACTAAAAAAGTGTCCATAAACTGTTATACAGCTGATATAATCAGAAATACATATAAATGCCCAAATGGGTGTTCGTACATGTTATATGGACGATTTTGCCCTTACATAGATCGAACGACGTCATCCAGCAACCTTCATTTCCACTCCCAAAAAGCTTCTCCCGCCAGAGCTCGTCCATCACTTCTGGCGCCTATTTCTCTCTTTCTTCTTCTCCCTATTACTCTCTTTCTCCCTCTCCCCCTTTGCATGCGTTCTCCGCTCCTCCTCTTTCCTTCCCTGTCGCATCCTCTCTCCTCCCATCGGCTCCCTGCTCTCTCTTTCTCCCTTCTTCTCTGCCCTCGCCCTTCACCGTCAGAAATCTGCAACGAATGGCCAGGAATCAAAGGACAGCACCATGATATGAATAAATGGAGGGGAAAGCTGATGCATTGCTGATGATCCTTCAATAGTTCGAAATTGTACGTTCAGGTTTTATAATCTAACCCTTTTTATGTCATCTCCTGTTATTTTATCCAGCACCCCATCTCTATCTCTTCCCACTATGCTGTTTGTTAGTGGAGAAAAATAGAAGTTGCTGCACAGACACTGAAAGTCAAGTACATGCATGCACATTCAGCTAATCTTGTGGGAGCTAAGTGGGTTTCTTTTCTGTTTTTTCTCTCTAGTGTTTGGCAGCCCGTGTTGCCCTCTCGTTGGCGGAGTTGATGGAGAAAATCTTGTATATGAAAGAGGTTTTTTCTAGCCAATAAAGGTGAGAACCTGCATAACATAACCATTTTAGGTTTTTCAAGAAATTTGGGCTGTTGAGTTCTGTCAGTCTCATTTTCTTGCTCATTGCATGTTTGGCTCTCAGCCGATCTCTGTGGTTGAGACTTATTTTGTATTATGGCCATTCTTACTGGTTTCATTTGTTGAAATTAAATAAAAAGCTTGATAACTATAGTTTGCAAAACTATATTGAGCAAGCCCCTATAGCCTTTTTAGGATGTTTCAGTAATGTTGCCGCACCTTGCACCTTGCAGGGGAAACAAATCATATAGTTAATGTTGCAATCTTTATGCCTCAAACATCAAACATATTCTGCCCATGTAGATGCAACTTATATACACGGTACCTATTTTAGCCTAAGTCCCAGTTAAGTAGTCAAGCCGCATTCAATTCGTCCGATGGCAATTCTTTTAAGATAGATGAGTAGCCCTTAAAATTCATTTTTAAGGTGTTTAATGAAAGTGAATTCCTATGTTTTCTCTTCGTTACTTGAGATATGCATCAACAACCATAAGTAACTGCATTGAGACGGGTTATTGGATTTGGCCTTGTGGTCTACCCTATAAGCTCTCATCTTAACTATGATATAGATACTCAAACTAACACCAGTACCCAGAGCTTTGTATATTCAGTTTGGACAAGAAGACTTTGAGGGACGTAGATTGCTATCTTCAATGACTTGGAAGTGGTAAAAAGCCGACAATTTTATTTATCCATCGAGCTTTAGATATTTGACTGCAGAATGAATACTGTTTTAAGTTCCCCCTATGGGATCATTTACTATCCCTTATTGGCTCCTTCCCTAATCCAACTATTTCGACTTGCCCACCTTCTTTCCCATCGCCATCAATGCCTTTTCAATCACAAAGTAATAATTTTGGTCATCTACAAGTAATCTCGATCTTTTGTTACACATAATCCAGCAACTTCTTTTTTGGGTACATTATCACTTGTAGATGAACAGATAAAATGAACAACTTACGTTCCACCCACATTTGATTTTGATCAGTGAATTACCAATGGCACTTATTTCCTATTTGATACTATGAGATTCCAAGGTTTTGGGGTAACATCTGAGCTACAGAACGATTACTATATAGCAAGTCATCAAACGGTATTTTGGAACATACCAATAAATAATGACTGACGATCCTATTGCCCTACAAATGAAGTTGGAATCAACATTCAGGTTATAGTTCTTAAGTCTTTTCCAATGTGTATGAGCTCATTACACATTCATTATCATTTTGTTGCAGTGTGCAAAAAATTGGTGAAGAAACTATAAATAACTGAAACGATGTCGTTATCAAAAAGTACTTTCTCCTTGACTTTTATGATCTCAATATAAAGTAACAATCATTTATCTTATATGGGCACAGAATCAATTGAGGAAGTAAAAATTATAGTTACGATATCGTTATCAAAGAATTATTTCCTTCACGCTTCTATGGAGGCAGATAATACGTTGAAGGTGAGATTTGGCTGTTGGGTGGATTAGACACTGATTATTTTTTCTTTAATGAACTGATGAGTAGAGTCAGTGAAAATGATATCTAATCATTTAGTATTTTGTTAGATGCTTATTGAACGATGATATATGCATGTAACAACATTTTTAGTACATTTAGTGATAAGGATAAGAAAGACAGCAGTTCAGAATACTATATTATTAGAGATATCAGGATGGTTTAGCGGTAAGGTTAAGAAACCTATTGCACTCTTCTGGTTATTAATATTTGAGAATGACATCTCATAATATGATAAGAAAGATAGAAGCAAAGAACAATTAGATATTGCACTCGTTATGTTTATGGATTTTGTCCTTGTGTTCTAATATATAAGCTCTCGTCCATAAGGTTGATACAGAATTGGATCCTCGATCAAAATCAAATTGTTGTAGATTTGTATATCCTTTACCTTTGTATAGGAATACTTTATATATGCATATTTACTCATCCAATGAATGACAGGCTATAACAAAACTGTGATAATATTTTGGATCGACCCTACCAGTAATCTATCTTTATAGATTTGGTTGTCGAACCAATGGTTTTTAGTCCCCCCACCACCCCTCCCAAACATTTCATTTCCCTCATTGCTTATCCAGCTTTTTGGCCTTTGTCCACCTCGTTTCCCATTGTCATCATTCCCATGTTCTTCTCCAACAAAGAAAGTAATGCCTTTGGGATTGTACAGGTAACCCCGATCGTCATTTACACAGAATGTAAATGTTCGTGTCTTAGTATATTATCGTGTGTAGAACAAAAAAAAGAAAGTTAACTACTCTTGCTTCATACAAAATGTAACCATCAACACACTTATGGGTAATGGTATTGATCCTATTGTCACACATATGATGTTGAAATCAACAGCAGGGTGAAGTCCGTAAGTATTTCCCATTATTTATAATGTCAAAATACAGTCATTACTGTCCCGATGCATGATGCAAAAACGGAGGACATAGTTTATGAATAAATGAAACGATATCGTCATCAGAAATTTTGAAATCATCCAACTTACGTGATTTCTTGAGTCCTTCCATTATTTAAGCACCTCAATATAATAGTTAGCACTATTACATAGGTGGATAACAAACTTGGATATGGAAACTGAAAATTATGGTAGCGATTTCGTTATCAAAAATACTTATATTTTTTAAAAATATCGAAAATGAATGAAACCGTGATTACTTCACCTTGCTTATGCATCCCAGTATGACGCACCCACTTCTCTGTTGTTCGAAACCCATATTAGATGAAGAATAGGATAATCACTTGCGATATCATTACCATAAAACAAATTCCTTTTATTTGTTTAACTTTGTGCATCTCAAAATAAATTCACCATCATTGTGAATTTGGAACTCACAATTGGAGGATGTATATACACATGGCAGTAACGTTATCATTATGAACCAATGGTATTTAGTCTCCCCACCACCCCTCCCAAACATTTCGTTTCCCTCATTGCTTATCCAGCTTTTTGGCCTTTGTCCACCTGGTTTCCCATCGTCATCATTCCCATGTTCTTCTCCAACAAAGAAAGTAATGCATTTGGGATTGTACAAGTTACCCCAATCGTCATTTACACAGAATGTAAATGTTCGTGTCTTAGTATATTAATCGTGTGTAGAACAAAAAAAAGAAAGTTAACTACTCTTGCTTCATACAAAATGTAACCATCAACACACTTATGGGTAATGGTATTGATCCTGTTGTCATACATATGATGTTGAAATCAACAGCAGGGTGAAGTCCGTAAGTACTTCCCATTGTTTATAATGTCAAAATACAGTCATTACTGTCCCGATGCATGATGCAAAAACGGAGGACATAGTTTATGAATAAATGAAACGATATCGTCATCAGAAATTTTGAAATCATCCAACTTACGTGATTTCTTGAGTCCTTCCATTATTTAAGACCTCAATATAATAGTTAGCACTATTACATAGGTGGATAACAAACTTGGATATGGAAACTGAAAATTATGGTAGCGATTTCGTTATCAAAAATACTTATATTTTTTAAAAATATCGAAAATGAATGAAACCGTGATTACTTCACCTTGCTTATGCATCCCAGTATGACGCACCCACTTCTCTGTTGTTCGAAACCCATATTAGATGAAGAATAGGATAATCACTTGCGATATCATTACCATATTAGAAATTCCATTTTTTTTGTTTAAATTCTTGCATCTCAAAATAAATTCGCCATCATTGTGAATATGGAAATCACAATTGGAGGATGCATATACAGATGGCAGTAACGATATCGTTATGAAAGTCGGCTTCCCTTTTTCCCAAATCCAGTCTTTTAAAAGTCCGTCTCATGACCATTTTCAAGTGTAAAAGACCAACTGTTGAAATGATTTGTTCGCTGTATTTTGATAACTGAATCGAGTAATGGCTTTAATAAAGATTGCTTCATTAATCAATTAGAACATTTTAACAATTTTGTTTGAGTCATTAGCTTCGGTAATGGTTTGGTTGCCTCTTTTTTTTTTTTTCTTTAAACTTATATGAACGGACTACTACTTGTATGTTTCATCATCTATTCACCTATTAATATAGCCGCTATGCGGTGGATACTAGATTGAATCATATTGATGAGCAAAGTAATTTGACAAATTCAGTTGGGTTATCATCCTTGAAACACAAATTGCATGCGTCTGCCAAGATATGATATATAGCTACTAGTCTTACTCTCAAGACTATATGCCTTTGGCAGGATGTCCGATCGTGACTTACTAGTCATATTCCATTCCGGAGGACAATTAGTGTGGGACAATGGAAGTCCAATTTATAATGGAGGTTGCCCAAAGATGGCGTTCCTTGAAAGGTCCATAACGTATTCACAATTGGTCGAAAAAATATGTGGCCTCTCAGATGGGAACATACCTGGACATATCCCAAATATTCAATACCTTCATCAGAATGGGAAAGTATGCACTTTAGTTGCCATAACAAACGATGACGATGTAAAGATTATGTTCAGAGCATCTATGGGGGATGCCAGTGCAGCGTACCTGTACATCCAGCCGTTCGCGGTTCATACTAAAGATCATCAATGGAATGAACAAAGGTATGCTATGATCCGACTTGTTATTTTCAATAATAACCTATGATACCGAGCAGCTCGAATTATAACCACGTGACAATTGGGATACAACAAAGCTGTTCATCATACTAGTCCGCCTTCTAACCCAGGGAAAAAGGTCATCACTATGGATGGATATAGCGATACCAGCCCAAATGCTCACTATTTATATGCTTAACCTGTATCATTCTTTCTTTTGTTCCGCAGGGATGCAGCCAGACCGGATCTTTACCATCAAGATGGTAACACCAGCATCCGTATAAACGACGTGATGAATTTGAGTAACACAGTACCGTCTCCTAGGTATGTCATTTCATATCTTATATCGCTCATTGATCCTATATCGTTTCGTTTCCATATTTTTTTTCCCATCAGCTGCTTGTTTCAATTCCGTCAATATGACTTCTTGAAGCGTGTGGAATTGGAATCCCTTTAAAGCATCCTGCGATTATTTCAATCCAGCAATGCCTGCCCTCGCTGTAATTAATTTTCTCCTTCATTGATATAGACAATTTACTCCGTCAACATTTCTTCCAACTGCTGTATTTTGTAATGATGATGCTCATTTGTCATGCAGGGTTAACCCAACGAAGAAATCGTCTGACTTGGCGTCAAAAACCCCCGCAGTGGTAAAGGAATCGAATATAAAGCATCCATATCCGTCTGTGGACCTCGGAGCAGATTTTGATGTGCCCTTTTCACAAGGATGCTACAGCTGTGGAGGAGTAGAAAATTCACATGGAGATATTGATGCTGGACTGGATATCGACAATGACAATCAGGATTCTGTACATGTGTACGAAGGAGAGGGAAATGCAGTTGCAGATACTCAGCTTGGGTTGGGGCTTGACAGTGACAATCTTGTAGCTATGCAATTGGATACAGAAAGTTGTGAGGAAGGAGGCCACGCAGTATGTGTCGAAGAATGCCCCAATGCAGATAATATTGGGGATTTAAGGACTGGCAGTGACGGTCTTGAATTTCTGCATTTGGCCACCGGATTATGCAGAGAAGGTCCGGCTTTCTTTGGCCAAGGATTTTCCATTCAGAGTGAAGAGAGACTGGAAAATATACAGACTCAAGGAGCAGCCGCCACATTCCGGGACATACGATCAAACGACCCAGAGGCTGATATCGTTTTTTTGGAACGAAATGCAGGCGACAAGAGACAGTCAGAAACAGTCATGTCCAATGCATCCAAAACTGTCGACACCATGCAAGCAGCGGATGATTTGCTGACCACGCCACCCCAGGAGGGATCGCCGCACTCTATGTGGAAGGGCAGGGTGTTTAATAACCGTGACGAATTCAAAAGCACAATAGCCAAGTTTGCTATGTATATGAACTTTTGCCTGAAACCATTAAGGACCAATAGATTTGAAGCGACAGCAAGGTGTAGCCATCCCACATGTCCATGGCGCATCCATGCGTCTATTGTGGAAGATGGTCCCCATTTTCAAGTTAGGACCTACAATCCCGAGCATACTTGTTCAGGACCAATGAATGGAACAAAATTTCCTCAGGCAACTTCACGTTTGATTGCGGATTTTATCAAGGAAAGACTTAGAGTCCATCAAGACTACAGGCCAAAGGAGATTATGTCGGACTTTCAGATAGAATTTGGTGTCCAAATATCTTACAGGAAGGCCCACATTGCAAAGGAAATGGCTATGAAAGACATTCGCGGTTCGTTCGAGGATTCATACAAGATCCTCTCTGATTACCGCTTGGAGCTTAAACGCACAAACCCCGGCACCTTCGACAATTTGTGGACAGAAGATGATTACTCCTTCCAAAGATATTATGTTTGTTTTGGTGGCTGTGCCCGATCCTTCAAATCCTCAATCAGGCCACTAGTCGCCCTTGACGGGACACACCTCCGGGGTAAATACCCAGGATCGTTACTCATAGCGGTATGTCAGGATGGTGACCATGGGCTCTTTCCAGTAGCTTTTGCCATCGTGGAGTCCGAATGCTATGCAACTTGGTCATGGTTTCTAGCATGTCTTGATGAATCCTTGGATCATGTTCACAATCTTACAATAGTGTCCGATCGAATGAAGGGACTGACTTCGGCTGTCATGGATGTACTTCCAACCGCAAAACACTGTTACTGTTGCCGTCACATTTCACAAAATCTTCAAGCAAGATTCAAAAACGACGGAATCGTCATGAAATTTTGGTGCGCCGCACGTTCAACTCGCGTATGTGAGTACGATAACTACATGGCGGAAATCAGATCAATTGATGTGGGTGCCCATGATTACATTAACGCTATCGGTCGCAAGCATTGGGCAAATGCATTCATCGAGGGACAACGTTACGACATGCTAACCACGAATATTGCGGAGAGCACAAATAGCTTGTTGAAGGATATTAGGGAGCTGCCCATCACACAACAGATAGAATCGATCCGGGCTAAGCTGATGGAATTTTACCAGAACCGGCGTGAGAAAGGGCTAAACATGAAGACAAGATTCACCCCATATGTAGACAAGATCCTTACCCGCGAGGCGGAAGCCTCACGGAGACTCCAATGTTGGCAGGCGGGGGAATATGAGTTTCAGGTTTTGTCTCCGGAGTACACAGATGTTGTGCACCTCGATAAAGGTTCATGCACATGCCGCAAGTGGGACCTCCTTCGCATACCTTGTTCACATGCCCTTTGTGCTATCAAACTGAAGCGATATGATCCGTATGACTTTTGCGAACAATGGTTTTCCAGTGACTGCTATCGCGCAACTTATAATGATGTCATTCATGCCACGCGCGATGGAAAGCAATGGGAACGTAGAAGTGAGGAGTGTGTGTTACCCCCGATTGGTCGCAGACAGCCTGGAAGGCCAAAAAAATGTCGAATACGAACGGAGGACAGGATGAGGAAACAGGTTACATGCTCCCATTGCAAGAAGCGTGGTCATAATAGACAGACATGTAGAGAGCCACCTCCAAGGGAATGATTCACAATTCCCTCAATTTTTTTGGATAAGACTTATCTATAAAGTGTACACATCTTTTTTTGTATCTCGGTCTTGGTGTAAATACTTTTTTTTGGTGGGGGAGCACGTTCTTCTCTAAATTTAGGCGGTATCTCTCGATAATTGTGGGAGACCATAATGTGTTTATATTGATGTACAGGCGCAAACCAATTTCACAGCTTGCATATGTTAACCTGTCAATTTTTTTGTACACTGGCACCTATCCACATGGGTCGTCTGTTATATATCAAAATTAATGAATACCATTTTGTAGTGATGAACTTGTTCATTTACTGTTTTCATTTTATTCCCAAGTTCCAAGATTACGATCTTGCTTGTTTCCTTTTCGAGTACCTAGTCATCCTGTGTGTTTCTGTTATGACGGATATAGTGAGTTTGCGATAGAATATGTATGGGTCATCAATATGAAAACTGCTTTCAATATGAGGGCATATTCGTTTTGAGACGGTATAATCCGTCAAAACCGACTCATTTTTCTTAACGATTATTCGTAAAACACGTACACCTCATGAATCAGGGCAAGACCACTGCTTAAGGCAGGTGAAGCAAAAAGGTTTTATTTTCACAGCAATCCATGCGACCAACGAGACACATGACAAAAGGCTGTATAAATAAAAGGTTGAGTTCTGTACAATTTCATCACCAATTTCCATGGGGGTGATGCATTAAACAAATACAGCAAAGAAAATGGGAGCACTTCGGCACGGACTGCGCCCAATAATTTCTGGGTTCGAACCCTTGATGGCACTGGAAAATGGCCCTCGAAGTGCATAATGCTGGGTTCGAACCTTTGAGATTGATGGAATTCGGCTCAGAAGTGCCCACAAAACAAGGTCATGGCACATGGCCAAGAAAAGAAATTTTCACTTATATCTAACTCAAGTCATCATACATATGAATCCTAAGACTTCAAGACCTTTATCATGGGTCCGCCACTTCCATGTGTCAACCAATCATGCCCCTGGAAAGTGGCCCAGAGTCTTGGAATATCACTGGTTCGAACCATTAAATGGAGGGTTCGAACCCTGAGGCTTGCTGGAAAATGGCCCAGTCTGTAAACAAATCAATGGTTCGAACCATGAAATGGAGGGTTCGAACCCTTGAAGGCTCTGGAAAATGGCCCAAACTGTCTCCATTTGATGGTTCGAACCATGAAATGGAGGGTTCGAACCCTGTGCCTTACTGGAAAATGGCCAGGACTGTAAACAGATCATTGGTTCGAACCATGAAATGGAGGGTTCGAACCCTTGAAGCCTCTGGAAAATGGCCCAAACTGTTGGATTTTGATGGTTCGAACCATCAAATTGATGGTTCGAACCCTTGAAGCCTCTGGAAAATCGCCCTAACTGTTGGATTTTGATGGTTCGAACCATGAAATGGAGGGTTCGAACCCTGTGCCTTACTGGAAAATGGCCAGGACTGTAAACAGATCATTGGTTCGAACCATGAAATGGAGGGTTCGAACCCTTGAAGCCTCTGGAAAATGGCCCAAACTGTTGGATTTTGATGGTTCGAACCATCAAATTGATGGTTCGAACCCTTGAAGCCTCTGGAAAATCGCCCAAACTGTTGGATTTTGATGGTTCGAACCATGAAATGGAGGGTTCGAACCCTGTGCCTTACTGGAAAATGGCCCAGACTGTAAACAGATCATTGGTTCGAACCATGAAATGGAGGGAGTGATATGTTTACATCATTTGATTTAGTTTTCCTTTTCTTTCTAGTTTTGTGAAGACCAGATTTTGGGTTGGTGGATCAAGCCTAATGTTTTTATCATTATTTCAAGTTCGAACCAATGATTCCTCCTGAGCGTTTTGATGCGCGTAAAAACTTACTGCTTTGTCCATCTTTCTCGATGCTTTTAAGTTACAGTATCATAAGAGTGTAAATTATTGTTAGTGGAGTTGAAAGGTTTAACTAAAACTTCATCATTCAACAGCAACGCATCGCGGGAAGTGTCATTTTACAATGTTCACTGTACATTGTACTGAAAGGATCATATACTTTCGTATCATTTTACAATTCAAACCCTCAGCTGAAGTTTTACAACTGCAAAGTCAATCAAACAGTAAGAAACAAATGTCTTCTCCATTTGTAGTGCTATGGTGGCACTTGGACAAAACAGTATCATCATGCAAATTGAAATCAGCCGCGGTGTAAACGATTGAGCAACTCCGCAAAACTCTGTCGCATCTCGGCAAACCCTTCTTCCACTCGCACTTCCAAACGCCCGAGACGCTGGTTCAACGCCTGAATCGTCCGCTCATCTAATTGTTCATCTCCTGCTTCCTCTGCATCCGAATCCACCGCTACGGACTGGCGAACCCCCGAAGGAGCAGATCCGGAGGGACCTCCTATATCTCCCTCGTCATCATCATCCAGCTCAACAGAAGGGATGTGGGCCTTGGACTTCTTAAGGGTGAAGCTATCAATCTTCTGCTTTGGAATTATAATGTCTTCGTTGGGTTCAGCCAACTGACCCATGTCCTGTAGTATCTTGGAGATGATTCCGGGGAAAGGAAGAGCAGTATTATGAGGTGCAGTGTGTACCTTTGCCATTCCACGATACACCGCGAGTGGAATGTCGACCTTCCGTTGAGTCCCGATGCAGTATAGGAGATACCCATCCTCTTTTGTGACTCTCTTGTTGACTTTGGGGCTGACATTGTGGCGGATGAAAATATTCAGCAAGCGATAAGAATCACTCAATATGTGGTGAGATATGTCACTGCTGGTCCAAGCGACATGCCTGCCGGTCAGTTCTTTGGCTACCAGATTGTAATTAATCCGACGGTTGGCCTCAATTGGGAATTGTGCGCCGTCGACACGATGAATTTCTAGCACTTGGGAGAGTAGATCAGGTGTTATTTCTAACTCATGGCCCCGAACAAATGTCTTGAAGGAGGCGTTTGATACTTCATGCATGTTAGAGTAGAACTCTCTGACCCAATTGACCACTATCTGGTAGCCAATATCATACAGTGTAAGCCATCGTCTATCGCGCATCCATTCAGCAAAAGCAAGACCATCTAGCTGATTAAACTTTACAATCCTCTCGGTCACAACTGAACGATGCTGGAACTTGTTCATGTATGAAATTTGGCCATCCTCACTTAAAAACCGAGACCGATCGTAGGAAGGGCGGTGACATGCTTTCTTCTTAGGTGCCATCCCTGTTCCTAAAAACCTGCAAGAAAGCCCATGATAAGGTGCTAATTAATAGCTAACCAGTCGTATCCTTTGGGATTGGGGTTGGATGTGTTGAAAGAATACCTTTCGCTTTTTAGTTAAATAAATGGTGAAAATCTCTCTTAACAGTAGAAAAACAGGAAAGCATCAGATTTCGGGGCAAAGCTGCATGTATCCAGCAGGTCAGTTGGCAGGCTTGCAACTTGCATTGGGTCTCCACGATTACGGATAAATTGCAAACAATGAAAACACAGCTTCTTGACCACTCAGGTTGCAACTCCAGTCCATAGGCTTTCGAGTTTATTAAACAAGTACGTAAGATTTATTAATAAAAAACAAACCCAGAATCAAGTTAGGTAATCAAGAGAATGGTTTATGAGTCTTATTTTTAGTTTTTATTTTTTTTCTCGGTATTTAAAACACACAGGAGATTAGGCCATTCCTTTTTGTTAATTCTATTTGAGAAAAAAGTTAGTAGGCCATGATCAATAAGGTATTAGGAGTGGTGAATTAGGAACTAGTTAGTACTTTAGTGTGTCACAAAATCATCACCCTCATTCATATATATATTAAACAGGAACACAAGACAAAACAGGGGTGAACAAAAGGAGAAAAATTGGCACTGCAATGTAGAGAACCAGGATAAAAAAGGCATATAGCATCATAATCATAGCACTAAAAAGTAAAAACAAGTATAAAAAAAAACAAAAAATTGAAAAATATAGAACCCTAACTTCTTATGAGGTAGGAGAGGGTGGGGCGTGCGATGGGAGAGAGAGGGGTGACAATGCCATGAGGTTCAATCATATATTCCGTCGCAGAAACGCAGGGGGGAGGGAGATTGAGGCGATAGAGAGGGAGAGGTGAAAGAGTTACCTGGAGCGGAAGAACGAGTGTCAGACGACCAGTTGAATCCGACAAAGAGCTATTCGATCACTCGAGTGAGTGGAACAACGCAAAAAAGGGCGAGGGACTGGCTGAGGTCGAAAGGGGTTTCACAGAAGTCAGGCTTTCTTTCAATGGGAGAGACGCTGGTTGGAGAGAGACAGAGGGTTGGAGATTTCGGGGGTTTTCAAATTTATTGAAATAGGGTTTGATGCCAGCGAAACACAAACTGGGTAGAAGTTTGGGTAATGGATATAGATCCATGAACTGTTATTTAAACAAATCAAATAGGACATCCGGGTCACAATGTTGAGGGTCGAACTAAGCCCATGAGGGTTCGAACCCTTGGCCCGTCTGGAAATTGGCCGACAGGCCCAGGGACTTGGAATTTTAGTGGTTCGAACCATCAAAATCATGGTCCGAACCCTGAACCTCCCTGGAAAATGGACTGGACAGTGGAAACCTCGATGGTTCGAACCATTAAGGGCTCCGTAATCAGGCCAACGGACTTGGATTTTCTTTGGTTCGAACCCAGAAACAGAGGGTTCGAACCTTTCAAGGCTCTGGAAATTGGCCCAAGGGCTTATCATTTCATTGGTTCGAACCAACAAAATGATGGTTTGAACCCTGCACCTCGCTGGAAAATGGCCTGGGCTTCGCACAAAATGATGGTTCGAACCCACAATATGATGGTTCAATCCATTCAAGGCTCTGGAAAATGGCCCAGGGGCTTGAATTTTCATTGGTTCGAAACAACATGCTCCCATGGTTCGAACCCTTCAGTGCTCTGGAAAATGGCATGGACAGTGCACAGAATGATAGTTCGAACCAAGTAACAGAGGGTTCGAACCCTTCAAAGCTCTGGAAAATGGCATAAGGGCTTGAATTTTCATTGGTTCGAACCAACAAAACGATGGTTCGAACCCTTCACCTTGCTGGAAAATGGCCTGGACTTCACACAAAACGATGGTTTGAACCCACAATATGATGGTTCGAACCCTGTACCTTGCTGGAAAATGCCATGGACTTTGCACAAAACGAAGGTTCGAACCCACAAAATCATGGTTTGAACCCAATAAGTTGCTGCATTCAAGGCCTGGACTTTGCACAAAAAGATGGTTGGAACCCAGATTTGAAGGGTTCGAACCCTTCAAGGCTCTGGAATATGGCCCAGGGCCTCCAAATGCATTGGTTCGAACCCAGAAATTTATGGATCGAACCCTGCACCTCGCTGGAAAATGGCCAAGACAGTGAACAAAACGATGGTTCAAACCAACAAACTATTGGTTAGAACCCTGCAAGTTGTTGGAAAAAGGCCTGGAATCCACACAAAACGATGGTTCGAACCCAGATTTCCGAGTGTTCGATCCATTCAAGGCTCTGGAAAATGGCCCAGGGACTTGGACTTGCATTAGTTCCTAAAATCATGTTAAAATCTCGAACAAATGACTGAAAAAATTGGAGCATTTTGTAAAATGACCAAGTTCCACGGCTATTAATGCTAGATTATCTAGTTTCATGTGCAAATATGGTTTCAATCCTTCAGCTGTCAAAACTGCCTCAGTATTAAGGTGATATTGATTGAATTAAGTGAAGTTGTTTATCGACCCGGAGCCAATCCTTTTGGGTGTGTTGAGGGGCAACAATTAAACCTGCAACATTTAAATTAAGGGGCTTGAAAGTGAGTGTGATTTCTAATCTGTTTTTGGTAACGATTTCGTTACAATCAGTTATAGCTCTCGCGTCAACTGTGTAATGAGATCGAAATGCATTGGATAGGGCTACCTCAGGCGCCACAAAATCTCAAAATTTTTGAACGTACAACAACGATATCGTTACCAATACATTTCATTTCAATCAACCACCACCAGGCACCTAACATTAAAAATCTATGCGTGTCATTTGTCCCAGAGTTAAACGAGTGAGATATGGATTAAGAGATAAAAAAAACCCTTTTCCTTCGACTAACTTTTTTAGCCACAAATGAGAATGCATGAAATGGGAGTAGTAGAAATAGATCATTCGTAACATTTGATTTATGGCCCACTGTTATTCACAAAAGTACAATACTGCTGAATCCAATACATCAAAGTAAATCAATAAAAATCCAACAAGGTTAGAGGAACCGGCTAAACCGCCATAACACAAAGCATTGAAAGGAGAAAACCTAAAAGTAATAACCCACCTCATATCTGAACCTTACAGCCTCACCAGTCATTCAATCCCATCTATCCCGTATCCCCAAAATCATTCCAAACCTGACCTTCCAAAAGCCCGACCTCTGTAATCAAATTATAACCAATCTCGATACCCCTTTCCCATACAAGTGTCAATCGACTGATTCAGATAAGCATCAAAAGAGAGAAAGAAATAACTATTGCCCGATTTCGAAGCAATTGTCACACCGCAGACTGATTGCGGAGCCTAGCATCTTGAACTTTCTGATTCCAACGCGCAAATTGGTCAATGTAAATGTCATATACGATCTTCGCACGAAAGTAGTGCATATCAGTCTTAGTGAAATCCATCGGCGTTCCGAACGCAATGTGCTTTGCATACGCCATGACAAAAATTCCACAATCGACGCTGTTAGTATGACAACTTTGAATTAGAATACGAAGGTAATTTAGCCGAAAATGTAATGATTCTGTTCAGTGAACATAAAGCACAGTCAGTTGGTGTAATCAGTGAATCGAACCTGTTCGTTTGCATGGGGCACTCCATGCGGTGTTTTGTCCATACTGTTGGATCACTCCACCCGAATTGCATAAAGCGATCATTGATCCAGTCAATCTGCAAAACATACGAACCGGCTCAAATACACGTTGAGAGAATACAATGGATGAATGACATTTATGGTTGCTAAATGGCAACGACAAAACTTACGTAGCATTCAGCAAACAGGTAATCTCCATCTCGATTCAAGCTGTTGTAGTACTCCCATCGCCGTCCACCGACCCGACCAACAAGAAGGAAGAAGTGGTGGTTATTCCATACCGGGAAGAACAGGAACTCCTTCTCCGTAATGTTGTCAAGCATAGCCATCCCAAATGACTCTTGAACATGCTTCTCACTTACTTCAGCATGCACGTACCAGTCCTGCGTGTTTTTAATGTCATCTTTATTGCCAAAACCAAAGAGAAATGGATACAAAGAACCTGTCCCCATGAACTTAATGTCCTGACTTTTATAGCACTTACGGATAGGGCACATTCAAAAAAATATGACGTTGCAGCCTGCTCCTTTAATGTCTGAAACCAAGAGTGCATGGTCTGTGACAAAGGATAGGAGAGCAATTAGTTGATGGAAATAACATCAATGACTGTGCGTTCTTACGGCTGGAAAATGTAATTTTAGCCCGAATAGCCAATAATCACTAACCCAATTGTCCATCCATGCACCCTTAAGCAATTCCTGCATGTTATCGGCAGTCACAGGCGTACACCACTCCTTCAGCTTTGCATTCCTGAAAGGGTGCAGCATAGATACAAGTTAAATAAAAAGCAGTAGATGCCAATAATGCAATTAAGGCAGAAAGAACGTAGGGAATACCCCTCTCTATCAGCATATTCATTCCGAAAGACGGTTAAGACATCAAGCTCCTCCATCGTGAGCTTATACTTCGGATTTCTCATCCATGCTCCAATAATGTAGTCAGCCATCCATATAGGGGGCTTGGGATCTCTATAGCGTGCCTTGACATTTAGGATCATAGAGGAGATCTCGCTATATGGGGACACACTTATCCCAAATTTGGTAGGCAGCGGAAGCGGTGTAGTGTCGTTTTTGGTCGCTGACCATGGACTGGAAGTGAAAGGACTAGTGGAGAAGGATTTAGCATTGCTCCCATGGACAACCACTTTAATAGGGGATTTTGGGATCGGGTGCGTATAGAATAATCTGGGAGATCTTCGGGGTGATAACGCTGTGGGAATTGAAGCCGCCTCAGAAATGACGGGCCCCGTTGGACTTGTGGGCTTTCCAGCAACGGGTGGTTGTGCTAATTTATCCATTAAGCGTTTGGATCTTTTGGGGGGGTTCGCAACTGTTGGACTGATTGCACCAGATATTGTGGAGGAAATCTGAGTGGCTTTGCCCTTGCTTTTCCGCTTCTTGGGACCAATTCCTTTTCTAGATTTTGCACTGTCGCCTTTTCCACTCTATTGAAATAGAGGCAAAAAAAAAATAGTACCTGCACTTAATGGAATATACAGACTGTTTTATGAATTACATTATACCTTTAGGGATGTGTCATTGGATCCCACTTTGAATCTGTCAGCTAAATTAGCCTGCGCAGCATCAGGAAAACAAGCATCTTTTAACATCAATACATCCGCTCTCATGGCTTCAATGAATTTTGAGAAAGCTGCGGGGGATTTTTCTTCTAATTCAGCCGCATCACCACATGATGCCAGTATTTTCTCGCTAAACTTCATGATCTATATTAGGGTATATGAAGACAGCAATATTGGTTAGGATTAAATATATAAACAGGAGTTTTATACTTGTCTGAGGAGTGTCACAGAGTTAGATGGAGGAATGTACTTGAGATTGGATGGAGGTCAGGTCTAGGCCAGATATGGAGGTTGGACGACCGATGCGAAGCCGAGTGATGCCTCTATACCACTGGAAGTACGCATCCGTGTGCGGGCCAGCATTGCCATCCTCTCCATAAGTTATTGCATCCATCCTTTTATTCCATAACCCAGCATAAATGGCTCGTATCTTTTCACGTTTATTGTCACCAATTGGGACCGTTTCATTCCGCGGGAATGGCCTTTGGAATCTGGGAGGAACAACTTGCTGGAAACCAAATTGTTTCATTACTCTTTCCGGACTATGTCGCTCCACAATCCAAAAAGAGATCAAGGCCGTGTTCGACCGAAAGAGAGGAACGTCTGCATCGTCGATGTAGTCTTGGATGTTCTCATAATCTCGATATGGAAGCCAATTGAACTACAAGAATATAAATTCACGATTAAATACATAACTGTATTAAAAAATGAACATAAAAAAAAATAAAATAAAGGGAAGGACAAACAATAAAGAGATTTGGATAAAGCAATATTCCAGATGAGACCCAAATCTGAAACCAATGACTCCAAACAAATAACCAATACCCAGCTATGTCCTAATTTAATACTTACAGCATCCACTTCCATGATATCCAAGTGTCGTCTAGCATCCTCAACACTAGTCTGAAAATGATGGGAACGCAGTCTGTTATACCAGGTCAATATAAGAGGGAACTCAACATCTGTATCCCAATCAGCTCTCCGACGGATCGGCTTGCCAATTGTCATGCGTGAGTATGCCCATACCTGACCAATTGCAGAAAAATGGTGACTCCAATTATGGAATTGAAAAAACATTAGTTCATCATAATTTTCACAGACCACAAACGAGCTTAATCACCTGAAGCAATTTTAGAGGACCCGTTATTGTCTTGACAACTTTCCCTTTCTTTTGCAATAAAGAAACCTTGGAAAGGCCCCTGTATAGATTTGCCAGACAAGCACTTCCCCACGAACGCGTCTCAAAACGTCTGAATAATTCAAGGATGTGGGCTGGAGCCTTTGTGCCCGAGGATGTCCAAAAAATCTGACCAGCAACAAGGCAGAATAAAAATGCACGTGTCCGCCGAACGTCTTGATCCCGCGGTCGGCTCTTGGGCTCCAATCCAAAATTATCTCTGAACCAAGTGAACTTAACTTGCACTCCGTAACAGTCATAGTTCATGTCTGGCGAAACCCCCAACAGTTCATCGCATAATTTGACCATCGTCGATGGGGCAGAGAATGTGCGTCCATTGACAGGGAGACCATCAATGGGGAGGCCATATATATAGGCTACGTCTTCCAGAGTAACAGTGGCCTCCCCACTGTTAAGGTGGAACGTGTTCGTCTCTGGCCTCCACCGCTCAACTAGGCCAGTTATTAGGCCATGATCCAGCTCTATTTTTTTTATCTTCGCTAGCTGCTCTAGCCCAGTCTGGCGTATCAGCGCCCACATACGGTCATTGATTTCCCAGCTATCGTGATTTGGTGTGGGAATGCACCGTAGTGGGCCAGCTTCCTGCAATTAGTAAATGAAAGGGTATCTATAAGCGTACTATAATGTCATAGTTCTACAGGCAATTATATTAAAACAAGTGTATTTCAATATATGCTCACCTTGCCGCGCCAAACCCGTTCTGAAATATGTTTCTCTTGATCATATAGGATGGAGTTATCAAGCGGACCAGGCTGTATACTGTCCATCTGTAATATGTAACAAGTAGGAAATTAGCACAACAAATATATATATATATATATATATCAATTTAGTTCATTCACAAATGAGATTTGTAATAGACACGAAAGAGAAAATCGTTCAACCCTAAAATAGAAATTGAGTAATGGACTGCAAATGTAACGACCTCGTTACAATAACTTAAACTTAAACTTTCTCCTACATTTAGCACAATATGTAACGATTTCTGCTTTTTTCAAACATCAGACTAAGCCCAAGTTGACGTCCCATGGTGAACTGTATCATGAAGGGAAAGAATTTGAGGTATAATTTATGTTGGCATAGTAATCTATCATCAAGCATTCCATCTATTACATTTTACTGTAAACAGTTATGCAAATTATTTTAAGAAATTCGACTTCTTTCATAGGATGCATTCGCAGAATAACTAAACATCCTCATGGATTCAGCTGTCGTTTGAAGGATTGATTGTACTATTACGTATATGAATGCCTACTTCATTTACATGTCCCCAAATTCGATTTTCTTTCCTGAGTTTAGTTCCATATCAGTGGAACTGCTGTTTTGCATTTGACGACCAAGCCTATGGGGGGTTAACTAGTAATGTGTAAAATTCGGTGTGCATCAGTTTATCTTAACCATTGATTCAATGGCCTAGGACAACTTACAGTCCAAAGGTTTAATTAAGTGCCTGATTTTATGTTTTTATATAATCAATCCAAAGGTTTGTAAAAATTGGATGAAGTCTCAGAATGGAATGACAATTCACGGGGTGGCAGTGAGTGTGAGCGGTAGGACTGATTACAGGTGGGCCCAGATGGGACCTACACTCCAGTCCATTGATTGCATGACAGCAGCTTAGCTGCATTGTTGTTAGAATCCTGCAATTCGTATCTTGAATCCTATGATTTGTGTCGAATTTTAAGAAACAAGGTTCATATCTATAAAGCGAGTATCATTTACAAGTGAATCTTAGGATTCAGGCGAGTATCATATCTATAAAGGTTAAATATTTATTAACGAAGCCTCTTAAGAACTTATTCGATTTTGGGGAGCTATAGAGAATTAGAGATCAATAAATACCAGGCGTGTAACTAGAGTGTGAAAGTGTATGTATGGGACTATCCTGCATCTAATTATTCCCCAATTTTTTTGGTTTTATTTTCTTCATGAACACTATTTTAATTTCAAGATACATCCTAACCATGTAAAGTCTAAGATTTGGTGGTTTTAGTTTTATTTTTCTGATTTGAAGAGAAAAGAAAAATTATGATAAGTTGTATAATTTTTCCTATTAGTGTTTGATGTCTTAAGCGTATTTAACTATCACACAATATATTTATGATGTATTAGCATATGCCATGGCATTCTTCGTATGAGAGTACTCTAGTATGGTTTGTCACTGTAATTATGCTGATATGGATTGATTATGGATAACTACTTTTTCCTCCTATTTTAATTTTCATTTTTTTATAAGGAAAATAATAAAAAAACCACTACAATTCGTGTTTCATCCCCTACGAATCATTTGCAATACGATTTCAATTTTAAATACAATGTTTGGCTACCCCCCGATGACTTTACCATTATTTCTTAATTATATGTGATACCTGGGGATAATGTCAAATCAAAGCCAGCAATGATTCAGTGTTCATCAGCAGTCTGTTTTATAATTGGACAGGTGAAGCTGAGGGAGATGAAGCATGGTGTTTTGTCACAGGAACTGATAGAAGCTATCGGTATGCCTGATGGTGCCCTCCCCCCTGGATCATCTCTATGCAGGTTTACTGGTTAAGTGATCTTTTGACACCTTTATGTTGAGGTGTAAATGTACTCGAGTGAGTTCCTTTAACCAGAGATACGGACATCCACCGTCTTATCCACATCTAGAAATTGCTGGTCTGAACGCTCCTATTCCTCCTGGGGCTAGCTTTGGCTATCATCCTGGAGGCTGGGGTAAACCTCCCGTTGATGAAGTGAGTTTGCGGTTTTACTTTAATGACTTAGTTATTTTTTTCCTGTTAATTTTCTAAACTCATTCAATTTCTGTGTCAAGTAGTACGGATGTCCTTTATATGGAGTTGTTTTTGGGGTCATACTACTAGACCAACCGAACTATTCGGTATTTGCATTTTATTTCACGTGGTTGTTTAAAATGAAGGTAGACACAACGTAAGTGAATGGTAACTTTTTTATTTCCTTGTAAGCTGTTATGTAATTGACTGTGTGGGTTTTAGAGGGTTTTTTGTGTTTTCTATCTTTTCCCATAATCATTATTTTATTCTGTTTTGTTTCTTTCTTTCAGCAAGAACTAGTTGATAGGAGCAGGCACTGGGGTGATCTGGAGGCAGAGGAGGAAGAGGAAGTAGAGGAAGAACAGTTGGAGGAAAAGGAATTGGAAGCAGGCATTCAATCTGTAGACAGCCTATCAAGGTATAGAGCTGTTTGACACTCAGTTTGGTTGTTTTCATGAATATATCATAATACTAACATTGAATTCTTTATTTTTTACTCAGCACCCCCACTGGTGTGGAGACACCCGATGTCATTGACCTCCGAAACCAACAGCGGAAAGAGCCTGAGAAACCTCTATATCAAGTGAGTGCAGCATTTGTAATTTTACGTATGTGCGTTCCTTGCAGTTTTTATTTCTATTTTAACATCTCTAATTGGAACTGAATTGGCTACTGACGTTTCTCAAAATTTGTAGGTCCTTGAAGAGAAAGAAGAACAGATTGCTCCAGGGACCTTGATTGAAACTACACACACGTATGTATTAGCTTGACTCTGGTATCAACGATATTGACTCCTTGATTTATTTATTTTTTATTGTAGAGTGATACATTGTCACTGTAATCAGATTTTGTAATTCCATAACTGTTGAGCAAGAAAGATCTAATATTTCTTCTGTATACAGCTATGTGGTTGGGAGTGGCACACTTGACAAGACGGCTGCAAAAAGGATAAGCTAAATGACTCAGTGCCTTTGGTTCTAAAGTCGCTATTACCATAATAACAAGATTTTACCATTTGCTTGCTTTGACAATGGCAAAACGAAAAACATATTCGGATCCAACCAAGAACCAACACAAGGGCCTCTCAAACCAAGAACCAATACCAGGGTCTCTCCAACCTGACAAATGCATTACTGGGTCAACCAGAACCCTATCAGCCCAACACCATACCATTGACCAGCTAGTTACTGATACGGTAATGATAAAAATATCTGATTGATGGGTGGGTGGTATAGAGCATCCTTAGTCGACTAAATGGGATGGTATTACTGTTGCAAGCAGACATGGTACCACCTCAACATGGTACAGTTGTCACTTGCTATAGATATGGCTGTGTCATAAATTCTCTCCCAAGACATTCTTTTCTGGATTTTCTAGATTTATGTCTGTTCTGTAGAACACTTTGGGAATAGAAAGTCAAGCTGAAAATAGAACTTCCTGAAACGCTTTCCATCAATGGAGTTCACAACATTCTTTCGAGTACTTCATAACTGCCAGTTGGGCTATCAAGAGAGGGAATGGAGAAAAACAGTATTATAAGTCTAATCCATTAATCATCATTGTTATGATTGAGGAATTACTTATGAACTCATACCTGACCCCCTTAACAATTTTTTTGTGGAATTTTTTATGAACTCTTTCGTGACCCCTATAAAGGACTATTTTTTTACTATTATCTGCATTGATAATATATTCTCTCTTAGGTTGATCTGCTTCGGGGACACAAAGCAGACAAAGTGGATGTCACCCTACAACCAGAGGACTTGGAAGTTTTGGACAATGTTTTCGCTGCCAAGTAAGTGGAACTGTGATAAGTATTATTGTCAATTCCTTTATCATCTTGATGAAAAATAACTTTGTTTTTTGTTGGATCACAGGTACGAGGAAGCAAGGGAGGAAGAGAAGCTGCGTAACCAACGGGAAGATTTCAGCGAAATGGTTGCAGAGGTGAGATTTTGGTCTGACATATTGCATCTTGCTTATTTGCTTGTTTATTGGTTCAACCGTTCTAATGAGATGGATCCGGTGCATGGTCAGAACAAGAGGAAGCGCAAGATGCAAGAAAAAGAAGGGAAGTCAAAGAAGAAAGATTTCAAATTTTAGATCTTATAATTGTGTTCTAGTTTCGGGAGTAGCAAGCCAGTCACATTTGGATTTGTTGTGGGTTGTGGGTGTTATGCTACGTATTACAATTCCAAAGCAATATGTTGTAATGGAAAGCCCATCATTTCTACCCAGTGTAGTAAAGCATTGGAAACAGGGGAGAGAGAACAATCAAAATAACTGTGGGTAATTGATTATTTCTTCTGCCCTTTGTTCATGCAACAAAGAATCAAATAAACAACATCTTTATACATAAAAATAATTAACAAATTCTATCCATATTCTCATTTTTCCACTGAAGACCTCAGTAACAAAATGACCAAAAGAAAATAGAATGGTCAACTAAACAGAACAAATGCAGGCATTACCATGCACTCAGGTAAAAGAAAATTCAACAAAACCGGGGAAAAACTCAGAGATCCCAACAATATGCATTGGACTTTTTCAGTTTCTATAACTGTCGTATAATGTGGAAAAAATCACTCAAGAAGTTAAAAAGATGGAAAAATATGGAAGATGGACGCTCACTCTATCGGTTATAGAAACTGAATATGAAAAGAAAACAACCAGATAGACAATGTGGAAGAGATGAGAACAGGGAAAATCACCTTCACTGAAATCTGAATGATCGATGACGTTGCAGTAGTCTACAGAGTTCCGCCGTACTATCTGGCCAGATGATTTGCTTAGACAGCAGCGACCGAATGGGACGGCAGGAGCAGGACGTCAGAGCGAGGGAAAGAGAGAGCAACAGCGCAGATGGAGAAGGAAATAGAGATGCAGGTCCCGGCGAGGATAACGCAGCAAGCGAAGTGGGAGGATGAGAGATAACGCATCGAGGGAAGAGGGAGAAGAAAGGAGAAAGCAGCGAGCGGAAAGGGAGAAGGATATAGAGGAACGAATCGACTGGCAGGACGAGGGAAAGAGAGCGGACGTAGCGGAGGAGGAAGAGAGAAAGCGCGGGAGAGCAGAAATGGAAAATCAGAACGAAATCGATTTAGGGGATTTAGGTTATTTGGCGATGTCGTTCGGAAAAGAGGGGTAAAATCGTCTAAAAAGGACGTACGAACACCAATACTGTCATTTGTGTGTATTTGTGTCTAAAATTGTCTTATACACGTTTTGGGACACTTTTTTAGTAAAATCCCCAATACGTTCGATTTTTGACGGTTTTACCCCCCTCCCTTTATCGAACGACATCGTCAATATTCGTCATCTACATCCCCTTATTTCCTACCGCTCCTCTTTTCTTCCCCAAAATCTTTCCTCTCTTTGATGGAGATGAGCAACAGGAGACTTGTGCAAAATTTCATCTCACATCTTTCAACCTTCTCCAATCTATCCACTTTTCTCTATCTAAAGGTACGCTTTCCTTGCTCTTTCTCCGTCTCTACTTGTGTTCTGCTCTCTTCTTCTTCGCTGCTTCTTAATTTTTTTTTTGTTTTTGAGGGATTGGTGCTCAGGCTGAAAGAGTAGGGTTCTGGATTAAGATTTGGGGATTTTGGGATTCCAGTAATGGATTTGAAGGTCTGGCCTGCTTTTGGTTTCTTTCTGTGTAGTCGACTTCCTACTTTGAAGCTTCTGTTGATTCGTTGCAGAGCTGGGTTTTTTTTTTCTGCTTTCTGTTGTGTGCTTTCCGTTGTGTGGTGCCTGGTGGTTTTTGCTTCAGATTTCTGTGTCTTGAGGCCTAGTTGATAACCTCAGCTCTGCTGCCATTCCTACTGTGCTGTGCAGTTGCCTCCTGCTCTTTCTGCTGGTGGATCAGTTCTCCTGCTCCCTGTCTTGGATTGGTTCTGTTGGGTTTTATTTGTAAAGTAGCCAAGTTGTTTTTAAAGATCACAGGTGGATTTATCTCAAGATTGAGGGTGCTCAGATTATTCCAAAAGTCTCTTTAGATCTCATTGCTTCGGTCATCTTGCCATTTCATTTAATGGGGTCTCCTCTGTTCTGCTTTCTTTCTTCTCCTAGTGGGCTGGAATCCCTTTTCAGCAGCAGAGCTTTTCTGAAAGCTCTGTATGGTTTTGTCTCTAAGGCTCGGAGGCCGTCCTCATTAATTGCCCTTCAGCTGTATTTTTGTTTCCTTTTTTGTATCCATGAGAAGCAGCTGATTCTTCTGCAGTGCTTCTTACTGGTTTTCTATTTCCTTTCTGTTTTTGCTTGCTGGTTTCTTAATTTTTCCTTTTCATTGCTTGTATTTTTTCTTCTCTTTGTTCTAGGGGCTGGCCTTTTTTCTTTCAATACAATCTTACCAAATTGCAAAAAAAAGTAATGGATTTGAACTGTGGAGATGGGTTTTTGATGAGCTGCAATTTGATGAAGCAAATGCATCTTGAATATTTACCATTGATTATGGAGAGAAGAAAAAGAGATTTTTCTTCTTCTTCTTTACCTGTTTAAGCTATATAAGATTGCATAAATGGAGAAGGGAGGCGAGAAGAGGAAATGAATATAGCGTCTGGGTGTACTCCACTACTGATCTTTGATCTGATCTGTTGGATTGGGGGGTTAGTCTTTTGAAATGGATCTGGACCGTTGGTTTTTGGAGAGAGAGGAAGAAAAGAAACTAAAGGCTTTGTGACTGTTCACTATGGAAGGAAAGATCATATTGAATGTAGAGAATAGGAAATGGGTGCTGCCACCGTGTTGCATTACAGAGAGTTCCATTTGGGTTTCATTATGCTTGAAATGTTGTCTCTTCCTACACTCCTGTATTTTAACTTAATTGTTTTCAGTTAGTCTAGTTTGTTGTCTGTGTAGTCTGCAAACCATTGAGATAGTGAGGCATTGTATCATTTGGACTGGCTTTCCAACGAATCTACCTTTTCCTGCAATAGTGTACTTTATTTAATCTTTCTAGAAATGTTGCTCCTATTCCTTCCCCAGTTAAAATAAATACAGCATGATTCTTCTAACTAGTCACATAATTGTTCTTCAAAATCATTTTGTAATTTTTTTTCGTTGGGTTTTGGGTATAACTGTATAAGGCTCTGGTACCCTTGTTTTTGCTTTTTTAGTCTTTATTTTGAGGGTTATTGGCACAATATCTTCCATTTTGTGTAATGGGTTTCTGGGTGTGATGGTTTTTAATTTGTTGAGATATGGTTGGCTGCTGGTTATTCAGGGGCTACTCCAAAGTCAGTGCTTGAGCTCATGGATGTCAAAGATCTCACTCTAGCTCATGTTAAAAGTCATTTGCAGGTAAAGATCAAAGAAATGATATTTAGACACCCTGTTTTGACACCTTCCCCACCATGTATACATTATAATTTTTAGGCTTGCACAATTGCATCTGGGAGTTCAAGAGGTATTCTCAGGTTTGTTATATAGCTAGAAAGATAATTCAAATTCCCTGCACTTCTTTTCCATACTATTACTAGTACATCTGTCTGATATAATTTATTTTTGCTGATCCTTCAAATTTTCTGGGAAGGGAAAATGCAGCAGGGTGGTGCCAAAATAATGTTAAGATATATAACTAGAGGTAAGTTGTACTCCAACAATTTATTTTACCTGCTTTGTACTGTGTTTTTTTTTTCCTTTCTGCCTTACATGATGTAGAGACTGTTTGATGAAATGGGTAAGTAAATTTTTTTCATGATGAACAAGTTGTTCGATGAAATGGTTAGCTCAAATTTTCATGAAAAGTTCTGTGAATTCTTATATGAAAAGTTCTAAAATGCAATCTAAAATGCAAATACAATCTAATAGTGTGCCTGAGTAGGACATGTTTTCTGTACCTTCAAGATGAATTTCAGGGTTTAAGCATAAGTTTTTTTCCCCTTCTTGCCTATTTGTGTTCTTATTGCCCAGCTAATTATAGGATTAGAATTTTCAAAATCTAGGATCTTGGGTTAACTCAAATTCCCCAATCGTTGTTATTTTCCTTGTTAATGATGGTGATGTTGTTGTTCCAAAATTCATCCATTAGTAATTGCTGTTAAAATTTTTGTTCTTCCATTTACTGAGTTTTTCAGTTTGTTTTTTGGATTGGTTTGGGTTTCACAGCGATGCGCCATTGCTTTATATTGTTGATTATCCACTATATTCTATTTTTATCTTCTACTTTTTAATTCTCATTTCGTGCATGCTACCTTCTTTATTCATTTGATGCTTCTTTGTCTTTACTGCTACCTTTTTTATTCATTTGATGCTTCTTAGTCTTTACTGGATTATTATTTACAAATAAGGTAATTTTTATAAACTTTGCTTTGCATAGAGCAAGTTCTGTTAAAAAGAACAATTGCAGTTAAGGGGGGGACTGCGAGAACATTTGGGGAGAACAGAACATTCTGTTCTCTATAAATCTGTTGGCACTTTGCAGTGCCTCAAAGCAGAAATATGTGAAGCAATGGTGGGGGGGTGTCCAGAACTGCAATCTTGCTTTCCAATTAGATGATCCACTAACAGTTTTTTTTTCCAATTAGACGATCCACATTTTGTAGGCATTTTGAGGGGCTGGGCTGGTCCGGATAACCTTGTCGTCATTTGAGAGGTTGATAGACAGCCCTAGACATCATAAAACATGACGTCTTATCCATTCGGAAAAAATGAAGGGGAGCATCAGTAAACACATTTGGCGCCATGCGTACAGCTCAGTCCTCGGATGCCTCAGATGAAGGAAAACAGCCTAGTTAGAAAAACCAGTGTTATATACTATTATGAAGAAAGGAAGTCATATCACGCTTAATCAACCAATCCCTTGAGTGAAACGTTTTTATATACTAAGCTTGACATGAAACCCAGAGTTGAGACCTCTAGAATTAAAGAGGTAAACTACCACACCCATTACATAGACAACTTTAATAAAAGATACAACTTTAATAATAGATACGCTTGTGGCCATGCCATCCCTTACACACACAGGTATATATATATATATATATATATATATATATATTATACAATAGCTAAACATGACAAATTTATGTTCTTAACCACACCACTAGAGGGGAAAAATTAAGAAGAAAAAACAAGACGTAGATTTCATAATCCTTCAGAAGCCAATAGAACAGTGGAGCCAAAACACCAAACAGATATGGCTAAAATGGAAAACTTCATTTATACAAATCACTTGCAACTTAGCTTTATACAGAAGTAAGAATTAAAAGTCTTGCAATGACTTCAAAATTGTGCTCAATGTTGTTATTACAGCTTGAGGAAAACGAACTCTTCAATGGCAGGGATTTCACCAATTTTCTTTTTGTGTTTGAGTCCTCTCATTCTATAACCCTTTGCATGTATAATTCATCTGTTTTGCATCTGGGTAACTTCGATTCTTATCATTTGTATATGACGGATCTGGAAAAACCATCTTAAGCTTGATTTTCCCTTTTTCATATTTGGGTTTTATCGAAGTTGGTATGATTCTTACGGGTAATATTAGCAATATATTTGGCTAGTTTGGCGATATTCAATTATTTCTTAAACCTTTGATATATGTTCCAATTCATAATACGAACTATGTATTGTAGACATGTTTCATTTTTCCTGTTTTGTTTTTAGTTTTGATACATGTTCCAATTCATAATATGACCATCTCAGGCCGCTTATGATGAGGTTGTTGGTAAACTCAGCTCAGTGAATGAAAAACTCCAGCAAATGGAGGAGTGGAAGAAGAACCAAGAAGAAGAGATGAGGTTGATGCATGCCATTATTTCTGAGATGAGACAATGGTTCTCTGCCCAGGGACAGGATCCTTCTGAAGGGGTAAAAATACTTATTTATTGTTTACTTAATATTACCATGATTTTGCATTATATGATTTGTAAGAAGATAATTTAATTATTATTATTATTTTTTGGTTTGTTTTGCAGGGAGCAGATGGATGATTGGGCAAAAGATGTTTCATTTTTAGATTTTTGATAATGATGTTAAACAGTGTTGAAGTAGGATGGCTATGTTTTAGTTGTTGGTTTGTTGTGGATGATTATGATAAAACTTGCTTGTTTAAATGACAGTTATGAGGTCTGTTGTTTTGAATATTTGCATAAATTTGTTGCAAGGTTAAAAGGAGTTGTGGTGTGTGGACTAAGGCACAGAAATGGCAAGTTATTGGGCAAAGATAAAGGCATCTAATCTTTGTTTAACTTGAATTGACTGTTGCTGTTATTTTCCTGCTTTCTAGAGTTTCAACTGAAAATCATCTTATGGACTAGCTGCATGCCTGCGTTACTTTCAGTGAGAAATTATACGTATGATCAACATAGAAAGAACATAACCTGATAACCATGGCCTTGTTGCTGTTTTGCAGGCATTGAACTGAAAAATGCTTAATTTTTGGGTGATTGGCTGTTTGTGCATTTGTATTGGTTTCTGGATTGGTTGGTACTGTGTTTTATTCATGTGTTTGTGTTGGGGTCTCGGGGGTGGTTGAGGTTTTGTTATTTGTTGATAAAAGAAGTGCTGTTTCAGCAGTAGTGTTGTCTGGGGGTGGCTCTGCCATGTGTAGTTTTGTTGCTTTGGTGCATTAAGCTTCTGTTCTGGGTTGTGCTTTGGACTTCCTCTCTGTTTTCAGATGTGTATCTTCTCTCTCTCTCTCTCTCTGAGAGCTGCTGCTGAGGAAGTCCGAGTAGCTAAGTTCTGCTGTGGGGTGAGCTGCAGTGTGCCCAGCTGCTGAGTAGTCTGGGAGAGTTGGCAGTGTGCTGCTCTGTTTTGGTGCTCTTAGTATCTGTTCAGGGTAGCGCATTATCCAACCTTGTTGCCAAGAGTCATGGCATTATCCAACCCTGTGATGAGTTACCATGCTTTGAAGTTGATTATGAGGTTGGAACACAAATACTCTCCTACATTGGTTCTTGCAAGTAAGTAAAAGAAGATAAAATTTTCCTTCTGGTCATTGTTTATTAGGATTTTATTGTGTGTTTGCACATTGATAATCTCTTTAAGTAGACTCTAGTCTACAAGGATTAAGATTCTCGCATTTGTTCCTTTACTTACAGAAGGTGGTCACTGAGTGTAGGGCACCAGTGGTAAAGTTGAGCCTTACCCAAACACTTGTAGGGAAGCCCTTGTCGGCTAAGATTGCTGGTTTCTCATCTCGAGGGCCTAACAGCTTATCACCTGAGATCCTTAAGGTAATATTATTAAATTTTAAAAGGCAAGGGCAAAAAAATCAAACATTCAGTCCCAATTCCATTCTGATATTTCTTTTTCTTCTTCTTCTTTTTAATTGTTTTTTACATTTTTAATTTTGGTATTTGTATTATTGCGATAGTTCCAAAATATTTCCTATATTTGTGACGGTGAATTCTTGAAAGGGGTTTGATGGTTGATGTTTTTCTTCAATGCATTGTAAATGTGTTGCAGCCAGATATAGCAGCCCCTGGCGTCAATGTCTTAACCGCGTTCACTCCCAATGATCCAGATGCATATCAGGGCTTTGCCTTTGCAACAGGAACCTCCGTATCTTGTGCTCTTGTTTCAGGCATAGTTGTCCTACTCAAATCTGCCACCCAAGTTGGTCTCCAGCGGCAATCAGCACTAACAACCACGGGTACAGTCACTTGTTATTTATCATTCGCCACTTTTATTTTAGCTTTATCAATGATTATGGTATCAGCTTAAAGAGTTACACTAAACAATTACAAATGGGATGTATTTTCAAAATAGTCTTATCTTATCAACTAGAGGTTTGCTATAAATATTTATGTAAACCACAGTTCCAGGAATAGTCAGGCCGGTAAAATCCCTGCTTTAAATTGTTTCAGGCATAGTTCCAGAACTGACTGGGATAAGGAGGTAAATGGGTTTTATTAGGTACATTCTAGATTAGAATTTACATTGATATTTATGTTGCAGTGCACAGAAGGTCTCTGTACTTCTCATTCCTTCAACATGTGGAATTTATCCATCTATCCATCCATATGAGGACTTCAGCAGTGTAGCTGGAAACCCTCCCTTGTATCCATTTGTCGCTATTTCAGGTTTCCAAAAACACATTTTTAAAGTTTGCTTCAGCGTTTTTTTTTTGGTTTGCATGTGGTTCCTGATTATGAAAGGTTCCATTTACCTCCCAATACTTATAGAAGTGTGCCAGCCTCTACCTTGGCAGGTCAGACCTAAGCCAAGTAAGCAGGTCCACTGAATTCAGGGTGGGCTTGTGGATTTGCCATCGAACAAATCAGACCCTTTACACATTACTGACTATCAGATTTTAGACTTTGAAATAGATTGTATAATAAAAATCAATGAATAGATGACTATCATCACCTTGGATTGAACACCAAGTGATATCAGATAGAGCTAATTTTGGTAGGTTTCTTGTCCACAAATCCCAACTCCCAAGACCATCATGATACAAGATTGTAGTGGCCTATCATGGATTGGACCATATGCAATACTCCCTTGTAACATATCATGATGCTAAATTGTACCCTCCTCCCCTCTGTTTTTAACACTTCTTAGTAAATTCTCCAGGTAAACTGACACATTTCCTGCATTCATCTTAGCCTGGCAACACTGGCCCAAACACAAAGGCTATCATACTTTCAAAATTGGTGACAGTTTTCATATGAGTCCAGCACCAACAGAGATGATTGAAATTGCAATGAATCCATTAGATGGCTGCACAACCATTTTTATATTCAATCAAAAACATCATTTCATTGTTCTAGTCAAGGGCAAGGCCTTCCAGAGATAAATTTTGCTAGACAACATGTCAAGGGCAAGGCCTTCCATGCAAAGAATTTCATTGTTGATGTTAAGAGAAGGGACCAGGTCTTTTTCTTCTGAGGCTAGTGAGGTCTCATTGGTAGGTCAAATAGGATTTATATAAGGCTGTAATCGAGAGTAAGTTAATCACCTTGTTTGATGTATTTGAGAGTAATAAAATATCATCAGCAAATTGAAGGAATTCTATGACCTGTTGGTGTAATTCTTGGGAATGGTATACACTTTCTAGTTCCTAAGATTGATAGAGCTGTGGCTGAAGCTTCTAATTGTTTTCTTCTCTTCATTTTTTATAGTAGTCAACTTTTGTGAGAATACGAGTTAATTTTTTAAGAAACTGATCATAGCTCAAGTAAAAAAGCTAGCAGTAAAAATTCCGTCAGATATTTCCAGCTCATTTACAAAACGAGTTCTTATTTTGGAAGGCTATGAGTGAAACTGAAGCTATAGAAATGAAAGGCGCTCTAGAATCTAATGGGGAGGTGGAGTTCAATGTCTGCACTCTTGGAAAAGCTGTCAAAATCACAAAAAACATGGTATCAATCTCTAAAGAGAAAAAAAAGGAACACCATAATGTTTTTACTCCATCAGTGATCGAACCATCTTTTGGTATTGGATGGATAATCTACTGCCTATTTGAGCATTCTTTCTACATGAGGCCTAGCAAAGGTGGGGATGAACAATTAAATGTGCTTAGTTTCCCCCCTATTGTAGCACCCATCAAGTGTACCGTTTTCCTATTGGTTTAGAATCAACAATATGAGGAAGTGGCCATGGGTTTTAATTTCTGACACGCTATTTCATTGTTTCTCATGCTGAATGCAGTGATGTGGCCATGGGTTTTTTGTATCTTTCCTCATGACACACACAAATACAGGCTCATGTTGTACTGTTGATGTTCCACTTCATTATTTGACTTTATGAATGGTGTTCTCAACATACTCATACTAGTAGTATCCATCTTCTTCTATTCTATTCTTATCTAATCTACCTCATTCAGGGTGGTTTAGTTGGAGATCTTTTACTTCTTTTTTTTTTTTTGTAAGTCAATGACTTGATGTTATTATTAATTTTATTTTATTCATGATGGATAATCTTTTACACTTGATTTTTGTAGTACAGAACATCGATATGGCAACACTAGGTAATTAACTTGAGTTGTGTGGGTTAAATATGTATATGCAAGAATGAATGTCTCTCTCTCTATTTGCTTCTGCAGCTTCTGAAGTAGCAGATCGGTTCCTCTGTTTGCTAAATCCTCTTCCATTTCTTCACTAACTAGGTTTTGTTTGATAGGACTATATGGGCAGTTCGAACGATAGAGTCATTGCTGTCATTATGGTTGGAGGCCTAACTAAAGGTTGTTTTGAAGCAAATCAACGGTTTCGTTGAGATTGAGATTCCATGAAAACCTTTTTTTTTTTTTAATGAAGAAGGGTTTTTGAGGCATTTCCATGGATTTCATTTGAGGAGAAAAGTTTGGGTTTTTTTTCTGGGAGGCATTTTCATGGAGTTTCATTTCCTGGCCACTTCGTGTTTTTTATGATTACTGTGTACTAAAGAAGCTTCTGATGGTTTGTGATGGCTATGGGTTTGTTTGGGTGGAGTTCATTGAGATTAATATGGAATGGAAATGAAAATGCAAGAAACCAATCAAGTGAAAATTGATGGGATGGAAGATGGAATGAGATTTGATGGAAATGTCTTTGCATGAAAAGCCTGAGAGTAACATTGGTTTGTGAGGTGGAAGAACTGAAGTAAGGAATGCTTGTAACATTCTCTCGTATAGCACTGATTTCTCCCATCTGCTTATTAACTCAGAACAGCTAGTAAGGAATGCTTGTAACATTCTCTGTTGCAAACACCAAACAGAAAGTTTGGATTGATCAGTAACACTGCAATAAAATTCAACAAGGGGTAGTTTTCTAAAAGCCTTGTGTGTCACCTAGGTTATTGATAACTCTCGTATAGCACTTTAATTGTTGAATAATCTAAATAGTTTTCTCTTGTTGTAATAGTTTCATTTGCAGTTCCTAAACTTCTAGTAAAATGAAACTTGATGTGAAGCAGACTATTATTATCAGATAAAAATAATATAATTAGTATAGAAAACCTTTAACTTCTCTTGATGGAAGGCGGGGAAGACTGTGATTTTGGTTTTTAGATTGCAGAGATAAAATTGTGTTGTCACATTGAAATATGACATTTTCTCCAAGTGCATTCAATCAACACAGTTGATTAGAGCTTCTTATATGTGGTACTTATGCTGCAACTACTTATCTTTTACTATCTTTTAGTTTGCATCTTTGCCAATTTTGATTCTTGAACTGGCTTTGGCAGGATTATCATTGTATCGGCTGATGTCAACTCTAATGGTCAAGTTATGGATCCTTCCTCATTGCGGTTTGTCAGGATGGTGACCATGGTCTTCTTCCACTAGCGTTTGCTATTGTAGAGTCTGAGTGCTACGGGACTTCATCATGGTTTCTAGCAAATCTGGATGAAACATTGGAACATGTTCATAATCTTACAATAGTGTCGGATAGAATGAAAGGACTAACCAATGCAGTGAAGGATGTACTTCCAACCGCAAAACATTGTTACTGCTGCAGTCACATTTCACAAAATATTCAAGCGGACAAAGGACGGGATGAGGAAACAGGTTACATGCTCTCATTACAAGAAGCGTGGTCATAATAGACAGATATATAGAGATCCACCTCCAAGGGGCTGAATCATATTTTCTGGGCTTGGTGTAAATACTTGTTTATGTTGGTACAGCGTATTGTTCTCATTATTTTGGATGTATCTCTCGATATTTGTGGGAGAACATCATCTATAAATATTGATGTATAGATCCAAACCAATAGCAAACGTGTGGATATGATAATTTGAAAATTTTTGGCATACCGACACCATCCAAATGGGTTTGTGTTATTTATCAGTTCTTTGTGTACCATTGTCTCTGAACGTTTTGTTGTTTCAATCCGATCCATGTAAGTTACTCTTTTCATTTATGAAATAACTCAGGGTTATTATCTATCTTGTTTTTAATACTGTGGCAAGTCTTCCTCTGAAGTTGAGGATCCATCCCTACTCGCAGGACCCGCAAGAAACATCACAAACAATAGCATCACAATGAGTTTATAAAAGTAAAAAATTGCAGACTGGATTCAATATTGGATGATCACTTGATGGTGACGATGTCCTTATTAGGAATGCTTAAAGAGATTTCAAGTAGGAAGATTCATAATCTAAGTGTATTATACAATTTAGAGTTTTAGGAAGATTTCAAGTAGGAAGATTCATAACCTGTACTTGCCTTGGGGAAGACATACACTTCATTGGGTTTGCACAAATGGCCCGTCATGCATAGGCCTTGAAGGTTCGAACAAAATTACAAAGACATGATGGATGCAACAAACATAGCACCATTTCAAACTCCGGCATTAACGATGAACCCAATCAATTCATACATCCCATAAGGCTAGGGATTCTTTTATGTACACAACACCTGAACCAAACCATTACAAATCAAAAGGCATTGACATTGGTTCAAATGTGAGAAAAACTTGGTAAAACTACCATCAGGACCCATCCAAACAATGTGAGAAAAACTCACTTAACACCTAACTTTGAGTTCCCTGGAAAATGGCTCAGTGCTTGCATCCACGATATCGTTACAATCCTTTAGACTTTTTTGTTCACTAAATTCATGTGTCTCTATCGTGCACTAATTTCATGATAACTCTACATGATAAACGAGCTCACATCTCTCACCAACCATAAAAAACATGACTAAGAAACAAAAGAAAAGGGGATAAATTAGCGTAGTGAGGTAAAATGATAGGCCTAACATTATATGAAGTTGAGTTCCTACTCATACGAACCCGAATTTTGTGCCCGACATTGTTTTTTGATAACGATATCGTTACCATCATTTATAGTTTCTCCATCCATCCTTTTTGTCCAACAAGAAAATAATGGTGACTTTATATTGAGATGCATAAACAATAATAAAGACTCACGATTTCACTCAAAATCTATTTTTCAAAAACTTTCTGATAACGGTATCGTTACAATTATTTATTGGTTCTTCACCCATTTTTTTGTCTCCAATAACAAAATGACAATGACTTTATAATGTGGTATATAAACAATGAAAAAGGTTCAAAGATTTGGCTCAGAAATGCATTTTCCTAATAGGTGAAGTGAAGGTTCGAACCCTCAAAACGAGGGTTCGAACCTTCGAATTTTCTGGAATTTTGCCCAGGAAGGCAGTGAAGTGCAGGTTCGAACCCTCAAAACGAGGGTTCAAACCTTCACACTCTCTGGAATTTGGCCCAGGACCTCAAGGAAGTAAAGGTTCGAACCCTCATCTTGAGGGTTCAAACCTTCATTTCACTTATTAGGAAATGCATTTCGGAGCCAAATCCGTGAGCCTTTCTCATTGTTTATGCACCCCATTATAAAGTCATTGTCATTTTGTTGTTGGAGACAAAAAATGGGCGAAGAACCAATAAATTCTTATAACGATATTGTTATCAATTTTTTTTTGAAAACTAGATTTTGAGTGAAATCGTGAGTCTTTCTTATTGTTTATGCACCTCAAAGCGATGGTTTAAACCTTAGGGCGCTCTGGAAAAAGGTTAGGCTATTTCTGTAAAGTTTTTTTTAACGATATCGTGACAATTATTTATTGGTTCTTCGCCCATTTTTGTCTCCAACAACAAAATGACAATGACTTTATACTAGGGTGCATAAACAATGAGAAAGGCTCACGGATTTGTCTCAAAAATGCATTTTGCTAATAGGCATAGTTACAGAAATAGCAAAAATGCACTTTTCTGGGCCTAAACAATATTTTTTGCCCAAAAAAGGCCGTGCATCAGCGGCAAATGCCTCTGAGTAGTGTTCATTGGCCCGTTTCCACCCAAAATAACGTATAATTTTACCAAAAATGGACACTTCGAAAAGTTTCCCCAAAATCGTTAATTTACCTTATTCGACCTTACGTTGGTCTCACCTTTCCATGAAATCAAATCATTTATGCACTGCATCACCACCATTAGATTTGATTTAGATCTATACTCCCTCACACTTGGCCCGAGCTGAAACGAAAACATTTATTGTTATGACGAATCCCTAAGGTTTGAACCCTCGTTGCCATGGTTCTAATCGTCCTTCTTGTACATTTCTGGGCCAAAAAACAGAGGACAAAGGTTCGAACCCTTGTTTCCAGGGTTTGAACCTTCCATCTTATGCATTTCTGGGTTAGATTCCAGAGAGCACCAAGGTTCGAACCCACTTCACTGCCTTTCTGGGCCAAAAACCAGAAAATAAAGAAAATAAAAATAAAAACTCTAAATTGTATAATGCACTTAGATTATGAATCTTCCAACTTGAAATCTCTTTAAGCATCCCTGATAAGGACAATTAAAGATGGCAAAAGAGAGCTGATTTGAGAAACATTATTTAAATTGTATAATGTGTGATGATTATTTATCAGAACTGAACAATGAGACTATTTTGATTTCATCATGGTTTAAATGATTATACTTGACTTCTGATATAAAGTTGAAGTGTGAATCGTGATGAATACACCCTTTAAAAGTATGAATCCAAGCTTAGCATATTGAAATGCCAATATATACTACCACCCAGGCAAAGTCAATAGAGAACAACATGAGCCCACCTATTTGGGCCTAATTGTTTTCTAGAATGTATACGAATTAACCTTAACAAAGCAGCAATAACCAACTCCATGGCCAATCAATTCCATTGGACGTTCTATTTATACAACATTCATTTTCATAAAAATTCATATAGATAAAATTAAGTGATGCTGGTTACAATCATATTTTGAGTGTCTGAATGTAATTTTGGATTGGAAAGAAGTTTGTAAACAGTTAGTTACATTGTAGAGTGGCTGTAAATATTTTGGATTGGAAAGAAATGAATGGAATGCAATGTAATGATATACCGAGTCTTTAGTGATTTAAATGAATTTCTTGTATGATCAATATTGTAATGTTTTAGTGATTTAAATGAAAACGGAACTACCATATGGCCCTAAGAATGTGTTGCAGACACATGTTAAAAGAAAGCCCACCTGCAATTATAAAATGTTTTTTCTTATGTTTGTTGCTATTCTTAACCAGCCCCCTAAACAGGGGTACTCGGCAAGCTAAAAAAAATAGCAACAAACATAAGAAAAAACATTTTATAATTGCATATGGGATGATCTATAGATGGTTTTTAGGGGGGGGGGGGGGGGGGGGCGGGAATCTTTAAGAACTTGAATTCCTACTCATACGAACTTGAAATTTGTGGCCAACAATGTTTTTTGATAACGATATCATTATCTTTTTTTATAGTTTTTTTAGCCATTTTTTGTGTCCAATAATAAATTAATATTGACTTTATATTGAGATGCATAAACAATAAGAAAGACTCACGATTTCACTCAAAATCTAGTTTTCAAAAAAAATTTGATAACGATATCGTTATAAGAATTTATTGGTTCTTCGCCCATTTTTTGTCTCCAACAACAAAATGACAATGACTTTATAATGGGGTGCATAAACAATGAGAAAGGCTCACGGATTTGGCTCCGAAATGCATTTCCTAATAAGTGAAATGAAGGTTTGAACCCTCAAGATGAGGGTTCGAACCTTTACTTCCTTGAGGTCCTGGGCCAAATTCCAGAGAGTGTGAAGGTTCGAACCCTCGTTTTGAGGGTTCGAACCTGCACTTCACTGCCTTCCTGGGCAAAATTCCAGAAAATTCGAAGGTTCGAACCCTCGTTTTGAGGGTTCGAACCTTCACTTCACCTATTAGGAAAATGCATTTCTGAGCCAAATCTTTGAACCTTTTTCATTGTTTATATACCACATTATAAAGTCATTGTCATTTTGTTATTGGAGACAAAAAAAATGGGTGAAGAACCAATAAATAATTGTAAGGATATCGTTATCAAAAAATTTTTGGAAAAATAGATTTTGAGTGAAATCGTGAGTCTTTCTTATTGTTTATGCATCTCAATATGTAGTCACCATTATTTTCTTGTTGGATACAAAAAATGGATGAAGAAACTATAAATTATGGTAATGATATCGTTAACGAAAAACAATGTTAGGCACAAAATTCAGGTTCGTATGAGTAGGAACCCTGCACTTCACTGCCTTCCTGGGCAAAATTCCAGAAAATTCGAAGGTTCGAACCCTCGTTTTGAGGGTTCGAACCTTCACTTCACCTATTAGGAAAATGCATTTCTGAGCCAAATCTTTGAACCTTTTTCATTGTTTATATACCACATTATAAAGTCATTGTCATTTTGTTATTGGAGACAAAAAAATGGGTGAAGAACCAATAAATAATTGTAAGGATATCGTTATCAGAAAATTTTTGGAAAAATAGATTTTGAGTGAAATCGTGAGTCTTTCTTATTGTTTATGCATCTCAATATGTAGTCACCATTATTTTCTTGTTGGATACAAAAAATGGATGAAGAAACTATAAATTATGGTAATGATATCATTAACGAAAAACAATGTTAGGCACAAAATTCAGGTTCGTATGAGTGAGTAGGAATTCAAGTACTTAAAGATTTCCGGCCCTAAAAACTATCTATAGATCATCCCATCTGCAATTATAAAAAAAAATTTCTTACTTATGTTCGTTGCTCTTCTTAACCTTACTTATGGGATCTATGAATTGATTATGAGAAAGACTTATGGGATCTATGAATCTCGTTGCTGGGAGCGAAAAAAGGAACAGAAACCTCTAAAGAGCTTGCTTCGTGACCTTTCTTTACTCTACTGTCCTCATGTCACTAGTAATAACCATAATTCTACAATATCATGAGCTTAAAATCTGCTATTTTTCACTTAATTACGATCACGGTTGCTTGCGTTTAAAACCGCGCACTTCTGCATCTTGGTTAAGAAAATCTGCAGAAACCTTACTGAGTACCCCTGTTTAGGAAACTTTTTAGCCCACTTCCCGAGGGATTTTTTGGCTGAGATTTGGGGATTTCCAAGACCATATCATGAACTTAAAATCTGCTATTTCTCACTTAATTACGATCACGGTTACCTGCGTTTCAAATCGCGGTCGTTTGCAACTCGGTTAAGAAAATCTGTAGAAACCTTACTGAGTACCCCTGTTTAGGAAACTTTTTAGCCCACTTCCCGAGGGATTTTTTGGCTGAGATTTGGGGATTTCGAAGACCATATCATGAACTTATAATCTGCTATTTTTCACTTAATTACGATCACGGTTGCCTGCGTTTCAAACCGCGGTCTTTTGCAACTCGGTTAAGAAAATCTGCAGAAACCTTGATGAGTACCCCTGTTTAGGACACTTTTTAGCCCACTTCCCAAGGGTTTTTTTCCCTGAGATTTGGGGATTTCAAAGACCATATCATGAACTTAAAATCTGTTATTTTGCACTTAATTACGATCACGGTTGCCTGCGTTTCAAATTGCGGTCTTTTGCAACTCGGTTAAGAAAATCTGCAGAAACCTTGCTGAGTACCCCTGTTTAGGACACTTTTTAGCCCACTTCCCGAGGGTTTATTTTCCTGAGATTTGGGGATTTCGAAGACCATATCATGAACTTAAAATCTGCTATTTTTCACTTAATTACGATCACGGTTGCCTGTGTTTCAAACCGCGGTCTTTTGCAACTCGGTTAAGAAAATCTGCAGAAACCTTGCTGAGTACCCCTGTTTAGGACACTTTTTAGCCCACTTCCCGAGGGTTTTTTTCCTGAGATTTGGGGATTTCGAAGACCATATCATAAACTTAAAATCTGCTATTTTTCACTTAATTACGATCACGTTTGCGATGTTTTCAACTTGGCCACTTTTTCAACCCGGTTAACACAAACATGCAGAAACAAGGCTTTCCAAAACAGTCCATGGTTATTTTTAAGGCACCCTTTGTAGTTTGTACTAACCCACTGATAGATAAAATTTCTATTGGCCAGACAACAAAATTGCCCTTGGCCAGACAACAAAAAAATCAAGATGGCCTTATCAATTGAGAATTCACAATGTTATTCATGCTACAAAGAGCAAATATACATCCTCCAAAGAGAAACTTGAATCAAACAGCAACTAAATTGCAATTGTGTCTTCCAAACACCCACTTAAATACAAAGCAACAACAAAGAGTCACCAAATAGAGTGTAATGTCTACATGTTAGGACAGTCACCTCAGCAATCATACGACTTAATTTAGGCTAGGCAACATATCCAACAAAACCCAACAAATACAAATGTATCAAAAAAAGTGACAACAACGTGAATGGGGTAGCATTCCAAGTGATCCCAGTGAAACTTAAAAGATAACACCCTACAAAGACTCAATCCTGATCTTCGCATATTTCATTCTGACAGATCATCTTAAAGGTTCAACGCAAGATCTTTGGCCGAGACCTGCAAATGCATAAAGTATATGAGGCCATATGCAATAAAGTTAAGCACAACACTTCATAAATTGGGGGCAAATGTTCTTACAGTTAAATTCAGTCTCTTTTGTGATGGTCTGGTCTAATCCCACAGGATGTGTTATAATATCTCCATGTCGACCACCGTCGTACCCTGCACATGCATAATTTGATTTCAATTAGAATTGGGGATGTGGGGGATTGGTACATTTATTCCATTCAATTATTGAAATCTATGGAAAGATTCTTGAACTTAGAGTAAAGAAAAATCTGTTGAAAATGAACCATACCTATGTTTGTTATTGTATTCAAATGAAGCAACTTTATATTTTTCACTCTGCAACTTTATAATAGTAATCCTTCTTTATAACCCATTTTACTAGAAGTAGCTAAGAATCCAATAGAAAAGGCACATTTGCATAACTCGAGAGTTCCAAAATAGAGAAAATGACTTTGGTTATCCCTGCAACTCAATTTTACACAGTTTGGTGCAATGATACTTTGCCAAGAAAAGACAATCTGGCCTAATTTTTTGCAATTGAGAGGAAAACAAAATCCAATGGTGGGTTGGAGAGTGGGATTCTCCACCAGCATGAAAAAGGAATTCCACAGATAGTAGAATCCTCATTATACAAATGTGCTTTTTAAGGTGTGCTTGTGCACCTGGAGGATTACGAGACAGGAAAATTGTTCAGATTTGTCCTCTAGCTCACTCTTCATTAGTTTTGTGAGACACTTCTTCCATGTGTAAAAGAATAAAAAATGAAACCATTTCCTCGATAGAGAGGATTTCAACTTCCTATGGGAAGTGTAGGAACACTACGAAATGGAAAAAAAAAAAACACAATTAGGCAGAATCCTTGCAATTCCGCAGATTCCTTTCCCTCCGTACCTAGGAAGTGATTCTCACTTCCCACTCCTTGCCATATAAAATGTTTTTTTTTTTTCCACAAAAAAGTGCCCCACCCAACGGTGTAAAAAAAAACAATGACAGCACAGAAAAATTGCCGAGGAATCCTCAGCGTTGCATAAACCTATCCTAATCTTTTCTTGAATTTCTAGGATTTCCCACGCACCATCTCTCTTTTAAATGACCAAAAAGAAAAAGATCAAAAGCCGAAAAGCTTCAGTTAGCTTAAAGGGGGGCATCCAAAACAATTCCCCGCATAATTCACCATCCAAATCGACTTTATCATCCAAAAAAAAAAAAAAAACAAATACATGGCTGAATGAGCATTCAAACGATTTGCAAGTCGTTTTACATCCAAGCGATTCCTACTCCATGCCATAGGAAATGGGTTTCTCTGAGCATTCAAACGCTTTGCAAATCATTTTACATCCAAACGGCGCTTAAATCTACCAAAAACATTAAGTACTGATCTCAGTAGGTTATATCAAACAACTCAAGTGTAGGAATATTCTACTAATCAATGCATAAAGGGGGAAAAACAGCTTCAAAGTAGAGAAAGGCTTGGCTCACTTGGAACACTTAGCATCCAGTAGGGCCTCACCCTCAAAAGGCTCTTGATCTTCAATCATGGCATTAACACGCTCCTTCTGAGCTTCATCACCCTACGCCACCGAGTTGTCAGATTCGTATGCAGTAATAACATCATCCTGCGATAACAAAAAAGGATAAATAAGAAGCATAAACACATTTTGGCAAACACTAACGTAAACTTCATAAAAATGTTCCTAAGAAAAATTTCGAATGTAAAAGATTTCTCGAAATTTTAGCAGTCTCCCCTGTACATGTGACATTAAAATTTTTTTTTTACAACCTGTTAAGTACCTGTACATAACAAAAAACAAAAAAAAAAAAAAAAAAAAAAAAAAAAAAAAAAAAAAAAACTTCATATAAACATCTCAATGCCCCAACACACTACAAGGTCATTCACCACTACGTCATTAGTCATTCACCATTCAACCATAGCACTTCAATATATGGGCCCCACCTTGGCATAACATGATTTGCCATGTGAATAAGTTACATATTAATTTTAAACAGTATCAATAGCATAACATGATTTGCCATGTGAATACAAGAACTTTAGCTCAAATGTTCATGTTACAAATCTAGTGACGAGAAATATCTCTGTAAAACTTACAAGCTGAAAAAATGTAGATCCTAGAAACTAACAATAAAAAAAAAAAAAAAAAAAACATAAACAATACAGGAATTCAAACTTGTAAATCCTAGAAAGATAAGAGGGCAAACTTGTGGATCTTTGATACAGGATTGTCATCCATCCAGTTGGACTCCAAAGGGAGGTGCTTACCCAGCTAAGTTCAGTGCCTACCTGATGTCACCTCAAAATAGATTACTTATAAATAAAGAAAATCAGACATCAAACAGAGAAGAATAATATTGGGAAGAAGGAGATTTTGCATATGACAGTGGTATGTTTAAAAAAAAAATCCTAATCACAGTTCCTAGATAGATGCATTTTAAATAAGCAAATGATCATCATTTCTTCTGTGGCTTGCTGCAACAAGTTTTCCTAGGAATGCATTTTCCTTTCATGCCCTTCACTTCCTCTTCCCTCTTCTCCAATTGTTCAACAGCCATTCCGGATTTTAAACTCCTGCAAAACACAAATATAATAGAGTTAACCAAGTGAGTGCAATTTCAGACAACATCCAAGACTAAAATCATCCAAGGTTAACAACTAATACCATACATATTGCCCTCTAAAGTCTCATTTGGACCGTTGAGTGGTGATAAGATTCACCTACAGTCCAACTGTTGTGTCCTTTTTCACAACAAGCGACTTTGAGGACTTGGAAGTAAAAAGATGGACCCACTGATGGATTTATATCATGGACTAGGGAATTATGCGACTCTCACCTTCAAAGAATCAAAACTCAGAAACCATATTAAGAAGGATGATATTCAACAACAGAACCCAATCCTGCTGACACATATAGACAGATGAAGGCGAAGATGATGCTGATGATAATATAAACATAACACGATCTTAACCGTACTAAGTTAGCCTAATTCTATCGTATGTGTTGGATCCAACCAAAAAGCAGCCCCTTGATACCACTAAAAGGTTTTGATCTGTCATTATACCCCTTTCAATAGGAATGAACAACCTTCGGGAAGTTAGAAAAATCATAGATTTTAAGCTTCATGAAGAAATTCAAAGAGCCTTGAGGAGTCATTTAGAAATCAACCAACTTGTGAATTTCTCAATGTTTGCCCTGAAAAAGTGATAGGAGAAAAAAAATTAAGATCCAGGAAGCTCCAATTAGTAAAACACTAAACAGCCCTGTTATAGTAAATGCAACAAAAGCTCATCTGGCCTCACGCTAAAGTCAAATTAAGGTCAATTTAGAGTCAGCCTCCAAAGTCAGGAGGCAATGAAAATGAATGCAGAAATAGTTACTGCCCCAGTAATTGCTATTGATGAGATGGGATTCTCCATAGAGGCTACTGGATTTGGTGCTCACCAACCCATCCTTGTATGATTTGATGGTTTTCCAGTCATTACTCCTTGTTTTGCATCAAACATTGAAGCCCAGGCCACCTCCTGACTTCATGAAACAAAGTACATCAAACTCATCCTTAAATGAATCTAACAAATGGGAATTAGAATGAAGTGTGTGCTGCAGGGTTCACCAAAACAAGCAACTCTGATCATTCCAGATTTAATCAAGACTCAACAAAAACGCAACCAAAGAAACATTAAGTCCAACTCTGTTCTATCCAAGGTCTTCATGCATTTTGCTGACCGAATGGTGTGCAATCATGGATTAAAACACCGTGCATTCAGATTCCCAAAATGAAACCAGTATCATGTGCAACAATAGCATTTATATTAGGCGACAAAAGAATACATCATATCCACAACTGACACATATAATCTAGGAAGTTAAAACATAAAAAACCCAAATAGTATTTGAAAAGAAAAACTTTTTTTAATTCCAATTGCTGCATGATAAATGGTTTTTGATGGCCGTGAACAACTCTCATCATAATAGCATCAGTTTGCTGATAAAGAACTAGACGACCCATTTGAATATTCCTATAATCATTGCTTTGTTGAAATTTCTTAAGAAACTCTACTATGACAGCATGTAGTCATTCATATCTCCCATCTTGACATCTCTAATGGAGGTGGCATTTCTACAAGCACCTGAATGGGTAATTCAAAGACCCGGATACTTAAATTTATTCATAAACAACCATCAAACTCCACGGACTTATGAGATACTCCCATCAACAAAAAAGAAAGCAAACAAAAAAAATGAAAAAAAAAAAGGCACAAAGATTTATTGATGCCAAGTAAGTTTTGGCCATCATCTCATCATCACCATCAACCAAGTTCCATTTACATGCAAGTAAGTTTTGGACAATCAGTATTGTGCAAGGAGCCTTTATCACTCCCTCCATTGTAAACTATGATTTATTATGACATTGAAAGGCATTTTCATAGCACTTTACTTTCAATTTTAATATTCTGTACAAACACACCTGTCATAGTCTTCTTTTTGAGTGGTCGAGATTCAGGTAATGCAACGTGCTACAAGAAATCAGCTATACAAGAAAGAAGTCATATACAGGGGAAGGAAAAAAGCTCGGCCTTAGCTATGAGAGAAAGAAGACATAAACACAAGAGACAGCCATAAGGAAACTCAAGCATGCACAAACTCACTATCAGATATATAAATAAATTTAGGTATCCTTAGTAGTAAGCAAAATCAAGCCTGCACTTAACCATAAGGAAACAACAATGGATACTACCTGGAATGCAGAATACAGACAGCCCTCTTCTCCTCTTCCTTGGATTATGCTGTCAATGAAAAAGATGAGTAGAGAAATAGAACCCACTTAACAATAAAAAAACATTCAAGAAAATACGGATTGGTAAAGATTTAACGGAGGGTTGTCATGGTCCCTCTTCCATGAATGAGTTATTTGAGGTTTTAGTATGGGGTTCAAATTCGAGGGGGCACACTTCTTAGTTCCACACTGCTTCAACAGGAAAGGAACTTCTATTAAAAGGCTAAAGATTCACTTTGACAGGGTCGGGATGGGGTACCATTTCCTGTAAAAAGTTGGAAATAATGATGAACTTTGTATATCTCCACCTTCAACCATGGTTATTGATCATATGCCCTGTTTATCAAAATCATTTTCCCATGTAATGTAAGCAATAGGAAAATAGCAAACATGCTCAAAGCACACAGGATGGCATATTGGAGCTCAAGTTGGGCCACACAATGGAATGAAGTTACGGACAAAGAAATATTCTGACGGGATGTATATGGGTAAAAACATCCCTAGCCAACCATGCAATTTGCAAGATTTAGAAGTTGAAGTTGGATTACCTAATAGAGATATAAAGAACAAAGATGTTAGGCTTTCTGTCACACAACCTATACTCTTGTTCTCACTTAGATCTATGGAAGATATTTGTGTTAAATTTCACATATGAACTATGCTCTAGGAAATAAAGTTCTGTGTGCTTAATCTTTCCAGGTGTTTCTTTCTTAGGATATTCTGAAATTTTCCTTTTTCTGATTTGGAAAACCCCTCTGTGTCAATGCATGCTTCCCAAGCTCCTTTTTAAAAACACCTACATGATTTAAAAACTCAAACCTGACCCAGTTTGATGACCGTGTTTTCTGAATTAATCAACTATTCAGCCTTAAGTTTTTAATTAAAATACTATAATAGTAGAAAACTGGTTGCCAATCTAAAACCAAAAGATGGTAGACTAATTGTATCCACTAAAAAAACTCATGGGTGTAAACAGGGTTGGAAAATTCTAGGTCAACTCAGTACTAGGCCTACTCTCTCATTTGGAGGTGGGTTCATCTTTTTCTTCCCCTTGTTTTCTTGATTTCTTGAAGTGGATATTTTTGATATCTTGGATTGGAAATTTGGATTCTTTGATTTCTTGAAAAAGGCTTTACAATGATTATAAGCAAGCCATAATGGAAAGAGGCCGTGGAAATCCACTTTTTAACTTCTTATTTGAGCTTGCTTCAAAGGAGCATACATACTATGTATGGAGGCTGTACTCCTTTGCTCAGGTGTGTCACGTTAGGCTGCTACCATTCATGGTCCTGATTTCTGTTAGCGATTACAGAGATTTTGGAGTGCATTTCAGTATATGTTTGCCTAAAGTTTTGTACATATCACTATGCTTACACTTCCTTATGTTGTGGAAAATGTAGGGTGATACACTACAGAGGTGGCGGACAGAACCATCAATATTCATATGGTCATAAGAGCCATTGAAAGTGACCTAGGAAAGTTAATGACACGAAACAGAATAAATATGAAAATCCTCCACTCATCTGAACAATAAAACATTTATAAATCTACACTAAGAAAATTGCATCATGCATCTTAAACTATAACACAAAAGAAAAATGTAGTGTCAAATTCTGCAGGATTTTTCTAATCGTGTTATACTCTTCCCAGCCCTTGCACACTATCCGTAAACACATGGATAAGAAGGCCATAAGGCTTTGAAATAGAGATAAAAAGCAAAACTGGATTTTTAGGAATTTCTTCATGGGCTAGTGCAAAGAAAACCCTAAAAATCCTAAATCATAAATCAGAAGTCACAAAAATCCTAAATCATAAGTCACACAAAAAAAAAAAAAAAAAAAAAAGCCTACTTCATAACCCTAAAAAAAGAAGAAAAACCCTCAATCCGTTGCACAGAAAGATAGAAAAAGAAAAAAAAAAAACCTCAAATCATAATCCGTTGCAGAGAGAGATAGAGAAAAAAAAAAACCTCAAACCGTCAACTCCTCCGTCAAATTTCTTCCAGTCGGGAGATCGTTCGCTGGAAGGATCAGGGCCAAGGCAGCTCCGTTCAAACTACTCCGTCAGATCAGCAAACCGCGTGACGCTGCGGAGAATATGGTGCGCGCTGGAGGTTGGCCTTACAGACAGAGAGCTTGTAGGCATGCTCCTCTGGCCCGGCGTAAATCTTGCTGAACTGGTGGAGGAAGTCTCTGGTGCCCCTCTTCAAGCTGATGCTCCAGAGGAAGGCAGAGAGCTGTTGATTCTGGGAACCACGCGAGATGAGAGTGGAGGGAACAAGAGAGGAACATGGAGGGAACGGTCTATTTTTGGGAGGGAACGAGAAATGGGAATGGGTTTAGCAACTGGGGCTACTTTTTTTTTTATAGTAGAAACGGTATATTTATATGAAACGGAATGAATTTGTTTCAAATTAGAAACGACTAACACCCGCTCCTTCTCGCCGTCCCTGATTTGCGATTTTGGTGTAGTGTGGCAGGGATGAGGAAGAAGTTCAAGTGGCTGCTGGGCTGAAGGGTGCAGGTTGGCCGGTGGCAGGGAGAAGCAGCAATGGCCGCTGGGTGCTTATAGGTGGAGTGGCCGGTGACCACAGCAGGTGGCCGCTGGATTGGAAGCAGCAGGTGGTCTCTGGGTGCAGGGGAATGACCGGGCAGAGAGGGGAAGTTGGCCGGAAGCTGAGCAGAGAGAAGAAGGGCCAGTTGTAGCAATGGATTGAAAATAAGGGATGTAGATTACGATGTCGTTCGATAAAGGGAGGGGCAAAACCGTCAAAAATCGACGTACGAACACCAAAATGGGCATTTGAACGTATTTCTGATTAAATCCGCCGCATATCAGTATAGGGACACTTTTTTGGTAAAAATCCCTTTATTATAAATAGAGCATTGTAGAGATCAATGATCTCAGATTAGAGAATTGAATTAAGTTTTATCGTTGAAGACTGTTTCTTCCTCATGTGATTGTTCCTTGGAAACCCTAATTATGCCCCAGCACTTGCAATCGTATCAACGATTGCATCAGTAATTTCCCTTCTAGAAGGGGGAAAAGAGGCGATATTTTTTTACCATTGGGCTTTGATTAAACCTGATTGTAGTGTATTGTACAAGATCTGACTCGAGCAACCTTATATACCACGGCTATGATAAGGTAGATACTAAATATAGATTTAAAGAACAGAACTCTATATAGAGTCGTGGAATATAAATAACAAAACTCTATCTAGAGATGTGTGGAAAGTACTAAAGAAGCAAAATTAGATGGGATAAGGTTCCATGCTGATAAAAAGCACAGCATTAGACAAAAGTTTGAGCAAACAATTCTGTAGAGATGTGGTCATATTTTGCAGCAATTTAAGTATTTACAAAGCAACCTTGGGATAAGGTTCAATGGTGACAAAAAGCAAAGCATAAGACAAAATTGAGCCAAAAACTCTGCAGAGATGTGGCCATATTTTTCAGCAATTAGATCGTCTGTTGCCATCTCTTTATCAGATTACACCATCTATAGAAGATTCAGAATTAGCGAAGGATGTACTGAGCAAAATGCAATGCTCGCGAAACTGTAAGATTCTCTAGCCAAGCATAGTGCATTTTGGCCTACCAACTGGATGTCAGATAGTATATAAAGCCAAAACTAACTGGACAACCAGTTTTTTTTTTTTTTTTTTAACCTAGCAAAGGGCGCACACACCGGAAAACAGCTCGTACAAGCGAGAAGGCCCGCACGAGTGAGAACGAAGCCTGCACAAGAGGGAAGTGGTGCCGTACCCAGGGTTCAAATCCGGGGCAGCCAGGTGAGAACTGCTGCCACTTACCAACCAGTGAGGTAAGTAGCCATTCTCAACTTGACAACCAGTTAATCTCAACTACAGTTTTTCAAACCAGCTAGTCAACTCAACTCAATCTGGAAACACCAGACATCCAATTGTGGTGAAAACCAAATTTGTCCTGGTTTTCTGTACGACGACACCGGATGTTGATGGTTATTGTTGAGCTAGGCTCATCTTCACTCGGTTTGATCTTACCACACACAATCTATAATTAACATATATTATTAGATAGCTTTTTTTTACTTTGTCCAGTACACCACGGCACCCGTTAAACTCAAGTTCAACACATCTTCCGACATATATAAATCTCAGTTGCTATGGAGCATTGGAAAATAATGAAGAGCCATTTGCCCGTGTTATAAAAAAAGACTAAAATCAGAAAAAGGTGCTATTTTACTCTTGGACCATACTTCAGCGTAGATGTCAAGAATGCCTTTGCATGCTATCTAAAGGGAACAATCTAATGTGAAAAGTTCTGGCATCAATAACAAAAACAGGTTCCAGTTGTTTTTATTGTCGCCGTTGCTGTCCTATCATTATTATTATTTTTAGGGGGTTTTACCGGAAAAAACCCCTTAGACCCTTACTAGACCAAAGGACCCCTAAGAAATTTATGGCATAGAGTAGTCCCCTAGGCCCTTTCCAGGGTGGTGTTTTTTTTTTTTTTTTTTTTTTTTTTTTTCCACGAGTAGTGATATGCAATAAAAACCCTACCCGTGCCCGATTCTTATTTTCTTCTTCTTCCTTATCTCTTCCCTTCCCCTCTCCATCAGGCCCTAATAATCTTGAAGTGTTCTCAATAGTTCTTCAAGTGAAATATTAATATCACAAGGCACATCTCATACTCCTATTACTTGTGGAATGACAACGAGTATAGCATATATACAGAAAAGGTACCTGATAGAGTAATAGATCCATATCCATCACATTACCTACCTCTTTATTGGAGTCTACCTTCCTCTTTAGTGGAGTAATCTAAGACAAAAGGCCAAAAGGGGGTTCTAAGATGGAAAAAGTTGCAGAGATTCTCTTCACAGACGAAAAAGATGACAAATAGGAAAAGAGAATTGAAGCCACTTAAATAGTTTTTAAACAGAGATATCGCTCCTCCTCTTGAACAAGCAGCGATGTCGTTGCTAAGCTGAAAAGTGCAAAAATAAGGAAAAAGTGTGACCGGAATGGAGGGAAGTCCAATTTGGTTACTCACGAAATCTTGGGTCCTTTTTGGTCTTGTAAGGGTCTAAGGGGTGTTTTTCAGGTATAAACCCCTTACTACTACTACGACTGAAACATAAAGCATAGTTTCTTTGTTTTCTTTTACTCTTTCTTTTTTTTCTTTTCTTTTTTCGGGCTAGGACCAGTACCAGAAACTTTAGTTGCCTGATGGCATATAACATAACTACTACATTTTTTTTTTTTTCAGAACGTGAGATTTTTACATATAAAAAGATTCACATGGGTCCACAGGTCAGATCCAAGGTGGTTCTATGACCGGACCCTTTTAGGTCAAGGGTCCAAAACTAGGTTCCAGGACAAGACCCGTTTACTTAGAGGAACCAAAATGAGGTTCCAAACCCAATTTTTCTCAGGTCAGAACTTCTAGGTAGTTGGAGAATTGGGTACCAGTTTGTATCCCTACAAACTGTCAATGTATTGCCTATATAGGTTTAAACAAGCTTTGCACAGAAAATTGTTAAATGAGGTGGCTTCGCTCTGCTTCAAGAGATGGGTTTTTCTGGTCCTTGTCCTATGCATAGAGACAACAACCAGCTAACCCTATCCCCTAAAATTGTCTTCTACAGGAGTCCAAAACACTTTGTGGTAGATTGTCAGTTTGTCCATCTGTTGGTCCACTCCAAATTACTGTCTACTCCTTTGGTGAGTAATGGAATCAGTTAAAGAGATTTCATTACCAAATCAACTAGTTACACTTGTTGGTAAATTAAGCAAGCAAAGATATGCTTACATCCATTCTCCAGCTTGGTAGGGGCTGTACAAGATAAACTAATTGTAAGACCTATGGAGTACCATGCGCCTATAAATACCATATTAGTACTCTGCACAGAGGTGTACAGACCATATTAATACATTCTCATCATAATCATTAACCATGATTAATGGCTAGACTATGTGCTAAATCAGATCCTAAGAGACTGTATTAAGGGAATGATTGTATGTCATTTTTAGCAAGAGTCATTAAACGATCTTCCCCATTGGTAGATGTAAGATGTCACAAACTCTCCTCCAATACAAGTCTCTTTTTTTTTTCACACAAACTAATTAGCCAATAAGCGGTACAGCGTCAAAAAAGTCAAAAACCAAATAAAAATCACAACCTAGAACTAAATGTGCATATACCAATGTATACTCTGTAGTTCCATAAAAATGCATTTTTTTAAGTGTAAAAAAATATATATTCATTTAAAACAAATATAGTAAACCGGATCCAAAAATAAGCACGTTGAAACAATACTCACAGTCCCATCTTGGTCTGTCAGCGATCAACAGATTCGAATCAGGTTGAACTTTGAGAATCAAAACCTGCCATGGAACAATATTTAACAATCTTAGATAGCAACCAGATGACTCAATGAAGTCAATCAAAAACCAAAATATATATACATACCATAATATAATCAATGGGACAGCTACTTTGTCAAACCAACTGCATCTAGTATTTTGTATCATGAAATGAGCATCATGTGATCAGTACCCATCAACACAAAACGCTGCACGCGTGGCATTCAAAGAAGCACAACCTCAAATCAAACCTCCGAATTGATTAGTTGGTTCTGATCATGACCCTCTTTGGAGGATTGGGCAATACAATGGAGCCGCCATCATAGCCATTCATCAGCAACCTCACAATTCTGGATATCCTCAACAATCTTAGATAGCAAATGGATGACTCAATGAAGTCAATCAAAAACAAAAAATATATACATGCCACTATATAATAAATGGCACAGCAACTTTGTCAAACCAACTACATCTAGTATCTTAACCCCAAGGGGTTGGCCGAGTGGTTAGGATCACGATTCCTCCCTCTTTCGGAGCTAGAGGTCTTGATATCGACCCCTGATTCCCCCCTCTTCAGGAACCAAAAGTTGAGTCCACTTGTGCTACCACCTAGGGGCCACAGGGATTTTACCCGACTTCTCTTTGGGGCCGGAGGGAATAGTCCAGCCCAAAGGGTTGGGAACCCTCCATTAGCAAAACAAAAAAAAAAAAAAAAAAACTACATCTAGTATCTTGTATCATGAAATGGGCATCATGTGATCAGTACCCATCAACACAAAATGCTGCACACATGGCATTCAAAGAAGCTAAACCTCAAATCAAACCACCAATTTGATTAGTTGGCTCTGATCACCCTTATATTCCATGACCCTCTCTGGAGGATCGGGCAATACAACGGAGCCACCATCGTAGACATTCCTCAGCAATCTCCCAATTCTAGATCTCCACTCAGATTCAGACTAGTTAGCCTTGTTTGGCATCTCTACTATTTTTCTGACAGACCATTCAAAATAGAGCCATTAAAAAAGAGTTATAAAAAAAAGAAAAAAAAAAAAAAAGAAAAAGAAAGAAAGAAAAAAAAAAAGAGCCTAGAACAAAAAAAAAACGTGTTTGGTAATGAACGGGTCTACTTCAAATAGACCGTTTGTTATGCCTTCTATTCACCTCTTTTTAGAGGGGTTTGCCTCTTTTTAGAGGGATACTTTTGTCATTATGTAAAAATTGAACTTATGCACATTTTCATGAAAATATGCCCTCTACACACATACCATAATATCATAACCTTTTATCATTTGAAAACTACAACCACTTCCATCAAAATATGGCCTGTAACTAGTAAACAATTTAAAATTTACAACATCAAACACAATTATATATAATCTCCATCATTCCATCATCACACACCATCACTCCATGTTGCATGACATAAGATGAACCATGACATAATATGATAAAAATAAAAAAAAAACCAGAACCATGACATAAGATGATAAAAATCAAGCATCAAAAGAAGCATCTCGCCAAATGGCATCTGCAATTGAATTCCTCTTGGCATCCATCTCTATCCTATCTGTGATATCAAATATATAAGTGTTTTCTCCAGGTGATTCCTCAACGTCAGTGTCACGCTCTAGTCTCTACTTGTGCATCATCCTCTGAAAATTGTGAAAATAATTGATTGTCCATATCCTCTTTCCTAATGAAATTATGCATCACCACTGCAGCAACAACAATGCTCCGTTGTATAGGAAATGGGCAAGGAGCCATCCACTTGCTGATAGGGAATCGAGCTTTCAATACTCCAAAGCTTCGCTCGATCACATTCCTCAAGGATGAATGCAATCTATTAAAATGCTCCTCTCTAGTACGAGGAATGGTAACACCTTGAAAATCTAGAAGCCAGTATCGGACATTTTGAAATGGAGAAAGAAACCCCAGCATGTTTGTGTAACCAACATCAACCAAGTAGTATTTACCTAAGAACATTATATGCAAATGTTAAAGGGCATGTCAAACTATGTTGTAGCAATCATTTGTTGAGATTTAAAGCACTACAAATACTTTCTTATTAGGCGGGGTATATGGAAACTTTAGCCTTTCATCAGAAATGGTATCCAAGAGAATCCGTTGATCATGAGCTGTACCTTCCCATCCACATACCACATACCACATAAGTAAAGAGCATGTCAAACGAACATACTGCCATAACTTGTTGCATACATTCCCCCTTTCTAACTCTGTAAGGAATTTGTTTCTCTGGTTGGATAATGGCATGCACAAGAGTGCCATCTATAGCACCAATATAATCCTATAAAAAAGAAGAGATCAACATTGAGAAAAATTTCAAAAGAATTTAGCTTAAATAAAAAAGTGGTGTCGAGGAAAGAGAGCAATACCTTAAAATATGGCTCAAAACGTGGATTCAAAAGAATTTCCTTAGGCACTGTATCTAGTGAATGTGGCTTTACCATATCTTTCGAAATATCATCATTGCTATCAGTACCTGACGTAAGTGTCTATGAATAGTTTCCCCTGAGTGTTGGAATCTATCTTGTATCACTCTATCCGTATAGGCGTGCGTAATGACCATCATGAACATAGCCAACTGCTCCTCCACAAGGATATATCTGTTGTCTTTCAATTAATGCTTCTCTAAAATACATGCATAAACGCCGAAACACATATTGTTCCATACGTAATAGCTGATGACAAATAATGGGGTTCCCATTCAAAATGATTTGGACATGACCATGTCCCGTTAGGATTGAGTTCCTACATGGTTCCTTAATCAAGCGTTGTTGTCGCTTCTTGTACAACAATATGATAAGTATGATATTTCGACGTAAAATCTGGTCCATATGCTCTGTATATATTGCAAACAAAACATAACTAATCATTCATTCATACTTGAAGACATTTAACAATTTAAACATTCTTTAAATAAAACATCATACCATGTTTAAAACATAATATTCATGCTTCAAAATCCAAATATTAGAACAAAAGTTTAAGAGAGACATAACATTCATGTTTCAAAAAAAAAAAAAAAAAAAAAACTAAAGATCACTTGCAACTCCAAGAGCTTTTCTTTTCTCTATTTCCATTAAAGATTTGAGCCAAGTTATCTTTGCCTCATCTGTCTTGAATTTAGTCCAGATAATTCTTTTCTCCTTAACCATAAAAGACCTAAGAGTGACCATATGCAGTGGGTTAGTCTCTGGAAGTTGGGGTATGGCATGCAGTAAGTCAATGCATACCTCTACGGTAGGTCCCTCAAATTGAGCAAAAACAGCAGCTAACTAATTTGATGCCTTCACTAAGGCTGCAAGCTCAATTATGCTATCATCTACTGCGTTTTACTCCCTTTTGTAGAAGGGCTTGGTTGCTTTCGCCTAATATTGGCCATCATGACATTTGGACCAATATCACTAGTAGTTGCATCTTCTCGCATGGTAGATTGGGAATTTGTTAGGTTCGGGGATGGAGTATCATCATAATATTTCTCGCTAAAGAAACTTGAATCCATATCCGTTATAATATCCTCAGGCACGCCATCCATTGTTGGAGCCCAGCCCACTTAACATCCTACTGTAGGCCCTACGGTTAGAGCTTGCGTGGGAAGTCCTAAAAGCACAATGAGTGCCGAAGCACGTGTCCGAAGACACAATAAATCCCCGTAGAGATAATAAACGAGGACGCACCTCAATGGGAAAATCCAATTTCATTAATCAACAACTGAATAATTCTTTGCTACAATGCCATATAAATAATAAAAATAACTTAAGCCCTAAAAAACCTACTTAATATAGGAAACTAAAATCTTATCCTAATTACAATAAAATTAAAAACTATTGACATAAAAATAAATTCCTAAATCTATGTAGGCCCTACAAATGTAGCCATGAGGTCTACGCTGCATCATTCTCCCCCACTTGAAAAAGAACTCGACCTCGAGTTGGGAAAGTGTCCATCAGGATCAAAGATCAATCTGATGATCTTCCGATGTGTCGGTCGATCTATAACTTCTTAGCACAGCTTAATGCATAATTGCTTTTGATGGCTGAAATATGTGTTGATGTGCCTTGTAGAACAGGCACCATCAAATCAGAATCTCTATCCGCTGGTCATCTCCCAATTATCATAGCTGATCCCGAAAAACAAAATCAATAGAAGAATTAATGTGGGGAATATCAATAACTTGCGCTTCATCAATTGGTATCAGAGCCGAACGATCCCCCGATCGTCGGCGTGATTAACCCAACCCCATCCTTCTATTAAGCCCAGACACTGCCAATACCTCAACCTCAATCCTTCCTTCCGTTCACTCAGTCCCCAGCCCCAATCCCAAATCCCTACCCAAAATCCCTAAGCATCAACACCCCAAATCCATACTTAAATCTATGTGGGCCCTACACATGTGGCCATGAGATCTACGCTACATCACATCCTTAGTCACTGAAGTACCATCAAATAAAGCAGCCATCTCTTGGGGAAAAGGAAGGGGCTTTGACCTAAATGCTTTGGCATCCTTATGAGTCTGCAATAAAGTTTAAGCATAAATTTCAAATGCTATATTCACCACTCCTGTAAATACCAAAATAAATAAAAAAATTATATACCTTCAGGTATTCTGTCCATCGGTCTTATGCCATCTCCACACAGCTTGTATGTGGGTTGAAGCCTATACCAGTTTGTGATGTCAATTGTATAATTTTTTCAAATGATCTAATTGGTTCGTCAATTGCTTTTGATTGAAACTGTGTCCTGTCCTTTGAGTAAATTTTTCTAAGATCATCTTGAAGAAACTACGGGAAAAATCCCCATAGGACCTCATAGGATTGATGAGGACCCAGTAGCATGTTGAAGACAGAAGGGGTCCTGAAGCTCCTTTTCAGTCTTTTTTTTTTTTTTTTTATCATTTTGCGATATGGTCGATATCGACCATTTTGTAGTGTTAAGCAAATAAGACAGTGACATATTGGAACAAATCCGAGTGACAGATTGGTTGATATCGATCATTAGGAGGAAGTAATAATGGTCGATATCGACCATTTTGTCGTGTTCAACGAATAAGACAGTTATAGGTTGGAGAAACTTTTAATGGTCGATATCGACCATTAAAGGTAAGTAGTGATGGTCGATATCGACCATTAGAGCCAAAAAGAAAAAAAAAAAAAAAAAAGCACTCTATCTCTCTCGCAGCCCAGTGAGAAGAACGCAGGTGAGATGTTCGACAAAATGACTGAGAGTACCAAGAGCGAAAGACGAGAAAGAGATGATGGGGGAGAAGAGAACCTCGATCGTCCGTTTTACAACATTGAATTTGGAGGTAGGTTGCTTTCTTTTTTTTCCCTCTAGGACTTAATATTTACAAAATCAGAATCAAATTCATCTCCTCCTCTTTCGCTCTCCTGTAGTCTTATCTAAAAGATTTTTCTTATCCAAATCCTTCCCAAAGCATTCAATTTCTGTTTCTGATTGTTTTTTAGTTATGGATGGGAGGTTGGACGGCTCTGATTTAGGTCTTGAAGAGACCAACGGAGGGAGATGCTTCGATGGAGTTCATCTTCTTCCTCGGTCCTCTCTGGGTTGCTGTTCTCTTTCGGATTTTTACAGGATGGGCATGGAAGCCCAGGTGGGCGTGTTTGGCTAGAGAGAAATTCGATGGGGGAAAGATTTCGAATATGGCATCTTTGCCTTCGATTGCTATGGGGTTGATTTCAAGCTTTAGTTCGTTCATTCCGTGGATCTCAGAGCGCAAGAAGGAGAGCCGGACATTTGAAATGACGGAGCCAATGAAATTTGATAATGGGTATGTCGGTTTCTGGTTTTATTTGGTTTTTTTGTTTCTTTTTACTTAAAACCATGTTAATTTTGGTGAAGGAAAGTGCTGTGAGGAATTTAAGGAATTTAAGGAAGTGATGGTCGATATCGACCATTAGAGCCAAAAAGAAAAAAAAAAAAAAAAGCACTCTATCTCTCCCACAGCCCAGTGAGAAGAACGCAGGTGAGATGTTCGACAAAATGACTGAGAGTACCAAGAGCGAAAGACGAGAAAGAGATGATGGGGGAGAAGAGAACCTCGATCGCCCGTTTTACAACATTGAATTTGGAGGTAGGTTGCTTTCTTTTTTTTCCCTCTAGGTCTTAATATTTACAAAATCAGAATCAAATTCATCTCCTCCTCTTTCGCTCTCCTGTAGTCTTATCTAAAAGATTTTTCTTATCCAAATCCTTCCCAAAGCATTCAATTTCTGTTTCTGATTGTTTTTTAGTTATGGATGGGAGGTTGGACGGCTCTGATTGAGGTTTTGAAGAGACCAACGGAGGGAGATGCTTCGATGGAGTTCATCTTCTTCCTCGGTCCTCTCTGGTTTGCTGTTCTCTTTCGGATTTTTACAGGATGGGCATGGAAGCCCAGGTGGGCGTGTTTGGCTAGAGAGAAATTCGATGGGGGAAAGATTTCGAACATGGCATCTTTGCCTTCGATTGCTATGGGGTTGATTTCAAGCTTTAGTTCGTTCATTCCGTGGATCTCAGAGCGCAAGAAGGAGAACCGGACATTTGAAATGACGGAGCCAATGAAATTTGATAATGGGTATGTCGGTTTCTGGTTTTATTTGGTTTTTTTGTTTCTTTTTACTTAAAACCATGTTAATTTTGGTGAAGGAAAGTGCTGTGAGGAATTTAAGGAATTGGGTTTCTATTCTCTTATTGTATTTTTCCTTTTTCAGTAAGTCGAAGATTGAAGAAAATGAGAAAGTGTTGGTGACGAAGGAGGATTTAGAACATTTGTGCCAACTTGTGGAGGAGAGAGATGAGGGTTCTGCCTGGCAACAGATGATGGAACAAAATTTGGAGCAGCACCTGTAACAAACAAAGAAAACCCCACTTTATATTTGGGTTCTGCAAATCAAGAAGAACCAGCACAGAATGGTCGATATCGACCATATTACTACATGACAAAAAAAAAGACAAAAACACACCCAGAGGACCCCTCCCGTCTCTAAACTACTAGTGGGTCATAATCTTACCTATGGCATGCTATGGGGACTTTTCCGGTAGTTTTCTCTATCATCTTCCATGCTTTTGAGCTAAATTACACCCTTGTGCGGCCACCAGGTCTCACTTGCTCTAAACAAATGTCAATGAGATACTTTCTCATACCATCCGACCAATGCGCACGATCTATGTCATCTGTCTCTTTTGAGTTTCCTTTATCCGACACGATAATTACACCTAACAGAGATTGAGCATTTTTTTTTTTTTTTTTAAGTTCTTGTCTGGTTTTGTGCCAGTCACCAAATACGAAAGATATCCACAGCATATGATAAAATAAAATGTATAACAAAAGAAAATGGGTCAGCCCTATGTGCGATGAATTGAGAAGTACTGAACCAGGGCCTTTGTTTGAGTCACTCCATAATTTCTTATGTATTGCAGTCACTAAGGTAGAGAAATAAAATCTAAACATGAGTTTCCAACATATCAACAAATTACAGAGGAGAAAAGGGAAATAAGCCTACAAATGAAGACCCTTTAGTGACAAGAAGGGAAGCAGCTTTCTTGATGAGCAAACTTCAACAAGGAGAGGCCCCTTATTACCAAAAACTATGTGAGTGGCCCCTATGCACCAAAACTTACTATGATTACATCCAGTGATGGATCTTCTAATGGATTTTGGTGGGTGCATGTTTGTAGATTCCAACCAAAGGCAGGTTCAGGTTTTGATCACTTTGGCCTGTTTCCTCACTTATGACTCATCTCCACATTTACTAATAAAAATACCTCGTATAAAATACCAGAAGAGGATGGATAAATCTTTACGGCATTCAAATGTCTCACCTACATAAAAGGAATAAAGGAAACCCCATAGTAAGTAAACCCAACCCAACCCCTACAACATTACACAGCAGCTTTAGCATCACACAGCCCTCCTGGCAGGGTAGACTGGGGGATGAGACTTAGGTTGGAAATGGATTCACCTTGAGCTGTAGCAAAAATGCATTTTGCCATCCCAAAACCAAATGTAACCATAAAAGACAAATCTAACTAGAAAACTTGAAGCAATCAAACAAAATCAAAGATTCTAGTGTATGTGAGGCTTCCATAGCATCAACTGAAAATAAACACCTAAACGAGGACCAGCCCTCCTTAGTGTGCAACTCTCCCATCACCATCAGCAATGGGTTAAATTTTAAGTACCAAATCATGATAATATTATAATCGCCTTACCACATTATGGGGAAGCTCTGTACTAAAATCAATTCCCTGTTTCTACTCTTTGAAAGAATACAATAGAAAAACCTACAATTCTGAAATTACATCAAGAGCTAGGACCTGAGCACATCCTCAGAGCATTTGCATAGCTAGTGATACACCAAGTTACAAAAAGAGAAAAAGAAAGAACTAAAAGGTGTATGCCTTGCTGATAAGGAAAATGGGAACTTCATAGAACAAGTCCCTTTTCAAACCCCCTCATATTAAATCTAGCTTACCACTGCAGAATGGAATTTCCTTGAACAAACCTTTTTTAAATAGTTTTTTCATTCATTCCCCCACCTGGAGATGAATATTCAACATCCACACCATTTAATTTTTGAAAAAGAAGACAGAATCCCTCCCTAGTAGACAACGCCACCTAGAAGGGATTTGATTCCAGCCCGCACCTTTACACGTTATTCAAGCATTATCTACTACAAGCCTACATCATTTTTTCCCCTGCAACTTTCTATGATGCTTCTTGGAGCTGACAAAGGTTAACTAGCCATATAAATTCAATCAGGAGCAGGCAGAGTGGTAAACAACCCACAATTAGTTCAATCAGGTTTTGGGATTTTACTAGTTGGAAAAATAACACAAGGTTTAAAAGCAAAAAGAAGTTTCTACATCAATGATTCAAAACCCATGTCTTTCAAAAAGATCAGCATCAATCGAAGATTTCAAGCTGTGTTTGCAAAGGGTCTGCATGTTGCAGAAATTGGATCCGGAAAAGACAAAGGATCGTTTTTTGATCATTGGAGAAGACAATGGTTCTGTGTTTGGTCACTCATCCGAGCCAACTAATGCAACCTAGGGTTAGGATGCAAGTGCCGGAGCACAATTAAGGTTCCGAAGAACAATCACTCGAAGAAGAAACAGTCTCCAACGAAAAATCCACACAGGGAATTCTATTAATCAATTCTAATCTCTGAGAAATAATTCTCTACAAAAGCTATATAAATAGTAAAAGAAGCTTAAACCCTAAGAAACAATCCTAATCAAACTAGGAAACAGAAAGCATAATAAATTAGAAACTAATCCTAATTATATTCTTTGCTAAAAATAAAACTAATAACAATTAAAATTAGAATTTCATGGGTCCCACGTGGCCCACGAGTCTTGTTGCAATAACGTGGTATTGCTGTTGCATCATTCTCCCCGGGTTGGAAAAAAGTTCGACTTCGAACTCGGCTCTTCTTCCGGATGTTATTTCTGTAGATAGTGTGCACGTGAAGCGCGTCCTTGGTGAGACGAGAACGTGATCCTTTCTTTGGTACCGTCGGCTTCAGGGGACGGCGTGTGACTTGCTGTTCACCATGCATGAATGTGTATGTGTTGTCGTGCATTGGTATGCACCAAGCAACCTAGAAATAAGCTACTTAATATGCACACAACTTAAAACTCGCAAGCGCACAAGATCACTATGTAGTGTAGTGAATTGTAAGTACGAGGTCGATCCCACGAAGACTTGTGATAAAACAATGTCAAAATTAACTAAAAATCAGAATATTAAATGGAATAATTGAATGATGAAAAAACTGAATTAAACTATTAAAAACAATAAATTAAACTATCAAAAGATAATTGGAAAGTAACTTAAAACACAAAACTAGTATGAGAATTGAAAAACAGTAATAATGAATGAACTAGGGTTTCATCTACTCCCCTAACCAATCCTATGTATGTACCTTATTATCTTTTAATCAAAAATCAGATTTTATTAGTGAAATCTATCAACCTAGACCATGGCATATGCGTCTAAATTATTATTCCCCTAAACCTAATTCATGAGTGGCATACTACATGAATTGTTCATCATGATGCAAAAATAAGCATGGCATATGTCCTAGTCAAAACAAACATAATGCATAAAATAATGGGAAAGATAAATGCATGAGTCTAAGCATGGCATATACTTAGATTATTCATGGTTCTAAACCCTAGATGCATAACATCAAGATCAATCAAAATTAAGTTAGCTACTCTTAAGATTAATTGAACATCACATGGTTGGCATGGCATATACACAACTCATCAATTAATAACATGGTTTAGAATCTCAACCAACAAAACTGAAATCTGAATTAAAAGACGCCAAAAGAGACTACATAGAACTAGGCTAGGGTTTCAATTATACCCTAGCCCTAAAAAGTTTAGCTACTCATGTCTTTAATGAAAAATAAATTAGAAAGTAGAGTCATAAGAAGAAAACTAGCAGATGATGAAGATGCAGTGGATGGCCAGCAGCTTTTCCCTTTTATTCCTCCTCCAAAAGCTCTCCAAAATGCTCCAAAGATGGCTCCAAGGATGGCTATACGGCAGCTAGGGTTTATGGGATGAAGATGGCTGATTTTTGTGATGATAGGATGCTGTTATGGTGGCTGGAATTATTCTGGACGTGGCTGCTGTAATGGATGGATAATGGCTGCTTTATGTGCTGGAATTAGGGCTGGAATTATGGAATGAATGGTGCTGGAATTATGGAATGAATGGTGCTGGAATTACTGTTCACGTCCTTCCCTTGTATGCTATTTATAAGTCTTGAAAACAGCCCTCTTAGTAATTAGTTCCCTTGTAGAAATAGGTCTCCAACTTTCTCTAAAATTTTGTTTCCTAATTAGATTGAATTAGGAGCCTTCTTTTCTTGATTAGCAAGCTTTCTAAATCTGGTTCCACTTGTATCTTCTAGAAACTTATTCACATGGACCCACAAATCTGAGATTAATTGCAATGAATTAAATCTGAACTTTTGACATAAAAGTAGGCCCTACATGGTGCGTGAAACATGAGTGTGGGACCCCTCTTTTAGGACTTCTATCTTGACTTGAACAAGACTTACTCCAAACTTTCCTTCTTTTTCTTTTTGTTTTTCTCCAATCTTGGGCTCCACTTCAACTTGAATAGGACTTCTAATTTCTGAAATTCTTCTATTTGCAATAGATGTGGACCCCTCTTGGGCGTGTAACCCTAGATTGGATTTCTTCCTTTTTCTTCTTTCTTTCTTTTGCTTTTCTTCTTTGAATTGTAAGTTCCCAAAGAATTAGAAATTAATCTTGAAATCTGGAATAGCTTGGATGGGACCCACCATGGTCCTTCTTTGGGATTCACGCCCATCATGTCTTCTTTAATTACTCTCTTTTTGCTCCTTTTGACCTTAGCATAAAAATTAACAAAACCTATGTAAAATCAAATAAAATAACTATACTAGCACAAGATGAATCAAATGTTAGGGCTTAGATTATAAACAATTAACCACTTATCATGCATGCCATTAGTTACACTCTTGTCATGCATTCATGGACGACCCAACAAGATATCACGACTATCCATGTGGATCACATTACACTAAACTGTATCTGTATAATCTATACCAATGGAAAAGGTAACTGGACATTCATATCGGACTTGCACTTCATCACCTGTCATTAACCATCTAGCAAAATAAGGACAATGATGCTTCCGAACGTTCAGCTATAGCGATCCACAAAAGCTTGGGATATAATATTCTGACAACTGCCTCCATCAATGACGACTGTGCATTCTTTACCATTGACTAGGTTACTGGTTTGATTGATTTGGTGGATTGGGATGGCAAATGGGAAGGGCGATACTCTATACGATGGGAACGAAAGGGAAGATGGCTGATCGGATGACGGTTCTGGCAGTGGGGTGAATGGGTGGCTCGTTTTCTGGGAGCGAAAGGGTGACGTGGGTAAAGAAGGATGATAGACGACGATGACGATATGGGTAATCACGCCGACGATCGGGGATCATTCAGCTCTGATACCAATTGATGCAACCTAGGATTAGGACGCAAGTGCTGGAGCACAATTAGGGTCCCGAAGAACAATCACTAGAAGAAGAAACAGTCTCCAATGAAAAATCCACACAGGGAATTCTATTAATCAATTCTAATCTCTGAGAAATAATTCTCTATAAAGCCATAAAAATAGTAAAAGAAACTTCCTAATTATATTCTTTGCTAACAATAAAACTAATAACAATTAAAATTAGAATTTCATGGGTCCCACGTGGCCCACGAGTCTTGTTGCAATAACGTGGTATTGCTGCTGCATCATTAATATCGTCTCGGCCTATGTGTCGAAGGAAAGAAGAAAAGGGTTTTTGAAAACTTTGTTGTATCTTGGTGAACGAAGAGAAAGCAACAAGATGAGGGAGCAGGCGCTGGCGTTGGAGCTCAGCAACTTCAACGAGAGGATGGAGCAGATGATGACGATGGTAAGCAGACTAGCGCGGCAGCGATGGTGACGGCGAGGGCATGATGGTGCACGGTACACTGTTCTTTCCTCTTCTTCGCTTCTTCTGCTTCTGCTTTCTCTCTCTCTTTGTTTTTCTCTGCTCGGTCTGGGATGGGAGACGATTAGGGGTTTGTAGGTTTCGGTGGTACAGGAAGATTAGGGGCTTGTCTGGGGTGGAGTGGGTTGCTGGATTGGGGTTGCGTGATGCGGGATTGGGGGTTGGCTCTGGAAAGCAGGTTTTATCGGAAGTGATGGTGGAGGGTTATGGCTTTTTTTTTTTTTTTTTAATTTCTGGAAGGCAGGGAAGGGTTGGGGATTGACAGTGAAGGATTATGGGTTTGGCGGTTTGGGTTTCAGTTTGGGGATTCTAGGTGGGGTTGGTATCGAGGGTTTTGGACGAGTGGGCTTGGTTGGAGATAGGTAAGGGTTTGGGGTGGGCGATTGGAAAGGTCAAGATGGGTCTATCAGGGATTGATGGGGAAGGGGTTGTCGTGGATGGGAGCCGGGAACGGACAGGGTGGATGGACGATGGGTAGGGGTGGGGATAGGGGTAGACGATCGAGGGATCAATCGGCTCTGATACCAATTGATGCAATCTAGGGTTAGGATGCAAGTGCCGGAGCACAATTAGGATTCCGAAGAACAATCACTTGAAGAAGAAATAGTCTCCAACGAAAAATCCACACAGGGAATTCTATTAATCAATTCTAATCTCTGAGAAATAATTCTCTACAAAGCCATATAAATAGTAAAAGAAACTTAAACCCTAAGAAACAATCCTAATCAAACTAAGAAACAGGAAGCATAATAAATTAGAAACTAATCCTAATTATATTTTTTGCTAAAAATAAAACTAATAACAATTAAAATTAGAATTTCATAGGTCCCATATGTGGCCCACGAGTCTTGTTGCAATAACGTGGTATTGTTGCTGCATCACCAACCAACACCCTACCCACTCCAAACCCTTTCCATCCATAAACCGTAGACCCTACCCATTCTAGCCCTTTCCACCCACAGAACCGAGCCCTAAAACCGCTCCTCCCAACATTCATAGACTCAATCGAAAGCCATCCCAAAACACTTACTCTCTGATTGAAAAATGAAAAAAAAAAAAAAGAGAGTTCAAGAAGTTCAATGAATACCTGCAGGATCTTTCTTCCCTTTCTGCTATCTTTTCTCGCCCCTTCTTCTCGTCATCGGGCCTTACTCCCGTGTTGAAACGAAAACAATGAAAAAGAGTGGGAAACGAAAGGGGTTTTGTTTAAAGGACAGACGGTGTCAATAAAACACCATCTGAGAGCAGTTTTGCCATAAAAAAGAGCACCCGCCCGTATATTTTAAAGAGCCAAAAGCTCTATTTTTCATCGCCCACTTTTTGAGCATTTGGATTTTAGAGGATTTGCCTCTAAATGTCTAAAACAGACAGAGGCCAAAATCTTGTGCCAAACGCTCTAATTTTCCTCATCTCTATCAGATTTAGACATTTAGAGAACTAGAGGCATGAAATAGAGATGCCAAACATGGGCTTAGTCTCACTTTTTCTGTCAAGCACAACCCTGTCGCAAACTTGCTAACCAAGCCCAACATTTGGTACCGAACCATATTCCTCCAACACCCATGCTTCTTCAGTCAAATCTTCTCTAACCTTAATCTGAAAAAGTGCACTGAAGTAAAATGTCAAAAATCAACAGCTAAATAAATGACCAAGGTGCCACACAATTTAGGCCTTGTCAAGAAATCATTGGAACAATAGAACCCTTAGAAGCAAGGTTCAAAATAGCGGTTGTGGCAGGCGTAGCAGCCAGTGGCCAAAATGCTATGTAGTGGCCGATACGTAGCAGTGTGAATACAAAAGGTTGTAAAAAAAGTTCAAAAAATCCAAAATATTGAAAAATATTGGAATTTGATTTTTTTTTTTTTATAATAACTAAGATAGAGGAGTGTAGCGGTCCCTTCAATGCATGGAAATTCTGTATCGCTGAATGATTGTTAAAAAAAAAATGTTTATCTAATTTTTTTCATGTATTCATGTTGGTTAGCCAAACTAAGTTAGATTCCATCATGCATTTCTAAATTCATAGTTCAAATAAGGAATTTTAGTACAACTACACATAAATAAGGATATATAAATTATAAAATAATGCTTAAATAAAGTTTGAAGTTCAAACCAAATAACAAATTACCTTTCATCAAAACAAACAATGTGTTTTTGTTGAGTTGAGAAAAAGAATACATCTACCAAGGGGGTGTCTAATAGGATGTACCTAGAGAAGAGCCATTGAGTGTAACTCTCTATATCGACTATAATTCGGCGAGATCATGTTTTGAAATGAACAAAACATATTTTGCACACTCCCAATACCACAAACCCTATATCACAAATCCCTGCATTTTCTGTTGTCAGATAGTCTAACCCCCCCCCCCCCCCCCCCCCCCCCCCCACATCACAAATCCCTGCATTTTCTGTTGTCAGATAGTCTAACCCACCCCCCCCCCCAAAACACAAAATAAAAAAAGATACAGCCTATGTGGCCTACAGACGCTATGGATGTGAGCGGCCGTAGCAGATGCTACGGATGTGAACGGCGCTAAATTCCATCACCGCTACACCACAATTTTGATCCATGCTTGGAAGGAATAAAACATATTTTGCACACTCCCAATACCACAAACCCTATATAACATATTTTGCACACTCCCAATACCACAAACCCTATATCACAAATCCCTGCATTTTCTGTTGTCAGCTAGTCTAACCACTCCCCCCCTCCCCCCACCAAAAAAAAAAAGACTTGGCACAAGACTTGCAGAAGAGTGCCTTTATTTTTTGAAATGCACAACTAAATCCAAGAAATGTTAAGAGTGCCTTTATTTTTGAAAATGCACAACTAAACCCGAGGAAATGTTTTAAGTCATTTCCATGAAAGGCATACCCAATACCTCTGTAAGAAGGGTTGTAGAAGGAAAAAACAAAAGTAGATTGTCACTAGGAAGACCCTAGGGATCAATCTAAAACATAATTGTACTGAATTGGTGGAAAAGAGATTCAACAAATATCCTATTTTATCAAGTAAGGTTGGCAACATTTTGGCTATTCTAGTTTACATTCACTTGACCGTTGCACACAAATACAAAGCCTTCCAAAAGCCCCAGCTCTTTCACCTTGTTGACCATAACACCCAATGGTTCAACTACTATAGTGAAATGAAAGGGAGACAAAGCATCACCTTGCCTCAAACCCCTTGACGCTTTGAAAAGAAAGGAAGGGGTCCCATTAAGCAGGACAGGGTTTAAATGCAGAAGAAAAAAACCATCATAATTCATAAATGAAATATATATATATATATATATATAAGAAAACAATTGGATGCTTGAACTCTAGCATGCTCTCTAGCTTCAAATATATGATATCAGGACTTCTAGCTATAGAAGTAAAGCTTTGTCTCACATTCCAATTTACAGAACTGCAATAGAACTAAAACTGCAGCTCATTTGTATTGTCATTTTGAAGGGAAAAGGAAAAAAGAAAAAGAAATCTCAAGGTGTGAAGTGTTTTTTTTTTTTTTTAACTCTAGTAAGATGACCAGATTATAGTAATTACATTTAAGGATCACCCAAAAAAAAAAAAATTCCGGGCTTGCATTACATGAAACTCTGCTCTCGAAGAGGACTAGGAAAGTGATTCAAAGGTCAAGTTTGGAAACACATGGGAATAATACTTGTTCTTGTTACCACAGTACTAGTCATACAATTACTCTAATTAAAAAAATTAAACACAACAAAAAGGAGTCATGAAGCCTAATTTGTCTCATTGAATGGTGGAAAACAAATGGAATACAAAAATATTGCAACACTAACCTGCAACATAATCATCCTTGACTATTTTACAGATAGGATTTGCATCTCAGTTGGTCTCCTTTGCTTAATCTTCACTTTAACGTCAATCCCATTGTCAATGATGGACTGCAGTACAATTTGAAGTTTTCCTTCAAGTTTATCCCCTTTCCTAGGCGTGTATACAACATTGTGGATATCATCAGCAATTGCGCGCTGAGCTAGAACCCTTCCAACAGCAGCACATGCTGTTGAGTCCTTTGTTGATGCCAAATCATGTTTCATGTCTTTGGAAATGGAATGTGCCACAGCAACAACCTTGCTGGTCACTCTGTGAACTATGCAAGCACGAACAGAACTTTTCGATATGTAAATGTCCAAGCAAAAAGGTAAATGGTAAGGATCTGTGTGTTGGTTATACGTTGGAGTCCTTATCTTCTTATCTTTTATTACTAAGGCTGCAATACCATTACTACCAGCCTTAACCTGAGAACTTTTTACTTCTTTGAGTGTAGGATCATTTCTCTTGTGCTTCACAAGCTCAGAACTGACAGAGGCTGAGTTTTTTTTTTTTTTTTCTTTTTTGCTACTTTCTTTTCCAACTGTGGCCTGTTTAAGATTTTCCTTTTTTTTTGATGATTTTTTCCGATGAAAAGTAATGTTATATTCTTCAAACTCCCGGGAATCCTTATCCAACTTGTAGAAAAGATTACCACGAACCCTCATGTCCTCGATCTCATCAAAATCAGGGTCATGTTCTGTGGTTGAAGAATAGTTGTCTGTTCTTTTAACCATTCCTTTCAGATCAGGTGATTTTCTTGACGTTTCATAAGTGCATGCATGAGCTATGCCAGATGAAACCTGCCAAATGTCTTGATCTACAACCTCAATATCCAAGCCATTCAAGGAATCTCTACCAGAGGGAAGCAATGGAGAAAGATGCATTATGCTTGGCCGATCCAAAGAAGGATTGGTGCAACCAGTTTCCCCATTGCTTGACTTGTCAGCTGTGGATTTTTCTTTATCTCCCTTGTTAAGACTACTGAAAACTTGCGAGTAAAAACTGCATAGCGGTGAAGCAACTGAATTTCCAATAAACGGGTGTAGCATACTCCTCCTCAAGAAAGATCCTGCCATCCAGTATTTACCTTCCAGGACTGACTGTTCTCAGAGACTAATTGTCCTTGAAAATGAAAACAAATCACAGATGTTTTAGAATGGTCCAATGTCAAAGATCAGACATAGCAATTTTTTAGGGAAAAAAAGGTTCATCCAAATAAGGTACTAATAGAATTTGCGTTTTGCCACAATGTAGACGAACAGGAATTCATGGCCTGTTTCTTTACTAGAATTTTTGACAAGAATTTGGTGTGTTGGGAATTCATGACATGATATAATGGCTTGTCCCCTGGCATTTGCAAATGTCATGTTTCTTCACAGGAATTTCAAAATCCCAGCCACCTAAAAGGTTCCAAATGACCTTTGGAATTCCTGGAATTCCAACCCCATTGCTTTTTGGTGGAATTTCTGGATGCTCAAGTACAAAGGAGGATTCAGAAATTCTGGGAATTCTCTGAATTACAGTAAAGAAACAGGACCCCAGCATTGAAAGCATTTAATAACATCACTCAAGATGGTAATGTAAGTAATGACTACATTAAACACCCAACATTTTAGAGAGAAAAATGTTTTCTCACATGAAAAGTTACAAATATTGCTGTTTTGTAAGTCTTACTAAAACCCAATAGCCATACTGGTCTCATCACCAGAAGATTCAGAAGTCACAGTATAGGAACTCATATTCATCTACCAATTATGTGAATCCTCTATACTGCTGCACATAGACAGGCACTCCGCAAATTTTTAGAATAGGACCCAATGACGAAGTCTGTAAGGCCCACTATTTTTTTTTTTTTTCTTTATAGATCCATCTAGTTGACAAGGCCAAAGAGCCCATAAACTATATCACACATTTTATATTTTAGAAGGCAGCAGAGAGAGTCCTACAAGAGAAGCCACAAAAAGGTTTTAAGATTAAGAAGCTGACAACATGTAATGGATTTTTTATGGTGCCAAAACTTCCACGTATCTAATGAAGCCTTGTCAAAAACCATATGGCAATTTTTTTTAGATGACAAGAGAGCAAAAACAATCATCCATATTCTTCCAATCCCTTGCATTACTAGTTTTTTTTCTACTGAAAGATTTTCATGCAAGGTGAATATACCTCTGAGCGCTGCTGTTGGTGAGATCGTCAGAGATGCGTAGGAGGAGGTGGCCCACCTTTGCTTTGGGTTTGTGCCGTTGTGGTGTGCTGGTGATGATAAAGCAGAGGAAGATGAAGCTGGGAAGTGGAGTAGTGCGACTATGAAAGATAAGAGAGACAGATGTTGTGACTGCAGAGAGCGAGGAGGAGCGAGGAGGAAACGAAGAGGATGGCCGAATGAAAAAAGATAGAACCCTAGCCCCCTTTAAAAGTTATTTTAAAAAGGTGCATGTTTAATAATGAGAATCAAGATTTGGTTCCAAAACTCGATTTTTCAGATCAGATTGATTGGATAATTGGATTATCTGTTTGTAACACGAGGTAAAAGACTCATGGAGTCATGATCCCCAACATGGCCATTTTAGGGCAGGGGCCATCTGATTAAGGGCATGTTTTGTGTCACATATTTTTTTTTAAGAAAAGTTGACGGTTTTTGGTGGAAAATCCATTTTTCACGCATTTGGTGTGGAATGATTTTATGGAAAAGCGTTCCAGCATCATCAGTATTTTTATTGTTTCCATAGGGCATGGGACATGGATTTCCTCGGAAAACTTCTATTTCTTTTCCTCACGCTTTTCCATTTCAACCCAAAATCCAACTTGATTTTTTATTTCTTTAAATTAAATTATTATTTGATGTTGAATAAATAATATATGTTACGTTATTTTTCTTCAAAAAAGGTTTTCACCAAATAAGAAGATTTGAGTTTTTTATAAGGAATCTACAGCCGCACCAAACAACATTAGCACCAATTCAGCAAGGTAAAAAACTTCGCACCAAACATGAATTTCTAAATTCTGCGAAAATCATTTTCCAAGGTTTCCATTTCTACAGAATTTACTAACACGGCAATTTCCCCTTTCCGAGGAAAGGGTGTGTACACAAACGTGCCCTAAAGCAAGTCCAGCCGTTGGAAACCCAATTTTATTTAAGGGGACATTTGTCAAGGGCATGTTCGTTTGTCGGATGTTAGGTTTTTTGGTGTTAGCTAATTCATGGGTTGGACAAAACTTTGTGTCCATTGAGTTATAACTATTATTATTTTTATAACAGAACGGTGAGTCTGCTCTGAAGATAGAAGACAGGAAGGATTAAAAGAAGAAAGTTTGGTAGAATTAAAAGTTAGAAATCAAACAAAATTAGAAGTAAGTTGAAGAGGGAAAAGAAGTCTGAAAGTTTTAGAATAAGAAAGCTGGGAAGAAATAGAAGTGTTGAGTTTCCGGATCAACTAGAATAATGGCCCGCTCGAACGCCCAGTTTCACCCGCTCGAGTGGATGTTTGAACTTTGTGAGAAAGCAGCCCAGACACCAGACAGAATGATGCCCACTCAAATGGGCATTAAATCCGCTCAAGAGGATGAAGCGATAGTGCCCAGTGAAAATTAGAATTTGTATTTCTACTCGTGCTAAAACTACTTGTTTTAGTCCTAATCAAGTTAGGGAACTTTAAGCACATCCTGAAGGCTATTTAAAAGACTCATGGGCTATGATATTGACACATCTCTCATTATTCTGAGTTAGAAGATCTAATCGATGGAATACTTCTCTAGAGTTTTTTTTTATTAAAGACTTGTGCTGAAGAGGTCATCTAGAGAGCAATTTCTTCTACTTCCCTAGTAGAAGATCATTTTCTTTAGTAGAAGATTTGAGGAGTCAAGCGCGTGTTTGAATTTTTTGAAATCAATTGTGTGAAGTCATTAAGGCGTGAAGCTACACGAGAGATAACTATAGTCCTTAGGTTGGGGATATCTAGGGAAGAATCTGTGAGTGTCTTATAATTACGAAATTCATAGTGCTTGATTGCTGATCCAGTTCAGATCCGTAGTTTTTCACCAAGTTAGGGTTTTTCATGTTACATCTGGTGTCCTTGTGGTGTGTGCTTTTGCTATTTTATTTCTACTGCATAGTTAATTATTTTTTACACACTATTGGGCTGTTGAGTTTACCAATCTAGAGATTAGTACCCGAACCTTGAGAGAAGCTTAGGATAAAGTTAGTAAATGAGTTATTTTATATGTGTTTGGATATATGGTGTAAAGTAGAAGAATCTTGATAGCTCACCAATGCATCCCATATGCTGAATGCATCCTATGGGCCGCACCATGAGTTGTCGTCAGCAAACTCAGTGCATCTAGCTTGGGTATGAAGCATTAAACATTAAACACAAAAAAGAAAATGTATAGAAATATGAAGCATGATTAGAAGAAACAAAAACCCATGAGAAACCAATATAAAAAAAGCTGAAACTAAAAAAGAAAAGATAAAAAATCATCAAAATTGATACGACATCTAGGGTTGGCAACCTAATTACTTAATATATGGGTTCGGCTCAAATTAAGTGGTAGAAAGCCCAGAGCCCGACCTAGCCTGAATGAGAGGCAGGTAAAAACAACTTATTTAAGTTTAAATATAATATACTCGGGCTCGGGCGTAGAGGAGAAGAGGATAAAGAACAAGAAGAAATTGAGAAGAGAGACCATCAAGGGGAGAAAAGAGAGAGAGTTAGATCCAAGCTATAGATCAAGAACTAAGTGATGAATCTTATCCTTTTTTTTTCTTAGATCTTAGGTCTATGATTTAGATGCATTAGATTTGAAATTTCCAGGTTCTAAATCTCTTAATTTATGCAAAGAAGTTTTTTTTTATAGAGGATTTTAAATTTAATTCAGAATTTTTATCAGCTACAGAAAATCATGCTAGCTAATTTCTTTTTACTATAAGATTTCAAGCAAAGTATATTTTTTTAGTATTTCCTCGTTTTTTAACTTTTTCTAAACAGAAAAACATAAGCTTAATTAAGAACATATGAAATGGAAATTAAAGAAAATTTGTATAAAACTCAACCAACATGAAGCTCGAATATTAAGGCAAAAATGATGAGTATCCATTACTATTAATTTCGGGCAGCATTAAATCAGAAAGGCTCCCTATGTTTTACGGCGTTTGTGCTCTAAATCATCGTCAGTAGAAACCAAAAGGAGATGATATTGAATTGGGAAGGAATAGCAAAATATATATATATATATATATGGAAAATATTCATATGCATCTATCCCTCTTGTACTTGAAACACCCCCAAAAGGGGCGTCCCTCACCATTTTTGGTGAGGGATAGATGCACATAAAGATCCCCCTATATATATATATATCCATTCTAATTTCTCCCTGAAATCTAGCCATCTTCGAAAACACTGCCAAATATTCCAAAATCATCCAAACAAATTGTGGTTTTGCATTATGTACAATGCACCCTAAGGTATATAGAGGCAAAATTTCGTAAGTTTGTGCAGGAGAATATGAAAATGTTCATAAATAAAAAAAAAGAATTTGTGATCGAAAAACAGTCTATAATCAAATTCATGCTTATAACCTGAGTGGGACAAGTGATAACTTGTATATAAGAAGAACGTAAATAGAAAATGAAAATGGAGAGAGAGTCTTCATTGAAAACTTTCACTTTGTCAAGTCACACTACAAGAAGCTCGTCCGTTGCAAGTTGTTTATAGTTTTTCGAAAGGAATGTGATAGATGCTACCATAACTTAAATGAGTTTATATAAAAAAAAAAGAGGATTTATGGGATTTTTTTTTAAATTTGGCCATTTCTCATGAAGGGTTCCCCTAAGATTGTACAGCACAAACTCGGTCTTCCAGCCACTTTTTTCTTTTGTACTTTTTTCTAAGCGATGATAGCGCCGCCCAAAACAATTTGGGCGACGCTAGTGTCACTCCACACGTCTTCTTGTTTCTTGTCTCCTTCCAATATCTCCATTTTCCCCACTCCATTTCTCACTTAACCCACCACCCACAATACTTCGATTATCCTCAAGTGTAGGGAGAGCATGATTATCACCTCTCACCTTTCCTTCCAAATATCCCAGAATCTCTTATGTAACATATTTAAGTAATATACACATCAGTGGAAAAAGATGTGAATACAGATTTTTCATTATTCATACTGGTGGAAAAGCTGCGAATACAGGTTTTTCATTATTCATACCGATGGAAAAGCTGCTAATAGAG